>CM051842.1:107551857-112351857 GCA_028451465.1 Erethizon dorsatum
ATGTCTGCCACCATTCTGGAACATGGTGCCCTGTGGCTTTCTCCTCAGAGCAAAGTCTTTCACTTTTGCAGTTTTGAGGCTGCAAAAGGTGGAGACTTGCTGCTTCTTGTGATGCCCTCAGGCCATGTTTTACATTCTCTTGTTCCTTCTCAGCTGTTGAGATCTCCTCATCTATCTCTCCAGTCCACAGCTTTACTGGGGCTTCCTTTCTGGTCAAACTCACAATCTTTTAACTCATCCTGCTGGGCTCTTTGCTCTTGATTCTCAACATAAATCTGGCTAAAAGTCCGCCAAAATAGCCATGACTCCACCTGAACATTCATCTATCTACTTTGAAATTTCTTCTGCCAGATTAGTCCACTGCCCTTAATCTCAGTATCAGGACAAGTCTCCGGACATGAGCAAAATGCAGACAAGCTTTCTGCCAAGCCATAACAGACATCATCTGGACTGCAACAACCAATGCAGTCCTTCTTCCCAGCAGAAACCTCCCAAGCCTGGTCTTTACCTGCCAGATTTCTATCAGCCTTCTGGTCTTCTGAGCTCTGACCAGGATCTCCCATACAGAACAACCTAAGGCATTCCAGCTCTACTCTTTCAGGCAACATCTCCGAACATTTCCAAACTCTTCCCACAAGCCATTTCCAAAGGCTCTTGAACCACATGATCAGGTATAGTCACAGCAATGACCCACTCCTGGCACCAATTTTGTTGTAGTCAGGGTTTGCAAGGGAAACAATACAGGACACAATTTATAGGATTATTTTATAGTAGTCACCCAAAGAGTCAAATACAAGAGAGTGCAGGAAATCTCTACACACACTAAAGACCCAAAGAATCCAGCTGAGGGCTTGGATCTCACAGCAATGTCCTACATGAGTCCAGCTGAAGACCTAGAGCCAATGACAATGCACCCCATGAGTCCAACTGGAGACCTAGAGCCCATGACAATGTCTCATGCAAGTCTGTTTCACTGATCTGTGCTGGGAAGGCCCAAAGGTCAGTGGTGGAAGCTAGAAAGTCTGTGCCAGTGGGATGAAAAATCTGTGTCACCAGGCTGAGGGAGCTGCACTGGAGCCAGGAAGCGACACTCAAAGTATGGACCAGAGCTCCCCTGAAAAGTACCACAGACATCCTCAGCAACAAGGTCCTGAATCCTCTGATGGTGAGAACAGCCAAGTTCCTATCATGAAAGCCAGCATGACAAGCTCCTCCAGGAAAACCAACAGCATCATCTCTTCCTCTCCAGTTCTCCTTTTTTTTGTTGTTGACAAAAATCCTCAGGTGGGGCTTCTACACCCAGCACCATGCTGATTCAGTTCAGCTGGATGTTACAAGTTGACCACCAGTTGTCAAGCCACCACAGGTACTGATCAAGAAATGTTAAACAGGGCTGGGGATGTAGCTCAGTGGTAAAGCACCTGCCTGGCAAGCATGAGGCTCTGAGTTAGATTGTTGGTATAAAAAAAATAAATATGTTAAAAAAGAAATACTTGTAGGAAAAAATATCTCTTTAATTTGAATGTTGCAATATATATTTCATTCTGGAAGCATGCTTGTAATCCAAAGAACCTGTAAATCAAAGTAAATTTCTCCGTAAGAAATAATGGAAACTCAGATGATTGGTTCCATAACCCAAAATGTTTCATATAAAAATGATTATAATATTGTAATATAATACAATATAAAAAGAAAATACAAGATATTTAAAAAGTTAATTAACATGCACTTACCTTTCTAAAACTTCATGGCCACTGTGAGGGAGAAAAGAAAGAGGAGGGTTATTATCTAGGACAAATTTCACTACCACTGCCGAAATTACTGCTATCTATTGGCTCAATGGAATCTTTTTCATTTCCTGTGACTTTCACAAGGAATCTATCCAATGATACTTGCTTTTGCCTCTTTTCAGGATTTCATAGAAATGTAACATTGCATTTTTTAAAGCAGATTTATTGCTTACACTGGTATGGAATTATTCAGGTGGTGCTTTTCTACAATATTTGCACTGTTTCCCATATTTTACACATCTCCCTATTCTCATTACAATTGAGGGATTCCTCCACCTATTTCTCTTCCTCCTCAGCAGAAGAGATCAGCTGCATAACCTCTTGCTGTTGGGAGATGATCACCCACAATCCCACAGTGAGAGTGAAACAGAGAATGAGAGAGGAATCATTGGTTCATTTGTGATCATATGATGTTCAGTATCACATACTACTCGTATTGGTGGGCATCACTCATTTATTAGGTTAAAATTTATTAGAAATGTTTGATCCTCTTGCAAAAACCTTACAGAACAAGTTAAAATCCAAGGTTTTATATATATTCCCTTTGATTCTGAAATAATTCATATGGAAATGATAATTTGATTTCACTTAAGGTTGATAGGATCTGCCCACAGAAATAAATAAATACAGGGGCCGGTGAGATGGCTCAGCAGCTTAAGTGCCTGCCCGGCAAGCGCGAGGGCCCGAGTTCGACTCCCGGAACCCACATATGGAAAAGGGGCCAGTGATATTGCTCAGTGGCACTGGCGCCTGCTGGTGCGCGAGGTCCTGAGGTCGACCCCCCGGTACCCACAAAAAAAAAAAAGAAAGAAAGAAAGAAAGAAATACAGCAGGACAGATACTCTGGTTTCTCAGATATTTTCTCTGTTCTCTAAATTGCCTGTGTACTGTAGGTTAAATTAATTTCATATAATTGGAGAACTGCTAATTCTCAATTATGAGTTTGTCATCACTGGATATTTATACATGTGTGAAATAGGCTGAAACATTATTATTTTCTGGGTATGGGGTATTTCATTTGCTAGAGAGCAAATATTTAGACCTCTTTGACAATGTTTATATTTTGGTGGCTACCTTATTATGACCAAAATATCAACTATGATCTGGTATAGTAAAAAAGAGCCATCCCATTTCCAGTTAATAATGCTAAAATACAAGTGGTGGTCTTTTGATATGTTTTCCCATTTTTAAGTGTATAATACTAGTAATTCTAATGCTGAATTAATTTGTTTTGCTATTTAAGATTGCTAAAATTTGTGGTCTCACTTCAGTGTAGTGCTACTTCAAATCAGGTGGGCCACAACAAGGTTATAACTAGGATTATTTAAATTCATGGTAAAATTATTTTCTTAATTTTTTTTAGTTCACAGTAACCTCTTCCAAGCAGTATGATTCTGAATTCTGAGAATGCAATGTAATTCCTGTCTAAACACTAGAATATATCCAATATTTCCTTTTTAGGTAAACATTTGGCCATGCCTGGAGGTACCCTTTCAGTCAGTGTTGTGTATTGGTGTGCTGTCTACCTCAGCAAAAATAAGTTAGACCATGTCTCTAATTATCATATAACATAATATCAGCTTCAACCTTAGCCTATCAGAAATCTAGAGCATATGGTTTTCACTTTAATCAATACTTTGAGACATTGTAGTTTTAGACATAATTCTGAGAGCTTAACATTCACATGACTGGTATCCAGTTCCTGCCAGACGTGCAACTGAGACAAGTGATTTGAGGGAGAATCCCCACACAACATTATCTATGAATTCTCTTAGATTTTTGTAGTTCTATCTCTATAACAAGTTATATCTATACAGTGTACTAGATCTGGGTTCTATTACCTGAGTACCCAGTGGAAATACTTTCATTAGCTACAATTTAATAATTTGACATTGGCTTTTATAAAGGATTTGTGTAAGAGCTAGATATTTGAAGCACATTTAGTATTTGCTGAAAAAAACCTCACAACATCCAGGAAGATATTTACAGCCATGCTAATTTATATAAATGAGAGAGTATAATATAAATTATCAAATACTAATTACTTGACAGTACTTCAGATTGCCTCCTGAGAACATATCACTCAAAACAAAGTTCATTTTAGCAAGAAAAGTATGGTAGAGAGGTATCTTGCATCAGAAAAATACTTGGGAATGGGAAGGAAAATGCTTGTTTTGGTACATTGGGTAAAGATACAAAATTAGCTTTGAAAAGCACTGAAACAAATTTGGAAATAGAAATGAAAATTGCAGTAGATGCCATTCACATTGTCCTTGTGAATGGTATTCTATTACACGTGCAGTGCACAATTTGCTCAGCCTTTTGTGATAATGCTGCCTCATTGTCTGTCAGAGTTACAGCATTTTTGAAAGCATAATAAAAATTACCAATAACCATTTTCATTAAATAGGCCTATCGTGTGTTTGTGCCTCTTTGTGTGTGTGAGCATACTTTATTCTTTCACTTCTGATTAGATCTTGGATCAAGTAAGATATTAGCTCATCCTGCATAATTGGATTACTCTTTCTGAATTTTTCAATTACATTGAGGCACAGAAAAATATTTAAATCTAAAAGCTCTAGTATAGCAAAAAATGTAGATTTTTCAATGTTCTTTATCAGGTTCAGGAAGTTTTCTTCTCTTCTACTATAGTAAAGTTTTAATTTTAACTGGGAATGAATTTTGAAGCATATCAAATGCTTTTTCTGCATCTGTTGAGATGATCATATGGCTTTAATTTCTGTCACACTGGTGAATTTAATAAATGAATAGATTTTAATTTTAATATGTTGCTGGGATGTATTTGCTAGCAGTTCTTTTTGTGTGTGTGTGTGTGGGTACCCGGGGTCGACCTCAGGACCTTGCGCACCAGCAGGTGCCCATGCCACTGAGAGATATCACTGCCCCTTTTCTTGTATGTGGGTTCTGGGAGTCAAACTCAAGCCCTCATGCTTGCCAGGCAGGCGCTTACACCACTGAGCCATCTCACCGGCCCCTTGCTAGTAGATTTTAAGGAATTTTGCATCTATTTTCATCAGTAATATCCACATCTTTCTTTTATTGTAATTTTTGTCAGATTTTGGTAATGATATGCTAGCCTCATTAAGTGAGATGGGAGGGTTCCCTCTTCCTCTAGTTTTCTTTCTTTCTTTCTTTCTTTCTTTTTCTTAAGTTTATTGGTATGACTTAGATGTACATAATGATCACATTCATCATAGGGAATTTGTACATGTACATGATATATCCTGGTTCCTCTTTTTTTTCCCAATCCCCTCCCCTCCCTTCAACTTCACTTCCTCTCCTTACTTACGAAGCTTTGCTTCCATTTTATCCTACTTTTATCATATTTTTCTTTTCTCTTAGTTTCTCCCTCACCCCTCCCTAGTTCTCCTTTCTTTTGAACAATTTCTTCCTATTTCACAACACTTATTATACTTTGGTCCTTATTTACCCTTTCAGTTTATCACATCCAAGAAACAATGCAGTGTTTATCCATGTGTGTTCAATTTATTTCACTTAAGAGCATGGTCTCAAGATGCATCCATTTACCCAGGAAAGTCTCAAGCTTATCCTTCTTTATGGCCAAGTAGTACTCCATTGTATTAACAAAGCCACATCTTTTTTATCCATTCCTCGGTTGTCCTTTGGGTTGTTTCCAAGGTTTAGCTATTACAAACTGTGCTGCTATAAACATGGGTGCACATATATCACTGTTGTATGATGTTTTTAATTCTTCCAGGAAGATACACAGAAGGGGAATAACTGGGTCAAATGGGAACGCTAATCCTAGGTTTATTTTATTTTTTTGTGGGTACTGGCGGTTGACTTCAGGATCTCACACATCAGCAGGTGCCTGTGCCGCTGAGCGATATCACCCACCCTTTTTTCGTATGTGGGTACCGGGAGGGAGTCGAACTCGGACCCTCGTGCTTGCCAGGCAGGCACTTAAGCCGCTGAGCCATCTCACTGGCCTTAATCCTAGCTTTTTGAGAAATCTCCACACTGATTTCCAGAGTGATTGCACCAGTCTACACTCCCACCAACAGTGAAAAAGGGTTGTTTTTTCCCCAGAACCCTGCCAGCATTTGTTTTTAATTGTTTTCTCAATAATTGCTATTCTTTCTGGAATGAGATAGAATCTCAGCACTATTTTAATTTGCATGTCTCAAATGACCAGTGGTGTCAAAATTTTTTTTCATATATTTATATGTTGTTTGTATTTCTTCCTCTGAGAATTGTGTATTTATGTCAGATGCCCATTTTGGATTGGGTCTTTAAATTTGGGAGGTCTAATTTTTTTCAATTCTTTATATTTTAGATATTATTTCTTTGCCTGAGGGACAATTGGCCAAAATTTTTCCCCACACTGTGGGTTTTTCTTTTCACTCTATTAGTAATTTCTTTTGCTGTGCAAAAGCTTTTTAAGAGAATAAGATCCAATTGTTGATTCTTTGTAGTATTTCCCATCTGATTGGGTTTTTGTTCATGAAATCTTGGTCTACACCTATGTCTTCAAGAGTTCTACCTATTCTCTCTTCCAGCAGATTTAGTGTTTCTGTTTTAATATTTAGATTTTTTATCCATTTTAATTTTAGTTTACAGCATGGTCAGAGACATGGGTCTAATTTTAGTCTTTGGCATATGGAAACCAGGTTTTCCAACACCATTTATTAAAGAGTCTATCACTTTTCCAGTGAACATGTTTGGTCCCTTTGTCAAAGATAAGTTGGTTGAGTGCATTTGGAGTTGTTTCTGCATCTTCTAATCTGTTCCATTGATCTTCTGCTTTGGTTTTTTTTGCCAGTACCATGCCGTTTTTATCACAGTGGGTTTGTAGTATAATTTTAAGTTAAGGATTTTGATGTCCTCTCCATTGCCTTTGTTGCACAGAATTATTTCTGCTATTTGAGCTCTCTTCTGGTTTTTAATGAAATTTAGGAATGTTTTCTCCATTTCTGTGAGGTATGCTAATGATATTTTGATTGGGATTGCATTAAATCTGTATAAAAATTGGGAGTTTGGCCTTTTTTACTATGTTGCTTCTTCCCTCCCATGAGTAATGGATAAATTTCCAAACCATCTACCTCTAATTTTTAAAATAATTTTTTCAGAGCTGTTTTTTTTTAATTCTTCCTTAACTGATTAATATAATTCTCCAGGGAAATCATCTGGATTTATACATTTCTTTGTGGGATTGATTTTGATTTTTGACTCATTTTTCTTTAAATGATAATTTGTTTTTCATTTTTTTTCCTGGATAATTGTAAATACTTCATATTTTCCAGAGAATACATATCTTCTGTTAGTTTTCATGGGTCAGCAACCATATAGTATCCATAATTATGCCTCCATGACCTAACCAGACATACCCAGAAATGTGTTAATTTGTTTTACTACTACTAATAATAATACACTTAGCAGTTCCCAATGCAATCACATTGACAAGTCTCTCTCTGTGTCTCTTTCTCTGTCTCTCTCTCTCTCTTTGTCTCTCTCTCTTCCTCACACACATACACATTTCTAAGCAGAGCTTCTGATGTAATTATGCTTCAGATTTGAGTAATTAGATGTGTGTGAGATATACAAATAGAGCGTCCTTGTGACAAAATTGTTATTCAGTTTATCTGTAGTATTCATGTTACAAGTTTGTAGAAATGAAGATCCAGGGGCAGCAATATCCTTTAATTTCTGATGCTATTATTTTTGTTGCCAGTGTTGATCTAATGGGTAAGTCATATATCTGGACCTATCTGTTATAGCAGAAGTAGTTTACTAATATTTATATTATTCTTGGAAAAACTTGCAAATGATGATATTGATACATGAATAAACATTTGCAAGAATTCAACAGTAAACTTATATGGGTTTATAAGTTTTTTTGGTGTGTGTGTGTGTGTGTCAGTAGGGAAAAGGTTTTAAGGTTCACAATTCTCTTTTTAATTATAAAGTTATTCAGATTTTCTGCTGATTCTATAGTCAGTTTTTGTAATTTATTATATTTTCCTAAGGCTTTCTTCATTTCATTTAGTTCATTTAATTTGTTGAAATGTAATGATTCATGCTTTCTCTTATAATTCTTATTTTCTGTAAGGTCAGTAGTGATATCCTGTTTTGCATTTCTGTATTCTTTTTAATTTCATTTTAGTTTATTAGTACACGTGTGTTGTACATAATGCTTATATTCCTTGTAGGAAGTTGGTACATATACATAACACATCTTAACTAACTCCTTTTGTCATCCCCTTTCCCTTCCCTTCCTTCCCCTACATCCATTTCTTGATCCTCTTCACTTATTTTTGGTACATGTTCACATTTCATGTTTGGAGCTGATATATGTACATTCACTTCTGATTTTAATAATTTGAATCTTCTGTCTATCTTATATTTTTTGATCCATATAGTTTAAAAGTATGTAACTATCATTATCTTTTTACAAAACAAACTTTTATCATTTTCTATTCTCTATTTCCTTTCTGTTCTTTATTATTTCCTTCACTCTGCACATATAAGGTTAAGTGTATAATTCTTTTTTAGGTTTATTTTAAAATCTTTAATTAATATACAATTTTACATATTGATGGGGTACACTTTGACAATTACATACATTTATATAATTTGTAGTAATGAAGTTAGGGCATCTAGTATTTCCATTTCTTCGAACATTTATCATTCATTAGTGTTGGAAGCTTTTGAACTCCTCTCTTGTGGCTTATTATAAAATATATAATGAATTTTTGTCACTTTAGTTTGCTGTAGAACACATCTTAATCCTCTTATCTAACTGCTTTGGTAACTACTATCCAACTTCCTACTATCCCCCTACTTCCTACCCTCCATAACCTGCAGTTACTATTTACATAGAGAGTATTATTTTACTTTCTATGACTATGAAATCAACATTTTTAGTTTTCCCATGTATTTCATAAGATGTGACTTTTTTCTTTCCATAACTGGTTTATTTCAATTAATGTAGTGACCTCCATTCCCATTTATGCTGCCACAAATGATGCAAATTCATTTTTATTTCTGAATGTTTCACTGCTGTATATATTATATTTTCTTTGTTAATTCATCAATTAATGAGGACTCCATTAGATTCTATATCTTAGCTATTTAAAATCTGTTGCAATAAATATAGTAGTGCAATTATCTCTTTTGCATATAAATTTCATTTCCTTTGGCTATATACTCAATCATGAGATAGCCAAATCACCTAGCAGTTCCATAGTACATTTTTAAGAATGTTTCATATTTTTTTCGATAATGGGTGCATTAACTTGCATTGCCACAATGTATAAGAGCTCCCTATTTTCTACATCATCACTAATATTTGTTACTAGCTTTTGTGTTTTTAATTATAACCACTTTCACTTGGGTGAGATGATATTTAATTATGATCTTGATCTGTATTTCCCTTATGGTGTGAATATATTTTGGTGTATGTTTTGGCAATTTGTTTATCTTCTTTTGAGAAATGTTTATTGATAGCATTTACTCAGTTTTAATTGTTTTATTTGTTTCTTGTTGCTGTTAAATTGTTTGAGTTTCTGACTTATTCTGAAAATTTAACCTTGGGAGATAAATAGTTTACGTCTATTTTCTCCCATTCTACAGGTTGTCTTTTCACTTTGTTGATTTTTTCCTTTGCCTAGCAAAACTTGTTAGCTTGATATAATCTCACTTGTTAATTTATGCATTTGCCTGTTATTTTGAGTTATTATCCAAAAATACCAATGTGTACAGTGATGTCTTGAAGAGTTTCCTCTATGTTTTCTTCTAGCAGTTTGAATGTTTCAGGTCTTACATATCTTTTTTTTTTTGTGGGTACTGGGGGGTTGACCCCAGGACCTCGCGCGACAGCAGGCGCCCGCCCACTGAGCGATATCACTGGCCCTTTTTTCGTATGTGGGTTTCGGGAGTCAAACTCAGGCCCTTGCGCTTGCCAGGCAGGTGCTTACGCCGCTGAGCCATCTCACCGGCCCATATCTTTGATCCATTTTGAGATGACTTATATCTTTTATATATGGATATCCAGTTTTTTTCAGTACTATTTATTGAATACTATTCTTTATTCAATCTATGTTTTGGGCAGATTTGTTAAACAATAGTTCTCATACTTTCATGAATTTATTACTTGTATCTCTAATCTGTTTCATTGATCTATGTGTCTGGATTTATGCCTGTTCCATGCTGTTTTCTTACTAAAATTTCATAATATGTTTTGAAATCAGGAATTGTGATGCCTCCAGCTTTGTTCTTTTTGCTCAAGATTGCTTTTCTGTCTGCACTATTTGTGATTATGAATGAAATTTAGTAGTGTTTTTACTATTTCTCTGAAGATAACCATTGTTACTTTGATGAAGATTGCACGTCATTGTAGATTATTTTGGGTAGTATGAATATGTTACCAATATTCTTCCATTCCATAAACATGGAATGTCTTTCTATTTTTTGTGTCCTCATTAATTTCTTTCATCTGTATTTTGTAATATTTATTGTAGAAAACATTTACTTCCTTTGTCACATTTCCTTGTAGTTTTTTTGTACTTGTTGTATATAGAAGTGCTTATTTGATTTATTTCGTAGCAAGTTAATTATTGTTTTGCAAAAATGCCATTGGTTTTTGAATGTTGATTTTACATCCTGAAATTTTACTGAATTAAACTTTTCTAAGAGACTTTTGGTAGAGTCTTTAGGTTTTGTCCATGTAAGAGAAAAAATAGAGAATTCCTTTCCTATTTGGAAGTGCTTTTTTTTATCACTTTGTTCTTCTAATTAAGACTACAAGTAGTGGGCCGGTGAGATGGCTCAGCGGCGTAAGCGCCTGCCTTGCAAGCACGAGGGCCCGAGTTCAACTCCCAGAACCCACATATGAAAAAGGGGCCAGCGATATCGCTCAGCGGCACGGGTGCCTGTTGGCGCACGAGGTCCTGAGGTCAACCCCCCGGTACCCACAAAAAAAAAAGACTACAAGTAGTTTGTTGAATAAGAGTACTAAAAACAGACATCCTTGTCTTGTTGCAGACCTTAGAGAAAACGCTTTCAGATTTTCCACACTTGCTAAAATGCTGGCTGTGGGTTTGTTATATATAGCTTTTAATACATTTTGGTACAGTTTTTTTATGCCTAATTTGTTAAAGTTCTTTTTCATGAAGGAATGGTGAATTTTAATAAATGCTCTTTCTTTGTCTATTGAGATGATCATATTGTTTTTATTCTACATTCTCCCAATGTGATGCATTATGCTTATGTGTGTATATATTTTGAATCATCAGAGAATACCTGGGATAATCCCACATAATCTTGGTGTATAAATATTTGATATAAGTTGGATTCAGTTTGTTAGCATTTTCTTGAGGACCTTGGTATCTCTGTTCATAAGGAATATTGGCTTTTAGTTTTCTACCCTCCATCCCTCCTCTCTCTTTGTCTTTCTTTCTTTCTCTTTCTTTCTTCCATTTTTGTGTCTTTGTCTGGTTTTGGTAACAGAATAATAATGCACTTATGTAATAAGAGTTCTTTCCTGATAGGCACAGTTATATCTGTATTAATAAGTTTTAACATTTTTATTTTCACAGTAAAACCTTGTTTTGGAAGCATAATTTGTTCCAGAAACAAACTTGTAATCTAAAGTGCTTGTATATCAAAGCAAATTTTCCCATAAGAAATAATGGAAACTCAAAAGATCCATTCCACAAACCAGATATTTTATATAAAATGATTACAATACCATAATATAATACAAAAAATAAAGAAAGTACAAAATATAAAAATAAACAAATTAACCTATATTTACCTTTTTTTTTTTTGTGGGTACCGGGGGGTCAACCTCAGGACCTCACGTGCCAACAGGCGCCCATGCCGCTGAGTGATATCACCGGCCCCTTTTTCGTATGTGGGATCCGGGAGTCGAACTCGGGCCCTCGCGCTTGCAAGGCAGGCACTTATGCCGCTGAGCCATCTCACCGGCCCGGACCTATATTTACCTTTAAAAACCTTTGTGGTTGATGTGAGGGCAACAAGAGAGAGGATTACTGTGTAGGATGACTTTCACTATCACTGCTGGAATCACTGCTATCTATTGGCTCAATGGAATCCTTTTCTTTTCCTGAAATTTTAACAAGGAACCTATCCAATGATACTACCTATTGCTTCTTTTTGAGGATTTTATGGAAACGCGACATTGCATTGTCATTAAACAAATTCACCACTTGCACTGCTACAGCTTTATTTGGGTGGTGCTTTTCTACAAAATTTTCACTGTTTCCCACATTTTACATGTCTCCTTAATCTCATTTGCAGTGAGGGATTCCTCCACTTTTTCTCCTCTGCAGATGAGATCTCCTCCATAACCTCTGCTCTTGGAGATGATCACCCATAATCCCACAGTGTGGGAGAGGGAGAGAGAAAGAAAAAGAGAGAAGAACCACTGGCTCAGTTGTGATCATGTTATGTTCAGTATCACATACTACCCTTATTCCAAGGCATCATTTGTTTGGTTTTTCAAGTTAAAATTATTAGAAATGTTTGCTTATCTTTCAGAACACTGACAGAACAAGTTACTCACAATCTGAGGTTTTACAGTATCTTTGTATATCTCAAAGAATTTTCTAATTTACCTTATAATTTCCTTTTGACCAATTTGGTATTTAGTAATAGGTTGTTTAATTATCATGTGGCTGTGAATTTCCTAAATGTCCTCAATTTATTTCCTTCCCATTAATTTGTAATTTCCATCACTGTACTTGAAAAATTAAATTTGCATTATTTCAGTCCATTTAAATCTATTGATGTGTGTTTTGGCTGCACACATCATCTATCCTGGCTCCAGCCCCATGGATATTTGCAAAAATTATGTGTCTGCTATTGTTCTGTGAAATTTTCCATATGTAACTGTTTAGTGCAATTAGTCGATAGTCTTGTGAAAGTCTTCTTAGTTTCTTCATATTTTATCCTTAAAGTGATCTATTGAAGTTCTGAGTGTTACTGTGGAATTGTCCATTTTTCCCTTCAAGTATGTTGGCTTCCCTTACTATTTGTCCTTTATCTGGTATTTGTTCTTTGTCTGGACTTGTGAAGTCCTATAATGTGAAAATACAGATTAGATTTTACCTAAAGATGCATGGAAGCCCCAGTGAAGATTTATAATTTTTCCCGGGTTTCTCTTCCTAATTGTATAATTCCCTTCAATTTTTGGATGTGGTAGCCTCTCTGAATTCTATTCTCATTCTGTTTATCTCAGGGAAGACTTTATGTATCTTGAGTTTGTTGCAGAATAAATAATGTCAATTCATTAGTTCATTACTATTGTCAAATATTATGTTTCTTTTTCTTTCTTTCTTTTTTTTGGTACTGGGAATTGAACTCACAACCTCATGCTTAGTGGGCAGGTGCTACACTATTGAGCTATATCTCTGGCCCCAGTGTCAAATATTATGGAGGAATTACTAGGATTTACCCTTATATAGAATTTGTCACTATTTGCTGCACTATTGAGATTACAGTGAATTCTTTTTTGTGTGTGTGTGTGTGTACCGGGGGGTCGACCTCAGTACCTCGCACCAGCAGGCGCCCGTGCCGCTGAGCGATATCACCGGCCCCTTTTTCGTATGTGGGTTCCGGGAGTCGAACTCGGGCCCTCGCGCTTGCCGGGCAGGCGCTTAAGCCGCTGAGCCATCTCACTGGCCTGAGATTACAGTGAATTCTCTTTATTTTATAATCTACTCATCAAATTCCCAAGATTTTCTGCTGTATAACTCAGGTACCCACTGTTGTAGATTATCACAGTTTTCTCTTTACTTTACACCTTTAGTTCCAACTTACCAAGCCTAGGTCTATGTATCTCCTTTCTGTTACTCCATCCTTAGCATTTAGTGGTCTATTTCTTACACTTAGAGAAACCTTGTATATCTCAGGATTCCCTATTCTGTTTATTGTTCCTACCTTTGTTCATCCCATATCATTAACTCAGTAACCAACCTTGTTTGCCTTGAGAATCTCTTAGCTCTCCCTTCCTGTAACCAGTCTTTGGTTTAGTGGCAAGGTGCACTTAGGGAAAGTTCCAGGGGATGACCAACAAGTTGATTCCAACTTATTCTGTGACTGGAGTTTTGAGTACTTTACTGTACCATTCAAGCCTATGTGTGGTCATTAAAGTTTAGTGTATATGCTGGCTTTTACCCTTCCCATGTCTGTGACATGTTTACTTCTCCTGCTTTTCTTGAGAAAGAAAGCATGCATGTGTCTTCTCTTACCTGTAAAGGGCTTGCACTTTATGAGCTAAGTTCATTTGGACTTTTTTGCATCCTCAACTCCCTCATGTGTTAATAATACGATCATCAGAGTTTACACAAGTTGTTCTCATTTTTAGGGTAAAAAAGACACTCTTGTAATTTTCTAAATGGTAACCAAAGGTAGAAGGTTCCTATGCAGTATTTACATTTTAAGCCACATATTTTCCTCCACATGACAAATCTCATATTAGGGACACGAAAGATCTTTAGTTACTAATTTAATTAAAAATAAACCCTTACCCAAAGTAAAATATTACCATTCAAATTGGGGAAATAAGCAAAAAGTTATTAGTGCCAAGAATAAATACTCAAAGTCTGGTATTTATCATTGTTTCCCTTTAATTTCTAAACTGACAAATGATAATTGCTCAGGCAATTAAAATAATTAGGAAAATGTGGAAGCACAAAAGGAGACACCTTTTAGAAGTGTAATTGAAATGCATACAGAAAGATTCATGTGTGGTTGCTGCACCTTATCCTACAGCAGACTGATTACCAGGTGCTTTTTAGTAGGCTGACTATTGATAGATCACATGCCACCTGAGATCTCTCTGGGAACAAAGCCCATTGGAAGTGTACTTGCCTCAGAAGCCAAGTCTAGTTTTAAAGAAAACTTCTGAGGATCTTGTTATTTGTATTCTATAGATGCCTTGGTGATAAAGGATGGTTTGCTGAGCCTATATTTTTTCAATACCTTATAAATTTGGAATGTGTGGTTTTTTATTCACTATTTTGTACTATCTTTAAACAAGGAAAAGAAAAAAAATATGAATAAAATCCTTGGATAGTCTTACCATCTTAGAATGCTTATCCATTGTGTAAGCTTCACAGGGTGATCTGAGGGAGGCTGTGGAAGCAGTGAGGTCGAACCTTTTAGTGCTTTCAATGATATGAACACCCTGCTGAGGCACTGATAGAGCACTGACTGTGGCTTTCTCAGAGAAATGACAGTTTCTATGAGGAGTACAATACTTGGTAAGATAGGCCCAAAATTGTTTAGACAGAATACACTTTGGAATCAATCAAAGGGGCATTAACTGGGAAAACCACTTCAGTGTTTGTACGCCCAACTAACACATAAGCTACTCCATATTCTGATGGGACTGTGACAGCTTGGACTCATGTCAGAGATTAGTGATACCAATTTGTAAGGAGAGACTATCTTAGAAATAAATAGATGGCATTTTATTACTATTTTGTAAAATTTGTTCTATTAGGCATAACTTATTCTGTTAAGGTATACTTTCACCTAACTTTATTTATTCAGAATATTCCACTAAACTGATAGTTTATACACCAATGCTAAATTATTTCAGGTAACAGTCTCATTATTTAACCAATTTAAAAGTACATTCCCTATAAATTAAAATTGCCCATTGCTACATTGGAATTTTATCTTTCTCACAGAAACTCATTTATCATATTAAACCCATGTCATACAGGACATGAACTATTTTGGTGCACAATTCCTATTCATTTATTGTCCATCCACATGTGATGTTAAATGGTTTTGGCTCATAGCAAAATTCAGAAAATGATGAAGTTTGAGAGAAAGTGTTCAGTGAATTTGGACAAGAAGGTTTCATTAAAAATGGTGCTGATACTAGGGTCAGCAGCAATCATTTGGGAGAGATGCTTAAAAGTGATAAGCCGAGAGGCATACTTCAAAATAAATTAACATGCCATTCTATTTTCCATTATTTAAACATGATGAATGATACCAAATAAATGACTTTGATTTGAAAAATAACTCCCCCAAATGATACTTAGAAAAGTGTTTAGAATAACAACACTGGTCAGACCAGCAATTTGTACCGAATGTTTATTTTATGTTAGGGTAGTAAGTGTAAACATTTGAGTATCTGCATTTTGCAGATCACATGGAAAATTACAGAGAACTCCTAACTAGGCATTGTATTGCAGAATACATGCATTGCCTGTTAATAACAGAAGACATAATCCTCACCTATTAAGTGGGTATAAACAAATGCTATAACATCAAAATGATGTGTGCATACACAAAAGACAAAGGAAGAACATAGTATGGTGGACTTAACAAGAGAAGATGCTGACTTAGTTATCATACAAGCTAAAACTCTTACAGCCCTATCAGGTGTGTTCTGTGAATAGAACTGCTTTGAAGTTCCACCACAATTAATTATTTCTCTTCAACAAAGCAATTAATTTGTCTTAACCTCCTGATAGTAGAAATAGCCTTTCAGATACTTTAAATGAGTTTTCAACATAATTTCTCAGATTTTTTTGAAGTTCTTTATGTTATTATTTTTCTGGTTTTAGGAATTGCATCACTTTCTGAATTAAAAAATAAATTGGACTGCTAGTGATTATTCCAATTGAAGATAGAAATCTAAGAAAATTGTTGTAATTTAATTCTTGTTATTCTCAACCAAGGGACTGGAATGAGGGTTATTGCACTGCAAATATGTAAATGTTGAATAGCCATACCATGGAGACAAAATACTCAATAATTCTACTAAACTATTTAACCTAGACTTCTTGCAGATAAAGTTCTTCAACTATTTTAAAATCCTGGCTACCATTTGCATTTGCTTTGCAGTTAGGGCTTGGAAATATTGACTTAGAATACGGTGAAAAATTGTATAATCTGTGAAATTGGAAGAAAACAAGCTTCTCAAATGTCTTTGACTAGCCAAGGTTCCTCTAACCTGTTCAGGTAAAAGGTGGGTTTAAGCTAAGGCTCATTTTGTTTTCTTTTTATATTTTTATTTTATTTAAAGAAAAAGAAAACAATAAAAACAATGATAGAGAATTTCAAAAACAAGATAATAGGAGGTTAACAATGGTTAATATATCGCATTTTTTTGTTTTTTATTTTTTTGGTACCAGGAATTGTTATCGTCAAAGTAGTTGCTCGGGTTAAAAGATATAGGCATGAAAAATTGATCAAACAATATAAGCACTAAGCATTCTTTTCAATGAACTAATATAAATTAGTAGTATAATTTTACTAGAAATCTTGTATATATATATTTTTTTCTTTTCCCATCCTTCTTTTCTCCTTTACCCCAAACCCAGTTATTCTTTCCCTTTGAGGAGTTTCTTCCCCTTTCACATATCTATTCACCACATCAAGGAAGCCAGATCATATGATTTTTGTCTTTGTCTTTGTCGATGTTGTGTATTTATGTTTATGATTTGTGTATTTTGAACAATCCCTGCATTCCTGGGAAGAAATCCCACTTGGTCATGGTGTATAATCTTCTTCATTATTTGTTGCATTCTGTTTGCTAGTATTTTACTGAGGAGTTTTGCATCTGTGTTATGGGAAATTGGCCCATAGTACTCTTTTTTGTTTGGTCTTTCTCTGGTTTTGGTATCGGGGGTAATACTTTCTCCAGGAATGAGTTAGGGAGTATTGCTTCCCTTTCAATCTCATTAAAAGAGTTTGAGGAGTATTGGCATTAAATCTTCTCTAAATTTCTTATAGAATTCAGCCATGAATCCATCAGCCTGAGCTTTTCTTTGCTGGTAAGTTTTTAATCACAATTTCAATTTCATTAACTGATATTGAGTTATTCAGAATTTTTATACCATCTTGATTCAGCTTTGGTAATTCATACATTTCTAGGAATCTGTCCATTTCTTCTGTTTTCCATCATATGTGAGTAAAAATTTTCAAAATGGGTATTGATGATCTTCTGAATTTCCACAAGATCTGTAGTGATTTCACACTTTTCATTCCTCAATGCATGAATTTGAGTTTTTTCTTTCCTTTTCTTGATAAGGTTGGTTAGGGATTTATCAATTTTATTTATTCTTTCAAAGAACCAACTCTTCAATTAATTAATTCTTTGTATTGTTTTTTTTGTCTCCATTGCATTAATTTCTGATCTGATCTTATAATTTCCTCCCTTATAAGGTCTTTGGCTTGACTTCCTCTTCTTTTTCTGGAAGTTGAGGTGCAAACATTAGGTTGTTTATTAGTGCTCATTCTGTTTTCCTGATATGAAAATTCACCTCTATTAAACTTCCCTCTTAGGGACTGCTTTCATTGCATCCCACAAGTTCTGGTATGTTGTATGTGCATTTTCATTTGATTGTAGATATTGTTAATTTCTTCTTTAATTTCATCTGTGACCCTTTGGTTGTTCAGGGGGGTGTTATTTAAGTTCCATGATTTTATGGAATTTTTGTGGTTTCTTTTGCCATTAATTTCCAATTTCATTGCACTATGATCAGATAATATGGTATGGGATAATTCAATTATTTTGCATTTAGTTAAGCATGTTCTGTGGGCAGTATATATATGATCTATTTTAGAGAGACATCTTGTGTGCAGCTGAGAAGAATGGTATATTCTGATGTTCTTGGTGGAACATTCTGTAAACATCTACTAAGTCCATTTGTTCACAGGTTGGTTCAGTTCTGTTCTTTCTTTGCTGAATTTTTTGTCTATTTGATCTATCTCTTTGTGACAATGGGGTATTCTTTTTTTGTGGGGTACCAGGGGTCGAACTCAGGACCTTGTGTGCCAGCAGGCACCCGTGCCTCCCACTGAGTGATATCACTGGCCCTTTTTTCATATGTGGGTACGGGGGAGATGAACTCAGGACCTCGCGCTTGCCAAGCAGGCACTTATGCCGCTGAGCTATCTCACTGACCAACAATGGGGTATTAATGTCCCCCGTTGGCAACTGTGTTATTGCTTATTTGATTTTTCATGTTTATTAATATTGTCTATATAGTTGGGTGCTCCCATATTTGTGCATATTATGTTTATGATTGTTTATCTCTTCCTCTTAAATTTTTCCCCTAACAAGGTATGTAGTGACCTTTTTTATCTCTTTTGATCATTCTTTTTTTGAAGTTCACATTGTCTGCAAAACAGAATAGCTACCCTGCTTTTTTCTGGGTTGCTGTTGCATGGAGTATTATTTTCATCCTTTGACCGTCAGTCTATGATTTTCTTTTTGAGTTCATTGTGTTTCTTTTATACAGTATATTGTTGGATCTTGCTTCTTGATCCCATTGTGCCAATCTGTTTGTTTTGATTGATGGAATTTGAGGCCATTTACATTGATGGTAATAACTGATATGCTTTGCTTATCTTTGTTGTTTTCCTGCTTTTGGTTCCCTGCTTTTTCCCTCTGTTAATTGCTTTCCCACCTGGTGGTTTCTTTCTGTTGTTCTTGGGACTGTGGTCATTTTCATCTCTGTCTAGAATATGTTTCAGTACTCTTTGTAGGGCTGGTTTGGTGGTCATGATTTCTTCAGTTGTTCTTTTTCATGGAAGTACCTTATTTCTCCATTAATTTTGAAAGATAGGTTTCAGGGCACATAAATCAGAGCTGGGAGTTGTTTTCTTTCAAGACTTGAAATACTTCACTCCAAGTTCTTGTTGACTTGAGGGTTTTGTGTTGAAAAGTCTGCTGTGATTCTGATGGCTTTCCTTTATGTGTGACCTTTTCTTTTCTCTAACAGCTTTTAATATTCTGTTCTTGTGCTGCTTTTCTGGGATCTTGATTATTATATGTCTGGGTGTATATTTATTTTGGTCATGGCTAACTTGAGTTCTATGTGCCTCACTTTTCTGTACAACCAGATTCTGTTCCCACGTTTGTGAATTTTTCTGTTACTTCTGCAAATAGTCTTTTTATGTCATTTCTGTTGACTGCTATCAGTCTTATAGTTTTCTTTGTATTATCTTGCTGCTGTTGAATTGTTATGTCTTGATCCCTTTTTTTTTTAAAAGAGATCTCTCCTTTCACGATAGCTGGCCGATGATCCTGTCTTCAAGGTCTGAAAGTCTATCTTTGGTTTCATTCAAGTGGTTTTGCCATCTTTCAGTGGAATTTCTAATTTCCTGGATATCTGTTTTTAATCTGTTTCATGCATTCTATTCCCTTACCTATATTGATCATTCACGGTTTCCATCTGTTTTCTAATCATTTTTTATCTATCTCTACTCTAGATTTGCTGAGCAATTCCTTTATGAATTTGACATTTCTTTTTTACCTGAGATATTATTTCTGTTCTTATTTCTTCTACAGCCTCATGGATTTATTTCTTTACTTGATTGCTATCATTTCAGAAATTCAGGTATGTGTCTTCCATTTTCCTCTATCTCTTTATCTCCTGGTCTTGTTCTGGTTTTGCTGGAGGTCTGAGATTGCAACCGTGCTTCTGCATCTTGTCATTTTCTATTTAAAAAATTTTTATTTTTTTTTCTGTGTTTACCCTTGTAAGTTTTTTTACTAGGTTGCTATATCACTAATATTAAGTCCTCTCTAGGAAAAGTCTGTTCCTCTGGGATGTCTTCTGTGTGTAGGAGGTTTTTGCCTTGTGTCTGTTCCAAGACACTAACTTTCCCAGTTAATGAAGAGTGAGATATTGGTATCTGTTTGCCTCAGTCCCAGTTCTTTGATGCTGGGCTGTGGTGAGGTTAGTGCCCCAGAGTTTCTCCGTATTGTTACAGAATGGAGAACAACTGATTACAACAGATATGACATCCTAGCTAAAGTAATATAATTAGCAATAATCATAGCATCAAGACACAGCTTAGAAACTAACAAACTGTGTGGCAGTTATTAATTTTGCACCTTAAACCATAGGATCAAAATCTACAATTATATAACAGAACCGAGTGTAATTGGGAGCTTGTATTCAAGTGTTCCCCGTGGTAGAGTGGTTTTATCCTGAGGTGGAGAGATTTAAGAAGGATTGTGGATAAAACAAAGATACTGAAAAGAAGTAGAAGCAAGGCTGGAGGACAAAGTATGATCATACAAACTTTGGGAAACTAGAGGATAGGGCAGAAGAGAAAGAATGAAGGAGTAAGCAGGGGATTATCTGAAATTGGTCTCTGGGTTTTGGAGATGGATTCATTTTCTGTGGCTGGAGTTACCCCCAGCCATTTAGAAAAGAGAGAAAAGAAAAGAGAAAAGAGGGCCGGTGAGACGGCTCAGCGGCTTAAGCGCCTGCCTTGCAAGCGCGAAGGCCCGAGTTCGACTCCCGGATCCCACATACGAAAAAGGGGCCGGTGATATCGCTCAGCGGCACGGGTGCCTGTTGGCGCGCGAGGTCCTGAGGTCGTCCCCGCCGGTACCCACAAAAAAAAAAAAAAAAAAAAAAAAAAAGAGAAAAGAAAAAGAAAGTAAAAAAGAAACAACAAAAACAAAAACAAAGAACACAAAAGAACAAACAAAAAACCAAAAAATTGGCAAACAAACAAACAAACACTACAAAAATAAAAAGGAATTGGGAGGTCCCACCCAACTGCTTCTATTCCATGTGTCTTTGTCCCCAAGCACAGCACTGGTTCACCTAACTTACCACCTGTTGGCTTGTATTGTTATTATTGCTTCACACTTTTCATGCTGCTAGTCCCACTTGTCCATCCTATACACCCTAGTTGGGAACCCTATAGTGTCGCTGGCATTCCCTCTGGTCTCTGGTCCTTCCTGAGTGGTTCACCTCAATCATGGCAGCAGCAAGGAGAGGGGCCATTCTCCAGTAAAGCTTATTTTAATATCAAGTTTGGTATGAAATATATCTAATTCATTTCATATGTTTTCCTAATCGTATTTATTAAACTTAAAGATAGATGTGATATAATTTGGGGAAGATATAACATGTAGGCAAGTTAAAAGTTATTTCCTCATGTACAAGTCAGTTTAAAAAGCAACATGTTAATTTTAATCAACATATCATCCTAATTAGAAGAGTTTTTTTTTGTGTGTGTGGGTACCGGGGGTCGACCCTCAAGACCTCACGCACCAGCAGGTGCAAGTGCCCACTGAGCGATATCACACCAGCCCTGTTTTTCGTATGTGGGATCCGGGAGTTGAACTTGGGCCCTCGCACTTGCCGGGCAGGCGCTTATGCGCTGAGCCATTTCACCGGCCCCCTAGAAGACTTTTATCTGTAAACAATTGTCTCATTTTAGCTCCTCAGTGTTAAATCTAGGTGTTTTGAAATTTAAATTTTCTTGTGTGCTTCAAATATTATCTTTATTAATTTAAAGCCCCAAGACAGAAGTTTTAAAAAGCACAACCTCCAAGATAAATGAATACCTAATAAATATGTGTGTTTTCAGGGATAAACAGAAGATACCATATTACCTAATTGTTCTTCCTGCTGTGATGCCCATGCCATGCAGGATCTATGATAGAAATAATAATCCATTTTATGCCATTCAAAGAGTCATAGTAAGGAGATCTTCAGTTTTAGTGAGACTTTTATTTATTTATTTTTTATTTAATTTTTTTTTGTGGGTAGCAAGGGGTCGAACCTCAGGACCCTTGCGCGCCAGCAGGCGCCCGTGCTGCTGAGCGATATCACTGGCCCTTTTTTCATATGTGGGTTCCGGGAGTCAAACTCAGGCCCTTGCGCTTGCGGGCAGGCGCTTACGCCGCTGAGCCATCTCACCCAGCTTAGTGAGACTTTAAATAAGCCATGATGGCATTCTGAAATGTATCTCAGGTTAGAATTTCTTTCCACACTGTTTTTGAACAGAAACTCAAGTGAGGAGCTCTTCATGATCTGCTATGAAGTCTTTGGTCAAATGTCTCAATGAGTAATCCATTCACAGTCTGTCCTTCCACAAAGAACCATTTAGAGTGGTTTAAATGACTGTGTCATGACTATCCAATATGAAGATTTCAATAGTAGCAATAGTGCATCTGTCCTTTGAAGCTGTATTAGGCAGTGCAACAGAATCTAGGATGTAGGAATACTTACGGAGGTTGTTGCTTAGCCTCTGGTGACACTGCTAATTGCCATATTTTAGGAGGAGAAAAGAGTAGGATTGGATGTCAAATATAGATAGTTACACTAGGTGTTAGGTATAGGCAGTGTTATCCCTGAGAGGAAAGGTATTTTCCATTCATCAATTCACTTGCCATTATGCAAGGTTATATATATGCATATTTGCTTGTATGTATAAAGGTGCTCCTTGATTTGAAAATGGGTTTTATCCTAATAAATCCTTCACAAGTTGAAACATCATAAGTTGAAAATACATTAAATACATTTATTCTACTTAACATTATAGCTTAGTGACACAGTATAGTAGAATACTGGTCATTTCCCCTTGTGGTTTTGCTGGCTGACTAGGAGCTATGACTTGCTGATGCTGCCCAGAATGGTGACAGCATATTGTATTCAATATCTCTAGCCCAAGAAAAGATAAAAGTCCAAAATTCAGGTATTTCTACTGAATGTGTATCACTTTCATATTATCAAAAGTCAAAATATATTTTTTTACTTTTTATTTATTTATTTTTTTGTGGGTACCAGGGGTCGAACTCAGGACCTCGCACACCAGCAGGCGCCCTTGCCCACTGAGCGATATCACCAGCCCTTTTTCTGTATGTGGGTACCAGAAGTCAAACTCAGCACCTCGCACTTGCCAGGCAGGCACTTATGCCACTGAACCATCTCACCAGCCCCCAAAATGTCAAAATATAGAAGCCAATCAATTATAACTTGAGGGCTATATTCTGCTAATTTTCTGTCACTACAATGAAGTGGCGTAAGCCTGGATACTTTATAAAACAAAGTAAATAAGTTATCTCATATCTTTTGAGGCTTAATGGCATGATGCTAGCTTTGGCTTAGCTCTGACAAAGACCTCATAGCAGATGGCATCACGGCGAAAGCGAGTATGAGAGTGATCTCAAAGCAAGATAGAAAACCAGAGCCCAGGAAGGACTCAGTCTTGCTTTCTTTATAACAATGATTTCAGGAGAATGAATTCAGGGTCTCATGAGTACTATATCAATTTCTCCTGAAGGCAGAACTTTTAGTGTTTTAACCAACTCCCACTAGGCTCCACCTCTTAAAGTCCCACCACATAACCACCATCACAATGACACACTGAAGAGCAACCTTCCAACACCTAAATTCTTGAGGGCCAAGCCACATCACAAATCACAGGAGAGTCTCTCTCTCTCGCTCTTCCTCCATTCAGAGGATAATGCAGATTTTTTTTGGGGGGTGGGTTTTGAGACAAGATCTCGTTATGCAGTCTTAGGCGAACCTTGATCACTCTGTGTCAACTAGGCTGCCCTAGAACTTACAGTGATCCCTCCTGCTTCGGCCTGCTGAGTGCTGAGATTACAGGCATGTGTCACCATGCCCAATACAGATTTTTTTTGATATAGCTGCATTATGGATTGCAACATGCTTTGGGAAGTGAAAATTGATTAGTCTACTGGTTACAAAATTACAAGTTATTTAATATAACTTCTGCTAGATAAATTCTTCATGTCATATAATTTCAGTAGTTTATAAGTATTTTATCAATAATCTTGAAGAGCAAACAGTAGTGACACACTGTTAACTACCTTCTTTTAAAGAACTCATTTATTATGATTTAGCATTTTTTCTCTGTAAATGTTCTCTAAACTCTGAGTTTTTTCCTCTTGAAGTACCTCATGAAGAACTCTTCTAATATTTCATAATATTTTTTGTTCCCTACTTCTCCTACACATAACGATCATGTCCTCCACATTGTCTATGCTTATGGTCTTTTAGTCCAATGGCTTTCCCTCCTCCTCTTTGTGATAGGATGAAATGCAACAGTTTTATACCCTATTTCCTTAAAGTTTTACTGATTACATTTTATATGCTACCCTTAATTTTGGACATGTATTTCACATTGTTTTTTTAATTATATTATCTTACAATTAAATCTATAATGTTCAAATTCCATGTATAAACTTATACATATCATCGTTTCTTCCCTTCCATTTTCTCCAAACCTGTTTTAGTCTCATAGTTTTATCTTTGTTATGATTTAACCACCTGTCCAGTGACCATACATTAAACATATTGTCATATTTGCTGGGTGTAGTGGTGCATTCTTAAAATCCCAGCACCAAGGAGGCTGAGGCAAGAGGATTGCCACAACTTGAGGCCAGCCTGGACAACAGTTAGTTCAAGGCCTCTTTTCTTGTTTGTCCACCTGTTACTACACCTACCTAGCATGAGCATAAACTTATCTACATGTCTACATTTCTATATTTTTCTGATACATTTTAAGTTCTAATGGTAGGGGGCCATATAATATATATTTGTTCCCATCAGGCCTAACTCAATGCCTCTATGGAGTAGGTACTCTACAAATATTTGCTTAAATATATTGAACACAGGAAAATTTAATAATAAACTGTTGATTATTTCTTTGAGAGAACTGGCTTTTTTCCCCTATGGAGGAAAATATTGTATTATTTGGGGAATACACTATATTTTTCTGTGATAGAACGAAATGTAATTTTATGCCTTGTTACTTAAAGATTTAATCTGGTTTGCTTTTAGTCTATATTGTTTGTTTTATATGAATGAACTTTTATTAAAGGAACAATTATTGATTTGATTAGTTATAAAAGCAATAGAACTTTTCAGATGATTATTACCATAGGCAATCACGAAGTAACTGAAGTCTCACTAGGGTACTTAAGTGCTGGGGTTAAGACTTCTTAAATTTCTAAAGTGTAGCTTTTGTAAATTTCTATGGGCAAGGTCCATCAATAAGGGGGACACTCTTTCAAAGGAAATCAGTATAGTAAGGCAGTATAAAAAATAGTCTAATTGGGCCGGTGAGATAGCTCAGTGGCAAAAGCTCCTGCCTGCAAGCACGAGGTCCTGAGTTCGACTCCCAGTACCCACATAGGAAAAAAAGGGCTGGTGATATCGCTTAGTGGCACAGGTGCCTGCTGGCACGTGAGGTCCTGAGTTCGACCCCCATTACCCACAAAAAAAATAGTCTAATGTTTTTGAGCATCTTTACTATGAATTTAATTTATGACTGGATTCCCAGTAGACTCAGGTTTTAAGTGTACAGTTTTCATGAGGTGAATATCTTAGGGCATTCATAATTGTTCATTTTCTTTCTATATATGATACTTTCCATTAACATTCTCTATTCACAGTGAAGAGCATCCTGGAATGTATTTAAAGAGTGAGATTTCTAGGTGGCAGAAGTTCCAAATTTGATATTGTGGCAATTATCGATCCAAGATAAAACAGTAGAACATTTCAGATTAAAATACTTAATGCTATTCACATTTTCAAGTAGCATGAATAACACAGCCAATTTGACCTTAAATACATTTTGTTACAGATGATTTAGCCATTAACCTTGACAAGGTAAATCTTTTCTCACGATCATATTCCATTAAATTCATGTTCTTTTATAATAGAGGTGTACTTTACAAAGATTAATCTACTACTGGCTTCTAAAAACAATAGGAGGGAGAAGAGAGGGTGTAGAAGGTGACAACAGAGGGAGAAAAGAGACAGATATTATGAAAAGGAGAGAGAAATAACTAAACAAGACAGAAAGTAAACAAATTAAACAAAAAATAGGCATATACTGTATAAGAATATGTAAAAGATAAAAGAATAACACAAGTAGAAATATGCTGAAAAAAGTATCCCAAGCCTATAAAAGCACAGATCATTGATTGGAAATGTAAATCTGCAGTATTTCACAGAACTCCAGTCTCTTGGATCTGTCATAAACACGTGGTCCTGTACGCTTCACTCAATTCTCAGAGAGCCTTCTCATTCTGTCTACTAGGTGACCAATGTTCTGTGTGATTTTGTCTTCTGGCCACAGTTAATTGAACCAGGAGCATACACCTAATCTAGAGTACACTGTTTATGATTTCCATGCTAAGAATTTATAATTGGGGCACAGAAATTCTATTAAATTCCAAGTCATCCCTTGAAGCATAAATTTTTAAATTCCGGAATGGAGGTTGCTATTCTGGGTCAAATATGCTTGGGTCATGTTTATAGAAAACAGTAGAAAATTAATATTCAGAGAGAAAAAGATAGATGCAGACACACAGGAAAATGTGGGCACAAGAGCTCACATAGCATTAGAGGTAGGAACAGAGCTCATGCCAGTGTCCTAGGTCCTATTTCTATACTATCTTATGGTCAACTACATTTCTTGCCTCTAGTTTCTATATACTTATAAACAAAAGCCTATCCCCACTTTAATGTTTAAGGTAGCTCAATTGGCTTCAGAGTGTATTATTATTTTTTTTTTGTGGGTACCGGGGGTCGACCTCAGGACCTCGCACGCCAGCAGGCGCCTGTGCTGCTGAGCGATATCACCGGCCCCTTTTTTTTCGTATGTGGGATCCGGGAGTTGAACTCGGGCCCTCGCGCTTGCCAGGCAGGCACTTATGCCGCTGAGCCTTCTCACCGGCCCCAGAGTGTATTATTAAAACAAGTTTCCCTGGTGATTCTGATTCTGCTTGTTTGCAGAAATTTGTGAAACTGCACCAAAAGAAGGTGAAGAGTTGACTTTAGGCTATCGAGATTGGTTAATAAATGGTTAGAGCATGGCGGGCTGGAAATCTACAGAGTCAACAAGAAGGATTAAAGTAATAGCTAAAATAGGGCAGAAAATCAGTGTGGATGAAAGCAAGATATTGAAGTGTCTACAACTGACTGTGGTTTGTGAGTGGTGGAGGCAGGGAAGTGATCAGGGTATACTAATTATATAGAGGTGGAGCATCCAGATGCTGGCATTATGCACTTCTGGCTCTGTTTGTCTAGATTTACGGTCTGAAACAAACATCTTTGATAAAACGCTATTCTCTGAAATAATTTCACATAAATATTAAACTTAAAAAGTCTGTCTTGATTTTTCTTTTTCTCTTCAAATATGAGTAATGTGCAGGTTTTGTCAGAACTACCTTCAGAATATCCGTCATATGTTCATTTTTTTCCATCTCCACTAGTGTAACAGTAATATAACTTTACTTCTTACCTGAACTCTTCCAATAGCCTTCTCTTTTGTCTTCCTGCTGCTGTTTTCCATTCCTTCCAAACTATTTTCCTTAGGGAATCCAGGGAAACGTTTAAAAATTAGAAGTATCATACTCCTTCTCTGTTTGAAATATTTAATCCCTTCTGAATTCTTTTCAGGATAAAGTTTACTCTGTACACCACGATTATAAGCTCCTCTCTGATCCCTCCATATTTAGTCTCTTAAGTTTTTGACTGAAAATATTGTTTCAGTAATGATTATTTTAATTTTTTACCTCCACTATATTTTTACTTTCATTTATAAAATTCATATTAATAAACATAAACAATCTAACCACCAGCCAGATGAAGAGAATATTCCCAGTGACTCCATAAAATCCTTCATTATTCCTTAAAGTAAGTATCTCCTCCCCAAAGCTAACTGCTATAACCATAAAATATTTTGAGTATTTTAAAACTTTATTTGAATGTACTATATGTCTTCCCTTATATGTTGCTTTATTTGCTTTGCATTTTTTTGAGATTTCTGCATATGTTTGTTTGCAACAGTAGTTCACACATTCTCATTACTATTCAGTATGCAATTGTATAAATTTACAACCATTTTAAAATCCATTATATTGTTTATGGGCATTTGGACAATTTCTAATTTGTCGTTATTCTAAATTAAGGCGTTATGTGCTTAAGTAAATACCATATTATGAATCCTGTTCTTCATTACTCAACCCAATTTAGATGCCATCTTTCTAAGTAGACTCATCTACTCCACTATCTTAAATTGGGCTAATTGATCTTCTGTTTGAACCAAGGAGGCCCGCACTTCTCTCTAAGAGACAGTTATCAACCTTTAATGAAATCTGTATGCATGCATATTTTTCCCAACAGATTGTATACTCTTAACTTGCATACAATCAGGGACTCTACCTCATTAATCTTGGTATCTCTAATATGTAGTAGAGCTCCTGGTAAAGAGTAATTTAGCATATGCTTAGTAAAGTCTGAATATTAATGAAACCATGTAGATAAACAACATTGAGGAATGATGGAGACTGAAGAGTCCTGGAATTTTTCAACTTAATAAAAACTATAAAATTTATGAACATCTACAGTGCACTCAGACTGATGTTAGATGACATTGGGGTTGCTAAATAGTAAAAGTAACACACAGTTGAAGGATTCTTTATAATAATCTAGGAGGGCAGTGAAGGAGGTAGGTCACGGTTTAGGAATGAATGGTGTTAAGAACATGTTTTCAGATGTGGTAAATTTAACTTTCAAAATTCTCATTCATTCTGTGATCTAAAGAGTCTTTTAAAATGTAGTGGGGCTGGTGAGATAGCTCAGTGGCATAAGCTCCTGCCTGGCAAGTGCGAGGTCCTGAGTTTGACTCCCTGTACCCACATACGAAAACAGGGCCAGTGATATCGCTCAGCGGCATGGGCACCTGTTGGCACGCGAGGTCCTGAGTTCGACCCCTGGTACCCACAAAAAAACTTAACGTAGTTATGTGACACATAATGATGTTTCCATCAATGAGGGACTATATCTATGATAGTGTTCCTATAAGTTTGTATAAGTTAAAAAGATTGTAGCCACTCATATTTTGTGTAGGTACAGTCCAAGATGTTTGGAGAATGAGAAACTCACCTAAAGGTGCATTTCTGAAAACATATCTCCCATGTGAAGAGATGCATGACTATTTGGTTCACTTTTGGACTAAAAAAATTATGGGGCCTCCCACTCATATAGGCTTCTTAGTATTGCTAAAATTTGGGTTTTATTAGTATGAAGTAGGAATCTAAATGAAACACTTCAGAAAGGTAGATGACAAATCTTGTACAAGATGATAAGGTTATGAGTAATCCTAGTGATGGTGAAAATACAGAGAACCATGTGTAGGTAGAAATTACAGACTGGTAACAGAATATGGTGGTGTGAAGGTACTTTATAATGAGGGAAAAAAGGACAGCACTGAAATGTTTTGGACAAAAAAAATATTACACTAAATAGTTTTGTGGAGCATAATGATATGTAATCATTTTTAATCCTGATGTTCTTCATATAAGTTTGGGGATATTTTCTAGATTTTGATAGGGCCTTAAAACACAATTCTCATATTAAAATATTGCTATGCTCTATTAAAGGAAAATTTGCACTGATTTCTCTTCAAGAATTTTTTACATATTTATTTGCATATCCAGGGCACATTTTATACTGTGGAACAAATATGCAATAGGAAGTTTTCATCAACAGGTTCAGACAAATCTTTATAGAAAGGAGTTCTTGGGCTTTAAAGGCTGGGAGATCCTAAAATGATTCAAAGGCTACTGACACATTACTATTTTCTCACCCTAGCTGCATATTAGAATCACAGGTGCAAGGATAGAATTTGAAACAGAATTTTCTAGTTACAACCTCCAGAGATTCTGATTTATTTCCTCTCATGTGGAGTAGACCACATAATCAAAATAACAAAGAAAAAAACCTAGGTGTTGATATTTCGGTAAAATACCAAAAGCATGATCCACGAAAGTAAAAATTGTTAAGTTGTACTTTTAAAACTTATACCAAAAACTGGGAGAAAATAATTGACTAACATCTATTTGATAAGGAACAAATATCCAAAATATGCACAAAAAACTTATAAAATTAAGAATGAGGAGGAAAAACAATTAAAATACACAAAAGATCTGAATAGACAATTTACCAAAGAATATATGCAAATAGCAAATAAACGTGAATGAATGGTCAATAGCATATGTCATTAAGGAATTGCAAATCAAAGCAACAAGATACCACTAAACATTATTAGAATGGGTAAAATTCCAAGCATTGACAATAGCAAATGCTAAGGAGGATTTGGAGAAACAAAAATTGTCATCCATTACTGATGGGAATGCAAAATGTTGCAGCCTATTTGGAATAAAGTTTGACAGTTCTGACAAAACCAAATATAGTCTTATCATACAGTCCAGCAAATTTGTTCCTTGTTAAGATACCTAAGTTAGTTGAAAACTTATATACACACAGAAACCTGCACAGAGGTGTTTATAACAAGTTTGTAATAATTGCCAAAAGTGGAAAAAATGAAGATGTCCTTTAATAGGTTAATGAATAAACAAACTGTGGTATATTTATTTAACAGAATACTATTCACAACATAAGTGAACAAGCAAGCCACAGATAAACATTGAAGACCTTGAAAACATACCACCAAGTGAAAGAAGCTAACCTGAAAAGACTACATAATTTATGGTTCAACCATGATAACATTTTGACAGGGCAAAATTATGGAGACACTAAAAAGGCAGTGGTGGCCATGAGTTCTGAGAGGTAGATGGAGAGATGGACATGTGGAGCCAGAGCATTATTAGGGCATTAAAACTAATCTGTATGATATAGGAATGACGGATTCATGTCATTACATGCTTTTGACATTTGTCAAAATTCACAAAATGTAAAATACAAAGAATGATTCCTAATGTAAATTATGGACTTTAGTTAACAATAATGTCTTGATATCAATTCGTCTATTATAATAAATATATCTCAATAACATCAGATGTAAATAATAAAGTAAACTCTATGCAAGGATAGAGGTAGTATGTTCAGACTCTGAAATATTCTATCTCGGGGCCGGTGAGATGGCTCAGTGGCGTAAGCGCCTGCCTTGCAAGCGCGAAGGCCGGAGTTCGACTCCCGGAACCCACATACGAAAAAGGGGCCGGTGATATCGCTCAGTGGCAGGGGTGCCTGTTGGCGCGCGAGGTCCTGAGGTCGTCCCCCCGGTACCCACCAAAAAAAAAAAAAAAAAAAAAAAAAAGAAATATTCTATCTCTTTTTTCCTGTTAAACTAAAAGTATTCTTATAAAAGTCTATTAATTAAAATATTTTCCTTGATTTTTATTTTTTTATTTTTATTTTTTTTTGTGGGTACCGGGGGGACGACCTCAGGACCTCGCGCGCCAACAGGCACCCGTGCCGCTGAGCGATATCACCGGCCCCTTTTTCGTATGTGGGATCCGGGAGTCGAACTCGGGCCTTCGCGCTTGCAAGGCAGGCGCTTACGCCGCTGAGCCATCTCACCGGCCCTTTTCCTTGATTTTTAATGTGCTATCATGTTAGAGAACTAATGAACTAAATTTCCTAGTTTGGGTTGTACAAAAAATTGGAATGATTTAACAAAGTGGGGAATATGGAAAAAAGTGATATTAACATATGAATGAGGGAATTCAGTATCACATAGGGTTATTTTGTGTTACCTGTGAAGAATCCATTTAGAGATGCCCAGAAATTTCTTTTTCTTCTGTCTGTTCCGTATAATATTTCAGATACAAAATATTTCCCTAATAGCCATTGACAAGAGCAATATTTGAAAACCTGATCAGTTTAGAATTTAAAAGCCTAATTGATTTAAACAGGATAAATCACAGTAGTTAGAAAACACTGTTGACCTCAAATTTCCATTCACAGCAACAGTGCTGAAATGTGATTTCCTGCTTTCCCTGTTGGTGTATCTTTTCCCCCAAGACAATACAATGTCCCTTCATATGTATTTCTTAAATTAAAAAGACAACAAAGAGATAGAAAGATAAAATAAGCACTAAAGCACCTTATGTGAGTGGATAACAAAATATACTTATATATAGTTTATATTCATATAGCTAAACCTAGAAAATGTAATATATTCTGCCAAAGATGTTATTATTTCCTAAATAAACAAATACAACTTCTGCTAAAAGATAGTTATTCTTTTTGCTAATAGGCACTTAAAGCAATTTATAATTCTTCTTAAAGTAGTTAAGAATTGCATTTTGATCTCTGATGCTGGTTTCATTCCCAGTTTCCCTTGCTGCACGCACTCTAGTAGTTTACTGTAGTCCAGTCAACTCTGTAGTTTTCAGTATCCTGAACACCATAGTACTGAAAATGATTTAGATGAGTTTGGAAAAAGTAATATCTTTATTTTCATTTCTATAAATTTAAATATTTCATTTAAGTCATCTAAGATAAGATCAATAAGGTTTTCTGTATCTGGAAAAGGAAATGAAGAAAACCAAAGTTGTTATTATCCATAAACACTTTAATTCTTCCAATACATGTATCTTGAAAAGCCAGATTCCATAGGCAAGTGTAATTTTTTCTCTCTTCCTTACTTTTCACATTCATATTCTGTGTATACTATTCAATTTTGTAGTATGATCAACTTTACACAGAAAAGATATTATAGGTAGCTATTATTTTATAGATTAGATGTGATCTAACAATGTTAGCTTTAAAGAAAATTCTAATTTACTTTCATATTGTTGAAAGTGAACATGGGTATCTAAGTGAGAAAAATACTCCAATAAAAGCCTAAACTGAATATGTTTAGGCAGAGAAATTTAGAAGATTTTAACCCCCTTTCCTGTTGAAGATTATAGTAAATCAAATTATGTTTCATACCAATTTTCTCCCCAAGATTACTATATTCTTTACAGAAACTTCATTCTTTGTAGCACTTTCAAAATTTATAATTGCTATTGTTATTGGTTATTGTTCTTTCTTAGATTATGGGAATTCCTCTAAGACTTTGTAATTACTTGACACCATGCACTTTTTAGAGCTTTCCTTTGAATAATTGTAGGCTTACAGCACGTCACAAAATGTTTACAGAGGTCTTATGCACCCTTCACCCAGAACCAATATTAAAAACTTGTAATTATATAAGGACCAGAAAATTGATATTAAAAGAATATACAGAGCTTATTCATCCTGTAAGTATGACATGCACCCATTTGCAGGTGTGTATAATTCTATCCAAATTTATCATATGTATACAACCACAAAATAAAAATAGAGAAGTATTCCATCACCTTTCAAAAATGTCAAATAGATGAAATTATTAATATATAATCTTTTAGATTAGCTATCTTTTTATTGAGCATAATTTCCTTGAAATCCATCCATGATGTCTTGGATTAGAAATAGTCACTCCCGTTTATTGCTCAGACTGGTGTTTCATTGTATAGAAATGCCATTGTAGGGGCCGGAGAGATGGCTCAGAGGTGTAAGCGCCTGCCTGGCAAGCGCGAGGGCCGGCGTTCAACTCCCGGAACCCACATACGAAAAAAGGGTCAGTGATATCGCTCAGCGGCACGGGTGCCTGCTGGTGCACGAGGTCCTGAGGTCGACCGCCGGTACCCACAAAAAAAAAAAAAAAAAAAGAAAGAAATGCCATTGTATGTTTAGTCATTTGCCCATGGAAGGAAATTGGAGTTTTTTTCAAGTTTTTAGCTATTATAAATAAAGCTGCTGTAAAAAATGTTGCATGGGTTTTTCTGTGTGGACATTAAGCTATTTGTTTGAAATAAATGCTCATGTCCAATTTTGAGATTGTTTCATAAGTACATGTTAATTTTTAGGAAACCACCATTCCTATTTCCAAAATAGCTGTATTATTTTGTATTAACAGGTGGAATGTAATTGATCAACTTTATCTATATTCTTGGCAGTATTTGGTATAACCAATGATTTAAACATTAGCCATTTCTACAGGTGTGTAGTGGTATCTTATTATGATTTTACTTTGCTTTTTCCTAATGGCTGATGATGTTGAGCATCTTTTAATGTGCATATTTTTCACCTGTATATTTTCTTCAGTGAAATGAGTGCTCAAGTTTTCAGCCCATTTTCAATTTGGATAGTTTCTTTTGTTACCACTGAGTGTTGAAATTTCTTGTATATTCTAAATTCTAGTGAATTTTCAGATATGAGATTTACAAATATTTTCTCCTGGCCAGCAGCTTCTCTTTTCATCTACTTCTCAAGATCATTTAGAGAGAATTTAATACTTTTTAAATAAAATTTAATTCATAATTTCTTCCTTTCATTGATCATACTCTTGCTTTCAATTCTAATAACACTTTGCCAAGCTGTAAATCCTTATTATTTTCTTTTATGTTTTTCAAAGTTTAATATTTTCAATTTAACTCCACAACCAACCTTTTTTGAGTTATTTTTTGTATCAGACATGAGGTTTAGGTGCAAATTGACTTTTCTGACCAAATAGTTATCTAAATACTCCAGCACCATCTGTTAAAAATTCTTCCTTTTCCCCCGTGGATTGTTTTTGTAACTTTGTTAAAAATTAATTAAGGGTATTTTATAGGTTTCTCAGTTCTCTACTCTATTACCTTGATTTATATATCCATCCTTTCACCGGTATGCTTTTGCTCACTCTAGTTATATAGACATTACCATTGGGAAGAGCAATTCCTCCCATTTTATTTTTTAAAAATTGTTTTACATACTAAATTTCTTTTACCTTTCCTTACAAATTTCAGAATAAGACTGTTTGTATCTACAAAAATACTTGCTAGAAATTTTACAGGAATTGCATTAAACCTATAGATTGACTTAAAGACAAATGATATCTTTAATATGTTGAGTCTTACAACCTATAAACATTTTTAATCTCATTAATTATAGATCTCATACATACTTTGGTGTTTTAAACTAAGATTTTTCACTTTCTTTAAGGCAGTTTTAAATGGCATTGTGTTTTTTATTTTTATTTTTACAAGTTCATTTTTAATATACAGAAATATTCATTTGGGGTGTTGCTATTGTTTTCTGTGACTTTGATTAACTGTGATAGATTTTAGGGTTTTATTAAAATACATTCCTTAAGATTCTCTATGCATATGATCTAGTCATCTGCAAGTAGAGATAGTTTTACTTCTTCCTTTTTATTGTAATCTGTATGGCTTTTGCTTTTTTTTTTTTTTTTTTTCTTATTGTGCTAACTAGAACTTCCAGTCTTTTTATGAGTAAGAGTATAAAGAGAGCAGACATCCTTGGCTTGTTCTGGAAACATTGCCTTTGAGTATGATGACATACTAGTTTTTCTTTTTCTTCTCTTCATTTTTTCTTTTTTTTAATAGACTTTCTTTATCAAGTTGATGAATTATCTTTCTATTCTTAGTGTCAGCTGAGAGTTTATGTAATGAGTGAGTATTAGAAGTTGCTATGAGATGATAGATATGTGGATAGATAGATAGATTTTCATTTTCAGACTCTGTGTTGATATGTTGCCTAGGCTGATTGTGAATTCTTGGGACTAATGGTTCTTCTGCCTGGGCCTCTGGAGTAGCTGGGCTTATAGGCACACATACAACATCACACCAGGCTATGTTAAATCTTTTTATGTGTCAAAGGAAATGTTTCTTCTTTAGTTCATTGATATGGTAAATTCATTGACTGATCTTTGGTTGTTGAACTGGGCTTGTATTATTGGAATATATTACAGTTGCTTGGTCGTGTTGCATAATTCAATGTATACATTGTGGGATTATAGCTTCTGATACTTAATTGAGAATTTTGTATGTAATGTTAATGAGAGATATTAGTTTGTAGAATTTTTCATAATCATCGTTTTCTGATTTTGGTACTGGTTATTATTGGCCTCCTACGTAAGCTGGGAAGTAGTCCATCCTCTTCTATTTTATGAAAGGAAGAGATTATGTAAAATTGGTGTTAATTCTTCTTCACCTGTATTCTGCAGGAGAGCTGCCAAGAACTACTGTAGAGAGTTTTTTAGGGGATTTTAAATTCCAAATTAAATTTCATTATTGGTTATAGGGCTACTCAGCTTATCTTTTTCATTATGGTTGCATTTGGGTAGTAGTTTGTGGTTTTTATCTTATCTTTTTCATTATGGTTGTATTTGGGTAGTAGTTTGTGGTTTTTCAGCCATGGCTCAATTTCATATAAACTGAAATTTAGGGATGTAACATTGTTGGTAATTTTTTATTTATTAGGTTTCTAATGCTGCGCATTGTATAGTGGTATCCTCTGTTTTCATTCATGATGTTGGTGATTTATATTTCTCTCTTTCTGTCTTTGTCTGCTTTGTCAAATATGTATATTTATTGAAATTTTTAAAACTCAGATTTTTGTTCCTTTGATTTTTTTCTATTTTCTCTTTTAAATTTTATTGATTTATGCACTTATCTTTATTATTTCCTTCTTTCTGCTTGCATTTTGTTTTACTAGTATCACATGTATAGCATGCAATCACTTCTGGGTTTTTACTACTCTGTCAATCTCTGTCTTTTATTTGTCTTTTACATCTTTAATTTTTTTTTTTTTTGTATTTTAAGGCATAAGTCTATCATTTAAAAAAATTTATTAGTACATGTCATTAGTACATAATGAACATATTCATTATGGGAGATTTGTACATGTACATAATACATCTCAATTCTTTTTTATCCCTTTCCCCTCTCTCCCTCCAAAACATCTCCCCCTCCCCATTTACAAAAACTATTTTCATTTTTTTCTTCATCTTTTTCCCTTTAAATCTTTTTTCTTCCTTCCCTCCTCTCTTCTCCCCATCTCTTGTTCCTCTTTCCATTTGAACAAGTTCTTCTTACTATTTTGTTATGAGTTTAGTATTTACTTGTGTTTCCTGTTTTCCAGTTTTCTCTCCTTTGCTTCCTGTAGTATTTTCATTATTTTATTAGTTTGTAGTATATAATGTTTACATTCCTTATGTGAAATTAGTAAATGTCCATAATACACGTTAATTCCATTTCTTCATCCCTTTTCCCTTCCTTCTTTCCCCCCCATCCATTTCATAATCTCCTACCCTTTTTTTGTACATTTTGCAGTACACAATATTTACATTCCTTATGTGGAGTTGGTGCATGTACGTAGCACATTTTAATTCCTTTTTTCATCAGCTTTTCTTCTACTCCCTCTGTCTTCCTTTCATCTCTTAATCCCTCTCACCTTTGAGATCTATCTTCATACTTCCTAATTATTTTTTAATAATTTTTGAAATTTCATCTTGTTTAGTAATAGTGTCTTATTTTCTTTTTTAATGTGTCAATTTGTATGGTTTTATTCATGGTTGTTATCAGTATTAAAATATAAAATCATAACGTATCACAGCCTTTGTGTACTGATATTTTATCGCTTTGACTGAAGGCTAGAATCCTTACTTTCATTTAGATCTCATTCCACTCCAACTTTGCAAACATAATTATGTTAAGTATTGCTTATACTTACATTGACTATTACATCAGAGAGTGTTCTAATGTTTGGTTCAACCATAAAATGTTATTTTATAAATTCACAAGATTAAAGATAGTGTACTTTATTGTGTCATTTTTTGTTTTTGTTTTTTGAGACAGGGTCTAGTTATATAATTCAGGCTGGCATTGTACTCACTATGTGTTCCAGGCTGGCTTTGAACTCTTGCAGTGATGCTCCTGCCTCAGCCTCCCATGTGTTGCGATTATAGCATGTGCCATCACATCTGGCTATTGCACCTATTTCTATCCATTCTGTTTTTCTCTATTTCCTTTCTGAAATTTTAAACCTCATTCTGTTTTCATTTCCTTTCTTTTTGATAGCTTTCCTTAGCTGTTTTAGAGAGTAGGTCTGCTAATGACAAATTATCCTAGTTTTACTTCAAATGAGAATGTGAAAGTGAAGTGTTAAAATTTGAAAGTATAATTGTGAACTTTGTTTTCTCCTTAATGCCTTAAAGAGGGTTTCATTGGATATAGCACTCACAGTTGACAGCAATTTTATTCTAACACTTGATAAATTATCTGCCATTTCCATCTGGCCTCCATGACTTCAGATGACAAAACTGTTGTAATTCAACTTGATGTTTCCCTGTAAGTAATGTGCTTTTTTCTCTCTCACTGTTATCGAGTGTTTTTGTATTGTCTTTCGATTTTAGAATTTATGCTGTGTTTTCGTGTTTATCATATTTGAGTTTATTGTATTTGGGGCTTTATCAGATTCATGAATCTGTTCTTTTATGTCTTATTTCAAATTAGCTACATTTTTAGCCACTATTTCTTCTAAAGCTTATTTAAGATCCATTATCATTTTTCTCTTAATTAAAGCCCAATTATACAAAGGTTAGAGCTTTGTTATTTTCTCAAAATTTTCTGAGGTCCTATTCATATTTTCATTGACTAGTTCCTGCTGTTCAAACTGTGAGAATTTGACTGATCTGGCCCAATTTTCAGTGATTCATTTTCTGTCTTTTCTGCTCTAATAAGTTTTTATTTCACATTTTTGTCTCTCAATTCTGTAACTTTCATTAGGTTCTTTCCTGAACCACCTATTTTTTCTTTTGAATTTTTTAATTAATACATATTTGCAGTACATAATGATTACATTTATTGTGGGTACACTTACATAATGTATCTTAATTCTTTGTTCATGCCTTTCCCCTCCCATCCCTCCCTGCTCCCTACACCTATTGGTCCCATCCCACTTGCAAAAATTCTATGTTGTCCATTTTTCTTCAATTTTCTCTTTTTTATCACTTGTCCCTACTCTTCCTTTCCCCTCCCTCTTTTGCTAAGATTTTATATATTTTTATTGTTTTTTTCTTTTTTTGGTTTTAGGTATTGAACATGCGAGGAAACAGGGCCTTGTACATGTGAGGAAACAACACGGCTGCTAAGCCCCATCCCCAGTCCCATAGTTTGTATTCATTCTATGAAAATGTGTAATCGCCAGAAGAAGCATTTTTAGGTTTTACTCTTTACTAGTTATGGCCATATAGGCAGAAGAAATGGTCCAAGCCTTTTGCTGCCACTAGAAGTAAGGGTAACACTGGGTTTGTGGGAGACAGAGTATTTCCTTCAGTTTGCTTTTTTGTCTGTTTTGTTTCTAGAAAACTTCTTGCTCAATTTCTGGTAGTATCACTGGAATAGGAATGCATGTCTTGAAGCCATCTTCTATAACTGGGTGGAGGAATTGATGCATGGCATTTTAGAATCACCCTCTGCTACTAGATTTGGAGACAGGAGATGCCAGGCCGGATTGTCTTCTATTACTAAGTGGTAGGGTGGGAAGACACCAGGCCAGAATCTGCCACTGACTGTAGGATTGGGACACACGAGATTTTGTTTGCCTTTTCCTGTTAGGTAAATGGATGGGAGATGCGGGACCTAGATATTCTTTTGCTGCTCAGTGGTGGCCCAGGATATGTTGATCTTGCTAATAGTCCCTATGCAGGCATAGCAGACCCTTGCCGCAGTCAGGTGGAGAGGGAGGATGGAATGCTCTGCTCTGTCTCTGCTAGAACTGCTGGTGTAGTCACTGTATTTCCATATTTTAAATAACTGAACTTTACCACTCACCTTCATTTTTCCCTGCTCATATAAAATAATACGACTAGCCTGTACATTTTTATTTTCTGTACAAGACGTCATAGAATGTAGTTCATGCAGGCAATTCCCTAAATTTTACTCTTGAGGTTAAATGTAATAAATTTGTTGTGTGTGAAATAAATTTGTTATGTGCTCTGTAAGCACTGTAAAATTCAATCATGTATATCAAATTGATTTAGAATGATGGTATACAGTTTTCACCCACAGATTTTCTTGAAGGTATTGAGAAAAATTTTCCATCATAAGCATTGGTTAGGGCAAGTTAAGATAAACACTGCTCCAAAGGCTGAGGAATTCCTGTGTTTTCAACTCAGTTGGTTCCTTGAAAAATGGACAAATTAAGGTAAATCAATTGTCAGATACCTGGTTGATTTTCTAGGAGATTACTTTGCACAAAAGTTTGTACAAATAATTTTTCTTGTCATAATTGTTGATTATATCACACTGAGTCTGTTAACCATGTGATTACACTGGAACTAAATCGTGTGTGTGTGTGTGTGTGTGTGTGTATGAAAGGACAGTACTAATGCACAGGACAAAGACTACTTATGTTGTTCTCATGTTATTTTATATTATCAAACAATTTGAGAGTGCACTCCTTCTAAAATATTTTATTAATTAGCTTTATTTAGCTGGGACAAAATATCTGATATATGTAACTTAAAAGTTTATTTCAGCTAATTGTCTCAGAGATTTCAGTTTATGGTCAGCTGATTCCAAGGTAGAAACATGATGGGAGGGCATAGTGCAGCAAAGGTGCTTAGTTCATATTGGCCTGAAAGCAGAATAAGGAAGCATTGCCAGAGAGGAAGGCCCCAGGGACCATACATAGTGCCCCAGATCACATTCCTTTGACCCACTCGGAAACATGGGGAGAGTGTTCTACTAATCTGCCAGGCAACTCTCAAAACAATCAAGTTGACCATCAATAGTAACAATGATAAATGTGCATTATTGGCCTATCTTATTCATCTCAGACTCCTAAAGTCAGTTGACCTATATAGGCACACTTTTTAAAAAATTATAGATATTTACTACATTTTTGGAGAGCATCATAAAAATACATCAACTAAATCTTTTGATTTAGCAGCAAAATTTTATAAAAAGCACTGAATATTATGTTTTCAATAATATACTTAATCTTTCTGGAGTCTCAGGTAAACTTATTTGTTGGTGTACAAAGACTATAACAGAAATGTTTGTAATTAGGTATAATTAAAAATTATTTGTTTATGTACTCATTCAACAAACCTTTATTGAGTACCTAGTATATGCTAAACCCAAGATAAGAATGTAAATAAAAAATTAGTGAGACACTGAGGTTGATACTGAATAATTGTAATGTTTTAAGTTAAAATTTTCCTATATAAGAGATCTCTGGTACTGTAAACACTGCTGATTTTGGTTTCTCTAAAATATTTCGAGATACTCTAAGATAGAAGGAAAGAGGATTCAACTATAACAATAATACTGGTTATGACTTGTGTGTTCTGTAGCACATATTTAATATTTTTTCAGTGTTAAACAGAAAATTTTACTGAGACATGAGCTAGGATTTTTCTTAATTGGCTAGATTGGTTTTTTGTTTGGATTTTCTGTTTACTCAATTATTGTTGAGGAAGTTGATATATCAATAATCATTTGACATATCAATAAGTATTTTCATGCCTGTTTTTCACATTTATTTGAACTTATTTATTTGAGGTTCAAATTGCATTGCACCAGCCTGATTTTCTGTCTATCCCAATATCATTCTGTTTCAATTTCTACCAATTCAAAATATGTCATAATTGATAAATAGTCAAAGTCTGCCTCCTACTTTTATTTTGTCCTTCAGAATTAACATGGCTAACCTTTTTGAATATTTATTTTTATTAGCGTATGAGCAGTACATAAGAGAAAAATTCTGTAATTTTATAATCCTAATAGAGGAGCTAGTTTTATTTAACTTGTATTTTTCCCCATCATTATTGATTTGTTAAACTATTTTCACATAATTACAATTTTTCATAGATACTCTTTATATTTCTTGCTGTACATTGCAAATGGTATAAGTTTTACCATGTTTTTTATAAAATAAACACTGTTAATGGTTCCATGAAAATCTAGTGTTCATTCAGGTATTCTGTCTACTAAAAAACAGAGATTACATACTTTCCCCACCGGTGAACTGAAGAGGATTTTGTTTCAGGTTGTATAAGTCATTTTGTTGAGTTAGTGCTTCCGTTGGGGTGTGTATGATTTGGGTCGGTATACTAAAACTTTACTTGGACAGACATTTCACAAAATTCAAATGAGCAAAAGGCTGAGTCTGTATAATTGAAATATTGTATTACCTGAAATAATCTTGATAAAGTTTATGTTGAAGCATCACTAATAGAGAAATTTGGGAATGGGATTTGAAAATAATTTGTGTGTTGCCATTTTCACTTATGTTCTCATATAGTATGATACAGTTTGAAATATTTTCCACTTTCTGTTTTTGTAATTTATCAAATAGTGTATCTTGTAACCATATTTTACACATTAGATACTAATCATATTAACTAAATTCTATTGAAAATGAGTCCTTAATCCTAATCAAGAAATCATACATTTCCTAAATATTACAACCAGAGGATTCAGAGAAAAGTTTTTTACCAACGAGAGTGAAAGATGGTCTCTACGCATTTTCCTTTAGCTGATTTTTGATAAAAGTGATAATATTAATTTTATGCTGCTGCAGTTTACATTAACTGCAACATATCGACATATCAAACTTAAATTAAGTGGTTTCATTCAATTGGGATTTACTTGGAAATAACGAAATTTTCTATACTTGTCAATTTCAAGCTCTCCAACATCTTAATCAGGTTTATTTTGAATCATTTTCTGAACCTCAGTTTTTTTACATTAAATAATATACTAGGTGCCAAATTTGTGAGCTCTCTCCTCTTCTTTTACAAATGAAAATAAGAATTCTTAGTTTTCTATGGAAAGAACTTGGATTTTAATGAAGGGATATATTGCTTCTCTAAGAAATACCATTACAGTGGGATTAATTAGTAGCGGTCTGATTAAAAATGTGTTATAATTCCTACTTCTGAGGAGTAACATTCCTTGCAGAGAGAGCCTTGCTGCAGGTAAGAGAACCTCATGTAAACCGGCATTTGGAACTTTTTATTTATTTCATCAGGGAGGTAGCGTAATACATTTTAAAATGGATCTGAGAAAAGTAAACAGGGAGACATTTGGTGCAATTTACTCAACTTCAACTTATTATGTGTATATGCTCTGTTATTGCTGTGTAGACTCCCGAACCAGACCTTTACCACATGGGGAAAACTATTTTTTTTTTTTGCCTAGCTAAAATCCTAACTTTGTTTGTTTATCTAGGAGACTGGATGGTATTAAATTTTTGACCAGGTGTGAAAAACTTGATCAAATTAATTGAGTGCTTTTCTTATTTTCAAAAAGATTGTGAGATTCATTGAGGACTATACTTGAGATTTCTTTGCTTAATTAGTAAAAGAAGCAACTTTCTATTATAAATTAAGAGGCATCTGTGTGTGTGTGTGTGTGTGTGTGTGTGAAAGTATGTGGGTGCATATACTCTTCTTTTTCATTTATTCTCAGAGAAATATCAGATTTTGCTCTTAAGGCATTCAACTGATTGGATGAAGTTTGCCCACAGTATTAAGGTACTCTCCTTTATATAAGCTAAGCATATCTACAAAATACATTCATAGCAATACTTAGGTAAGTGGATACTGCAGCCTAGCCATGTAGACAAAACCATCACTACATGGATGGATGGATGGATGGATGGATGGAAACATAGCAACATAGAGATATTACAAGGAATTGGCTTGCACAACTGTGGGCTCTTGCTAAGCAAGTCAGGACAGTAAGAAAAGGAATATCAAGAGCTGGTTTGAAACCATAGGCATGAGCTATTGTCCTTTGACGGAATTTCTTCTTTCTGGAGAAATCTCAGCCCTACCCTAAGTTCTTCCAAAAGATTTGTCTAGATCCACACAAATTATCTAGGTAAATCTCCTTTACTGTAAACTAATTAGGCACTTTAATCATATCTGTTTAATGCCTTCACAGTAATAATTAGTTAATGTGTTATTATTCAGTGACTGTGCTTACCTAAGTTGACACATCAAAAAAGCCATCACACAAGTAAGCATCAATAAATAAATGTTACAATGAAAAATACATGAATAGATAAAATATACTTATTTCAAATAGGCTTGGATTATTTGATTTTCAGTCTAATATGTAGGTTATGGTTTGCTTCCTGTTTTCAAAAGATGTTGAAAATAGATTTGGTGCAAATGTTACTCAGATTTTAGAACACATATTTATAACAAAACAATTTTTTAATTTTTATTATTTCATGTTTGCAGTACATAATGATTATACTGATCAGGGTGAGTTGGTACCCGTACAAAACACATTTTAATTATTTTATTCATCCACTTCCCTTCCCCTCTGTTATGGTTTGTGTCTAGATGTTCCCCCAAAGCCTCATGTGGTCATAGGGCTTTTTCAGAGGTGGCTGAATCTAGAGTGTATGAGGCTGGGATTAAGGGTGTATGGTTATTAATCAGTCTACTGATTGGCTTGGCACTTCCCTAATCCCAGCAGTCTGGATAAGATATAATAGGCACAAAGACACTGTTAAACTCCCTTGTTGTTTTTGCTGTCCTCCATCACATGAACTGCTACCCCTCTGCCGTGCTGCCCTGCCTTGAACCCAACTGATTATGGACTGAAATCATGTGATATTTAAGCTCGTGTGCCTGAATTATTTCACTTAACACTATGCAATAAAACAATTTTTATTCTGGAGGAAAGTCTGCTGTACTTGTCCTCAAGTTTTCTGGAAAGTTGAATAATTAATATGTGCAACTAACTTCCCATGAGACAACTTCTCCATTTACTGCCAAGTTATGTTAAATGAAGGCTGAACATGTGGAAGGAGGTGTCTCAGAAGGATGAGTAGGACATTATGTATGGGAGGAGGATTAGGATTTGATGTATTTGGTCAAACAATTTCCTCCTTTTGTGCTTTAACCATTCAGCTTCACTTTGTGATATATTTGTGAACATTGTCTAATGGGAGATTTGTACACAATTACGTTAGAATGTTCAGTATTTGAATTCTGCCTCAGCTTTATTCTGCAGATTACCTTTAAATGGGACCAGAGAGAGACTTGGATGTGAAAAAAAATTGTGAATGAACAGTTAACCAAGAACAACCAAAGTAGTTGAAATCATGTATTGGAGATAAGATGTCCAGTGCAAATGGTAGAAACTTGAGTTTTATGGAAGAAAATATATGAAAAAATTACAAACTGTAGAATTAAATACTATATATAGATTTTGTATTTAACCTATTTAAACTTATACAAAACTTGTCCTGGTTCACCAATCTTGTTTCTTTTAGGGATTCATGGACAAGCATTTAACTGTTGTACAAACTCAAGATGCTAGTGCTAAAATCATTATGGAGGTGAATTTTATAGCCTATAGAACATACTTCTAATCTCTGCTTTCAGGAGTTTTTGAAAAGCAGAATGATTTCACTATAAGGTAATGGTACTGACCCGCAATTCAGCATATAAGTCAAATCCCATTAAGCCAATCTTAACCAAATTAATATTATACCTTCTTTTTATGTTTATTTGTACATGATTGCTGTATATACTGATTACATTAATTGTTGAGGTGTTGGTACATGTACATAACACATCTTAGTTCTTTTTAATTCTCCTTTTCCTCCCTTCCCTCCAGCTCTAGAGACACAGTTATTTCAAGAGTAAAGATTAGGTAAAGCAGGTAATACTCCAACACAAATATTTTAACAATATTGTATAAGCCTTTACAAGGAAAGGTAAGAGAGGGAGGGAGGGAAAAAGGAAGGGAAGGAATGAGGGAGGAGACAAGGAAGGAAGGAAAGAAGGAAGGAAGTTGTTGCCATGAATTAGGGGAGTTATGAAGAGTTATTGTTTAGTGGGTATAAAATTTCAGTTTTGCAAGATCAAAGATGATGGGTGGTAGTGACAGCTGCACAATATGTGTGTAATTAATATTACTGTACTCTTTACTTAAACAATAAGATGATACATCCTATGTTATGTGTAATTTACTACAATGAAAAGTATACCAAATTGTACTTCTATAAAAATAATAATTATTAATCCACAATAACTTTGATACAATTAAATAAGATAATTCATAGGAAAGTGTCTAATAAATGATAAGCACTTAAAATGGTTCAATTTGTCCATCGATATTCATAGCCCCTTAAGATCTAAAATTGTTTATGTGATTCTACCCTCTCAATGATCTTTAGTGCCTTTCTGTTTAAAATGCAGACTCTAAACAACTTAGTGATTTTTAATATTCTCTGCTATCAGAAACAACCCACACTTTCAGTCCTATTTTCTAGAAAAAGAGTGCTCAGTTAGAATTACTTCTTTTAAAAAATTTCTCTTAACTCTCAATATTTATTTCTCCAGCTCCTTTAGATCTATTGTCTATTTGATTCATTTTACAATTATTTGCAGTGTTTGTTGACATAATTATGCTGCTGTGCATTAAAATTATCATTTTTATTAAATTATTTATACAGTAAATATTCTTGATTTCCTTTAGGCACAACATATTTTGCTAATTGCTATGATAGATATAGAGATATACAAACATATTTTAAGAGTATGGGTGTTAATTAAACATACATTTAGCTGTGGAGTCAGGTCTTTATTCCTAGCCAATTGATAACTTGAAAAAGTACAGAAGAATATTTGCTAAATTGCTCTTGGTAATATTTTAAAAATCCATTGAATTTAAAAATGAAAGTATAAATGATAAATTGATATTGTACGTTGAAAGTACAAATATGAAATTTAGCGAAGATGATGCAAAATAATGTCATTCATTTAAAATATTGAATGGTGTAAGTAGAAGATGGAGCACACCTAGCCTAACACAAAATCATAGGCCTCATTTCCGAACTGAAAATGAGCCAAGTATTATCTGAGATATTGAAAGCAGTGAATGGAAATGGCTTATTTCTGTATACTTAGTGTTGACAACAAGGCAATCACACAGTAAGTGCTCAGTGAAATGTGTTGAGTAGTAACAACAGCCGCCATTTATTAAGCACCAAGCTACTATTTATTTACTGCTGGGTAGTATGAAAAAACTTCTTACATCTGATATCTCAATGACTCTTCATAACCATCCAGTAGAATAGGTAGCTGTCATAATCTCTATTTTACATAAGAATAAATCAGTATCTTAGTCCACTTTCTGTTGCTATAACAAAATGCCAGAGGCTGGGTAATATATAAAGAATAAACTTGTTTTGTTCTTTTTTTTTTGTTTTGTTTATTTTGTTGTCTAGAAACTGGGAGGAACAAGGTTGAAGGGCTGCATCTGGTGAGGACGTTCTTGCTGTTAGGGCTCAAAGTCCTGCGGCAGTGTAGGGCATCACATGGAGAGAGGGCACATGCAAGAGATAGGACCAGATTTGCTTTTATAACAGACTCTCAAGATATCCCAATAACCGACCAACCCATCGATCCATTAATATATCCATTCCCGAAGACAGATCCTTCATAACCTAATTGCCTCTTAAAAGTACCACTTCCTAATTCCTCCCCATGAGCATGAATTTTCAACATGAGTTTTGGTGGGGACATTCAAACCATAGCCTTCTGGTACAAGGATGTTAAATAACTTGATCAAGAGCCTAAAGCTAATTGGTGGCCATTAAGTCTATCTTATTGTAATGCTTATAGTTTTAGTTCTGCAATGTCCACCTTGTTGAAGCAACAACAACAAAAAAAAAAAAAAATCAGGAAAATACATTATTTAACCAGAAGGGGATTCCCAATTGGTAATTTAGTATAGCAAATCTCCAACTTATGAACAAGTTTCATTCTGGGAGTATGTTCACAAGTTGGAATCATTTGTAAGTCTGACAAAGTAAGTCTTATACACCTTTGACACATATATAATGCATATTGCTTTGTGCTTCCTAACAGTCCCCTCCACATCACCACTGCTTTTCCTCTTCCTTCTAGACATTCTGGGCTCTGATCGAGTACTGCATTACTCTACACTATCACACTGTACTTACTGTACACAGTAGGCACACAGAAGAAAGACTGTGACAATGTCCAGCAGATACATGAACTACTTCTGCAACTTGTTTGCATCTACAAATATTTGTAATGAGAGCACCATTTGTACCTGTGAAACCTCGCAACTCGAACGTTTGTAAATTGGAGACTTACTGTAACTTGATAAAGGGTTGATAAAGGTTCTCAAGTCTGTGGGGCCCATCTATTGAAGCAGGGAAGTTATGTCAAACAGTATGCTTTCTATCTCACTCTCCCACAATGAAACCATCTAGATTTTGTATGTTTGTGAAAATATAGAAGACAGAAATAATGCCATAGTCCTCATACTTGTCGTTTAGTATTTGATGACAATATTTAAGGAGAAAATGAACAAAACTGTACAAGATGGTATGGAAAGGAAAAGCCAAAGTGGAATAATAAATAATAATTTGGGAAGAGACGAGGCCCGTGGTTGGCCATGATAAGGTAAGAAAGGATAGAACACACTTGGAAATGTACAAATGTGAACAATATCTCAGAGGAAGAACTGAGCATGGTGCTTAAGGCAGGATTTCTCTGGGTAGTTTTGGATATTCTCTGGAGGTAAAAATATTGAGTCTATTTTGTAAGAAATGTTATCTCTGATGTTCTCAGATGGCCTATGTGGGATCAGAATGAGACATTTTAGGCAATATTACAAATTTTAACTTCCTCTATGCAACAGATTTTAAAACAGTGTAATGTCTGCTTATCAGCAGGCACTGAGTTTCTTCTTACAAGGAATTGTCTTAGAAAATATCTGAAGAAGCCTACAGGCACCAAAGCAGCATAAAGGAATAGTTTTTAGTGTGTGTGCATGCATATATGTGTGGGCTTTAGAGGACAGCAAGCAAAGAAATTGTTATTTTTCTCCCTTTGGAGAGGAGGAGGGATGAGTAAAAGGGAAATAGGAGAGCAGGGAAAGAGGAAAGTCAGAGAAGAGAGGTTTACATTGGGTGAGTACAAGGGCCAATGAAATTCCACTAGTGGTGGGGATTGCAAATGTTGACATTAGAAGAGAGGTAGCAGGATCCAAGTTATCTGTGTAAACCATGAAATTACAAGCCACACAATAATTGAAAGAATAATGAATAGCCATGGAAAGGAGAGGATTATGACAGTTTTACATGGATCTCAAGAATCTGGGAGATCACAACTAAAATCTCACCTATGTATAAGTTTCTGTATTTGAGATTCAGCATCCAGTCCCAAAAATTAAACACTTAGCAGCTCTTTTATTTGTATATGGCAGATATGTGAAAATGACTGTTTCTAGCACTGGAATTTTGAGGAGTATTTTGCTAATATATGGCTCAATTTTCCAAATAATATTTATTGTGTGATGTCTATTTTATCAAAACAATCATGCAAAAAGTAAGGATTTGTCATTCAGAGGTCAGTTAATTATTAATATGTTCTAAATAGTATAGTATGTAAATATACAGATCATAGTTTATTGAATTATTTTTGCTTTGCTAAAAATTTTATTGTCAGAGAAATTATTTTCTTTTGAATTAAGTAGTTTTCTTAGAGCTAATAGTAAATAAAGCCTATGTCATTTTTAAATGTGATATATACATATATATTTCATTGATGCCCAAATGCAATTTGCAACACACATTAACTGTACTTCTGACCTAAGGTATTGGGATTAAATAGGAATGAAAAATGTATGTAAATAATACTATTGTTATCATTAGAGGAGGTGAGAAGAAAGAAATGAAATAAGTTCACCTAAGAATTAAAGTGCAGGAAAATGTTTCTATCAGTTATCCAGGAGATTAAAAATCATACGGAAAGTGTGGTCAGCAGGATAAACCAATGTGGGACAGAATTTAAGAACTAGAAGACAGAGCTGCCCTTAAAGACCAACTACTCAGAGACAAGATATGGGCATAAAAAATTCTTCAAATGATATTTGCATAAACCTTTATTTTCAATGAAGAGAAACTAGTAGTATAACTATCTTGTTTTTTTTTTCCTTTCCCCTTCTTTCCTTTCCCCTTTCCTCCACCCTAGTTCCTCTTTCCTTTTGAATAATTTCTTCCCATTTCACAATATCTATTGTATATTTTGGACCTTATTTACTCTTTCAGTTTCTCATAGCAGGGAGACAATATGATATTTACACATGTGAGTCTGATTTATTTCACCTATGAGTATGTTCTCAAGTTGCATCCATTTATCTATAAATGTCTCAATTTTATCCTTCTTTATGGCTGAGTAGTATTCCATTGTATAAAAAAAACACATCATTTTTATCCATTCCTTAGTTGATGGCCATTTAGGTTGTTTCCAAGATTTAGCTATTACAAATTGTGCTGCTATAAACATGGGTGTACATATATTGCAGTAGTGTGATGTTTTTCATTCTTCTGGGAATATACACAGAAGGGAAATAGCTGGGTTGAATTGGCACTGGGAAAACTGCCTATATACATGCCAAAGATTGAGCCTACAGCCATAATCTCTCACCATGCCCTAAACTAAAATCAAATTGGATTAGAGATCTAAGTATTAAAACAGAAACAATCTGCTAGAAGATAAAATAAGTGAAATGCTTGAATACGTAGTTGTAGTCAAAGACTATTAACAGAATACTGGTTGCACAAGAAATAATACAAAGAATCAACAAATGGGATCACATCAAATTAAAAAGTTTCTACACATCGAAGGAAACCACCAACAGAGTGAAAGGACAAACTGCAGAATGGGAAAATATATTTTGTTAGCTATTCCTCAGACAGAGGACTAATATCTACAATATATAAAGAACTTAAAAAAATTGGACCCACCCAAAATTTAATGGCCCAATCAAAAACTGTGCATCTGAAATGAATAGACATTTCTCAGATGGAGAAGTACAAATGGCCAATAAATACATAAAAAATGTTCAACATATTTGGCCATTAGAGAAATGCAAACTAAAACAACACTAAGATTTCATCTCACTCCAGAAAGAATGGCTATCATCAAGAAATTTCAACCAGTAACAAATGCTTGTGTGGTTGTGGGAAGAAAGGAACCCTTCTCCATTTTTGGTAGAAGTGTAAACTGATACAACCACTATGGAAATCAGTATGGAGATTCCTCAAAAAACTAAAACTAAAAATTCCATTTAACCCAGCTATTGTCCTTCTAGATATTATCCCAAAAGAGTTAAACTCATTGTATATCAGGGATACTTGCATAGCCATGATTATGGCAGCACAATTCATAATAGCTAAATCTTGGAAACCACCTATATGCCCATCAACAGATGAATGGATAAAGAAAATGTAGTATTTATATACAAGAGCGTACTATGCCATTTAGAAGAATATACTTGAGGCATTTTTAGGTAAACGGATGCACCTCAAGACCATATCCTTAAGTGCAATAAAGCAGACACACAAGTTTAAATATTACATTGTTTCTCTTATGTGAAAAACACAAAATTTATATAAGGAGCAAAATAGAGGATAGATATTAGGAAGTAAGAAGAACTTTCTCAAATGGAAAGGAAAATGAGAATGGGGGTGGAAGGAAGGGAAAACAGATTTTTTTAAAAAAGAAGAGTTGAAGGAAAGATGAAAATAGAGCTTTCATAAATGGGAAAGAAAGAAGGTATGGAGGAAGGGGAAAAAAGGGGGGAAAAAGAATTTTGATGTGTTATGTACATGTACAAATTTCCCATGATGAAGAAGGTCATTATGTACGGCAAACATGTACTAATAAAAAAAGACCTTGTTTAAATTCAGATTTCTATTTGTAGGTCTGGAGTAGGGCCTGACACTTTGCATTTGTAATACCCAAGTGTTGCAAATATAATGGACCACATATTGAATAATTTACAGTGTGAATGAGTATAAACTTCCTAAGTACCAGGCCCTCCAGAAGATGGTAGCTATGAAAGATATAGTACTCATTACCATCTCTTCTGCACTTAGAACCAAACATTGTGTATGTGCGTGTATGGGGGGTGTTATAGTCCATAAACAGGAGCCAGTAATATAAGTATGGTAACATAATGAGGCCACTGCTTGCTATATGAAAATGAATTCTGAAATAATATCGACTATTTGAACTGACAGCTGAAGGAATTGTCTAGGGAGTGGTGCAGGCTTAGGTTACACAAATTTTTTATTGTTTTTAATCTTTAACCCCTTTTATTCCCTGGGCTGGTTATATTCTCATTAACTTAAAATCTCTTACTCTGACTTCATAAAATGCACTATAATTCTTAGTGGGAGTTATATTATACCATTTAAATTATTGTACACAGAAAATAGGTAGTATTGTAAAGTTTTAAAATTAAATTTGTTTAACTTAAAAATTTTTATTTATGACATCATAAATTAAGAGATTTGTTTTCTAGATATCAATAAAAATGATTTCAAGCATGTCTCTGGCATATCTGTGTTTCCCTGTACAGCCACCCTTAAGATTTTTGGTTCTTAATTTTCTCTGTATTTGTAAAGAACATCAGTTCCACCAATGGAAAATGTCATAAGGCTTGGAAAGAAATGACATATTGAACAGGAGTGGTGAGGTTGCTGATTTTAGAGAAAATACTTTCAATGTTTCAGCATTCAGTAAGATGTTGGCTCTCAGTTTATCATTTATGGATTTTATCAGTTTCAGTTAAACTCCTCACATACCTATTTTCATAAGACTTTTTAAAAACTAAAAATAAACATTCCATTTGACTCAGCTACACCTCTCCTGGATGTATGCCCCTCCAATTAAAGACATCACACTATAGTGATACATGCCTGTCCATGTTTGTAACAGCCCGACATGCAATATCTAAGCTCTTCAAACAGACTAGATGCCTGTGTTGGTTACTTTTCTCTCATTGCTGAGACAAAATACCCAATGCCCAATATTAAGGGAGGAAAGGTTTATTTAGTTCACAGTTTGTAGTGGTTTCAGTCCATAATCAGTTGGCTCCAAGGCAGGGTGGCGTGGCAGAAGGGCAAAAATTCATGGTAGCATGCTGGCTGAGACAGCAAACAAAACAAGAGCAAAAGGGGAGGAAAGACTCTATCCACCCTAGGGCGCAGCACTCACACTTCCAATCCCAGCGCTAGACAGTGAACCAATCACAAACTCTAGATTCAGCCACCTCCAAAAAGTTACCCCCATGACTGCATGAGGCTTTGGGGGGACATCTAGCCACAAACCATAACAATGCTCATTAACAGATGAATGGACAAAAAAATATGCTATACATGCATAATGGAGTATTATTCAGTCATGAAGAAGAATGCAATAATTTCATTTTTAGAAAATGGATAGAGCATGAGAATGTCATGCTAAGTGAAATAAGTCAGACACAGGAAGTTAAATATCACATTATTTTATATCTGAAACCTAATATATAAAGAAATAAAAGAATAAAAGAAAAGAGAGTAGATGGGAAACAGAAGGCAGACTTTTGGAGATGAAGAGGGGATTAAGTGAAGAGAGGGAGGTAACACAGGGGTTAATGATCAAGATATATTATGCAACAGTTCCTCAAAATGTACATCATTGTTTTGTATTACAAACATATACTGATAAAATAAAGTATTGTCATGTCAAAGATAGGCATACTCTGAAACAGAAGAAAAGCAGGGCTTTTTTTTTTTTCAAAATGAATTATTTATTTTAAGATTTCACAATGTACCATTGCACTTGTCTTGAGAATTCAAACTATGAGCTTTTTCTTTGGTTACAGAGCTGTTCTTTTCTTGTATTAGTCACTTTTCTGTTTCTGGGACAAAATGCCTGATGTTGAAACTTAAAAGAGGAAAGGTTTATTTGGCTCACAGTTTCAGAGGGTTCAGTCCATGCATGGTTGGCTGGCTCTGAAATACAAACTGCATGCTAAAAGGGCATGCAACTGAGGAAAGCTGCTCACCCATAGCAGACAAGAAGCAAGGAGATAAGGGAGGAGACAGGGACAAGAATACACTCTTCCAGGTCATGACTCCAGTGACCCACCTCTCCACCCTGGGCCCACCTCCTAACAGCACATTCAGCTAAATTCATAAATGGTTTAATCCACAGATGAATATAGCAGCACCGTAATTAAATCACTTCCAAATTCTCCATCTCTGAATATATGAGACTTTTGAGTGACATTTTAAAACTAACCCATAAGACCTAAATTACATATTTTCATTTTAAGAAAACTGTAGATTCACATGAATAAATAATAGATATCCTGCATATCTTTTATAATATAATATCACAAGTATATTAACATTGATAGAGTCATGATACAGAACATTTTTATCATCATAAGAATCTCTCATATTTTTATGTTAAGGCAACACTCAGCCATCTCTTCCTTCACCTATCACATCTACTAATTTATTTTCCATTTTAATAATTTATCATTTCAACAATGTTATGTAAATTTGAGCATATAGCACACAGCCTTATGGGCTTGGCTTTGGTCACTTAGCATAATTTACTTGTGATTTATCCAACTTCCCATGTGTACCAATAATTTATTACTTTATGATAAATAGTAATCCAAGTATTGATGAACCAAATTGTTTAACTATTTACTTACTGGAGAAAATTGGAGTTCACAGTTTTGAGGTATTATGAACACAACTGCTATAAGAATCTGTGTACTTGTTTTTCTGTGGATGTAAGATTTTATTTCTTTTGTATAATGTATAATATTGTGGAGGGCAACTGCTGAGTTATATGTTAGTTACATGTTTGATTTTTTAAAGGAACTTCCAAAGTGTTGGCAGCATGGCTGTGTCATTTTATATTCTTTGAGCAATACACAAATGATCCATTTTTTCCACTCATCAGCAACATTTCATGCTGTCACTTTATCTTAGTTATTCTGAAAAATGTGTAATTTTATCCTGTGGCTTTATCTAATAATAATAGAAATTGATAATGATGTTGAGTATTTTTTATATGTTTATTTGCATGTACTGTCTGTATATACCATTCAGTGAAACATATACTCATGTTTTTGTTTATTCTTTATATTTTTGCCATGTTTTACTGTTGAATTTTGAGAATTTTTCTTATATTCTAGATACTAGCCAATTGCCAGATATGTGCTTTGCAAATATTTACTCTCATTTTGTAACTTGACTTTTTATGCTCTTAAAAGGATCTTTTGCAGAGCTAAATGTTTTATTTTGGTGAAATATAATTTACTGAGCTTTCCTTTTTCCATCATGCTTTTGATGACAAGCCTAAGATCTGTTATCCTGACACTAGATCCCAAACTTTTTCTCCATTATCTTTTTCTAAATGTTTATCATGGTACACTTTATGATCGATTTTGTCTTACTACTTAAAGTGTGAAGTTTAAGTTGAGCTTGATGGTTTTGCCCATGGATGTACAAATGCTACAGCACCATTTGTTGAAAAGCTATCTTCCTGCATTGAATTGCTTCTGAATTTTTTCAAAAATCAGATGGGCAAATATATGTAGTTCTATTCCTATGAGCTCTTTTCTATTCTTTGGGTCTCTATACAATTATGCTGCCATGATGATTGTGGCTTTATAGTAAGGTTTAATTTAGGTAGAGTGACACCTCCAACTCGATTTTAAAAGATTGTTTTAATTATTTAAGGGCCAGCCTTTTTATATGAATTCTAGGATAAGCTTTGCTATGTCTACAAGGTATTGCTGGAATTGTGATAAAAACTGCATTATACCTATAGATCAATTTTTGGAGAATTGACATCTTTAGTATAATGCTCCTTCCATTCCATAGTTACTGTATATCTATTACATTCCAAATGTTGGTACCTCTCTCCAGATTTATACATTGAATCATAATTCCCAATGTGAGAGTATCTGAAGTGGAGCCTTTGGGAGGTGATTAGGTCACAAGGGCAAAGTCTTCCTGAGTAGGATTAATGGCCCTGTGAAAGAGATACAAGGACGATCTCTCCCACTTTCCACAGTGTGAAGACATCTCAAAAAGATGGTCGTCTATAAAGTAAGAAATAAAACCTCATCAGTCACTGAATTTTCTAGTGCCTTAATTTAAGACTTTCCAGGCTCCAGAATTGTGAGAAAGACTTTTATTTATAATCTACACAGCTAATGCCATTTTTGTTATAGCAGCCTGAACAGACTACATCTTTCCAATTACTTATATTATTAATGTTCCTTTATTTATTTCATCACCATTTTGTACTTTTCAGCATATAAGTCCTAAAATTCTGTTGCAGCAAAGTACTTGCAGCACAAAGCACTCTGAACCCAACTGTTCGAAGGAAGTGAACTATTTTTCTTCTGTTCTCACAGAACATAAGTCAACACAGAATTGTTTTATGACTTCAAAATTTGTGGGGATTTCTCCACACCAGCAAGTAAGCAATCAGTTCTACAGAGAACACTTGACTAATGGTCCCTAATTCAGTTCAATTCTGACACTGTTTACCTAGAGATAGCATGAGATTCTACAACTCACGAGCTCAATCCCTGAGACTGTCTCCTTAATTTAGATGCCAGTTTCAAGCTCCAGTATGTTCTACCTGCGCTTCTGTCTATCAGCTACAAATTAGGGTTTCCCCAACTCCTCCTCTGGTTTAATTAATTTGCTTTAGAGGCTCATAGAAGTCCTGGAAGTATTTCCTTGTTCATCGATTTATTATAAGGGATATTACAAAGAACATAGATGAAGAGATGTGTAAGGTGGCAGAGAAGAAGGCACATGAAGTCCCCATTTTCTCTCAAAGCACCACACCCTGCAGGAACCCACACATGTTCAGCTATCCAGAAACACTTCAATTCCTTTTCTTTTGAGGTTCTATGGTGATTATATTACATTGGAGATATTAAAACATGGGAAACTAAGAGGAAATGTGATTGAACAAAAAGAATGTGATCCACTACTGAATGAAGAAACCCAGAAAGTCCTGTCTGTTCATATTCTTCTTAATCCTCTTTGTAGTATACCTAACGTCCCTTGTATGGGACAAGATACTTTCTGAAATGTGAGTCATATGATTTACTATCAGACAAGGGAAGATAAAGAATATCTTTATGGCCAGCACTAAGAACGAAATGCAGGAGAAGATTAGTGTTTCAATGACCTGTCTTGGTTCTAGTTTGTATCCTGTCTTGGAAAGGGAGGTATGACACAGGAGCAGTGTGCAAAATCATATATATATATGATTTAAATATAGTGAATATTTAATGTTCAAAAAAGACACATTGCCACTCCTCCTCCTTAAAATACCACTCCTTGCTTTAAGTACACCTATCCTGGGCCAGTGAGATGGCTCAGCGGCGTAAGCACTTGCCTGGCAAGCGCGAGGGCCCAAGTTCGACTCCCGGAACCCACATACAAAAAAAGGGCCGGTGATATCATTCAGCAGCACGGGCACCTGCTGGCACGTGAGGTCCTGAGGTCGACCCCGGTACCCACAAAAAAAAAAAAAAGTACACCTATCCCATCATTCTTTTCAGTTTCTGAAGCAATTCTGAAAATAACTTTCAGGAGGGTCTTTATTTGCACTTTCATGGCTGCCTTGATGTCCTGAATCAATTTAAAACTTTTACCTTTCGTGGTCATTTTGACTTTAGAGAAGAGCCAGAAGTCACACAGTACCAATATGGTGAAGAAAGTGGATGAGGACACAACATAATATTGCGTATGAGCCTGCCTCTCCACTGAATGGCACTCAACAGCATCACTCACTGTATAAAATTTAATCACTCACTGCATATTTTGATCACCCTCTATTTATATACATATATATCTCATGATTATCATTCAGTAATTAATATAATATAGTATGTCTTTAAATAATTAAGGAAAATAGACACAAATATACTTTAAGAGAAATTAGATTAATATTAAACTTATCACACTTATTTTTTGTGATGAGAACACTAAAATGTACAGTTTATATTGTTCATATTACAGTGCATTGTTAACTGTAGTCAACATGTTGTACAGTACATCTCTTGAACTTATTCCTTCTAACTGTAATTTCATATCCTTTGACCAATATCTCTCAAGCTTTTCTTCTGGCCCCAGCAAACACCATCCTACTGTCTACCCCAATGATTCTAACTGTTTTAGGTTTCACATACAAATGAGATCATGTAATAGTTGTCTGTCCCTGACTTATTTTCCTGAAGGTAATAACCTCCATGTTCATTCATGTTGTTGCAAATGACAAGATTTTCTTCTTTTTTAAGACTGAATTGTAGGGCCGGTGATATAGCTCAGCAGCACAGTGCTTTCCTGGTAAGCACAAGGCCCTGAGTTCGATTCCCGGTACCAAAAAAAAAAGAAAAAGAAAAAAAGACTGAATTGTATTCCACTGTGTTTCTACACCACAATTTCCTTATCTTTTCAGCTCTTGTTGGTTGATTCTACATCCGCATGATCATGAATAACAATGCTGTATTCTCATTTTTATTTTGTTTGTTGAGAATTCCATTTTAACACATAACTTAGAAATTTATTGTTTTACTTCAGAGCATTTATTATCCTATTCATTCTGATTTTGATTTTGAGTTTAAACAAATTATTTTCAAAAAATATTCTCTATATGGTATCAACTGTTTTAAAGGTGTTAAGATTTGTTTTATGGCCCAGCATTTAGTCTATTTTTGTATATAATCTGTGAACATGTGAAAAGAATAGATACACTCTTGTTTGATGTAGCATTTTATAAATGTCAATTAGATACTGCAGTTTGTCTGTATCATTGTTGACTATTACCTTTCTTTGTTCTATAAATAGCAGAGAGGTTTCTGAAGACACCGGTACAAAATCAGATTTGTCTATGTCTTCCTGGTTCTATCTGTTTTTGCTTCTTATATATTTGCTGTTTATTTGATTCACACAAGCAAGGTTGCTACATCTTGCTGCAATGATTCTTTTATCATACTACAGTGTTTCTTCTGTTTCTAGTAATTTTGTTTCAGCTGAAATCTACTTTATATGATATAAATGTTCTTTAGAGGAGCAAAATCAATAGAAAATATATGCATCATTATGCAATGGCGTTTATTAGGTGGGCTTACAGGATCAGAGGCAGGAAAGTCCTCAGTGGCTGTCTGTCCGATCAGAGGTGGAAGAATCCACAATGATCTTCTGCATGCTGCAGAGCTCGAAGATCCAGTAGCTGGTTAGCTTAAGAAGATGGAAGCTGCAGAACAAGAGACATCAAAAGTTGAAAGCCTGGAAGTTAAATGGAGAGTCTCTGGCGTGAGTTTGCATTGGAAGTGTGAAAAAACTGGAGACGATGACCGGAAGTGATGGCTGCAAATGATGCACCCACTCAGGGAGACTGGAGCTTTTTATAAACAGGCACACTTTCTTTTCCATTCCCTTTTTTATCGTATCTAGTCTACAAGGCTATCGCTTCGTGCCACCCACAATCGGACTGGGTCTTCCCCTCTCAGTTCGCTAGCCTACATGTCAATCATCCACACGCATACCTAGAACTGTGCTTTACTAATTTACTAGGTGTTTCTTACTCCAATCAAGTTAACATGTCATAATTAATGGTGATGAGTGGTTTCTCACGAATCTCTCTTTTAGCTTTTGTAGTGATTTCTCTAGATATTATATTATATGTATACTGTACTGTATCACTGTCTACTACTGTCATTCATTTACTTGTTTGAAGTGCAGAAGCATTACCACCCTTTTCTCTATTTATAATTAATTTGCCTTAAATATTTCCTGTACATGCATTAAGAACCACTTCACACATTGTCAAAAATTTTATTTTAAGTGTTCTACATGATTCGGGAAGCCTGAGAAGTCAATTATATTTATTCATAGTTTTACTCACTGTGTTATGATTTCTTTTCTGATAATCTGTGATTCATTCTTTTATTATTTCCCCTTTATTTAGATACGTTTCTTTAGCTATTCTTTTAGAATAAGTCTGGTAGTGACAAACTTTTTATTTTCCTTTATCAGATTAAGGGGAATTTTTTTTATTCCTAAAAATTATTTTTGCTGGATATTGGATCTGAGGATGACAGTTCTATTACTTTACCACTTGAAAAATATTATGCCTTTTCCTTTTGGCCTCCATGTTTTATTTGAGAAATCTACTGTTATTTTGTTTTACTTCCATAGATGATGTATTATTCGGACTTATCATGTTTGAGAAGCTCTGGCTTTTTGAATCTCTATGTTCATATTTTTGACAGTTCAGGAAGTTTTGCATCCAAATGCTTGTTTATTTCACAATGTTTTAAAACTAGTTTTCTTCTGTAACTTCTCTGCAACTCAAATTACTCACACATGAATATTAGACATTTTGTTATAATACCACAGGTCTCTCAGGCTCTGGGCTTTTTTATTTTTCTACTTTCCAATCTATTGTCTTACCATTGATCTGATTGGGAGATCTCTTTTTTGTAATCTAATTCATTGATTTTTTACTCCATGTCCTCCATGCAATTTATAGATATAATCGTTGAATTTTTACAATTTGTATTTCATTTATTATATTTTCCAATATTAATCTTTTTCATTTGGTTCTGTATAAGTCCTATTTGTTTGTAAGACTATGTTTTTCATTTAGTTTTTGTTTTGTTTTGCTCTGGTTTTGTTTTTGTGGCACTTGGTATCAAACCCAGGGCCTTGTGTACGCTAAAAACACACACTCTATCAGTGAGCTACATAGCCCCATATTTTTTCATTAACTTTAAGGTTGTTGATTATTTCTCATCGAAGCACAGCTATAATGGCTGGAATATCTTTTTTCCAATAACACATCTGTCATCTCAGTATTGGCATCTATTGATTGTCTTTTTCATTCAAGATTCACCTGTTTGTTGGTATAAGTAATTTTATGCTGAGAGAATTTTGGATCTTATTAGGTTCTTTTGTTTAGCTGCCTTCCCCCTTGGTACCTCTCTAGCAGGAGAAGGGAGGGCCACACTGCAGTCAGTGAGTGCTTACTACTCCCTGGCAGGGTTGAAAGTCCTAGATCTCTACTGAGCCTTCTCTTACACCATCTACTGGAGAGATTAGGGTGCTTTGTTATACCCTGGTGAAAACACACATTATGGTTTCCCACTACGCCTTTGCTATCATGAGTAGTATTCAGGTCAGTTCGTTTCATGGTGTTAGGCTAGAAGAGGATCATTACTACCTAAAAGGCTTCGTCTTGCTGGGATGCATCTTTTATGTTTTTTTGTCCACAGAAAGTAGAGATTTTATTGTTTGATTGTTTGCTCTTTACTTCAGTCATTGGTATTTTCGGGAATTCGTTTATTCAGCTCTACATTTGCAACATATGAGGCAAAAATAGTGTTCTTAGAATTGTTCCTTGGATTTTGACATTTCTAGCTGGTTTCTTCTATCAGATTATCAGTTTTATTTATAAATACATATTTAAATATAAAAAGTATAGGATTGTGGGTTGCACTGAGTTTTGTACTTGTACTTAGTAATAGGAAAGTTTTTCTTGCAAGTGCTAATCACTATTATCTAATTTTACAGTTAAAGAAACAAAGACTCAAATAATGTAAATAATTTCCACAAGATCACAGAGGAAAATAAGAAGATTTAGGATTCCATCCTCTTAATATATTTTGATCCAGTGTCATTACTAATACAATACAGTGCTATACTGTTCTCTTGTTTTAGATTCTTAAAATTTATCATCAATTTAAAAATTGAGAAACAATATTTATCTTCATACTTTTTTTTCTGGGACTACATGGGCTGCTTTTAAAGGCCCAATTAGCCATGGTTGACCATTATTGATTTAAGAAATTATGGCTTAAATGTCTTGAAAGTTAATGTAATTTGTCTTTTTGTAGTTCAATCAAATGTCAGCCTGAAGGCTTGCATTTTAAACAGTTGTTTTTTCTTCAATTTTCTTTCATCATTCATTTTATGCATTTAATATTTTTTCTATGGTTTTAAAGTAGGTCTTATGTAGTTGCACTAGCATATGTAAATTATGATTTCATTAATAAACTATACAGAAAACTGTATTTGGAATATGTTCTTCCTAATGGTGAGTTAATGATACCACTTTTAAAACACGAATGACAAATCATTGTTCCTCTTTGTGTGATATGAAAGCAAATACAGTGGGTGTGACTTCATTTTCTAAATCAGTTTCATAAAGAAGTTTTGCTCTATTTCTTTCTCAAAATATAGTTTGTATCCATCAATGTTTTAGATTTACAAAATTTTCTCTTTTCCTGAGAGTTGAGAGTGAATTGTCATGTACCAGCAGAAAAAAGTATTTTTTGTATTAAAACAGAAAGAATAGTTCCTGTGTACTCTCCTCCATCTCCCTATCCTTCATATTAAAATTCATCTGCCTTTGAAACAGCTATATTAAATACACATCAGAATGTAAAAATATATTACTTAAGTTGTTGAAAAGTACAAAGATATAACAGATTTAAGAAAGATTTAGATGAGATCTTGGCAACCATTGTTTTGTGAAAGGGTTACAAGAACCCTGGCATACTGATTTTTTCAACCAATGAGTGGCCTCACGAGATTTGGAATATTTAAAGCCCCTAAGCCAGTGACTCTCTGGCAACATGAAAAGTCTACATATATCAAGGTAAATTTAAGTTTGGGAAGAGCTGACTTACATACATTCATTCGCAGATACCTCATTCATTTATTCATCTTAGTTAATAAGTGGGATCTGTTTATTATGCATTCAAATCTTATTTCAGTGTTTAGGAGAAACTGGGACACTTGAAGTAGAATACTAATATTTGAGGATGTTGCCAAGTTTTTAGAAAATATTGTTTATTACAATTTGAGTATCTCTTATCTGAAATTCTTGGGATCAAAATATTTAATATTTTGGCTTTTTATCAGACTTTGGATTATTTGTATATACATAAAAAACTCTTCAAGTTGGGATTCAAGTCTAAACATGAAATTAATTTATGTTTCATATATACCTTTTACACAATGAGAAAGAAATTTTATACAATATTTTTAATAATTGTGCACATGAAACAACTTTGCATGGTATGGAATTTTCTACTTGTAGCATCATGTTATAACTCAAAACTTCAAATTTTAGAGCACTTTGGATTTTAATTTTATTGAGTAGAGATACTCAGTCTTTACCAGTTTTGGGGATAGAAAAGCAGGTTGGAGGGGCAATATATAGTGCTGGAGAAAACCAAGGCTCTGGAGCATGACTGAGTTGGGATCAGTCCTAACTTTGCAGTTCACTAACAGAAGAGCATAGTGGTTAATGTTACAGTTTTTGAAGTCATACTGACCTGGTATTATAATCAAAGCTCTGGTAATTACCATCTTCATGACCTTTTAACAAGTTATAACCTTCTTTTTGTGTTACTTACCTGTCTCTAAATTAGTACTAATAGTGGTCACATATTTCACAGGGTCATTTTAAATTAAAGGAGTTAATATATGCTAAGCATTAAGAACAGAACCTGGGACGTATGTGCTCAATAAGTATTAATTGTTAATGAGTAAAATTAAGATTATCATCATTAGCTGGATTTGATAGAGTGTAAAGTTCACTTTATTTGACAAACTTTATTATTAGAAGAGTAACCTCAGTTATAGTGTTCTTTGAAAGAGTATGGCTTTAGTCTTTTGGTCAAGTATGGCTTTAGTCTTTTGGTCAGTGGAGTTGGCTTTAAACTTTACTGTATATTAGAGGTTACATGTTTGTGTCTTGCAAGAGTATCATATAGGAGGAAGACATCACATCTACATCCCTCAACTTCTTTAAATTCTAATCAATTAAATAGACACAAGAAACCATGCTGAGATCAAAATATCAATTCCATTTACTGAAATTTTGATTGAATTCTATAATTTAATGTACTATACATAAGTAACTGGTAATTAAGTATTTTCTTGTTTGGAATTCTCACAATTACTATTGGATCTCACTTGTATATATTGACTTTAACTATTTGTTACCAAGTCAAATTCATCTGGAACTCTCTTATACATTATTAAATTTCAATTCCACTCAAAATATAAATGATATTGTCTATAACTTGAAAATTATATCTCCAGGTACATCTTAAAATCTTCTCTTGAACAGGCAATGTAAAGAAAAAGGTCTAAACAACAACTACATTGAATATTATAACTAAATATTAAGTCTGCCATATTATTATTGTGACCTTGAGTCATTATCCAAACACCTAGGGTAAGCTTATTCAGGAAATTTTCACTAGTGGATAGCTTACTTCCAAAAAATAAAACTTTATACACAAGTCAGTTTGGTCCTCTGTTGTGAACACATAGAATCTCCTTCATCCATGTTTAAGTTTTGAAAGATTTGCCAACTATTCCTCAGACAATATATAAAGAATTCAAATATTAGACCCCTCTAAATAACATACCCAATAAAAAATAGGCAAGTGAGATGAACAAACACTTCTCTGAAGAAGAATAAATGGGCAATAAATATGTGAAGAAATACTCAACAACTCTGGCCATTAGAGAAATGCAAATTAAAATAACACTGAGATTCCATCTTACTCCAGAAAGAGTGGCCATTACCAAGAAATCAAATAAACACAAATGCTGGTGAGGCTGCTGGGGAAAAGGAACACTTCTACACTGTTGGTGGGAATGAAAATTAGTAAAACCACTATGGAAATCAGTATGAAGTTTACTCAGAAAAGTGAAAGTAGAAATTCCATTTGATTCAGCTCTTCCCCTTCTAGGTATCTTCCCAAAAGAGTTAAAGACAACATATTACAGTGATGTATGCATTCCATTGTTTATAGCAGCACTATTTATAATAGCTAAATCTTGGAAGCAGCTCATATGTCCATCAACACATGAATGAATGAAGCAAATGTGGTATTTATAGACAGTGGAGTACTACTGTTACGGTTTGTGTCTAGATGTCCCTCCCCCCAAAGCCTCATGCAGTTTTAGATGGTGCTTGTTTGGAGGTGGCTGAATTGAGTGTGTGATTGATTCATGGTCCAATGCTAGGATTAAGGGTGCTGGGATTAAGGGTGCTTGACTGCTGAATCAGTCTACTGATTGGCTTGGCACCGCCCTAATCCCAGTAGACTGGATACAATATATGGGACAGAAAGAGGCTTATCTCCCCCTTGCCTTGCTTGTTGCCTTTGCTGTGTTCTGCTGCCATGAACAGTTTCTCCTCTGGGAGCCCCCTCTGCCAAGCTGCCCTGCCTTGGAACCAGCAAGTTATGGACTGAAACCTCTACAAACTATGAGCAACATAAACATTTCCTCCTTTAACTTTGGCTGTCAGGTGTTTTGTCTCAGCCATGAAAAAAGACAACTAGTTTCCCATAAAGGAAAATAAGCTTGAGTCATTTATAGGAGAGTGGACGCACCTTGAGAGCATATTGTTAAGTGACATAGATCAGACACACGAGCTTAAATATCGCACATCTCTTCTATAAGAAATGAAAATTACGAAGAAAAAGCAAAATAAAAGGTACATAATGGGCAGTAGGGAGATAGATCTTTCCCAAATGGGAAGGGGATCAAGAGTTAAGGGGAAGAAAGGTGAAAAAAGGGAATTAAGATATGTACATGTACCAGTTCCACACAAGGCAAAATTTTCTACACTAAACACATACTAATTAAAAAAAGTTTTTCCTATACTATATTTGTACCTTTAGATATGTCTCTGAGAGTTGTCTTAATCAAAAAGAATTAAAAGTCTTATGTATTTGAAAGAGAAAAGAATCCAGGAGGGAACTTGTTTTTCTCTACCTGCGTCAAACCATGAAGAAAGGTAGAACTAGAAAAGTCAGAGAAGGGGAAATTAAAGATAAGGATTAATAAAGATTTATGTAGGATATAGAAGAAGATGAGGTTAAGATGGCAAAATAGAAGTTCCCAACCCTAGGATCACCAGACACACCAATTTTAAAAATTACCAATCAATGTAAATACCTTTATAAGAGCTCTGCAATCCAGATGAAAGGTTTTAGCATCCTAGAGAGCACAGAACCAACAAAGATGTGTTGAAAACTTCCTTTTACTAATATCATTTCTACCTTAAGCAAGCATAGATAAGCACAAAGAAAGACTTGTTTGGCCCAAAGTTCCCCCTGGAAGGAAAGAGGGAGCAAGTATATGACTTCCAAACCTTTTTTGGCATGTGATGGTTAATTTGATTCAATTTGACTGATTTAAAAGACACTGAGATATCTAGTAAAGCATTAACTCTGGGTGTTTCTCTGAGAGTGTTCCCAGAAAAGTGGATTAAGTAAAGAAAGGTCCATCTTCATTAATGAGGGTAGGCATCTTCTATTTGTGTAGAGCCCAGATTGATCAAAATGGTGGAAGATGGGAAAATTTTCTTTTTCCGTCCTTGAACTGGGCCAACCATCAACAAGATTCTCAAACAAAGAAAAATCCAGGACAAAGTGATTTTACAGATGAATTCCACCCAAAAGTTATGGAAGAATTAATGCTAATCATAAACTTTTCTAAAAAATAAAAAGAGCACATCCAAATACTTCCAATTTTATAAGGTCAATATCAACCTAATACTAAATCCAATGACACCAGAAGAAAACAAAAGAAAAACCAAAGCAAATACAGTACAATATACCTGATGCAAAAAACCTTAAGAAAAAATTGGTAAAATCAATTTAATTGTACATAAATATCTCATATCATGACCAAGTGGAATTTTCCTTTGAGATGAAAATATGCTTCAACATATAAAACTCAATATGACACATGACATTGCCATAATGAAGGCAAAGATCATATGATCTCAATAGATGCAGAAGAGGCATTTCACAAAATCAGCATCTTTCATGATAAAATAGTTCAACAATTTAGATGTAGAAGGAACTTAGCTCAACACAGTTGAGAACATATATGAAAGGGACACAATGAAAAACTGTGTCATGCTCAGTAGTGAAAAACTGAAAGATTTTTCTCTAAGATCTGGAACAAGGAAAAAATGCACACACTTACCACATCTGTTCAATTTACAGCCAGAAATCCTAGTCAGAGAAATTACAGGAGAAAAAGAAAAATCATCTGAATGTCTGAAAGAAAGTGAAATTATCTGTTTGTAAATGACATGATCTCATATGTAGGAAAAATATAGACTCCACAAAAATAGAACTAATAAATGAATTTAATAAATTTTCAGGACATAAAATCAACACATAGAATTATTTGCATTTTATACATTAATAATGAACTATCTGAAAAGGAAATCGAGAGACAATTCCATTTGCAATAGCATTAAAAGGAATAATATACATAGGAAAATTAAGGTAATAAAATTCTTGCATATTGTAAACTCTAAAATCTTCATGAAAGTAATTAGACAAAGCATAAATAGAAATATGTCCTGTGTTCATGAATTGGAAGAAGTAATACTGTTAAAATGACCATATAAACCAGAATAACCAAAAATTTTTCTTCTGCATACACATCCCCTTCTGAGTACAGTATGTACTCAGAGGAAATGAAATCAGCACTTTGTAGAGAGATATCTGCCCTGTCATGTTCATTGCAACACTGTTCACAACAGCCCTGATACAAACTAAGTGTCCATTTACAGGTAAGTGGGAAAAGGGATTATTTAATATAGGGATATAAATATATAGTGTTTTTAGCCTTAAAAAGATTTTGCCATTTGCAGCAACGTAGGTGAGCCCTGAGGACATTATACTAAATGAAATAAGCCAAACACAGAAATTAAAATGCTACATGAACTCACTTATATGTGGAATCTAAGAAAGTAGAGTGGTGATTATTAGGTTCTAGAGGAGCACGAGAACATGTAGATCAAAGGGTATAAAGTTGTTATGTAAGATAAATAAGTCTAGATTTGCAATGCACAACATGAAGACTATTATATTCTGGAAATTTGCTGAAAAAGTAGACTTTGGTCCTTCTTTTTACACGCAGAAAAAATGGTAACTATGTAAGATGATGGATATATTATTTTACAATAATAATCATTTCCCTTTGTGTATGCATATCACAATTTCATATTATACTCTTAAAATATGTCATCCCTTCATACACATGGAGAAATGATTCCAGTATCCCCCTTTAGATATAAAAAAATCTACAATTCCCACACCCCTCATATAAAATGGGTTAGTATTTGCATGTCTAGATAACATATAATACCTAACACTGTGTAATTGATACATAAATAATTGTTACGGTGCATTGTTTATAGAATAATTCAGTATAGCCACAATATTTTTTCATATATTTTTGTTCTTTGGTCTTTGGTTAGACCCATGTATAGGAACACATGGATATGGAGAGTTGACTATAAAATAAGCAATCTACAGAGGCAACACAAAACATACCAAAGTTCTAATAGTTCAATTTTAGTGATATAGAAAAGCCAATCTTAATATTCATATGGAACTACAAAGGACTGAATAGTCTAAACAATTTTAAACACAAAGAACAAAGCTGTAGACATCAAACTTCCTGATTTCAAAATGAAGTACAAAGCTACAATAATGACAACAGTATTTTACAACCAAAAAACAGATATACTGAGCAATAGAGCTCATAAATAAACCCACCTGTACACGTTTGATAATCTTTGCCAAGGGTGTCAATAATATACAATGGGGAAAGGGCAATAACTTCAATAAATGGTGTTTGGAAAAGAGGGTATCCACAAGCCAAAAAAAAAAAAAAAAGAAAAAGGAAACTGCACTCATATCTTATACTGTACACAAAATCAACTCTTAAGTGGTGTAAACACTTAAGTGTAAGACCCACAACAGTCAAACTACTAGAAGCAAAAAAGGAAAAAAAAATCTTCTTGACAATGACCTTCCCAACTTCTTGGATATAATCTTGAGTACATCAAAGCACAAACAAGAAAAACAAAAGTAGGCCAGTTACATCAAATTAAAAATGTTCTGTACACCAAAGAAAGCAATCAACAAAAAGAAAAGACAACCTATGAAATGGGTAAATGTACAGATCTCCTTCAACTATCAATGATTTGACTTAATGGTTTTTCATCTCTACACTGGCATGAAAATAATATATATTCAGGAGAAAATATATTATGAATTTTGAACTTTTATCTTCTGGGCTAATGGTATCTGATGATGACTGGTAGCAGATATGAGCTCCAGCTCCCAATAAGATACATGATCAGCCAGGTAAACAACTAATACTCTACAGTACATGTAATATCCTGCTACATTATAATGTTATGTAGTTTGGCTTTGTTAAACAAATGTTCAACTTGTGTTTTCAACTTATAATGGGTTTACTGGGATAGGATAGCATAATAAGTTTAAGAGCATCTGTAGTAATAAACCATATATTTGATAAGGGGTTAAAATCTAAAATGCATAAAGAAAGTCTACAACTCAATAGCATTTAAACTAACAACCTGATTACAAAGTTGGCAAAGCATCTAAATAGACACTACTCTAAGGAACACATACAAATGGCCAATTTGATAAATGAAAATGTGCTTGCCATCGCTAATTATTAGGGAAATGAAAATCAAAACCACAGTGGATTATCACCTCATACTTCTTAGGATGGATGTTTTAAAAATGATGTGTTAGCAAGGATATGGAGAAAATGATTCCATTAACACTGTTGATAGCAATGTCAATTGGGATAGCTACTATAGAAAGCAGTATCAATGTTTCTTATAAAATTAAAAATAGAAACACCTTATGATCCATCAATCTCAGTTCTGGATATGTATCTAAAGGAAATGAAATCAGTATCTTGAAAAAATATCTGTATTCCCATATTCATTGCAGCACCATCCATAATTTCCATTACATGGAGGCAAGCTAAATGTTCTTTGACAGATAAATGGATTACAATGGTGTATCTATAAAATGAAATGGTATTCAGTCTTGAAAAAACTCCGCCACTTTCAACCAATGAAAGATACTGGGAGAAAATGTGCTAAATAAAATAAACCAAACAAAGAAGTAGGAAAAATACTACAAGATACCATGTACAATATTTTAAACTATAAAATCACCCATTTTCCCAATTTATCAATTTATTAACGTGTGCATTTTAGTTTTTATTTTATTTTTAAATCTCCTCTATTCCTAATGTTTCCTGTGATCTACTTTCTCTCAGACTTTATTTGGTTTATTTCACTTGCTGAGGTTTACATTTTTGCTTGTTTTTAGCAAAACAATCATAAGTTTATTAATGTTGCAATGTCTATGTTATAGTACAAAAATTCTCTAATATTTTCACTACATTTTTCTACTTCACAAGGAGTAATTTAAATGATTTATTTATAATTTATTTGGTTGATTAAATGGTTTATTATCACTTTTATTTTACAAGAAAGACATGTATGATTATGTTATGTATCTAGATGTCTCCTCAAAGCTTCATGTGGTCATAGGTGGGTTTTTTCAGGAGTTCTTGGATCTGGGGTTTGTGATGCTGCAATTAAGTATGTGATGCTGGGATTGAGGGTTTGATTTTGCAATTAAGGGTGCCCCATGCTGGATGTGGGTGGCACCGCCCAAAGGGTGGGTGTCCTGGATGAAACATAAAGCCAGGCTTGGTTTTTGCTGCTTCTGCTGCTGTTGCTGCTGCTTGCTGCTTGTGGCTCACTGTGTTCTGCTTATCATGCCATGAACTGTTTCTCCTCTGTGATGCCCCACTGCCATGCCACACTGCCTTGGAGCCAACTGATTATGGACTGAAATTGCTACAAACTGTGAGCCAAATAAACCTTTCCTCCTTTAACTTTGGGTGTCAGATATTTTGTCTCAGCAATGAGAAAAGTAACTAAGACAAATTACTATGATTTTTTTTTCAAATAGCTATGTGTTAAATCTCATGAATTTAGAAATTTTCTTGTAATTTTTTCTTTCAACCTTTTGAATTATAAGTAATTATAAGTATTTTAAATATTTGTGTATTCTCAGAGAGAATACAGTAGCAAAAACAATGTTTATAAATTTTTATCATTAGGGCCGGTGAGATGGCTCAGCGGCATAAGCGCCTGCCTTGCAAGCGTGAGGGCCCGAGTTCGACTCCCGGATCCCACATACAAAAAAGGGGCCGGTGATATCGCTCAGCGGCACGGGCGCCTGTTGGCGCGCGAGGTCCTGAGGTCGACCCCCCGGTACCCACAAAAAAAAAAAAAATTTTTATCATTATTCTATATATATTTTTAAAAAGATGTTAAGTGACTGGTGTGGCGGTGCATGCCTGTAATCCCAGCACTTGGAGGCTGAGGCAGGAGGATCCCTGTGAGTTTGAGGCCATCCGGGGCTACAGTGAGTTCAAAGCCATCCTGAACTACATAGCAAGACCCTTCTCAATAAATAAATGAATAAATAAATAAATAAATAAATAAGATTTTCCTTATCGATGAGCTGAGGTCCCCTGTCTAACACTGCTTAAGCCTAATTTCCCACTATGTCTTCCCTTAATATGGATTTCCTATTCACTTTTCACATGTAAGGCTTCATACATTTATTATATGTGGGTAAATATCTGTACATCATATATATTGATTTTATAGGGTTTTATAAATTTATATAAATAGTATTTTTAAGTATGATTCAGCAACTTTGATTTTTAAAAATTATCTCTACTGATACTCATAACTCTAATTCATGTACTTCAGTGGATGTATAGTATATTTTCATTAGTATACCCCATTTTATTTATTGATATTCTTATTTCTAAAATGAACATCCTAATCTACATCCCACATACATTTGTACAATAATTTCTCTAAGGTATATTTTTCCATGTGAAATTAAAAGTCTCTGAGGTATAACCATACTCAACTGCACAAAATTTTCCAAATTATTGTGATGACAATTTATACTCTTATGAGAAGTACCTGAGAGCTGTTATTCCTTGTTTCCTCATAGCCTTGCCAATCCATAATACAGGAAGTTTATTAAAATATTTTACAAAATATAGATATGACATAGCATTTCATTATTTGTGCGTTTTTCATTCCCTTCACAAATAGTGAAGTTATCCACTATTTGTACATTTATATGTCATTCAGCTTCATTTTCTATGAATTACCTGTTCATATTATTTGCAGATTTATGTCCTCCCCCACAACAAATTAATCCTGTCCATTGTATGTACTTTGTAATCAAAAGTAATAATGTTCATTGTGAGAGATTCAGACAATCTAAATGCTTGTAAAGATGAACATGACAAATTCACTCAACTCTACTATCCAATTACTCTTTTTTTTTCAGGGACCTCAGCTGTTCAAGTCACTTAATGGTCCAGAACTGGTGTTTAAGAACTGATTTCTTCTTGCCTGTCACTATGTTGTCTACTTACTTTTCCCATGATCCTTCAAAAGTGAAATAGGTCATGTCCCTCAACTCTTTTTGATGGGATGTGTCACTCTTCAATTTTATTTACATGGTTGGTTGCCTCATTTACTCAGGTTTCTGAAAGACTCAAGAAAACAGATGACTTTGCAGGTAAATTAGCTTATTATTATTAGTGTGTGTTCAATGATCTTCCCAATTGTTTTTTTTTGGTACCAGGAATCAAACTCAGGACCTTGCGCTTGCCAGGCAGGCACTGTGCCACTGAGCTATATTCCTGGGTCATTCCCAAAGGTTTAAAAAATTAAAACCAAAATGCTCACTCTCATTTTTTTGATAACACCTTTATTGAGACATAATTCACATGCCTAAAATTCACCTTTTAAAGGTATGTATTTCAGTGGCTTTTAACACATGAAGGAATTCATGCAACTATAACAAGTATTAATTCCGGACTATATCCGTCAGTCCAGAAAGAAATCCCACACTCTTTAGTAGTCTCCATTCTCCTGTCACCCTGTCAGCTTGGTAACCAGTAATCTACTTTCTCTTCAGATTTGCCTATTTTAGACATTTCATATAAATCGAATCATACAATATGTGACATTTTGTGTCAGGCTTCTTTCACTTAACATAGTGTTTTCAGCCTTCAAACTTGTAGCATTTTCAGTAGTTCATTTCTTTTTATAGCCTAATAATTCTAGTGTATGGGCATACTACATTTTCTTTATCTATTCAACAGTGGGTAGATATTTGTATTTTTACATATTTTGACTTTTGTGAATAATTGTTCTAAGAACATTACTTTCAAGATTTTATGTGCGTAGATATTTTCATTTACCTTTTTTTTTTTTTTTTTTTTTTTTGGTACCGGGGGTCGACCTCAGGACCTTGCGCGCCAGCATGCGCCCGTGCCGCTGAGCGATATCACCGGCCCTTTTTTCGTATGTGGGTTCCGGGAGTCGAACTTGGGCCCTCGCGCTTGCAAGGCAGGTGCGTACGCCGCTGAGCCATCTCACCGGCCTCTTCATTTACCTTTTGTATCTATCTAGAAATGGAATTGATGGGTCAAATGAACTCTGTGTTTAACTTTTTTTCATCTTTTAGCATTTTAAAGTTGCCATTCAATTGCCTTCTGGCGTTTATTGTGTTGATGAGTAGTTCTCATCATTCTTATTTTTTTATCTTTAAGCTAATGCATTTTTCTATTTATGACCCATGAAGATATTTATTTTGCTTTGGATATGCTTTTAGTTTTTAAATTTTAATCAGTGTTCCCAGAGATATTCTATATGGGTCAGATTTTAGAGTTTTCAGGGCAACACTCTCTTCCATGACTATTCAATTGCTATTAGCATGAAATTAGACATGAGAAGTGCTTATCTAAATGGACATGGCTTTTATCCAATAAACTTTCATTTACAAAAACATGTGATGGGCCAGATTTCTTTTACAGGTCAAAGTTTGCTGACTTTTCCTCTTTATGTTTTCTATTAAGTGTGATGGCCAAAGACTTAAGTTAAGAATTAACTCTTTGGACCAAGAAGAGAATCACTAATTTCAATTTTTTTTATGATTGGGGTATTGATTCTTATTCTGAAATAAATATAATTTAGAAAAAATGTTTAAAATTTTTCATATAGTTATAGTTTTGTTGATTTTTTTACCTACTATTTGCTAAGTTTTAGTTTTATTTTCACTAAAAATATTAAATGGAGCTCACATAAATACTTTCTGGAATTGAGCTCTTTGTGGCTTGAGCAAAGAAATAAAGTATAATTTTAGTTTCTCAGTTATAGTGGTCAACAGATTACTCTTAAATCAATAGTATCAATTGTCATATATAGGTCTTAATTATTCTAAATTAGTCTTGTCTACTTGGTTAATCAAAAATTGAGAAATATGAAAAATAGCATAATTTTCTTCCTACTTCACAATATCTATTATACATTTGGTCCTTATTTACACTTTCAGTTTCTCACACCAGAGAAACAATGCGATATTTACACATGTGTGTCTGATTTATTTCACTTAAGGTATGGTCTCAAGGTGCATCCATTTACCTAAAATGTCTCAATTTTATCCTTCTTTATAGCTGAGTATACCCCATTATATTAAAAAAATTACATCTTCATTATCCATTCATTGGTTGATGGGCATTTAGGCTGTTTCCAAGATTTAGCTATTACAAACCGTGCTGCTATAAACATGGGTGTGCATATATTGCTGTGTTATGATGCTTTTAATTCTTTTGTGAAGATACCAAGAAGAGGAATAGCTGGGTCAAATGGAACATCTAGTTTTAATTTCTTGAGGAATCTTGACCCTGATTTCCACAGTGGTTGCACAAGTTTACACTCCCACCAACAGTGGAGAGAAGCAAATGTTCAAATAGGAAGCAGACTATGGAGGGGGGGAAAGTGGGAAAGGAAGGAAGGGAAAAAATGAGAAAAGAAGGAAAAATTGAAACAAAGCTTTTGTAAATAAGGAGAAGCATGGTTAAAGGGACGGAAGGGGAATGGAAAAAAATAGAAGAATCATGCTATATCATGTACAGGTACAAATTCCCTATGATGAATGTAGTCATTATGTATATCTAAAATGTACCAATAACCTTAACTAAAAATTTTTAAAATAGCATCATTGTTTCATTTGTAGTTATTTTCTGTGTTTTTAAACCATTGTGTTCACATGTATTTCTTCTTTCATGATTCTAACAGGATATTGTGTAGAACTTTATGTTTCCCCAAATGGAGACAGTTAGCATCCAAAGCTAAGAATAAAACTATAGGAGTATTCTAAATTCTTTTATCATTATTTTAAAGCTATTTTACTTTAATTGATAAATATAATTATATAAAAATATTTTACAAATTTACATACATATTTATATGTATTACAAGAATACATGTATACATTGATCCATACAATGATCCAATCAGGGTAATTAGCACATTCATCACATCAAAAGTTTATAATTTCTTGTGGTAAGTACATTTAATATCTTCTCTTATAGCTGTTTTGAAATATGAAGTACATAATTGTTATATATAGTCACCCTACCCTGCAATGGAATGTCTGAATTTATTTTCCTGATTGTAACTTTATTTCTGTTGATCAACCTTGCCCATTCACCTTCCTTCTTACTATCCCCTCTACCAAGTACTGTTGTATTTTCTCTATATCCTGGACAACATATATCTCTCACCATTTTGATACTAAACAAGGATATGTGTTATTTGATAATCACTGAAAATGACCAACAGTGGAATCTACCAGAAGTACTACTAAGTGAATTGAAAAGACAATCTGAAAGCCTTGAAGGTTGTGCCTAGGAAAAAAAAAATCTATATATATCTATCTCTATCTCTATCTATCTCTAACTCTATCTCTCTACAGAGAGATAGAGATAGATAAATAGTCCAGTCACTTATATTTTTCTGAATAATTATTTAATTATTAATAAATTATTTACAAAACAGAATTGTATGTTTTATCAATATAAAATAAAGTTTTTGTCATATTTAATAGTTTTTGCCTTGAGTTTTTTTTTGTTATTTTCCAATCCCTACATTTTTACATTTGCATTGCATTTTTGTTTACATTTTTAAAAAGTTTTTCCCCCAAATTTATGCTTTCATTCTTGATATAACACACACAACACACACACCTATGTGTAATTTCAATAGTAGAGTTTAACTGATTCACATTTGTTCTTTTTTTGTGTGTGGGTACCGGGGGTCAACCTCAGGGCCTCGTGTGCCAGCAGGCGCCCGTGCCACTGAGCGATATCACCGGCCCCTTTTTCGTATGTGGGTTCCGGGAGTCGAACTCGGGCCCTCATGCTTGCCAGGCAGGCGCTTATGCCACTGAGCCATCTCACTGGCCCTCACATTTGTTCTTATAGCTATTATGACTGATTTTTATTTGTTATTTTGTTTTCCATATATTTGTTTCTGGATAATTCATTTTTATGTTTTCCAGGCATTTGGAGGAACAAGTTCTGAATTCTCATGATAATACATGTTCTAAAACATCCTTTAATTTCCAATTCTTCAAATTACTGAGCCCAAAATAAAACCATTTAATGTAAATGCCTCTTATTTGAGCTACAGTAGTTAGGAAACTTATAATTTTCTGTTTTTTCTTCAACCTTGTTTTATTTACAAACAGCTCTCTCAAACCACTCTGTAAGAAAAATGACCTAGGGGCCGGTGAGATGGCTCAGCGGCGCAAGCGCCTGCCCGGCAAGCGCGAGGGCCCGAGTTCGACTCCCGGAACCCACATACGAAAAAAGGGCCGGTGATATCGCTCAGCGGCACGGGCGCCTCCTGGCGCGCGAGGTCCTGAGGTCGACCCCCCGGTACCCACACACACACAAAAAAAAGACCTAAAATTTGTTTCTATATTTAGCATTTCTATTCAAATATTTATCAGATATTTGATAGGTATTCGATAGATATTGTATCTGTGTTACTATCTTCTATTTGCCTTTCAACTATCTATATGATTATATATACATGTCTATGTACCTAATGTTATACATTTTCATTTTTTATAATAATTTCAAATTTACATTTAATATTGTGATTACATTTGTGAAAGATATTTAAATAAACCTATTTTTCATCTTACATACTGACTGTGCCATTTTTTGAGCTCTTTATTTTGTCGATCTCTTTGTCAGTTGCAATATACATTCAAGTGTATTATTTAAAAAATTCATAAGCAGTATGTTTGAAACATCATGATACTTAAAATTTTCTTTCATTTGTTATCACAGCAGAAAGATGACTAAACTAGGCCTTAAAATTTGAGATGAAAACATTTTCAAATCACAACTGAAATTTTTTATTAATATAATTTTTTTGAAAATTTGAGGAAAGCTTGTTTTTATTGCTTCACAGTTACTTTGTCAGCTTGAACATTTAACAATATTTTTATCAACATAATTAAAAAATGAATGCCCTGTTCAAACCACTATTTTTATTTATGGAAATTCATCCTAAGAGGTAGATAGTACTTCTGGGTTGTTTTCCTAGTCATGTAAAAAATCTACGTGAATTCAGAGAACTGGGAAATATATGGGTTGGTGGTTGATGAAATCTCCATAGACAGATCCTAACTAGATCAGAAAGGGCATGAATCGCCCAGGGGGTTCACATGTTCTTCATTCTCAAACACTTATTCAAACAGTCTCTGTGGGATTGAATTGTCCTTTCAAAACAGGGGAGAAGGGCATTTATTCGGACTCTGGTTTTTATTTTTATTTTTCCCAGGTCATTGATTGGCAGTCATGGTAGCATTAATTATAATCATTTCTTGAGGTAGCTCATGGGTTTTCCCTGATTTATTAGTGAATAAAAGGCAGATTTTCTCCTGAGACAAGACTTTTTTTTAATAAAAGGTCTTGATAGAGTGAATTTTAATTCTGTATGACTTGTCATTAATTTAGAAATGTAAATATGTCACAAGAAAGGAGCACAGTGACCTTGGCCAAACTTCGTTAGAACAACAATGAAAATATACACTATGTTCTCATAGTGGTAACAACCAGAACCTTGGTTTATCTACTTAGTAAAAAATCCTGTGTATAAAAGTGTTTGGTCAGAAAGAAATATAGATTTTTATATTTGCCAGTAGTAGATGGATGCCTTTTATTATATCTTTCCCTACTTGATGTTTTCACATTTTTAAAAGTCTGTCGTTCCTATATGTAAAATTTTATTTGTAATTACTGATGCATCATAACTTTTTGATGTTTATTTGGCACTCGTTTTTCTTCTTCTATAAATTTCCATGTTTGCTAAAACAATGATGTATTTATTTTTCTTTATGACTAGTAATTGCAAGCTTATTTTTGGTACTGTATATACATTGTAACTTTTCCTAATTTGTTAGTCATATTTATATATGATTGTTGTTTTCCTACATAATTTTCACATTTTAGTCCAACATAATAATTATTACCATTTTATTTTTGATTATAATATTTTTATATTTAGAAATGATTTTTTTAGCCCTAACCCGCAAAAAAGATCATCAAAGTTTCTCTAATGTTTCATGATTTATTTTATATTAAACGTGTTAAAAACTTGGAGATTGTTTTGATAGTAAGGAAAAAGTACTTTACAATTTTGCTATATATCTGTTTTTTACTCACTTATACCACCTATTTTACTTGCAATACCACTTATGAAGAAAAAAATATTTTTCTTTGTTGATTTGAAATGTCACATTTAACAGAAATAAAATGCTATATGTCCTTAGATTTATTTAAAGATCTTATTTAGTCTACTGATTGTTCTTGTCCCAGGACCATTTTGTTTCAATAATGTCAGTAAGTAATATATTTTAGTATTATGGTGACAAGTAAGTTTCTATTCTCCTTGTTGTCTGTTCTATTCAGAACAGGAATGGCTATCCTTCCAAGTACCGTAGTTAAAAGGAATATTTTCCTGCTAGATACTATAAATTATAAAGATATTGTTAAAAAGTAAATATCGGGCCGGTGAGATGGCTCAGCAGCGTAAGCGCCTGCCTGGCAAGCGCGAGGGCCCGAGTTCGACTCCCGGAACCCACATACGAAAAAAGGGCCGGTGGTATCGCTCAGCGGCACAGGCGCCTGCTGGCGTGTGAGGTCCTGAGGTCGATCCCCGGTACCCACCAAAAAAAAAAAAAAAGTAAATATCAACTTAAAACTATTTTGTTAAATTTCAAACTTTATCTCATAGAGATTTCAATAGAAAAATATAGGGAAATAAAATTTAGTATTTGAACACCTCCATCAACTAGTAAATACTGGCATTTTTGCAAGGCTTTAAACTCAAAATTATGTTGTCATTATTTTAAAATAGAGATTATATGTTTCTGTGGAGAGGTTTTTATTAGATTTTTGCATCATCCTATAAAATATCATCATTTGTTTACACAGTATTTTCCATTTGGTTATGGTGGGATATAAGAAATCCACTTTTATGTATTTCCGTGCTGAGGATGGAACCCAGGGCTTTGCGATGCTAGGCATGGACTCTGTCATTGAGGTACTTCCCTGAGCTCCCTTTTATTCTACTCAATGATCTGTATTATGTTTTCTATGGAAGAACCAAAAATAAATATAATTACAGCAGGGAATGTCATCCTCTTCATGATTATAACAGGTACTGGAATGAGGGAGGGGAACAATGAGACAACTGCCCTTGATCTGCCAACTTAATAGTTCATTGATTCTACTATTTCCAACTTTGATTCTGATTTTCTAACCAAATGTTTTATTTTGAAAGGACATTTCTTGAGGAAACTCTTTGATTTGCATTTGGATTGTCAGGGCCCCCTCACATATCTGAGAGCATATGTTTCCACTGTGCCGGGATATATTATCAAGAGGAAGACAGATATTTGCAATAAGAAATCCATTAAAAACAAAATAAAGTACAGGAAAGAATTAAATGCTACTGGAATTCCTCTACATTGCTAATCGGAATGCAAAACAGTAGCAAATCAGTTTGGAAAAGTTTGGCACTTTGTTATGAAGTTATACATGTACTTTCAGTATGCTATATCAAGCTGACTCCTGCGTATTTCTTCTAGAGAAATGAAAACTTATGTCCACAAAAAAATGTGTACTCAAATGTTTATATCAGGTTATTCCTAATAGCCCCAAACTAGAAACAATCTCAGTGTTCCTCCAGTGTAGGATAAACTTGCATAACCATACAATGGAATGTTACTAAGTGGTAAAAGTGATTAAACTACTGCTACATATAACAACTTTTATGGATCACAAATACATTATGCTAAGTTAACAAAACCAGAGTAAATGTTTTACCTAACACTATACATGATTCCATTTACATGTCATTTCAGAGAGCTCAAACTATAATGACAATGAGCATGTTTTTGCCAAAGTTTGGAATGGAGTTAAGTTTTTACTACAAAAGTGCAACACAATGAAATATTTTGTGATAAAGGATCTAATTTGTATTCTGATTGTGAAAATGTTCATGTGTATATGTCAAAACTTGCAGAAATATATGGCAAAAAGTAAATCTTACCACTTATGAAACTTTAAGTTTTAAAATCCCACAACAGGGTTTTCCTTGAAGCTAACACTTGACACTTTAGATGCATCCAGCCACTTCTCATTGAATAGAGATAAGTTTTTAAATTATATAAAGGATTTAATGACAGTAAAGCAAATTGTAACTAGCTTGTAGATGTGGGAAAATATAATACCTCATATGTTGGGCTGAATTTTAGATGTCAGTACACTAGATACAATGTTTATTTTTCATTAATTAAGTTTAAAGTTCAGAATATTCTTCTGTCCTTCTTACTACAATTTAAGTATTATTCAAATAATAATACTACAAAATAAACATTGTAATTCTCCTGAGTTATTCCATTTTATCATTGTCAGCAAGATGACATTTTAAAATATTAAATCATCAGTTTGTGATTCAGTTTCTTGCTTCTTAATATTCTTATTAAAGGTAAAGGAAGAGATACTTCCAATCTACATACAACAGCAGCATATACTGCCTAGAGAAAACATGAGTCAAATTTCTTTGGACCAGTCTAAATTGTCTCATTAGATTTTCCATCATTTCCCATGGTATATTGCATAATCAGAAAAACGTGTATTATTACCACCCAGATAAAAATCTCCTAGAAGTCAACTTGAAATTTCAACATTATAAAGACTCATTAACAAATAATGAATGAACCTTGCTCGATCTTTTCAGAAAATCTATATTCTACCTGGAATTTTCAGGAAATATAGGAATGTAAAAGCTAGAAATGAGGACTTCATCTCAGTTTCCTGCAGAGAGAGAGAGAGAGAGAGAGAGAGAGACTTTCAACAACCCTAATCAGAAATGCATATAGCTTTTTAGAATCTCCTCAGAAGTAATGTTTAACAGTTGGCTTCAGGAGTCATGGTAGAATATATAAGTAGAGTAGCATTCCCTATTGAAAAACAAAGACATTCTTTTTTTAAAAGGTTGTATATGTTTATACTTCTTATAAAAATGTTATAAAAAAGTTAATATGAAGTTGAATTAAAATTGGTTGAGGTGAAAGATTTAGCTAAGCAAGTTATTAGAATTTAGATTTTTCTCTTAGAAAATTTAGTATTTGTTAAACTTTTGCTTAGATTAGATTTGTTTAGATCTTTGTGTTATATCATGTATCTAGAAAACTGTATGAACACTGGAGATATTATGTCTTTCTTTTTAAATTGTGGTGAAAAAAATTGTGCAAAAAATAAAACTGGGTATAACAGCAAAGATGACAGCCAAAAAAGGGCAGATCAGTGCTGAAACTAAGGAAAATTGCCCTGGAAACAGCAGATCAAGAGAACTATAATATGAAATTTAGAAGACTAGTAGCAAAAATTTAGGACACAAAACAAGAAAAAAATCTCTTGATAGCCAAGTATCTCTAAAAATTATCTTGTTATCTTTTCCACACTTCCTATTCTCTTCAACTGATTGTATTATGAATTCTGCCTGTTCCTCTCAAACAAAAATCCCTTTACTGAGATCACCAGCAATCTCTAATGGACACTTTGGAGTCCCTTGTACTACTTGATACCTCTGTGATATTTAACACAGTCAATCTTTTCTTTGAGCTTACAATTTCTAATTTTTGCATGCATTCAACGAATATTTGATGTCATACTATAAGCTATACCACCTCTGGGTCTAGTGGTTTAGTAGGGCACAAAACAAAGAAAACATCTGCCTTAATGAAAGTTTCATCCTAGGGAGAATACAAATAAGATACATAAGTAAAATATATAATAGGTTAAATACAAGAAAAACTTTAATAAACAAAGAAAGGGAAATCATTGCTATGGTTGACAATTTGAAATAGAATGTTCAAGGAAGCTCTCACTTCATTTTGAGAAAAAAATACTTGAAGAAAATAGTTTTGGGTTTGAGTGATGCAAGTATGTGGGGGTAAGAGCATCTCAAACTGAGGAAAGAGTTTGGCTAAAATTTTGAAAAGAAAAGGTACTCAGTGTGCTCAATGAACAGCAGAGTCTGGTGTGATTAGATTGGAGAAGGAAGATGAATGGTAGAAAAGGAGATAGGAGAGATAACCATGCTGGAGGTGAGGCATAAAGATCATGTGAAATAGGAAACCACTTGAGGGTTTCATGTAAGAGGGACAAGCTTAGATTTACATTTTAGTCTTTCCAATTTTCACTACTATGTTGAGAATTAATGAAGCAGGAAAAATATATAAATGGAAAGACCATTTACTATGGTATTGCAGGCAGAAGATGATGATTTCTGTTATGATTTGTGTCTGGATGTTCCCCCAAAGACTTATGCAGTCATGGGGGGCAGGCTTTTTGGAAGTGGTTGAATCTAGAGTTTGAGATTGGTTCATTGTCTGGGGCTGTGATTGGGGGTGTGAGTGCTACACCAGCCCTAAGGTAGGTAGCCTGCATATAATGTAATGGAAGAAAAGAGATTTACCCCTCCTCTTCTCTTGTTGCTTTTGGTATCTTCTGCCACCCTGAATGGTTGCCCTTTTGCCATGCCAACCTGCCTTAGAGCCAGCTGATTATGGTTTGAAACCCCCACAAACTGTGAGCTAAATAAGCCTTTCCCCCTTTAACTTTGGATGTCAGGAATTTTGTCTCAGCAAGGAGAGAAAAGTTACTAAAACAATATCAGAGAGAACAGTAGCTGTGGAGGCAATTCAGAGTTCTACAACCTTATCCATAGTATTATTTTCCACTGTTGTACTTTTTTTATGCTTTACTGGGTAACAAACCTAGCATTCATTTCTTTTTCCTTCTTCACAATTTCACGGACAAATTTGTTCTTACTGTGGATATTAGCTACCTCGGCATATTATTATTTACTTTCCTTTTGTTAAGTCAAGAATTGTCACCTTTTCACTTAAAAGAAGCATGTCACAGGTTCTCTTTAGTATATCTGAGTTAACAGCTGCACCACTCTTTTCCCTGTGGCCATTACTATACAAATTAATGGTTACTTGAGCACAAACACTGTCAGACTGCTACAGTCCATCCAATAACCAAGATGGCTACTAAGATATTTTGAGAAAAAATAACCACGTTCACGTAACTTTCCATCACAATATATTATTATAGTCATTCTATTTTTATTATTGCATTTAATCTCTTACTGTGCCTAATTTAGAAATCAAACTTTATCATATGTATGTATAGGAAAAACTTATATATAAGATTTGGTTCTCTTTGTGGTTTGGAGCATTCTCTGGGTTTCATGGAAGAAAACAATAAGGAATGGGGAGGCCTACAAGTGCTGCAAGTTTTAGGAAGAGATTCACAAGTTTAGTTTTGGTCAGATTAAGTTTGAGATAACTATTACACATAAAAAATACGGATGTCAAGTACATGGTTTGATGTACAATAGTTTTGTTTAGTGGAAAGTTGTGATCTGGAAATATAAATTTGGGAGTTGTGGGCATAAGTATGGTAAATCTGTGATGCCTCATCCTTTTCCTTTTATGATACCTTCTTCCTTTTCTGTCTCTTATTTTATAAATTCTCTTTCACACTGTCTTTTGTAAAGCTCTTCCTCTTTTCTTCTCTCCTTAAATATTAGCAACCCCCAGGATAATTATGGATTTTGATCTAGTGCTCAGTTCCATGATGATTCCTAAATGTATATCGCTGACTCTAAGCTCTCTCTCTTAATCCCTAGGCATTATAATTAATATCATCTACATTTCTATCTGGCTATCCTGGAGGTACTTCTAACTCAACATGTATTAAATTTGTACTCATAAATTCTATGTTCTATCCACATGCCCTTAACAAAAATACTACTCCACCTACTATGGTTTCTTTCTGTGAACAACTTCACCATCCACCCATAAATATGTAAACCTTAACTCACTCTCACTGAACACCTCCCAGAGCAGCAGTTTTTCAACAAAGTTTATGCATTCTTCCTTGTTGATCTGTTTCTTTAAATAGGACTTTTCTTCCATCTTTACTCCCATAGTCCAAACACTTGTGTTTGGATTACAGAAATATCCTTTTATGTAGTTTCTTTTATACCTACATGACCTTTCTTTGTCTTACCCATCCTTTATGTACATTAAAGAATAATTATTAAATATCGTGAATATAATCATTTTGCTCCCTTAATGAAAATTTGTGGGCTGGTGAGATGGCTCAGCGGCGTAAGTGCCTGCCTGGCAAGCGCGAGGTCCTGAGTTCGACTCCCGGTACCCACATATGAAAAAAGGGCCGGTGATATCGCTCAGCGGCATGGGCGCCTTCTGGCGCACGAGGTCCTGAGGTCGACCCCCGGTACCCACACAAAAAAAAAATTTGTTCCTGTTTGCCTGTGTTATTTAAAGTATAATAAAAATTCTTTCTATGATATAAAGCCCACCTTCTTTTGGCTTCTCAACATCCAAGACTCCTCGTTTTATTTTTCCATGTCACCATTTACTGCAGCCAGGCTGAACAGGTTACCATTTATCAGTTCATTGTGCTGTTTATATTTCCATAGTTTTTCTCTAACAAATAGTCCCTTTGTCTGGAAATCTTTCTTCCCACATTCCCTTTTTCACCTAACTACCTTGGACATCTCCATCAAATTTCTGCCTAAATAACAGCTTCCCAAAATTATTTAAATACTCATATTCTGTGTGTCTAAGGCACCTATATCTACTTCTAGCATAATATTTATTAGACAGAAGTGATTTATTTATTCTTCTAACTTCCACACTAGTATATGACAGCTAGAACTCAAGGAAAACATCTAATTTTGTTTTATACTCCTAGGAATCTGTCCCAGTACCTGGCACATAATAGGCACTAATAAATGTTAAATTAATGAACACATATTGTTCAGGATTTAACTATATAGATCAATATATTAGCTCTAGTATTTACGAAGTGTGAGATTTCAACAAAGGTTAAAACATCACTCTTTGCTGCAGTTCCATAATTATTAAAATAGGGGTGAAAGGCCGGTGAGATAGCTCAGCGGCATAAGTGCCTGCCTGGCAAGTGCGAGGTCCTGAGTTCAACTCCCGGAACCCACATACGAAAAAAGGGCCGGTGATATCGCTCAGCGCCATGGGCTCCTGCTGGCGCGCGAGGTCCTGAGGTCGAACCCCAGTACCCACCAAAAAAAATAGGGGTGAAAATAATATCTGTTAAATAGGATGGTTGTGAGGAGTGTATGCATTATTAAATGTTTAACACTGGTACAAGGTAGCCAGTAAATGTGAACTGCTAATCTAGGACTGGATTTATATGGATATGTCACATAGAGTAAATCACAAAGAATTTCCTTTGACGTACTTGCACATACCCTCTGTAGTTCAGTGTAACTATGCTTTCCTCAGATTCACAGGAACCATCAAGGAAACCCTTTTTCAAAGCACCATCATTGCTCATTTAGATTATTCCACTAGCTTTCTAAAACACCTCCCTCTGTCCTTTTCTTCCATTCAACTCATCAAAGCAAACAGAGTGATCATTTTAAAATATAAATTGAAATAGCACGTTTCTGCAGAGATTCCTCCAATGGCTTTACATATCTCTCAGAATGAAACCCAGAGACTTAGCTATAATCCTTATATGGCCCCAACATTTCTGGTTGTCCCCTACCTCCAACCCAGATCCCTTGGCCTTTCAAACATTATCTCTGACTAGTCCCCCATCAGTCACTGGGCTACAGCAATCCAGGCCCCCTTTCAGCTGTAACACACATGCCCCTACTTCAGGGCACTTAACACAGGGCACTCTCTGCTTGATGTGTTTTGCCTGCCAATATCTATGTAGCTTGCTCCCTTGTATTTTTCAGGGTTTTTTCTCTCTCATCTCCCTTCCCAAACAACCTCCCTGACCACTTTATTTAAAATTGCAAATCCTTGCTCCTATAATGTTCTTCATTTCTTTACCCTGTTTAGTTTCTTTACTACCTATTGCAATTCAATAGAATCTAAGCATCTATGAAATTGAGAGCTTTTTCTCTTATATTAATTGCTGTAACCATAGTACCTAGAGCAGTCAGTGCCTGCCCCATTGCAGTGCTTAGAATACATTTTTTTTTTACTGTAAATGAAGAAAAATTTCACCTTCTTGACTAATCTTGTCAAGCACAGGCTTGTTTAAACTTGGCTTTGCTGGAACTAAATTGTGTTTCTTTGGGGCTATGCCTTATGCCACAACTTATATGAACATACAGTCTTTCATACTGAAAACGCTCATGAGTCTAGTAAGTTCCACAAGGTATGTGCCATACCTGTGTGCCAAATTTTTAAAGAAATGTCAAGTTTGGGGAAGCATCATCCCTTGAATGCTTTCAAATATGTGAGGTAAGGAATGCTGGTCTATTATCTGCACTGGTGCAGATCTTTATTTTACAGCCACTAATTCTCACAGGAGTAATAAAGGATAACGGCAAATGAGGAAGGATCTCCAGACTCATTTTTGTATGATTTTTTGCCAAGAAAAACATTTATCAGGGCAGTGCATACACCACATGGGGTGGGAGGCCTTGGAAATGTGTGAATTTGTTGCCACCACCAAATTAACTCTCCTCAATTCTGTTGTCTTTCCAATTTTACATCCTTGATTACACATTCATAAAACTGTCTTTTCCTTTGAGCATAAATGAAACTGTTTGGAAAATATAATTGTACGTGTTTATTAAGCACCTAATTTGTTTTACTTGCCAGTTACTAATTACATATGAAATACATTGCAAACTATATATTCTGTGTTAACTATTTCAAGAAAAACTTTGGTAAATTCTAGTCAATATTGAAGTTTCAGAAATAATAAGTCTGCTGTCATATATTCCTGTTATACTCCATTTTGCAGCCCACACAACCAGGAATATACTAATGGATTTAATTGCTTTTTATATTCTTCCATAAAATGCAACACAGCAAAAACATTTCTGATGACTATTGTCTCGGAGATATTTTCAAGCCAGAAGCAAGTATTTTAACCTAACTGGTTGTAGTTCCATAGATTTTCTTATATTTCATTAAAGTGGCATTCTTGCTCATCATTTGATGCCAAGATGTATTTGTTTCCTGGAGCTATCTCAACACTTCAAACAATTTGGCGGCTTAAGATAACAGAAATTTATTCTCTCATCATTCTGGAGACCAAAAATCCAAAATCAAAGTGGTTGTGGTGCTTCACTTCCTCAAAAGACTGTGGAAGAGAATCTTTCCTTGCTTTTTTCAATTTTGGGTGGCTTCCTGGCATTCTTTGAAATTCCTTGATTGCTGGTCACTTCATTCCAGTCTCTGCTTCCTTCTTCATATTCTCTCTCTCTCTCTCTTTCATCTTAAAACTTCCTTTACCTCTCTCCTATAAAGATACATGCTATTACATATATATATGCCAGATAAACTTGTCAGTGCTGTGCTGAGGCCAGCAAACCCTGCTAGACAGAGGAATGAAGACATGACAGACAGAGAATATCTTTGTCAGGGGGGCCAACGGTCTTCACCAGAATGGAGTGAAGCTCTGAACTGACTCAAATCCCAAGATTTATTGAGGAACAACAAAGGCATAGAATTTTGCAGAATGCAGATATTTGGTTTAGGTAGAAAGGCAGGCAAGCAAGGAATGGTGACAGTTTGGCTGAATAATTAACTTTTATCTGATTATCCCCTCAGGGGCTGCCTTGTTTTCCCCATAAAGTTCCATCTCTGCCCATGCTGGCAAAACACCCTGTCTTCATCCTGTCTGGGGTTCCAAGGCAACCTGAGCAGACATCAACACATCGGGTGTCACAAGGAACTCCACACCTCAAGATCTTTATTTCAATCACATCTTTTGCATATGAGATTATATTCATTATTTTGGCATGTAAGTTAATATTTACAGGTTTTAGGAGTTAAGAAATTAACATGTCTTTACAGGATAGTATTTTTAGCCTACCCCACTAAGACAGTGACTGAAACATAATAGAGATTTGATACATATGCTGGTTTACATGATTTAAAGAAGTCTTCTCTGTCACTGTCTGTCTCTGTCTCTGTCTCTGTCTCTCTTTATCTCAGTATTTTTCATCTTGATTTTGACTTGAAATGATATGAAGCAACAACATAACAACAATAAAGAAAAGCACATGATATATAGATTAAGGCTTGATTTTGATATAATTCATTCAACATTTCATTCAGTGAAAGAGACATGGTACATGTGTTTGTGTTTCTGATTTGGCTTACTTTAGCATATTTGTTCCTTAAAGGCAATAGAATAAAATTTGATAGACTTCATTTGTTAGTTATTTAAGAAACAGAGACATTCTCATTACAACTACATATGTGAAAGTGGGAGAAATATCTGCAACATGATACTTGCAATATATTTGTTAGTAGTACAGAATCCAAAACTTCCAACCGTGGAGAACACAATTTGGATCACTTTTCCTGAATATTTTGCATGGGATGTAAACTACTATACCAGAGAAAATACTTTTGATAGTTATACTGTTAATCGAGTTTTAAAAATTTGAAACATCTAGGATTTCAAGACTTATTGGAATTAGTAATACTTGAAAAAGCTTTTATGTCACTTTTTAAAATGCATTTAATGAAATCTAAATACCACAGAAATTTGATATCTGCTACTACATATTTTAAAAAATATACAACTTCTCTTTCAATATATTTAATAGGGAACTTTTCTTGAACTCATATTTACATTCAGCTCCTCTAAAGCAGCTTTTTATGATAATTAAATGTGCATGAGAATCTTTTATCAGTAACCTCATCATTCTCTGATGAAAATGTATTAAGAACTCCTGTAACCATAGGATTCTGTTTAACATTTTTTAGAGTGGATTATCATTACAATTCATTCCTCCTCCCCTCATAACTCCTTGCAACCACTGATCCTTTGTACTGTTTTCATAAGTATACGTTTTCCTGAATCTTATATAGTTAGAATCAAAATATGGACATTTCTCATTGGCTCTCTTCACTTAGGAATACAAACATAAGATTTTCCATTTCTTTATTTAGGGCTCAATAAATCATTTATTTTTATTGCTGAATAATATTCTATTGTCTGGATGTACTACTTTTCAGTTATCCATTCACCTACTGAAGGAAATCTTTCAAGTTTTGGCAGTTATAAATAAAGCATCTATAGATATCTATGTGCAGTTTTTCATGTAGACATAATTTCAATTCCTTTGGGTAGATACCACAGAGTGTGTTTGTTAGATTGTAGGGTAAGAATACATTTGGTTTTGTAAACTAAACTATCTTTTAAAGTGGCTGTAAAATTTTGTGTTCTCACAGGAGTAAATATTCTATTCCTTAATGGTATACAAACGTTTGATGTCATCAGTGTCATGGATTTTGGGCACCTAATAGGTGTAGTGGTATTCTGTTTTAATTTGCATTTCCCTGATTATATATGATGTAGTGCATATTCTAATATGCTTATTTCCTATCTGTCTATCTTCTTTGGTGGGGTATGGGTTTAGATGTTTGAAACGTTACTTAACTGATTTGTTTTTTATTGTTGAACTGTCAGTGTTCTTAGTAAATTTTAGAAAACAGCCCTTTATCACATCTCTGATTTTGCAAATATTCTCTCCTACTGCTTTTCTTTTCATTCTCTTGACAATGTCTTTTAAAGAGCAGAGCATTTTAATGAAGCCCAGGTTATTAATTCTTTCTTTCATGGATCATTCCTTTGGTGTCTAAAATTCATTCCCCAAACCAAGGCCATCTAGATTTTCTTCTATGTTATCTTACAGACGTTTTATAGTTTTGCATTTTATATTAGGTATTCAATCTAATTTTACTTAATTTTTGTGAAGGATATAAAGTCTGTGTTTAGATTCCCTTCCCCCAAATATCCACTTGTCCCAGCACAATTTGTTGAAAGGATTGAAAGGACTATCTTTTGTCCTTTGTATTACTTTCTTCCCTTTGTCAAAGACTGACTATAATTTTGTGAGTCTATTTCAGGGTTCTTTAGTCCTAGCAATTGATGTATGTGTATATTCTTTCACCTATAACATAGTGTCTTCATTAGTGCACAGTACTTTATGGTAAGTCACTAGTGTCTATCCTCCAATTTCATTCTTCTTCAGTATTGTGTTCACTATTCTGGGTATTTGCCTTTCCATGTAAACTTTAGAATTACTCTGTTGATCTGCACATTATAAGATTTTGAATGGGATTGCACTGAATATATAGTTCCTAGGAAGAACTGACATATTCATATTCTTGAGTCTTCCTGTTCATGGACAAGGGATCTCTCTCCATTTATTTAGTTCTCCTTTTATTTCTTTCTTCAAAGCATGGTGATGTTCTTTAAAAGACTTTTTGATATCTCATTTGATTTATACCTAAGCATTTCATTTTGGGGGATTGCTATAGTTTATAAATTGAGTGTCCCCCAAAGGGCTATTGTGTTAAAGGCTTGATCTCCAGGGTGGCACTACTGGGAGATGGTGGAACCTTTAAGAGGTGGGATGTAATGTAAGATCTTTAGGTCAATGAGGGCATGCCCTTGGATTGTGGGACCCCAGCCCCTTCCTCTCTCTTTTGCTTCCTTGCCATGAAGTAAGCAGTTTTGCTATACCAACCTCCACCTTGATATGCTGACTCACCAGAAGCCCAAAGTAAATGGGATCAACTGATCAGGTAATGAAACTTCTAAAGTTCTGAGTCAATATAAATCTTTTCTGTTTATAAGTTAATTATTTTAGATTCTTTGCTATAGTGATGAAAAGTTGATTTGCACAGGAATACTAATATAAAAAGTATTGGATTTTAAATTTCAAATTCCAGTTATTCATTGCTGGTATATAGGATAGAAGCTGACTTTCTTATATTAACCTTGTATCCTGAAACCTTGTTATAATCATTTATTATTTTTACATTTTATACTCTTTTGTATTATCTATGTAGACAAGCATGTAATGTACAAAGACAGTTTTATTTCTACCTTACCATTTGTGTGTCTTTTATTTCTTTTTCTGGTGATGCTAGATCAACTAGTTCTTCCAACACAATGTTGAAAGGAGTTGTGAAAGGTGATATCTTTGTCTAGTTCCTGATCTTAGTAAGAATGTTAGAGTCTTGATATTAAGTGTGGTGTTAGATGTAGGTATTTTGTAGATAATCTTTATCAAATTTAGGATGTTTTCCTCTATTCCTAGTTACTGAAATTTTTTGAAAACCAATGTTGGATTCTGTCAAATGTATTTGCTGCATTTACTGTTATGATCACATAAATTTTCTTCTTTGCCTAGTGATGTGGCACATTACATTAATTGATGTTTTCAAATGGTGAAGCAACCTTGGATACTAGATATAATTACTACTTAGCCATGAAGCATATATAGACATTGTTGGATTTAATTTGCCAATATTTTGTTGAAAATTTTTGTATGTATGTTCATTGAGAGATGATATACAGTTTTCTTATAATATTTTTTTCAAGTTTTTGCATGATGATATTGCAAAGAATGAGTTAAGAAATAATACAGATTATACAAAGTTGGTATCATTTATTCCATAAACATTTGGTGAAATTTACCAAATAAATTTAAAAATTTGGGCCTGTTTCTTTCTCTTTTGGAGAGTTATTAGTCACTGATTCATTTTCCTTAATAGATATAGGCAGGTTCTGATGGTCTATTTTTTCTTGTGTGAGATTGGAAGATTGTGTCTTTCAAAGTGATTGGTTCACTTCAAATAGATTATGAAATTTATAAGCATAAAGTTGTTAAAAGTAGTACATAATTGTCTTTCTAATGTCTGTGGGATTCATAGAGATATCCCTTCTTCAACTTCTGATAGTTGTGTCCCCTTTTTTTTTTTGAGTTATCCTGGCTAGAGACTTATTGAGTTTTATCAAGCTTTTCAAAGAACAAGCTTCTGGGTTTGCTTATTTTCTTTATTGATGCTCTATTTAAAGTTTCATTGATTTCTAATTTTATTGCTTTCTTTTTTCTTCTTAATTTAGACTCATTTTTCTCCTTTTTCTACTTTTAAGGTAGAAGCTCAAATGAATCAAGATCTTTTTAAAATATATACAATGTTATAAATTTCCCACTATGCACTAATTCTGGTAATTCTATTGTATTCCACAATTTTTTTTGGGGGGGTACTGGGAATTGAATTCAGGGCTTTGCACTTGCCAGGCAGGTGCTGTGCTGCTGAGCTACATCCCCAGCCCTCTATCCCACAAATTTTGACAAGCATTAATTTCCATGCAGCTCAAAACATTTCTTTTTAATTTCATGTGAGATTTCTTCTTTGACCCATATGTCTTTCAGAAGTGTGTTCTGCATCTCTAATTATTTGGGGATTTATAGCTATCTTACTGTTATTGATTTTTATATTAATGCTACTGTGGTCTGAGAGCAGACACTGAGTAGTTTCTATTCTTTTAAATTTGCTAAGGTCTCTTATGGCCCAGAAGATACTCTATCTTAGTAAATGTTTCAGGTGAGTCTAAGAATGTGTATCCTATTGTGAGATAAGATAGGATACAAATGTTATATCCATTTTCAGTGGTGATTTTACAGAATTTAACTGTTGTAGTGGCTTGTATCTAGATATCCCCACAAAGCCTCATGCACTCCTGGATGTGGAGTGGCTGGATTAGGGTATGGTAACTGAGATCAAGGGTGTGATGCTGAGATTAAGGGGGTGGATAAAGCAAGGCCCACCTTGGTGTGTTTGGCACCATTCAAAAGCCTGATATCCTGGATGAGATAAAAGGGATAGGCTGGAAGCCTGGAAGGGATAAAAGGGAGAGGCTGCTGTTTCTGCTTGCTGTTGTTGTTTTGTGCTTGCTGCTACTGCTGCTTGTGCTGTCTCCTGCCTTCTTTGCCATGGACTATTTCTCCTCTGCGATGCTCCTCTGCCATGCCATCCTGCCTTGGAATCACCTGATTATGGACTGAAACCTCTACAAACTGTGAGGTAAATAAACCTTTCTCCCTTTAACTTTGGTTGTCGGGTATTTTGTCTCATTAGTGAGAGAGAAATAACTAAGACTTTTCTGTCATTGCTGAGACAGAGGTCTTTCTATTTGCATTTTGTCTTATTTCATGATTTTATTTGTTCTTTTTGCATATGAAAAGGCCTGTTTTCATCCTGAGTCTTTGTTCACTGCATCAGTTTCTACGCTGGACTGAAACCTCTACACACTGTGAGTTGAAATAAACCTTTCCTCCTTTAATTTAGTATGTAGGTTATTTTGTCTCAGCAACAGAAAAAGTACCTATGACAATTGTCCTTACTGATTTTCTGCCTGTTCCATTTTCCCATATCTTAAGTGTCTTAAGTGGTGTTGTAGTCTCTAGTAGTAGATTTATCTTTTTTCTTGAAGTTCTGTAAATATTTATACGATGTGTTTTGATACTGTTGCTAGATGTATTCATGTAAAGCATTGCTAGATCTTCATGAAGAATTGAACCCATTGTCATTACATAATGTCTCTTTCTATTGCCGAGAACCTCCCTTGCTTTCAAATCTACTGTCTGAAATGAAAACTCATTCTTCTGTTTTCTTTTCATTACTGTTAACATGATATATCTTTCTCCATCCATTTACTTCTAATCGGTTTGCGTTTTTAAATTTAATGTGGATTTCTTGTAGACACTGGTCTACAAGACAATAGTCATGTGTATTATTCTGAGCCATTATGTTAATCTTTTTCAGTAGTGCTGTTAGGCCTTTGATCTTCAACATGATTATCGATACGGTTGGACTAATGTGTACCATATTTGTTATTGTTTTCTGTGAATTTATTTTGACCTTCCTTTACTTCTTCTCTGGAGTTCTTTTTTTCTTTATGCAGATATAATTCTGACCTATATAACTTTCCTATTCTCTAAAGAACTTCTTTAAACATTTCCTGTGAAGCACGTCCATTGACAAAAGAAAAACTTTTAAGTTTTGCTTACTTTGGAAGATCATTATTTGCCCTTCGTTTTTGTAAGATAATTTCACGTTCAGAATTCTAGGTTAGCATCCACTCTCCAAGATGTTAAATATCCTACTCCCTGTCAATCACCTGCTTTCTGATAAACAGATGGAACTATTTCTTACCTCTGTTCTTCTAAAGGTGAATTTTCCCTTTCTTCTTGTAGTATTTTTAAATTTTTATTTTCTGTAGTTTGAAAATGATATGCCAAAGTGTAATTTGGGGGACATTTACCCTGCTTGATGTTCTCTGAGCTTCCCGGATCTGTAGATTGGTGACTGACATTACTTTGGAGACATTCACATTCATTGTTGCTTCAAATATATTTTTCTGTTCCTTTCTGTATTTCTTCTCTATGTTATATTCACATCATGTGCTATATTACACCTTTTGGGTTTGTTCCACCATTCCCAAAGTCATTTCTTTATTCAGTAGGTATCGTTAAACTCTTTATACCAATGGATCAAAATATGTATGTTGATTACTGCTATTTCAATTGCCTGTAGCCTCATTAAAATATTCCAATGATTTTTTTCATTTTTTTGTCTTATTTCATAAATATTTGCTAAGTTTCTTATATTATGAAGTGAAGGAATTAAATTTCCTGATAATCACTTATGCAAACCTAGTCCTAGTTTATTGACAGTCATTTTCTCTGTTTTCTCTTCAGTCTTGGAGTCTTCTTTTAATATTTCCTCAAGCTCAGAAATTCTTTCATCAGCTGTGTCCATTATAATAATATTCTTACCAAAGACAATCTTTGTGATATAGTATGTTTTAGTCCTAGCATTTCTTTTTTTTCTTAAGATTTTCCTCTTTCTGTATGAATTACTTATCTGTCCTTGCATGCTAACTACTTCATCCACTTGAGGCTTATCATATTAATAAAGTTGCATTAAATTTCCAGACTGATAAATCCAGCATCCCTGTTACATCTGAGTCTGATTCTGATCCTACATCTCTTCCTTCAAACTATGCCTTTGCCTTTTTCCATGTACTGTAAGTTTTTTGATAGCTAGATGTGATGTCCTGGATATAAGGAACTCTTGTAAATATGCTTTTAATAAAGTGGTAGTGTATGTGGAGATGAGAAAAATTCTGTAGGCCAAGAATTAGGTCTCATTCTTTTAGTAAGCCTGTGTCTCAAATTGTGAATCTCTCATGAACATCCAGTCTGTCCCTCTTTATTGGAACAGGATGGCCAGAGTAGGCTGGAGTTGCTTATTTCCCCTCCCCCAAGTCTGAAACTGTCCCTTAGGTTGAGCTCAGGTTAATTAGTTCCTCCTGTGGGAAGACTTTGTTTAAAATGCTTTGTATGTTTCAGAAGGCTTTCCTTTCCCCATATTTGATAGTTATATGAGAACCTGGGAGAGCTCTTGGAGATAAAAGGCAATTATACGTCTCCACTCATGAATCTTCCTGGAGTTTTTAACTCTCAAATTTGCCTACACTGAGCCTCCAGTGAGTTACAGATTATAGTTCAAGTTTTCCTACTCCAGTGCTGGTTCTCATGTAGGTTTCTGTGCTTGGGATTCTGCTTCAGTAGGTTGTGATTCTCTGTATTTGTCTCTTCAATTTAGGTGGCAATAGATTGTTCTGAGACCTTTCTTCTCTTATGGTTCTAAGAGTCCTTGACTTTTCAGCTTCTTAGTTGTTAGCATGGGACTCTGACTTTCCAGCTTCTTAGATGCTGAACTAGATATTGCAGAAATTTCTCTTTTTAGATGCTGTATTAGACAGGTAATTCCAGGTTAAATACTTCCAGGATTTTATGTATGCAATAATAAAAACTGTTGAGATTTTAACAACTGTATTCATAGCTATGGTATTTTAAGGGGGATTGTTTAGTCATCCCATTGTTTTTGGTTGTATTTTTCTTTCTTTTTGGCAAGTGGAACAAATACACTTATTTTTTATACAACATTTTGTATTTTATTGACTAGGGTATGTGGTACATGATAGCTACATTCATTTTGAGGAATTGGAAAATATATAAGTCACATCTTTGTCATTTATTTTTCATTCTTATGCCTACCCTACCCCTTTTCCCTGACCCCTTTCTCCACCTCCAAAATGTCTGTGTCCCTGTTTCCTATCATCTCTCCTTCATGTTGCTCTTTAGTTATATTTTTTTCTTTTTGTATACCTTGGGCCTTTAATATACTTTCGGCATCTTTCTAGGAAGATAATATTTGAGGATTTTTAATCACAATTTTTTTAACATAGATCACTACTTCAGGAATACAGCAAAATCTACTGTGGGCAAAGCATACAAAATAATGACTTTCAAATGGATCTGAACTCCAAATTTCCTTTTATCCTCTGACCTATTGAATATTATTATTATTGTTATTATTATTATTATTATTTGTTTTTTCTTTACTTTTATTAGTTCATATTTGCAGTACATAATTCTTACTTCCCTTGTGTTGAGTTGGTACGTGTAAATAACACACCTTAATTCCCTTTATTTATCCCCTTTCCCTCCCTTTCTCTCCCTCTCACCATGTCTTGTTCCCCTTCCCATTTGAAAAAGGTCTATCTCTCTACTACCTATTCCCTATCTTTTGGTTTCCACTTTATTTATAATTTGGGTTTCTCATATACAAGAAACCATGCAATATTTAAGCTTCTGTGTCGGTTTCTCATATAAGTGAAACCATGCTATGTTGAACTTTCTGTGTCTGACTTATTTCACTTAACAGCCCTTTTTGAGTAGTTTTGATTTAATTATTTAGACCAGTGAATTGAAATACATGTTTCGATTACTGCTACTGTATTTCATTTCTCTGTGGTCCCATTAAAAATGTTCAAGTGAAATACCAGTTCTTATTGTATCCCATGAGTATTTACTAAATTTCTTACAGTCTGAACTGAAAAATCAGATTTTCTAAAAATCTTAAAGCATGCAAACCTAGAATAATTACTTGAAGAGCCAAATTGTGCGTACTGGATGTTTTGGATAGCATTTTGATTTATTTAGTATTTTTATTGAAGAATTGATACATTCTAAATGCTACTCTCTTCGGGATGTGGAGCTGCTTGAACATCTTTATTTCTAGATATCAGCAATGTTCCATCAACTTGAGTTTCAGCATCATTTTGCTCATGATGAAAGCTTAGGGTTTAAGTTATTCAATACAGTCCTCCTTGATTTAGCCCTTCATGAAATCCTACTATAAAACTCGACAAAATACTTATGCTTGCAAAGGGATATTTTCCTTATTTCTCATTAGTTTATAGAAAAACCTTATACAATTTCATTTTTTCATAAACAACTCGGTGATTTGATGGAGAAAGAAAGCAGCCATAATTAATACAATATTAAATTATGGAATAACATGTGTATGAGAAACTGCTCATATTCTTTTTTAATTAACAAACAGTACTTGTATATAGTTAGAGTGTACAATGCGATGATTTGTTTTTGTATACATTGTAGAATGTTTCAATCAAACTAATATATCCACTGTTGAAATTATATTCTTTTTGTTACAATAGTGTCAGGTAAGGTGGTTTGTAAAGAATTATATTTCTTTATCTTCCAGCAATTTGAGGTATACAATTATTTACTAACTCTTCTTTTAAAAGTAGATAGTACAGAAGAGTATCACCCTAACCAATATTTACAAATTCCTTTAATAGTACCTCTGTATTAATGAGATCTTTTGTTAATTATTTGCTTGGCATATGCTATAATTTAAAGTAAATATATTTCAATTATTATTTATGTGAGTGAAGCAAACAATTAAGGTCTTATATGAAGCATATTTTTTCCTTAAGAATTTATTAGAGGCTTTGACATTGCAAGGACAGGATAAAAAGCTATGACTTTTGTATTTGTAAATTTAGTGATCTCTCTGAAAATTTTATTGATATCTCATTTGCTATTCTGGCCCTTTCATGTAAAATAGTTGCACTGAGTGACTTAAATTTTTCAAAAGGTGTTTATTTTATTTTTTCAGTTTATATGAAAATAATGCTGTTTATTTTATGAAAGAAGATAACTGTCTCAGGATAAAATTAAATTTTATTCAATGTGTTTGTGATCCATTAGTTTGTTCTAATAACTATTTGTGGAAAAAGAATGCTAATGCAACAGAGACTTAAGTACAAACTTCATGCCAACTTCAAAGCATAATACTCATCTAGATAACTGAGTTATTCACAAACCAACTTTAGTTATATTATTAATATACAGCTTTACAGAAAGAGTGCCATAAGTGAAAATGACTTAATGTTCTTTCTTGTCATTTTCCTTAGGTGTCATCTAAATTAAGACCTAGCTTGTAATTATATCAATACTACAGATCATATGTGGGTGGTATTATTTGTTTATGTTTGTTGCTAGCAAAATGGAAATAGCTTTCTTTTCAATTACAAATGTAATATACTTTCAGTTTTAAACAAAGCAACCACATTAACATAAATACCTGTGAGGAATAAATTAGTGCAATATATAAATATCATCTATATTTCTACAATCAAAATATAATTGCTAATATATTTTGATCTGCATCCTTCCAGACAACTTTGCTTTTTGCTTTGGTGATTTTCACCCATTCAACAAACAGTCATTGATAATCTAATATAATGTAATGTAATAACATCATTTGCTACTTTTTTTTTTAGATTTCAGGTACATAAATTGTTTTGATAATACTGCTCAATTCTTGTCACATCATCGACATGAGTTTGAGCTACACTACTGTTTTCTTTCATATTCATATTTATTTTTTAAATGTTCCACTTTGTTCCCCCCAAACTGTGCATCTTTCCCTCATTCCATAACCCTAACCCTAACCTACTTTACTATAATTAAATTAAGTGAATCAGGTCTATTTATCATACAATTATTTGGATATATGTTTATCTTTAAAATTATAAAGTGCTATTTGTGTGTTTTTAATTTATGAAAATCATATTGCCTTTTGAATAAAAGCATTCAACTTTCAACTACTAAATATTATTTCATTTAAATCCCATCATATTTTGCAAAGCCATTTCCCTAATAATGAACATTGTAATTGCTTTCCAAGATTTTGCTTCCTAGGAAAACTATAACAAACCTTCCCTACATGTCCATCCATGTTACTATGTTCTCAAGTTTCATTGGGGTCCCGGCATTATAAATAATATACATAGTTAACTTCACAACATAATTCCAAAATGCTTTCATTAGTATAGGCAAACACAACAGTACATAAACAGTCCTACATTTCCACCAACTCAATATCTGACGTTCTAAATTGGCCAGTCTGAGGGATATAACGTGGTATCACATAGTAAAATGCATCTCTCTGAGTATTAAATGGTTAAGAATTTATTTGTTTTCTCATTTTGAAAATTACCTATTTACACTCCTTGGCCATTTTTTCAATGGGGTTTCTATCTTTGTTTTACCGTTTTGTAGAAATTTCTTACGTATTCTAGCCAATCCCTTTTTTAAATTTTGGTGCTCGTATATGCCCTCCATTCTGTTCACTATTAACTATTGTATGGTGGAAGTTTGTTTTATTTGAAATAAAATCCTTTTTGGAAGCAAGGGAAGTACGAGTAGTCACGCTCCTCAATTTCCTTTCATTGTTTATGCTTATTTCATATTGTTTAAAAAGTCTTTCCACAATACTAAAGTCATCGAGATCCCTTTCTACAATTTTTCTTCACTAGATTTAGAATTTTATCTTTTTCGTGGCATTTAGAGTCTATAAAAATGCTTTGTAAATTGTGGAGACCAACCTCTAATCTCTTCCATATAAAAAACGGGTTTTAACAAACCATTTACTAAATAATTCAGTTGACTCGGTGATTTATTATGCTACTTCTATTCTGTTGGGGCTTGCAATTTCATGAGAAAAACAACAAATCATTGTTTGTATTACCTTGACTTTATGACAAATTCTTAATATCTATCAGGGCAAATATGCCACCCCACTTTCAGACATTGCTTTGTAAGCTTTATTGTAGAATTTTCTCATCTCATAAAAATTTTAGATCAGATGATCAGCTTTCTAACAAAATATTGCTGAGATTTTATTAGAATTCAACTAAGTTTATATATTAATATGTAAAGAATCAACACTTTTATATTGCTGTCATCACAATTATGAGTGTAGCGAATCTTTTATTTTTCAAGACTTTCTTTAAAGTAAATGTATCAAATTATTAATATTTTAAAAGATTATTCTGTTTATTGTGGCAGGAGTAGCTTTGAGAGTAAATACTAGGACTGGGAGAACTCTGAGGAGGGTACTGCTGTAGTCTTATAAAGGAATGATGACTAGTGCCTTAGATTCATGTTGTGGCAGTAGGAATGGAGTAAAAGGACAAACTCAAGATACTCTGTTGGTAAATGTCTAACTGTATAACTTTTCAGAAATCAACATGGGTGAATGAACTGTGATAATGAAGAATTTCACAAGTGCGTGCTTTGGGCAACTTGGCAAATGATGGTTTTATTACTGAATAGAAGTAGTTTTGCAGTGGTCAGGATTTATAGTGAAAAAAATCAGAAGTCTCATTTAGACAAACTTTTAAAGTCAGAAGTCACAACTTTCTGTACATAGGCAAATGGAATGCATGTGAGAGTACAGATTCATAAACTCTTGGAAATTTATCAAAGTTAAAACTACACAGTAATTGTGTTGTTATTGTTATTGCTTTTTAAATAGTATTGCTCACATCTGACCACCAGTTTCTGCATCTGAACTTCTGGAAATTTTATGAATATTGAGTTAGAAATTTCTGATGAAATCTCAGATATACCACTTTCTAATTTCTTGAACTCAGGAAAATTTACTTAAGCTTTCTGAGCATTTTACCTGTAAAAAAATCAGTGTGGCAGTATATATTTTGTAGAACACTTGTAAGAAGTTGTTCATAGCAGTGTTTGGCACTGAACATATGTTCTCAATCTATCTCTGCTCTTATCCTTTGGCTTTCATAGATGAGATCTAACTAATAACATAATAGGAATATTGTTACCTGTATTTCCCCAACTAATAACCCTTTAATTCCTGATATCTGAGTTCATGTCAGCTGATGTACTTTATTTTATAATATTGGAATAGTTACATGATGTTCATGTTTTCTAAATCAAGCCATTTTCAAGTTATTGGGAAAAAATTATAATCTACAGGTATCACGTTAGGAAATGTTATGTAAGAGAAAAGAACCACTTTCTTATTTATTTATTCCTTTTGCCCTACTGTCATGTAGTTGCCATTTCATGACTATAATTTTAATATAATTAAATGTCTTTATTCAAGATGCTACATACATGCAACCTAGAAATCTATGTGAAAAGACACCATTCTTTAAAGAAATTCTGGGCCGGTGAGATGGCTCAGCGGCGTAAGCGCCTGCCTTGCAAGCGCGAGGGCCCGAGTTTGACTCCCGGATCCCACATATGAAAAAGGGGCCGGTGATATCGCTCAGTGGCACGGGTGCCTGTTGGCGCGTGAGGTCCTGAGGTCGACCCCCCGGTACCCACAAAAAAAAAAAAAAAAAAAAAAAGAAATTCTGATAGTAAATGGTGTGACAAAAATGGTGAAAAAAAACAATGTTCTGGAAAATAATGTTCTGGACTTGTGCAGAAAGAGAGCATGTTTTTACTTTATGTACTTATTTTGACAGATTTCATCATGCAATAGCTGTGTTTTAAATCATTCATCCCATGCTGTGATGTCAGCTGTGATAACTAGAAATGCATATTGTTCCATGACAAGTTTAAAAAATGAATGACCAGTATTTTGAATAACAGTTGTTAGCAAATTGTGTGTGAGGTTACATCCTTGAGAATTTGCTGTGGTAAAAAAAGCTTCTGGAGATGTAAAATGTAAGAAATGTTTGGTTTTGTGAAAGTAATGAATTCTAAGAAGTTTTAGAAAAGTGTAGAGATATGCACAAATAAAAGTCATAAAGACCACTAATATTCAATATCTATTTTACATGCTCACTATGACTTGTTTTATAAGATTAATACAGTATGTACATTTTTATATCGTGCTATTTATTTTTAAAGCTATATAAATAGAATATATCTACATTATTTAAAATTCTTTTCATACATCTAATGGTATTAGCAATTATATTGTTTCTATTTTATTTTACTTTATTTTATTTTATTTTATTTTATTTTATTTTATTTTGGTGGGGGAACTGAACCCAGGACTTGGCACTGAGCTACATCCTCAGTCCCCTGCCCTTTTTGCTTTTTTAGAAATTGAGGCAGTGTCTTGTTCAGTTCCTAAATTGTCCAGGCTGGGATTAAACTTGTGATCCTCCTACCTCAGCTACCACCATGACTGCTGTGTCTATTCTAGTTTACCAAACAAATCATAGATTTTTGAGTATCAGAGTAATTTCCAATATTTATACTTTTATAAGTTACTTTTTATTGTTGTTCAGTAACTCTCATTGCTTCTTCTGAGAATTACTTCTGTCCTTCTTCAGTCACATAATTACCGAAGATTCTGTCATGAATTAACAGTCCTCTCATTTTGAAAGCTAATATTAGTTGAGTTTGTGAAACTTACAACAAAAAGACTTATTTTAAACATGGTATTAACTTCCTTTAGGAAAGGTCATGATTTACATTTTTTTTTCTAATTCCCTAGAATACAGTATCATAAACGAATTACTGGATTTTGTTTGTATACTGCAAAATCTCTGAATTAGAGGATTTAACTATCAAAATGTTTAAAGAAATTGAAGAAGACAGTTCTGATGAGACAATGGATCTTATCATAGTTCTGAAGATAATTTTGAGAGAGATGGCTGAGGAGTTACAATCATGTAAAAAACAGTTTATCATTTTTTTGTCCTGTGGATTAAACAAAGAACTTTTGCACTGAGCTGCATTCTTAAACATTATTTTTCATTTTGAGAAAGGGCCTTGCTAAATTGTCCAGGCTAGGGCCAGTGAGATGGCTCAGCGGTGTAAGTGTCTGCGTGGCAAATGCGAGGGCCTGAGTTAGACTCCTGGAACCCACATACGAAAAAAGGGCCGGTGATATTGCTCAGCGGCACGGGCGCCTGCTGGCGCTCGAGGTCCTGAGGTCAATCCCCGGTACCCACAAAAAAATAAAAAATAAAATAAATAAATTGTCCAGGCTAGCCTTGAATTTGTGAGGCTCCTATCTAGGCTTCCCAGAGGGTTGGGATTACAGGCATGCACCACAACACCTGTCTCAATTGAAACTTATTATGAAAGAAGCCTGGAATTTTGAAAGTTTCTGTGGAGAAAAGGACACATAATAAAAGGAATGTACAGGAAGAGTAGATACTCAAAATTTGATATGAGTTCTAATTTCAGTTGAAACTAAACAACATTAATACATTTTTAGTAAAATTGGTTATGTAACATATGTTGAGAATGACGCAAAATAATTTAGATGTCAACATTGTTCTAACTTCTAATAATTAAGAAATTTTTCATAGCAGAATCCTGAGTAATTATTAATTGTAAGTGAATATAAAGAATTTTGCTTTAGTGTGATGGGACAACAATGACAATTTTTCACCAAATTGTGTTTAATGAGGTCAAATACACTGTGAATCTTATTGTGTAACAATTTTAGAATTATTTTTTTATTTTTTTATTTTAAAGACAAAAATAATAAAAATGATACAAAATTTCTAAACAAGATAGTGGGAGAGTAACAATGGTTAATACATTGCTTATTGTTATCTTCAAAGTAACTGCTCATATTATAAGATATAGGCATGAAAATTTGATCAAACAATATAGGCACAAACCTTTCTTTTCAACAAACTAATAGAAATTAGTAGTATAACTATCTTAATTATCTTGTGTGTGTGTATATATATATATATATATGTATTTCTTTTTCCCTTTTCCCTTCCTCTTTTCACTTTTACCCCATCCCAGTTTCTCTTCCCTTTTGAACAGTTTCTTCCCATTTCAAAATATCTATTGTACATTTTGGATCTTATTTACTCTTTCGATCTCTTACACTAAGGAGACAATACGATGTTAATGTATGCAAGTCTGATTTATTTCACTTATGATTATTGTCTCAAGTTGCATCAATTTACCTGTAAAACCCTTGAATTTATCCTTCTTTATAGGTGAGTAGTACTCCATTATATAAAAATACCACATCTTTTTTATCTATTCCTCCGTTGATGGGCATTTGGGTTGTTTCTAAGGTTTAGCTATGGCAAATTATGCTGCTGTAAACATGGGTGCACATATATCACTGTGGTTTCATGTTTTTAATACTTCTGGGAAGATACCTAGAAGGGCAATATATGGGTCCAATGAGAGCTCTCATCCTAGCTTTTTGAGGAATCTCCACAATGATTTCCATAGTGGTTGTACCAGTCTACACTCCCACTAACAGTAGAGAAGGGTTCCTTTTGTCCCCACACTCCCACCAGCATATGTTATTGGTTGATTTTTGATGATAGCCATTCTTTCTGAGGTGAGATAGAATCTCAGTGTTGTTTTAATTTGCATCTCTCAAATGACCAATGATGTTGAACATTTTTTCATATATTTATTTGCTATTTGTATTTTTTTTTTGTGGATACCAAGGGTCGACCTCAGGACCTCGTGCGCCAGCAGGCGCCCATGCTGCTGCATGATATCACCGGCCCTTTTTTCATATGTGGGTTCCAGGAGTCAAACTTTATCAAAAGCTTTTTCTGCATCTATTGAGATGATCATGTGATTTTTGTGTTTGGCTTTGTTGACGTGGTGGACTATGTATATTGATTTGCATATTTTGAACCATCCTTGCATTCCTGGGAAGAATCCCGCTTGGTCATGGTGTATAATCTTGATGATTTGTTGCATTCTGTTTGCTAGATCTTATTGAGGAGTTTTGCATCATGTTCATTAGGGACATTGGCCTGTAGTTCTCTTTTTTGGCTGGGACTTTTTCTGGTTTTGGTATCACGGTAATACTTGCCTGCAGCAATGAATTATGGAATATTGCTTCTCCTTCAATTTCATTAAAGAGTTTGAGGAGTATTGGCATTAAATCTTCTCTAAACATCTTGTAGAATTCAGCCATGAATCCCTCAGGATCTGGGCTTTTCTTTGTTGGTAAGTTTTTAATTATATTTTCAATCTCATGAACTGATATTGCATTATTCAGAATTTTATATCTTCTTGATTCAGCTTTGGTAATTCATATGTATCTAGGAATCTGTCCACTTCTTCTGTGTTTTGCATCCTATGAGAGTAAAGATTTTTGAAGTAGTATTGATGATCTTCTGAATTTCCATAGGATCTGTAGTGATTTCACCCTTTTCTTTCCTCAATGCATAAATTTGAGTTTTTCTTTTCTTTTCTTTTCTTTTTTTGATAAGGTTGGCTAAGGGTTTATCAATTTTATTTATTCTTTCAGAGAACCTACTCTTTGATTCATTAAGTCTTTTTATTGTTTTTTTAATCTCCATTGCCTTAATTTCTGCTCTGATCTTTATAATTTCCTCTCTTTGTGGGCTTTGGGCTTGTCTTGGTCTTCTTATTCTAGAAGCTTGAGATACAACATTAGGTTGCTTATTTGTGCTCAATTTGTTTTCTGATGTGAGAATTCACCACTATAAATTTCCCTCTTTGGGTTGCTTTCATTGTGTCCCATAAGTTCTGGTATGTTGTATCTGCATTCTCATTTAGTTACAGATGTTGTTTAATTTCTTCTTTTATTTCATCTTTGACCCATTGTTTGTTTAGGAGGGTGTTATTTAATTTTCATGTGTTTATGGAGTTTTTGCAGTTTATTTTGCCACTAATTTCCAATTTCATTGTACTATGGTTCAATAGTATGCTTGGGATATCAATTCCTTTGTATTTCCTTAAGCAAGTTCTGTTTGCCAGTTTATGATTTATTTAGGAGCACATCCCACGTACAGCTGAGAAGAATGTGTATTCTGATGATGTTGGGTGGAACACTCTGAAATCATCTACTAGGTCCATTTGTTGAGAGGTTTGGTTCAGTTCTGATGTTTCTTTGCTGATTTTTTTGTATAGTTGATCTATCTCTTTGTGACAATCAGGTATTAAATTCTCCCATTACAAATGTGTCATTTCTTATTTGATTTTTCATGTCTATTAATAATTGTCTTATATAGTTGGCTGTTCCCATATTTGTTGCATACATATTTATAATTGTTATCTCTTCCTCTTGAAAATTTTTATCCTAACAATATGTAGTGACCTTCTTTATCTCTTTTGAGCATTCTTGGTTTGAAGTTCACATTGTCTGTAAACAGAGTAGTTACCTCTGCTTTTTTCTGGGTTCCTGTTGCATGGAAGATTGTTTTCCATCCTCGGACTTCAGCCTATGAATTTCTTTTTAGGTTAAAAGTGTTTATTTCATACAGCATATTGTTGGATCTTGTTTCTTGATCCATTCTGTCAGTCTTTTTCTTTTGGTTGGTGAATTGAGGCTATTTACATTGATGATTATAACTGATATGTATTGTCTTATCTTTGTCATGTTATTTTCCTGCTATTAGTTCTCTGCATTTTCTCTCTGTTTAATTACTTGCCCTGCCTGATGGTTTCTTTCTGTTGTTGTTGTTCCTAAAATTGTGGTCATTTTTATCTCTGTCTAGAATATCTTTCAGTAGTCTTTGTTGAGTTGGTTTAGTGGTCATTAATTTCTTCAGTTGTTCTTTGTCATGGAAGTATTTTATTTTTTCCATTAATTTGGAAGATAGTTTGGCAGGTACATCAATCTGGGTTGGAAGTTATTTTCTTTCAGGTCTTGGAATACTTCACTCCTACCTCTTCTTGACCTGAGGGTTTGTGTTGAGAAGTCTGCCATGATTCTGATGGGCTTTCCTTTATACTTGCTCTGTTTCTTTTCTCTAACAGCTTTTAATATTCAGTTCTTGTGCTGAATTTCTGGAATCTTGATTATTATATGTCTTGGTGTAGTTTTATGTTAGTCATGGCTGTTTGGAGTTCTATATGCTTCATTTATTTGCATGTCAAATCCTTTATCCATGTTTGAGAAGTTTTCAGCCATTATTTCTGTGAAGACTATTTTTTATGGAGTTTGCACTGTCTCCAGGTTTCTCATTGACCCCAATCAATTTTATGTTATTCTTCTTTGCTTCATCTTGTAGTCATTAAATTGATTTTTCATGGTCTCTTGGTATTTGTAAGCTATCTTTCTTTTCATGATCACTAGGTACAATTCTGTCTCTATGATCCAAAATTCTATCCTCTCCGTTCAATCTGTTGCATATACTTTCAGTGGAGGTGTTAATCTCTTGAATTTCTGTTTGCATCTTTTTCATGGATTCCATTTCTTACCTATGTTGGGCTTTTTTTGTTTCCATCATTTTTCTAAGCTCATCTGCTCTTTTATCTGAGTCTTCTCTAATATTTTTAATTTTGAGCACATTTATTTTTGTACCTGAGAGATTATTTTTCTCCAAAGCTTTTTCCACTTGTTTTTTCACTTCTGTTGCTATCAGTTCACAGATTTCCAGTGTGACTTCGAATTTCATCTATCTCATTGAGTTCTTGGCTTGTCCTGTGTGGGTGGGGATCTGGGGTTGCATTTTGCTTTTGCGCCTTGTTATTTTCTATTATCTCATTTTTAGTTTATTTTGTTTTCTATGTTGATTCTTGACTATTTCTTATGATAGATAGCTTTATCGCTAGTATTGAGGTTTCCCTAGGAGATGTCTGTTCTTCAGGGATGTCCTCTGCATATATGTGGTTCTTTATAGCTATCCCAAGGACCTACCTTCTCAATTTGTAAAGGATGCAAAGTGACTATTTGTTTCAGCACCCAATCCTTTGGTACTGGGCTGTGGTGATGATTTTGACCCCATACTATCACAGTGTTAACATACAGGGAAGAAAAACTGATTATAACTTGTATGACATCCTGGCTAAAGTATTACAGTTAGTAATAACAGTAGTTTCAAGTACAGCTTGACTACTGAAAAACTATGGTAAACATTAACCTGCTACCTCTGACCACAGGAGCATACTCTAAAAGTATATAACAAAATCAAACATGTACTATGTACTTGTGTGCAGTGATTTTCCCCTTAATGGAGTGATTTTATTCTTCTGTGGGGGGCAAGGGGTTTAAGATAGGTAGGGGACAGGATAAAGTGATGAATGAGGTCAAATATAGTAGAGTCAAAGCTGGATGTCAAAGTATGATCACCCAAGTTTTAGGAAGGAAACAGGAGGGAAAGAATGAAATAGAATATGAAGGAGTAATCAGAAAAGGAAAAGACAATGTTTATTCACTTAAAAGTTTAAATTCAAGAAGTAGTTAGGAAAGAGAGAAAGAGGATCAATTGAAGAAAATGAAAAATAAAGATAAGAAACCTGAACAGTGAGGAAAAAGAAGGAAGAAAGAGAAGGAGAATGAAAAAGAAATGAAAAGAAAGATAAAAAAGGAAACCAAAGGGAGGAGAAAAAAAAGCCCAAATACGAAAATAACCACAAAATGCAAAACAAAACAAGACAACATCCAACCAAACAGGAAAGGGCTAGCCAATCAGACAAACAAAGGAGAATAAATGTAGTAAAATACCTCTGGTGTTTACAGTTCTGTGATAGAGTCCATGTTTAATCCCAGAAATGTGCTGGGCATGGAGCTGATCTTGGCCTCTGGATGTGGGGGCTGGGACTGGTCTTCTGTTGGTGAAGTTCTCCAGAGTCCAACTCCTGATTCCTTGCTGCTGTTTCAGACACTTCCACGTTGTTGGTCTCACTGATTGCTCTGCCCTCCAAAGGCATGTGTGTGCCCACTTGCCTGGGGTCCAGCTGTCATGTGTCGCGGTTTCAGGTCGGTCCACCGCCAAAGGCATGTGTCTAGAAGTATTTTTAGTCTTGTTGGTTTCTTCAGCATGATGATGCTCTGGCTCATAAAAAGTCTTCTTTGAAATGTTTTGACCCAAATTGATGTTAGTCAGATTGATCACTCATTTTCTTTACAACATTATTGTTTTTTAGGACTATAGCTTTTCCAACAATAAAATCCATCTCCAAATGAAGTTTGTTAAAATTTAAGGTACATAAAGAAATACTAACTGGTCAAAAGGAAAGAGAGACTGGAATAGGGAAAAGAAAGAAGGGAAAGGGAAAAAAATTGTATATATATATATATAAGATGGTTAAGATAGATACACTACCATTTTTACTTAGTTCATTGAAGAGTAAGGTTTGTGCCAATAATGTTTGGACAATTGAATGCTAATGTCTGGTGTCCTGAATAACTAACTTAAAGATAGTAATACGTAATGTATTAACCATTGTTACCCTCCTATTATGTTTGTTTGAAAATTTGTTCTTCTTTTGATTTGTTTTGTTTTTTCTTCTCTTTAAAATAAAAAAAAAAAGAAATACTAAAATGTCTAACAGTATAAAAATCATTACAGTTATATTTTTGAATAGAAACTGTTCTAATAAATATATTACCTTTGATAATGATTAGCTGAAGTTAATGGCATTTCTTTAGATACATGTGGAGAAAACGTATCATTAGCATTTGGTCATATTTCTTTCAGCAGCATATCCTACATTCATCCCTGCCTGATGTTAATGTTGCAACTCATGCTAAATCTTAACTACAAGACAAAAGACTGTGTGGTAGTTAGCACAGTCTTTTACTTATAAAATTCCCTTGACAAATATTTGTTAAATAATTGGGAAGTATAGTAATATCTCTAGTTTGATCTGTCCTTCAGCATTCAGACTGTACTTCATTCAAATGCTATCATAAAGAAATCAAACAATAACAAAAGCTGGTGAGCCTGCAGGGGTAAGGGGGAAAGGAACCTTTCTACATTGAAGATAGGAATGTAAACTAGTACAACGACTATAGACATTAGTGTGAAGACTCATCAAAAAAAAAAAAAACTATAAATTGAAATTTCATCCAACCCAGATATTCCCGGTTTAGGTATCTTCCTGAAAGAGACAAAGACATCATTTTACAGTGATATGTGCATAATAAGTTTATAGCAACACAATTTATATTTGCTAAATCTTGGAAGAGGACTATATATGCATCAGCAGATGAATGGATAAAGAAATGTGGCATTTACACACAATGGAGTACTACCACTGTCATAAAGAAAGATAAACCTGAATCATTTGAAGGAAAATGGATGAACCTTGAGGCCATAATATTAAGTGAAATAAGTCAGACACACAAGTTTGTGTGGTTTCTCTTATATGAGAAACCCAAAGTATAAAGAAAGAGCAAAATAAAAGATAGATCATTGGAAGTGGGGAGATAGATCATTCTCAAATGTAAAGGGGATTAAGAAATGTAAATTGGAAGGGGAGGGAAAGGGGATGAAAAAAGAATTAAAATATGTTATATACATGTACCAACTTCTTACAAGAAATGTAATCACTATGTACTGTAAACATTTACTAATAAAAAATAAAAAATGAAACAATGAGGAATTACTCTCCAGTTCTCTTGTCAGGCTTGAAAACCTTTTAATTGAATTAAGTAATCCCAAACTATCTATTATCTGTCTATCTATATCTATCTATCTATCTATCTATCTATCATCTATCTCTTACCAAAATTTAGTTTGGTAGCAATGACAAAATTCCATTATCAAATAGATCTTTAAAGAAATATAAGAGTAGATTAACCGCCTACTTATCAGACTCATTTTTTCTACATCCATGAAAAAAATCTTAAAACATGTCCTGAAGACATGTTTCAGAAAAATGCAAAACTACCTGTGGGTGATTCACGAATATTTACATAATCTTTCTCAGTCCACCAAATTGGGTCACCTGGTTGCAACTGGTTCACAGTCTGAAGCGTCCTTTTTAGAAAGATTCCTGGACTCCATTCCATCTATTCTGGTTTCCTTCTCCACTCCAGCAGGCTCGTATTACTGAGAACTAGGAAATTTCTCCTAGACACAAAGTTTTTCCAGACTTAATATAAAATTAACTTAAGGGACAGCCATCTGTTTGGAAGGTAAATGAAAGGAATAGTCTTTCATTTCTGTTTACATAAGTCTCACAGTATTTTTGCTTACTCATACATATTTATGGAAGAATGAGGAACAGGGATTGAGATTTTAAAATGCTTTAACCCCCCACCCACTATCATTACTTGGGCTTACCACTGCACATAATCATCACAAGTATAATCATAATAAAATATGTTTAACCCTCTTGTTAACACTACCATATCCTCTTGATGGATGAAGACCAATTTCTGTTAAGTTCAGATTATCCATACAATTGGAATAGTTGTCTGCTAAATCCAGATTATCTATACAATTAGACAAGATCTTTATAAGATCTTTATAAGGTTTAACTACATGCCAGCAAACCAAGAATACCAGGGACACTGAAAGGACTTGGAAAACAAGGAAGAGGACCTCTACTAAGAATAATAAGGAAAAACAGTAAGGCAACATTGGATCTAAGGAACATGAAATATGAATATTAGAATTTTGATAGAGATACTTTTTAGTTTTTATTTGATATAGTTGTATATATCCCATATTTGAGTTAAAATAAAGTAATAAAAGGGCTTGTTAATGCATGATAGAAAATTTTTAATTTTTTTTTTTGTGGTACCAGGGGTCGACCTCAGGACCTTGCACACCAGCAGGCGCCTGTGCCGCTGCGCGATATCACCGGCCCTTTTCTCGTATGTGGGTTCTGGGAGTCGAACTCGGGCCCTTGCGCTTGCCAGGCAGGCGCTTATGCCACTGAGCCATCTCAACGGCCCCAATGATAGAAAATTTTTAAATGAGACTTTTGGAATACTTGTTGGAATATGTCCAATTTTTTCTCATTGGCTGGAATTAGTTCATAAAATTATGACATATACTTCTGGTTACTGAGATAAAAAGAGAATAAGTTTGGGTTGGGAAAGATGATGGATGTATCTTGAATTCTCTGTACACCTGCCTTTTCCAAAGTGATTAACGAGACACCAAAATCCATCTTTGAAATATTCCCTAGTTCAAAAAATTTTTGGAGATATTCCATGACTCTGGAACATAGCATGTTTCCTGTTACTTATAAATGAAGCCTCAAAAGGAAAAAAAAAAATGAGGCCCATTGGAGTAGAAAGGGTTGGAGGGCCGGTGAAATAGCTCAGAGGCATAAGCACCTGCCTGGCAAGTGCAAGGTCCTGAGTTCGGTTCCCAGTACCCATAGACACAAAAAAAGAAAGAAAAGAAAAGAAAAAAATAGAAAGGGATGGAAAGAGACTGGCGTTGAGCTGTAGGTAATAGAACAAGGAGGAACATTGGACATATATCATGAATAAGACTGTCCTTGGCTGCTCAATCAGTTTTTCTTTTGCTAATTTCTCTTTTCTTCCTGCCTAACAGCAGTAAATGAAGGATTAGTAAGATGACTGGCTGTGTCTTGGCCAGCAGAATGGCTTATTCTGATCTTTATTTACAATATTTGCTTGTGAATTTTCAGTTGACCTTAATACTTATTCTCACTTCTTGTATGAAAGGAATTGACTTTCATTTTTGCTGCATGCTAGGATTGAGAGGGGTGATTTTAGTAGATATAAAACCTACCATATCCCCACCATGGTATTGTAAATGACAGATGATATAAAATAGAAAAGGAAATTTAATATTAAGATGTGCTATTTTAACTAGGTAATCTCTGGTGGCAGCTGTAATTTCCTGAATGCCTCTCAGGCAAGGGATCTCTGCATGAATGTTGTAGAATTTGTTAATACCTACAACAAAAATTACTCCAAGTTAGTCTATCAATTTTATATCTGCTTAGAATTCCTACACCTGAATCTTAAGTATCTTTGTAGTCTATTTGCCTTAATTTTTGTTGTTCTTCATACCTCTGGTCTGATGCAGAAATTTTATAGTTAAATGGAGGGATGGGGTAAAAATCACAAACATACTCACTGGGGAAAGACTAAAAATATTGCCCTTTATCACTGTAGCAGGGTTGAAACAGATAGATGGTATCTCTACCTTTTCCCCTCAGGGGTTTCTTTTGCTTCAGGGAATGTCTGTTCCTCTCTGACTGAATGATTCACCTCTAATGTTCTTTGCTATCAGCAGAAAGTTATGCCCCATTGCTTGGCACAATGTTTCCCTCTTTTTTTTTTTTTTTTTGGTGCAAGTTCCTCTCAGCAGCTGGGAAGGCATCTTGCTTTTGTCAGCTTTTTCTCTGAAACTTGTCAAGTGGAGCTCAGCTGTCTATTAAAGCTGTAGAGATGCAATTCTGTATTCTTGAAAGGGTCTGTAGCCTGGGTTTTGGGAGGTGGGTAATGGCTGTGCAGTATTTGAATATTTATATTGATGTCAAAGAAGTGTCCCTGAAGATCAAGCAGAGCCCTCCTTCACAGGTGAGATCAAAAACACTCTCCTATAATGACAACTGCAACATGAAAGTTCCTTTCTTTGAGCTCATAGCAATACTTTCTCTTTCAGTGTATGGAATCTAAGAAAGTCATGTAGTAAAATGATTTTCAAATAATTTTAGCTAATGAACCTTGAATAATACAGTTTACATCTCAACAGTACATGCACACATATATGAATATATGTAACTGAAACAAAAATCTCATGAAACACTTTTGCTAATGTGAAAATTTCTGGTATTTTTTCCTATCCTAATCTAGTAAATTTCTGTTTGTGACCCACATAAATAATTTTAAAACCCAGTAATTTGATGTTACCTACAAATGAAAAACCATTGATCTAGTCCTATATCAGTTTGATTTATTGCTTCCTTCTTTTGTGTGTATTTATCATTTACTTGTTTAAGATTTGATTATTTTCAATCTGTACAGTGACAAGTGGAGTCTACATTTACAGTTTAAAATCCAACAAAGAAATAAAATCTCTGATGTTTCTTTTATTTTTTATACATATTATAGGCAGGAAGTTAAAGTGAAAAGAGCGTGGGGCTGGGAATGTTAGTCCTGTGTCTGCCATAATTTAGACTGAAGACCTTTAACAAATTGTTTCTCTTCCTTAGGTCTCAATTTCCTCAAATGTAATATTAATATAAATAGTGCAATTGGGGCTATGAGAACACTCCCTTCCACTCACTTGAGCCTGAGCGATGCGTCAGGGTTAACTCTCTGACCACTGTCCTAAGGCCTATTACCCAGAAGCACAGATAAGAAAGACAAAGACCCCTGAACCTGCCCAAACTAGGGTGCAAGTGTACCAGATTCTCTGGCATGATCTATAGTAATTTTCTTGTAGCTCATTGGAAGTTCATGCACATGGACTGCATCTCATACCTCCAAGGATAACAGTGAATTATGGAAAAGGGCATATGCAATAAATACAGCTGAGATGACTCAGCAGCCTGTCAATCACATTGTCAATCACGCTCCTGAAGACTCAAAGGAAGGTGCCCTAGATCCTGAAAAACATTTTAAATTCTTGTATCCAACACACTCAGTGTACGTGCCATTAACCACTCTGACAGCGTGATTCCATTCACTCTGAACATACCGTTGCCTAACTAAACTTTATTAAACTTTGCTGCTTTTTCCGTACCATCTTATGCCATATCCAATTCTTTGTTGTACACAGGAACCTAGAAACCTATCCAGGACCCAATCACCCACAGCAACAATATGAAAATGTTTGATTATAATAGATTTTGAGGCCTATTTCAGATAGAATCTGTGATTTTATGTTATTTCTTTTGAGACACTTCTATTATTGATATAGAAGAAATATAACTCCCAACGTGCTAGATGTCAGTTGTGCCAGGTTCATGTCCCCTGAAGTTGAAGAATGAATCCTAAAGTACAAAAGAGGTTAAGAGTAGAAAAGTTTTATTGAGAGATAGTTTCTGAAAGACAGGAGGTGTCCCAAAAGTGAATTGCCACTGAGGCCCTTTGTCAGGGGTCATTTACACAGAAAAGTCACAATGTGGGTCAAACTATAACCAACCAATAATAAGTATAGCCACTTAGGTAATATTGATCCAATAGGGAAGCAAGGCATGTAGCAAGGGTTTGTAACTGGCATCACCAACCTTGGCTTATCTATGACTTCTAAAACAGGAACATTTTTGGGAAGGGATGGGTCCAGGTGTTCTGATCAGCCTGGGTGTCTGTCCGTTTAATATAACCCATTAGAACTCAGGCTTTCTATTCCAGTTCTTTCACACACTGTTTAGAATGCACTGGGATCTCAGAAGGAACTGGTTAAATGCATTATAACTTCCCTGGAAATTCAGGATCTTAGTAGGGAGTGGCTGCACATCCCTTCAGGATCTCAGTAGGCAGTGGGCTGTATTACATGCTGTCTGGTGAAATTCATTCTTTGTCCAAAGTCCCAGTTCACTTTCTATTCTTAATTTTGTATCTACCTCAGGCCCTTCCAGGAGCTAGTTGCCTTACTCGTAAGCTAACTAACTAAATTTATCCTACATAATGATGATTAAGAATAATATGTGCAATCAGCCTTTTGCAAGACTTCGTAGCCCTCATTTGTTTATAAATAGTGTATTCTACATTGTGTATGACTACATCGTGCTTCAGTACTGTGCTGGATAGATGAGAGACAAAGAAAATGTTGTGATCTGATAGGCTGGCAGATATAACAATGTCTGAGATCCAAGAAATCTGCTATATGAATTTGAGTTGGAAAGACTCCTAAATTCATATCATAGTCTGAGGGAATAGTTGACTATCTTTAAGAAATACTTTCCCTATCTGTAAAAAAATAGTGGCAATAGAGTAACGTAATCACAATGTCACATGTGGAAAGAACTCAGATTATTTAATTCAAAGCACAAGTAGTGTGGCCCTAAGTATATCTACATGTATCAAAGAAATGAGTAATAAAGTCAGCATAGAATAGATTTGGTCATCAGGAGAATTTAGAAATACCCCCCACCCCAGCAAGTGGAAAGAGACCTGTTTTTCACCACTTAATACAAAGCCAATGTTAATTAAATCATTGACATGTTGATTTGGGAATTGGCAAGTACAATTCATTCTGGAATTTTGAATGTTTGGGAGGACACTTGGTTATAGAACATTTGTACCCTTTGTCCTGAGTCCAAAATAGGTGCCTAACTTTAATAATAGGTTGAAAGAAGTAATCTCTATTGCTTAGAGGTCCCCTACATTTCTCAAGCGGAGCTGAAGACTTTATGATATCAGTAAGAAATGTTCAAATGAACCTTGTCCCAGCTATGAAATGATAAGATAATTGGTCTGTTATACTCTATTGGGGTATAACTCCATATCAAAGCAAGAAACATGTATGGAGGGCCTACGGGGGCAGATACTGAGTACTGATATATTTGACATAAACTTTGTAGTTTCTGTGACTCTTTTTTGGAAATGATCATTACAAAAGCTTTGTAGTTAATGTGAGAGATGAAGCACTACTTGGAATTAGCAAGCATACTGATTTAATTAGAAGTCAGGGTTTTTCAGCCAAAGTTCTGTCATTTTCCATTAAGATTAAAACCAAACAATTTTATTTTTTTTATGACAAGACAGAGAGTTTAATAATGGTTGGGGAGCATTTTAACTTCATGATTATTCATTCTAAAGGAAACAAGTTTATGTCAACAGGAAGAAAGCCTTTTCTGTAAGAAATAAATTCATAAATTCCTCTCTAAACTGCATGAATTAACTTGCTAAATTCCATGACTTAACAAGTTGTTGTAACATAATGTACACATAAATTGATAATAAACTGTATGAAGGTTGTTTCTGAGAGCTAGAGACCAAGACCACAATAAAAATCTGCTGGCTCCAGAGTACAACACTGTACTACTCTTCAAATTTTTTTGGATACGTTTAGTAACATAACATCCTGTATGATCCAGGAAACCATGACCAGTCATCTGTTTTTGTAAATAAAAAAGCAAGCCCATTCACTTATGTATTGTAAATGACTGCTTTTGCTCAACAATGTCAGAATTAAGTAGCTGCAGTATAACCCCAAAGCCTAAAATAACTATGGTCTGACAGTTAACAAAAATATGAGAAGAAGACAGGTATAATATATTTTTAAGATAGCATGGAGCAACCAAATCAATCTGTTTTCTTAGGCAATTCATCCACCTAGGTTCTCTATCTGATACCCTCCTTTACTTTGTGCAATTTAGTCAGATGTATCATCTCTTTCTCCTGTATTTTCAACCTTTTCTCTATGAAGTTTCCCAGAGCCTACATATGTGGTGTAATTTCTTTCATGTTAAAAAGTAAACAACTTCCACAACCCCTTGAAACAACCCCACAACCACATTAACCTACTGCTCAGTAGTGATTTCACTACTTTGCTCTTCCACTTTTTGTCCGATATGCTCCTTCTCTTCAATTCCTTATCATGAACTCATTCCTTAACATTCTATATCTCAGCTTCTATTTTTCCAATCTACTGAAACTGACAAAAATAACCAATCAAATGGGTACTTTGAAGTCTTCATCTAGCATAACCTTGCTGTAGTATACGATGTTCGTTATTACAGCATGCTTGAAGTGTTTTTCTTCTTTGTCTTCCATAACATCAGCCTAAATCTAGATGTCTCCCCAAAGTCTCATGTGGTCATAGGTGGGGCATTTCAGAGGTGGCTGGATCTAGAGTGTGTGATGCTGGGATTAAATGTGTAATGCTGTTTTCAAGGGTATGTGATTACTAAATTAGTCCACTGATTGGTTTGGCATAGTTCTGGGTTGAGCAATGGGAAGGCTCACACTGGGTGTGAGTGCTACCTGACCTAAGGATGTGTAGCCTGGATAGAATATACTGGACAGAAAGAGGGCTGCTGTCTTTCCTTGCTGCTCCACTATCTCACTGTTTTGCTGCATTCTGCCTGCCATTAACTGTTTCTCTTCTGTGATGCCCTTCTTCCATTCCGCTCTGCCTTGGAGCCAGGAGATTATGGACTGAAGCCTCTACAAACTGTGAGCTACAATAAATCTTTCTTTCTCTAAGTTTGGGTGTTGGGTATTTTGTCTCAGCAATGAGAAAAGTAACTAAAACATCACAGTATATAGTTTTTCTAATATTTTATTATTTTCTCTCTCAATTTCTTTTCAAGTTTCTTCTCTCTCACTCACTCTTTCTCCCTCCCTCAACTAGGGGTTCGATCCAGGAGTGCATTACTGAGCTACATCTCCAACCCTTTTGTTTTACCTTATTATTTTTTTTTTTTGTGGGTACCAGGGGTTCGACCTCAGGACCTCACGCGCCATGTTTTACCTTATTTTGAAGTCACTAAATTGTTCAGGCTGAGCTCAAAGTTGAATCCTCATGCCTCAGCCTCCCAAGGAGCTGGGATTACAGCCATGCTTCACCATGCTCTGCAAGTATCTCTTTATTGTTTGTTTACTTTTAGTGATGTTTTTCTGTTTTCCCCTTTTCACGTAAGGAATATATGCAAAGTGAGAATATTGGCAGTCAATTGTACTCACTAGTGTAAGTCCAATAACAACATATATCCAAAATAAGTAACTACAATCCAAATAATTATACCAAGATCCAGGATCATATATCTCCAGCTGACAAATTCTCTAAGATATCCTGTATACATACCAAAAACTACATTCATCATATTTTCCCAACTAAACCTATTTATATCTTAGCAGATGGCTTCATCATCTGATATAACCTACAATTCATAAATTTTGAATTTTTTATCTTCAAGTCAGCATTTCACTTCCTACACAAATTTGTTGTTAGGTCTTATAGTGTATTACAGCTATCCATCCTTACTATCTCTTATATCTGTTCTCTACAAACTCCACTATAGTATCCCTGCATGTATTCACAGAGATATATACCAAGACCACCAGTGGAGGCCCCAAACTGCAGATAACACTGAACTCTATACATACTTTATTCTCCTACACACACAAATATAATACACTTGTCATCTTAACTAAGCACTTATCCCAAGCTGTATCTGTAATATTTACATTTTGAGGTGTAACAACAAAAGTAGCACAAACTTCTTTTGCCCTCTTCACAATTTCACAGATGGAAGATATACGCTTATTGTAGATCTTATCAAAATCAGCATACTAAATTTATTTTCATTATTAAGGAATTTTAATATTACAACTTCAAAAAATTCATTAGCGCATGTTTGCAGTACATAATTGTTACATTCATCATGGGGAGATGATACATGCACATCACACATTTCAATTATTTTTTTCTCCTCCTCTCCCTTTTGCCTCCCACCATCTCTTGATGTCCTCTCCATTTAAAAAAGATCTATCTCCATATTTCCTATTATACATATTTTATTTTGCTCTTCAAATTGCTTATATTGTGGATTTCTCATATAAGATAAACCATGCAATATTCAAGGTTGTGTGTCTCAAGATGAATGCATTTCCCTACAAGTGACTCCAAATTATCCTTCTTTATGGAGGAGGAGTATTCCATTATGAGTAAATACTATTCTTTTTTATAGGCAACTAAAAAGATTTAACTGTCATGAATTGTGCTTCTATAAATATAGGTATGCATGTGTAATATAACATGATGCCTTTAACTCCATAGCTTAGTCAACTGGAATTTCTATTTTTACATTTTGGATAAATCTCTCTACTGATTTCTATAGTGGTTGTACTAGTTTATATACCCACCAACAATGTAAAAGAGTTTTGTTTTCTTTTTTTCCATACACCCTCACTAGCATTGGTTATTATCTAATTTCTTCATAGTGGTCATTCTTTCAGGAGTAAAATGGAATCTCAGTGTTGTTTTCATTTGCACATCACTAATGTTCAAAGATTTTGAACATTTTTCATGTATTTATTGGCCATTTTTACTTCTGAGAAGTGTACTTATTTCAGTTGCCTACTTTTTGTTGCTTTTTATTTTGGTGTCTAATTTTTTGCATTTTTACATATTCTACATATTAGTTTTCTGTCTGAGAAGTGAATAGCAATAATTTTTTTTCCACTTTGTAGGTTGTTGCTTCATTGTTATTTCGCCCACTGTGCAGAAACTTTTTAATTTGATATAATTCCATTTTTTGATTGTGTAATTGGGTTCTGTTCAGAAAGCCTTTACTTATACCTATATCTATAGGGACTTTACCTATTTTTCTTCCAGCATATTATTTCTGGCCTAATATTTAATTCTTTCCTTCCTTTTGATTTTATTTTCATATATGATGTGGGATATGAATCTGGATTCCTCTCCTGCATGTGCAGAGCAAAATTTCCTAGCACCATTTGTTAAAGAAGCTATTTTTTCTTCAGCATAAATTTTTGACCCCTGTGTCAAGATCAGATAGTTGAATATGACTGGGGTTGTTTCTGTATCTTCTATTCTGTTCCATTTACCTACACGTTTGTTTTTGTGAAAGTACCATTCTGTTTTCATCTCTGTAGTTTTGTAATAATTTGAAGGCTGGGATTAAAATTGCTACTGCTTTGTTTTTCTTGCTCAGGATCACTTTTGCAAATATAGGTCTCTTCTGGTTCCATATGAATTTTAGGAATTTTTTTTAATTCTGTAAGGAATGCTATTGGTAATTTACTGAAATTTTATTAAATCTATATATCGATTTTGGTAGTATGGCCATTGTAAGCATATTGGTTTGGGCTATCCAGGAATGGGGTTGTGTTTCAATTTTTGATGTCCTTTTTTGGTCAGACTTCTGTAATTTTCATTATAGAGGCCTTTCATGTCTTTCGTTAAGTCAATCATGTGTAATTTTTTTTCCAGAAGCTGTTGTGAATGGTACTGGTTTTTTAAATTTATTTCTCTGTGGGTTTATTACTGGTGTAAGGAAATTATTTTGATTTTGGGGGGTGAATATTTTCCTGCTACCTTGTTGAATGTAATTTTTAGTTCTAGGACTCTTTTGGTGGAATTTTGTGGGTCTTCTATGTAAAATATCATATCATCTCTGGATAAGGATAGTTCTAATGTTTCCCTTTCATATACATATATATATATATATATATATATACACACACACATATACACATTCACATATACTATACATGCATATACACATATACTATACATATGCTATAGTATATATATATATGTATATATACACATATATACACATTCATATATACTATATATGCATATAAACATGTACTATACATATGCTATAGTATATATATATATATATATATATCCCTTTATATTTCTTTTATTTACCTGATTTCTCTGGCTAATGTATTGAGTATTATATTGAATAGGAACGTTGAGAGTGGATATCCTTGACTTTTCCCTGATTTTTCCCATATAATATGATGTTGGCAATAGGTTGGTCCTAAATGGGTTTTATCAGATTGAGATAAGGCCCTGCTATACCTATTTTATTCAGGTTAATTTTTTTTGTCATGAACGTATAATGCACTTTGTCAAAAGTTTTTTTTTTTTGCATCTATTCAGATGATCATGTATTTTGGTCCTTGCTTATGTTTATATGAGGTATTACATTTATTGGTTTGTGAATGTTGAACCATGCTTGCATCTCTGGTGTGAAACTTACTTGCTTATGATGTACGATCCTTTTTATCTATTTTTCAGGATCTTGTAGAGGATTTTTGCATCTATGTTGATTACAGAGATTGGAATGTAGTTTTCTTTTTCAGTTGAGTCCTTGTATGATTTTTATTTATTTTTTTTATTATTTTTTTTGTGGGTACTGGGGCTCAACCTCAGGACCTCGTGCGCCAGCAGGCGCCCGTGCCTCTGAACGATATCCCCGGCCCTTTTTTCGTATGTGGGTTCCGGGAGTTGAACTCGGGCCCTCTCGCTTGCCAGGCAGGCGCTTACGCCGCTGCGTCATCCCACTGGCCCCTCGTATAATTTTTAAGTCAAGGTAATGATAGCTCCCAAACAGGAGTTTGGCAATACTTCTTCCCTTTTAATTCCATTAAAGTGTTTGAAGAATATTGGCATTCGTATTTCTCTGAAGGTATTGTAGAATTCAGTGTTACATGCATTGTGTCCTGGGCTCTGTTTAGTTGGAAAATTTTATCACTACCTCAATTATTGGCCTATTATTGGATTGTTCAGGTATTTTTTATATCTTCTTGTTTCGGTTTTTGTGAATTCATATGTGTCTAGGAATTATTCATTTCTCCTGCATTCCCCAATATCAGAGCACCAAATTTCAAAGTAGATGCCAATAATCTTCTGGACTTCAGGGATGTCCATTGTAACTTTATCTATTTCACTTCTAATTCCCTCATATGGATCTTTTCTTTTTGTATTTTGGTAAGATTGGCTAGGGGATTAGCTATATATGTTTTTCTTTCAAAGAAATAGCTCTTCCATTTATTGACTGTACATTTTAGTCTCAGTTTCATTAATTTCAACTCTGATCTTTATAATTTCCTTTTTGTACTAGGTGTGCCTTTGGATTATTCTTGTTTTTCTAGGACATTGATATGGATCACTAGCTATTAATTTGAGCTCACTCAGTTTTTCTGATGTGGACATTCATAATACCAACTATTCCTCTTAGGACTGATTTAATTGTGCCTCATAGGATCTAGTATGTTTTACTTGCATTTTCACTTGATTCTAGGATCTAATATCTTTTTCAATGTCTTCTGTGAGCTCCTGATTATTCAAGAATGTATTGTTTGATCTTCTTGTATTTGCATAATTTCTATGGTATCTTTTGCCATTGATTTATACTTTCATCTCACTAAGACATGATAATATACATGGGATAATTTCAATCATTTTGTATGTATTTAAGTATGTATTTAAGTATGGGCTAGTATGTGGTATATTTCGGAAAAAAAATTTTGTGTGCTGAAGATAAGAATGTATATTCTGTGGCCGGTGTGATAGCTCAGCGGCATAAGTGCCTGCCTGGCATGTGTGAGGTCCTGAGTTTGACTCCTGGTACCCACACACACACAAAAAAAGAATGTGCATTCTGGTGTTATTTGGTAGAACATACTGTCTGCCCAGTGTGGACTAGTAGGTCTATTTGTTCAAAGGAGTAGTTCAACTCTATTGTTTCTTTATTTTTTTGGTACAAGAGGATGTCCATAGGTCCTTGGCAAATACTGCTCCATTTACTATAAGGGATTTAATATAGTGGCCTGCATTCTTAGAATCTAGCATAATTTGCAGAGGTATAATGCATCACTGCTGGGCCGGTGAGATGGCTCAGTGGCGTAAGCGCCTGCCTGCCAAGCGCAAGGGCCCGAGTTCGACTCCTGGATCCCACATATGAAAAAAGGGCAGGTGATATCGCTCAGCGGCACGGGCGCCTGCTGGCGAGCGAGGTCTTGAGGTTGACCCCCCAGTACACCCCCCAAAAAAATATAATGCATCACTGCTAAGACCTATTTTGCTTCCACACTCACATTTTTGTGTGTGAATGCTGGATCCTACCCTGCATTTCCCAGTGGGTATGCTCAGTCTATGCTGTGTGGACTAAGGTTGTAGTTGCTCCAGCAGCTCTGACTTTCATGTCCCTTTGTGCACCCCAATTCATGATTTTCTCTGGATAGCTTTATATTCTGTGAGTTTGTGAGGTCTCCACTGCTCCAGAGGCCCTTCTGTTTTTATATCCCAGGCCATGGCAACCATTCAAGCTGAGCCATATTTTGGGGAAAAGCAAGTACACCACTGAATTCTGTGCTAATGTAGGCAATAGGCTTAGGAGGGGGAATTGTGAAACAGTTTACTGAACTTAATGCCATCACTTTCAGACCCAGCCCCATGTGAAAGCCATACTAGTACTGCCTGGCTTCTCACCATGGAGTCAGGGTCTCTGCATCCATCCTGGCCTGAGGTTAAACTTCTCAGAGGAGTCTATCTCCAGCCTACACTTTCCCCATGACTCTTCTATGGTGGTCTCATACCCAGGGTGACAGGGTGATGCCCACAACCTTGGAATATAGCTGCTCTGCAGTTGCTCTGTGACTCAGTTACAAATAATTAACCCCTTCCCAAAAATGGCTCCTGATTAAACCCTCTCAAATATGGTGGGCACTGCACTGGACTTCCTGGCCAACTCCAACCTGTCTTGTGGAAGGAGTCAATTTCGGAGTGAAATGCTACATTGTTTTAGCAATTTGTAATAGGCATGGGCTTCTCTTGGGGCCAGTGCTGCTGGCCCAGTATGCTGCTTTTCCGGGCTTACTCTATATCAATGGAGGCAGATCCCCCTCCTTGGCAGCTTGGGTGAGACTTCCAGAGTTCCTTGTTTCTTTCTTTGCACCATGCTTTGTCTCCCCAGTTTCTTCATAGTTTCTTATCTTCCTTTCAGCCTTCTTCCAACTCCTGGAAATTTACCTCTTTCCTTTTCTTTACCAAATTATTGTCTTTCAGATGTATTGACTCCAATTACTGGAAAGCCCATGCTTCACTGCTGGTCTCTCTACTCCACCATTTTTCTTGTCTGTTTTAGCATCTCTTTTGTGTAGAATGTTTCTGATTCCTCTTCACACCACCCACCACTCCTATCATTACCCCAATTTTAATTCCATTGTACCTTACATCAGTCTCTTCCATGAAGAAAGAAAAGAAAAATAGTAACCATTGGTCTATAACTTTCTTTCTCAAAAAGTTCAAGCTTGCTTGTGCCAAATCTACTTGCAAATAAACTTATGGAATTTACTAGCAGAAATATATGAAGAAATCCTATCTAAGAACCCGTCAACAGGACACACATGTGTTGCAATATTGTTTATTTTAATTAAGAATAAATATTGGAAATTATAGATTTATGGGAGCTTGATGGGTAGAGAATATAATGTAGTCACATAGGCAGTTCCCTGTCTGTATAACAATTGGATTATAAAACTGAGCAGTTAATTTATATCATATACTGTATGTAACTAACACACATTGTTAATTTGAAACAAGAATGTAACTTACTGGGTGCAAAGGGAACTTTGAGAAGTAATGTCTGACATTTTGTGAACCAACAGACACCAATATTGCTGCATTTGTGCTTTCTTTGTGTATGTGCTCTTTTCTTGTCATAAAGTTTTGTGTTGAGTAGACAGCACAGTTCATTTGAATCCATTGCGATAATTCAATCCTCTGTGATAATGCATGATTATTGTCTCACTGCATTTTAGAAATAGACCTCAGGAAACACCAACATTATTGTTAATTTATACTCTCATCCATCCATTCATTCATTACTTCAGAAATAAATAAAATCTTTCATATCCATCCCATTAGAGCACTAGAAAATTGACAGTAATTTACAATAATATTTTACCTTCTGTCCTACTGCTCAAAGTAAGCACCATTCTGAATATCATGACTATTAATATTTTAAATATTATTTCATGCATTTCTATATCTACAAATTATTTTAGTTGTTTTTAGTGCATTTTGATATGTTTGGTATGGTGATATATTTTAATATATTATGATGCTATTATGCTTTGCATTATCTACTTTTTTTTATGTGGGTACCAGGAGTCAACCTCAGGACCTCGTGCTTGCCAGCAAGCGCTTGTGCCGCTGAGCCATCTCACTGTCCCCTGCATTATCTATTTTGTCTTGCCGTTTTCACCTAAAATTTTTGGGATTACAAACTCCATATCTTGATTAGATCCTGTTGATCTATTGTCATTCCTATACGAGATAATGGAAGAAGCCTTAGATTTTGTAAGTTGAATGTATATAAATGGATTCCTATTGTGCTTTTGGTTTATATTTTCATGAATACTAATAAGATGATATAGTTCTTCATGTATTTACAGATGTATGCATTTACTCTATGAAGTTTATTTTCATGTCTTCATTTTCTTAGTTTTGTTTCTTTTCTTATTGTTTGTAGTAATCATATAATTTTTGGTGATAACCCATCATTGGTTACATGTACTGGAAATATCTTCTCACAGTTTCATGCTTTTCTTTTCATTTTGTTTTGCTTATTACTTATTGACTAGAAATTCTTAATTTTTATAATAAATTTTTGAATTGTTTCTTTAAATGATAGCTCTATTTAAGTTTTGTGTAAGATATTCCTCCAAATCTTGAGTATAAAAATATCTCAGCTATATTTTCCACTGAGGTTTTTTATAATTTTCTTCCAACATTGAAATCTTGGCATACCTAGAGATGATTTCTTGTTCAAGGATAATTATTTTTATACTTCTGCTAATTGAATTGATTTTTTGTAAATGATCTGTGATATTATCTCTTTTATTTAACAGAATTATCTAGAATGTATGTCTGTTTTAACATTTTTCTTACTTTCTGTTGATTAGCTTGCTTGTGCTTATGTCCATGACTTATATCCAGCCATATATTAAATTGCAAAATTATTTTTAAAAACTTTTCAGTAGAATCTTTAGTAATTTTAATGAAGCAATGTTATTTGCATATAGTGAAGATTTTATTTCTTCTTTCCTAATTTTATTTATATGGTTTATTTTTCTTATACTTATAGAATCTCTTGTATAATGTGAATATAATTATGTGCTCTGTCCTCATATTTTGAAGGTAATCTTTCTTAATATTTCTCCTCTTAAGATGGTGTTCCTTGATATGCCTTATCAGATTTTATAGATGTCTTTCATCAGATTAAGGAAGTCTGCTTATATTCCACTGTGCAAAAAGTTTCCAGTGTGAAAGATTATTTAGTATTACAAATTCCTTTTTTCTGTGTCTTTTAAGGATAAATCTAACTTTTAAATAGAATATTCAATTTCACTTGAATTTTTGCAGAAATATTCATGAGTGAAATTTGTATGCATTTTTATTTTCTCATTTTGCCCTTTTCTGGCTTTATATCAAAGTTAAAATGTGATCATAGAATGAATTTGGAAATAATTTATTTGCTACTTTCTGGTGGAGTTTATCTAAGATCAGAGCAATATGCCATTGAAAATTTGGTAGAACTTACTTATATACCAGTTTTATTTCCATAAAAAATTTGACTTTTGCTGCAGTGACCTTAATTGTTGTGGTATGATTCAGCCTTTTTATTCCCTCTTGGATCACTTTTGATCAATTATTGTTCTGATAATATGTTCATTTAATCAAAATTTAAAATTATCAACATAAAGTTATGGATAATACAATCTTATATTTTTAATATATGCTTAATCTATAGTTAAACCCAATGTTTTTTTTTTTGTGGGTACCGGGGGGTCGACTTCAGGACCTCGCGTGCCAGCAGGCACCTGTGCCACTGAGCGATATCACCGGCCCCTTTTTCGTATGTGGGTTCCGGGAGTAGAACTCGGGCCTTCGCGCTTGCCGGGCAGGCGCTTAAGCCGCTGAGCCATCTCACCGGCCCAAACCCAATGTTTTGTTCACAATATCATTTGTGTGCCTTTTTCAATCAGTTACACAAGAGGACAGTTTACTTGGCTCATCTTAAATGATGTTTGGCTTTCTTGTTCTTCTCTATTACATCTTTGTTAAAAATTAGTATTACTGATTGTGTTGTATATATTAGTCTTTGTAGGTAACTCAATATAAACTCCTGAATTTTAACTTATTTTAGCCTACTTTTTAGTAGGCAATCAAATTTCCACCATATACCTTGACATTTGGAGTCATCATAATATGTAGAGGTATTTCTTTATTATAGGGCGATTAGTTCTTACTCCTAGAGTATTCCTTCTTACAGTTTGAATGCAAAGGCTGTGATATTTACCACAATGTCTTACTTGGAAGAAAAAGTATAAATTCTGTTTTGTTTTATTTATTTATTTATTTATTTATTTATTTATTTATTTATTTATTGAAGTTGGACAGCTATAGAATTCTCTGCTCATTTTTTCAAGGTTTTCTTAGCTTTACTTTTTCATTTCAGTTATTTGGAATCTCTCCCAAACTTGCACTGTCAGGGGTAAGCTAAGAACTTGACAAAGTTTAGAAGTGGATTTTGATGTTTTCCTTTTTGTATTTTCTTTACTCTTAGGATTTTTCTCACAATTAGAAATTATTCTGTCAGTCTAAAGTCTTTTCTTTGCTCCTCAGTCCAAAATGACTATAGCTTTTTGCTTGAATTGTAAAGATACAGCAAAATGTTACTGAGATATACATGCTTCCAGGTCACACCCCCAGTGACCACATGCTACTAGTACTCATCTCTTAAGGGCACACTCACCCCTGACTCACCAGGGGATGATGAGCCCTCCTATCGGTACAGTGCCCCTGTGATCCAAACAACCTCCAAAAACCATCTCTGAGCCTATGAGAGTTTGGGAACACAGTTCAGATCCAAGCCACAACAGAGTTTACCTTTGTAAGAAATTGCTAAACAGTATTCCAAAGTGACTTTAATATGAATGAAAGTTTCTGTTGAATCATGTAATAGCTAGCTTTTATTTGTTGTCAGTGTTTTAAATTTTACCATTCTACCTATACCTCTGCACTAGTATCCTTTTGATAATTTTCAATTTCCTAATGATATATGTTGTTAAGCTTCTTTTCAAACCATTATGTGGTCTTAGTACACCATCTTTGATGGGGTGTCTGTTCAGATGTTTTTTCCATTTTGAATGGAATCACTTGTTGATATTTTGTTATTTTAAATGTCTTTTTAAATATATTTGAGACACATGTTTGTTTATTTTATGTATGTTTTTCAAGTCTTTTTTTTATATGTTTGTTTTTCCTTTCTTTTAAGATTGATTTTCAGAGAATATATTTCTAAATTTTAATCAGATCTTAATTAAGAACTTTTTTCCTGTGTTGTTCTTTTGTTGGGTTAATGAAGAAGTTTTTTGTAAATCCAACATCATCTAGAATATTAACTTACTTTATTTTGCAGAAGTTTTGTAATAATGCATTTTATATTTGTATCTCTGACATATTTTTTTGTTAATTTTTCTGAAAAGCTTAAAGACTGTGTCTATATTCACTGTTTTGCATGTGGATGTCCACTTGTTCCAGCACTTATAGAACAGGGTCACTTTGCTTCCTCCAGACTCACAAGCTAACATTGGGAATACTAGGTGCTTACTTGATTGCAGCAAACCTTTGACTATTTTTCAGAGTTCCAACAAATTTGGGACAATTTTGCTAGATAGTCTGTGTATTTTTTGGATGGAGGGGCCATTGGAATTCCTTACTCTGACATTTTCATTTTCTCTGGTCCTTGCTGTTTTGAACATATTATATTGGAACATTGTCATTTGTTTATAGATTATTTACGGCTGCTTTTGCATTACAATGGCAATGTCCAATAAATAGTTGTAGGAGAGACCTTATGATCACAAAGGTAAAAATAGGATTTTATTAATTATCTTCTAAACAATCAAATACCTTGTTTAATCTACTGAATTAGAATATTATTTTACAATTAATTAAATGCAGATTCATGTTTCTGTGACTTCTATTATTTTTGTGGTCAGTGGATCAAGTCAGAGTAGCACACTGTTTAATTATTCTACTTTTATAGGTACTGCATATCAATGAAATTTTATTTTATTACTGTTGTTCTCAATAATTTTTCATTATGCGCTCTTATTTTTGCTATACATTAACATTAGAATTATTTTACTGAGGCTTTCTCAACCACCCACAGTCCTTTTGAGAATTGGCATAATATGTAGTATGTGTTTTTTGCAATAATGGGTTTTCTTTTTAAGAAATTGATATATATCAAGTGATTCAATTTACTTTCATTTCTCCCAGGAATCTGTTCTCATACTTAAACTGAATTGATATATTTCTATTCTAATGAATTTTTGAAATTTACTATTTCATTTTTTTAAGTTAGTTCAACAATTATTAACAGTTTTGTTATATAGGTGCCATTTTTGGACACTGACTTTGATAGAAATACATTTAGAACTGAGATAGATGAAATACATTTCATCTCTCATGGGAGAGTTTATATACTGATAATATTTACCTGGAGTGCTGGATTAAGAAAGATATTTTATTTTATTTTATTTATTTTTTTTTTTTGTGGGTACCGGGGGGTCGACCTCAGGACCTCACGCGCCAGCAGGCGCCCGTGCCGCTGAGCGATATCACCGGCCCCTTTTTCGTATGTGGGATCCGGGAGTCGAACTCGGGCCCTCGCGCTTGCAAGGCAGGCGCTTAAGCCGCTGAGCCATCTCACAGGCCCAAGAAAGATATTTTAAAACATCACAATTGAACTTACAAAAATGTTTTTTAGTAGTTGAATTATATTAATTTAAAGAATGCAGAATAAAAATAGGTGGTGCAGTTCCTAATTTTCCATATCTGCTCTTTTATTTCACTATTGTGATAAATAACTACTAATGTCATTTATACTTCTTAATATGTTAAATATTTTATTCCAATTTTCACATTACAGAATTGTCTTTTTTCAAAAATTGGTGTTGAACTTTATCAAATATCCTTCTTAACAACTCTCAAGAATCATGTGGTTGTTTATTAAAATAAAAGAATATAAAGAGTAGGGTAGAGATTTCCTAATTATAACTCATCTATTATTTTCTAATAAAATCAGTTTGCCCATCCTATATGTTTTTGTTGTTGTTAACATGTGACGAGATTGATTTGTTAGATATTTTCCTACTTTATTCATTAGTGAAATTTACTAGAATTTTCATTATTTTTCTGACATTGTATATCAGATATTCCAGGTTGGTAAATATAATTTTAAAATTTCTATCATTTTATACTATATATGCTAGTATATTTTGAGTAAAATAAAAGTGTATCTTATTATGAGTCCTGAAAGAGTCCACATAACACCACCAGAATCTAGTGACACTCTTGGCCGTAAATTTTTGAGGAACTATTCAATTTCTTTCATGTTTTATCTTACAATTTATAATTTTATAATTTTTCACTATTTAACACACACACACACAGATACAGTCACATACACACACAACACACTCACACATATATATATATATATATATATATCCCAATAAAACAATCCATTAACGAATTTTTATTAAAAGGGAGTTTAGACCTTTTATTCGTCTTCAGTTTTATTAACTTTTATTATGATAGTAATATGTGCATACAGATTGTTTTCTAAGTCTCATTGCACTAAAAGGGCTTCAGGGAATAACAGTAGAAAGCTGTTGTAAACATCCCCACTCCCTAGTCCTGTTCTTCAATTATAACAACTTTAAATAGTTTAAAATTTTTTTTGGTATTATCTCTATGCTTCAAATGAATATGATTATGCTGCTTTTTATTTAATAATTCTAGAAATTATATACTGATTTTGCACTGTGGCCTAGAAATGTTTAAATCTATAACCTATTCAAATTTTTCTTCCTCTATCTTCTAAATGTTTATAATTTTGAATAAAATTTCAATGTTTACATTATCACTGTTAATATCAGTAACTGCTAACTCAGCTAGGATAGTATAATGATATTATATAACTTTAAAATTTCATGAAGTTAATAATTATTTTGTTTTCTTATCAGTAAACTCTTACTAATTGTTCCAACAAGTATGTGAAAAACCCATCAATATTCTAAGCAAACAAATGAATTGTTTAATCTAGTATTTTAGTTATTTCCCTGAAGACCTCTTTTGCCCTTATTCTTCCATTCTTCTATTCCACTCCACATTGACTGTTCTGTAGGTACACTAAGTATTTGTTCTAGCAGTATTTTTATTCATTTCCTGTTTTGTACCTCAAGTTGTCTGCATCTCATACTTATACAATTATTAGTTTGTTCTCCCAGTTTGTTAAAGTGAATTTGACAGTGTTCTACGAAAGAACACAAAGAAATTAAGTTTTAAATCATCATATGTTTGAAAATCTTACCCTATTCTGAAGTTGAACTAGCAGATATTCTCTCAGAATTTTAAAGGCATTGATTCATTTTTTTCTACCTTCTTGTATTACACTTGAGAACTTTGATGCCATTGTACTTCTAAATTTCCTTTGGGACCATCACTTTTATTGCTAATGTTCTGAAATCTCACAATATTTTGTTTTGGCATGGGCTTTGTCTCTGTTAATACTTTGTTGGTTCTTTTCCTTTAGAAGACATGTATGCATTAAATCTGTGAATGTTTCTCATTTATTTATTTATTCTCAATATGATCATGTAGTTTCTATGTATTTTTTTGCTGTTGATTTATAGTTTCATTTTATTCTGATCTGATAGGATGAAAGATATTTTTCAACTATTTGTATTTATTTAAGCATGTTTTATGGCCTAAAATATGGTCTGTTTTAGAGAAGGTGCTGCTGAGAAGATCGTGTGCTGCTGAGAAGATCTGTATTTTGTTTTTGTTGAATGAATCATTATCTAAATAACTAGTAAGTCCATTTATTTGATAGTGTGGTTCAACACTGATATTCCTTTGCCGATTTTTTTTTTGTCTGGTTGATCTGTTTATTTGTGAGAGGGGGTGTACCTCTATGATTTTATTTATATCTACCTGTCCTTTGATGTCCAGTAGCTTTTGTTTTATAAGATTGAGAGTGTCAACATCTGGTGCATATATATTTACAGTTTTTATATCTTCCTGCTTAATTTTTCCCTTTGCCAGTATGTACTATCCTTTGTCACTTCTCATCAGTTTTGGCTTGAAATTACTTTGTCTGAAAATAGGATATCTAGGCCTACTTGGTTACAGCCTCCTGTTGCACAGAGTATTATCTTCCATTCTTTCACTTTCAGTTTCTTTGTTTGTTTGTGGATGGTGTGTGTCTCTCACAGGCAACATGTAATTGAGTTTTGTTTTTTGATCCAATCTACTTTTATTTTTGTCTTTTGATATAGAAGTTAACACCACTGAGATTGTGTTATTATTAAAATGTATTTACTGAATCTAGACATTGCAGTATTTCTCTAATACTGACTGGTTTATTTGCACCTTTTGTTTAACTGCTGTCACGGTTAGAAATATTTTTACCCTTGGGCATTTTTTTGATTTTGGTTTTGCCAAGTCTTACTCAAATTTCTTTGAGTACTTTCAGTCATGCTCATTTCTGATTCATAAATTTCTTTAGATTTTCTTTGTTGTGAAAAGTCTTTATTTCCCCTGAAATTTTCAGGATAATTTTGCACATTATAGTAATCTTGGTTAGCAATATTTTACGGCTTGAGAATATTTACTCTAAGCTTTCCTGGCCATTAAGGTTTATGTTGACAAAACAGTTGTTATGCTGATAGTCTTGCCATTCTGGTTTACATGATATTTCTATGAGCTTTTAGTATTTTCTACTTGTTTCTGAATTTCTGGGGGTATTGACTTTGATGTATCTTGAATAGGTATTGCTATTTGGGGTGCTATATGCTTCATTTACCTGAATATTAAATTCTTTTTTAGACTTGGGTCTAAAAACTATATATCCCAGGCTGGCCTTGAACTTGATGTGATCTCTGCCTCAGCCCCCTGAGCACTGGGATTACAGGCATGTACCACAAACTTCCAATGATACTGAAAAGCATGTACTTAACTGTCAGCTATAGTCAGCACACTGTGCAACAGATAAAAAAAGAACCAGCATACTCTTTTTATGTGAGGCTTTGTACCATTTGATTATCAACTCCCCATTCCACCTGCATTCCAGCCTCTAGTAACCATAATTTTACTCTTTTATTTTTGAGACAGGATCTCACTATTAGCCTAGGCTGCCCTCAAATTCACAGAGATCCTCCTACCTCAGCCTTGCAAGTGTTGGGATTATAGCCGTGCACCACCATGCCCAGTTTCTACTCTCTAAATTTATAAATTTAATTATTTCACATTCCAACATAAGTGACATCATGTAGTATTTTCTTTCTATGTTTGGCTTATTTCATATAGTGTAGTGTTCATTTGCACCCATACTATCTCAAATGACAAAATTTCTTCCTTTTAAAATGGTGCATAGTATTCCACTGTGTATATGTACCACATATTCTACATTTATCCCTTGATGGACACTTACTTAGTTTGATTTCATAACTAGGCTGTTGTGAATGATACTGCAATAAGCATGGGCATACAGACATCTTTTTTACATACCGATTTTAGATGTTTTTGGTAAATACCTAGAGGTAGAATTCATAGATCATGTAGCAATGCTGTTTTCAGTTGTTTGGGGAACCTCTATATAGTTTTCTATAATGACTATAGTGATCTTCCTTCCCACCAAGAGTATACAATGATTTTTCTGTTCCAAATATTTTCACCTGCACTTTTTATTTGTCCTTAGATACTGGCCATTTCAAAAGTCATGACATAATAATTCATTGTAGTTTTAATTTGTATCTTTCTAATGATTAGTAATATAAAGAATTTTTTTCATGCATATGTTACCCATATGTCTTATTTTGAGATATGTATATACATGTCCTTTGTCCATTTCTTAATTGGATTCTTTGTTTACTTTTTATAGAGTTGTGTAAGTTCCACATATATATTAGATATTAATCAATTATAAGATGTATAGCTTGTAAATATTTTCTTCCACTCCATGGATTATCTTTCTGTAAATTGTTTCATTTATTGTGAAGAAGAATATATAAATATCTATCTATCTATCTATCATCTATCTATCATTTATCTATCATCTATCTATCTCCAGGATGTCTCCTTTTGCTTTCATTGTTCATGCTTTTGCATAAAATCTAAAAAAATGCCTTCCCTAAACCAATTTTCATACAGATTTCCTCCTATGTTTTCTTCCAGAGGTTTTACAACCTATGGTTTATGTTTTAGTCTTTAAACAACTTTGAGATGGTTTTTGTATATGGGGTGAGATAAGGTCTAATTTCATCCTTCAACATTTGAATATCTAGGTATTTCAACACCATATATTGAAGAGATTGTCATCTTCCTACTATATCTTCTTAGAAACTTTGTAAAAAATGAAATAAATATAGGAGTGTGGGTTCATTTGGTCTCTGTACATTGTTGCATTGGGCAATGTGTCTATTTATACTTCAGTGCAAGTCTGTTTTAAGTACTATTCCTCAGTAATATAGCTGGACATCAGGTAGTATGATTCCTTAAATTCTGTACTTTTGCTTATAATTTCCCTGATTATTCAAGTTTTTGTGGTTCTATATAAATTTTAGGATGATTTTTTTCTATATCTATGGAAAGTGCCATTGGAATTTTAATAAAGACTGCTCTGAATTTTTAGATTGTTTTAGGTAGTATGGACATTTTAACAATATTAAATCTTCTAATACATTAAAATGGAATATCTTTCCATTTAATTGTCTTTTATTTTTTCATTACTGTTTTATAGTTTTCAATGTATAACTTATCTTTCTCATTAATTAATTCCTAAATACTTTATTTTTGTGGCTGTTTTAAATGGGATTCTTTCCTTTATTTTCCTTAGAATTTTATTAGAATAAAGAAATACTACTATTTTACATGTTATTTTGTCCTACAGTTTTTTTGAATTTTTATTTATCAACCTAACAGTTTTTGGTGAATTCTTTAGGGTTTCTACGTATATCATGTGATCAGCAAGTAGTAACACTTTTACTTCTACCTTTTACATTTGGATATTTTTCTTTTCATTATTATTCTGGCAAGGATTTCTAATACTACATAAAATAGAAATGGTGAGAATGGACATTATTGTCTTGTGCTGGATCTTAGAAAAATGATTTTAATACTTTATCATTGAGTGTAATGTTTTTTATTGTGTTGAAGTAGATTCCTTCTATATCTATATTGGTTGGATTTTTTATCATGAAAGAATGTTGATTTTTTTCAAATACTTTCTTGTGTCTAATTAAAGGACCACATGATTATTTTCCTTGATTCTGTTAGTATGTTTTATTTCATTTAATACACACAGTGGCACAGGTAGATCAGACATTACAGTGCTCATGGACAAGCTCAACCTGACAGCAGAGCTCAGGCAATGTTTTCGGTTGATAGAGGTGATGTGCCTGACTCACCTAATTTTTTTTTTTTTTTATTTCTTTGAGAAAGGATCTTACTAGGTAGTGCAGGCTGAGATTGAACTCTCTAGCCCAGAGTAGCCTCAAACTTTCCATCTTCCTACATCAACCTCCCTATTGCTGGCATTACAGGCATACACGCCACTATACCCAGATTCCCACCTACATTTTAAACAAAGGTAACAAGCAGCCCAGCAATTTAAAGAATCTGAAAGAAAGCTCTCTCACCTAGGGTCATTACTAGTTAGTCTATCCAAAAGCATAGGATTGACTAAACAGTGGAGGTCTTATAAAAGCCAGAATAGGTGACTACTGCTACAAATCCATAAATGCCAATGCAAAGATGGTAGGAATATTAAGATTGAGGGACTCATTATACCTCTAAAATACCAAAGTCAACACAGCTCTAACAATAGATGCTAAGAAAAGGAACACCAATAAATCATAGAAAAAGTTCAGAATATTCCTCTTTAAAAATTCAAGTGAATTTCCAGAATATGCAGATAAAAGTTAAATGAAATTGAGAAAGCAATGCATGTAAAATATGAGATTGACAAAGAAATAATGGAACTCAGTGCTGAAACATGCAATGACTGCAATGAAAATTTGAAGAAAAATTCTGAGAGCAGAAAGAGATAAGAAATGCATCAAATACAAAATATTGTCAATAAGTGATGTTATGGTTTATATTGAGAATGACCCTCAAAGGTCTCATGCACTCATAGGTGGGACTCTTGGAGGAGGATTAGACCACGGGATGTGCTATAGCTGACTTGTTGTTAAAAAGTGCTGTCTGGTCAGATGAGGTGGGTCACTGGGGTTGTGACCTGGAAGGACAGATCTCCTTCTTCAGCTCGTTCCTTTTCTCTCTGTTTCTTGGCTACCATGACATGAGAAGCTTTCCTCTACCAGACCCTTCTACCATTCTGTTTCTGTGTTTAATCCTGACAAGCATAGATTGAAACTTCTGAAACTGTAAGCAAAGTAAACCTCTCATTCTTTAAGTTGCAGGTTTCAGGTATTTTTTTTTCTCAGTGATGAGGAAAGTGACTACAGAAGACTTTTGTGCCAAGAGTGGGATTGTTGCTGTGATTTACCTGGCCATATGGTTTAGAAGGCTTTGGGACTGCTTCATGGGAGGAGCTTGTAAAGTTTTGAGGGTGCCACCTAGAGAAACTGCAGGATGCTCTAAGCTTAGCTTGATTCAAGATTCTGGTAAGATCCCAAAAGACCACAATGCTGATAAAAATACAGAAAATAAAGACCAAACTCAAGAGGTTTCAGTTGGGAACAAGCACACCATTGGCATTTGGACTTGACACCATGTTTGTTGCTCTCTTGAAGAAAATCTGTCCATATTTTCCTCATGTCTTGAGACTTTGTGGTAGACTGTGATTAAGGGTGACAGACTAATTAATTTGGGGAATTCAAGTCAGCCTAATGTTTAGGATGAAGTAGGGGTACTATTGGGTGCTTTTAGCTAGTTTCTTAAAATCACTCAATTGTGCCATTTGCTATTGACAAAGCCAGCTCTCTCTTAAAATCATAATCAGGTAATTTTAAAAGCTTTCAGTTTTATCAGAAAGGAAGTGCCTGTAAAATTGGAACAGTCTCTAAAATTTTGGCCTAGGAGAGCTTGATTGCTGAAATGATTAGCATAACAAAGAAACCACATACTTTTGCATCAGGATAATAGGCAAAATGTCTTAAAGGGGCATTCTAGAAATCATCAAGACTCCACTCTGCAGGATCAAGGGTCCAAAAGTGAGAAACATTTCCTTGAGAAGAAAGTCTCATGGTACCCTGCTCAGAATTGGTTCCCCAGTATTTGTTTCAAAGTGGTCAGACACTCAAGGCCTCTGTACCCACTATCCAAAGGGACCTGGCTATTGCATGAGTGGATGGCAGACCTTTGTATCATCCTTGTGTTCTTGGTTTTATAAGAATGCAAAATGCAAGAGGTGTGGAGTCAGAAAAGCTTCCACCCAGATTTCAGAAGAAGGCCTGGTATAGCAGGTAGTGTGCCCCAGAAAGGGCAGCTGATGAAGCTGTTAGAATGAAATTGAAAGTGCAGGGGATACCCCAGGAAGTTGGACAACCCAGGAACGTGGAACATCTACTGAGGAGAGCCACACACAGTGAATAAAGTTGCTCCAAGACAGAATCCAGGAGGGCTGGAGCTGGTGATGGCATTGGAGCTATGGGATTTAATATTTGCCATGTGGAATTTTAGTTTTTCTTTGTTCTTATTTGTTTCTATCCCCCAGATCCTTTCTTTTGGAATGGGACTGTTTACTCTGCACCATTGTATTTTGGCAGTGTTTAATTGTCTTTATAATTTTTACCAGGGCTCTCAGTGAAGAGTTTGGCTTGAGTCTCAGAGGAGATCTTGGACTTGGGCTTTTTATCACTGTTGAAAATGTTAAGACTTTGGCAACTCATAGAAATCAACTAAGTGCATCTCTATGCAAGCATAGAGATACTCAAGAGTAAGTTAGAGGCCAGGGAAGAATGTTATTTTCTATATTGAGAATGTCCTCCAAAGATTTCATATGCTCATAGACAGGGCTATTGGAAGAGGGTTGGATGATAGGGCAATATAGCTGGATTGCTGTTAGGAGGTGGCTTCCTGTCCAAAGAAGCAGGTCACTTGGGGTGTGACCTGAAAGGATATATTTCCCTACCCAGCTCTTTGATGCCTGGATGCCATGGCATGAGCAGCTTTCCTCCACCAGACTGTTCCACTATCCTTTTTCTGTGTTTAAGCCTGCTAAACATGGATTTAAACTTTTGAAACTGTGAGCCAAAATAACCTTCTTCTCCTTGAAGTTGTGAGTGTCCAGGGTTTCCTTCCAGTGATGAAGAAATTTACTAGGACAATTATCAACAGACTTCTAAGCAGAAACCCTGAAGTTCAGGAGAGACTGGTATGACTCTGGGGAGATGATTATTATAGCATCATTCTCAGTCATTTTGCTTCTCTGAATTTTTGTAATCTTTATATATACTGATTTTTTAAATGTGAAACAATGCAAAATGAGGATGTGTGTTGTCTGGTATATTTGCCAGTCCAGTGTAATGATAATGCTGGGGTTAGCATTGCTTTAAAACCTGAAAATATACAATTGCTTAGAGGGTAATTTCCATGCGATTGAAAAAAATTTGTGATCAGATTACATTGACTATGAGAAGATGATGATTTTATCTATTCCCTACAGGACCTCAGAGTTTCATTTCTCTTGGTTTTGCTTTTCATATTAGAAGGAATTATGGAGGGAAGGAGGAGGGGAGGGGGAAGAGGGATGTAGGAAAGGAAGATGAGGGAGAGTGAGAGAGAAAGGGAAAGTGTGAAAAAGTAAAAGAGAGAGAGGGTTGAGAAAGAATTAAAACACAAATGAAGAGTCTGAATGCAATTGAGTTCAATTTCCCCACAAGAGACACTATCTGACTTTGAATGGCTTTGTCATGATGGAATCTGTGGAAAGAAGGAAAGATGAATTTATAAAATGCAAAAATATGTGAATTTAAAAGGAAAGAATGAGTCAACTATCCAGGTGTTCTAGAGTAATTTAGATGACACAAGACAGGAAGAGATTATTCATAATTTTGTACACTCTCCATGAATTAATCTCTTTTTGGTGCAAAATTCCTAACAGCGGTTTGAAAAATTGTTCTAGGATATCACCTTTTAACGTCCTTGCCATCTAGCCTCATTCCTAAGGTATGAGGCTAAGTATTCACATGTTTATAATCTTCATAGATTTTCTAGGCAGTTATAGTCTGTCAAGAATCTAATATACCAAAGTTTTATTTTGAATTGCAATTCACATAATGGAAAATTAACTATTTTACATTGAACAGTTCATTGGCATTTAGTACATTCACAATGTTGTTCACCACTTTCATCTACTTGTAAAATATTTTTATCACCCCAAATTAAAACCCTATGCCCATGAAACAGCATCTAACTTTTCTTGTTTCACACCAATCCTTGGCAACTACCAGTTTGCTTTCTGTCACTATTCTTAGTATTTCATGTAAATTGAATCACACAATATGTGATATTTTGTGTCTGTATTTTCACAAAGCAGTGTTTTTAAGATCTATCTAAGTTCTAGCATTTTTGGGCACTTCATTCAACTTTAGGAATGAGTAATATTTTGTTGTATATATACATATATGTATATATACCAAAATTAATCTATTTGCTTGTCTATTGATGGACATTTGTATTGTTTCTAGTTTTGCCTATTATGAATAATACTGAAATGATCATCCATATAAAATTTTTGTGCAAAAGTATATGTTCATATCTCTTTGGTGTAATTTACATGAATAGAAATTGAATCAGTGGATCATATTATAATATTTAACTTGTAGAAAAACTGCCAAAGTCTTTTCCAAGTTGCTGAACTCTTTTTGGGAGGAAGAGATAATTAGACATATGCCATAAGAGAAAAGCAAAAGAGAGAAAAATAGAATCAATCAGTCCTCCATTTTAACCTGCTGGGTTCTGAGACATTAAAATGGATTTACTTTTAAATATACTTCTAAATTATCATAGCTGAGATAAGTACTTTGAGAAAATTACAAGAAGTATTTCTCATGTCAAATAAAGTCTAATAACACTTTCTGTATTCCATATGTCTCAGAATATAGGAGTTATGTTCACTTGATTTTGATTTTTTTTTTTTTTTTGTGGGTACCGGGGGTCGACCTTAGGACCTTGTGCTCCAGCAGGCGCCCGTGCCGCTGAACAATATCACCGGCCCTTTTTTCGTATGTGGGTTCTGGGAGTCGAACTTGGGCCCTTGTGCTTGCCAGGCAGGAGTTTATGCCGCTGAGCCATCTCACCAGCCTAATTTTGACTTTTTTTTTTTTTGTGGGTACCGGGGGATCGACCTCAGGACCTTGCACGCCAACAGGCACCCGTGCCGCTGAGCGATATCACCGGCCCCTTTTTCATATGTGGGATCCGGGAGTCAAACCCGGGCCCTCGTGCTTGCAAGGCAGGTGCTTACGCCGCTGAGCCATCTCACCGGCCCTTTGATATTTTTAATTGAAGATTTATAAGTGATTCTTTGAGGGACCAACTACTGGTGACAGTATAAAAGATTTTCACATACACTGAAACCCAAGCACATCACCTGTTCATGATCTTCATGGAATACATAAAACACTGGAATGAATCTAGCTCGGCCCTCTCCACATTCCCATCATTTACTTGAATCATGCACAATTTTCTTCTTCTGGCCAATGTTACAACCTTCTGTAGCCACTTTTTGCTCCAGTAATTTTCACTCCTAAATGGTAAGACTCTTTTTTTTTTTTTCTGTTTTGGAGTTAGTGACATGTGTGGAGCAAGATTTTAACATCATTTCATTTTGGAACTCATTCAAATAATTCATTTCCTTTTGGAGCTCATTTAATTGCTTCTGATTGCCTCAACCAAATGAGTCAAGGGAACAAATAAGTTTCCTGTTGGAAAATGCATGAGTTGATCCTCTTTGTTTTGAGATTTAATTTAGTTTGTCAGTAGTAAATCACCTGTGTTTCATGTCGAATAACTTTGGTGACAGAGTACACACTGAACCATCACAATAACATCAACAATGGATAAGTGTTATCACTTCTATACATCTTTGCCAATATTTATTATTGTCTATCTTTTTTAGATTCTAGTGGGTGTGAAGAAATATCTCATTGTGGTTTTGTTTTACACTTATCTGATGGCTAATTATGGTGAACATTTTTTCTTGGGCTATTGGCCATTTGTGTGTAATCTTTGAAGAAATGTCTCCTCAGAGCCCATATACATTTTAAATCAGGTTATTTATCTTTTTATTGTTGAGTTGTGTTTTTATATGTTCCAGATATAGATTTGTTGTAAGATATAAGATCTGGAAGTGTTTGCTCTCATTCTGTGGATTATGCTTTCACTTTCTTCATGGTTTCTTTGAAACACAAAGTTCTAATTTTTAGTAAATCTATTTTTTCTTTATTTTATTTTTTGCCTTTGCTTCAATGTCTAAGAAGCATTTGTCTGAACTAAAATCATGGTGATTTATAACTATACTTTATTCTAAAAACTTTATATTTTGGTCATTACATTTAGATCCATGACATATGTGAGTTCATGTTTGTATATGGTATAAAGTAGAGGGCCCAACTATATTCTTTTTCATGAGTAATAATGCACTGTTGTCTTTGAGAGCCAAAATTTTCTCCAAAGGCCCATTATATTAAAGGCTTAGTTGTCAATTGAGAGACTTTGTGGAAGATGATTGAATCATGAGGGATCCAGCATCATTATTGGATTAATCTATTGGTAAGTTTATAGCTCAATAGGCTCATTAAGAGGTAGTTCCTAACTGAATGAGGCAGGTCATTGCAGATGTGGCTTTAGAGGTTATATTTTATCCCTAGAGTCTTTCTGGCTTTCTCTATTTCTCTCACTCTTTCTCCATATTATAGTTTATACTTAAATATCCCTCGAATGTCTCATGTGCTTGGAAGAATATTGGATCATGGGAGCACTGTAGTTGACTTGCTGTTATGAGGTGGGGCATAGTTGGGAGTAGATCATGAACGGCTTGATGCTGAAGGGTACATCACCCTTCCTGGCGCCTCTTTTTTCTCTCTTCTGTTTCTGAACATTATGGCTTTTTCTTCATGGTGTGTCTTCCATGTAGCCAGCTGACCATAGACTAAAATCATGAGTCAAAATAAACCTCTTCTCCTTTAAGTTGCAACTGTCAGGTATTTTGTCCCAGTGATGGGAAAATAACTAACATCCTCTCCTTTCTGGCTACCATGAGGTGAACAGCTTTCTTTCACCACATCCTTCTGCAATGATGTTTCTGCCTTATCACAGGCCAAAAAATAAATAAATAAATAAATAAATGAAGCCAGCTGATCATGGACTGAGATTTCTAGAGTTTTGGGCCAAAATTAACCTTTCTTCCTTTAAGTTGTTATTCTAAATTATTTTGTCACAGCAACAGAAAATTGATTAGTACAGGTGTCAGGGTGACTGGGATCACCAGTCAGACTGAAAGTAACAATCAGTCCTTTAGTAACTAAGATTGTATAAAAGAAGGTGCTAGCTTCCATACTTTTCCATTTTTCCATTTTTCCCCACAGAAGAGTATAGCATGCAGGTTAAGTATGTCAATGTAGATGAAGAATCATCTCATTATTGTGCAATTACCAAAGAAACTTCTACTGCTTGATGGGCCCAGGAGCTAGGAAGACTGAAAGGAAGAATGGACTTGGAGTGGAAAAAATATTAAGTACTGCAGATAAGTGTCTTGACAACCCCTGATAAGGAAGTCTCTATTTAAGCACCTGGGATAAGAATAGAGATATATGTAGGAGCATTGCAAGTGTAAGGGGAGGGGCTAAAGATGGGGGCTGAGTCCTTGACTGCAAATGCCTTCAGAGTTCATAATACACTGGGTGTGTGCCACTTCTTATTGAGTAAAATGCAATGTATATACAAAAGAATATAACTCTAGTCCATGCAAAGGAACACATGTTCATGATCTGTCTCTGGTTTAGTGTGATTGGTAAATCACTTCAAGGCCTGAGCTCCAATTTCCATCTTGGTAAAATGGGATAACAATAGTGACTTTTCCTCTTCTTACTCAGAGTTGAGAGACTAAAATTAGCAACCTGAAGTGTATTGTAAACTGGTAGTGCTTTTCCAACATAGGAAAGAAATGGAAGCCATGAAACAGATCCAAACAGATATCCAAAAGCTTAAAAATTCCACTGAAGGGGCCGGTGAGATGGCTCAGTGGCGTAAGTGCCTGCCTTGCAAGCGCGAGGGCCTGAGTTCGACTCCCGGATCCCACATAAGAAAAAGGGGCAGGTGATATCGCTCAGCGGCACGGGTGCCTGTTGGCGCACGAGGTCCTGAGGTCGACCCCCAGGTACCCACAAAAAAAAAATTCCACTGAAAATATATGCAACATTGTCCCACAAAGGACATATATCTAGAACATATAAAGAATTGAAAAACATCAGACACCCCCAAATTTAAAGACCCAATCCAAAAATGGGCATCTGACATGAATATGCACTTCTCAGATGAAGAAATACAAATGGCAAAGAAATATATAAAAAAATGTTCAGTGTCATTGGTCATTCGAGAGATGCAAATTAAACAATGCTGAGATTCCCTCTCACTGCAGAGAGAATGGCTATTATCAAGAAATCAACCAGTAACAAATGCTGGAGGGGCTGTGGGGAAAAAGCAGCCCTTTTCCACTGTTGGTGAGAGTATACACTGCTGCAATCACTTTGGAAATCAGAGTGGAGATTTCTCAAAAAACTAGGATTAGAGGTCCTGTTTGACCCAGCTATTCCCCTTTTGGGTATCTTCCCAGAAGAATTAAAAACATCATACCACAGCAATATATGTGTACCTGTTACGGCAAAATCTCAAGATTCACCCACAGAGGCCGAGTGCAGACACAATGAGCTTTATTGGCCGGCCAGACAATGCCCAGCCTGTAGCTAAGGCATCATCGCCCAGTCTTTATTCTCAGGGGTTTTTATTTTATTTTATTTATTTTATTTTTATTTATTTGTTTTTATTTATTTATTTATTTTTTGTGGGTACTGGGGGTCGACCTCAGGACCTCACATGCCAGCAGGCGCCCACGCCGCTGAGCGATATCACCGGTCCGTTTTTCATATGTGGGTTCCAGGAGTCGAACTCGGGCCCTCGTGCTTGCCAGGCAGGCGCTTACGCCGCTGAGCCATCTCACCAGCCCCCTAGTTTTATTTTTTTATGTGGGTACTGGGAGTCGACCTCAGGACCTCACGCTTGCCAGCAAGCACTTGTGTCACTGAGCGATATCACTGGCTCATTTTTTCCTTTGTGTGGGTACCAGGAGTCGAACTCAGGACCTCGCGCTTGCCAGGCAGGCGCTTATGCTGCTGAGCTATCTCACCAGACCTCTCAGGGGTTTTTATACATTATTAGTTTCCCACAAGTTCCTCCCCATAACCTTAGTAACCACATTATGCCATATCCCTTGGAATTTCACAGGAACATCACTAGGTTTATCACAGGCCTTCTCCAAACATCTGATCTGTTTGCTGTAGCTGTTTGTTCCTCCTTTTATGGGTTTTATGGTTAACTGGGAAGGGGTCTGAGGAGTGAGTTTATCTATGGGTTAGTGCCTTAATATCTAACAGGGTTGGGGAGTGAGCGCATCTAGGGATTAAGTGAAGGCAAACTGAAATCTAAAAGGAAAATGGGAGTCACTTTAGCCATATCATTCCACCCTCAAGGACATATCTTCCTTTTAGGACATATACAGTCCTTCATAATCTGGTGGTGGCTTGTACTCAGTGGTTTCAGTTAGTACCATCATTTGTACTTGGCTTACAGTACTTTGAATTCTATCTTTTATCCAATTAATCAGGCAGGGCCCAAAGATAAAGACTAAAATAAGAATTAGTATTGACCCTGTGAGTTCAGTGACAAGGGAAGTCAGCCAAGGATTCCAACTGAATAATCGTTCATACCAGCCTTGGCTACCTTGGTGGGCCTTAGCCCTGTCTTTCGACCTCTGGTCTAGTTTATCTAAGGTTTCTATTATAACCCCAGAGTTGTTAGCATAAAAACAACATTTCTTTCCCAGGGCTGCACATAGTCTTCCCTGTTTCATGAACAATAGATTAAAGCCTCTCCTATTTTGTAAGACTACTTCGGCCAGGGAGTTGACCTGGTCATGTAGCTTATGGATTGTATGTCACACTCCATTCAATTCTTACTCTATAGCCTGTGTCAGGCTAGTGAGACCTTGGAGGCCTGTCTCAGTGTGAACAAATGCTCCTGTTCCCAGGGTGGCAGATCCAGCTATGCTTGCCCCTACCAACAAGGGGATGAGTGTTACGGCCCTTTACACTCGCAAGTGTTGTCTTGAGGATAGTAACTGAAATCCTTTATCTCCTTGCAGAGCTGCCACCTGGGGGATCAACATCACTAGGAGGCATGGACCCATGCCTGACCTTTTAAATTTATGATTTAAACATTTAAACAATCCATTTACACAGAAAATCCAAAATCCAGTTGGGGCCCAGTATGACTGATTCTGGGGTACAGTCAGATTGCATGCAACTTTGTTGCTCCCTTTACCCACATCCAACTGGGAGCAATTTTATTGGGAGAAGCAACAACCTTATAGAAGTGGGCTAGGCTTTATGCAACCCAGTTTCACAATCTGACTGTTTCTATATACACCAGGATGAATCTATAATTTTGAGCCCACCAATTGAGCTTGGGTACTGGGCTCTACTTTCCCTTATCATATCGGTGTCCCCAGATCCCTATAGTTTCACATCCCTAGTATGGACAATATACTTCTCTCAGATCATCATAATTTCCCCTCTTAACCTTTGGACACAAACAGAACCCAAAAGCCATTATCCCTATGTTGTAAACATCTGTGTCAAATGAATGCCTTTCCATCTCACAAGCGGGAAAGGGGCCTGGGGCTTTTGTCATGCCACCAGTTTGGATTCCACAGTCGGCACTGAGGAAGGACTAGCTGTACATCTTGATGATCACAAGAAATTATTTCTTCTACCAGGGTAGCCCCTCCAATCTTAAGGGGGTCCTGCCGTAGGTGCATAGTGGCATAGATTCTCCTCAGTGTGGACTGGCCAGTGTCCCCTCACTGGCAGCATGCTGTACACGATGAAGACTGGATCCAGGATTACGTTGTTGATCTGTTGTTGCAGCTTTCTGTTGGAGTCTTTCAGAGCACCGGAGCTGTTTAGGAGCCTCAGGAGGAGTAGATGATTTCTTTGATACAGATGCAGGTGTCCACTTCTTAACATGGGAGTGATGAATCCATAGGGCACAACCTGCAAGTTTAAGAGCAGTGGGGAAAGTTAAAATTACCTCATGGGGCCCCTCTCACCTTGGTTGGAGGGGCTCCACTTTCCAAGCCTTAATCAGGACTTGGTCTCCTGGTTTGAAGGAGTGGACTGGCATGGGAATGGGGATCAGATGTCTCCGAAACACAGTCTGCTGAAGATCCTGAAGTGTCTGGTGCAGCGCCTTCATCTGCTGGTGCAAATCCAAGGTTCCCATCTCCTGTAATCCATCCAAAACAGGCATCAGTGGGGGAGGCTCCCAAACATCTCAAATGGAGTTAGTCCATCTCGATACAGTGTGCACCGTGACTGCAAGAGGGCCACTGGGAGCACAGTAACCCAGTTAGCCCCAGGGTCCCAAAGTCTGAGTCAGGACACTCCAAGCTACTCCCTCTTTTTCATGAACAAACAGCTGGAAGGGCTTAGTAGCATTGGGCAGTACCAGGGCAGGTGCACTCACCAGTCTTTCTTTTAGGACTCTGAAGGCTGTCTGGTGCTCAGGATTCCATTCGAGTGAAGGGTTGTTTCCTTCCTCTAAAGCCTCATAGAGAGGTTTCGCAATGGCTGCAAAGTTAGGAACCCGGATATGACAGCATCCAACTGTGCCCAGGAACTCCTTTAGGTCTTTCCTAGTTATGGGTTCTTTTAAGTCTCGGAGAGCTTGGATACACGAAGCAGACAATAAACGTGTCCCATCCCTTAACACAAACCTTAGGAATTTTACAGTTTGCATGCAAACTTGAGCCTTTTTCTTTGACACTCTTTAGCCCTTGTCTTAAAGTAGTCCTAGTAGGTTTTATGTCCCTTTCTAGCATAATTCTGGTGTTTCAGCAGCCAGAAGTAAATCATTTACATATAGCAATAAAGAAATATCTGGGTTCTCTTGGCTAAAAGGCACCAGGTCTTTGGACAAGGCTTCCCCAAATATTGTAGGGGAGTTCTTGAATCCCTGGGGGAGCCTTGTCCAAGTAAGTTGGCATTTGTGTCCCCCATCAGGTTCCTCCCATTCAAATGTGAACAGTTCTTGTGACCCCACAGACAGTGGAATACAAAAGAAAGCATCTTTTAAGTCTAACACAGTATACCAAATCCGGGTAGGGGGCAGGATGCTAAGCAAAGTATAGGGGTCGGGAACAGTGGGGTGAAGGGTAACAACCAAAGCATTGACGGCTCACAAGTCCTGGACTGGGTGGTATTCATTCCTCCCAGGCTTGTGGACTGGCAAAAAGGGAGTATTCCATGGGGACTGACATTCTCTTAATATTCCTGCCTCCAGCAGCCTCTGTATATGGGGCCGAATTCCCTTGCAGGCCTCCACAGTCAGTGGGCATTGCCTCAGGTGAATCGGCTTTGCGTGTTCCATCAACTCTATCACCACTGGAGGAATGTGAGCTGCCAGACCTGGGTGTTATCTTCAGCCCAAACCCTGGGGAAATGTTGTGTCCAAGAAGGGAGAGCAGGGCAGTTTGAGGTCTGCTCTCCTGCATCTCGGAGGCGGATATTCCTCTTGCATAGGAAAGGTAAGGGCTAAAACATGAGCTTCTTGCAGGGACTCTATTCCTGTAGTCAAAATAATATCCCTGGGGGTAAAGGAAATTTGGGCTCACAGCTTGTGAAGGAGATCTTGGCCCTGAAGGGGGAAAGGGCCGTCAGGCATAAGCACAAAGGCATGGCTTACTATCTGCTGTCCAAGCTGAACCTGACGTGGCTCACAGAAGGAATAAGCGGAGGACTGTGCAGTCGCTCCTTGAACGTGAATTTTCCTGTCTATAAGTGGAGCCACTGGCTGAGTAACTATGGACACATCTGCGCCAGTGTCTACTAACAAGTTTTCCCCCAACATTCGCAGTTAGCATGGGTTCCCTGGGGCCGAGAGACAGGGACCCAAGAGCCCGTCATTCTGAAACTTCCCCTGACTCCAACACAAACACTTTCTCCTTCCCCTTCAACTTTGGGCATTCCCTCTTGAGATGCCCATGATCCTTACAATAAGCGCACTGATCCGGATCTAAAGGCATTTCTCTGACTGAGGATGCTTATCTTTTATCTTCTTTCCTCCAGCTCCTGACTGTGCCACCTCCTTAAAAGTTGCCACCAACACCTTTGCTGTTCCTTCTGAAGTTCCCACTCCTTTTCCTCCCTGTGATGATATACCTTTTGAGCCACTTCAATTAGCTGAGACATGTTCATTCCTGCAAACCCTTCTAATTTTTGTAACTTACGACGTATGTCAGGAGCCAACTGGGGAACAAAAGCCATATTAACAATATGAGCATTCTCGGGCGCCTGTGGATCGAATGGGGTGTAAGTCCAATAGACCTCCAGAAGGTGCTCATGAAAAGCAGTAGGGCTCTCAGTTGGTCCCTGAAACACCTCAGCCACCTTGTTTAAATTTGTGGGGCAATGAGCAGCTGCAAGGAGTCCCTTTCTCAGGGCCTGGTGGTGGCCTTTAGTCGTTGCATCCCCTCCCCCTGGTTATGATCCCAGTCGGGGGACACACTAGACATAATTCTCTGCACTGCCTCTGTTTTATCCTGTTCAGCACCCACAGTTTCCTGTCTTACCTAATACTCAGCTGCTTTCCAAATCCGGTCTCCTTGCTCTAAGGAAAACAAAGTTAATAATAGCTGCTGGCAATCATCCCAGGTGGGACAATGGGTCCTAAACATGGACTCTAGCAGTGTGATCAGAGCTCGTGGCTGCTCAGAAAAAGGAGGGTTTGGGGCCTTCCAATTATAGAGGTCACTACTACTAAAAGGGACATACACCATAACAGATCTGACTTGCCCACCCTGCCTGGCCATGGCCGTTTGTCGAAGAGACAGAACAGGAACTGGATCCTGGGAAAACATTTCCTCTTCTCACACAGTGGAAACTATTTCAGGTTCAGGGGAAGGTTGCCGAGGAGGGTGATGAGGAGGGTGTGAAGCAGGATAAGGGGGTGGTGCTGCGGAAAGGGCTAACAGCATAGATTCTTCTTCTTCAGGAGTGGAGGGCAACACAGGGGCTTTATCTTTCGTGAATCTCTCCTTTACTAGTAGGAGCTGGTCGGAGAACCCACAGGCACACATTCTGAGCCATTGGGGCAATGCTCGAACTACACGCAACCAAGAATCTATATAGAGAAACTGATTCGAATGTCCGGGCTTTCCTGTAACAATATTCCATACCTCACTGGTTATTTTAGGATTGAGCGTTCCCCCCGATGGCCATCCCACACCAAAAGAGAGCCATTCTAGTTCACATAGAGTGTGGAGCCTCGTTGGTTTCATTTTTACCCCACAGTCACCCTTAAACTTATCAAAATTCTTAATCATGCATTCTGAAACAGTTGGTTTGCTGCTGGTTGAGCCCATTCTACCCTGATTTGAAACAACAAAACAGCCTATCTCAGCAAATTGTCCCTCCCCAACTCTCCCAGCAGTCCGAACAAAAGTCCCAGGCTGATAAAATTTGAGAAGACAGCTGTTACAGTGATGGGGTAGGGTAGATGATCTGGGCCCCCCAGAGTTTCCAGGTAGAGAAGTGAGAGGGGCAGAAAAGGCAGAAGCAGAGTGGCCACTAAGCCTCCAAACCAAATGACATATTCAACTGTGACTTGAAATTGCAGGCCCATTTGGGGCAACACAAACACACAGAAGGACAAACAACCCGGGAAAAATATTCACAATTGGAACAAATTCAGAGACAAACTCTGACCAAATTCTCAGGTATGCTGGGAAAACAAATTCAGAGGTAAACTCTGACCAAATTCAGGGACAAACCCTGACCAAATTCAGAGACTGCAAGCTCTGACAAAACTCCCAGCCTGAGACCAAACTGAGACCAAATGACCACCACTTCTGGGGTCTAGGCCCTTTGCAAACGTTTCACAAATTTAACCAAATGCCAGTCCAAAGAAAATAAGTCCCTGGAGAAGCCCAAAAGTGAAACTAAAAACCAAATCTGAATTCTTATCTTGGTCAGGGTCGGAGCTTGATTGTTCTGCCTCATAGCTGCAGGCATCCCCCCCTTACAGTCACCACAGGTAGCCAGCTGAAGTCAGCCAGGCGCCTTGCCACCTGAGGGTAGACCGCCTGGCAACGAGGCATGGGACCCCCTCAAATAAAGACCTTTCTGTGAGGGATCTCCCTGGGGCCTCCAAAATGTTTCAGCAAAATCACAAGATTCACTCACAGAGCCCGAGTGCTGACACAGTGAGCTTTATTGGCTGGCCGGACGATGCCCAGCCTGTAGCTAAGGCATCATCACCCAGTCTTTGTTCTCAAGAGTTTTTATACATTATAAGCTTCCCTCAAGTTCCTCCCCATAACCTTAGTAACCACATTATGCCATATCCCTTGGAATTTCACAGGAACATCACTAGGTTTATCACAGGCCTTCTCCAAACATCTGATCTGTTTGCTGTAGCTGTTTGTTCCTCCTTTTATGGGTTTTATGGTTAACTGGGAAGGGGTCTGAGGAGTGAGTTTATCTATGGGTTAGTGCTTTAATATCTAACAGGGTTGGGGAGTGAGTGCATCTAGGGATTAAGTGAAGACAAACTGGAGTCTAAAAGGAAAATGGGAGTCACTTTAGCTGTATCATACCCATGTTTGTAGCAGCACAATTTGTAATAGCTAAATCTTGGAAACAACCCAAATGCCCATCAACCAAGGAATAGATAAAAACTATGTTTTTTTTTTAATGCGATGGAGTACTACTCAGCCATAAAGAAGCATAGACTGGAGACATTCCTAGGTAAATGTATGCACCTTGAGACCATACTCTGAAGTGAAATAAATCGGACACACATGTGTGAGAAACTGAAAGAGTAAATAAAGACCAAAATGTACAATAGATATTGTGAAATAGGAAGAAATTGTTCAAAAGGAAAGAGGAACTAGGGAAGGGGAAGGGGAAAAGGAAGGAAGGGAAAAGGAAAAAAATGATAAAAAAAAAGGAAACAAAACTTTGTAAATAGGGAGGGGATGAGTGGTTGAAGGGAGACGGAGGAATTGGGGAAAAAAAGGAATCAAAATATATCATATATGGGTACAGATTCCCTATGATGAATATGATCTTTATGCATATCTAAATTGTACCAATAAACTTAATTTAAACTTTAAAAATTGTGTCCAGTAGTTGTGAAATTAATCACTTGATGTTCCACACCTCATTTGCTCTTTCTGTATATATATGTTATGTTTATATAAATATATATGTGTTTATGTGTACATATATACATATATACACATACACACAGGTACACACAGACACACTTTAAACATTAATCAATCACACTCAATAGCTTAACACACAGCTGCTTAGATCTCCATACATATTTGTGGCAACATGAGAGCGGGGTAACAGGTAAGAAAAGGAAAATTGATGACTTTCATAACGTACCATGGTGGTAATATCATTGTGGTTGGTAGTGAAAAGCTTTTATTGGGTGACAGGAATCTAAAGCCAAATTTTAAATACACTGACAGATTCGGAGATATATATATATCTATATCTATCTATCTATCTATATATATATATATATATATATATATATATAACTACTACAGGCTCCATTAGGAAAAGGCCATGTCCTATTTATTCCAGAATTCTCAGTGACTATTGTTATACAGACTATTTTCTCAATGATATATGTTCATTTATTTGAGGCAAGAAAGCATCCCATACAGGAAGTACAGCACATATTAAAACTGTTAATGTTGATACTGAGAAGAGTGTTGCGAGGACTTGGAATACTGTGTAATACTAAATGCCTAATATTTTTTGGCAGCACTGTTTACTGAACCCTGGGCCTTGTACTTGCTAAACAAGCATTCTGCCACTGAGTAATTGTATCCTGAGTGATATATCACTGGAGCTTTTTGTTATTATTTTGAGACAGGGTCATCTCAAACTTGTGATCTTCCTGCCTTAGCCTTCAGAGTAGATGCAATTACAGCCACGTGCCACTGCAACTGGCACTAGATGAATTTTGATAGTGCCTTCTCACTCTACATTTCATTGATGTTGTAGAGAAATGTATATTTTTTCTGTAGCCTGTGATCTTAACACACACGGGCAGTTTACTTCTCAAATTGTTTCAGAGTGATGCCTGAAAACAGTTCTCAGATATAAATCTCTCTAGGAATAAGCTGAAGATCTCCATTTCCTCTGGGATGTTGTTTTTGTTTTTTAATAATTTTTCAATTCCACCTCAAATATTTCCATTTTCCTGATAATAATTGTACGTCATACTTAGGTGAATTTTTATAAACAATGAGCTGCATAGCCTAACATTTTAGGTGGTTTAGTGCAGGCTTTAGAGAAAACACAATATCATGAAGATTTATATTCCAAATAACTCAGCTTGTGATAGCATGAAGCTCTGCTTGTTGGATGTCCCCTAAAGGATATTCCATGTAACAGTTCCTGCAAATGCTAGTGCACACAGAACCCCAGCGCTGAAACCTCTTTTTTTCCTCCCAGCAATAGAAGATTCAAGAGGCACTAAGATTATTAGCTGGAGAGACAGATCCTTTTCTAGTAAAGAGCAAAACTGGATCCCCTTGTCTCCCGATCACATCAAGGAAACTTGAAGTAATATTTCAAGCATATTTTCCTTCATTTAGCTTCAATATATGTTTTTGGTATACTTTTTTCCCCTGAGGCCATGAATGATATGAATGTCCGAAGTAGTTATTGGGACTGTGATAGTTGCTCTAATAACTTGTATTGATTTATATGCTTCTGAGCATAGATTACATTTTAAAGGTAAAAAAACAAACAAATTAGGATCAGTTTCCTTTTCTTAGACAGTTACTAATGAGATGGGAAGCATGGAGGAAAAGGGACTGGGCAGGAAGAATCCTTCCCAACAAACCGTCTATGAGCAACAGTTTCCAAGAACAGCAGGTAGATTGTGTATGTTCTTTAAAATGAGCAAAAGTTATACATAGAAATATTTTATATTTAAGAATTTTAAATGCCATGTGCTTCACAATAATTTATCCGTGCAGAGATAACTATGAGAAAGTATGGTGGATTAGAGTAAATTCAGCCCCATGACTGATTTACTATTTGTTTAGGATAGAAATTTTTTATCTTGAACTTTGTGAAGTGACAAAACTTTAGCAAGTCATAACACCAAAGTATTAATTATAGCCTGAATAATAGAGCATATGTTGTAAAAGAGACATTTCAAAATGCCAATGCTGAGATGATTGTAGCAAACACACACACACACACACACACACGCTCACACACACACACATGCAGAGCAATGCATTGCTTGAGCAAGAGTGCATAAACCCTTTGTGGCTTAAAACAAATGGCAAAATCTAAAGGTTTCACTTAGAAATTGAGATATATGACTTTAAACTTGTAGTACCTTGCCACATTGGTCTCATGTTCATGCTGGCAATAGTAAGCTAGAACTCAGAAACACCTGCTCAAAGACAGAAATTCTAACCACAACTTATACCAAGCCTTAGATCATTTTTCTTTCACAGCACTGGGGATAAACCTTAGTGCCTCATGCATACTAGGCAAGTATTCTACCACTGAACTACAACAGCCAATCCCCAGTTTTATACACATAGTCCATTTCACAGATTTATGTAACCAAGCTGGCACCTGTGAGCAACTGTGTTTGAGACTCTTGGAAGGTAAGCCACATAAATAAAATTCAACCTAAATCAGTTAAAGATGAAAATTATGATAATTTTTAAATAAAAGTAGTTGCTCTCCTCAACACATAATTCATCTTAGCGTGAAAGTAATCACTGAATTCTAGATTGAATGTGTTATTGCTCCCAGGGACCTTAGAAATCATCCTGCCAAACCTCATCTTTATTGGAAAATCTGAAGCCTAAAGCAGCTGACAAAACTGCCTAAGATCTTTTTTTTTGTGAACTGATACACAAAAACATAAATACTGTACATACTAATGGGGTGCCATGTAATGTTTGGTACATGTATAGCATGCATGATATTTAAATCCAATTAAATATATTTATCTCCTCAAACATTTATAATTTGTTTATGGTGAAAACTTTCAAAATCTCTTCTTTTGCTTGCTGAAATGCACAGTGCATTATTGTCATCTGTTGTCACACTACTCTGTAATATCACTCCAGAGCTTCTTGGTCCTTCTGTAACTGTAACTTAGTATCCAGTGATGAATCCACTTGTCTAAGATTCTTTAAGTTAGTTTTTAAAACAACTGGAATCAGAAATATTTCTCACAGATTTTTAATGTTATTGCTACTTCCAGTTAATAGACATAATATTTTGAAATAAGTTATTGAAATTCTCTATTTTTTGACATTTTATTTTTTATTAGTACCTCACAGTACATAATGTTTATATTCTTTGTATGGAGCTGGTACAGGTATATAATGCATCTTAATTCCTTTTTGCAACTCACTTTCCTCTCCTTCTTCCACCTTCCCCTCATTGCATGGTCCTCTCCCTATTTGAGAAAAATTTATCTCCCTATTTCCTATTATCTATCTTTTATTTTGCTCTTCATTTATAATTTGGGTTTCTTGTATAAGAGAAACCATTCATCTCACATTCCTTCTCTCCTCAGAAGTAGTCCTTGACTGCTATAGATTACCAGGGCTCCATGAACTACTTCACAATGTATAATTGGTACCACTCACCTGGTCACTTAATCATTTATTGCTTGGTGCAGTTACAGAACTCCACTGTATGCTTGTGTTCACAATGAGGTTGTAAGTTTAAGAGTAGGAGCACTATTATATACTTACCTTCCCCTCAACAACATTCAACACACTACTGAATACTTATTAAATGCTTGATTAATAGTAGTTTGATTGAAATGAGTTGCATTTAATAACCATGGTTATGGCTCAAATTAGCAGGCCTAGTTTACTTGGGTGTGTATAAAACAGCCAACCTGTCCCTTCAGAAGAGTAGGGACAATGCTTTAGCTGAAAGAATTTCTTATGCTCTTTATTCTTTGGCCTTTGGGCAGATCTGCCTTTTGAGATATCAAGATATTAAAATATAAGTTATGGCTGAAAGGATCAAAGAAGGATTTTGGCAAGTAACTTTATAGTGGAGAAACCTAGAAGACACTACATTGACCTAATTATCCTTTTCTGAATTTAGATTTTCAGAGTACCATTACTATACTATTTCACAGCCTCTATCACTTTCTACCCTGTTTTACAACTTTCTACCTTTCTTATGACAATTTTTAGCACTTGCATTGAATCATATAGAAATAAAAGAATTTGATCAGGCAAAGAACCCAAGACATCTGAGTAGTGCATTAAAAACAAAGACAATAATGCTGAATTTGGAAGTTCAAGAAAAGCCAGGAGGTATAAATCCTCAGCATTCTGGGGGCATACAGTGAATTTATACATTATTTCGTTATTTGTAATATGTTACTTCTAGCTCATAAATTCTGTTCTTCGCTACTCTGGAACTACTGGCAATTGTAGTTACTTATTGAAGATTGGGGTGTAACAGAAGAATTATAGTCAAATGCAGGAAAATACATGTTTTTGTTTGTGCTTCTTGTTTGTTGGTGTAATTTCCATGGCATTGTTTAGAGACAAAACAATATTATTTGTGGGGATAAGGCCAGAGAAATAATTTTTCTGCTGACCTTCTTAACCCCTCAGTATAACAAAATTTTGTTTGAGGCCTGGAATTGAAACATTTCGCTAATCATTAATATTTTTCAAAGTCATTCATTCATAATAAATGAGAAATTTAATTCTCTGAATATTTTAGTATTAACTAAAAGCTTTGATGGTGCATCAGTTAATTAAAATCTGAATCAAATTTGGTAGAGAAACTGCAGAAGATGATCAATATTACCTTTGGTTTGTAATTTTCAGTTTCCTGTAGGATTGTCAAGTACCTGATTTGATATTGACATCCCAATTCAAATATAAATCCATAATTACAAATAAAGGATTTAAATGTCCACTGTCCGTTAATTATTATTCTATCATATGAAAAGCAGGCATGCCTTGTCATGCTATCTTGCAATAACTCTGACAGATTTTGGCCATGCTTAGTATAAAATGACTTAATTTATTTAATTCATGTTTATTGGAAAACTCAGCCTTCCCTTGGAAACTTAGTATGTATCTTATCATTTTATAGACAGATCGTCCTGTTTTCTAGTGAAGAAATTTATTAGGATCAGTGTAGTTACTTATGAGTTTACCAAATCTCATAAGGGCCCCTTGTAAGAATGGTTTTAGAAGTGTTAAACAATTGATGGGAAGCTTATGCATAAGGACCTAATCATTTCAGTCATATATATGGCTAATAAGGTTGAAACCTCTGAGATGTCTCTTTTGCCTTAGCTTTCAAGCCTAGGTGCTCAAGAGAGGAGAATATGGAGAGCTATGTGAGCTCTAAGGCTTGCATACGGAATAAATAGAGAAATAATAGACTTGGGTAAAGAAGTTGCAACTGTTGTCTTTACTGAGACATCCTTTTTCTCTTCTTTCCTTCTATCCTCAAGTATATATCAATTTTTGCCATATTTTAGATGCTACCACATAGTGTAGTCTAAGAAATCTCTTTGTTATTGAGATGTGGCGATAAATTAGTTACAGACACTTCAGGAGACACAGGGAGTTAAGGAAGGCAGAAATTCCTGTGACTTAAATTTCTCTACTATAGGCACAGCGCACATAATGTGTGAATGACTGGGTTACTTGGATGTAGTTGTGGTGGAGGTTTCCCCATATAGCGCTAGGCACATAGTGCTCAGTAGGAAAGGCTGAAGTATAGCGAGCATTTACTAGGTGCCAAGTATTAAACTAAGCTTATTATATGTATAAATGTCCTTGATTCTCACAAAAGCCCAGTGGAACATATACTACTAGCATCCTCATTTGATTGAAACTGAGGCACGGAAAGATTAAATAACTTGCTTAAAGTCACACAGCTAGTAAGAAATAAAATTAATATTTTAACCCACTTGTGTGGCTCAAGAAAGTATCCTTAATTACCATACTGTACTGCTTCTCATTCACTGTTAGGTGGAATAATTATTGTGATCATTATTTGAAATTCTTTATATGAACAACCATTGGCTATAGATATCAAGAATATGTGACTTTTCTTTGTTTTATGCATTGATAGAAAATTTGTAAATTTTTGGCATTGTGAAACAAAATTATGGGTTAGTTATTTTACATGCTGGTAATGTTGCTTATAATAATAAAGATCATGGTTAATTACTAGATACCTGACACTGTAATAAATTCTTTACATTCTTTAACACAGATAGCCTCACAACAAACCAATGAGACAGGTACAGTCATCATTTTCATTTTACACATGTGAAAACAAGAGTAAAGAAACCAACTTTTTGTTATACAACCAAAAGCAATAGAGTAGGAATTCAAGACTAGGTCTCATCTCCATTGTCCATGTGTTTCACCTCCACTGTATACAATACATGTAATTTTGGCAGTCTATCACTTTATGTGCACCCCTCATATTCCCCTACAAAGTTACTTCTAAGACCTTTACTTGGTTCTCCTTTCAATTATTTTGCTGTGAAAAGTGGGTGGATAAGACCTTTGCACTGACATTGGTGTTTCATGTCAGGGGCATACAGTGGACAGTGTGGAAAGTAATAGCCTTGAACGAAGGGCATAGAAATTGTCAATAAAAACATATTGTATACTCTTATCTGCTGTGTACAAAAGCCCTTTTCCATCACTGAAGACAGAGCACTAAACAAAACAGGATTCTCTGCCCTTATGTGGTTTGCATTTTAGTGGGCAAAGGGCCTTGTTCAATAAGCAAATTATCAGTGTCACGGAAAACAGTATCCCAAAGAGAAGGAATAGACAAAGAAGGAGATATTTGGTTAAAGTGTGAATGATATGAGTAGCTTAATTGATAATTTTCAAAAAATGGAAACAAATCAAATGTCCAACAACTGGTGAGCAGGTAAATAAAATCTAATATATCTATACAATGGCATATCATTGAGCCATGAAAAGCAATGAAGTTTGATGTATACCACAACATTCATGAATCTCAAACACATTATACCTATTATAAGAAGCCATACAGAAAATGCCACAGTTTGTATAACTTCATTTATATGAAATACCCAGAATAGGCAAAATCACAGAGATAGAAAGTAGATTAATCGTTGCTGGGGCCTAGAGAGGGGAATAGTGAGTGATTGTTATTGTGTATGGGATTTAAGAATGGAATTCCAAATTTAGATAGTGGTGATGGTTGTACAACCTTGTTAGTATACTAAAAGCTACAAACGGTACAATTTAAAATGGTGAACTTTGCCAAGTGTGGTGGCGCACACATGTAATCCCAGCACCCGGGAGGCTGAGGTGGAAGAATCACCATGAGTTCCAGGTCAGCCTGGACTACATACGCGAGTCTGAGGCCAGCCGGAACTACTTAGCGAGACCCTGTCTCAAAAAAAAAAAAAAAAAAAAAAAAAGGAGGGGGGAGGGACTTCATAGTATCTGGATTATACCAATGGCGGGGGGGGGAGTCTAATGTTAAAATTAAACATGGGCGAGGTTTGTGGCTGAGTGACATTGCTTTTAGTTTAAAAAGCAACCAGACTACGTCTTGAAGTGGAAGCAAGTGATAGGAGCCCATTTCCCAAGCTAAGGCCCGCACTCCAACTGTAAAGTGCACAGGGCCCACACACTATGCTAGTTAGGCCAGCCCAGTAGATCACTGAGAATTGTGATGTAGCCAAGAACTCTCAGGACTTTCCAGTCACCTTTGAGTACAGCGCCGGAGTCGGTCGCAGGTCTGGGTGCCTCCGTGAACCATCTCTTGTAGAGCTAAAATTACTGAGGCAAACCCATTCAAAGACGACTGGGTATTTGAAGGTGATGCCTAGATGGTCAGATCCATGGTCTGAACTACTGCCTTGGTCTTAAAGGGACAGATTGAAGACTCCACTGTTGTCCTAGCGGTCTAGTCAACTCCAACCTAGATACCAAGTTATCAGAGGTAAGAGACTAACGAAAATACTCTATTAACGTATATAATAAAACAAAAGCCAGAAAATTTAGTAAAATACACTTGCTGGTCAATAATTAGTGTACCATTTCTATGTAACGTTCTCCTTACACCATATATAATATTGGTGTTACCAATTACAAGTGTGTATAGACTAGTGTTGAGCTTATACTTTTAAAACCTGAAAATTAATACCCCTGTCCATCAACTGAAGAATAACCAAATTATGATATAGTCTTACAATGGAGTATTTTCACTGTAAAAAGGAATGAAATACTGATGACTGCTATGGTATGGGTGAACCCTGAAGACACGGTGTTAAGTGGAAGCAACCAGTCAAATGCTAAAAGGGAAAGTACTATTTCTCCCTCTCATCCTCAGCATATTTCTGTGGGAAACTTAATTTGTGATACCTTCTTATGTAATTATCATATTTTTATAGTTTTTTTTGTTTAACTGGCATATATACTTTATAAATATTTATGGGATATAATATGACAATTTGATGCATGTATACAATGTGTAATGATCAAAAGAGTAATTAGCATTTTCATCTCAAACATTTATCATTTCTATTTGCTGAAAACTTTTGGACTCTTGTTTTATAGTTATTTAGAAACAGATCTAAATTGTTATAAATTATAGTTACCCCACTGTCTTATAAGACACTGAATCTAATTCCACCTGACTGTATTTTGTTACCTGTTTTCTATGAAATTTTACAATCTAGGTAGACCTCTTGCCTCCCTTACAACTCGGAAGTATTCTTCTTAAGGATCCAGGAGCCATCTCTTTGAAATGCAAACATCAACTGGTGTTGACTGGATTTAGCAAATGAGGAGGAGGGAAATTTTATATTATAGAAATTATACCCTTTCCAAATTCCCATGGTTGAAAATGCCATTTTTAAAATGTTGAAATTATTTTACCTTTCCCCTAAGTTATTTGTGTATATGGGAAAAATAATAAATAATAAATAATACCTAGCAATGGAATAGACTCCCCATTTTCTAAAGCAATGTGTTCAATATTTTTTCAACACACAGAATGGAAATAAATGCATCTTGGTTGGCATTATATTTCCAAGTAGTTTGCCTTTTACCAACTTAAACCAAATTGATTTAATGCATCATCTTTGAGGGAGATGAATTTCCTTGTCACCATCACAGATGCCTACAGACAGCTGAAAGCAGAATACATTATCAAGCATATGATAAGAAATACAAATATTTACCCAAAGTAGCCACAGCTAGCATTCTGCTTATTATTACAAATGAAACAACTGAGGTGAGAGAATTTAGAAGTTGATAAGAAAGTAAAAATCATAATATAAAATGTTACCTAATAATTTCATATTTCTATTGAACACATTTGGTAGTGAACAGCAAAATCCTTTATATTCATCATAGTAGGAAAATGGAGTCAAATACTTAATAGCATTAAATTACTCTAAAATTAACTGGAGTATTTAGATGCCATTATTCTTCATTGTAATTTCATCCATACTTTGCAATACAGTGCTTGAATAGACATGCCATTTCTTTTTGTAATTAAATCTATTTAACTAACACAAAACAAACATTATACATATTAATGAGATACCTTGTGATAGTTTGATATTTGTGTATGTCACGTAATGTTTAAATTAAATTAAACATGTCTGTCTCCTCAAACATTTGCTATTTCTCTATTTCTTTCTTTCTTTCTTTCTTTCTTTCTTTCTTTCTTTCTTTCTTTCTTTCTTTCTTTCTTTCTTTCTTTCTTTCTTTCTTTTTCATATGCGGGTACCAGGAGTCAAACTCAAGACCCCGCGCTTGCCAGGCAGGTGCTTATGCCGCTGAGCTATATCACTGGCCCGCTATTTCTTTATGATGAAAACTTTCAAAATTCTTTCTTCCAGCTTTTTGAAATGCACAGTGCATTACTGTTATATATAGTTACCTTGCTATGCAATAGCACACCAGAACTTCTTTTCCTGTACAACTGTAGCTTAGTACTAATTGATGCAAAATCATTTCTTAGGGGCCAAGAGGGTTGGGTGTTGCTCAATAGTAAGAGTCCTTTCCTGGCATGCATGAAGCTATGGATTTGATTCCCAGCACTGCAAAAAAATGTCTTAAATAAATGAATAACATATCTGCATTAAAGCTACCAAAATAATATTGAAATAATACAATTAACCATATATAAGATCAAAATTAGATGTAACATAATTTGATTTCTTTAATATTTCAATAGGTACTTTAAACTATTTTAATAGTTTAGAGTTATCATAGTTAACATTGATATCAATGGTTATTGACCAATATTTTCATTAGAAATGAATAGGTACTAAGTTATTCTGTCCTTGGTACAGAACAGGCCTTGAAGAATTAATCTTTTAGTAAGTCTTTGTATCATCTTGCCTTTGTCACTGTCTTTTATTGTTGTCAAGGTGCTGAAATTATTGTGCTCTAATCATTTCATTGCAATAAAAATAAACTTTTTGAGTTTCAATACATACTCAAACACAAGGCTGAAAAAGTGCTTTATTAAATGAGAAGCATTTCCAGCACATGGAATACTGTAATGCTTACTACCCAACCTTAGTTGATTCAGGAGTTCTGAGAAGTGACAGCCTCCAACAGACTAATAGTGAGTGTTGTTACCAATATTACTTCATTCAGTCTTTTCTGCAAAGCCAAAATAAATGATATCAAATGATATACACTTATGCAAACTTGACTTTACAAAAGGAAACACTTAAATGGTCATTTATCTACTAATGATATATATTGCGTATTTTACAGAATTATCTTTGTATACTATTCAGTTTTTTATTGTTTTAAGTATAGTTCAAAAGTTAAAGTTATATAAAACTTGTTAGACAAAATAGTCAATTTGATAATAGCTTCTGCATCAGTTAGGATCTCACTGTTTTGAGAGACTACTTAGAGAGGGATAATCTGGGCTAAGGGAACTGACAAGAGATGTGGAGATTCCCAGTAACTAATCCCAGTAGGAAGCCATTATTCCCTCTAGGCCTGAAGAGGCAGAGAGAGAAAATGTTATTACTGGAGTTTACAATAAGTTAGGTGTTGTAGAAGAGGGACTATCTTACAACAACGGTGAGCATAGTGAGACAGAAGGAAAAGGATGGATGAGGATAAATATATGGACTTTTCTCATATCTCCTCTTTCTCCCTCTCTTCCAAGCCTCTAATTTGATGCTGTTATGTTGTTGTTACCCAAGCAGAAGTAAGAACTGAGGTAGAAGAGCCAGCAAGAGAGCTCCAATACTGTTAGCGGAGATTAGCTTTCCAAGAGCACAGAGCAGTCTAGGGAAGGTTAGAGAATAATTCTGCAAAAGTGAGGATAGGAACAAACTGAGAGTTATTATCACAGTCAAAGATCGTGAAACATCATTTATTTTTCCCTAAACACATTTGGACTTCAACTATTAAAAAGAAAATTCTACTAGCTTTGTTTTTAACGCACTACTTAGGTATATTGTTTTCTTTTCAAAATTTTGAAATTTAGTGGCATGCCAGACTCTGCTTGAGGCCGTGGCAGTGGAGGCGCGAGCTGCACTTTAACATTCGCCTGCAGAGTCCATAAGAGGGAACACCGAAAACCCCGAAAAACTTGACCTTGAAGATGGCGAGTAATCAGCACTCTTATGATATACTACGGGAGGTAGGCCGAGGTAATTACGGTGTTGTGTATGAAGCTGTCGTCAAAAATACTTCTACGCGGGTTGCGATAAAGAAAATGCGATGCCACACACCTGAAAATATTGAATTAGCCCTTCGTGAGCTTTGGGCACTTAACAGTATCAAGGGCCAACATCCTAATGTAATTTCACTGGAAGAATGCGCCCTACAAAAGGATGGGATAGTGGAAAAGATTACACGTGACTATAATTCGCCACTTTATTCAGAGCTAGTAGAAGCATCATTAAAAGGAGGAATTGCCTTTTATCCCAGAAGTGACTATTATATGTGGCTCGTGATGGATTTTTGTGGGGGGGGAAATATGAATGAGTATGTATTATCAAGAGAGCCCAATCGTAAAACTAACACCAGCTTCATGCTTCAAATTAGCAGTGCCATAACATTCTTGCATAAAAACCAGATAATACATAGAGATCTGAAACCTCACAACATATTGATTTCCCCAAGCAGCCTCGATGGAAGTGATCTGGAGCCCACGCTGAAAGTGGCAGATTTTGGTTTAAGTAAAATTTGTTTCCCATCTGGACAGAATGCAGGAGAACCTGGCGATATAAACCAGTGTTTCATCTCCACCCAATGTGGAACCTGTTTCTACATGGCTCCTGAAATGTGGGAAGGCTGTTACTCAGGGAAAACGGATATATTCTCTCTAGGAATTATTTTCTGGGCCCTTCAAGAAAGGATCACTTTCATGGATCCAGAGACAAAGAAGGAACACCTAGGCAGTTACGTAAAAAGAGGAACTAAGATTGTCCCGATTGGGAAGGCACTTAGGAAAAATCCTGAAATGGAGCTTCTCATTCCTATGAAAAACAAGTCTATGAATGTGCGAATTAAAAAATTGATTAAGGAAATGCTGGCTGTAAATCCTGAAGATCGTCCAGACGCTTCGGAATTGGAATTCAGATTAGTAAAAATGTCATTTAGAGATAGCCGCTGAGAATGTGACATTATTCACAATTATTTTGGATGACATGTTGTTTCTGATTTCATGGTGATGCAACATTATGTGGCTGAAAAAGAATAATAAAAGCTATCTCCACGTTCCAAGCATTTGGGTTTTATTGTGTAATGTTTCTTTTTCTTTACTTTTCTGAATCCAAGCCGGCCATTTTATTAGTATGTTTTAAATGTGTATTACCAATGTAGGCATACATTTTTTTAGATGACCATTGGTAGAAGTTTGGCAGGAAAATTCTCTAAAAGCCAAGAAAAGAATCCAGTTTTCTGAAAATGTCTCAAGTATTTTAGACATTCCTTGTCAGTATTAGGCATTTCCATGGAAGAAGTTTGCATGTTGGTAATGCAACCTTTGAAGCTTATAAAGAAAACATATGTGTATATATTTATGTATATGTAAGTATGTGAATTTGTGCATTTTGCATTCCATATGAAGAAACTGTCACTGCTATTTAAATTATTTGTTATAGGTTTGAATTTTTGAGACACTGGTGAAATCAGTGATGAAAAATAAACCTCCCCTCATCTTCCTCACTGTCCCTCCCTCTAATGAAAAATACTAAGTTTTTCTAATAGTATACAGATTTTTTGAAGCCATCATTTTAGAGGGGTTATAATTATGAGTAATCATAATTGAAATTGAGCAATTCAAAACTGCAGAAGTATGTTTGAGCTCTCCAGTGCCCTATATCACTGATGCTGTTTTCTTCTGTCCCTTTGAGACAGTAAATGGTTGTCTTAAGCATTGTCACCTTTTTTCAAAGTAGATGTTGATACATATACAGTTTGATAAGGGGATAAATTACTGTGACATCAAGTACTTTTCCAATAGAAAACCTACTGATTTTATACAATCACTTGATATGATTTATGTCAAAAATCATGAGACTATCATTCCTCTTGAAGTCAGTTTAATTTTAACTGTATGGTTGTCTCCACTTTTCCTGTAAATGCAGATAGTTAAAATCTAAGGAAAGAATATTTTCCTGAAACACAACCTTAGTCTTTAAGGTTAAATAGACTTTACATTTTATCTAGGTTAATCTTTCTAAAACAGTGGCATCTTTCTAGAGTCTACTAGAGTCCAAAAAGTCAAAATAGAACTAGAATATTGAAATTATTGATAATTTGCATAATCTCCTTTGGTTTTTTTTTGAAGTTCCACAATTTTTAGAATATTACTATCATTTATTTCCCATTTAAAATATGTTCAGAGGATAATTGAAGGCAAAATATCACAAAAAATTGGAGTACATAAAATTTCTATACTATGTATTACTTAATCTGGAAGTTTAAAATTTGGGCTGAATGATTTTATTGAAATAAAATTTTAAAATGAAAAAAGTAATATACATCTAATATCATTTTCAAGCTATTAAATATGAGAATTCTTTTGGAAAGTGTCAATATACTGAAATTTCATGGTAATTGACCCTCTGATTCACCAAATGAATTGAACTCAGATATGACTGAGAGGTTGGAGTTGCTGGGGAAAAAAAGCACATTATGATGTCTAATGAATAATATGGCACCTCGGCAGATGGGTGGGTGTATCAGTCAGTGTTTTACTAGAGAAAGAGATATAACACAAAATATACGAATGTATAAGAAATTACAAGGTTGGCTTACGATGGTCAGCCACAGAGTTGGATGAGGAAGCGTGCAGAGACAGAGGGTGTCTGCACAATGGAGATTGAAGGTTTCAGTCCAAGGCCTGGAGTTCACTGCAGTGTCCCATGCAAATCCATATCAGGAGGCTGATGGATCTGTGATGGAAAGCTAAAAAGTCTATTCCAGAAGGCTGAAGTATCCAAGGTGGAAGCTTACAAGTTTGCACTAGAAGCCAGGAGATGAAGTCCAAGCTGAAGGGGAAGACTGGAGCTCCTCCAAAGAACAGAAGCCAGTCTGTCCTTCCTCCTTTCCCCTTTATATCATCCAGGTGATGAGTTGCCCTAGGGTGGGTCTTCTACAACCTAGGGTGTAGAATTGCTGAGCCAATTTAGTTAAACTTCTAAACTTCTCAAGTTGACACAATCAACCAATCATTACAAACCATCTATTGTCAACTTGGCAACCAGACACATTTCTTTAAATTAGTCTCCAGATACAAAGACATGCTCGTAATTACGCCTAACATGTTATAACTATCCTGTGTACAAATGGAAACACATTCAATCCCTCCCCAGAATAGGAGTTAAGTTTTCTTTGGGTGATGCTTACTCTTATCATTTCATAACTTCAACATAATAACACAGGTTTAACAATCCTTAAGAACCAGTATTAAGTCTATCAACATTATATTTGTTAGGTCTGGTGCCAGTAAAGACAAAGAAAGGAAACTATGAAAAGCCTTCAATGTGGGGTGCAGGAAGGCTTCTGTAGCATGCAAGAAACCCTCAGAAGGGGAGACTGCAGGACAAAGTATTTATGGGGCTTGACTGGGGCTGGAGTTTGGAGAGGTGGGGGCCAGGTGATATCACAGAATGTGATTGGTGGATATCTGGCACATGTGCGAAGTGAGGGGGAGGGAGTTCCCTCTGGGGTGGGAAGAAGAAGGAGGAAGTGGGTGATATGCTGCTGTTTTTAGGCTCTCCTCCATGTTAGACCATCGCCATGATGACTAAGCAGCTTCCACATGGGCTAGGACCCATCATTCCCGTCTTTTTGTTTTTAGGGGGTGACGACTCTCTTAGGCTACTTCCTGCTGAATGGGTGTGTTGTGATAGGGGGTCAAATTGGGAGGATGGGTCATGCCCATATAGAGGCTGGTGCCAGGTGTGTCAGTCAGGAGGAGAAGTTCCTGGGCGGTGAAGGCTCTTATCCTGGATTGGAGAAATCTCGAGAAAAGTTTAAATAGGGTGCTATAAGGAGTAGCATTATTATCATGATTATGGGGCCCACGAGAGGGAGAAGAAAAGGAGCCCATGATCCAAGGGTATTATCCCACCATGACCAAGGCAAAGAGATGTGTCCATAGCCCCACTGTTGGCATTTTTTGTCGAGGTAGTTGTGAAGATTTTTTACCTTGTTCATAACTATTCCAGAATCATTTACAAAGTAGCAACATTCCTCTCCTAGCATAGCACAGATTCCTCCCTGTTTGGCTGTGAGGACATCTAAAGCTCTGCAGTTTTGGAGAGTAACTGCTGCCAGGCTATTTATCTGATTTTGGAGTGAATGAATGGATGTTGTTATGCCTTCTATTTGTTGATGGAGCTCTAGAGATAGTTGATGGTAGAAATGAGTGGCTGTGCTTATACCTTCTGCCCTGAGACCAGTTCTGAGGACAGAGAGAATGCCCACACCGACAAGAATTGGGACATGAGTGACTCTGGTCTTTCGGGTAAGGTATATATCATGAGGCTGGGAGGAGAGAGACATTTCTATGGTATCTTGAGAATTTAGCATTAGAGCTGGGACTAGAAGGACTAGGGTATAAGATCCTGTCCATTGGTTAGGAGGCAGGTGTAAGCTCCTGCCTGACAGCCTATAAACCACCCTCGGGGTGGGCAAACAGCTGTGTCCTGAGGGGAAGTAATATTGTGAGTGCAGTGGGGAAGATCTCCCATTTGTAGTGAGAATTCTGGGCCTGTGAGAGCAAGCAAGTAGGGTTAGTGGGCCATTGATAGGGACTATAGAGATGGAGAGAGGGCCCACTATAATGGGCCTGGATGGGTGAGACAGATGGGAGGCATTCCAATGTGTAGGGGAGGCTATGTATAGATCTTGGCAATATGGGACACAGAGCCAGCATTCCATGAAGTTGGAGGAATGTGAAAGAGTGTCGTACGCATGGGAGAGGAGTTGAGGGATAGGTGAAGGATGATCTGGATTGGGCAAATTGGTATGAGAGTGTGAGACAGGTATAAGGAAGGAGTCAATGATAGGAGGTGAGGTTATAGGTTGAGCCCATAGAGTGAGAAAATTCCCTTTTGGTGTACTATGTGAAGGATCAAAGTAAAGGCCCCAAGTTTTTCCTAGGAGATATTGAGGATGTGACGCATTTTTTACTGAGCTTTACCTGTTTAAGACCTTCTTTTTCTCTGTCATCTACATCACTTACACCTCCATAGAGTTGGGCTGAAATGAAGGGGTCTGATTGTTTCCAGACCTTGTTTGTTCCCCAGTAAATGCTGATAGTTTCACATCCCCATTTGTTAAGGTAAAAATAATAGGGATCGACACAGCTATGTTGTGGGAGGTCGTGGGGTCAGAACCAATCCACGTTGGCAACAGCAGACCTTATGAGATGAATTACAACTACGGGCTCCCTGATTGTCCCAGGTTTGGGCATAAGGTCTGAGATGACAGTAGGGAATTTCAAAGACTAGTGTGGAATTGGGGGGAATGAAAGTGCGGGAGGTAATTACTCCACCATCAGACAAGGTAAGAGAAAAAGTATAAGTAGGTTTTGAGAGTGGCCCAAGAGATGGGTTAGAGAGAGTGGGAAATAGGAGGAGTAAAAGGCCTGGGAGGTGAATCATATTTGAAAGCTGTTGGGAGTATGCAGTGTGGGATATTTTATCAGACAAAAAAGAGTAAATATCCCAAGGTTGTTACTGCAAAGAAGAGAGTAAAGGTTATTTTTTGTATAGTTTGGAAGTCCCTGGGGAAGACAGCCCAGAATCCGATGGTGAAGAGAATAACCAATAGAAGAGAGTAGGCCAGAAACTCGATAGGGTAGCAATACATGTGTTAAGTTGGAGGATTGTTGGAGAGTTTGGTGAGATGAAGGTGAGTGGGGGATAGGAGATGTGATGACCACTCTGGAGATAAGAGCTTGGAGTTATAGATATCAGGATTGTTGAGGTACCATTTAACCTGAGTGATGTGGAACCAGGATGGAAGGCCGGTGACTTTGATTGCAGTTGGCATTGTGAGGATGACCAGGTGGGGTCCGGCCCACTGTGGTTGTAATCCTGTGGGCTCAGAAGATTTGAGATGTATTAAGTTTCCAGGGATTATAAGGGCTTTTAGTGATGAGTCATTTTTTGGGTTGTGGTAGGCATTGGTCCACATGTTGTTATGGCAGGTGTCTAAAGAAGGAAAGAACTGGGATATAATCGGTGATAGGTGGGAGGTTTTGTGATACTGGTAAGCTCTGAAGTAGAAAAGGTCTACCATACATGAGCTAAAAGGGAATTAAGAAGGTGGGGCTCGGGAAAGTGCTCGGAGTCGAGTTAGAGCCAAGGGGAGAAGTTGAGGCCAAGGTAAGTGTAACTCTAGGATGAGCTTCGTGAGGTGCATTTTAAGGAGACTGCCTTCTCTACCTTTCCTGAGGATTGTGGATTGTATGATATGTGTAAGTGCCAGGTGATGTTAAGGTTTGTGTATGCTTGTTGAGTGATCTGGGAAATGAAGGCTGGACCATTGTCTGATTGGATAGTTTTGGGTAAGCCAAATCGAGGGACAATCTCTTGGATTAAAATTTTAGAAACAATGTCTGCAGTCTTTTGGGCAGTGGGAAAGGCTTCTATCCACCCCAAGAAGGTGTAGACAAAGGTGAGGAGGTACTAGTAGGTCTTATAACAAGGCATGTGTGTGAAATTGATTTGCCAGTCTTCACCTGGGGTGTGTCCACAAAGCTTGGGTTGGAAATGAAGGGGGAGGTAGGTGTCCCTGAGGAGAGGTTTTGGCACAGAGCTGACAATTGTTGGTGACCTGGCTAATAATGACTTTTAAGGAAGGATGGGTAGTGACTGGAGTCAAGAGTTTATATAAAGCCTGAGTGCCTACATGCAAACAGTTATGAAAATTAGTGATGATGGTTAAAGCCTGTTGCTCTGGGAGGAGAAGTTTTGATTCCTGGAAAATCCATTCTTGAGTGTTTCGACTATAAGTAGGTTTGTGGAGTAACTGTAAATGTTTTGATGAATTTTGAGGTGGGGGTAGAGCATTTGGGATGAGCAGAAGAAGGTGTGAAGGGTAAGATTGTGCAGCTAACTCTGCCTGCGTGTCAGCAAAGGTATTGCCTTGAGAAATAGGATCTGATGATGTCTGGTGTCCCTTGCAGTGAATGACAGCTACCTGTTTTGGGAGTTATGCTGCCTCTAGTAGCTTAAGAATGAGGGGTGCATTGGTGATGGGGGTTCCTTGAGTGTTGATTAGACCTCTTTCTTGCCAGCTAACAGCACGGGAGTGAAGGATGCTGAATGTGTATTTTGAGTCAGTATAGATATTTAAGATTTTATTCTTTGCCAGTGTGAGAGCTTGTGTGAGGGCAATGAGTTCTGCTTTTTGAGAAGATGTCCCAGGTGGCAATGGGCTTGCCTCTACTACCTTAGTACCATGGACTATGGCACATCCTGCTCATTTTCATGTGTCTGTGTTAGTAGAGCTGCCATCTATAAACCATGTGTCAGAGGCTGTAGAGAGAGAAGTGCTACTGATGTGGGGGAATGGGGTAGGGGTCATCTGTAAGACCTCAATGCAATTATGGTGAGGGATCCCATCAGGGATGGGGAGTAAGGTGGCTGGGTTGAGGGAAGTGTTGGTGGAGATAGTGATTGAAGGGTCTTGTATGAGTATCAAGTGAACCTGTTGTAGACGAGAGGGAGTCATTAGGGCCAGGAGTGTTTTGTGTGAAATGAGCTCATTAAGGCGATGAGGTGAGTAAATTGTGATTGATTGTCCTAAAGTGAACTTTTTTGCCTCTTTGTTAATGTGGCTGCTGCGGCGAAAGCCTGGAGACAGGGAGGCCATCCTCATGTTGTGCTGTCTAATTGCTTTGAGAGGTAGGCGACTGCCTGAAAGGAAGATTGCCGCAGTCCAGCTGCTGCAAGGTCGGGGAAGTCCCGAAGGTGGGCGGAAGCGTCCGCGCAGTAAGAAGGAGACACCACACTAGTTGTCCTCCTGTTATGCTATTTTTTTCTGCTCTTTCTACTTTATTTTCTCAAATTAAGCATATATATATACTATTTTTATTGGCAAAGCATAAAAGCATGATTATGTGAACAGAAATCGCAAGCATAAAAGCATGATTATGTGAACAGAAATCTTTGGCAGACAGTATGACATTTGAAAGATGGTTACATTGTAACTGATATCAAGAAGGGACTGTACTTTTCTGTTGTTTCTATAACTACAGGCCCATTTTTAGAATATGATGGATCAAGGTTAATGAGGCGTCTCACACCTGTTTTTTCTCAATAATGTGGTTTGTTTAAAATCAGTGGGAAATGTTATAACCTGATAAGGTCATTGTAGCCATCAAAACAAACTAGCATTTCAACAATAGTTAAGTTTCTGTTTTTTATAATAGGTTTCTGTTTTTTACAATAAATTTCGGTCTCCCCATCTCAAGGTAAACTCCTGTACATTATGTGATTTTTGGTTTTGTAGTGGGCATTGTTGTTATTTGTGAGAATAACATCTGTTCTCTCCATCAGTCATCAGAAACTTCCAATCTTTGCAATTGTATTGTTTGAGAAATGATTTTATACAAAAGCACTCTTAGTAATATACTCAGGAAAAGAAGTCCCATGAGAAATTCTCCCACTACCCAAGCATAGAGGAATGTGCCACGTCGCCTCTGAGAAAGCAGTCTTCCTTGAAGCCGTGCATTTCCCTCTTCCCTGACCGTGTCAAAGGGCCGAGGTGGCAGGGGACGTGGCAGAAGATCCCTTTTTGTGTCCCAGGACTCCCACAGCATTGTGGTTTTGAGAAGTGGTGTATAAAATAAAGGGTTGAGTCGGGTTTGGGAAGGTGAGGGCAGGTGCCCTTAGGAAGGCCTCCTTTAGTTTATAGAAGGTAGAATGTATGGGAGTTGTGGGATCTCTGATAGGGAACCTTTGGACGCTCTATATAGCGGTTATGCTAAAGCTGCAAAGTTAGGAATCCAAAGGCGAAAAAAGTTAGCTAGACCAATGTGGTGGGTTGACAACTGGCGGTCAACTTGTAACACCCACCTGAACTGAATCAGCATGGTGCCTGGTGTGGAGGACCCACCTGAGGACTGTTGCCAACAACATAAAAAGGAGAACTGGTGAGGAAGAGTTGGTGCTGTGGGTTCTCCTTGAGGAGCTTATCACTCTGGCTTTCCTAATAGGAACTTGGCTGTTCTCATCATCGGAGGAGCTTGGGACCTCGTTGTCATTGAGGATGGCTGTGGTGCCTTTCGGGGGAGCTCTGGTCCTTACTCCAAGCATCGCTTCCTGGCTCCGGGGTAGATCCCTCAGCCTGCTGGCACAGATCCTTCATCCCGCTGGCTCAGACTTTCTAGCTTCCACCGCTGACCTTTGGGCCTTCCCAGTGCAGATTTGTGAAATATCCTTGCATGAGACATTGTTGTGGGCTCTGGGCCTCTAGTTGGACTTGTGGACTCATGCAGGATGCTGCTGTAGAATCCAGGCCTTCAGCTGGATTCTTTGGGTCTTTAGTGTGTGGACAGATTGCCTGCACTTTTTGTATGTGACTCTTTGGGTGACTATTATAAAATAATCCTAAAAATTATGTGTCCTGTATTGTATTGTTTCCCTTGCAAACCCTGACTACAACAATCAAGAAAAGATAAAACTTGTTTTGTGGTTGGCACCTGGAGGTCATGGAGAGCTTTGTGTCATTAGTAATTGAACGAGCGGTGGGGGTAAGGGTACGTCCCAGATAGTTGACTTTTGGTGATGCTATTTGGGCTTTGGTAGGGGACACCCTATAACCACGACCTGAAAGGAAGTTGAGGAGAGTGGCCATACGTTGTATAGCTAGACCATAGGATGGGGAACAGAGAAGGAGGTCATTGACATATTGAAGAAGAGTGCTGGGCTTGAGATCGAGGGTCACCAGGTCAGAAGCCAGGGCTTGGCCAAAGAAGTGAGGACTATCTCGAAATCCCTGGGGTAATACTGTCCATGTAAGCTGTGAAGAGTGGAGAGTGTCTGGGTCTTCCCACATGAAAGCGGAGAGATTTTGGCATCTGGGGGTGCAGAGGAGTAGTGAAAAATGCATCTTTAAGGTCTAACATGGTAAAGTGGGAAGTGGATGGGGGAATGTGGGAGAGCATAGTATAAGGGTTTGGCACCACAGGGTGAATGGGTGTTACTGCTTGATTAATGACCCTGAGATCTTGGACTAGTCAATAGGAGCCATTGGGTTTGAGTACCAGTAGAATAGGGGTATTGTAGGGTGAATGGGTAGCTTTAAGGAAACCATTGATTAATAGGCATTGGATTATAGGTTTAAGTCCCCATTGGTGTTTGGGGGCTATTGGATATTGGGGAACACAGGGAAAAGCTGAAGGGTCTTTAAGGTGAATCAGTACGGGGCAGCGTGGGTTGCACGAGTGAGGCTAGAAGTGTCCCAGACTATAGGATCTACAAGTGAGGAAGGAAGAGGGGGAGTGGAACTAGCATTGTGTTGTGATTGAGTTTTAAGGACGAGAGCTGTAGGGAGGGAAAAAGTGATAGAGAAGTTAAGTTTTTGGCGAAGATCCCTGCCCAAGAGGGGTGTGGGGCAGGTTGGGATAACAAGAAAATTATGGGTGAAAAAGAGTTGGGAACTGGCAGGGAATGGGTCCTGTTTGGATGGGTTGTGTAGGTTGGCAGTCAACTCCTACAATGGAGACTTTAGATCTGGTACAACAGCCTGAAAACTCGGGAAGAACACTGTAGGTGGCCTACGTGTTGATAAGGAAAGAGAGTGTCTTACCTGAGATGTCTAGTGAGACTCAGGGCTCTGAGAAAAATACCTTGATGGGGGCCATGGGCCCCGAGCCCCATCAATCCTCTTCAGCGGCAAGGCCAAGCAAGTCAGCTAGCAATGAGTCTGGTGGTGGCGGCAGTGAGATCTCCTGTGAGGGTAGGGAGCTAGATGACTTACCTGCTCTCTGGCGGACAGGGCAGTCACACTTCCAATGACCCTCGAGATTGCAGATAGGACAAGGTCCCGGTGGTGTCTGTGGGTTGGGGCAGGTCCATGCCCAGTGTCCTTCTTTTATGCACTTGAAGCATGGTCCAGGAGGGGCTCGGGAGCTGGTTTCCCCTTTTTTTAGGTGTTGGGCCTTTATTAGGCCGAACAGGAGCCCCGAATGCTGCAGCCAAAAGTTGGCATTTAAGCTTTGTTTTTTGAAGACTCTTTTACTTTTGTTGTTCCTCTCTATTATTAGAGACCCAGAAGGCCACTCCCTGTGGGGTTTGAGGCCCAAGTTCTGGTTTATTTTGAGTTTAGCTCGAATGTCGGGGGCTGATTAAGAGATAAAATGAGAGTTAATAATGGTGATCCCTTCAGGTGATTGGGGTCCACGTTAGTGTACCTAATGAAGGTGTCAGTGAGATGGGAGAGAAACTCAGCAGGGTTTTCATCAGAGCACTGAGTCTGTTCATGAAGTTTTCAATAATTTGTTTATGGGCAATTTTGTTTAATCTCGCTATGATGCAACCAATCATTCAATTCATTCTCTGGGATCCGTCGTTGCCCTGATAGTCCCATAAAGGATCTGCATTAGGGACAGCTGCTGCCCCAGCAGGGTGATTAGCATTTAATTGATGTCTATGATCAGCCTCTGCTTGGGCAGCATCCCATAGTTGGACCTTTCATTGTGGAGACAGAGTGGAAGTGAGGATAACATATAGGTCTTTGTAATGAAGTTCATAGGAATTAATAACAAATTGGAACTCTTTTATATAGGTGGATGGCTCTGCGGAGAAGGAGCCAAGGCGCTGTGAAATGTGAGAGAGGTCAGAGAGAGAGAAGGGAACATGGATGCAGACCAGGCCTTCAGGCCCAGTGACCTTGTGGAGGGGAAGTAGGGATTGAGGTGGCTGACTATCATCCAATAAGGAGTCGTGGCCATCACATGACCGGTGACCATAAGATAGTTGCCTATTGTCACATGATGGGACCTCAAAAGATGGCGGCTGCCCATCATGTGAATGGTGACTGTAAGATGAGTGCCTGTGGGAGGAACGAGATCGCATATGGTGTGCTGGCGGAGAGAATGACAGCAGAGAATGTGTGGAAAGTGAAGGGGAAGATGGCGCTGAGGGAGCAGGGGAGGGAGGAGAGGTAGGAGGAGGGGAGGTTGATGGAGGGAGAGGAGGTTGAGGGAGTTGGGGGGCTGTGGAGGAGGAAGAACTGGTTGAGGTTGTGGGGGATATGGGGGGGCGAATGCAGAGGGAACCTCATCAATGGGGTCAGAGGGAGGTTCTGGGAGGGCGTCTGGCAGTGTGCAGCCTGCCAAGAGCACCTGGGACACCCCATATGCCTGGAGAAGGGAGAGGCGCACCCTGAGAGCAAAAAAGGCTTGTACATAAGGGATTTCTAACCATTTGCCGGTGCAGTAGCAAAAATTGTCCAGATCATGGAGGATTTGAAAATGGAAAGTATCCTCCTTACGCCAGTGGCAGACATTATCGAGTTTATATTGAGGCCATGTTGTCTGGTAGAAAAAAAAATATTTTTTTGGTTTGATGCCCTCCCAGAGACTGAGGGTGCTAAGATTTTTTAAAAGGCACCCTAGCAGAGTGTGTTTTTGGGGTCAGGAAGGAATATATTCCATTGTGACCAAATTGGAGGTGAGCCAAAAGGCAAAAGCCAAGCACAACCCCTAAGAGGATCATCACCCTTGTTGGGATGTGTGAGGAGAGGATTGCTTGTTGGCCCCATTGGTCATAACCTCAGGGACAGGGGCATCCCAAAGGATGTGAGGGAGTCCTGGCATTGGCCATCGACTTCTGAAAAAATGAGACGAGATCAGAAACTCCCAGAAAGAGAGATTGGCTCACCTGTGAGAGGCGATGAAGGTCAGTGTTGGATGTAAGCTTGCAGCAGCAAAGGCAGGGCAAGAAGAGGAGGAAGGGTGGCTTGTTGGTGGGGGGAGCTCAAACTGGGGTGACCCCAGGAGCTACACACCCCAACCAGTCTGAGTCATGGCACCAAAATATTAGGTCTGGTGCCAGTAAAGACAAAGAAAGGAAACTAAGAAAAGCTTTAATGTGGGCACGGGAGGGCTTCTGTAGAGTGCAAGAAACCCTCAGAGGGGGAGGCTGTGGGACAAAGTATTTATTGGGCTTGGCTGGGGCAGAGTTCAGAGAGGCAGGGCCAGGTGACATCACAGAAGGTGATTGGTGGATATTTGGCACATGCATGAAGTGAGGGGGAGGGATTTCCCTCTGGGGTGGGAAGAAGAAGGAGGAAGTGGGTGATACGCTGCTGTTTTTAGGCTCTCCTCCATGTTGGACTGTTGCCATGATGACTAAGCAGCTTCCACGTTGGCTAGGACCCATCAATATTATATTAGAACCATATTAGGGGAGAAATAATACAATTACAATCCATTTTCCTGTAGCTGATCATGGGGTAATAGCTGGTATTTAGAACTACCTTCTACTACCCATTCTGTATTCCCTTGGCATTCAGCAAGCACCTCAGCAGGTCTTGGTTCTTTCCCTGGTGGAATGACCCGTACCTTCATTCCTTAAGGCTCTGGAGCATTTGTCATTCTGCTTGGATTATGTTGTCGTAGTTCCCTGTTGAGTTTAATAACAAGACATGGTAATACTAAGAGGTGCACTGAGGGATCTCCTGCACTCCATATATACCCATCCTTTCCTCCATTGTGGAGTAGTAGTACAATTTCCCCTTGACAGTCTGTGTCAATCACCCCTGACAACACTGTGACTCCCTTTTTAGCTTGTTTCCTCAGAGGCATGAGGAGACTAAAATGACCAGGGAGAAGTCTTAACTTCCAGTTCAATGGTATCATTGTTGTGCTTCTGGTACAAGCATTTCTCCCTCTGGAACTAAGACTTCTAAGCCAGCAGAACATAAAGTCATGAGAACAGGAAGTAAAATTTGCTAGTGGATCACTGGGGGTAATGGTGAATGGCACCATTCTCTCTTCCACCCCTTGATTCCTGTACCTGCAAAACCTGGCTATGGGAGACACAGTACCATATAGTGGATGCCAATTCAAAGCATATACAGCATTTTGAAGTACCTACCCCAGCCTTGCAAGCTATTGCCACCTATCTGGCACTGTAACTGTGTCTTCAAAAGACTATTCCATCTTTCTATCAATCCAGTTGCTTCTGGATGGTGAGGAACATGGTAAGACCAGTGAATTCCATGAGCATGAGCCCATTGCCTCACTTCTTTGGCTGTAAAATGTGTTCCTTGGCCAGAGGCGATGCTATGTGGAATTCCATGATGGTGGATAAGGCATTCTGTGGGTCCACGATGGTAGTTTTTGCAGAAGCATTAAGTACAAGGGAGGCAAATCCATATCCAGAACAAGTGTCTATGCCAGTGAGGACAAAGCACAGTCCCTTCCATGGTGGGAGTGGTTCAATATAATCAACCTGCCACTAGGTTGCAGGTTGATCACCTGGGGAAATGGTGCCATATCTGGGACTCAGTGCTGGTCTCTGCTGTTGGCATATTGGGCATTCAGCTGTGGCTATAGCCAGATCCATCTTGGTGGGTGGGAGTCCATGTTAGTGAGCCCATGCATAACCTCCATCCCTTCCACCATGGCAACTCTATTCATGAGCCCATTGAGCAATGACAGGGGTGGCTGAAGAAGGAGGTTGGCTGCTATCCACAGAATGAGTCATCTTACACACTTGATTGTTAAAGTCCTCTGCTGCTGAGGTCACCAGCAGAACTCTTTTGGTGAGTGTTTACATGGGAAACAAATATTTTTACATCCTTTGCCCATACAGAGTGGTCTACCCACATACCTCTTCCCCAAATATCTTTGTCACCAATTTTCCAATTATGTTTCTTCTATGTTCCTGACCATCCTATCAGACCATTGGCTACAGCCCATGAGTCAGTATACAGTCAGATGTCTGGCCATTTCTCCTTCCAGGCAAAATGTACTACCAGATGCACTGCCCAAAGTTCTGCCCTCTATGATGATTTCACTTCACCACTGTCCTTCAGGGATGTCTTGGAAAAGGGCTACAATACTGCAGCTGTCCACTTGTGGGTGATGCCTGCATAATGTGCTAAGCCATCTGTAAACCAGTCCCTAGCTTTCTCTTCCTCTGACAGCTGATCATATGGTACACCTCACAAGGCCATAGGTGCATGCTGGGAAACAGAAGGCAATATGTTAGACATAGGAGACATAGGTATTTGGGGAACTTCCTCATTTAATTTACTTGTGCCCTCTGGACCTGCCCTGGCTCAATCACAATTATACCATTTCCATTTAATGATAGACTGTTGCTGTGTACATCCAAACTTATGATTCGGTGGACCAGATAATACCTAGGCCATGATAGGCAACTCAGGTAGGATGCTGACCTTGTGTCCCATGGTCAAGCATTCAGTTTCCATTAAGGCCCAGTAACAGGCCAACAAGGGAAAGTTGGGAGAGTAGTTGTCTGCAGATGGTGACAGAGCCTTACTCCAAAATCCTAAAGGCCTCTCCTGCAATTCACCTATGGAGGTGCCTGCCAGAGACTCCAAACAGCACCTCTACCTGCCATTAACACTTCAAGTACCAGTGGGTCTGCTGGGTCATATGGTCCCAGTGGCAAAGCAGCCTGGACCTGTTGCAGAGCCTTTTCTTGTTCTGGGCCCCACTCAAAACTAGGAGCTTTCTGAGTCATTTGGTAAATGGGCCAGAGTAAGACAGCAAAGTGAGTGATACGTTGCCTCCAAAATCGAAATAGGCCCACTAGGCATTGTGTCCCTTTTTTGGGTGTATGGGAAGGCAGATCCAATGCTTTATCTTTTATCTTAGAAGGAATATCTCTACATGCCCCACAACACTGGATTTCTGGAAATTTCACTGAAATAGAAGGACCTTGAATTTTTGTTGGATTTATTTCCCATCCTCTGGCTCTCAAGTGCTTTAGTAACAAATCCATAATGGTTGCTACTTTCTGCTCACTTGTTCCAATCAGCATAATATCATCAGTGTAACAGAAAAGTGTGATATCTTGTGGGAGAGAAAGACAATCAAGATCCTTATGAACTAAGTATCTATCCTAATTATGCATTCTGGAATAGGGGAAATGACCACAGGATGGATTCTTGGACCTACTGGACCCACTGGGAGTCAGACCTCTGCTAATACTCCATTGTGACACAGGGCTGGAGAGTTACTATAACCCCGAGGTAGGACAGTGAAGGTGTATTGCTGGCCTTGCCAGCTGAAATTGTTTCTGATGGTCCTTATGGATATATATGGAGAAGAAGGCATTTGCCAAATCAATAGCTGCATATCAAGTACCAGAAGATGTGTTAATCTGCTCAAGCAAGGAAACCACATCTGGTACTGCAGCTGCAATCGGAGTCACCACTTGATTCATTTTATGGTAATCTACCATCATTTTCTAGGACCCATCTGTCTTCTGCATAGGCCAAATGGGAGAATTAAATGGAGATGCTGTGGGGACCACCACCCCTGAATGCTTCAAATCCTTGATGGCGGCACTAATCTCTGCAGTCCCTCCAGGAATGCAATACTGCTTTTACTATTTTACCAGGCAAAGGTAACTCTAATGGCTTCCATTTGGCCTTTCTAATCATAATAGACTTCACACTACAGGTTAGGGAACCAATGTGAGGATTCTGCCAAGTAGTAAGTATATCTATCCTAATTATGCATTCTGGAACAGGGGAAATGACCGCAGGATGGATTCGAAGACCTAATGGACCAGCTGTGAGTCAGAACTTTGCTAACACTCCATTGATCACCTGACCTCCATGGACCCCTACTCTTACTGGAGAGCCATGATAACATTTTGGATCCTCTGAAATCAGTGTTAGTTCAGAACCAGTGTCCAGTGTCCCCGAAATGTCTGATAATTTCCTTTCCCCCAATATACAGTCACTTTGGCAAAAGGCCTTAGGCCCCTCTGTGGAAGGATGAGACAGAGATTGACTATAAAATTTTGGTGCATTGGGATCCTTCCCCAAGGGGACCTGGCCTCCCCTTCATTCAAGGGGTTTGGGTCTGTAAACTGGCTCAAATCTAGGAGCTGGTTGAGGGGTTATGATTCCATGTACCACAATTTGAAGTAGGTTTCTGTTCATTTGCCCTTAATTTTGTTTTTGATTATATAAATCTAGTAAAAATTGTGTAGGCTTCCCATCTATTTCACTTTTGGGAACACAATGGCTGATTAGCCAGTGCCACAGGTCTACACATATCAGATTATTCTGGTTACTGTTCTGCATCTGTTGTCCATTATAGTAAGTATGTTGACCCTGCATTTGGTGATTAAGTGCTGCCAATTGATCTCTGCCACTCCAGGATCCAATCAAGCCCATTTCACTTAAATTTCCCAATTGAGTAACTGTGGTCCCCACTGTAAGGTCTGGCATACAAAGAAGAGCAATGACAGGCTCTTCAGGGATGCTGGTGCTCCCCTCATGCATCTGTTTCTCAACAGATTAGTGTGTTAGTGAAAGTACATTTTCTGTATCATCCCAGTGTGGAGGATTAGGCATAACATGACAGATCCACTCCCACATTCCCATTTCCATATGCCTCTGAATCCCCTCATCAACAGTAAGCCATGGAATATCAGGCATTTCTCACTAATTCACACTGGACTATCTTTTGATCCATACTTCTGCCAACCTGCCAAATAAACTATTAACACCTTTCTTTACTCCACAAACTGCAACATTAAATTCAGAATCCCTGCTTAAAGGGCCCATATCAAAAATTCACCCTGATCCAGGTATATATTTTTGCCACCATTATCCCACTCCCATAAAATCCATTCCCACACTTGCTCATTAGGCCTCTGCTTATAAGAGTTAGAAAATTCAAGAAATTCTTTGGGAGAATAGTGGACCACCTCATGGGTCACACTATCTCACCTTTAGGAGCCTTCCACGAGTTGAGCCTGGTTATAGGCCTAGAGGCAAAAATACATGGTGAGGGTGGTTTCTGAGGAGGGTCAGCATTATCCTGCTTGGTCAACACAGGATTGGTTTGCCCAGGTAAATTAGAAGAGGCCAACATTGCAGGGGGTGGAGGTGGGGATGCTTCTGCCATTGTGGGTGGGGGAAATCTCTTCCTTTGGCAAAATAATCTCATTAGCATCTAGAAACTCCACATCCTCAGCTTCATCAGGACCCTCCCACATTTCTCTGTCCCAGTTTATGGGATTTTATGCTTTTCCAATCAGTGCACTCACCTTTGCTTCAGATACCCTTCAAGGCTGAGCATTAAACTTACACTGCAGTTCAGCCAATCAAATGATGAGGGCCTGTGTTTGGGTTTCTGCAATCAGCCTTGTGGCTAAAAAGACAGTAGATTTTCTTTCAGGACACACTTAGAAACTTTTAAATTTCTTATGTATATCTGGAGCTGGGAATTTGAATCTTTGAGCTCCTTATTTTCCTTTATGAATTTGTCCTCAGAGCCAGAAGACTCTAGACATTTTATGGATGTCTTGAGCTCATTGTTTTCCTTCACTAGTTTGTCTGGGGTTGCTAAGACCAACCATCTAGAATCATTATGTTTCCTACTTTGCCAAAGATATTCAAAACTTTCATGTATGGAGGCACCAAATTCCTTATATCTCACTTGTGGATAATTGAATGGATCTACATAGTATATTACTTTAAACAGTTCACAGAAAGAATTATCATTATTCCCCACAGAATTAGAAGGAGAGACCATGGTGTCTTTAGGTCTCATCAAATTAGAAAGCCAAATCCAGGAACCCCTAAACCATTAAAGAATTTCATCATTATAATTCTTTTTCTGTAGAGCCACTCATGGTACCAAAATCTGTATCCATCAGTGTTTTACTATGTTTTACTAGAGAAACAGATATAACATAAGATGTACAAATGTATAAGAAATTACAAGGTTGGCTTATGATGGTCAGCCACAGAGTTGGATGAGGAACAGTGCAGAGGATGTCTGCACACTGGAAACCAAAAGTTTCAGTCCAAGATCTGGAGCTCATTGCAGTGTCCATGCAAGTTCATATCAGCAGCCTGATGGATCTGTGAAGGAAAGCTAAAGAGTCTACAATGGAAGGGGAAGAGTGCAATGGAAGCCTGGAGATGAAGTCCAAGCTGAAGGGGAAGACTTGAGCTCCTCCAAAGAACCGAAGCAGATCCATCCTTCTTCATTGGCCCTTTATATCATCCATGCAATGAGCCACCCTAGGGTGGGTCTTCTATATCCTTGGGTGTAGAATTGCTGAGCCAATTTAAACTTCTCAAGTTGACACAATCAACCATTACAGTGGGTAATAGCTTGCCAGCACTATATTTGCTCTTCACGTATCTATGTACTTGGAGCCAGTTTCCTAAGTACATGATTTTTGGCCCTGCCTCATTTAAAATAATTAAGGATTATAATTTATTGTCTTTTTTGTTTTGTTTTTTGTGGTGCTTGAGTTTGAACTCAGGGTCTTTTACATATTACACGGGTGCTTTACCACTGAGCTACATCCCCAGCCCTGATTATAGTTTATTTTGAAAGATTTCACTTGTGAAGTAGAAATTATTTTTTTCATTGGAGTACAGTGTGAGGTGATCAGGAAGTATTTTCTGGAATTTCCTCAAGTCCTTGTATTCTAAAATAGCCAAGCAAAATGATAGTAAATTCTTCATCTTCCTTTGTTCTTTCAGTCAGAGGTATTTAGTAAGTACCTACTATGTGCTCAGCATTAAAAATTAGCTGATAAAATGATAATTTAAAAATGGCATTTAGCTAAAAGCTTTTCCCAGCCAAGAATAAAAATAAAATATGATTAGTGATACTTGGAAATTCCCAGATACTTCCTAGAGGAAAAATAAAATCAAGAATTCATGCATAGTCCCTTGCCTATAACAGGTATTCAATAAACATTTATTCCTCATAGATTCTCTTGCCATGATTTCTATAGTGTTTTATGGAATTTGTCTTCACTGAAAAAGACCAAATATTCATATAATTTTGTAGGCAGCTGTGTCCAATTATTATGCAGGGTTTTTACAGTTAGTTCTTGGAATGTTATTTTGTACTAGTTGTCACTTAGAAAGATGGGGTTCCTTTAGATTTTTAGTGCTAAGGGATACTTTGTCATTATGATGAACTAAGTGCTAAGTATCAGATACATAGTACACAGAATAGTTCTTTCTGCTTGTCTTTTTCTTTGTTGTTGTTTTTAATTGTAAAATGTTATCAGACTATTGTAACAGCTACAAAATAATTCACCAGCCTGACAAAATGGTAAAAATAAATCATCAGTATTTCAGAAATGAAAGCAATTTCTGAAAATTTGTTTTAAAACTGTTGAATATATTTTATTAGTCAACTTCTTGTTCTTATAGTTAAATACCAACAGAGGCTACATATGAAGAAATGTAGGCTTATTTAACTCACGGTTTTGGAGGTTCAAATTTGAAGATCAGGAGCCTTTTTTATTTGGCCTCTGATGAGTGCAAAGGCTAGTTGGATATCAAGGCAACATCAAATACATGAGAAAGCAGTCATATCTTTAACAGGAGCAGAGAGAAAGAAGATGGATGTGGCTAGACTTGCTGCTTTCATCAAATGATCTCGGGACAACTACCAGAGGTGTCACACAAGAACTATTGAAAGGTTCACATGAGAAATACCACATGACTCAATGACTTAAGGACATCCCAATTGGCTTCACCTCCCAAAGTTTCCACTACTTCCCAATAACACCACATTTGGACCAAGTCTTTAATTTCAGTCAACCCTTGGGGGACATGCAAAACCACATTCAAAACAAACTGTAGCACTTAGAAATTACAGCAGGTTTGACAAACATGCAGGTTAATTCTTGTTTTAGTATTTTTTCTTAATTTTCATAGAAATGCAGACACTAAGTTGACTATTAATTTTGAAAAAAAAAATAAATATAAAGAACATAGCGCAAGTGAATGGAGAAAATGTCAATTAATATACATCATCAGTATTGGGAGAAAAATCATAGGTGTACAAGGGAGGTGACAAATCACAGTCTACATGCCATATCTGCAGAAGTCAGCTGTTAATCAATGTAACTGATATTATTATTTATGAATTGCTTAATATGTACTAGACTTTCTCTGTATATTTATATAATTATAGTTGGATGACCTTACCAGTACACTCCTTTTGCATTAGGAGACTAAGACTCAGATATGAAGTAACTTGTCAAAGTCACTGTTTTCTGTCAAAGAATGTAAGTTTAGTTTTGCCATATTTCCTGAGCTTCCACAAACAGAAGTGGAGAACCTAGAGCTTTTCATGATAATTCTGCGTATTTAAATATAGATTGACTTTATTTTGCTTCCTGGTCAAATAATATACTTTTGCAGGTATGATATAGTTGATAGGCCACTGTCCTTAGATTCTAACCTACTCAAGTATAATTATAGTGTCACCAGAATCTTTAGAAAATCTACCCAAAGTTATGACCAATGGAAAGATTTCTGATACTGTGTCAGACCTGTAAAAGGAACATTTGGAACAAGGGAGACTTTTGCCCATGAAATCTTACAGATGCAATTTAACATTTGTAGTTTCTGGGTAGCTGGGGAGAAGGAAGTTCTTTGAAGGGAAAAGTTTCTAGAAACATATTTGTATATCATATAATTACTGCACTCCCAATACCCAAGAGAGAGAGAGCACACCACTTCACTCTATTCAGGACAACAATATAAACATGTACTGCCCTATGTTTCACAACAGCCCAACAAAATACACCTAGTTCACGAATAACCATAGTATTATATGAATAAAAGCAAAAAAGAAGTCCTTTCTTTTTTTTTTTTTTTGTGGGTACTGGGTGTCGACCTCAGGGCCTCTCGTGCCAGCAGGCGCCCATGCCACTGAGCGATATCACTGGCCCTTTTTTCGTATGTGGGTTCCAGGAGTTGAACTCGGGCCCTCGCGCTTGCCAGGCAGGCACTTATGCCGCTGAGCTATCTCACTGGCCCAGAAGTTCTTTCTAATTTATATTAATTTCTCTTTTTTCCATCCTCCCCACTGATACTGTAATCACTAGAAGTAGTTTCCCGGACATTATAGTTTCAGGGCCCCTAGAATTGGGAATTATATTGGCAGCCAGTAATTTCTTTCTCTGTAATTTATTCTCTTCATTAGATTTTTTATAAGTACGTAGTGTGGAAACATAATCTGTAGTCCTAGTGTTGAATTTACATTGAAAATGATAAATATATATGGAAGCAGAGGGTGCACATGCAATTTTGAGCAAAGAAGCATTCCAGTCCATTGCAATGGATGTGAGGAAGAAAAAAAATAAAATAATTGGTTTGGACATCTAAATGCAGTAACTCCAAAATTGTAGCAATGCCTCATTTATTTTAGAAAGAAAATGTAGATTTAAATATATTCTTTGGTTATTCATGCCGGGCATTTTGTTCTACCCTCACTGTTCCAACAAAGAGAGCATTAAACATAAAATGAGAAATGTGGAACAGATTTAAACTCCAAGTATAATGTATAATTCTTCATACTATTATTTTGAATGAAGAAATAGTGCCATTTCATCCAAGAAAAGTGCTGTATTTAGTGAAAGCTGTATTTTATAAATATTGTTAAAGAAAGTTTCACATTTGGAAAAATATCTAATTCTGGGGAAACTTCTAGACACAGAAAAGCCCAATTAACTGGAAATAATGGGGAAGGATTATAGAGAGTGAAAAGATAAGGATAATTGGAATCCATGAATAATCCTTCTTGTTTAAATCCTTAGTTTCAACTTGTTCTTCCTTCAAATAATTTATGAAAATAGCTCACAACACAAGGCAACTGGTTTGAATCTAAACCTTTTCTCATGTAATATACATAGGAATATCTCAATAATGAACATTTTTATACTTTAGTGAACTCTTAATATACACTATAGGGCTGGTGAGATGGCTCAGCGGTGTAAGCACCTGCCTGGCAAACGCGAAGGCCCAAGTTCGACTCCCGGAACCCACATACGAAAAAAGGGCCGGTGATATCGCTCAGCGGCACAGGCGCCTGCTGGAGCACGAGGTCCTGAGTTTGACCCCCAGTACCCACAAAAAAATAATTATATATATATACTATAGTGTATACACATATTATCACAATCCTTGCAACAGTCATGCAAACTAGATATTACCACCAGGTAGCTGAGGTGCAGTGAGGTAAAGTGGCTTAAGCAAATTCACAGTTAAATTTAAACCATGGATTTTGATTCCAAAGCCAATGATATATTGTCTCAAGTATAATTGGCAAATTGTACTGAGTACTAGGAAAAGACGAAAGTAGTGTTGATAATTTATAACTGGATGTAGCACACTGGAATGTAGTTACCTTTACCGTTATTTTTCCATTTATATGTTTTTTTCTTTACTACCCATCTTAGAGGAATTTATTCATAATGGTTTAACAATTTATTCCATATAATTTAAGGCTACATATATCATCAAAAGACTGATGTCATTAGTATTTTAAAATATAATTGCCTTTATGTAAATCATTAGATCATATATGCAGTGTGATCAAAATACACAGTGAATGTTTAAATTCTAAAAACAATTAGTGAAAATGTACTACCTTAACCTCCATCAATATACTCCTCCTTGCTTCACCTCAAATGCACTTATTGCATCATTCTGGCAACTTTCTGCAGTAGTCCTTTAAGTCTTTTGTGTGAGTGTGTTCAAGAGGTATGATAAAATATGCAGTGAATGCTGCTGCCACATGCCATGTAATAGAAACAGGCTTGTTAAATCATTAATGTGTGTCCTCATCCACCTAATTCACTGGATCTGGCACCCTGGACTGCTGGCTTTCCCGGAAGTCAAAACGACCTCATAAGGAGAAAGTTTTGATTTGATACAGGACATTGAAGAAGCCAAGACAGCACAATTAAAGACACAAAAAATGACTTTCAGAACTGCTTCAGAAAGTGGTAAGAATGATAAGACAATTATGTTTGAAGTAAAGGGGAGCATTTTGTCCTTTACTATAATGATAATTTTTAAATTTAAACATTCACTTTATTTGTTCATCACATCTCCTCTGGAAACAGATTATAAACAATGCTTTATAAAATGATAATTTTAAGAATCCTGCCAAATGACAACACTTACTTAAAATATACTTGAGGTAACCTGGACTTTTATTCCATTAGTCAGTTTGTTCAGTGTGCATTTAAGGCACATCAGTGGTATACTAAATACTCTTAGGCATAATGTGGCTAAAAAGATTAGTCTACAACTTCAATGACCTAAGAGGAAAAAGGAAGCAAGTACAGGTAACTACAATTAATAGGCAATTTACTATGTGATAAGTAACTGTTCTAAGAATGATAAGATATTAATTATATGGACAGAAACAAGGAATGTTTAATAAATAGAAAATTTCAATGTGGCACTAGCAAGGCATAAGGAAAGGAAATAAACTAGTAATATCCATAGGAGAAATGACCAGCTCAGCAATCCAACTAAATTGTTAAAAATTATACTACACCCTCTTCTTTTTATTCAAAGGGGAAAATATATATTAGGACTTAATATACAGAATTTTAAATAAATGCTTATATTTCAGGCCCTGGATTAGGCACTTAATGTACCAATTAATTACCTAATTTTATTCTCCCAACAGTTCTGTAAGGTAGATACTATTATTGTCTCTTTTTAATGTAGAAAATTTAGGCCTAGAGCCAAGTCTGATTTAACTACAAAGCACGATTTAATACCACGATCAATACCTTCCTTGTGTAAGTTAAAACAACACCATGAAGAAAGAGTCAGTACATTGTGATGGGGGAGAATACAGAATCTGACCAACTGGGTTCCATGCCTTGGCTTTGCCAAATATAGTGTTGTATGTGACTCTAGGACAGTTACTTTATCTAAGCCTCTATTTTCTTATGTTTTCAGTGGGCATAACATGTTCTCTTCAACATACCTATTTAGTTCACTTCATCATATCTATTTAGTTTAGATATAAAGCATAGTGACAGTTATATTTCATATGTAGATAGTTTGTAATATAGCAAGGATTAAAAAAATGGACTCATTTATTTATCCTTATCTCTCAAAGGGGGTAATGAAAAAAGAATTACTCTCTCCTATCCATCACAAAGAAATTAAGACTGAAGATCTTATAGTAGAAAGAAATTGTGAGATGACTACAGATGTTAGTAGATGACTAAAATTTGTTTCCCAAGGGAGGGGAACCAAAGTCTGATAATGTCTGTGTGAAGTAATGTGAATTTATGTATTATGATACCTTTGTTTTAGTCTATTTTCTGTTGCTATAATATAATTCTACAGACTAGGTAATTTGTAAAGAAAATGAGCTTATTTTCCACACAGTTCTAGGGAATGGAACGTCTAAGCATTATGGTAGCATCTGGTGAAGACCTTCACAATGCATCGCAATATGGCAGAAAATGAAAGGGCAAGCGAGCATGTGCAAAAGAGAAAGCCCGAGAGGCCAGGGTCATTTCTGTGACCTGTTCTCACACTAACTGACCCACTCCTTTGATAGTTATGTCAATCCATGCAAGAAGACTCCACTCTGACAAGCCAATCACCCAGTTCCTGACATTCTTACATTAGGATTAAGTTTCTAACATATGAATTGGGGGGGTGGCACATTCAAACCATTGAGAACTTCGTATAAAATACATGGGAGGAAGAACAGTGAAGTTTCTATCCAAGATGTTGAAGGGAGATTTAAAATATGAAATCATTATATGCAAGCCACGGCAGAGATACAAAATTACTTTTAAAATAAAAAATAATGACCTCTACAGTGGGAAGCTTTGATGCATAACCCAAATGAAAGTATAACTGTATGTTGAAAGAAAGTCTTCATCAATTAAAAGAAGCAATTGGTCGGCAGAGAAGCATGAGGAATAGAGAGACAGAGATATGGCTTACATAACCATGTACTATGCCAGGCTGATTTAAATTTTCAGTTTCATGGCAAATCCTTCTTACTATAAATACAACTATATAATAGCTCATAAACAGAACTGTCCTATGGACGGATATTTAGGCAGTTTTCAGTGTTTTATTAGTGTAAAGCAGTGGTGGTGAACCTATGGCACACATGCCACAGTGGGCTGTTTATTGTCATTGAAAGCGCTAAAAGGTTTGCCATCACTGGTATACACAGCATTGTAGATGCCTCTTTTTGGACATGTATAAATATATAATCAGGGCTCAGTGATAAATGTTTATGAGTAATAAATCAGTGTTAGACCTTTCATATATGTTTAGTACTGTGCTATACAAGGAAAAGTACCTGTTTTCAAGGGATCTTTAATCTGGCTAGGGAGTTTAATATATGTGGCCCAAACAAATCACCATTTGTTGTCAAATTTTCAGATTGTCAGTGCTCCAGAATGGGTGAGGACAGATTTTAGAAGCTCATTTAAACCTAAAACTAAGGTAGACCTTTGTTTAGATATTAGAAACCCCTATTACCATAACCCACTTGTAAATCTATTGAAATTCTACTCTAGTTGAGAATGTTTGTAATTTTATATGTAGAATAATAAAAATATATTTAATTACTGAAAGTAGGAAATGCAACAAATGTGACTTGGATGGTTATGGATTGAATTTCCTTAGGCTGCATTCACATCTTCAAATGCTATTAAATATCTTCAGCATAGAGAACCTTGATGAGCTTCTTAAAAACAGGCCAAAATTTAGATAATCTATAAGATCTAAATTCAACTATAAAAGAAACAACAGCATCTACTACTGCAAATACACACACACACACACACACACACACACACCACTTTAATTCTCAAAACAAATTTAGGTAGGTGCCATTGTTATACCATTTTTATTGAGGAGAAAACAAAATTTAATACGTAAATGATTTAAGCAGGAACTGCAGAGCCACTAGCCCCAAAGTTTACCTACTTAACTGCAACTTAGTTTTATTGTGTTTGGGGTAAAAGACATAGGAGATGCCCTGACCAGGGTATGAACAACAACAAAATTTCTCCCTTCCCTTTATCTTCATTGTAGTAAATACTATGTGGCAAGAGAGTTATCTCTGAGACCAGGGTCTTCATTTATATACAATGTTGTAAATAGGGTTACTGAAACTTTATGACTTAGTAATGTAGGTTAGAATATAATATATTATACCGGTTTAAAACAAAGTCTCTGGAGACAGATTTCCTGGATTTTAAAACTGATCCTGGGCCAGTGAGATGGCTCAGCGGCGTAAGCGCCTGCCTGGCAAGCGCGAGGGCCCGAGTTCGACTCCCGGAACCCACATACGAAAAAGGGGCCGGTGATATCATTCAGCAGCAGGGGCGCCTGCTGGCCCGCGAGGTCCTGAGGTCGACCCCCGGTACCCACAAAAAAAAAAAATAAATAAAATAAAATAAAACTGATCCTACCATTTATTATGTGAAAGATTTTGGACAAATTACCTGAACTCTTTAGTTTCTTCATTTACAAAATTGATGTGTGAAAGAGATTAAATGACATCTTCTATATTCAGTGTTCAGTACAATACTTGGATTATAGTAAATACTCAGTGTTAGCTGTTATTTTCATTCCCACTCTGACTGTGAAGATAGTGAATTTGCAAGTTAGCAAATTTGCTTAGATCATTGGTTTCTAAACTTGATTGTACATCAGTTCCTCTTAAGATCTTGTTAGAGCGTGGATTTCTGGGATATATACCAAGCGTTACTTGTTCAATAGAGCTGGGTTGGGCCTGAAAATTTTGCATTTCTACCAAGTTCCTCTATGATGGTGTGCTGTGGGTTCAAGGACCATGCTTCAAGAACTACTGGGTTAAAGAATGGTGTTAATTAAAATTAGGTCACAACTTTTGCCTTAACACTGGGCAGGTTATTTTGGTCCTCCATCTTCTAAGTATATCTAGAACTTCTCAGAGTGGCTAGATCTTTTAGAGACTGGCAGTCATGTGGGTAGTATCAAGTTCCCAATCACTGAATTAAGGAAAATCAACTCAAATTTGAAAGTAGAGAAGTGAATCCATCAAAATCTTACCACTCATTATTTCTGGGTGGTGAGATTATGAATACTTTGACTTTCTTTTAACATTTTTTGTTTCTGACACAGTTACTCTGAGGTCTTATCAATGTTATAATCTGAAATGAATTTTTTTTTATGTGGGTACTGGGAGTCGACCTCAGGACCTCGCGCTTGCTGGGCAGGCGCTTATGCTGCTGAGCTATCTCACCGGCCCTGAAATGACTTTTTAATGAAAATAGAATACTTAAAAAGTAGCTCCTCTATGAGGAACTAAAGTGACTTTTGTCCATCTTCCACACGTTAAACCTTATTCCATCCAGGCTCCCCTCTCAGAGACACCCATCTCTTACACTGAATGTGATTCTTGATGAATTCATTGCAGCACATCCATAATTACAGGATATAGAATGTCTCCCTCAAGACTCAGGCTGCTGTTTCAATAGTTTCTTGAATTCATTTTCTTACTCTCTTTATTTGAAAAAATGATTCGTTAGTTATCCATTTAACAAATTAAGTCCTGTGTGTATAATTCAGAGATAATGTCTTCTCTTTTCATGTGTCTAACATGAAACACTAGGCCACTAATAAAATAATGAGCCTGTTACATTTCAACAAATTGTTTCTGATAAACTAAAGTAAAAAGATAATGGTTGGGTTTAAAGTATAAACCAGGTGGTACTGATTTGTCCACTGCTATGAACTGTTTCTCTACCAGTAATGGCAAACTTTTTAGAGCTTTCGATGATAACACCCTGCTGCGGCATGCATAGCATAGGTTCACCATCACTGCTTAAACCATTCCTGAAAATTCGTTAGAGCACATTTGTTATAAAATTTAACACTGATTAAATACAGATCTAAAAAGCCATAAAACCCAACATAATTGTATAAGTTATTTCAAAACATATTTATTGGACATCTATTACGCACTTAGCTTTATACTAAGTAATGTGGGGGTTACTTAGGCATAATTTTTATATATTATTATTAGGAGCCTTCTTCTGTTATAAACTGCTTCACCTTCATGTATAAAGTATCAGAATAATTACACTATGGACTCAGGGACTTGGGATTTGAAAACCTAGCTCTTATTCTTTATCTGTCTGATCATGGGGAAGTCTATTAATTGCTAAGTGCCTTAAATGATAAAAAGTAGGTCCTAATGGTTTCTAGCTCATATGGTTGTTAGGAACATTAAATGAGTTAATATATGTAAATTACCGCTTCTGAGTCTGGTATTTATTAGATACTCAGTGATTTTAGGTATTATTATTACAGAGAACAAGAAGTCTATCTTCAACAATCAATAAACTTTAAATGCTTGCAATTCCCACAGCTCCCTTTTTGAAGCAAAATGTTATTTTTCTACATTGTTATTGTGCCTTAACTCTGCTTGTAACTGTAACTGGTGACATAATCCTTATTTACTAGCAAAGGATCATAAGCAGATAAATTACTGAATCAAAAGTGATTTACAGGAAAAGCAATCTCCACATTTCAAGTCTTTTGCACCATTACTTTCTTTTTCCCCAAAACTGAGTTGATGCTGTTGCTAACCTAGATTATGATATTTCAGATATCACTCATCTTAAGTCCTTGCAATAATTTTTCAGAAATTTCACCTTTTTTATGCTTTCGAAGTTTGATTTTTTTAAACAATCACCAGGGAAAATAAACTCTTCCAGACCTGCATTAGTCCTGATAGGTTTCTCTTGAGATGTTGGAACTAGTACAGAGTACTGTGTACCTGATCATGGGATGTTTTTGCAGCTAAACTAGATAGCTGAGATCTTAGATTCCAATCTTATTTTATTTTCTTTCATGGGCCACAAAATGTAAAGGGAATTCCAAGGAGATTTTTGAATTTATTGGCACTTGAAAATAATTGCACACTGAAGTAATTTTTTTCGGTAATCTTGACTTTGTTTTGACAAGTATATATTTTATTTCTTCACTCACTATCTAAACCTCCTTCCCTATGACCTTTTAAATTAGCTGTGTATTTTGTCATGATACTTACTACAGTAAAGCCTAATGTGTTGGAGAGCTAAACTTGACACTGAAAAAGTTTAGGTCCAAATTGATTATATTCATTAGGCTTTATAAATGTAGTCCACTGAAGATTGGATGATGAATGTCAGCCAAAGTTTGTTACCCTTTTTAAGTAATTCTTTAAAAACATCCAATAGAAAACATATTATACTTTCAGGTAGCCACAGTATGTCTGACTTGAGTGTTAAAACTTCAGTTTCAAGTGTATTTCCTAAATCTACAAGGGAGATTACTAGAAGGAAAATAATAAAAAGTATAATTTAAAATTATCAGTGGAAAAAATGGATTAAGAACAAATGTAAGAGGGTAAGAAAAGAGAAGGAAAACAGAAAAATGAAAAAAGAGAGAAATACAAGCTAAAAAATATGGTATAATTAAACCTAATATCAAGATCAAATAAAATGATTAAACTTCCCAGTTAAAAGACAGTTTGAGAGAAGAGAAATTTTTTTAATGTTTATTGGAACATATATGCAGTACATAATGATTATATTCCTTATGGGGAGTTGGTACATGTGCATAACACATATTAATTCTTTTTTCGTCCTCCTTCCTCCTCCCTCCCTCCATCTCTTGGTCCCCTTCTCTGTTGCAAAAGCTTATCTCATTTATCAGAAACATTGCTAAAATTTCAAATCACAAGAATGCTGAAAAATTTTAAAAATGCCAGTAAGCTGCTAGCCAAATTAGTGCTATGTTGACTCTATTTAGTAAAAGAAGTCACTGAAAATAATATAAGGCATGATATATAAATAAAAAGCAATGTCTTCATAGATATTGAGCATTTCTAATCTTGTTGTACCTAGACACTTCAGTATTAAATAAGAAAAAATATTAAAATGTGGAAAATTCTCTAAAATAAATGATGTTATTGGACATCTACTGTGCACCTAGCTTTATACTAAGTAATGTGTGGGTTACTTAGGCATAATTTTATATATTATTATTAGGAGCCTTCTTCTGTTATAAACTGCTTCACCTTCATGTATAAAGTATCAGAACATACTTCTAATGTTTTATATTTCAAAGATACTAAAATAGTGAAATCATAGGTTTTATACATTTTACATAAAAACACACAAGCTTTGTCTAATTGACACTTTTTTGTTTTGTGTAAAAAGTGGTGCATAAATTAGCTATAGTATGTTTATTATTTTTAATTCAAATGGAAAATATTTGTGAATTCTTTTTAGTTATAAAACAAGTTAGTATAACTTTCAAAATATTATACAGACAATACCAATGATTAAAACATAATTAAATCAGGAGTTAAGAACAGAACATATATAAATAGATTTTTCTAGAATCTGAAAAGCACATATGTAAATAACGATCAAGTAAGAAAAAATGAAAATTTGAAATGATTTTAACTTAAGACAACCCAAATGCCCATTAACCGAGGAATGGATAAAAAAGATGTGGTATTTCTACACAATGGAGTACTACTCAGCCATAAAGAAAGATAAACTGGAAACTTTTATAGGTAAATGGATGCAACTCGAGAAAATACTCACAAGCGAAATAAACCGGATGCACATTTGTAAACATCGTATTGTCTCCCTAATATGAAAATGCAATTTCACTGTGACTATTCCAAAAAATAAATAAATAAATAAAAAATAAAAACCTTTCTTAACTGTGCCTACAGTCTGTCAGTGTAAACCCAAACTCAAGAATTTGAGGAAGCCAGGTGTGATGGTACATGCCTATAATCCCAGTACTTGGAGGCTGAGGCAGGAGGATTTGCTTTTGAGGCCAATCTGGGCTACATAATGCGTTAAAGTCCAGCCTGAACTACATGGTGAGACCGTGTCTCAAAAAAGCAAAAAAAAAAAAAAAAAAAAAGAGTTTGAAGAAAATAGCTGGACCTATAATCCTAGCTACTCTGGAGGCTAAAGTAGTAGGGTCATAAATTGTAGGTCAGCTGTCGGGCGTGGTAGTACACACCTGTAATCCCACCACTCAGGAGGCTGAGGCATGAGGATTGCTGCAAGTTGAAGGTCAGCCTGAACTATATTTTAATATATGTGCTACTGAGGCAAGCATGAGCCTGAGGTATATAGTGAGACCTGTCTCAAAAAAAAAAAAAAATCAAGGTCAACATGCTTCCAAAATAAAGAAAAGAAATTAAAGGAAAATGTGAACAGCTGGAGATCCAAGGCCTTGTGCGTGCTGTGCTAATTGAGCTACACCCCTATGCTGGGTGTGGTGGCACATGCCTGTAATCCCAGGACTTGGGAAGCTGAGGCAGGGGAAGCTAGGACTTGGTAAGCTAGGCTACATAATGAATCCAAGGCCAGACTGAGCTACATAGCAAGACCCTGCCTCAAAAAAAAATAAAAAAAAGAAAAAAGAAAAGAAAAGAAGACAGAGTTTCTACACAAAGAATTATAAAAACTGGGCAATAAAAGCCTACAATTTTTTTTAACTTTGCTAATTATTTGAAATAATGTTAGTATTGTGGTTTAATATATTTTTCATATTGCAGGATAAGGTAAGGTAAATCAATTATAGGTTAACAACTTTAGCAATCCAGACTTTTTTTAGGGGAAAAGAGATAAAAATCAAATCATGTGAAAATTTTGGCATTGGTGTCTAATACCTTTTCTGTTGAAGGGAACTAGTAGGGCCAGGCATGGTGGTGCATGCTTGTAATCCTAGCACTTGGGATGAGTTTGAGGCCAGCCAACCTGGACTGCATGATAAGGACAAGATCTGCCCGACCTAATAAATGAATAAAAGAGACCTTGTCTCAAAAAAAAAAAAAAAAAAAAAAAAAAAAAAAAAAAACAGTGGATTTTTGAAGACAAGTCAAGTCTGGGTCAGGGAAGATACAGGGTGAACCTGAGATATCTTGTTTGTGCCCTAAAGCAAGGACGCTTAAAACATTAGCGAAGTTAACTTTTTTGTTTCCAGTCATGAAAGAAACTGTTACGGAATAGTCCCTCTCCTGTAATGACAAGAAGTTGGAAAAAATATATCAGGTGTGTTTATACATTGGACAATAGACAAGGAAGCAAAGTGAAAATTATGATATTGTCTTTGTTACTCTGAAGTACTTTGTGGACCCCAGTTTAGGGAGACAGTATCTAATCAGAGCACTACAGTCTAGTTACACCAAGGAGGCAAAGTTTTTATTTTGAGGCAAGGACTCACTAATTTGCCCTAGTAGGACTTCCAAACTATTGTGCCCACAGAATTTGTAGACAAGGATATAAAAGCACTATAATTTTATTGTACATGTTCCAGAAGCTAGAGAAAAGATTGAAGATGCAAAATAGGGGCATAGAAAAATATAAAGATATGTGTCATATATTTATGAATATCTGTATTTATATGTGTTCCAAAAATGAAAAGTACAAGCCAGATGTGGTGGTGCATGCTTGTAATCCCAAGTACTCAGGAGCCTGAGGCAGGAAGATCACAAATTCAAGGTCAGCCTAGGCAATTTTAGGAGACGCTCTCAAAGTAAAAAGGGCTAGGGAAGTAGTTCAGTGGCAAGCCTGAGGCCTTGGCTTCAATCACCAGTACTGAAAAATGAAGGTGAAAAGTACAATGCTGAGGTTAAAAAATATGTTAGATGATAGATAGGATTAAGGGAAGATTAGATATTGAATAAAAAATAATTAGTGTACTTGAAGACGTAGCAATACTATCTACACAGAGTGGGAAAAAGAGTTTTTGAAAATGAAAAGAAGCCAGGCGTGCTGGCACACACCTGTTATCTCAGCCCTTGGGAGACTGTGGCAGAAGGATCTCTGTAAATTCGAGGCCAGCCTGGGCTACATGGTGAGTTCACCTGTCTCATAGTGAGACCCTGTCTCCAAAAACACAAGAAGGAAAGAAAGAAAAAAAGTGAAAGACCATCAGTTAGCTGTGGAACAATGTCAAGTGTCCTAATATATGTGTAACTGTGATACCTGTAGAGAGGGTGGGTGGATATTTGAAGAAATAATGGCTGAAGTTTTTCAAAATTTAAAGAAAACTATAAAGCAACAGATCAAAGAGACTCAATAAACCCCAAGTATAAGAGCAAGCCAGGGTTCCTGTCTGCTGAGCCGATGACTGGTGTAAGAAGCCACCACGGTGCCCGGCCGGAATGGCGTGATTCTAAAGTTCCGCTTGCACAAGGCCTGGCAGTGGCGCGTGGCTCCGTGGTTCAACCAGCCAGCTCTGGAGGTCCGCAGGTGCAAGGCCCGCCAGGCAAAAGCGCTCCGCAGCGCCCCGCACCCCGCATCCGGACCCATCGGGCCCATCATGCTCTGCCCCACAGAGCGATACCACACTGAAGTCCGAGCCGCAGGGGCTTTAGTCTGGAGGAGCAGCGGGTGGCTGGTATTCACAAGAGGTGGCCCGGAGCTTTGGCATCTCGGTGGACCCGAGGAGCTGGAACAAATCCACCGAGTCCCTGCAGGCTAATGTGCAGCGACTGAAAGAACACCGCTCCAAACTCATCCCTTTCCCCAGGAAGCCAGCGGCCCCCAAGAAGGGACACTGCTCTGCTGAAGAACTCAAATTGACCACCCAGCTGACAGGACCTGTGATGCCCATCAGGAACGTCTACAAGAAGGAGAAGGCCAGGGTCACCACAGAGGAGGAACAGAACTTCAAGGCATTGGCCAGTCTATGTATGGCCCGTGTCAATGCAGCCAAGGAAGCTGCAGAGCAGGATGTTGAGAAGAAAAAATAAAGCACTGTTGGGGTCTTGTAATAAATGCTCAGAAAAGCTAAAAAAAAAAAAAAAAGCCACATGTGGTGGTGCATGCCTGTAATCCCTGCACTGTGGAGGCCGAGGCAGGAGGACTGTCGCAAGTTTGAGGCCAGTCTGGGCTGTACAGTGAGTTCAGGTCCAGCCTGGACTACATAGCAAGACCCTGTCTCAAAAATACAACATAGGTGAGTGTTCTAGTACATGTTTGAGCTACTTGGGGCTGAGGTGGGAGGATCACTGCATTTGGAGTTCAAGACTGGCCTGGACAACACGAGACAGCAAGATCCTAGCCTGGGCTACATAGAGAGTTCAAAGCCAGCCTGAACTACATAGTTCCCTGTCCCAAAATAAAAAATTAAGATCTTCCATTTTTCCCATTCTTTAATACTTTTGAGCTCCATTGTGGGACATCTATTGGAAATGCAAAAATTAATAAACTCTATTTCCATAAGAAGCCAAGGATCCAACAATGCCAAAAACCAATATTCAGGAGCCAGGCATGTATAGATGTGAGTATGGCCACTAGAAAGAAAATACAGGCTGGGTGTGGTGGTGGACACCTGTAATCCCAGCACTCAGGAGCCTAAGGCAGGAGGATCACTGAGAGTTCGAGGCCAGCCTGGGTTACATAGTGAGATCCTGTCTCAAAAAACAAAAAATGAAACAAAAGACAAGAAAATACAAACTGTAGCAAGTTAAAAAGGCCAAGTATGAAAGTAATAAAACCCAAATACTGTATGCATGTAAAAAAAAAAAGACTATTAAATCCTCCATATAAAACTTATAGAATAGAGTCAAAGTGCCATTTAACGGGGCAGTTATAGTACTAAATGCAGTTATCAGAAGACAAAAAAGGTAAAAATTAATGAGCCAAGAACATAATAAAAGAATTTGGAAATTAACAATACACTTAACCTAAGTAAAGAACAGAATGTAGATTGGAGCTGTAGGTTAGTGACAGAGTACATTAATGTGTTGTGACCTGGCTTCCATCACAACCACTGGCAAAATACACAACAAAGAAAACTTGATAAGTAAGAGAAGAGAAAAAATACAGTAGAAAAGATGAAAGAATCCCAAATTAAATTATAAATGCATGACAAAACCTTTGTAAAAATTGATCAAAGGAAATATTTACACAATCGCCATTAGGAATGAACAGTGGATCATAAATACAAATGCAGGAGTGAACACAAAAATTATGAAACCATCATTAACAACTTTATACCAATACATTTAAGACACAGGTTAAACAGGCAAATTCCTAAGAGAATATAAATTATTAAAGCTTTTTCAAGGAGAATTAGACAATTTGAACATTTCTATATTTATTTGTAAATTTGAATGAGTAAACTATTATGAAATATTGCCTCCTCATCAATAGTGATAAAAAATAAATGTCCTGATATAATGTGATGAGAAATCTATAAAGGAAGGATATAATGCTCTGAAAGTAGGATATGCAATTTTAGATTTTAAAAATACTGGTCAGTTGTAGTTATGGCAAGGACCTGGGTGTGATAAGTGGTAGGAATAAGACAGGAAATCACTGGTGATGAAAAGTTCAAGAATGAAAGGATTTGTGTGATCATTCTTAGATTTATTGAAGTTACCCAAAATAATGGGAAGGATTGTTATGAAAAGAGGAGACTATAAGGCAGATGGCAAAATCTTTGAAGAATGAAAGATAAGGTGGTTTATTTTTATTTGATTTTTACTAATATGTATTAATTATACATATTCATTGGGTTCACTGTGGTATTTCAACACATTCAAAAAGCATGTGCTGATTAAATCAGAGTAATTAATATTTTCCTTCCCATATCATTTCTTTATGTTTAGAGCCATCAAGCACCTCTCTTCTAGACATTCATAAAATATGTACTGGTTATTGTGAAATACAAGCATAGTCATCCTATGGCACTGCAGAACAACAAAACATATTCCTTCCAGAAAGGTGGTTCAACCGGATCGCCTTAGTACAGTTGAGGGAGCCACTGCCTCCTCTTCATTCAACTATAAACACACCACCCTAATGATGATCGATGTTTACATTTAGGAGGTCACAATACCCAAGGCAGCAGATCACCGACACCAGATGATGAAATGGGAGGCACCTGGTGTCAGAGGTGTCTGATCCTTTAAATACTGGAAGCTTGAGTTATTAGGGGTTCCTCTTCTTCCTCCTCCTTTTTCCTTTTGCCCTTCTGCCTTTTCCTGCTGCTATCATCCTATGATCTTCAATAAATGTAGATAGTTACTACTTCAATGAGGTATACACTGGATAATTCTTTCCTTGTTGTACACAAGGACCTGTACTATTTTTGGCCCATTCAACTGTAACATCTGGCAAGCCAGCCAGGATGGTATTACCAAATCTCAAGAGACCTCATCAAACATTGAGGTATCATCAGAAGCCTCAGTGACCTCAGCAGATGTGGGCAACCAGGCAACTCAGCCAGCAAGGAAGGTGACCCCCCACTCCATCCAAAGACCCTCTGTCTTCCCCTTTCTGGGTGAAAAAATGGATTCACAGGAGGAGGCAGACCAATCCCTGTGTGGAAAAGACTAGATTATGGGACAAGAGGCTTCTGTCCTTATGGCAGACAGGAGGGGCCCTGCCAATTAGTTGAGCTTGCATTCTGTTTTTTATCCACAGAATGTGGAAAGTCCATCTTTGAGGCCATTCCACACACCTTGGCGGGGATGGGCGTAAGCCAGGCAAAGCAGGGGAAAAGGCTGCTGGAACAGGGGAGAAGCCCACTGATAGACAAATGCTTTGACTTAGTCACCCACAGCTCAAGACCAGGTGACATAGACCTGGCTTGCCACCTGCACAGTTGCTTTTCTCCACAGAGTACCTGATAATATGCCCTGAATTTGGGCAGCTCTTCGTTTAGCACCAAGGGTGTTTGTGCTTCCCCGTAGGTCGTGTACTCACATGGAAGGCTTCCTTTTCCACGGGTTTTACTAATTTTTCTTCTCCTTTTCTGATCCCCTCTCCCCCTCAGGCTTTCAGCTATCAGAGCATTCCATTTGTTTAGATGTTGGTTTTGGAGAACACAAGGAACAGGGTTGAGAGGTACAATGTCTTCCCACATGGGAAGAGAGGATTCGTCTGTTTATACCTCCCACCACCTCCCACTTCTGCATGTACTGGCCTGTGACAGGTAGCAGCCTGGTGGGTGGAACCAAACAGACTGACTCATCTCCTCTGGGTCCTAAAACCCTGCCTAAATCCTTTGTTTCCTATGGTAGTTTGCTGATATGGGTTTGCTGTCCTTTTCACTCAGTGTTGCTTTTGTTGTGATAACTATGGTGTTGAGTTTATGTTGCTGTCTGAAAGGGTGGGTAACCTGTATTTGCTTACTGAATTTACATAGTGCCTGATTTTTATTTTGAGATTTTTATCAGCAGATATGTATGTTTTGTGGCTTCATCTAGTGAATTGAGTTTTCTCTAAGCATGGGTTTTGTTCCCTTTTTAATTGGCCACAGGGAATCCAGCCAGTAAGTCATCTCACTTTTAGGCTCTTCAAACAGAAGATGAATTGTGTTTACAGGGGAATCCAATGGGATGAAAGAGCACTGGTGCTCACTCAAGGCTGGAGACATCCAGCCCCAAAATTCAGTCTAAACCCCTGGGTGGTTGAAAAGGCTCAGGAATTCAGCTTTTCAGGTTAAAACCCTGGATGGCTGAAAGTCCCTAAATTAAACCTTGCCAGGTTAAAACCCTGGATGGATGGAAGGCTCAACCTCATCTATTCCTTGTGAGTCCCCACTTGGATGTATTCTTAACCATTGGGATGAATTCGACACTAAGACCCTACAAAAAGGTCATCCTATATTCCTGTGTAATAACAAATGGCCTGTGTATCCACTTGGGGAAAATGAACTGCAGCCACCCCTTGGCAAGCTAAAATATAATGCCATATTTCAATTATATCTATTATAGTCAGGGTTTGCAAGGGAATAGATTTAATACAGGACACATAATTTATAGGGTTATTTTATAATATTCACCCCAAAAGTCAAATGCAGAAGAATGTAAGAGATATGTCCACACACTAGAGACCCGAAGAATCCAGCTGAGGGCCTGGATCCCATGGCAATGTCCTGCATGAGTCCAGCTGAAGACCTAGAGCCCATGGCAATGTCCTCCCTGAGTCTAGCTGGAGGCCTAGAGCTCATGACAATATTTCATGCAAGTCGGTATCAAGGATCTGCACTGGGAAGGCCCAAAGGCCAGTGGTGGAAGCTAGAAAGTCTACACCAGTGGGATGGAGGGTCTGTGTCACTAGGCTGAGGGATCTGCACTGGAACCAGGAAGCAAAGCTCAAGGTAAGGACCAGAGCTCCCCTGAAGTGAACCACAGGCATCCTCAGCAACAGCGAGGACCTGAGCTCCTCCGACAATGAGAACAGCTGAGTTCATATCAGGAAAACCAGCGTGACAAGCTTCTCTGGGAGAATCAACAGCACACCATCTTCCCCTCCAGTTCTCCTTTTATGATGTTGGCAACAATCCTCAGGTGGGCCCTCCACCAGCACCATGCTGATTCAGTTCATCTGGGTGTTATAAGTTGACTGTTAGTTAATCCACCACAATATCCTTACTGCAAGAAAAAAAAATATGGTCAAAGGTGCCTTATATTCAAGCCTTTATAAGCCTCTACCAGAGGCTTGATCTGTTCCCTAGAAGTCATCATTTCTCAGGAGCTGATGCTGCAGAGGACGCCTCCTGTCAGCTCCTCCTTTCACAGAAAACCTCAGCAACCTGCTCAGCCATTGCCCTCAGGAGATAAATGCTATTTCCTGAGCCCACCCAATACTAGATCTGGGTCTACTTACCATAGGGCCCAGATTCAAGGAACTCAATATCTAAGCCCACTACTGCTCTACCCCTTCAAGAGGTAGCAGGCACTGATGGTAAAGTCCAGGTGCTAGTTCCTTTTTCAGTTCCAGATATTCAGCAATGCAAGAAAATATTGTGTAGATTTTCTGAAGATCCTGAAAAGTTTGCTGATGGTTTTCATACCCTAACAATGGCTTTTGATCTGACTTGGCCAGATGTTCAATTCATCCTCACCACCTGCTTCACAGCAGTAGAAAGAAAAAAATTTATAAAGGCTGTAAAGCAGGCCAACGATAAAGCTTTTGCAGCTTCATCCTCTGATAACCCTAAAATTGCTGCATTATTTGGGTCCCAAAAAGGGCCTGAGTCAGATTATAACACAGGGGATGAAGAAGCTAAACAAAAGTTATATATCAAGGTCATTTTAGCTGATACATGACAAGGGATGGCCAAACCTGTGAACTACAATAAACTCAGGTCTATTAGTCAGAGGCCCAGTGAAAATCCAGTTGCTTTTCAACCTCGGCTTGAAAAGGCACTCTGCAAATACACTAATTTAGACTCTAATTCTAGAGAAGGTCAGATTATCCTAAGACAGCACTTTATCAGTCAGTCAGCTCCAGATATTAGGAAAAAGCTCCAAAAACTCCAACTGGGCCCACAAACTGAAATAAGCCAATTGGGTGATGAAGTTTATTTGGTGTTCAATAATCATGATGAAGTAGAGGAGAAACTAGAACTGAATAAGGAAATGAGGCAGGCTAAAGCCACACTCACCCTATTTGGTGAGGTTTATAACAAAGTCCACAACTCTAGGGGAGTCCAACATAATCCAAAAGTGCTTCGAGTGCAAGTGAACAGGGCAGGGGGCAAAAGAATGCCCTCAGCAACCACCTAGCCCTTGTTTGACCTGTCAGAACAGTGGAGAAGACTCTTGGCACTGGAAGAGAGACTGCCATTGTTCTCAAAGAGGGACAAGGTCATCCCTCACCATGATGGCCATGGAGGAAGGTTCAGACAGTGAAAGCTGACAGTGCCCAAGGGAGCCTACAAGGCTCCTACATAAGAGTATCATAATTACCCCACAGGAGCCTCAGGTAACTTTAGATGTAGCAGGTTACATTCCTCTGTGATACACAATTTATTCAGTTCTAGTTTTTTATTGGGGTGAGCTTTCATCCCATCCTAAAGTTGTTGTGGGCCTTGAGGGAGTTAACTGGACAGCTGTCTTTACCCCTACTCTGAACTGCTGTTAGAAAGATTTCCTTTTCCACATTGCCTTTATGATGATATCAGAGTGCCCCATAGCAAGAATTGGAAGAAGTATATTCTTCCTACTCAGGTACACTCAGATACTCAAACCTGGCAGCCTGTGTCCTAGTCTTTAAGGACTCAGCCAGCCTGACCATGCAGAACCTGATGTCTTTGCCAGGAGTAGATCCTCAAGCATGGTATGATGGCTCCCCATGGAGGGCTGTCAAGGCCACTCCAGTAGTCATTCAGCTAAAGGACCGTAATCTATACCCTCACAGGACATAGTGTACTTCTTTAAGAAAGAAGCTAGACTGGGATTAAAGCCCATTGATAAATTTCTGGCTACAGAATTACTGGTGTCATGCAGTCCTCATGCAATATGCCTGTTTTACAGTAGTCAAACCATCAGGAGTATATGGCCTAGTACAAGATCTCAAAGCCATCAATGAGGCAGTAGTACTTATTTACTGATTAGTAGCATACCCATATACCCTTTTAACACAGATCACAGGAGACACTAAATGGTTCTCTGTCCTTGATTTCAAAGATGCCTTCTTTTCTATCCCTGTGGATTCTAGCTCCCAATATTTGCTTGCATTTGAATGGGAGGCTCTCCAAACAAGACTTCACCAACATTATACTTGGGGCATCTTGCCCTCAGACTTTAGAGATAGGCCCCAGTTGTTTTCAAGGGCTTTAGCTCAAGACCTGAGAGACCTAAATTTCAAAAGGGGAAGCCGGGCCAGTGAGATGGCTCAGCGGCATAAGCGCCTGCCTGGCAAGCACAAGGGCCCGAGTTCGACTCCCAGAACCCACACACAAAAAAAGGGTCAGTGATATCGCTCAGCGGCACAGGCGCCTGCTGGCATGTGAGGTCCTGAGGTTGACCCCCCGTACCCACAAAAAAAAAGGGGGAAGCCTATTACAGTATGTAGATGGTGTCCTCATTTGTAGACCTACTGAAGAGCTATCAGATAAGAACACCATTAAACTCTCAATTTTATAGCAAAATGGGGTTATAGGGTATCCCAAAACAAGGCCCAGATTTCTCAACAAAAAGTGATTTATCTGGGATATACCTTACTCTAGGACAAAGACAACTATCCTCAAGGAGAACAGAGGCAATCTTCCATCTGGGTCCTCCAAGATACAAACAGCAACTGAGGGCTTTCTTGGGAATAGCAGGCTTCTGCCGCATATGGATGCCCCACTTTGGAGTAATAGCCAAACCGCTATAAGACAACTCAGGGACCAGAAACTGAACCTCTAAAATGGACAGCGGTGCTCAAGAGGCTTTTAAAGCCTTAAAACAGGCCTTGATACAGGCCCCAGCATTAGGAATCTCAGATCTAACTAATCTTTTTTTCTTTTTGTGTCTGAGAGACAGGGAGTAGCCATGGAAGTACTAACTCAATGTCTAGCCCAGGAAAACTGACAAGTTGTTTACTTTTCCAAGCAACTGGATGGAGTATAACAGGGCTGGCCTAGCTGACTATGAGCAATAGCCACTATGGCACTCTTAGTCTAGAAAGCTTCTAAAATAACTTTAGGACAAAAACTCTTAGTTCTAACTCCACATCAAGTTAGGACTTTCTTAGAACTCAAGGGACATTAGTGACTGGAGAAAGGTTCAGTTAATATCAGGCCATTCTTATTGAAAATCCAGATGTTCCTCTTCAATCTTGCTCTGTTCTAAACCCAGCCATGCTCCTCCTGACCAACCAACAGATAGAGCATGAGTGTGAACAGATAGACCATCACCAAAAATTATGCTACCCATCCCGATCTGAAGGACTAGCCATTAATGGGGCCAGCTAGCTCATGGTTCACTGGTGGCAGCAGTTTCATAAAGGATGGCACTAGGAGGGCAGGTTATGCCACAGTCAGCCCAACTCAGGTCACTGAAATGAGAGGACTTGCCCCCAGGGACTTCTGTCTAGAAAGCAGAACTTGTTGCCCTCACCCAGGCTCTCCAACTTACCCAGGGCAAAAGGGTTAATATATACCAACTTCAGATTGCCTTTCTGGTCCTACATGCACATGCAGCCATTTGGAAAGGGAGAGGAATTTTAACTAGCCACCAGTCTCCAATTAAAAATGGACCAGAGATTTTCAACCTGATCAAGGTTGTAAATCTCCCATGTGAGGTAGCAGTTATCCACTGCAAAGGACATCAAGTTTCCATGGACTCCATCTTCCGGGGTAACTCTAAAGCAGATTCCACAGCTGAATAGGCTTCTCTCCAATATAGTCCTGGCCTGCCAACAGCTCTAACCATAGTCCTGTTCTAAGATCTTGACTTTAAACCAGGATAGTCTATAGAAGAACTTCAAATGATTCCTAATGAGGGAGGAACTCAAAAAGGCAAATGGTACTATGTAGGACCCTGACCCTTCTTCCAACAGTGAGCATAATGGAAAGTCATTAAGTCCCTACATGATGCAATCCACCTAGGTCAAGAAGCCACCATCACTCTGACTCACAGGCTCTTTATAGGGCCTGACACAGGTCTGTAAGGCATGTGCCATCTGTGCCCTCCATAAACCATGGACTCATCTTCCCCCATTGCCTGAACCAATACAAAGGTATGGGTCCTCCCCTGGAGAGGATTGGTAAATAGACTTCACCCATATGCCCATATGTAAGGGATATACACACCTCCTGGTATGTATTGATACACACCAGGTGAATAGAGGCCTTCCCTATCAGGTCAGAATGGGCTCTAGTGGTGGTAAAAATCCTCCTTATAGAAGTAATTCCTAGATTTTGGCTGCCTAGATCTATCCAAAGTTTTCTTTCACATCCCAAATCACACAGGGATTTACCAAGGCACTGGGAATTCAGTATTATCTCCACACTGCATGGAGACCCCAATTATCAGGAAAGATTAAAAGAGCCAATCAAACTCAAATGAACTTTAGCCAAGTTATGTCCAGAAACCCACCATAAGTGGCTAGATCCATTTCTAATTGTCCTACTTAGACTTCAGACAGCCCCCAAGTCCAAACATGACCTCAGCCCATTTTACCAGGGGCTGGCCAAGTCCTTGGTTGCCTGATCAATGGGTACAGCAAGGGATAAAGAAAAAGAGAAATTTGTGGGTTCAAGGGGGACCAGGATGTCAATGCTTCAGGTTGGACAAAGACAAAGATTTCCTTGGTTAGCCCGTTTTTATTTAACAGGTTTTTAGCAATGGGTGTGTGTGTGATGGTTTCTTGGAATGGCAGCAGTGATCAAAGCAAACTAGTAAGACAGGAACAAAGCACACTCGAAGAATAAGAATGGGTTAATAGGGACCTGTTTTTTTCCCCCAAGCCAGACCTTTGCATCTGCTATATTGTTTCAAAGAGTCACAGTGTCCTCAACAGATGTTTTCTCTCTCTGTGAGCCTCGTAGTTCTATGGGTCTTCCTGCCATGACAAGAAGCAGGTGGAGCTTCTGCATATCTCCCACCCCACAGGACAAAACACACACCAGTGTCAGACCCTCAGCCCCCTTCATTACAGCTTCTAGTCCCCAACACATTTGAGAAACTTTACATGAGGCCCTTTTGACATTTGATCTACTCACTGACACTGAAACCCCCCAACTCCTTCAACATCTGACTCATTTAGGAACTTTCCAACAAGCCTTCCAAGAATTTGGAAATAGGATCCTTCCATTCCCAGGACTAACAATAATTGCCAGCCCAAAGTCTGCCCTGGCGACCAGGTCCTAATTAAGACCTGGAAAGAGGGTGGGCTCCAGGATCAACTTTCACCCAAATGGAAAGGCCCTTTCACAACCCTACAAACCACTCTTTCTATTATTAAGGTACACGGAATAGATAATTGGATTCACCTTTCCAGGGTAAAACTCAAACTACCTGTGACACCAGAAGATAAAGAAGGGCCACGAACTTCATACACTTGTGAACCAATAGACAGCCTCAAGTTTCTTTTCAGAAAACACCAACCACTCTGGTGAACCAGATAAGTAAATCAGTTTGTTCCAAGTAAATTGTGCAAATATACTATTACACTTAAGGTTCTTGTTCCAAGACATAATATGACATTTTTGAGTTTTTTCTTTTTCTTTTGGTGTCATCCTGGATTATTCAAAAACTGCCTCTAATAGAGAGAATAAACAGTGATTACCTACAGGAGACCTTAAAACTAATCACACCTTTCTCCTGTCATCAACAGCCACCAAAAAACTTGGTAGACAGTCTACACAAACTTTCCTGGAGTATTACCTTCCTTCAAGACCAGATAGACTCGCTAGAAGCAGTGGCCAGACAACAACAGAGGGCACTGGATCTCCTAACATCTGAAACAAAGGGGCTATGTTTGTCCCTAAATGGAAAATCTATTTCCTTTGCCAATAGGTATAAAATAGTAAGAGACATGGCACAAAAACTGGCTGGCCTTGCTTCCAAGAGTCATGACAAACTATTTGAGTCATGGATTTCCTGTCCTAATATCTGAAATTGGGGTCTTGGTTACTCTCCTGGACTTGGCCCTTATTGATGCTTCTTGTAGTCTTGCTACTTAGATCTTACATATTTAGTCTCTTACTCAAATTTGTTTCTTCTTGTTTGATAACCATCAAATTACTGGTGGTGACCATAATTTGAGATCAAAACCTGCTTCCACACCCACAGTTCATCAGGAAATCCTCAGAGGAAGGGCTCAGCTCCCTTGAACTCTTAGATGAGTCAGGGTGAGAGTTCCTTGGTCTCTGTGTAGGTAGAGCCAACACCCCTTGTCTTAGTTACTTTTCTCATTGCTGAGACAAAATGCCTGATGCTCAAGATTAAGGTAGGAAAGGTTTTATTTATCTCACAGTTTGTGGAGGTTTCAGTCTGTAATCAGCTGGCTCCAAGGCAGGGAGGCATGGCTGAGGGGCAACCTTTCATGGCTGTGGAAAACAGCAAAAGCAACAAGAGCAGAAGGGGCAAAAAAGGAGGAGCAAGCCTCTTCTCCTCCCTTATATTGTATGCAGGCTACTGGCCCTAGGGTGGGTGAAGCACTCACACCACCAATCCCAGCAAGACAATGAACCAATCACAAACTGTAGATTCAGCCACCTCCAAAAAGCCTACCCCCGATGACCACATGAGGCTTTGGAGGGATATCCAGATATAATCCATAACACCCTTATTCACCCAGAAGTAGCTTTGAAGGTAGAACTTCCTCCTTCAACTCCTCTCAAAGACTTTTGGGTACCAGGGCTCTCAAGGAGGAATACTATAATCCAGGGATCCACTCCCTTCCTTTCATTCAACTTCAAGTACACCACCACCCTAATGATTATCCATGTTTAAGCTTAGGAGGTCACATTGCTCAAGGCTGCAGATCACTGACTCCAGTGAGAGATGAAATGGGAAGCACCTGGAGTCAGAGGTATCTGACCACAAATGGAGCCCCTTGGAGTTAGAGGTGACTGACCATTTAAATATTGGAAGCCTGAGTTATGGGGGTTCCTCTTCCTCCTCCTTTTTCCTTTTGCTCTTCTGTCTGTTCCTGCTGTTACTGTCCTTCAGCCTGCTCAGGGAGCCCAAGGGAGATTTTCATGGGTGAGGCCCCAGGTTAAAGAATGCACATGTGCGAGACATCAGCAATGACAGCAGGCAGCATGGAGCAGAGCAGAGTGCAAGGGTGCAGGAGTGCAAGAGCACAAGAGCCACCTGTGTCTTTATTGTATAATTCTTATACAGGTTGTTATTTCATATTTACATTCTTGTATAATGCTGTAAGCAGTGAATGTGTGTTTACCTGAGCTAAGTCATGGATACATAACTGTATCCCACTGTGTGCCTGAGCTAGACAAGCAGGGGTCACCTCCTCAGATGTCCTTAGACACCCCTGAGATTTGAAGAAGTCTGAGTGGTTCCACATATCCCACCCCCTCAAAGGTCAGGAGTATATAAATATAACATTTTACATGTAACAGGGCGCAAGTGTCTCCCTGTGCTGCAGTCAGCAAATCAAGAACTATGTGGCTTTGCAAAACCACTTTTTTTCATTTGAACAGTTTCGTCCATAAGCAACATCAAAGCCTGGTACATAACATTCAAGGACTGGGCCATATGTTGAGCAAGGGCTTTAACCTAAAGGGCTAGGTCTATGGTCCTTGCCCCTGGTCAGATGCTATTCCTAGCAGCATCCCATATGCAGCAGTCAATTTTCTTGGTCAGACACTATTCCTAGCGGCCAACCATTGCAATGTCTGGTCAAGACATCTCCTAAGTCATTTCCTGGTGAGAAGAGGGGCTTATGTCCTGAACCATGATATCCTACATGGTCATCTTTTTGGCCATGATCCCATATGTCTCACCATAGGTTGGCACCCCACAAGGGATGGTATCCTATCTGTCATTCCTGAGCTGCCCAAGCTGGCAGCCAGTGTATCAGCCCCCTCAAGACAGCCCAACTACCTGTGTACACATGTAGGAGGCCTTCTTCATGCATCATAAGCAATCACACTGCCCACAACTCTGCCCATTGGCTTGACCTGTCTGTTCCATTTTCAAATCAGAGTATTTCCTTACTGGGCTGGACAGTGACTGCTGTCCATTATGGGGCTGGGTCATGGCTAGACCCATTAGTATATCTGGTGTCAGCTGGAGGTCCCTCTTTCCCTTTTGTATAGGGATTAGAAGTCATATCCTGTAGTCCCTCCTCCTGGATGGGCTCCTGGGCCATGTACATCATGAGTCCCCAAACCCATGCCATTAGGGCTGCCAAAGGACTAGCCGAAAAGAAGGCCAGCTGTTGGAGGTATGTGCCCCATCATGTGAGAGTGGGGGCCTGTGCCAGCCCACTCCTGGGATGGGCTGTTCATGTCCATACCCACCCCTCTATCTGTCTCATGATTCCTCACAGGCATGCAGGGCAGTGTACACCACTGCTGTTTCTCATTCAGGGAATACCAGCTCTTGGCTCCCTTTCACATCTGTGACCAAAACCTAACAGGGTACTTTTGCTTCCCCTGTTTTTGCCATAGTCCTCAGCCAAATCCATTGTCATCCACACTGATGGTTAGGATAAATGGCAGGTTAGGGTCAATGACCTATGCAGCAGCCTCTTCGAGTCCTGAAAAGCAGCTTCTGCTGAGTCCATCCAACAATCAGTTTCTGCTGTGTCTGTCTAGCCCTGTGTTGTGCCCCTTTTGGTCATCTGGCATAAAGGGCACAGCAGGGTAGCTAGGTGTGGTACATCTGCCAAAAACCTCACAAGCCCACATACACCTGTAACATGTAATGTCATGGGTCTGGTCTTACCTGACCATATAACATCCAAGAATTTGACAGACAAGCCTGTTCCCTGTGTCTTGTCTTTGTCCATGGCCCACCCCTATATCAGCAAAGCTTTCTTCAGACTGTCCATGGAGGCTTTTAAATCTGCAAGACAATCAGAAGTTAACATAACATCATCAGTACAAAACAGTGACACAGAGTGTGGCTTGGCCCAGGTGGCCAGGTCCTGGGCCACCAGGCCAGGACACAAAGTTGGGCTATACAAATAGCCTTGTGGCAACATCTGGAAGTTTCACTGCCTGCCCTCCTGGGTGAAGGCAAGTTGGTCCTGACCTAGTGTCAGGGTGAGACTTTACAGTCATTTGCCATGAACCATCTAGCTTCTGCACAGGTAATACTGAAGGTCTCTGTGCAGGGCATATCACCCCTGCTTTTTCCAATTTCAAGACAGTCTGTCCCATTACTTCATGACCTCCAGGCAATCAGTGCTGTTTCACACACACGACTTGCATGGCCTGTGGGAGAATCACCAGTACGTGGTGTAGATGCCCTCAGACTATAGGTTTTAACATGTGAATTGACAACCAGAATTCTCCCTGAGTGGTGTCTAGCTGAGCATCAGTCAGTATGCTTACCCCCATATATATTCAAAAACTAGGGAAACATAAACATCATATGGGTGTGGGGGCAAGTGCCTGATATCCAAAGTCACCTGGGCCTTCAGAACCATGATGTAGTGACCTCCATACCCTTCTATGCATGCAGTAGGTCATGTAAAATGGTCTGGGTTGCTGTATATTAATGTTGACTTGGCTCTGGTATCCACTAACGCTGGCACATGCTGCACATTTTTGGGGACCAGTAAATAGTCAATTCTACATGTGGCCTCTGGACTCTTGGGACCCTCAAGAAAAAGGAGGCCAATGCCACTTCCTGCTTCACCAGGGCTGCTTTGGTCTTCTGGCCCTGACCCATTAGCTGCTACTGCTGCTCAGGGCACGACTGCCTCCACAGAGTCAGCAGCACATCCAAAGGCTGCCCATCTACCTTATCTGTGGCTAGGCCAGCAGCCAGCAGGTCTGTCCAGATCTGGCACCAACTAACCTTCAGTGGCCCCAGAGCTTGTTCTTGGGGAGGATGGCCCTGCTTGCCTGGAGCCCTCCTTCCTTTTCTTCTTTGCTGGTATAGTTTTTACAGATCTCACCATACATTGGTGCTTCACTTCCACATCGCCCAGCCTGGCCAAGACATCCACAGCATTATGAATTGGGTGATCTGTAAAGGGGGCTAGAAGGGCTGCCACTGACCCAAACATGCCAGCTGGCCCACTCGCCAGGATCGTGTCCTTCATATGTGCTGTCAGAAGTTCCTCATCTGGGCTATGGTACTGCAGCACAAACATCAATTGTCGCATGCCCATCTCACATACACAGTTATCAAGTCTAGATATGTTGTCTATTTAGTGACTTGCTCTGGCAGGTTACCTGGACTCTCTCAAACCAGGTGAGCCACTGCCATCAACTAATTTATCACAGTCTGACTACTTTCTTCTGGGGCTGTCCTTTGCACATCCTGCAAAACACGTCTCATAGAGGGGGTTCTGGCTATGTTAGCTATTTGGAACATCTCCTGTGGGCTTAACTGCACATTATCAGCCCCATCGTCCCACAGCCATAGCGGTCACATGGGCACTGTTTCACCCACCTTTTGCTTTAATTGCTTTGCCAGCTCCCGTAGCTCCATGGCTGTATAGATCATGTATGTTGTGCACTGAGTAGAGGTAGGCAGCCCTCCCAGTCCTTCTCCCTGGGCTAGAGGTTCCTCTACCTCTACCTTTTGATAAATAGCTAGCCTATCATGCTAAACCAGGGGATTTTCCTGGGGGTTTTCTCAGACATGAGGACTTATGTTTCTGGAGACATTTCTGGAGGAGGCAGTGCTTTCCACACCTCAAAACATGAGCTTCTCAGCAGCCAGATGTTGTTCACGGTCCTCCTCTATCTGCTGTAGCTGGTCTACTCACCAGACAAGGTCATCCACCTCTTGATATGCAGCAGAAGGGAGTGAAGAACAGCCAAGCCACCTGCCACACCATTTAATGCTGAGGGGGAGGAATTTGTCTGTCTATAGCTTCCGAGGCTTGCAAGACATCCCCAAGCTCAAAATGGACTGCTTCCCAGTCTTCTGGGTCCTTCCAAGCTGCCAAGAAGGTGGTTACAGTTAGCCATGGTGAGGCCAAGAGTCGCTTATCAGCCATTCCCCCGGGTTCTCCCTTGCCTTTGGGTGCTGTTTCCACAGCTGGCATGGGACTACTCACCTCAGTATCCTGCCAACTCCATCAATCATCAGCCCATTGAGGGGCAAGGGACATTTTCATGGGTGAGTTCCCCAGGTTAAAGAACACACATATGCAATACATCAGCAACAACAGCAGGCAGCATGGAGCAGAGCAGAGCACAAAAGCACAAGAGCTGCCTGTGTTTTTATCATATAATTCTTACACAGGTTGTTATCTCATATTTACTTTCTTGTATAGTGCCAAAACCAGCACACACATGTTTACCTGTGCTAAGTCATGGCTACATAACTGTATCCCCCTGTGTGCCTTGCTAGACAAGCAGGGTCACACCCTCAGGTGTCCTTAGATGCCCCTGAGCTTTGAAGCAGTCTGAGTGGTTCCCCACACATCCCATGATCTTCAATAAATATAGGTACTTACTAGGTGCATGCTTGGCAATTCTTTCCTTGGTGTACACAAGAACCTGGAGTATTTTTGGCCAATTCAAATGTAACAGCTTGAGTCTTAAAGAATTAAGTAATTTTATATGGTTTTATAGTGTCTTTGATAAGGAAGAGAGAAAACATTTTTCTTTCCAAATCCACAACAATGAAGTAATGAGAAAATGAGAGACTTCTATACAAGTGCTCCTGAGGAAGCAACTGTTGGAGAAGTTAAGTAATTAACAGCATCAGTGGGGAAAAGGACTCAAATTTAATCAATAAGTCATGATTTCTGTCCATATAGTAATTGTATGTCTTGAAAAGAAGCAGTTCCTGGTCAGATGGTAGAAAGAACAAGCTCTCCCTTGGGAATTTAATTTTAGGGAGGAGAACTTTAATAATTGGCTTTTTCTATATTTCAGCTATCATAAAATGATGACATGATAGGAAAGGAGGGTAAAACATTCTCTTTGACTTTGCACTTGCCTCACTGCACTTCGTCCATATTCCATTTTAGACTACCGTGAGGTCAATTTATCGATTGATTGATTAAACATTCAGTAAATGGTCTTCCTTAAGGTCTGGGTGCCAGAAAAATGAGGTTAATAGTTTTGCCTTAATGATAAATGCTCATGTTATTGCCTAGTTTTAGAGATTTGCTTTTCCTCTTAATGGCTGTGGATTCCTACTGTTCACCTCAACCACCGTAGTAAACATAGTCAATTATGCAGAAGAGGCAGGTCACCTTGTATACATATGACAATCATTATCTTGAGATCTGTGCCAAAAATACTTCAGAAATCTTATTTTCATTCACACTTAGTAGAGATGAATAATTATCATTCTCAGATACTTGGAAAGTGATATTCACCTGTTTTCTCTTAAAGTTAGATCTATCTATGCTAGGGACATAACTGTATTGAGTTAATTTTGAGAAATGGACTTTATTTGTCTGAATTTAGAGGAATATAATGTTACCTTAAATTACTATTCTCCCAAACTATTACTCTATGCAAAGAAACTGAGTTAGATTTTAAGTTATTTGACTTAGCCTAGTTTTGAATATATATATATATATCCCTAAGACAGTGATGTGCAACAATAGCTGTGCATTAATATGCCATTTGACATCAATCTAATAATATATTTCTTAGAGAATGAATTTGCCTTTTCATTAAAATGCAAAAAACATTTTTACACATCAAGTTCACAATGAGAGAATGTTATAAATATCCCATCTTATGTTAGAGCCTTACTCAGTGGAGCTAAATCACTGAATATCAACTTAGTTTATTATTAAGTGGGTGGAAGATATAATATATATATATAGTCCCTATAGCAGCACCAAAAATTTCATAAGAATGGAAATATGTTAAATCCTGTATTTACAAGCATTTTACTGATTTTGGTGGTTTGGAGAAATGGTTTGTTACTGACAAATAACTATTTCAGGTCATTCTTTACTATCCAAAAAGAAGAGTCCATGGTTGAAAAAGCAATATAGGTGGTAGTTTGACAAGCAAAGCAATAAATAATGACATCATTGGAAAGGAAAGGCAATCACAAAGACAAACCATTAAGCTATTTTGAAGTAGGTCTTGCTAGGAAACTAAAGTAAAAATAAAAACAAATACACATGTGGTTTTTCTTTATATTATTTATATTATTTATCATGATGGAGTGAATATCTTATGTAGCGTTGTCTGTTGTTAGGGTGTGTGTTAGTTATAATTTTTCCTTTATTTTCTCCCAAGGATTTTAATTTCCAAATGACTCTTCTTGGAATAGAAGATTGGAGATTCATTAAAAAGAACCTTTCAAAGGCTTTGAAAGACTATTTCCTTCTCTTTTCATGATTAGGTAAGGTGTTTCAGAAGACATTCTTGGTGAGAATAAAAACAGCAACCTAAGAACATTACAGTACTTGGTTTTCTAAAATGGCAATAATATAATACATTTACTTGTTATCTTAATAAATTGTGTTCCTTAGCAGACCAGACCTGATATTGTCTAAGAAGATAATGTGACCCTAACCTGACAGGTTTGAGACCTGGTGGTCCAAGAAGCAAAAATAGCTCCAGGGAGTAGCATTTGTCATATATTTGTAGTTCTATGTTTTATTTTGGGTTAGAGTTGCTTGAGTATTTTTTCTTATAATTGCAGTAAAAATCACATAACAAAATGTATCATCTTACTGTTTTTAAGTGTACACTTAAGAATGTCTTTCCATTCACTTGAGTCTTCTTGGCATGCATAAAGTAAATTAGTGGGGATATGTCTAGCCACTATTTCTTCAAATATGCTCTCTGCTTCTTTCTTTCTTACCCTTCTTTGATTTTCATAATGTATATGTTTATTTGCTTTAAAGTGCACCTTAAGTCCCTTAGAATCTCTGTCTTTTTCCATACTTTCTCATTTTTTCTTTTGCTCCTTTTTAAATGACTTCAAATGGTCTATGTTTATGTTTGCCGATTCTTCTTCTTGGTAAAGTCTTTTAAATCCTCTGATGCAATTTTTAGTTTGGGTATTTTACTTTCATCTCTAAATTTATGTTTAGGGCCGGTGAGATGGCTCAGTGGCTTAAGCGCCTGCCCGGCAAGCGCGAGGGCCCGAGTTCGACTTCCGGAACCCACATACGAAAAAGGGGCCGGTGATATCGCTCAGTGGCACGGGCGCCTGCTGGCGCGCGAGGTCCTGAGGTCGACTCCCGGTACCCACAAAAAAAAAAATAAAATAAATTTATGTTTAGTTCTTTTAAAACAATTTTATGGCTGTATTGTCATCACTTGGTGTATGTATCATTTTCATGATTTTTTTATCTTTCTGCTTCTTTATAACTCATTGATAATTTAAATTCTTTGTCAAGGTGAAGTGTATTTATTTAGGTTTATTATCTGGAGATCTATTCCTTTGATTTGTCCATGTTTTCTGTTCCTTTGTATACCTCGTAAATTATTTTTCTTGGAGTTTGGTGTTTGAAAAATACAATCATCACTCCCTAGTTTTGTATACTGTCTACGTGTGGGTAGAAAGCTTTACCGATCATCTCAGATAAAAGATTCTATAATTTCTCAAATATTATCTTATATCTTGTTTACTCTGGTGCATGCCTCTGAAGCTTTGTTCTAAAATACTTCTTAGCTTTGTTATCAGCAGCTTCCAACTTGTCACCAGTCCAATTGTCACTTCAAGTTAGACACGACGAAAGCCAATCCCTCAGGTAACCTCCAAAGAAGCCAGACGTTGCATCCATGGTTCACTCTTTTGTTTCTCCCTTGACAGAGGAGCCTCATTATGGAGGATTTCCTCTCAGTTGCTCACACTATCCCATACCCGTGTATGGATAAGATCACAAATAGATATGTCAAATAGTGTAAATTATTCTATCCTGTTTCTTGGAATCTCTGCTTGGTTTGTGTACACTGGCCTGAGTGCTTTCAGTTTTTACTTATCTCAGGATTTCTCACAGAGGTATTCTGGTGCATATGCTATTGTTAGTTCAGCATTTCTGTGGGGAAGGGAGAGCCTGTAGCATTCTAGTCCACCATCTTTTTGATGCCATTCTCCTTGAGTGCTCTTATGTGCTCTAAGTTTCACTAATGATATCTATATCCATAAGGTAATTATAGGCATACTAATGATATCCAGTAAAACAGGGACAGAGAAGCTAAGACTGTCACATGTTTTTCAGTGAATCTTGAGGGTAGGAATAAGCTAGCACATATTAGGCATAATTATGATTAATACTCTAATTTTTAGGGCAGAGAGTTATTTCCTTCCAAAGGCACGCTTAAGTGTGGAGAGAGGAGTTTGACACCAAATAAAAGTAAAATATTGTCTCAAGTCATTATTCAGGGTCTTAATATCATCTCTGAATTATCATTTCTTACTCATGAGATTCAGATTATTAATGAATGAGAGGAATTTATGTAACACATTCCCCCATATTCAACTCTGTTCTCTGAATTTTAGCCCAAACTAGACATTAAGCTAACCCCTTGTAGGACTTTATCCAAACAGATGTGGACATTGACCCCACAGTGATGAGATCCCTTGTGTTCTCTTGTAGGTCAAAAGGTCAATTAGCTGTTCTTACAGCTTATGGGAGCTCACAATTATGTAAGGGTGACTGTTGTATTGCACTGTATATTGAAACATCCCCAAGTAATAGCATCAATTGTATTTTCATCTTTATACGTTAAGTGGGTGTTTGAACCCATCTCCAATTCAGTAATAGCAGAAACATGGACAAAACTGTTAAGTGACACCAGAGCCAATCCACTCTGATTCAAATCTATTCCTTTCCCATGTGCTGGCTGTGCGATCTTAGTCAAATTTTTTAACTTTTGTATGCCTTTTGTTAAATAGGAGTAATAATATGTAACTCGTATGGTTGCAGTAAGGATTAAGAGCATGAATGCACCTAAAGCCCTTGCAAACTCATTTCACGCATAGTAAATATGCATTAGCTAGTATTGATGGTGATCTTTGTCAGTGCAAGGGAATGTAAGTTCTTTCATTCTGATGTCACTTGTGGATTGGCATTATAAACTCCTTTGCTGTGGTCAGCTCCAAGCTCCCTTTCCTGTCATATTTCTGATTAAAGATCACTTCTATTGTGGAGTCAATGTGTACAAACAGCCTAATTTCTGTATCCAACTATATTACCAATTCATGTTGAATGTACAAAACTTCTACATTAGCATAATACACCGAGTGAAAATGAATGATTTGACCCAATAGAAATGATACAACTTTCCCTTGTTTCTTTTTCCCCTTCCAATTTATTATAACAGAAATTTGCTTGGAAATGTACTTTGTATTAAGAGCATAATTATTACCCATATTAGCTGTTACTGAGTAAATAAACATCTCTGAATAAGCATTCACTTTGTTAATAAAATAACATGAAAATATTCCTGATTACCAGATATGGGTGTACTTAGGCAATAAGTTAGTGGACAATTACATTACTACATGTGAAGGAAACTTGATTTTACTGTACTCTTAATTTGATTTATAGCACAAAGCTACCCTAGCACTACCCCAGCCACCACCACAACTGGCGCTTTCTCTTTCTTCATGCTATTTCCACAAGAAAGACTTCCATGAACACTCAGTCTGAAGTAACCCATCTTCATCATGCTTTATGGTATTGTTCTGCTTATTTCATTTTATATCATCACAATCTGTCATTATCACTCTTAATTATTGATTTGTCTGTTTAATATCTATAATTTTAGCATGATGCCATGTTTTCTGCGGCCATTATGCAACAGAAAATATAAGAGCATTTGATGGAGTTTTGATGATATTGGAAAAATAAGGTTTAAGTTTTTATTTCCCAGAGACAAGAGCACCAATATCCTAGTGTAACCCTCATGCCACCTCTTCCACATTTTTATATTTCCTTTTCTCCACTACAATTCTTTTTCCTCCTTCTTTTCCCTCAGATGCAAAAGTGACCACTATGTCAGGAGAGATTTTTAAGAAGGCCCAGAGTATAGAATATTGGAAGAAGTTATTTTATTTCACTTTTCTCTTTTTCTGCTTCAAATTCAGTATAATGTAAACAATGTAGTACAGGGACATTCTGCTTGTGGAATTGTAATTCTTTAGAAATATTGCAACTGTATAAGACTATCCCTTACCCTAGATATAGCAGGAAAATTAAGCAGTGCTTTTTTTGTTTCAGATTGGTATAGAACTCTAAAAACAAAAGTTTGACAGTTTAAAATGACATGTGCTCAGAATAGGAACACAGATAATGAAAAAAATTTTCCCTTGAGAAAATAACTTATTTGCCTTGAGATTTCCTGTGACTGAGGTTGGTGAATTGATGAATTTCACATACTCACTCTTTCTCTCATTATGCTATCAATTTCCTAAAAGATGTCAACTAGGGTATCTTCTATTTGTGTTCTTTAAATATATGGCTTGAATCAAGAAATTTTCACATCTCCTTCAGAGGTATCTATCTTGTTATAATCCAGAAAACAGAGATTTACTCTTTATCTTTGTAGATATTACAGAGAAAATGGAGATACAAATTGATTTAAAACGGTGAAGCTCGCATTATTCCTGGTGGCTCAATGCCCATATACACCCTGTAGTACATTTTAGCCTTCCAAGCTTGCCATCATCCCCTTCCATATATCAAGAGTCCAAATCATGCTGTTTGATTACTTTGGAGCTATTGTTACTGCTGTTTTCCATCACGTGTTGTCTGTGGGTGTTGAGATGCACTATACTCTCTCTCCAAGAGTTCTGTCAGTAAAGAAAGACTCCTCTCTCTTTAAGAGTTTTTATCCTTCATAAATTAAACAGGCCAAATTTGCTGCAGATCATTCTTTTAGCTAGTAAGTTCTTCCAGTCTTCCTGTGTAAAATACTGCTCCAACTACTTCTTGCATAATCAGTTCCTTCAGAGTCCAAAGAAGTCTCTGATACAAATGATGTCAATTGTAAAAGAGGGGCATGGGTCATTTCTTTCTTTTGATTTTTATCATAAATGTAGAAATTTTTGGTTAAAGTATAAATTTTCTAGGAATCTTTAGTTTCAAAAATGAAACTAGCTTGCTGGGGGAATAAGTTTCAGATATTTTCTTAATTATTTGACTTTATTTTGTGGTCTAATAGATGTAATTGCCTTATTATTATCTACATCTACTTCAGCTCATCTTATAATCTTGTATGTATCTGAGTTCTTTGAAGGAAAAGAGGAAAAGGCAACAAGCAGGTGAAGGGGAAATATACTATGCATATGAATAGACTATAACATATAAACAAAGAGTGGTACTGTTTGTAAAATTTGTATGTAAATTTATTGAACAAAAATTGAGGAAGAGAAATTAAAAATTGAAATGGATTGGAAAACAGCATTGTGAGAGAAGAAAAGCAGGGAAATGAGGAAACTGGAACCAGATAACTCAGGAAAATTTGTCCTTGCTAAGATTCACCTATCAGAAATAAAACTGCTTAAAAAAATTCAAATTTGATGATTAAGAAGATAGGGTATTCAAAAATACTTTATTTTTAATTGACAAATAGTGAATATTTTAAATATATAAATAAGTATTTACAAAAAAAGTATAGATTTTGAAATCATATGCCAGAACTTGTTCTGCTTCATTACTCATGAGATTTTGTGTATAACTCTGTGTGTTAATACTAGTAATGTCCACAACATTTCTGTAAGAGTCAACTTTCATAATTGCATGTAAACTGATAGGCATGGTGCCTGGCATATAGAAAGCATTCATTAAAATAGCTGTTGTTGTTACTATCTTTATAAGGAGACTAGATGCATAGATTCCACATGCCATATATTTTTACTCATATAAGTAGTAGTTAAGAGTGGTATCATTTTTATATGCCTATGCAATCTTGGAAAAATTACTGAAAATTTCTGTCTCAGTTTCATTACATATCAAGTATATTACCTATCACATACAATTTCAAGATTAAATGAGATAATTAGGTAAAATCTTAGTAAAGGGCTTGGTACCATATTTAAAGTTTAATAAAGGTTGGTGATTATTTGTATTATTCGACCTCAGAATTTATTAGCCTGTGATTTCCAAATAGAGGTTTTTATTACACCATCAAATATTTATAAAGCACCTACTTTGTGCCAGATACTAGTAACTCCTTGACTTACGAACAAGTGCCATTCTGGGAGAATTGTTCCTAAGCCAAATTCATAAGCTGACAAAGTGAGTTTCAATACAGTACACCTGTGGAAGTTCACAACTTGAATGTTTGTAAGTCAGGCATTTACTGTACCAAAAAATAAAGTAGAAGAGCATCACTAACCAATTTATATTTTTGGAGAAGGTGCTGAATACAGTAAATAAGTATATTGTATGTTATATAAGAAGATAAGTCAGTCCTAAGAGAATGAGTGAGTAGTGTAAGGGACTGGAAGTACTAAAAAAAGTTAGCAAGTTAAAATATTAACTAGAAAATTATAGTAGACCTATGTGAAAAAATTTAAACAAGTTGAAGAAAGACATCCATGTGATTATCCAGAGAAGGACATTTGTTGGCAGAGAAAACATCCAGGAAAACCTTGAAGCAGCAGTGAATTCAGAGTATTGAATGAAAGTTAAAGTTTTCAGTGTGCTTGAAGTGAAAAGGAAAAGGAGAAATGACATATGAGATGCCATCAAAGAGGTTCTAAAGCTCAGATCATATAGGATCTTCTACATCATCCTCCGTTGATTGGATGTTACTTGGAGATCACAAGCTATTGGGGTGTTTGAACTGACTAATTTTTGAATAGGCCACTATGGCTGATATATGGTGAGTAGGCCAGTGTGGAGAGATATGGAGCTATCAAACTAATCCAAGAGAGATTATGGTTGCTAGCAATTGAGTGGTTGAGATAGTGGTGATGGTCTGATTCTGAATAATTTGAAAGTAAAGCTTGAAAGATTTACAGACTGATATTATAAGAGGTATAAAAGAAAGTAGAGGGCCGGTGAGATGGCTCAGCGGCTTAAGTGCCTGCCCGGCAAGCGCGAGGGCCCGAGTTCGACTCCCGGAACCCACATACGAAAAAAGGGCCGGTGATATCGCTCAGCGGCACGGGCGCCTGCTGGCGCGTGAGGTCCTGAGGTCGACCCCCAGTACCCACAAAAAAAAAAGAATGCAGTATATTATTATTAATTGCAATTACCATGCCGCTTGAACTTACTATTTCTATCTAGCTATAGATATATATATACTTTGACTAACATCTTCCAATCTCTACCACCCCCTATTCACCATAGAATGTGATAGCTGCCATCTTATACTGTACTTCTATGAGATCCAGTTTTTCATATCCGCTCTCCTATGTTTATAAACCACTACTCAGAAAAGCAAGGATATGGAATCAATTCCAACTTCTTTTTCCTTTGGTCCATAAGAATGCTGAAATCTCTGCTCAGATTCTTAGCTTTTGGTCCGCACTTATTACTTTGTAAATGCCATTAAAAGAATGGCAATGCTGTATGTTGGGATTGCCAATTTTCTTTTTCTCTTGTCATTTTTATCCCTATGCTCCTGCCTGTATTTGTAGCTTTCTGCTTAGTTTCAAACACATTTTAAAAAGTTTTTAAAGATAATTGTAGTTACATAAGCAGTTACAAATATTGCACAGAAAGGTACGTTATACCCTTTACCCAATTTCCTCAAGTGGTTACATTCTACATAGCTACAATACAATATAAATATCAGATTATTTTCATTGGCAAAATGTAAGTGTACAATTCTATGCCATTGTATCCTATGTGTAGATTCATGTAGTCAGCTTTTCATTTAAGATACAGCATGACATATTTTTAAAAATAATTAAAATATTTGGTCCAGGGCCGGTGAGATGGCTCAGCGGCATAAGCGCCTGCCTTGCAAGCGCGAGGGCCCGAGTTCGACTCCCGGATCCCACATACGAAAAAGGGGCCGGTGATATCGCTCAGCGGCATGGGCGCCTGCTGGAGCACGAGGTCCTGAGATCAACCCCCGGTACCAACAACAACAACAAAAAAAAGTATTTGGTCTATCATTTCTATTGTTCTTTGGAAGTAAAGTAGTTGAACTAATCCCAAGTAGTCCATCATGATCAGAAGCAGATATTCTAAAATGAGATTTTGTAAATTTCCTTTTCATAATTATATTAAAACTCTTTCTGACTATGACATTGTATATACTATATGAAAGTTTAAGACATAGATTCCAGAATTCTCTTTTTCTTCTTTGTAGTGCCAATTATGGAGTTGGATTAAGTGGCAGAAAGACAAAATGTAATTAATAGATGATATTTAACTGTAAACTTCTTTCTGTAATCCTAGCTACAAAGGCATTATGGAATTAAATTCATTTATAGTTTAGTTGCATTGCAGAAATCTAACAACATTTTTGCATTTGTAGATATAAGCAAATTGAGTAATTGGATTATTCCTGGACAGCTTAATTTCTGTATTTACACACATCTAAAGGGTTTTTTAATGTTTCTAAAATTACAATATTTAAGCCTCAAGTTTATCCTTCTTTATGGAACAGTATTACTGCATTGTGTATAAATACAATATTTTCTTTATCCATTTATCTGTTGATGACAAATAGGTCACTTCTAAAATTTAGCTGTTATGACTCAGTTTCCAACATATTGGAAACTGAGCTCCTCCTCCACTGTGGAAAATTTTGGTTAAATAATGCAAGCATTTAGTAGATAGTGAATTAGTATCAGTGGACACTCAGGAAAGTAATGCCATTCGATGAAAAATATTTTAAGAAACTGATTTAGCTGTAAGAGCACATTATGACAAAAATGTGAGTAGCAATATTTTGGCGGAAAATGTTTGCCATAGCCATGGGGTTTTTCCAGAAGACCAGTGAGTTAGAATTTTGCAGTTGTAAGAATATATTATATTTTCATTACAAGACTTTATATAATAGAAGGGAAAATGGAGAAGATAGTAGAAAGAAATTAGAGATAGTGCAAGGTAAGAAAACTAGTTCAGAATCAGATAAATTATATATAGCACCAAGTTTTGGTAACTCACATAATTTCAATGGGATCTTCAAATAAAACCAAATTCAGATTAGATAAAAAGTTTTTTCAAGAGAAAGATTACTGTAATTTGAAAAATGCTGTGATGTCAGACATCTGTAAATGTCTCAAAAGCATGTTTATAGAAGCACAAGTCATAATGGCTAAATTTTAGAAGTGACCTATTTGTCATCAACAGATAAATGGATAAAGAAAATATGGTATTTATACACAATGGAGTACTACTGCTCCTTAAAGAAGGATAAACTTGAGTCATTTGTATCAAAATGGATGTACATTGATATCATAATGTTAAGTGAAGTAAGTCAGACACACAAGCTTAAATATCACATGGTTTTTCTTATATGAGAAACCCCAAATAGAAATAAAGAGCAAAGTAAATCAAACACACAACCTTTGATATGCATGGTTTGTCTTATATGAAAAACTTAATATATAAACAAAGTGCAAAATATAAGACAGATAGTAGGAAGAGAGAGAGAGAGCAATGGAGAGACAGAGAGACAGAGAGAGAGAGAGACAGAGAGAGACAAAGACAGAGACAAGAGAGTGAGAGAGAAGAATCCAGTATGGTCAATGTATGTAAAAGTATCCTTCATTTAGTACAATTGTCTTATGTTTTTTTACATGATTTTGGACTACTAGTATTGTTGTTAATCTGTATATTTGATAATTAACTTTAAAAGGATTTACAAGATAAATAAATGAATCTGATGCTTGCAAAATAAAAGAAACATGTAGGAAAGGGGAAAAAAGAATTGAGCTATACATGTATCAATTCCCTACACTGAATGTAATCATTGTGTACTACAAATGTACTAATAAAAATTTAAAAAGAAATAAAGGGTAAAATAAAAGATAAATATTAGAAAGTAGGGAAGTAGATCTTTTAAAATGGAAGGGGACCAAGAGATGGGGGGAGAAGGGAAGGAGGGGAGCGAGAGGGGATTAAAAAGAATTAAGATGTGTTATGTACATGTATCCACTCTGCAGAAGGAATGTAATCATTATGTACTGCAAGCATGTACTAATAAAAATTAAAAATTAAATAAAATCAAATAGAAAATCATTTTCTTTTATAGGTAAGAATAAACAGTAAATAAAGGGAATCAGGCAAGTGAAAGGAAATGATGAGAGGGATCTGAAAGTAAGTATAACTATGATCATTTGATCTCAGGATAACCTGATGAAGGAATATTTTTAGATTTCTAGTGTTTGCTTAGGCTTGAGGAGAAGCAAAATTCAGATGCCTATAGGAAAAATACGTACTTGAATAAAGTTTGGTCAAGAAATAGTAGATAAGCAATGGGCAATTGTGAACACCTGGTCAAGAGACAACTGTACACTAGGTTGTTCTGTTGTTACAGGTATTGAAAGAACAATAAACATCCTCTTCTTAAGTATGCTGTACAAGAAATTTAATTTTAATCCAGTAGGAATTTTTCTTAAGTGACCTTCAAAATTTATTCTATCTTGAAGAACAATTGTTTATATGAGTCAGTGAGGGCTTAGTACTTCTAACAAAAGCAACCCAATGAGGCCTTCTTAGTGCACATTCCTGGTTAGTAAGATTTGCTACATAATTAAGTCATTTTATATAGTATCTTTCAAAGAAATTTAGTAAAATCCCTTAAAAGCAAGTTTTGCAATCATTACTTTGTAGATTCTGTAAATGAATTATTCAGGACTAAGTATTTCAGAATAGATATTATTTCAAACTGAACAGAATTGCTGTGTCTAGGATATGCACTTCTTCCCTAGGAATGCAATAATAGTTTGGAAAGGATGTTCAATATTAACATTTAGATAGGTATCATGGGAAAAGCCAAGTTTAAAAATTACCTAGTGTGGAGAAAAGAGAGGAAAGGTTTTAGTTAAATCTTATCAGACTCACCATGAGTCCATCAATTCAAAGTCAATTTGGGGAGTGATGTTGCTTTTCAAGCTCTCATGAAAAGACTTCCTGATTCGTAAAGGAGAAAAATATATTTATGTAAATTGACTATTTGGCAGTACTTCTGCTTCTTTTAGTGTTGACTCGTCTCACCTCTGATAAGACAGATCTAATTTCATTTCCATTAAAATGCAATGAAAGCACATTTATGAATTTAATAATTTCTTGCCTACATTTGATAGGAGAATTAAAGTTGTTAGCTATGGCATGTTGTTAATAAATACTGCTTTTGTTTCAATTAAAATAGCCTAAGAATCAACTAGATGGCCAAAGACTTTTTTCTATAGATTATAAAAAAATATTAATTGGTAAAAAGAATAGCAATTTGCCCAAGGTTTTTTTTTTTTTTAATTGGGCCTTCTTCCTTATCTCATTGTTAAGTTATTCTCAATCTTGAGCTTTTCTATATAATTTAAATGTTACTATGCTTTGTTTTGCATAACTTATTCATCTTTCTGAAAAGAACATGAAGTGAATATAAATTTAGGCCTTATAACAAAGCATAGAGGGCCGGTGAGACGGCTCAGCGGCTTAAGCGCCTGCCTTGCAAGCGCGAAGGCCCGAGTTCGACTCCCGGAACCCACATACGAAAAAGGGCCCGGTGATATCGCTCAGCAGCACGGGTGCCTGTTGGCGCGCGAGGTCCTGAGGTCGTCCCCCCGGTACCCAAAAAAAAAAAAAACAAAAAAAAAAAAAACAAAAAAAAAAAACAAAGCATAGAGCAAAAAAAACCTGACATCATGACTTTTTCTTCTAATTTTCCTTTCAAAAGCTCTCAAATTATTATATTTTGCTCATACTTCTTAAACTTTTATATGAACTGCCTATAAAAATACTGTTGTTGATAAGTTATTATACTCTTGATCTGTGGCATTTTTTTGATGAAATAGCATTTATTGAAGCTCTTCTGTGCAATCTTCATAGAAAATAACCATTTGTACTTTAACAAAAATGGTGGAAAATCTATGTGAAAATTTTTAAAAACTAAAAAAGTTTTTATAGATACAAGAATCACTAATAATAGAGTTAATCCTTATCTTCTGCAGAATTTAACGTCTGGGTTCCTCCTTGCCCTACAAAAGAAAAGCTTACATTTTGTCACTTAAAAATTACTTGATTGGGCCGGTGAGATGGCTCAGCGGCATAAGCGCCTGCCTTTGCAAGCGCGAGGGCCCGAGTTCGACTCCCGGATCCCACATACGAAAAAGGGGCCGGTGATATCGCTCAGGGGCACGGGCGCCTGCTGGCGCCTGAGGTCCTGAGGTCGACCCCCCGGTACCCACAAAAAAAAAAATTACTTGATTGAATTGATAGGTGAGACAAAAGAACTTTCTTGACATCAAGAGATAAATATATTGAGACACAATACTGAGAAAATCTGTACAAAGCAGAAAACTTGGTTGCCTGTGCTCAGTTTTGAAACAATCTGGATGCAATTTAAAATTTCTTAAGCATGATTATTTAATTTTTAATTTTCTTGACAAGGTCCTCACCCACATTTAACTTATACCACTTTTATGGTCTATATCTAGATGTCCCCCCAAAGTCTTATCCACTCATAGGTGGGGCTTTGGAAGGTGATTGATCATGAAAGCTGGATTATCATCAGTGAACTAATAAGTTTACAGCTAAATATAAATTTGGAAGATAAACTTTCACTGTCAGAGAGAGGTAGGTTGCTGTGGGTGTGGTTGGAAGGGTATACAGTATCTCGCTCCCTCCTCTTTTATCTCTCTCTCTCTGACTCTTTCTGTCTCTCTGTCTGTCTCTCTCATTCTGCTTCCTACTGGGCATGCCATGAGCAATCCTCCTCTGCCATGCCCCTCTGCTATGCCACTCTGCCTGGGGAGCCAGCAAACTATGGACTGAAACCTCTACAAACTGTAAGCCAAATAAATCTTTCCTCCTTTAAAATGTGGGCATTGTGTATTGTTTCTCAGCAATGAGAAAGTAGGAGACCCTCTTCTATGGTTAATAAAGAAATATGGATTATCATGTACTAGTATTACCTGGTATCAGACTATTCTAGAGGACTTAATATGACAGAAATTTCCTCTTTTTTTTCCCTTTGTTACTAAGGTTTGAATCCAGGGCCTTCCCAATGAGCTACATCTCCAGACCATTTTTATTTTACTTTATTTTTTTCTATTTTGAGACACGGTCTTGCTAAATTGCTAAATTTCCCAGGCTGGGCTTGAAATTGATATCATCCTGCTTCAGGCTCCCAGAACGACTGGATTATACTCATGCCCTACCATGTTAAAACTTTCAGTTTAATTAAGATGTTTAGATCTGTTAATCAAGAATTGTATGCTAGTTTCACTTTTTATTATTTTGAATATTCATTTTTTAAATCTAAAATGATTATTTTTACCATTTTGTAAACACAATTAGCCAAGCTATTTAAAATTCCAATTAGTTTCATATGGTACTGACTTAGGTAATATTTTGCATGCAGAGTAGAAGCATATTTTACTAGAAATATGTTGTTACTCTGATTGTAAAAATAATATAAAATGAAGTCAATTCTGTAGCTAATAGAAAATATTTTAAATATACATCTTTATGTATGGTAAAATTAAGAAAGAGGAAAACATTTTTAATTTGATAAATGTATCAAAACCTTAGACTTAGCACAAGAATTGGATACAGAAGGTTAAATAAGGCCTGGTTTCTCTAATCTGAGAAATCCAAAATATAAATAAGAAAATAGAAGTGAGATGGTAGGAAACAGAGGTAGATTCTGTGGGGATGGGAAAGGGAGCTGGGGAATGAGAGAGATGGGCGGGAAGGGAGTAGAATGGAATGTAAAAATAATCAATGTGCAATATGTGTATGTATCAGTTGCCCAAAGTGAATGTAATTATTGTGCATTACAAACATATCCTAATAAAAATATCAAAGTTAATGGTAAAAAGAATTCATCCCAAATCAGGAATAATACAATCAATGCTATTTTTTATTATTTTACCCTTAGATAAACTAGTGCATTCAAATAAAAAACAGCTTTAAATATTGGAATTATTGATATAAAACTTAAAATGTTTTTATATTATTTCATTGATCTGTCAAAAATTACTATTTTATTAAAATTAATTTTCCAGTAAAATCAGTATATTAAAAATTTTCACCAAAATAAAGATGCATATTAAAATATATTTTAAATTATTATTTTATTTTGAAATAAACAAGCAGAAATATGGAAGACCAGTACAAAAAAATCTGTAATTTCTTGACAGACAAACCAAGTTCTAAATGGAGTGATCAAAATTTTTTTTTCAATCTGAAGATTCATAAGTTAAATCAAGTTTTAGAAGTTTCCTTATATTTTTAATTATGTAGTTCTTTTCCTTCCATTTCTTCATTACCATGTAATTCCTAACAGTTAGAGATTGTGTGTATGAGACTGAACCACTATATCACTTATTTTTGCTTTTGTATTTTTCTTTTTCACTTTTCTCTTGAGATAAAACATATTTTTTTTTTTTTGTGGGTACCGGGGGGTCGACCTCAGGACCTCGGGCGCCAACAGGCACCTGTGCCGCTGAGCGATATCACCGGCCCCTTTTTCGTATGTGGGATCCGGGAGTCGAACTCGGGCCCTCGCGCTTGCAAGGCAGGCGCTTACGCCGCTGAGCCATCTCACCGGCCCGAGATAAAACATATTTTCACTCAATTTTTATTTATTTCACGTAATAAGCATTTTTTCTTTTCTGATGCATTTTCATAGCAATTCAATTTTTAATTAGGCTTTTTATTTTGAGATAATTATATATTAACATGCAATTATAAGATACAATAGAGATTCTATGAACCCTTTTCCTAATTTCTGACAATTGTAACATTTTGTGAAGGTGTAATATAATATCACAACTAAAATGAAGCTGATACAGTCAAGATACAGGACATCTCATTACCATAAGGATCCTTCATGTTACTCTTTCTTACTCACATCCTAATACCCCCCCCAATACCGCCCCTTCTTTTCCCTAACTCCTGGTAAACATTGATCTATTTTTTTTATTATTTTGGTTCTGTAATTTATTATTAGCTTATTTCTTTTGATTACTTGTTGCGGATGTGCCATAGTTTCTTTAATCTTAAATCCATTGAAGGATACCTTCTTTTCTTTCCAGTTAAATGGCTGTCAAAGTTACTGTAAGTATTCTGCTGAATATAAATTTTCGTTTCTCTGATATAACTGCCCAGGAGTGCACTTACTGGATCACATAACAATTACCTGTTTAGTTTCCCAAGACAAAGTCAAACTGTCTTCCATGGTAGCTATACAAATTTGCATTCCCATGAGCAACTTATAATTTTCTCATACTGATCTGAGAATATTAATTAGATAATTTAATTTTTTTTCTTTCCCAAACTATATTTATCCAGGGCTCAACATTCTCCTTGTTGTTTTTAAATGTACGTTTTGTTTGACTTTTAGCTTAAGTGTTAAATCCTGGTTGCCTCTTTATGTATTCAGAAAGAAATATTTAGCTGATAAAATTCAGTTGGTTGAAATTCATTTTCTGTTATTGTTCAGGCAAGTATGTTTTCCAATAGCTGCTTGCCTGATGAGAAGACAAAAGGGATATTTTGTTTCTGGAGGTGAGACTAGATATTTTGAATGGCAAGCTTCATTTTTATATCCTTGTATGAAGAATCAGTGTGTGCGACCTGGGGTCCTCATATGTCCGAATATGGAGTGCTTTACTTTAAGAATCAAACCCAATATTCTAAAGCGTAGCTCTACACATGAAGATTAGCATTGCAGTTTTTGTGTGTATCTGTATGTCTGTGTCTTATACCTGTGTTTTGAACATGGAGCAAGAAGCAGGGAAATGGTTTTCCCATGCTTCTGTGTGGAGGAGTACAGGAGGATATGATAAGGCTGGTGACTGAAGCTCTTTTTCATAGATAGTCATTAAAATTAATACCCTTATACCTTCACCTGTCACTGCAGAGGAGTTGGGTAGAACAGGATGATGATGGAAACTGGCATAAGATTTCAATAGACAGTCATTCAAGTTAAAATCTCGATAGCCTACTACACATACTCATTTCAAGAATAAATCCTCACTGTTATTTCCCTCTGTAGATTAGCTTCTATTTCTATTCTAGCTAAAATATTCATGTATTCAGAACCATGTTTAGATCACAGCAAGAGAAGAATCTGTCCCAATTACCATGCTTTTGACGGTATCACATCACAAACATACGAATGTATAAATTTATTAAAGAAAATATAACTTATGTCATTTATCATCTGGCACTCAAACCCATAATCCTAATCAAGCTCTTTTGTGGCTAACATTATTTATCTCAGGAGAAACTATTTTTCTACCTATGATGTTCTTTGCCCAAAGGTGTCCAAATATGAAATAATTTTGTTTGTTGAAGGCAGACACTGAGTACTAGAGGTTGTGGAGAAAAATTGAATGCATTAGGTGACAAAATACACAAATTAACTTGTTCTACCTTTTTTTCTGAAATAGCATGACATTCACAGATTCTTGCTTAGCAAAGTATTACTTCCCAGAGTTGCCAAATATCCATTTCTTTGGCTCATTTTATGTTCCTAATCTTGTTTCTGGAGAGGCGCACAAATCTACATGAATTTCTTAACCATAGCACAATGCAGCTGAGAAAAAAATATGTTACAGTTAACAATTCAAATTTCTTCAACATATGCAAATATTTGTGTCAAGATGCATCATGCATCAAGTGTGATATCAGTTCCTCACATTGCCAAATTGATGCACATTAAAAGGTAAATTAAAAATAGTTTATAATATTTCATAAAATTTGAATTTTGTCTTAACTATACCTTTAAATATTATTTTTTATTTTAATATCTTAAATTTTATTTTAATATTTTAACAATTTAATATACACAAATTAAAAATTACTTTTCACTTTCAATTTAATTATTTTGAATATTATAATAAATGATTTCTGAATGCTCATGCTTTTCTACAATTTCCATCTTCAATTCAGTGGTTATTCAAAACCTTCTTAGAATTTTGCTCTGCACTTTCTTGTTACCTTCATCATTGCTCTGCAAATTCTTGTCACTTTCATTACTGCTCTGCATATTCTGGTTACCTTCATTATTGCTGCGCACGTTCTTGTCAACTTCATTACTGCCCTGCACTTTCTTTTTACCACCATGCTCGCACTGCACTTTCTTTGGAGCCGTGCTGGATTGAATAATACTGTATGATCATGTATGTGCTAAAAAGCAAACTAAAAACCTTCACAGCAAGTATGTACCGGCCTGTCTGTGACTGTGATCTCGACTAGAGGAAGCCATGATCATGCGTCAGAGTGGGGAAGATGGCTGCGTTCATGTTGGTGTGAGGAAGATGGCCATAGTCCTGTTCTTCTCCCGATGTTGATTTCACAAATTACTGAAAGTTTCAGTTTGCAAACTGAATTTTTCATGAACTGAAGCATTTGTGAACCAAGGCATTACTGTGTAAGGCAAAAACACTTTAATAACTGAAAATAAAACAAACCAACCAAACGAGACAGAAGTCTAGTTTATAAGATCTAAATGACAACATGTAAGAAGGAAAATGTCTCCCTTCACTTTTGTATTTCATCCCTGACTATCAATACTGAGGAATGAAAGAAAGTAGGGAACTTGCATTTTATTTCAGCTCATCCGTGGAATGTTCTATTGTCTGGATTCAAATACCAGTGCTATTAAGTAGTAATTCTCATTTCTCTTTGGTGTATGCATGCACCACCAAATGTTTCCTTAGCATTTACTGTAGGTTATGCTGATGTCACTATAGTTTTTGCTTTATCTTTAATAGATTACAAGCTCTCTAAAGGCCAGAACTGTATCTTCTTTGTTCTTTGTTTATGATTATTTTCCTGAATATATTTTCATATTTTTGAATGCATGAATGTTTATCATGTCACTGATAATGTAGAATATATGGCCTGGAGCTGTATAAAATTGTATTTATTAGTACATGTTTGCAGTATACAATGTTTGCAATCATCTTAGTTTGTAGGTACATGTAACATATCTTAATTCTTTTTATTCCCCTTCCCCTCCCCATTTTCTTACCTCCTACCTTCTCTAGATCCTCCCCCCACCGTTTTCATTTTTTTAGTTCATGTTTGTGACACATTATGAATACATTCAACGTAATTGTTACACGTGCATGACACATCCTAAACCCTTTTGTATCCCCACTTTAAATCTTGTCCCCCTTTCCATTTGCAAAAGATACATCTTCTTGTTTCTTTTTATCAATCCTTTATTTTGCTCTTCATTTTTACTTTGAGCTTTTCATATGAGAGAAACCATGTGGTATTTAAGTTTGTGCATCTGATTTCTGTCACTTAACATTATGTTTTCAAGGTGCATCCATTTGTAGCTAGGTAGTATTCCATTATGTATAGATATCACATTTTCTCTACCCATTCATTTACTGATGGACACATAGGCTTCTTCCAATATTTAGCTACATCCAAACAGATGGTCTAATGCTCAAAGTCAGTTGTTATAGCAACTTTGTTATGGTGCCTGTTATAGGTAGTAATTAAGTAATGAAAATATATAGGAATTACATATATATTATACATATTATATATTATATATATAATTTTAATAGCTTATAACAAATGAAAAAGTCATTCAATTCGAATCACTCCAAATGAGAAATACAAAGTCTAGTTCTTTATAATATATATTTATTTAATAAAATCACATTTAAATTTGCTCAGAATTTCTGAATCTTCAGCCCCTTGACCTAAAATTTTGAAGACAACATTTTAATAACAAAGGTGGTTCATCTTCATGGACATTTATGGGGACCAGAGAAGAACAATGTGATACCTTGAAGTCATTGCATCCATTTATACTGTACATTAGAACAAGTCTCCAACTTCACTTCCCTAAAAAGCAAAGAATCTGACATCTCTCTAGGATTAGTCCATATTAAATTAAAAAGAAATTGAAGAAAACGTATATTTCTAAAACACAAAAGGCAAAGAGAGAGAATATGTAGAAGTGTAGAATTTTTAAAAATTACATTTTTGCCTTCCAATTACATTCTTCCCTAGCATGCTACTAAGGACAGTCCAAGAAAAAGACAAATCAACTAAGATCTCTTTGCTTCAAATGAAAGCTGCAAAGGGATACTGTATTGTGAATCATACCTAGGGACAAACATCACTATTGTAAGGTTCATGAGACCTTTAAAATATTTTTAAAATCAGTTTGTATTCCCAGTAAAAAACAACCTTAATACCACCCAGAGACCACACTTCACAAGCCAAGGTAGAATGTAGAGCTGACAAGTCACTTACAAGAGACACAGGATTCATTATGGTTAGCTGCTCTGTATTTCAATGGTGGAATAAAGGGACCAAGGAGTATGGAAAACAAGAAAGCCTGGGATTCTCAGTAGATAGCCTGATTAGCTTTTAGAAATACATATTGGCTATAGGCAACAGACTTAGAAATGAATTCTGTATACAGAGGTTGTATAAGTGTGTAAAATTGGAATGGAGGATCAAAGAGAAATTAGGATAGAACAAATATTAGGGTTGGAATTAAGACCGGATATGGGTCACAGCATATTGAGTTTGCAACTAACCAAAATTAGGATACAATAATTTATAATTAGTATTAGAATCCACAGTTGTTACTGGGCAGGGGATGTAGAGATGAGATGGAAATTATGGCTACAATTAGGTATGATAAAAGTGTATGGGTGCAGTTTCAATTCAAGCGATTCTTTTCACAATGCAAAAACAGAATGCAGTAATGATATTTTCAAAGGACATAAGTTTGAAGGCATCCAGGGCCACACAGTGTGTTCAAGGCCAGCTTAGACTACATAGTGAGATTGTGTCTCAAAAAATAAATAAATAAATAAATAAATAAATAAATAAAAATAAAAAATGAAAAATAAAAAACAAGACCTGATGAAATTCACATTTATACTGATATAAGGTTTATACATACTGCTTTTGCTTTTCACTGATGCTTGTTTCCATAACACAATTTTTTAAAATCTGTCAACAAAAGCCTGATCATACACCATGAAAACCAGAGAACCACTTTCAGTAAAAAGCAAGGCAAAGATGTCTGTTCTCATCACTACTTTTAACATTGTTCTGTGTGTGCCAGCCAATGCAAAGCATAAAAGATAAAAACAAGATGGGTGAAGCAGCAAAAAAAAGGAAAGTTGATCTATTTAGGTGAGAATTATTTTTAAAAAGTCATAAACTATTACAAAAAGTAATAAATTGGTTATATGATAGTGAAAAAACTAAAAATTAATAGATATACTATGCCAAATATGATTTATAATTTGAACTATGCTGCCCATTTTATATTAGGGTATTAATGTCTTAAAACATATATATTATATGTAATTTAAATACTACTTAATATAACTAATCAATACCCTAATGCTTACAAACTTGCATGTATATAAACAAATCTCATACAAATACTTGCATTTTGACTATATAAAAATTAAAACATTAATTTGGTTTGGGACCATGTAATTTCTAACATTATTGTTTTTATTGGAAAGGTTTCTGCCTACTAGAATTATTTTAAAATTTCACTTCAATTATTTGGAAGCACTTCTAGGATTTATTTTATAAATTTATTCATTAATTTCATTTAAAATTTATTTTGATATGCAATATTAATGAGAGTTTCCACCTTTTCTATAAGTTACTCTCCAGTTAGTCAATTTAATTTACTAAATAATTTTTATCCATTGTTTTGTCATTTTGCTTATACATAGTGCAGTATAAGTACAAAATAAGTTCAAGTTTATCTAGTACTTCAATAGAATAGAAGAATAGGAAACATTATCCAGTTGATTTTTTTGAGCCTAGTGAAATCTCGATAATGACATACAATGGAAGAACATGGGCTACTCTCCCTCTAATGAGCAAATTTTAAAGGAAATATTAATAAAATGAAACTATTTTAAAAGATAAGTATTATATTATTCTCAGTGTAGGTTCACTATAAGAATGCAATGTTGATTCAAAATTAAATCCTCTGTTAAAATAATTAAATATAGATTAAGGGAGAAAAATTATATGTCCATCTAAAAATGCAGAAATCTTTATAATTAAATCAATATATATTCATGAAAAAAATATTACCAAATTACAAATGAAAAAGAATAAAGATGGTAATGGATATCTCCATAACCAGTTGTGAAATATTAAAAATATACACTTTGACATCAGAGATAAGATAATTAAGCTGAGATTCCTCTTCAGTGGAGAAAAGTAAGACATATTAATATTAACAGAATACAATACATATTTACAGGTGATATGACTGTCTATAGTGAAAAGTTAAGTAAATTGACAGATAATTTTATTAGTTTTAATGAGAAACTATAATGTGTTTTATAAATGTAAAATCTAAATATGTAATTTCATTGCATTTCTATGTATTGTAACCTCTTCCTCTGGAAAACTGGCAATAACATTCAAAGCTATAAAGATACATAAGTGTTTGCACACAAATATATATATATATATATATATGTATATACTATTTATGTATGTGTATATGTGTGTTTCTGTGTCTACACACATCAAAATCTTACAACAGTAGGGTATCAGCTACTGTGCTTCTCACAGCTGAAATGAAAATTCTTTCTTGATGTGCAAGTTATACAGTATATTTACATGGCATCCAAAATGTGCTAGCTGTGTATTCAAAATTTGAATTTTTAAAAGTAGTGCCAAGTTATTTTCCAAAGCAGTTGTATCAATTTATTTACTTAGCAAAAGAGTAAAATTTTCCACTGACATATGCCCTTTTCAATGCCGTAGATTGTTAGACTTAATTGTAGGAACCTGTGTAAATTGTTTGTAGCATTCATGTTCATAATAGCAAAACTCTAGATGTAAACTAAATGTCTGCCACTAAACTAAAAATTGTGGTAATTGTCATACAATGGGTCCCTGTGCAGCTACACCTACCAATTTAGATAATCTTCAAAAAACACAATGATGAGTAAAGAAGAAAGTTACAAAAATGAATACTATATGATTACAATTTTATTAAGATCAAAACCACAAAGCCAAGCAATATTTTGTTTAGGAACATGTACACATGCAATAAAGCTAAAATGAAAAATAAATGAGCGATTAATATCATATTCAAGATATGTACAGTTGGAAGGAAAAGACAGGGATTGAAAATGTTCTACATTTTGGACTTAGAGTTTGCTTTATGATTGTTTATATTTTGTTCATATGTTTATCTGTATGTATTCTATCAAACTATTGTTTTACAAATGTATCACACAACTGAAAATGTGAAAGTAGCAGGAATTTGTTCACACTGGGAACTAGTGATTGCAGATTATAAAAGACTTGAAACAATTTTAGAAGGTCTTAAATAATCAGAATTTATGAGTCTACAAGTCCAAGATTCAAGTGGTTATTTCATGCATTGCTTCTCAAATATTAATGTGTTAAAAGTTCACCTGGATATTTTGTTAAAATGTAGATTCTCATCCAATAGGTCTTAGGTAGGTCTTACTTTTGAACACATTCCAAGATGAGACTGATTGATGCTGTCTTGGACCACAATTTGAATTGCAATGATTTATGATGCTGTTTATACTAGCAATCCACAGAAGGGTTGGAGAGAGTGATCAGAAACTGACCTCTGCATACCTTTTTCTAAGACAATGGCAATGGTAGTGGGGATGGAATGACAGAAATAAAAATTATTGATTGGGAATTCAAATGAGCCAGAAAAATGATAGAATTCAAGGAAAGTACTCTAATTCATCAGTGAACATTTAGAATAGGTTCTTGAAGCAAATTGTCACAGAGCATCCAAAAGAAATCTAATCTGGGCACTTGGAAAGTTGGTTAATTTGAAAAGATTAAATGTTCCTGGGTCTTTTTCATACCTCTATGGTATAAACATCTCTGAGTTCACCAGTGAGAAAAATGATTAGATAAGCATTTCAGTAGCAAAATTTGAGAAAGTTTATTTAAGTAAAAAGAAAAGAATCTAGTCTCAATCAATAATAAATGTAGTACATAAAATAAACTGAGTTTGAAAGGAAATATAATAGAATTATGAAAATTAAAAATCAAAATAATTATTAAAGTTATTTCTAAGACATTTTATGTTACTATGAATCATAAAACAATAAAGTTTTATTGGGGACCCTATTATAATCATCTCAGATTTTGGATTCATGATGACTACATTACTATAATGGGATCTAAACAATGATGTGGTGGTAAATGCGTAACAATCAGGTCTCTGAGTAAAAAGTAGATAAACAGAGGAACGGGTGATAAAGAGATAAAAGATGCGGACAGATTTTGGAGTGATAGATTTAGATATATATACATGTTTATTATAAATTTAACTGATATAAGTGATATGCAGAACATAATTTAATAGTAACAAAATACTAATTACTCTGTTTTATAAAACTTCTTATAGACAATCAATTTTTAACAATGCTTTGCTGATTTTTGCCAAACTCATATATTGCCTAACTCTGGTTTTAATTAACTAATGAGTGTTGTTCTGGCATGAATGCTGACTGATTAAAGAAAAATAACAAAACCCTGTGTCAGAATTTGTTTATTGAATGACTTCTTTGCTGAACCAGATCACAATTTTTGAATACTAGAAGGATATTCCTCATTTTTGTACTACTCACAAAGTAAAAGCTATACATGCAAAATACTTTTTAAATTTAATCATCATTAACATTTTCTCCTCCACCTTTTAAAACCAAGATGATGACCAATTCTTGATCTGTAGTGCTATCTTCTTTCCCTCAGGTAAATACTCCCATCATGTTTAATTCTGAGCCAACAAAATAGTATCAGTGATCAAGAAGTTGGGAAAAGATATGTATTATTAAGCTTTCTACTCCACTGGCACAATAAAATACATAAACTAAAGAACATAGATAACAATAAAATGTTTTATAGTAATTATTTAGTGATCAGTTTTGTGAATTTGTTAACTTTTTTCAAACATTGTGTATACTTTTTATAACTATGTAAAGTGCACAGGAAACAGTAGAGGGAGAGTTGACAAAACAATAATGGTAATTCTATTACCATGACTTTTATTTTCGACTTTTCTATAATACCATTTAACTCCTAAAATAAAATTAAATTTTATAATTGTTTTAGATTTACAAAAACCTTGTAATTACCCCACTCCCAATTTCCCTATTAGCCATACCTTATACTATTATGGTACCTTTGTTTGAATGAATGAACAAATATTGATACAGTATTATTAACTGAAATCCTTAATGTATTCATATTTCATTAGTGTTTACTTAATGTTCTTTTTCTAGTAACACTCCCACCCACAATACCACATTTCAATTAATAGTCATGTCTTCTTTGTAGTCATCTCCTCTTCACTGTTAATTTCTCATAGTTCTCTTATTTTTGATGACCATGACCGACTGAGGAGTATATTTCAGTTACTTTGTAGAACATCCCTCAGTTTGAATTTGTCTGATTTTTGCTCATGAATATAGTGTGGTTGTGTGTTTATAATAGGATCAAAATGATAAAGTATCATTCTTTCATATAATATCAAAATAAAATACCATCCATATGACTTATTGATGTCGATGTTAACCTTGACTACCTATCTGAGGTACTGCTGTCAGTTTTGCATGGTAGTTACTCTTTGCCCAATATTCCATACTGTATTCTTTGTAATTCACTATGTACAGTAAGTACATTATATATTTAACACAATAGATACATAATCTATTTATAAAGTAAGGAGTAAGTTCCTTCTCCTTGAAGATTATCTTAGTCCATTTACACTGTCATAATATAATAACTTAGAGTGGGTAATATATAAGGAAAACAAATATATTTTCTCACAATTCTAAAGGCAAAATAAATTCAAGGTCAAGAAGCTGACAGATCAAGTGTCTGCTTAAGGCCCGGTGTCTGCATCTTGAATGGTCAGGTGCTGCCTTCTCACGTATAAGAAGGCAGATGGCAAAAAGGGCTTAGCTAGTTCTGCCAGCCTTTTTATAAAACATTAATCTCAATCATGTTGGTAGGTCTTTCATGGTTTAATCACCTGCTAAAGGCCCCACCTCTAAATACTGCTGTATTAAGCGTTAATTTTCAATACAATTTTGTTAAGAGAGAGAAACATCCAAATCACAGCAAGAATACAACATCTTCAAAACATATTTGGAATTCTTCTACATGGAGACATGTCTCTTTTCTTCAATTCATTTATTTCTTCCATCATTTATATCCATGTGAATTTATGGATATTTATTTTATATTCTGGATTATAATTTAATACTACTGTATTTATTTTGTCACTCAAATTGTTCCAACTTGGCCAGTGAGAGTGCTTTCAATTGGCAGTTGATTCCCTTTGACATATTCGAACCATTGCATATGTGTTCCTAAGCACTTTACCACTTCCTAGCACTTGAAAGTGTTCCAGATTCATCTTGTCTACTTCCTATTCTTGTCCTAGAAGTAGCAGTTACGAAAAAAGAGCATAAAACAAAGGTATGAGTTCACAGGAGAAGTTTATTTTAGAACAAACCTAAGAGGGACTGCCCTGGCACATAGACCAGAGAAGTCAGTCTTGTAAAGGCTATGAGGTCTTTCATAGGGTAATGAGGGGGAGAGTTCAGTGAAAGGCAGTTATGGCTACCTGCCAAGAACAAGACTTCAGAAAGCACAGGGACCAGTGGTTGTTCAAGTACAAGTCTTGGAAAAGTACAGGGAATAGTGGTTGCTATCAATAGCAGGGCTGAATAATGATGGGAGTTATGGGATGTAGCTGTACTTATTGGGCCTTATTAACCCATGCTTATACATCTTCAGCAAGTGTAAAGGCATAGCAGTGGTGGGGGGGTGGGTTTAGTGTGGTCTGTGATTAGCCTAGGATGGCAGTGACTGGATTCCCTTAGCAGCCACTTCTCAAGGAGCCCTAGTTCCCTTTGTTGGAGAATGGTATTAGAAATAAAAATTTTGAATCTTTTATGTGAATTTATTATTACTTTGATATCTGGGTCATATAGGCTGAGAGAACAAGGAAATGTAAGCGTTTTAAGTTACCCATGTATACTCAAACTTAGAAATATTACAACATATAACTATTTCTACATTCAACTAAATATGACTTCATAATAATGTCTTCAATTCTGATCCATTACCATATTGATATATAGTAATATTTAGAACCATTGCATTACACTAAATCATATAAGAGAAACCCAAAATATAAATAATTTAAAGGGCAAAATAAAGACAGATAATAGAAAACATCGATATAGATTTTGTGGAGATGGGAAGGGGATCTACAAATAGGGAAGGGTGAGAGAGGGAGGGGAAGGGAAGGGGAAATAAATAGGATCGAGTTGTGATATGTATACTACCAATTCATCACAATGAATGTTTATTAGGTGTCACAAATATACACTAATAAATTTTTAAAAATAAAATCCAAATCACCAGTGTTTTTTCTTCTATGGATTATGTATATCTAATCATTCATAAACAAATCCAGGGTCACTAAGAATTTATGCACATTTTCCTTCACAAATTTTTATAATTTTTCACATAATTTTTAGGTCAGTGACTTACTTGAGTTAATCTTAGTGAAATTAACTGTAAATTCTATGTATAAATTCCTTACTTTGCACATAAATGTTCAATATTTCAGCACCATTTGTTGAAAATACTATCCTTTCTTCAATGACTGCTTTGCTCCATTGTCAAAGGTCTATTGACTATATGGATGGGTCAGTTTCTAGGCTCTTTATAAAATTATTTCATTAATTTAGTTGTTGATTATTTTGCCAATAACATGTTCTATTGATTGTTTTCTTAATCATGTCATGAAATGAGATAGGTTCAGTTTCCTAACTTTGTTCATCTACAATACTTTATTGTCTATTCTAGGACTTTTGGCTTTCCATATGAATTTTAGAACCTGTTTGCTGGTACTGTATCTACAAAAGAGTTTCCTGAACTTTTGAATATGATTATGTTAAACTTAGAGTTAAATTGGGAAGAACTTACATCTTAAGAATTATGAGAGAGATTCAACATGGCTGAATAGAGAAGCCTTGTTTGGAGCTACTCAGAGAAATTCCACTAAAACACAGGTAATTGGAAGAAAAGGGAGGGACATATACCTTGAAACTAAAATCAATCTGACATAAGAGACTAATAGAGCAAGCAAAATGTAATTAAAGGACTTAATAAAATGGCCAGCTAGCCCACCCGGCTATCTGTGGGTGGCTGGATTGGGATGACTGCCACCATACTTGGAATCTTAAAAGAAGAGAAAAAAAGGGATATACTAAAATAGTGTGGCTAAATCAAGCCATACAGGATACAGTTGGGATATAAGGTCCCCTGCCTCTTCTGCCTTCCTCTAAACAGAAGATGCTACACTCCAGCAGTAAATTCTGCTGACTGGAACTGCTCCCTACCTGATGATTGGCTAGTTTTCCTTTTTCATTTCTTTTCTCTTTTCCTTTCCATTTCTTTTTACTTTTCTTCCTGTTCCTTTTGTGCACCACAGTGCTAACTGGAATAGCAAGAAACAAGATTAAAGACTACAGGAGTGTGTGCATAGCAAATGGAACAGCTAGCCCCTCTCCAGTGATCTGTGGTTAGAGATGCACAGGAATTAAACAGCCCTGCACCTCAGACTGTGCAGCCCCGGGCTGTCCCCATGCTGCCTTCCAGGGGATGGAGCAGAAAGGCACCCCACAGCCACCCCGCATCTCACCCAAGGAAGTTACAGACTATAGCAAAGGCTGGTGACAGTGGCAGCAGAACCTGCAAAGCAACAAATGGGAAGTTAGCACCCCACCTTGGGAGAGGAGTGAGAATTGGGTCTGAGCAGCCTTGGACTGCAACAGCAGGAGCAGAGGACCAGACCATATCACAGCATTTCACCCCACCCTGCAACAAACGACCTGAGAGGCCAGAGACTTGCCAGTGGGAGAGGAACACAGTAGGCTGAGAAAGGATCAGGAGGAGCCAAAGGTGCACAGGGCAGGGAACAGACCCTGTCTGTGTCTGAAAACAGAACAGAACCTGGGAGAGAGATGCCACTGCCAAGAGAAACAAGGTAAGGTGTGGAAGATCACTAAAGGGCATACAGAAAGTACTGACTGAAGACTCTGGCCCTAGGTCTCCACTTCTGGAGGCCAAGATCAGCCTCAAATCCGCACAAACTCTACTGAAGGCTTGGCAGTGTTATCCAGTAGTTTTGGACTCTCAGTGGATACCAGATACCAGAGGAATATTGTTTTTTTATTTTATTTTATTTTTCTTCTTTTTTATTTTTTAATGGTTTGTGGGTTTTTTCCTGTTCCTTTTCCATTTTTTTTGTCTTTTACCTGTATTTTAATTCTAATCTATTCACTTCTTTACCCCTTTCCTCAATTTACCTCTCTAGATTTAATCATAGTCATATGAGTGAGTAGTCTCTCAATTTTTCTGGTCAACTTCAATAATCCCTTGCTTACTCCTTCATTCTTTCTCTTCTGCCCTCTTCTCTAGTTTCCCAAAGCTTGTGTGACCATCCTTTGTCCTCCAGTCTGGATTCTACTTTATTTCTTTTCAGTTATCTCTGTCCTGTCCACTATCCTTCTTAAATTTCCCCACCACAGGATAAAACCACTCTACCAAGAGGAACCACTTTGCACACAAACTCCCAATTTACGGTCAGTTCCCTTACATAACTCTAGATTTTGCTTCTATGGTTAAAGGTATAAAATTAATAGTTACCACAGTTTGACAGTTTCTAAACAGTGCTTGGTGCTATTGTCAGTGCTAATTTTCCTACTTTAGCTAGGATGTCATATCTGGTTTAATCGGTTGTTCTCACTTCTATAACAACACTGGGAAGTTCTGGGGTAATAACCTCACCACACCCCAGCACCAAAGAACTGGGAACTGATCCAATCAGACACCAACATCTCACTCTTAATTAATTGGAAAGGTAGGATCCTGGGACAGACACAAACCAAGAACCTCCTACACACAGAAGACATCTGGAAGAACAAACCTTGTCTAGAGAGGCCTTGATACTAGTGATAAAGCTACCTACTACAAAAACTTACAAGGATCAAGACAGAAAAAGAAATAAAAACCTTTGAAGTAGAAAATGACAAGACACAGAAGCAATATGCAACCTCAGACCTCCAGCCCAACCAGAACAAGTCCAGGAGACAAGATAGAGGAAAATGGAAGACACACATGAAATTTCTGAAATGATAGCAACTGAAGTAAAGAAACAAGTTCATAAGGATATAGAGTAAATCAGATCAGAAATAATCTCTCAGGTAAAAGAAGAAATGTCAATATTTATAAAGGAATTGCTCAGCAAATCTAGAGTAGAGATGTACAAAAAATAGACAATGATATGAAGAGGACAGAAACTGTGAATGATAAATATAGGAAAGAAATAGAATGCATGAAATGGATACAAACAGGTATCCAGGAAACTAAAAATTCCACTAAAAGATGGCAAAACCTCTTGAATGAAACTGAAGACAAACTTTCAGACCCTGAAGACAGGATCTCAGCTAGCGATCATGAAAGGAAAGATCTCTTGAAAATAACAAAAAATCAGGAAATAACAATTCAACAGCTTCAAGATGATGCAAAGAAAAATAATATAAGAATAATTGGTGTCAATGAAAAAGCAAGATCCAACACAAATAACATAAAAAAACTATTTGAAGAAGTAATAGCAGAAAATTTCTCAAGCATGGGAAAAGAATCTGACACACAGATAAGTGAAGATATAGAATTCCAATTAGATATAACCAAACTAAAACTATACCCAGATATATAATAGTGAAGCTCCCAGAAAATCAGTACAAGAACAGAATATTAAAAGGTGTTAGAGAAAAACAGATCACCAATAAAAAGGAAAGCCCATCAGAATCACATCAAACTTCTCAACGCAAACCCTCAAGACAAGAAGAGCTTGGAGTGAAGTATTTCAAGTCCTGAAAGAAAACAGCTTCCAATCCAGACTGATGCATGCTGCAGAACTATCTTTCAAAATTAATACAGAAATAAGATACTTCCACAGCAAAGAACAACTGAAGGAATTCATGACCACCAAACCAACCCTACAAAGAGTTCTGAGAGATATTCTAGACAGAGATAAAAGTGACCACAATCCCAAGAACAACAACAGAAAGAAACCACCAGGCAGGGAAATTAATTAAAAAGAAGGAAAAAGCAGGGAACCAACAGTGGGAAAATAACATGACAAAGATAAGAAAATACAAATCAGTTATAACCATCAATGTAAATGGCCACAATTAACCAATCAAAAGAAACCGACTGGCAGAATGGATCAAGAAACAAGATCCAACAATATATGGTATAAAAGAAATATATTTAACTCAAAAAGAAATTCATCTACTGAAAGTCAAAAGATGGAAAACAATCTTTCATGCAATAGGAACCCAGAAAACAGCAAGAATAACTATTGTTGGCAGACACTGTAAATTTCAAAACAAGAATGATCAAAAGAGATAAAGAAGGTCACTACATACTTGTTAGGGGAAAACTTCAAGAGGAAGAGATCACAATCATAAATATGTATTCACCACATATGGGAGCACCCAACTATATAAGATAATTATTAATAGACATAAAAAATCAAATAAGCAATAATGCAATTGTAACAGGAGACCTTAATACCCCATTGTCAAAAAGAAATAGATCAACTAGACAAAAAATCAGCAAAGAAATATCAGAGCTGAACCAAACCTGTGAAAAAATAGACTTAATATATGTTTACAGACTGCTCCTCCCAACATCATGAGAATACACATTCTTCTCAGCTGCATGTGGGGCATTCTCCAAAATAGACCACATACTAGCCCACAGAACATGATTAAGTAAATGCAAAGGAACTGAAATTATCCCATGCATATTATCTAACCATAGTGCAATGAATTTGGAAATTAATGGCAAAAGAAACTGCAAAAACTCCATAAACGTATGGAAATTAAATAACACCCTCCTAAACAACTAATCAGTCACAGATGAAATTAAAGAAGTTAAGCAATGTCTACAAATAAATGAGCATGCAGATACAACATACCAGAACTTATGGGACACAATGAAAGCCGTCCTAAGAGGGAAATTTATAGTGGTAAATTCTCACATCAGGAAAACAGAAAAGGCACAAATAAACAGCCTAATGTTGCACCTCAAGCTTCTAGAAAAAGAAGAGCAAGACAAGCCCAAAGCCCATAAAAGGGAAAAAAATTATAAAGATCAGAGCACAAATTAACACAATGCATACTTAGAAAACAATACAATGAATTAATGAATCAAAGAGTTTGTTCTTTGAAAGAATAAATAAAATTGATAAACCCTTAGCCAACCTTATCAGAAAAAGGAAAGAAGAGATCCAAATTCATGCATTGAGGAATGAAAAGGGTGAAATCACTACAGATACTGTAGAAATTCAGAAGATCATCAATACCTACTTCAAAAATCTTTACACTTGTAGGTTGGAAAACACAGAAGAAATGGACAGATTCCTAGATATGTATGAATTACCAAAGCTGAATCAAGAAGATTTAAAAATTCTGAATAATGCAATATCAGTGAATGAGATTGAATTAAACACTTACCAGCAAAAAAGCCCTGGTCCTAAGGGATTCATGGCTGAATTCTACAAGAAATTTAGAGAAGATTTAATGACAATACTCCTCAAGCACTTTAATGAAATTGAAAGGGAAGCAATACTCTGTAGCTCATTTCTGGAAGCAAGTATTACCCTGATACCAAAACCAGAGAAAGACCCAACCAAAAAAGAGAACTACAGGCCAATCTCCTTAATCAACATAGATGTAAAAATCCTCAATAAGATACTAGCAAACAAAATGCAGCAAATCATCAAGAAGATTATGCAACATAACCAAGGGGGATTCATCCCTGGAATGCAGGGAATGTTTGACATACGCAAATCAATAAATGTAATACAACATATCAATAGAGCAAAAGACAAAAATCACATGAGCATCTCAGTAGATGCAGAAAAGCTTTTGATAAAGTCCAATGCTCACTCATGATAAAAACCCTACAGAAAATCAGAATAGATGGATTTTACCTCAATCTGATAAAAGCCATCTCTGACAAACCAACAGCCACCATCATACTAAATTGAGAAAAACTGAAAGCTTTCACTCTAGAATCAGGACAAAGACAAGGATGTCCACTGTCACCACTCCTATTCAATATAGTTCTGGAAACATTAGCCAAGACAATTAGACAAGAGAGAGAAATAAAAGGAATAAGGATAGGAAAGGAAGAAGTTAAATTATCATTGTTTTCACATGACATGATACTCTACATAGAAGACTGCAAAAACTCTACCAAAAGACTTTTAGAATTAATAAGCAAATTCAGTAATGTAGCTGTATACAAAGTCAACACTCAAAAATCAATAGCATTCCTGTATGCAAACAGCAAACTCACTGAGAGAGAAATTAAAGAAATCACACACTTAACAATAGCATCCAAAAAATGAAATTCTTAGGAATCAATCTAACAAAGGAAATAAAAGATCTATACATTGAAAATTACAGAACTCAAAAAAGAGATGGAAGAGGATATCAGAAAATGGAAAGATATCCTTTGCTCATGGAGAGGAAGAACAAACTTAGTGAAAATGGCCTTACTCCCAAAGCTGTTTTAAAGATTTAATGCAATCCCCATCAAAATACCTTTAGCATGCCTCACAGACCTAGATAAAACATTCCTAAAATTAATCTGGAAACAGAAGGGACCTAGAATAGCAAAGACAATCCTAGGCAACAAACGCAAGGCAGGAGACATCACAATCCCTGTCTTGAAATTATACTACAATGCTACTGTGATAAAATCAGCATGGTACTGGCAAAAAAAAAACAACAACAACAACAACAAAAAAAACAGAACTGAGGATCAGTGGAACAGATTAGAAGATGCAGACACAACTAAAACACATGCAGCCAACTTACCTTTGACCAAGGGACCAAACATGTTCACTGGAAGAAAGATAGCCTCTTTAATAAATGGTGCTGGTAAAACTGGCTTTCCACATACCAGTAACTAAAACTAGACCCATGTCTATCACCATGCACTAAACTAAAGTCAAGATGGATCAAAGATCTAAATATTAAAACAGAAACACTAAATCTACAGGAAGAGAAAGTAGGTAGAAATCTTGAAGACATAGGGGTATGCAGAGACTTCATGAACTAAACACAAACTGCATGGGAAAAACTTCAAAGAATCAACAGCTGGGATCCCATGTTTTTAAAATTTTTGCACATCAAAAGAAATTAACAACAGAATGAAAAGAAAACCCACAGAGTGGGAAAAAATTCAGCCAATTGTCCCTCAAAGGATTTCTATTTAGAATATTTAAAGAAATGAAAAAAATCAGGCCTCCCAAATTCAAAGACCCAATCCTAAAATGGGCATCTGAGATGAATACACACTTCTCAGATGAAGAAATACAAATGGCAAATAAATATATGAAAAATGTTCAACATCATTGGTTATTTGAGAAATGCAAATTAAAACAACACTGAGATTGCATCTCACCCAAGAAAGAATGGCTATTATCAAGAAATCAACAAATAACAAATGCTGGAGGGGCTGTGGGGAAAAAGGGACCCTTCTCCACTGTTGGTGGGAGTGTAGACTGGTATAACCACTGTGGAAATCAGTCCAGAAATTCCTCAGTAAACTAGGATTAGAGGTCTCATTGGATCCAGCTAATACCCTTCTGGGTATCTTCACACAATTAAAAACATCATACCACAGCAATATATGTTCATCCATGTTTATAGTTACACAATTTATAATAGCTAAATTTTGGAAACAACCCAAATGCCCATCAACCAAGGAATGGATAAAAAAGATGTAGTATTTCTATACAGTGGAGTAATACTCTGCTATAAAGAAGGATAAACTTCAGCGTTTTATATGTAAATGGATGCAACTTGAGACCATACTCATATGTGAAATAAATCAGACTCACATGTGTAAACATCATATTGTCTCCCTAGTGTAAGAAACTGAAAGAAAAAATAAGATCCAAAATTTACAATAGATATCATGAAAGCAGAAGAAACTTCTCAAAAGGAAAGAACAACCAGGTTGAGGAAAAGGAGAAAAGAAGGAAGGGAAAAGAAAAAAGTATACATATGTATATACAAGATAGCTAGGATAATTACACTACTAATTTCTATTAGTTGATTGAAAAGAATGGTTTATGCTTATATTTTTGATCAATGTTTCATGCCTATATCCTGTAATCTGAGCAACTCTTTGAAGATAACTATATGCTGTATATTAACCATTGTTAATTCCCTATTAGCTTGTTTTGAAATTTTGTATCATTGTCTTTATTTATTCTTTTAAAAATAAAATAAAGAAAAAAAGAATTATGAGGCCTTGCATGGTGGTGCGTGCCTGTAATCCCAATACTCGGGAGGCTGAGACAGGAGTATAGCTGTGAGTTTGAGGCCAACCTGGGCTACAAAGTGAATACAAGGCCAGCTTGAACTGCATAGTGAATCCCTGTCTCAGAAAGACAAAAAAAAAAAAAAAAAGAATTATGAAAAGATGGCTGTTGAGGTCTCTAAATATAATTGTAGATTTGTCTATTTCTATTTGTATTACTGCTAGTTTCAGTTGGCTTATTTTGCCTGTTTCTTTAAATTCTTTCATCTGTAATTCACAATTATACTGGAGCCCAGTTGGAGTGGTGGTAGAATTTTGAGAAGAGGAAGTGTTTGTAATCTTAAGAATAAATCTTAATATTCTTTGGGCCCATATCTCTGGCTTAAAACTTTTGTAAATTTTCTACCAATATTATTCTTTCCTGCAAATGTAACACAGGGAATCTAGAGGGGTCTGATGTGGAGGAAGGTCCTTTCCCCACCCAGCATAAGGCTCTGCCAAAGTCTTTTCCCCTAATAGTAGACATTGGTTATGAGGAATGATCTGGGTATATGTTGCAATGATTATACATCCTGCCTTCATGAGAGAATCACTAGGGGATCTTTCTGGAATTTTACAATGAAAATTTGAGAGGGTCCTCTTCAGACTATGGCCCCAGGTATTTCTTACTCCCACACTAGTCCATAGGCAAGCTCCAGAAATTCATCAACATTAGCATATAAAGATGTTCACACCAGTAATGATTCCAGAAGTTATACTTATGTGTCACATAAATATAACTTGTTCATAAATCTATGTGTTTGCCTGGTTCTCCAGATTTTAGGGCAATAGATTTTCTTGCCACTTCAATTCTCTGGTAGGGCTAAGAAAAGTTGTGTTGGGGACCAGGCTGTGTAAGGGTTGCTGACCACAGTGCTCTCTGGTTGTGTTGGGAAAGCTCATATTCACAGTCTTTGAAGACAAGATAGCACCACAGCTGAGGACATTTGGCTCTCACTCCCTAATCCAGCACAGTAACTGTCAACCTTAGAGATAAGACAGTTCTCTTAATTAGCAAGATTTACTGCCTGAAATGTCTTTGTTCTACTTCTCAAGGCCTGCTCATTTTTGCATACATTTTGCTTCAGATGTGCCCTCCACTTTCCTAGACCCTCTGGTATGTTAAGGACCCAATGCATACTAACAGTCCAGAGAAGTCTTGGTCTTAGTTCCAAGAGAGCTCTGACCTTCCTGGACCCCTAAAGACCATATTTAATTGTCTCTTTTATTTAATTCTTTTCCATAAGCTCATCCAAAAGATTGGGAGCCTGATCAACATCCAATAAGTTGATATTAAGGTTTTTTTGTTGTTGTAAGGATGTGATGACAACATCTCACTTCTTTAAATATTGGAGTTGAAACAGGTTTCACCTCTATTTTAAATATATATAAAAATTATAAATCCATAATTTATTGGCTTTTATTTCTAATGTTTATGGGCTTTACTAAGTTCATTTTATTATGACTATATATGCCACATAATTGAATATTTTATTTATTTATGTGTACAATGAAGTGGGATTAATTATATTCATATTTTGCTAACATCACAACTACATGAAAAAAATTCTTAAACATTTTCATCAACTCAAAGAGAAACTTTGTTCATTATTCTATAACTCCATTTTCCTCCTTCTTCAGCTCTTAATAACTTTTTATATTAGTTAGGGTTCTCCATATTAAACAAATCAATAGAATATATATGTACAATTATGCAAGTAGATTTACTAGGTAACCTACAGGGTCAGAGATGGAAGAGTATACAATGACATGCTAGAGAACCAGAAGATCCAGTGCTGCTCAACTCAAGAAGATGGAAGATGCAGAACAAATGGGATCAAGGACACAGCACCAGTCCAAGATCAAAAGCCTGGAAACACACTGGAGAGTCATGGGTGTGAGTTGGTATTAGAAGGTTGAAGAAACTGGAGACTGGTGTCCAAGTGTCCAAATGTGACAGCAGCAAAAACTGCACCCAGTCAAGCAGACTGGGACTCATAAAGACATGACATCTTTGTATTGTGCTTTTTAAAAAATTCCATCAAAGCTATAAGTCTACCGATTGTTGCCACTTACAATCAGAGTGAGTGTTCCTCCCATCAGTTTGCTGGCCTACATACCAATCATCTCTGTAGAAACCCCACACACATCCAAAATTGAGTTTTACCAATCTGCTTGACATTTCTTAATCTAGTCACATTGACATATCACAATTAACAGTATACTTTATTATAATTTCAAAGAATTTTTATTCAAAATATTACATATAGGTAGAATCATGTGTTTGTCCTCTTGTATCGAATTTATTTTGGCTAGCCTAATTTTTTCCATTCTCACCCACAGTACAGCATGTAGCAGAAGGTAATTCCTTTGTTATGGTTGAATTATGTTCTTTCATGTGTATAGAACACATTTTGTGTATCCATATTCATCTGTTGATAAATACTTAGGTTGTTTCCACTTCCGGGATCTTATAAATAATTTTGCAATGGAAATTTGTGTATCTGAGTTACTATCTTCAATCTTTGGGGTATAAGACTAGAAGTAATGTTGCTAGGCCTTATGGTGATTATATGCTTATATTTTTGAGAAACTGCCAAATACTTAAAGTGGAACATTTTACTGAAGCAATATCAGGAGTATCCAATTTCTGTTTCCTCATCAACAGTTGTTATTTCTTATTATTTTGATTATAGGCATCCTAATATGTAAATGATGTCATCTCTTTCTTTTTATTTGCTTTTCCCTAATGTAATAATGAATGAGACTAATGATGTTGAGAAATTTTTAATATGTTTATTGTTATTTTTATATCTCCTTTAGAGAAATATCTATTCAAGCCATTGGTGCATAGTTTAATTTGGTTGCTTCTTTGTTGTTTACTTGTAGAAATTCTTTATATATTCTGGATATTAAACACTTTTAACACATGTGATTTGAAAATACTTTCTCCCATTCAGTAGGTTGTCTTTTCACCTTCTTGATAATGTACTTTGAAGCACAAACATTTTTGTTTTATTAAAAGCAGTTTATGGGGGCTGGTGAGATGGTTCAGTGGTGTAAGCACCTGCCTGGCAAGCGCAAGGGCCCGGGTTTGACTCCCGGAACCCACATACGAAAAATGGGCCGGTGATATCGCTCAGCGGCAAGGGCGCCTGCTGGAGTGCAAGGTCCTGAGGTCGACCCCCGTTACCCACAAAAAATAAAATAAAATAAAATAAAAAATAAAAGCAGTTTATGGGATTTTCATCCTGTTGTTCATTGTTTGGTATCATATCTAAGAATCCATTTTGAAATACAAGTTTATGAAAAATGTTGCTGTTTCTTCCTTCAGTTTTCTCTTTTGACTCCTACATTTAATTCTCTATATGTTATGACATAGTCTTATGATTCTTTTTGTTTGCTTTTGGAAATCTGGTTATCCTAGGAACATTTACTGATGAGAAAACTCTTCCCATTGAATGAACATGGAACCATTATTAAAAATCAGTTGGTCGTAGATGTATGAATTATGTCTGTATCTGAATTTTATTACATTGGTCTGTAATCACGTGTATGTTAGTGTAATGCTGCTTTGCTTAGTGCCACTTTGTATTAACTTAAAACTGGGAAGCATTTGTCCTTTAAACTTGTTGTTTTTCAAGATTGTCATAGCTATTTGTGGCTCCTTGAAATTTTATATGAATTTGGGTATCAACATTTTTATTTCTGTAAAATAGTCTCATGAAACTTTGACTTTCTTAATTTTATTTGTACATATTTGCAGTACATAATGATTATATTCCACATAAGGAGTTGGTATATGTACATAACACATCTTGATTTATTTCTCATCCTCCATTTTTCCCCTTCTCTTTTGCAAAAGATCTATCTCCCTATTTCCTATTATGTATCTTTTATTTTGTTCTTTGTTTACATTTTCAGTTTCTTATACAAGAGAAACCATACAATATTTAAGCTTGTGTGTCTGATTTATTTCACTTAACATTATGGGATAGGAATGGGTATCTCAGTTCATTCGTTGCTGGTATATAGAAACAAAATTGATTTTTCTTGTTAGTCCTGCACTCTTTAATTTTACTGCATGAATTTATTGGTTCTAGTAGCTTTCTTCTCAATTCTTTGGTACTTTCTATTTATAATGGCAAAGACTGTCTCTTCCTGAGCACACTTGAGTCAGGATTTTCTGACTTCTCTTTTTTATTAGACCTTATGCTTTGGCCCTCTCCTTGACCTAATTAGTCCAGTCTAAGCAATAATAGTACTGATACAGTTTATCGAAATTCTCTCATCCTTCATATCTGACAACCCTCTTTATCTGATCAAATTCCTGCTCACCTTCCATTGGTATCTGTAATGAATCATTATACTTTTATGCTACTTCGCTATCCATTTTGAATATAAGCTGTAGTTTCTCTTACTACAAGCAGGGCTCAGTTACCTTTCACAGAGTACCAATTTCTATCACTCACCCAAAAGGATTAAGAGAACAGCTATATATAAGAATTCAGAGGCATCTCTACCACCTAGAAGCCTGTGCTCCCTGCATTCTCACTTCTTTTAAGTCATTCAGTCATTTGTGTGCAAATAGAAGACATGTAGGTAAAAATGTTGAAATTTGTTTTCTATTATGAACGTATCATATATTAAATCTATGCCTTTCATCAGAAGACATAGGGGCTTGCCGAGGTTAAATTTTCCACAGAATGCTGAGGAATATAAGGTCATGCTCCAAGAGCCAGAGTAATGGTCAGGTAGGCATAAGCTGGGTACAGGATAGACAAGAGCTACAAGAGTGTCTACCAGTATAAACACATTTTCCTTGAGAGGAAACCCCTGGCTGTGGATCAGAAAATTAATCATTAGACTGTACACCAGAAAAAATAAGTATCCTATGATTCTACATCCATCCAAATCTAGTTCTCCTTCATTTCCTATAAAGTCAGTGTTGCTAGCCTCTCTGGTATTGGAATCCCAATTCTGTCAAGGACTGTCAAGGCAATGTCTTATCACTCTAGACTGATTTCAGCAAGAATTCTCTAATCTGTCTAGCAAAAATCTCCCTAGTCTTCATGCTTACTCTTACTAATTTTCCATTCATAGACCTTCTGATACTTGGCTTTAAATCTCCACTTACACTTGCTCTATTTGTAGTTAAGCCTGATCTTTCTTTTCTACTGAAATCTCATAGTCCCTTTCTTGAGTAAAATCTTCTTTATTGCGTTCAGCAAGTGTCATCCATAAATTTTTCTTTTTTTATTTTAACAATAGAATTATGTCAACTGCAAGTAGAAACAGTTTTCCTCTTCTTTACAATTTAGATTCCTTTTATCTTTCTTTTGTCTACTCTCATGTGGATGTCCAGTACAATGATGAATATCAGTGATAAAAAGCAATATCCTGTTCTTAATCTTATAGAAGATTCAGTCTATTACCATAAATATGATAATAATTGTGAGTTTTTCATAAATACAATTGGTGATGCTTATCATGTTCCCTTCCATTCCCATTTTAAATCACAAAAGCCTATGGTGGTATAATAATAAATATATTTTGTTTCTGACCTGGGTTTCTGTCACAGAAATCCTAAAATCCATGGAATTGCTATGTGATGAGAGTATCTTTTGCTAGTCATAATGATCCCTTTTGATCACATGCGAATTTATGTTAATAACATGACTTACAGCATACCCCAATAGACTCAGGATAGGGCTGGTTACCAGAAAAACCAAGTTATTAAAGGGTTGGAACTTACAGCTCCACTTGCCACCCTCTGGGGGAAAATAGAGATTAAGCTAGAAACTCTTGAACAAATTTTGAACATATGAAAATGATGAGAGTTTGGTGCATCCAGAGAGGGAATGAAGACTTTCCTCTCTGCCACTCCCCACCATGCTCTATCCATCTCTTCATCTGGCTGTTCGTCTGTATTCTTCATAATATACCTTGCAATAAATTGATAAACATATGTGTTTCCTTGAGTTCTGTAAGCAATCCTAGAAAATTCTAGAATCCCAGGAGGGGATGTGAGAATCCCAATTTATAATCTATTTGTCAGGAGCACTGATCACAACCTGAGATTTGTAATTGACATCTGAACTGAGGGGCAGTTTTGTGGCCTTGTTCCATGGGATCTAACACTATCTTCACTCAGTGTCCCTGGAGAATTGCCTAGTGAGGGAAAAACAACACACATCTGGTTATAGAAAATTTCTGTGTTGTGTTGAATGAGAGTATGAGAGAAAAACAGTTCTTTTCGTGCATGTTAAGTTTGTCAAATGCTTCTTCTGCATCAATTAAGATATTGTTATGGTTTGTGCCTAGATGTACCCCCAAAACCTCATGCACTTTTAGATGGGGATTTTTTTTTTTTGTGGGTACCGGGGGGTCGACCTCAGGACCTCGCGCGCCAGCAGGTGCCCATGCCGCTGAGCGATATCACCGGCCCCTTTTCCGTATGTGGGATCCGGGAGTCGAACTCGGGCCCTCGCGCTTGCAAGGCAGGCGCTTATGCCACTGAGCCATCTCACCGGCCCTAGATGGGGATTTTTCAGAGGTTCCTAAATCTGAAGTTTTTGATTGATTCATAGTGCAATGCTGGGATTAAGGGTGCTGGGATTAAAGCTGGGTGACTGCTGGATCAGTGCCAGTCCACTGATTGGATTGGCACTACCCTAATCTCAGCAGTCTGAATAAGATAAAAGAGGCAGAAAGAGGTTTGCTTCCCCAATTTTTGCTCTCGTTGCTTTTGTTGTCTTCTGACCCCATGAACTGTTGCCCCTCTGCAACGTCACACTGCCTTGGAATCAGCTGATTATGGACTGAAACCTCTACAAACTACAAGCTAAATAAACCTTTCCTCCTTTGACATTGGGTGCCAGGTATTTTGTCTCAGCAATGAGAGAAAAGTAACTAAGACACATATCCATGTGTGTGTTTATTTGTTTTTTTTTCCATACTACCAATGTGGTGTATTATATGGATTGGTTTTCTTACACTAAACCACTGTTGGATTTCTGGAATAAATCTTACTTTAAGATACTAAATACTTTTAAAATATGGTATTGGCTTTGGTTTGGTAGTCTTTTCTCGAGGGTTTTTTTAATCTATGTATATAGAGTTATTAGCCTATAATTTTCTCTTCTTGTAATATCTTCACTGGGCTTAGGGACCAAGATAGTGTTGTCCTTACAGTATGATCAATACATACACACTCTTCTATAATTTAGGAGAAATTGAGAAAAATTGGAGTCATTTCTTTCTTACATGTTTCACAAAGTTTACCAACAAAGTGATCTAGTATTGGAGTTTTCTTGATTGGGATATTCAGTTACTGATATAATCTCCTTATTTGTTATAGATATATGGAGGTTTTCTATTTCCTTTTGATTAGGTGTATAATTCATGTGTTTTAAAGAATTAACCCATTTTTATCTAGGTTTTCTTATTTATGGGAGAACTATTGTTTATCACATTCTCTTATAATCAGTTTTAATGTCCATATATTCATTTCAAATTTAATGTATTCACATCTTCTGTTTTTTCTTTTTTGTCAGTATAACGTACAGTTTCTTAATGCTATTGATCCACTTTTTCATTTTGTCATTTTTCCTATTTTTTCTGTTCCTTTCTTCACTTGTCTCCACTCTAATCCTTATTATAATCCTAATTATAATCCTTTCTCTGTTAATTTTTGGATATAGATGGCTTTTTTAATTCTAATATCTCAAAGTAGAAAGTTAGGTTATTCATTCAGAATATAGGAGGTCATCACTCTAAATTTCCTACTCAGCAATGACTTAGTTTTCTCTTACATTTGTCACTTTATTTTTCAGATGACATGGAGTTACAGTACTGTCAAACATCTTTTCTTTTGAACTTGAAAGATATGCTTTCATATTTCTCATAGAGTAATTATCTTAGTAACAAACTCCCACAACTTTTGTGTATATACTTTTCCATTACCCTGATGTCAAGCTCACATAATTTAGCCTTTAATAAAGGGAACAATGGATTCACAAATTTTGTAAGACTTACCATAAAACCCTCATGAGATACTTTGAAACAGTTCCAGCACACCTCTGAGTTTAAACTCGTTTAAAGGTGCATTATTTATACTTTGAATGAGATGTTATCTAAACAAGATAATTTCTATTATAAATAAATTTATCCAGATAGGTATCATGATATAAACAGAAGAGATAGTTCACTTTTAGGATATTACTTCTATTTTTGATATTTTGGTCACATATTAGTTTTTCCTTTTTTGTAATTATTCTCTTATCTCTTACTAATCATGACTGTCTTTATACATGAGACTTTCAATGATACTCTGGGTTTTACAACTCCTAGTTAGATGCCCCAAATCTTGTTCTCAATTTTCCACTTTTTATGAGCATAGTACTGTCCTTTCTCTCAGTTTTTGTACACTCCCCTGCAAGCCAATAGTGTTCCTTTACAAGAACTTTAAAATGGTTAATTTAAGTGACTGAAATATACAAAAGTACAATTTTGATCAACAGAGGGTTTAAACAAACTTGTTATGTATTTTAAGAATTGGAATTATTTGACCATGATAAAATACTATCTTCTCACTGTGGTCAAATTATGTTAATTCACATATTTTTGTTAGAAAAAGAAATATATTGATTTTTAAACATTTCTTTCTGTTTTACAAACTCCTGTGAAACATATAGAAAATAATCAAAGCCATCCCTTCTATACTTTGCTGATTCCAGTGCTACCTATCAAAAAAGAGGAAAAAATGATTCTTGACCTGGGCTTGAATCAGAATCATTTAAACATTTATAGGATAAATTTGATGACAGGATACTTTTCATTTCCTAGTTAATTAGATATTACTGACAAAAAGTAATATTACATAAAAACAGAGCTACTTAATATAAACCAAGCTCGAGTTTTCACATGATTTCAAAACTTAGATTAAATAAGTTGACTTATATAACACACATAAAAGTGTAAAAATAATTATTACATTCCATCTTCCAATCACTCCTGTCACTATTCTTTTGATTCAGTGACTAGCCAAAATTCATACATTGGCATAAGACTTATTTTTAGTTGTGTTAATCTTCCTCCACTAAAAATCATTGATGCAGAGAAATTTTCCATTTATTCACTAATTTGAAAATAATAATGTATGGTTATTTAGTGGTATGTCTTAAGAGCATACAATATAGTCATACTCCAAGCTGTAATCACAGGCAGTGCTTTGGTGTAAAGCAATTTGCTTTTCAAATGTTTTTGTTTTTATAATACATGTTTACAATATATCATGAATAAATTCATTTTGGGTATTGTGGGTAGTTGGTATATGTACATAACACATCCTAATTCTTTTTACATCCTCTTCCTTTTCCCTGCCCCCCTCCATCTCTTGGTCCCCGTCCATTAGCAAAAGATCTATATCTGTTTTCTATTACCTATGTTTTATTTTGCTCTTTAAATTATTTATATTTATATTTATTGTGATATTATTTATTTTTCATATTATATCATGTTATATATTTTATATTATATTTATTTATTATATTTCATATAATAAAATTTTATTATACTATTATATTATATTTATTATATTATATTTATATTGTTTTATATTGTATTTTTTATTATATTATATTGTGTAAAATTTTATTATATTATTATTTATATTATATTTATTATATTATACTATATTTTTATATTATTTTTATATTATTTTATTTATTATTGTGAACCATTAATATGAGAAACTATATGGCCCAAGGAAAGAAAGAAAGCCAGTAAGAGAAGTTATTATTTCTATTAATTATTCTAAAACACCTCCAAACCCTTTTTCTATGTCCCTCAAACAAATCAAGAAATCAATCACAAAGCTAGTATGGATCAGTATGTCCAAGCCTACCTGATTGCCTCCAAATGCATTGGAAAAAAAAAGAAAAAAAAATATATATACCATTCATGGTAATTAGATGGTTGTAGAACAAAATAGAAAAAAAAAATATTTAATGGAACCTGAACTCTTACTCAAACACCTGAATCACAGATAGGTTTTTCCTATTCAGAAATCTCCCAAACAGCTATTCAAGAGTGGAGTTGTAAACATAATGATCCTATTTCCTTGTCATCTGAAGTATTGTGGAATCCTAGACGGTCATCAGGATTAACTATAGGATATACATAGGCATTAATTCCTACAGTACAAAGTGCACCTAGTATAGAGTGGGATAATTTTAGATAGTCAACTATATTATAGTCATAATTTAGAACAAAGAGGAAAGCACTGACTGTTAGTATGTAAATAATTATTGACATTGCTTTTTTTTTCTGTCACGATAGGATTTCAAGTTATCAAAAGGAAGTACCCAAAGAAACAGAAGCATATTGGTCATAGAAATAATTTTATGTGAAGAAACTTTCTAGAACAGTTTATTAATGTCACCATTTCACTTCTAAACAAAGTGGAAGTTGGGCATGGTGGCACATGCCTGTAATCCCAGCACTTGGGATGCTGAGGCAGGAGGATCACTGAGAGTTCAAGGAAAAAAGAAGGCCACCAACAAATTGGAGCAGTGTATCTCTTTAACAAGGGTGAGATGAATCATAAATAATCATTGAACTTATTGATGAAAATTATAAATATCACTCTATCCCAATTTCATTTTTGTTTTTCCTATAACTTGTTGAGGTACAAAGTAGGATCTAAAACAAGATTAATGTTTAAATTTGAAAAGTCTTACTACAGTAAAAGATACATTGCAGTTAACCCTCCTCGAAATACCCACCTTCACTCTGAACATACTTATGCTGTCATTTCTGCTGTTTTCTGAAGCCGTTCTGGAAGTCATCTTTCATGAATGTCTTTAGTTGCACTATTGTAGTTGCCTCAATATCTTGAATTGATTAAAAAAAATTCCTTTTGTAATTTTGTCTTTGGGGAGAAGCTAAAAAAGTCACACTGTGCCAGAATAAGTGAATAAAGTGGATGAGGACACACTGTAATGTTTTATACAAGAACTTGTCTTTCTGTTGGGTGGCAGTCAGTGGCAGCATTTATTATATTTTTGATCAAAATTCAAAAAGACACCCATTAAAGAGGAATTCCAGAATTACTTCAAAAAGTAGCAAAAACAATGAGATGAATATGTTCCAAGAGAGGGGGAATATTTTGAGGAAGGTTAATGGAAATATGCCTTTCACTGCAATATGTTTTCTTTTAATTTTTATATTTGTTAGTACATGTTTGCAGTACATAATGATTACCTTTATTGGGAGAACATGTAGATAACCATCTTAATTATTTTTTCTGTAGTTATCTGAGAAATAATTTTTTATTTGATTTTTTCTAGAGCCTTGTTCATTTGCTTTGTTGTTACCACTTCAGAGAGACCAGGCAGGTGGCTTTCAGTTTGTTCCACCTCATTACCCCCAGGTTTGCCTTTGGGGGCTGGACATCTGAGGTTGCATATTGTTTAAGTGTCTTCTCATTTTGTATATCTTTTTGTTTAATTCCTGGGTTGATGCTTGTAAATAGCCTATTGTGAGTAGTTTTATTGTCAGTATTTAAAACCTTTAGGAAGTGACTACTTCTCAGAGGTGTCTTCCAGGTATAGCTGGCTTTGGGGTTTTGTGTCTGTTGCAAGAGCCTACCTCTTTAATTTATTTGGGATGAGAAGTTGCTGCCTACTTTGCCCAGCCCCTGGTTCTTTGGCACTGGCCTGTAGTAATTTTTATTACCCTTGGGCAATCTCAGTCTTGGTATACCAGGAAGAATAACTGGTTAGAACAATTATGTCACTTTGGCTAAAATGTTTCAATCAGCAATTACAATAGCATCAAATATAGCTTAGAAAATCACAAACTGAGGTAACTATTAATTCCACACCTTTAACCATATGAACTAGATTTGTGATTATATAACAAAATCTAAAACAAACCAGAAAATTGCATGCAGTAAATAAGCCCTCAATATGGCAATTTTATACTCAGGGGAGAAAATTTAAAAGGGGTTAGGAGGAAAAATAGAGAAACAGAAGACAAAGAAGAGGTTAGAAGCAAGGCTGGAAGACAAAGGAGGATCATGCCAACTTCGGGAAACTGGTGTAGAAGATAGGAGGGAAAGGTAGAAGGAAAAAATAAAAATAAGAACAAAACAGCAACAACAACAATAAAACTAGAAACCATGTTCACACTCATATAAACAAGTACAATGAAGAACAAATAAAACAAGAGAAAAAGAATATAAAGAAAAAAGAAAACAAGAACATGCCCACTTCAAGGCGTGTCTCTGCTGCCACTGGTAGACAATGTGGGCAGACAGCATCCAGATCCACATCATTCAATCCCAGCAAGCCAGCAGCAACTCCACAGTGGGGTAGTGGATAATCCAAGTGAGCCTGACTCTCTTTTTCCAGTGAAATTTAGGCTGGCCCCAGGATGAGAGGCTGGAACCAGACCCACCCAGCCCACAGCAGTCCCCTGGTGGCCTGTAGGTTTGAACTCTGCTGGGAACCAATAGGTGGAGCCAGCAGCCATTCTCAGTCCCGAGCTCAGTTGGCCTCTCTCCAAGATGGCTCCCAGCCAATCACCCTCTTTTGCCGGGCATCAAAATGGGAAAACTAACAAGCCACTGTAGTCTGCTGCAGTCCACTATGCCACTCCACTGGTGGACTTCTCCATGGAGGTCTCTGGGATCTCAAGCAGTCAAAGTGAGTCAGCATGTTCAAGCAGCCCCTCCCACGCAGGGAGAAAGCACCATCTGCCTCCTTCTTCTTCATTGAAGTTTCTCTATTCAATCTACCCTAGGCTTCAGTTCTCACTTCAAATCATTCCTGGGTTCTGGGGACCCACTTCCCTCCTTCTCTTCCTCACATTCCTATATTCCCGTGTCTGGACACCAAATCTCAGAGAGGCTCTTTCTCTGCTGCTTACCACTCTGCCATTTTCCCAGAAGTCCAATACATTTTTCTTACCTTTCTCTCCCCTCCCTAGCTTCACCTTGTTCCCTCCATCTTTTGGTCCCCTTACATTTTGCAAAAGATCTATCTGTGTTTTCTATTATCTTTTATTTTGTTCTTTATATTTTGGGTATCTCATATAAGAGAAATTGTGATATTTAAACATGTGTCTGATTTATTTCACTTGACATTATTATTTCAAGTTACATCCATTTTCTTACAAATGACTGATATTTATTCTTTATGGTAGAGTAGCACTACATTGTGCATAAATACCACATTTTATCTTTCTTTCTTTTTTTCTTGAGACAGGGTCTTGTTATAAGTTTGGACTAGCCTTGAATGCACTATGTAGCCCAGGTTGGCTTCAAACTTGAGGTAATCCTCCTGCCTCAGCCTCCAGAGTGCTAGGATTACAGACATCCATCACCATGCCCAGTGCAGATACTACATTTTCTTTATTCATTCATCTGTTGATGGACATACAGGCTGCTTCCAAAATTTAGCATTTATGAGTTGTCCTGCTATAAATGTGGCTATACTTGTATTATTGTTATCTGATGTCTTTAAATCTTTGGGGAAGATAACTAGAAGGAGAATAGCTGGATTGAATGACATTTCTAGATTTGCTTTTTGAGGCATTTCTATACTGATTACCATAGCGGTTTTACTAGTTTACATTCTGACCAAAAATATAGAAGGATTCTTTTTTCCTCACAGCCTTACAAGCATTTGTTATTATTTGATTTATTGATGATAGCAATATTGTACATTCTGGAGTAAGGTAGGATCTCAGTGTTGTTTAATTTGCATTTCTTTAATGATGAGACATTTTGAAAAATTTTTGATGTATTATTGGCCATTTGTACATCTTCTGAGAGGTGTCTGTTCAATTCGGTAGCTCATTATTTGATTGGGTCTTTTATTTTGGGAAGTCTATTTTTTGAGTTTTTAATGTATTTTTGATGTTAGTACTCTGAGAAGTAGCTGGTGAAAATATTTTTTCCATTCTGTAAGTTGTCCCTTCACTCTACTGTGTTTCCTTCTTTATGTTAATCCTTGTGCATTTGTGGTATGTTCAGAAAGAACTAGCCTACTTCTATGTTTTCAGGTGTTTTACTTATTTTGTCTTCCAGGAGATTAAGTGTTTCTGTTCTAGTGTTTAGATGTTTGATTCATTTTTATTTTAGTTTAGTACATGGTGAGACAAACATGTCCAGATTCAATCTTTTGGAAGTTTTCCCAGCACCATTTGTTAAGGAGGCTATCTCTCTTCCAGCATATGTTTTTAGCCCTTTTTGCAAAGATAAGATGGCTGAATGTGCCTGGTTTTGTTTCTGCATCCTCATGTCTGTCCTACTGATCCACGTGTGTGTGTGTGTGTGTGTGTGTCTTTGTGTTTTGCCAATACCATGCTATCTTTATTACAATGGCTTTGGTAATATAAATCGAATTTCAGGATTGTGATGCCTCTTGCTTTGTTCTGGTTGCCTGGGAAATACTTTTTATAATCTGAGTCTTTTCTGCTTCTATATGAATTATAAAATTCTTTTCCCTAGTTCTGTGTGAAATACTGTTTTTGTTTTGAATGGGATTGCAATAAATCCATGTATCAGTTTTGGAGGTATGGCCATTTGGACAATACTGCTTCTGCCTATCCAGATCCAGGGGATTTGTGTCCATTTTCTGATGTTTTCTTTGATCTCCATTTTCAGAGTCCTGCAGTTTTTTTTTTTTAGAGGTCTTTCATTTCCTTGGTTACATTAATTCTTAAGTATTTAATTTTTCTTGAGGATATTGTGAATGGTATCATTTTGTTAATTTCTTTCTTGGTGAGTTAATTATTGGTGTACAGGTGTGCTATTGATTTTATGTGTTGATTTTGTATCTTGCTACATTACTACAATTGGTTATTCTGAGTCTTGTAGTGGAATTTTTATTTTACTTTTATTAGTACATGGTTGTAGTACATAATGATTAAATTCACTGTAAGGAATTGGTACATACACATTTTCCAGCTTTAATACTCTGTCCTCACATTGATCACTTCTGTTGCTCATACTTTCAATAGAATTTTTATTGCCCTGGATCTCTGCTTGATATCTTTTCATGGACCCTATTTCTTTGCTAAACTGGTCATTCATGTTCTATACTATTTTGTTTAGCTCAACTAGATTTTTATTGATATCTTCTGTAAATACTGATTTTTTTTGTTTAAGTCCATTATCTGTTTAGTTATATCTTCTGCAAGCACTCTGAGCACATTTTTGGAGTGTTTATTTGTCTCCTCTTTTATCATTTTGAATAACTTATTTGTGTGGCTTTTTATTTCATTTTCATGAATCCCAGCTACATTCAACAAAAAGTGAAGTGTGTGGGAATATGATTATGATCTTCAAACACTTACTATGTAACTAAAACCAACATTGCCCTAGCATTTTCACTTTTGATTTATCATAACACACTTGTTTTCAATCCCTGTGTGAATCCAACTATCAAATGCCCTCTTGTTCTTGAACTTACCTTTCTTGCACATGATAGATGGAATTCAAAATTTGCTTGTGCTCTTTTGTGTGAGTTGAATCCTGGGTTTAGACAGGTTTTTACCTGAAGAGAGGTATTTCCTTCATGGTTAATAGGAAATGTCAGTTTACACAACCAACGATTTTTTAGAAAATACTTGACCTTTGTTATGATCATTATTATGTATTTCCAAAGGTTTCTCCTAGGTGTCAAGAAATTAACATTAAATTGAACAACATGCTTTCTTTTTCAGCTTATGTGACATGACCTTTAAGTAAGTGTTGTTTTAAAAATGAATGAATATTCATTTCATTATTCACAATATGCCCTGAATGTTTTGTATTTGTCAAGCACTGTGCTTAGTCTTTTCATATGCATCATTTCCTAATTCTCACAATATCTTTTTAAGAGGAACCTGACTTAAATGTGTTTCTTTAGCCTAATTAAGGTCACATATCTAATAAAAGACAAAACAATTACATGAGCTTATTATCTGAATGTCTGAGTTTTTGCTACCATTTTCTATTATCTTCCTCATTATAAAATCTATCAGAGCTGAATTACAATATTTTAATGCACTGCTATTTATGAAAGCAACAGTAGGGCCGGTGAGACGGCTCAGCAGCTTAAGCGCCTGCCTTGCAAGCGCGAAGGCCCGAGTTCGACTCCCGGAACCCACATACGAAAAAGGGGCCGGTGATATCGCTCAGCGGCACAGGTGCCTGTTGGCGCGTGAGGTCCTGAGGTCGTCCCCCCGGTACCCACAAAAAAAAAAAAAAAAAAAAAAAAAAAAGAAAGCAACAGTAGTACATCAATTTCTATACTAGGTTTTCTCAGACTGAGAACTCTTAATAATTTTTGCCATCAATTTGTGGTTGTTGTTATTGTCAGGAAAGGACTATCCTGTGCATTGTTTTTTATTATATTAAAGAGAAAAAAAATAAAAACAATGATACAGAATTTCAAAACAAGATAATAGGAAATTAACAAGATTAATATATTGCATATTGTTATCTTCAAGTTATCCTGTGCATTTTAAGTTGTTTAGCAGTATCCCTAGGTTCCAACCATCAGATGCCACTGGCAAGCCTCACCCACTCCTAGTTGTGATAACAAGAAATGTCTCAAAGCAGTGCTAAAAGTTCCAAGGATGGGGTAATAAAATATCCCATGCTTCAGCATCTCTGCTCTAGAAAAACTAATGCACATTTTCTCTTCCATCAAATTTATTATGTAGCTTTACAGTTTTCAGTAGTGTAATTGAATAAAAATCCATTAAAATACATTTATTTTCTTTGCCGTTATTTCCACAGAAACTATGAGGTCATTTTCTACTGCTTTAGTCTCCAAGTTGATATTTTAAACTACACTAGCCATGTGCAACTATAAGAACTTTTTATACTTATGATCTATTTAATTACAAAATCTTATGGCAAACCTGAGCGCCTGAAAAAGTAAAAACAATCATGTTGTTTCAAGTTATTGAATGTAATCTTAGGCAACAATTATGGCATTACTCAATTTTTTTCAAAGGTGAAATCTGAGAGAAAGTATGTAGAATTCTTGGGTTTTAGAGTTCTCTTGAATTTTGTGATACAATCTTTATCTATAAATGGGAATATAATGGAATTTCATGTGATAACAATTCAAATACATAGAATATAAGGTAAATGAAAGCATATATAAAGCCATTTGAGTGTTGTGATTGGAATAGTTCCTTTTCCCTCAAACTTTGCATATTTTATTAACTTAGCTTCCATGGATAATCCTATGCAAATTCCATAAGGTAATTTAGCTAGTTTCTTGAGTACAATCTCTCTGGCTTTACTTTGAAAATTATTCCAATCTCAACACTCATCCAGTATTTCTATGTCCCAGGGAGGACAGTTTGCTCATTTTATTCAAAGACTACATGCTCCATTTTCAATGGCAGAAGCACATTTCTGGTTTTATGGTGTTTAGGTCTGCTTTTTGCTTGCTAACATGTGCACAGAGGAAAAAAGTACAAAGATTGTCATGCAGAAATCAGATACTATCAACAAAATGTATTTAGAGAGTAAAACAGTTGAAATTTAAATAGACCAGGGCTATGCCACCACAGAATGCAGGCACACTCTTTCTTACCAGCTTTTGTCATGAGCCATCCATTCTATTTTGTTAGCAGTGTTAATTGCTCACTACTTCTCTCCCATTATGCTCCCATTCCAAAATAAATAATATTTATGAAACACTGAAACAATAAATAAACTGTATGCTTATTATGTTTATTCAACACTGAGGCTTCCTTTCCAAATTGCATGGCTCAGCTCTGACTGCTGTTCAAGCAGAGCCATCATGCTTTCCAAAATGCCCTGCCAACTTGTTTGTCTTAGCATACACATTTTTTTTCTTTGAGACTTGGAGAATAGCAATTAGGCAATTCCAGGTGGTGTGGTTAGCAGAAAATAATCACATCTTGAAACCATTAGAAGCTTCACACAAACTGAGGCTCTGTAATTCTCAATGGTATGATTATATCCTCCCTGCTCCCTTTCACTCCATGTCAATATTCCCTTCTGTTTTCACAGTCCTAAGTTACAGATTCTTCAATCCCTTCCCCCCATTATGTCCGTTTAATCATTTAATCATTCTAAGAACAGTGTCAGAAAAAAACCACCATGAAAACCAACACAGCATTATACTAAGCCAACATTCTGGGGGTATTTTCAACATTTAATTGAAGTATGTGTTTTATTTTCTAGTAAGTCATTGCTCTTGGAAAATCAGCAGGGACTTTCATAGATGTCCATAATCTAGAGATATCAGATTTTTCAGGCAATGGCCATAGCTCATTTTGCTCCAGGATATTTCAAACTTATTCTAGTTCATCTCTTTCTTAATGTTTACACCAAGCATGGGATAGAGTAGGTATATAGTAATTGATTCATCTTGCAAGAGTTTGCAGTCCACTAAAGTATAGCAATGCATGCCCGAAATAGTAATTTTAACCTTAAATGTCAATTCTCTTCAGTAATAATTTCAATTGAATTCCTATTTTTAATGACTGTATTTCTTAAACTGTATGTCATGATACTATAGTGTGACATAAAATGTTAGGTGCTCTATGTAAAATAGTGCTTCAGGGTAATTCAAATTTAAAGTGTCTGAGTAATAAAGGTTCTGAGAAATACTGTAGCTTTCCACATCGAGTCTTCCCAGGAGATATTTTTTTCACAAAGTTTTCTGAAATTTATTTGTCTATAGAACCCAGTTTTATTTACATGAAGCAGTATAGGAAAAAATGCTATAAAACTCAACAAAATTTAATATTTAAAAAAATGATAAGTTTACATATTTATAGCTTGAGGTTCATATATAGGGTTCAAGAGATTTATGTTATCTATGATTTTCTTGGTCCAAACTCAAACTCTCTGTGATTTCTGTTGCTACTCTTATGGGATTTATCATATACATTAGTAAGATATTCATTTCAGCTGGGTGAGGAAAACCAGGGAAGGCAAAGATGATAAGGAAATAGTGTTCCCATAAAAAGGATAGCTTTAAAATGTATGAGAAAGTAAATTCCTGGTCAGAGTTTAGGCATCATAAGAGGTCACACTAGGTTTGAGATTAAGATGAATAAGGTTTTAGGTAAGGATTTAAGAGTGGAATAATAAATAATATTTGGATACATTGATTGGACTCATATTGAGAAGATTTTGAATCCCATAATCAGGATTTTGACCATACTATTTGCACATTTATAACTTCATTGGCTTTTCATTGTCTATGTATTAGCTTCCCGTGTTAGAAAGTAACTTAGAACTGATGTAACAAATTTGAGGATGAAGAAAATGATGAAAGAATGATCAATTTGATAATCTTGGAAGTCTAGATTTAAATACTGTAGTGAGAATAAAAGTGAAGAAAAATTTAGCTTTAGTGTTTATCATGACAAGTACAATATCATTGATATTTAAACTGTTAAAGATGGAATGGACCCTAGATAGCCAAAAGTTCAAGTTCCTTTTTATTATAGAAAAGGAGATGTTAACCCAAGTAGATGAATCTACAACATGTAAGATTTGTAATATTTGTCCATTGTAAAGAACTTTCCCAGATTACACAGCTTCCCTGAAAAAATGAAATGAAGAGAATGTATTCTGATAATCTGCCTGATTTTTAAAAATTAATGCTTTATTTATTCAACATATATTTACCAAAAATACTATTTGTCTCATGTCTTACTTTGTTATAGATGCTCAGATAAATTAGTGATTTAAATAAACATAATCCTTCCCTTCAGAGTATACAGTAAATGGTCAACATTTGTAAAGGAACATTTACTAAAGTTATTATCTTAGGTAGTAACTTATTCACTCAACTTGTTTATTGACTATCCATGTAGCATTCATCTTCTCATCTTGACACATATGCTGTTTAGATTTGTGGAGTTTAGTATGGTGAACACTAACAACAAGTTTTTATTTACAATTAAATTTTAAATTAATTAAAAATACTTATAGAGATCATTTCTAGTTTTGAAAGCAGTTATGCTAAAAAATTCTAATCTAAGCTATAATGCTCCAGCACAAATGTATCAACCTAAAACAAGTGGTTATAGAAAGCCTGATTTTTATCAATCTGTACTAACCCTCTTTGGATTCTTAAGCAGGGAAATGTGGTATTTGATGTCTCCAGCCTATACTTTCTGCCAAGTCAGTGCTTTCTTCTCATTCAGATTTCCAGAATTCCCATGTTATAAATCTGTTTTTTTTTTCTGAATTTTCAGATCACTCTGTGACCATCTATTATCAAGACAATTATCCAACAATGGTAACTGATTTACTTGCCCTCCTCCAGTGTATTTTGTCCCCAGGACTTCTAGCACAGTGTATGACACAAAGGACTTACTGAGGAATTTCCCAATGAATATATCTTAATGAGTATTCAAATGATATGTCAAAGCATCATCTTGGATTGCTCATTATCAGGGACTTGGCATGAAATATTCTGGATTGGGAGTTTGTGAGTTCTATTTCTCAAATCATTTTTGCATGAAAACGTTCTTATACCTAAGTTTTCTTTGCCATAAGTATTTTCAGAATTGAGTTTGAGTGAAGTGGTAATGTACAGTAGGTGCAGGGTCTTTGTTTTTGAAATAATTAATATTCATAAACAGAATGGAGAAGAATCTTCCCTGGAAGTCTGATACACAAATAGAGAAGTGGAGAAATGCAACTGATTTGATATCTGAAAAGAAAGGCACAGTCCATTCTTTAACTGATGTGTATGAAAATACATCAGACTTAATTTTCTAATTGAGTCAGAAGCAGAGCATACAAGGCAATGAATTGTAGCTAAGCATTCACATTGCTTTGTGTTAATTAATTTCCTAGGATTTTTTTCCCTTGTAATGAAACAAATGTACAGAGACAGACTGAAATGGGAAATAGGGAAATCACAAGCTGGGTTGCAGTGAAATCTTCTGCCTCTCCATAAAAGTGGAACTGGCTGACATATAGAAAGGCTAGGACACATGGGATTGCAGACTAAGCAGCACAGCAAGTATGTAGATGAGATATCTGCTTTTGGAAATTAAAGCTGGCCTATTAAGTACTGAGAGGTATCAAAGATGGGCTTCTTAGTTCTTTCATGTTTGTCTAAAACATTAAAAATTTTCACTTCCCATAATCTCATAGGCTATCAATACTTTCCTTGCCAAATGTGGCCATGTCTCTAGGCAAAGCCTGAATGTGGCTTTGAAATCTGGTAGAATAATCATTCTCCTCTCTGCTAATCTGTTTCTTGAAATGGTCCCTAATTTTAAATCTCCAATCATTGCATTTCCATTTCCCTTGTGAAAGCTCAATTCTCACTGTTGTCAGCAGAAGCAGTTGCTCAGTGTGGTGTGAGGAGCCTGATGGATGGCTTTAATTCACTAGTCCCAGTCTGCACTTACAATTGCTCAGGTCCTGGAGAGAGCTGGCCACCCAAAGCAGAATCACTGCCTCCATGTTTCAACACCTGCCAAATAGCCTGAAGGCTTGGAAATTGGTGTCAGGGAGGAGATATAGAAACATATATTTCTCATGATTTTTTCAATATTGGAGTCTAGCAAGATGTGGTACAAGGTCTTGAGGCAATAACATTAGGCCACAACTGACCACAATCTCCCATTTGCCACCTTTTGAAATTCATAAAATAGAAACTGTCTCCTTGTCATGAGAGTGACATCAGACAAAACACAGACAATTCTTGACCAATTTTAAGCATAGGATAAAGTTTCATTTAAATGCATGAAGAAGTATGTCTCTTTCAAAGAAAGTTTCTATCTTCTATGTTTTTTTACTGTCTTTTATTTAATTTAAATTCTCTCTCTTCATTTGCATTGCTCTTTATTAATTGACTTACTTGTATTTTATTATTTAATGCTGCATATACCCTTATTGCTACACCTTTACAAAGATGTCCGTAAGGGACCAACTGGCTATAGCCAGTGAAATATTGGGCAAGATTGATCTATCTGAAAGGTTCATCTCCTTCTGGTCTTCTAATTCTAATTGAAGTTAGCTACATTTTTCTGAGGCACACATTGTTTCTTTTGGAGAAGGAAACGGAAAGTATAAATTTGGACAAATTTCACTCTTAGCTAGTATCAGGGCCTTTCCAATGGATATATATCTCTAATATGGCATGTTCTTGGGACTCAAGAGATGTAGAGTCACCAATATATGAAAATAATTCAGTCAAAATTAACATGTAATTACATATATAGGTTCCCACCATCTTTAAATGTGTAACACTGTAATAATTTTTTCTGTTATCAGCACCATATTCCTCAGTGTGGAGTGGTTTTACTAACATGACAATAGTCTCCTTGTCTCTGTTGTGCATTTAATTGCCAGTTGACCTGGTAGAGTGTTTCAGAGTAATAAACATTTGTTTTCCATCAGTGACCTACAATTCAATCTCCCAATGTTTCTGATTATCCTTACTGTTTTCAACAGAATTGGAATTTATAAACATCCCATTTCCATATAACAGTTTTGCTTTTTAAGCATAACATTGGATTACAAAACCCATGACATACTTTTCTACTGTAAATTTGTTCTTTAGCATAATAGTAGCTGGCTGTCCCTCTTCATAGCTGCAGCTGGGGGGTACAGGAAGCAATCTTTGTGTTTACCCTCTTGGTATGACAAATGGCAAGGGGTGTGCACACGTGTAAATGTGTCAAACGGGGATTTTTACCCAATAATGTTCTCTTTAACAGGTTTTGCATATGTTTACCTGAGCGTGACTGGGGGTAAAATACACCCACACTACATTTCTGTTATATAAACATGCATTTTAGCATAATGGAATGTGGGTGTGACTCACAGTGGCTGCACCGGGGAAAGCAAAAACCCATCTGTACTTTTACACACTTGGCTGATGAAAGATAAGGTGTGCACAGGAGCTCCAAATCACAAACAGGTGAGTTTTTCTCATGAAGTGCTCATTGGTAAATTTCTGTGCATTTAGAATTTTTTTTTTTTTGTGGGTACCGGGGGTCGACCTCAGGACCTCGTGCGTCAGCAGGCGCCCGTGCCGCTGAGTGATATCACTGGCCCTTTTTTCGTATGTGGGTTCCAGGAGTTGAACTCTGGCCCTCGTGCTTGCCAGGCAGGCGCTTATGCCGCTGAGCCATCTCACCGGCCCCTAGAATTTGTTTTTAAAAGAGTTTTCTTTTGATTTTTCTGGTAGAAGTAGCCCATTTCAGTATAATGCCACATGAAAAACTAGATCATAAGTTTTGGAGGAAGTCAAAAGTGAATCATCAAATTACTAATGCATGGGTGATGAAGATGATAATGACTTTGATGTTGGCCATGTGCACCAAACTTCCTGAAACAAAGTGGAGTAAAACTCAACTGATACACACACAAGGAATGCAAACCCCTCTGATTTAGTGGACAAAGAAAACAGCAACGTGAGTATATATTTAACTAATCAAAATGGTACAAAATAGTCATGCAATCAAATGGAACAATGCAATGTTAGAACTAGGTATGAAAATATAGTGAGGATCTTGGCAGGGGTGAAACCTATTGGATAGAATGCCAGCACTGCCATTCAATGTTGGAAATTGTAACAGATGAGAAGCTACAAAATGTTGTGAAATACACAAATGCTGAAATACAAGTAAAATGTTCTGTATGCACCAATAGCCATACTCAAAAATGTATGTATTATGAAACATCACTAGCCGAACTGAAAGCATTCATAGGTCTGCTATACTTAGCAGGGCTTTCTCATGGTAATTGCAGGAATGTAAAAGACATATAGAAAAGGGATGGGTGTGGGTTTGAGGTTTGTAGAATAACAAAGACCCTGAGATTTGGTTTCCCTCAAAATTGCCTAAGGTTTGATGACAAAACCATGTGCCAAGAAAGAAAAAGAACTGCTAATCCAGCTGCTATCCACTTATTGTTTGAGAGATTGGTGTGTAATTTTTCAAACAATTTACACACCATCTGAAATCATGACTATTGATTAAAATCTTGCAGCATTTCATGTTGCTGTAGCTTCAGGAAATGTATGCCAAAAAAAAAAACCCTCAAAGTAAGGCATAAAAATTTATTTTGTAGATTTTGTAATTTATTTTGTAGATGCAAAGACTTATGTTTTTGGGCCGGTGAGATGGCTCAGCGGCTTAAGCACCTGCCCAGCAAGCGCAAGGGCCCGAGTTCGACTCCCGGATCCCACATACGAAAAAGGGGCCGGTGATATCGCTCAGCGGCACGGGCGCCTGCTGGCGCGTGAGGTCCTGAGGTCGACCCCCCGGTACCCACAAAAAAAAAAAAAAAAAAGACTTATGTTTTCAATTTAGTAATTTATCCTGGAAACCAGTCACCAGGTAAATATTCATATAGTAATAAACCATATCATGTAGTGAACAGACTTGTTCCCATCTCCCAAACTAATTGGAATGTGACACTCAACAATTGGTTTACCAGTTCCTAATTGATGTTATATTTGCTAATAGAGCACAAGTTGACCAGTGTAAGAGCTGTACACAAGGACAAAGGAGAAATTTGAAATGAAATGTTGCAATTTCAAAACAGAGAACTGTATAGTACAATCTTTGGATTCTCAGAATGATACAACATTGGCCTTGTATATGGCAAAGAAAAATAAACTGGTTCTGCTGTCAACATTGCACCATGATGGAAATACTGATAGGGAAACCTCTATAAAGCAGAAGTCTGAGACAGTAGCATTCTACAATAAACCAAAGATAGATGTTGTTGATGAGTTATTTAGCAACAATGATGTCACTGGAAACACAAAGCCTTGGCCAATGGTTGTGTTTTACATGATCCTAAACATGTGTGGCATAAATAGTTGGATAGTGTACAAAGAAAATAACAAGTGCAAAATATCTTGGAGAAATTTACTTAGAGAATTGGGACTGGAACTCATAAGAGATCATTTACAGCAGAGGAAATACAAAATGTTCCTGAACAAGGAACTATGCAAAAATATTGTGGACCACACTGGTGAGCTGACAGGAGGACAGGCAGGTGTGGTATCACAAAGACCAACTATTACAACAGAAAAACCACAAAGATATCAACTGTGCCCTACAAAAAAGGACAGGGAAACAAAATATACGTGGTATCAGTGTATGTGATATTTGTATATGAAGCATGCAGTTTTCATGTGTGAGGACTGCCTTGGGGGTGACAGTTGAAGCAGAGATTATTTCTGTGACAGACTTTTGTTTATATTTACATTGTAGTTCACATAGGTTTTTATTTCTGATGTTATCTTTTAGATTTTGTAAGCAAGTAACCTGCTGATGTGAAGATATTGATATCTGTTCTAAAACTCATGACATATTTGACATTTATTTTATTAATATCTTCTTTTCCTGCTAAGTGTATATTGCACAACATAGTAGAAAGCTCCTGACAAAACAGGAAGATGAGATGTGTCAAGAATGGCCTGCCACACAGGAAAGAAAAGTAAGCATATGTGCTGTCAGCATAAGCAAGATGTGTGCATGAACATGCAGTTGTCATATTTGAAGACTGCCTTGGGTGTGACAATTGAAGCAAAGATTATTTTTGTTGTAGAGTTCTATTGGTATTTTCATTGTTGTTCATATAGGAATTTATTTCTAATGTTATCTTTAAGGTTTTGTAAGCAAGTGCACAGCTAATGTGAAAATGCTGATGTTTATTCTAATGTGCAATACATATAAAGAATTTAATACTTCATTTTGTTGATATTTTATGTTTCTGTTAACTACATATTTTATAACATAGTAAGAACCTGCTGACAAAACAGCAAGGCCAGTGAGATGTCAAGTATGTCCTACAAAAATCCAGCAAGGAAAACACATGTGCTGTCAGTGTAAGTTATACGTGTGTATGGAATGTGCTGTTGTTATGTGTGAAGACTGCCTTAGGTGTGATAATTGAAGTAAAGATTATTTCTTTGTAGTGTTCTATTGGTATTTTCATTGTAGTTCACATAGGAATTTATTTGTTGTTATTTTTGGACTTTGTACACCAAAAAATAGTCAATGTTGTAAATTTTGCTGCTTTTTGTATAAATATAATATATCAAAAATTCAAGACTTTACCTTTTTGATATTTTTCCTGCAATGTACTCATTGTTTAATGTAATAAAACTCATAAAATTAAAATTAATAATTTATCAATAGATATATAAAGAATAAATATTGGTATTATACATATAAAATATGCCTTTATGACAAAATTGGTTTTATGCCCCAAGAAAAATTTGCTGCCCCATAAAGCAGAATAATATGTTATCTAAGTAAGAGTGATGTATCTATTCCATTGCCCAATTTCATAGAAAATTTAGGCAAATTGTGTAGATGAAAATAACTCTGAAGAATTGAACATCACATTTGGCACTTTTAAGATTGTCAAAGGTTTTGTCCAATCTTAAAAATCATACTGTGGTGGGTCTGTGCTTAGTGAAAACTTCTTGGACAAAATCTCTGAAGGTTTGTATTACGTACAGATATTTTGGAACTATTTAACATACATTTCTCCTACGTGTAAAAAAATTTGGGGACTTTTGAGCAAAGATAAAGAATATAATGGCAGGCCTTGGAGTTGACTACTCTCCAAAACTTCTGTATAATTGTCTCTGAGTTGAAATGAGGACAGAGAATTTGATCTATGCTTGTGCTCACAGGGAGGTGCTTTTCTTCAGGCAGCAGAAGGAAGAAAATCGTCACTTAACGGAAGAAAAGGATTATTTTACACTCAGGCTTTGATTCTTGACAAATATTTTGTTTGGAGATAGCTAGATGGAAAATATTAGGTGAGCACACACATCCTTTTTCTTTCTCAGATTGCAGAAAGCTATTAGATATAGGAGGCAATTAGGAAATACATTATTTACATTCTTTTATTTTGCAAATGAGGAAACAGAGATCCAGAGAGAGAGAAAGAAACTTATTTTCCTAAGACACACTGTTATTTGAAAATGTTCCCAATAATTCAGTCTACTTTATTAGCTTTTCTTTTTTAATTAATTAAGTTTATTGGTACATTTTAGATATACATAATGATCATATTCATTATAGGGAATTTGTACCTGTTTGCTTCTTTTCTTTTGATTCTATTTTGGGAAAGTCACATATCAAGTTATGAAATGCTACAGACTGTGTACCCCATTGAATATTTACCTTAGAACGTGTGCAGAATTATCCTCTTCAAGAGACAGATTTGTAGGATCTCATTCCCTGGAGTGGCTATGGAGGCTTTTCAAGAACTTCTTGGTTCTAATCTAGAAAGCACTGCACATCACAATTTTTTAAAGTACTAAACCCATACACTCTTTGTAAATTCTCTTTTGCTGGATTGCAAATTGGTGTAAAATGTCTCTCCTAATATATGTTTCTCTCAGCAGTACATTTCTCTTGATTTCCAGTCAAGGTAATGCAAGGAGACTACTGAGATACTGAGTGATCATTATTTTTGTTGAGAAGGTAACTAGCATTTGAATACATGCCTTCCTCTACAAATAATCTAGCACATCAATTGAGAAAAGACCGCCTCACCTTTAGGGTCATGGGTTGCCAAAATAATCATTTCTTACTCTTTTTGGAGAAGGGAACTCTAGGAACATTTTATTTTTTTTTAAATATGCATTTAAATGGAGAAGCACAATAATTGACCATTAAATATTTGCAGTAGGAACAATAGAATTGTAAATGAACACTTATACTGGTAATATTTTTTTAAAAAAGTAAGAATGAGTCCTGCTTGATAATGGTGAATAACATTAATATGCTGTTGGATTTGGTTTGTTAATGTTTTGTTAAAAATTTTTGCATCTATATTCATAAAGGATATTGGTAACATTTGGTTGTCATTATCTGGTTTGGTATCAGTATAATGCCGGCCTCATCGAATGTGTTTGTAAGAACTTCCTCTTCCAGTTTTCATAATTAATTAGGGAAAATTGGTAATAGTTCTTTGAATGTTTGTGGAACTGAGTAGGGAAGATTTTTGCTCCTGGGATTTTTTTATGCAAGAATTTTATTACTAACTTGATTTTGTTAATTGTTATTAGACTAAGATTTTATATTTCTTCATGTTTCAGTCTTTGCAAGATGTATGTGTCTTAAGAATTTGTCTACTTCTGAGCTATCAAATTTCTTGACATATACTTGTTCATAACAATTTCTAATTGACTTTTATTTTACTCTAGTATCAGTTGGAATATTTTGCCTTTTATCTCTTGTTTTATTTATTAGAGTCTGATCTCTCCTTTTCTAGGTCTGTATAAAGGTTTGTCTATTTTGTTTATCCTTAAAATAAACTATCTCTATGCCTCAATGATCTTTTATATTGATTTTTCTTGTTTCCGTTTCATTTATTTCTCCTCTGCTCTTTATTTTTTTTCTTCTAATTTTGTATTTGGCCTGTTCTTGTTTTTGTAGTTCTTTCAGACGCAGAGGTAGATTGCTTCCCTCTCGGTACAGCATTTGTTGCATATCATAAGTTTTGGTACATTGTGTCTCTGTTTTCACTTGTCAAGAAATTTTTCCATTTCCTTCCTGATTTCTACCTTGTACCATTGGTTATTCAAGAGAAAGTTGATTAATTTCTATTTCATTTTATAGTTTTTGTAGCGATTAAATGTAATTATGTCAACTTCATTGGCTTGGGAGCAGACTAGTGGATTAGTAAATCTCACTTCTGGGTATATTAGGGTGGGTAATAGAAACATAATGTTGGGTGCTATATATAGTCCCTTGCCACTTCTTTGGAGCTGTATCCCTGTTCTTCTTGGCACCCATGAACTGTACATCTTTCCTTCACCAAGCCCTTCTGCCATAATGTTTCTGCTTTGGATACAGTCTATCACTGACTATATTTCTAGAAACTGTGAACAAAATTAAACCTCAGATCCTTTAAAATGTAAGTGCTGGATGCTGTGTCCCAGCAATTAGAAATCTAATACAGTTTCCAAAGTTTTTGTTCTTATTGATCTCTAGTTTCACTGTATTGTGGCCAGAAAACATACTGAGTATGAGTTCTTTACTTAAAATTTGTACAGACTTGTTTGGTCACCTGTTATGTCATCTATTCCGGAGAATGTTCCATGTCCTGAGGGGGAAAAATACATTTGGCAGCTCTTAGATGGTACATTCTGTAGATGTCTGTTAGGTTCACTTGGTCTAGGGTGCAATTTAACTCTCCTTTTTGTTTGTCTGTATGTTCTGTTGCTGAAAGTGGTGTGCTAAATCCTCTATTATTGCATTAGAGTCTATCTTTTCCTATAGATATAGCAAATGCTTTATATATTTGGTGCTCCAAAATTAGGTACAAATGTAGTTGGAGTTGTTTTTTCCTTTCACTGAATTGACCCCTTTATTATTATCTAATTGCCTTCCTTGAATCTTTCACTATTTTTCATTAAAATTTTATTTTACCTGATATAAGTACGTCTACTGTGTTTTCTTTTTGATTCTATTTGCACTTGATCTTAGCCAAAAGGCCAAGAAGTGATTTTTTAATTCAATTTGTGTGAAATATCTTACTCTATCTTTTTCACTTTCATTCTATATGTGCACCTAGATGTGAATTGAATTTCTTCTAAGCAAAATATATTCAGGTCCTTTTTTATTACATATGAAACCACTCTGTGTCTTTTAATTATATAATTTAATCAATTTACATTTGAGGTAATGATAATAAGGCTATATTATTGCCATTTTGTAATTTGCTTCCTAGTTTTGTTTTACTTCCTTTATTTCTCTCCTACAATCTTTCTTTATGTTTAACTGAGTTACTCTACAGTTATGTTTTGATTGCTTGATCATTATTTTTTGGTTTGTCTATTATAGATTTTTGCTTTGTGGTTATCATATGGCTTATAAATATCTTTTGGTTATATGAAGCTATATTTAAATTAAAGCAACTTAACATGATCATAAAGATAAGATTGAAATTTTAAATTGAAAAAGAAAATATACTAAGAAAACTCTATGGTTTCATTTCACTCCTCCTCCACATTTTGAATTTTCATGTCTTATTTTACATCTTTTATGTTGCTTGTTAACAGTTATTATTTTTAATTTTTTTGATTTTGGGTCTTTATAGTAAAGATATGAATGATTCATGCATGATATTTACAATACTATAGCATTATAAATTTGTTTGTATAATAACTTTTCCCAATGAGTTCTATTCCTTCCCATGTTTTCTTCTTTTTTTATTTTTTAATTTTTAGTACAATTTTGCAGTACATGAATTTTGCAATCATGGGGAGTTGGTACATGTACATATTATGGATGTTTCTTTTTTAATTCCTTGCCCTGCTCCCTCCCTCCCTCCCTCCCTCCTCATATGCACATCAATGTTTATAGCAGCATGGTTCATAAATAGCTAAATTTTGGAAGTTGCCTGTATGCCTATCAACAGACAATTAGATAAAGAAAATGTGATATCTATATATAATGACTATAAAGAATGGCAAATTTGAGAAATTTGTAGGAAATGGATGCACCTGTAAAATATAATGTTTAGCGAAATAAATCTAACACACAATCTTGAATACCATATGGTATCTCTCATGTGAGTCAGGCAAAGTGCAAAATAAGAGAAAAATGAAGGAATGATAGAAGGAGACAAGGGGATGGATACCTTGCAGATGGGGAGAGATATAGGGGACCATGTTTTTTTCTTACATCTTGATATTTCTTTTTTGAATTTGAAGAACTTCTTTTAGAATTTTTTGTAAGATGGATCTGAGAAAGATATGTTGTCTCAGCTCTTTTCTGGAAATCCTTTTATCTTTACTTTATTTCTAAAGCATAGCATTTGGCGGGGTATGGTCTTCACAAGTAAGAAAAACATTTTTCCCTGAATAAAATGAAAATCTTATGTCACTTTCTCCTGATCTGTAAAGTTTCTGCTGAGAAGTCTGCTGTTGAGTGAACTGAAACACCCATATGTGTTATTTGTTACTTATTGTCAAGAAGTATTGACATTTTTTTTTAACATTTCAGACGCTGACTATAAGTTGTTTGTTATGTAGACTTGGTGAAGTTAATTTCACTAGTCACTTTCGATGTTCCTGTACCTGGATATTGTATCTTTCTCTAAGTTTTTGGAGTTTCCTGTTATCATTTCATTGACTAATCTGTCTACTCTTTTAGCTTTTTCATGTTCTTCTTGAAACCAAATAGCCCAGCTATTTAATCTTTGAATAATGTCCCAAAGATTTTGTAAATTTTCTTTTTTTCACTTCTTTCTTTGTCTTATCCTCTAAATTTGTAATTTCAAGTAGCCTATCTTTCAGTTCACTAATTCTGTCTTCTGTTTGATATTTTCTGCTATTTGATGCCTTTAATCATATTTTAGTTTTGCTGGGTTAATTTTTCACCTAAATGATTTCTCTTTGATTTATAAAAAGTGCTTCCATCTCTTTGTTAAGTTTTCTTATTCTGTTAGAGAAGTAGATTATTTTTCTATGGTTTTTCAAAGTCATTGAGTTTCTTTAAAGCAGTCGTTCTAATTTCTCTAATGGAGAGTTCTCCAATACTGATTACAGTCTTGTCAGTTTTTATCACCTGATTTTTTTTTTTTGTGGGTACCGGGGGGTTGACCTCAGGACCTCGTGAGCCAGCAGGAGCCCATGCCACTGAGCAATATCACTGGCCCTTTTTTCGTATGTGGGTTCCGGGAGTCGAACTTGGGCCCTCGAGCTTGCCAGGCAGGCGCGTACACCGCTGAGCCATCTCACCGGCCCCTATCACCTGATTTTGAATATTAGGCAAGGTCATGGTTGTGTAAAAGATCTTGAGGCTGGATATCATGCTACTTATTAATTCCATTCTTGCTAGTTAAGCTTTGTTTATGCTTGTCTTCACAGTAATCTTAAGCAAGCTGCTTATTTTGTTCTGAGACTGTAGTTATTTTCAGCACTAGATTGTGCTCATGTCCATTTCTTTCCAGGATTCTGCTGTTGGTGTGTTTTCACTGTTTCAATACTACAAGACCATCCAAGCCCAGCTTTGTGCTTAATGCACTATTGGTGCATTGATGAAAATAAACCAGAAGAGTAGGTGGAATGCCTCTTCCTGGGGTTGGTCCAAGTCCAAACACTTCATGTGCAGTTACTATATTGTGGTTAGACACTGTGGTATTCTGCCTGGCTCTGGTTGTGTCACTGTGGTTGTTCCAGCTCTTGGCTTCTGTGTTGTACCTGTGGTTACCACTGCTGCTAAATTTTGGCACACCCTGTGCCCATTTTGTGTCATAACAGAAGAACAATGGGATAAGTAAAAGGTCCACACTGTTATGAGCTGTTTATTGCTGAAGCAAAGGTGTGGCGCAGCACTGCTGCACTCAGCCATAAGTGATGTTAGTTGGAATAGAAATCCAATAGAGTGGGTCTGTGTGTCTTCCCCTGGCACTATAACCATTCAAGAAGCTCCATCTGTAGGCAGGATTGGGAATGAGGACCACTGTGATCTGCCCAGTATTAAGTTTCACTCTTCTGGCACTAAATTACAGGGTAGTCTTTTGCTTACTACCTTGCCTTTACCCCAGTGAATGGGTCCTTGCAACATGATCTGGTATCTAATGTTGATGTAGTATCAGTGAGGGCAGACCCTTGGCTACCCAGCCTGGTGCTAAACTGGGGTATGCATGATTCTCACACCTGCAAAGAACTGCACAACCTCAGTGATGCACCAATGTTCACTGCACAGCTGGAGGTTAAGTAGGCTGAAATACAAGTCCATTCCCATAGGGCACAAGTTTCTGCCTAGTTTTAGGGCAGTTATAGCATCCTGTTTGTGATCACTAACTTGGTAATAGATGTGCTGCCTGAAGTTGGAGGGCAGCTAATGTACACAGTCCCTTGGCCAACAAGGCTGACACTGAGCTGGGTTGCACATGAGGCTTATATTTAGTCTTGGAAGGAAGTCAGGTGCACCCCATGCTCACTTCAAGTCTGGAAGTTATGCATGCCAAAACTCAGATCTGACCCACCAGTGCACAGTTCTCCACCTGATGCTGTCCTGACCTAAAACTTCCATCTGTGAGCTCTGGCCTGTGTGTGGGGGGAGGGGAGGCTTTCAGCTTCTAAAAGGTGCTGAATCTCACTGAGGTAGGCTGGGTACTGAGCTCCAAGAGAAAGCCCTGTGGTATCTTTAATACCCTGCTCCTAAGTAGATGGAGTCTTGCTCCCTACTCTGCCACCTAAGTTTAGGGTAGGTGTGGTGGAAGTGGGTAGTCCCTTGACCCCATGGAGTTTAGAGGCTCAGTCCATGTGTAGTAATCTGATGGTGCAGTAGTAGGGCTTTGTCCAGGAATGGATTTCACTGTAGCAGGACTGGTACTTTGATTCAAGTCTAAGGCCTGATCTAAGTTTTCTTTCCTTCTCCAAAGCAGGAATTGTCTCTCTCCATTGCGGGCTCTTGAGGTGATGTGGGAAACCCTTCTCTCCCTGTCTTCTTCAATCTCTTTTCCTTGTGTTATACTGAAAGTAGGTAGTATGATTTTTCAGTTTATATCTCTAACTCCTGGGAATGTAGTTTGATGTATAAGTAGTTTTTCAATTTTATGTGCCTGGAGGAGTGATGATCACTGGAAATCTTAGCTGTCATCTTGCTTTATCCACCTCCCATTTTTTTTAGCCACTCATCTGTCAATGGATATTTAGGTTGTTTTTCTAATTTGGTTATCACGATCAATGCTACAAGAAACATAGGAGTATGAATATTTGTTTAAAGCACTTATTTTATTCCTTAGACTGTATACCCAGAAGTAAAATTGCTAGATTGTATAGTACTTTTATTTTAACTGTTTATTAAACCTCCGTAGTTTTGCATAATAAGTGTACCAATTTACATTCCCTCCAACAGTATCCAAGTGTTCCCTTCTCTTTGTATCCTCACCGACTCTTGTTATGACTTATCTTTTTGACAGTCAACCTGAGACACATGATGTGAAATTTCATTGTGGTTGTGATTTATACTTCCACAATTATTAGTGTTTTTGAGCACTTTATAATATACCTGTTGCTTATTTCTATTCTTTTTGAGAGAAGGTAACTTTTCATTACCTTTGCTATTATTTAATTGGATTATTTCTATTTTACATTTTATACTGTACAAGCTCCTTAAATAGTTAGGGTCCAAGTTTCAGTACTGGGCTAAATTATCTCTCCTTCAAGGCAGGAATTATTTCTCTCCACAGTGGGTTGTAGGGGTGATGTGGGCAAAACCTCCCTCCTTGTCTTCTACATGTCTTGGGAATGTAAATTGCTATAATAGATATAGATACAGATATAGATGATATAGATATATGCATTAATTTCAGAGCTGTCTATTCTGTTATATCAGTCTATGTGACATTTATTCCATTGTTATATTATTTTACTGTGACAGCTTTGTAGTATCATTTGAAATCAGTAATTGTGATACCTCCAGGTTTCTTCTTCCTGTGCAAGATAGTTTTATCTATTTGGGTCTTTTGTAATTCCATATGAATTTTGATACTTTTTTATGAAAAAATCCATTGAAATTTGTAAGTGAAAGCATGAAACTATAGATTGCTCTAAGTAATACGAATGTTTTTGCACAGCTGTTTTTCTAATCCATGGATATATATCTTATCATTTATTTTTGCCTTCTCTAACATATTAGCCACCTTTCTGTTCCTGGGACAAATTACCTGACACACACAACTTGATGTAGAACAGGTTCATTTTCTCTCATGTTTTCAGAAATTTCCATCCATGATCAGGTGACTCCAAAGCAAAAACATGGTAAGAAAGCAGGGCAGAGGAAAGCTGCTCATCTCACAGTACCCATGAAGGATAGCTAGAACGAGTCAGAGGAAGAGGGAGGGGCCACAGATATGAATATACCCTTATGGGTTATGTACCTAGTCACCTACTTGCTCCAACCAGTCCTCACCTCCTAACAGCATATTCTGTATCCTCATGATCTAGTCACCATGATCTTAGGCCCCACTTCTAAACATTGTTGCACTGAGGAATATATCCCTCAATATAAGAAATTTTGGGGGTCACTTCATATTTGGACAATAACATTTACCTTCATCAGTATTTTATACTTGTTTGTGTGTAGAATTTTTAACCTCCTTGTTTAAGTTTATTCCTAAGAATTTGTTTACCTTTTGATACTTTCACAAATGTGACAGTATTTAAAATTTAGTTTTGGATAGTTAATTTCTACTATATAGAAACATGACAGTTTTTTTTTTAATATATTGATGGTTCTAGTGGCAAGATCAAGGGCAAACAGTGTTATAGCCAAGCCCACAGGGGACAGACTATTTTGACATCTGTAAATGGGGCCACAATTGGTGAACCTGATGACTGGGTGCAGGCTTGCCATCTAGAAGAAATTTTCCTTAGTCATGTTTTCCAGTAGTGATTCACAAGCTACTACTGGGGTAACAAATCTCCCACACAGGTACTTTTATCCATAGATGGCTGCTAAATTGCAGTTGCTCTGTGTATGGGAAGTCTGAACAGGGGTCATTCCAGCATCTTGCTGATGTCACATTATCAGGAACATTTTATTTATCTGTGTTACGTGAATTTTTGCACAAGAATGAGTTTATTTAGGAAAAATGAATTTAAGTACTGTATAATTGAAAATAAGAAAAACTATCACTTGACCCCTATATCTTTTTCTTCATCTGTTTCCAGTATTGTCTAGTGTTTTCCACTGACATATATTTCCATCCGTTGCCAACATGACATTCTGTGCAATATAGTTTTATAGTGAACATTGAAATTGTTTGATTCCCATAATTACAATCCTTTTCATAATTCTCTTTGGAAATTTTGCTTCCTTTATATTTCCATATAAATTATTGAATTAACTTGTGGATTTCTAAAAAAACCTGTTTTTAATTTTGTCTAAATTATATTGAATATGTCGAAATATTTAGGAAGAACGGACACTTTAACAATACTGAATTATCAAAATCCATGAACAGACTATATTTCAGTATTTGATTCTGTCTATGTAATTTGCATTTTGTATTTCTGTGTATCTAGTTGTGTTCCTGAATATTTAATTGTTTTTATGTGTCAGTGTTCCCAACCCTGCTAGTGCAGAGAATGAAAGATTACTCAGAGTCCATGTTCAGTTTTAACTCCAAAATGCCCTAAGGGACTGCTTTACTGAGGTTCCTCAGCATGACAGAGTCTCTGAAAAACAGTCCTGAACTGAAGCTTCTGTGACTTTTTGTTGATAGAACTGGGAAGCAAGGAAAAAGGACAAAATAAGGACATCAGTGCAGGGATTCGTGTAGGAGACAGGTGAAGGACAGGGTGGGCTGCTAGTGACTCATTTTTCCCTAATCTAGGCTGGCCATTGGGGGAGGGGAGAGAACAGTGCCTAGAGCAACCATACCTAAGGATAACTGTGTTGGATCCTATTTGGTTGTTGCCTCTGCAGGTCGGTAACCATGCATTCCAGGAAACCTAGACCATTGCTGTAAGGGATAACTTCATCTTAGCAGTCATTTCAATCACTTTTCCAGCCAGAGTCTCCCCACAGTGATGCTGTAATTTGAATTTTGAAAATGCTAGATTTCAAAATGAGTAAAGTGGCACATGGCTGTAATCATACCTACATAGAGGCAGAGACAAGAAGGTCACAATTTGAAGGATAGCCTGGACAGTTTAGTGAGACCCTTAAAAAAGGGCTAGGAATGTAGCTTAGGGTTTGAGCACTTGTGCAGTATAGACAAGGTCATCACTTCAATCATCATTACTACAAACTAATGTTTTTAGGTGGTTCATTAGTAGATTGTATTGAAATAAGATTGATTCCTTTCTACATTAATTTTATATACTGTGACCATATTAATTCTGCAAGATTTTTGTTATTTTATTTTCCTCCAGATTTTCTATTAGTCATATTGATGAATAGAGCATGTCTTATCTCTTCCTTTCCAATTTATAAGCCTTTTATTTATATTTTTTGCACCATGGCATTGGCTTAAATCTCTAGAATGATGTTCAATTGAGTGGACAGAACAAATCTTACCTTTCTCACCATCTTCGATTAAAAGCATTCAGTTCTACAGCCCAGTTCAGCAAATAGAGAGTAGACAAAAGCACAGGTGCTTGCTTCTCTTTGGGAGATGGAAAATGTTGGTGTAGGTCCAAAAATCTCTGAACAGTCTAATTATTGGAAGTCTTTCCTGTATGAGATCAGTCCATGAAGAATTGGAGAGGTGCCTGTTCAGTTCAATGTGCAGATATGAACAGATATTGAAGGAAAATGAAGGACCAGGCAGAGATGTTATAAACAAATAATATAAAGAGCCAGACTCATCCTAGTGTGACCACACTATATGATTTATCTGACAATTATTTATTCATATAAGATATTTGCTGAAGATAATACAATGCATGAACAAAGTGAGAATTTGAAGAAAATGATAGAAAGCAATTAAAGTAACAAACAGAAATAATGGAGTTGAAAACAAAATTACTAAAACTGGAAAAATCATTAGAAATAGCAACAGCTGTTTAGATCAACTGGAGTAAAGGGTCTGTGAATTCAAACAAAAGTCATTTGCAATGATTCAGTTAGAAGAAGAAAAAGAAAAAAGAAAGTGAGGAAAACTTAAGGGGATTATGGAAAAGCATAAAACATAATATATGTATATTTATTTTTTTCTGAAAAGCAGAAGAAAGAGAACGAGGACTACCAAGCTTATTTGAAGAAATAAACAACAGACATTTATGGAAATGGCCAGTTACCACTCAATGGGCATGAAGATTTAGCCACGCTAGGTGAACAAGCTATAGAGATATGTTGTATATCAGTGCACCTGTTGTCCTCAATAATGTATTATTCACTTAAAAGCTTGTTAAGAGAGTAGATCTCATGTTTAATATCTTTACCACAATAAAATAAAATAAAATAGAATGAGATAAGATAAAATAATAGAAAAAAAGTAATTTGTAATCTAGGAATTTTCTGTGTATATTGACTATTTGTGATGAAAATCCATTGTGATGGTGTGACAGACTTCAAAATTTTTAATAATTTTACATTCATTTAGATTTGTTTTATGGTCACAAACATTATCCATCTTGGTAAATGTTTAATAGGTTATTGAAAGAATGTATACTCTTCACTTATGTGCTTTTGTAGATAAATGTCAGTTAGGAAAAGTTGGTTTGTGTTGTTATCAAAATCTTCTGTAAACTCAAATATTACATTTCTTCATTTTATGAATTATTAGATGTTGAAGTACTCAAGTACATTTTCTGTATTTATTTATATTTTCTTTTCAATTTTTCACTATGTCACATATTTTGAAGCACTTTAATTGGGAGCAAAATATTTAAGGTTTCTGTATCTTCTTGAAGAATTATCTCTTTATCATTTAAAACAACATCCTCTTTACTCCTGGTAATATTAATTACTGTCAAATAAATTTTATAGTAAAATTCCTAGTTGATTTTAATTGGTATTATCATCTCATATCTTTTATCCCTTTAATTTTATATTACTTATGTAATTTTATTTAATGTGGTTTTTTTTTAAATAAACATATACCTAGGCCTTGTTTTTTGTTTTTTGTTTTTTTTTTTTTTGTGGGTACCGGGGGGTCGACCTCAGGACCTCGCGCGCCAGCAGGCACCCGTGCCACTGAGCGATATCACCGGCCCCTTTTTCATATGTGGGTTCCGGGAGTCGAACTCGGGCCCTCGCGCTTGCCGGGCAGGCGCTTAAGCCGCTGAGCCATCTCACCGGCCCTAGGCCTTGTTTTTAAAAAATCATTTAAAAACCTATACCTTTATATTGGGGTATTTAGAACATTTCTGTTTCATGCGATTATTAAAATGATTTTAATTAAATCTGTCACCTGGCAACTTGATTTCTACTTGCAGGAGTTATTTTATTTTAGTTTTTCTTATTTTCTTTTGGATGAAATGAATATTCTTGCCATTTTACTTTAGAAGATTTTACATATTAGTCATAAGTTTTTTCTGTTTAAATGATCTCTTCAGAGTTTGTTGTATGCATCTGTACTTGATCAATTTGCTTACAAATTATAATACACCACTTCACATTTGTTCTGAAAACATCACAAGAGTACACTTCCATGTTCTATCTGTCTGCATTTGAAATATTGCTACCATACAGTTTACATCTATATTTATCATATACAACACTATATATTCTTACTAATTTGCTTTAAATGGTCAAGCATTTTTGAAAAGAATTTTTAAAATGTAAAACGTATAGTTTATCTGTCTATAATCTTAATATTTTTAGAGCTTAACATTCCTTTACATGTATCCAATTTTACAACTGTTATCTTTTTCTTTTGCCTAAAAGACTTTATGTAATTTTTTTTTTGTACTGGGAATCGAACTCAGGACCTTATGCTTGCTGGACAGGTACTGTGCCGCTGAGTTATATCCCTGGGCCTTGTAATGTTTTTATAGTGTACAACTGATGTTAATTATTCCTGTTTTGTATTTTTCCCATCCTCTATTCCATTTTTGTAAGATACATTTGCGGGATATAGAATTCTTGCTTGACTTTTTTATTTTTGCAAAACATTAAAGATATTATAGGGCCGGTGAGATGGCTCAGCGGCTTAAGCGCCTGCCCGGCAAGCGCAAGGGCCCGAGTTCGACTCCCGGAACCCACATACGAAAAAGTGGCCGGTGATATCGCTCAGTGGCACGGGCGCCTCCTGGTGCGCGAGGTCCTGAGGTCGACCCCCCGGTACCCACAAAAAAATAAAAAATAAAAAATAAATAAAGATATTATAGACTTTCATTCCATTTATGCCTAAATCTCTCTTCCTGGCCAACATTTTGGTACATATTTGTCACTGGGAATGAGGGGGACTTGGAAAAATTTACATTTGTTCAATATAGTATTTCTCTATAGTTCTTTCATATGACACGGATTTCAATAAGACTGTATGTACACTATGACAACAAACTTGTTTTTTGTACATATGTTTGTGCTGTGTGTACACACTTCAGAAAAAAATACTTTTAAGAAGGTATTCCTAGTGAACAATGTGCTGACAGATTCGCAGTATCACGTGGTAATGGACTTATAAGCAAATGTTTTCTATAGCATTTTGTAATTTCCAAATTTTCACAATAAACATATATTACCTTTAAAGTACTTTAATTTCTCTGATATATATCTGGAGTGTATTTCATAATATTGGAAAGTTCTGTTCCAAAGAACAGAAGCGAAAATATAAAAGACATCTATTGCCCTGGCAACACCGATTGGTTCAAGCAGTGAGTACCTTACACAAGCAGGTTCAATGAGACCTTTTGCCTGCCGCTAACCCATGGCCTATTTCTCTACAGTTGGAAACAACTTCATATGTTGTAGATCATTTTAGGCTTCTATTTTCTATGAAATATCCAAAATTGCTTGAATTACCTTTCCTTTCAAAAGTCCAAACATACATAAATGTGGAGAATAATGAAATGAGCTCCCAATTACTCAACATCCAAATTTGAGAATAATCAAGGTTTTTTTTTTGTTTGTTTGTTTGTTTTTTTGTACCAGAAATTGAACTCACCACCTTGTGCTTGCCAGGCAGGTGCTGTGCTGCTGAGCTATATCCCCACCCCCTAGAATAATCAAGTTTTGATACTCCTGCTTTGTATTTCAGATTTTGTGAAATATATTACAGAACATCCACAGCTTTTTGCATTTTCACTCCAGTGTACTTCAGTATGCATTTCCAGAAATGTGCCTATAATTTACATAAGTTCATCATTATCACATATTTAAAGATTGACAAAAATTTCTGATTTTATGCCCAGAAAGATAACTTACAGAGTATAGGAAAAGATTAGAAAGACAATTAAAGGGTAGGGCAGTACTCTGGAGCAACACCAAGAACCATTAACACCACTAGGACAGAAAAAAGAAGAAATTGGCAGAATCTTGGTAATCTAGTTAAATGAGAGATTCATTCATGGAAACCAACCATGCTTTTTATGGTTGTGAAGTTTTTTACATGTGGGATTTTTCAGGGCTAAAACAGTGAAAGTCTTGGGAAAACTGGGGGGGTTCCATACACTTACTCCAACAAAAGGAGGTCTCTTTGTTAAAAGAACCAACCAACATAGCCAATACTCTGGTCTCTGGCTTGCACATCCCACTGGAAAAACCAAACTAGAAAATGAGAGCAAGCACTCCCTTTATATAAGACATACAGACCATCCTCTCTGGGAAGAAAATGTGTAAGAGTAAATAAGAGAAAAAATATATCAGCATATTTTTTGTACATCACTTGATATTCAAGTATATCTCATCAGATATACTGGTTGTCTAAAGAATATTTATCTGAATTTATTTAATTAAATATAAATTTAACACATTGTATTTAGTTTCATGTCTTTCACATTTTTAATCGGAAACATGTTTCCCTTTTTTTCTTCATGCTACTGACTTGTTGAACAGTGAAACTCAATTGTTTTATATCTCATAATTATAATCTAGATATATTTGCTTTCCATGATTTTATTCAACTGTTTTTCTACTTGCTTACTTCCATAAATAAAAATTCATCTGTTAAGGTTTTATTAGGTCTAGGGTAAAATTTTGGGGATGAATACATCATAGGTCTTGATTTACAATTTATATTATATCACATTATGCAACAGATAATTAAAGGTTTTTCATAACTTATGGACATCCAGAGTGCTCAGTGAGTTCAGATGATATCAGCATGATCCCTTTATTATTAAATTTTCTATAAATCTTTAATCTAATGATTTTACTAGTTGATGAGTATTGCCTGAATCAATTATTTCGTTAGATTGCAACACAATTATTTTTCTAATTCTGATATTTCTTCCATGTGCGCTACTTGAAAATCTAGTGCAAAGAAGTCTTTTACTCATAAACTAGAGTTGTCCTTACATAAACAGGCATTCCGTACAAGTAAATCAGAACGAATTTGTAATTTTTTTCTATTGTCTACTTTAAAAGTAAAGTTTTGGATCCCTACCTATAATGGTAACTGAATTTATTTTTTATTTCTCTGTTTTGAACATCATTATGATAATGTTATGTAATATATTATGTAGAATTTTTCTGGTAATGAGTTTAAGTATGTAATTGCTGTAAGCGCAGTGAATTTAGTTGAATTTCATACTATAGAAGTTACATCAATTTGAATATCATATGGACAAAATATACATCCTGGTTTGTCCAGGAAAACTTCAGCATATTGCTGTTTTCCTACCATAATTATCAATATTACACCATGTTTTTAAATTGTGTCTCGATTTATTATTGTGTGTTCACTTAGTATTAGGTGTACCACTACATTAATGCTGTACCTTAAAGATTTCCAACAGAATTGCAGAAATAGTTCATATAAATTAGACAAACCACAGAAAAATAGATGAAGAAGTAGAGGTAGAAAGATAGTGTATTTCCAGATAGGTGCTCTGGGACCCTTTCAGCCTCAGTACTCTGAAGTTCTTTTAGAAATTTATGGATGGTATAATCATCTATCAGACACTGGAAAAGATTTGTTGATACTATTACTTTCATATTTGCGATTAGAAGTGTTGCATTTCTCAAATGCCCAAGTACTCATTAAATTCAGTTCATTTTGTTCTTGCTCTACTGTTAGCCTAATGATCAGTATGTGTTGATCTAAGGTTAATTCATTTGCCTCAGTGCTTAACAAGGGCAAAGATAGGCACAGTATACTTCCCTTTAAATGACAGGCCATACTAATACTTTGTCTCTAGAAAAGAATAAAATTTAGAACTGGTTAATAGCAACTTATGGAATGTGCTAGTTTTTAAGTAATAGTTTATGAAGATGCTGTTTGCTGAAGAGTAATTTTAAAATGTTCTTTAGAATTCTGAAAATTTCTAGAATCTCTGAGTTACTTTCATAAGATTTACAATATATGGGAATGATAATTGATGCAGGGTTAGAATGATTTAAAGCCCACACAAGACAGTAGCATTTTTTTTCCTTTTTGGTCACCTTCCATAAAATTTTTTCTAAGTGACCCTTTAACTCCATTCTTCTTCCTGCTAAATTGAATTTCATAGAAGGATCAGTTTTCAGGGTCATGAGAAGAAAAGTAGTATTATGAAATGAACCTAAAAGAATCAAGTAATTTTCAGAGATTCTAAAATTCATATTTGCATAAATGATACTTTTTAAAAGAAAGCCAGTAGGCGGGAAGATAAATAAAAATTAATTAGTTTATTGTTGCATTCAGCAAGCATAGTAATAAAACAGAACTCTCTATTGCAGTGCTGGCAAAACTTTTAGAGCTTTCAATGATACAAACAGCGCTCTGTGGCACAATTGCCATAGGTTCACCACCACTGCCTAAGCATTGTTCTTTCCCTATGAATTCTTTGGCAAATATGACAATGTATCTTATTATCCAACTTTAATAGGAGCCAGAAAATAATGTGCAAATAGAATGAATAAAGAAGACACTGAAACTTCTGGTGTTGGCTAAGAAGAAGCAAGTCACTACAACCTATATACTCAATTGAAACTGACAAAAACTCTGGATATAATACAAAAAGAAAATACATAGAAATATTTCAAAGTAAACAATGACAGGCAAGGGGCCTTTTTTTCTGTTGTTTTAAACATAATACATTTTCTTTATTTTCTGGCTCTGACTCAAGTGTAAACCTAGTCCCAAAAATAAATTGTGAAAAGCAAAACCTCTGACAGAAACTATCTCTTAGTAGCTAGTGAAAAAAGAAAAAGGACTCCTCAAAGTCAGAGTGTGTGAAGAACCCCTGTGTTGTTTTATTTTACTTTCTCTGTATTTTTTTTTTTTTTTTCTCTTGGGCTTCACCAGAGGAAGTTCCCAGAGAACAAGCTGCATGGCTGCAATAGCATTAGGGAAAACAATGCATCCACCAAAAATCCTGAGTGAAAACCGGCCTCTCTGATTATAGGACCCTGGAAAATTGGCTTCCATTATATGAAGAGTGTGGCAGGTATCCTGAAAGGAAAGAACTAAAAAGGAGAGTTCTCTTAATTCTGCATAAGAATCAACACAAATTTAGGCTTATCATCAAGTTATGCACACATGGAACTGACCAAAAGAAAGCTAACAGAAGCCTTAAGAATTGAACTGCAATACACAATGCTCCCCAAATCTTAGCCTACCATGGAGAGGGCCATGTATAGCATAGTCCTGAAGTGTGTAGCCATATCTTTGAAAACTGAGCAGGCATCAGCACCTTTTCCCACATGAAGTGAGAAGGAACTTCTTGTCTGAAAATGATCGGGTTGTTTGCCTAACACAACAAAACCAAAAACATCCCAGAGAGAATTTTAACAGGACTTTGTTGAATTTCACAACAAAGTTCAGGATTCAGTCCCAGATTACATGACATTTAAGAACCAAGAAAATGTATCCACTACTCGAAGAAGAAAGCAAACAGATGTTTACCCTAAATTAATGCAGATGATGGAATAAATGCTAAGGTATTATAAACATGTTGAATGAGGAAAAGATGAAACCTCTGAAACAAAAAGAATAATTCTTAGTAGAGAAATTATATGAAAAAACTGTGAAAAAAGTGGAAACTTCACAGCTGGAAAGAGATCAACTTACTTAAAAGATGAGCAACTTGGCAGTGTGCTAAGAAAATTATTTTCCGATAAATTCAAGTTTCAAAATTTTCACTGTTTGTGGAGGGATATTAGTAAGTTTGTATATCTTTTACCAGAAATGCTTGGGATAAGAAATATTTCAGAGGGCCAGTGAGATGGCTCAGTGGCGTAAGCGCCTGCCTTGCAAGCGCGAGGGCCCGAGTTCGACTCCCGGATCCCACATACGAAAAAGGGGCCAGGGATATCGCTCAGGGGCACGGGTGCCTGTTGGTGTGCAAGGTCCTGAGGTCGACCCCCCGGTACCCACAAAAAAAAAAGAAAGAATTATTTTAGAATTTGAATTTTTCAGATTTTAGAATATTTGAATATACATAATGAGATGTCCTGGGTATAAAACCTAAGTCTAAACATGAAACTCATTTCTATTTCATATGCACTTTATCTACACAGCCTGGAGGTAATTTCATGTAAATACTTCTAGTGCACCTGTGTTTTTACTATGAGTTGTCATGAGATCAGGTGGGCAATTTTCCACTTATGGAATCATGTCACGTCTTAAAAGTTTTGAATTCTGTTGCATTTCAATTTTTGAATTTTTAGGGCCGGTGAGATGGCTCAGTGGCATAAGCACCTGCCTGGCAAGCGCGAGGTCCTGAGTTCAACTCCCGGAACCCACATACGAAAAAAGGGCCGGTGATATCGCTCAACGGCACGGGCACCTGCTGGTGCACGAGGTCCTGAGTTCGACCCCCGGTACCCACAAAAAAAAATTTGAATTTTTAGATTAGGAATGCTCAACCAGTATTAATGTAGCCATCAACACAGTAGGTGTAAGTTGTAAGGAGAAAAAATGAGAATGAAATATAATATAGTTTGAAAGAATTGCTTTAGATTAGTTTTCACTTTTGGACAAATTAACTTGCAGTGGTCTATTAGTCATTGACAAAAGAGGGCAAGCATGAAGTTTTATGTAGAACCACAGCAGTACAAGATGATGATAAGAAACAAGAGTCCTTCGTATACAGTGCTATTTAGAGCCATTGTATTATATAAAATAACATAAAAGAAACCCAAAGTATAAATAATTTAAAGGGCCAAATAAAAGATGAATGATAAGAAACAGGGATACAGACTTTTTGGAGGTAGGAAGGGATCTGGGGATGGGGGACATGAAAGGGAGAAGAGGGAAAGGGAAAGTAAAATGGATCAAAATGATATGTATATGTACCAATTCCCCACAATTAATGTATTTATTATATATCACAAACATACTAATAAGAAAAGAGAAAGTGCAGATAAATTTTGGAACATTAGCAAGCTGGTAGAATAAGACTCCCTTGCAGTCATCCCCTCATGTAAACATCAATTTAAACAACTATCAATGCATAAAAATACCTTCACAGGAGCTTAGGCAACCAGCTGAGAAATTATGGTGACTAGGTGTAGCACACAAATAAGACATGCTGAAGTGGATGGGAAGCAGTTTACATTACCAAAATCAATCTATCAATTCCATCCTAGGCAGCACAGCATGGAGAGAGAAAATTTTCTCTTTGAAGGAAGGAAGTATAGGACTTTAACTTGGACATTAATATTGAAGCTTCTCTAGTAAAATACAGCACTGATCAAGGCTCCACATGCCCAGATTCAAGGCCATTCCCTACTGAGCCTTCTGGCTTTCCCGTACACTATCCAGGATCCCAGAGTCCCAGGCTCCAGGCCTATATGGTGCAAATGATCTTAATGCCCACTCTGCTTCTAGGCTGACCACAGAGGTGCCAGCCTGAACTTCATGGCCCTGGGCTTTGGGCCTACCCCAGCAATGGGAAAGGCCCCCACAGACTAAGGCCATAAGCTTTCCTGTAGATTGAGTCTATAGGCCTGCCGTATTGGCCACAGATTCATAGATCACCCTCAACATTAGCCATCCTCCATAACCCCAGGCTTCAGACTCATATAGTATCAACACCTATAACCCTAGTGACCAAGCTGGTACTCACTGACACAACCTCTGAACTAGACCCTGTAGATATAAACTCCTATCATTTTCAGTTCTATATTAACCCTGCAGCCCCAGCCCTTATGCCCACTACAGTTTGCAGATCAGCCCAAAGCCAGGTTGTCCCATACAACTCTATTCTCCAGGCCTGCACACATGCTAAGGTCCATCCCTCTGACCTAAGTCACCAGACTAGCACCTGTAGAAATAATCTCCACTCTTGCCCACTGCCAGTCTTGTCCCTAAACCTTGACTACCCAGGCTGAATCCTGTGACTCCAAACTCCAGAAAACCTGAGGTTCTGGTTGTCTGTCTTAGACACAAAGTCCAAGTATATCCCTGTGGATCTCAGTGCGAGGCCAGCTCTCATGAACCCAGTATCGAGGGCTACTTGCGTAGGTCCAGGTTCTAGTTCAGCTCCTATAACTCCAGGTGCCAAGCTAGGACTCATGATCTCAGGCTCTAGACTCAGTCCTATGGTTGCCTTAGTACTGGGCCAGCTCTAGGTGTCAGGTCAGTCATAGCAGAACCAGTTTCCAGGGGACTCAAGGTCCAAGTCTAACTGTGCAGACCTAGGGTCTAGGCCCATCCCATTAGCCCTCAGTGCCAGACAAGTCCTCATAGACCGAGATCCCTGGACCACCCCTGTGGAACCAGGCTCCAGTCCGCCCTTATAGACTCAAGAACCAGGCCTGATCCTATGAATGAAAGCTATAAATGTATCCCAAGACAAAGTCAATCTTCCTGAGGATTACAGCAGAAAGTCTCTCCATGGATCATGCAAAATAGTCTTCCTAGCATTTCTGGACTGGTAGACTGGTAAAGGGCTTTCCCATACAAAGGCAGTCTACAAAGACTAGAATAAAACCTTACTTCTTCAAGTGTGCAAACACCAACCCATGTCCAACAGGATTAAAAACAATCAGGGAGGGCCGGTGAGATAGCTCAGCAGCATAAGCGCCTGCCTGGCAAGTGCGAGGTCCTGAGTTTGACTCCTGGAACCCACATAAAGGAAAAGAAGGGCCGGTGATATCGCTCAGCAGCAGAAGTGCTTGCTGGCAAGCGCGAGGCCCTGAGGTTGACTCCTGGTACCCACATAAAGAAAAAACAAAACAAAACAAAACAAAACAAAAATGAGGGAATCATAACAGCACAAAATAAACAAAGTAAAGTACCTATAACCAACCCTGAAGAAATGTAGATGTATGAAATATCTGAGAAAGAATTAAAAATAACTGTTTTAAGTAAACTCAGAAGTTTAAGAAAACACAGAAATAATTTGATAATATAGAAATAATAAATGAACAAAATGAAAAATTAAGTAAACTGAAATTTAAAAACTCAACAAAAATCTGGGCCAGAAAAATGCAATGAAGGGAATGAAAAAGTATAACAAGGAGCATCACAGCCGAATTGATTAAGATAATGATAGAATCTGTGAACTTAAAGGAAGTTTAATTGAAAACACAAACTCATAGGAGAAAGTAAATGACAAAGAATCAAGAAAGCTTATAAAATTTGTGAGATATCCTCAAAAAAGTAAATATCTGAACTTTAGCAGTTAAAGAAGAAAGTGATACTGGGCCAGGTGATATATTTAAGGAAATTAATAGCAGAAAACGTTTTAAATCTGGGAAAATATAGTAATATACATGCACAGAAAAGCCAATAGTCTCTAGATTCAATCCAAGCAGTATTATACTGAGGCATGTAATGAAACTGTCAAAAATCAAGGACAAAGAGGGAATTCTAAAAACAGGAAAAAGAATAAACATATGATGTCTAAGGGATTTTTCAAAAAGGCTAGGAGAAGAGAGAATAGGAAAATATATTCAGACTACTAAGGGAAAAAACCGTTAAACAAGAATACTTTACACATAAAAGCTATGCATGTATTCTTCAGAAATGAAGAATAAAGACTGCCTCATAAAATCAATAGTTGAGAGAAGTCATCACCATTACACTTTTCTTACATGAATACTAAAAAGAGTTCTACAAGCTGAAGGAAAAAGATACTAGTTAGTAACACAAAAACATATGAAAGTGTTAAAGTCATCTGTAAATATAAATACACAAATTCAGAATACTGTAATGTTGTAATGGTGATTTGCAAGTGTTAAGATTTGCATAAAAAATGCCCCTCAAAACTCTTACAGGCTCAGAGGTGGTGGGGCCTGATCAGAAGAGGTGGACCACTGGTGGTGTTGCCTGGAAGCATCTCCCTTCCTGGGTCCTGCTTTCACTAACTCTGTTTCTTGATCACCTTGATATGAGTAGCTTTTCTTACACTATGCCTTGCCATTTCTGCCTGTGAGGCAGCTGACCATGGATTGCAACCATGAAGCAAAACAAACTTCTCCTCCTTTAAGATGTCAGGGTCAGGTATTTGTTGTAGATACAAAGAAAGTAAATAACACAGTAAGTCGTATATCTTAAGTGTCGTGGCTTGTGTCTAGATGTCCCCCACCAATATAAAGGACAGAAAGAGGCTTGTCTTCTTCCTTGCTTGCTTTTGCTGTCTTCTGCCTACCATGAACTCTTTCTCTTTTTCAGTTGCCCTCTGCCATGCCACCATGCCTTGGAGCCAGCCAATTATTAACTGAAACCTCTACAAACTGTAAGCCAAATAAACCTTTCCTCCTTTTACTTTGGGTGTTGTGTATTTTGTCTCAGTAACAAGAAAAATAACTAAGATGTTAAGTATGTGCGTTTAAGACAAATTTTGAAGTTATAAATGCTATGATAATTTGTTAAGGAATAAATAGCATAAAAAAGATGTAAATTCTAACACCAAAAATTTAAAATGCAACAGAAAATGGAGTAAAAGTATAGAGCTTTTGTAATCAAATTTAAGATGTTATTCAGTAAATTTAAACTACTGTTATGATTATAAGAGTTTTCTTTTTGTAAAATTCATGATAACCAGAGTAATAAACTACAATAGTACACAAAAGATGAAAAGTAAGAAAACAAAACATACTGTTAGAGAAGATCACTTAATCACAAAGAAAAACAGCTAAAGAAAAAAAGAACAAAGGGCCTATGAAACAATCTTAAAACAGCTAACAAAATAGCAGCGATAACCGTTATCTATCATTAACTATCTTGATAGTAAATGCATTAAATTATCAAAATAGAAGACATAGAGTGGATGAATATATATTTTTAAATAACTCCAACTTTATGCAGTCAAAAAAAACTCACCTTAGTTTTTTCTGAGATGTGTCTCATTAGCCTTGAACTCATGATCCTCCTGCCGCACTCATCCAAGTACCTGGGATTACAAGCACACTCCAGCCACCATGCTGGTTCCACACCTCACCTTTAGGATCATACATAGAATTAAAGAGACAAGAAAAGATACTCTAAACAGAAACACGAAGTGAACAGGGGTAGCTGTGTTTATATCAGAAAAATACACTTTATGTCAAAACTGTAAAACAAGAGAAAGGAGTTCATTATATAATGATAAAGGGGTCAATTAATCAAGAGATTATATCAATCATAAATATATGTACATCTAACATTGAAACACCTAAATATATAAGCAAATATTAATATATCTGAGGAATAATAAGCTGTAATAAAATAGCATTAGTGGACAGCAATACCCCACTTTCAGCAAAGATACACATGTAAAATCATTAAGAAAATAACAGTATGAAAAGAGAAAAAAATCAGAGGAATTTGGAAAGTTCACAAATATGAGAAAATCAAATGGCTTCTTTCTGAGTAGACAATGATCCAATGAAGATAGTAAATGGAAATTTAAAAGTATCATTAGAATAAATGAAAACACAAATATAAAATACCAAAACTTATGGAATGCAGCAAAAGCAGGTCTAAGTGGGAATTTTTTAGAGTAATAAAATCTTATATAAAAAGATAACAAATATATAACCTAATGCTATACCATAAGGATTTAGAAAAAAAGAACAAGGTCAGGCTGAAGTTATTAGAAAGAAGAAAATAATAAGTATTAGAGCACAAATAAGTGGAACAAACATGAGAAAACAAACAGAAAACATTAGCAAAACTCAGGGTTGATTTTTTTTTTTTTTTTGTGGGTACCGGGGGGTCGACCTCAGGACCTCGCGCGCCAGCAGGCGCCCGTGCCGCTGAGCGATATCACCGGCCCCTTTTTCGTATGTGGGTTCCGGGAGTCGAACTCGGGCCCTTGCGCTTGCCGGGCAGGTGCTTAAGCTGCTGAGCCATCTCACCGGCCCATTGATTTTTGAAAATATAAAAATTTAAACATTTAGTTAGAGTACAGAATTAAAAAGAGAGGTGAAACAAAATCAGAAATGAAAGAGTAGGGGTTACAGTTTATACCACTGAAATGCAAAGAGACTACTATAAACATCTGCTAAACAAATCAGAAAATGTAGAAGGAATGTGTAAATACCAAGATACCTACAATGTTCATTAAAACTGAAGAAATTACACAGAGGCTACATTACGGTTCCTAATTGGAACCAAAGCCAATTCAACCTGTTCAACCAGCAGATTCTATTTTAATACAAAAGTCACCCTACAATTTGGTAGAGGCAATGGATCCATCAGATACACAGATATAGGCAAGAAGGAAGGATAAAAAAAACAAGGTAACACGATGCCTCCAAAGGATTACACTCTCAAACAAAAGATATCAAAAAAAAAAAAAAAAAGAAATAGATGAAATTCCTGGGAAATAGTTCAAAAAATAATTGTAAAGAAATTTAATGAGATGGAAGAGAATATAGATAGAATAGTCAATAAATTAAAAAGACAATTCATGGTATGAATAAAAATTTTAGCAAGTCAAAAAGAAGAAGAAAATACAAATTTTGGTGTGAATGTACTCAAAAAATGAAATTCAAAATACATTTGAGAGCCCATCAGCAGACTACAACAGACACAAGAATGAATTTCTATGCTTGAAGACAGGTTTTTTGAAATAGCCAAATAGAAATGTAAAAAGAATGAAGGAAACGTTCAAGAATTTTGTGAAACTATGAATCAAACTGGCATTCTCATTACATGCATTTCAGAAGGCAAAAACATAAAAGGTATTGAAAGCCTATTTAATGAAATAATTGCTGAAAATGTCCCAAATTTGTGAAAAACATGAATGTTCAGATCTATGAAGCTCAAAAGACACCTAATACATTCAGAGAAAAAGATGCTTTTGGGTGTATATTATAGTCAAGCTGCTAAAAGCATAAAATTAATGAATTATGAAACTAGCAAAAAAAGTATCAAGTCACATATAAGGGAATCTTTATTATACTAAGAGCAGACCTGTTAATGGAAACCTTACAGACCAGGAAAACGGGATGATATATTCAAAATCCTGAAAGAAAAATTACCACCCAAGGATCTTATACCTAACAAAGAACATTTGAAAATGAAATAGAAATAAAGATTTTCCAATATAAGCAAAAAATCGAGGGAGTTTATTGCCACTAATTTGGCCAGAGAAGAAATACTGGGTGAATCCTACAACAAAAGTAAAGGATGATAAATACCATCATGAAAATAACTGAGTGGGCCAAACTCAATAGTAGACCAGACACACACAAAAAAAAAATGTGCATCAGTGAAGATAGCTACCAAATCACAAAGAAGAGAGGAGAAAGAAACCAAGGATACACAAAACAACCAGAAAAACAATTGACAAATGAGAGGAGTATCTCTTACTAAAATAATATTGAATGTAAATTGATTAAGTCCTTCAATTAAAGTATAGAGAGTAGGTGAATTGATAAAAAGATTCTTACTACATGCTGCCTAGAGGAAACTCACTTTACCAGGAAGGATACTCTTAGAATGAAAGTGAAGGGATGGAAACAAAAATATACCATGTAAATGAAAACCCAAACCAAGCCAGAGTTACTATTTTTCTATTGGGCAAAATACACTTTAATTCAAAAACTGTAAAAAGTGTCAAAACTGTAGAATGATAAAGGGATCAATTTCACAAACTTAAAGAATAATTGCAAATATGTATCACCCAATTTTGGAGCATCAAATTATAGAAAAAATATTACATCTAAAATTATCACAGACACTGAGTTATCCTAGTTGGGGACGTCACCATCCCACTTTTTCAATGAAAAGATTACCCAGGCAAAAATGTACAAAGAAACATTGCATTTCAACTATACTGCAGACTAAAAGGACCTACCAGACATTTACAAAATATTTTATCCAACAGCTGAAGAATATACATATTTTTCATAAGCACATAGAACATTTTCCAGGGTGAGACTATATGTCAGGTTACAAAAAAAGCCCCTACAAATTAAAAGGAAATTTGAAGTAATAGCAAGTATCCTTTCTAACCACAATGCAATAAAACTGGAAATGAACAAAGGGATTTAAAAAGCTGTACAAAGTTATGAAAATTCAAAGACCCTATTGAATGACAAAAAGGACAATGAAAAGATCATTTGAAAAGTTTTTTAAAATATATGAAAGTGAAAACACAACAAACAAAAATCTATTATATATACAAAAAGTAGTACTGATAGGGAAGTTGTTTTAGGATGCTTCATGTTACTGAAACAAAATACCAGAGGAAATTAACTTGGAAAAAATTTAGATTTATTTTGTCTCATAATTCTGGAGCTTCCAGTATATGACTGAATGGTCTCATTAGCTTTGGGCTTCTTATGAGGCCAACACATGATGGTAAACATATGCAGGACAGAAAACCACTTCCATCATGAGCCAGGAAACAGAGAGATTGAGAGACTGGGATACCACAATCGCCTTCAAAGACATGCCACCAATGACCTAAGGACCCCTCACTAGGCACTGTGTCTGGAAAGTTCCACAGCCTCTAAACAGTACCACCCGGGGTAACATGGAAATCTGAGGGGCAGGGGCATTCACCAAACACATAGCAGAAGTATATAGCAACAAATGCATAAATCACAAGGTAGAAACATTTAAAATAAACAATCCAGTTGCATGTTAAAGAACTAGAAGAGAAACATGACACCAAACTTAAAAGAAGAAGGAAGAAGAGGTGGAGAAGGAGGAAAGCAGCAGCAGAAAAAGAAACAACAAAGATCAAAGATTACAGCAGAAATAAATAAAATAAGACTGAAACATACAAAAGTTCCATAAAATGGGGTCGGTGAGATGGCTCAGCGGCTTAAGCGCCTGCCTGGCAAGTGCGAGGGCCCGAGTTCGACTCCCGGAACCCACATACGAAAAAGGGGCCGGTGATACCGCTCAGCGGCACGGGCGCCTGCTGGCGCGCGAGGTCCTGAGGTCGACCCCCGGTACCCACAAAAAAAAAAAAAAAGTTCCATAAAATGAAGAGTGGGTTTCTTTTGAAAAGGCAAATGAAATGGATGAATCTTTACCTAGACTAACCAAGGAGAAAAAAGAGAAAAGACTTTGAATAAAATCAGAGATGGTAAAGGAGATATTTTCACTGAGACCACAGAAAGACAATGAATCAGAAGGGATTATTATGAAAGATTATATTCCAACAAATTGGGAAAACTAGATGAAATGCATAAAATTGAACCAGGAGGAGTATATTTGTTACATATCATTGACATATATGAATAAAAAGTAAAAAAAAAAAATGCTCACTAAAACCAGTAACAAATAACAAGGTTGCGTTAAGAATACAAAGTCTCTAGGGCCGGTGAGATGGCTCAGCGGCTTAAGCGCCTGCCTGGCAAGCGCAAGGGCCCGAGTTCGACTCCCGGATCCCACATACGAAAAAGGGGCCGGTGATATCGCTCAGCGGCACGGGCGCCTGATGGCGCACGAGGTCCTGAGGTCGACCCCCGGTACCCACCAAAAAAAAAAAAAAAAAAAAAAAAAAAAAAAAAGAATACAAAGTCTCGCTGAGCATGGTGTTACATGCCTGTAATCTCAGCACTTGGGAGGCTGAGGCAGGAGCATAGCCACAAGTTTGAGACCAGCCTGGGCTACATAGTGAGCTCAAGGGCAACCTGAACTACATCGCAAGACCTGTCTCCAAAAATTAAAATAAAATAAAATAAAGTAAAGTAAAATAAATCTCCTAACAAAGAAAATGTCATGACTGGACTATGACTACGTGTATTCATTGCTGAATTCTACCAAATCTAAAAAGCAAAATAATTCCAATTCTCCTTAGACTAATCCAAAATACAGAAAAGGAGCTTTTCCAAGCTCATTCTATGAGACCAACATTATCCTGACACCAAAATCAGAAAAGAACACAAGAGAAAACAACAGACCAATGACCTTGATGAACGTAGATGCAAAACACTAGCAAATCAAATCTACAGCTCAATAAAATATTATACATCATAATCAAATGAGATATTGCATCATAATCAAATGCAATATTGTCATACCTTATACAGCTCAACAAATGCAATGCTTCACATCATGATAAAATTGATAAAAAAACATATAGCCATCTCTGTAGGCACAGAAAAAAGCATTAGATAAAGTTTAGCATCTCTTCATATTAAAAAAAAGAACATATCTCAACTCAATAAAAGTTGTATATAAACACAATAGCCATCTTTTCCCCTAAAAGCATATAGATTCAGTGTGACAAACCTGGGCATGGTGGCATCCACCTATAATCCCAGCACTTGCGAGGCTGTGGCAGCAGGATCACCATGAGTTCAAGGCCAGCCTGAACAACAGAGTGAGACCATGTCTCAAAAATTAGCTTTATAACAAATGATAAACTAATACGATATCATATTTCTTTTATTATGCTTTCTATCAAAATAAGCTGTTTTTTTTATGTGTGTACGGGGAGTCGAACTCAGGACCTTGCTCTTGCCAGCAGGTGCTTGTGCCACTGAGCGATATCACCGGCCCTTTCTATTCCTTTATGTGAATACCAGGAGTCAAACTCAGGACCTCGCACTTGCCAGGCAGGCGCTTATGCCAGCCCTGTTTTTGCCTTTTAATAGATTATGAGCTCTTAGAGAACAAAGGCTACGATCCTTTTCTTCCATTCACCCTCAGTACTCAGTATATTCTTGTACATGAGAATAATTTATTAAGTTCTTGTTTACTTGAATTTATCAGTGGATTAAAATTATAATGAATACATAATAAAATTGTGTTGATGGAGAGATTAATACAATGTTCTTCTATAAACACTTTTCAGTATTATAATATCATTCAAAATTAAATAATTTTTTCAACATACTAACAAATAATCTTGTTTTCCAGTAACTAGTAAATCTGTAACTAAAATTTAATACTTTTGGGCCGGTGAGATGGCTCAACAGTGTACCCGCCTGCCTGGCAAGCGTGAGGTCCTGAGTTCTACTCCCGGAACCCACATACGAAAAAAGGGCTGGTGATATCGCTCAGCGGCACGGGCGCCTGCTGGCGCCCGAGGTCCTGAGGTCGACCCCCGGTACCCACAAAAAAAAAATTAATACTTTTGAGTGTGATAATAAACTTAAAAATTACACTGAATATCTCCTTCCTTTAGACATCCACCCGCACAATCAGTACACATGATCAAATGGCTCATCCACCTCATTTTTGTGGCAGGGCTGGACAATTTGTCTACAGTTCCTCTCACTTTAGGTTTGTGCAATTAGGAACCTCGGGTACTAAACAGATTGTTCAAAAATAACTATTCATTTTGCTTTTCTCAAATAATTTCTCTAAACTTTTACCTGCTTCCAGTCACTGCATTTTTCTCACATAACTGTTTCCTAAAATGCAGGTAGATTTATGTCACTCATATTTCCTATTGAGTTGATTAGTTGGTGTTATATATGTAAAATAATTAGTGAATGGTCTAATTTTTATATTTGACCAGTTAAAATCATGTCACATGAGAATGGCCTGTAATTTATATCTGAATTTAGAGAAACTTCTGGTTTGGAGAACAGATTGAAATTTTGTAATACAGTTCTGCCTTAATCTCTGAGTCAGAATTTACTGATTTTTTAAATTTTGAGCTAGTTACTAAGAAAATTAAAGTTAAAGGGTTAAAATGAATATTACAAATAGAATATATGCTATTTAACTACTACTGAAATGAATTGGTAAAAGGGCAAAAACACTGAATTTATTTGAAAAATTGAGGCAACTCCGCCTTGTGACTTTTAACTGCTCTGAAACAAAATGTGAAGATTTCCAAATCCTCTTACACAAGTTTATCTGCCAAACAGCATGCTTACTCGTGGTATACTCAGATAAGTGAATTTAAAGGCATATGTTAGGAAGTGGGCAAGGAATTGCATTTGGAATCATAAAAATTCTGTTTCAAAATGGAATCTGAGGAAGTTATTTACATAAGTGCTTTCTGGTACTCACTAGAATTGTTAGTTGGAGAGGAGTGAGAATATAAGGACAAACTCCGAGTGCTTTCGACATAGAAGCTCTTGTCTGGAGAAGTCTAGATGAAGGATTTGGACTAGAGGCAGAGGTAGTTTCTACTTGAGACCACTCAGAAGGAACAGAACTGCTGATCCTATCAAGCATAAAGAGAACGTGGATTTTGCATATCTTTCCAAGGAATAACAAAAAGACATGATTAAGAAGATCCCTGTCTTCCATTTAAGTTTTATATTTAAACATTCAAATAGAGTTATTCTTGATATCTTTGGAATTTTCCACAGCTTTGAACTTCAGTTAGGTCAGAAAGAGCCTTTTAGCCATTTTGTAAAGAATATCTTGTTGCACAAACCATTCCCCCCATTCTCTTTGCCATTGTGGAGGTCAAATTCAGTGCCTGGCATGTGCGAGGCAGGCGCTCTACCACTGCAGTAAATCCCCAGCCTGATTTTGCCTTTTTCAGTACATTTTAGTGTTACCTTCTTTCTTCAAATATCCTAAGTCATTTATTACTCAAAAATTAAATGAAGCCAAATTCAGTGATGTGTATCTGTAGTCCCAGCTACTCATGAGGCTGAGGCAGGAAGGATTGCTTGAGCCTATCCATTTGAGGACAGCCTGGACAACATACTGAGACCACAACTCAAAATAAATAAATAAAAATAAAAATGACAAAGAAACACTAGAAAAGAAAAACTTTTTTTTAAAGAAATTAAACTATGGCAACAAAATGCAGCATGGGACCACTATGAAAGTGATGTATCAAAATACCCGGGAGGGAAATGTTTAAAACTTTCATTGATAGTGACATTATCTTCATGTATACATCAATTTAACTTTGGTCTTGTAAAGAGATAATAAAATTCTCATTACTCAGAGAAAATCTAAAGGACATTTTACTTCAGCAAATTTTGGAGGAGTTTAAACTGAAAGGAGGTAAAACATATGCACAAAAGTCTATAGTAAACTATTTGAGAACATTATTAAGCGTCCGTCCAAGCTTACTTGTAACACATACTTCTGAAAAAATATGGTAAAAGATAGCTATATGTCAAAGTAATATACTGATACTTAATCTTCTCTGCAAAACTCAAAATGGTATCAGTTTGTATAAACAAACATTCCATACCAAATTTATAAGTAACTTATATTTCAATGATTAATTTGGAATAGAATGGTTGGTTTCTATGGTAAAATGAGTTCTCAGTTCCAATAGTCTATTTGGTGCTTAAATATTTGAGCTTTAACCAACAATATACTTGAAATGTCTGCCTATAGCATTATTTAAATAATGTATAACTGCCAGAGTTTTTTATTTTTATGGGTGAAATCTGTTTGAGTTATAATTTTGGGTGTCACAAACGCTTGTGACCAAGCCTAAATAATAAATAAACCAATCTGAATAGTGCCATGATTTTGTGAAGTACTGCTGAACAAAACAATGTTTGACATGTAAAATTAGGTGAGATTTTGGAGGGTCTTGAAGTTGACATAAAAAATCTTGCTGTCAAATATGTCTTCTAAAAGGTCCAAACTCTATGCTTTGTACATCCATGAAAATAAATCATTTTCCAAATTTCTGTAAACAACTTGGAGTAATGATATATGTCTCCCTAATACATTGGATAAGTGAGAGACTACATAAAGGGCACAAAAGTGTCTGAACTAGAATAATGGTAGGGATTATGACATGAAAGACACGATAACAACACTACAGTAGCCTTTTTTGTATCTTGTTACTACCAAAAAATTAGAACACAGAGTATATTCTGCAAATAATGTGTGCAAAAATGAACTTGGGAGCTGATTATATTTGAAATTGGACAAATGAGAAGGTGGAGAGGAGCAACAGTACTTTCCAATGTTCTGAGCCAGGATGGCTTTGATTCAGTTACCAGTTTGGGTAGTATTTCTGAGGATTTCTGGATGGTTGGGGAAAATAAAATGATCTCATTGTAGCTCTTTGTTGAAAATGATACCCACACATAAATCCTGTTAAAAAAAAAAAACAGATGAATGCACCCAGCAGTCATTTGGGAAACTTTATATTCTTCACCATGAATATTATACTTATTTGGTGAAATAATGCATTTTACTTTCTGTGCACTAAGTATAAGGAGATAATGAAGTAGTTTAGAGCTGTGTATCTATGATAAAATATGTAGAATGTTGAAATATATTGTCATTTTAGAAAATTACTTGGAAGATTCAATAATGCTGAATATATGGGAATATTATATATATATATATATATGAAACTTTCAAGCAAATAATTAAAATTTACATTAAAATTACTGGTCTTTAAGCACTACATGCAATGCAGATATCTCTATTTGGAACTATCAAAATAGCACATAAAATGATTTGAGAGCTTTATTGTCTTTTCCATGTTATAATAGAAAAGGAAACAAGATTTTTCAATTTTTCAGGTAGCAATTTATCATTTTAAGGGAAAAATATATAGTGTATTAAAATTATAAGTATTTCAAAATAGTAAGATCATGTTAACATCTACCTTGAGAAATATAAAGCTAAGAAATGCCAAGAGTCAATTAATTAAGAGGTACCATAATGCCAACAAGGATTGAAGCTCATTCCTTCACTACTGTTCAGTCACCCTTACTACATTTTTACTACTCTTCTAATATTTGCAAAATGGTTGCTACAGCTCCAGGCATTACACAGTCACATATTTAGTTTCACATCTTCTTGTGAGCAAGCAAACCAGTTCAAAATAGCTATCCTCATATTTCAATGTGAAAGGAAGTGGGGTACTCGTTTTTGGTTAGACAAATCACATTGTATCCCATGACACCAAAAACAACAGAGCTTTGAAGCATTTTGCCTCCCAGTGGCTGATGAAAATTGGCATATGGGTAGCAGGCAATAGGTAGGGAAACAATAGGACAACTGGTGTTATGTTCTGGGAAATCTTATGGAGCCATTTATTGTGTTATTTAATGTCTTAAGTTTAGCATTTTGGTGGTTATACCTAAAAAACTGTTTAAGTAACACGTCTATCAGTTATTAAGATGGACATAAAGAGCAAAGAAACAGAGACCTCTTTAAATATCTTAAGAGAACCCTTCCATTTTAGTGACTATAATGCTGATATTCAGAATTAATTAAATATGAAATGAAATGTTTTATATGACTTAAGCTTTTCTCTGACTATTAATTCTGGTGGGAATTTATTTTGAATTGATTGCTTTATTTTGGATTAATCACTTTTTTGATAAGGGTAAATCTTGTCTGGATTTTGTTTTTCAGCCTAAATAAAATCAGTATTATACTAAATATTTCTGTGTGGGCAGTGGATTTGGCATTAGATCAAGAGAATAGTTTGGCCAAGCAATTGGAAATAGAAATACAGAAAAAAGATACATAATACTTTATCACTTTTTATTCTTTTATTTTTCTTTCTTATTCTCATGACTGCTAAGTTATTTAAAAAATAAAAACTTACCTGTCTAGCAGAAGGATTGCTACACAATTATGATCTTGAGTGTTACCCATCCATATGAGCCAGAAAGTGAAAATTGTTCTGGGACTGTGTCCAAATAATTAACACCCTCCATTCAACATCCCCTTACATAGAACAGCAGAGATCATCATATAAACTGAGCTGTGTAGTCTTCAAAGTACCTCCTGAGTCTTCTGTGGCATTACTCTTCTCCCCTCCTAAGTTTTTGAAATGAAAGCATTCTTTAATCAGAAGCTCATTGTATTTTGTTCCCAAAGAAGATAAGGAAAAAAGTAAAAATAAGACATGGAGAGTGTAAAAAACTGACAGAGATTGTATTAAAGCCAGAGAAAAAGATAATATAATCCTAGAGTTATAAACTAAGAGAAGTAGTGTGGATCTGGTAGTTTAATCTAAATCCTTTAGTTTGCATATTAAAAGGATGATAATTAGAGAAACCAAATGATTTATTAAGTCTCGCACATCTAGTTTTCAGAAATATCTGGTATGAGAGTGCAGGTCTGCTTGACTATAAGGCATTTATTTCACTTTCTTCATTGTTTTACCAAGGGCTTTTTGAATACCTGATACAAATAGCTACTGCAGTAGCATCTGAGATTTTATAGAGACAGCCCCTCTGCATGAAAGAACAACAGCTTCAGGAATCTAACTCCAGCAAGCAAAAACGCACTGCAGTAGTCAAGCCCAGAAAGGCTTCCTTTCTCCAGCAAAGTTCCTTGGTAGGCTGCAGAATTAGCTGGTGGAGATGAGTCATCAGTTGACATTGGCAAATATTTCTTTCTTTTAGCAGGTTCACTCATTATCTTTTCAGATGCATAGTGGGGGCAGTGACAGTAATGTCTGGCTTATTAATGTCTTCTTCACACATGACCTGTCAAGATTGTCACAAATATTTTTGTTAATCGCAGAAAAAATATTTAGAAAAAATAGCAAAGTTTTCAAAGGAAAGTCTGAATGGCATGAAGATTTTATACTTCCCTTTTATTATTAAACAACAGTGTTACGATTGTTACAGTGTAAGTGACAATATCCATGTATTTAAAATTGTCAGGAGCAGAAAACAAATAAATTTTTATTTTTTTTAAGTAACAAGAATAAAAATGTTGGGCCGGTGAGATGGCTCAGCGGCGTAAGCGCCTGCCTTGCAAGCGCGAGGGCCCGAGTTCGACTCCCAGAACCCACATAAGAAAAAGGGGCCGGTGATATCGCTCAGCGGCACGGGTGCCTGTTGGCATGCGAGGTCCTGAGGTCGACCCCCCGGTACCCACAAAAAAAAAAAGAAGAAAAATGTCTCTCATTTTTTTCTGCAAACTGACTTATTAACCTTTTTATTTTAGTGTATTTACTTAAAATTATGATTAAGACTTCACACCATTAATAGTTATTAGCTCTAATTGGCAGTTTTATTTTACCTATTACCTACTGTCATTCACCAAATCAAAGAAGTTGACCATTTTACAGGTGAGCATGGATCTTCTTCAGGGTTTTAATAACCATTATAACTCTTGCCCCTGAAGTTTCTAAGGGACTGATATTTATTTGTTGATCCAAGAATAATCAAAGCTCATGTTATGCAGAATATTTGAAAACTATATTTCTATACCTTTTATCAGATTGCTGAATTTTTCCAAGGTAGTTTTAGTGAACTAGCCAATCTTTTAAGAGCTAGTATACATTACATAAGCAAGATTTCTTAAAGGCCATGCTATTTAGAGAAAAGAAGAAAAATATAATAACTAAGGGTAAAGCAGGAAAAAATTTGATAAACATAGATGAATTCCAAAATGAGAAAAATGTTGGCAAGATCTGTATTTCATATGAGACTTACAAAACAACAGATTCATTGAACATTATTTTATTAAAAATAAAATTTATTAAACATAAATAAATTGAAAAGCAAGCAATTTTATGACAAATAATTAACCATACAACACTGTGGGTTGAAAAATAGTTAATACATGCCTTCCAAGAAATGGCACTTGCTAAAAATCTACATTGCCTATTTTGCTGATATTCTTTGGTTTTGTTTTGTTTTGTTTTGGGATGGTCTCACTATGTAGTTCAGGCTGACCTTGAACTCACTATGTAGCCTAGGCTGGCCTCAAACTTGTGGTGATCCTTTTGCTTCATCCTCCTGAGTGCTTGGTGGCATGCACCCAGGCATGCATTACAGGCATGCACCACTACACCTGGCTATTTTGCTAATATTCTGAAATTTTGAGATACATTTCATTTATAAAAGACTAAACTATCACACCACTGTTTTAGTGAATGATCTATGACTCAGACCTAAAATCACAAGCAAGAGCTGGAGTTCATATGTTAAAACCTGTGAATTCTCAAATAGCCATGCTTCATCATAAAGGAGTGGATGGATTCCATCCTACTCAAAGAATAAGACACTATCATCAAATGCAAATTTACCTCAGTTTAGATCACAGAAAAATAACTAAAGCAAAGAGCCTTGTGAACTTTGACAAGTTTACTTTGAAAAGCAGGAGAATTGGTTTACATATGGTTGTATGTATAGTTGTGGGTTTCTTTATTCTGCTTATTTGAAGCCTGAGGCTAACTGTTAATCCTATTACTATTAGCTCTCTTTTGTAATGTGTTGGATATTTTGCTTCATTTGGGTATGCCTAAGTGATATTCTACAGTTGCACTAACTCTGCTAATGAAGGAAGTAGCACCTGTTTGTAAAAGGGCAGGTGTTTGCAGATGTCTCACACGGAGTAACTTTCAATACATAGTGAAAGTCATAGAAACAACTTAAATGATAAACACAAGTGAAAAAAAAAAACATTCACAAACAACAAGTAGAAGGATCAGCACATTTTAATGGGTTCCCCTTCTTTGGCCCCATGGAGAGAGAGTATTTCAGTCAGATATTACTAGCATTAAAATCATTAACCAGTATATAGGCAGATGGCTGGCCGATAATTGTTTATGGGGACAGATGGCAGTTCCTTGCACCCTCTTTCTGATTTCTGTGATTTTAAAGCTCAGCAGTTGCAATGTGAAACCTTCACAGTACCATAAAATACAAACCAATTTAAATAACTCTGAACCAGGGTTTTGACTGATGTGCTTAAAAGAAATAGTCACTGTTTGAAACTCCGTCTGCAGAGATGCTAGATGTATGGCACTGCAGGCTAAAATTTATAGGAATAGCAGTCTAATTTGTGCTATGTCTCCACACAGACATACAAACTGACACAATACAATAAAGAATGTAATCCAGTCAAGTGTTGCTACCCTTCAACAGACAAAGGTAAAATTTTTAGTATATATTAGGTAATCAAAAACCAGCATGTGTTAAACCATTGGCGAGGGTTCAGGAGATGTATAAAAATGTGGCAAGCCCTGGCCTGTCCTTAGGTATCTGACTTTCTAAATGAGAAGTGAAAGGATACACACACAGGGAGATCATTTCTGTACAAGAGAGGGGGTACCAAATGCCAAATAAATGACAGACTGTAGAGGTAGAGAAGATCAAATAGGGCAATCACTGTAAACATGAAAGCTCACTGAGGATGAGTAGGCATATACTGGACAAGAAAAGGATTAGAAAGGGTTTTACAGATGGAGAGAATGACATGGGCAGAGGCACAGAGTGGGAGGCACAGGCTAAGCCTGAAAACTCTGTTTTTGTTTTCCTTTCAGCTTCCTCTTATAATGTAGGATAAGGTTCTAGACACTATGCCTCTTTGATTAAAGTAAACAAATAATTTAAAAGTAATAGCTGAGCTTGAATATGTGATAAATTTCATTTTGGGCTACTGATTTTAGATTTTGTCCTTCAAATAACTGAGAGGACTACTGAAAGTTTTTTAAGTAAATATGAATTGATAAATAATGCTTTTAGAATATTTTGTCTGGTAATTATATGAAATAGATTGGAAAAAGAGATCATGAATAGACCCTATTTAAGGAAATATTGTTATGCATAAGATTGAAGATGATAAATCTCTAAAATAAAGTAAAAAATGTGGAAGAAAACAAGAAACATTACAACTATTGTGAAGGAAATATCAATAGAATGAGATGACTCGTTGTATGTGAGTAGCCAAAAAGGAGGGCAAGAGTCATATCTCATATTTTCAGGTTGATTAGAAGTACTATTTTCCTTTCGAGTAATAGCAATTAGAAAGCCTGAGAGAGGGGACACATACATTTCAACTAGGTTAGAAATACTCTTGAGGCATCAAGGTGGAGATGTGCGTAAGTCAGGTAATGATGTGGAGAGAAGAGAGATCTTGACATAAAGACTACATAGTCATAATTGAAATGATGAAAATGGATAAAATCACTAGGAAGTACACAAAGGAAATAGCATATTGGAAACTAAAGTCTTGGAGCAATATTTACATTTCAAAGCTAGCTGTGAAATGAAATGTCTGTTTTCAGAACTGAATTTACCTCTTTTATCTCCTTAAATGTGCATCTGTGTGTGTGTGTGTGTGTGTGTGTGTATGTGAATCTTTGTGGTATTTACTGGTTTAAGCTTATATTTATGTGTTCTTGGTAAATGTAGCATCTTTTATTTCTTGTTCTTATTTTATTATCCTGTTAGAAATAAAGGCATATGGTCTGCAGGCAAAGCATTCCCTTGACTGGATGTTACATTAATAAGAGGCTGCCAAAAGGCAAACAACAACAAGCTGCAGCAAATAAAATCACATAACTAGTATGCTTGCATCAGCAGAAAACCACGTAGTTTCTAGTGAAATGAAAATTTCTTTGGCATTTCAAATGAAGCAAATGCAGTAGTAGCAATACTATATCAAGGAATTTATTTTCCTTAAATGGTTCTAATCAGGGTCTAGAACAATAAATTTTACAGTAATTTTGTAGTTACTTGTTTAATTTGTTTAATTTGACTAAAAATTTCCAGAATCCTTGTCACATATCAAATTCAGTCAGTATACGGGGTATAAACTCTGCTTCTCTTCCCACCAAAAAAATTTGCAGATGGAGTGGATATACTTTAACCTTTGAGACTGAACACACTGGAGGAGAAGCAGCCTAGCAGCATTGCAGATTTCTTCATACTGGGGTGTATGCTGCTGTTTGTTCACTTGGCCCTGACTCAAAATGATATGCAGCACTTGAACTGGAAGAAAGATTAAAAGATACAATGAGCTCTGTATTACTTTATATCAGTGTTATCATTATGTGGAATTTGAAGGGTCTTTTGACATAATACAATCTAATTTCTACATTGTTTAGACTCTAAACAAGCAGACACAAACTAAGTCTCATTATTCAAAGTAATAGAGAATTGCAGTTATACAAGTTGCTCATTGTATTTTCAGAAACCCGAGCAGGAAGAAGTTTTGACTATACTGAGCTGAAATCATACTTCAACTGTGAGAAATAGTTTTACTTTACAGTGAGACAAAAAGATAAAAATGTTTTCATGCTTTTTCAGTTGTCTTTTTAAATTGGGTTAGTTTTCACTTTTCTCTCTCTTCTCACCAACCAGTGTTTGCTGCTAAAATGCATGTAGCTAACAGTCATTTGATTGAGGTGGCAAGGAGGTGCATGGATATTAGACTGTGAACTCCTTGAGTGCAAAAAAATACTAATTATCCTTCATTATGTTCCCCATAAATAGCAGTGCAGTTTTTGATACATAGCAAGTTGTCAGTATAGCTTTGATGAAAACAATGGAGAAAGGAAGGGAGGAAGAAAAAATAGAAATATATGGGAAAAAATTCATATTATTTTTGCCAGTTTGAACTTTTAATAGGTCAGAATCACTGAATGTAGTATGTCTTGGTTAGCTTACTTTATATATTTTCATAAATATCTAAGTATATTTAACATATAATTACTCTATTAATCAACTTTCTGTTTCTGAGACAAAATGCCTGTGTTATTTTTCAGATCTGAGATGTTTCCCCAAATTCTCCTGTGTTCAGAAGTGGGGCTTTTGGAAGACAAATATATCATAGGTGTGCTATACTCATCAATGCATTAATCCTTTGATGATTTTATAGCTCAAGTGCTGTCATGCGGTTGGTCTTTGTTAGAGGAGTTGTGACACTGGGAGCAAGGCTGTAGAGGGTATATCTCACTCCCCGGCTCCTCCCTTCTCTCTCTGCTTCCTGGTGACCAGGAAGTGAGCAGCTTCTCCCTGCCATGTCTTTCCACCATGCCATTTCCCCCATGAAGAAAGCTAATTGTGGACTGAATTCTCCAAAACTGTAAGCCACATTAAGCCTTTTTTTGTTGTTGTTTATGGTGCAGATGTTGGGTATTCTGTCCCAGTGATGGGAAAGCTGATTAATACAGCCTTATATATGAAATTTAAAGGAAGAAAAGTTTAATTTGGCTCATAGTTTCAGTGGTTTCAGTGCATGGTCAGCTGGCACAAAAGAATAATCCTATCATAAGTGCATGACAGTGGAAAGCCACTCAACTCATGGCAGTCAGAAATAGGGAGAGGGAGGGCCGGTGAGATGGCTCAGTGGCTTAAGCGCCTGCCCAGCAAGCACAAGGGCCCGAGTTCGACTCCCAGAACCCACATACGAAAAAGGGGCCGGTGATATCGCTCAGCGGCACGGGCGCCTGCTGGCGCGCGAGGGCCTGAGGTCGACCCCCCGGTACCCACAAAAAAAAAAAAAAAAAAAGAAATAGGGAGAGGGAGAGAGAGAGAGAGAGCTAGAGAAAGCCACAGTGGAAGGAGTCAGTGACACATATAGTCCCCAATGTCGTATTTCCATACCCACCCAGATACATACGGAAGTGTGTTTTACTAATATCTGAGGTGTCTCTCAAGCCTATCAAATAAAGAATCAAGATTAACAAACACAAATTCTTAAATACTTATATAAATTCCATACATTACATATGTTTATGTAAGTATAATATTGGACTTATTTATAGGGTCTCTAAACTTACTTTGACTTTTTATACACAAGGATATATTTTTCTTTGAATGATAAGTCCTTGTGTTAATAATCACTTAAGATGCCTCAAACTCATTTTTGGGATTCTATCACTTACTATCATTACTAGCATTACTACCATTATTCTACTTACACAAATCTAATCCTAAGTAGCATGACCAGAAACTGTAACATTCTTCACAGTGCCATAGAAATTTAAGAGATTATTTTGATCTTATAAAACAAGGAAATCATTGAATCCCGGTGTTTTAATATAGCTACATTATTTTAAAAGTGAAGCATGAAGATTATATCAGTCATTAATACCCAAGCTAAACACAATTTTAGATCCTTATTTAAAAACTCCTAGAATAATTTTGAGGAATATGGGATGCTTCCTTGGGCTTATGGAGCTCTGACATCTTATCATAGTACAAATGGGTAAAGGTTTAAGGTAAAGAAGGGAAAAGAAACTAACTCACATGTAATTATCATGGCTTACTTAGTTTTCATTTTTGATCTAGTGTGTCATCATCATGTATAAATTTCAAGATAGAAAAAAATACTTATTATATCTCCATTTTGATCCCATTCAATGTCTTGACCAACAGTGAAAATAATTTAAGTCTGGTGGACAAGTAGGTTACAGACAAGAAGAAGCATTATAAGTCCTCATTTGCTATGTGTCAGCCCAACACAGTAGGTAGAGCATCTTCAGGATATTTTGCTAGCGAGTAAAATCAACCAGCCAGCTTGTTTCGGTAGTTTCTAAAATTCAGTACATACTAGGAAATAGGTCTAGCGGTCTCTTTTATAGCAAATGTTTTAGTGTTACAAAAAATTATGGGAGTACTAATATATTGGGAAGGATATCGTATGTTACTAGTATATTGTGAAAAGGAATCAAGGAATTAAGGTGGTTCAACAGATGGCATTTGGATGTATAGATTAAAATATTGCAAAAAAGTTTGATGAAGCAGGAATATTAAACCAAATCATACAATACAGTATTCATTAATGCACAAGTACAAGGTGACCATGATACTAAGTGTATACATATTCCTCCCATGCATGCATAGGCCTCACTCACATATACACAAGTATATTGGAAAGTCTGTAAATTCATATTCACATACAAGTGCATGTGACTAATATGCTTAAAACAACTCATGAGAAAAAAAAAAACTATGAAAATATGGTCTGATTCTGCATTCAAAGGGTGACATTCCTTTTTTTAAACTTTCTTTTCCCCCAAATATAGTGTTTATTGGATACCAGGAGTGTTGAGGATCACAAATTAGAAATTGAGTCTAGAGGATGTCCAAGCCCTTTTCCTGCCCTTTGAGCCATATTGGAATGTGTAAACTCCTGCTTTTTTTTTTTTTTTTTTTTTGGTCACAGCTGAAAGCCCTAGGGCTAGTGACTGCTGTGCACTCACAGGGTGAGATAAGACCTGCTGAAGATGAGAAGTCACCTGGGAAAGCTAAAGTTGCCTTATTGCCCCCTATCTCATCCTTGCAAGAACGCTTTGTTCTTCTTACTATCCCACCGTAGTTGCCATTACTATTCTGGGAAACACTCACTGCCCTTCACGCATTGTCCTTGACACAAATGTAATCGTTAAATACTAAGGCTGTGGCTGCCTCATGGCCTTTTGCTTCCCATGAACAACTGGTCATCCCAGATCCCTACTATACTGATATTTCGTCTCTTGCTCTTTCTTCTTGCCATGAGCTGTAACACAAGGCAGGAGATTGGAGCCCACTGAAGGGGGTTCTCTGACACAAGTGCACTTTCATATATGAACTCATTTCATCCTCATAATGATCCTGATAAGTATTATGATCCTCCATTTGAGACATGAATAGAAATCATCATCATCACCATCCTCAAACTTCAGTTACAGTGATATCAATACTTGGGATATTTAAGATACAATTGGAGATGTCCCTGGAAAAAGACCTACTCATTATGTAGAAGGACAGGATGAATCTATCCATTAGCTGGTCCTGTGAATTCTTGCCTTTCACAAGTACTGTGTGATTTTCCAGTAAGTACTCTCAAAATGCAAATTTCATTTCTCTCATAGTGACATAAAACTTGCCTACTTGTTGCCTCTGATTTTTCTCCTTTCAGAGTCCAGAGTATAAGAAAGAGTATTTTCTATTCTATTTTCCTGTGAAGGTTAGTGTAGTACACATTTTGCACTTTGAAGCACCTAAATTAAGGAATATTTCATGACAGGTTTACTTTGTCTTCTACCTAGCATATCCTGAAATGTTACCATCATAAATGATTCTTGTTAATAAAGCCTCATAGGTTTTTAAGAAGGTAATGAATCTTTCTAATCACAGTCAAGACAAGATGGTTGTTTTTTCATTTGGAAGAGGGATGAGCCTTTCATTCTATGTCTCAACTGAAACATATCAGAGTAGAAGAGGTGTGTGCAGCAGACTAAATTTGTGAAAAGAATAAGTCTTCTAAATTTACCTGAATTTTCAGAATGACAGATGATTGAAAATAATAGAAAATCTCATCCAAACTGCTGCAACCTGAAAATGCTCAGCCAGAAATATATAATTAAAATACATGAAAATAAGTCCTGATTGAATCAAATATTTTCTAGAATTAATAGGACCTTAGAGATTATGTACTCCAAAGGCTTCCATTTCCTTACATGTATAAGAGAAAGAGAAGGACCATTTCATATTTATCTTTCTTGCTTAACCATCTGGCAAAATGCCTGGAAGAGTTGGTGTCCAATGCATATCTGTGGAGCTGCTCAATATGTGGAAGTGTGGAGAGTCCTGGTCAGTAGTACACAGCTAGTAGTAGAGAAGACTGGATTAGAAACCTTACTTATGCCTGCTACCTACTTACAACAGGACAGAACCTATTCTTAAAGTCAACTACTGGAAAGTTATCTTATACAGTATTATGGCTTACCCATAAGAGCCATAATTTGGGTATTTTTCTACCCAAAGCCTCATGTGCTCATAGGTGGTGCTTTTAGGAGGATCATGGGTGTGTGGTACTGGATTAATCCACTGTTGGGTGTGATGTTGGAAGGTGAAGCCTGGTGGGAGGAGGTGGGTCACTCTAGGTGTGGCCTGGAAAGGAGGTATCTATCTATCTATCTATCTATCTATCTATCTATCTATCATTTATCTATTTATATCCTTCCTCCCCTTGATGTTTTGCTGCTTCTTGCTGCCATGCCATGTGCAAGCCTCCCGTGCCATGACCCTCTGCCGTGCCTTTCTGTCTGGGAGACAGCCAACTATGGTCTGAAAACTCTACAAAATGTGAGTTCAAATAAACCTCTCCTCCTTTAACTTGTAGGTATTCACTATTTTGTCCCATCAATGAGACAATAGCTAAGACATACAGTAAAAGACTAACAGTAGTTGTCCATAAAAGGGGACATTAGTCCTGCCCTCTAAAATTACCTTGGTACTAGAATTTAGGGCACACACTTCTAGCCTAACTCTTCTTAACCTTTATTTGTTTCCCAAATAGAAAGTCCACATTACTCTCCAATTGAGATCTGTGAGATGCAATTTCTTTTCTTTAGAGATACATACTGTTTAAAATGTACAAACATCAGCAAATTTGTCTAGAGAGGACAATGTCTTTATACTCCTATTCTCTAGAAATTCAGGCTAGGAAAGCATAACTCTTCATTTTAGCCATGATTAATTTTTTCTGAGTGTATTACCTATTTCACCTAAGGCACCACACAGAAAGAAAAGGAAGCAAGCCATGTTTTAACAAGATATACTGCAAGCAGCAAGTGACACTTAAGGTAATAGCGATGCAGCCACAATCAAACAGTGTGTTCTTTCAAGTTAATATCAATGGAATTATTAACTTCTGAATTGCATTAAGGAGGAGCTACTTTTCACATTACAGCACTCCTTTGGTTAAGTGGGAAAAAAGCCAATACATTTCCATGCAGCACAGATAATTAAGGAGTGGATCAGGGAAGGGAAATTTTGAGGTATTTTTGACTATGTGGCCACCACAGAGATAGATTCAGCTATATATTAAGATAACCAAAACCAATGCATGCAAATCTTTATCTTACCATCCACTATCCTTTGGCAGTCTGATGATATTCCTTCAACAAGATCACTAGTACCCTGTAGGTCAGTTCTGACCAAAGCAGGCAGAAAGTCATTAATAATAGTGAGGACATTAGCTGCCAGGTATTGTTCAAAACTCATGCAAAGATTAACTCTTTTAATACCTACAATAATACTTGGAGGTTGTTATGGCTTATATACAAATGTCCCCCCAAAGCCTTATGTTCTCGTAGGTGGGACTTTGGGGAGTGACTGCATCATAAGTGTGTGATACTGGAACATGGGTGTGTGACAGTGGATTAGTGTACTTGTTTATCATAATTCTGGGTGTGGTTGGTGTGGATGATGAACTTACTAGAGAGAGTCAACCTACCCTGGGTCTGGGTGCCACCAACAAATAGGCTGGATGGAATAAAAAGGGAAAGAAGAAGGAAGTCTCACTGCTTCCTGCCTGTTTTTCCATGAACTGTTTCTCCACTACCATGCCCTTCTGCTTTAGAGCCAGCAGGCTACAGATTGAAACCTGTATAAACTATGAGTAAAATAAAACTTTCTTCCACTAAATTGTAGGTGTTGGATATTTTGTCCCAGCAATGAGAAAGTAACTGAGACAGAGGTAGACCTTAATACTCATTTTATAGAGGGGTAAACTGAGGAATAAAGAAGATAAATAACTTGCCCTGATATCTTAGTTAAAATACTTCTAGCTGCAATAACAGCAAGAAAACAAAATAAATATTTATTACCTACCCACAAAATTTTACATAGCTTGTAAATGACAAAGTACTTTTTTAAAGTCAATTGCCTAATAATTAGATTAGAATTAATTTTCCAACTCACTATTATCATTGCAAAACAGATACTTTTAACTCTTAACGTACTTGGACAAAAGCTAGGTGAATATATCAAATAAAGAATGAATACATTACCTTTATTGTTTAAATTTATATTATGAATATGTAGACTTAAATATTAGTTTTAGGATCACTAATAATTTGTACCCTAATAATAATGAATTTTAAATAATTACTCCCACTTAATAATCTTTTATTGTGGTGGTAGGGATTGCACCTAGGCCCTCTTTTAGGCTATGGAAGTGCTCTGCCACTGAGCAAATACTCCCTTTCTCTCAGTCTTCAATTACAATATCCTCCTAGCTTAATGTTAAAATAAGGCAAGCACCTATCTACACAAACCAGATCAAATACAGCCACCCACAAAGTCCTTCCATTTTTGCGATTCAAACAAAATCTTCTTCTAACACTAACATGAGTTTGTCTTGTTTTTATAGCAATAACTTCCTTGTGATGTTTATATTTTATCCATTGTTATAAAGCTCATTTTTAAGTTTCTTTTCATCCACACCTTGCCCCTCCAAACCTTTGAATTTATTAAAATTTATCTAATGGAGAACCCAAACAATTTTCATGACATACTTAACCATGATTTTATCCATAGTATTTTCTGCAATTTGACAACTGGATCTAGAGTACAGCTGATGTTAGACACAGGTTTGATCTTTTTGGAAAACTACATTTGATATTGTGGTCATTAATCACGACACACATGATATTTGGTTGTCTTTTTATGATCTTAGCAGGTGTTAATTCTCAATATCTAGGTAGAATAATTTATTAGTGAATGAATATAATAACAATTTAAATTTCATTTTATCTCTTGTTCACTTATAACTTAATGCATCGCTTCATCTACTAATTAAACTGAAGGCTAAATTTCTATAAAAGCAGCAATACAAATGCTTCTTCATTTTGTTCGAATACATAACAAGGTGAAGTCCTAAAGGTGAACAATTCACTCACTTGTCATTTAACAATTATTATGTATTCATGAATTTAACGTATTTCTGTTTCAATCCACTTTAATATTTGTTTTCAAATTTTAATTGTGATATATATAACTTACAATTTGAAATTTTAACCACTTTATATTTATAATTCAATTAGTGGTATTAATTACATTTACAATGTCGCATAATTGTCATGACTATCTTCTTATTAGTTTTTGTATTTTTTTTATCGTGGTAGAGTGTTGGATTGTGTCAAATGCCTTTTGTACATCAGTGAGACAGTCACTTGTCAATGTAGTATATTAGGCTGATTTTTCTTATGTCAAACCACTCATATTTCTGGGATAAATTCTACTTGGTAATGGTATAAGCCTTTAAATATGGTATTTGCTCATAGTTTTTTGAAGAATTTTTGCATTTATATTCATAATTATGCAATTTTCGAATACTGGTTTTTAAGATTCTTTTGTTGTGATGTCTTTCTCTGACTTTGGTATAAGGGAAATGCTACCCCCATAGAATGTATCAAGAAGTGGTTCTTGGGCCAGTGAGATGGCTCAGCGGCTTAAGTGCCTGCTGGCACACGAGGTCCTGAGGTCGACCCCCTGGTACCCACAAAAAAAAAAGTGGTTCTTGTTCATCTATATTTTAAAATAATTTGGAATATTTATTCTTTAGATGTTTGGTAGAATTTCAATTACTTATTGAATATATTAACCCATTAAATACCTGTTAAGTTTTTCTGTCTTATTGAGTCAGTTTAGATGAATTCTGTACATCTAGGAATTTGTCCATTTAACATAACGTATCTAATCTGTGGTGTACAATTATTCATGGTGTTCTCAAAAATGTTTTTCATTTTATATGGTTGGCAATATTTCTGATTTTACTCATGTATGTCATCTCTAATATTTTAATAGTACCAAAGACCAAAAATGAAGAGGCATACATTATTCATAAATTCAAAGATTTACTATTATGAAGATGTGAATTCCCCCAAATATACACATGGAAATTAATGCCAATCAAAATCCATGAAGGATCTTTGTTTACAAACTGAAAAACTACCTCTATACTTGATAAAGAAAGGCAAAAGTATTAGAAAATTTCAAACAGTTTTGAACAATACCTAATTTCAGTATTTTCTCTCAAGCTGAAGTAATCAAAATATTGTGACATTCACAAAGAGACAGACATGTAGATGAATAAAGCAGAGTAGTGAAATAAAAAATAGATCCAAAGAAATATCGAGATTTGATTTCTTTTTTTTTTTTAATGTGGGTACCAGGAGTCGAGCTCAGGACCTCGCGCTTGCCAGCAGGGGCTTGTGCCACTGAACAATATCACCAGCCCCTTTTTTTTTCCCTTTATGTGAGTACCAGGAGTCAAACTCAGGACCTCGAGCTTGCCAGGCAGGCACTTATGCCGCTGAGCCATCTCACTGGTCCTCTTTTCTCTTTAAAGAAAAAAAGAATAGAACAAAATTTTAAAATGACATCATAGGAGGGTAATAATGCCTAATACATTATGTATTGTTATTTTTAATTAGTTACTCAGGGTACAAGATATCAGCACTGAATTGTCCAAACAATATTAGCACAAACCTTACTTTTCAATGAACTAAGTGAAATTAGTAGTGTATCAATCTTAACTATCTTATATGTATATAATTTTTTCTTTTCCCTTCTTTTCTCCATTCCCCCATCCCAGTTTCTCTTTCCTTTTGAACAGTTTCTTATTGTTTTACCATGTCTACTGTACATTTTGGATCTTATTTACACTTTCAGTTTCTCACACTAGGGAGACAATATGGTGTTTACACAGGTGCATCTGGTTTATTTCACTTATGAGTATTTCCTCAAATTGAATCCATTTACCTATAAAAGTCTCCAGTTTATCCTTCTTTATGGCTGAGTAGTATTCCATTGTATAAAAACACCACATTGTGGGTGGGCGAGATGGCTCAGTGGCGTAAGCACCTGCCTGGCAAGCACAAGGACCCAAGTTCAACACCCGGAACCCACATACAAAAAAAGGGCTGGTGATATCACTCAGCGGCATGGGCACCTGCTGGCGCGTGAGGTCCTGAGGTCAACCTCTGGTACCCACAAAAAGAAAACAACAACAACAACAAAAAAAAAAACCACCACATTCTTTTATCCATTTCTCGGTTGATGGGCATTTGGGTTGTTTCCAAGATCTGGCTATTACAAATTGTGCTGCTATAAACTTGGGTACACATATATCACTGTGGTATGATGTTTTTAATTCTTCTGGGAAGATACCCAGAAAGGGAATAGCTGGGTCAAATGGGATCTCCAATCCTAGTTTTTTGAGGAATCTCCACACTGATTTCCATGTGCCTGCTCCAGTCGACACTCCCACCAACAGTGGAGAAGGGTTCCTTTCCCACAGCCCCTCCAGCATTTGTTATTAGTTGATTTCTTGATAATAGCCATTCTTTCTGGGGTGAGATGGAATCTCAGTATTGTTTTAATTTGTATCTCTCAGATGACTAGTGATGTTGCACATTTTTTCGTATATTTATTTGCCATTTGTATTTCTTCATCTGAGAAGTGTTTATTCATCTCAGATGCCCATTTTTGGATTGGGTCTTTAAATTTGGGAGGTCTGATTTTTTTGAGTTCTTTGTATGTTCTTGATAGTAATCCTTTGTCTGAGGAACAGCTACCAAATATTTTTCCCACGTTGTGGGTTGTCTCTTGACTCTGTTGGTGGTTTCTCTTGCTGTGTGCAAAAGCTTTTTAATAAGATGAGATCCCAGTTGTTGATTCTTTGTGATAGTTCCTGTGCAATTGGGGTTTTATTCATAAAGTCTTTGCCTACACCAATGTCTTCGAGAGTTTTACCTATTCTATTTTCCAGCAGATTTAATGATTGTGTTTTAATATTTAGATGTTTGATTCATTTTGAATTTAGTTTAGTGCGTGGTGAAAGATATGGGTCTAATTGTAATCTTCAGCATGTGTAGAGCCAGTTTTTCCAGCATCATTTATTAAAGAGGCTATCTTTCTTCCAGTGAATATGTTTGGCACCTTTGTCAAAGATAAAGTGGCTTAGTATGTCTGGAGTTGTTTCTGCATCTTCTAATCTGTTCCATTGATCTTTGGGTCTGTATTTTTGCCAATACCATGCTGTTTTTATCTCAGTAGCTCTATAGAATAATTTCAAATTGGGGACTGTGATGCCTTGCCTTTGTTGCCCAGAATTGCCTTTGCTATTCTAGGTCTCTTCTTGTTCCAAATGAATTTTAGGATTGTTTTCTCTAATTCTGTGAGATATGCTGTTGGGTTTTTGATAGGAATTGCATTAAATCTGTATAACAATTTTGGAAGTATGGCCATTTTCACTATATTGGTTCTTCTTACCCAAGAGCAAGGGATATCTTTCGATTTTCTGATTTCCTCTTCAATCTCCTTTTTCAGAGTACTGTAGTTTTCAGTGTAGAGGTCTTTTACATCCTTTGGGAGATTGATTCCTAGGTATTTCATTTTTTTTTGGATGTTATGGTGAAAGGTGTTGTTTCCCTAATTTCTCTTTCAGTGAGTTTATTATTCGTGTAGAGGAAGGCTATTCATTTTTGAGTGTTGACTTTGTATCCAGCTATACTGTGGAATTTGCTTATTAAATCTAGTAATTTTTTAGTGGAATTTTTGGGGTCTTCTATGTAGCGTATCATGTAATCTGCAAATAATGATAATTTAACTTCTTCCTTTCCAATCATTATTCCTTTTATTTCTTGCTCTTGTCTAATTGCTCTGGCTAAAGTTTCCAGGACTATGTTGAACAAGAGTGGGGACAGTGGACGTCCTTGTCTTGTTCCTGCTTTTAGAAAGAAAGTTTTCAGTTTTTGTCCATTTAGTATGATATTGGCTGTTGGTTTGTCATAGATAGCTTTTATCAGATTGAGATAAAGACCATCTATTCCAATTTTCTGTATGGTTTTTATAATGAATCAGTGCTGGACTTTGACAAAAGCTATTTTGCATCTATTGAGATGATCATATGATTTTTGTCCTTGGCTCTGTTAATATGGTATATTACATTTATTGATTTACATATGGTGAATCATCCCTGCATTCCTGGGATGAATCCAACTTGGTCATGGTGTACAGTCTTCTTGATTATTTGCTGCATTCTGTTTGCCAGTATCTTATTGAGGATTTTTGCATCTATGTTCATCAGGGAGATTGGCTTGTAGTTCTCTTTCTTAATTGGGTCCTTCTCCGTTATCAGGTTCATGCTTGCTTCCAAGAATGAATTTGGGAGTATTGCTTCCTTTTCAATTTCATTAAAATGTTTTAGAATTAGGGGTGTTATGTCTTTTCTAAATTTCTTGTAGAATTCAGCAGTGAATCCATCAGGGCCTGGGCTTTCCTTTGTTGGGAGGTTTTTAATTACATCTTTGATTTCATTGATTGATATTGGTTTATTTAAGATTTTTGTATCTTCTTGATTCAGCTTTGGTAATTCATGTGTATCTAGGAATCTGTCCATTTCTTTTGTGTTTTCCATCTTATTAGAATACAAATTTTCAAAATAGGTATAGATGATCACCTGGATTTCTGCAGTTTCTGTTGTGATATCACCTTTTTCATTCTTAATTGCATGGATTTGAGTCTTTTCTTTCCTTTTTTTAATAAGGTTGGATAAGGGTTTGTTGATTTTATTTAATCTTTCAAAGAACCAACTCTTGGGCTGGTGAGATGGCTCAGCGGCATAAGCTCCTGCCTGGGAAGCATGAGGTCCTGAGTTCGACCCCCAGTACCCACGTAAAAAAAAATAAAATAAAATAAAAAGAAAAAAAGAACCAACTCTTTCATTCATAGATTCTTTGTATTGTTTTTTTTTTAGTCTCTGATACATTAATTTCTGCTCTGATCTTTATAATTTCCTCCCTTGTATGACCTTTTGCCTTAGCCTGCTCTTCGTTTTCTAGAAGTTTGAGGTTCACCATTAAGTTGTTTTTTTATGCTTGCTCTGTTTTCTTGATATAGGTATTTAATGCTGTAAATTTCCCTCTTAGGACAGCTTTCATTGTGTCCTATAAGTTCCAGTATGTTGTATTGTAATTATCATTCAATTGTAGAAACTGTCTAATTTCTTGTTTAATTTCATCTGTGACCCATTGATTGTTCAGGATGGTGCTATTCAATTTCCATGTGTTTATGGAGGTCTTGTGGTTTCTTTTGCCATTGATTTCCAATTTCATTGCACTATGGTCTGATAATATGCTTGGGATAATTTCAATTCCTTTGCATTTACTTAAGCAGGTTCTATGAGCTAGTATGTGGTCCATTTTGGAGAACATCCTGTGTGCAGCTGAGAAGAATGTATATTCTGACATGGGGTGGAACACTGTGTAGACATCTACTAAGTCCATTTGTTCAAAAGTTTGGTTCAGTTCTAATATTTCATTGTTGATTTTTTATCTAGTTGATCTGTCTTTTTGTGACAGTGGAGTATTGAGATCCCGCAATACAATTGTATTAGTGCTTATTTCATTTTTCATGTCCTTTAATATTTGTTTTATATAATTGGGTGCACTGGTATTTGTTGAATATATATTTATGATCGTTATCTCTTCCTCTTGGATTGTTCCCTTTACAAGGGTGTAGTGTCCTTCTTCATCTCTCTGAATCATTCTTGGCTTGAAATTCACTTTGTCCTCAAAAAGAATAGCTACCCTTGCTTTTTTCTGGGTTCCTGTCACATGGAGTATTGTTTTCCATCCTCTGACTTTCAGTTTATGAATTTCTTTCTGAATTAAATGTGTTTCTTGTATACAGCATATTGTTGGATCTTGCTTCTTGATCCATTTTGCAAGTCTGTGCCTTTTGATTGGTGAATTGAGGCCATTAACATTGATGGTTAAAACTGATACGTATTGACTTATCCTTGTCATGTTACTTTCCTGTTGTTGGACCCCCTCTTTTTATTTTTTCCTCCCTCTGTTTAATCTTTTGTCCTGCCTGGTGGATTCCTTCTGTTGGGGTTCCTGGAGTTGTAGTCCTTGTTATCTCTTTCTAGAATGTCCTTCAAAACATTTTGGAGTGCTGGTTTGGTGGTCATAAATTTTCTCAGATGTTCTTTGTCATGGAAATTTTTTATCTCTCTATCAGTTTCGAAAGATAGTCTTTTTGTGTGTGTGTGTGGGTACCGGGGGGTCGACCTCAGGACCTCGTGCACCAACAGGCACCCGTGCCGCTGAGTGATATCACCGGCCCCTTTTTTTTCGTATGTGCGTTCCGGGAGTCGAACTCAGGCCGTCGCACTTGCAAGGCAGGCGCTTATGCCGCTGAGCCATCTCACCGGCCCTGAAAGATAGTTTTGTGGGGTACATCAATCTGGGTTGATGGTTATTTTCCTTTAGAACTTGACATACATCATTCCAAGCTCTTCTTGATTTGAGGTTTTGTGCTGAAAAGTCAGCTGTGATTCTGATGGGCTTTCCTTTATAGGTGATTTGTTTCTTTTCCCTAGCAGTTTTAAGATTCTACTCTTATGTTGAATTTCTGGAATCTTGACTATGATATGTCTGGTGGAAGATTGTTTTTGATCATGACTAACTGGAGTTCTGTAAGCCTTACTTATCTTTAAATCAAATCTTTTTCATTACCAGGGAAATTTTCTGTTATAATGTCTGTGAACAGTTTTCTGATGTCATTTATGCTATCTCCTGTTTTTTTCATTGACTCCAATCAATCTTAAGTTATTCTTCTTTGCCTCATCTAGCAGCTGCTGGATTGATTTTTCATTGTCCCTTGCTATTTTTAAGAATTCTTTCTTGTCGTGATCACTAATTGCAAGCCTGTCTTCTATATCTGAGATCCTGTCCTCACATTGGCTTAATCTGCTACAAATACTTTCAATGTGATTTTCATTCTCCTGGTTATCTGCTTGAATCTGCCTTATGGATTCCATTTCTTTCCTATGCTGAGCATTCATGGCTTCCATAATTTTCTTACTCTTGTCTATTTGTTTTTTTTCTGTATGTGCTTTAGCATCTTTAAGCATGGTCTTCATTCTGGACATTATCTCTGCAGTTATCTGAGAAATTATTTCTGATTTAATTTTTTCCATAGCCTCATTCAATTGCTTTGTTGTTACCACTTCAGAGATGCCAGGTGGGTGGCTTTTGGGTTGTCCCACCTCATTGCCCCCTGTGTTTGGTGAACTGGATATGTGGGGTTGCATCTTGTTTAAGTGTCATCTATTTTCTTTTCTTTCTTTAGTTTAATTCCTGGGGTGATGTTTTTAAATTGCCTATGGTAGGTTGCTTTATTGCTAGTATTAAAATCCCTTAGGAGATGACTACTCCTCTGAGGTATCTTCCAGGTGTAGCTTATTTTTGGGTTTTGAGCCTGCTGCAAGATCCTACCTCTTCAATTTTGTGGACATGAGAAGTTGCTGTCTGTTTGGCCCAGTCCTTGCTTCGTTTTAACTCTGCCACAGTATTTTCTGTGATCCTTAGACAATCTCAGTCATAGAATACCAGGAAGAAAAGCTGTTTAGAACAATTATGTCACTTTGGCTATAATGGTACCTAAAGCATCAAACACAGCCTAGAAAATGACAGACTGAGCTAACCAGCTATTTGCCACTTTTAACCATGTAAACTAGATTTGTGGTTATATAACAAAATCTAAAACATACTGGAAAATTATATGCAGTCTACAAGTCCTTAATATGTCAATTTTGCCCTCAGGAGTTTAAATTTAAAATGGGTTAAGGAGGAAATAGAGAGTTGGAAGAAGAGGAAGGAATTAGATATAAGGCTGGAGGACCAAGAGGGATCCTGCTAACATTGGGAAACTGGTGCAGAAGACTGGTGGGAAAAAGAGAAGGAAGAGATAAAAGGAAGAACAGATCAGAACCACAATCACAAAGAGGTTAGAAACTCTGTTTGCACTCATATAAAAACAAGATCAAACAATGAAGGAAAGAACAGACAAACAAGAATGAAAAACAGAACAAAAACAAAATGAAACAATAAAGCAAAACAAATAAAAACACCACCACCAAAACAAAAAACAAATGAGAAAAAAAAAGTTCACTTCCAGGTTTGTCTCTTGCAGTAGACACCATGTGGAGACAGAGTCCCGTTCAGTGTGGAGCTGTCCCAACACGCCAGCAGCAGCTTTTCAGCAGGTTAGTGAATAATTTCAGTATTTTCTGGCGCAGAGCAGACTCATTCGGTCTGCCACCATCAACACACTTTCCAGGGTTTGAGCCTGGCTGGTAGCCATGGATGGAGTGGCAGCTGCCCTGAGTTCTGAGTTCTTCCGCCCCCCCACAATGGCACCCGGCCAATCGCTCTCTCACATGGGACGGTTGAGCCTCAGCACTCACCCCCATCCAGTGCAGTCCTTCATGTCCGCTGCTTCCCTGCACCGCCATGTCTCATGTCCCTCTGTGGAGGCCCCTGGGGGCACTGAGAGTCATCATGTCTGCAGGTTTGAACCTTTTCTGTCTTTCCCAAGTCCTGACCCAGGGAGAAGGCACCAGTGGCCACCTCCTTCTTCTTTACTGAAGTTTCTCTCTTCACTCTCTCTGTGTGCCCCAAACTGTGCTTCAGATCCTTCCTGGGTCCAGGGGAGCCACTTCCCTCTTTCTTGTCCTCCCCGAGCCGCTATATCCCAGTGTCTGGACAGCAACACTCAGAGAGGCTCACTGTCTGTTTCTCAACACTCCGCCATCTTCGGTTCTGAGGCTCAAGATTTGATTTCTGACAAAGGTAAAAAGGCAATAGAGAAAAGACAGTGTTTTCAAGAAAATGTGGTGAAACAATAATATATTGACATTCCAAAAATATGGAAAAAAGAAACTCAAAGTATGTTTCATACAGAGTTCAAAAATTAATTTTAAATGACTATGTCATAATTGCAAAATGAAAACACAGGAAAAATTTCTTCAACTTTTGGCTTTGGGTATATATTTCTAAATAGTACCCCAAAATGTAAGTACAAATAGATTACTGATTAAAATATAGGATATAAAATTAAATTTGAATTTCAGATAATGAAATTATCCCATCTCCTTGAAGTATGTCCTTTTCTTTGTTAAATCAGATAGCCCTGGGATTAGAAAACAGACCAGTGATTGCCAGGATTAAGGGTTGGGACATGAAAGAATTTAAGGTATAAAAAGTATTCTACATCTTGCTGAGATTATGCAACTCTATGTGTTTGACGAAACTGGCATAAACATGAGTCAAAGTGGGTGATTTTTATCTAAAGTATACATTACTAAAATATTGAAGAAGAAATAGTAAAATAGTTATACAATGATCTAGACTGATATAAAATTATCCACTATAAAATTCTTTAAACTTTTCTGAAAGTTAAAATTTTCATAATGAAATATTACACAAAATGCTAATAAAAGCACAAAGCAAGCAAGCAAAACAACACGCAAATAGAAATACTTCTACCAGTTAGGGAAAATATCCAAAATGTTAGTAAAACAGCCATGCCAGGAGATACCAAATAATTATTTTGTGTGGAAAAACTTGCCTTTAAAGTTCTTGGGGTACTTATTTTTCATAAGGCTTTGCAAGGCTGAAATATTTCCAGCAACATGTACTCTAACTTCCAAAATACAAAATTTCTATCTTAATATCAGGTTATGTGTCATTTTCCAGAAACAACACTGTTTTCTCACACTGTTTTTCCAGGGCAATGGTATGCGTTGAAATTTCACAACTTTTTTTATTCAGGACTTATTTATCATCTGAAAAGCATCTTGGCTCAACTTCCACAAATGCTTTTTGTATATTTTAGTAAATTTTATCTGGGGCAAATAGTATGTTCAGAGGTAAAGTATTGGAAATTTTTTCTAATATTATTGTTTTAAGAAGAAAAATCAATTTGATGCACCTACAAAAATAACTTGAATTTTTTCTTGAATATGTAAGGATTTTTTGTATATTCAAATTAGTAACTAGCTTTTGTGTATGTATAGGTCTGTTTCATTAATTTATCCAGAAAATGAACATTTTTCTTTCCATTATTAAACACATTTTAAAATAGGTCTAGATAATTTTATTCCTAACTTTTTTATTGCTCTTAAATGTTCTTATTCCTTCTTTAGAGCAAAAAATGCATATTTTTTTCTCTTTCATACAGTGATTTTATTTTCCTTAGGTATATATCCAGACATGGGATTGGTAGCACATACTGTAATTCTATTTTAAAATGTTTTGGAGGTACCTCCTTATATTTTCTCATAATGCTGGTACTAATTTACATTCTTTCTAATGAGGTGAAAGATTTCCCTTCTCTTTATATCCCTTTTTGTTAATAGACAACCTAAAAAATTTGAGGTGATATGTTTTATTATACATATTATTAACTGGAAAGAAAATTATATTATTTATAGGGTACTATATGATATTTCCTTATATGTGTACATTGTGTAATATTTAAAGCAGTTTAAACATATACATTCCAACAAAATTCACTTTTTTCTCTATGGTGAAAAATTCAACATCCTTTCTACTAATTTTTGAAGAAAGGTACATTATTAAAATACATTGTTATTATCTATAGTCACCTTACTGTGCAATAGCTCACTGAAGTATTTATACCTATCTCACTACAACTTAGTACCCATAGATCACCCTCTTTCCATCTGGCCCTCCTACTTACCTTTCCTTTTCTCTAGTAATACCAGTCTACTCTGCTTTCTATGATATCAATTATTTTTTATATTCCACATATAAGGGAGGTCATGTGGTACTTGTCTTTCTGTGTTTATTTTGTATAACGTAATGATCTCCAATTCTAACCATGTTGATGAAAATGACAGTACTTCATTCTTTTGTATAGTTGATTTCTTTTTGTTAGCATCAATGAGGTGTGTTAAAAATGCAGTGAATGTTTACATTTTTTAAAAATCACAATATAGGCCCGGTGAGATGGCTCAGCAGTGTAAGCGCCTGTCTGGCAAGTGCAAGGTCCTGAGTTTGACTCCCAGAACCCACAGAAAGGAAAAAAAAGGGTTGGTGATATTGCTCAGTGGCACAAGCACCTGCTGGCAAGCGCAAGGTCCTGAGTTTGACTCCTGGTACCCACATTAAAAAAAAATCACAGTATAAGACACATTGCCATTAATGTCCCTCAAAGTTCCCCCTTTGCTTTGAACACACTTAAGCCATTATTCTTGCTACTTTATGAAGCAGTTCTAGAATCAGTTACATTTTCATGAATGTCTTTAGTTGTGCTTTCTTGGCTGCCTCAATATTCTGAATCAATTAAAAATGTTTAGCTTTCATGATCATTTTGACTTTCAGGAAAAGCTAGAATTCCTACTGTGCCAGATTCAGTAATGAGGTAGGTGAGGACAAACTGTAATATTTTTATGAGCTTGTCTTTCCACTGTATAGTATTTGGCTACTAGCGTCACTATATTTTTTTATCACACCTTGTAAAGATACTCATGAAAGAGGACTTCCAAAAATGCTCCATAAGGTGGCAAGAATGATATAATAAGTCTATTGAAAGAGATGGAAGTATATTGAGGAAGATTAATGGAAATGTGACTTTCATTACAATATTTTTTAATATTCACCAAATATATTGATCACACCTCATAGCAGTGCTATTAATTAAATTATTCCATTGTTTATAGGTACCATATTTTCTTTAATCATTCATTAGTTGATGGGCATTTAATTTATTTCCATTTCTTGGCTATTGTAGATACTGTTGCAGTAATCATAGGAGTGCAGTTGTCACTTCAGCATACTGATCTTATCTGGTTTGCATCTATCCTCAACAGTGGGATTGCTTGATCATATGATACTTCTAATTTTAAGTTTTTTGGGGTACATCTATACTCTTTTTCACAAAGACTGTTTTGATATTTCTGACAGCAATATGAAAGTGTTTCCTTTTCTTCACATCCTTGCCAGTACTTGCTCTTTATCTCTTTGGTAAAAGCCATTTTTTTCTAGAGTGAGGTGATAATTCATTGTGTATTTGACTGCTTTTTCCCTGATGAATATATATATAGTACACAATTTTTATACACTTATACATTTGTATGTCTTCTCTTGAGAAATATCTATTTAGTTTCATTATCAATTTTAGTATGGTTATTATTATTGCTATTATTTTGTTTTATTTATTATTTTAAAGAGAAAAAATAAAAATAGAACAGATTTTCAAAACAGGCTAATAGGAGAGTAACAATAAATAATGCATTGCATATTGTTATCTTCAGAGTAATTAGTAAGAGTACAAGATATGGGCATGAAATATTTTCCACAAATTTTCTTTTCAAAGAACTAAGAGAAACCAGCTGTATAACTATCTTAACTATCTTGTGTGTGTGTGTGTGTATATATATATATATATATATATATATATATAATTTCCTTTTCCCTTCTTTCCTTTCCCCTTTCCCCATCACAGTTTCTCTTTTCTTTTGAATAATTTCTTCCCAATTCACAATATCTATCATATATTTTGGATTTTATGTACTCATTCAGCTTCTCACACTAGTGAGACAATATGATGTTTACACATGTAGGTCTGATTTATTTCACTTATGAGTATGGCCTCAGGGTTGCATCCATTTACCTATAAAAGTCTCAAGTTTATCCTTCTTTATGGCTGAGTAGTACTCCATTATATTAAAATAAACACATATTTTTATCCATGCCTTGGTTGATGGGCATTTGGTTTGTTTACAAAATTTAGCTATTACACATTGTGCTGATATAAACATGGGTGCACATATATCACTGTGGTATGGTGTTTTTAATTCTTCTGGGAAGATACCCAGAAAGGGAATAGCTGGGTTGAATGGGAACTCTAATGCTAGCTTTTTGAGGAAGAGAAAATAGGTAGAAATCTTGAAGATATAAGTGTAGGCACAGACTTCATGAACAAAACCCAGATTGCATGGGAAATACTACAAAGAATCAAAAAATGGTATCTCACCTTATCAGAAAGCTTTTGCATAACAAAAAATGTCACCAACAGAGTGAAAAGACAACCCACACAGTGGGAAAAATTTTAACTGGTTGTCCCTCAGACAAAGGATTTATATCTCGAACATATAAAGAATTTAAAAATAATCAAGCACCCCAAATTCAAAGACCCAATCCAAAAATGGGCATCTGAGATGAATACACAGTTCCCAGATGAAGAAATACAAATGACAAATAAATATACAAAAAATGTTCAAAATCATTGGTGATTTGAGAGATGCAAATTAGAACAACACTGAGATTCCATGTCACCACAGAAAGAGTGGCTATTATCAGGAATCAACAAATAACAATGCTGATGGGGCTGGGGTGAAAAAGGAACCCTTCTGCACTGTGGTTCGAGTATAGACTGGTGTGAGCACTGTGGAAATTATTGTTATTATTTTGCAATTTTGTTGAGTGCCTTACATATTCTGTATATCAAGTCATTGTCAGAGTATAGCTTGCAATTTTTTTTTCTATTCTGTATATTGTCACTTTACTCTGTTCATTGTTTCCTTTTCTGTAGGAAAGTATTTTTTTTTTTTTACTCTGATGCATTCCATACATATTTTGCTTTCCTTTCCTCTGATTTTGGGGTATTATACAATTTTTTTTGCCTATTCCAGTGTGATGAATTGTTCCCTCTGTATTTTATTCTGCAATTTCACAGTTATTTTCAGGTCCTACATGTAAGTATTAATCCACTTTGAGTTGATCTTTATAAATGGTGAGTGATAGGTGCCTAGTTTAACTCTTCCTCAAATATTCTTAACGTTATTTATTGAAAAGACTGGAATTTTTCCAGTACAAGTTCTTAGAAACTTGTTAAAAATTTGTTGCCTGGTAGATGCATGAGTTTACTCCTAGGTACTCTGTTCTTTTCCATTGGTCTATCTGTCTATGTTTATGTTAATACCATGCTGCTTTGATGACTACAGCTTTACAGTATATTTAGAAGTCAGGTTATGTAATGCCTCCTATATTGTTATTTTTGATCATGATGTTTTGGAATATTTGGTTTTTGGTATTTCATTTTAATTTTAATTTTTTTCTATTTCTGTGAGTTATGTCATAGTTTTTTTTCATAGTGATTGCATTAAATCTACAGATTGCTTTACGTCATATGAATACTTTAACAATATTGCTTTTTTGTATCAATGAGCACAGGATATCTTTCAAATTCTTTGAAGGTTTAATAATTATTGTTTTTGAGATTTTTTTCATTTCTTTGGTTATATTTAATGCCAGGTATTTTAATTTTTCTAGCTATTATAAATGGCATTTTATACTTGACTTGTATTTCAGACAATTCGTTGTTGGCATATAGCAATGCCATTCATTTAATATGTTAGTTTTGTATCAAGCAACTTTTCTAAATTATTTTCCTAATTCTAACTGGTGTGTCTGGTGTGTCACACACATGTGTATGTATGTATGTATGTATGTATGTATGTATGTATGTATGTGTTTCTGTTTATGTGTATTTAATCCAGAGCCTTGCACATGCTAGACAAATGTTCTACTATTGAGCTATATCCCCAGCCCTGGTCTTATATTTTTGGTGGAGTCTTTAGGGTTTTCTACGCATATGATCATGTTATTTGCAAAGAGTGATGACTTGAATTATTCTTTTCCAATTTGGATAGCTCTTATTTCTTTCTCTTGCCTGGTTGTAGGGCTTCCAGCTGTATATGAATAAGAATAGTGTGAAAGGGGGATTCTTTTTTAAAATATCTCAACAAGAAAATTTCCAACTTTCCCCTATTCAATATTATGTTAATTGAAGATATATATATATGTATATATATATATATACATATATATATCATGTTACTTTATCATTTATTTTTACTTGATTCATGTTTCTCCATTCCTTTGTATTTCCCTTTACTCAAATGCAATTATTATAGTTGTCCTGTCTTCCTATTCATCGATTTTTTCTCCTGTGTGCTGGAATCACACCGTTGAGTCCCTCTTATGTCTCATTTCATATAATGTAGTTTTCAGCTCAAGAATTTTTATTTGATTTCTTTTTATAATTTTTATCCCCTTATGTATATCTTAGATCTTTTATATCTATTCCCTTCTTTCTTTTAGTCCATGTTTTCTTCTAGTTTTCTGAACATGTTTAAGATAGTTGTTTTAAAATATTTTTTTCTGCTAAGTTTAATGCCTAGACTTCCTCAAATATGGCTTCTATCATTTTATTTTGTTTCTTTAAATCGTTCAACCATATATTGATATTTCTTTTTGAGTTTTTACATGAAAACTGGGCATTTGAGTATTATTATGTGGTAAATCTGCGCATCATATTCTCCTCCACTTCCAAGATTTGTTTTGTTGTTGTTGATTTTGTTGTTGTATGGAAAGCCTTAGTAATTCTTTTCATTTACTGACTTTACTAAATTATTTTTGGGATTTTTATAATTATTTCTATGTATGGTAACTTCCTTGTTATGTGTTCAGTTAATATTTGACATATATTTCCTTGAATGCCAGAAACTAAAAATTCCAAAGGAGAAAAAAGATAACAGAAAAAATGCTATGATTCTCTCAGTCTTCACAGATTTGTTTCTTCAGGGCCACTCTGTCCATACTGAGCCACAGTTGAATGGATCTTACAGATCAGACTTATTTAAAAGCATAGCATATTTTAATGTCCGTTTGAAGCCCATGTGTGGCTTTCTGAATTTCACCACCTATGCATGTTCTTTTAAATGTAGTCATGTTCCAAAGAAGCTTCTCATTATTTTGACTCAAGGCTTAAGTAGACTATTGTAAGTTAATCCGTAATCTTCTATACTAGACATCAGAAGGTGATTTCAGCTTGCTGAATCATTGTGAAATACTGCCAATTTTCTATCCTAACCTCTAAATTAGGTAACACAGGAATGAATGTTTTGTGTCTCTCCTTACTTATCCTCCAGACAGGTTAAAAGAGACATACTCGATAATTTATCAATAAGGTCTGTTCTGCTTTTTTTCAATGTACAGACAATTACCTCATGCTGGTAATACAGGTTTCCATCTTCACAACTGTTGTCATGTTAGTGAGGATGTGTATAAATGTCTAGTAAAAATGCCAAAACATTTTTTTTTTGTAGGTACCGGGGGTCGACCTCAGGACCTCACGCACCAGCAGGTGCTCCTGCTGCTGAGCGATATCACCGGCCCTTTTTTCATATGTGGGTTCTGGGAGTAGAACTCGGGCCCTCACGCTTGCCAGGCAGGCGCTTACACTGCCGAGCCATCTCACCGGCCCATCTGTTTTTTTGAATAAGTGGATTTTTAAAATTTGTTTCCTTGGTCTCTCCTAAACCTTTTACTATTTTCCGGAATTTTGACAAAGTTAGTTCTGACAACTTCTGCTTTTTTAAGTTTTTGTGGGGAAACAAGTGGTTGGAGCTGCTTATATTAACATTTTACATTACTTCCTTATTGTAGTCCTTTTGGAATTTCAAAATTTCAAAATTTGGAATTTCAATTTTGGGTGAATAAAATCGTTTTGAAATTGGTCTGTGAATTCTTGTAACATAACCCTAACTTTTTGATAGCTTACTATTTTATATAAGATATGATTGCTTCAGAACTAATAATTTTTCTATTATGACTTATGTTCTTTTGATGGAATGTATTATTTTCTATAGTCTTACTGTTAAGAGTGTTTATTGCTACTTATTTAGTTAATATTTTCTATGCCATTTCCATGTTTAGAGTTGATGAAGATAGCTAAGTAGCTCATTAGATAAGATATACATAATAAACATAATGTTTCATGTGTTCAAATATACACTGCCATAGCAATTCAGTCCTATAAGGATTCTACTTAACCTCTTCTGTATCATATCTTTTCCTCCTTTCTTATATTCCCATCCAGTTTCATTTCCTATTCTCAATTTAATCTACTGTATTTCCACTTAACACTATTTGGCTATGTTGGATATTTCCTTTTCTCGTGTCAATCAGATGCTCCATTTCCCCTCTGCTTTATTCCACACATTTCTGACATTATTCTAATATTGCACAGCACCTTTTATTTTGGTATTGTGGAAGTATCTTGTTACTTATTTTTGTTATGTTTCTCAAGAGTTTTTAAATTTTGATATCTCATTGCTATATCTTATTTGGTGAATTCAGAGAGGTTCAAAATCTATGTTTTTGTTGACTCCATTTTTTCCAAGTCCTTTTCTGTTATTATTATTTTATACATAGATAATCTGACATACAAAGAGATTAATTGACTTAGTTTGTACAGTTATAATCAAAGACAAAATTCAAGTCTTGGTTGTTTTAGTAGAACCATATGTTTAACCTCTTCTCTGTGCTGCCATATCAAGGAGGTGTATCTTCATCATTACCTGAGAAGAGAACACATTTTCATCTGTCCTATTATTCTTGCCTAGGATTATTGTATAAATGGAATTTTGTGTTTCTTTGTTTGGGTAAAGGGGATATGAAGAGGATAAGGGGGGAAAATGTACAGTTTATCTCTTCATTCCTATACATTCTCAAGGATCGTGTTTTAAATAAAAGACAGAATAAATATGTTGAAAGGCAAGTCAGGCTTACCTTAAGCTTTTTCATGCTCCATCTCTTCTCTCTTTTTCTTTTTATCTTTTCTCTTTCATCTCTCTTGGATTTCTTATGCTCAAGAACAGTGGACTATATGTGTTTGCAGTCTTTATGAGGTAAGCAGATCAATGCTTGTAGTTCCCTCCTGCAGGCCCAGCTACTCTTGTGTTCTTCTGTTCCTGATTTATTTATCTGAATCAACAAATCATGTCTGCCCTTTACTTGAGGTCAGTTGTCTTGAAATTGGATGGGGTGTGGTAGTAGGAAGACCATTAGAACATAATCTAGTTTTCAAGTCTAGATTAGCCATAGAAAAATTTGATCATTTGAATTCAATTTGGCTTCTTCTGTCCTTTCTCAGTCTACCAAGGTAATTAACTTTCATCATCCACCAAATGCCATTACTACCAAATACATCACTATAGAAACTTAATCACTGAGAAAAATTTTTACTCTTATATTGCTCAACCAATTGTTTGATCACCAATGTCTGCACACTGACCTCTTCTGAACACCTACAATTACATGGCTATCACTTTGGTCAAAGTGACACATTTTACCTCACCAAGCATTTCTTCATTTGCCTTATTATAATAAGCTAAAGTAATAATTAAGAACCTGAAAGTTATATCAGACATTTGTTGCCTTTAAAAATTGATGCGATATCTCTATACTCTATTCATTTTGTGTCATTATCAAGATGAAGCTAATCATAGCTTCCTAATAATCTTGTGGGGTTTAAATCAGATCATATGTGAAAATCTCACCACATTTACCAGAGTAAGAGATAAAAAAAATGTTGCTTCCCTTTTTTATTAGGTGTTTTTACTTACTTGGCTCATTTAATACACATTTTGTATTTTAAGTACTGATCATCTCTAGAACAGCATCATCAACATTATCTAAGGGTCTGTTAGAAATCAGTCCCCAGGCACACCCCACATGCACTGTATTAGAATCTGAATATTAAGATCTCCTACTAAGTTGTATGTGTATTAAAATATAAGAAGTACTGATATGACTGTGATATGCTTCCTTACCCTTTAAGGATAAACCAATCTTCAATAAAACAAACTATCTGTGGGAGAATAAAAATGCCAGAGGCTGGTAAAGATAGCTGATGCATCATGGAAGCTGGTGGTAGAGAAGACAACTAGAATGAACTAGAAATATAGAAGCAACACCAGAGAACAGATTAGATACCACTTCATTTGTGAAAGGAGTCATGGATCATGGTAGCAGGCCCAAGTTATATGAAAACAAATTAAAGCAAGCATAGAGATTTAACAAATTGCCCAGAACAACTGGGGACTCTGTTGCCTTAAGAAGCACCTAGATATCTCACTTGGAAATTGATTACCTCATCAAAAATCCGTCAGAAGCTCCAGGAAAATAAAGAGGCCCTTTTGTCGTAGTGTGTTTATTTTCCTTTTTATTGTGGGTATGAGACTTATTATGAAGTATCAGAAGAATAAAGGAGGAGGAAGTCTTATCAGTAAAGGAGTAGTAATTGTAGGAAAGAACTATGGAGGTATTATGTCTAATAGAAGGTTCTCTGTTACCCATCTTAGTTCCCAGGAAGCAGAAAATTAAGGCTAATAAACATATACTTCTTGAAATGAATGAAAAATAACTAAAGATGTAAAATTAATTGATAAACAAATTTTCATCCAGTATCATTCAAGGTATGCTTACTGAGACATTGACCCTCGCTACACATTCAGGGAAGAGTAGAATTGATATACACACTATACAGACTACTATAATTGAGTCATGATAGACTGCAGTTTTGCAGTTTAAAATTGTAGATTTTTGCTCCAGCCAGCCTTCCATGTATCCTAAGTTAGGCAATTCTGTACAAGGTGATCTCAGAAGGACCCTCGTTATAAAAAGACACCTTTTCTACTTGCTTGCTTATAATGAAATTCTTTAGCTAGAGGTAAAATATTTTCTTCCTCAAGACAAATGATATGAAATGAAATTACGATGATGGCAGAAAAGGAGAATAAGGGTGGAGAAAGTCAGCCCAGGTGTGGGTGTTCAATCATAGACAAGGGGTTGAGTATCACTATTCAGTTGGAAAGATTTTTTTACATTCTTTATGGAGTTAAAGAACAAATCTAAATGTAATCAAGATCCCCACTGCTTACAAATGTATTCCTTTGGAATAAATTCCCAGTGCTCTCAGTGTCTAGTGTGATTTGGACTCCACCTACATATTCAACTTCATGAATTTATTTTTTCATCCTTTCATGCATCCTTTCATGTCTTTGAAGATATCAAGTTCTTACCTATAACATTCTTTTCTCAACCAGCAAAAAATTAAAAAAGTACATGAGAAGGTGTTATTCATATAAACTGCTATCTACCTTTCAAGTCTTACCTTGAACATTTTTATCATTGTTGTATTTATTGATCTCCAAACCCTCCCATGTTGATTAGAATTTCTTGTTATTCATGCTTAGTGCATCCTATATTTTTCTTTATAGTGCTTATCAGTGTTACAGCTTTATGTGAGTATACATCTAGGTCTTGTTTCTTCCACTAAAGTGTACGGTGCATGAAAACAGAGTGGTAACTCAAAGCTGTATTTTCAGTACCCAGTCTAATGCTTGGCTCAAAAAGTCATATTGAATGAATGAATGAATGAATATAGGATACAGAGAAGCATAACTTTCTTTTTCTTAAGTACGAATCATGAAATTTCTAGTAAAATCTTTATAATAATTAGGCACTGGGAAGCTTGGCATTCTCCAAAAAACAAAACAAAACAAAGCAAAACAAAACTTGTCTTTGGAAGTCCTAACTGTCCCCATACTACATATTTCACATTTGCCCTCCTTTCAAGTCAGTCCTACCACCTCAATTCTCTATATTCTGAAGTTTTTATTCCATTTCATTATTTCTTCTGCTTATTGACATCACAAGTTTCCTGAAAGACCTCCATGTTCCTTTGTACAGGATATATTCTTTGTGGGATCTTTAATGAAGATAAAGAGAATAATTTTTCTTTAAATTAGGAGGGTAGAGAGGAACACAAGGCACCCGAGCCACATTTATTTGTATAGATTAAAATTGTGTTCATTGATGTCCTCCCAGTGAGTTAGTACTATACACTAAACTTTGACAAGCTCTTTTGGTAAGAAACAAGAGAGTAAACGTTTTCAACTTTGCAAGCTCTACATTCTGTAGGACAACTACTCACTTCTGCTGTTGTAATGCGAAACAGGTCTAGTCGATACCTCAATAAAAAGATGTGGCTGTGTTTCAATGAAATTTTATTTACAAAAATAAAGAGGATGAATTTTTCCCACAGGCCATAGGTTATCCACTTCTGCATGAAGAAAACTATTGGCCAGAGCATATGCCAGGCCTCATCACTGTATGCCTGATTGGGATTCTTCTCAGATTATACAATAGTCCCTGAGGAAGAATCCATTAGTGACAATGTCTAATGGGACACAGGACATTTGGAACACAGCTGTTAGGCATTTTTTTTCATTTTAACAATAGTGTCATAAAAAGAGTAGTGTGTGGATGGGAGAGCAAGTGTTCAATCTACTTTTGCCATTTCAAAACCTAACCTTTCTTTTTTTTTTGGGTACCAGAGGTTGAACTCAGGACCTCGCGCTTGCCAGGCCGGCACTTACACCGCTGAGCTATCTCACCAGCTCCTCAAACCCTAACCTTTCTACAAGTAAGTGTGATCAGGTTTAATTAGTATCTCATTACTATAACAAAGTATTTGATATTTTATATCTCTTTTTTTTGCTGTAGTGGTTGTGTGTGTGAATTGGATTTCTAGAGGCAAACAGTACTAGACACTCTTCAGTCATATTACAAACTTGAGAACAAATATATGCAACTTACTATGACCCCTTTCCCCTGAAGAATGCAAAAGAGGACTAGATATGGAGTGAATTGTTTAGGGGGCAATTCCATGAGGTAAGAAATGGTATGACAGGGAATATTAAAGAAGGTGAACCACTTCAGATGATGTTGGTGAGTTTATCCTGGGTTATATGGTATATTACCCTAGGCTCTGAGATAGATGTTGCCCCTTCAAAAAGCATGGTATTCTGCAAGAGGCATCCCTTTCCACATGGCATTATCCATGAACAAAACCCTCTCTATTAAGTTTTTCAGGTATTGCAATCTTCTCATGGAGTATTGCAAATGAAACCAGTGCAACAAAATTAAAGAATGAGCATGACTTGCTAATTGGACATTTACATTCTATTTAGATGAAGAACTCTAGACCTCTGGACTTTGAATACTGAAGATCAGGTTAGAATATATATGTTACTCTTCTGGCCAAATACAATATAAACAACTACTGGCAGGATATTCTCCAAGGTTTTCCCAGTACCTCATTCCTCTTTTTCTCATACCAGTTTAGAGTACCACTTTGCAAAAAATTATTTTATTTAGCAATCCTTGGCTAGATTTTTAGTATCAGTACTTCTGAACATATAACATAGTAAGAACTAGTATTTTTATAGATGACCCTGAGGCCCTACCTGTGAGATCCTAAAGGGTCTTCCGAATCACCAAAGAAACTAAAATGAACTGAAAAAAGTTTTAGTACACACTTTAATGTGTGTTGAATGCCTTAAGTTGTGTTCAAATTTCATAAATGTTGCTAAACCCTCTGCTTGGCAAATATACAGAATACTCAATTAATCAAAATAGTTCATTCCAGTGACTGCTAGAAGACTAAGGATAGGCTGAATTAGATTGACCTATTGTAACAATCTGTTACTAAATAATATTGGGCTTGATAGCAACCTTCTGTTACAGTATATGCTAAACAGAAAAATCCCTTCCCTAAAAGAGAAGGTAGACCATTTTTACATGTGCCATTAGAAGGATATATTTACTCAGTGGCTTTTAATATATCTGTGGGTAAACTTAGGTTTCTAAACAGTGTTTTACTTAAGCCTCTCTTAGAAAAGAAGCTTATTACATAAGTATATACACAGGTACATCTTTTGTACAGGACAGTCTTAGTTACTTTCCCACTGCTGGGCCAAAATATCAGACAACTTTAATTTAATGGAAAAAAGGTTTATTTTGACTCAGGGTTTCACTCCATGACTCCAAGGCAGGGACAAGTTTGCAGAGGGCCATGGCAAAGCGAAAGCTCCTCAACCCATGGACACCAGGAAGCAGAGAGAAAAGGGAGGATCTAGGGACAAGAATACACCCTTCCAGATCACTCCCCCAGTGATCCACCTCTTCCAACCAGATCCTACCTCCTAACAACACATTTTGCTACTGAATTCATTAGCGGATGTGTCTGCTGTTGAGTAAAGCACTACCACAATCCAATCCTTCCACACACAGGAAAATTTTAGCCATCATTTTAGATCTAAACTATAGAGTGGGTCATAGCTAAAATTTTTGCCCTGTATACAATTACCTTATCCCATCCTACTCATTTAACCTAATTCTCCCTGGATATCTAATAGTGTTAATTTCATTCAGGTTCACTGTCAACATTGTGTGTGTGTGTGTATTTCTATTTTTACGTATATCTTTCTTTCTGCCTGTGTCTTAGTCACTTCTCTGCTCACTGATACAAAATATCCAATGCCCAGAACTTAAAAAAGGAGAAATTTATTTTGACTCAGAATTTCATTGCGTTGTCATCTGGTTCCAAAGTAGGAAGAGAATTGCCAAAAGACATGACACAGGAAAAGGTGCTCAACCGTGGCAGACAGGAAGTGGAGAGAAAAGGGAGGGAAGGAAGAGATTCCCTTCCAGGTCACACCCCCAGTGACCTGCCTTTTCCAAACAGGCTCCACCTCCTAAGCACCTTTAGCTATGGACTCATCACTGGGTTAATCCACTTTCCAAAAGCCTCATCTCCGAACACACGAGGATTCTGCAGGACATTCTAATCCATAACAGCCTGCTATGCCTGTACTTTTACTTCCCTCTCTCAGTCAAATCTTGTTAATTATTTATGGTACATTTCAAGTTGCCTTCTCCAGGAAGTTTTCCATGACATTACACATATTTAAAAAAAAAAAAAAAAAAGCAGAAAACACCCTCAGGAACAGTTACTTCAGATTGCCAGTAATGCAGAACACCTGATAGTGCGTCAGGGATATGTGTGAGGTACAAATGGCGTGTCCTGCAGCAATTAACAAAAATGACCAAATCGACATTTATAGAACACTAAACTGAAAAACTGTAGCATACACATTATTTCTAAGTGCACATGGAACATTACCAAAATAGACCATATGCTAGGCCATAAAGCAAGTTTCAACAAATTTTAAATGATTAAAATAATACTGAATATGTTCACTAACCACAGTAAAATTAAATTGCAATTTAAAAAGGAAATGATAGAGAAGCCCACAAATCTTTGTATAATAAATACTTTATTCCAAAATAACTTACTTTCCCACTTTTAAGAAATACTGATATATAATATGGTAGAAAAGATTTCCCTGAGGTAGAAAAACATATACAAACACATGGGAGTCAGTCAGAGAAAAAAGGTAGTAATAAAGTATATTCTATGCAAAGGGAATAATATCTGTGAAGGCTATAAAAGTCATGGAAAACTTCCTGGAGAAGGAACTATAATTTCTTCTAATGTTATTATGATTTTGTATATTTCTCTTCTGTTCATGTGATATATATATATATATATATAATATATATATATATAAAATTATTGAATAAACTGCATTATTTATGTAGATTTAGAATTATTCTTTCCTGTTGTCATTTTATTATTGTAAAAATTTCTTACCTTCCTTCCTCTATATTTTCTTACTTAAAGTCTCTGATATTAAGATTGTTATATTGGCATACTTTCGTGGGGTATATTCCTCTGTCTTCTAACTTTTATATTTCTAACTTTGTATTTAAATCTCTCTGATAAGTGAGGTGTGCTTGACTAATATTGTCCTTTTTGCTGATGATATTCATCTTCTTCTTTTGAATCTTTAGTATTTTTATTAATGTAATTACTGATATTGGGGATTTATGTCATCATTTATTAATGATATCTTATCATTTACTTTCTTTTTGGCCTGTGTTGTCTATATTATATTCTCTCTTTATCTCATTTCTTCCTCCCTCCCCTCCCTGCACTCTCCTCCCCCTCTCCTTCTTCCTCTCGTTTTTACTTCTTTTTCTTCTACTTCTTCTTCTTCCTCCTCCTCCTCTTTATCATTGCCTTCTTTTGGATTAATCATGTGCTTTTTATTCTATTTCTCATTTTATTTACCACACTAGTAATAAATCACTTTTGTGCTGCTTAATGCTTGCTCTGAAGTTTGCAACACGCATCTTTGCTCATAAATATGTAATATAAATTAGTGCCTTTACTACTCCTCAAATAATACAAAGGCCTTCTAGTGGTTTACTTTTTTTTTTTTCTTGGTACCGGGAATCGAACTCAGGACCTTGCGCTTGCCAGGCAGGTGCTTGTGCCGCTGAGGTAAATCCCCAGTCCTACTTCTTTTATACCATTGCCAAGGATTTTGATAGAACATATGCTTAAAGTCATATAATTTGGCATTATTATTGCTTTAAATGATCAATATTGATTTAATTTTTTCTTTCAGAAATTCTTTACTTTTTTACATTACCATACTTCTATACACGTTTCCATTTTATAAAAATTTTCTTTTTAGTATATTCAGTGTAGAATTGCTAGAAATTAATTTTTCACCTTTTCTTTATTTAAATGTTTTAATTTGACTATATAAGTAAAAGATATTTTCACTGTTAATTGCATGATTTGCTATAATTTGTTTTCAGTCCTTTGAAAAACTCTTATTTTAGCTTTTATCTTTTCTATGAAAAAGTAAGTCCTTAGTCTTAATGTTCTTTTTATTTAAAAGAAGTCTTTAAGAAATTCCTTCAGTTAGTTTTAACTTTTTTTTTTACTTTTCAAGTATTAGTATGACGTGCTCTTTGTATGTGTGACTATGTGTGTGTGTGTAGAATATTTTCTTATCTATAGTTGATATTATTCATCAGTTTTGGAAAAATAATTGCTGATGTTTCAAATATTATTTTGATCAAATCACTTCTCTTCTTTCTAGACTACAGTTACACACATAGTAAACTTTTTGTATGTTTCACACATTTAGTCATTATACTTAATTTTGTACAATTTGTATTGACCTATCTTTCAGTTCAATGTTCATCTATTCTACTGTCTAATCTGCTGTTAAACTGATCAAATTCTTTTTTTAACAAAATTTTTAAACCAAATCTTTATTCTCTAATTTGAAAAGGAAGATAAACAGTTGTTAAAAATATGGAATGCTTCATGAATTTGTGTGTCATCCTAGTGCAGGAGCCATGCTAATCTTTTCTGTATCATTCCAATTTTAGTATATGTGATGCTGAAGTGAGCACTACTGATCAAATTCTTAATTTGAGCTACTTCTTTTTTATTTCCAGGATATCCACTTTATTCTTTTTATTGTATAGTTCTCCATGGCATTCTCCAACTTTTTGTCTATATTGTTGAAGATAGTCACTATCGTTACTTATAAGTCTATGTCTGATAACTTCAATATCTGGATCACCAATGGGTCTGTGATTATTGATAGATTTTTCTCTTGGGTTTCAGTCAATTTGTCATGTTTTATTCCCTTTGATTAATTTTTCATTAAAAACTTATTGGACATTGTATATTGGAAAATAGAGGTTTTGGATGTTATTATCATTCTTTGGAGTAGTTGCATTTCATCTTGCAGGGAGATGGAATATAGTCAAATCATCCCAAAGTCTTTTATCACTTTATGATATGGTTATTTGTTATCTCTTCAGTATTATTTCTGTCCAATTTTCTTTTTCCTCTCTACTCATACCTACATCATATACAATATTTTGCCTATGTGATTTTCTGTATTTTTGTTGTAACACCACAATTTTGGATGCAGGTCCAAAAGCAAGAAATCCAGCATATGTGGCAACATCATCCTATCATGAAGCTCAACAGATATCCAGGTATATGCAGTTTGTTTTGGTCACTCAGTTACATAGGGCATGAAGAGCTGCCTGAGATAAGAACTAAGATGTCTGCATATCACTTTGGTAAAATGATATCATAGTCTTGGCTTTTTCACCAAAGAATTTCATTACATTCCTGTTTCAAATCAGAAATGCTAACTCACAGCTCTTCTAATCCAATGCAGTCTCATCTACTAAACGAAGCAGATATAGATACCTTAACACAACATGTGTAATTTCTAAGGCCTATGCTTGATATTAAGACCTTATATTTCTCTTTTTTTGTTTCTCTGTGCTCGAGAATAAATAATGTCTCAGATTAATCTCCAGTTAATTATTTCATTCTTCATTTGTATCCATTTTACTGCTAAACTCATTTTTGAATTCTCTTTTTCAGTTAATTTATTTTAAATTCTAGAATTTGCATATTTTCCTTAAATTTTAGTTCCTAGTTCTTTACCAATATTTCTCACTTCTTAACTATAGTACTCATAATCATTCTATAGTCATTGATAACTCCAATATATGAATTTCCTTTACAGCCACTTGTAGTATTTTTGCTTTTCTTTGTCAAATAATTTCTTTTCGTATAGTTGACTATAATATATTGAAAGCCAAACAATTGGATGTAAGAAGTTGAGGTTCTAGATGTTATTTTCCCCCAGTAATGATTTAATTTTTCCTGCCTTTTTTATTTTTTGTCTGGATTTATAGATGTTCTCAGTAGACATATTGCTTAAAGTAACTATTCTGCTATTGCCAGAAGAATGTCTACCAAATACTAATAAAGTGAAACTGTATGGAGATTACAGAGACACAAAAAGTCTGAAATGTCAAAAGGTTTACTATAAATAAAAAGATATATTTCATAAAATTCTACTTATATTACAGTTTTTTAAAAATAATCAAATGTTATAAATAAGGTATTTTATTATGCAAAGGTGTTCGTGTTTCAAAAATATTAGCTGGGGAATGGTACATCCAATTGAAAAACACTACTTTTCAAGGTTACCATTTAGCAATTTTCAAATGATTTCATTTTTTTTCAGAGCATGTGTGAGAAAATATGTTTGCCCATCAATAAGTTATGGAGTACATTTTACATACAACATCCACTGCTACAGAACATGTCACTGGAGTATGAGCCCAAAGGCTAGGAACCATTGCATACCTATTTGCCAGCAACAAAATAGGTTGCTAAGTACCTAGGAGGGAAAACAAAGATTTATAATTACTAATCTTTTTTTTTTTTTTTTTTTTTTTTTGTGGGTACCGGGGGGACGACCTCAGGACCTCGTGCACCAACAGGCACCCGTGCCGCTGAGCGATATCACCGGCCCCTTTTTCGTATGTGGGTTCTGGGAGTCGAACTCGGGCCTTCGCGCTTGCAAGGCAGGCGCTTAAGCCGCTGAGCCGTCTCACCGGCCCTATAATTACTAATCTTATAAAATCCCATCATACACATAGTAGTAATCCATATAGCTGAACAAAGATTAGGATGTTATTTTCTTTTCATGTAGTAGTTCAAAGCAGGCTATTTCACTTCAGGATTTGATACATTGCTACAGTCTCATTAGACCAGTGGTGCGTCAGATAGCTCTTTCAGATATACTGACTTCATTCAATAACTCTATTATGAAAATAAAACAGACAAAATTCAACAAACAGCCAGTGATTCCTCTGTCCTAGTTACTTTATTCAACATGTTTGTTTTGAGTACCCCTTATGATGCAGGTTTTATGTGAAGAGGTATGGTTATAATACATGGTCCTGTTTCTATGTTATCAAAATATAAAAATAATATAAATTACAGAGATTGAAGTGAATTTCGTAGATGCCTTGCTATGTAAAAAAGTGAAGCTATATGTAGTTTGATAATCTGGCAGAAAATATAAGTGTCAACAAACAAAAAGTAACAGAGACTAAGAAAAAGTTGATTAAGCAGGAATTACTCTGAGCTTTTATGGAATAAAAGAAAGTTTTGGGGTATTGGAGTTTCAGTTTTCCAGCCTGGGAATATTTACTGATAATCATTTGGGATTAAATAACTGACCATAAGAATCTGTGTCCCAGGTGATTTGACTGTGATTTTATAGAGTGAAGAAACTGTGAGGACAAGGTGTTGGATGCATCAATAATGCAAATACAGTACTGAAGTTCTCTGGTCTGAAGTAGAAATGTTTGGTAGTGACTTGTCATGCTAAGAGAGAAAAGATAACAACAGAGCAGATAGCATAGGGCACAGAGACAAAAGTGATTACATGAAGATGAATGAGCACTTGCCTGGAAATGGCATATTAGCAATACACTTTCAGAAGATAGCCACTGATTTCTCCTGTATTCTCACCATATAAAATCCAATTTAATATCATGCTCAATGAAAGAAAATAAATCAAAAGACTATTATTTAAATATCTGATCTGCCATCTACCAGTATGATAATCAGGGTGACTCTAAAATTTATAATCAAAACTGTAGAACTTTGGAGACTAAAACACGATGCTATTAAAAATTGCACCAAAACAACAGATATACACTGGAACTGTCCAGAGCAAAAAGAAAAATAATCACCATATAGGCAATTCACTTTTCTTCACATGTAAAATGTGAAAAATATCTATGTTAAGACAACCATAAAGTGCCTAAGAGCTAAATAAGTGTCAAATTGGAGTAATTTTGTTCTGTCTTTCTACAGAAATTATAAATAAATGAAGACAAGTAACAATCCCATTCTTTCTTTGCAGCACCAGAATAATAATTATAGAATGGTACACTCAGTCAGAGTCCAGTATGTGCACCTTTTGTCATATCATTGCAACTTTATTTGTATCAGACTGCAGTTTACTCTCATGCTTTGAATGATTTGGAAACAAAATGTATTTTTTTTTTTTTTTTGGTAATGGGAATCAAACTCATGACCTCGCACTTGCCAGGCAGGTGCTATGCCACTGAGCTATATCCCCAGACACAAAATGTATTCTTACTATTGACAGAGAAGCAGGGGTGAAAATTATCACCAATTAGCAAACTCAAGAAAATGGTGTTGGGTAACCAAGGATTTTGAAAATGAAATACAGGTTTGTGTTAGTGCCTCAGGTTCTGGAGTGCAGCCAGTTTTTTTATTTCAATCTCAGGAAGAGCTGTTTTGTACTGTGGGCAGAAAAACTGTCTCAGACAGATGGAAGTACATCAAATATGACTATGGCTTCAATTTTACCAGTTTCTGGTGCTACTTAACCCGAATGTAAAGGGTCAAGGATAAGGCTTAAGATTTCTCTCTTGGAAGATAAAGGAATTTGATACGGGCAAAACTAGAGTTAAAACTTGGCCCTGATCTTGTCTGGATACTTGGCATTTCAATCAGCTTGGTGACTTTAACACTTTTCTTGAGAAACAGAAGCGTAGGCATATTTTTCGTCATTCCTTTGGTGAACATGTGAGAATTAATTTAATGGTTGAATTACTTCACTTTCCTCAGTGACTGTTTCTCATTCTCTTCTAAAATGGTCTTTCTTCACCCATGGCTGATCTCTTATCTGAGGCTGCTTCAGAATGCCTTGATAGCTTACATCTCTTGCTACACTAACCCCAGACTAATTCTGGCTTCACTCCTGCCCTGTGGTTCTTCTTATCTCACTTTTTCAAAAATTCTTCTGTTCTCTTTTTAATAGTGAATATGAGTTATTCAAACATATGTTGTTTATCTTAAATCAAGATACTATTCTTTTAATAGAATCACAGGCATTAAAAACAGAATTGGAAGAGACCCTAATGATCACGCAAAACAGTATTTTCTTTATAAACAATTTGAGACCTTTCTACAACATTCCTATTTCATACATTCAATAAATGTTTTCCATTATGTGACGATTTTTTACCAAAAGCTACTTCTTGCTTGATCATATTCGATCTTCACCCAGATATGATTTTAAATTATTTTTTAATACCATGCATCAGCTGGCTTCATTGATTATCCTACTTTCTTGACCCATGTAGGCACTGGAATTGAAAACTTTTGTCACAGTGTTCATCTCCTTGAACTATTGTTCTATTTTCCACATCTTCCACTTGAAAAAATGCATATTTTCTAAGCAATTGTTAGGGAAACAAAAAAGAATAGCAATTCTTTTTCCTTGAGATATCTGCAATCATGTTTGGAAGAAAAAATGTTGGCATAGTTGAGGCACTTATATGACAAGTAGTTTAGATTTATTAAATCAATGGTTCAATTTTGCGTGTCTCCCTGTGTCAATATTCTTTGGCAGTGCCTTTTTATTTGACTCTGGCCTTGACCATGAAACCTTCTTTGGCCAATGAAGCATTAGAAAATTGAATGTACTCAGATAGTTGAAAAAATAATTGGAGATAATACTTCCTCTTGCTTTTCTGCCTTTGTCGTGAGAAGTGCCAGGCTAACTTGCTGAAAGAGGAGAGATATATGATTCAGTTATGGATATAACACAGGTGACAGCCAGCCAACCACCAAATGAATGAGTGAACCCAATAGAAACCAGGTGGAGGCCAAGATAAATCCATTCTAAATTATTACTCCATGGGTTTGTGAATGAAATAAATTTCTAGTGTTTTTCAAATCCTTCAATAGAGGTTGTTTTATTATATAACATTATTGGAGTAGATAAAAATTACAGAAATTTGTTTTTATAATCTAAGAATACTGTAGGAGAAACCTGAGATATGTACCAGTGGCTTTGCAAAAGGCAGCGGAGATGGGAAAACAATGTGGAAATAATGGAAACTGGAAAAATGGAGGCAAAATTGTACTACCAGCCAGGATATGTAGCAAACAATGTTATCTAGTGGTGAAGCACTTAGTAACAGATGTGGTAGCCTGCAATATAGAAAATTTATTAAATTAATATAAATACTTCAGTAGAGATAGTATTACATTTACACTTACAGAATATTGAATATGCTAACAGTGAATGATAAGGTACAGCCACAAGAAGATGAACTAAATAAATGTTTACCCAATTTGTGATATTTAGACAGCAGCCAGATTCACTGTATTTAATAATAATAATAATATTTTTCTCCTGCTGAACCTCTCAGGCTAGTAAAAGATCAAATCCAGGAAGTTGCTGGGAACATGTGTTAGTACTAAAACCAAAAAACTTTTGTAAGACTCTTTAATTAGACCTTTGAAATAATTAATGGTGTTTTATATAGATCCTCTCTATTAGAAGAAAGAATTTTAGGAATGCTAAAATATTATTTATAATAGCCTCACAGGCCCCCAAAAGAGAAAAAAAAATCTAGAGAAAGAGGAAGGAGCATTTCGGAAAGAATTATGGCTGTGAATTTTGTCCAGTGAAGTGGTATTGAAATATCATATATATAATATATAAAACTCAAAAATTTTAAGGTTATTGAACATAAAAAGTTCTACCAACCTGGATTTAAAAAGAATGGAACAATAACAATCAGAAAAGGACTGAGCCTTCAATATTCTTGAATTAGGCTAACAATTTGTTCAGAAATCATATTTGTAAATGCCTTCTTCAGAACAAAGCTAACAGAATAGAAAACCAGTAATACTGCAGAGAATGAAAGTGAGAGCTACAATGCGTAAGTGAGCCACTTCCAGAAGTACAATTGAGTGTATTTTAAGAATATTATCCACTCAGTGTGGCTACATCTGCACAGCAGTAATTGGTGTTTGCCACTGCTATATGTTTCTCATTTTTTTCCCTTTCTGAAAGAAGATGTTTATACAATTATCTAGGTCCTATAATCACCACTGAATACTGTGCATGTAGGTGGCCAATAAATTGTTATTGGCCTTTCTTGAGATCAAAATAATCCTACTCTAAACTGTGTGTGGTGACTCCTCTGAAATCCCAGTGTAGAAGCAGGAGGATCTGAAGTTGAAGCCCAGCCTGGGAAATTCAGCAACTTAGTGATAACCTGTCTCAAAATGAAATGTAGAAAAAAGATGGGACATAGCTCCATGCAAAGGCCTTGGGTTCAACCTCCTATGCCCTCCCTCCACACAGGCACATGAACTTATCTGTGGAGCCACATTAGTATCTAATCGAAGATCATGAGATCCTTTTGAGATCCTGAGTTGCAGGACAGCATATCTGGCATGTGGGAAGAATGTGATAAATTATGACAAGAGAAGAATATTATATGCAAATCATATTAATGGAAATCTGCTTCAAGCTTCCTTATACCATTACTCTTTGCAGACTCTGACCTCTCCCTTTTCACTTGCTTTGGTTAATAGGATTGTAGAAAATTTAAAGCAAGCAGAGGCTTTAAAATAATGATAGTTTCTGCTTCTTCCCTCACTACTCTCTCTTCAACATGAGAATACCTCTAGTTTAGACTGTTCACATATAATTTTGTCACTCCTCCATCACCCAGCTATCAACCACCAAATGCCAAAAGTATGAATGAACCTGAATACAGAATAATGCTAAGATAAAGTCTCCTAGTCATAAATAAACTTATTATTTTAAAATCCCTGAATTTTATAATTTCTCACACAACAATATTGTGTCAATAAGTAATTTCTGAAACAAGTTAGAAATTATCCATTAATTAAAGGGAGAGACAGAGAGAACAATCTGTGCTTTTTGACAGTTGACGTCCATAACTTCCTTTTTCAGAGCTACTATATTTTATGTGGACACATTTAAACAATCTCTTGGTAAACGAAGAAGAATTTTGTTTGGATTTTGTTGAAAAAATTGATCCAGTTCATCTGATAAAAGATGGCACAATACTATTAACCCTGACTTATGGATCTGAATTTCATAATTCTATCTCTCTTCTGTTATTTACAAAAAGAGTTTTACAGAACAATCCCCTTTTCCTACCTAATTATAATTGAAGAACAATTTATGCCAACATCTACTTTGTAAGATGCAATTGTTAAAGGTTAGGCCATCACACAGAATTGCTTTAAATTGCTAGACACCAATGAATGCATTAGGAATCTTAGGAATATAGAAACTTAGGTTCTAGCTTCCTGACCATCTTTTTAAACTTTAGTATTCTCATCTAGTAAGTGACAATGATACTATATAACAACTAAATATGTAAAGTATTTTATTTATAGTAGGAAAAATCAATTATTAATGCATTCTCAGATTTCTGTTTTGAAACCTTGAAAGCAAAAGATGTTCATAGATGAAATATTTTACATGCAAAAAATCATCAAGAGAAACTGGTTTCCTCACATGTAAATGCAGAGCTCAGCATACTTACTTCAAGGGTCCAACATATTTTCATGTGTTTTGGGGTTTGAGCTCCATTGCTGGATGAGATTCTTCGTGGAGTAGCAGGAAGAATAGATACTATGGGTTCTAATCCTGTTTTCACTACTTATAAATTGGGAAATTATGGCCAAGTTATTTAAACTTTCTTAGCTTTAGCTTCCACATTTATATAGTCAGTTTTGGAGATTGGGATAGTCATTTTAAACTCTTAATACAAAGTAGGAAACAATGCATAGTAGGTAATATACATAATAATTATATTTTCATTGTTAGTAACATTATTATTATTGCAATATGTTTTGAATAATATTTCCAGCTTTTGATTGTTGTATTAACCATGACCCAGGCTGAATTCCTTTTTGGAGTTTTGAGAATTAGAGCTCCTGTTGGGAAATTGTCAAGCTTTCACAAATCTTTTCACTTCTGAATGCTAGCTCCTGTAAGTGTTTCCAAAGGCAAAATGGCATTTCAGAAGCAATGATAAGTGTACTTCTAAAATAGAACACACACCAGGCAGTTTCCTAGGACAGAACAATATCCTAGTGAGAGCAGCTGGGCTGATTAGGGAAACAAATGGCCAAATGCAACTCCTGAGGATGTTCTGTAAGGCTGAAGGCAAGAGCATCCACATGAGGTTTGCTCCTTGATTCTTTTGTTTCACTTACCCAAAGTGCTTGGCCCCTTTATCTTGAATGTGGAAATTTTGTGCTTAAAAGGTAGAGTGAAGACAATTCCCTGTCATGTTACAAGCAATGCAATAATAATTATTTAGCAGCAATTCCTTCTACTGTTCAAGGAGAATCTGAGCTTTGGAGAAGTCCTAGAAAGGGAACATTCTGTCTCACAATTAACTCGTGTTCTTTTGCGGACTCACTATACTTTCTCTTTCAGCTTTAAGGTAGCCTTCCTGGAGCCTTTCTGCTTTTCAATTGGTTAAGCCAAGAGTCTAGAACAGTGGATCCTTGAGTTACAATCAGCCTCACTACAAACAACTTGGGTTATGACTGGAATTTTAGGTTTAACTTATGACCAAAGTATTGAGTTATGACCCAAATTCCAGCCACTTGTGTGGTTGTAAACAAAGACTCGTGATGCTAGAAAAGCATATATAACCATATGTTAGCATCAGTCTGAGCCCAGATGTGTGTGTTTGTGGATATGATTTTGGTCAGTGCTTTATATATTCGCTATGACTACTGCTATCAAAATGGCTCCCAAAAAGCTAGAAAAGAAGCTAAGCAAGGAAGGGAAGGTAAAGAAAGCAATCACAATTGAAAAGAAGAAGGAAATTGTGGAGAAATATGAGAGTGGTGTTCATGTGACTGACTTTGCTAATATATACAGCACAGCAAAATCCACTGTCGGACAATCTTACAGAGAAATGATTTGTATAAAGAAGCTAGTGTTGCTGAAGGTGTTACTCAAATTAGTAAGTCATGATCAACAGTGTTAGATGAGGTAGAAAGGATATTAATAGTGTGGATAAATGAAAGGCAAATGGCAGGTTATAACCTGAGTCTATACTTTGTGAAAAAGCTAGGGCTATAAATGCAGGTCTCATAAAGCACAATCCATCAACAAATGATAATGGTGAGACTTCATGCAAGTATGGGGTGGTTTCACAATTTCAAAGTGAGACCTAGGATTCATAGCATAATTAGGCATGGTGAAGAAGCCAGTGCTGATAAAAGGGCTGCTGGAAATTGCATACACCCCTTGGAAATGATGACACAGATAAATGGCTTTTGCTCTCAGCAAGTTTTCAACTGTGATGAAACTGGCCTTTTCTGGAAGAAAATGCCCAGGAAAACATGCATTACTCAAGAACAGAAGAAAATGCCAGGCCACATGCCTATGAGGGGTAGGCTAAACTTATCACTATGTACCAATGTGAGTGGTGACTTCGAGATAAAGCTTCTCTTAACTTATCACTATGAGACCCTTTGTCTTAGTTGCCTTTCTCTTGTTGCTGAGACAAAAATACCCAAAACCCAAGTTTAAAGGAGGAAAGGTTTATTTAGCTCACAGTTTGTAGAGGTTGCAGTACATAATCAGGTGGCTCTAAGGCAGGGTGGCATAATAGATGGGCAACAGTTCATGGTGGTGGAAGACAGCAAAAGCAACAAGGGAGAGAGGAACAATAAGTCTCTTTCTGTCCCTTATATTGTATGCAGGCTACCGACCCTGGTGCAGGCGTAGCACTCACGTATTTAATCCCAGCGTTGGACCATGAATCAATCACAAGCTGCCTCCAGAAAGCCAGTCCCCCCATGACTGCATAAGGCTTTGGGGGGACATCCAGACACAAACCCTAACACTCCTAGAGTGTTCAGAAAACATAAAGTCATGAAGAATAGGCAAGGGATAATGTAGAGATCTAATGCAAATCCTGGGTAACAAGAATACTTTTTCTTGACTGGATCAGGGAGGCTTTCTGTCCTACTGTTAAGAAATATCTAGAGGACAAAGGATTACCACTCAAAGCTCTCCTCATCATGGACAATGCTCTTGCTCACCCAGGAGATTTGGAAGAAGAATAAGCTGAAAAATTCCCATGGCTCTCAGTCAAGTTCCTCCCACCTAATGCAACTCATCCACTGCAGCCTATGGACCAGCAGGTTATAGTTAACTTTAAGAAGCTGTAAACCAAGGAACTGCTCCTGAAGTGCTTCCAGATGATCTCAGATACAGATTTAACTCTTAAAGAGTAATGGAAGGAACATTACAACACCCTTTCCTGCATGGGGTTAATTGAGAAATCCTGGGCCAGCATCTCTCTAAGGACACTGAGATCTGCCTGGAAGAAAATATAGCCTAAAATTATACAGCAGAGAGAATTTGAAGGCTGTGTAGAGAAGCCTGAGCCTTCAACTGACCCGGTGGTTGATGACATTGTCACTATAGCAGAGTCCATAGGCTTGCAGGTAGACAGTGGTGATGTTGAGGAACTGGTGGAGGAACACTCAGAGGAATTATCTACAGAGGAACTTCAGCAACTTCTGGCTTAGCAACAGAGAATAGCAGCTGAGGAGCTTTCTGAAGAGAAGGTGGAGTATCAACAATCAGTGCAGCAAAGTTCTTCTGAAATAAAGGAAATCCTGAAAAAAATGGACAGAGCTACAAGCATTTGTACAGAAGACCCACCCAGACAGAGAAAAAGCCAATCATTGCATTCACTTGCTTAATGGTAATGTCATGATATACTACAGAACAGTGTTAAAGAAAAGGCAGAAACAGACAATATTAGACCAGCTTTTAGGTCTGAAAAGGTTGAGATCTAGTGAACCAGAAGCAGGTCCTAGTGGGCTATAGACTCTCCCAAGGAAGGAAAGGATACAAGAGAGCCAGATTCCTCTTGTTCTTATGGAGGAGAACTCTCCTTCCAAACAATAACCACCTTCCATTTCATCTTCCCTTCCTGCAGGCCAAAGACGTCAACTTGAATAGTGAATACAGTATGAAATTGTTGTTTCTGGTAAACTAGGCACATTTTGTAACATTTTGGTGAATACAATAGGAAAATTATTGGTGTTTCTGGTAAATTACACACATTATATAACCCTTTTTTATTATGAAAAGTTTAGTTAAGGGGTATTTTGGGGGGTTCCATTATTTCTTATGAGAAAAATAGTCTTGACTTACAACCAACTTGAGTTACAACTGGCCCTCTTGAATCAATTGAGTTAGTAAATCAAGGGTCCACTGAAACTGAGAAAAATATTTGACTTTCAACTTGCTTTACTCTAGATCTGTGTACACAACTATGTCCTGAGAACATGAAATATTGAACTGGGACCCTGCTATTGGTGCTTTATATAAGCATGCAGTAGGAGCATGGGAGTGTTGCTTTGGGGTTTTATCTTCTTTCCCTAAGTCTAATGTAGGTCTCCTATGGTAGAGAACATGTGTATGCTTTACTGTTTTACAAAACTACCCTACCAGCCGAGTACCAAATATTTATAAATACATATTTATTGACTGATAGTTTACAAAGAATTGAGTATTTATTAGCAAAAGTACACTTTTATATTATACAAAAAATAAGTTATATGTTTATCTTACCCTCCAAAGCAGTAGTATTTCCAATTTGGCAAAATTATTATTAAGTATGGTCATATGTGTTAAAGGCTTGCTCCCCTGCTTGATGCTACTGGGAAATGGTGGAAACTTTAATCACAAGATCTAGTGGGTGGTCTTTGGATTATTGGACATATGCCTTTGACAGGGATAGTGAAATCCCAGCCCCTTCCCTTCTGTTTTTTTTTTTGTTTTGTTTTGTTTTGCATTTGGCCAATGAGCGAGCAGATTTGCTCCACCACACACTTCTTGCCATGGCGTACTATCTTGCACAGATCCAAAAGCAACAAGGGCAGCTGACCGTGGGCTGAAACTATCAAAACTGTAAGCCAAAATAAGACTTTTGCTTTATAAGTTGATTATCTCAGGTGTTTTTTTTTTATAAAAATGGAAAGCTGAGTAACATACTTAGTTTTTTTTCCTCAGTCCAGACCAGACATTAGAGCCCAAAATGTCATTTTTCTCAACTCCCAGTAAGTGACTGAGGAAACTTAAGAGTTTACCTGCACCTCATCTCAAGTCAAGTGCAAAGCTTTAGGCAGGTCACACATTCTGAATATACGTTCAGTAAAATCTTGTACTTTATTGCTAGATTTCTTACCACTGCTGCTGGTTACTGAGAAAGTCTCAAGTGAGTCCTTGGTGGAAAAATGTTTTTCAGAATATGTAGAGTTAGAAAATGTGATGAGCTTACACCACTGTAGCTCTACCCCAGAGCAATAACAATGCTTATCTAAAACTAATTGTCTGAGCACACATCTCTAAAGCATACAGTTCTGTCTGACCATGAGTACACAGATATAGATCATAGGATGTGTGTCGTAAGTTGTAGGAAATGAAGCTGTCTATTTAGGCAAGGAGCATGTCATGAATGGGTTTCTTTGCCATGCTAAACACTTTCAAGATTTTCTTACAGATAATGAAAGCCTTAGAATTATTATAAGTAAAGAAATAGCTGCATGTACTAGAAAGATCCCTGTCTATGAAGACAGGAGCAGATATAAAAATTTAACATGTAAGTATCTATTGCCACATAATTGACAAGCAGATGATTTTCACAGGTAAAAGGATATATGGGGTCTACAACTAAGTTTCTTGTTATGTTGAAATGACAGGAGTAAGTCGTAAAGTGGGTGTCAGTAATTTGAAAAGAGATGAATGTAGGATAAACATTCACATTGTTGTAGGAAAATCTGTGTACTACATTAGATTCTTATGTGGATAGAGTATAGAGGAGCAGAAAATGCAAGAGGAGGAAAATGTAGTTTTAAACAGGTTGGGTTTGAGTTGTGTATGGGCATGGTGAAAACATTAAAAAGTGTTGCAAAAGCCTAGTTCTGGGAAGTGCTATGAACAGGAAATTAGTTTCAGAGTCATCAGTATATAGATGATAACAGAATTCTTAAGACTGACTGAGATGGCTGAGGGAGTAAAGAGTGGGAAGGGTAAAAATACAAGGGGAGAACTCTGAGGAAGAGCAGTGGATAAAAGGTAGGAATTTTTAGTCATCTAGTCAATGACATTACCATAAGCTAAATATCACATATTTTCTTTTATATAAGAAACCTAAAATATAAATAAATACACTAATAAAATAAAGGAGAGAGGATAGGAAAGTAGAAGGTAGAGCTTTAAAAATGGAGAAGGGGGTCAGTTGGAGGGGAGAAGAAAGGGAGAAGGGGTAAAGTGGATTTAATATGATCAAGATATTTTACATACATGTAACAACTTCAAAAAACTAACATAATTATTCTGCATTACTAACATGTACTTTGTGTGTGTGTGTGTGTGTGTGTGTGTGTGTGTTTTGGTACCAGGGAATTGAACTCATGACCTCATGCTTGCCAGACAGGCACTGTGCTGCTGAGCTATATCCCCAGCCCTAACATGTACTAAAAATAGTTATTTTGTATCTACAGTACATGAACTACGAAAATGTATCAAATATAGATTTCTTGCTCATGATATTTTTATAAGTACATATATAATATCAGTAGTAGTGGAATGCTACAATAATATATAAAAATAAAAAACAAAATAAAAAATTATCTTAGCATATTTTCTGCTTTATAGTATGACATTACATAAATGCTACCTATGAAAACTTTAATTTTCTGTAACAAATATTATTAATATAAAATGTTTAAAATGTTACGTAGATCTTCCCTCACACAATTAAATAGAATATATGCAGTGAACTGATTTGAATCAGAATACTATATACTTCATGCAAAAATATATTAGAAAAGGTTAACACGTGTGATAATAATTGCTCTAATGTTTGAGACTGACTATGTACAATGTAGAATAGTCACTGCAAATGGAATTGTGGGTAAAACTAATTTGTCTTTTGTGGATAATAATGACTACCATTAAACTTATACTTTTTTTTTTTTTTTTGTGGGTACCGGGGGGTCGACCTCAGGACCTCGCACGCCAGCAGGCGCCCGTGCCGCTGAGCGATATCACCGGCCCATTTTTCGTATGTGGGTTCCGGGAATCGAACTCGGGCCCTCGCGCTTGCCGGGCAGGCGCTTACGCCACTGAGCCATCTCACCAGCCCTAAACTTATACTTTTTTATAATTTAAAGAAGATGCAATGTTTCTGTTTTCTCCTCACTCTTCATCTGCAAGCTGTTCAGTGGAGGGCTTTTAAAGTAGCAATTGCTTGGTTTGCAAACATGTCCTTTTCTGTTGTTAAATGAAAGTTACAGAGCATGTGCCATAGCTAGCTGGTTTGAATAGGAGGTCACACATCTACACCTGTCTTTACACATCTACACCTGTCTTTACACTACACCTGTCATACACTGCATTTGAGAAGTATTCCATCTAGGACAAGTTTATGAAATTTGAGAATACATCTTAATATTTACTTTATGAGGTAAATATTTGATTTCCTAAAGTAGAAGTCAAGCTTTGCATAGTGGCGGTATCGTAACCAATGAGGTTTATCTGAGGCATGAGTGTTGCTAATTGAAAACAAAATAGAAGTGATCACGGGATTTTAAGACAATGTACATTTATTCTGTAGTTTGAAATTCTATTACAATATGTGAATATGTGTTGAAGTAGGACTCAAAGAACTTGTCTGTGAGTAACAGCTCATAAATCAGCATGGTACACTTCTTCAGGACCTCTGAGATAAGGCTCTGGGAGTTTTCAGATTTTCTTTCAATTTTTCTTGTTCTGCACAAAGTGAGCTCCAGATTATTTCCATGGCTATGTATATCTCAGTCTTGATTTGATTTTGGAGTAATCTTTTCCCTCAGATTCTAATTTGGCAAATTGGCTTAGGGTGAGAACAAAGCCAGAGAGAATAAAGATGCTTCATAGTTTATATTTTGTCCTGGGCACTGATGGGGAAGAGACCATATATGGATCCGGATAATGTGAATAAAAAAGTCCTTAATTTTAAAACACAAAACAATGATATAATTTACTAAATTATTGTTTGCAAACTTTCAGGTTCATCTATAGCCTGTCCAACCAATACCTCCCATTTTCTACTGAGTTGCTGTCTAAGAATTTATTTCTATGAAGTGTAAAAATTTTAACTTTATTTAAGCAACTACTCATAAATATATTTCATGTCATTGTTATAAAAGGTTGACAGATGTTTATTTCAAACTTAGATTTAAACTTATTTTAAAAATATATTTTTCATTTAATAATGCTCTCAGCACTTTGTCAGTTGCTAAGTTGATGAACATAGCATATGCAAAAATTGGATTGTTCCATGTTCACACTACCTGATAGATACAAATGGATTGCTAATCTACTCTGGTTTCTTTCAGTTCTGTGAAATGTGTGTTAATACTCTCTTGCAGCATTAAGATATGGTGTTTTAAAATGCTGAAAAATGCCTTTGATTTCTTTCTCTGATAAGTATTGAATATTACTAAGAGTTCCAATAGAATCAAACATCTGGTAATCAAGCTTTTTGGACCACAGTTGAGTCTTCTTAGTCAACCCTTCTATCTTAGCTTCAACATAAACATAAGCAAGATATTTATTTATCACTGTAGTGACAGGCGATAGAGAAGAAATTCACAACAATGGATCACTACTGAGGTGTACCAATTGAGAGTTAGTTAAAATCATGTATCTCTACCTCCCCATCAATTGAAACTTTTTCCATGAAAATCATATTTGTGAAGTCACATATGCTAAGATATACATTCTCATTCTGAATCAAGTATAAAATCATGTTTTGGGGTTGGCATGTAGCTCAGTGGTAGAGTGTTTGCAAAGCACAGGGTTCAGTTCCCAAAATGATAAAAAATGCTTTGCATTGAAGATTTTATTCTGAATTATAGTATTTTTAGTATATGTTTGTAATATATAATAATTGCAATCATTTTGGTGATATACACATATATATATGTGTGTATATATATATATATATATATATTGCATCTTGATAATTTTTATTCTCCCTTCACTCCAGTCTCCTTTCCCTCCTTCCATAGGTCCCTTTCCCATCTCCACAAACCCTACCTCTATGTTTTTCACCATCTTTCTTTTATTTTGCTCTTTAAATTGTCTGTAGTTTGCTTTTCTCATATGGGACAGATCATGTGATATTTAGTCTTCTGTATCTGACCTACTTCACATAATATTATGGTCTAAAGATTCACCAAGTTTCCTACAAATTACTCAAATTCATCCTTCCTTGTGGTGGATTGATCCTCCGTTGTGTGTATATATCACATTTTCATTATCTACTAATCCTTTGATGGGCATAAATGCCACTTCCATAGTTTAGAAATTGTGAGTTGTACTGCTTTAAACTTCGGCGTGTATTTATCACTGTGGTATGATGACTTTGACTTTTTCAGGAAGATATCCAAAGAGGTATAGCTGGGTCAGATGGAATTTCTATTTTCATATTTTTGAAAAATGTCCATACTAATTTCTGTAGTGGTTGTACTAGTTTACATTCCCACTAACAATGTAGAGTTTCCTAGGGCCATTTGTTAAAGAAGCTCTCTTTCTCCAGCATACATTTTTAGAAAAATTGTTAAAAATAAGATAATGTAAGGTGCTTGAGTTCATTCTGCATACTCAGTTCTATTCTACTGGTTAACTTGTGTGCTTTTATATTAACAGCATGCTTTTTTATTATTCTAACTTTGTACTGTAATTTGAAATCTTGGACTGTAATGCCTTCTGGTTTGCTCTTATTGCTTAGAATAGCTTTGGGTATTCTGGTTTTTTCTTGTTCCACCTAAGTTTTAGGATATTTTTTCTAGCTCTGTGAAGAATGCTATTGGTATTTTGATTGGAATTGCATTAAATCTATTTATCATTTTTAAATATATTTGTTTTCACAATATTTTTTCTGCCTATACAGGAAGAGGTGATGTCTTTCTATTTTATAATGTCCTTTTGCAAGCTCTTTTTTTTTTTTTTTCAGAGTACTATAACTTTCATTGTAAAGGAATTTCACTTTCTTGGTTAGGTTTATTCCTAGGGATTTACTTTTTTGAAGCTACCATGAATGAAATTTTTCCTGATTTTTTTTTTGTTAGGGGGCTTATCATTTGTGTGTATGAACAATATTAACATTTTGTGTTGATTTTTTATACTGCCATTTTGCTGAATTTGTTTGCTCATTCTAAGTCTTGCAGTGGCTTTTTACAGTTTGAGGCAAGGCCATTCTATACCTATGTTTGGCGAAGATTTTATCATAAATGGATGTTGGATTTTGTCAAAGGTTTCTTCTGTATCTATTGAGATAATCACGTGGCTTTTAGCCTTTGGTTTATGTGGTGTGTTACCTTTATTGATTTACATATTGCATTACTGGGATGAATTCATTTTGGCCCTAATATATGATCTGTTTAATGTTTTCTTTTTATGTGGGTACTGGGAGTCAACCTCAGGACCTCGCACTTGCCAGCAAGCACTTGTGCTGCTGAGCGATATCGCTGGCCCTTTTTTTCCTTTATGTGGGTTCCAGTAGTCGAACTCAGGACTTCGTGCTTGCCGGGCAGGCGCTTATGCTGCTGAGCCATCTCACCGGCCCTGTTTAATGATTTTTTGAGTTCTTTTTGCAAGTATCTTGTGGAAGATTTTTGTATCTATGTTTATTAAAGAATTTGGTATAAAGTTTTCTTTCTTCTTTCTTGTTTTGCTTGAGTCATTTTCAGGTTTTGGAATCAAAATAATGTTTGCTTCAGAAGCTGAATTTTGCAGTGTTCCTTCCCTTTCAATTTCATAGAAGTGTTTGAGAAGTATTGGCACTAGCAATAATCTGATGATCTGGTAAAATTCAGCAGTGAATCCATCACATTCTATATTTTTTTGCTGTATTGAGATAGTTTATGTATTAATGGATCAATTTTGGTAACTCGCATGTGGCTAAGAATATGTCTATTTCTTCCAGATTCTCCAATTTATTGGAATATAAGTTTTGAAATAGTTTCTTATAACCCTCTGGATTTCCACTTGTCCCTTGTTATTTTACCATTTTCAATTTTAATTGCATTGATAGGAGTCTTTTCTTCTTCTGTTAAGATTGTGTAAGAGTTTATCAACCTTGTTTATCCTTTCAAGCAACCACTCTTTGATTCATTGGTCCTTTGCAATTTTTGGTCTCAATTTCATTAATTTCTGCTTTGATCTTTATAAATGTTAACTTACATGTTTTAGATTTGGATTGCTCTTGTTTTATCTAGGAACTTGAGATGCATCATTAAACTATTAATTTGAGATGGGTCAATATTTTTAATGTGGCTATTCACAACTATAAACTTTCTTCTTAAAACTGCTTTTATGCTATCTCAAAGGTTTAGTATGTTGTGCTCCCATTGTCATTTGATTCCAGGACCATTTGAAATTATTCCATTATTTCCTCTGTTACCCATTGATTGTTGGAGAACTTATTATTTAATTTTGTATTTTTGGATAGTTTCTGTAGTTTCTTTTGATATTGATTTCTGCTTTCATTCTATTGTTTTCTGATAGGATGCAAGAGGTTATTTTAATTCTTTTTTATTGATTTAAGCTTCATTTATGGCCTAATACACGGCCTATTTTGGAGAAAAATTTGTATGCCACTGATAAAAGTTTTTATGCTGTTGGTATTAAATGAAATACTCTGTACACAAGTGAAGACCATTTTTTTCAACGGTGGGGTTTAACCCTAGTATTTGTTGATTTTTTGGTCTGGTTAACCTATTTCTGAGTGTGGGCTACTAAAGTATCCCACTATGATTGTATTGGTGTGTATCAGTCTTTTATGTCAAGTAGTTTTTATTTTATGAAATTGGGTCCACAAACACTTGGTGTGTGTATATTTACAATTGTTATCTCTTCCTGTTGAATCTTCTATGTACCAGAACATAGTGACGTTCTTTTCCTCTTCTGATCAGTTTTGGCTTCAAGTCCACTTGGTCTGAAAATAGGAAAGCTACACCTCCTTGATTTCAAGCTGTTGTTGCATGGGTACTAATTTTTCTTCTTTCACTTTCTGTCCATGTGTTCCTTTTTGAATGAGGTACATTTCTTCCAGACATCACATGGTCAGGTTTTGTTTTTTAATCCAACTCCCAATCTGTGCCTTGTGAATGAGAAGTTAAAAAAATTTAAATTGAGTGTTATTTTTTTCAGTTTTTATTTTTTATCAGTGCATGTTTGCAGTACATAATTATTACATTCCTCCTGGAGATTTGGTATAATTACATGATACATTTTAATTTGTCTTTATCCCCTTCCCTTCTTCTCCCTCTCCCCATCCTCCTAATGAGAGGTATTTATTTAATCTCCTCATTGCATTGTTTTTCTAGCACTGATTCCTCTATATTTTCCTTTGATTTAATAGCTCTTCCAATTAGATGTATTCTTTCCTCTGAGCTCTTTCATGATGCTAGCCTTGCTCTCTCTGTTTAGGATTCCATTGAGTATTTTCTGGCATGTGCTGGTCATTGATTTTTTGAGGTGGTCCTTGTCATGGAAAGTCTTTATTTCTCTGTCAATTGTGAAGAATAATTTTGCAGAACATAGCATTCTTAGTTCACAATTTGCTTTGAGCTTGAATGATTTCACTCCAAAACCACTCCTGACCTTTTGAAATTTTTGTTAAGATATCTGTTCTTATTATGATAGACTTCCTTTTATAAGTTACTGGGCATTTTTCTCTCACATCTTTTAGAATTCTCTTTTTGTGCTGAACTTCTGAGATTTTGACCATGACTGTGGAGAGGTTATTTTCTGGTCATCATTATTTGGATTTCTATATGCCTCATTTATCTGAATATGGAATGTTTTCTCTATTCTTGGAAAATTTTGGCTATAGTTTCATGGAATAATTTTTCATTCCTTTGGCATCATCCTTGAACCTTTCATTCACTTCTATATTGTTAGGTTTGTTATTTTTTTCAATCATGTAGATGTTGAATCTAGCTTCCATGGTGTCTTGTTTTTAGTGGATCACTGAGAGTGTGACCTGTTGATTCAACCTTGTCTTCAAGTTCAGATCACCTCTCCTCAGATTGCTCATACCTATTGTCTATATTCTCAAGTGCATTTATCCTATAGAAGATATTTGCTTGATTCCTTTTTAAATTTCCAATTCTTCACAAAAGTCTTCATTCATATCTTTCATCATTTTCATTAATCCAATCAACATTAATTTGTGTCTTCTTTAAGCTCATTGAACATTTTATTAATTCCTTTGTTTATTTAAATTTTTGAGCTGACTAAAAATCATATGAATTTGATTATTTGTTTCTTCTTTGATCTCTTCAAATATTTTACCCACCTGGTTTTTGAGTTCTTTATCTGAAGTTTTCTCCACTTCAGTGCCAGTGAGATTAGCTTTGAGGGAATTAAGAGTTTTGGAGGCATCTTTGTTTCCTCATGAATCTATTTTTTTTTTTTTTGTGGGTACCGGGGGGTTGACCTCAGGACCTCGCGCACCAACAGGCACCCGTACCGCTGAGCGATATCACCGGCCCCTTTTTCGTATGTGGGATCTGGGAGTCAAACTCGGGCCCTTGCGCTTGCAAGGCAGGCGCTTACACCGCTGAGCCATCTCACTGGCCCCATGAATCTATTGTTTTTGTGCTGACTGTTGAAGATTGGTTAGGATAGAAAAACTGTGTCACCTCGGTGGAGATCTCTTTAGTTGTGTGTTTCCCTGTGATTTGATTCTCTCTTTTGTTTTGGTGTATGTATACCTACTTAACCTACTGCATGTAGTAACATAAGTCCTGTTCACTGCATTATATGGAGAAAACAGATAGTTTGCATTGGTGTCCACAGAACTAACTATATATCTAACATAGTATTAAAACTTGTTTTTATAATATCCTACTTTACAATAACCCATGAAGACTATATAATAGTATTGGTGATAAATAGCCTGAAATATAGCAGTAAGGGATGCAGTAAAGCAGAAGAAAATTGATAACATTATTTCAGAAATCAGAACAAAGGAAAGAGAAATAACATCAACTGAAGGAAAGAAAATAGATAAGAATTCAATAATAGTTTTATATATCAAATGGTGGGATGGAAGAAAGGGATTTTGAGAGGTTATTTGGAGGGGTGCAAAAAAGAAAAAAGGAGGGAACTGTAATTGGAGATTGTGGATAGCTGTATGAAGGTCGTAATCAACTAATATGCTGACAGAAAGCTTGTCTTTGTATTTACCATACACAATTTTTGCTGAGGGGTAAACTAACATGCCCATGAAAGATCCTAGAACCCTACTTATTTCTTTGTCTCCATTTAACATATACAAATACCTTACATATATACATACATACACATGCATACATGCACACACACAGAGAGGGTAATTCCACACACACAAGAAAAAAACAAAGGCAAAGAAGCCTCTCAGTCCTTTTTATATTGCAGTCAGAATTTGAACAGTGGATTCTTCCCTCTTAGTTCAAGGATGGAGAAATCTTGTCATGTAGCAGTAGTGGGAGTCTGAGCTGGAGTTCTCTGTGGTTGTGACTGTGAAGTTAGATGTGTTGACAGACAGTTGAACTTGTTCCACTCCGATGATTTAGTCTCTTGTTATGAGTAAGGGGTTTTAGGGGCCCAGACAGACTGCCAAGGCTGCTTGTCATTTCCTCCACAGGCAGAGCTCTGTTGGTCACAGCTGCATCCTTGTGGGTGTGACTATCTGGAAGTTTTTGCCTCTGTCTTATGATCGGACACCTTCAATTTTCTCAGATGGCTGGAGGGCACAGCAGGGCTGGTCAACTGCCAGTCTTCCACTAATCTCAGGAGCTGTTTTCCTCATGACACTCTCTGCTTCCACTGATATCTACTCCCGGCATACCTGTCCAGGCAAGCACACTGGGCAACAACTTCTGATCCTGCCGCTCCTCTCCAGCTCTTCACACTCTGACCACACCTCTCCAAGAGTCTCTATGCAGCCCATGCATTGGGCTTTAGGCATCAGTGGAGGAGGATCATTTTGCTGGGAATTTAGTAGCATTTGGGGGCCAAGATGAAGGTGCTCACAGGGACATAGAGCTTATCAGATTTTGATGAGTGGGTAGATCCTGTACAGGCACCAAACACTGCAGTGTTTGATGGGTGGAAGGTGGGTGGAACACCACAAAGTCACTGAACTAGGTTGCACTTTGGACAGGGGCAATGGGAGAGTGCCAACCCTGTCTCTGCTCCAGTGTCTTTTCTTCAACCTTGGATCCCATCAGTCACAGCCAGTTCTTGTAACTCAGACACACTGTCCCATAAATCACATAAGGCCTGAGTCTGAGTCTCTAAGCAGAACTGTGCCCTTGTTTGTTTCTGTTCCCAAGGCTCAACAGTCCTAATTCAGTCACTGCCCTCAGTGATTCTCTAGGCTGCCCTTCACTGGCACTCTAATCTAAGGAGGCTCTTTCCTGCAAATATCTCACTTGCTAGTTGCTCTCTCTCTTTCTCTCTCCATGAAAAGGAAGTTAGGACAGGAGGGCCCTGGGTTGTGGTTGCTAGGCTGTGCACAGATCACAGCAGCTCTGCAACTGCTGCTGTACTTGTTTTATTCCTCAGGATGATAGATCCTTTCTCAAGATGTATACCTAAAATGTACCAATAAAATTAATTAATTAAAAATAAAGATAGTGTGCTCACCAGACCTGGGCTGTAAGCAATGCCAGAATTAAGAGATGGCCGGGCTTCTTTCTCTAAACACCCAGATACTAGAATATATCTAGTGTGCTTTTCCTTCAAGTTGTTTTCCCAGTTTTGGATTTTGTACACCCCCCATCCCAGTACCCGTGGATCTTGCTGAGCAACTTCTGAGTAACTCTCTGTGTTATAGTATTTATAACTGCAGCTTTACTGTTACTTTTATGTTTTAATGTGCAAGTTAAGCACAATCGATCATCTTTTGATATACAAACATTTAATGAAATTGTAAGAATGTACATAAACAATATGATAAGTAATCATATATTGTTTAAAGATTGAGATATGCTTTGAGAAATGCATCTTTTGGTAATTTCATCATCGTGCAAAAGTCAGAGTATGATTATACAAACTAAGATAGCTGCAACATTACCAGGTTATATAATCTTGTTGGACCACTGTCATATATATGGTCCATGGATGGCTGAAGTTTTGGCTTTGGTACATGACTGTATATTAGTCCAAATGAACTAATTGGTGTTAAATTCATATATATTACCTTGGGCCTAATCTTTAAGAATACAAGAATCACTAAGATTCTAAAAGGTTCTCTTGGAAAAATAAACTTACATCTTATATTTATAAAATTTTTTTTGTGGGTACCAGGTGTTGACCTCAGGACCTCTCACGCCAGCAGGTGCCTGTGCTGCTGAGCTATATCACCGGCCCTTTTTTTGTATGTGGGTACCAGCAGTCAAACTCAGGACCTCACGCTTGCCAAGCAGGTGCTTATGCCGCTGAGCCATCTCACTGGCCCATAAATTTTTTTAAAAGTACATTGAACATTAACTTATTGATTCATATAAATTTCCCATACTTAAATATTTCATACTATGATAAGAAAGGCAATGGAAGCAAGAAAGCACAAGAGTGACTGCCCTTAGAAGCATGAAGCTCTGTGATAAGATGTGTAATTCCATATGAAATGAATCACATTAAGTAATTGATTCTTTTATGACCTCTGTTTCTCATCTTTGCAATATGGCAAACATTAGCTGGATCATTTATTTTAAGAGTAACAGAAACCAGACACTCCAGTATTAAAGGGAAAATACATTACTTTCCCCTTTTCATACTTTTCAGTAGGGAAACCAAAGCATTATGATATAGTGAAAGAACACTAAACTTAAAGATCAATATTAAGATTTTTGGCCTGACTTTAGGCTGTGGAATTCTGTACAAGTACCTTCATATTTTGATGGATAATTGCCCTATTTTATGAAGTGTTGTAGCTGGTTTTGGCCAGATACAAATTGTATAGCTTATATTGTCTATAATTCTGTGATCCCGACATTCCTTGTCTATTCCATATAAAAGTTTTTATATAAACCCCATTTGTAGTAGATAATTTTTGCAATGAGAATTGTTCTCAGAAAAAAAATATATTCTCCTGTTTCTAGTTCCATGCAAAGAGAAATTGTCTTATGTCTTTTGAAGTAGAGAATGTGAAACTATAACCTTTTCCTCCAGTTTTTCAGGGTGTTGGTTTCCTGTTTCAGGAAGCAATCTTATTATTTCACTGCCAGCTGTAGAGGCTTTTCTCTTCCCTAGCTTTTCATTTTGTTTGACATGTGTCAGCTTTTGTTCCTTTAATAAAACAAATGGCAGATAATGAATACTGTTTCTTATTCCTAAAATTTGTGATATCAATGCTTCCTCATTCTTTTCATCAGAGAATTTACCTAATTTCTAATGGGTCCCTGTGTTGAGGTTAGCAACAATGTCAATTAATTAAAATGAGACATTCAAGAAATTACAGCTGAACAGATATCAGGGAATAAATGTGTATAACAGGCCAACACCGAACCCCTGCTTTACTTTATGGTATCACCAGCATGACACTGGCTCAATATTTGGCCTGCCCTAAGATTCTTCAAATCCCATTTCCAGAAGTATAACTCAAGAAGGATTTCCACAGAGTGAGATAGCAAGAAAGAAATGCCTCTGTATAATGCATATGTCAGGTCATCAATGTGCAGAAATGGTTGAGTTTTACTTCACCTCCCTTGACACACCCAGAAGCAGCAGGGAGGAAAATGTGGGCAAAGAACAAGCTGTTTCTTAAAACAATAACCATCAGAGCAGGAGGCCAAGGTATAGATTTTCTATCTTCTCTTATGCCTATGTGATTGACAAGCAGAAGATTGTTAGCTAAAAATCTGGCTGTTCTTGGTGTTTTCACACTAATATCTCTTCAGAAATGTAAAGGATGAGTAGAAACTGCATTTAAGCAAGGTGAAGTGACAAAGTTAGGCTTATAATTCAAGGTTCCTGGATTCCAAAACCTCACCAGTTAACTGATGTTTCCTTTTCTTTGAGTTAAATCCCGCAAGTCTTACTTTGCTTGCAACACATATCTACTACCATCTGCCAATTGAAAGTGTTTAAAGGATTGACTTACAAGGCACCACAACTTTCCCAGAGCCCAGACAGACTCACCTACCATGTAGTATTTTTTAAGCATGTAGAAGAACTCAATCCCCAAAGACACAGTTTACCCAGAAAGGGAAATATTTATCTAGTTTCCATCTTCAGTGAGGAGAAAAATTATTTAAACAAATCCTAGTATCAGGTTGAAGAGTTTGACTTTACTATTCAAAGATGCAGGTTAGAATCATAACTCTATTTCTTGCTGTGAAAATTTAAATCAACTACTTTGCCTCTCTGAACATCAATTTCTTCAATGATTAACACATCATTCAGACTATTATGAAGATTGAGTAAATAAGATAACGGGTGTTGAGCATTTATCAAATATAGGGCATATAGTATTCAAGACATGTTAGTGACTATTATTACGAACAACTTTCACTCAAATTTCTACAAAAATCTTTGTTAGCAAATATATACATACATACACACATACACACACACATATATATGTATATGTATATATCCACCCTTACATGCATACGTATACACATGTATATATAGTATTTATACAAATGAATATATAGTGTATATATATGTGTATGTGTATGTATATGTATTTTTGTTTACTTCTACACCCTTGTTAGCACAAGGTAAGCTTCATATGAACAGTAATTGTGTTGACGTTGCTCATTTTTTCTGCAGCATTTAGTTCAGTGCTTTCTCAGAGTACACAATTAACACATATTCACTTAATGAATGAGTTAGATGGTGCCCATAGGTACAGAAACTTTGTGCTAGAGTCAGAATTAACATAAATGGAATTGATTACATTGAAACTTTTTTTGTACTTTGAGTATGTCATAGTAATGCTATTTTTCTTTAATATTTGATATTTAATGTGGGGAACCATCTAGAAGCTATTTGTCCTTCTCCGACATGTTTTCAAATATTTTGATCTTTTTCTTTAATATATATTCCTCATGAAGTTACTTTTTTCCATATGATGGTGAAGATATTAACAACAACAATAATATGGAGCTATGGTACATCTATGTTTAAAGGATTATAACCCAGGGATTAATGAGGAAAATATCTGATACTCACATCAAGTTTCTGTGTTTTTAGATATCAGCGTAGGTTAAAAAGAAGTCTGTCTAAAGCCTAGTCACTGTCTTTTATTAACTTTCACATCTCTAGTGTACACACACATACACACCCACAACATACCTTAGCTCCACACTATTTTCTCCTGTTAGGATCCATGTCTTTGAAAAGAGTATAACCAACAAAGACCAAGGAGAAGAATCCTAAGGAAGATTTGTGTTAGATTGTGGAGTTTATAAACAAAGACCAACAAACTGCACAAGGGAAGCCTGTTATCCAAATCTCTTCCATAATAATATTTATTGGAGTTGTTTTCTTGCTCATCTAATTTCTTTATAGTTATCTTTATTTTCTTCAAATAGTTTTCATTTCACAATTGTCCCATGTAGGGTATTTTTTAAAGGTTATTTATTATTAGAATACTTTTTTTTGGAAAAAAAAAAAACTGAGTATAAAATTCAGAAAGCCAGAGGTCTTCTTCCTACAGCAGGAAATTGCAATAAGCTTACAAAGATTTAAAAATGTCTGCTACTTCCTCACAAAATCAAATAATGCACCTAAAATGATGTAGTGATATAAGGATAACATCTTATTTCAGATTACCCGTGACCGAACTCAAAGGTTTTGAATATGCAAGTGCAATTAAATAAAGTCTATTTTCCCAGTATTAAAGTTATATAATTGAAAAATCAGTGTTCATGTCCTTTACCCCAACACAGCAAAAAAGCCTTCCTCTACCAAGGAGTCACCCTATAGTTCAGACTCACATATAATGAGAGGTTGTGTGATAGATTAAAATGTTAGCTGGATATTGAGCAACATAAGTTCTAGCTCTATTTCCACAACTAAGTTTTACCACCTTATTCCAGTTATTTCTTCTCTAGTTCCAGGTTGCAAAATTTGTAAACAGGGATAATGGGCTATAGTATCTAATGGATTTTCAATAGTCTTTAATTCCCTAAGATTCCTTATTAGATTAGAAAAGAGTGTAATTTATTTTATTTTATTTTTTGCCTTGCTCTATTCTATAACAAACTTATTATTTCAAAGATCATGCAGTAGCTTTGTTTTAACACTTGTAATATAATACCTGTGAAGGAAGTAGTTGTATCTTGGTTTCAAACACCACAAGGGCTTATGCAATGATTTACTAATTTGACAATTATTTTAATGTCTAAGATTTTAGGGTAAATGTGTGGAAACTTATTACTTCATTTAACCTTAGTGATCCAATCAATAGAGGAGGCACGCACACATATTAAGGCCTCCAAATAAGTTTAAATTGTTGGCTATTTTAGAAGATCATAGGAGAATTATCATGGTAGGTGAGATTCATCTCAAAATTAAAATAACATTTTCTATGCATATATTTTACATCTCACATAACCTGGCAATAAACTCATCCCTTCAATGAAACCTTTTACAACTTGCTCCACTCAACTCTTCTGACTTCTTTCTGCACTTAATTTGCTTTTTATTTTTGTTCCCATTTGTGCATACACACTGTCATCTATAGGTGTAAGTATCCTTTTCTTCAATCCATGAATATATTTCCAGCTCTTGAGTTCAAATAGCAGGTTTTCTTGAGAGGATTCCTACTGAGGACTGTCCCACTCCTGTCTTACTCAAATGGGTTTAATGGTCTTTATAAAATACAAAGCCATTTAAGTAAGTTAAGGCCTATTTATTTGTAAGAAACATTATTTGCCACATATTTTTGGAAGAAAAAAGAACTGGAGTTCTGTAGATTTGGCGTTCAAGATCAGGGTCAGAAGAAATACTTTTCATGATGTTGAATGAATGTGAACACCAGTGTCATTTCTCCTTGTGTTGTTTATCTGAAGCTTGATGGGGACTTTGGCTACATCTGTGCTGACTGTGTCAGCACATACAAGAACAGTGTGTGCTTTCTCAGATGGGTGGCTTTTTAATGCTCAGTTCACTGCAGTGATTCTACTTAAGCAGGACCTTGGAAAAGATAAGGAACGGCCAAAAAACAAAACACACAGCATGTTACTGTGTGGCAAAAGGAGCCGCAATTCTAAAGGGAAATTACAAGTTAAAAATCAGTATTTCTGTTCTTTCAAAGGAAGTAACAGAAAACTTGAGCAAATTCCCATTCAGGGGCACTCAACATGCATGAAATTCTTTGGGTTATTATTAGTTCTGAGGCTATGTTTGCCTTTGCCAAAATACACTAATAATACCAAAACTCAAGAAAGGGTAATACTGGAAAATGACTCATTTACATTTTCTAGCCCTCCTCCCTTCAGTGGTTTGTCAAGGAATGTAGAGGCATATACCTTCCCTCCTGGTGTTATTTATTCATGGATACACGTATAACACCTGTCTCAGTTCCCAGTAGCCACAGTTTTAATAAAATGTACATAAAATTCTATATAAAAAGGTCAATGTTCTCCAAAAATTTCTCACGTTCAGAATTTCTGTTATGAACTAATATTAGCACGGATTACATGTTATGCACAGAATCAGCATATCATGCACCATTCCAGTGCTGCAGCTGTGTTGTAGATTATGGTAAACTTAGCTGTGTTAAGTTTTTCCCTACTATTCTTTTCTATTTAGGGTTGTTACACTTCAAAGGTCAGGGCATTGGTATCTTCGAATCCCTAATAAGAGTGGCTAAGCCTCTACACCCTTCTTTTCCAGGACTCCACACTCCTATTCAGATTGTGCTTACATTTGCTCTAAAACTTCCACAGTCTATATGTAAATGCATTAAAAATATTTGATAACATGATATCATGGAAACTGTACATGGTAAGAAATTAGAATATCACTAGCACACAGAGAGAAAATGGGTAGATTAGATAGCGATATCTACTAGGTAGATAAATAGAATTAAGAGCTATACCTGTCATACCCCTTCTATATGTGTTTTTGTGTGTTTATTTATTCATTTGTTTTGGTACTGGGAATCAAACTCAGGACTCCATGCTTGGCAGGCAGGCACTGTGCCACTGAGTTATATCCCTGGCCCTTTGTGTATTTAAAGATAAACACAACTGTACAAATAAATCCTGGAAATGAACAGCAAAGTAAAGCCAAAAAATGAAAAAAAAACTGGGTAGACCCTTCACAAAACTAGGAATATTAATGACCAATAAATACATTAAAAAGATACACAAATATCATTCATCCTTAGGAAAATTCAAGGTAAACTCAACACACAAAAATAAATAGCATTCCTGTACACTAATAATGAATTCACCAAGAAAGAAATTAGGAAAACAATACTATTCACAATAGCAACAAGAAAAATTAAATACCTAGGAATTAACCTAACCAAGAATGTGAAAAACTGTAGTACTCTGAAAAAGGAGATCAAGAGGACATCAGAAAACAGAAAGATACCCCATGTTCCAGAATAGGCAGAACCGATATCGTCAAATCGGCCATAGTTCCAAAATGGACATGCAGATTTCATGGAATCTCAATAAAAATACCAACAACATTGCTAACATAACTAGATAAAAACAATTCTAAAATTCATATGGAAATACAAGAGACCCAGAATAGCCAAAGCAATACAGGGCAACAAAAGCAAAGCAGGAGGTATCACAATTCTGGACTTGAAATTATATTACAAAGCCACACTGAAAAAACAGTATGGTACTGGCACAAAAACAGACATATGGAAAAATGGAACAGAATAGAGTATGCAGCAACAATCCATGGCGTAGTCCACCATCTGATCTTTGACAAAGGCGATCTTTGACAAAACATATGCTGGGGAAAGAGCCTCTTTAACAAATAGTGCAAGAAAAACTGGTTGTTCATATACAGAAGTCTGAATTTAGACAATTATTCCTCACTGTACATTAAACTAAAATCAAAGTGAATCAAAGGCCTACATGTTAAAATAGAAACATCTAATTTGCTGGAAGATGGAATAGGTACAATTCTTGAAGACACAGAAGTATCAAGGGTTTTTTTAATAGAACCGCAACTGCACAACAAATAACATCAGGAACCAACAAATGGGATCATATCAAATTAAAAAGCTACTGCATTGGAAAGGAAGCTATATCAAAGTGAAGAGACAACCTACAAAATGGGTAAAATTTTGCCAGCTGTTTCTTGGACAAGGGCATAGAATATATAAAGAACTCAAAAAAAATTAGCCCTTGCCCCAAGTGAAAGACCCAATTAAAAAATGGACAACTGAACTGAATAAACACCTCTCAGATGAAGAAGTTGAAATGATCCATAAATACCTGAAAAAATGTTCAACATCTCTGGCCATTAGAGAAATGCAAATTAAAACAACACTGAGATTTTATCTTACTCCTCAAAGAGTGACTATCTGTTGGGGACCAGGGGGTAGGAAATATTTTACTATGCTGGGGACCAGGCTATTTGACTGCAGTCCCATGATCTCAAGGCTGGTGAGACCTTGCTTTAGGAACAGGGAAGTGTGCAGAAAACTGCCATGCCTCCTGGCTGTGCAGAGAAAGCTTGCAACCACAGCAATCCTAAGGCAAGAAAACATCTACTGATGACAATCTAAAGAATGCAGGCATACTGATATGAAGAAGGACTTGTTCTCCATTTCTTTGTTCCTCTTTTACTGCAATTGCTATTCCATGAAAAGTACACTATGTCTCCTCTGCTCCTCTCTTGCTAATAAAAGTGGGCTGACAGTGGAGATTGGTGTGCTCATCCACTAGACAGGTTCCTCCTGGTCCCCTTGTACATTGAATATTGTCTTTTGTCTTTCTTTATTTCCCCAACATTCTCCCCTCAGGTATCAGGGGGTCTGATCAGCCCCTGGCAACTATCATCAAGAAACCAAGCAATAGCAAATGCTATTGAGGCTGAAGGGAAAAAGAAAACCTTCTGCATTGCTGGTGGGAATGGAAGCTAGTAAAACACTATGGAAATCTATATGAAGATGCCTTAGGAAACTAAAACTAAAAATTCTATTCTACCCAGCTAGTCCCCTTCTAGGTATCTTCCCAGAAGATTCAAATAATTTATATTACTGTGATACATGCATGCCTATGTTTATATCAACACAATTCATAATAGCTAAATCTTATATATATATATATATATATATATATATATATATATATGCCCATCAACAGATGAGTAGTTTAAAACAATATGGAATTTATACAAAATGTGGTACTACTCTGTCATAAAGAAGGACAAAGATGCGTAATTTGTAGGAAAATGGATTTACCTTGAGACCATACTGTTAAGTGAAATAAATCAGATATATAAGCTTAACTATCACAGGATTTTTATTATATGAGATACTGAAAATATAAATAAAGAGCAAAACAAAATATAACAGGAAATAGAGTTTTTCTTGTTTTGCAAAAGTGAAGTGGATCATTAGATTGAGTACAGGAGGAAGGAGGGGAAGGGAAGGAGATGAAAATAAAGAATTAAGATGTGTCAAGAAGAGCTACCAACTCCCCATGAGGTAGTATTTGTATCCTGCAAACACGTTGTAACAAAAAATTACCGGGCCCCAAATGGCCATGACTTCATGATTCCATTTTCTGAAGTTCCATTATAGGAGAAAATAGCAACCAGATATGGAAATAAGAGAAGTGATGCATCTGGAAGGTGCAAAGTGATATACAAGAAGGGGACACAAGAGAACTTATGGTGATAGCAATGCTTTATATCTTGATTGGGGTATTAGATTCAGGTGTAGATATTTGTCAAAACTAATCAAAGTACACATTTACTATCTGAGCAGTTTATTGAATGTAATCATAACTCAATAAAAAAGAATGTCATAGCCAAAGTTGATTAGATATTAGCCTGAACTATGTTTAGATACTGATTTCCATTTCCAAAGCTAGACACAGTGGTCTTGATAGTTTCTAACTTGGATTAATTCCAAAATACAGCTGTAATGCAGGAGAGGGAACAGCCAGATGTAATATGGAAATATGAACAAACTTGGGACAAATATGTACACTTGGGAAGATTGCCTATAATTAAAATTAAATTGTAAAATAGATCCTTTACATATTTTTTGTTTTTGGCAAATATTGAAAATAGTGTGTTGACATGACTTTTCAATAAGAAGATATAGTTTTTTCAAAGTAATTTTAAAACCAAGGGAATGATTTAAATGATTGTCTCCAAATACAGTCTTTCCAGAAGTGAATTGACATTTTCCCTTCTGGAGACAGAATACTGTCACCAGTTTTGCAATGATACTTTTTCAGTTAACTAAAATAACCAAAGTTCAACTGAACATATATCACTGAGGAGCATAATACATAAAACATGAAACCAGAGTTACTTGGAGTTAAAGATTATGGGAAAAGTTTCAAGTTCAGCTCTTCTGTTTCTTTCATCACTTGTCTCTGAAGACACTCCTCCCTTTGTCGAAGTCCGAGACTTAAAAATCACCAACCAATTAAAAAATACTAATGAATTTAGTATTCTTTGGAGAATTAAAGGTATGAACTTGAGCTCTGAAATCTATTCAACCACTAGAAACTTTAGCAAGTTTGAGAAATATGTATGTGTGGCCAGTGAATCACATACTAGTGTGGTAAACAGAGTGATCAAACTGAATTTGATAAAAGTCATTTATGACAAACCAATAGCCAACACTACATGAAATGGGGAAAAACTAAAAGCATTCCCATTAAAATCAGGAACAAGGCAATAATGCCCACTATCACCAATTTTGTTCAACATAGTACTCAAAATTTTAGCCAGACCAATCAGGCACGATAAAGAAAGAAATAAAAGGGATACATATAGGAAAGAAAGAAGTCAAATTATCATTATTTACAGATGACATGATACTCTACATAGAAGACCTAAAGTATTCCACCAGAAAACTCTTAGAATTAATAACCAGCTTCAGCAATGTAGCAGGATATAAAAACACACAAAAACCAATAGCGTTCGTGTACATCAATAATGAACTCAATGAGAAGGAAATTATGAAAACAGTACTATTCATAGTACCACCAAAAAAAATTAAATACTTAGGAATTAACCTAAACAAGGAAGTGAAAGACTTCTACAAGAAAAACTATGATATATGCAAAAGGAGATTGAAGGGGGCATCAGAAAATGGAAAGATGTCCCCTGTTCCTGCATAGGCAGATCCAGTATTGTCAAAATGGCCATACTTTCAAAACTCTTATACCAGTTCAATGCAGTCCCAATCAAAATAACAATAGCATATACTTCACAGATCTAGAGAAAACAATCCTAAAATTCATATGGAAACAGAAGTGACCCAGAAAAGCAAAAGTAATCTTGAGCAACAAGAGCAAAGCAGGAAGCATCACAATATCTTACTTCAAGCTATACTACACAGCAACAGTGATTAAAACCATCATGGTACTGGAAGAAAAACAGACATGTGTATCAGTGGAACAGAAAAGAGGGTACAGAAACATCCTCAGATACATTCAGCCGCTTGATCTTTGACCAAGGGGCCAAAAGCATACTTTGGAGGGAAGATAGGCTATTGGAAAAATGGTGTTGGGAAAACAGAATATTTTTGCAGAAGATTGAAGCTGGACCCATATTTCTCACCATGTACTAAACTAAAATCAAAATGGATCAAAGATCTAAACATTAAAGCAGAAACATTGAACATACTGGAAGATAAAATATGTAAAACACTTCAAGTCATAGGTATAGAAAGTATTTCCTAAATAGAACCAGAAAGACACAAGAAATAAGTTAGAAAAACAAATGGGATTACTTTGAATTAAAAAGATTCTGCAGGGCCAGTGAGATGGCTCAGTGGTGTAAGCTCCTGCCTGGCAAGCGCGAGGCCTGAGTTCGACTTCCAGAACCCACATACGAGAAAAAGGGCCGGTGATATTGCTCAGCGGCATGGGCGCCTACTGGCGTGCGAGGTCCTGAGGTCAACCCCTGGTACCCACAAAAATAAATACATAAATAAAAATTAAAAAATAAAATAGATTCTGCATAGCAAAGAACCATTAGTAGAGTGAAGAGATAAACTACAGAATGGGGAAAATTTTCCAGCTATTACTCAGGCAGAGGACTAATATCTAGAAAATATAAGTAACTCAAAAAATATACCACCTAAAATAAAATACTCAATCAAGAAATGGGGAAGTGAAATGAACAGACACTTCTCAGAGGAAGAAGTACAAATGTCCAACAGATATATGAAAAAAAATTTCAACATCTCTAGCCATTAGAGAAATGCAAATTAAAACAATGCTAAGATTCCATTTTACACAAGAAAGAATAGCAATCATCAAGATTTTTTTTTTAACGTGGGTTCCAGGAGTCGACCTCAGGACCTCGCGCTTGCCAGCAAGCACTTGTGTCACTGAGCGATATCACCGGTCCTTTTTTTCCTTATGTGAGTACCAGGAGTCGAATTCAGGACCTCGCGCTTGCCAGGCAGGCACTTATGCTGCTGGGCTATCTCACCAGCCCAAAGATTTTAGAAAATAACAAATGCTGGTGCGGCTATGGTGAAAAAGAGACCCTCTTATATTGTTAGTGGGAATGTAACCTAGCATAACCATTATGGAAATCAGTATGGAGATATCTTAAAGAGCTAAAATTAGAAATCTTGTATGACCCAGCCATCCCCTTTCTAGGTATCTTCCACAAACAGCTAAATACATCATACTTCAGTGATACATGCATACCAAGTTTTGTAGCAGCACAATTCATAATAGCTAAATACCAGAAGCAACTTTATATCCACCAACAGATGATTGGATAAAGAAAATGTGCTATGTATACATAATAGAATATTACTAAACTCTAAAGAAGGACAAATTTGAGACATTTGTAGGAAAATAAATACACCTAGAAAATATAATGTTGAGTGAAATAAACCAGATACACAGGCTTGAATATCATGTGATAGCTCTCATTTGGGTAAGGCAAAGTACAAACAAAGAGCATGGTATGGGATGGATAGAAGGAGACAAGAGGACAGATTTCTTGCAAATGGAAAGGAATCCTGGGGACTGAGAGTGAGGACAGAAGGGGAAGGTAAGGGGAAATATCTATATTAAAGGTATGCCATGTACAGGAACCTAATAACATCAATGATTAAACATTATATGTCATAAACATGAGATAAAATTAATAATATTAACAAAAATGAAAATAGGGGAAGGGAATTTAGAGAAGGAGGGAGGGTGGCTGGAGGAAGGGGAAGGGGATTAAAAAAAGAATCAAGCCGTGTTATGTCCATGTACCTACTCCCTAAGATGATTATAAACTGCATGTATTACAAACATGTACTAATAAAAACATTTCAAAGACAGAGACTTGAGGTAGAAATAATGATAAGAGAAGAGAGAAAGTGCAAATAATGGGAAGCTTCTGACTGTAAGATTGTTATCAGCAGAAACTGCTAAGGAATGTACTAGTCCCGCTGATTTTTGACTTCTGTAAAGATAACTTTAATTTCCTTCTGAGCCTCCTCCTAAAATGCTAGAATCTTCCAAAAGCTGGTGGCATAGTTATGTAGAAAACTTTTTGGATCACAAGGCAAGCCTACACATTAGTCTACAATTCTATGGGAAAAAGTTAGTCAATATAAAGAACAAAATTAATTGATAGTTTGGCCTTCAGAATTTTTAATTCTCCCAGGGTCTCTATTAGTCTTAGATAGATAAATAAGTTGAATAGAAGCTAGATAGGAGACCTTTGAAAGCTAAATGTGACAAAGCTAAATGTGCACGTGTAGGGAATAATTGTCAATTTTGTAAAGAATGTCTTGGAATCTGCAGGCATTAACATGTCTCTATAAATTCACTTCTTTCCCATCTCTGAAATTGGGATCTACAGAAGGGTCAAACTGTGGGCACGATTTACTGTGTTAACTATTTACTTTGCTGGTCAAGTCCCCAGACAAGCAAATGACAGTTCAAGTCCCACAAATATTCATTTACTATATGATAGTGGGAAATATATTAATCATCTCTGAGCCTCAATATTTTTTATTCATGAAATGAGAACCATGAACAAAAATTATCAAACCAGCTCCATTTAGTAAAGTACTAAGAAAATTAAATGGAAAATTGATGTAAAGCATTTAACTAATACATAATACAGAATAGTAGCTACCATTTATTAAGATTTAAATATTAATTCAATATTCCTTTTAACTATCTCTGCTGTTAGGCTCTGAGGCAAGAAGAGTTAAGTCCTTCAGTGATCTCACAGTATTCCAAGTAGACAGCTGTATCATCTTCCCAGGTGGAAAGCTGGTCTTTATGTTAATTGATGGAGTAAAGAAAATTCTTAAATTCCTCAGGATGAATTTTACTACAACACATCTAACCCTCTGACTAAGATCACAAGCATACACTCCAAAAATATTACCTAAACATGTACTAATACAGTGGATGCTATTCTGGCAGCTAGGCAGAATGAAAATAGGAAAAGGGATTTAGAGGAGGAGGGAGGGCAGCTGGAGGAAGAGGAAGGGGATTAAAAAATAATAAAGCTGTATTATGTACATGTACCTACTCCCTAAGATGATTATAAACTGCATGTATTGCTAACATGTACTAATAAAAGCATTTCGAAAGACTACAAAAAAGACAGAGACTTCCAGTGTAGAGCCTTTTATGACCTTATAATTTTCACAGAGGATATATAGCAACAGAAAAGAACAAATTAAAACCAGTGTGGGTAATAGGTAGAAGCTTTATGGAAAGGCTGACAATTGAACTAGTCTTGAAGAATGAGTAAGAAAGAGTTGAACAAAAAAATACCAGCAAGCTAACTGCAAATATAAGGAAAGGGAGGACTATTTGTAAACTGTTTTTTTTTTTTCTATTATAGCCCAAGGCAGCATGCAGTCTTTCAGGTATTACAACAGCAAAGATGGCACAAGCAATGGTGATTGTTTCTTTGGGGTATGCATGTAGATATGGCTGTGGGTAGGTTTCTCACATAATATTTTGGGTAATTTTTCAGGAAACTACTAATATGTTACATTGTTCTTGCTTCTCTAGGAGATTTTCCTCCAAGTTCTCATCAGTAATTCAAGTTTTGAACTGTGAAAATGTGTTGATACAAATGGAAGTTCAAAAATGTGATGCTATATTTCTGATAAGACTTCATGGAAACTGTCGAGTATTATTTTCCTGAAAGCCAGCCAATCCTAATGGTGAATTTGATCAATATAGAAATCAACATAGACAACAGTTGAGTATATCAGACAACTTCTCAAATTCAATTGAGATCTGATTGTCATGCTCACTCCTTTTCACATTTTTATGTCTCCTAGCTATTTATACTTTTTTAAATATAAAATGCTGTATTTTTGCACATTCCCAAAATTGTGGAATCATTTGTAATTAATTTTAGATATTTTTGCCACTCCTAAAAAAAATCTCATATACTTTAACAATCATTCACTAGCCCATCATTCTATACCCCAGCAACAAACAACCACTAATCAACTTTCTATACCTGGATTTGACTATCTGGGGAATTTCATATAAATAGTATCATGCAATGGATTTTTAATGAATGACTATGTATAATCAGAATATTTTCAAAGATCATCCACACTTTAGCATGTATTACTATATCATTCTTATTGTATTTCCCTGAAAATAAGACCTAACCAGAAAATAAACCCTAGCATGATTTTTCAGGATGCTTGAAATATAAGCACTACCCCCAAAATAAGCCCCAGTTAAGATCATCAGCTAGACAGGTGAATTTAATATGCCCATTGCAACACACATCAAATATATTTAATTATAAAATAATAATGTTAATAAATAACTAAATATAAATAAATAATCTTATTGACATTACTTAAATAATAATATAAATCCTAAGTATTTATGAATATCCAAGTGGGCACCTTTGGATGAGAGGTAAACACCTATGTAAACAGCTGAACTTGAGCCTTATTGGTGAATGAACAATCAGAATATAGACACAATGCATGAATAACGTGGGCACTTGGTAATGAATGGACATGGTTGTGTCTAAAATAAATCTTCATAATTCAATACATCATGTGTTATGATGGACCTACTTAATGCACTTGTGTGAAATAAACATTTTCTGAATTTTGATGCCAGCAATTTTTCATCACTTTTGTTTGGATAATCGTTCCTAATTTTCATCATTTTTGTTACTTCTCCTGCCTTATAAATCTTCAATTAACACTTGATTTAGTGGAAATTGTGAGGCCCAGCCTGCAAGAGGTGGTTACTTAGGTGAAGAATTCATGGGATAAAATCACTGACAGCTGAGTTGCCAATGCACCATGAGCAGGCTACATGGACAAGAAGTGCTCATTTAAGAAGAGCTCTATTGCTGGACATGAGAGATTGGGGCCAGTAGTTCTACAGAAAATTGAATCAGAAGAAATTCAGGCCAGAATTCAGGATTTGGAGAGTTCTGGCCATGGTCCAGAAGAAGATAACATGACTATATTTGAATAAATGTAGATCTTTGTACATGAAAAAATATAGATTGCTGTACATAAATAAATAAGACCAACCCTGAAAATTAACCATTTTGCATCTTTGGAGCAAAATTAATGTAAGACCCATTCTTATTTTTAGGGAAATATGATATATATTATGATATAAATTTCCATTTCATATTTTAAACAAATGCATGCTATTCCACAGTATATTATGAATATATGAATTGTGAATATGTACATCACACCACATTTTATTTATACATTCATCAAAAGATAGGCATTTGGACTTGACTCTTATTAATAGTAATACCGTGAACAATTATATACACATTTTTATATGCATATTTATTTTCATTTCTTTTACATGCATTTCTAGGGCTTTAAAGCTGGGCCATACAGTAACTTTATGTTTACAATTTTGAGGAACTGAGTTACTCTTCAACATTAGCTATATCATTTTATATTTCCCACCAAAATGAATGAGATCTCTATTGCTTTACATCTTTGCCAACACTTGTTATTCTTTGTTTCTTTGTATATTATGCCTATCCTCGTTCATGTGAAAAATATCACATTATGGCTTTTATTTGCATTTACTTAATGACTAATAATGTTGAGCATATCTCTATGTGGTTACTAGATATAAATATTATTTGAAGGAAAAACTATTCTGTTCTTTGCCTTTTATTCTCTAGTCATGTTTCTAAATCAAGTAGTTTTTGATTGTGTGTTGTAACATAACACTATGAAGGACATAAAGGGGTCAGAATTATCTGTCCTTCACCATCTTGAAACATATTACCTAGATGGTGATGCAAAATCTCACGGAAATTAGGAAACAAGAAATAGATAATAAATGACTGAATGGGGTAGGACTGACACTTTATCAATTTGCCACTAAGACACTATAATTAACTGTCTACTGTGGGACTATCTGGAAATTTCATAAAAATTTAGAAAAGCTGAGATCCATAAGGGCCCAAAGATCACAGAGGAAGATTTAACTTAATAATTACGATGTCCTGCGAGTCATTAATAAAGGGTAAGTTTTTAAGAAACCTAAGAGAAGGAACTTTGTGGTAATACTGAAATATAAAATGAAGAAAATACATTACTTCAGTAGGATTTCATTCATGACATAGAAATTGTTAGATGTTAAAGTTCCTAAATGAATGATTCTCATAAATTTAGTAATTGAGCAAGATCAACATATATAAATCCTATCCATGTGCTACAGTTACTGAAATCAACAAATATATATATTGAACAGCTACTACATCCCAAACACTGTGATCAAATCCAAAGGGAAAAAATGGCATACTAATGCATGCATGAAAGGATAAAGGAAAATACCATCTATCTAAATCATTGCTTCTATAAATATTGATTTAATATATCTTTCAGTCTTATTTTGTGGATGGACACACTAAAATATCATGTTTAAAATAAAACATATGATGTGGGCTTAACCCAAGTCATTTTCAATTTTCTTTCTGTAGAGGCAGCTGCTCTCAGCTCTTTAAACTGATTATTCTAGCACATCTTTCTAAGCAACTTGCTCATACTATTATTTTGTGATTTGCAAAATTTAGATACTAGCTACTGATTTCTATTTTATCCCAGCTGCCTTTCTCCAAGAAAAGAGTCCAAAATAAAGTTTTTCAAGAAGTATTCTTAGTTAATAGAATTGGACTACTGTGAAGAGTAAAAAAACATTAGAAAGTGAAAGAAAATATAGCCTTTTAAACAAATTATGCTGGAAAAACTGGTTATCCTTGTAGAGAAGAATAAATATAGATCCATACCTCTCACCCTTTACTAAATTAAAATCAAAATGAATCAAAGATCTAGATATAAAAATAGAAACACTGAATTTGCTGGAAGAAAAAATGGTAAAATTCCTGAAGACATAGGCATAGCAAGGATTTCCTGAAAAAAACTCCAGTTGCACAAGATATAATACAAAGAATCAACAAATGGGATTATATAAAATTGAAAAGCATCTGCATAGCAAAGGAACCAACAAAGTTCAGAGACAAACTACAGAATGGGAGAAAAAATTTTCCCGGCTACTCATTGGTCAGAGGACCAATATCTAGAATATATAAAGAACACAAATAATTAGACCTCCCAAATAAAAGACCCAATTAAAAATAGTCAATTGAAATAAATACAAACTTCTCAGAAGAAGTAAAAAGAGCCAGAAAATACATAAGAAAATGTTCAGCATCATTGGCCCTTAGAAAAAACAAAACAACCTTGAGATGCATACCCATATTAATAGCAGCAAAACTCATAAAAGATATATATATATATATATATATATATATATATATATATACACATACAGTGGAGTAGTAATATGAAGAACAAAATAAAATAGATTATGTAGGAAACAGGTAAATTCTATGGAGGTGAAAAGGGTATCTAGATAGACAGAAGGAAAGTCAGGGGGCAAGCAGGAGTAAAAATGATGAAGATGTGCTACGTGTATTTACCAATTCCCCGAGATAATGTGATTATTATGTATCATAAACATACACTAATAAAGAATAAAATAAAATAATAATAAAATAAATAAAATAATAATAAAGAATAAAATAAAATGGTAAAAACCATTGCGAAGGTTTGTTACCATTCTAATTGCTGTGGACAACTAAGCCTCTATTCCTTTCGAACTTTTTGAGAAGCTGCATAATTTGCATCTTAATACTTTCTACATGAGAGACAGAGTAGGGAAGCAAGAATTCATCAATCTCCATTCATCATTGGTCAAGAACAATTTCTCAGGTTGTTAAGTCCCCAGAATTTCTTAATTTGTACATGCACATATGCAAAGAAGAGTACCAGGACAGACAGAGAAATAAGTACTGTACAGCAAAAGCTGAGGAAAGGTTTTAACAAGTTTCACCAGCATTGAGTTGATTGCCACGTCACTAGATAAAGAAAGATCTGTGACAAATCTACATGAGGTAGAACAAAAGAGAGGTCAGATATAGTCCATTCTTTAGATACCTCAGATCTACTTATATCCTCCACAAAATGAAATCTATTTTAAATCCTTCATGAAAGTAATCAGCTGAACTAACTCCCAAAGATTTATCAAAGACAGTTATGGGAAAAATTTAAATTGTCAGTGGTAAAACTTTCCCAAGGCCACAATTAACAATTTTGGCTTTCTTCTCCACCACCCATGTTATATTTCCATTATACTGTGCCAGGACATGAAGAACTCTAAGTTGCCTGATTGGTGTACCAACCCAGGCCTTCATCTCACAATGTTCTTGAGCAATTAATTGTTGCATAATCCTTGTTGGGCCATGGTTGCTAAAATTTCATACTTGATATTGTCATTGAACATACAAGTTGCTAAGTTACCTCCATGAATATCTTTGCTTCTTAATGTATTCCTTCTTACCTATCTTGCATTGCAGAAAATCTAAGTCCTTATTTTGATCTGTAATCAGGTTCAATAACCTCTACCAACATAATTCCTTTCTTTTTCTAATGGTCTTCCTGCACAAGGAGGCAAAAATATATCTGGAAGTCATGGTTTCATGATTAGTGACAAACTTTCCTGGATTTTCTGCTTGAAAAAGACCTTCCTATCTTAGTTACTTTCTCATTACTGAGATAAATGCCCAACAGCCACAAGTTAAAGGAGGAAAATGTTTATTTTACCTCAGTTTGTAGAGGTTTCAGTCCATAGTTGGCTGGCTCCAAGGCAGGGTGTCATGGCAGAGGGGCATCGCAGAAGAGAAGCAGTCCATGATAGAGCTTGCAGGATGCAGCAAAGCAGTGAAGCAAGCCTCCCTTTACCTTTTATCTCATTTGGGCTATAAACCTTTGGAGTACTGCAACCCATACCCAGAGTGGGGCTTCCCATTATCCACACCCAGCACTATGCTACACCAGTCAGTAGACTAATTTAGTAACTTACATCTTTAATACCAGTATCACACACCATAGATTCAGCCAGCTCCAAAAAGTCCCACCTATGATCCATGAGGCTTTGGGGGGACGTCTAGATTCAAGCCATATTACTTCCCAAGATTGATAAGCTATAAAGCACAAATTTATTGACCAAATCATTCAATTTCTTAATGAAAAAATCCAGTCATACTTCTATTACTTGTTTTCTTATATTTTTGCTACTAGGGGCACAAAAAAATTGTATCAGCCATTATTTCAGTACTGGTCCAGGAGTGCTTCACCTTAAAGTGCTTCTCTTAAAGTTGAGTCATTAATAGGCCATTTATTTATTCAGATAAGTTAGCTGCTTCAATGTGATGAGGCATATGGTAATTTCCACAGATTCTGTAATGAAGCACCTGTTGTCATGGCTCTCTTACTGTAATATAGACCCCTTGGCCTGATACAATATTATGCATACTACTACATTGGTAAATCAGGTATTATGCAAGCCTTTCGATATTGGTTCACTTACAGTCACTGAGGCAGACAAGATAATCTTACCCAGGGAAAGAATGCAATATTCAGTAAAGAATACTTGTTCTTGGGGCCGGTGAGATAGCTCAGTGGCATAAGCACCTGCCTGGCAAGCGCGAGGTCCTGAGTTTGACTCCCGGTACCCACATATGATAAAAGGGCCGGTGATATTGCTCAGCGGCACGGGCACCTGCTGGTGTGTGAGGTCTTGAGTTCGACACCCGGTACCCACAAAAAAAAAAAAAAAAAAAACAGAATACTTGTTCTCTTTCAGTTGAAAAGTGGTAAATTAGACATATCATCAGTTAGTTGGCTGGTTTCCTATACAGATGAAACCAAGTTAAGGGTTCAATATTTTTCCTTAATGCTAGCACCTTATAGTGGCATAGTTAGGTCACGTTTGATAAGAAGGTGCTATTATTTGGATAATTGATCTCAGAAGGTCCATTTGCTAAAAGTTTGCCCCCAGTGTGATGCTGTTAAGATGTGTGGTGAGCTTCTAGAAAGTAGAGCCTAATGTGAGATCCTTAAATCAATGGGGGCATGCCCTCAAAGTGGATTATGGAACTGAAGTCTCTTGCTATTACATTTTACTTCTTTGATGAGGGGAGTGGTTTTGCTCCACCTTGTGTTTTTGGCCTGGTGGGCTGACCCTCTACAGGCCCAAAACCACGGGTTCACTTGCTCAGAAACTGGAACTTACAAAAGTATGACCCAACATAAACCTTTTCACTTTACAAATTAATCATCTCAAATATACCACTGCAGTTATGTGAAACTGACTACTACAGAGGACAGGTTCCACATATGTCACAATGACTATCCCCTTTGTGGGCAATGAGCAAGAAGTGGCGTGGCTGAGAACACCTGGTTGACACATGAAGAATCATCCTGTATACTTGGATGTTGTGTGATTTGTCTTCTACTTGATGTTCTTGGTAGAATTAAGTGTTAAAAATAAAAATTCCCATGATGTGTGCCCTTTATGAAAGAATTACCCTCCTGCTTCTTTCATAAGTTTTCTTCAGATCTTTCAGTTTTGTTTCTTCCAGGCAAAGTCCCAGAAGTACACATACACCTTCTCTCAGGACATTAAGCCAAACACACAAAGTGAACAACCAAGTGTATTAATATACTAGCATTTCTTTCTACTGGAAAAGATTTCCTTTCACCACTGGCTTTCATCCAACTGAAATTCACTATAGCTGAATGTGGCTATAGTATTGCAGTCATCTACTTTCAGCTGTGATTAAACTTGTCAGGCCAATCTATGTGTCAGCCAGTTTGAGGAAAATCTCTATAAAATTGCCACGTCACACACCTTTCTGGAATGTTTAAGACTAGAAAACAATATACTTCAGTGCATGTAAATTTACTTTCTTGTTTCCATTTATTTTTCTCTTTCTATAATTAATATTGCTGTTAGGAGTATAACTTTTTAGATTTGCCCCTAATTATTTGGGCCCATATCCCCTAGCATCTATTGATTTGTCATTTTGTTTTAACTTGTGTAAAATTTCACCAACTTTGTGCTTTATATTTAATGGTCATTTCAGAGACATATTTTTGAGAGATTTTTTAATTTGAATAATATTACAATTTAATTTGTATAACTCATTGTTCATGTTTCATGAAGGAATTATTTTTTCTCATAAGTCTGAGGGCATCAGTTCAACACTTGGTTTTAATTTTACTTAAACTTTCTCGATATTCTCTATTTCATTCAGATTAGTTTCCAAAAAGTTTGTCTTAAGGATACTCTAATATCTTCTTTTCAGTTTTACAAAACATTTTTTCTCCTGCTCTAATATTAAGACTTATTACCTGGTGTATCAACTGTCACTGAAATAGCCAGGCTGAAAACACTGCTTGCTCAAGGGGATCAGATTGCCCTCCTAGACTCTCCCACAGCTTTAAGTATGGAGGAAAAACTTCAGCAGAATGAAGCAAGAGTTCAAGAATTAACTAAGGAATGGACAAATAAGTGGAATGAAACCCAAAATATTTTGAAGGAACAGACGCTGGCCCTTAGGAAGGAAGGGATTGGGGTTGTTTTGGATTCCGAGCTGCCCCACTTGATCGGCGTTGATGATGACCTTCTGAGCACTGGAATCATCTTGTATCACTTCAAGGAAGGTCAGACATATGTTGATAGAGAAGATGCTTCAGCGGAACAAGATATTGTTCTTCATGGCCTTGACTTGTAGAGTGAGAACTCTGTCTTCGAAAATGTTGGGGGGACAGTGACGCTGATACCCCTGAGTGGGTCTCACTGCTCTGTGAATGGTGTCCAGATCGTGGAGGCCACACACCTAAATCAAGGTGCTGTGATATGATACTCTTGGGAAGAACCGATATGTTTCGTTTTAATCACCCAAAGGAAGCTGCCAAGCTCAGGGAGAAGAAGAGTGGCCTTCTGTCCTCCTTCAGCTTGTTCATGACCAACCTCTCGAAGTCCTGTAAGAACCTGTCGGCAGTCTTGTTGTACAACGCTGGACTTGAATTTGAGCGACAACAGCATGAAGAACTTGAAAAATTAGAAAGTAAGAGGAAGCTGATAGAAGAGATGGAGGAAAACCACAAGTCAGACAAGGCAGCGCTGGAGCGCATGCAGCAGGAGGTGGAGACGCAGCGCAAGGAGACAGAAATCGTCAAGCGCGAGATTCGCAAGCAGCAGGAGACCCTCAAGCGCCGCAGCTTCCACATCGAGAACAAGCTCAAGGACCTGCTGGCCGAGAAGGGAATATGTGAGAAGAGGCAGCGCGAGCAGCAGGAGATCGAGCTACAGAAGAGGAGACAGGAGGAAGAGAGCTTTCTCGGTTGGCTCCAGGAACTCAGCAGCAACGACCAGGCCGAGAAGATGGAGATATTCCAGGAGCTGGGCCGGCTGCAGCGGGAAAAAGATGAGCAGCGCACCAAGTTGGCCCTGGAGAAGCGGAGGCTGGAGGAGCGGGAGAAGTACCAGGTGCTGCTGGTGGCGTAGCTGGAGGAGCAGCTGCGGGAGAGACAGGAGCTGGCCCCACTGCAGCGCAGCGAGGTCCTGCGGGCCGAGGAGGAGAAGCCGGAGCTTGAGGGCATTCGGGCGGCACTGCTGCGGGTCAGGGAGGTCCCGGCCACACGGGCGGCCAGGAGCCGGATGGGTGCAGCTGCGTTTCCTAGAGTTCAAGAAAACGGCAGCTAGTCCAGCTGGCCACTGCAGAGCAGGAGGTGGCCCAGCAGGAAGACCTCCTCAGTAAAGAAGTCCAGAAGGAGCAGGAAGCCCTGGAGCGCTTGCAGTGTGAAAACGACATGGACTTCAGGTTGCTGGCAAAAAATGATGGTAGTGGCCCAAGTAGCTCCCGGGTGGCTCACGGTTTAGAGAAAATAAAGGCAGCAGAATGCAGACTACGGTATAAAGAACGCCAGCTACAGGACCTCCTGCAAAATTACCTGCCAGCTCTGTTGGAAGAAAAGTGGAGAGTGCTTGAAGTCCTTGACCAGGGCCCGCTCAGCTTGGACAACACTGTGTATCAAGTGGGAAAAAAAATGGAAGAAAAAGAAGAGCGGCTTGCCCAGCACCAAGCCAATGCCCGCCAGCTGCAACAGCTCCAGGCCACCTTCGAATTCACCACCAATATCACGAGACAAGAAGAGAAAGTGAGGAAAAAGGAGAAGGAGATTCTGGAGTCCCAGGAGAAGCAGCAGAGCGAGGCGCTGGAGCGGGCAGAGGCCCTGCGGCGGCGCCCTGCGCTGGGCCCGGAGGACGAGGAGCAGAGGCAGAAGCTGGCCGTGCAGAGCAGCAGCAGCGAGCAGTCAGAGCTCCTGGCCAGCCTGGAAGCCGAGCAGGAGGCCCTGGATAAGGACCGGGACAGAATCAATGCTTAATATTGAAGAAGAAGTCCAAAGACGTCTTCAGGATTTGCATCGTACAGTTGGAATACTTCTACAGACACAACGAAGGAAATAAGAAACTTCACAATGGCACCATTCAATGTAAGCTAAAATATGAGCTGGCCCCTTTTGAAGGAGACAGCCCAAGTAGGAAGAGGAAATTGTAATGTGATACTGCGTTGTACCCTATGTTCTGCCTGTTTATTTTGGCTGCGTATCTGACTGCATTGTTTCGCCACAATAGAAAAACAGCATATTTGTTGACACAAAACGTTCTTTCATTAAAAGCTACCAGAAAAAAAAAACTGTCACTTTTATGTATACCATGCTTTATGTTTTTACGGAAAATATGTATATAAAGCACAGTGTTCTGCCTAACACTAACATAATGCCTTTTTTCTTTCTCTCCATCTCTCTGCCTTTGTTTTTTGACATTTGACTGATTTATACTAGGGTTGATTCTAAAACAGACAGTTTCAAACTGACCCTTTCATCAGTATATCTTTTCTCTCTATTTATTGACTTATTTTATGCTTAAATTATACACAAAACATGAAAATTGTGCATATTCATGGGGTCTCATGTAATGTTTGATTCTGTACACATTGAATTGTTTTAAGATATTTGTCTCCCAAAACATTTATCATTTATTTCTAGTAAACATTTTAAAATTTTTCATATTCTTGAAATTCACAGTGTATTACTATTACTTATAGTTACCATACTATGCAATAGTACCCCAGTTTTGTATTTGGGTTTTAATCTGTTATGGAATTCCTGTTACTTTCTCAACCACTGGCTAACCCAGCTATTATAAGTGATGGTAATTTTAGTGAAAGCGATTCAATCAGTGTGTTGCAGCTACAGAGTAAGACTTACCTTGCCCAATACTGATGTTCTATTATATAGTAATGCTACAGTAAATTCATTTATATACATATATATGATTTATTAATTAATGACTGGGTGTCTCTTTTTTTTTCTCCATTCTAGATTTGATATTTCCTTAGGCCTTTCTCCTTCTCTAATAGATTTCAGACTACCTAAAACTTTTTTATTCAACAAAGGAATCTTCTGATCTGCTACCTAAGCAGTATCAAAGTGGCAGTTTAGTGTAGACTTTCACTGAATTCTCTTTTCACAATGGCATTCCTGCCTCCATTTCTAATATTCTTGGCCCAGAGTTTCTCACATTCAGTATCCCCAATATGAAACTATTAGTCTCCTGGCTGTGTTTATTGAAGAAAAGAATTTGTACAACTTACTGTTGAACATATTTATTTTCAAGTAACTCTCCTGTTTTTTGTACTTCCGCATATACCACTATCTTTGGTAGTACTACGTCTGTCAGATTCCTGAAACTTTCTATGGTTTAACAGTTCCACTGGGCTTTTTACTTATTGGTACCCCCTTCACATACTCACTGCAATCTTTATTTTCTCCAATTCCTCTCTCTCTCTCTCTCTCTCTCTCCCTCTCTCTCCCCCTCCTCCGTCTCTCTCTCCCTCCCTCCCGCCCCCTCCCTTTCTCTGTCTTAATGCCCTTTTTGTTCCTTTATTGCCATTTTGCTCACATTTTGGGAGAAAGTGAGCAGAGATAAGTATTTGTGTTTTGCCAGCATACTTTTCCAACAGCACACAAATACATTTTATCCATCTCCTGAAGAAGATGACTTCACCATATGTTTCATTTTTGCCAAGGGTTGGGCATATGCATAGCTTTCTATCCTCTTGAGAGGTTCACAGTACTAAATAAATATAAAGATGATCTCACTGTGCTCTCATCTCACAATTACTGTTGATTTAATAAATCTAACTTTGTTGTTTTCTACTTACTTCATTGTGGCAATAAGTTAGTTTTTATTCCTTGTAAATTTTATTAGTATGTGCTTGCAATACATGTTAACATTCCTTGTAAGAAGTTGGTACATGTACACAATACATCTTAATTCAACTTTTCATCCCCTTTCTTTTCCCTCTGTGCCCTGCCCTCCATCTGTTGATTCTCTTCCTATTTGAGAAACTTTTATCTCCCTCCGTCCTATTATCTTTTATTTTGCCCTTTATTTCTATTTTGGGTTTCTCTTGTAAGAGAAAACATGCAGTATTTAAGCTTGTGTATCTGATTTATTTCATTTAAGATTATGGTCTCAAGGTGAATCCATTTTCCTACAAATAACTCAAGTTCATCCTTCTTTATGGCAGAGTGGTACTCTACTGTGTATAAATACTACAGTTTCTTTATACACTCATCTTTTGATGGATATATACACAGTTTCCAAGGTTTAGCTATTACAACGTTTGCTGCTATAAACATGGGTATGCATATATCACTGTGATATAGTGTCTTTAAATCTTTGAGAAAATATCTAAAAGAGGAAAAATGCTGGCAAAGCTACAAAGAAAAGAAGAACACCTCTACATTGTTGGTGGGAATGTTAACTAGTACAACCACTATGGAAATAAGTTAATTTTTATTCTAAAGAAATAATCTTCTCAGGCGGAGAAAGTCTATCTTCCAGGCAAGTATTCATATATATTCACTGTCCAATGTACAATTTTTCACCATTCTGCATGCTTTGAATCTTGATCTGTATTTGTATAAAAGTTTTAAATGACACAGTTCAGCACAATTATAGGCACTTACATTTATATATTTTAATCACAGCTATCAATTATCTCCAGAAAGGTCAACCCCAGGGATTTTTATTTAATTTTCAAATAGTTTATGTCACTATTTAAAGATAAACAGGCACAGGAGAATAGACCAGATAGGAAAAATAGTAAAATTCAGTTGAATATTTTCAACAAGATCAATTATACAGTGGTACCTTAGTTCACAAACTTACTTCTTTCCACCATCCTGGTTGTAAATTGAATTGGACAAGAACCTAATCAAATTCAATGGTTAGGTTCAATGTTGACATTATGGGAAAATTTGATTCGGTTCTCTTCCAACTTATTTTGTGACCAGAATTGTGGAAAGAAATTGAGTCCATGAACCTAAGTACCACCGTATTCTATGTTTTGAAATAGCATTTTGGGCATATCCCTTCACTATTTGACATCATTGTTTCTTTCAATTCTTATCTTACCACTATTACTCTTCAAGAACTCAACTCTCCATCAACCTTATATTTTCTTTATATCAGTATTTTAACATCCCATCTCCATGTTTCTTTCCCATTATTTACTTGGATACCCATCTACCAAAGTATTTGCCAAATTAAAACTTTTTTCATTTTCTAAGATGCACTTGAATTGCCACCAAATGACCTTGCTTCACTCCTCTGTTCTCAAGTGATCCAAACTTTTTCTGAACTTCCCTGGTACCATTACTTTATCATTTACACAGCTCCAACATTGTATTATATCTATTTTTATTCATGTTGCATAGTTCCTACTAAGAATAGCCAAAGTAATAAAAATAGTATTGTTAAAAATTTGGGTTACGTCATCAGCTATATCTATTCTTGAATTTAACTTCGTCATTCACTAACAGTATGACTTTGGGCAAATCACTGAGTCACTGAGATTGTCAAATTTGATATTTGTGAAAATGAGAAGATAACTATCTAGTAGGATTGTTTTCATGATTAAATATGAGTATGTATTTCATATTCCTAATATAGGTTACAATATTATAAATAAAAATGTTGATTATAACATTGTTATTTGTGTAGACTTTAAGAGGCTACATATTAAACCATGGGTATTTGTTGTTTTATTTCTGCCATATTACCTAGCACAGAGTTTGCATATAGTTTGCCAATGGTTATATCAATCCTTTAGTAAATGTTCTTGCCCTGTAGTATTTGTTTGAGAATTTCTATAAAATTTTGAGGATGTTTAAAATGCAATTGTAACCCCTGGATCGGAAGTAACAATCACAAATGACGGACTCCACATTTCTAACATTTACTTCTGGGATTATTCTGAACTTTGAACTTTTTGTGCAATACCATGGCAAAAAGCTCCAGAAGAACTCAAAGCATTTTTAAAAAGGATTCGTGTTAAGAAATAAATCTCAGGTGAATGGAACCCTACAAAAATGAGGACAAAAGTATTTTAAAAGGATTTAGAGACAAATATTTTCTATGCTCATAGACACTGAAATAATTTTCACTGAAGAAGGGAAGACATGGAGCAAATCCGTACTCTCAGACACTGTTAGCAGATGGCCAGTGCACGTGCTATGATTCCGTAGGCTGGCAGTTTGCACTAACCCTGCCAGAGAACAAACATGCAATAATTAATATTCAACTATCAAAGATATTTCCCAGTTTTTCTTTATGAAATTCAGCAGCTGCAAGACTCTTCTTTGAATGCCTCTGACTCATTTCTATCTTTTCCCATATCTGAACACACCTGAGCATTTAAGCCTACTTGGCACAAAATGACTGTTTCCAACCTGACAAACTTTAATTCTCGTCTTGTTATTGGGGCCCTTAGGCTATGAAATGCTCTTTAAAGCATGGATTTGTTTGTCACAGATGTAGACACTTGACTTGTTTACAAAAAGAAATCTGTGTAAGCTTGCCAAGGAGCACATGAGGCTGTCTTTGAATGTATCAGCTGTGTCATCATTGTCCTTGAGGGAGAACACCTGCTGTGGTGCCATCACCAATTAGCTCTTCCCTTTCTTCCGCTCTTCCTCTCCAGGAGGCTTACTTTTCAGTTCCTTGTGTTTTATGTTTTAAAGTGTCACAGGATTGGATTCAGTGGAGAATCATGTTCAATTAGAACATTGCATATCCTTTTTAGAATGTCTTGGCTTCTTAGTTACAGAGAATACTTATATGGTCTGGTAGAGAGAAAGTATTCCCTGCTACTAAAATCTCATGATCTTGTCTGTATTTTTCTTTCTGGCTTCATTGAGACTTTTCCTTAACAAATAGGAATTCTCTAATATATATACAGAGTCCACCAAAAAATGTATACATATGTCAGCAGTTAGCTGTACTAATAAATGTCTGGAATCTAATGGCCACCGCTTTGAACACCTCTTGGAATTGTAGACGCCAAGGTTAACTTGTATTAATCTCATGAAGTCTCAATAAATCTACTACTAAAACATTTATATGAGTTTTTTTCCTGATATATACTTTCCTGGCAGACTTTCTAACATCTATCTATTTATATGCATGACAGACAATAAAATGTCTGCTAGTATCATGCTAATTAACATATCTATCATGTATTAGTCATCTTTTTTGCATGGTGAGAACGCCTAAGGTCAATTGTTTTAGCAATTCTCAGGTATACAATAAACTATTCATGACTATAGTCACCATGTTGTAGGTTACATTTCTAGAATTTAATATCTTTTATAACTAAAACTTTGTACACTTTGAACAACATCTTATCATTTGTCCTTCTGCCATCACCAGCCCCCAGCAGCCAACATTATACTCTCTACTTCTATGAGTTTAACTATTTTAGATTCCATATATGAGTAAGATCATGAAGTATTTTTCCCTTTGTGTGTGGCATATTTCCCTTAGTATAATGTCCTCCAGATTTATTCATATTCACAAAGCCAAGTGATGTGAACAACCTAAATGTTCATCAATGGATGAACAAAGAAAATATGGAATATAAACACATACCTACATGCAGAGAAAATATTCATCCTCAATTAACAAAGAATAAAATCTGACATGCCATTTTAAATGAACCTTAACTGAAGATGTTAGAAATCATTTGTTAAAATGGTAAAACTATGTGACAGACTGGGTTATTTTTATAATGGAACAGTAAGATTTGGCACATTTATCCTTAGCCTAGTGAAGAAAAGCAATTTGCAAGTGGCAATAAGTAGAAAGAGTAGGTTACCTTCCTAAAGCAGGCCTTGTTGAATATTATATTTTCCTAAAACAAATTTTCCACAGATTAATATAGTGAATGCTGACTAGTCATAGCATAAGCAAACAAAACACCTGATGTGCTTTGCTTGGTCCAAACAATACTGGTATATACAATATTTTAATTTTTATTTAGGTATACATTTAGGAAATTTCACATAATTTTTATAACTGGCTTCTGTCTTAATCACTTTTCCAATGCTAGCAGAAAATACCTGACACCCACTACCTGAAGGAGGTTTATTGTGCCTTATGATTTCAGTCCATGTTTGGCTGTTTCCAAGGTAGAAATGGCATGATGGATGTACATGGTGGAAGAAAGCCATTTAATCCATAGCAACCAGGAAACAGGAAGGGAAGAAAGGAGCCAGAAAAAAGAATACTCTCTTGTAGGTCATGCCCTCAGTGACTCAACTGCAACCAGCCCCACCTCCTAACAACACACTCAAATATGGAATTCATCAATAGATGAATCCTGTGCTGAGTCTGGTGCCCCAAAATCCAGTCAACTTGCAAACACAAGAGATTTGGAGGAGACATTTTATTTTATTTTATTTTATTTTTTTTGTGGGTACTGGGGGTCCATCTCAGGACCTCGCACACCAGCAGGTGCCCTTGCCGCTGAGCAATATCCCTGGCCCTTTTTTTGTATGTGGGTTCCGGAGTCGAACTTGGGCCCTCGTGCTTGCCAGGCAGGCGCTTACACCGCTGAGCCATCTCACCGGCCCTGGAGGAGACATTTTAGATCTAAACATAACATCACACCCATTGCCCACGAAGTCTTATGTCCATCTCATTCTGAAAAAAACAATGTATTTAGTCCATTTCTAAGACTAAAAATGTGTTTAGACCATCTCTAAGTTTTAATAGTTCTAGCATCATTGAAAATTCCAAGCTCAATATCTCCTCAAGGCAAAATCTTAGCTATGAACCTGTATAAAAATGAAAGAAAGTTCAGTATTTTCAAAATACAATAGTATAGGGTAAACATCCTCTTTCTAAAAAGGAGAGATAGAAGTCCTTTGAGGGACAACTGGCTTAAATTTTTTCGCACTCTGTGGGTTGTCTTTTCACTCAAAATCAGACACCCTAAATTCCAAGACCCAATCCAAAAGTGGGCAGCTGAGATGAATACACACTTATCAGATGAAGAAATACAAATGGCAAATAAATATATGAAAAAAGTGTTCAACATCACTGGTCATTCAAGAGATGCAAATTAAAACAACACTGAGATTTCACCTCATCCAAAAAGAATGGCTATCATCAAGAAATCAACCAATAACAAATGCCGGAGGGGTTGTGGGGAAAAGGGAACACTTCTCCACTGTTGATGGACTGGTACAACCACTGTGGAAATCAGTGTGGAGATTCCTCAGAAACCTAGGATTAGCAGTCTTAACTAGACCCAGCTCTTCCCCTTCTAGGTATCTTCCCAGAAGAACTAAAAACATCATACCACAGTGATATGTGTGTACCCATGTTTATAGCCTCACAATTTGTAATAGCTAAATCTTGGAAACAATCCAAATGCCCATCAACCAAGGAATGGATAAAAAAGAAGTGGTATTTTTATACAATGGAGTACTACTCAGCCATAAATAGGGATGAATTTGAGACTTTTATAGGTAAATGGATGCAACTTGAGACCATACTCATAAGTGAAATAAACCAGACTCACATGTGTAAACATCATATTGTTTCCCTGGTGTGAGAAACTGAAAGAGTAAATAAAGTCTAAAATGTACAATAGATATTGTGAAATGGTAAGAAATTGTTCAAAAGGAAAAATGAACTTGGATGGGTGAAAGGGGAAAGGACAGTAGGGAAAAGGAAAAAAATTCAAGTCAGTTATACTATTAGTACCTCTTAGTTCATTAAAAAGGAAGGTTTGTGTTAACATTGATCGGAGAAATGTTTACGCCCATACCTTGTAACATGATCAACTACTTTAATGATAACAACATGTAATGTATTAACTATTGTTATTCTCCTATTATTTGTTATGAAATTTTGTGTTACATTTTCTCCATAAAGTAAAAAAAAAATAAAAGGGAGAGATAAGGGAGTAGAAAGGAATAGGACCAAAGCAAGCCTGAAAGCCAGCAGAGAAACATTAAATCATGTAGTTCTATATCCAGGCTCAGTGTCAAGTTGTTCTAAAATATCTTTCCCAAGGGGCTTTGGGCAGCCCTGCCCACATGACTTTGCCAATTGTTGCCAATTTTTCATATTAGTCAGCTTTCCTGTCACTAGCATAAAACTACTGACATGCACAATTTAAAGGAGAAGTTTAATTTGGCCCACACTTTGGGGGCATTCAGTGCATGGTCATCTGGCTCCAAGGCAGAAAATCTATGGTGCAAGGCCATGAAGAACAAAAGCTCTTCACCTTATGAGAGTCAGAACATGGTGAGAGAAGGAAGGAGCCAGAGAGGGAGATATGCCTTCCAAAATACACCCCTGGTGACACACCACTTCTAACAGGTCCCCATGCTAATACCACATTTAACTATGAACTCATCAGTGGAAGAATCCACTAATAAATATAGTGCTTCCATAATCCAGCCATATTCTAATCACACGAGTTTTGGAGGACATTTACATCTAAATAATAAAAACAAAATAAACAACATTCTTTTGAACAAAATAAACATTTGTTATCACCAGGCTTGCATTCTTGCATGACAATGATTGATTAGGACTAAGTAGTAGCTTCTAAGAGAGTTATACACCTCCACGGTTTTCCTTTTCTATTGTTTCCCCACCTCTAATGCTTGGTGTTGCTTGCAATATATAGAAAGTAGTTTGAGTGGAAAACCCTTAATACACTGCACAATATAATTACAAAAGTTCTTGTAAAAGTAATACAGGAAGATCAAAATCGGGTTTTAGAGTTGGACAAAATTTAGTCTTAGGGATGGGCAAAATATATATATATTTTTCAGAATTAGATGGATGTAAGACTTTGTGGGCAATGGGTGCAACGTAATGTTGAGATCTAAAGTGTCTCCCTCAAATCTCTTGTGTTTGCAAGTTGACTGGATTATGGGGCACCAGACTCAGCACAGGATTCATCTATTGATGAATTCTATAGTTGAGTGTGTTTTTAAATGTTTTTTAATATATAGTACATCTAAACTTCATACAATATATTTCCAAATTTATTAGTCTTTGGATGGAGAAAATATATGGTATCAGTAGTCATATGTCTTAGTTTATTGTTATCATAACAAATTTTACAAACTTAGTCATTTGACGAAACACACATTTATTCTTTTATGGTTATGAATATCAAATATCTGAAATGAGTGTTATAGGCTAAAATCACAGTATACACAAAAATTGTTCCTCCTGGAGCCTCTAAGGGGTAATATATTTCCTTGCCTATTTTTGCATTTTCTAGAAGGTATTCGTTGGCTTGTAGCATATTTCTCTCAGTTACTGTTTCTGTTGTCAGGTTTCCTGCTCTGATTTTGATCCTCCTGCACTGCTTTCACAAGAATTTTTGTGATTACATTGTGCAGGTTGGAATGGTGTGGGATAGTCTTCTCATGTCACAATCTTCTATTTAATCACATGTGTAAAGTCCTTTAACACCACATAAGGCAATTTATTCACAGATATTGGGGACTGGTATGTGCACAACTTCAGGAAGCCATTACTTAGCCTACTAGTGTCACCCCTCAGACCAACAATTCATGGATATACAATTATTAGTGGGGAATGATTACTGAAGTAACATCTTTTTGGCTGAGATTTAATTTCCAACTGATAAAATAGTACAAAACTAAGAACAAAAATATAGCTATTATTACAATTGAGTAAAATATACTAATAATTATGTTCAGAGAATCTGTAATTTGAAAATTATTCAAAGTGATAAGTTTGTTAGAATTTTTAACTTATGCACCATGAGCAAATTTGAACTTTTCTCAATATTTTGCTCATGCAACATGTCTTTGTTTAGGACTGTCCAATAAATAAGGCATATTCAGAAGTACCTTCATCATCTGCAAATGTAACAAAGAGAAATTCCTGAACAAAAACAGTACCTAAAAAGAAGCAGAACAGTTATTAATGGCTAAATCCTGGAAGGAGCCTATATGTCCATCAACAGATAAATGGATAAAGAAAATGTGGTGTTTATACACAATGGAGTGCAACTCTGCCATAAAGAAGGATGAACATGGATCATTTGTAGGAAAATGGATGCACCTTGAGACCATAATTTTAAGTGAAATACTGTGAATCAGACACACAAGCTTAAATATCAAATTATTTCCCTTGTATGAGGAACCCAAAATATAAATAAAGAGCAAAATAAAAGAGAGATAATAGAAAACAGGGACATGGTTCATTTGCAAAAGGGAAGGAGAACAAGACATAGAAAAAAAGGGATGGGGGTGAAAAAAGAATTAAGATGTGGTGTGTACATGCAGCAACTTCTCACAATGAACCTAATCTTATGTACTGGAAACATGTACTAATAAAAATAAAAATTAAAAAAGAATTTTGTACACTTAAGGGGAAAAAAGAAAATCTTCAAAGTAACACTGAATTGTAAGGAAGGGTAGATGTCATGCCTTACTGAGCCTTAGAGCTTAAGGGCTGAAAAAGTATTTCAGAGTTTGATTACTATAGAGACCAAAACTACTAACACCTTGGAAATCTTACTGAGTGAAACCAGAACCCTCAGGTGGTATTATTACAATGAAAAGAACTTTAAACAAATTCAGGTTTTTTTTTTTGTTGTTACAGAAATAGATTTTTAAATTTTGCTAACTGGAACGGTAGGTTGAGGTGAAGAAAGAAAAAAGGAACCAAAATAGCCGGTATGAAATTTTAGTAATTGTGTCTTAGGATGGATTTCTGAGGAAATACAGCCTAAGGCAAAGTGCTCTTTTTTTATTAGGGAGTACAATCTTAGGGAAAGGAGTAATGGCAAAAAGAGGATCAAAGCAGAGCAAAAAAAAAAAAAAGTCAGTATCATGGTGAGATGTCAAACTTGCCACCACTTGGTATTAAATGCAACTAGTTTACTTCAGGATATTCTTTCAAGAAGCCAAATAATCATTTCTTTAAAAAGTCTATCTCAGCTAAAAATCAGAGAATTTATATGCAAACTTCTCTTTGTTAGTGAAAATTCCACCATTGAGTCTTTAATTCCAACATTTTGATAGTGCACGTGTTGATCTAAGCTTTCTGTAAAGAAGAATTAGCAAAGGAAATGAAAGATTTAGTGCAGAAATGGGGTGAGATACATTCAACTAGTTCATATTTGAAATTAACTACTCCAGGCACCTGTTCTAGAATGATTGCAAAAAGGCTCTGAAGACAAGTGACACTGAGACAATCTTTCAGATTTTTTCAAGGCACATGAACGCTGTTTGACAGAGATTAGAATTGTTATATCATATAACACCATGGGCCCCAAATTATGAAGTGTCGCTCTGATGGAGAAAGAAGAAAAAATCCCACTCAAGATGAGCCTTTTAAGTAAAGTTCAAAGTTCACAATATAGATAATAATAAAAATGAAATCCAACAAAAGTAGAGAAGTAAGTTTATTTGCAGAACAAATTACAGGTTATAGGGAAAATCCAAAATTACTCCATTTGTATGCTTAATATCTTCTAGGATTTCTTATACTATTGTCTGCTGCAGGTTTTTGTATAGCCAACAAGTGAAAAGTGACATAAATTTTTGAATGGTTGAAAAGTCAAAATAATTTCATGTGATGCATGAAAATTATATAAAATTTAATTTTCATTATCTGTAAACTTTTATTGAAGCATAGCTATTATTTTAAGGTAAATGGTTGCTTTCATACAAATATGCAGTTGAATAGTTGCAAGAGAGATCACAGAGCCTACGAAGTATTCATGTTTACTATATTTCCCCATGCAGAAAAAGTTTGCTGACCCTGATATAAGACTTAAAGGGAATAAAACCCATAAAGAAAATTAATTATGAAATAAATCTTGTATAATACATAATTTTGAAAGGACAGCCTCATCTCTAGATGTGAAAATTCAATAAATGTTGGACATCTATAAGCAGAAGAATAAAATTATGCCATAATGTCTCACTATATACAAATATCAACTTAAAATGGATTACAGACTTAAATGTAAGACTGGAAACTATAAAGGTAGTAGAGGAAATCATACAGAAATAAAGCTCTATAACATTGATATGTGAGGTAATTTTCTTGATATGGTTGCAAAAGCAGAAACCTAAGTAAGCAAATAGGATTATATCAAAATAAAAATCTTCTGCACAGCAAAAGGAACAATCACTACAATGAAGAACCACTTAAAGAATGTGGAGAAAATATTTGAAATCTAGATATCAGATAGAGTAAAGATCCAAAATTCTTAAGGAAATCAACTCATTATTCAGAAAGAAATAAAATGATTTAAAAAGGGCAGAGGGCCAGTGGGATGGCTCAGTGGCATAAGTGCCTGCCTAGCAAGCGCGAGGTCCTGAGGTCGACCCCCGGTACCCACACACACACAAAAATACAAATAAAAAGGGACTGAATAACTGAGTATATTTTACTCAAAATGAAACATAAAAATGGTGAACAAATATATAAAAATGCACAAGATTGAGAGTTATCAGGGAAATGTAAATCAAAACCACCTTGAGATATCACTAAATTCTAGTGAGAATAACTATCCAAAAAAGTAAATGATAAGTGTGAGTGTAATGAAAAATAGTATGACAGTTTTTCAAAACAATAAAAACAGAATTATCATATGGTCCATCATTCCCACTAGTGGATGGATATCCAAAGGAAATGAAATCATCATGTCAAAAGAGACACCTGCATCCCCATATTAATAGGCAAGATCTACCTAATCAACCTAAATGTCCATAAATAGATGAATGGTCAAAGAAAATATTCTTCAGCCATAATAAATAATAAGCTATTTTCATTTGTAACAATAAGGTTGAACCTAAAGGGCATTATGTTAAGAGAAGCCAGACCAAAAAAACAAATACTGCATGATAATACTCATGCGTAGAATAAAAATTTTCCTCATAAAAGTAGAGAGTAAAAAAGTGGTTAGTAGGTGCTGGGATTTAAAGAGGAGAAGGATGAGGAGAGAATGGTTGAAGAACTCATAATTGAAGTTAGATTGGACCAATAAAATCATGATACCTACTGTGTAGCATGGTGATTATATTTAATGACAATATATTCTTGATAAACACTAATAGATTAGACTGTTCTCATCATAAATGTATAGTTATGAGGTCATACATCTGTCAACTAGCTAGGTTGTAATCATACCACAATATATGTTTACTTCTAAACATTATGTTATATATGTTAAATGCATACCATTTTATCTGTCAACTGAAAAATAACTACATTTGTGAAATAAAAAATGATTCTGGAAAAAATCTTACAATTTCATCTAGTACGTTTGATATTTTGAATTTTTCTCTTTTTTCATTTTTTGATTAATATTTTATTTTTTATTTTAAAGAGTAAAAAGTAAAAGTAACAATAAAACAGAGTTTTGAAACAGGCTAGTAGGACAGAAACAATAATTAATGCATTGTGCACTGTTGTCTACATGGCAGTTATTCAGAGTACAAGATATAGGCATGAAATATTCTCCAAACAACATTAGCACAGATCTTTCTTTTCAATGAACTAAAAGAAACTATTTGTATTACTATCTTAACTATCTTGTGTATATAAATATATATATTTTTCCTTTTCCCTCCATTCCTTTCCCCTTTCCTCCAACACAGTTTCTGTTTTTTTTAAGAAAGGAAGAAGAAAAATAGAAATAAAATAAAAGAGTTTCAAAACAGGCTAATAGGAGAGTAACAATAATTAATACATTGAGCATTGTAATCTTCATTGTAGTTACTCAGAATACAAGATACAGGCATGAAATATTGTCCAGACAATATTAGCACAAATCTTTTCAATGAACTAAGAGAAAATAGCAGTATAACTATCTTAACTATCTTTTGTATATATAGACTTTTTTCCCATTTCTCTTCCTTCCTTTCCCCTTTCCCCCATTAGTTTGTCTTTTCTTTTAAACAGTTTCTTCCCAATTCACAATACCTATTGTACATTTTGGATAAAAAATGCTGGCAAGGCTGTGGGGAAAATGAACCCTTCTCCACTGTTGGTGGGAGTGCAGACTGGTGCAACCACTGTGGAAATCAATGTGGAGATTCCTCCAAAAATGAGGATTAGAGGTCCCATTCAACTCAGCTATTCCCTTCCTGGGTATCCACCCAGAAGAATTAAAAACATCATACCACAGCTATATATGTGCACCTATGTTTATAGCAGCACAATTTGTAATAGCTAAATCTTGGAAACAACCCAAATGCCCATCAACCGAGGAATGGATAAAAAAGATGTGTTTTTTTTATATAATGGAGTACTAGTCAGCCATAAAGAAGGATAAACTTGAGACTTTTATAGGTAAATGGATGGAACTTGAGATCATACTCATAAGTGAAATAAATCAGACCCATATGTGTAAACATCGCATTGTCTCACTAGCGTGAGAAGCTGAATGAGTAAATAAGATCCAAAATGTACAATAGATATGGAATTTTTCTCTCAAGTTTCACTGAAATTTATGATCCTATGAATAGTAAAGGAGGTCTCACTTTAATTCCTGCAAATCAGAGTAGCCTCTTGTCAAAACAACATCTATTGACTAAGCTATTTTCTTCACTGATTTGAAAAGTATTTAATAATAAATAATGCATTCCCATATGTAACTGAATCTATTCCTTAATCCCTACTCTGTCCCTTTGATTTATTTATTTGTTCCAGTATAAATGTGTAATTATTATTGCCTTAAAGTAGATATTTAACTTTAAAAGTCTCACATTTGTAATTCTTTGTTATTATTACAATTGTATTTATAATTTACTAGTAATACATACTTTTATGATTAAACTTTTAAAATTTTGTCTAGTTTTAAGTAGTCAGTGTTTAATTAGGATAGTTACAAATTAATTTGAAAACAATTGATATGTTCTCCATATCAAATATTTCTTACCCATGAACTATTACATAAATTTCTTTGTGGCCCACATTGGAATACAAATGTTTTTCAATGTTCTGCTAAGAGTTGTTAAATTTACTTATGTGTTCTTTGTAGTCATATTGTAAACTGATATTTTTCTCCACAACATATTCTATTTGGTTGTTTATTAATAGAAAAGCTACTAAGTTTAGGAAATTAAATTTAGAATAAGTCATCTTAGTAAGTATCTTTTCAATCGATACTTTTTTTTGTTCAGTTTCTTAATGAATTATGCTCCTTGGGCTGATGTAACAAAAAGCAACAGAGTAAATAGCTTAATCAGAAGAAATTCATTTTCTCACAGATATAGAGGCTTGAAGTCAACATCAAGCTGTCTGCAGGTTTAATTTCTTCTGAGAACTCTGTTTTTGACTTATACACAACACCTTCTTGCTCTGTCCTAACATGAGCTTTACTCAGTGTGCATTTATCTTGGTTGTCCTTCTTCTAAAATAAGAATATAAGTCACATTGGACTAGTGTCTCACTGTTATTATCTCATTTAATCTTAATTAGCTCTTTGAAAACTTCACCTCCAAATACATTGGGGTCTAGGGCTTTAACATATTAATTCAGAAAGGAAAATTCAGTCCATATATATGAGTAATACAAGAATACAACAAAAAAATTTCAAATAAAGATAGCTTTTCTATTCTCTAGTTACATTTATGTCACTTATTTTTCCTTAAAAAATCATACAGCCCAAATTCAAGGAAATACATTTTAATAGTTTTATTGTATTAAAATTGAATAAATAATAATGGCATCTATTTAATTTGTACAATCTGATGACTTTGAACATGCAAACATCAGAATAACATTGCTATAGTAAAGGGGTAATAGACATATCCAACAACCCCAAGGGACCTCCTCTGTTTGCCTTTGTTTTTTGTTGTAACGTATCTCCTGACACCCACCACTGTAATCTTGTTTCTGTGTTTCATTATTATAGATACCTTATGTAATTGGAATCATATAGTATTTGTCCTGTGATTAGCTAATTTAGCTTTTGATAATGTCTTCCAGGCTGTGCTATATTGTCATAAATAGCAAGAATATTTCATTTTATGTTTATTCTACATTTTCTTTTTTGCCTTTTTACTCTTTCTTTCACTTTTGTTTGTGTTGTATTTTATTAGCACATGTTTGTAGTACATGCTGTTTACATTCCTTGTGGGTAATTGGTACATGTGCATAGTACATTTTAATTCCTCTTTTCATTCTCTTTCCTTTCCCTCTTTCCCATTGCATCCATCTCTTAATTGCTTTTTTTAAATATCTGTACATCTTTGTAATACATAATGTTTATATTCCTTGTGGGTAGTTGGTACATATATGTAGCACATTTTAATTTATTTTTTCATCACCTTTCTCTCCCCTCCCTCACCTCTCCCTTCATATCTTGAACCCATTTATCTTTGAGAAGGGTCTATCAACCTACTTCTTATTATCTCTCTTTTATTTTGCTCTTTATACTCTGGGTATCTCATATAAGGGAAAACAAGCAATATTTAAATTTCTGAGTCTGATTTATTTCACTTAATATCATGGTCTCATGGTGCATCCATTATCCAACAAATGACTTAAATTTATCTTTCTTTATGGCAGAGTTGCACTCCATTGTGTGTAAATAGCACATTTTCCTTATCCTTTAATCTGTTTATGAACACATAGGCTACTTAAAATATTAGCAATTATGAATAGAGCTGCTGTACACATAGGTATGCACGTATCACTGTAATTTGAGGTACTTAACTCTTCCAAGAAGATACTTAGATGAGGAATAGCTGGGTCAAATGTAATTTCTAGTTTCAGTGTTGTTTTTTTTTTTTTTTTGAAACAATCCATACTGATGGTTTCCAAATCCTGAGCATTGTGAATAACCGCAATTAAAATGGGAGTGCAAATATTTCTTCAGGATCAGTTTTCCAAGTCTTAATGGATATATACTGAGAGGTGGGACAGTTGAATCATAAAGTATCTCAGTGTTTTGTGCTGTCATAGAATGCCACTTACTTTGTACTTTATAATAAATAAAAATATATTGACTAAAAGTTTTGGGATTTGCTAAGTCCAACATTAGGGCACAGCAAGTTTTGATGAAACTGGCTTCCAAATGGCTTCCTGAATATTGAGTCCTGCAGGGGGAGAAATACTTCACATAGTGATGGGCAAAAAACAAGAAAGAAGCCAACTTGCTTTTTTAAAATGATCATCCCACTCAAGGTAGCAGAATCCTCATGGATAAGTTACCTCTTAAATACCCCAACACTTAATACTATTTTGATCAGAAAATCAATCTCAACACGAGTTTTCAAGTGGACAAACACTTGAAAACTAGCATATACTAATTGGAATTTTCCCTGAGGAATTATTATACCATTTTGCATAGCAGCTTCACAAGTTTGATTTATTTTTGTACATTGTGTAATATAAGGATGCAATTTCTTTTCTTTTTAAAAGGGATTAATTTCAGGAGTCAATCTCAGAGCTACATCCCCAGTCATTTTTAATATTTTTAAAATTTGATTTAATTTATTCTTTTGAAAACCAACTCTGATTCACTGAAACTTTGTATTATTTTTAGTCTCAATTTCATTGATTTCTACTCTGATATTTATAATTTCCATCCTTTTATAAATTTTGGATTTGGGTTTCTTTTTCTAAGATCTCAACATACACCATTAAGTTATTGATTTGGTAATGCTCAATTTTTCTAATGTAGGCATTCATACTTTCAAGCTTTCCTCAGAATTACTTTCATTTTGCCCCATTGGGGCCTGATATGTTGTATTGCCAATATCATTGGATCAATAAACCCATGGCCAACTTTACCCAAAAAAAAGAGTGAAAGAAAAGACCCACAAAAAAGCAATTGGAAATAAAAAAGATAGTCCCTCCCACCACCATTACCACCACTGTGACCCAGGTGAACTGTGCCTGAAGGCCCAGAAAAAGGCCTCTCCCCTCACAGGCCCAGAGAGTCCTGTGGGAATGCCAGTGACACAGTAGGGTCCCAAATAGAGTGCACAGGATGGACAGGGTGGACTAACAGCATAAAATACCAAGCAAAAATAAAAATATGAGCCAACAGGTGGTAGGATCTTGGGACAGACAGAAGCTAAGAACCTCCTACACACAGAAGACATCCTTGAGGAACAGACATTTCCTAGAAAGGACTTGATACTAGTGATAAACCTACCTACTACAAAAACTTACAAGGATCAACACAGAAAAAAAATTATGAAATAGAAAATGAAATTGCACAGAAGCAATACGCAATCTCAGACCTCCAGCCCACCCAGGAAAAGTCCAGGAGACAATGAGATAGAGGAAAATGGAAGACACACTTGAAATTTCTGAAATGATAGCCACTGAAGTAAAGAAACAAATCCATGAGGCTATAGAGGAAATCAGATCAGAAATAATCTCTCAAGTAAAAAAAGAAATGTCAATATTCATAAAGGAATTGCTCAGCAAATCTAGAGACAGATAAAAAATAGATGATGATAGGAAGAGAATGGAAACCATGAATGATCAATACAGGAAAGAAATAGAATGCATGAAATGGATTCAAACAGATATCCAGGAAAGTACATATTCCATTAAAAGCTGGCAAAACCATTTCAACGAATCTGAAGATAGACTTTCAGACTTTGAAGATAGCATCACAGCCAGCAAGCACAAAATGAAAGATTTCTTAAAAATAACAAGGGATAGGGCGAGTGAGATGGCTCAGCGGCTTAAGCGCCTGCCCGACAAGCGTGAGGGCCCAAATTCGACTCCCGGAACCCACATACGAAAAAGGGGCCGGTGATATCACTCAGTGGCACAGGCGCCTGCTGGCACGCAAGGTCCTGAGATTGACCCCCCGGTACCCACAAAAAAAATAACAAGGGATCAAGAAATAATAATTCAATAGCTGCAAGATGATACAAAGAAAAATAATATAACACTGATAGGTGTCAAAGAAAAAGCATGAGTAACACAAATGACATAAAAAAACTATTTGCAGAAGTAATAGCAGAAAATTTCCCAAACATAGGAACAGAATCTGATATAAAGATAAGTGAGAAATATAGACCTTCAATTAGCCATGACCAAAATAAATCTACACCCAGATATATAATAATCAAGATACCAGAAATTCAGCTCAAGAACATAATATTGAAAGATGTTAGAGAAAAGAAACAGATCACTTATAAAGGAAAGCTCATCAGAATCATGGCAGATTTTTCAGAACAAACCCTCAAATAAAAATGAGCTTGGAGAGAAGTATTTCAAGTCCTGAAAGAAAACAACTTCCAACCTAGATTGATGTACCCTGCAAAGCTGCCTTTCAAAATTAATGGAGAAATAAGATACTTCCATGACAAAGAACAACTGAAGAAATTAAAGACCACCAAACCAACCCTACAAAGAATACTGTAAGATATTCTAGATAGAGATAAAAATGACCACAGTTCCAAGAACAACAACAGAAAGAAACCATCAGGCAGGGCAAGCAATTAAACAGAGGGGAAAAGCGGGGTACCAACAACAGGAAAATAACATGACAAAGATAAGCCAATACTTATCAGTTAAAATGATCAATGTAAATGGCTTCAATTCACCAATCAATAGAAACAGATGTGCAGAATGGACCAAGAAACAAGATCCAACAATATGCTGTATACAAGAAACACATTTAAATAAAAAAGAAACTCATAGATTTAAAGTCAAAGGATGGAAAACAATATTCTGTGCAACAGGTACCGCCCCTAAAAAAGTAGGGGTAGCTATTCTGATTGCAGACAATGTGAACTTCAAATCAAGAATGATAAAAAGAGATAAAGAAGGTCACTACATACTGTTAGGTGAAAACCTCAAGAGGAAGAGATAACATTCATAAATATATATGCAACAAATACAGGAGCACAGAACTCTATAAGACAAATATTAATAGACATTAAAAATCAAATAAGCAAAAACACAATTTTAACCGCAGGCCTTAATATCCCATTTCCACAAAGAGATAGATCAACTACACAAAAAATCAGCAAAGAAACAACAGAACTGAACCAAACCTATAAACAAAAGGACTTAGTAGATATTTACAGAGTGTTCTACCCAACATCAGAATATGCATTTTTCACAGCTGCACATGGGACATTCTGTAAAATAGACCATATGCTAGCACACAGAACATGCTTAAGTAAATGCAAAGGAGTTGATATTATCCCATGCATATTATCTGACCATAATGCAATGGAATTGGAAACTAATGACAAAAGAAACTGCAAAAACTCCATAAACACATGAAATTTAAATAACACACTCCTAAAGAACCAATGGGTCACAGATGAAATTAAAAAGAAATTAAACAATATCTACAATTAAAAATGCTCAAGAAGATACTAGCAAACCAAATGCAGCAAAGCATCAAGAGGATTATACAACATGACCAAGTGGGATTCATCCCTGGAATGCAAGGTTGGTTCAACATACAAAAATCCATAAATGTACTACACCATATCAACAGAGCCAAAAACAAAAATCACATGAGCATCTCAATAGATGCAGAAAAAGCTTTTGATAAAGTCCAACACTCATTCATGATAAAAACCCTACAGAAAATCAGAATAGATGGATTTTACCTCAATTTGATAAAAGCCATCTATGACAAACAAACAGCCAACATCATACTAAATGGACAAAAACTGAAAGCTTTCACTCTAAAATCAAGAACAAGACAAGAATGTCCACTGTCACCACTCCTATTCAATATAGTTCTGGAAACATTAGCCAGAGCAATTAAAGAAGAGAGAGAAATAAGAGGAATACAGATAGGAAAGGAAGAAGTTACATTATCATTTTTCTCAGAAGACATGATACTCTACATAGAAGACCCCAAAAAGTCCACCACAAGACTTGTAGATTTAATAACCAAATTCAGCAGCATTGCTGGATACAAAGTCAACACTCAAAAAATCAATAGCATTCCTGTACACAAATAACAAACTCATTGAAAGAGAAATTAGAGAAACCACACCCTTCACAGTAGCATCCAAAAAATTTGAAATACTTAGGAATCAATCTAACAGAGGAAGTCAAATGTCTATGCATTGAAAAGTACAGTACTCTGAAAAAAGAGATCAAAGAGGATATCAGAAAATGGAAAGATATCCCTTGCTCATGGATAGGAAGAACCAACATAATGAAAATGGCCATACTCTCAAAATTGTTATACAGATTCAATACAATCCTGATCAAAATTCTGCTAACATACCTCATAGAACAGGGGAAAACATTCCTAAAATTCATCTGTAACCAGAAGAGGCCTAGAATATCAAAAGCTATTTCAGGCAACAAAGGCAAGTGCAGGGAGCCTTAAAATCCCTGACTTGAAATTATACTACAAACTACTGTGATAAAATCAGCATGGTACTGGCCAAAAAAAAACAGACCTGAGGATAACCGGAACACATTAGAAGATGCAGAAACAACTCCAAACACACTCAGCCACCTTATTTTTGACAAAGTGGCCAAAAACATTCACTGGAAGACACATAGCCTCTTTAATAAATGGTGCCGGAAAAACTGGCTGTCTATATGCTGAAGACTAAAACTAGACCCATGTCTATCGCTATGCACTAAACTAAAGTCAAAATGGATCAAAGACCTAAATATTAAATCAGAAACACTAAATCTATTGGAAGAGATAGTAGTTAAAAATCTTGAATATATAGTTATAGGCAGAGAATTCATGAATAAAACCCAAACAGCATGGAAATACTTCAAAGAATCAACAACTGGGACCTCATCTTATTAAAAAGTTTTACACATCAAAAAAAAATCACCAACACTGAAAAGGCAACCCACAGATTAGGAAAAAAAATTAGCCAGTTGTCCCTGAGACAGAGGACTTCTATCTAGGAAATGTTAAGAATTGAAAAATATCAGACCCCCAAATACAAAGACCCAATCCAAAAATGTGCATCTGAAATGAATGCACACTTCTCAGATGAAGAAATACAAATGGCAGATAAACATATGAAAATATGTTCAACATCACTGGTCATTCATGAGATGCAAATTAAAAAACTGAGATTCCATCTCACGCAAGAAAGAATGGCTATCATAAAGAAATCAACCAATAACAAATGTTGGAGTGGCTGTGGGGAAAAAGGAACACTCCTTCACTTCTGGTGTGAGTGTAGACTGGTGCAACTACTGTGGAAATCAGTATGAGGATTCCTCAGAAAGCTAGCATTAGAGGGCTCCACTTGATCCAGCTATTCCCCTTCTAGGTATCTTCCAAGAAGCATTAAAATCATCATACCACAGTGATATATGCGTACCCATGTTTATAGCAGCACAATTTGTAATAGTTAAATATTGGAAACAAACCAAATGCCCATCAACCAAGGAATGGATAAAAAAGATGTGATTTCTGTAGAATGGAATACTACTCAGCCATGAAGAAGGATAAGCTTGAGATATTTATAAGGAAATGGATGCAATTTAAAACCATACTCATGGGCCAGTGAGATGGCTCAGTGGCATAGGCGTCTGCCTGGCAAGCGCGAGGGCCCGAGTTCGACTCCCGGATCCCACATACGAAAAAAGGGGCTGGTGATATCGCTCAGTGGCACAGGCGCCTGCTGGCGTACGAGGTCCTGAGGTCGACCCCCAAGTTCCCACACACAAAAAAAATAAAACCATACTCATTAGTGAAGTAAATCAGACTCACATCTGTAAACATTGTACTGTCTCTCTGGTATGAAAAACTGAAATAGTAAATAAAGTCTAAAATATACAATAGATATTGTGAAATTGGAAATAACTGTGAAAAAGGAAAAAGGAACTTGGATGGGTGAAAGGGGAAAGGAAGGAAGGGAAAAGAAAGAAAAATGCAAGTTAGTTATATTATTAGTGTCTTTTCTTTCATAGAAAAGTTTTGTGTTAACATCGATTGAAGAATTTTTTATTCTCATATACTCTGAGTGACTACTTTAAAGATAATAATATGTAGTGTAATAAGTATTGTTATTGTCATATTATATTCTTATAAATTTTGTTTGACCTTTTTTCCATAAAAAAGAAAGAAAATTGTTAAACCAAGAGTGGTGGCACATGCCTGTACTTCCAGCACTCGGGAGGCTGATGAATGAGGATCACAGCAAGTTTGAGGCCAGCCTGGGCTACAAAGTGAGTTCAAGTCCAGCTAGAACTGCATAGCAAATCCCTGTCTCAAAAAGACAAAAAATAAAAATAAAAAATGAAAAAGTTGAAATTACAGCTGATGCCTCTGAAATTCAGAGGATTATAAGTAGCTATTTTGTAAACTTTTTTCCAATAAATTGTAGAATATGGAAAAATGTATAAATTTCTAGATGCATATGATGTATCAAAATTCAACCAAGAATATATAAATAACCTTAACAGATTAATAACAGAAAATTAAATTGAAGCAGCAATAATAATAAAAAAAAATCTCCAATCTAAGGAAAGCTCAAGACCTGATGGATTTTTGCTAAATTTTATCAGAACTTAAAAGAAGATCTAATGGCAATACTCAAAATCTACCATAAAATTGAAGAAAAGCAACATGGTCAAACTCATTCCATGAAGTCAGCACAAGCCTAATAACAAAACCAGAAGTGACTCAGCAAATAAAAATACAAGCCAATATATTTTGATGAACAAAGTTCCAAAAATCCTTATTAAGATACTTGCAAACAGAATACAACAAGTCATTAAAAATATCATACAAATGACCAAGCCAGGTTTATCTCAGGGATACAAGAAAGGTACATTTGTAAATCAATTAATGTAATAAACAAGTAGAATTAAGGATAAAAATCACACAATTATCTCAATAGATGAAGAAAAAGCCTTTGAAAAAATCCAATGTCCTTTCAAGATAAAAACTGACAAAAATATAGAAAGATCTTAACTTTTGTTAAAAGTCATTTATGTCAAACTCACAGCCAACATTATACTAAACGGAAAACTAATGAATGCATTCCCTTTAAAATCAGGTATGAGGCAAGTCTGTTTACCCTCATTAGTCCTTTCAAATATATTATTTGAAATATTAGCCAAAACAAGTAGGTAAGAGAAATAAACTATAGGGATAAGAAAGAAATCAACCTGTCTTTATATGTATATGATATGATCTTTTACATAGAAGATCTAAGAAAACTTCACCAGAAACTCTTTGAGATAATAACAAATTCATCTAAATGTCAGGGTACAATATCAATGTACAAAAATCAATAAAACTTATGCACACTAATAATAAATTCAAAGAGGAAGATCAAAAATGATCCCTTTTATGATAGCTTCAAAAAATGTGAACACATAGGAATCAACTTTTCCAAGGAAAAGTTAGAAACCTCTATATTGAAACTATAGAACCCCGAAGGAAGATATTAAAAAGTATGTTAGAAAATGGAAGTCTCCTTCCTGGATATGCAGAATTAATGTTATTAAAATGGCCATATTACCAGAGGCAATTTATAGATTTATTAAAAGTTTTATTAAGATGCAACAACATTCTTCATAGAATTAGAAAAAAAACCCTTAAAATTTATGTGGAGCCAGAAGAGACCCAGAATTGCCAAAGCAATCCTGAGCAAAAAAAGACAAAATATGAGCCATTAGAACTTGTAATTTTAACTGACACTACAAAGCTATTGTAGCAAAAACAACATGATATTGGCACAAAAATAGACTTTTAGATGAATGGAACAGAAGACATAGGGGAAAAAACCCAGATACATTTTGTCATCTGATCTTTGTCAAAAGGGCTAAAAACATATCTCCCTTTAACAAATGGTGTTAGGAAAATTGGCTATCTATGTACACAAAAATGAATCTAGACTCATATCACCCTGTAGTATAATCAAATCAAAATGAATCAAAACCAATTTATAAAAATGGAAACATTGAAACTACTGGAAAATAAAATAGGGAAAGCACTTGGAGCCATAGGCATAGGTAAAGACTTCCTGAACAAAAATTCCAAGAGGACAAGAAATAATGCCAAGTGTAAAGAAATGGAATTATATTCAATACAAATCTTCTGCACAACAAAGAATGAAGACAACCTTCATGATGGAAAATAAATTTGCCAGCTACTCTTTTGATATATGTTTAATATCTAGAGTATATAAAGAAATAAAAAAATAGACCTTATAAAGCAAATGACTCAATCAGAACAGGGACAAATAAAATAATAGACACATATCAAATGAAAAAATGTTCTATATCTTCAGCCATTAGGGAAATGCATATCAAAACAGCACTGAGATTCCATCTTGTCTCTACAAGAATGACTAAAATCAAGCACTTAAAAACCAATAAATGTTGATGAGGGTATAGGGGAAAAAAACACCTCCTACATTGTTGGTGGGAATGTAAACTAGTACAACTTCTATGGAGATTACTCAGAAAACTAAAACTAGAAATTCAATTTGACCCAACTATACCCCTCCTCGGTATTTGCCCCAAAGAGTTAAAGACATCACAGTGTAGAGGTACATGCATACTCATATTATCCAGTGCAATTCCAAATGCCAAACTATGGAAGCTAACTAATACCAAATATCAGACAAATGGATAAAGAGAGTGTTGTGTATTTACACAATGGAATATTGTGCAGTTATAAAGAAGGATAAATATGAGATATTTGTGGGGATAAATGATGGGATTTGAATCCAAATTTAAGTGAAATGAGTCAGATAAAGAAGGTTAATTGTTGAATGTTTTCTCTTACATGAGAAACCCAAAATATAACAAATTAAAGAGAACAAAAAGGAGAGATTGTATGAAACAGGGAGATAAACTTATCACTGTTGAAGAAGGGGGAGGAGAGACAATAGAGGAAGGGAGAAGAAAGAGGACAGAGAAGAGAAAAAGTATTAAAATTATCAAAATACAATATTTATGCAGATCACTTTCTCAAAATAAATGTAGTGATATATATCACAAATATATACCATTAAATTCAAAGAAAAATTCAGGGCACAAAGCTAAATTTAAAATTCAGAAGGCAATAAATAGCTGTTTGGTGGAATTATAAAGTATTTCATTCTCGTGTAGTATTTGCATGCAATATCTTGGTTCATGAACTTAATACTTTCCATCATTCTGGTTGCAAAATGAATTGGACGAGAACTGAATCAAATTCATGAGAACCAAATCAAATTCAATGATTAGGTTCAATGTTGACCTTACAGGGAAATTTGATTTCTCTTTTGACTCACTGATTGTTTAGGAGAGTGTTCCTTAATTTCTAAAAACAGCGTTTGTGAATTTTCCAAGTAACTTCTTATTGAATTAGTTGTGTATCAATGCAGATGGAAAAAAATACTTCATATGATTATAATGTCCCTAAATTTTGTAAGAAATTTTCTTGGTCTAAAATGAAGTAGAATATATCTTGGAGGATATTTCATATATGCTTGAGAAGTATATGTATTCTGCTGCTATTATGTGAAATATTCTGTATATTTATTTGGTCCATTTGTTCAATGGAGTTATGAAATCTTCTGTATCAGTAATTATCTTTCTTCTACATGTGCTACTCATTATTGAATGTGTGGTATTGAAGTCAATTATAACATTTTATTGCTATCTTTTATTCCCCTTCAATTCTGTCAAAATTGGCTTTATATGTTTAAGAGTTCTAATTTTGGATGGATAAATATTTTTGTCAGTTTTTAGTGTGGTGACACTTGTGTCATTATAAATGGTTTTCCTTTGTCCCTTGTGAGAGTTGATCATATAAAGACTCTTTTGTCTGACATAAGTATAGTCACTCTTTATCTCTTTTGATCATCATATGAAGGAAATTTGTAACATCATTTTGGCTTATGTATCTTTAAATCTCAAATCAGTTCCTTGTAGTCAGAATAATGTTGGGTTTTGCTTCTTTAAACATTCAGCCAGTGTATGTTTGACTATATTTAAAGTAATTATGGGTAATAAAGCATTTACTATTGCAATTTTGGCCTTGGCATACTCTCTGCCTTGTATTCCTTTTGTTCTTCATTTCTTCTCTCTGTTCATATTTTGTTGATTTTTATAATCATGTTCTTTCATTCCTTTCCACTTTTTGTTTACAACCTGGATCTAATTTTTGTAAAAAATCTCAGTGCAGCATATTTTAAACTGATAAGAAATTAACATCAATGACATACAAAAATTGCACACTTTTATATCCCCTCTGCTTTGTTGTTGATTTCATAATTTGAGTATTTCAAAATTTTGAATCATAAATATATTTATAGTTATACTTAATTTTAATATTTGTTCTTTAAATAAATACTAATAATTTACCCACCACCATACCACTCTTCTGTATTTCTTTAAATGTTTATGTTTACCAGTGATTTTTGTGCTTTCATATACTTTCGTGTTGCTGTATGTTTCCTTTCATTCAAACTTGAAATATTTCTTTTAGCATTTTTATATAATTTGTATAGTGGTGACCAGTTACTCAACTTTTGTTTAGGAAAGTTTTTCTCTTTCATATTAAAAGAACAGTTTTGCCAGGTATGGTATTCTTGGTTAGGAGGTTTTTTTGTTTTGTTTTGTTTTTGTTTTTGTTTTTTGCAATTAAAATGTATTTTCCCACTCTCATCTATCTTGTAAGCTCTCTCTTGGGAAATGCAGTGGTAGTCTTATGCCATCTCTTCCATATATAGCAATTCTTTTTTTCTTCTTTCTGTTTCCAAATTCTGCTTTTGTCTTTGACTTTTGAAAATATGGCAGCATAGTACTCATTGTACATAAATAACAGTTTTGTTAACCATATGTTAATGGACATATAAAGTGCTTCCAATATTTAGCTATTATGCGTTGTGCTGCTATAAACATGAGTATACATGTATCACGGAAATATCTTGGATACACCTCGAGATGATAGAATTAAGTGAAATAAGTCAGACACACAAGGATTGATATTGCATTGTTTCTCCTAAATGAAAAACTGATAAATAAAAGTAGATAATAGGAAATAGGAAAATAGATCTTTTGTAAAAAGGAAAGAGACAAAGAGATGAGAGAGGATGAAGGAGGTGAAGAGAAGAGGATGAAAATGAACGAAGGTATATTATGTACATGTACCAACTCCCCACAAGGAATGTAATCATTAAGTACTGCAAACATATACTTTTAAAAAATTAAAAAGTGCCCAGCATGGTGCATGCCTGCAGGCAAGGACCAGCAGCCCAGTGTGGTGTAGGCCAGCAGGAGGGAACCAGCAGTGTGGAAAAGTCTGAAGAAGCAGTGAGAATAGGATCCAGTGGTTGGATACTGAGGTGAATCAGTGCTTTGCTCTGGCACACAGACAGGTGGAAGAGAAGTGTGTGGGCAGGGCAGCCATTTTATTTCAAAGGGCTTGGGGCAAACTCCAGCAGTAGAATGGTCCTGGGTTGCTTCAATGCCAACATCCCAGAGTGGAATGAAGAAAGTGCCATCCACCACAGAAGACAGCTGGCAAGTAGGAAGAATACTAGGGGAAATTCTGCTGAGAGGTAGGAGCTAGGACCACTAGACTCTGCTCCAGTGGCCACCAAAAGTCAGTCTCAGCCCTAAATAAAAAGGACTGGAAGCATTCCCCTGGTCTGAGGCCAACAGAGTGGCTTTGGCCAAGTGACATAAACAGGCAAGCAGCCTGGGCCTGCAGCAGGACAAGGGCACTCCTCCAACCCAACAACCAGCATGTAAGAGGAGTCAGTAGTGTGGAATAGAGAAAGCTGTGCAAGGTCTAGAAGGAGCCAACTATACACAGGTCTGGGAACAACCCCAGGCTTTCCCTACCTGAGGACACCACAGCAACTGGGAGAGCACCATAGAGACAATCACAGTAAGAAGTGAATATCCAGAATGTTGTCCACTTAAAACTAGTCTCAGCACCCACATCCAGTGGACAACATCAGCCCCTCACAAAGCACAAATCCTACAACAAACTCGATGGGATTACATAGCACATTTCTGGGATACAACTTGGGCACTACCACAGAACTGCAGGCAGCAGAGGAATTTTACTATTTTTCTTTTTCTTTATTTGTTTGATTGGTTTTCCTTTTTCTGTCAGGTTGGATTTTTTCTTTTCTTTTTTCTTGTTAGGTTTCTTACTTTCTTTTTGTTTTCTTCTATTGGTCTTCCTTCTCTTTCCTCAACTATCTCTCTTGAGTTTTTTATATTTTCATTTGAGTGAACATTGTCTCTTCTCTTTTTAGTTCACTTCAGTATTCTTTTGCATTCTCTGGCATTCTTTCTTGCTTGTGTTCTCCAGTTTCCCAAAACTTGTGTGGTCATTCCTTGCCCTCCAGGCTTGCTTCTACTCTATTAGTCCTCATTCATCTATCTTGTCCCCTAGCCCTCTTAAATCACCCACACACAAGGGTAAAGTCACACTAAGGGGGAATTCACTGTATACAAGTTCCTGACATATGTTGGAATTTCTCATATAACTATAGAACTTGCTCTTACGGTTAAAGTTATCAGGTTAATAGTTACCACAGCTTGTCAGTAGCTAGGCTGTGCTTTCTGGTACTGTTATTGCTATCTGTACTACTTTAGCCAGGATGTTATACCTGTTATCATCAGTTTTTCTCCCTTGTATGACAACACTGTGATTGTCTGAGGTCATAATCATCACTATAACACAGTACCAAAGGACTGGGTGCTGATCCAAATACATAGCAATTTCTTAATACATTGGAAAGGTAGGTTCTTGTAGTAGACACAAAGACCAAAACCACCTAGACCTGAAAGTTATCCCTGAGGAATAGACATTTCCTAGGGAAGCCTCAATACTAGTGATTAAGTTAGCTACCATAAAAAATCTACAAGGATCAACACAGAAAACAAAATAAAGTAAAAAATAGAAAATAGAAAATGACAAGACTCAAAAGCAAAATGCAACCCCAGACCTCCAGCCCACACAGGACAAGTTCAGGGCACAATGAAATAGAAGAAATCAGAAGCCACACTCTGGAACACTCTGAAATGATAGCAGCACAAGTGAAAAAACAAATGGATGAGGCTATAGAAAAAATAAGCTCTCAGATAACAAAAGAAATGATGACAAAAATGAAAATCATTAGAGGAGGCACAGATAAAAAATGGGGGAACTTAGGAAAATGATGGAAACCATGAATGCCCAAAATAGGAAAGAATTGAAATCCATGAAACAGATCCAAACAGAAATCCAGGAGATTAAAAATTTCATTGAAAGTATACACAACACATTGAAGGAAGATGAGGATAGAATATCAGATCTAGAAGACAGAATTATGGCTAATGACCATAGAAAGAAAGCTATTTGAAAAATAGCAAAGGACCATGAAAAATCAATCCAACAACGACAAGATGAAGCAAAGAAGAACAACATAAGATTGACTGGAGGCAATGAGAAAGCTAGAGAGGGCACAAATACCATAAAACACCTCTATATGTAAGTGATTGCAGAAAACTCGCCAAACATGGATAAAGAATTTCACATACAATAAGTGAAGCATATAGAACTCAAAATAGCCATGACCAAAATAAATATACACCAAGGCATATAATAATCAAGATTCCAGAAATTCAGTGCTGGGGATGTGGCTTAGCGGTAGAGTTGTTGCCTTGCATACAACTCTGGGTCTGATCCCCAGCACCACAAAAACAAAACAAAAACAAGATTTCAGAAATTCAGAACAATAACCTAATATTAAAAGATATTAGAGAAAAGAAGCAAATCACCTATAAAGGAAAGCTCATCAGAATCACAGCAAACTTCTCATTACAAACTCTCAAATCAAGGAAAGCTTGGAGTAAGGTATATCAAGCCCCAAAAGAAAACAAATTCCAACCCAGATTGATGTACCCCACAAAACTATCTTTCAAAATCAGTGGAGAAATAAAGTACTTCCATGACAAAGAACAACTGAAGAAGTTCATGACCACAAAACCAGCTCTCCAAAATGCTCTGAAGTATATTTTAGAAAGAGAAAATGCAGACCAGAATTTCAAGATCACCAATAGAAAGAAGCCACCAGGCAGGGCAAGCAATTAAACAGAGGGGAAAGACAGGGAACCAACAAAAGGAAAATAATATGTGAAGTATAAGCCAATACATATCAGTTATAACCATCAATTTAAAGGGTCTCAAAACACCAATCAAAAGAAACAGACTGGCAGAATGGATCGAGAAGCAAGATCCAATACTTTGCTGCATACAAGAAACACATTCAGCTCAAAAAGAAATTCATAGACTGAAAGTCAAAGGATAGAAAACAATACTCCATGCAAAAGAAACCCAGAAAAAAGCAGAGGTAGCTATTCTATTTGCAGACAATGTGAATTTCAAGCCAAAATTGATCAAAAGAGACAAAGAATGTCACTACATACTTGTTAAGGGAAAACTCCAAGAAGAGGTAACAATCATAAATATATATATACCAAATTCTGGTGTACCCAACTGCATAAAACAAATATTAACAGATATGAAAAATCAAATAAGCAGTAACACAATTAATGAAGGACCCTAATACCCCACTCTCACAATTAAATAGCTCAACTAGACAAAAATTCAACAAAGGAATATCAGAACTAAACCAAATCCAAAAAATGGACTTATTAGTTGTGTACAGACTGTTCCATCCCACAACATCAGAATACATATTTTTCTCAGCTGCACATGGGACTTCCAAAATAGACCACATACTAGCCCATAGAACATGCTTAAGTAAATGCAGAGTAACTGAACTTATCCCATGTACATTACCTGACCATAGTGCAACTAAAATGGAAATGAATGGGAAAAGAAACCACAAAAGCTACATAAACATACATGTAATGGTTAATTGATTGTGTCAACATGAGAAGCTTGGAAGCTTAACTAAATTGGCTCAGCAATTCCACACACTGGTGTGTAGAGGACCCACTGTAGGGTGGCTCAAAGCCTGGACAGTATAAGGGGAAATAAGGAAGGACTTGCTTCTGTTGTTCGGAGGAGCTCCAGTCATTGCCTGGCTTCTATCACAGACTCTTCACCTTCCAACTTGCATCCTTCAGACTTCAGGTGTAGACTCTTTAGCCCTCTGTCGCAGACCCATTTGGCCTGCAAATACGGTTCTGCATGGGACACTGCAGTGAACTCCAGACCTTTGACTGAAACCTTCAGTGTCCAGTGTGTAGACACCCTCTGCACACTTCCTCATCCAACTCTGTAAGCCAATCTTGCAATTTCTTATACATTTTTATATCTTGTGTTATATCTCTTTCTCTAGAAAAAAAACTGACTGATACACACATGGAAATTAAATAACACCCTGCTGAACAACTAATGGGTCATAAAGGAAATTAAAGAAAAAATTAAACAGTATATGCAATTAAATGATAATGCTGATACAACATACCAGAACTTATGGGATACAATAAAAGCAGTCCTAAGAGGGAAATTTATAGTGGAGAATTCTCACATCAGGAAAATTGAACAAGCTCAAATAAACATCTTAATCTTGAACCTTAAACTTCTAGAAAAGAATAACAAATCAAACCCAAAGCACATATGAGGGAGGAAATTAAGAAGATAAGAGCAGAAATTAATGCAATTGAGACTAAGAAAACAACACAAAGAATCAATAAATTGAAGAGTTGTTTCTTTGAAAGATTAAATACAATTGATAAACTCTTAACCAACTTTTTCAAAAAGAGGAAAGTAGAGACTCAAATTAACGCAATTAGGAGCAAAAAGGGTGAAATCACAATGGGTCCTATGGAAATCAAGAAGATCATCAATACCTATTTTGAGAATCTGTACTCTAATAAAATGGAAAACACAGAAGAAATGGACAGATTTTTAGAAACATATGAATTGTCAAAACCCAATCAAGAAGATATAAAATTCTAAATAACCTGATATCAGTCAATGAAATTAAAAATGTAATTTAAATCTTACCAACAAAGCAAAGCCCAGGTCCTTATGGATTCACTGTCGAATTCTACAAATGCTGAAAAATTTTAAGGAAATTAAAAGGGAAGCAATACTCCCAAAGTCATTCCCAGAAGCAAGTATTACACTGGTACCAAAACCAGAGAAAGAACTAACCAAAAAAGAAAACTACAGGCCAATCTCCCTAATGAATATAGATGTCAAAATCCTTAATAAGATGGCAAAAATAATGCAGCAAATTATCAAAAAGATTATACACCATGATGAAGTGGGATTCATCCCAGAGATGCAGGGATGGTTCAACATACGCAAGTCAATAAATGTAATACATCATATCAACAAACTCTAAGACAAAAATCAGAAAATCATCTCAATAGACACAGGGAAAGCATTTGACACAGTGCAACATCCATTCATGATAAAAACCCTAGAGAAACTTGAAATAGATGGTCTTTATCTCAATCTGATAAAAACCATCCATGACAAACCAATAGCCAACATCAGACTGGTCAAAAACTGAAATATTTCACTCTAAAATCAGGAAGAAGAAAAGGGTGGCCACTATCACCACTCCTATTCATATAGGAGTGGAAACATTAACCAGAGCAATTATACAAGAAGCAGAAATAGAAGGAATAAGAATAGGAAAGGAAGAAATTAAATTATCATTATTTGCAAATGACATGATACTCTACATAGAAAAACCCCAAAACTCCACCAAAATCCTTCTAGATTTAATAACCAAATCCAGTAGTGTAGCTGGATACAAAGTCCACACTCAAAAATCAATAATATTCCTATACACAAATGAAACATTCAATGAGGCAGAAATTAGGGAAACCACACTTTTTACAATAGCATCCAAAAATATTGAAATACTTAGGAATCAATCTAACAAAGGAAGTAAAAGTTCTTACATTGAAAATTACAGTACTATGAAAAAGGAGATTGAAGAGGCTATCAGAAAATGGAAAGATATCCTTTGCTTATGGATAGGAAGAACCAACATAATGAAAATTGCCATAATCCCGAAATTGTTACAGAGATTTAATGCACTCCCAATCAAATTGCCATTAGCATATCTCACATAATTAGAGAAAATATTCCTAAAATTCATTTGGAACTGAAAGAGACATAGAATTTCAAAAACAATTCTTGGCAACAAAGGCAAGGCAGGGGGCATCATGATCCCTGATCAGAAATAATACTACAAAGATAATGTGATACGAAAAAAAAAAAGAAAAGAAAAGAAAAAACAACAAAACAGACCTGAGGATCAACAGAATAGAATAGGAGATGTAGAAACAACTCCAAACACTCTCAGCCATCTTATCTTTGACAAAGCAGCCAAACACATTCACTGGAAGAAAGATAGCCTCTTTGATAAATGGTACTGGAAAAACTGGCTTTCTACATGCCAAAGACTAAAACTAAACCCATTATCTATCACCATACACTAAACTAAATTCAAAATGGATCAAAGATCTAAATATTTACAAAGAAATGCTAAATCTGCTGGAAGAGAAATATAGGCAGAAAACTTGAAGAAATAGATCTAGGCAAAGACATCATGAACAAAACCCCAGTCGCATGGGAAATAATGCAAAGAATGAACAACTAGCATCTCATCCTATTAAAAAGCTATTGCACAGCAAAATAAATCAGCTACAGAGTGCAAAGACAAATCATGGAGTGGAAAAAAATTAGCTGGTTGTCCCTCAGACAGAAGACTTATATCTAGAACATATAAATAATTGAAAAAAAACAGACACCCCAAATTTAAAGACCCAATCCAAAAATGTGCATCTGAGAATACACTCTTCTTTGATGAAGAAACACAAACCACAAAATACTCATAAGTGAAATAAACCAGACGCACATGTGTAAGCATCGTATTGTCTCTCTAGTATGAGAAACTGAAAGAGTAAATAAGATCCAAAATGTACAATAGACACCGTGAATCAAAAAGAAACTGGTCAATAAGAAAGAGAGACTGGAATGGGGAAAAGAAAGAAGGGAAAGGGAAAAAATTGTATATGTATATAAGATGGTTAAGATAGATACACTACCAGTTTTACTTAGTTCATTGAAGAGTAAGGTTTGAGCCAATAATGTTTGGACAGTTGAATGCTAATGTCTAGTATCCTGAATAACTAACTTAAAGATAATAATACGTAATGCATTGACCCTCATATTATGTTGTTTTGAAAATTTGTTCTTTTTTTGATTTGTTTTGTTTTTTCTTCTCTTTAAAATAAAAAAAATATATATATATGAGAAAATGTTCAACATAAGTGGTCATTCAAGAGATGCAAATTAAAACAACACTGAGATTCCACCTCACCCAAGAAAGAATGGCTATCATCAAGAAATCAACTAATAACAAATGCTGGAGGGGCTGTGGGGAGAAAGGAACCCTTCTCCACTGTTGGTGGGAGTGTAGACTGGTGCAATCACTGTGGAAATCAGTGTAGCGATTCCTCAAAAAACTAGGATTAGAGGTCCCATTCGACCCAGATATTCTCCTCCTGGGTATCTTCCCAGAAGAATTATGCACCCTTGTTTACAGAAGCACAGTTTCTAATAGCAAAATCTTGGAAACAACTCAAATGCCCATCAATCAAGGAATGGATAAAAAAGATTATTTTTAATACAATGGAGTCCTTCTCAGCCATAAAGAAGGATAAACTTGAGACATTTCTAGGTAAATGGGTGCTCCTTGACACCATATTCTCAAGTGAAATAAATCAGACACACATGTATAAACATCGCATTGTCTCCCTGGTGTGAGAAACTGGAAGAGTAAATAAGGACCAAAATTTATAATAGATATTGTGAAATGACAAAAAGTATTCAAAAGGAAAAAGGAACCAGGGAGGGGGAAGGGGGAAAGGAAGGAAAAAATTGATAGAAAAAAGGATAAGATGGAAACAAAGCTTTGTCAATAGGGAAGGGAAAAGGGGTTGAAGGGAGGAGAGGGGATCAGGAAAAGAAAGAATCAAAATATATCATATACAGGTACAAATTACCTATTATGAATGTGATCTTTATGTAAATCTAAATTGTACCAATAAACTTAATTTTTAAAAATTTAAAAAAATACAATTTGACCCTAATATGTCTTTTTTTTTTGTGGGTACCGGGGGGTCGACCTCAGGACCTCGTGTGCCAGCAGGCACCCATGCTGCTGAGCGATATCACTGGCCCCTTTTTCGTATGTGTGTTCCAGGAGTCGAACTCGGGCCCTGTCGCTTGCCGGGCAGGTGCTTAAGCCGCTGAGCCATCTCACCGGCCCATGTAATATGTCTTAACATAGACATTATTGAATTTATCCTGCTTGGATGTCAAGGGCCTGTGTCAATATTTTCTTCCCTAGATTTGGAAATATATTAGTCATTATTTCTTTAAATAAATTCTTTGGTTCTTTATTTCTTTCTTCTCTGTCTTGGATCCCAAAGATATTCACAACAGTTCCTTTGATCATAAATCCTATATACAATTATCACTTTTTAAAATTATTTTAAAAAATGAATAAATTCACATTTATGATCTTAAAATTTTCTAATTCATTCTTCTTCCTGCTCATGTTTCCTTTTGGATTTCTCCATCATTTTTTTTTTAGGTATTTATCTCTCATCTGCAGAATTCTGTTTGGTTATCTTTTCTATTTCCTATCTGTGTATGTTATTTTGCTCGTACAGTATTTAATTTCCTGATTGAATTATCTGTCTATATTTTCTTGTGTTGCACTAACTTACTTAGAATAGTTGTCTTGAATTCTTTTTCAGAATTCATAGACTTCCATTTCTTTCAGTTCAGGTACTAGAGATTTATTGCATCTTTGGTAATATCATATTTCTTTGCTTCTTTTTGTTCTTTATAAGTTTGCATTGGTGCCTGCACTTTTGAAGAAGCAACTACCTTTTTCAGTGTTTGTGGGCCAGTTTTCGAAGGGAAAGACCAACTGGCTACAGGTTCTGTGAGATTCTCATACATTTTCTGTAGAAGTACATGCTTCACTACTCTCTATCCTGGAAGAGAAAATCCATGGCTGTAAAACTTCTTCCAATCTCATAGAGCTGTTCTGGCTGCTGTAAATTTCCATTCCCTTTTCACTAGAGTGGTAAACTGATAGGCTTTGACATTAAAGGAACATTTTCATCCTGTCCTTCCCTCCTGCAGGAGAGGTCTCAAAGTGGCACACTTTTTCTCAAATTCACTGAGCCATAGAAGCTGCCATAAACTTTCTGTCAGTTCTACCTTGAGAAGTCTACAGAAATGTCGACTGGTTGAGTGCAAGTTTCATTTCTGTCTCTTCCTCATTTAGGAGAAATCTTTGGTTTATGCACTTTTTTAATCCCACAGAGTTATGCAGGCTGCTCAGAGCCACCTTCCTGTTTTCCTTAAGAAATTGCAGAGAATCCATGAAGAAGAGTGAAGCTTCACTTCTCTCCTTTCTTTCAAGGTTGGGGACTTTGTCTTAGTTTTACAATGTTATTCAGGCTGCTGAGAGCTGAAAATCCATTTCTTTGTTCTTATTTATGCCCAGGCATTTTAAGTATGCCAGTTGCCTCATTGCTCTGGATGGAGTTAGAGCAGGATTTTTAGGCAGTGCTGTAAAATGCTAGGAATGTCAGATGCTTACTCCATTCCTCTAATTGAGTGTTCCCTTGATATTGTGAACTGCTTCTGTCTTGCTTATTTCAAGATGCTATTATTGGGCCGGTGGGCAGTGGCGTACGCGCCTGGCTGGCAAGCGTAAGGGCCCGAGTTTGACTCCTGGAACCCACATACAAGAAAAAGGGCTGGTGATATCGCTCAGCAGCATGGGCGCCTGCTGGCGCACAAGGTCCTGAGGTCGACCCCCGGTACCCACCAAAAAAAAAAAAAAAAAAAAAAAAGATTCTCTTATTGATATTTGACAGTTTGATTGTGGGTTTTGATGTAGATCTCTAGATTTATTACACAGAGTCCAGTGAGCTATTTGGAATTGTTCATAAATGTCTTTTATCCAAATTGGCAAGATCTTAGCTGTTATTTCTTCAAATAAACTTTCTTCTTTCTTTCTATCTTCTTATTCTATAACTTCTATAGTGTATATTTACCACCTGATGGTAAATATGGATTGGGTCTTTGAATATGGGGAGGTCTGATTTTTTTTTCAATTCTTTATATGTTCAAGATATAAGTCTTTTGTCTAAGGGACTGTTGGCTAAAATTTTTTCCCACTCTGTGGGTTTTCTTTTCACACTGTTGGTGATTTTTTTTGATGTGCAGAAGCTTTTTTTAGTAAGATGAGATCCCATTTGTTGATTATTTGAAGTTTTTCCCATGCAGTTTGAGTTTTGTTCATGAAGTCTGCCTAACCCTATGTCTTCAAGATTTCTACCTACTTTCTCTTCCAGTAGATTTAGTGTTTCTGTTTCAATATTCAGATATTTGATCCATTTTGACTTTACTTTAGTGCATAGCAATAAACATGGGTCTAGTTTTAGTCTTCAGCATGTAGAGAGGCAGCTTTTTCAGCACCATTTATTAAAGAGGCTATCTTTCTTTCAGTGAACACGTTTGGCACCTTTGTGAAAGATAAGGTGGCTGAGTGTGTTTTAGTTGTGTCTGCATCTTCTAATCTGTTACACTGGTCCTCAGGTCCGTTTTTTTTTTTTTTTTTTTTTTTTGGCCAGTACCATGCTGATTTTATCATAGTAACTTTGTAGTATAATTTCAAGTCAGGGATTTTTAGCTTTTAATTGTGTTCAACATTAGGACAAACACATAGGGTATGGGTGAAGTATAGCATAGAGTATGTAAAGTCTCCCTGAGATAAATATTTTCTTTCTTGGTATATCTTGAATTAAGTGCAGAAGGGACTCTTCACTTCTTTATATCTCTTTAGATGAACAATATTTGGAAGATGTAGTGTTTTAGTGTAATTGCTTTAATTTAATTGGATTTGGAGCTGCCTAGGGAGTAGTAAATTACACTTCTGAGTGTGTCTGGGTGGGTCAGTAAGTCATGAATTTGGTTACTGTATCTGGTCCTTCATCCTTCCATTGATGGCATTGTCCTGCTCTGTCACCTAGCTGTCATGAACTAAGCAGCTTTGCTACGTCACACTCTTCTGTTATGATATTTCTGCCTTGATGCCAACTAACTATGGACTTAATACCCTGAAACCATTAACCAAATTAAACATCTCCTCTTTTAAATTGTGGGTGTCAGGGCCAGTGAGATGGCTCAGTGGCGTAAGCGCCTGCCTGGCAAGCGTGAGGGCCCGAGTTCAACTCCCGGAACCCACATACGAAAAAAGGGCCGGTGATATTGCGCAGCAGCATGGGCACCTTTTGGGGTGCAAGGTCCTGAGTTCGACCCCCGGTACCCACAAAAAAAAAATTGTGAGTGTCAAGTATTTGGTCTCAACAATGGGAAAGATAATATAAAAAGCAAGATTCTATTAAATTTTCAATATAATAAAAGTTCAATAACCTGAAAGGAAACTATTCAATTCTGCCTGATTATTTCTTCTAGAAATAACATTATTGTGCTAGTTGACAGAGTGTAGGAACGAATAGCCAATTCATATTTTCTGGGCCTTAAAAATTGTTCTAATTGCCGCTATTGTTTTAAAGCATATATTTTTGTCACATGTGGAAATCTCAGCCCTTGTTGCATTGCAGTATATTATTTAGCTTTGCATCTTAGGGTGATAGTGAGCCATAATTTTCAGTAGACTATTATTATTATCACAACCAAGAGTAGTTTTCAAAATACTCTACATAAAATTGTGGGCTCAAAAGCAAATGCCTTTTTTCTATATATATATATATATATATATATATATATATATATATATATATATAAACTTAAGAGCCAGTTGACAATGTTACTTTGACATTTCAGAAGTAGTGAATGGCCATTACTACGATACACCTGAGTTGTAAAAAATGTTATAAATATACTTCACATTATCAGCAAGTTTAATATGTCAACTTATAAAATTACATGCTCCAATCAGATATCCTAAATATAAACATTTCAGTCAGTAATATTGATCATCTCCATCACCACTATTATCTTTAATTATTGAAATATCTATCAGCTTCTTTGTATAAGATATCAGATTTAAATATATTGCTTACTTATATACAGAAAGCTGGAAAGATTAAAAAAATCATTGGAGTTTATGTTGAGGTTTTCTGTAAGAGGCACAAATTTCACCTTGGGAAACATGGCTTTTATAGGTAGGTTTTCACCTAATAATTTTGTAGATAGCATAGACAACCATGATAAATGCATCAGGTAGAACTTCATTTGTGAAAGAAGTCACCTTAAAATGTGGAATTTGTTGTCCAAGATGTAATTACTTAATGTCTCCTATTGAATAAACAGCACTTTTTCACCCACAGGCAAGAAATATATCACAGAGAAATCTCTCCCTAGAGAATTAAAAAAAAATTTATTCTACTCACTGTAAACAAAACAATTTATAAAGAAGGATATGTTACTATGTACAAGAAACATACAACAATCAATGGGGGGGGCCGGTGATATGGTTCAGCGGCGTAAGCGCCTGCCCGACAAGCGCGAGGGCCCGAGTTTGACTCCCAGAACCCACATATGAAAAAGGGGCCGGTGATATCGCTCAGCGGCACGGGCGCCTGCTGGCGCGCGAGGTCCTGAGGTCGACCCCCCGGTACCCACAAAAAAAAAAAAATCAATGGGGACATACTCAGATTGAAACTTTGGTGGGTCTATTTACACTTCCTGCTCTTCTCAATTTTAGTCTTGAGTGTACATCAGGGCATGACATAAAATGAATGGCATAGAAAAGGAACATATCTAGTGATATGTGAAAATATGGCTCAGCAAAAGGATTACTCCATGAATGTATATATTTTGCAGGTAACTCAAATCCAGAATATATAGAGAGGGGGCCGGTGAGATAGCTCAGTGGCATAAGTGCCTGCCTGGCAAACACGAAGTCTTGAGTTCGACTCCCGGTACCCACATATGAAAAAAGTGCTGATGATATCGCTCAGCAGCATGGGAGTGTACTGGCGCGTGAGGTACTGAGTTCAAACCCCGGTACCCACACACACACACAAAAAGAATATATGGGGAATATAAGGGGATAAATAACTACATTGAAAATTGGTAATTTGAAAAGAAACCATAAAAATTCATATAAATGGTAATTTAATAACATAAAGCTGCTCACCATCATTCATAATTAGGGAAATGGAAATACAAATTAATAACATAGTCTGAGACCAATAGATTAGTAATCCAATACTAAGTTTTATCACTTTCTAAAATAATGGTTTTATTGAGATGAAATTCAGCTTCCGTAAAATCAATCTTATCAATCTTTTCCGTAAAATCAACTTTTAGAAATTTCCATTCTTTGAATTTAGTTTTTCTGCAGAGTTGTATAATAAGCAACCTTATCTAATTTTATATTTTCGTCACCAAAAAGAAAAGAGATCCCGCAGACTGAGGATGTAGCTCAGTGGTACTGCACTTTGTCTAGCATGTGCAAGAAATGGCTAAAGGGCCGGTGAGATGGCTCAGCAGCATAAGTGCCTGCCTGGCAAGCGCAAGGTCCTAAGTTCGACTCCTGTTATCCGCATTAAAAAAAAAAAACAGTTTGGCCGTTTCTTAAAGCTAAAAATATTCTTATTGTATGTCCCAGAATTCCACACCACAGTATTTACTTAATAGAAAGGAAAGTGTAGGACTACACTGACTTGCATACAAATTTTCATAGCAAAAGTACTCATGATAGTAAAAACTGTAAAACAAAATAAACAATCATCAATGTGTGGTAAGAAAATTGAGGTAAATAAGGTAACACTACTCAGAAATAAAAAGGAGCACACTCCTGATACATGAAAAAACATGATTAAATCTGAAAAACAAGATCTTGAGTGAAAACAACCAGTTACAAAAGAATACACACTGCATAGTTCAACTTGTATGAAATTATCAGCAGGATATCTGTATAATATGTAGATATGCAATGATAGGAAAAATATCCATTTGTCTGGGACTAGAGCTAGAAGGAAGAAATCACTGGGAAAAAACAAAATGAAAGATTTAGGCCTAATCAAAATTTTGTGTCTTGATTGTGGTAGTGTATACATGGGTATATTAATTTACCAAAACTCATTGAACAGTATGCTCATTGAATTTATACATTTTTTGGACCCATCAGAGAATTGAGTTCACAAGGCAAACTATCATCCTAAAATCTGGATTAACAGGTAAATATAGACATCAGCCTTGGAGAAAAAGCTGCTGTAGGCATAATCTGGTAGAAAAATAAGGAAATATTTTTGATAAATACTGGAACCTCACTGAAGACTAGTTTGAGAGTAAGAAACTCATGTGGGTTGACTCCTAAGAGTATCTCCATGTTTCATAACTTTTATTTCCAGGAGACCCACAAAGTTCTCACAATAAAGGTGTCTGAAAAATCCTCACATTTCAGAGAGAGAGAGAGAGAGAAAATATTTTGGGATATCCCTGGATTGTTCTCCATAACAAAGGAGAAATCTCCATGGAAAAATATTTATTAGAGCCTTATCCAACCTGTGTTAAGGGCAATTAAACAAATGTAGCTACATCTAGCCTTCCTGTCTTATCTAAAAGAAGAGAAATGGCAAAGAAATTCTTCAAAAGGTCACCTTTCAGTACCTAGATCCACTAAAATATCTCAGATTTAATAATAGCATTATAGAATGATTTTCCTCTCATACACTTTGCCACAATATCAAGGGGACTCCAGGATAATGACTTAAATTACAGTGGTGCCAAAAGACACACACTGCTTAAAGAGGGGTGGTAGGAAACCCAGAAAGAGAAAAAAAGACAAAAACAAGGACAGAAGAGCAATATGTGTTCTCTGGCATTTTCAGTTATAGTAAACTTTAAATGCAGCTCACTTCTGAGCTATATTAGTGTAAAACTTCACATTAAATGCCTTTTACCACAGAACCTATTACTCATAGGTTATATTCAACAAATATGAAAAACATATTATTTGCAGGAAAATAAAACTATCTACAGAGATGAAACAAGCATACATATCAGACTCATGTTTGATGGAATTTCGAATCAGAAACAGCTAAGTGAAAATATTTATGATTAGCATGTTAGGAGTTCTAATAGAAAAAAGAAACAATATACAAGATCAGATAAGTAAGTAAAAAAGTGATTGAAATGCTAAGTAAGTTATCAAGAGAGAATACTACAAATCAAAAACACAGAAGAAAAGAAAAACACAGAAGCAAAAATGAAAAATGCCTTTATTGGTGTAACTACTAGACTATGCATGTAATTTTTGATTCATTCTGTAAACCTGAGAAGTTAAAAAGGTTAACTCAGTGACTTAGCAATTCTACATCCTTGGGTGTAGAGGACCCACCCTAAGGTTGGTAGCCTGAATACAATATAAGGGAGGTAGAGGCTTGCTCTTCCCTTTTTGGCTCTTGTTGCTTTTGCTGTCTTCCACTGCCATGAAAGTTGCCCCTCAGCCACGCCACCCTGCCTTGGCACAAGCTGATTATAGACTGAAACCTCCACAAACTGTGAGCTAAATAAACCTTTCCTCCTTTAACTTTTGATGTCAGGTAATTTGTCTCAGCAATGAGAGAAGAGTAACTAAGACAATGCACAACCGATAAGTGAATAAGTGAGTTTACAGATTTGTTAATACAAACTTCCCAAAGTGAAATGCAAAGAAAAAACAGTTAAAATAGAAGAAAAACAACTACTAATTGTAAAGAGTGTAACATATACATAATTTGAATTAAAGAAGAATGAATCCAACTGAAAAAATATTTGAAGTAGTAGCTAACAATTTCCCAAAATTAATGATATGATAAATGGGAGACACAGAAAATTCACACAGAAAACAAAAAATAAAGTAAACACTCCAAAAATCTATAACTATACATGTCACGTTCAAACCACAAAACCAAAAGTTATGCAAGCATCTTGAAAGGAGCAAAAATTATTTTGTGGCCCAATAGGGACATATCAACTATACTAAGAATAACCATAACAATTACAGTAGATTTATTGCCAGAAACCATGCAAGAGAAGAGAGGAGATTATTTAAAATGTTGAAATAAAAAGAAATACTATCAATGTAAAATTCAATATTCAGTAATGGAGTATTTGAGAATCAAATATTGGCATTTAAAGAACAAAAAAGCAAAATGAGAAAAAAGTCCTTCCTTAATTGAAATAACTATAATCCAAAAGGAGTAAAACTCTCATTTAAAAGGGATAGGGAGGTATAAACATAAAAATAAACCATTTATATGTTATCTACAAGAGATTCACTTTGTATCCAAAAAGAGAAATATAAAAGAAAGCAAAAAGATGATAAAGATACTCCAAGAAAGTAGCAAAGAAAGAGGGCTGTTATAACTGTACTTGTATTTTTGTGTGTGTGTGTATAGTGGGGGTTGACCTCAGGACCTCGCATGCCAGCAGGCGCCCGTGCCGCTAAGCAATATCACCGGCCCTTTTTTTGTATGTGGGTTCCGGGAGTCGAACTCGGGCCATTGCGCTTGCCAGGCAGGTGCTTACGCCGCTAAGCCATCTCACCGGCCCTATAACTGTACTTGTATCAGACTAAAGAGAGGTATGTCAAAAATTGTTGCAAGATAAAATAGGGATATTATATATTGATATTAAAGAACAAACAATAATCATAAATGTACATATGCTTAACAACATGGCATATATTATGTGCAGCCAAAATTTCTGAGAGAAAAAATATATATTTCTGAATTAAATTGCTGGAGATATCAATACCTTAATTCAAAACTGAATAGAACTACTAGACAGTTTATCAGTAAGGAATAGAGAACTTGAACAATACACAAACTAAATCAACATAAAATTTTTGAGCAGAACTCTAACTGCACAAAAACACAAATGTTTTTAAAGTGCAAGGGGACATCTTCCAGGATAGATCATATGTTTAGATACAAAAAAAACCTCAAAAAATTTAAATGTTGAAATCATATGAAATATCTCTTTTAGACATAGGGAAATGAGATAAGCAGGTTATAACAAAAAGAAAGCTGGAAAATGTAAAAATGTAGAAATCCAACAACGCACTTTTAAACATCCAATGAATCAAAGAAATCTCAAGAAAATTAGAAATACATTGAGGTAAATGAAAATAAAGCACAACATACAAAAATTCTTTTCAAATCAGAATATATTACCAATGCATGAAGAGCCAGAAAAAGAAAAAAAAACTGAAACCCAGAACAAAAACAAAAAGAATAAAAATTGAAGACAAATGAAATACAGATGAGAAGAACAAAAGGGAGAATTAGTGAAGCCAAGGGTTTGACCTATTGAAAGATAAAAAATATTTATCTAGACTGATTAACCTTTAATAATACCAACTAATTAAAAAATAAATATTTATAAATTCAGAAATGACAGTAGGTTGATTACTACTAATCTAACTGAAATGAAAATAATATAAGAAAATAGTATTATAAAATGAGTACACCAATAAATTTGATAATTTAGAAAAATTTGACAATCTCTTAGAAACACAATTTATTAGCCAGCTTTAATACCTAATATATCCAATTTAAAAGATGAAGGGTTTTTTTTGCTCAGAAGTTTCAATCCTGGTTGTCTGGATCTGAGATAGAAACATCATGGTGGAAGTGTGTGGGAGAGAAAAGCTGCTTTTTTCATAGTTGCTGGAAAGCAGAACACAGAGGAAGAGTACAACAGAGAGATTAAAATTTCCAAAAACACACTCCTCATGATGCATTTTTTCCAAATGAGCCCCTCCTCATCACAGTGCATTTAGCTGTGAACATCAGTGGATTAATCCATAGATGAGTATAGCACCTCCATGATTCAATCACCTTTCTAATAATCTCTTAATCATGGGCCAATTACACTCAACTGTCACATTCCACCCCTTATAAATTTGAAACTCAGGCATATCTCTTTAAACAACAAAGGATGTGCAAATGCAAACAATAAAATGTTCATAATTCTGTCTAACAGTGTATAAACTGCATACAATGGAAAACCATACTAACCCCTTCCCCAAAATCCCAACAGTTCTATCATTTCTTAAAAGCCCAAGTCAAAAGTCTCTCCTGAGACTCAAGATAAGCTCTTAGGGGGCTGGTGAGATGGCTCAGCAGCATAAGCTCCTGCCTTGCAAGCTCAAGGGCCCGAGTTCGACTCCCGGATCCCACATACGAAAAAGGAGCCGGTGATATCGCTCAGCGGCACGGGTGCCTGTTGGCGTGCGAGGTCCTGAGGTCGACCCCCTGGTACCCACAAAAAAAAAAAGATAAGCTCTTAGTCATGAGTCTTTATAAAATTCAAAAAGCAAATTACTTTCAAAATATGAGACAAAATAAATATTTTCATTCCAAAAGAAAGGAATAAAAGGAGTGAAGCTAAATCTTGGAAGCAACACGAATGCACACCAACTAATGAATGGATAAAAAAGATGTGCTTTTTTAATATAATGGAATATTACTCACCCATAAAAAGGATAGAATTAAGATATTCATAGCTAAATGGATGGACCTTGAGACTATAATCATAAGTGAAATAAATCAAACATACATGTGTAAATATCACGTTATCTCTCTGGTGTGAGAAACTGAAAATGTAAATAAGAACAAAAATGTACAATAGATATTGTGAAGAAACTTTTCAAAAGGAAAGGGTAACTAGGGAGGGCAAGGGGAAGGGAAGGAAGGGAAAGAAAAATATGTGAAGAAAAGGATAAAAATAAAACCAATCTTTGTGAATGGTTAGGGGAAGGGGGTTTGAAAGAAGGGGATGGTGGGCCGGTGAGATAGCTCAGTGGCATAAGCGCCTGCCTGGCAAGTGCGAGGTCCTGAGTTCAACTCCTGGTACCCACATATGAAAAAAGGGCCGGTGATATCACTCAGTGGCACAAGCGCTTGCTGGCAGGCATGAGGTCCTGAGTTCGACCCCTGGTACCCACAAAAAAAAATGAAAGAAGGGGATGGGATTGGGAAAAATGTGGAATCAGGATGTATCATGTAGAGATACAAATTCCCTGCAATGAATGTAGTCATTATGTATACCTAAATTGTGCCAATAAATTCAAATAAACTAGGAAAAGAAGAAGCTGATCAAAGAAAGCCCCAAACTCAGGGAAAACATTAATTTCTGTAGCTCCATGTCTAGCACCCAGGACACATGGTGGTAAAATGTGTTTTCCAAAGGGCATAGGGGAGCATCTCTATGGCCTTTGTCATAGCATCCCACATGGTCTCTCTCCTGGGCTGGATCTGCTTGCTCTCTGCCTGTGGATCTATTTGGCATACATCACATGTTCCTAGCATCTCCAGCCTCCTGAAATCTGCACTGCACCTTTGATTTCACTCCCTCAACTTCACACATTCACCTCCCAGGTATTCCTTTGAAAACTGCATGCAAGCCTTTATGATCCCACATCTCTTGCATTCCCCATGCCTCAATAAACATCACATGGAAATGCTAAGTTCTGACGCCAGGGGAAAAAGTAACCAAGTCCTTTTAGCCCGTGGCTGCAGTGTCCTTTGAGTATGTCAAAGACTGAGCATGCTCAAACTAATTCTGAGGAGCTAATTCCCTATGTATCCATTCTCTAGCAAGTATCTCAGGGCTCTCTTCTCAAATGAAAAGTTATTATTTTTCACCCTTGAGTTTGTCATAAGTGAGGTCTTAATGATTTCTGTGATGTCCTCAAGGTGTCTTTTTTCTTATTCCTGTAAAAAAGTGCCTGGATTTTTCTTTATTATAAAAAGAAAAACCAATAAAGATGATGATACAGAATTTCAAAACAAGATAATAGGAGATTAACAATGGTTAATATATTGCGTATTGTTATCTTCAAAGTAGTTGCTCAGATTACAAGATATAGGCATGCAAAATTGATCAAACAATGTAAGCACAAACCATTCTTTTCAATGAAATAATAGAGATTAGTAGTATAATTATCTTATCTCTCTTGTGTATATATTTGGCAGTAATCTCCTCAACAACAAAACTTTCTTTGACCTCACCTCTGCAAGTTGATCCTTTCAGGCCAGAATGAAAGGTTTCAAATAATTTTCTTATGCTTTTTGTTCCCAATTCTCACTATACTTCTGGATAAAGTCAGCCAGAATTATTTACGCCAGAGCCTTTATATTTGGGCTGCTTTGAGATTTTCTGTGCCAGTTCTACTAGTCTACTTCCCTTAAACTCAGGCTGCTACTGTCTCAGGGCATAGGCAAAGTGTAGACAAATTTTTTCCAGAATGTAACAAGTATGACATCTACATTAATTACCAATAGTGTCCTCATTCTAAAATGGAACCTCATGAGCCTGGACTTTATTGTTCCTATTCCTATCAGCACTGAGGTCTTTTGCACTCTGACATGAACTGCTCATCAAGTTCTGCTTACAGCATTCTAGAATAATCTTGTGTCTTCACCTTAAAATTTTTCCAAACTCCTCCACAGTATAGTTCAAAGGGCTTTTTTTTGAGACAGGGTCTAGCTATGTAGTTAGGGCTGGCCCTGAACTCACTATGTACCCCAGGCTCACCTCAAATTCATGGAGATCCACCTGCCTCAGCCTCCCAAGTACTGGGATTATGGGCATGCCTCACCACACCTAGCTCCAAAGGCTTTTGAGGCACATGGTCAGATATTGCTGGGACCAGGTACCTAGTACATAAAAAGATGAAGGATTTATTTGATTCAGGATTCAGTGGTTTCAGTCCATGGATGAATGGATCCAAAGCAGAAACATCATGACAGAATGGTGTGGTAAAAAAAACTCCTTAGTTCATGTCCACTGGGAAAGAGAACACAAAGGAAGAGCACCCATGAGAGATATGTCCTCATATGCATGCCCCCAATTATCCACCTACTAACCCTAAATTCACTGATGATTATAGAATACTAATGATCCCATCACTTCTCAAAGTGTACCTTAATCCTTTCAAGTTGACAATTAAGCTTAGCAGTAACACACATAGATAGCTAACACATTCTTAAATATAAATATAAATAAATAAATATATATATATATATATATATATATATATATAGTAAAAAATTTGAATCAGTGATAATTAACTTTTAGAAATAGAAAACCCCTGGAAGAGATGGCTGCATGAAAAAAAATGTACAAAATAATTAAAGAATGAACATCAATTGTTATCAAACTCTTGTAAGAAAGGTAAAATCAGTGAGCACTTCCTAAATCATTTTCAGTAGCCATCAATTTACATCACAACAGTCAGCAACTAGAATCCAGATCCCTCATGAATATTAATGAAAATACTCAACAAAATAAAAGTACACTAAATCAAATACTATATTAAAGTGATTATACACCATGATCAAGTGTAATTTATACTAAAAATACAAGTATAGTACCTGAATGAAAATGTGTCACATGCCACATTAACAGCATGGCAAAGAAATGATCAGTAAGAGTATTCAAAGAAATCAAATATGTTTTAGTGATAAAAACACTCTATAAACTCAGAACAGAAAAGAATTATTTCAAAATGATAGAACACTTAAGAAATATTCACAGCTAACATACACAATGGTGAATGACACAAAAATTTCCTCAAAACCAAAACAAAGATATTAACTCCTGCCAGTTGTATTGAAAATTCTACTGGTAGTTACAACCAGAGAAATTAGGCAAGGATGAAAGGCTAAATTGCAAATGTTATAAAATAGTGGGACAATGAGTGTCAGCAGCTCAGATTCTCCAGGGCAAAGTATCCAGTAGCTTAGAAGTATCAAAATGCGAGGAGGTTACTTGCCAACCAGGAGAGAACTGAAAAAAAGATTTAAATGATATAGAAGAATAGAGGAGAAAGGAAATGCCTTGCAAACCACACTGCAAACTGCTAGCCAGGAGACAAAGTGAAACTAAAAACTTTCACTCATGGAGAACCAGAGAACTTCGTCAGGATTGAGAGAATCAGAGACAGTTGGAACCAGCAAGGAAAACACAGAATACTGCTTCCAGAATGGCCTTCCACAGTCATCAGTTGGTGGGTGACCCTGGTACAGTGCCCACCACCACAATAGTGGAAAGAGAGGTGGCAGGATACTGTTATTGGGAAGTTTCAGTGTTCGAACCTGGGTTCCAGAGCAGCCCCTTGATTCAACACTATGCTTCACACTATCAAGTTCCCAGAGTGAATGAGGGAATGACCGCTGCAGGAGATAGCCACCAGTTGGAGACAGTCTGGCGGAAGTCCCACAGAAGGGCTGGAGCTGGAGAATATGGACCCAGCTCCCTCAGTTGAAGGCCAGATTCAGCCTGAGTTACTCAGGCTTGGGAGATCATATTGGTGCCCTTTTCTCACTGCATGAAGATGTCTGCATCCAGCACTGTTCTGGGGGCAGACTACTACCTTAGACCTCCAGCATGAATAGACATGTCTTGCTTGAGCTCTATTCCTTATTCCTAGGCTGTGGAATAGAGTCACATGGCCAAAAAATAGAAATCTTTCTTTAATTTTTTCCTGTTTTCCTCCTGTTCACTTTTCTCCCCATTTTTATTCCATTGTCTCCCTCGTTTTTTCTTTTAGGTGTGTGTGTGTGTGTGTGTGTGTATGTGTGTGTACTTCTCTTCCTATTGCCTTTCTCTTCCAGTATTGTTCATAGAGGGCAAAGGTATTCTCCTTGGTCTCTCTCTCTGTCTCTGTCTGTCTCTGTCTCTCTCTCTCTTCTTTTGTCTTTTTGAGACAGGGTTTCACTATGCAGTTCAGGCTAGACTTGGACTCACTTTGTAGCCCAAGCTTGTCTTGAACTCACAGTGATCCTCCTGCCTCAGCCTCCCAAATGCTGGGCCTACACGCATGTGCCATCATATCTGGCCTCTTGGTCCTTTTTGCTCATTCTACATCTGTCCATATATTTCTGTCTGACTTTTTTCTCCTGTTTCTTATTCTGTCTCTATTTCTCTTTTCTTCTCCCTGATTTCACTTGTCCCTCTTTAACTTTTTCTCTAATATTTACATGAGTCATAGAATCTTTTCTTATCCCCATTTCTCAGTACCCATTTTGTACTCAGTTTTCCCTGTTATCCCCATCTAAATATATAACATACCTTTACCACCATTAGGACCCTTTTCCCCCTCCTACTTCTTCCTTCCCATACCACATAGCAGAAGATATTAAAAAATAACTATTTTTTTCTTTTTTTTATAGCCTTCTAGCATTACCCAGTCCCCAATACCCTGGGCTTAAGATAACTGATTCTACAAAATTACTCTTGAATGATTTTCTTTCCACCATTAGAGAGACATAGCTATCATATTTAGTACATATAAGCTGTAGGTCAATACTTGGGCTATTACGATGCTTACACCATAACTGTGGATTTCTGCTCCAGGCTAAAGAGAGAACCAAAAGTGGGCTTCATGGATTTTTATTTCTCTACTTGTCCTAAAAGATACTACTGTAACTGATCAGCTTGTTACTACAGCTGATTTGATTGCATGGGAATTCTTCTGACTCAGTGGATGATTTTGTGCCAGTGAATCTGTTTGCCTATTCCACCATCACATCCAGGAAGTGGGATAGCAAGTGTTCCTAATCCAAGAACTCAGACTAGATCAAACTCTTCAAGAGTACCTGTAACCTGATGGAAAGAGGTCCTGAGTCTGAATTACCTTCAGTATTGCAATGAAAGGATTACAGGAATTATTGGGTGTGACCACTCACTCTCTCTAGCAAAGGAACTATTGAGAATCACATATACAATGTCTCGTTGGAATATTTAATCTGTGTTCCCATCAGATATCTTATAGGTTTGAATTTTTGTGTGTTTCTTGGATGATGTAGTAATGTGGAGTTATGTTATGTTCTTTTACAGTTTCTTGTGTTTATTAGGTTGTTGCTTTTGTGTCTTTCATTGGCTCTGATTGAATAGGTGTCTAGGTTCTTTCCCTCATCTCAGTACCCTTTATAGTTTCTTCACCTCAAATCCCTGAAGCAATACTATTAACATATTTCTTCATTCTTTTTCCAAATACATAAACTCCTCCTCCCAAGTTTATCATTTCTCATACTTAGCTCCCTTAGAGTCATTCCTGTCATCCCCAGTATTAAACCGCTCTCCTCCCAAGCCTAAGCCTTTGGCTCTTTCATATCTTACCTAGCCTCCTATCTTCCTTATCAGCATCTTTTGATGACTATGAAGCTTTCCTCAATTACAAAGCAAACCTCTTTTCTCCCATATCTCACCTTTTGCCCCACAAATATATTCTGAAAACTCTCAATACTAAACATTCAACTCAACTGAAAGTACTCCAATACAATCAGGCCCCACATCAAACTTTTCTTTCATCTATCACTATCCCCCCTTCAAACCTCCCTCTTAATGTTTAACACTCCTCATCCAACCACCTCCCATACTCTTCCCTCTACTTCACCTACCTCACTGAAGAATAACCACAAATAATAAACAGTCATAGAGTGCATAGAGGATATACAAAGCAGGGAAGGGTAACTATAAGGACTATCATACAGAAGTGTTTCATGACTGAATCTGTTCATGCTGTTTTAACCACAAATTAAATCTTTTGGTTAAACATAGGAACAGAGTGTAAATCAATTAAAGTAAATAATTGAAGCAGTAAATGTTTCCACTGTACATACAAAGCTGAAAATTATTCATGAGGAAGCAATAAATGGACCCTTGACTTACAAACTCAATTCGTTCCTAGGGCTAGTTGTAATTCAAGTTGACAGTTGAAGGCTCAGCCTCTTCTACACAGCCTTCAAAGTCTCCCTCCTGTATACAGGCAGATCTCAGTGTCCTTAGAGAGACACTGGCTCAGGATTTCTCAATTACCCCTATACATGAAAGGATGTTGGAATGTTCCTTTCAGAACTCTTTTAAGGGTTATCTGTATCTGAGACTGCCTGGAAGCGCAAGTGGCTGGCTTTCATGTCATAACTCCAGACTTCGGTCATAAGTTAAAGCTAAAATTCTGGTCATAACCCAAGTTGTTGGTATATCAGGCCAGTCATAACTGGAGGGTCCACTGTATCCTATTAAAAGTCTCTATAGAAGCCACAAACTTTCCTCACTTTTCTAGTCCTCAACTTGCAGTACCCCCAAAAAAGGAGGGCATATATATATATATATATATATATATATATATATATATATGCATGGGGAAGCAAGGCAATAAAATATCCCCAACTTATTCCAACTCATCCAAGACAGGTAAAGTGGTCTCAAAGGGAGAGGAAAATAAACACCTGGTAGAAATCTAAGAAAAGTTTTTAGAAGAGATGAAGAAAATAGATGAGTTCAAACAGGAAATGAGCAAAAGTTCACAGCAATTTCACTCGATGGGTCCACAGTGAATTTCAGGGAAATAGGTGAAAAGTGGATGAGCTAATGAAAACAGTTCAAAATTTGAATGACAGCATCAATGAAGATGTGGAATCCTTGAAAAAATGTCAGAGAGAAACACTTGAAATAAAAAACTGTAAGAATTCATGAATTGCAGAAATGACCAATATGAAGACAGAGTGTCTAAAACTGAAGAAAAAATAGTGAATTATGATGAAATGCTCAAAGAAGCCACAAAGAAAATAAGAGAACAAAAGAAGATTATCCAGCAGGTAGCAGATCACAAGAAGACCAATCTAAGCCTAATTGGAGTTAGTGAAAAACTAGAAGATAGCACAGATGGATTTACTAAGATGTTTACAGAAATCATACAAGAAAATTTCCCAAATATAAGAAAATTTTAAAATACAAGTGACACTTGTAGAATACCAAACAAATATGATGAAAAAAGAAGCTCACCAAGCCACATCCTTATTAAATTACCAGATATCCAGCAAAAAAACAGAAGTTTAAAAGCAGTCAGAGAAAATAAAATCACACATAAAGGTAAACCAGTTAGAACCACAGCTGATTTCTCAACAAAAAGCCTAAAGTTCAGAAAAGCTTGGAGTGAAGTATTTCAAGCCCTAAGCACAAATATCTTCTAACCCAGATTAACTTATCCAGCAAAGCTATCCTTCAAAATAGATGGAGAAATAAGGCATTTCCATGAAAAAGACCATCTCAAAAGATGTATGAGTGCTAAGCCAGCTCTGGAGAAAATATTTAAGAATACTCGACAGAAATAATGGAACAGACAAAGCTAAAATGTAGAGGAAACTAGTAAAGACAATGGATTAGCAGCAACAAAAAACATCATGAAAGGGAAAACATTCACCGACAGAAAAAGAAGGCAGTCACAGTACATAATGAATATTAATGGCTTCAACTCTCCAATTAAAAGACACAGAGTGGCAGACTGGATCAAAAAAACAGATTTCAATAGTCTGTTGCATTCAAGAAACTCATCTAATTCAAGAAGATGTTCATAGACTAAAAATTAAAGGATGGGAAAAGATAGTTCATGCACCAGGTGCTAGAAAACAAGCAGGAGTAACAATTCTAATATCAGACATGTTAAGATTCAAGCTGAAACTAATTAGAAGAAACAAGAAGGTCACTACATAGTAGTTAAGGAAGCAATCCAACAAGAACACATAACATTGATAAACATATGTTCACTGAATGCTGGAGTGCCTATCTTCATAAAACAAAAACTGCTGAAATTGAAAGATCAAACAAAGACTAACGTAATCATAGTAGGGGATTTTAAACACCACATCTGCAAAGATATAGATCAACTAAGCAAAAATCAACAACGAAATATCAGAGCTGAAATACACCCTTGAATATACGGACTTAATAGATATTTACAAAACATTCAACCCCTCTACAGTAGAGTATAAATTCTTTTCAGCAGCACATGATCCTTTTTCCAAAATAGACCCCAAATTATTCCCCAAAGCCTGCTTAAGTAAATATAAAAGAATTGCAATTACCCCATGCATACTATCAGATCACTGTGCAATGAAAATAGAAATCAAAAACAGACAGGGGCCGGTGAGATGGCTCAGCGGCTTAAGCGCCTGCCCGGCAAGTGTGAGGGCCTGAGTTCGACTCCCGGAACCCACATACGAAAAAGGGGCCGGTGATATCGTTCAGCGGCACGGGCGCCTGCTGGCGCGCGAGGTCCTGAGGTCGACCCCCAGTACCCACACACACACAAAAAAAAAAACTGACAAAATTTTGTAAAAGCCAAAAACTCCTGGAAAATTAACCACCTACTCCTTTTAGAAGTATGGGTCACCAATGGGTCACAGGAGAACTCAAAGAAGAAAATTTCAAAATTTCTGGAAGTTAATGACAATGACTGTACAACTAACTGAAATCTCTGGGACACTATGAAAGCAATGCTAAGAGGAAAATTCATCACAATCAGTGCTCACATTAGGAAAACAGAGCAAGCCCATACAAAGAAAGTTATGAAAAATCTGAAGATACTCGAGAAAAACAACAACAATAAAAACAGCCCCAAACTGAAATTAGGGAGAGGAATTATAAAGATGAGATTGGAAATGAAATTGAGAGTTAAAACATTTTTTAAAAAATCAGCAAATCAATCAGCTTGTTCTTTGAATGAATAAATAAAGTACATAAGCTCTTAGCCAGACTTACTAAGAAAAAGAGAGAAAAGATTCACATCAAGGCAATTAGAAACAAAAAAGGTGAATTCACAACAGACATGGTCCAAATCCAGAAAATAATAACTATTTGAAAAATTATACTCCAACAAAGTAACAATTTTTGAAGAAATGGACAGATTCCTAGACACACAAATATTACCAAAACAAGCCCAAGAAGACATGAATATGCTTAACAATCCAACAACAAGCAATAAAATTGACACAGTAATAAAAAATCTACCAACTAATAAAAGCCTGAGACCTAATGAATTCACTGCTGAATTCTACAAATTCTTTAAGGATGTTATATCACCAATACTACTCAAACTCTTGAAAGAAATTGAAGCAGATAGATTGCTCCTAACTTCATTTATGGAAGCCAGTATCACCCTGATCCTAAAATCAGATAAAGACCCAACTAAATAGAAAATTATAGGCCAATCTTTTTAATGAACATAGATGCAAAAAGTCTAAATAAGATTATTGGCAAATAGAATGCAGCACAACATGAAAAATATTATGGACCATGATCAAATAGGTTTATCCCAGAGATGCAAAAAATGGTTCAACATACAAAAGTCGGTAAATGTAATACATCACATAAACCAAAGTGATGTTTAAAAAAAACCCACAAGATCATATCAATAGATGCAGAAAAGGCTTTTGACAAAATCCAACATCCTTCATGAAAAAACCCCTAAGAAAACAAATATAGGACCATACATGAATCTCATAAAATCTATATATGAAAAACCAATGCCAGCATCATACTAAATCAGGAAAATCTAAACGCATTCCCCCTGAAATCAGGAACAAGACGAGGATGTCCACTATTACCACTTCTATTCAACATAATATTTCAAACGATTAGGCAAGAGAAAGAAATAAAAGGGATACATATAGGAAAGGTAAATTTCAAATAGTCATTATTTGCAGAAGACATGATACTCTACATAGAAGACTCAAAGAACTGCCCCCCAAAACTCTTAGAATTAATAACAAACTTCAGCAATATAGCAGGATATAAGATCAATGCACCAAAATCATTAGCATTTTTGTACACCAATAATGAACTTGAGAAGAAGGAAATTATGGAAACAATATCATTAACACTGGCTTCAAGAAAAATTAAATACCTAGGAACTAACCTAACCAAGGAAGTGAAATACCTCTACAAAGAAAACTACAGCACTCTAAGAAAGGAGATTGAAGAGGACATCAGAAAAGTGGAAAGATGTCCCCTGATCCTGAATATGCATAATCAATATTGTCAAAGTGCCAATACTCTCAAACCTGTTATATAGATTCATTGCAGTCCCAATTAAATACCAACAGCATACTTTATGGATCTTGGAAAAACAATTCTAAAATTCATATGTAACCAGAAGTGACCCAGAGTAGCAAAAGCAATTTTGGGCAACAAGAGCAAAGCAGGAGGCTTTGCAACACCTGACTTCAACTATAGTACAAAGCAATAGTGATTAAAACTGTATGGTACGGAACCAAAACAGATACATGGATCAGTAGAACAGAATTGAGGATACAGAAACTTCCCAGACACATTCATCTATTTGATCTTTGACAAAGGGGCCAAAAGCCTATGTTGGAAGAAAGGTAGCTTATTCAACAAATGGTGCTGGGAAAACTGATTATCTGTTTGGAGAAGATTGAAACTGGACCCTTATCTCTTCCCATATATTAAATTAAAATTAAAAGTGGGCAAAAGATCTAAACATTAAAGCAGAAACATTAAACCTACTGAAAGATAAGATAGGTAAAACACTTGTAGTCATAGGTATAGGAAAGGATTTTCTAAACAGAAACTAAACACAAAGAAAAGCAGTAACAATCAACAAATGGGATATAAGCCTAAAAATCTTTTATACAGCAAAAGAATCAGTAGAGTGAAGAGATAACCTGTAGAATGGGAAAAAAATCTTTCCAGCTACTTCTCAGACAAAGGACTAATATCTAGAATATAAAAAGAACTCAAATATCTTAAATCACCTAAAATTAAAGACTCAGTCAAGAAATGGGCTAGAGAAATGAACAGACACTTCAGAGGGGAAGAAATACAATTGGTCACCAAATATGTGAGAAAATGTTAGACATCTATGGTCAATAGAGAAATGCAAATTTTAAAAACCCTAAGATTCCATCTTACCACACAAAGATTGGCAATCATTAAGAAATCCAACAACTAATGGTGCCATGGTTGTAATAAAAAAAGAACCCTCCTTCATTGCAGTTGGGAATGTAAACTAGTACAACCATTATGAAAATCAGTATGGAAATTTCTCAAAGCACTGAAACTAGAAATTCCATATCAGCCAGCTATCCCCCTGCTAAATATCTTCACCAAAAATTAAAGACATCATACTATAGCAATACATGTATGCCAATGTTTATAGCAGTATAATTTGAAATAGGTAAATCCTGGAAGCAGCTTGTGTACCCATCAACATACATTTGGTTACAGAAAATATGGTCTCTCTATATGATGAAATACTACTTGGCTATAAAGAATAACAAATGTGAGATATTTGTAGGAAAATGGAAATACCTGGAAAATATAGTGCGGAGTGAAATAAACACAAAAGTTTAAATACTCTATGGTATCTCTCATTTGAGTGAGGCAATGTACAAAAAGAATAATAAGTAGGGATACAAGGGGACAATGGGATGGATCTCTTGCAATTTGGAAAGGATCAAGGGAATAAGGGAAAAGGGTGAGGAGCAGAGAAAGGGGAAATAAGAAAAATAAAGATATCCCAGGTACAGGAACCTAATAAACCCAAATAATGTGATCATTATGTGACATAACATGAGCTAATATTAATGATATCAATAAGAATAAAAATTGGGATGGGGAACTGGAGAAGGATGGAGGGAGGGGGAGGGGAAGGAGAAGGGGACAAAAAAGAAACAAACAGTAGTATGTGCATGTAACCATTCTCCAAGATGATTGTAAACTGTGTATACTGCAAACATATACTAATAAAATAAAATTTATAGAAAAAGAAAAAAGGCTAAAGTACAAATGAAGAGGGAAAACTATCTGCATTTTAGATTACATGCTCAAAGAGGTATGCTTTGTTTATTTATTTTTATACATACAAAAATAAGCATACATAATTCTTAAGAGTAACAATAGAGGTAATTTGTGAATTTAGCAAAGATCTAAGATAGGAGATCCACACAAAAGGGTAAGTTGTATTTCTTTTAACAAACAATGAAAAGCCAAATGAAATTAAGAAAACTATTTAAGTAACATTAAAAAAAATAAAAATGAACCAAGTAGGTACAAGAAGTGTACACTGAAAACTAGAAAACATGGCTGAAATAAATACTGAAATAGTTTAAAAAATGGAAATACATTCTTTCCAAAAAATTGAAAGAGGATATCATTAACATGACATTATTGTCCAGAATGATGTATAGATTTAGTCCAGTCCTTATCAAAAGTGTAATTAGTTTCTTTTTTTAGAAATAGAAAAGCGGGTCTTAAAATTCCTGTGAAATTGCAATGCATTCCACAGAGCCAAAGCAATCTTGATAAACAAATATGGAGTACTAATATTTTCAGATTTTGAAGTTTAGTACAGTATTCAAAACAGGGAAATATTGTCATAAGAATAAAAATATACACCGAGTGAATACATTTATATTCCAGAAATAAATCTAGACATCTGTGATTAAATTATTTTTTACAAGAGTACAAAGATATTCTCTAGGGATTGGAGAGACTCCAACAAATTGTGCTGGGGAAATGGAAATTGACATGAAGAAGAGTTAAATCAGATCATTTTCTCACAATGTACACAAAAATTAAATCACAGTGGAACCCTGAAAGTATATGAAGCAAACGCAAAAATAGAGATATGAGATTACCTCAAACTAATAACCTTCTACACAGCAAGGGAAAAAGTGAAGAGATTACAGAGATAACATGCAGAATAGGAGAAAAATATTGGAAGCTACTCATCAGTCGAGGGATTGCTATCCAGAATATATGAGCACAAAGACCTCCAAAAACTCCCTAGCTTAGAAACAAATTATGCACACAAAATTTTGGAAATATACACAAATTGATATTTCTTAAAAGCATATACACAAATTTCCATCAGGTGTATGAAAAATAGTTCAACATCAATAATCATAAGGGAATTACAAACAAAACTGAAAATGACATACCACCTCATCCCAATAAGAATGGTTATTTTTAAAAACACAGAAATCACAAGTTCTAGTAAGTATGTGCAGAAAAGAAAAGACTTGCACACTGTCGGTGGGACTAAACCATAGATGACCTCATCAAGAAGTTAAAAATAAAATTATCAAAAAATACAAAAATCCCACGACTGGGTATATACCCCCAAAAATGTAATCATTGTGTTAAAGAAACACCCGCCATCCTGTATTCTTTCCTACACAATTAACAAAAGCCAAGAAATGAAAACAACCAAGTGTCCATCAACTGATCACTGAATAAGGGAAATATACATATACCCAAAGGAATACTATTCAGGAAAAAAAAGAAAAACTTGTTATCAGTGGCAATATGGATAGAACTGGAGAGCATTATGTGAAGTTAAGTAAGCCAACCACAGAAAGATGAGTACTGTGTGATCTCATTCATATGTAAAATCTAAAACATGTTGACCTTATAAAATTGGAGTGTAGAATGGTAACTACCAGATGCTAGGGAAAGTAGGGCCTAGGGAGTGTTTGATCAAAGTTATTTTGGTCTAGATCTAAAATGTACTCTGAAATTATCATGGGTTCAGAAGTGGGGCTTTTGAAATGTGATTGGATTTGGGGAGCATTATACTCATCAATGGATTCATCCTTTGATAATTTCATAGCTGAATTTGCTGTTATGAAGTAGGGCCTTGATGGAGGTGGGTCAATGGTTACCTGATGTAAAAATGCATATTCTTCCTAGCCCTTCCTCTTTTACCTCTCTCTCCACCTGTCTCCCCCCACCGTGGTTGCCATGACTGATGGGTGACCAGCTTTCCTCCACTGTGCCTTTCCATCATGCTGTTTCAGCACTGGATCTAGCCAACCATGGACTGAATCTGTGAAACCATAAACCAAAATAAGTCTCTCCTCCTTTTATTTGTGGGTGTGAAGTGTTTCATCCCAGCACCAGGAAAGTGACTACTATAAAGACATAGTATGTTATAGTTAGATAGGATTAAGAAGTTAAAATGTGCTATAGCAAAATGGGGTGCCTATAGATAGCAACAATATATTGAATATTTTAAAAAGCCAGATGAAAGGATTTTGAACATTTCCCTAAAATGATATCATAAACATTTGAGGAAATATTTAAACTGACCTGACCTTTACACAGTGTACACATATAACAAATCGTTATATGGCGTTCCATTAGTATGTACAAATTTTATATTTTATATGTCAGTTAAAATTAAATGAAAATAAATAAAATGGAAAAATCAAACCAATCTAAAGTCTTAAACAAAAATGTTTAAAGTATTGGACTTTCAGATTATAACATATTTGTAAATATTTGTGATCTTTTGTTTGTCAATTATTTTTATTTTAGAAAACAGTACATGTGTGTAATACATTATGTTTACATTCCTTGTGGGACGTCGGTACATGTACATAACAGATCTTAATCCTTTTCATCATCCCCTTTTCCTTCCTTCCCTCACCCTTTAGCCATCCGTTGATCCCCTTCCTTTTTCATAAATGTTTGCAATACATAATGTTTACAGTCCTTCCGTGTAGTAGGTACATGTACATAATGCATCTCTTTTCCTTTTATAAATCCCTTATCACTTCCTTCCTTCCCCCACCTTCCATTTTTTGATCCCCTGTCCCCCTGAGAGTGATCTCTCTCCATAATTCCTAGTATTGTCTTTTATATTGCTTTTTAATTTAACCCAGGTTTCTTGTATAAGGGAAACAATATGATATTTAAGCTTGTGTGTCTGATTTATTTCACTTAACATATGGCCTCAAGAATAGACAGTTCATAGAAGGGGAAGTAGGAATGGTCAATAAACATGAAAAAATGCTCAACTTTGTTGACCATTAGAGAAATGCAAATTAAAACAACACTGAGATTCCATCTTACCCCAGAAAGAATGGTCACCTTCAAGAAATTAAATAATAATAAATGCTGGAGAGACTGCAGGGAAAAGGGAACATTTCTACACTGTTGGTAATGTAAACTAGTCTAACCACTATGGAAATCATTATGGAGATTCCTCAAAAACCTAAAACTAGAAATTTCATTTCACCCAAATATTCTCCTTTTAGGTATCGCTCTGAAAGAACTGAAGACATAGTATTACAGAGATAAATGCATACCCATGTTCATAGCAGCACAATTCATAATAGCTAAAACTTAGAAGCAGCCCATATGCATGCACATCAACAGATGAATAAAGAAAATGTGGTATTTACACAACATGGAGTACTACTCTACCATAAACAAAAGTAAACTCGAGTCATTTGTAGGAAAAATGGCAATTGATTCTTATGTGGCATACCAGCAGCTCAATAAACAAAAGAAATAGACTTTGCTGAAATTAAAAATATTTTTGAATTAAACAACACTATTAAGGAAGTGAAAAGATAACTTTCAAAATGGGAGAAATTATTTTCAATTTAAATATTGATAAGATTCTAGTTTTCAAATGTATGAAGATCTTTAAAGCAAGAAAAAAGCCAAACCCAATTTTTACAATTAGCAAATGACATTATCATATTCCAAAGATACACAAATGACCAGTAATCTTACTATGGTATTTAGGACTTTTTCAGTGTGTCCTTCACAGTTTCTTCTTCTGGAATCTTAGTCTCCAGTGTGCTGATGTAGAACTGGTGGACCTTTTAAGAGATGGGGCCTAGTGCAGGTTATTAGATCATGGAAATACCACTCTTGGAAGAAATCATTGCTCCTATTGTGGAGCAGGTTACTTTCTGTGAGAGGTGGCTGTTACAAAGTGAGCAAGTCCAGTCCCTCCCTGGTCTCTGGCTTTATCTATCTCCTTACATGTGCTCCTGCCGTTGTTGTACTATTTCCCATCAGGCCCTCAACAGAGCTGAGTATAAAGTTCTTGAATGTCCAGAACTGAGAGTTAAGTAAAATTCATTAAAGGTAAGCAGACTCAGGTATTTTGTTAAAGCAACAGAGAATAGGCTAGTGTATATAACAAATAAAGTTCAACATAATTAGTAATTACAGAAGTAGAAATAAAACCACAGTGAGATAATATTTCATACTCATATGGCTGAATAAAAAGCAACAATAAATAAAGACCAAAATAAAAGATAGGTAATAGGAAGTAGGTCGATCTTTTAAAAATGGAAAGGGGAACAAGAGATGGAGGATAGAGGAGGAATGGTAGGGAAGAAGAATGGAAACAAAAATTGAAAAAATAGAAATAGAGCTTTTGGAATTAGGAAGAGTCCAAAAGCTGGAAAGAGCAGCAAGGGATGGGAAGAGTAGGAAATGAAAATGAACTATTTTTTGTTATGTACATGTAACAACTCTCTACAATAAACATAATCTTTATGTACTGCAAACATGTATTGATAATAAAAAATGAAATATCAAGTGTTGCTGAGGATGTGAAAATCAGAGCCCTCTCATATTACAGATGGAACTAAGTAAAATGGTACAGTATCTGTTCCAACATTAACAATCTCTTTACACACCTTGAAGTGTTCCATAACTTATAAGAAAAACTGTAAAACTCTACTGCTTTACCTGTAAAGGCTGTTTGTGGTTGACTAAGAGGATATTCTATTCCAAATATTTACAATATGTTTAGTTTAATTTTTTGGGTGTTTTTAAGACAGGGTCTTGCTATGTAGTTCAGGCTGGCCTTGAACTCACAGTGATCCTTTTTAGTGCCAGGATTATAAGCATGACCCACCATGCCCAGCTGTGTTTAATTATTAAGTTTAATATGATCCCATTGAAATATTAGTAAGATTTTCATTTTATTTCTGTCATTACTAAATGAATCTAAAATTATCTGGAAAGAAATCCACATGATAATATTCAAGATACAAAAGAGAAGCAATGAGGTCAGACTCACTCTATTATGTATCAAATTAGTAAGACTTCAATATCAATAATGGAACCAAGAAACCAGAACAAGAATTATAGAGATAAAATATACTGCAAATAAGTAGGGAAAAGACTGATCATTCAGTGAAAGATGGATTATTTAATTGTCCCAATTTTATTGAGACAATTGACTAGATGATTAAGGAAAAGTTTAAAAGCCTAAATTTTTTTTGTAAAACTTCACGTGAGATAAATTCCATTTAAAAAAAATAAGTCCTAAAGTAAAATGTGATTTTGTATGGTTCTAAAAATGTTTTTAAGTCTCAGATTGAAGAAGACATTTCAAAATAAGACATAAAAACCATAAATCTATATACTATAAGAAAAAATCAATACTATTTTATTTTATTTTATTTTATTTTTTGTGGGTACTGGGGGTTGAACTCAGGACCTCATGTGCCAGCAGGCGCCCGTGCCGCTGAGCGATATCACTGGCCCTTTTTTTGTATGTGGGTTCCGGGAGTCGAACTCAGGACCTCGCTCTTGCCAGGCAGGTGCTTATGCCGCTGAGATATCTCACCGGCCCCCAATACTATGTTATATGACAGCATTTCTACTATACCCTGAAATCACAGGAGAGACAATAAACTAAATATAAGTATTTGCAGTATTTTGACTGATAAGTCAATCTCCTTTACATAGAAAGAGATCATAGGAATGAGAAAACAAATAAACTAGACAATAATAGAAAACTGGGCCAAGTAAATGAATGAAAAGTTCCCATCAAAAGAATTAGAAACAACCAATAAGTTCATTGTGAGGTGTTTTACCCTTATAAGTCAAGAAATTCCCATTACAATCAGCAGATATTTGAAGTCTAGACAGCATTTAGTTTCTTAATGCTGAGGAACAGACCTGATAAACATCTCTTTTCAGTTTTCCATAATTTCTGTGCAGATTGACTTTTATCATCTTATCCCTTTAATGCAAACCACTAAATCTATAGTGTATCACTTGTTTGGGTATTTTCCTCAGTGGAACACATCAGCTCTCTTTGAGGACATCCTGTTTCTCCCTTCAAAGGCTCACCCTTCTGTAGGAACCACTAATTCTCCTGATATATTTCTGGGACCACAGTTGTCCAGTATGGATTTTGCCCTCAGAAAGTTCTGAAATAAACAGGAACCCAGGTCAACTTCCATTTCTTATTCTATTTCCCAGCTGAAGTAATGTTCACTCATGCTGTTCAACACATATGCTCAGAGATTCTGCAATAAGAATAGAGGATATCACTAGAGTACTCAAACGGCAACATGCCATTCATCAGGTTACCCACTTTTGACTGTTACTCAATTATCAAGTTCCGGGAAGAAATTAGAGGCTCAAAATTAATTTCCAAGGAAATTAATGCCCAAAGATATTAAAGTTCAAGAATTTCTTCTTGTAAGTCAAATTATTTTATACTTGTTAGCTAACAACCTAAGTAAATCAATGCTTTCTCCAATTTCTTACCCTCTAATCTTGGACAGATTGCTGATCCATACCAAGATGGAATCTCCATGCCTTTGACAATTTCAGCGTAGGCATCCAGCTACTTCACGGACCAGCTGCTTCATGGGTCTTGATTTTTAAATAATTCAGAGTTCACCGGACACAAAATTGTCAGAATGCCAGCCACAAACTTTCCACATTTAATTAAAAACCTGGTGTAGTATTTATACCACGCAAAAACCTCTTCCAAGAAAATAGTACTTAACTGTGTCGAAGACTATAAAATACTCAGTGGTATCTGAAGGAAGATTTGGAAATATGAAACTTAATTTTGTTTTTACAGAGATATCATTTGGAGGCCAATTGTTTTGAGTCTACATGCTCTATACCTAAACTTAATGAAGAAAAATCTCCGTGGAAGAGACAAATTTTGGCACTATTTAAAACATTTAGGGCTGTGGAAATAGCTCAATGGCACAGCGCATGCCTGGCAAGCACAAGGTCATGGGTTTGATTCCTAGTACCAATAAATAAATAAATAAATAAATAAATAAATAAATAAATAAATAATAAAAAATAAAACATTTAGTTTTTCTAGGTGAAAATCTACCTATTCAAATTGACATCTGTCTCAGAGAGAAGCATTTTAAACATAGCATTTTTATTGCAAAGTTTCCTTAAGAAAAATTTCATGCAACAAATTTCAAGACATTTTACAATGAATGTATTAACACCACCTAATTTCTACCACTAACACTTTACTATATGTACTTGATTTATAATGTATCTATATATCCATTTAGTCTTCAGTCCATCAGTCAATCCATCCTACTTTCAATTATTTTCAAAGTAAAATTCAGACATCAGTACAGTTTTCTACTTATGCCTGATTATTAATATCATTAATAATAATCATTTTTTGTTCATAGTAATTTTCTTTCCAAATAGAATGCACATATAAAAGCACAAATTTTAAGTGTACAGTTGCTGAGTTTAGACAAGTACAGTAATGTGTGTAATACAACTTTTTATTGAAGAATGGAACACTAACATCACCCCAGAAAGTTTTCTTGTACCCATCTCAGTCTATTTCTGTGCCTGCCACTCCTGAAGAAAACCAACATGCAGAGTTTTGCCTGTACTAAAATAGTATATAAATAGGATCTTATAGTATGTAAACTTTTGATTCTATTATTTTATTCAGTTTTATATTTTTACAGTTTATGCTTGTATTTAGGCAGTTATTCACTCCATTTTACTGAAGTTAGCTTTCCTTTGGTCATTTCAACTTGGCTTCCAGTGGATTAGATGTGGTTTCTTTATATGAATGGTAAACATGATTGTATTTGTTTTGGAAAAATATGTAAGAGTGAAATTGTTCTGCCATAAGGCAAGTCTATATTACTTTTTATAAGAAAATATGAGTGTCATGTTAACATTTTATATTCCCATCCACAATATGAGTGTTCTAGTTGTTCACAACCTCACTGATGTTTAGTCATTTTGTTTTCAGATAGCTCTGTGTGTGTGTGTGTGTAGTGTTTTTATTATGACTTTGAGTTTTCCTAAGGAAAATTATTTTGACTTTTTGCTCACGTATTGGCCAATCATAGGTGTTTTTTGAAAACTGTTAAAATATTTTGCCCATTTTTATTAGATTTTTTGTCTTTATTATTGAGATACAAGATTTCTATATATATCCTGCATACCATTTTTATAGGCATATATTTTGACAGTATTTCCACATCTGCAGTTTGCCTATTTGTTTGTCTTTGATGAGCAAAAGTTTTTCTATTTTGATGAAGTATAATCTATTGTTTTCTTTTTTTTTGCTTTTCTGCTATTTATCTAAAATCTCTTTGCATACACCCACATTATTATTCAATATTCTTTTGTTTTCCTCTAAAGTTTTATAATTTTTAAATTTTGTCTGTAATAAATCAAGTTAGTGAATGTGGTGCAATGTATGGATAGCTGCTCTTTTTTCTACATCAATATCCATCAATGTCCACTGTATTTTTTGAAAACTTTGTTTCTCAATAGATTGACTTGACACGCTTGCTAAAAATCAGATGAACCTATGTGTTGGTGTATATACAGCCTCCCTATACTATATTTATTAAACTACATTCAAATATAATACTGTCTTCATTACTGGAGATTTATAGAGAACTTTAAAATCAGCAAGTATTATTCCTCAAACTTTGTTCTTTTTTGAAATTTTGAAATCAATTACCCTCTTTCTATGTAAATTTAGCATAATTATATAATCTTTAAAAATGCTGTTGAGTTTTGATTAGGAATGCAATGAATCTATTGATCCTTAGGGGGAATAACAATCTTTTTATAAAATTGACTATTCCACTCCATGAAAAAAATAAATATTTTTCCATTTGTATTTAGATTTTCTTTAACCTTTCTAACCTGTGATTTTTATTTTTAGTGCATAGGCCTTGCTACATTTATGTATTAATTCTAAGAGTTGTTTTGTAGACTCTAGATATTTATACATAAATAACTATGCTTTCTTGAAATACAGATTTGCTTTTATGACATTTATACCTTTAATTTTCTTCTTCACTTATTACAATAGCTGGAACAGGTAGCAGATTGTTGAATAAAATGGTAAGAATTGGCAATTTGCCTTACTCTAAATATTAAGAAAATCATTCAATGTTTAACCATTAAATATGGTTATAGTTACATATTTTTGCAGATACTCAATTCCCAACATGATTAGATTTCTTTTGTATCATAAACATATGTTGAAATATAAATATTTTGCCTCCGTTATAATTATTATATAGTTTCTGCCCTTTATTCTTTTTATCTAGTGAATTAATTGGTCAATATTTGAATATCAAACCAGTTTCTGTGGTCTAAATGTTCCCCTCAAAATTCATTTATTGATATATATTAGCCAATATGACACTATTAAGCAGTGGACCTTTCAAAATTTCATTAAGTCATGAGGGCAGAGGCCTTACAAATGAGATAAGAGTCCTTATAAAAAGGCTTGAGCTACTGAATATGTTGTCCTCTTCTCTTCTTCCAGGTGAACATTCAGCATTCAAGGCACCATCTTTGAAGCAGAAAATGAGCTCTTACCAGGGACCAAACAGTAGCACATTAATTTTGGACTTCCTAACCTCCATAACCATGCACAGTAAATTCTTGGTATTTATATATTACCCAGTCTCAGGTACTGTGTTATAGAAGCAGAAATGCACTAAAATATCATTGTTGCATTTTGGAAATAATTTGACTTCATTAGCATAGATAGATAGATTCGACAGATTTGGTATATATATATATATGATTTTATTAATTATTAACATATATGATTATAAGAAATATAGGTCTAAATTTTTATTTATCACTCTCAGGTTTGTTTATTGAGAATATACAGAACTATATCAAAATTAATGGACTGAATAGTGTACCCTTTTATTCTATTTTCTTAATGAACTCCTGTATTGGTAAGATTTCCTCCTTAAAATGTTTGACAGATGTCATCATTGAAATAATCTCAGCTTGTATTTTATATTGTTGGAGATTTCTGATAACAAATCAATTTATTTCATACACATGGAAAATTCATATTTTATATTCTATTGTGTGAATTTTATTTTCTATAATTTTTATATTTATCGGTGTTGGTGAATTTTCCAGAATGAAATGATTCATAAAATTCTCTTAGTATTTTAATGACTATAACACTTGCAGTGATAAACTTTCATTCTTAGAGTTATTACTTTATTTTCTTTTCCTTATTATATTACCTGGAGTTTATCAATTTTGTTCATCTTTTCTATGATGCAGCTTTTGGGTTTGTTAATTTTTTATGATATTTGTTTCAAATTTTATTGATTTCTTTATATGTTTACTATTATTCTCCTTCTGTTTTCTCTCCTTTTCCTAGATTCTTAAGGTGGAATGTTAGCTAATTTTTAAATTTTAGACCTACATTTTATCATAGAAGTATTTAAAGGGATAGATTTTCCTCTAAGCACTGCTTTAGGTATATCATATGTTTTATACATGTTATATTTTCACTATTATGATTTTGAATGTTTTTTGCATCCCTTTATAATTCTTCTTTGAACTATGGATTATTTAGAGAAAATTTTGTTGAATATAAAAATATTTAATATTTTCTAGGTATTTATTGTTATTGATTTCTAGTTTAATTTAACTGTTGTCAGAGAATATACTCTGTGTTCAATTCTTTTAAATGCATTGAAATTTCTTGGATGACCCAGTACATTATCTGGGTTGGTCAATGTGTTATATCCTCTCTAAAATTACATTGTGCAGTTTTAGGACACAGTGTTCTATAATTATGATTTAGGTTATGTTATTTACTATTATTGTTCAGATCACCTATGTGTTTGGTGATTTTTATTGGGTTCCATCACTTTCCAAGAAGTAAGTGTTAGAATCTGCAGCCGGATTCCTGGATTGTCTATTTTTCCCTTTAATTAGATAAAATTTACTTCCTGTACTTCAGAAATCGTCTATCAGGTACATGCACATGAATGGTTTTTAATATATTCCTGGTGAATTGATCTTTCTATTATTATCATGAAATGCCTCACTGTGTATCTCTTCTTCTCTTTGTCTTGAAGTCTATTTTGTCTGATACTAGTATAACTCATCTATTCTTTGTACACTTACATTGTTACCTTTTTAAGAAGTTTGTAAATTTACAAAATTGAAAACTCTAGTCACTAGATTTTATTTGAGACTGATTTATTGCTTATTCAAAACATCTTTATTCATATTCATATGCTGAGACTTGTATTTTGTTACTGAATTGTATCTCTCATGTGAAATAATGTGTATTTTATTCTGTAAATAGACATTTCTTCACAGTAGTTTCTTCCGCTATTGCTTGCTATAGATGTGCTGAGGTATCTGAAACCTGTCTCTTAGAGAAAATATATTTTCCCTGTTCTGTAATTAAAGAATCTGGATTCATATTGAGACTGAATGTTTGGGAATGACTCTGAGACTACATTTTTAGGAGTGAATCTTAAGTTTGTGGACCACAGTAATTCCAATTTTTCCCTTTTACCCTGGCTTCATTAGCAGTGAATGTAACAGACTTAGCCTTTCCTTTTCAAAGCTGCAGCAGTTTTATGCAAGACTTCCAAAGCTCCATAATGTCAGAGAAATTCAACTGCTTTTTAATTTAAAAGTATGTAATTCTGTTCAGTCTATAAACAGCTAAAAGGCCTGTAAATGGAAGTCTCTTTTCTCAAAATTGAATATTTCCCTCAGTTGTGCTTCCTTACTAAGGCCTCCTAGCCCCAATACTGCCTGCTGAGGCTTCTTCAGCCCTCCACATGTGTTATCTGAGACAATACCAATGCAGTTGAAATTGCAGTTTCAATAGCCTGCATGCTGTTCTCTCTACCATGGAGTTAAAGTTGTGCAAAGTGTGAGATTTGTCTGAGTCTTATATCTTTGCTGAAGCCATTATGGCTAGCATTTGTTTACTAAGCCCCATGTGTCCAACATCTTCTGAGGCTACTCCATGCTTGTTTTTTTTTTTTTTCTGTGAGCCTTCCAGTGCCTTACCTTGCTGAGATCCACAGCTCTAAAAATTACTATCTACACTTTTGATGAAACTTTAAACCTATGCTTGCTCATTTAGTTAACACCTGTAACCTGAAGCACTGTAAAGAAACATTTGTTTTTGAAAGTACTGTGTAAGTTACACTTACTTTTCAAAGTAAAAATACTACAAGTCTAAGATGACAAAAGTTAAAAGCTGACTTTACAACTGCAAATGCAACCACTTTTTCAGCATAGATTACTATAATCTTCAAGGTCATAGGCTAATGTGTCACTCTCTTATCATAATGCTACCAAAATTTAAGGTCATACATAAAATACATGGAATATGTCTCATCCTCCAGAAATAATTTCCCCCCAATGGATCTATTTCTCAGTGTTTCTGGCTTAATAAAGTCAGAAACAAAACAAAGAAATAAGATAAGCATGAAAATATAACATTATTTTCTGAAATGTTGATGTTAGAGAATGTGTCTTATATTTTTAAGCAAATGGGTTCCTAATAGATTCTACTACAATCCAAAGATAAATGATTCTGATTAGGGACAGTAATTCAAGTATTAAAGATTATAGGCCTGAAATAGTTTAAGGTGCCCTAATCCTGGCATACCAGTTGTTCCTAGAATAACAGGCGACCAAATGCTCTCTAAAAGACATACAGCTCATTCTTGAGACACAAAAATAGAGAACAATTCTGCTAAACAGAATGCTGTCCTTCCAAAAAATTGCTGATCTGGTTAAGAAAATCTTCATCCCATTAGTAAAAACTAGCAAGAGTGCAGAGAGGCCAGGAATGTTATGATAATAGGTTGTCCTTCATGTCAGAGAAAAGACTGAATATGGAAAAAAGTATTTCCTCTCAATTCCAGATAGAAAACACATCATTAAGTAACAAGAACAAATTCTAACTGGCTTCTGTCTTTTTTAAGTAATAAAGAAAAACAATTCATATAGCTATAGCCACGTACACAAAAATAATGCCCTCTGGGGAAGCAGTTTACTCAAAATGGACAGGAAATAAGTGCATGCATCTCAGACTACTTGTTTATGTTTGGATATGCAAGAAAAAAAAAGAAAAATTTTCTTGAGGGCAACGCAAACAAAGTGATGGTTTTTAGACTAGGGAGGATAAGCATTATAGTCACTTGAGAGGACATCAATGTTAAGGAAGAACTTGAAGACAGAAGAAGAAAAAGGAAATGATTGTTGGTCCCACCTATGTTTTCTTTTCTGTAATCTTAATCTACTAGTTCACATTAATAATTATGTATTGTTTGGATTTGGGAATAGCAAGACTGTTCATTTCTTTTGAGACAGGTAATAAAAGAAAATGGAAGAGAAAGATTGTGCATAACATTGAGGTAAAGAAGAAAAGCATAAATCAAACCAACATTGATTTCAAAATGGATTGTCTCCCACTCTCCTTAAAAATAGAGGCTAAAATTTTTGAAAATAGTGGAAAATGGAGAACTTAAGAATAGCAGTGAAGTTGGAATAACTGCCCTAAGGAAGACATTTTCTCATAAGTCACAGTACTTAAAATATGTTAAAGCAAGTGCCTTAGATGAGCATATTTGTGATAACTACTGAGCCAAAATAATCATGTATTCTGTTGCTTCCCTGGAGATTCAAATTTAGGTCACTAAGAGACTACTCCAGGTAGTTGTAGAAATCTGGGAAGACCATATAGTAAATTAACAAAGATAATCAGAGAAGAAAGCTTATGTGGCCTGAGAAGTAGCCAGCAACAAAGAATGGAAATCAAAGTCACAGTACACAATGGTATCCTAATTACCAAATCTGAATTTTGAGTTTGTATGTATCAATTTCCATAAGAACTTTGTTCATTTGAATTTAATTGGAGCTATCTTCTGACAAGTAAGATGTTATTTTTTGAAAAGGAAACATCAGGAATGAATAAAATAATTGTTTAGTGCCATGAAGGTCGTAACTGTATTATTGGAAATAATACATTTTCACTTGAGGCAGTTGTTATACGTTGTCTAAATTTCTCTAACAATTTTCAGAAGTCCCGTTGTAGTCACAGAGATGACAGACAGCTTGACTAAGGCTTTTACAAATAATTGATTGGTCAAATGCTTTTGGAAAACAAAGAAATTTAAGTTACCTGTGAGTATATTTCAAGGTTCTTAGTGTATCTAGGTTATACAGGAAGTTCTGTGAAGGAAAGATACCAGAAAATTGAAAGTATTATTTTTAAAAACTAACTTAGTTTGAAGTGCAGGAGTAGCGGAGGTTAAATGACTAAGTAATTGTTCTGAAAGGTTAATTTTAGTACAGAAAATTACAGGAGTAGAACAATAGTCTGGGTGATGACAATTTCTAGTGCTTATTATTGAGTGAACTGCAAAAGTAATATGAAAGATGATGAAGAAAGAATAAAGAATTATGAAGTCAGAGTGTTGTATGAATCATCTATTTGTTACTTCAAATATTTTAGGATTATTTTGGAGATGAAAAATATCATAACTACAAAGGCAATGCAAATATCTTCAAGAATATGGAGAGTACTGTAAAATGGTTGAAATTAGACAGAAAGAGAGTGGTTTAGTGGGCTTCAAAAGAGTATGAGATATTAAACAAATATGATAAAACAGTTTCTGAAAAAGAGTAAATGGGAATTAGGAGTATTCCAACTCATTTTGTTGAACTAGTATTAGTCCATTGTGAGAGAATGAGGAAATGTCAGTAGATAGTGCCATAGAGAAACTGTTGTTAATGAAGAATGAGGTTTCAGTTAATAGGGAGAAAGGATGAAAGTATATACATTGCTCCAGAAAAGGTTAAATGTACAAACATGTCTCTTTACAGTAGCATTAGATTAGTTATGGGGCATGGCAATGTGCCATTAGTGTAGTTTGAAGTAGAATATTTGCCTTGAATTATACTTATTTATTACTTGAAATTTTAATGTACAAATTTATGGGGAACAGCTGTAATATAATATAATATAATAAAGTGTGGAATGATAGAATCATGTTTAAATACATTTATCTGTTCTTAAATGTTAAAATAATTTTGTGGTATGGAAGATGGAACACAGGGCCTTCACACTGAGCTACATCTCAAAGCCTTTCTAAAATTTTTGATTTTGCAACAGGTCTCACTAAGTTGCCCAGGCTGGCCCACTACTTGTGATCTTCCTGTCTCTGCCTCCTGAGCCACTGGGACTGCAGGTTACACTACCACAACTGGTTAACATTTAATTATTTTTATTAACATGTAATAATTGTACATATTTATGTGGTACTGTATGGAATATCAATACAAGTATGCAATATGTACTGATCAAATCAGATTAATTAATGTTTCCATCTTCTTATCATTTCTGTATTTTTGGAGACTTCAAGCTTCTCTCTTCAATTGATTCATAAAATATATAGTAGGTTATATTCTTTTACAAAATAGGAAGCTTTTCTCCTCAAAGTAATTCAATTTTCTGACACTCAAGAGCATTGATCTTCCCTGTCATTCACGCAACCATGTAAGTATTAAGCAATAAATTAAATTAGCTAAATGTAGAATCCAATTCTCCAACCTATAAATTTGGAATTAATAAACTCATCTGAATCCAATTAAAATTCATTCAGATCACACTATTTCAACATGAGCTGGAATCATGCTCAATTTCTATTAATCACCTTCATTATGTAACATATTCAGCATCTGTAAATTTAGGCACTTTAGTGATAATTTGTAAAATGTGCGATTTGGAACAACTTTTTGTCCATTTAAAATTAAGTAATAAAAGGATTTTTTCTTTAAAGTAAACCATCAGTTTTCTGACATATCATTACTTTTCTTGTCAAATGATGTAGTACAAAAGAGTATAGAACTTCCTGTCAGAATATCTATGTTCTCCCAGGCTTGTCTTTGAACTAGTAATTTCAGCTCTAGAGTCAATGTTCTTACGAGCCAAATGTAGAGCATAGAGTAAATGATCTCTAATTGACTGTCCAGCCAGAAATTGTGTTGACTCCTACCTTTGTGTACATTTGCCTTCTATATAATTTTACTCAAATATTAAAAAAAAAATACAAAAGTAGCTATGAAAAAATATATCAGTAGAATTTATCTCAATCCTTATTTTTTTTAAAGCATCTTTGCCTTTAGGTGAAACAAACTATCAAACTCAATGGCTCTTAGATATTGACTGTGTTAAGCAAGCTATATATACACACATATATATACATACATATATAGATAAGAATGCAATTTATGATTTGGCTTTTCTGCCCACATACAAAATATTATGTAGATATGAACTTTACAAATTTCTAAAAATGTGATTCATACTCAAGACTCTTATAATAAAATACATTTGTAATAAATATTATAATAAATGAATTTTGAGTACATAAAACATATAAAACAACTCTTTCAGGACATTACAGCATTCTTATAATACTCGATATTAAAATCCTATTAGCCACCTCTGAATCATCAAAAACACATTAAAATCTATTTGTTCTATATTTAGTGTTTCTCATATCTTTAGAAATCTCCTATGTATAGTAGAATTGAAAAACTGCTTCACAGATCCCTAGTGATTAATCATAGGTGCCTTATTCAATTTTTCATTCAAAAATATTTCTTGAACAGCTATTCTCTAGCAGACACTATGCTAAATATTTTGAAGAAGTGGAGAAGAGGATGAAGACACAAATTTAAATCAGGAGAAATGGTTGGGTCTCTGCCACCGCTTCATCCAGATCAGATCACCTTTCACTCTTTTATATTTTGGACTTTTGAAAAAGATTTTAATGACAAACAAGCTTGAAATCATTAGTATAGATGATAATAAAGTACCAAAATATCCACTCCCTCTGTCTGTTAGCTACCTAAAAGTTCACTGGATTTGCATATATTTTTCAAGCTCTGAGAAAATTATATTCCTTTGGATGCTTCATGTACTTATCACATATCAAAATTTCGCAGTGTATTCCAAAGTGTCTGAATTGCTATGGTTACCAAGTGGAAGAATGATTCAAAACAGGGATAGTGCATTCTGTCTCTGCTTCTCAGAAAAGGTCACAGTCCTGTGAAATGTTTCCAGTTGGTTATCACAAACCTCACACTTCTTTTTAAATATTGTAAATGGAGAGAGCGAAAACACGAGAGAGACCCCAAATAGCCTGGGAAACTGGTAAATTCCAAGTGAATTTCAGTCTATTTTTTGGTTTTATGTGAGATTCTGCTTTTAAGTCGCACCCCACAACTGACAAACCTGACTGAGTACTAGCACTGAGGTTGTGGTTATTTTTATTGTTATTAATCACTAGAGATCTTCCTTTCTATAATAAGTTAAATAATGGTGCTGAAATAGTAATTATAAAGATTTTCTTGACTTTCTAATTTCTATTCTTACCTTTCATTTACATATTTGTGACATCGTTCATAGAAATGCTAGTGTTTCATGTTTTTATTTTAAAGAAAAAAAAACAATAAAAACAATGATTCAGAATTTCATAACAATATAATAGGAAATTAACAATGGTTAATATATTGCATATTGTTATCTTCAACTAGTTGCTCAGATTACAAGAAATAGGAATGCGAAAGTGATCAAACAGTATAAACACAAACCATTCTTTTCAATGAACTAAAAGAAATTAGTAGTATCATTATTTTAGCTCTCTTGTATATATATATATTTTTTTTACTTTTCCCTTCCTTCTTTTCTCCTGTCACCCAACCCAGTTGTTTCCTTTTGAACAGTTTCCTTTCCTTTCACAATATCTATTGTAGATTTTTTATCTTATTTACTCTTTCAGTTTCTTACACTAGGGAAACAATACGATGTTTACACACGTGAGTATGATTTATTTTTTTTATTTTTATTTTTTATGTGGGTACCGGGGGTCGAACTCAGGACCTCACGCGTCAGCAGGCGCCTGTGCCGCTGAGCGATATTACCGGCCCTTTTTTCGTATGTGGGTTCCAGGAGTCGAACTTGGGCCCTCACGCTTGCCAGACAGGCGCTTATGCCGCTGAGCCATCTCACCTGCCCAAGTCTGATTTATTTCACTTACGAGTATGGTCACTAGCTGCATCTATTTACCTATAAAAGCCTTGAGTTTATCCTTCTTTACATCTGAGTAGTGCTCCATTGTATAAAAATACCACTTCTTTTTTATTCATTCCTTGGTTGAAGAGCATTTGGGTTGTTTCCAAGTTTTAGCTATTACAAACTGTGCTGCTGTAAACGTGGGTGTGCGTATATCACTGTGGTATGATGTTATTAATTCTTCTGGGAAAATACCCAGAAAGGGAATAGCTGGGTCAAATGGGACCTCTAATCCTAGTTTTTGAGAAATCTCCACACTGATTTCCACAGTGGTTGTACCAGTCTTCACCTCTACCAACAGTGAAGTGTTGTTTTTTCCCCACTGCCCTGACAGCATTTGTTATTGGTTGATTTCTTGTTCATAGCCACTCTTTCTGGAGTAAAATATAATAGCAGCATTGTTTTAATTTGCATCTCTTGAATGACCAATGATGAACATTTTTTCATGTATTTATTTGCCATTTATATTTCACCATCTGAGAATTGTATATTCATCTCAGATGCCCATTGTGAGATTGGGTCTTTGAGTTTGAGGGGCTTGATCTTTTTCAATTCTTTATATGTTCTAGATAGAAGTCTCTAGTCTGAGGGAAAGTTGGCTAAAATTTTATCCCACTCTCTAGGTTTCCTTTTTACTCTGTTGGTGATTTCACGTGCAAAAACTTTTTAATATGATGAGATCCCAGTTGTTGATTCTCTGAAGTACTTCCTGTTCAGTTTGGTTTTTGTTCATGAACTCTCTGCCAACACCTGTCTTCAAGATTTCTACCTACTTTCTCTTCTAGTAGATTTAGTGTTTCTGTTTCAATATTTAGATCTTTAATCCATTTTGACTTTACTTTAGTGCATAGTGATAGACGTTGGTCTAGTTTTAGTCTTCAGCATGTACAGAGGCAGTTTTTCCAGTACCATTTATTAAAGAGGCTATCTTTCTTTCAGTGAATATGTTTAGCCCCTTTGTCAAAGATAAGGTGACTGCATGTATTTGTAGTTGTGTCTGCATCTTCCAATCTCTTCCATTGATATACAGGTCTGTTTTTTGCCAGTACCATGATGATTTTGTCACAGTAGCTTTGTAGTATAATTGTGATGCCTCTTGCCTTGCCTTTGTTGCCCAGGATTGCCTTTGCTATTCTAGATCTCTTCTGATTCCAAATGAATTTAGGAATGGTTTCTCTAGATCTGTGAGGTATGCTAATGGTATTTTGATTGGGATTGCATTAAATATGTATAACAGTTGTGGGAGTATGGCCATTTTCACAGTGTTGGTTCTTCCTATCCATGAGCAAGGGATATCTTTCCATTTCCTGATATCCTCGTCAATCTCTTTTTTTTTGAGAGTACTGTTATTTTCAATTTATAGACCTTTTACTTCCTTGTAGACTGATTCCTAAGTGTTTCACTTTTTTGGATGCTGTTGTGAAGGGTGTGGTTTCCCTAATTTCTCTCTCAGTGAGTTTGTTGTTTGTGTACAGGAATGCTATTGATTTTTGAGTGTTGACTTTGTATCCAGCTACATTACTGAATTTGGTTATTAATTCTAGAAGTCTTTTGGTGAAGTTTTTGGGGTTTTCTATGTAGAGTATCATGTCATCTTCGAATAATGATAATTTAACTTCTTCCTTTCCTATCCTTATTCCTTTTATTTCTCTCTTTTGTCTAATTGCTCTGGCTAATATTTCCAGAACTATATTGAACAGGAGTGGTGATAGTGGACATTCTTGTCTTGTTCCTGAGTTTAGGCTGAAAGATTTCAGTTTTTGGCCATTTATTATGATGTTGTTTGTTCTTTTGTCATAGATGTTTTTTATCAGTTTGAGGTAAAGACCATCTATTCCAATATTCTGTAGGGTATTTATCATGAATGAGTTTTAGACTTTATCAAAAACTTTTTCTGCATCTATCAAAATAATCATTTGATTTTTGTCTTTGGCTCTGTTGATATGGTGTATTATGTTTATTGATTTGCATATGTTGAACCATCACTGCATTACAGGGATGAATCCCACTTTGTCATTGTGTATAATCTTTTTGATTGTTGCATTCTGTTTGCTAGTATTTTATTAAGTATTTTTGCATCTATGTTCACTAGGTAGATTGGCATATAGTTCTCTTTTTGTTCAGGTCTTTCTCTGGTTTTGGTATCAGGGTAATATTTGCCTCCAGGAATGAGTTAGGGAGAATTGCTTCCCTTTCAATTTCATTAAAGAGTGTGATGAGTATTGGCATTAAATCTTCTCTAAATTTATTGTACAATTCAACAGTGAATCATTCCAGAACTGGGCTCTTTTTGTTGGTTAGTTTTTAATTACATTTTACATTTCATTAACTGATATTGTATTATTCAGAATTTTTACATATTCTCAATTCAGGTTTGCTAACACATACTTTTCTAGGAATCTGTCCATTTCTTCTGTGTTTTCCATTCTATAAGACTAAAGATTTTTGAAATAGTTATTGATGATCTTCTTTATCTCCACAGGATCTGGAGTGATTTCACACTTTTCATTCCTTATTTCATGAATTTGAGTTTTTCTTTCCTTTCTTTAATAAGGTTGGCTAGGGTTTTATCAATTGTATTTATTGTTTCAAAGAACAAACTCTTCAAATCATTAATTCTTTGTATTGTTTTCTTAGTCTCCATTGCATTAATTTCTGCTCTGATGTTTATAATTTCCTTCCTTTTATGGGCTTCAGTTTGACTTGCTCTTTTTCTAGAATCTTGAGGTGCAGCATTAGGTTGTTTATTTATGCTCATTCTATTCTCCTGATGTGCAAATTCACCACTATAAATTTGCCTCTTAGGACTGCTTTTATTGCATCACACAGGATCTGGTATGTTCTATTTGTATTTTCATTTGATTGTAGATATTGTTTAATTTCTTCTTTAATTTTACAAGGTGAGACTTTGGTTGTTCATGACATTGTTATTTAATTTCCATTATGTTTATGGAGTTTTTGCCATTTCTTTTGTCATAAATTTCCAATTTCACTGCACTATGTTCAGGTTATATGCATGGAATAATTTCGGTTCCTTTGCATTTACTTAAGCATGTTCTATGGGCTAGTATATGGTCAATTTTAAAGAACATACCGTGTGCAGCTGAGAAGAATGTGTATTCTGTTGTTGTTGGTTGGAACATTCTGTAAACATCAACTAAGTCCATTTTTTCACAGGTTTGGTTCAGTTCTGTTATTTCTTTTCTGATTTTTTGTATAGTTGACTTATCTCTTTGTCACAATGGGGTGTTAAGTTCTGCTGTTTCAATTGTGTTATTGCTTATTTGATTTTTCATGTCTATTAATATTTGTCTTATATAGTTGGGTGCTCCTGTATTTGGTGCATATATATTTATGATTGTTATCTCTTCCTCTTCAATTTTTCACCTTCTTTATCTCTTTTGATCTTTCTTGGTTTGAAGTTTATATTGTCTGCAGATAGAATAGCTACCCCTCCTTTTCTCCAGGTTCCTTTTGCGTGGAGTAATTTTATGCCTGATCGACTTTGAGCCTATGAATTATTTTTTGAGTTAAATGGGTTTCTTGTATAAAGCACATTGTTGGATCTTGTTTCTTGATCCATTCTCAGTCTGTTTGTTTTGATTGGTGAATTGAACCCATTTACATTGATGGCTATAACTGATATGTATTGGCTAATATGTGTCATGTTATTTTCCTGTTGTTGGTTCCTTACTTTTGCCCTCTGATTATTTGCTTGCTTGGCTTGGTGGTTTCTCTCTGTTGTTCTTAGAATTGTGGTCATTTTTATCTCAGTCTAGAATACCTTTCAGTACCCTTTGTAGGATTGGTTTGGTGGTCATGAATTTCTTCAATTGTTCTTTGTCATAAAAGTATCTTGTTTCTAGATTAATTTTGAAAGATAATTTTGTAGGGTACATCAATCTGGATTGGAAGTTGTTTTCTTTCAGAACTTGAAATACTTCACTCCAAGCTCTTCTTGACTTGAGGGTTTGTGTTGAGAAGTCTGCTGTGATTCTGATGGGGTTTCTCTCTTTTTTTTTTATGTGGGTACCAGGAGTCGAACTCAGGACATTGCGCTTCCCAGCAGGCACTTGTGCCACTGAGCGATATCACTGGCCCTTTTTCCTTTATGTGGGTACTGGGAGTTGAACTCAGAACCTCACGCTTGCCAGGCAGGCGCTTATGCCACTGAGCTATCTCACGGGCCCCTGATGGGGTTTCTTTTATAGGTGATCTGCTTCTTTTCTCTAAAAGCTCTTAATATTCTTTTTTTGTGCTGCATTTCTGGGATCTTGATTATTATATGTGTGGATGTAGATTTACTTTGGTTATGGCTAATTGGAGTTCTATATGCTTCACTTATCTGTATGTCAGATTCTTTTCCTATCTTTGGGAAATTTTCTGCTATTTCTTCTGCATATCATTTTTTTATGTCATTTGTGTTGACTCCAGTTTTTCCTTTAACAACAATTATTTTTATATTGTTTTTCTTTGCCTCATCTTGCAGCTGTTGAATTGCTGTTTCCTGATCTTTTGCTGTTTTCAAGAGGTCTTTCCAGGGGGCTGGTGAGATGGCTCAGCGGCATAAGCACCTGCCTGGCAAGCACAAGGTCCTGAGTTCGACTGCTGGAACCCACGTACAAAAAAAGGGCCGGTGATATTGCTCAGCGGCACGAGTGCCTGCTGGCGCCCGAGGTCCTGAGGTCGACCCCCAGTACCCACAAAAGAAAAGCGATCTTTCCATTCATGATAGCCATGATCCTGTCTTCAAGGTCTAAAGTCTGTCTTCAGTTTCATTCAAGCAGTTTTGCCAGCTTTCAATGGAATTTTTAATTTCCTGAATATATATTTGAATCTGTTTCATGCATTCTATTTCTTTCCTATATTGATTATTCATGGTTTCCATCCTCTTCCTATCATCATCCTTTTTTTTATCTCTCTCTATTATAAATTGGCTGAGCAACTCCTTTATAAATGTTGACATTTCTTTTTTACCTGAGAGATAGCCTCATGGATTCATTTCTTTACTTTGGTTGCTATCTTTTCAGATATTTCAGGTGTTTGTCTTCCAATTTTTTTTTTTCTACATCAATGTCTTCTTGACTTTTTCTGGGTGGGCTGGAGGTCTGAGATTACATCTTGCTTCTGCATCTTGTTATTTTCTATTTCACAAATTTTTTTATTTAGTTTTGTCTGATCATCCTTGAGCATTTTTTAGTAGGTAGTTATATCACTCGTATCAAGGCCTCTGTAGGAAGTCTGTTCTTCAGGGATGTATTCTGTGTGTAGGAGATTCTTTGTGTATGACCCAAGATCTTACAATCCCAATTAGTTAAGAGTGCGTTATTGGTGTCTGTTTGGCTCAGTCTCCAGTCCTTTGATGTAGGGCTGTGCTGAGGTTGTTACCCCAGAGCTTCCCAGTATTATTACAAAAGGGAGAACAACTGATTACAACAGATGTGACATTCTAGCTAAAGTAGTAAAATTGGCAATAACAGTATCATCAAGCACAATTTAGAAACTGACAAATGTGGTAACTATTGATTTTCTACTTTAGACCTTAGAAGCAAAATCTATAGTCATGTAACAGTACAAATCATAAATTAGGAGTTCGTATGCAAAGTGTTTCCCCTTGGTAGAGTGGTTTTACCTGTGGTGGGGAAATTTAGGGAGGATAGTGTATAAAACAAAGATAACTGGAAAGGAAGTAGAAGCAAAGTAGGAGGACAAAAGATGGTCATGCAATGTATAGGAAACTAGATAAGTGGGTAGAAAAGAAAGCATGAAGGAGTATTCAAGGGATTATCTGAACTTGGGCTCTGGGTTTGTGGGATGGGATTAGTTTTCTGTGACTGGAGTTCTCCCAAGCCATTTAGAAAAGAGAGGAAAAAAAGAAAAAAATGAAGAAGAGCAAAAAATGGAAAAGAAAAATGAGAGAGAAAGAAAAAAAATTGAGATAAAATGGCCAGTTACTGAGTGCAGGATTTTTCCCCATCATGGTTGCAGGTCCCATGGTGTAATGGGAGGGGCCAGATACCTGGATTCCTCTCGTGGAGCCAATTACTGAGTTCCAGATTTTTCCCCCACACTGGTTGCCATTCCTGTGTTGTGTTTCATTTTGGCTGAAAGAAAAATAATTTGTGTAGGCAAACAAAAATTTCAACTAAGGAAATAAATAGATATTTTAAAAGGTATGAATACTACCAATTCCTTTCTTAGTTCTTAATTAAGGCTGATATGAGCTCAGTGTTCTTCCAGATTACGTCAGCTAATTGTACTTAATCCAGTCAAACCCTCTCCCCACAAAAAAGGAGCCCACCTCTTCTGAAACTGATGAAAATATTTCCAGTATTCAGGTTTGGCTATCAAAATATCAATCTGCTTCATTATTTTCAGTAAATGCAGTTAAATCAGTTGTCCATAAGAACAGCACTTTGTACTTTTGTTATAGCTTTTTTTATTCTGTAAAGATGTACTGGTATGGATCTGTGGGCACACACATCTATGGGGAAACACACACATGTTCACACACATACATGGACACACCCTTGTGTATGTAAGTGTTAAATTGCTGACAATTCATAAGTGTGTACAACTGAGAAAATTATAGCTAACAATATTTTTTCATGTCTAAATAAACACACATGGCCATGAATTTTTAAACTGCTTTTATTTTCTAATATACTATTAAGCAATCCATGGTCTAGTTCTTTAAGGTCATGAAAATTGAAACAGACCTGGGTAATGGGAAGAATTCAAAACATATGGCATAACCTTTCTGGAAATCTGCAATGGACTTTATCTCCTGAAAATATACTCTGAGAAGCCTCATCAGTAGAAGACTCCCAGTATCTGACCTGCCATCAAGAACAACTTGACTCAGTTTTGTAGACTATATATGTAGGTTAGACTGATAAATGGAATAGAAATGTTTAAGACTCACTGCTTAGAGCTCCGGGACTTCTTCATTACCCTTCATTACCCTCAGAGCAAGAGAATTGTGTGTTCCTCACTTCTAGGCCATGAAGTCCCCTAAGAGAAGACTATGAGCCTGTTGGCACAACTCAATCTCAGTCACTGGACCAAATTAACTCTTAAATTGTCTCTACAAACATTTTGGAAAATCACCAAATAGAAAATTTGTTAAGTTTTGTGGAACCTAAGATCTCTATTCAAAGCTACTATTGTAGTACCAAAACAGCCAGAGACATACATAAATGAATGAATGTGGTTATGTTCCAATAATACTTTATTAGTGAAAAAAGCCAGATAGGCCAGCTTCAGTTCACAGGCTGTAGTTTGAAGTTCTCTTATATATCCTATACATAGTTAGAGATCTTGACATAAGGATGGACATTAATGTTTTGTAATTCATTACTACATGGTTTTAAATCTCTGTCTCTGTCTCTTTCTCTCTCTACACCATGTGTGCTTCATCAAGTTTATTTTAGTAATGCCTTGAATCTTGAGAGTAGACATAATATACTAACAGTAAATGTATATGTCATAATTAGAAACACCATGCTTTTTAAGTGATTCAAAGTCTTGGCTTTCTGATTTGTAGTGATGCTGTGCATAAAGAAATAAGCAGCACTGATGAGGGTTGGATTAGGGGCATGAGGGCTTGTCTCTGGAGACAGCTTCTGTGTTAGGCAGTGTCTTATCATTTGCTTTAGGGCCAGAAGGAGAGTTGTTTGACACTGGAGTGCTATAGACTGCTACCCTCGTAGTGTGATTTGTTGACCATTGTAAGGCTTATTGCAGCCTATTTTCTTACACTGATCACTTCTTGGCAAAAAGCTACTAAAAACATCTGGATGCATGACCTGATTAATCACAAATCTTAAAAATTTCCTTCTCCCACAACTTAATTAAAATATACTTTTGTAAAGACTTTGATTGTCTCAATGTAAACTTAGCTGGGCACATAACTGTAATAAAATAAGATTGAGAAAAAGAAAAGTTTGATAAAGAAAGAAAATCCAGACCATAAAGTGATACCTAGGGTGCCCCGGTAAAGTTGTGAGAAGCTTCAGACTTCTAAGCTCAGAATGTGGGCTTTGAGTGCCTGAAAGTATGAAACAAGTCAACAAATAATTGTCCATTACTAAATTGCCCAGGGTATGCTCTATAGTGATATTTTAAGTATAAGAAATAAGGAAAGAGATATGAAACTTCAGTTTGTGAACTAATAAAGATTGACATATCTATATTTGTAACTAGAATACATTTAAAAGATAGAAGGTTCTTTAAAAAAATTATAAAAATCCTACTATGCCCTTTAGCAAGTACTCAAAACACAAAGGTTAAAAAAGTCATATTCTCTCTCTAAAAAGATCTCGTTATCTGTTTACCTATGTTCTCCTTCAATAGGCTATTAAAACACTGTGATCAGTGCTAAACAATAGGAATAAGTACAGTGCACTATATGAGCCCTTAAATGGGGTACCTCACCCTCATTTATCTTCAAAGAATGCTTCCTGGAGTAAATTACAGTTAACATAAGACTTAAACAAAATGTGTTTGAGATTTAAGAAATTGAAAGTTAACAAAAACTAAAGTTGATAAAAGCAAAGTGACATTCATTTTTTTATTTTGTTTTATTTTTTATTTTTTTTTTTTTTTTTTTTTTATTTTTTTTTTCTTTTCATTTGTTTATTTTTTTTTTTTTTTTTTTTTTTTTTTTTTGAGATAGGGTTTTGCTATGTAGTATAGGCTGGCCTTGAACTCATTATGTAGCCCAGGTTGGCCTCAAACTCACAGCAATCCTCCTGACTCAGCCACCTGAGTGCTGGGATTACAGGCATGTACCACCATGCCTGGTGCAAAGTACATTCTTGGAATTAAAAGAAATTCAGTTTGGCTTGAGAAAACAGCAGTAGCTGAAGACCACTGAAGACTTTGATACACGGTCATGCTAATGTAGCAGTGTGAGCTAAGCAATCCTGGAATATCAGGAATAATAAAGTAAATATACACCCTGATTTATTTACAAGTAAAATTAAGCCCTGCTGTCATTCCAAAAACCTCAAGAAATCCTGTATAGAATGGACTGCATAGTCAAGTGGAAGCAATGAGTCAGTCTAATTTGGGCATAAATGTCAATGTGATTTCATTTCTGCCCTTATGCTCATTAGGCCTGGGGTCATTCAGTTTATATAAGATTGATTTCCAGCCAGGGCAGCAGGGCATTTGTGGGTCACAAAAGTATTCCTCACTGTTCTTTGCCTCTTTTCTGTTGGGGTTTTAAAATATGATTTATCACTGATAAGAAGGTATACCAAGACTGTGTTTGATCACCAGTTTGCTGTTGAGAAAACTAACAATCCCTACAGCAAGGACAGGCTGGAAAAAGACTTTTATACAAGATTTCTATTGTTACATGACATTGTCAGGCCCTAGGGATTCCTTATGGAGCTCAAAGCTCATGGTTGATAATAGCCTCCCCTTCCAGCTCATGCACATTAACACAGGGAGCGAACACTTGTCATCCATATCTTCAGCTATGCTGAGTATGAAATTTATAGTCTCAGATTATAATTTTCAAAGAAGAATTATATTTAGCACTATAACTACATTGAATATCATTCAGTTGTTCATAATTCAGTTCCTCAAAATAATTGCTACATATAAAATAAAGGTAATATTCCCTGGTTCTCTTACTATGTTCATTTTTGTGGTATATAGTAGAACAAATGTGAATTCTTCATAATATTTATTTAACTTGTAACAAACATTTCATGTTCAAGTTGATTTGAGAAACACCAAGTTACATCACGAATTTTTCTTTGTTTTAATTATTGTTATTTTCTTACTTCTCAGTGTGGAACTTTTTAGAGATTTTGATATGTCGATTTGAATTCTTAATCCTCACAAGAGGTCTATATTATGCATCATCTTCCACACATGATAGTGAAATTTCTACAGAGCAAGAGATCATGAGTTTTGCTCACTGCTACATCCTCACTTCCAACATATACTGTGGCATCTATTAGGTCCATTTTATGTACTAATGTTCATTTTAAACATTTTAAAGGCTAATGTTGTATGGAAAACATTTTATAAGGTACTTCTCAGATACATTAACCAAATTTTTCTGTCAAGTTCCAGCTAGCTAATACTAATTTTATATTATACTGTATTTTATATCCAATCTATAAAGTACTAGTACTAGTATTTTGATAGTGTATTGATAACATCTACACTGATTCTAGAGATTGTCACAATATTAAGTATTGAGATAAAAGAAAACTACAAAAAGTTAGTGGATAAGAATCCTGCATTTAAGATCCAAAATGTACAATACACATGGTGAATCAAAAAGAAACTGGTCAAAAGGAAAGAGAGACTGGGATGTGGGAATAGGGAAAAGAAAGAAGGGAAAGGAAAAAAATTGTATATATATATATATAAGATGGTTAAGATAGATACACTACTAATTTTACTTAGTTCATTGAAGAGTAAGGTTTGTGCCAATAATGTTTGGACAATTGAATGCTAATATCTGGTATCCTGAATAACTAACTTAAAGATAACAATACATAATGCATTAACCATTGTTACCCTCCTATTATGTTGTTTTGAAAATTTGTTCTTTTTTGATTTGTTTTGTTTGGTTTTTGCTTCTCTTTAAAATAAAAAAAAATATTAAAGAATCCTGCATAAATCGCCTGCTTCAGCAAAGCACTGACTGTAATTCCTACTCTGATTCTAAAACATTTTGATTTAATACAGACATGACTATATTGTCAAAAATGCTATATGTTGATTAAAGTATAATTATTCTCCAAATTTTCTTGCGATATTGAGAAAGTAAGATATTTTTGTTATTTATTTCAGATTTTAGTCGATTTTTACACAAAATTAAATAAAACCTCCTGGGAATGAAAATGTCCTATGAGTGAATTGGATATGTATTCTGGATAACAGATGCTAAGTTCAAAATGCTTTTGTTAGTTTTTATCTGGAGCAGAATCTTACAATGTATTATATGCTAATACATCCTCATATGATTAGAGCAACAACTATCAGTTACTGCCTTGAACATAAAGCAACTGCTATTACCAAATCCCAGATATTTAAGTCATGAAATGAAAATCCCTTAATTCAACACAATATCCAGTTTATAATCACACATACACAAGGCATCTCTAAACTTCTTTGCTCTAAACACACAAAAGGTTCTTCACACTTGGCCTTCTGTGATTACTCAGCTTAGGGACTCTATTACCATGAAAGAAATGAGTGTTTACCCTGGTTCTTTCAGCATAGTATGGGAAGCAGAGAGAGAAACTGAGTCTGGCTTTTTTATCCAATTGTTAATTGTAAGCATATCTCAGCACCATATGAAGTGGTCTATATGTTTAACTGGAGAAGTAAATTAATTCAGTTTCCTTTATAAAATCTTTTTCTCTGTAAATTTTAAAGGACTCAAATATTTATGTTTTTAGTTGCTTTATGGCTTAAGTAATGTAGGCTAAGAAAGAACATATAATAGCAAAAAACTTAAGAAGACAAGGATGATATTTGTACCAAGCTTGGAACATTATTATTGAATGTGACCTTAAAGATTTCCTATCCATGAATGGCATATAAACTTCAACTTGGGTGACCAATGTGAGAGTGTGTAGCTGCCTATGAAACAGTTAAGTAAGATCCAGGGGTAGTCTGATTTAAGTAAGAAAGATTGACTTGATTGATTAAAGTACCTATCCTGGAATAAAGAGAGGGTGATGGAGTCTAATGATTTCAATAGTATGATTTTCTAGTTATTTTAAGTATTTCACATGGAAGGGTATATTCACTAAACTAGGCGTTAGTGTGAAATTGTTTTTAGAATTATGGAGAAGTTAATATCCAAAAAACAACATTGGCTTACTGAATAGGCAAGTGTTATCTCTTCACCACTGCTAGACTTACTAAAGGTAAATGTTCTGTGACAAGAGGAACAAGTTTATGTGAATGTAGATAATAAATTATCAGCTATAACTCTGTCTTTAATGCTTCTTGATATGCAGTATTTGATACCCCATAAGCCACAGTTTATGCTAAGTATGGCTCAAGAGGCCCTCTCAGAAATAGACAGTGATACATTAATACTAGGGGACTTCACTACCCTAATTTCAATGATAGATCAGACACAGAGAAAATCAATAAAGAAATAGCAGTCTTAAATAACATTATAAAATGAGCAGACTAATATATACATATATATATAATATATATATATATATGTATATATATATCATTCCATCCAATAGCAACAGAATAAGCATATATTCTTCTCAAGAACACACACAACATTCTCCAAATAGATCATATGTTCAGCCACGAAAGAAGTCTTAAGATGCTTAAGAAGATTGAGATCATATCAAAAATCTTTTTGAAAAACAATAACATGAAATAGAAATAAACAACAGGAGGAAAATTGAAAAATTTGCAAATATGTGGAAATTGAGCAACATAATTTTAGCCAATGAGTCAGAGAAGAAATTAAAAGAGAAATCAAAAGGTATCTTAAGAAAAACAGAAATTGAGACACAGCATAATGTATGGGATGAAGCAAAATTGGCTCTAAGAGAAAAGTTAGTAATAATACAATAAGAAGAAAGAACTACTAGAATAAAACATAGGGGAAATGCTGCAGGATATTAGAATAGGCAAGGACTTTTCAGGTAAGACTCCAAAAGCATAGAAAACCATAATGAAAATAGACAAATGGGATTATATTAAATTAACTTTTTCTCCACAGCAAAAGAAACAGAGTGAAGAGATAACCTACTAGAGAAAATACTTGCAAACCATATATCTGATAAAGAGTTAATACAATATATAAGAGGCTCAAACAACTCTGTAGTGCATAGACACACAGACACACACATATACACATGCACATGTGCATGCACACACACACACACATAATACAAATAAAAATGATACAGAAAGACAAATACACTCACCAAGAGATGGAAGCAGCAGGGAGGGATGAGTGGGGAAGGGAATGAAAAAAGTAATTGAGATGTTTTATATTCATGTACTAATTCCCCACAATAAATGCAATCATTATGCACTTCAAATATGTACTAATAAAGTTTTTTTAAAAAAGACATATACTTATTCTCATTCATATGTGGAATCTAAAAGTCTTGAAGTTACAAAAGTTGAGTGTAGAAATTACAAAACAGAAACCGGGTGATATACTGGGGAGAAAAAATGGGGAAAATTTGGTCAGTGTGTACTAAATTATAGTAGAAGACATAAATTCTTGTTTTCTTACTGCAGAATGGAGGGAGCATAGGTAAAGAAAATGCACTGTATATTTCGAAAAAGCTACAAAAAAGGATTTAGAATGTTTTCAGCACAAACATATGATAAATGCTTAAGGAGATAAATATGTTTATCCTGGACACTGTGCTACACATATACTGTAGATGAAACTATAATATGGTACTACCATCTTTCTGTCTCAATTAAAAGTTTTAGATAAAAATCCTCAAAATAAATAACCTAACTTTATTTTGTAGTGTCAAGGCACTAGAAAAAGAACAAATTAAACCCAAATTCAGAAGAAGTAAGGAAATAATAAACATCAAAACATAAAAAATGAAATATAGACTGCAAAAACAATAGAAAAGGACAGGGAAAATAATACTTGTTTATATAAAGATAAAAAAATGAAAAATCTTCAGCTGGGGTAGAAAAAGGGAAAACTAAATAAATAAAATTATGAATAAAATGGGAGAGATTATGATTGATACACAGAAATACAAAGGATCACTGGACATTATTTTAAACACTGATACATCAACAAATTGGACAATCTAGAAGAAGGAAATACATTTCTAGAAACATAAAACTTACCAGAACTTAATCACAAAGAAGTAGAAAAAGTGAGCAAACCATTAATCAGGAGCCTGAGTTCCTAAAATACAAAACAAGACAAAACAAAACAAAACAAAACAAAACTTCTAATTAAAGCCTAAGATCTGATGACTTGGGTATACAATTCAAAAAAATTTAAGGACAAATTAATGCAATTACTTCCCAAACTCTGTCAAAATGTAGAAGAGTAAGCACTTCTAATTTCAACGTAAAAGGCCAGAAGTACCCTAGTACCAAAACCAGAAAAGGACAAAATAACAACAACAACAAAAAATCACAATACAAATCTCTGTTCAATGTACAATTCAAAAACCATTTAAAAGATCATTTGGCATGATTCTGTGGGATTTCTCACCGGTACACAAGGATTATTCAACATACACAAATAAATAAATGTGATATATTACATTATTGAGTGAAATAAAAATTGTATGGCTATATCAATAGTCATAGAAAATAATTTGACAAAATTCAACATCTTTTCATGGTTAAGAAAAACTGTCAGTTAATTAGTTAAAAAGACATACATCTTTATACAATGAATGCGATATATGACAAGCCCACAAATAACAGGGGATTAGTGAAGGAAACCTCTGAGAGCGCCTCAGTGAGTGCTATGGTTTGCGTTTAAAATCTCTCTCAGTAGTATTAAGTGTATAGAAGGTAAATGGATCATGTGTACACAATATTCATTAGTGTAGTCATTCACTGGTGAGTTCAGTAGCTATACATGAAGTTAGGAATGTGGGCCCTGCATGGAATAGGTGGGCTACTGGAAGTGTGGTCTGGAAGTGTGTATTATTTTCCACTGCTCCTCCCTTAACTCTCTGCTACCTCCATGCTATAGGATAAAATGCTATTCTTGTGGTAGAAGGTGAGGGCCTTCTGCCATACATTTTCTACCTTAGAGACTGTTGAGTTTGGACTGAACCCAATGGAACCATGAGATTAAATAAACCTCTCCTCCTTTAAGATGTAGGTATTGAATATTGCATCTCAGTGTTGAGAAATCTTACTAAAATAGAAAAATGGTACCAGAAAAGTGGAGGCATTGCTGTGAGTATATTTGACTATGCAGTTCACAACCTTTTGGAACTGGTTTGCAAGAGAAGTTAGAAAATATATGGAGAGGTAGGCTACAAAATCCTTAGATAACTGTAAAAAGAGCTTGATGAGTGTTTCTGGTTAGAGGTCAGAAAACCAGAATATTTTACAGGAATGCTGACAATAAAGTCCAAGTTCAAGATATTTCAGTTGGGAATGGGGATTCCATTGGCAATTGGACCAAAGGCTATGTGTGTTAGGCTCTAGCAGAAATTTTTTTTTTTTTAATTTGGCCATGTCTGGAGATTTTTGCAGGAGACTGAGATTAAGGACAGGGGATTAATTAATCTAGTGGATGAAATTTCAGGACAGCCCAGCAATCAGGATGAGATCAGTAGTGTTGGGTGCTTTCAGCCCAATCTACAGAGAGAATCAGGAGCAAAGCAGAGGGTTAAATGATTTGAAAATCTTACAGCTTGTACAGGAAGGAAGTTGGAGTTATGGACAGCATGGTTTCTGAAAAAATTGGCATTAAAAGAGGCTAAGTACTTTGCATCAGGACAACAGGAAATATGGTTTGAAGGCATATTAGGATTCAGCAAGTCACCAAACATTACATGCTGAAAAATGAAAATATAAAACTTTTATTTGAGAAGAGAGCCCCTGGGCCCCTTTCTGGATAAGAGGCACCTAAGGAATTGGTTTCCCAGAATTCATTTCCCTATGTGCAGTGATTCTGGCACTCAGAAACCACTGCTCTCATAGTCCAAATAGAACTGGTCATTGCCTTCATTGGCAGCAGACCTTAGCATCATTCACTTGATGCTGTTTCTTCAGGCATGCAAAATGCAAGAATTGCTCTGTTATGGAGGCCTCCATTCAGATTTCAAAGGAAGGCCTAGAAGGCCAGTAATGTAACCCCTGTGAAGGCAAAGAGTGAAGCTGTGAATTTTAAACCAAAGTTTCATTGAAGACATCAGAAATTTGGAGATGCCAGGAATTTTGAAAGTGTTCTGAGGAAAGGTGCTGGCAGCAAGTGGAGGCAGATCAAGGGAGAGACCATGTGTGATATAACCAAAAATGTTATAGGGGTGGGGCTGCCCAAGTACTTTGGAGATCACATCTCACCACAGCCTACCCAGGTGCTAAAAATGGAGCTATAGGATTTAATGCATTCCTTGTTGTGTTTTTGGTCTAGTTTTGGGCTGATTTTTATTTATTTTCTTATTCCTCCCTTTTTAATGGGAATATTTACCCTGTGGCATTTTATCTTGGAAGAATTTAACTTTCTTTTGATTTGTACAGGGGCTCACAGCTAAGAGTGTGCCTTGAGTCTCAGAGCCTTTACTTGGACTTTTCAGCAATTCTGGAACTTTTATGACTTTGATGAGTCCTAGAGATGAATTAAATGTATTTTGAACAATGCTGTGGACATGAGCTTTTTGGTGGTCGGGGCAGAACATTAGGTTTTAGATCTAAATTATCCTTCCAAAGTCTCATGTATTTACACGTGGAGCTTTGTGAAAGTGATTGTATCATGGGGGTAATATACTCATGAATATATTCATCCACTGATTACTTCTATAGGTGAATGTGCTGTTAGAGGGTGGGACCTGGTTAGAAGTAGGTCACTGGAGACTTTGGCCCATAAATATGTATTCCTGTCTCTAGCTCCTCCTTTCTCTGTTTTCTGCCTGCCATGGGGTGCACAACTGTCCTATGCCAGGCTCTCCTACATTCACTCTCTGTCAGAGCCACCCAACTTTGGACTGAACCCACTGGAACTATGAGTCAAATAAATCATTTCTCATTTAAGTAGCAGATGTACAGTACTTTTTCTCAGCAATGAGAAATCTAATTTAAATTGTCATTGAGATATGACTTAGCATACTATATGTGGGCCATGACTCCTTCCTCTCTGCCATTGTTCCCCTGCTCTGCTTTCTGGCTGCAACAAATGGAACATTTTTGCCTCACCTTGCCTTTCAGCTATATTTCTTCCTTAGAACCAACATTGTAGAAACTATAAGCCAAAAGAATCCTCTCATCCTTTAAATTGTGGGTGTCAGGTATTGTGTCCTAGGGACAGGAGAGCTTACTAATACAATTTAAAATTATTTATAACTAATAAGTTCAGGAAATGTGTAAGAGACAAAATCAACATTCAAAAAGCAGTAGCATTTCTGTACGCTAACATTTAACTACCTGAAAAAGAAATTGATAAACTGCATTTACAATAATATCAAATAAAATATTGAAGAGTAAATGTAAACATTTAGGTGAAGATTTTTATGCTAAAACTGTATGACATTGATAAAAAAATAAAGAAGATGCAAATAAATAGAAAGATATACCATGTTCATGAATTAATATTGTTAAAATACCTATACTACTCAAGGCAATTCATAGATTCAATGTAATTTCTATCAAAATTCCAATTGTCATTTTTTTCAAAAAAATAAATCCTGAAACTTGAGTAGAAACACTAAAGGTTCTGAACAACCCATTCAATCTTGTACAATAAGAACAAAACTAAAGGCATGATATTCCCTGACTCTCAAAATCTATTATAAAGCTACAGTGATCAAAACACGTCATCATACTGGCAGAATAGCAAATGTATAGACCAATGAATGGTTTAGGGATCCCAGAAAGAAATTCATGTATTTATGGTCAATTGATCTTAAAAAGTTAGGCAGCTACAGTTTATATAATGGGGCAAATGTTCTGTAGTCTTTCCAAAACCATATGTCTACAGGCAGAAGAATAAAATTGCATTATCAGCTCACACCATATATAAACATCAAATCTAAATGGATTAATGACTTAAACACAATATACAAAACTGTAAAATTAGTAGAAAAAAAATGGGGGGAAAGCTTCTTGACATTGATCTTGGCTAATGACATTTGAACATGACACCAAAACCATGGACAATGAAATAAAAAATAAGTAGGACTATATAAAACAAGAGAGTTTCTCCATAACTAAATAATCAAATATTGGAGGCAATCTATGGGATGTAACACATTTTTTTCAAACCATGTGTCTTATAAGAGATAAATGTCCAAAACAAATAAGAAATTCAACCAATATAGTAGCAAGAAAATAAATTATTTGTTTTTAAATTATACAAAATATCGAAATAGTAATTTCTCAAAAAGATCCATAAGATGGCCAATAAATATGTGAAAAACTGCTTTACATCACTTATCATCTAGGAAATACAACTTAAAATGAAAAGGAGGTATCAACTGATATCTTAGGATGGCTATCATAAGAAAGCCAAACCATATTAAGTGTTGGCAAGGATGTGTAGAAATTGGGAACCTTGCATACTGTTGGTGAGAGTACAAATTAATATCACCATTATGGAAAACACAAAGGTAGTCCCTCAGAAAACTAAAAGTAGATCTACCATATGATTAAACAATACAACTTCTTGGTATACATCCAAAGAAAATAAAATCATTACATCAAGAATATATGTGCATACACACGTTCAGCTTTATTTACAATAGCCAATATATGGAATCAAACAAAGTGCCCATTGATTGTGAATAGATAAAGAAAATGTCATATTGCTCATGCACAATACACACAGACAAAATGGAATACTACTCACTTCTGAGGAAAACAATTCCTATATTTCATAACATCATGGTTGAATCTGGAGGTTATGGTGCTGAGAGAAATAAGCCAGGCACAGGAAAATATTGTATAATCTCACTTATATGTGGAGTCTAAAAAATGTTGAACTCATAGCAGCAGAGAATAAGAATGATGGTTATCAGTGCCTAGGGCTGTTGGTGGGAAAATGTTAAGCAATGAGTTCAAGGTTCCAGCTGAACAAGATGACTAAGAAAAGGAGATCAGTTATATAACACAGTGATAATAATAATGATATACTTGATATACTAATAATTATGGTTAGAATAATGTATACTTCAGAATTGCTGAGAGTGGATCTTAAATATTCTCATCACAAAAACTGAGTGTGTGAGATAAATATATTAATTGGCCTCACTAAATTATATCTCAATGTGCTTATACAAAAACATGTTATACACGTTAAATATATAAATATATAGTAGTCAATTATAGCTTAATAAACCTCATAAAAGAAGTGTAGTAATTTTCAAACTTTTTCCTTTTTTGTTAATACATATTTGATATATATAGGGTTTAGTGTGATATTTCAATATACATACTATATGCACAGATCTAATTTTAATCTCCCTTTATCAATACACCACCTCACCCTTCCAAAGCTCTGCTACTCATATTCTATTTTTGGGTGGATGTTTTTAAAATCCATATATGAAAAGAATATCTGGTACTTGTCTTCCTATGCTTGGCTTATTTATTTAACTTAATATCCTGCAGTTGCAACTATTCTGGTGGAAATGATTTTAATCTTCCTTATGGCTGATGAATATATATATATATATATATATATATATATATATACATATATATATATATTTGTGTTTATGTATTTAAATCAACTTGTCTTCATCCATTGATGAGCACCTAGGTTGATTGCATATCTTATCTATTGTGAATTGTGTTGCAATTAATATGGATGGGCGTGCAGGTAATTCTTTGGTATGCTGCTATTTCTTCCTTTGTGTATATGCACAGAATTAGGATAGTTGGATAATATACTAGGTGTACTTTTAATTTTGGTGTAACCTTCATATTGTTTTTCATGATGCATATAGTAATTTACAATCTCAATGAGGTATATCTAACTTCAGTTTTCTTCACATCATTTCCAGAAATAGTTATTTTTTATAATAGCCATTCTAGCAGGGGTGAAAGTCTCACCACACTTACTGTATATAGCACAAAATGTTTCAGCCACTATTAGGTAAAATAAACATAGAAGTCATACAAATAGGAAAGGAAGAATTTATATATATCTAGTTGCAGATATATAATGCTATATATAGAAAAACATAAAGAATTCACCAAAAATCTACTAGAATTGATTAAAAAGTTATTAATCTTGTAGGATACAAAGTCAACTACCGAAATTAAACCAGTAACTTTTTAATAAACCGAATATAGATTGCCATGTTAGAAATCATAAAGAGTCCCAGTCACAAGAACTCCAGAAAATATATAAAACCCCTAAGAATAAATATAATGAAGGAAGTAAAAAACCTTTACCATGAAAATTGTGAAATAATGAAAGAACAAATTGAGTACACACAAAAATTTAAGAGACTACCCATGTTCATGGGAAGAATTAATGTTGCTAACATGTACATATTACCCATAGATTTTAATAGGTTCAATGCAATCCCCACCAAAATACCAATGGCATTATTTACAGGAGTACAAAAAAAGTCCTAAAATTCATGTAGAATCACAAAACATACTGCATCACCAAAGAAATCTTGAACAAAAGGAACAAAAAGAGAAGCATCTCTATACCTGATTTCAAAATACACTACAGAGCCATAGTAACCAAAAGAGTGTGGTACTGGCATTAAAAAAGCACAGTGGACTAAAATAGATATCCCAGAAATAAACCCAAACATCTGCAGCCAAATAATTCTTTATAAAGGCACCAAACACAAGCTTTAGGGAAATGAATATAATTTTCAACATGTGATGCTATAAAAACTGTGTATTCGTATGCAGGAGATTGAAATTTGACCCCATCTCTCATCCTATACAAAAATGCACTGAAAATTGACAAGGCCTAAATGTAAGACCTAAATTACAAAACTACTAGAAGAAAACATAGGGTAAGTGCTTCAAAACATCAGTATAGAAAATGATTGTTGGATATCATCCCAAAAGCACAGGAACAAAAAGCAAAAATAAATAATGAAATAGCATCAATCAAAAATTCTTCTGAATATCTTAGAAATGATTAAAAAAGTGAAGAGATAAGTTACAACATGAACAAACATTTTTTCCAATAATTCATCTGAAAATGACGATACCCAAATGTATAACAAAATTCAAAATACTTAACAACAAAAGTAATCCAATTATCTGAATAGACACTTCTCAAGAAAAGAAATAGAATAACCAATACATACATACAGATCAATATTATTAGTCACAAGATAAATGTAGGGCTGGGGATATAGCTCAGTGGCAAAGTGCCTGCCTGGCAAGTACAAGGTCCTGAGTTCAATTCCTAGTACCAAAAAACAAAAACCCAGATAAATGTAGATCAAACTTTCTTATTTATCAATTTTAGTAGTTCTATGGAGCTCTGTGATTTTGTGAAAGTTTCTCATGTGTTACTTCAAGACCTGATAAGTGTGGTTTCATCTTTCTCACTCATGCTCATGCATGAGCCTTGAAACTTTAAAGATAAATCTAATGAAAAATCCCATGTATTTTGTTTTTGTCTATTTTACAAGAACTAGTTTAGAATATATAAATTACTGATTTATGTTTTCAGTTGTTTTCTGGTTGTTGTATTTTGTGAATTGTGTCCAAGAACAAATGAGCTTTCTCCATTTCTTTATGAGATTGATATATTTGGGATATTAATCTCTAAGAAAACTTTCGGTAACTAATTCCCAAATGGTGTTTCAACACAGACTTCCCAATTTGAATAGTCTAAATAAGAGTTCACTTTCCCTCTAAAGTTCTGCTTCCAAAATTGAGACTGTGCTACTTAATATCAAGAATGAAGGCAAGAATCTTGGTGAGGAAGATTACCTGTCTCCTCCATACACAAATATACATAAGTCTATTAAATTTCTTAGGACTTACTCTATTTATTGCAACCATTGTTTTGCTGGAGCAATTTTACAAGCCAGATGTGAAATGCATACATAATTTTCAAAAAAGTAAATTATATAAATTTTTAATTAAAATATATACAAAAGTCATAATATACTAATTATTTTGGTAATAATACTAATTATTATTGTTACATATATTCTTGAGATTATATTTGTCTACTATGGCTTGATATGGTTTGAATGTGTTCTGTAAGTGTTCATATTTTGGAAATTTGACCTTCAGTGTGGTGTTGTGGGGAGGTTGTTAAAAACTCTAACAGGTGGAAACTAGTGGAAGATGACTGTGCGATTTGGGAAATCACAGTAGAAATTATTCACACAGGTCTCATGTGATCCCAGTTAGTTTCTGAGATAGTTAGTGAAAAAAGTAAGACTGGCCTTTGTCTGGTCTCTTCCTTCCCCTATCATACCATGTGATTTCTTCCTCTTGCAAACACTCCCACCAAGAACCCATTCACCATGAGACCCTGAAAAGAGGCTGAACAAATGGAATCTCACCTGATCTTGGACTTTCAGCCTTCAAACAATTTACCTAAATAAAACCCTTTTCTTTGTAAGTACTCAGCCTCAGATATTCTGTTATAGTATCAAAAATTGAATAATTCAAAACAATGGTACCAAAGAGTGAGGTCATTGCTATAATGGTATCTGAAAGTTTGGATCTTAATTTGGAACAGAATAATGAGAAGTTTGGAAGAATTTCGAGAAGTTGCCTAGAAAAAGCAGAGAGCTTTGTAAGCAGAGTGTTATGGTTAATCTTTTTTGAGGTCTCAGATCATTAGAAGAGTAGTTAAGTGGTCTTAAATGGAAACAAGAATCCTGTGGGAAATTGGATGAAGACCCATTTTATTCCACAGCTTCAAAGAACTTTGATGCATTGTGTCCATGCCCTAGAGCTTTATGAAAGGCCAAAGTTAAATATTATGGACTAATTTGTTCAATGGAAGAAATTTTTAAACTACAAAGCAATGAGGCACTGGTTATGCTAGTATTTGGCTGCTTTTAGTGAGATTTATACTGAGATTTGAGAACAAAAAGAGTGAAAATATTTTTTAAATTTGCAGCCTTAATATGGAGAATGAAAAATTCATATAAACATATGACAAAATAATTACTTGATAAAGTTATCATGGATGGTAACTGTCAGAATAACAAAAAAATTAAACCCAGAAGGTATTTGAGAAATCTGTGAATCTATTTCTCCCAGTATAAGGCCCAGAGAAATAGGGACACAAATTTATTTCAGTGAAGGAACTGGGAAATTTTTCATAAGTTTTCTGACCAGGGCTGTCTCAGAATTTTTATCCTTGCCCCAGCCTTGGTTTAAGTGATCCCAGGCATGACTAGTACAAGCAGCAAACTTGGTGGCATCTATAGAGACAGAAACCCTGCAGAGATTTTCCACTAGGATCCCTAGTGGATCCATCGGAGTAGAGCTAAAGCCAGAACAGTAGAGCAACCAGCAAGGTACAATTCCCATGTAGGAATAACATATACTTGAGCATGTAACGCCAGCCTGGGAAAGCTGTGAGCCTTGGAGAGCAGCCATATTATTTGTGACTAACAAAACCAAGGTTGCCACTGTTCATGGCCTTGTGAGTCCACTCCCCAATTCAGTGTACAAAATATGCCAGTCTTTTACTGTAAGACTCATTGTTTGCCTTGATGAATGTCAGTATTCCTTTTGGATGATTATTCCTTTATATTTTCCTATCGGAATAGGAATGTTTACCCTATGCCTATTCTTTCATTGTACCTTGGAATTTTATAGTTTGTTCTTCATGGTACAGGCTTACTAGTATCAGGAGGCATTGTTTAGTTTCAAATGAGCCTTCAGACTTAGAATTTTGAATGATCCTGGAACAAGTTCAGACTGAGACTATTGGGGATGGAATGATTGTATTTTGCATTCTAAGATGCACAAGAACCTTGGGTGCTAAGGAGAGAATGGTATGGCTTAGATACGATTTAATTATGTACCTCAAGTACACATGAATTGGAAACTTGGGCCACAATGTATTGATGTTACCAGGTGGTGAAACTGCTAACCAGTGGAACCTAACGGGAGGTGTTTGTATTATTTGAGTAATCACTCTCAGTGAGATTAACATATTCCTGGTGGGATCCCAGTTAATTTCTAAGACAGTGAGTGATTATAAAGGAGCAATACTAGCCCCTCTCCATTTTCTCTACTGCTTTCTATCCCAAAACATGACCTTTCTCCCTTGCAAATACTCCTGCCGTGATAGCATTCTCCATGAAGAACCCACCAGAGACTGAATAAATTGGTCCTGCCTAATCTTGGACTTTCAACCTCCAAAAATGATCTAACTATATCTCATCTTTATAAAGTACTTTCTCTTGGGGACTGCTATAGAAGTGGAAAACATTCTAATTCAGATTTATCTTGAAATCCTGTGGTAGAATACTATATAATGATATGCTGCTATGCATTTCTTTTTAACAACTTGTCTAGTGATATTAATCAGCTTTTCCATCACTGATACACAGTTATTGACACTGAAACTTAAAGAAGGACAAGTTTAAATTGGCTTGTTATTTCAGTGATTCAGTCCATGGTCATCTGGCTCCAAGGCAGAAATACCATGGCGGAAGAGTGAAGCAGGGAAAATCTGTTTAGTTAATAGAATCCAAGGAGCAGAGCAGGGTAACCATGTCAAAGAGGAATGGTCAAGGGACCATATGCAGTATCCAAGGTCAGGTAAATATAATCCATGCAGAGACATGCAGGGGATTACTTTACTAATCTCTTAAAAGCTTCTTTATCCAATAAAGTTGACATATCAGGATTAGCAGTCACAATCCACTGCTTGTCACCTTCACATCTAAATACATCTTATATGCTTATTCTCTGAATAAAGACAATACCAAGTTCATAATTTTCCTTAACATAATTCAAATATCCTTCTTACAACCAGAAACACAGTAGTCTCTTCCTCAAGCTCTCAACAGTTCCTGAATTTTTCAAAATTCCTAGTCAAAGTCTCTTTTGAGATACAAGACAAACTCTTAGCTATGAACCTATGTAAATTTACAAAACAAGTTAAATCATACCAAGGTATAGTGACACAGAGTAAACTTTCCCATTTCAAAGGGTGGAATAAGGAGATAGAAAATAACTGGATCAAATCAGGACTGAAACCCACCTGGACAAACGCTGTCTTAGTTTCTTTTTTCTCATTGCTGAGACAAAATACTCAACACTGAAAGTTAGAGGAGAAAAGGTTTATATGGCTCACAGTTTGAGTCCATAATTGGCTGGATCCAAGGCAGTGTGGCATTGAAGAGAGGCATCACAGAGGAGAAACAGTTCATGGTGAGCAGAAGGCAGTGAAGTAGCAAGCAAAGAGTGACCCCTGAAGCCCTCTTTCTGTCCCTTATATTCTATCCAGTATACCCAACTTTAGGGTGGGTAGCACTCACATGCAGGGTGGGGCACCCTTAATCCCAGCATCACACAATCTAGATTCAGCCACCTCCAAAAAGCTCCACCTATGACTGCATGAGGCTTTCAGGGAACATCTATATATAAGCCACAACATTCTACCCCTGGCCCCCAAAAAACTCATGTACATCCTTTTATGGATGAGCCATTTAGTCCATCTCCGAGTTGCCAAAGTCCTAACAGTTTCAGCATTGCTGGAAAGTTCAATTCCAAAGTCTCCTCTCAGATTTAAGGCAAAAGCTTTGAGCCTTTGTACAAATGAAAAGAAAGTTAAACACTTTCAACATACAATGGCATAAGATAAACATTTCTATTCCAAAGGTACAAATACAGGGATAGTAAGGAACTGGTGTAAAGCAAAACCAAAATCCAGCAGGGCAAACATTCAATCCCATATTTCCATGTCCAGCATCCCCAGAACTCTGGGGCAAGATGTGAATTCCAAAGGGCTTGGGCAGCTCTGCTCCTATGGCACTATAGATAGATGTACCTCCCATGGCTTCTTTGTTTGGCTGGCTTTGCTCACTCCTTGAATCTACCCTCAAACAATCCATGCTCCTAGCTTCTCCAAACTTTTGGGGTATCCACTGCACTTTTGGCTTCACACTCAGTTTCACACTCTGCCCCATTCAGGGGCACACTGCCTGGCCTCCAAGGCCTTCATCTAAAATCTAGGTGGGAGCTTTCCTGACCTCACAACTCTTGTATTCTGGATGCACCTAAAACTAGCACCCTGTGGATGATACCAAGGTCTGCTGGGAGCTGGACCAATAGCCAGGCTTCCTTTTCTCTTGGCTGTAGGGGTTGAATGCCTGGATTGCCAGGCACTCTGAATCCAATCCTGAGGAACAAATTCTCCAGGCTCCCACCATTCTGGAACATGGTGCTCTGAGGCTCTATTCTCAAAGCAAAATCTTTCGCTTTTGCAATTTTGAGGCTGCAAAGAGTGGAATCCTGCTGGTTCTTATGATGTTTTCAGGCCATCTTTGCTATTGTCTTCTGAAAACCTTGGCTTTTTCTGGCTAGTCTTTTCAGCAAGCAATTTCTCCTCTGTTCCATCTTTGTGGGCCACAATTTTACTGGAGCTTCCTTTCTGGCAAAACAAGAAAGTTTTATACTGTTCTGCTGGGCTCTTCCCTCTTGATTCTTAGCATAAATTTGGCTAAAAGTCCCCAACAGTAGCCATGCCACCATCTCAACATTAGATGTCTTCAAATTTTTCTGCAATATTAGTCTGCCCCCCTTAATTTCAGTCTCAGACAAAGTCACTGGACACAGGAAAAATGCAGACAAACTTTCTGCCAAGGCATAACACTTATTGTCTGGAGTCCAACAGCCAATGCGGTCCTTCATCCTAGCAGAATCTTCCTGAGCCTGGTCTTTACTGGCAGCATTTCTATCAGGTTTCTGGTCTTTTGGGCTCTGACCAGAATATCCCATCAAGTACATCTTAAGACACTCCAGGGCTGCTTCTTCAGCTGGCATCTGATAATAGCCCTCTTTCTGTCCCTTATATTCCATCCAAGCTACCACCCTTAGTGTGGGCCACCATTAATCCAAACATCACACTGTCAATCAATCCAAGTATCACATCCTTAATTCAAGCATCACACACTCTAGATCCAGAGACCTCTAAAAAGCTCCACCTATGACCATGTGAGACTTTGGGGGGACATTTAGATACAAGTCATAACAAACACTAAATCCTTTAGCTTCATATCTGTCATCCAGGGAACATGGTGGTAAAATGTGAGTTCTAAAGCATGTGAATTCTAAAGCATCATTCTGCTCTTGCAGGCTGCAGGACACATGGCCTTTCTCTTAGGCTGGCTCCACTCATGGCCTTCAGATTTCCTAGAGAAGTGGTCTATGCTTCTGACTTCTCCCACTTCCAGGGGTTCTCAATATACTTTAGGCTTCATTCATCTAGCTTAATGCACTGCCCTTTCAGGGGCTTCTCTGCCATTCCAGCCTTCCTTTGAAATCTGGGTGGAAGCCTCCCTGACTCCACAAGTTTTTAATTCTGCATGTCAATAAAACAAGCATCACATGGATGATGCCAAGACATGCTGTCAGTGAAAGCAGTAGCCATCCCCACCCCCCTCCCAAACCACGGTAGTGGTGGCATTTGAGTGCCTGTATGACTGAGCATGATGAAATGAATCCTGAGGAATTCATTCCTCACAAGGCCCTTCTTGAACAGGATGTCCTGATGTTCTGTTCTCTAATGAAAACTTTATATATTTACATACTTGTATCTGCACTGGATAGAGTCTTGCTGATTCCTATGATGTCCTCAAGGCATCTATCTTCTTATCTCTGTACAAAGTAGTCTCTTTTAAATGGTACTAATATGTTTATCAGTCCCAAAAATTTAAGATTTCAAATTTTTTCATTCTGTCTTTTGCTCATGATTCTCAATAAATATCTGGCTAAAGGCAGTACACAATACCCATGCTACAAACTAAATTCTCATCTATTTTGAAATTTTCTCCACCAAATTATTACACCACTATTAATATCAGTCTTCTGCCAAGTCTCTGGACATGGCCAAAAGTTACACAAACTTTCTCCCAGAGAGCAACCCACATGACCTCTAGTCCAAGTGTCAATGGAATCCTTCCTATCTGAAAACTCTTGAAAATAGCTTTTACTGTCCACATTCTTATCAGCATTAAGGCTTTATGAGCTCCAAATAAAATCATCCATCAGGTTCTGCTTTCCTTATCCTTTTTTTATTTTTAAAAAGAAAAAACAATAAAAATAATGATACAGAATTTCAAAACAAGATAAAAGGAGATTAACAACGGTTAATATATTGTGTATTTTTATCTTCAAAGTATTTTCTCGGATTACAAGATATAGGCATGAAAGAATGATCAAAAACGTAAGCACAAGCAGTTCTTTCCAATGAACTAAAATAAATTATTAGTATAATTAACTTATCTATTATATATATAAATATATATATATATATATATAATCTTTTCCCTTCTTTATTTTCTTCTTTCCCCCTTCCCAGTTGTTTTTGCCTTTTGAGCTGTTTTTTCCCCTTTCACTTTCACAATATCTATTGTACATTTTGAATCTTATTTACTCTTTCATTTTTATACACTAGGGAGACAATACGGTGTTTATACATGTGAGTCTGGTTTATTTCACTTAGGAATATTTTCTCAAGTTTCATCCATTTACATATAAAAGCCTAAAGTTTAATCTTCTTCATAGCTGAGCATTATTCCATTGTATAAAAATACCACATCTTTTTTATTCATTCTAGGTTGATGGGCATTTGAGTTATTTCCAAGTTTTAGCTATTAGAAATTGTGCTGCTATAAACATGGGTGCACATATATCACTGCTATATGATGTTTCCAGTTCTTCTGGAAAATACCCAGAAGGGGAATAGCTGGGTCAAATATGCCATCCAATCCTAGTATTTTGAAGAAACTCCACAATGATTTCCACAGTGGTTGTACCAGTGTAAACTCTCACCAAGAGTGGAGAAGTGTTCCTTTTCCCACCACAGCACCCTCAGCATTTTTATTGGTTGATTTCTTGAAGATAGCCATTCTTTCTGGAGTGAAACAGATTCTCAGCAATGTTTTAATTTGCATTTCTCAAATAATCAATATGTTGAATATTTTTTCATATATTTATTTGCCATTTGTATTTCTTCATCTGAGAAGTGTGTATTCATTGTTTGTAGATACTGTTTAATTTCTTCTTTAATTTCATCTGTGACCCTTTGGTTATTCAGGAGGGTGTTATTTAATTTCCATGTGTTTATGGAGTTTTTGCTGTTTCTTTTTTCATTAATTTCCAATTTCATTGCACTATGGTCAGACAATATGCATGGGCTAAGTTCAATTTCTTTGCATTTATTTAAGCATTTTCTAAGGGCTAGTATATGGTCCATTTTATAGAACATCCCATGTGCTGCTGAGAAGAATGTGTGTTCTGACATTGTTGGATAGAATGCTGTAAATATCTACTAAATCCATTTGTTCACAGGTTTGGTTCAGTTCTTTTTCTTTTCTGATTTTCTGTGTAGTTGATCTATCTCTTTGTGACAATGTGTTATTAAGGTTTGCCACTACAATTGTGTCATTGCTTACCTGATTTTTCACATCTATTAATATTTGTCTTATATAGTTGGGTGCTCCTGTATTTGGTGCATGTTTATGTTTGTTATCTCTTCCTCTTGAATATTTCCCCTAACAAGTATATAGTGGCCCTCTTTATCTCTTTTGATCTTTCTTTGTTTGAAGTTTACATTGTCAGCAAATAGAATAGCTACCCCTGCTTTTTTCTGGGTTCCTTTTGCATGGAGTAATTTTATGCATGATCAACATTTAGTCTATGAATTTCTTTTTGAGTTAAAAGTGTTTCTTGCATACAGCATATTGTTGGATCTTATTTCTTGATCCAATCTGCCAGTCTGTTTCTTTTGATTGCTGAGTTGAGGCCATGTACACTGATGGTTATAACTGATATGTATTGGCTAGTCTTTGTCATATTATTTTCCTGTTGTTGGTTCCCTGCTTTTCCTCTCTGTTTAATTGCTTGTCCTGCCTGGTGGTTTCTTTCTGTTGTTGTTCTTGGAATTGTGGTCATTTTTATATCTATCTAGAATATCTTACAGTACTCTTTGTAGGGTTGTTTTGGTGGTCATTAATTTCTCCAGTTGTTCTTTGTCATGGAAGTATCTTATTTCTCCATTAATTTTGAAAGATAGTTTTGTAGGGTACATCAATCTGGGTTGGGAGTTGTTTTCTTTCAGGACTTGAAATACTTCACTCCAAGCTCTTCTTGACTTGAGGGTTTGTGTTGAGAAATCAGTCATGATTCTAATGGGCTTTCCTTTATAGGTGATCAGTTTCTTTTCTCTAACGCATTTTAGTATTCTGATCTTTTGCTGAATTTCTGGGATCTTGATTATTATATGTGTGGATGTAGATATATTTTGGTTATGGCTAATGGAGTTCTATTTGCCTCACTTATCTGTATATCAGATTCTGTTCCCATGCTTGGGGAATTTTCTGCTATTACTTCTGCAAATAGTCTTCTTATATCATTTGTGTTGACTCCTGCTTTTTCTTTGACACTTATGAGTCTTATATTGTTTTTCTTTGCATCTTCTTGGAGCTGTTGAATTGTTATTTCCTGGTCCCTCATTATTTTTAAGAGATCTTTCCTTTTGTGATTGCTAGCTGTGATCCTGTCTTCAAGGTCTGAAAATCTATCTTCAGTTTCTTTCAATTGATTTTGCCAACTTTAAGTGGAATTTTTTAATTTCCTGGGTATCTCTTGGAATCTGTTTCATGCATTCTATTTACTTACTATGTTGTTCATTCAAGGTTTCTATCACTTTTCTAGGCTCCTCTATTTTTATCTATGTCTTCTGTAGCTATGCTGAGCAATTCCTTCATTATGGTTGTCATTTTTTTTTACCTGAGAGATTATTTCTGATATGATTCACTCCATGGCCTGATGGATGTGTTTCCTTACTTTGCTTACTATCTTCAGAAATTTCAGGTGTGTGTCTTCCAATTTTTTCTATGTAGTTTTCTCCTGTACTTGTTCTGAGTGGGCCAGAGGTCTGAGATTGCATTTTAAATATTCATTTTATCATTTTCTATTTCAAATTTTTTAATTTTGTTTTTTGTAATGATCCTTGTGAATTTTTGTAGTAGGTAGCTATATCACTAGTATCAAGGACTCTCTAGGAAAAGTCTGGTCTTCAGGGATGTCTTCTGTGTTTAGAAGGTTCTTAGTTTGTGTCTGTTCCAGCATCCTGTCTTCCCAATTAATTGAGAATAGGATGTTATTATCCTTTTCGCTCTGTCCCCAGTCCTTTGGTGTAAGGCTGTGGTGAGGTTATTACCCCAAAGCTTCCCAGTATTGTTACAGAAGGGAGAACAACTAATTACAACACATATGACATCATAGCTAAAATAGTGCAATTAGCAATAACAATATCATCAAGCACCATTAAAAATTTACAAACTTTGCTAACTGTTGATTTTGTACTTTAGACCATAGGGTCAAAGTTTATAGTTACATAGACTTTCAACTATGGTGTTAAAGTCTATAGTTATATAACAGAACTGATCATATATTAGGAATTTGTATGCAATGTGTTTCCCCTTGGTAGAGTGGCTTTACCCTGTGGTTTGGAAATTTAGGGAGTATATTATATAAAACAAAGATAACTGCAAAGGAGGTAGGAGCTAGGCTGCAGGACAAATTATGATCACACAAGATTTGAGAAACTAGAGAAGTAGAGAAGGATCACAGCTAGCAATCACAAAAGGAAAGATCTCTTAAAAATAATGAGGGACCAGGAAATAACAATTCAACGGCTCCAAGAAGATGCAAAGAAAAACAATATAAGACTCATAGGTGTCAAAGAAAAAGTAGAAGAAAAGAAAGAATAAAGGATTATTCAAGGGATTATCTGAACTTGGTCTTTGGTTTGGGGGGATGGGATTATTTTTCTGTGGCTGGAATTCTCCCCAGCCATTTAGAAAGGAGACAAAAAAGACAACAAAAGAAAGGAGAATAAAGAGGAAAGAATAAAAATAAGAAAGAAAAACAAGAAGAATTGAGGAAAAAGAAAAGAAAAAAGGAAATGGAAAGGAAAGTAAGATAAAAACAAAAATAAACCAAGATAGTATAAAATAAAATAAATTAAAAAAAAAGAAACAACAACAAAAAAAGAGGGCCACCCCACCCACTAGCTTCTATTCTGTGTGTCTTTGTTCCTAAGCTCAACGCTGGCTCACCTAACTTATCACCTGTTGGTTCATATTTTAGTCTTTTCAATCTCGTTAGTCTTGCCTGTCCATCATGTGTGCCCTGGTCAGGTTCCTGCTGTGTGGCTGGCTTTCCCACAGTCACTGGGTCCCACAGTGTAGGGTGAATTCCTACACTGGATTCCTCTTTTGGACCAGTAATGAGTCCTGGATTCTTCCCGGGCTGACCACCCTAGGAGTATTGATGTGTACCAACCACTGGCTCATATTATTACTGCTGCTTCAGACTTTCCCAGGTTGCTAGTCCCACCTGTCCATCATATGCACCCCAGGCAGGGCCATACTGTGTTATTGGTGATCTCAAAGGCCTGTCCTGACTTTCTGGATGGAGGGATGTGTCACCGGCTATCTTGCAGCCCTGTCCCAGCCCTCTTGATGTAGGGAGGGGTCCTGCTTTCTTTATTATAAGGCTTCTATTGTCCACATCTCCAAACCTTTCAAAGTTCCTCTGACAAACTAGTTCTAAAGATTTATAAAACACATGGTCAGGTAGAGTCACAGCAACAACTCCACTCCTGGCTCCAATTTTCTGTATCAGTCATCTTTTCCATCACTGAGACACAATACCTGACAACCAACTTAAAGGTGTAAAGTTTTAAGTTGAATCACAGTTTCAGGAATTCAGCCTATTGTCAGCTGACTGCAAGGCAGAAACATTATGGAGGAAGAGGTAATGGAGCAAAGGTGCTTAGTTCGTGGAGGCCAGGAAACAACATGGGAAAAGTGTCAGAAATGGGCAACAGACCATGTATAGTACCCAACATAACAACTCTATGACCCACCCAGACACACCTAGGGACATGCTTTGCTTTCACAGAGTTTTTAAAATCAATTTTCTCTGATCACTTACCATCTTTCAAAGTTATTAAGCTATCACATCAGTACAGGTGGTATCATCATATATGTTGAATAGAAATGACATCATAGCATATTTATAAAACAAAGTATTTTTTCAGTTTCTAAGCAAAATTTTTCCTGCCTTTATATGTCTTTGGGGTTACAGTGTTGTTATAATTGTTATTCTGATAACCTGCCAAATGAGCTTTCATAATTCATTGAAGTATTAATAACCATGATATGAATGTAATAATACTGATAGAATAAAATCAAACATATGGTTAAATGCAAATTCCTTTTTAGTTACTCAACAGTAACAGGAAAATAGTTAACTGCAAAATATCAAATTGAATCTGAAATAGAATGTCTATGTTCCTTAATGTCCAAATTAAAAAAAAAGAAACCTTCAAGAGTGGTATGACTTATTATGTTTAATGGTCTAATCACTCAATGTTACTTTTCTGCATATTCTCATCTACAGAGTGGGCCATGAATACTTGTCTTTTTTATTCATTTGGAGAATGAGTGCTCTGGTTATACACTAAATGTATAGTGTAGATGCACAGAGACCCCAGTGGGCAGCTGATGCTAAATAATTTCCTTTCAAATGTAAAATGAAAAATTTGGGCCCTCTGCCAGTTAAGCTTGATTGTCAATTGAACTAGAATAAGAAACTCCTGGAAAGGTTAATTAATTATGAGGGGAAAGATGAGTTCATAACTGAATGAGGTACTAGGAGGTAGGGGAAGTTGGAGGAAGTTGGCCAGTGTTGTGATTTTGGGGACTGTAGCAAAAATAAATCCTTCTTTTTTAAATAAGATTTATTATGACAAATGGCTGAGTAATACCTACTGACTGACTCAGGCCAGCATTCCACCTATAGTAAACATCGACTAAAGTGTATGGCTGGTATTCAATTACACAATTGAGAGTAGAGTAAATAGGGGCTAGGGTAACAGCAAACTGTCCAGTGAAGTACATATCCCCACAACATGTCAGCTTCTGCATTCAATAGATGTTAAATAAAACCAAATGTCAGACAAAGTGTGATGTACTAATCTTTTATGTGGTAGATTTCTCTTTTTCTTTCTTTCTTTCTTTCTTTCTTTCTTTCTTTCTTTCTTTCTTTCTTTCTTTCTTTGTTTCTTTCTTTCTTTCTTTCTTTCTTTCTTTCTTTCTTTCTTTCTATTGCTACATATTTGTGGTACATAGTGTTTACATTTTTTTGTGTGGAGCTCACACACACACATGTCTTATTTCCTTTATTCATTTTCTTTCTCTTCCTTCTCTCCATCCTTCCTTTCTCTCCAAATACCCTCCCCATTTGAGAAAGATCTATCTCTGTACATCTGACTTTCTAGCTTTTATTTTGCTTTTTATAATTTGGGTCTTTTTCCTATAAAGGAAAACATGTGATAGTTGAGCTTGTGTGTCTGATATATTTCATTTAATATTATGCTCTCATGGTGCATCCATTTTCCTACAAATGACTCAATTTTATCTTTATGACAGAGTAATTCATTCTGTGTAAATACCACATTATTTCCCATTCATCTGTTCATGGATATATAGGCTGATTTCTTGATCTGCCTATTATAAGTTACACTGCTATAACCATAGGTATTTGCGTATCATTGTAACACAAGGTCTTTAAATCTTTTGGGAAGATATTTAGAAGGAAAATAGCTAGGTCAAATGGGATTTTTTAATTTAGTTTTTATGGTAATATCCTTAATGATTTCCATAGTGACTGTACTAGTTCACATTCCCACTCTCTGTGTAGGTTTCTTTATCCCCCCAGCCTCATCAGCATTTCTTATTATTTGATTTCTTGATGATGGCTATTCTTTGTGGCATACGATGAAATCTCAGTGTTGTCTTAATTTTTATATCTCTAATAGGAAGAAATGTTGAACATTTCTTTATATATTTATTGTCCTTTTATACTTCTTCTGTTAAGTGTCCATTCAGTTCACTTGCCCAGTTTTTGATTAGGTCTTTTATTTGGGGGGATTTTAATTTCTTTATGTATCCTAGATTCTAGTCATCTGACTGAAAAATAGCTGGCAAATTGCTTGGCCCTTTTCACTTTTTTGATTGTTTCTTTTACTGTGCAGAGTTTTTTTTTTTTTTCATTCAATATGATCCCAGTTTTTATTTTGTGTACTATTTCCTATGCAACCGGGGTTCTGTTTGGAATGTCCTTTCCTATTCTCATTACTTCAAAAGTGTTACCTATTTTATTTTCCAAAAAGTTAAGTGTTCTTGTTTTAACATTTACTTTTTGATCCATTTTGATTTTAGTTTAGCACATTATGAGAGATACTGTTCTAGATTTAATCTCCCACATGTGGATAGCCAGTTTTCCCAGTACCATTTATTAGGCTATCTTTCATCCAGTGTATGACTTTAGGTCCCTTTGTCAAAGATCAAATAATTGCCAAGGAGGCTTTATCCCAGGAATGCAAAGACTGTTCAACATATGCAAAACAGTAAAGGTAATACACACAAAAACAGAAGCAAGAACAAAAAATTATCACCTCATCATCAAAATGGACATAAAAAAGCATTTGACAAAATCCAAAATCTTTCATGAAAAAAATCTTGAGAATAGTAGTTATAGAAGGACCTTGTCTAAATCTGATAAAAGCCATTTATGCCAAACCTACTGCCAACATTATGTTGAATGTGGAAAAACTGAAAGCGTTTCCTCTAAAATCAGGAAAGGGGGGCTGGTGAGATGGCTCAGCGGCATAAGCGCCTGCCTGACAAGCACGAGGTCCTGAGTTCGATTCCCGTTACCCACATAAAGGGAAAAAAGTGCAGGTGATATCTCCCAGGGGCACAAGCGCTTGCTGCCAAGTACGAGGTCCCGAGGTCGACTCTCAGTACCCACATAAAAATAAATAATTAAATAAAAATAAAATAAAATCAGGAAAGGATATCCATGTCCACCATCACCACTCCTATTCACCAGAGCACTCAAAACATTAACAAGAACAATTAGGTAAGAAAAAGAAATAAAAGTAATATATATAGGAAAGGAAGAAGTCAAATTATCATTATTTGCAGATGACATGATCCTCTACATAGAAGACAACAAAATCCCCCAAAAGTCTTTTAGATTTAATAGACAACCTCAGTAATGGAGCAAGATACAAAATCAACACACAAATATTGATAGCATTCTTGTACATGAATAATTTATCCACTAGAAATAAATTAGGAAATAAATCCCCTTCACAATAGCACCAAAAAAATTAAGTACTAAGAAATTAACCTAATTTTGGAAGTGAAAGTTCTCTATGATGAAAACTACAGTGCTGAAAAAGGAAATTGAAGAAGACATCAGAGAATGGAGATATCCTCTGTTCCTGGATAGGCAGAACAAGTATAGTCAAAATGGCCACATCTCCAAAATTGATATATACATTTCATTCAATCTCTGTCAAAATGCCAATGCATTCTTCACAGAACTGGATAAAACAATCCTAAAATATACATGAAACAAGAAAAGACCCAGGATGGCAAAAGAACTTCTGGGCAACAAGAGCAAAGTAGGAAGCAGGACAATCCCAGACTTGAAGTTTTATTACAAAGCTACAGTGAAAAAATCTGCATAATACTGGCCCTAAAACAGATATAAGGATCAATGGAACAGAATAGAGGATGTAGAAAAAAGCCCAAACACATTCAAGTATTTAATTTTTGACAAAAGGTTCATGTTATGGCTTACATATGTAGATGTTCCCCCAAAGCTGCATGTACTTATAGGTTGGCCTTTGGGGAGTGATGGAGTTATGTGTATGTGATACTGTATTAGTTCACTGAGGGGTTTAGCACATAAATGTGACTGAATGGATTTATTGAAGATAGAAGACCCACGCTTGGTGTGAATAGCAATAACAAAAAAGCTTGTAGCCTGGATGGAATAAAAAGGGAAAGAAAAGAAAAGGCTGCTTTTTCCTTCCTGCCACACCATGAACTTTTCTACCCTATTGCTCTGCATTGGAGCCAGCAGACTATGAACTGCACCCTCTACAAATTGTGAGGTAAAATAAACCTTTTCTCTTTTAATTTGTGGATTTCGAATATTTGTCCAGTGTGACAAAAAATTAAGTAAGACAGTCCTCTATTTTCACTACTCATCTTTTCCAAAAGGAACTTTTATAACCCATGTATGAAGAAAAATGTACAGTTTTTAACTTCTTTTTGTTTGTATGTTTTCCTCACTGGAGATTGAACCCAAGGAATTTGCACTGAGCTACATCCACAGTCATTTTTTTTTTAGACAGGGTATTGCTAGCTAAATTTTCAAGCTGGGCTTTAACTTAAGATCCTCCTGCCTCAACCTCCCATAGTAATGGGATTATAAATTTACACTGTCATTTCCATCTTTCTGATATTTTCCTCATTTTTTTTCTCTTAATTTCAGTCTGGAAGTTTATACTGACCTATCATCAAGTTCACTGATTTTTCCCCACCTACATCCAGCATACTGATGACACCATCCTAGACATTCTTTATTTTTATTACAATAATTATAATTCCTATGATTTTTCCTTTAATATTTCTTTTTTTCATCTCCCTGATTATGTTAGCTATTGGTCTTGCATATTATCTCTTTTTTCCATTAGTACCTTTATATATATGAATGAAAATTATTTATGTCCTTAAAAACTATAATGTAGGCTGGTGAGATAGCTCAGAGGCATAAGTGCCTGCCTGGCAAGCGCGATGTCCTGAGTTCGACTCCCGGTACCCACATATGAAAAAAGGGCCAGTGATATCGCTCAGTGGCATGGGTGCCTGATGGCACATGAGGTCCTGAGTTCGACTCAAGGTACCCACACACAAAAAAAAATATAATCTAAAATTTGATTTATGCTTTTAATTTGAATTTTTGTTAATATATTGTTATAGTTACATATTCAATAATAAAAATCTTTAAGAACTGTTTTTTTCTGAGAGCACAGTGCTAGAAAAATTCTATGAAACTTGAAATTTTGTTCTCATTATTATTTCTTTGCAAAAATTTTAATGAAATTTTGTATTTACTCACTGATTCTGAGATTCATGGATTTTCCCCAAAATGATATTTTTGTTTTATTTATTTATTCTGCTCTAAATTTTGTGTCTTGCATTACCTTCTGTTTTTCAAATTAGTCAATTTTATATAAATATTCCACATACACAAGAAAATTAGCTATTTCTTATAGAAAGTTTGATAAGTTTTATTTAAAAAACATATATTTTTACTAAAAATATTCAAAAATTTTAACTCCAATATTTATGTTATATCTGTGTCTGATGCTTCACATTTTTTTAATTTCTTTTCACACTGTGTTTTTTCAATTCCTTTATATTCCCTGTAATTTTTATATTCCCTTCATATATATCAAGGGATATATGATATATGACATATGAAGTTTAGGAATTAAGTTAAATGGACTTTTACTGTAAGGATTTATAAAAATTTGGTAGGAACTAAGGTTTATTTAAAGGTTTTATAGCTACAGGTGCCAGAGTTTCAACTTCTAATGTTTTTCTTTTTGTTTCCATCTATACTTTGTGTTTCTCAAAAGGAATCTGTATTTTGTGGTTCTTTCACCTGTAATCTCCTTTTTTATATCAGATCCCTCTTTGCATGATGGTAAAATGGGGCCAAAATGAGTTTTCTGTAATGTTGTTATAAAATTAGTCTTTAGTGTACTTATTTGTACTGGTTTTAACTTTCACAAGAAGTACTTCTTAGATTTATGTTGTGGTTTGCTTCTGCCTCCTCAATTAAAACAGGAAACCTAAGAGAGTGAGTGAAAAAAAGCACAGTTAAAGTATTTTCTTCTATAGATTTAAGCCTTGCTATGGAGAAAACTCTGGGCATATTCTACACTTATTCCTCTTTGCTTCCCCCGAAGAACCATATGACATTTTTTTGTTTTGTTTTTACTATGAAAACAAAACAGTAGTGGTTGTTTTTAAGGTAAAGTGAAAGTGCGAGGATACTGAGGATCTTTTCATTCATGCTACTGAACTCTTAGTCTCCATTGCCATTTAAGTTTCTGTCAGATTATGGCTACTGCAATGTCTGTTAGAGATAAGCAGTTTTGGTTTTGACTTTGTGTATGTTTCTGTTCTCCAGATTTCATGGTAGCAAATTTGTGTTCTGCAATTTTAGTCTTATTTAATGATGCAAGAGAGGTAGTTTGTTTTTAATTTATTTAGCTTTTCTTTCATTCTATGTACATGAGTAATGCCTTAAAAGCACCTGTGGAAGCTGAAACCAGAAATCCCAAAATTCTCTGTATTTCTATTATCTATCAAGGTGAAGATGGGAAAGTCTCTAGGGGCAGGGGAAGAGGGAATGGTGGGAGGGCAAGGCAAAATGAAAATGATTAAGATGTGATATGTGTATTCATATACAAATTCCCCAGATGAATACTGTATAATTATTACATATCATAAAGATATACAAACAATACAAATCTATGAGTGGGTGAATTTGTAGGCAATAATAAGCATACTCATTTGAAAGAAGGTAATTTTATTCCTGAGCCTGATGTATCCTCATATATTCTGTGCAGAGGGTCCTAGAGGCAATTGAACAATTGGAAAAATGAATAATTGGGATACCATCAGAAGACAGAACAGAAAACTATATTCATCCTTGATATTTCACACTTACCCATAGCACCATCTCTATTTTAAATCCGTCAGTAAATCATAGTGATTTTACCCCTTAAATATAAAATTTATAAACATTACCTATATCCAGAGCAAAAATCCTTGTCCATACTACCATTGTTTTAACCTTTCACTAGACTAGTATTCTATCAACTTTTATGTACCTGCATCCTCACTTATCCCCATTCAACCCATATTTTTGTGAGTATGATAGTTTCAAAACATACGTATGATAATTTCTGAAGCACACACATAGACACTTAGGATATACACAAATATCCTAAACATATTCTTCACAAAGTTCTTCATGGTAAGCTCCTTAACTTTTCTAATTAATCTTTCAAAATTTTATTCTGCAGGGCACATTGTCTTTATATTTTATATGCGGTTTCCCTGTTTCCTCCCTGCCTTCACTGAATACATATACAAGCTGTACTATGTCATTGCCTCTGCCTCTCTTCTTCCCTCCCCTTCACCAGTTAATCAACGGATTAGTTTCTACTTGTCTTTAAGACCTCTCTTCATCCATGATTTCCACAGAGAAGCCTTTCCTAATGGCTGCCTTGAACAAATAAGAAACCCCTATTACATTTCCATAGTACAACAGATTTCTCCTTTGTACCCTTATTACAGGGCTAATTGTCACTCATTTTTGTGGCTGTTTGTAAAGATAGTGACTGTGAATTATTTTTTTGGTCACCATTAATTCCAAACACCTTGCACAGGGCTTTGTATATTGTAGTTTATCAATAAATATAAATTAAACAAATGAATACATTATTGAATAAATAAAATAAATCTTTTTGCCCTTTTATCAAGGGTAGGAGACTCATAACACAGGTGAAAACCTGGAAAATTGAAATATTAAGTGACCTCTCAAAAATTTAAACAACATCAAGTATATTAATCCTGTACTGCAGTCATATTATAAATCTATTAAAGGAATAATTATAGTTGTTTCAATTATGATCTTTTAATTTCAGCATGGCCTAGTACTCCATAGTGTCTTAATATGTACCTGTTACTGACATGACCCTTTGAAAGATAAACTCTTTGTCCACCTCAAAAGTTTCTGAATGACATTATAATGAAACTGAGACCAGAAGCCTATCCTAGGAATCTCTAAGTGTAGTTACAAATAAGAGAAAAATTACAAAAAATATATTTAAAAAAACAAGTTTCCTGGAACTGCGCAGCAATGATCATTTTGGCTTGATTTTCAACTTACAATTTTATGAAGAATTTTTAATACATGGCAATATTTTTAATTGTATAGCTTCATAGATTTTTACATATGTTTAGATTCATGCATCCACAGCCCATGTCAAAATATAGAATACTTTCAGCAAGCCAAATGGCTTTCTCATATTCCTTTCCAGTCCAAATTCACCCACCAGATATAATCACTAGAAATGTTCTTGAATTACACCTGAATGTTGCCATTCTGTAGGCATTCTTTTGTATCTGTACATTTTTACTCATGGGTATGACTATAAGATCAATCCATATTATTGGGTGTATTAATATTTCAATATTTTATTTTTGGGCAGTATGCTATTATACTAATAATTATTTATCTTACTGTTGATCAACATAGAAGTTGTTTTCAAATCTGTCTATTGTGAATTAAGCTGCTATAAGCATTATGAGTATATTTGTATATATCTATCTGTAAGCAAAGGCAAACATTCTTTGTAGATACATACCTAGGAATTGAAGCTACATGTTTACCTTTAATAGATATTGCCACACAATTTTACAAAATGATTTTACCATGCATATTTTCATGAGTAATGTATGCCCCTGTTGCTCTATACATCCTTGGTAATATTTGGTGTCACCTATTATTTTCAATGTTAGTAATTTCATCACATGCATAGTAAAGGTCCATAAGACTTTAACTCTGATTCTTTGATGACTAATAAGGCATGGTACTTTTCAGTGTCACATATTTTAAGTTAAATTGAGAAATGAACAAAGATATTTTTAAAATGGACCCTTGGTCTGGTGAGATGGCATAAGCACCTGCTGGCAAGTGCGAGGTCCTGAGTTCGACTCCCGGTACCCACACTTAAAAAAATGGACTCTTGTATATGTGGGGCTTTGATATTCTATTTAATTACAAATCATAAATTTATTTTCACAAATATGAAATGAATTATTTCTCCTTATTAGAAGTGAAATCATCACAGACAATGTCAAAACAATACAAGGTCCTTCTTTACATTTTGGTGAGTTACATAACATGTGGATATAATGTTTTCTTTTACATTGGTATAAGTTTGAGGTACATAATAATTACATTAATTTTGGGAAATGTATGTGTATTATATATATATATATATGTGTGTGTATATGTATATATGCATATAAGTTTGTATAATACTGTGATCAATTTTGATACCCTTACCTCCACCTACATAACGTCTTTATGCCTGTTGTTGGGCATCTAGGTTGCTTCTGTACTGTGTATCATTAATTGTGCTGACATAATCATGGGTATGAATGTGTCAGTGTAGTATGATGTCTTCAAATATTTCAGAAGTATATCCAGGAAAGGTATAGCTTGGTCAAATGGAATTTCTATTTTTAGTTTTTTGAGGTGCCTCCACATTCCTTTCCATAATTACACTGGTTTACATTCCTACCAACAATGTGGAAAGGTTCCATTCCCTCAAAATCCTCACTAGTATTTGTTGCTCTTTTGTGTGTGTGTGTGTGTGTGTGTGTGTGTGTGTGCACCCTTGATGGTAACATGGTCGAATTCTACCTAGATGGTAGAATCTCACATTTTTTTTTAATTTGGATTTCCATAATGGACAAAGATGTTGAATTTTTAATGCACTTATTTGGCAATTTCTGCTTCTTCTTTTGAGAATTGCTTAATTGTTACATTTGCTCATTTATTGATTTGGTTATTTGTTTTGGAGTGTTATCTTTTTGAGTTCTTTATATATTCTAGATATTAGTCCTTATTTAGTGGAGCAGTTGATGAAAAAAAAATTTTTTGTAATTCTGTGAGTTATCTCTTCACTTTGATAGTTATTTCCTTTGCTGTGCAGAAGTTTTTCATTTGACACAGTGCTATTTGTTGATTCTTGGTGTTATTTCTTCTGCTAGTAGAGTTGCATTCAGGAAGTTCTTGAATATGCCTATGTCTTCAAGGATTTTTCCTGTGTTATCTCCCCACAGTGCTTTTGTTTTTATATGTAGGTTTTGACTCATTTGATTTGATTTTAGTACAGGTGAGATATGTGGGTCTAGATTCATTCTTCTCCACATGAATAACCATATTTCTCAGGATCACTTGTTAAAGAGACCCTCTTTTCTCCAACATATGTTTTTAGCCTCTTTGTCAAAGATCAGATAGATAAAGGTACATGAGGTTGTTTATGTGTATTCTATTGTACTCCATTTGTTTGCATGACTGTTTTTGCCAGTACCATGCTGCTTTTATTACTATAACTTTGTATTATAATTTGAAATTCATGATTATAATGTCATTCACTTTGCACTTTTTGATCAGGATTGCCTTGGCTATTCTTTGTCTCTTCTGGTTCCATATAAATTTCATGGTTGATTGGTAGTTCTCTGAAGAAAGTTGTTGATATTTTTATAGGAATTAAATTAAATCTATATATTCCTTTTGGCAGTAGGGCCATTTTGATGATATTGATTCTGCCTAAGCATGAACAGAGGAAGAATCTCAAATTTTACTGACCTCTTCAATCTCTTTCTTCACAGTATTATAGTATTCATTATAGAGGTCTTTCACTTCTTTGATTAGGTTGATTGCCAAGTATTTAATTGTTTTTGAAACTATTATGAATGGTATTGTTTTCCTGATTTCTTTTTCAATGGTTTCATTGATGGTGTACATAAACGCTACTGACTTTTGGGTGTTGAGTTTGTATCCTGCCACTTTACTGAATTTGTTTATTAGCCCAGATGGAATTTTTCAGGTCTTCCATGTAATTGATCAGATCATCTGCAAACAAAGATAGGTTGAGTTGTTCCTTTCATGTTTGTATTTCTTTTATTTTGTTTGCCTAATTCCTTTGGCTAAAGTTTCAAGTACTAGTTTGAAGAGAAGTAGCGAGAGTAAACACCTTTGTCTCATTTCAGATTTAGAAGCAATGATTCATGATTTCTCCTTTTTGTATGATGTTGGCAGTAGGTTTGCCATAAATGGCTTTTAGCAATTCGAGGTAAGGTTCTTGTATATGTATTTCATCAGAGTTTCTATCATGAATGGCTGTTGAATTTTGTCAAAGATATTTTATACATCTACTGCCATGACCATGTGATATTTTTTCCTTACTTCAGTGTATGTGGGTATTACATTTGCTAATTTACATGTGTTGTACCATCCTTGGATCCCTGGGATGAAGCTGTTTATGACCATGTGGCATGATCTGTTTAATGATTTATTGCATTCTTTGTGCAAGTATAGTGGTACTTTGGTTCATGAATACTTTTGTTTGCAAACAGTTTGATTCATAAGCTAAAGCATTTGGCAAAATTTTGTTTTTGTTTGCAAACTCTGCATTGGGTGACAAACACAACATCAGACATTTTTCCCACACAAAGACATATGTAGACATCTTTTCCAATGTCATGGAAAAAATTAAGTTCATAAACCGAGATACCAGTGTATCTTATTGAGGATAATTGCATCTAATTTCATCAAGGATATTGGCCTATGGTTTTTATTTTTTCTTGAGTTCTTTACTGATTTTTGTACCATAGCAATTTGGGCTTCATAGAATGAGTTTGGCAGTGTTACTTACCTTTCAATTTCATAGAAGATTTTGTGAAGTACTGGCATTAGCTCTTCTCTGAAAGTCTCATAAAATTCAGCTATTAATCCATTTGGCCACTGACTTTTTTCTTTGGAATAGTTTTATTACTGTTATGATTTATATCTAGATGCTGCACCAAAGCCTCATATATCCATAAGTGGAACTTTTGGATAGTGATTAGATTATGTGTGCATGATACTCATAAGTGGATTAGTCTGCTGGTGAGTTTATAGCTAAATGCTATGTTCAGTGATGAAGCCTAGTTGGAGGAGGTGAGTCACTGGAGTTGTGGGTCTGGAAAGATCTATCTCTGTTCCTCCTCCTTTGACCTCTCTTTGCTTACTGACTGCCATGCCATAAGCAACACTCCTCTGCCATGCCTCTGTACTTTGCTGCCCTGCTTCGGAACCAGCCAACTATGGACTGGAATCTCTACAAATTGTGATCCATAATAAACCATTCCTCCTTTAATTTGTGGGTGTCCTAGTGATGAAGAAACTAAGATTTTAGTGACAGAGATATAGGGATGTTGTTGTGACAACACCTGACCACTTGATTCAGAATCTTTTAGAACTGATTTGGAGGAGGAGTTTGGAAAGATTTGGAGATGACAGCTAAAGAAGCAACTTTAGAATCCAGTAAGCTGAGCTTGATGAGGGATCTGGTTAGAGGCAAGAAGGCCAGAATGGTGATAAAAATGAAGTCAGTAAAGACGAGGCTCAGCAGATTTCATTTGGGAACAAGGACTGCACTGACAGCTGCACTTCAGGCCATGTGTGCTATGTTTTGTCAGAAAATTCATCTACATTTTGATCCTGTCCTGAGACATCATGGGAGAATAAGATTAAGGGCAATAGATTAATTAATCTGGTGGAAAAAATTTTAAGGCAATCTAATGTTGAGGTGGTGGCATGACAACTGATGGGGGTTTTTAGCCAGCTGTACCTTGAGTATCAAGAGCAAGCAGCCAAGCAGAATGATTTTAAAAGTTTAGAGTATGGCCAGAAAAGAGGCTCTGCAAAGATAGAACAGAAAAGAACTTGATTGCTGAAAGGATTAGCATTAAAAAGCCAAGTATTTTGGAACAGTTCAATAGAAAATATGGCCTGAGGGTATCACAAGAACCAGCAGAGCTTCACACTTTGCAGGCTCAAAATTGCAAAGGTGAAAGACTTTGCTTTGTGACGTTATCCCCAGGGCATCATGCTCCAGAATGGCTGCCTAGGGAATGAGAATTGATACCCTAAAATTTAGATCACTGTGATCAGCCATCCATGCACTCAGACACCTCTCCAACCACCAGCAAGATGGAAAAGGGCTCAGCTATTGCTCCAGTTGGAAGCAGATGTTGGTGTCTTCCACATGGGGCTGGTTTTAGGTGCCTTAAAAATGCAAGAGTTGTGGGGTCAGGAAGCCTTCAAACTTTGTTTCAGAAAAAAGGCCCAGGAGGCCAGGCAGTGTGCCACTGAGAGGCCAGTGTGTGAATCTGTGAGGGTGAAGCTGAAAGTGAAGTGGAGACCACAGGGTATTGGAAAACCCAGGAACATGGAATGTCTAAGGAAAGCCACAAGTACTGAGCAAAGCTGCCCAAGAGAGAAGCCATGAGGGCTATAATCACTGGCAGTGCCATAGAGGGAGGTCCACCTAAGCACTTTGGATTTCACCTCTTGCCACAGATTATTCTGGGTGCTGGACTTGGAACTATGGGACTTAATGTAATTCAGTTTTGCTTTGATCCCATTCCTTTCTATCTCCCTATTTCTACCTTTTGTAACAGGAATGTTTATCCTGTGCCACTCTGTGTTGGAAGTGTTTACCTTTCTTTTCATTTTTTACAGGGGCTTGCAGCTAAAAGTTTGCCTCAAATCACAGAAGAGATGTTGGACTTGGACTTTTCAGCAATGCTGAAACTATTAGGAATTTGCCAACTCTTAGACTAAATTTGTTTAGTATAAAGGGATGCACATGAAGGTTTTGAGGACCAGGGGCAGAATGTTACAGTTTATATATATATAGATGCCCCCAAAATCCTCATGTATTCATACATGGGGATTTGGGGAGCTAATTTGATCATGGGGGCATGACAATTGCACATGCATTAGTCCACTGATGAGTTGATATCTAATTGTGATGTTGGGAGGTTAAGCCTTATTGGAGGAGGTGAGTCACTGGAGGTATGGCCTGGAAGAATCTATCTCTTCCTGATCTCTCTCTCTGCTTCCTCACTATCATAACATAAGCAAGTCTCTTATGCCAAGCTCCTCTGTCATATCTCACATTTTTGGAGCCAGCCAACTATGGGCTGAAACCATTACAAGCTGTGAGCCATAATAAGCCTTCCCCCTTTTAATTTGTGGGTGTCAAGTATTGTGACCCAACAATGAAGAAAATAACTAAGGCAATTATGATTTTAGTTTCATTGCTTGTGATTGATCTGTTCAGGGTACAGTGGTGCTTCAGTTCATTAACTTAATTCACTTCACAATTCTGGAAAAGATGACCACATTCCATTTCCTGCAGGAAAGATGACAGTGGTCATGTTCTTCACCCAATGCAGAGTTCTCAAACAAAAATAAAATTTTGCCAAATGCTTCTGTTTGCAAACCATATTGTTTGCAAACAAAAGCATTCTAGAACCAAGCTAGAACAGTATTTCTGTATTTATTTATATTTTGTTTGTTTTTTTGTTTGTTCTTTTGAGACAGGGTCTTGCTGTGTCATCTAGGCTGACCTTAAACTCACTGTGTAGCCCAGGCTGGCCTCCAGCTTGCAAGAATCCTTCTGCCTCAGCCTCCTTAGTGCTGGGATCAGGGTATTTATATGTTCTCTGTTCAATATTGTTAAGTCCTATCTGTTGAGAATTTCACACTTTCTTCCAGATTTTCTAATTTTCATTGGAACACAAGTTTTCTAAATCATTTCTTATAATCCTCTGTATTTCAGTGGGGTATGTTTTAACTTTAATTTATTATTCCTACTTCCACTGGCTGAGTCTATTCTTAAGTTTGGCTATGGGTTTATTAATATTATATGTCCTTGAAAACAACTTTTTCATTTATTGATTTTTTAAATTATTTTTCTCAAAATTTCATTGATTTCTGCTCTTATTTTTACAATCTCTTTCCTCCTACAAGTTTTGCATTTGGATTGCTTTTGATTTTTCTTGGGCCTTGAGATTCCCCATTAGGTTATATATTTGGTAATGTTCTGTGTTTCTAATTTAAATAGTCAGAGCTATTAAATTTCCTTTTTGTGTGTGTGTGTGGGTACCAGGGGTCTAACTCAGGACTTCACACGCCAGCAGGCTCCCCAGCTGCTGAGCGATATCACCGGCCCTTTTTTCGTACGTGGGTTCCGGGAGTCGAACTCAGGACCTCGCGCTTGCCAGGCAGGTGCTTATGCCGCTGAGCTATCTCTCCAACCCTAACTTTCCTTTTAAAACTGCTTTCACAGTGTCCCACACATTCTGAAATATTGTATAGCCATTTTTATTCCAGAAATTTTAAAATTTCTTATCTGATTTGTCCTATGATCTATTAATTATCCAATAATATGTTATTTAATCTCCATCTCTTTGTGTAGTTTCTTTTGCTGTTGATTTCTAGTTTCATTCCACTATGGTCTGGCAGGATACAAGAATTATTTCAAATCTTTCATTTTTTAAACTTATTTTATGGCCTAGAATATGGGTTATTTTGGATAAAGTATCATGGGCTGCTGAGAAGAAAGTGCATTGTGTTTCTCAATGAAATACACTGTTGATATCTATGGAAAACCTTTGTTCAATACTGTGGTTCAACTCTGATACTTCTTTGTTGATTTTTTTTTTTTGTCTGACTGCCCTATTTGTGTTGGTGGAATATTGATGTCCTCCACTAGGACCGTATTGTTATCTCTGTCCTTTTGAGTAGATTTTTAATGAAATTGAGTGCATCAAAAATTGGTTCTTCTTGGGGCCAGTGAGATAGCTCAGTGGCATAAGCCCCCGCCTAGCAAGCGTGAGGTCCTGAGTTTGACTCCCAGTACCCACATATGAGTAAAGGGCTGGTGATATCGCTCAGCAGCATGGGCGCCTCCTGGCACGTGAGGTCCTGAGTTTGACCTCCCAGTACCCACAAAAAAAAAAAAAATTCGTGCTTCTGCATTTACAGTTGTTATCTGTCTCAGTTGAATTGTTCCATTTAATAATATGTAGTGATCTTCTTTTTCTCTTTTGATTAATTTTGGGTAGAGGTTCACACAAAATATATTCTGAAGATAGAATATCTACTTCTGTTTGCTTTTGGGCTTCTACTGCATGGAGTCAAATATCTCACCCTTTTGTTTTTAGATTGTATGTTTCTTTATGGATGAGGTGTGTCTCTGTAGGCAACTTAGAGTTTAGTTTTTTGGTCCAATCTGACAGTCTTTGCCTCTTGATTGGGGAGTTAAATCCATTTACATTAAATGTAAGTATTTAAAGATATTTAGGGATTCCTTTCAGTTTATTACTTCTCCAGTGCTAATTTTTAATTTTTTTTCCCTTTTGTTAACTATTTTCCCAATTAGTTGTATTATTTCCTTTGGGTTCTTTGGTGATTGTGATCTCACTGTATCTATTTAACATTTCTTTGAGTATTTCTGCAATGCTGGTTTGGTGGTTTGGTGGTCATGAATTTCTTTGGATTGTCTTTGTTGTAGAAATTCTTTATTTCTGTAGATTTCAAATAATAATTTTATATGACAGTAATATGGATTGGGAATCTTTCAGGGATTAAAAATCTTTTTTCAAGCTCTCTTATACATAAGGTTTGTATTAAGATATCTCCTATTATTCTGATCAGCTTGCCTTTATAAATTACTTGATGTTCTTCTCTATCAAATTTTAGTATTCTCTCTTTGTGTTGATTTTCTGAGGTTTTCACTATGATGTTGGGAAGAGGTCCCCCCCCATTGTGTTTATTTGGGGTTTTAAATGCCTCATTGTCTCATGTACTTGAATATTGTCTTCATTGTCTAGATTTGGAAAATATTCAATGATTTTGGTGAATAAATATTTATATTTCTGGTGTCATGTTTGAAATGTCTGTAGGTCTTCTTTTATTTTTCATAGTTTGTTTTTTGTTTTGTTTTGTTTAGAGTCATCTCATAGCTCTTTGCTCCAGCTATCATGGCATCTTGTTTTGTGGGTATCACTGAGTGAATTACCTACTACATCTGCTTTGTCTTCAATTTTTGCTTATGTCTCTTCTCATTGGTCATGCCTATTACCAAAAATTTCATTTCAGTTTTTCCATTTCCAAGATTTTTGCTTGTTTCCTTTTTACAATTTTTAATTCTGTACTAAAGTGGTAATTTATATCCTGCATTTCCTTCCTGAAATCCTTCAGCTACATGTTTATATCTTCTTTAAGTTCAGTAATCATCATATTAGCTGAATAATTTAACTGCTTTTATACATGTTTTTGAGCTCATTGAAAATATATGTATTTGCTTTTTGCATGTGTTTATTGATCTTGGTTTCCATCTCTTCAATTATTTTAGCTATGTTTTGAGCTTTTTTTGTAAATATACCTGTTTCAGTGCCTGTGAGTTCAGCTTTTTGGGAGCTGTTAATTTTTGAAGGCATTTCCTTGCCTTGCTTTTTCATTTTTGTGTAGACTATTATAGTTAATTTGGGATAGAAGTCTCTGCTATTATAGTAGAGATATCTTCAATATGTGGGTTTTTCCTTAAGATATGCCCTTGGCTTTCAGCGTAAGTCAGTTTGCCAACTTTTATTCTACCTTTTTAAGGAAATGGGTTTAGTCTCTATCATTGTTTTGTGAGAAGAGAACAATTATACATAAATACAACATTCAAAGGACCAGACAACAATTATAAATATAAGAACAACATTCAAAGGATCAATTGTATATCAGCATTTAATTTAAGATCTGTTCAAACATTTATATTGCTCTCAACAACACAGGAAGTTAAAGGAATAGTAGTGATAAAGTATAGGCTTAGAGCTAGGAAGAAAAAAAAGAAAAAGTTGGGTGGGAAATAAAATGAAGTGAGATAATACAAAATAAAAATTAAAAAATAGGAGGAAAATGAGAAAATTGATTATGTTGGTATTGTTATTAATTTTTCCTAGACCAGAAGGGGTAAGAAGAGGAGTTTGAAAGGTTACATGAAACAAAAAAAGAAAGAAAAGGTTACATGAGAAGGTAAAAAGGAAAAAAAGACAAAGGGAAAAAAAATCCAAGGAGAAGGAAAAGAACTGGAAAACTTGAGAGTATTTATGTGTGTTGGAAGCGATTATTCTCCTATCTCCACCTACAGAAACCCACACAGAAATTAAAACATTAATCCACACCCATACACGGTTGTTTAGTCACTTAAGCCTTTCACCCACACTTTGGGTATAAGGGAGTCTGAGAATGTAGAGAGTCTCAAATTTGTTTCATGTTCCATCTGCTGGTAGGTTTGGGGAGAGACCCAAGGCCCAGGTCCAATCCTGCTGTTTCTAGTCCTCTGGGTTCTGGAGCCTCTATTTTTTTCAAGATGCTTGATGAAACATTTACTTGGGTCCTTCAGTGAGTTTCAGCCTGGAGTTTCACTAAGAACTTTTAGACAGCTTCCCTTTGTCCTTTCCACAGAGTCTCGAACTATCCTTTCCTTTTTCCAGCTCCCTCAGTTCTTTATGATTTTGGTATAGTCCAGGGAATAGAGAGGAGGTTTTTTTCAGTTAGTGCAATCTTATTTATCTCTATTTACAGGTTACAGTTCCTAACTATCTCAGCCCTCTAAATGTAGTTTCATTTTTTCCATGCCCAGAACTTGAAAAACAGGGATCCCAACCCTCACCCTGCAACATGAGCAATGGGGACTAAAGGAAGTTCCCAGCTGCAGTTGCCCCTACTTTCTTCCCCTGAAAGTTTTAATGTTTCACAGATAGCTAAAACCCTGGGCCTGGGTTGGGCTCCACACTTGTGAATTATGACTCTGCTACTATTATCATAGATTCTGAGCTGTGTCCTGGCAGAAAGACTGTAGAGTTCCACTGAGGATGGTAAACAATGTCTTCTGGGGTAAGGGCAGGCTGCAGCCACCCCTTGGTCTTCTTTTCCTGACAGTTTTGTGCATTGCAATGCAAAATGGCTAAATATCTGGCTGTCTCCAGAGTTGGGCTGGGATCCACACTAGTGATTTGGTAGACTCTTTAATATTATAACATATCCTGTCCCACCTGGGAATCTGCATGGCTCAGCTGGTCTGTGAATAGCAGCATCTCCAGACCTAGAGTGGTGAGTTCTAGAGTTTATTTGTGACTTCATTTCTTATTCTAGTTTTCCCATTTTCTGTATTTTATCTGATCTCTGTCCTGTCCAGGGTATAATCTGGTCGTTGGCACTTCTACCAACTCTGACTTTGGTGCATACCACAGAGCTCTCTGTGGATGCTTCATCTGCTATGCTGCCCTGACGATCATCCCTAAGCGAATACAGAATATTCTTTTGAAAATCCAAGTAACACAATTACCCAACATGTCTTATTAAAGCATTAATCTTTTCCCATTGATATAAAATGCCATCTATAATTTTTTATTCTTACACATTGATCTATGTATTCATTTTGTGTCAATACAATGCTGTTTTAATAAGTGCTACTTTGTAATAAGTATTGATATACAGCAAAGTATCTCATCACTATCTTTGTTGCTATTTTTTAAAACTACATTTGCTACCCTTACACATTTACCATATATATCATGTGCTGTCGAATACCTACTCATTAACCAATTTCCCCTTCCTCCATTTTAAAATCATGAATTTTAACCTGGAGTCTGTCTTATTCCCTATAGTTTTGTGTGTCAGGGGAGAAAGAAGTTCTCCAGCTCTGTATGTTTGACTCTAATCAGTTTAACTTCATCAAACTAATCTGATTTGCCTTGGTAGGTATTAGTCTAAGAATGCTCATGGGGTTGTTCTGAGAATGGTTTCCTTGCTTCTAAAATGAAAAAGAGGACATGACTGTCATCTCTTCCTCTGTACATTCTTTTATCTTGAACTGCTGAAGCCATATTACAACCACTCTGGGGTTCAGCTAATGCCAAAATTTTCAGAGGAAAGAGACTAGGTCTTTGATGACATTGGTAAGACAGCAACAGTATCCTGTTTGGAATCAGCATATTTTGTTGACTATTAGATATATTACAAATTGTTTTACTTGGTTTTTTTTTTGGACTACTTTGAAAAAGATTTTCTATTTTTAAAGGATGAAAACATCCTATATAATCCCTTAATCCATATGATCTTCAGATACAACCTGTCTGTTTCCTTGGAAAATACTGTTGATTTTGTAATTGCCTGTGCATTGTATCGATTGACATGAAGAATCTACATTTTAAAATGTAAATATTTTTACAATTTCTGGTCTGGTATGTAAGGAGCTTGTAAATCATCATGGCTATATGCATAATAAGAAAAAGTTGAATGGACAGAATATCAGGAATCTTTTTGTTTGGCAGAGAACTGATGTCAAAGGCAAGCTGATGCTCCAAAAGTGAGGAGAGAAAGGAAGATACAGAGGAGCACAACTTACGGCAGAAACCCAAGAACAGAAACCAATACCAGTCCAGGAAAATAAACTGGTTTTAGTCTTCAGCATGTGGAAAGCCAGTTTTTCAGCACCATTTATTAAAGAGGATATCTAATTGTTCTTTGAAAGATTAAGTAAAATTGATAAACCCTCAGCCAACCTTATCAATAAAAGTAAAGAAAAGACTCAAATCCATGCAATTAGGAATGAAAAGGGTGAAATCACAATGGATCCTGCAGAAATCCAGAAGATCATCAACACCTACTTTGAGAATCTTTATTCTAATAAGATGAAAAACACAGAAGCAATGGACAGATTCCTAGATACATATGAATTATCAAAGCTGAATCAAGAAAATATAAAAATTCTGAATAACCCAATATCAGTCAATGACATTGAAGATGTAAGTAAAACCCTATCAACAAAGAAAATCCCAGGGCCTGATGGATTCACAGCTGAATTCTACAAGAAATTTAGTAATGCCACTACTTCTCAAACTCTTTAATGAAGTTGAAATGGAAGCAATACTCCCAAAGTCATTCCTGGAAGCAAGCATTACACTGATACCAAAACCAGAGAAGGATCCAACTAAAAAAAAAGAAGTACAGGTCAATCTCCCTGATAAACATTCTCTGTGATGACAGGGGAATTGAACTAACTTTCCACATGCTGAAGACTAAAACTAGACACATGTCTGTCTCCATGCACTAAACTAAAATCAAAATGGTTCAAAGATCTAAATATTAAAATAGAAACACTAACTCTGCTGGAAGAGAGAATTGGTAGAACTCTTGAAGACATAAGTGTAGGCAAAGACTTTATGAATTAAATCCTGATCACATGGGAAATATTACAAAGAATCAACACATACATGTAATTTTTGTGACAGTGGTGTCAGAAAGAAAAAAATTGTCTTTGTACTTAACCAAACATGTGAAGCTGAAATGTCAATGTTTAAATTTTAAATAAATGTCTCCTGGAGCAAAACATGCCACATTTGAAGTTCCAGTGTTCCCAAAGATATTTTATACATGTATTTTTAGTGACCAGTCCATGCTTTTTTTGTGACATTTGATGTTTGGAAAAATTTAGTTGTCTGATGTTGATTATTAAACCTTGAGAAACTGTCATTGTTCTGTACCCATTCTGTAGAAATATTTTTCAAGCTCTCATTTTTCAGATAATGACAAAATCAATGACAAAATCCATTGTTCCTTGTCTATTTGCTTGGTTAGTTTTTTAAGAGCACAGAACAAATGAGATTCATGTTCCTTAAGCAGTTAGTTTTCTGTGATATAAGTACCCAGAATAAAGCACTATCTCTGAGCAGCCATCTCAGGGAAAGAGCTTTGGGTTGCTAGAAACTAGCTATTTTCTGGCCTATCTTCTGATGATATATCCCCTCCAGAAGAGAAGCACACGGGACACACACCTTAATGATGAACTAGCTTTCTGTTTCTTCTTTTAGTTTAAGATTGCTCAGAAAGCAGTATTACAATTGTTCTCCATCCTCCAGCATCATCATCTTACTATTAAAATGAAAATAAGACCCACTTACCCAAGGAATCCTCCAGAGTCCTTCTTCTTAGGCAATCGTCACAAAGGAAAGATCTCTACAGTTGGGTTGTGGATAATGAGTGAGTGAAGGCAGCATCCCAGGCCCCTGAGAAGAGAGACGATAATGTGGAGTCCCCTTATAATGAGGATAGGAGTTTCCTTTGAGAAGAGTGGACAAGCTATAGCAGTGAGCATTGCCATCAGGGGGGCTTGATTACAGAAACTAGGGCCACAGAAAAGAATAGAGGTGTCAAATCTGCAACAAAAATGTATCTAGAAAAAGAAGAAAAATTGTATTTTAATAAATAAATATGTGGTCTCCATCAACATTTCTCAAATGTTTTAGCTACAAAGATAATTTCCTGGGGTGGAGAATAAAAGACAATTAAGGCAGATAACAATTTTCCTATTCTATTAAAAGCTGCTTGTCATAAGAAATGGGAAGAATTATGCTGCTTTTTCTAACACCACATCAAGAAAGATGATGTCTATTGCTAATTAAGGTCTGAAATCTGCCAGTATTGTATAATATCACTGTTAACAGAAATCCATCTACATATCCCACATATCACTTGTTAGGAATTACTGGCCTACACAAAACCAGAATGGGAAAAAAGATATATTGCTGGAAAAATATGGGAATAAATATTGCGTGGACATGCCCAAGAATAAGCCCTAAGACTCACTATAATAATATTATTTTAATAATGATTCTCTTTTAATATAAGCTCAAAACAACAGTGAAACACTGATATGGTCACAACTAGAAAGAATACATTTCAAGGAAAAGATATTCTCCTTGGAATCAACAAAAATGACTCATCTTTATGTATATCCAAGACTAATAATCACAAAATGCTCTTTGTCTTGGTCAATTTGAGGTACCATAACAAAATTCCTTTGACTGGATATTTTACAAGCAATGTAGGTGTATTGCTCACAGCTCTGGAGGCTGAGAACTCCAAGATAAATATACCAACAGCTTTCATGTCTGGCATGGGGTGATTTCGCATAGATGACAATTTCTGTGTCCTCACCTGGTGAAATGGATGAGGAGCCTCCCTTAAGCCTCTTTTATAAGGACACTGGTCCCAGTATTGAAGCCTTCACCTAAAGACCCCATCTCTTATTACCCTATTGGGTATTGTGTTTCAGCTTATGAACTTTGAATGGACATGAATATTCAGACTGTAGTACTTCCTGAGCATTAACCTTTCCCTTTCTTTCCTTCTTTCTTCTCCCTTTCCTTCTCCATTTCTTGTTTCATTCCCATCATCAAAGATAATTCATCAAACTTTATAACATAATCCTAATTGAAGGACTTTTCTACTAGTGCTTGAATAGTCCCATCCCATAAGATATAACCTGACCCATATGTTATCTCACTATCCTTTCATGGCAATTAAGCCCTATTCTCAGAATTTTAAGAAATAATTAAGAATAGTTAAGAAAAGAAGAGAGCTTATTGGAATTTTCCCCATTATTTGAATCTCACAAGGATTAATGAGCAAGTGATGGAAGCTTTTGTTGTAAGAATAGAGTTAAGACTTAGAACAGTGGTGGTGAACCTTTGGCACACATGCCACAGTGGGCTGTTTGTATCACTAAAAGCTCTCAAAGGTTTGCCATCACTGACCTGGAACCTTTATAAGAACTATTTGTTGATTCAGGAGAAATTGTATTTCACTAGCAAGGTCATTCGTCAGCATGAGGCACTAGTAGCAATGTGAACAGGAAAATCAATTTTCCAGAAGACTTAGAACTTACCAGAAGTCTTATGTTCTGAAGTCAAGAAATTTGGTTTGGTTGCTGACAAGTAAAAAGGAAGAAAAAAAATTAACATTTTAAACCAAATCACATATCATCATCATGCTGCATCAAGTTTTATCATTCAAAGCAATTTAACAGAATTTTATGGATTTAGTAAACTTTTTATAGCAGAAATAAATCGTTTTGATTTTAGAAAATCTGAAACACCTTGTGTTTCAGCTTAACATCATGAATATGAGTCATAATCATTGTCATCATCACCATATCACAATTATTTAGTATTTTAACTAATCATTGACTATAAAAATGATATTCTACTACTTTCAGACCATAATAGAATAGCATAATATTTTATTTAATTACTCATTCATTACAATTTTCATATCCATTTCCTACTCAATAATTTTTCTTCCACATTTAGTATTAGGATAAGACATACTGCAGGTAAAATTTAAATCCCATATGGAGCCCTCATTACCACCAGATATTCTATGTATCTCTTCCATATGTCCTTCTACCCATTTCCTTTTAATGAAATGCCCTTTGAGAAAATGGCAGTTGAAATAAATAAGTATCAAGTGGATCTCTATATCTCTGAAATGAATGAGTTTGGCCAGTGACTACCTTGAAAAACTTTGTAATGGGAAAATCACCAATATAAGTGCTGGTTAGGATTGACAGGCTATGAATATTAGGTCATTTGGATGGCCTCTAGGGGAAGAAAATCTGGTTTGTGTTAGGACACTTGAAGAGGGGTAATGCTTAGCTATCACTCCAGTTTTACTGAGGGCTGATGCTACAATATACGGACTATGCAACAACCTAGAAGTAGAAAGCTTTGAAGCAATTGAACTTGAAAAGTTGAAATTAGGTTACCAATCCTTTTGCAATGACCAACAACATCCTGCATAGTAAATCACACTCACACAATTTTGATTTTAATTATACAGATGACGAAACTGAGGATCAAGGGAGGAAGAAATTCATCTAAGTTTACTCAGGCAGGAAGTTGAGATGCATGACTAAAACCCAGGTCCTAGAAATCCCATTTGTGCGAATCTTCCTAACATCATTGATGGTTTCTTCATCTAGCAAAATAGGAGATCAAATGCCAAGGGATAAAACCATTCTTCTTAAATATGTTTTTCCAGAATCCTAGGAAAGAATACAACTAGGCAGACTAGAAATTAACATTTTTTGACTGTATTATATTTGCCTCTGAAATCTTTTGCCTCCTTTACACATGAAACACTATCTCCCAGAGATGACTACTGACAATATTATTACTTGAAAATCTGCTCTAATCTCTTATTGATGGTATTTGTTTGTTTGTTTGCAGTAGTGGTGACTGAACCCAGAGCCTTGCACGTGTTAGGCAAGTGATCTATCACTCAGCTACACTTTCAGCCCTTTTAAAATTTTATTTATTTATTTATTTTTTTTTTTTTTTGTGGGTACCGGGGGGTCCACCTCAGGACCTCGCGTGCCAACAGGCACCCGTGCCGCTGAGCGATATCACCGGCCCCTTTTCCGTATGTGGGATCCGGGAGTCAAACTCGGGCCCTCGCGCTTGCAAGGCAGGCGCTTACGCCGCTGAGCCATCTCACCGGCCCTAAAATTTTATTTTGATACAAGGTCTTGCTAAGTTGCATAGGCTTGTCTTGAAATCATGATCTTATTGAGTCAGTTTCCTGGGAAACTGGATTTATAGGCATGTGTCACCACCTCTGGCTTCTTATTGATGGTCTTAATGATTTAAAAGTACTTAGGTAATGGTTTTCTCTTTCTTTGTCTTTGGAATATTCAGTTTAGCCCTTGCAAGTAGTAATATTAGCAGTCCAGTATGAGTACATGTTGTTGTTCCCATTTTACAAATAGATTCCCAAGACCCTATTAGTGGTATCATCCTCAAGGCCACATAGTCAGTAAATATTAGAACGGGTACTATATTTCATATCCTACTACTAAAGTGCTTTGAATTCTTTATTCTTGATTTTAAATGAATCTTTGAGATGTATTGGATGGAGACTGAAATTAGCTTTCATGAAAATAAGATGAATTAAAACCTCCATGATGTATGTATATGCTTCATAATTAAAGTACACGTGGTTGTCAGTAAAAAAGACTTGAGCTATAACTCAAAACTCTATGGTGGGAAATAAACGGACAACAAAAATTCTACATGTAGGAACAAAATGTTCTCTGAAACAGGAAACACTGACTACCCAAAGGAAACAGAATGAAATGAAGATCAAATGCTATTTTTCACTAATCCTTTTGAAAAGTCAATCCACTGGTGAAGTAACCATTTCTTTAACAGAATGATGAGATATTTACCCTTCATGATTACTCATAACAAAATATTGAGATTCAATAAGAAATATGTGATCATTTATGAAAAAGAGTCTTCAGGGGACAATTGAGTATTAAACTTAGTTCTTATGACATAAGTGCATTCTGAAACAGGACTTTGTTCACTAAAAGCAACTGAAATTTTGTTTAATTTCAAACAGAAGTAATAAATATTTCGTATTTGGCATATTTTGAAGTGGATGACATGCCTGCAAATAAAAATTAGTAACATGTTAATGTTTTATTATCTTGGATTTCATTTTATGGAAACTAAGGGTCTTGAGGATTATAAGAAATAAAGTTTCCCAATGTGTTCCCATCAAGCAACTGTAAGAAGGAAATTGTTTACCTATGGAAATATGATAAGATGTTTTCTGCTATAAAAATTAGCTGATTTTAGGGTTGAAAATTTGGTTTTGTTCTCTGGGTCCTATGTGATGCTGCGCCCATGTTGGGAATGTAATATATTGTTTTGATCTCAACAACAAAAGAAAATTTCTCTTCAGTCTCATCTCACTTCAATTTCTCCATCCTTGCTAATACGACTTGACCCAAACTTTCCATACTTCTGTCTTTCACATTAATTTTTACAAAGTGTTTCTGTATCTTTTATGGCTGTCTATTTCTCTTTCTCTGTCTCTATCTCTGTAGCTATTTCTGTCTCTCTGTCTCTCTCTCACACACACACACACAAGCAAGCACACAAACACACACCTACCTCTACAAAATTTATTATAATACAATGTATTAGTCAGCTTTCTTATTGTTGGGACACATTATTGGACACTTACAATTTAAAGAAAGAGAGTTAACATTTGACTCAATTTATGGGGATTCAGTCCATGCTCAGCTGCTTACAAGGCCAAAGCATCATGGCAGAAAAGCATGGTCAAGCAAAGCTGTTTAGTTCATGGCTTCTGGGAAGGAAAGCAAGGGAACAGCACTATTAAGGAAAGGACTAGAGACCAGACACAGACCCTAGGGCTGTGCTTCAATAACCCATGCAGACATACATACAAGTGTACTCTATCAATTCCTGGGGTGGATCCCAAAACCAATCAATTTGAAACTCCACCCTAACCACCACATTCATTTCAGATGGCAGCATCTCAACAAGTTCTTCCTTAGCTACAGTCACCTATAATTATCATTTTTTCTGATTGTCTATTATAATTTGAAATACACAGTGTAGCATTTTAGATATTAATATAGTGTACCTCAGTAGTTAATTTACATGTGTGGTCTTCATTAAGGGAACAGATATTTATTGAATTATTACTAGATACAAGGCTATATGATACATTCTAGAAATAGAGAAATGAATGAGACAAACTTACCCTCAAATTATTCACAGTGGTAGGAAAAGCAAACAAGTAATAGAGATGCATTTGCATTTGTGCTATAAGAGAATATGTGCAGTGATGGTATAAAGGGGTAAAGTTGGAGGGACAGGAAATTTTTCACAGAGGAAATTGTATTTTAGAATTCCATTTTTGCACCCAAGATCCTTTCTGATGAATTTAGTCTTTCAGCATTTGGAAAAAATAGTATATACATAGTTACTAAGATAATGTACTTAATATTTGGCACATAATGAGACCTTCAATTTTTCCTGCATAGTTATTACTAAACTGGTATTATTATTCTTGTTTTATGAATGAATAATTTTTGTATACAATTGTTAAGCAATTTAACTAGGATTGTTTTGATTTTTTTTTCAAAGTTCATTACAAGCATTTGAGAACAGGGGCCCAGTCATCAGTCTCTTTTTTCCATAAAGCTTATAGAACTTAAAACAATTTTCAGTGAACACCTTTTGAATGAAAGATGAAAGGAGCTGTGTGTAATGGTTTTCTCATGTTCCAAATAATTCAAAAGTGTCTTCTTTGTCCTCAACATTGTCTGTAAGACCCTGAAAGAACTGTAGCCATTATAACCTTTCAAACTAAATTTATTCTTTTTTTATTTTACTAGTAGATGTTTGCAGCACATAATGCTTATGTTCATCATGGAGAGTTGGTACATGTACATGACACACCTCAATTAATTTTTTCATCCCCCTCACCTCTCCTTCCTCCTCCCCTCCAGCTCCTGCTACTTTCCCTTTTGGAAAAGGTTTATCTACATGTTTCTTATTATCTTTTATTTTGCTTTATAATTTATTTATAATTTCAATTTTTCATATAAGAAAAATCATGCAATATTTAAGTTTGTGTGCCTGATTTATTTCACTTAACATTATGGTCTCAAGGTGCATCCATTTTCCTACAAATAACTCAAGTTTATCCTTCTCTGTGGCAGAGTAACATATATGGAGAAATGTAAGAGCACAAATTGTATTTGACCTAGCTATTTCATTTCTAGGTATATTTCCAAAAGTGTTAAAGTCATCATATTAAAGTGATACATGCATACTCATATTTATAGCAGCACAACTCACAATAGCTAATCTTGACAGCAGCCTATATGTCCTTCAAAAGATGAACAGATAAAAAGAATATGGTATTTACACACAATGAAATACAAACTCTCTTCATTCTTGACTCAATCTTATATTTATCCACTAGCTACTCTGAGGATCTCTTAATTTGTAGAACATGCCAAACTTTCTCCAGGGCCTCTAACACAAGCTCATTCCTATGCCTGATTTTTCTCTCTTCTGTGTGTCCCTTCTTCATCTTTAAAGCTGCCCAGCTCCTACAAATTTCATCTCATATATTACTTATGAAAGGAGGAAATACAAAATACCCAAGTTTAGGTTCTCCTGTTAAAAAAAAAAAACTCACATAACTTCTATGTCTTTATAATTTTAATCAGACACTTACAGTTTGTCTTTTCCTCTGTACTGATTACATTCTAAAAAGAGTCTCTTGTTCACTGCCTTATCCCAAATAGAGTAGGAATTTATAACATTTGTTCGTTAAACAATTCAAACAATTGCTTGTTTTTTTGTCTATCCTGTATATAAATGTATATTTTGTTGCAATGCAAAAGATTTTATTTCACATCGCAATAGGATTTAAGTAGCACCATGTTGAAGTAGAATTGTGCACATTGTGCCCATTCTGCACTCCATGTTGTATATCCAATATACTGTTTAATAATGAGATATGTTACTAGCAAGCTATCAGTGCTAATGTAAACATTATATTTCCATTCAGTTGATATTGTCCAAAAATACATGATATCAAATTGAGTATGGAAAATATGATTTTTTAAAAAAGAAATCAGCCAATGTCTGCTGCTGGAAACCTTTTCTGAGAAGGGTTGAGAAAGTATATCCATCATTTTTATGTTATCCTGAAAGAAGAAACCTGTTTTTCATGAAAGTTTGTTGAATAAATTTTGTCTGTGGTGGAGGCGGGTGCATACCTTTATATCCTCTTTGTCCATGGAGTTATTAATAATGGCTTCCAATTCTTAAAAATAATAAAGTCATTGAAGAATAATCAATGGGGTGTGTTATCTGTAATTGTCTTAAGAAAACCAGTGTTTTGAGAATACCCATTCCAGGAAGTACCACACAACCATCAATACACAGTTCTTTCTTCATTTTTTTTTTTAATGTGGGTACCGGGAGTCAACCTCAGGACCTCACGCCTGCCAGCAAGCGCTTGTGCCACTGAGCGATATCACCGGCCCCTTTTTTCCTTTATGTGGGTACCGGGAGTCGAACTCAGGACCTCGCACTTCCCAAGCAGGCTCTTACAACACTGAGCTATCTCACCAGCCCAAAACACAGTTCTTGTAGTAGTATAAAACTAGATTTAAATGCAAATCCTTCCACAATGTAGTGTATAATGTTAGTACTTTGAACAAGTTGTTTAACCATTTTATTCTCAGGTTTCTTATCTGGGAAATATTGATTGTGGTAACATCTGCCTAATTGAATGGTTGCAAGGATTAAAGGAGATAATTTGTGATAAGTACTTGACTAACACTCTGTACTTACCATTTACTCAATGAAATTATTTAATTTCAAAAATTTCGATATTATTACAAAAAATAAAGAATATTTTATGCAAGAGAACCAAATGACAAAATTCATGAAACCAGGACGAAAATGAGTATAAATTATGTGTACGTTTGGAATAAGTGAGAAGTCTCTATATTGATAACAGAAATTATGAAGGAGACTAATAGGAGACTAGAATGGATGGATCTTTCTTTCTTTCTTTCTTTCTTTCTTTCTTTCTTTCTTTCTTTCTTTCTTTCTTATCATCTATCATCTCTCCAGGGTAATAAAATGAAATCCTATACCATAAACAACAGGAAGACATTGAAGTAACAATCTTCTTAGTAGCAACAGTTTGCCATTTATGTTCTGCTACAGTTTCAAAATTAGCTTTCACCAACTACTGTATTAAGAAATACATTGTTTTAGAACATCATGTGCTTTGTTTAATGTATCTTCAAAGTGATATCCTAGTATAGTGGACTATACTAGGACTTGTAATTTCAAGTTATTTAATAGTAATCAGTTTGTCTCAAAGTATTAAATACCTTTACTTTTTTGAATAATAGATATTAAGTATGATTTGATGCAATTTAATAAGTAAACACCTACTAGAAGAATATTGTGAAAAAGTAAAAAAATACTACTTTCAGACCAGAAGTTTTTCTCAAGTATACATGTTTCTAAACTACAGATAGACCAAGTGATCATAATCACTAATTTTTTCTTCATATTGCAAGACACAAAACTGGGGAAAGTAAAGCTCTAAAGAAAGGGAGCTCAAAAGTAATGAGGGCTGGTGAGATGGCTCAGCAGCATACGTGCCTGCCTGGCAAGCGCGAGGGCCTGAGTTCGACTCCCAGAACCCACATACGAAAAAAGGGCCGGTGATATCGCTCAGCGGCACGGGCGCCTGCTGGCACGCGAGGTCCTGAGGTCGACCCCCGGTACCCACAAAAAAAAAAGTAATGAAATATTTCTTTAGAACTAAAACAATAGAAAGAAATAACATTGTAATTGTAGATTCATTCACTCTTTTATTCATCATTTTTTTTTGCTTATGTATATGTTCTACTTGGTAAAGTCCACAGTTATCTGTAAGGAAAGAAACAGACAATTTTGAGTGAGTCAAAAAGTTTAACAAGGCTCCAAGAGAAAAAATGTCTTCTCAATTGTTTGAGTGAATAACCAATGTTTAATGAAATTTCCGAATCCATATTTGTGTTTAAAATGTGTTGTAATTTATTTCTCATTTAATCATTGCACATTAAGAAATAAACATGTCCAATTTTTGAACAAGGATTTGTTCTGAAATATTTTGAGTATAAAAGCTTGCTTTTCTCTTTGCCTCTTAACCACAACCATGGAGCCTAACTGTTCCAAATATAAGGCTGCTATTGCAACACTGTCAGCATGGTGAGTGCTGATCCTATTTGAGCATCAAATACTTAAATATGAATGATGTTTTTTCATTACTTCAAAATACCACTTAAGCCAAGCAACTAGTTATTTTGAAAGCAGCTTATGGCCCTTATTTCACTGAAAACAGATAACTTCTTTTAAGTAAATTAATTTATATATATACAACCTTTGAGTCATAACAATCATTGTCAATTTTGGGAACTGCTCTTGTGTTTTACTAAGTTGGTATGCATATTTTCAAATCCACTCTTTATTTTGACTATACTTGGAAGAATATGTTTATATATGTACAGCACAGCATTTTAAAAATATTTCCTATATATTTTCTAATAGGAATCCTACGAACAGACTTTGAGTGTTTGTTCTCATTTTAAATATACATTAACTGATGTTCAGACAAGTTAAATTGTTCAGCTATAGTCATCCAATTAGCACATGTCAGACACAAGCCTAGAATTCAAGCATCTAACTCTTGGTCTGTGCTGCTGCCATTTCACCAAACCAAGCATCTCTTCTTTCAGAGAAAAGAAGTCATCACCTTGAAACTCCTTCTTTAGAAGGGCTTCAGTATTTTGCCCTGTTCTTCATTAATCTTCACATTTTTATTATATCTCATAAATTATGGCCTTCCGTCACTTCCAAAGACATTTAAAGTTTTATGCTTCTCCTGACAAAGTAGAACCACAGCATTCTTCAAAGAAAATGCCCATAAGCAATTTTTCATGGTATTTGCAAGAATACTATTCTTGAAACAGTAGTACAACACTGAGACACTGGTAGTCTGTTCTGGTAATTAGGGTGGTGTGTAGAGTATTCTGAATACAAAAGCAAAATTGTATAATTCTGTGTCATATCCTTGAGATAATCAAGGGGCTATTTTTTTTTTCAAATAGAAGCTCTAAAGGATGGGAGAAAACACAGTTCTATAGATTCTGGGCTTGATGAATAATTATAATTAATATCTATATCTCTTATCCTATATGGGAATTGACAAAGATTAGCAGCCATATAGAACAGCACTGTCCAGTAGAAGTATAATGCAAGCATATAGTTAATTTAACATTTTAGAGTAGTGCATTTTAAAAGTAAATTTCATTTAATATATCTAAATATTATAATTTCAACATGCAGCAAGTATTTAAAATTATTAATGATTTATTTTACATTGTTTTTACTACATTTTTGAAATCTGGTATTTTACATTTATAGCACAAATTAATTTGAATTACCCAGATTTCAAGTTTTTAATTAGACACATATGGCCAGTGTCTACTGTATTATGCAGCAGCCTGAAATTTACTAAAGACTGTTTCAGGTGTGAAACTTCTATAGAAAACTATAGAAGTACAATTTTAGACCTCTAGATGTGAAAGTTCATATAAAATTGAGAAATAAATGGACTGAAGCATAGTTTTTCATCCTCAGCACTGTTGGCATTTGACTGGATAATTTTGGGGGGGAATGTCCTGTATTTATATATGTACAGCACAACATTTGGCTCAAGTTTGGCTCCCAAACTTTTGGAAGACATTTTTTTCCAGGCTGGGAGGTGGTTTCAGGATAATTCAAGCATTTATTCTGAACTTCATTTCTATTATTTCCACATTGTAATATATATATTGAAATAATTATAAAAATCATTGTAATACAGAATTGGCAGGAGCTCTACAATTTTTTTTTCTGAAAATACATTGTCCCATCAAGGGGTGCTGGGAGACAGTCGCACACCAATTGTATACTCTGCAAGCTCACTTTGGTCGCTGTCACTACAGAAAACCCTCCATCATAAAGATAGAAATGGAAGCAGACTTTTCAATATTTTTGTGGTAATCTCAGGATATTCCCCAGTGACTTTAATCCACAATGTATGGAAAATTTAAGTTGACTCAAATAAACGTTTAAGGCTACAATCACTTGTGATCTCAAGGAATTGATCCTTTTCTAACATGGCCACAGTCAATTCTTCTTCCTTATTCACAAATGGGTGGCAGATTCATTCCTTGTCAATTCATGGAATTTTTTGTGATTGGAAAGTAATCATCCACTTCTTTAATTAAAGTTGATAGATGATCATGTACTAATTGGGAGAAAGAAGGCTCAGGCTTGGACTGTTTTAAAATCTCTGCTAGTGTTTCGAACATGTCAAAAATCCCAATGTTCGTTTGTCATCCCCATAATCTAATTTGTCTTTGAATGCAGCCACATTATCTGCTGATGTGAACACAGTTGTCACTCTCCCTTAAAGTGACAGATTAAGTTCATTGACCAGATTGAATATGTCACACAAATAAATATATTTTGCAATCCATTCTGCATCATTGATATGTGCTGCCAGTGGTGATTGATTTTCTATAACAAATTCCAGGAAGGCTTTTGTAATTCAAACACTCTGGCCAGTGATCCAACTTTAGAAAGCCATCTTACTTCTTTGCATAAAAGAAGGCATATGTACATTGCATCTATCTCACCACATAGCTGCATGCTTAAGGACATGTACTTAATATGGTTTTTATTTTAATAACATCTTGCAAAATGTTTTTAAATTCAAGTTACATTTTTCAGCTAGCCATCATTTCTGTATAGATGACACAGTGTGTAGACTCACAATGAGAAGAAACCTCTTTGATCGGAGTAGTGAAACCAGAAAGACATCCAGTCATAGTAACTGCTCCATCAATGTATATACTGAAACAAAAAGACCAATTCAGTTTTCCTTATATGCAAACATTCAAAGACTTGAATAGCTCTGCAGCTGTGGTGTTAATTGGCAACAAAACTACAGATAATATATCTTCATATACATCCTCTAGACAGTACATCCTACCAAAACAATCATTGTTGCATTGTTGTCAACATCTGTAGTCTAATCAACCTGGATTGTTTACCATGGTGACTCATTAATCCTATCCATTGCACCTCAATGTCTTTTGCTATTTCATCAATTACTCTAGTTATGGTGCTAGCCAAAAGAGGGACACATGGTACACTTTGAACTGCAGATTCTCCTTAATTTCATTATGAATGTTCTTAGGGGCAGGCAGGATCAACTCTTCACCAATAGTAAAGGGCTTCTTAGCTTTAGCAGTACAGTTACCCACTAAGAATTATCCTGTCAGTGTAGACACATTTGGGCTTCAATAATTGTTTCTATTAGTTGTATCTACATTTTTTTTCTTTTGAAAAACTCTAAAACCTTGTCTTTTAATGCAGTGTACTTGGTCTCTACGTGGCAAAGCAGTTTTGAAGTTTTCATGGTTTCACTGATAGCCAGTCATCACATACAATAAATAAGTGGATGTGGAGAATGTGAGTCACCTGTTGCAATGAAGCCATAATTTAAGTAAACTCTTAGTATTTTCTTAAATGCAATTTTATTTTTGTTGGCAGTCTTAAAGTCTTCAGCTGTCTCATCATTGGTTGTTTCCCACTTTTCTAAGAAGTAATCCACTGAAATTTGTTTTTCATTTATTTAGGCTAGGTTTAGCTTGTGTGTTTATTAAAACCATAACTGAGACAAAGGAAGTGCTGGAAGGAGGCACAAATGGAAGTAGTAAATAAAATAATGGATGGGCAATGAGTTAAAGCTTGCCACCAGATGAAGCTGCACAATTGAAGTACATCAACTCACTTGCTACTATATATCCTGTCACCAGATAAAGCTTGTCACTTGTCACTTGTCATTCAGTGGTAGAATTTTGATATGAGTCTGCAAGCAATTGATTTACTGTTGTCTCTGTGCAGTCACACCTCTCTGCTAAGGTTAATTTGTATTTGCAACTTCTCCCTAGTGCTAGCATCACCACCTCAGCTCCACCTCAAATCATTGGGCATTACATTCTCACAAGGAACATGCAACATGTTAGATTACTCACATGTACAGTTCATAGTAGGTTTGCAGTCTTATGAAAATCTAATGCCACTACTGATCAGATAGGAGGCAGAGCTCAAACTGTAATGCTAATGATGGATAGTAGCTGTAAATACACAAGAAGTTTAGCTTGTTCACCCATCATTTACCTCTTACTGTGCAGGCCACTTTAGTGAACCCTATTATAGGATATTTAACAGCATCCCTGGCCTCTACCACGTAGATATAAGTTGTACTCCTTCTCGGATGTGACAACCAGAACTATCTTTATCATATTTCAAATATTCCCTGTGTGGAGGGAATATGAGCTCTGGTTGCAAAGTAGTGATATAAAGAATGCTTCCAAGCATTTTTTTTAGATTCAAACTGGGATGATATCCCAAGATTCTCAAATTCTAACCTCTGAATGTCAAATGTTCTTCCTATTGTTAATACCGTATATGTATCTTGGATGATTGCATAAGAAGATCAGTGTGATTTGGTGGTGTTTTTATTATGCATTATTCTCTAGGATAGTGACTTTGAGTCCAGATTGAAATACAGTAAATAGATTTCATTTCTTCAGATGTTAGAGAGAATATTCTTGAACCTCTCCCAGAAATAAGTTGAAAGAGCAAGTAAAAGAATGGATAATTCAGAGTAAAGTTAATTTAAACAACTGGAGGGAAAGCAGAGTTGTGTTTTGCAAATGATAAATAGTGAGAAATTATAGGCATGCATGCATGCACATTGCATGTATGCAAAGTCTCAGTGCAAGATACATTGCACAGACTTCAAAACTCTCCACAATCTAACATTACCCTATCCTTTGAAAATCATCTTTCATGACTTTCAGTGGAAGACTGAACCAGTCATCCAGACCTCCTTGTTTGCTGAATACATCATGGTCATACCCATAGTCATGCATTTATTCATGGTGTGCCTTTTCCATAGCATGGTCTCCCTATTTCTTTTCACTAATCTAAATTTGATATATGTTTAACATTCTGCTGAGTCCTAGCTCATCTTTAAAGTTATGTCTGACTTACCTGACTTACAATGATCAATTTCTTTTCTTTTTTGCTAAGAGAAATTAAGTGTTAAGCTGCTAGCTACTATTTTGTGTAGTCTTTTCTAATATTGATAGTGAGAGAAAAATTCTTAGAAGGCCAGAGCTTTATTTTTTCAATAAATTTTAAAAGTTGATAGTCCCTCTTTACAATACCTGCAAGTATGTTACAAACTGACTTTTCTGAGGAGCAAGTTGTTCATTGGAATTTAGTGAGATGGCTGGTTATTACAAATCAATATCTGTGGAAGAGAGATGAAGTAGAACTGAGCAGAGGATAAATTGAGCTGTAATGCAGGTCAGAAACCTCACTCAATCCCACACAGAGCTCTAGAGCTAGAATGGCTCTCAATGGACCCACACTGCCAGACTTTTATAACTTTGCCATGAAAAGATAGCCCATGAATGTGGACCTGTCTTAACAGGGTGTAACCCTGGGGAGGTCTTGAAGAAACTGAATGCATTCCCAACAGCTACTGCAACAAATCAACAAATCTTTCCTAAATGAGGGATTTAGATAACACAACTCTATGTCTATCAAAGTTATATGTAGATAGAAAACATTCAGTGAATGTTTGTTGAATGCTAAAAAATCTTTTAATGGTGCTGATAGCAGGAGAATGAATCGCAGGAAGATTTTTCTGTCATTATGGTTTAGTGGGTCTACTTGTAGCTAATCAAACGGATATTCTAAGGTGAACTCCCTTCTAAGATAAAAAGAGTGATTGTTTATGATTCACTCCAAATTATTCTATCAAAGATAATTGTTCTGAAGAATCTCCTGTGAATGTTACATTATGGAACAGACGTTGAGACTGAGATAGCATAACATTTCTGCTGAGTATGTCAATAAACAAGCTGCCCATGACAGGCGCTGAATAACCATACTGTGGGCTCAATGATGTGCAAAGAAAAGCAAATAAGCCAGATCTTCAATTTCTGACTCTGCCATTTCCATTCTTCTACACACAAAAGAAAGAACTGCTGGGGTTGGTAGTGGGGAATATGATTTTTCTTGATAATATATGCTCTGTCCCTTATATTCTTATATGATTAATTTTTGCAGTGATCCCTAGAAATAGGTAGCACTACCTCTTCTTTTGCAGATGAGGAAACTGTAGGGCTGAGGTTTAATCATCATTATCATTTTTATCATCATCATTATAACTTTTGAAATACTTTGTGCCAGGCATTCTTCTAAGTGATTTTCATATTTGAACTCTTTTCCTTCTCAAAAATACTTTAGGAAGAATGTGCTATGGTTACTCACATCTACAGTTTAAGAAACTGAGGAACAGAGAGGTTTATTACCTTGCTTGAGGTCAAGCAGACAGTGGCAAGCCTGAGGTTTGAAATCAGTTTGGTTAGCTTTAATATGTATCTTCTAATTTACAAACTTCCCTAATTGGTAAGAAGCAGAAAATTTCAGAAAAAGCAATCTATCTGAACTTAAATGCAAGCATTTTCCACAACACATGGATGGCTCAATACTCTGCTTTTATACTTTGAGAAATCTTTTTTTTTTTCTTATTGCAAGCATAGCCTACGTGGAAAATTGATGACGTGATTATTCAGTAATCTTTAGGGAAATTGTACATTTTAGCAGGTCACTAAAGATTATTTCTTATCATAATTTATGACATTTCTGCAAAAGTGGCTGAGAATCAGATTTTACATTTGATGCCTTCTAGAAAATAATATTCTTCTCACTTTATTTAGTGCAGCCATCAAAGATTTCTGAAGCTTATTTGGCTCTATCTAGACCACGTTGCCATTTTTGACTGTCCCAAGTGACAGAAGAAGGCCAAAAACAAACCCAAACAAAGGTTTTATGAGAAATCCAGCTCTCAGTATTAAGCATGACAGAAATTTAGCCAATTCCCATAGAATTACCCTCCAGTTTTATACTTTATTCTTGTCTTATCTGTCCAAGTGTACTGCAAACTCATTCAGAGAGGACACTGTGCATTATTTTTATGTCCATGCCCTTCTATAATATAGAATAAATAATGTTTGAAATCATGCCTATGGAAACTTGGCAGTGACTGTATTACAAGACTCTTATTTTCTTAACCATGTTCAAAATAACTTTTCCCAACCCAATATGACCTATTGAAGTGAAATAATCTCAACCGCAGTGTTTCTGCAGCAATTCTACAGGCTGAGAAAAGTCTAATCTGCCATATAGCCCACAACCTAAAGTAAGAGGCTTTATTAACAATCTAGACTACAATATCATGCTAATATATTGTGAAACAGGTTTTGTTACCATTAGCCAGCACAGGATTCTGTGCAGGGCTGAGGAAGAGTAATACATTGACATTGTGAGTTTCAAGAATCTAGAGCGAAGATGAATAAAGTTGCTTTCTGCTTGTAGCTCTTTTCAATCATGTCCACAAAATTCTATAAACACAAATGACACAAAGTCTCCCTTGAATATTGCATTGGTAATTTCTGTGAGTAGTTCAGCCCTCAAAGTCTCCCATCCTTATAATTTCATTTTCACAGGACAATTACAAATATTCTTGACCTTATCTGGATTCAGGTAGTCAGTACACTTTTTTCACAATATTAAGTCTTTAGAAGCTATTGTAATTATGCATCTGGCTTTATGTCTACTTATGAACATAAAGACCAATGATTTACTTAATGGTTATTAGAAACCAAAATATTGGGGCCAAGCACTAGCTTATCACCAAACATGTGGCAGACTGGTACTTAAAAACAGAAGCTATGCAGACTCTATAAACAAGAGAAATATATTCAAAATGGACTTATCTAAATAAAAGAACAAAAATTCCTAAATCACTGACTCTTTTTGCCGGAAAATAAACAAACACATAAGTTAAAGGTAATTTGCAAAGTACCTGAGAGATAGAGACAGATTGATAATATCCTGCATTTCATGAGATGAAGTTCATTGGGAAACTCCGACTCACTAGTAATCAATGCACTTTAAATTAAAACATTTATTTTACATATCAGATTAGGAAAAATTGAAAAGAATGTTAATACTCAGTGGAGATGAGAATGCAGAGAAATGATAACATGGGAGAGACTAGGGGTAGAGTTATATATTGGTACAATATATGTTGAGATTGATTCCATAATAAATACCAAAGTTTAAAATAAAGGTGTATGCTTTAATACACACAATTCATATCAGGAAGGTATTCTATTGGAAATATATATATATTCAGAAAAATATTATCAATATGTATCAAAAATCCACAAACTATATCTGTGAGAGATAATCAAATAAATTTTACATGTAATTGAGTGCTATAGGGCTATTAAAAAACATAGCGTCTATATATAAACATAGGATCCTGGGCCGGTGAGATGGCTCAGCGGCTTAAGCGCCTGCCCGGCAAGCACGAGGGCCTGAGTTCGACTCCCAGAACCCACATACGAAAAAGGGGCCAGTGATATCGCTCAGCGGCATGGGCACCTGCTGGCGCGCGAGGTCCTGAGGTCGACCCCCCGGTACCCACAAAAAAAAAAAAAACATACAATCCCTACAACATTCTGTGAAAAGCTTAGTTAACATATCATTGTGTTTATTATCATCTCATTTTCATTAAAAATAATATATAGGCATGTACATATACTACATAGGAAAAAGTTTCTGGAAAAACACATTGGTTATTCATAACCTCCCTTGAGGTCCATGAACTCCACATTAACGACATCTGTCACAAATACATTCTCACTAAGTTAAGAATTTCACTTTATTTGGACAATATAAAGCTATTTGTTTTCCTCTCTGTTTCCCCTGTAAATCTCACACACCAGCATTTTCAAGTGGAAGTTCTAATTTTTCCCTCCCGAATTTTCATCTATAGAGATTCTTCTCTATGTTTTAAGGCAGAAATAATATGCTACAATTTTTGTTTTACTATCCAAATATGGCGCACATAATGACATGGATTTGATACACAGGTAAGTTATACAATCCTAACTTTGTGTAAAATCTTAAGATATTCATGACCAAGTAATGAATCAGCCCATATTGTCAAACAGAAGAGCCAGAGATATCTATAGTATGTTATCATCGATTTGTGACAAGTTAGATAAACCAAAAATGAAAAATTTCAACTATACCTCACTGGTTATGTGAACCAGAACATTAATGCTACTACTACCATCTAAGTATAGATTATTTTTAAAGCATATTTAGAGTTTATTGGAAAAATGTAGTCTTTATCGAATGGGACTTCTAATGCTTGCCTACTCAGAATTTTTGTCTTTGTCTGGGTTTAAATAATGTCAGTCATGTTGAATTTAGCCTTAGTGTTTGGTGGGAGTAAACTCAAAAATCTTTTAAAGCAGATCCAATGTCGCTGGCTTAACTGAAATTTATGAATTCAGTAGGACTTAGTCATATATTTTTGGGCCAAGATATATTCCCAAATTTTCCCATTCCTAAAAATGTCACCTTCCATAAATCTCAGTAATTCCTTTGCAGTTTGTAGGCAAATCTGCCTTTAGTAATTAGCAGTCTCAGTAGTGTTTGTTCTTCCTCAAGATACTCTGGGTTATTTTGTAAATTCGTTCTATTTTTCACTTATTATACATTGCAAAATATTCTGGGATTAATTGCATTTTTTGTTATTATCATGCAAGACCTGTCCTAATGGTTCTTAGTTGGGTATTTACAAAAGAGAACTTTTCTCTGATGGAAAACAGTATCTTTAATATACATAATTTGCAGTTTAGGATATGCATATGTCAATGCTTATTGTGGGGAGAAAGTTGACTTTTTCATTCAAACTGAATATACAGTGGTTCATGGATAAAAAAGAAAAACATATCTAAGAAAGTTTTTTAATGTACTGCCAACACATTATCCCAAGACTGTTTTAAGACATTCTTAGAAATGTATTTCATGTTTGAAGTTAACTTTTGAATAAGGATTATTGTTTGTCTAGAATTTAATAATCTCTTTGAGGTAATAACATATTTTAGTAAACTCCAGAATAGTTTAGTAATGCATGTTAGTTCCTGGAAATTCACATAAGAAAATAATCAAGGTAGCCAGGAAAGTGATCTTATCTTTGTTACTGTTGAAAAAAAGTAAGCTAGTATATACTTGTGTGTGCTTCAGAAAGAACAAGCAAAATTCCTGTTGTATATTTGAAAATAACCGTGGACATTTGCAACAGATCAAAGCAGGACTAGTGTTGCCTTAAAGGCAACTTACGAATGACTTAAAAGTTATGGACTGGCCAAGCCTGCAGCTTTATGCTATTGGTAAAATATAGCAACTTTGTATGGAAATGGTTTGTTCAACTATTCCATTCATGCCAGATATTCAAAATACATTTCTATTCTACTGGTATTTATTACATGTGTTGTAATCCATCAGTTGAACTAAATTGAATGTTCAATTCAGAGTATACAGGAAATGTGTTAGAATTTATTAGGACAAAGAGTCACATAACAAGAAACCATCTTGGAAACACTTTTGACAATTCAAAAAGTACACTTTTAGCTCCATGCGATGGTGCATGCCCATAATACCAGCAAACTGAGAAGGTAAGGCAGGAGGATAGAAAGTTTCAGGACAGCCTGGGCAATTTAGTGAGATCCTGCTTCAAAATAAATTTTTTTTTGCAAAAATATAAAAGACCAAGGAAGGAATTCAGTGGTAGAGTGCCCCTGGGTTTGATCTCCAGTACCATTTAAAAAGAGTAGATTAATTTATAAAAGGTATTCTTCCTTGACTATTTACATAGCAGGTACATGAAGACTAAAGGCATTATTTTCCTGCCAACCCATCTTTTGGTTTTACATATATTCTGCTAAAGCAGAGAGATTAGGAATTCTGTACCATAATCCTATAGAAGTAAAATATGTATACTAGATAAAAAAAGTTATATGAGGACCTATTTTTTTTATCTCTGCATTGTTGTAACTGCATTAGCAAAAATAGTGAGATGATGGGGCCGGTGAGATGGCTCAGCAGCTTAAGCGCCTGCCTGGCAAGCGCGAGGGCCCGAGTTCGACTCCCGGAACCCACATAAGAAAAAGGGGCCGGTGATATCGCTCAGCGGCACGGGCGCCTCCTGGTGCGCAAGGTCCTGAGGTCGACCCCCCGGTACCCACAAAAAAAATAGTGAGATGAAATTAGACAGAAGGAAGGAGAAATAATGCTAGAACCATGGAGATAGAAAGGACCATAACGGTAAAGTGAACCTCATTCCAACTTCCTAGTTCAGATCACTATTTTCACCTTCTTGAAGCCCTCTAAGAAATGGATTTCCTAGTCTCTGTTTTTCTGTGTATTCCATATTTTATCATAGTGATGTTTGAGATTAGTTACTTTCGTCTGAACAATTGCGGTTTTAGGCCATATGTACTTTTGCAAGTTTCTTCCAACACAAATCACACTCAATAATTTACGTGCATCATTCTCATAATATTCAATTTAAATGAAATGAATGTTATCACTCCATTTCCTGCCTAAAAACTCAAATTTGTTATCAACTTTCTCTATGATTTAACTATTATTTTAATATTAGTTTGACTGCTCTTAAAACTTTCCAGAAAATTTATAACTTCTTAGAAATATAATGAACCCAACCTTCACAAAACCATTCTTGTCAGTATTCAATTTGTCTTTCCACATTCTTCTAATGGCTGTTTCTTCAACTATCATCTTTCTTCCCTTGGCTTTTAGTTGTTATATTCTTCACAAACACTAGTTTTGCATCTCTACCTGTGTACTGGATATCATAGCTGGAATATTCTAATGTCACTTACTGGATCTAGAGGAAAGTTATTTTTCTTTTACTAAAATAAAACTCCCTTTATCAGTTGCATGCTTCTTTTAATGATATTTTCATTCTCCCAGGTGACTGGGGTCATCCTGGAGGAGGGCTGATGCTTCAAACTTCAAAAATCTGAGGAACAAGGTCAGCATTTGGATGAGGATGGTGGCCACCCAGTTTCTAGATTGAAAACAAAAACAGATCAAGTAGGTTGGCTAGATGATACATCACCTATGTTTTTCACTGATTTTGTAATTATTTGGCACACTGAAAGTGGAACCTCTTAGAAATAATCCTCACATTACAAACTATCAAAATCTGGACAGTTATGTAAGATGGAACATTTTAGTGTGTTGATCCAAGATAGTATCAGGACGACAGATATCACAGATTCTTTAAAAAGAAGTCTTTGGTTGGGTGTGATGGCACATGCCTGAATTCCAGCACTGCAGAGGTTGAGGCAGGAGGATTGCTGTGTGTTGGAGGCCCGCCTGGGCTACACAGGGAGCTGAAGGCCAGCCTGAACTATACAGGAAGATCCTGTCTCAAAAATAAATAAATAAATAAATAAATAAATAAATAAATAAATAAATGTATGCCTTCATTTGGAATTAATCATTTCTTTCAGGTAATCATGTATCTTGTCCTTACCAGTTTTTCAGAAGGGCACTTTTCAGAACTACCGATATCATTACTAGCACTCAAAAATCAAGAGTAAACACAAGTTGAAAGTTTTTAATTTATCAGGGCATTTTATTTCAATTAATCTTTACAATGTTACAAAATTATGTCTGAAATTCATCCTATACGGTTAGAGCTTTTCCTTCAGTTTCTAATTGAGAAGATTTTAGAATAAGAGCAATTTGCTTAATTCCAGTATGCAAACCCAATCAAAATGTTGTTGGTAATATTTACTTAAAGTGCTTCTCTTGATTTCCCTCATGTCCCATGAGCTGATCTTTTTCATTCTCTTCATCTCATTAAATATCATGTGTATAACCTCTTAACTTTGGAGTATTACCTGGCTCAAAGCTTGGATAACTTGTCATCCCTGTACACAACAGTCACTTGGTGGTCTCAACCTGTCCCATGGCATCTTCTAATTTTATGTCTGCTTAACATGTACTGGTAGTATAAATTAGTATCATTATGATATTCCTACACATGAATATATCATCCACCGATCAAATTCAACCTCCTTTTGTCCACTGCTCCTTGCCTTCCCAGCCTCTAATAATTACTACTGTACATTCAGGTTAATTCTTTTTAGCTGTTGGAGATGTTCTGTTAATTTCCAAGTCAATATTTCAAGCCAGGAATACTTCCCTGAATTCCAGCCTCATACGTACAACTGCCAATTTTATATCTCTGCTTGTAGTGTGTATCTAATACACATCATAACTTATGATACATAAAACCAAATTCTTAGCTCCCATCTAAAATAATAATTTTCTATCTACTACCATTTTTCTGGGCTATTATTGAATCTTCATCTTTACAGTTACTTAGGAAAAAATCAAAACATTTTAATTATTCTTTTTCATTCATATTCTATAACCAGGCTATCAAGAAATCTTCCTACTTGCTTTGCTTTCAGAAAATTCTTGTGGGATCTTTTGCCATTGATTTCCAATTTCATTGCACTATGGTCTGATAATATGCATGGGATAATTTCAATTCCTTTGCATTTACTTAAGCAGGTTTTATGAGCTAGTATGTGGTCTATTTTGGAGAACGTCCCATGTGCAGCTGAGAAAAATGTGTATTCTGATGTTGTGGGATGGAACACTCTGTAGACATCTACTAAGTCCATTTGTTCAAAAGTTTCGCTCAGTTCTACTATTTCATTATTGATTTTCTGTCCAGTTGATCTATCTTTTTGTGACAGTGGAGTATTGAGATCTCCCAATATAATTGTATTAGTGCTTATTTGATTTTTCATGTCCTTTAGTACTTGTTTTATATAGCTGCGTGCATTGGTATTTGACGCATATATATTTATGATCGTTATCTCTTCCTCTTGGATTGTTCCCTTTACAAGGATGTAATGACCGTCTTTATCTCTCTGAATCCTTCTTGGCTTGAAGTTCACTTTGTCTGCAAAAAGAATAGCTACCCCTGCTTTTTTCTGGGTTCCTGTGGCATGGAGTATTGTTTTCCATCCTTTGACTTTCAGTCTATGAATTTCTTTCTGAATTAAATGTGTTTCTTGTATACAGCATATTGTTGGATCTTGCTTCTTGATCCATTTCGCCAGTCTGTGCCTTTTGATTGGTGAATTGAGACCGTTAACATTGATGGTTAAAACTGATATGTATTGACTTGTCATGATATTTTCCTGTTGTTGGTTCCCACTCTTTGTTTTTCCGCTTTCCGGCTATTTAATTATTTGCCCTGCCTGGTGGATTCCTTCTGTTGGGGTTCCTATCTCTTTCTAGAATGTCCTTCAGAACGTTTTGGAGTGCTGGTTTGGTGGTCATAAATTTTCTCAGATGTTCTTTGTCATGAAAGTATTTTATTTCTCCATCAATTTTGAAAGATAGTTTTGCAGGGTACATCAATCTGGGCTGAAAATTATTTTCCTTTAGAGCTTGCAATACATCATTCCAAGCTCTTTGGTGGGGTTTTATTTTTGCTCTGTCTGTTTTATTGTTTTTATCTTCATTTTTGTTTCTGTATGTGTATTTGCTCTTTCCTTCATTATTCTCTCTGGTTTTTTATATGAGTGTAAACAGCGCCTCTAACTTCTTTGTGATTGTGGTTGTGATCTGTTCTTCCTTTTATCCCTTCCTTCTCTTTTTACCACCTGTCCTCTGCACTAGTGTCCCAATTTTAGTGGGATCCCTCTTGGTCCTCTAACCTTACATCTAATTCCTTCCTCTTCTCCCAATACTCTATTTCCTCCTTAACTCATTTTAAATTTAAACTCCTCAGGGAAAAATTGACATACATAGGACTTGTATACTGCATATAATTTTTCTGGTGTGTTTTAGATTTTGTTATATAACCGCAACTCTATACAGCTAAAAGTGGTAAATAACTGGTTAGCTCAGTCTGTCATTTTCTAGGCTGTGTTTGATGCTTTAGTTAACATTATAGCCAAATGTGAAATAATTGTTCTAAACATCTTTCCTTCCTGATATTTCATGATTGAGATTGACTAAGGGACACAGAAAATACAGTGGCACAGTACCAAAGAATCAAGGACTGGGCCAAACAGGTAGCAACTTCGCATACCCAACGAATTGAAGAGGTAGGATCTGGCAGAAAGCTCAAAACCTAAAAGCAAGCTCCACTTGGAAGATACTGCAGAGAAGTAGTCATCTTCTAAAGATCTTAAACACTAGCAATAAAGTAACCTACTATAGGTAATTAGCAAACATCACCCCAGGAATTAAAGAAAGAAAAAATGAGATGACACTTAAACAAGATGCAACCACACACATCCAATTCACCAAAGGCAAACCTAGGGAGCAACGAGGTGGGACAATCCGAAAGCCACCCACCTGGCCTATCTGAAGTGGTAACAACAAAGCAACTGAATGAGGTTCTGGAAAAAATTAAAACAGAAATAATCTCACAGATAACTGCAGAGATAATGTCTACAATGAAGACCATGCTTAAAGACACTATAGCTGATACAGACAAAAAAATAGATGAACTTAAGAAAACTATAGAAACCATGAATGCTCAGCATAGGAAAGAAATGGAATCTATAAGGCAGATTCAAGCAGATATCCAAGAGATAAAAAATTCCATTGAAAGTATTTGTAGCAGAATAAGCCAATGCGAGGACAGGATCTCAGATATAGAAGACAGGCTTGCAATTAGTGATCATGAAATGGAAAAATTCTTAAAAATAGCAAGGGACCATGAAAAATCAATTCAGCAGCTGCTAGATGACTCAAAGATAAACAACTTAAGAATAATTGGAATAAATGAAAAAGCAGGAGATAGCATCAACGACATTAAAACCTTGTTCAAAGACATAATCAGGGAGAACTTTCCTGGAAGAGAAAAGGAATTTGACACCCCTATAAGTGAAGCTTTTAGAACACCAACTAGACATGATCAAAAAAAAACTTCAGCCAGACATATTATAGTCAAGATCCCAGAAATTCAACAGAAGGGCAGAATCTTAAAAGCTGTTAGGGAGAAGAGACAAATCACCTATGAAGGAAAACCCATCAGAAAATTCTTGATCGTGACCATTTTTACTATTCTCATTGCTTCCAGCCTGGTCTGAATTACCACCGTCTTTGCCATGGATAACTATAATACCCCCTTAACTATTCTTCCTCCTTTCACGCTTCTCCACATTGCTACTTTGTTAACATAAAATTCAAAGTATCCTTTTAAACATAAACAATCCAATGACTCCCCATCTCTCTCAGAACACAGCAAAGCTATACAAGGGCTTATGTATTCCTAATTGATATTCATTTCTGTTACCTTCCCAAGTGCATCAATATTTTCTCCCTTGATCTCTCACAATTGCCCTCGTGGTGGTGCTGTTCCAGGAAAATTCTCTTGTTTAAGGGATTTTTTCCCCTTTTTTATAATTTCTTTTTTAAATTAAGTATATTGGTACACTTTAGATATACATAATGATCACATTCATCATAGGAAATTTGTACCTGTGCATGATATAGCTTGATTCTTCTTTTTTTATTCCCTTCTCCTCCCTTCAACCCCTCTTCTCCTTATTTACAAAAGCTTTGTTTCCATTTTCTCCTTTTTCTTATTTTTTTTCCTTTTCTTCCTTTACCCCTCCCTGCTTCCTTGTTCTTGTTCCCTTTTGAAAAATTTCTTCCTATTTCACAATATCTATAACACATTTTGGTCCTTATTTACACTTTCAGTTTCTTACACCATGGAGACAATGTGATAGTTACACATGTGTGTCCTATTTATTTCACTTAAAAGTATGGTCTTAAAGTGCATCCATTTACCTAGAAATGTCTCAAGTTTATCCTTATTTATGGCTGAATAGTATTCCACTGTATAAAAAAACATATCTTTATCTGTTCATTGGTTGATGGACATTTAGACTGTTTCCAAGATTTAGCTATTAAAAACTGTGCTGCTATAAACATGGGTGTGCATATATCATTGTGGTATGGTGCTTTTAATTCTTTATCACCTGCCTGTAGAACAATATTTGACACTTAGTCAAATACTCATTAAATATCACTAAATAAAAAGATGAATTTTTTATTTGCTAAACAACTGAGCAGAGTATAACTGAAATATTACCTCTGCCATTATGGTAACTCCAAAACAAACTAAAATTGAACTTCAGCACTTTTAGAAGATGTTTTAAAATAGAAGTATACAAAATTGTTTCACACCTGTATTTACCATGAATCTAACAATACTGGGAATAGCAGGGTATATTACCTGGACTTAGTAGAGGAGGAAACAAAGTTATAAAAATATGCCATTAGCCCAGGATTCTATATATTCTCATTTCTAGTCATTCTATTTTCCTTTATTAGTGCTGTTTATACACTTTTATCTATAAATCTGTGTATACGTGGTTACCAGAAAAACAATTTAGATGGATTGATTTGGCCAGGAAATAATTATATCAAACAAACCACTTGGTATTTTTACTGTGGAATTGATAAAAAATAACCTAATTGCTTTGACATTGCTGATGCTTTCCTGTAACCCTGTCACAAGAACACCTGTGGTAGTCACTGAATCTGCACCATAACATGGGAGGCGCCAGAAAACACAAGATCATGTCTTCTTCGTGCCTTGTTAAACCTTGTCCACACTAAGATGTCTCCTGTTGTAGAAGTATGTTATGGTTTAGATCTAAAATGTCCCTCAGATTCTCAGATGTTCAGAGGTGATAGGATCACGGAAGGTGGGGGGCGCTATACTCATCAGTTGATTATTCCATTGATGAATTCTTAGCTGAGTTTTCTGTTAGGGAGTGGGACCCTGTTGGACAGGGAGCTCACTGGGTGCTGCCTTTGGAGGGCATATACTTTTCCCTGGCTGTTTTGTTCTCTGAGCTTCTGTCAGCCATAAAGTAAGCAGCTTTTCTCAGCCATGTCCTTTTGCCATGATGCTTCTGAATTGTAGTCAGGTGGCCATGGACTGAAACCTTTGAAACTATAGGCCAAAATAAAACTTCTCTCCTTTAAATTGACTTTTTCATGTATTTGGTCATAATTATAAAAATATTATTAATAAATTACTCAATAGATATATTTTTGTGATGAATAAATGTAGCCCACATGTGTACAAGTAAATTATGACAGAGAAGCTAAGTTTTCTTTATTAATATCTACATGCAGTATTAATGCCTGTAGGATATAATGTCAGTTTTCAAATCGAATATTCCCCCAAATGGATTTCTATCAGATATAGTCTATCCATTATTTTAAATAGATTAGGTGATATTTGGGGAAATAAGAGATCTAATTAATGAGAGAGAAATTAGTAAGATTGAATGTCAATGAAGTTATATGAAAATTGTCATTGCAAGACACAGTGGGATGTTAGCAAACACTTGAGGATATTCTCTTTGGCTAAATAATAACTGAAAGGGTAAATAAGGATCAAAATGTATAACAGATACTGGGAAATAGGAAGAAAATATTAAAATGGGAAGGGGAACAAGGGATGGGGAAAAGGGAAAGGAAGAAAGGGAAAAAATGAATAGAAGGAAGAAAATGGAAACAAAGCTTTTGTAAATAAGGAGGGAAAGAAGGGTTGAAGGGAGGAGAAGGTTCAGAGAAAAAAGAAGAATCAAGAAATGTCATGTACAGGTACAAACTTCTTCTAATGAATGTGATCATTATGTGTATCTAAAATGTACCAATAAAATTAATAAAAGGTAATTTAATTTAAAAGATATGGTAAATTAAAATAAAGTATATGCATTATGACATTTAAATAAATACTAACCTATTTGTTGTTGGCTAAAATGATGTTTTCAACACAAATTGAGCCAAAAGAACCATAGAAAGCAAATTGAATTTAGTACTAAGAATTAACAGACATCATTCAGGTAATATGCTTTATCAGACAGAAAATATAGAAGCAAAAAATACTAAGGGCTACTATATCTCCATTCATTTCCTCTTAATTTATTTTCTCCTTGATTCTTATAAGACTAAAATTACAGTCAGTTGCAGCTTTTATTTCCTAAGTTGCCTGTGTGAATATGAATATAGAATAGGATAATTTTCCTTCACTATCTGGTAAATGCTAGAACCACATGTTTATCAATGAGAAAAAAGAAACAAGGTTACCTTGTAGATACTGCAAAATGCATGTTCATTGGAGAAAAGGTTATTTCAGATAAGATTTTTTCATTTATGAAGGATAAGATAGAGTACAGAATTGGCATTTAAAATCACTAACCTGAAGGTAAAATGGAACTGTCCTTTGATATATAGCCAAGTCTGAGTTCTTAATATAAACATTAAATTGATCATTAAGATTCTATACGCCGATACCACCTATGAATGTCTCTGCCGACACATATGTTACAGTTCTAAATTGATTAAGTATTCTAGAGAACTGGATTCTGATTTGTGGAGACGCACTGAGTGTTCCTCTGTTTAGAGGAGATATGATTTGATTACCTTTAAAGATCCATCCACAGAGTAGTTAAGTAGCTTTGGTGAATGGTCACTTACAGCACTAATAACCCGAGAAAATCTTCCCATGACTATTTTTGAATTCTAACGAGTTTCAAAACATCAACCTTCAGAAATGTATGCGTGTATACAAAACTCAGTTTTTGTTCCCATAAGAATGAAACACACTTGGTTATAGTTTATACTCTTTTTGATATACTTTTGAATTTGGTTTATTTTTATTAGTACACGTTTGCAATACATGCAGTTTACAATCATCTCGGGGAGTGGGTACATGTGCATAATACAGATTGATTCTTTTTTTTTAATCACCTTCCTCTTCCCTTCCCCTTCCTCCCTCCTCCTCTAAATCCCCTTTCTCCATTTTCATTCTTGTTGATATTATCAATCTTAGTTCACGTTTTATGACATATAATGTTTACAGGATCTGTTATTGATGTTATCAGGATCCTGTAGATGGCATACCTTTATCCTATTTATTTCCCCTTCCACTCCCCCTCTGCATGCACCCATGTTTTCTTGGACCTTTCTCATTTGCAAGAGATTTATCCCCATGTCACCTTCTCTACATCCTTAATTGTGCTCTTCCTTTGCACTTTGTCTTACTCCAATGAGAGACACTATACAGTATTTAAGCTTCTGTGTCTGAGAATTTTTCTTGAATATTCAGAGTGATATTGGTCTGCACTTTTCTTGTGGAGTGTTTCTCTAAATTTGGTATGAGATTAATGCTGGTCTCCTAGACAAGTTTAAAAGTATACCTTCTTCCTCAAGTTTTTGGGAGAATTTGGTGTTACATCTTTTTAAGAGATATTTTATTATGGTAAAATAATATCATACAAAATTTATTGTTCAACATTTTTAAGTGTATAATTCATTGGCATTATATATATTCACAGTGCTGTGCAACCATTACAACCATCTTCAGAACTGAATTTCTATACCTATTGAACGTAACCCCTTTTTCCCCTTTCCTCCCAGATACTTTTCACTACTATTCTATTTTCTGGTTCTACAAATTTCTCATTCTAGGTATTTTGGAAATTAACTCCTCGTCCAACATAGAGTTTAAAAATATTTTCATCCTTTTTTAGGTTTCCTTTCTATTCTGTTGATTTCTTTCTTTGCTGTGTGGAGCCATTTTAGTTTGATGTAGTCGCACTAGTTTATTTTATTTTTTACCTGTGTTTTTGGTTTTCATATCCAAGAAATGAGAGCTAAAATTTATGCCAGGAAGCTTTGCCTTTTATTTTCTTCTAGAAGTAATTTCAGATTATGTTTAGTATCTTATCCATTTTGAATTTGTTTTGTAGAAGTTGTAGGCATGCAATTCAATTATTACTATTTTTGCAAGTGAATATCCAGTTTTTGCATTACCATTCTTTAACAAATTGTCATTTCTCCTTTGTGTAGTTTCTGAAAGAAGGTCCAAAACAGAAATTAAACAACACACTCCTGAAAAACCAATGATTTAGACTAGAAATCAAAAGGGAAGTTAGAAAGTATCTTGAGACAAATAAAAGAAAAACACACACAAAATACCGAAACCCATGATATACTGAAAGTACAGTACTTAGAAATAAGTTTATAGTGAAAAAATCCTATAATAAAAGGAAGACAAACCGAAGCAAACTAAATTTATATGTAAAGGAAGTAAAACAAAATAACAAACTAAGCCCATATTTAGCATAAGCAAAGAAATTATTAAGATTATAATAGAAATAAATGAAATGTAAGCTAAGTATATAACAATCAATAAAATAAAGGGGAGTTTTATAAAGGGAAATAAAATTGACAAAACTTTAGTTATATCATGAAAAAGAGAGAAGGTTCGAATTAATAAAATCAGAAATGAATAAGGATACATTATAACTATACCACAGAGGTAAAAAATTTATATGAAATTTATATGGTATATAATGAAAATTTATATACCAACAAAGTGGATAACCTAGAAGAAATATGTAAATTCCTAGATAGATACGATCTAAACTGTGAAAAAACCTAAGTCTTAAAAGACCCATAATTTGTATTGAAACTGAATCAGAAATCTAAAAGCTTCCCAAAAGGAAAAGATCAGGACCTGATAGGTTCACTAATGAATTCCAAAAAATACTTAAATAATTAATGTTAGCTCTTCTCATGCTCTTGCCAGAAAACAAAGGATGGAAACATTTCTACTTTCTAACACCAGCATTCCACTGATATCAAAATCAGAAAAAAATACTACAAGAAGAGAAAATTACATATATATATATATATATATATATATATATATTTATGTATATATGAAAAGAGGTCCAACACATAAAGAGAGGTTAAGGGGAAGGTGATAAAAAAAGAAGTAAGAGCCGGTAAGATGGCTCAGCAGTGTAGGCGCCTGCCTGTCAGGCGCACGGGCCCGAGTTCGACTCCCGGAACCCACATACGAAAAAAGGGGCCGGTGATATCGCTCAGTGGCACGGGTGCCTGCTGGCGTGCGAGGTCCTGAGGTCCACCCCTGGTACCCACAAAAAAAAAAAAAAATTAAGAAATGTCCTGTACATGGCCAACACCCTATGATGAATTGATGAATGTAATCATTATTCTGCAAACACGTACTGATAAAAAATAAACAGAACAATAAAAATTACACTTCAATTTCTGTGATAAACATAGACATAAAAAATTTTAACAAAACACTAGTAAATTTAATTTAAAAGCACGTCGAAAGATCATCTACCATGATAAAGTGAGACTTGTCTCTAGAATGTAGGGATAATTAACTATACACGAATCCATTAATATGGTAGACCACATTAGGGATATGAAGGAAAAAATTATACAATCAACTCAACATAGTCAGAAAAAGCGCTTAAAATTTAATGGCTTTTCATGATTGAAATGGTAAATGAACTTAGTATAGAAAGAGTATGGGTCAACATATAAAGACCACATATGACAATCAGCAGCTAGAATGATGGTGAAAAATGTATCTTTCGGACATAAACTTTTAATTGATAGATAAAAATAGAAATCATATATATTTATGGTGTTCCATGTGACATTTCAATACATATCTGCATTGTGTAATGCTTAAAGAAGGGTAAAGGTATCTGTCTGGTTTTTTTTTTTTTTTTTTTTTGTGGGTACCGGGGGTCGACCTCAGGACCTCGCGCGCCAGCAGGCCCCTGTGCCGCTGAGCCATCTCACAGGCCGTATATCACTGGTCCTTTTTTCGTATGTGGGTTCCGGGAGTCGAACTCAGGCTCTCGCGCTTGCCAGGCAGGCGCTTGTGCCGCTGAGCCATCTCACAGGCCGTATCTGTCTTCTTAAACATTTATCACTTCTTTGTGGTAAAAACATTCAAATTTCTTTCTTCTACCTTTTTCAAATATGCTGTACATTATCACTATTTACAGTAATCCTACTGTGCAATAGCACATCAGAATTTCTTCCCCCTATCTAAATGTAACTTATATACATTGATCAACATTTTCTCATCCTTTTCCCCAACTGTTTCGGGCCTCTGATAGTAGCATTCTACTCTCGACTACTAAAATATCAGGTCTTTTTTAGATTGATGTTGAGTGAGCTCATGTGATACTTGTTTGTCTATACCCAGCTTATTTCACTTAGCGTAGTGATCTTTATCTCCATGGTTTTCTGTGGCAAATTACAGGAGTTTATTCATTCTTATGGATGAATAGTACTCCATTTTGTATAAATACTATGATTTCATTATCCCTTCATCGATTGATGGACACTTAAGTTGTTTCTGTTCTTGGCTATTGTGCATAGTGATACAGTGAACAGGGAAATGCAGTTGTGTGTTTGGCATATTTCACTCCTTTTTTTTTTTTTTTTTTTTTTTTTTTTGTGGGTACCGGGGGGTCGACCTCAGGACCTCGCGCGCCAACAGGCACCCGTGCCGCTGAGCGATATCACCGGCCCCTTTTTCGTATGTGGGATCCGGGAGTCGAACTCGGGCCCTCGCGCTTGCAAGGCAGGCGCTTATGCCGCTGAGCCATCTCACCGGCCCATATTTCACTCCTTTTGAATATATCCTCAGCAGTGAAATTGCCAGATCACTTGACAGTTGTATTTTTCATTATTTGAGGAACCTCAATAATGTTTTCCATAAGGCCTATACTAATTTACATTCCCAATAATGTAAAAATTTCCCCTTTTCTCCATAAGCTTATTAACATTTGTCATCTTTTATCTTTTTTCAATAATAACAATTCTAACTAGTGAAATGATATCTGACTGTGCTTTTGATTTGCATTTCCTTGACGATTAGTGTATTAGTCAGCTTCTGTTTGCTGGGACCAAACACCCGATGTCTACAACTTAAAGGAGGAGAGGTTTAATTCAGCTCACAGTCTCAGGGATTCAGCAAATAGTTGCTAGCTCCAAAACAGGAACATTATAGTGGAAGGATGTGGAGGAGCAAAGCTGCCTTATTTCATGGAAGTGGGGAAGACAGCAGCTGAGCAGCATCAGAGAGGAAGGGGCTGGGGACCAGATATACTACTTCAGATCACACCTCCATGACCCACCCAGAAATGTGCTTCACCAATGCCCCCAAGTACATACCAAAACCGATCAAGTCGACACAATTAAGATAAACTATCAAAAATAGTGGTGAGGGGAACCTCTTCCTATGCCTTTTGGACATTTGTATACTTCCTTTTCTGAAATATCTACTTAGGTCTACAATCAGTTCTTTATTTTGTTGCTATTGAGGTGTTTCTATTTCTTATATATTTTGGATATTGAGATGTGTGAGATATATAGTTGAGAAATATTTTCTGCCATGTTGGTAGGTTTTCTTTTCACACTGCTGATTATTTACTTTGCTGTGCAGAAACCTTTTGGTTTGAGGTAATCTCATTTGTCTATTTTACCTATTGTTTCCTGTAACTTGGGGTTTTGTCAAAAATCTCCTCACGTGTTCAAATATTCTAAGATGTTTATTCTTGTTTCATATTTCTTCTAGTAACTTCATGTCATATTAATCCATTTTGAGTAGATTTTTAACTGGTGGTGGGGGCTAGTTTCATTCTTATGTATGTGAATATACAATTTTCTTAACACAATTTCTTGAAAAGATTTTTTGTTTCAGCAATGTATGCTCTTAGCATCTTTGTTGAAAATCAGTTAGTTATAGATGCAGTGGGTTAGAGCTTCTATTCATCTACGTGTCTATTTTTAAACCAAAACCATGATGTTTGGGTTATAGCAGCTTTGTAGTATATTTTTAATCAGGTAATACAATGCCTGCTGATTTTTTGTTTGTTTGTTTTACTATGTTTGCTCCCATTTATTTTGACTATTAGAGATTTTTTGTGGTTTGATACAAAGTTTAGGATTATTTTCTTCCAGTTTTGTTAAGATTGTCATTGCTATATAGATTGTATTGAATCTGCATATTCTTTTCATTAATAAAAATATTTTAACAATATTGATTTTTCCAATACATGAATGCAGGTTGTCTTTCCATTTTTGTGTGTATCTTCTTTGCATTTTTAAATCAATGTCTTATAGTTTTCATTGTAATATATACCTTTCATTTCTTTGGTTAAATTTACTCCTAGATATTTTTGTAGCTATTGCAAATGATACTGCATTTTAATTTTTATTTCAGAGAATTCTGTTTACTTTGTATGTTGATTTTGTATCCTGAAATGTTGCTGAATTTATTGGTTGTAAGTTTTTGGTGGATTCTTTGACATTATCTATATAAGATTAATGTTATTTGCATGCAAAAACAATTTGATTTCCTCTTTTCCAATTTGGTTAGCTTTACTTTATTTCTCTTACTTGGTTGTTCTGGCTGTGATGTCAACTATTATGCTGAACAAAAACAGTGAGGTAGACATCCTTGTCTTATTCTAGGTCTTAGAGAGAAAGCTTTCAGATTTTCTCATTTCAGCGTAGGTTAACTATTTGCTTATTACACATGGCCTTTATTAAGTTGAGGTATGTTCCTTCTATACCAAATTTGTTCAGTATCTTTATCATGAAGGGGTGTTGAATTTGATCAAATGTTTTTTTTTTTGTGGGTACTGGGGGTCAACCTCAGGACCTCACGCACCAGCAGGTGCCCGTGCCACTGAGAGATATCACCGGCCCTTTTTTCGTATGTGGGTTCCGGGAGTTGAACTCTGGCCCTCGCGCTTGCCAGGCAGGCGCTTACGCTGCTGAGCCATCTCACCGGCTCTATCAAATGCTTTTTTATGCATCTGTAGAAAAGATCATGTGGTTTTTGTCCTCCATTTTGCTGATGTGTTGTATTACATTTATTCATTTTCATATTTTGAATCATCTTTTCATCAATGGGATGAATCCCCCTCAATCTTGGTGAACAATCTTTTCATGTTGGATTTCACCCGGTAGTATTTCTTTAAAGATTTTTGTATCTATGTTCCTCAAGAATTTTGGCTTGTAGTATTAATTTTTCTCTTTTATTTTTTCCAGTTTTGGTATTAGGGTATGTTTGTCTAAAAGATTTAAGTCAGAAGTTTACTTATTTGCAACTTTTGAAAAATTTTAAGAAAAATGTTACATGTTCTTTCTGGAGATTTTGGTAGAATTTAGCAGTAAATCTATCTGGTTCTGGACATTTCTTTGATGTATATTCATGATTCCATCTAGGTAAGGTGTATGTGTCCAGGAAATTCTCCATCTGTCTACATTATCAAATTTTGTGACATACACTTGTGCATAACAATATCTAAAGATCCTTTCAATATATGTGTTTTCAGGTGTAACATTTCCTGTTACATTTTCAATTATAGTTCAGTCTTCTATTTTTCCATAGTCTAGCTAATTGCTTATTAATTTTATCTTTTGAAAACTCAGATATTCACTTAATTGATCTTTTGTATTGCATTTTGCTATTTTATTTATTTCTGATATGATTTTATTATTTTTTCCTTCTGCAAACTATGAATTTTATTTATTCTTGTCTTTGCAATTCCTTGATGTGTACTTATTGATTTTTTAGGTTCTTTCTACTTTGTTGATATAGGCATAGTTTGTTCTTAATCTTCATCTTTGTACTTTCTTTTTTCAATGTCCTATATGTTTTAGTACACTGGGTTTCATTTCTTTAAAGATATTTTTAAATTTCTCTATAAATTTATTCATGAACCCATTGGTTGTTTAGAATTTTCTTTTTTGTTTTTTTTGTTTTTTTTTTTTTTTTTGGTGGGTACCTGGGGTCGACTTCAGGATCTCGCGCACCAGCAGGCCCCTGTGCCGCTGAGCGATATCACCGGCCCTTTCTTCATATGTGGGTTCCGGGAGTCGAACTCGGGCCCTCGCGCTTGCCAGGCAGGCGCTTGTGCCGCTGAGCCATCTCACCGGCCCTTGTTTTTAAATTTGAAGTATTTATATAATTTTTCAAAATATTGTTATTTGTTTCTAATTTTGTTGTGCTTTTGTTCAAAAATACTGAATACAGCTTTAGTATTTTTTAATTTGTTGAGACTTGTCTTTTGTCTTATCATATGATCTATCCTGGACAATGTTCCATTTGTAAATTAGACAAATGTGCATTTTGGAGCTGTTGAACACAACATTCTTTGGATGTCTGTTAGATCCATTTGATTTATAGTACAATTTGCTTTTTTATATTTGGATGTTCTTGTGTTGAGTGTATATATATATATATATATATATATATATATATAATGTTCTGTTGCTGAATTGACCCCTTTATCATTATATTTTTTTTGTCTCTTTTTACTATGTCTCTGTTACCTCAGAATTCTATATTTTCTTGATATAAATATTGCCCACTTCTATTTGGGTACAATTTGCAGAGAATACATTATTTCATCTCTTTGCTTTCAGTCCATGTGTGCCCTGAGAAGTGAAGTGAATTTCCTGTAAGCAACATATAATGAGATCTTGCCTTTTATACATTCAGTTGCTGTGTATCTTTTGACTGGAAAACTTAATCTATGGATATTTAAGGTAATTATCAATAAGTAAGGTCATTCTACAATCCTTTTGTGCGTTGATTTTTAGGGTTTTTTCAAATTTTTATTTGTATTACTACATGATTGCAGTACATAATCACATTTCTCTTGGGGAGGTATTACATGCACAAAACACATCCCCTTCTTCTTCTCTCCCTTCCTCCTCTGCATGTATTTTGGTTCCTTTGTTTTATTAGAGTTTCCTTCTTTTACCCCTCTTGAAGTTTTCCTTTGTGGTTTAGTTATTTACTGTAGGAGTATGTTTTGACTCTATGCTTATAATTTTATTTGCATATTATATTATAAACTTTTGCTTTGTGATTACCACAGTCTTAGAAAAACAACCTTTGATAAAAACAATTTATTTAAAATCAAAAGATTCATAACATTATGGTAAAGATAAGAAAAGAAATAAAAAGGCAGAAAAAATATACTAATAAAAATTTCACACTTAGATTCCCTTCCTCCCTACATTTTGAGTTCTTCATATCCCATTTTACATCTGTCTATATTAGCTCTTACATACCGATGTAGTTATTATGTCAGCATTTTAGTTATTATACTAAAATATGAATAAACATAGAAATATAGAAAGAATTATTCTTAATCATGACTTTATAGTTTAAACAATTAAGATGTTGTGTTGGATTACACAGTTAGTGGACAGTGAGTAAATAAATACAGGTTTTCAGATAAAATAGTCATTCTTCTCCAAAGTTCCTAATAATAGTTTTCTCAAGTAATTTCCCAAAACTGTCAGGTTTGAGAAAATCCTACAAAGAGAAATAATATCAACATATAACACAAGTCAGAATCATAGAGGTATATATATATATTTATGTGTGTGCATGTATATACATACACATGTATATAAGTGAGTTTGTATGTACATACAGATATCTTGAATGGGTTCTATTCATTAACTCCAATTTTGGTTTGTTTGTTTGTTTGTTTGTTTTTGAGGTAGGGTCTCACCTTGTAGTTCAGATTGGCCTTGAACTCATTATTTAGCCCAGTCTGGCCTCGAACTCATGGTAGTACGCCTGCCTCAGCCTCCTGAGTGCTCATTAACTCTATTTTTTGTTTTCTCAGTGCTGGGGATAGAACCCCAAACCTCCCCCATGCTAGGTAAGCATCCACTGAGCTACAATCTCAACTATTGATTAACTCTTATAATGTAACATAGTTGAGGCTACTGATGTCTCTTCAGAAAATATATGTCTACACACTTAGGACATGAGCAGTTCTAGATCCTGTATCCAGATGAAGTGGTTTCACTTATTTTTTACAATAATAATATAGTACATACTAAATGTTTTATACCTTTGACTTGGACATGAAATAATAAACATGAAGGACAGGCTTGCCACAAGTGCCTTAAGCTGGATCAAATTCTTGGACTAAAAACAATGAGTAACAGACAAGGAATATTAATTTTTCATACAAAAATAATGATAATGCCTTGGCCATCTACAGGTGATGTCAGAGTTTGGGACCAAAGAACAAGTGCAACAAGGTAGGACTCTGTGGAGACTGCTGCTAGTTATTCCAGTAGTTGTCAGAGTTTTTGTGGGCTTTGCAATCAGAGCGTACATAGCCTACTTTCTCTAAGTCATTGCAATGCAGGCCAATGTAATTAATTTTAATGAATTGATTACCCACTGTGTTGCTCTGGGCTATAATCTATTTTTTTTAATGAACATGACTGGGAAGTTCAATTTCACATGAAAATAACTGTAGGGAAACAAGCCAAATGAATCATTTCTGACTCCTTCCCATGGTACTTACTACAATAGGACCATATTATTGTCATAGTTATTTATTACAGTAGATAAACTTCGTGTGAGTTTTTGTGACATTGATGATACTGTTATATAAATGCATGCTACTAACTAAATATCGACACAAATATCATTTATGGAATAAAACAACTAAGCCAATCATAACATGATAATCTCAGTTGCATCTGGGCTGTGAATAATTTGCTGAAAATATGACATTATAAAAAAGGATTTGGAAAGGCTACATCAGGCACAATTCCAAAGTAAAAAAGTACTTTTCAGAAATTCAACTGAATGACAAATTGATTGGTCACTAGGGATTTCCCATCATACAGGTAAAAATTTCCTGTAACAGAATCTGCTCCAAATATATGTTTCCTCTGGTAAGTGTATTTCTCATTACATGCAAACTCACTGCTTATCCATTAGCATGAATTCACCATCGGGATTCCTATAGGATGCATCAGAAAAAATGAGTAGATTTAACTTCACTCTGGAATTTTTTCAACTCTCTTCAGCATTGAGTGATATTTTTTTCACTTCGGCCCAAGTGTTTAACTTCCCTATAGAAAACCTCTAATACCACTTCAAAATAAAATGTTTATCTCCTGATTGTCTTACAAATGAGATGACAGAATCTAGACTAGTTCACTGGCATCTATATGAAATTCCAAATCTCTCCTATTACTTAACACAATGCATAGTTTTCTTACGGTCTTCAGTCCACATTAAAAAAAATGCTTCTGACTGGGCATGGTGGTTTTGTACTGTGTCAACTTAGCTAAATGTTCAACATGTATAGTTCTGGGTTTGAGTTTACCACAAGAGCACTATAACTACATTGGAAATTAGATGTAAAATATGAACCATAATATTCTAAATTTTTGTACAGGATTCTAAATCCTGGAGAGGATTGCACATGTTATTTCTGATCTTTCAGCCCATCTAGTTGGCAAAAGACAACAGCTGATCCCATAGTTCTGATTTCTACTACAGCTCTACCTTCAACTTCTCCAAGTCAAAGATGTATCTCTAGTAATTTTTGTATAAATCCATGGCAATGACATCAGCTCATTCTGCAAGTTAACTGTATTACTGGCAACACAGTGATGAGAAACATACATGAATTTCAGTTTATCTTTGTAAATTCTTTTGGTTCTTACAGATTCTAATTTGTTCTGATGTGTTCCATTTTGTTCATGCTCCCCGAAGCCCCAGTATGACATCCAACTTTTCTTCTCAACTCTTGCACTGCTAATTAAGCAACTTCAGGCATATCACACTACACAGAGACAACAGCCTTTCACAGAAATTATTTTATAATGCAACACACATTTATTTTAATGCATGACAATGAAAATTAGGAAAATAGAAAAGGAAGCAGTCTTCAGGCAAATCAAAATGACCAAGGGTATTAAATAGTCAACTATGGGATAGACTACAATGAGAAGACTTGCTGTGCTGTGCCCATAGGTTAAGTGTCCTCACCAGATATGGGTGCCCCAGCAGGATTTTCAGACAGTCTTCTTGCCACCTATATTGTTCTAATTTCCTCTCACCCAAAATATGGCATTCCAGAAATTCTTTGCACTTTTCGTCTTTAACCAAGTACTCCTCAACAAATTGTATGAGATCATTTTCACCAGCCTGAGAAGCTGAGGTCTTCATGTCTTCCATGATCCTAGTTAACCCATCTTCCAGATTCACAACATATGTTAGGCCTTCTTCCAGATTTCTCAGATGACCTATGTTGGCCCTCTGAATAAATGGAATCCTGATGGTACCCTTGATTCTTCTTAGAAATATTAAGAACTCCTTTGATGGCTCCCACTTCACCTCAGCCACATCATAGGACAGGGCAAAAAGAGGCATCCCTGTCAATTCAGTGAAGTAGTGGACCAGAGTTAAATAGACATCACTGATATACATCTGGTAAGCTGCAACATGGTTAATACTATTTGCACATTATGCGGAAAAGGGGTTACGAGTCTGTTATTCCATTTCAGCTTAAGGAAATCCATCCATAAAATGTGCTGAGAAATTTTCATCAGTGTTCAGTTATGTAAGATTTATCCCCTGCATAAGCCCCAATTTTTTAACCCTCAGTGTTTCTGCATCTCTGAACAGTAACTGAAACATTATTTTACACATACCATAAGAAGGATTGTCCTTATATGAAAGAAGGTACTACCACAACCTAAAATACTGCTGCTTTTCTGGACAATTCCGAATAACATTGTAACACTTTTGGTAAATTAGAAATGTATGAGTGGTAGGTAGCTTCTAAATACTAATTTTATAAGAAATATAAATTGCTGTTTTTCCATTTACTAGCTAGGCCATTTGGCATTCTTTTAAATGAAGATCTTACTATGTTTTAGCCCAGGGCAAAGCTTTGACCTTTTCAATATTCCATAATTAGATTGGCTGCAATTCTACTTTGCCTCCTGTTTACAGTTTAAGCAGCCTCTGGGAAAGGGGCAGACTGGCCAGCTGTTCACAGTTGAAAATATTTTAAAGGTCAAAGAAATAGAGCATTTAGCTGTCTATTCTACTGAAATGTATTCACTTTTTTCATGCGAATCTAAAGAAACAGGAAATGCATTGTCTCTAAAACAAAGATGACATTTTGCCACTTCATTTCAGAAAATTCTCAACTGACCTAGTTGTGTGTCTTGACCCTTAGACAAAGAGTAGCTTGCTTTTCAAACTATTTTGGTATGTCTCTTTCTTGGGTCACCCCTCCTCCCACATGGAACATCATGCCTTTATCTTGTACTCTGAATAACTACAATGAAGACAACAATACGCAGTGTATTAATTATTGTAACTCTCCTACTAACCTGTTTGGAAACTCTGTTTTATTGTTATTTCTATTTTTTCTCTTTAAAATAAAAAATAAAACAAGGAGGATACCTAAGCAAAGGTTAAAGAAACATTTAATTGCTTCCATATAATAAGATGAATTAAGTGATGTCTGGTTTGTGAAGTAGTCATGTTTCAAGAAATGCAAATGTTGCTAGAGTGGATTGCTGTGGTTAACAAAATTTGTATGCTTAACTGCAATTCTTTAGTTTCAATGCTTGTTTCTAAACTATTTATGTAAATAAATTTTCCTCTTAGCGAGTAAATTCCAATAAATGTCATAGAATGCTGCTTTGGTAGTTGAGGCCATCATATCAACATCAAGAGTGATATTTTTTATGATTGGATTTGGAGAAGATATAAATTTCCAAGGGAAGTACTGGCCTCAGCATATAATCTGAAGTTGTTTTGGTTTTTGCTTCATTCTTTTCTTTTTCAGTCAGCCAAATAATAAGAAAGAAAATTTATAAAAGGAATTTTTCAATGATAAATAAAGTATGCAAATAGTATTCACAGATAAATTAATATTCTGGTTACACTGAACTTAGTTAATTGAGATTTTACAAATTAGAGGTAAATATAGATAGTGTTACTTGAATTTGAAAAACAAAAATATACTTTGCCATTGAGAAAAAAATTCTTCGAGAATTAATGAGAGGCCCAGAACTATATAATTAGCTGTGTCAATCTCTTACTTTATTGAATGGGCATGTTAAAATATGTTATGTTATTAGATTAAGTTTTTTCTGGGATTAAAATTTGCCTTTGTGTTTTAAGTATACTAGAAAAGATTTAGGGTTATTTCTGCAAAGTAGCAGCTGGGTACCTTGCCAAGATGTCTGAATGTGAACTGTATGGAGGGAGCTCTTATTCTATCTACCTCAAAAAGAATACATAAACAAATTTGATAAGTGTAACTTGTGGAAAGATTTGCAAGAGAGTAGGAAAGATTCCCATTTTCCCCAAGCCCTGCAGTAGTTGAAAACAGCTAAGGGCAATGACCCTGCAGTGTTACAAAATCATGCTTCCCTAGGATTCCCGGACAGACAGATGTTATGGCATGAGCCACAAGTTAATAAATTTCACCAGGATTACATGTTCATCTGAGAGAGAAGAGTAGAACAACCAGAAGAAACACTGCAAAATCTGACAATTATAGAGGTTCCAAGAAAACTTGGACATACACAATATTTCAAATTACTGCTGGAAATACATCTTCAGGAATGCTTTGGAGTCCTCCACTCAAGTAAGAAGTACTGTGAATTTGTCTAGAAAAACTACTCTGAGATAAGAATAAAAATAAGAGTGATTTGTCCAGAAGTCATCAGACCTGGGCTCTTAGGGCCATTCATCAAAAAAAAAAAAAATTGTCACTGTGACCGTGAAAGATTTCTACAAATCAACATGTTCAGAGAAACACTATTCATAAATTTCATCTAGTTGAGAAATGATAGCAAGTGATTACTTTTGTGTTTCTAGATATGTCATAAAATAAGAAAGAACCTATACCAATAGAACAACCCTTCTTGTCTCTCTACCCATGGATAAGTAGCATTCATTGACTATCTTGGGTATAGATGGTTACATTTCTTTGTTTGCTTGCTTCACACTTTTTAATGAGTCATTATTGGTTATACAGATTAATGGAGTTCTGTGGAAGGGCCCCATGTTGCCATCCCCCTGACCCAAGTGTGATTGTGTTTACTTATGAGCGGTGAAGGCTGTATGGAGGTGACTTCCCTAAATTGGCTTTCAGTTTAATTAGTGAGTCTGGCTAAGGCTGTGTACGTATCTTCATGAAAGCAGGTGGCTGATGATGGACTAGCATTGTTATCATCAGTGGCTATGGTGGAGCTCAGACAGATGAGCTGTGATACAGTAATAGGGCTAAGGTATGAAATAACGTCTCTGCCGAGTCCTGCATGACTCCAGAGGAAAATTCCTTCTCAGAATTGGCTACAAAGCAGGTTACACATTAACCATAACTAAAATCTGGCTGTTTCTGTCCCTTCAGCAAGAATACTTTGTTCCCTCTATTACAAGCCTCTCCAGGCTCTCCACTTGTCTAGCACGCCCAGTTGCAATCCTCTCATATTTTCCCCAATGAATACAAAGGTTCTGGGTGGCTCATGGCCTTTTGTTCCCCAAGAACAACTGGTCATCCCAGATCCCTGCTACAGCCCTATTTTGTCTCTTGCTCTTTCTTCCCACCGTGCACCATAACTCCAGGCAGGAGATTGAAGTCCACCACAGAGGTCTCTGATAGAGTTTGTTTTGTCATATTCATACAAGCACATATCATTAAAATATTATTAAAGATTATCTTCACACTTCCTTCACTCCTTTGACATGATCTCCTACTAGTTTCCCATTTTGATTTTGAGTGTCAATGGGCATATTTCAATCATGTTCATCTCACCAATTACCTATCACTACATCCCTCCCCTTCCCCTTTCTCATTCCTTTTGTCTAATAGTAGTCTCTTTTCAACGTTCTTGTGATTGATTTTAGATTCCACATATTAGGAAGAACATGCAATATTTGTCCTTCTGTGTCTGGTTTGTTTCAATCCACATGATGATCTTCAGAACATCCATATTTATGCAAATGATAAAATTGTGTTTTTTATGGATGAATAATACATCACTGATGTATATCACATTTTCTTTATCGATTCGTCTATTTATGGGCACCTACGATGTTTCCATATCTTGGCTCTTGTGAATTATACTTCAATAAACATGGATATGCAGGTATCCCTGTAGTATGGTGACTTTAATTCCTTCAGGGATATACCAAGGAGAGAGAGAGATGGATGGTAGCTATAGTTTTGTGTTTTTTATATTCTTGGTGCTAGCCATTCCAACTGTAGTGAGATGGAATCTCAATGTATTATTGCTTTGAATTTCCCTTATGGATATTGACCCTTTCAAATTCTTCTTTTGAGAAGTGTCCGTTCAATTCATGCACATTTATTGATTGAGCTATTTGATTTTTTGATATTAAGATTTTTTAGTTCTTTATATATTTTAGAGGTTAATTCTCTATCAGAAGAGTGAGTGGCAAAGATTTTCCCACCTTATGTAAACTGTTTTTTCACTCTGTTGATTTTTTTCCTTTGCTATACATACACTTTGTAACTTAATATAGTTTCATTTGTTGATTATTGCTGTTATTTCTTATGCTATTGGAGGCCTATTTAGGAAGACTTTGTGCCTATTGCTTCAAGTGTTTTCCCTAAGTTTTCTTTTAGCACTTTCAAAGCTTCAGGTTTTATATCTAGGTATGTGATCCATATTGAATCATATTGAACCATTGTACAATGAGAGGGATGGATCTAGTTTCAGTTTTCTACAATGTGTATGTGGATCTCCCAGCACCATTTGATAAGGAGCTGTTTTTTTGTTTGTTTTATTTTGTTTTTTTTTTTCAGCATATATTTTGGCTCTTTCATCCACAATGAAATGGTTGTAGTTGTGTGGATTTGTTTCTGTGTTTACTATTCTGTTCCATTTGTTCATGTGTCTATTTTTTCTTCTAGTACTATGCTGGTTTTGTCAGTATGGCTTTGCAATATAATTTAAAATCAGGTTTTGTGATGCCTTCAGCCTTGCTCCTTTTGGTGAGTATTCCTTTTGGTTATTCTGGGTCTTCTATGTTTCCATATTAATTTGAGGATTTTTTTTGTAGTTTTCAGAAGCATATTGTTGATATTTTCATGGTGATTGCATTAAATCTATAGATTGCTTTTGGTAATATGGGCAGTTTAACAATACTAATTCTGGCAATCCATTAATGTGGGATGTCTTTCCTTCTTCTAGTGGCATTTTCAATTTCTTTTTTCAGTGTGCTGAAATTTTCATTGCAGAGATGTTTTATCTTCTTGATTAGATTTCTCCGTAGGTGTTTTGAATATATTTTGAATGGATGTATTTTCTGATTTCCTTATCAGCTAGTTCACTAGTGTCAATAGTGTCTAGATAATCTTGCTTAGTTTTAAAAGCTGATGCTATATCCTGTTCCCTTGGTGAATTTGTTTATTAGCTCTGAAATTATTTTGGTTGAATTTTTTGGGTCTTCTAAGATCATAGTATCTGCAAACAAGAATGATTTTTCTTCCTTTCCATTTTTATCCATCATATTTGTTTCTCTTATTTAATTGCTCAAGCTAAAATTTCAAGAAATATATTGAATAAGAGTGGTGCAAGTGGACAACCTTGACCTTTTCCTGATTTTAAAGAAAATGCATTTTTTTTTTCATTTAGAATAATGGTGGTTGTGGGTCTCTCCTATATGGCCTTTAGTATATAGAAGAATGATCTTTTAATACTTAGTATCCTCGGGGTTTTTATCATGAAGGGACACTGAATTTTGTCACAGGCTTTTTGTTAATCTTGTGAGATGATTGTTTAATTTTTGTCTTTGATTATATCGATTTTGTTATGTTGAACAATTATTGCATCCCTGGAATGAAGCCAACATTGTCATGTTGTGTATGATCTTTTTAATGTGTTGTTGAGTCCTGTTTGCAAGCATTTATTAAGGATTTTTGCAATTATGTTCATCATGGATGTTGTCCTATAGTTTTCTCTTTTTGTTTTGTTCTTGTATGGTTTTAGTATTAGGGTGATATTGGTCTCATAGAGTTAGTTTGGAGTACTTGCCTTTCTTTTTCATGAAATAGTTTGAGTAGCAATGGATTAATTTTTCTTTAAATGTGCATTAAAATACAACAGTGAGTCCATCTGGTCTTGGGCTTTTCATTGTTAGGGGACATTTTTGTTATTGCTTCAATCTCATTGTTATTGCTTCAATCTCATAAACGTCTGTTTAGACGTTTTATATCCTTTTGGTTCAGTTTTGACAGCTGGTATGTATTTAGAAATTTATACAATTTTTCTAGATTATGTAAGCTATTAGAATATAGGTTTTCAAAGTAGTCCCTAAAAATCCTCTGGATTTTAGTAGTGTCTGTTGTAACTCCCCCTTTTTGCCTTTAATTGTACTAGCTTGCATCTTCTGTCTTTGTTTTGGTTTGGCTAAGGAATTTTCCATATTAGCTACCTTTTAAAAAAACCAGCCATGTTTCATTGGCAATGCACTGTTCCTTTAGTCTCTGTCTCATTAATTTTGGCTCTGGCCTTTCTCATTTCCTTCAGTTGGATTTGGTTTTTGTTTGTTAGAACTTGAGATACAGCATTTACTTGTTTATTTCAGATCTCTCTAGTTTTTTGATGTAGACACTCATATATATATATAAACGTTTTGTTTCTGTTTTATATTTTGTATATCCTATCTGATGATAAAGGTGAAGAATTGAAGCCACCCATTATCATTGTATTGAGACCTATGCTTCCTTTATGCTGAGAACTGCTTTTCAATGAAAATGAGCACAACTATGTTTGGAGAATAGGTACCTATAATGTAATATCTTCTTGTGATGTATTCCTTTTACTAAATAAGAGAAAATTCTCCAAATTTTGAGAAAGATGTAGGCAGCAATGCGCAGGAGTCGTTTATTTTCCCAAGCAGGCATAACCAGAAAATAACCTCCCCATGTCACATTATAGTTAAATGGGCCAGAATACAGTAGAAAGAAAGAAACTGAGAGCTACAAGTGAGAAACACCAAGTCATTTATAAAGACAAACTTGTCATAATGACTTTGGGCTTCTCTGCTGAAACTCGAAAGACCAAGAGGACATGGAACAATGTATTTCAAGTCCTTAAATAAAGTAACTACCAATCTAGATCGGTATATCTGGCAAATCTACCCTTCAAACTTGAAAGAGAAATAAAAACATTCTAAGATAAGCATAAAGAAATTCATGATCACTCAACCAACTTTGCAGAAGATACATTGCATAGAAGAGAATGAGGAAAAAAGCAACTGAGAATTAGGAAATAATCAAAAATTTTAAAAAAAGAGTGACATAATTTAGTACAAATATCTCTTGATAACCCTGAAAGTAAAAGGTCTTAATTGGCTAATTAAAAGACACAGACTGGCAGATTGGATTAAAACAGAATTCTCAACACTTTCCTTTTTACAAGAAACACACCTCACTAGCAGACAGAGAGAGACCAAAAGTCAAAGGATAGAAAACAATATTCTATGCAAATGGAACCTGAAAGCAAGCAAATAGCTACACTTATATGTGACAAAGCAGGCTTCAAGACAAAACTAGCCAGAAGTTACAAAGGAGGCCTCTATATTCCTTTTCTATGTCTCTATTGATAAATGTTAGACAAGGCTTTGCTAGGTGCAATTATTTATTGGGGACCTGACTAGCAAGTGCATGCATTTCCTTTCAAGTATGCTAGAAACACAATTGAGATTAAGGAAGTCAAGACTGCAGCTTAATTCCCAGAATTAGATAGTTAGACTATTTAGTGTGCCTCTGAAGGAAATAATTAAAAAATATGTGGGTGAACATGATAATAATTTAGATAAGAAATTCTATCATGTCTGTGATTTACATTTAGAGTGGTCTCACAGGAAAGATTTTACTATTTCATAGTCCAGAATTATACATGAGAGAAAAGAAGGAAGTACAGTATTTTAACTAAATAACTAGATTACCCATACTGAATATTGTGTTAAATTGTAGAGTCTGATATATATGGTGTCATTTTAAGTTAAATGTTTAACATGATATTGTCTTCCTAGTGTGAGAAGCTGAAAAAGTAAATAAGATCCAAAAAGTACAATAGATATTGTAAAATGGGAAGAAACTTCAAAAGGAAAGAGAAACTGGGATGGGGGAATGGAGAAAAGAAGGAAGAGGATAGCAAAAGTAATATATATATATGTATATATATATATATATGTATATATATATGATAGTTAAGATAGTTATACTACTAATTCCTCTTAGTTCATTGAAAAGAAAGGTTTGTGCTAATATTGTTTGGACAATTAAATGCTGATATCTTGTACTCTGAATAACTAATTTAAAGATAACAGTATGCAATGTATTAACCATTATTACCCTCCTATTAACTTGTTTTGAAATTTTGGTTTTTTTCCTCTTAAAAAAAAGTTAAATGTTTAAGTATGAACCTGTTAATGTTATAGAGCTTATATATTTATATGATATTTTAGAGGCATTGTACATGATTTACTGTTTGTGTTTTATTACATAAATTATGATATTATTTCTATATAATTTAAAATCTTAAAATTCATGCATATGTCAACTGAAAATGACTCTATTTACTTGTATGTGTCTATAAAATGATACACAGTGTACATAATTTTATTTTTACTTGTATGGTTTATGTATAATATGCTATTCTCATGTTTAAAATGATTTTTAAAATTTAGGCTGTTTGCTTTTTTCATTGTGGAGTTTCAACTCTGCTTTCTATATGCTGAATAGTAATTCTTTATCAGATGTATGATTTGAAAATATATTTCTCTTTGTCTAACTTGTATTTTCATTTTCTTGATGATATTGTTTAGAGCAGAAAGTATTTTCATTTAATGTATTCCAGTTTATCTATTTTTATGATTTGCACTTTTTATGTCATAGATAAGAAACTATTGTCTAACACAAGGTCATGTAGTATCGCTAAGTTTTTTCCATGAACTGTATAGTGGTAACACTCACATCTATGTCAATAATCCATTTTTAATTAGTTTTTGTATTGTGTGGAGAAGGACTCCAACTTCATTTTTCTTTACATGTGGATAGTCAATTGCTCCTGTAACATTTGTTCAAAAGAATAGTGTTTCTTTCTTATATTGTTGAGAATAATTTTCACCTTGACTTTAAAGATTTATTTTGGAACTTTCAATTCTACTGCATTGATATACATGTCTATCTTTATTTCATTACACTGCCATGACTATTTCATCTTTGAAACTATGAAATGTAAGCCCTACAGCTTTTATTGCTTTTTATTTTAAAACATTTTAACTAAACTGAACCTTTTGCATTTTCATATAAATTTAGTCTATTGATTTCTGCAATATGTATCTGATATGTTGACAAGAATTATGTTAAATGTACAAATCATGTTGGGGGAGTATTGTCTTCTTAACATGTAATTTTAAGTCTTCCAATCCATAAACATGGGATTTTGTTTTAATTGTGTCTTCTTTTGTTTCATTACTCAGATTTGTCATTCTCAGTCTACAAGTCTTACATTTTCTTAGAGTTATTTCTAGTTTTCTTTGATGTTATTGTAAATGCATTTTTCTTAATTTAATTTTCCTATTGTTCATTGCTAATACAGAGAACACAATTTCTTCTCTTATATTGATCTTGTATCATGAAAACTTACTCAACTCATATTAGTTCTGACAATGTTTTAGTAGTTTCCTTAGGATTTTCCATATAAAACATTATTTCTGCTAAAACTACATATTGTCATATTTTTTTCTTTCCACACTTGTTGCCCTTAATTTCCTTTTATTGCCTAATTAAAATGGCTGCAAGTTCCAACATGATATTATATTTGGCAAAAGCAGACATCTATGACATCTTCTTAATTATGGGGGTTAGCATTCGGTCTTTTACCATAAAGTGTTAATTTAACTGAGTTGTTTTTATAGGTGTATATCTATATACCTATATTAGGATGATTAAATTTATTTTTATTTCTACTTAGAAATATGTTTCTTTTTCTTAATGGTGAAATGGTTCTGGGTTTTGTCAAATGACTGTTCTGTGTCTATTGAAATGGTTGTGTGTTTTTGTTCTTTGATCTGTTAATGTGGTATATTTTATTCATTTGTTTTTAACTTTTCATCAATGTTTCATTTCTTGGATAAATCCCACTCAATCATAATGCATAATCCTCAGATTTCTATTTGTTTGCTTTTCTAGCCATTTTGTGTAGAATTTTAGCATCTGTACTCATTATGTTTATTGGTTTCTAGTTTTCTTATGATGACACATCTGATTTTTGCATTCAGAATAATTATACTCTACAAGGATTTTTTTTCTCCTTTTATGCTTCCTGGAAGAGTTTTTGAGGAACTGGCTCTCATTCTCTTTAATTTTTTTCTAGAACTCACCAGTGACATTCTCTAGACTTGAGAATTTCTTCACGCTCAATTCTTTAATATTAGTTTTACTTTTATTACATGTCTAATAAGATTTCCAGGTTTTTAGCCAATTTTGATAGAATTAAAATAGGAAAATTCTTTGGGTTTCCTTATATATCTTATGTATTGGTAGCGGTGGTGGGATTTTCAAGACTATCCCTGACTCACAAAATATTGTGGTTGGGGAAGGAAAAAGATAAAACAGTTGGAGAGAGGAACCTTTTATTCCTGGATGGCCTCATGGTCACCCATGATATGAAGCAAGAGCTATGCAGAAATTAATTACTAAATGTGAAAGTTACCAGTGTAGTTTAGAGATGGATCCAACTCTCCAATACATAAGAAAATAAATGCATTGGATACATAAGGAAATGCGAGCTAATAAGAGATCAACAAAATATTCAAATATTTGGTTTTTATTATCTCTAATGGCTAAAATGAAATTTAATAATAAATACTGGATGCTAGATCAAGCCTGGATTTCAGTGAGTATGAGTTTTCACCACTAGTCTCAATGTTTAATCTCAGTGCAAAATAATGCCAAGACAACAGAACGTATCTCTAAGACTTCCTGTTGCCAAGAAGAGAGCCAATATGGGAAGGTTAAAACCAAGAAGATATTGAAACCAGAAGCGATAATGGGAAACTTTATTTCCACGTTTTTCAATCAGTATCAACAACTTCTTGAGGAATATTAAAATGGATTATGAGAATAATGTGGGAGAAATATCTTTGGTTTTAAGTGATCTAGAATGTAAGAACATGATTGGGTTCCACAATTCACTGTGGAACTAACTCACATGCCTGGGTATATGCAATCCATATACACAGGAGATTATTCTTGAGGGAACAGCTAGCCCAGTTGACTGGATAAAAGTGAATTTATTCTTAAAAGAGGGACTGCCCAATATCTCCTATAAATGCTAATTTGAAAACCTCAAATTAAATAATTGATATATCTGTGTGCAACACATATAAATCTGGATTTATGAATATCAAGATATTAATTTACTGAATACAACAGTTTACCGAGGTCATGGTAAATGCTGTGGATAAAGGAACCCCTTTAATGTGAACACTTCATATAACCTTACTGCAAAAAAAATTTATATATCAGTTTAGGAAGCCTTTGCTGTCTCCACTTCCCAGGGTATGTGTTACAGACGCTAATAAAAAGTTAGGTTAATTAATAAAACAATGGTGAAAAGCAGAAAAGAAAGTTAAAGAACAAATTTTGGGGAGATGATTTTTTTAATTTAAAAATTAAGATGACTAAAGCAAATAAAAATGAGATAAAGAAGAAAAAGAAGGGGAAAAGTCATAGGACTCAACAGGATGGATATCATAAGATGATTATTAAGAAACTATGAATAAAGTGGACCCTGACGGGGTTAATTTAAGCTTGAATAGGCCAAGGGGAGGCCTGGCTAGTCTTTCAAAATTAAAAAGCTACAAACAATATTGGAAGAGTTTATGAGGAACTATCAACCCCAGTTTGGGGAAACTTTAAAAGTCAGAAGGAAAAGATTACAATGATAAATCCAATCTGAAATTGCCTGAGGTATGTAGTCAGGCTGATTAATCAAGATAAAGATTGACAAAAAAGCCCAGATCCCTTGGCTCAACACACTGTTGAGGACCCAAAATCTTTTTGCACAAGAATGGCTATAAATGATCAAGAAGGTGAAGATGAGAAGTTTCTAGGACTAGAATAGAAAAATGTAAAGGTTAAAGAATAATAAAAGTTGGAATGCTTAAATAGGCTTTATGTAAAGAAGTTGTATATCCTTTATCTGAATATTTGGTGGGAATGGATATAATGTCTGTTTGGCTAAGAAATACTTTTCTTACCTAGTAGTATTATCAAAGTAAGGCCTATTGGTAAAGGCTTAATGGAGGCTACAGTTAAGAATGTCAAGTTTGATGAAATAAAGTTAAAATTTTGTGGGAAAATTCATGTATTTGAATATACTTCGTGTGAAGTGGTTGCTTCTCTTTCACCTCATTTTGGAGTGTGGATGGACGTTGTATCTGACTGGATAATGTTTCCATTACCTAGCATTGTAAAATGGAATAGAAATCATTCTTCAAGCAATATTAATTGGATATATTAATGTGAAATAGAAACCAGTAAGATGGCCAAAATCCACACAGTGTAGAACAAAATCTACATTGCTGCTATGGCTAAATTCTGGTTGATAACCCTTCGCGGAGCATTGACTGTGACTTACGAAAAAATGCTGCAAGCACATTCCCTCAGCTGCAGGAACCCTGGATTTGAGAATTGAAGTGGTTTATACAGGCCCGTGCTACCTGGGTAGTGCAAGAAGGATATACAACCAGGAAGCTTCTTTTCCTTAGGACTGCTGCTGTGGGAAGAGCTACTGGATTCTATTATTACTGGAACAGTGCACTATAAAACAGCTCTCAACTGAATGATAAAGAGCTGCTTGGTTTGGATTTGGCAGCTCCAAGGCAGACAGACAACATCCTATTTGGAAAAATGCCACTCTGTGTGAAGAAGGTAAAAGCAAATCAGATTGGTGGGCTGAATTGCATGTTGTTTTCCTAGCAGTGATCTAAGGCTTGAACAGGGGATGCCAAAGGTGCATAGGAATGGGGAGGATGCTTGTATCACTATGCAATTCAAACCTATGGAAGAATATGCTGATATCATTATTACATTTTTTTCCTCTTTCTCCCTCACATCACCTCAACATTTTTTCCTGCCTGTCACTGTGGTTCCAGGACGAGGACAACAATTATTAATTTATCTGAAAATATTTTCAAATTTCTCTTGTGCTTTTTCCTTTGAATAACTTGGGAGTGTGTTAATTTTCATTAAAATTTCCGAATATCTTTCTATTACTGATTTTAATTTCATTTCATTGTGTTACAAAATATGTTTTATATGACTCTTTTTATTTTAAAGAGAAAAAAACAATAAAAACCATGATACAAAATTTCAAAACCAGGTGGTAGGAGAGTAACAATGGTTAATACATTGCGTATTATTATCTTTAAAGTAGCTGCTCATATTACAATATATAGGCATGAAAAATTGATCAAACAATATAGGCACAAACCTTTCGATCCTTTTAAATTTCTTTAAGCTTGCTTTACAGCCTGGAGTGTGGTCAGTCCTAAAGACTGCTCTAGATGTACTTGAGAAGTGTCTGTTGTGCTGTCAGTGGGTGGATTTTCCTAGAGATGGCCATTAGACCTATTTTGCTTATAGGTTTGTTCATATCCTCTATTTTTTTATTGGTCTTCTGACTAGTTGCTCTGTCCATTATTTAAATGGGGCATTGAAGCCTCATGTATTCTTGCTAAGATTCCTCTTTCTTCCTTAAATTATGCCTACTTTTGCTGCATGTATTTTGGAGGTCTGTTTTTAGATGCATAAATGTTTATACTTGTTGTATCTACCTAATAGAGTGACTTTTACTTTTATAAAATACCTGTGTTTATCTCTAGTAATTTTTTAAAGTGTATTTTATTTGATACTATCACAGCTGTTTCAGCTCTTTCATGGTTACTGTTAGCATGAGAAAACATTTTCTAAACTTTCTTTCAATCTGTTTGTATTTTAAATCCAAAGAATTCCTTTTCTAGATTAAATACATTAGGATTGTGCTTTTCTATTCAGTTTGAAAACATATTATTTTAATTGGATTGCTAAAGCCATTTACAGTGAGTGCTATTATTCACATGACTGGGTTTATTCCTATTTTATTTTTTTGTATTCTATATGTATCTTTCTGTTTTTCTGTTCCTCCTTATTTTTTTCTTTTGTATTAAGTGAATTGTCCTTTGTGTAATATTTTCAGTCCATAAATCATTTTGTAATACATATTAATAATTTTCTTTTTAAAATTTAATTTCATTCATTATTAATCAGTAGATTAAAGTTGTACGTATTTATAGGGTATAGTGTAATATTTTGGTACGTGTATATATTTCATGATGATCAATTCAGAATATTTACGTTATATGTCATCTCAGACATTTTTAATTTCTTTGTGATGAGAACCTTCAAAACATCCCTTTTGGCTATTGTGTTTCATATAACACAATTTTTAAAGTTATACTCATAATTCCTCTTATCCGTGTCTTTTTCTTAGTGGTATTCTAAGGCTTATAGTGGTCATCTTAATTTTTCAGAATCTACTTTAGATGTATGCTGACACAATTCCTTTGAAATATTGAAATGTTATTCTTTTGTAGCTCCATGATGTTATTGTTATCATATTATATCTATAGGAATTATCACAACATATATTATTATACATATTGATTAATATTACTTTATAAATTTTAAGTATTTGAAAAAATAGAGCAAATATATATTTATAGACTCTAGACTAAGGTTTTATTTATCATTTTTTCTGGCTTTAATTTGTTCCTGTGGATTCACTTTAACATCTGGTGTAATTTCCTTATTCAATTATAACTTTGGGCTCACCTGCTTCTTTAATGCTGTCTATTTCAAATTACTTTCTATATAATATTTCTATGCTATAGGGTCAAGAACACTATTAGATAAATATTACTTTTTATAATTGTTTCTTAAATCATTTACATTAGTGAAAATAAATCTGCAATTTATAGTTTTTATATTGTCTACATAATAACCTATATGATATTCTTTTCATGTGAATTTGAATAATTGTGCATCATCACTTGCATTCAGTCTTCACAAGTCATTTTAATGCTTTTTTCTTTTTTTTTGTGGGTACTGGGGGTCAAACTCAGGAACTCGCATGCCAGCAGGCACCCATGCGCTGAGCGATATCACCGGCCCTTTTTTCATATGTGGGTTCCGGGAGTCGAACTCAGGGCCTCGCGCTTGCCAGGCAGGCGCTTATGCCGCTGAGCTGTCTCACTGGCCCTAATGCTTTTTTCTAGTACTAATTTTTCTGTTTTTGTTTGTTTCACAATCAATTCGTTTTTAAAAGATAGTTGTACTGAATCTTCCTCGATTGACATATTGTTTAGCATACTGAATATGTCATCCAATTTCTTTTTGACCTTCATAGTTACCTCAGTGCATTTGGGCTACTATAAAAATGCCTTACACTAAGTGACTTATGAATAACAGAAATTTATATCTCATAGTTGTGGATGTATAGAAGTACAATATCATCTTACAAGAAGATCCCATGTTTGGTGAAAGACTGTTTCTTTAGAGACAGTGTTGTGTCATTTTGTCATCACACCTTAGAAGGAGCAAATTATCTTTCTGAGCTCTCTTTTATAAAGTACTATTCCCAATCATGAGGATTTCACCTTCATGAGTAATCTTCAGATAAAATCTCACCTCCCATTAGCATCACTTAGGAGTTCCTCTTTCTTTTTTCATTTTTATTGTTATTAGTACATGTTTGCATTACATAATGATTCCACTCATTGTAGGGTGTTGGCACATGTACATAACACATCATAATTCTTCCTAAGCTCCTTTCCCTATCCTCCTTTACCCCTCCTTTCACCACCGCTTGGTCTCCTTCCCACCCACTAAGGGTCTATTTTCCTGTTTCCTATTAGCTATTTTTCACTTTGCTCTTTAATTTATTTGTACTTTGGGTTTCTCATATAAGAGAACCCATATGATATTTAAGCTTTTGTGACTGACTTATTTCACTTAACATTATGGTCTCGAGCTATATCCATTTTCCTCCAGCTGAGTTACTATTTCAAGAGGGAATTTGGGCCAAATAAACATTCAGATCATAGAAATTATTTATGGTAATTGTGGTGGTTAATTGTTGCTGTCAACTTGACCAGATTAGGGAATACCTAGAAACCTGGGAAAGCATTTCTTGGATGTGTTTAAGAGGCTGTTTCCAGAGGTGTTTAGCATGTGTGTCCAAATGACTAAGGAGGCGATGTTCTGCTTTCAATGTGGATGGGCCCCATCCAATGAGATGCCGAAGTCAAACGTAATTTTTATCTTTATTCCTCTATAGGCAAGGATTCTTTTTTCAAGGTTTCCTTCATTATCGTTTTTTTTTTTTTTGTACCAGGAATCGAACTCACCACCTTGCAAGTGGTTGCAGGCAGGCGCTGTTCTTTCATTATCTTTATGCTCTGTAGCTTGAAAATGAAGTCAGAGTGTGGGGAGAAAATGGGGAAGTAAAAATGATTAAAATATAATATGTGCATATGCCAGTTCCCCCAGAAAAATGTAATTTTATTATATATCACAAACATACTTTAAAAAAGGAACAAAACAAACACAAGTAAGTATTAAAACATTACAAAAAGCAAAACAGAAAATGAAGTGCCTAGATGTCATCCCTTTTGGGGGGCATTTATACTGTTTGGTGTTCTCTGAAGTTCTGGCATCTGACATTAATTTGAATAAATTTTTAGTCATCGTTCTTTCAAACATTCCTTCTTTTATGTCATTTTCTTTTAATTCTTGTATTCCCTTTGCATGTGTATTACAACTCTTGCATTTACCTTACAGTTCTTGAACATTCTGTTCTATTTTCAGTCATTTTTCTGTTCGTTTTTCATTTTCTGAGGTTTCTATTGAGATAAATCTTAAGCTCAGAGATGCTTTCTTCATTTGTATGCAGTCTGCCAATAAGCCCATCAAAGCCTTTCTTCATTTCTGTGTTTTGGTTTTTTTTTCTCTCCACATCTCTTTTTGGTTCTGTCATATAATTTCTATCTTTCTGATTACATTGTCCATCTGTTCTTTCCACTGTTTTAGAGCCCTTAGTGTATTAATCATGGTTATATTACATTTCTGCTCAGATGATTCTTATCTTTGCCACATCCAAATGTGATGTCTGCTCTGGATCTTTAAACTGTGGTTTTTGCTTTGTGTTATGTTTTGTAACTTCTTCTTGGTAGCCATACATGATGGGCTTGCTAGTTGGAACTGCTGAAAATGGGCACTTAGTAAGATAGTGGTAAGGTGGAGGAGCAGGGAAAGCAGGATCTTGCCCCATGACTAGATCTCTGTCATTTAGGAAGCCTTTTTGTCTCCCGACTGTGAACTTCACACTTGCTTCTTGTGCCCTTATTTCCCATTAGGTAAGATACAATGGCTAAAGTGTACTGGAGGTGTGTATTTTCCTTTTTCTCATGTCAATTAGGCTTTTATAAAACTTCAGCAGAGCAGGCTATAGTCAAATAATTTTTCCTGAGACAGACCTTGTGGCAAAAACCAGAATATTCTGCCATATTTCAAAGTGGTTCCTTCCCCTCTACCTGCCAGAAGCATGAGGGGATTTTTCTCTAATATTCACTCTGAATGCCAGATCGATGTGTGATAAACCTAATAAAGCTATGGGATACGTCTACGACTGGGTCACCTTTGAGTTTTCAGACTCAGAATTATTAACTATGAGTCTCCAGCAATTTGTCAAATGCAGTTTAGATTTCCCTACCCCAGCACTTGTTACTAAGGTCTTTTCTGCTCTGGTATGTTCCAAGTCTTCCTATTTGCCCATCTTTCCCTAATTTGTGTGGGGGGGCAATGGTTTGCCTTTGGACTTTACTTCTCTTATGAATTTAAGAATCGCTGTTGTTTTTCATTTTTTCATCCTTTTAACTCTTTGCCAGTACAAAACAGCAACTTTGCCGGGCGTGGTGGTGCATGCCTGTAATCCCAGCACTCGGGAGGCTGAGGCAGGAGGATCGCCGGCCTGGGCTACATAGTGAGTTCGAGGCCAGCCTGAACTACATAACAAGATCCTGTCTCAAATAAAACCAAAACCAACCAACCAAACAAACAAACAAACAAACAAAAAAAAAACCCCAGCAAGTTCTTGGTTTTTTTTTTTTTACTTTTGTTAGTACATGTTTACAGTACATAATGATTACATTCACTATAGGGGACTGGTATGTGTACATACACATTTCAATTCATTTCTTTTAACCCCTTCCCTCCACCCTCCTGTTTTTCCAGCATTAGATTCATTTATTTATCTTATAAGACCTTACAGGGCCGGTGAGATGGCTCAGCAGCATAAGCGCCTGCCTGGCAAGCGCGAGGTCCTGAGTTCGATTCCCGGTACCCACAAAAAAATAAAACTTACAAAGTCAATTATCATGTATATATAGATAGAAAGCCAGACTAATAGGCCAAGGAACATACAAAACATGTAAGAATGTAAGACAATGGTATTAAGTCAAGGTACAATTTTAGATACATTGTCCACACTGGATTGCAATACCTTCTTTTTCTTTCTTTTTTCCTCTTATCTGTCATGTATATATATATATTTTTTTCATATAAGAGAAGCCATGTAACATTTAAATTTGCATGTCTTATTTACTTTAATTAACATTATGGTCTCAAGGTGAATCCATTTGCCTACAAGCAACTCAAGTTTATTTTTTTCATTGCAGAGTAGTACTCCATTGTGTATAAATACCATATTTTTTATCCATTCAACTGTTGATGGACATATAGGCTGTTTTCAAGATTTAGCTATTATGACTTGCACTGCTATAAACATGGTTATGCATACATCACTGTTGTATGATGTCTTTAACTCTTTTAGGAAGATACTTAGAAGGGGAATAGATGGATCAAATGGAATTTTTACTTGTAGTCCTTTGAGGAATCCCCTATACTATTTTCTATAGTGGGTGTATCAGTTTGTAATCCCACAAACAATGGAGAACTGTTCCTTTCTTCCCACAGCCTCACCAGCATTTGTTATTGGTTGATTTCATTTTTTTTATTTTATGGAAAAAAGGTAAAACAAAATTTCATAACCAAACAATAGGATAATAACAATAGTTAATACCTTGAATGTTGTTATCTTTAAAATAGTTATTCAGAGTACAAAATATGGGCATTAGAATTTGATGGTAGCCACTCTTTGTGGAGAGAGATGAAATCTTAGTGTTGCTTTAATTTGCATTTCTCAAATGGCCAGTGATGTTGAACACTTTTTCATGTATTTATTGGACATTTGTATTTCTTCATCTGAGAAGTGTCTACTCATTTCAGATGCCCATTTTTATTGGGTCTTTAAACTTGGGGGTCTAATTTTTTTAGTTCTTTATGTATTGTAGATATTAGTCCTTTGTTCGAGGAGTGGCTGGCAAAAAGTTTTTCCCATTCTATAGGTTGTTTCTACACTATATTAGTGATTTCCTTTGCTATGCAGAAGCTTCTTATTTTGATGTAATCCCATTTAATGGTTCTTGGTACTAATTCTTGTGCAACTGGACTTTTGTTCCTACATTCTTCTGCTACACCTATGTCTTCAAGAGTTTTACCTAATTTGCTTCCAGCATATTAAGTGTTTCTCTTCTAATGTTTAGATCACTGATCCATTTTGATTTTAGTTTAGTGCACGGTGAGAGTTATGGGTCTAAATTCAACCTTCAAAATGTGGATAGCCAGTTTTCCCAGGACTATTTATTAAGGAGGCTATCTTTTTTCCAGGGAGGGTATTTGGCCTCTTTGTCAAAAATAACGTAGCTAAGTGTTACTGGAGTTGTTTCTGTAATTTCTATTCTGTTACAACTTCCATGCTTCTTCCAGTGAACCAGAACTTGGAAGTCCCTAGTGATTTTTAAAAATGTTTTGTTATTGTGGTTTTGAACTCCAGAATTTCTATGGTTCTTTAATATAAATTCTATATTTTCATTTATAATCTCTATTTGATGAGACATTATTATCATACTCCTCTTTAATTCCTTAATCATGGTTTCTTTCAGATATTTCAACATGTTTACAATAGCTGCTTTAAAGTTCTTGTCTATTGTATCTTACATCTGTACTGCATGCAAGACAGCTTTTCCCCACTTTTCAAAGGTCTGTTAACATTTTTTTCTTTTTTCAAGTGCCTTGTACTGAACATTAAAACTGAACATTTTAGATAATATATTGTAGTACATTTGGATACAAACTGATCATTCCTGGGAATTGTTTTTCTTCGCACTTTTGCTAGTATATCTTGTTAGTGATGTGAATAGAAAAATTCAGTGAGTTCTATTTCCTCCATAGTATACCAACTATGGTATTGCTTTTTAAGAGTATACAACTTTGACATATTCATCAGTCTTCTTGACCACCTTTGTAACTGTGGTTTTAGACAGGTTTTATTTGACTATCTTTTTCTTGGATATCTCTGGTAAATTTAAGCCTTCCTATTTATATTTGTATGACACCCAACTGTTATTTTCTAGTAATTGCTAGCTGTTTGCTGTAGTGTTTTCAACAACTACTTGGGGCATTCATAGTCTTATCCATTAAAAGTTGACTCCTTGACAAGAAAAAAGGTGTTCGGTTTTTATGGCCTGCCCTTACTCTCCCCAAGGCAGAACATCTGGGTTATGGAGCAGTTGCTGAGGTATGTGGAAATGGAAACAGATTTTAGTGCCTGTCTGTGGTCATTACTCATATTTATCTTCTACATATTATATCTGGGGAGGATGGGATATACTGATATTTCCCAGCTGATTAGTGGCCCCAGAATAGTTTTTATAACACTGGAGCCTGGGAAAGATGGTAGACTCCAATCTATTGCCAAGCACACCACAGCTGGTCGTTTACAATTTTGTACAGTGTGGGAAAGGAGAACTTCATTCTTCACAAACTGCCTTTTGCAAGTAGCAGGAGGGTGTGGGTTAATCACTGCTGCTTCACTGATATCACACATTAGATATAGGGAATGACATTTAATAGCATAAAATTCTAAAACAATAGGCTCTTTTGCATCAATAGCTGCTAAAATAACTAAAAATAGCTTATCCACCCCAGTGAATCTAGAGCAGATGGGAATTGCCACTTAGCTAAGTCAACTGAAAGAGTTTTCCACAAATATAGAGCTTTGGAACCATGAGTGCAGTACCTAGTTTGAATGCACAGTCACCCACTGTTTTTACTGAGTTTCTGTAGTTGCTGAATAAACGCTTCTTAATTGGTTGTAAGCCCTTTGATCAAGCTCCAGAGGTTTTGAAATTTTGTCTTTGCTACCTTAGATCAGACTAATAGATGTCTCTCTGAGGTAGCAGTTTCCCTAAGCTCCTCACATTACTTATCTTCCTGAAGTCTGTAAAGTTTTTTGAAAATAAAAATAGATAAGAAACATAAGAATAAATTTGGAACAGAATTTTTTTTTTTTGTGGGTACCGGGGGGTCGACCTCAGGACCTCGCGCGCCAGTAGGCGCCCGTGCCGCTGAGCGATATCACCGGCCCCTTTTTTTTCGTATGTGGGATCCGGGAGTTGAACTCAGGCCCTCGCGCTTGCCGGGCAGGCGCTTAAGCCGCTGAGCCATCTCACCGGCCCTGGAACAGAATTTTGAACACACATACTACACAAACATCTACAGGGTTCCATGGTCAAATCAGTGAATATCTCTAGAGTAAAAAAAAATCTAGCTTTTTAAAATTATGGATAATGTCGGAGTTTTAATATGCTAATGTGTGTTTCTGAATGGCCACAGAATATTACCGTATACATCTTGTCCCAAATTTACACAATAGATTAACTATTTTGATTTGGTTCTGCTTTTGTTTGTTCATTTTCTGTTTGTTTTTCATTGGAAATTTCTCAGACTGTGTTATTGAGGGTGACTTTTGAGAAAAGATGATTTAATATATTACTCTTTAAATAAAGGAATTCATCTGTACTCATTCATGTACCTGGTTCACAGTTTAATCTGGAAACTATGTCATGAGGTATAGATCACATGGATTGTCTAACTCTGTATTTACAGACTACATATGAACAACTGAGGAACCTTGGGTGTTGTGAAGTATAAGCTCTCAAAAGGATTTATGGAGAAACTCTTAAGTGCTTTCCATAGGTCAAATATTAATGACACATAATGAGAACTGAACATGAAATCTTTATTGTCAGATAAAAGGAACTATCAGAAAATGTGTTAAAGTACAAGCAAGGTTATTCTGAAACTAACAAAATATCACAGAAATGTTTATCTTCAGATAGGGGCCACAGTAGTACTATATTCTGAAGTAATGAACCCAATGAAATTTCTGAACTCCAAAGTCTCAAGAAACTTCAGGAGATCTGAAATAGATTACTGTTTATTCACATGTTTGGGAGAAAAATGTCTCAGATGAAAGAGCATAGATTGTAACAATCCAGTAAATAACATATACTACTTTGACTTTACCAGCATCTGCAACTATTGGCAATTTTTTTATCATGAATTTCAATTCCTCATCTATAAGGTAAGTATGATAATATCTATTGTATTTGCTTAAAAATTTAAAAATACTTTAGATATTTTCAAATGTTTTGCAGATAGCAGAGCTACTATTTATTAGACTATCATTTTAGGCTTATTCAGTGTAGTTAATATTTTATCCAAATTTTGTTCTAGGCAATGCAAGTCCTTTTTTATTAACTACTATGTCTGTGACTTAATGAGAATTAATAAATGTTCATTAATTGAGAGAAAGCTATAAATGGAAAGAAACACTAGTTTAATGCTTAAGTATACAAAGAATCTTACATAAATGATTTTCTACTGTTTAATCATCACAACAGTTCTGTTAGCGCCACTGTCCTTATTAGAAAACAAGGTTTAAACGATTCATAAATATGGTTTTCCTTAGCTAGTAAGAGGTGGAGCCAAGGTGCTAGTGTATATGGCTCCAAATATTATACTTCTTCCAACATACCAGGCTGCCCACAGGCTACTTAGTATATTTGGGCATTTTTCTTACACCTAAATTACATATTTCTGTGCATGTTGTGTTGTGATGAGAAATTCAAAACTCTAGTAGCATGATATAAATTTGACTAAAATTTTGGGGCATACTTGATAAACATTTACTACATTCCTAAATGGGAGAATATCCTGAAAGTTAAGCTTTCAAAAACTAGAATTGCAAATATAAACATCTGGCATCTTCCTGGTCTGCCTAACAAATAAATTAATGTTACCTTAACACAGATTTAGAGTATAACAGAAAAGGAAAAAGATGAGAAGCACCATCTATTTGTATTAATTTATTTAGTCAAGTGAAATATATTTTACAATTTTCAGGTGAAAAAAGTAAGAGTATGTGTCTATAAGGAGAGTTGCACTAAAAAAGTTTATATCAGAAAAACACAACATGTGAAGGTTGTGGGATGTCCTTCAGTATAGCTGGGAAGAATGGAAAATATCTAAAATAAAGAAACATTTCATAAGTTGAACCATGTGTAGGAAGCCACAAATCACATTCCTTCCTTTTTAATGAACTGGATAAGAAATTAAGCTTGAAAAGGTGAAAGTTAATATCCTCTGCTCTCTGATAAAACAAATAGAGATAAAGATCACCATATTTCAGAACTGGCTGTAAGTAGAGGTTTTGGGGTTTCAGGTGCTAAAAGTGTTAGAAGCAATAAATAGAGCTAAGAATAATCAAGCACAACATGAATGGAAAAGTTGTGTTACATAGAGTAGAAGTAAATAGTGATAAAAAATTTAATCATGAAAGCTCAAGGAATGTCATTTAATTGTAATTGTCATCAAAGTTCATATTCACCTGCAAGAAAAACTTATATTAAACATAGTTTCGTATTATAATTTCAATTCCTCAATTCTTACTGTCTGCAAAAAGAGAGCTTAAGTATTGGCCTGGTAATTCACAGTTTATTTGGTGTCAAATACCTGGAGATGAGCAAATATCCTCTAAAGTGGGTCCTCATAAAATCTTTAAGTATTTGTCTGATGAGAATTTGTCTGATGAGAAATATCACAAACTAACATATAAGAAGATGTATATATGAATACATCTGGGAGCAGAATGAACCCTGATAGATATATTTTATCAATTTAAGATTTTCAAAAGTTGTTCCTACATTAACTTACTAAAATAGTGATCATTATTCTTGCCAAAATAAACTTAAAATAAAAATATATGCAATGGATTCACTGTGCTTTTTGCACTCTTTTTATGCTATTGCAATAATGCCATTTATTGAAAATTTTTAATAAAACTTATTTTCTTATTGATGCAATTAATTTAACATTCTAATCATTCACAAGATCACATTTTTGTATTTGAAATACATTTATAGTGGACAATTGTGGCATTTGAAGAGTTGTTTTAAGGCAATCTATTCTTCCTTACTTGATTCGGGTCTTTATCAACACGTGGGCAATCCTAGAAGAGCACAAACAATGCTTTGAAAATATTAACTAATGTAATTTACACATGTAATCTAAGCAGTACTGCATTTTACCTTACCATTTTTGATAGGTATATATTAAAAAATAAAAACATGCCAAAACTGTGATTCATAAAGGCTTTCATGCAACATTTTCAAGGGATGATTGCCATTCCATTTAGTCATTTCAAGACATATGCACTAAATATAAATGTAAAATGTATCCATGTAGTACTAAACCAAAGTTGTGTAAAATAAATTTATTCAAAATTAAAAGGCAAAGCAGCTTATGTTTTTAAAAATCTTGCTCCCAGGAGTTTAGGTAATAAGTCTCTAAATTTCATGATGAACTATGTATGTTTTACTCCTAAATTTAGTCACTGGAGGGGCAAGGTATGGATCTGGGTTCTGAAGGCAGAGACAAATAATGTTTTGCAATGCACTATTATCTAATTTCTTCCTCAAGATTAGAAAGAAGTAATAACCATAGATTTGCCTTTTGTAGTTCATTTAAATATTATATATTAAGACTCTTAATTTGAAAAGGATAAAAAATCTCATGTATCCTTCCTTTGAATGAAAGACATGGATTTTATTATTAGTTAATTTACTTGAGAGTTAAGTTCTTACAATAGAGAACTTCTCAGATGTGATAGCTTTTCTTCCTACTATACCATGAAGGCACTATGTTGTGATTACTCTCTTAGATGTGAAATAAAATAAGAAAAACTTAAGATACTTTATAGACAATCATTAACCTACTGATATTATTTGTTTGATTACTTTTCTGATTATTATAGAACATTGGACTTTAAAATCCAGAGAAAGATATACTGTATTTCTTTCAACATCAGCATTTGTAATATTTCTATATTCAATTTTTCAATGTCATAAGAATATTCTTTGCTTTTTCTAGAAGTAAAATCAGCAGATTTTAGGTAACAGATGTTAGAAATTATCAAGGCCATTATAAGCTAATTATTTACCCAAATATCATCTGAAATGCAAAATATTCAGAAACAATTATGGCTTTCTATATTATTCATTGCACCATTAAAAATTTCTTTGAGGCCCAAAAGCTAAAGTTTTTTTTTTTTTCAAACCCTCCTGCCCCACATAGCATTGAATTAGACAGTGAGACACCTACTTCCACCTGCAGGGAAAATAAACACATAGAAATTTCTGTTGACTAATGTGAATATTCCCTAAAAAATCTTTCACTAAGATTTGTTCAATAGTCTAGAAAAGCAGTGTAATAAATACTAATATAAACCAGAATGACATTAGTTTCTCCCTCTAAGTTTAGAAAGCCTTCACATTTCACCTTTCCAAAATGCACGATTGTTAATATAACTTGAACTTATTGATCTCAGTATTCTAGTGCTTCAAAAGTAAAAGCCTATAACTTTTAGGTATAACAATCTTGTACAGAGGACTTATATGGGAGAAAAGTGAATCCCTATTATTTTTTGACAAAAAGATACCTCTGAGAACTATATTGTTTTACTTACCAAATATAGGTTCCCTGTCAAATTCCAGATTTGATTGACCAACTGGACTTCCATGATGAAAATTAATCTTCAAACATGTCAGGTTTCATCTGCAAAGACTGTCATGATCAATTGCTTTCTGACATAGGGGCAGAGAGGGGTATTGAACCTATCTGCACAAATAATTTGCAATCCCTTCAACAGATAACATTCTCACTTTCAAGTTTTCCTATTGGAGGAGGGGAACTATTAGGGTAAACAAAGGAAGAGTGGGAAGGTCAAACATGGAAGGTCAAACAGAAGTGAAAATATAATTTCAAAATGAAAAGTTTTATGCCCATGTACCCCCCAAAACTTAAAAATATATCTCCTTATCCACTTCACCTGAATAGATTTACCATTGTTTTCCTAATTTTAAAACTTAAGCTGGGAATATAATTCAGTGGTAGTGTGCTTGCATAGTATGCATAATGCCCTGAGTTCAAGCTCCAGAACAAACAAATAAATAAAACTCTAATTAAGAAGAACAAAGCTACATTTTGTCATTCTGGAAAAAAAATAGCAGGTGATTGTATTTTGTACTTTTTCAACCTATTATTTTTCAAGTGGGCTACTTATTTTAAAACTAACCAATTAATCTTTTAAACATGCAATTTTACTCATGTGCAACATTATCCATATAAAGAAAAGTAATCTCGTCACGCTTGAAAATTAGAAATACCCACTAAGCTTCTGTGAATTCTATGTCCAAAGAGTTTTCTTTAAAAAGCAGAGTTTGTTTAGGAGTAGCAAATTAGTGTGCCTAAAGTGAAAATTCACACTAGAGATTATTCAAATTGATTAGCCGCAGTTTAGTGAACATGTGTCCTCTTGCAAAGCTGCTTTGTTCTTCCCTGAGACAACAAAAAGGAGTATAAATGGAGGAGGAAGCCAGAGGGATGTATGACAGATATTATCATTCGTAAGACGGTAGTAGCTGTAATATGAAGTAAGTTTTGCCAAACGGAAAAAAATATAAATATATTTAAATACTTTTTTGTTTCCACAGATGATTCATAATGTCCCCACACAAATACACCTTTCTCTATTTTAGATATATTTTTATGAAATTCTAGTAATCACGTCTTCTAGTCTGCATTACACTGGCAGTCCCAGCCAGCAGATTAAAGCAAGAAAAATAAAACAGGGATCGACTAAAGAAATAAATAAAATTGTCATCATTTGCAAGTGATATGATTGTATGCATACAAAGTACAAAAGAATCCAGAGGTAAAATGTCTGAGTTAATAAAAGGGTTTAGCAAGATTGCTTGATTTGAAATCAATATTTAAGTACCAACTGCACTGAAAACATTATCTTTTCCCCATTGTATATTTCTTGCACACTTGACAAAGGTCAACTTACCATACATAGTTGGGATTATTTCTGACTTCTGTATTATGTTCCACTGAATTCACATATATAAATATATATATATATATATATATATATATATAATTATTTTAATTGTTGTATCTTTGTATTTTTGTACTATATTTTATGCTTTATTTTACTTTTTTCATTGTTAATTTTGTTGGTAAATTTTAGATATACATAATGATCACATTCATCATAGGGTATTTTACTTTTTTTTTTGTGGGTACCGGGGGGTTGACCTCAGGACCTCGCGCACCAGCAGGCGCCCGTGCCGCTGAGCGATATCACCGGCCCCTTTTTCGTATGTGGGTTCCGGGAGTCGAACTCGGGCCCTTGCGCTTGCCGGGCAAGTGCCTATGCCGCTGAGCCATCTCACCGGCCCAGGGTATTTTACTTTTAATTGACAACAACTATACATTTATGGAATACAATGTGATGTTTCAATACATGTATATATTGTGGAATGATCAAATTAGGCAGGTTAACATATCCATAAACTGAGTGCTTATTATAACATTGTAGTGAGAACATTTAAATAACTTCTTAGCTGTTTTGAAATATGCAATACTTTGTTATGTAAAGTATGATAAAAATACAGTGAAAGTTTAAATTTTAAAATATATATTACAGTTAAAGACACATTGCCATTGATACTCCTCAAAATATTCCCCTTTGCTTCCATCACACATTCCATTGTTCTTGCTATTCCTACAGGGATTAGATTGTATCTCACTGTACTTTTGATTTGAGTTTTCCTGATGACAAATGATATTGAGCATTTTCCCATGTTTATTAGCCATATGTATTTCTTCTTTTTAGAAGTGTCTATTCAAATAATTTACCTAATTTTAACTGGATTACTTTGTGCTGTTACATTTTTTGAGTTTTTATAAATTCTGAATTTAACACTCTGTTAGATAAATAGTTGGCAAATATTGTCTCCCATTCAGTGGGCTATCTCTTCACTCTTGTTACTTTTGCAGAACGATTTTGGTTTCATGTAGTCTCATTTGCCACTTTTTGCTTTTGTTTCCTTTGCTTTTCGAAACAAAGAAAATCCTGTTCAGAATATTGTTGCCTGCACTAATATCTTTAGGTCTTTCCCATGTTTCCAGTGATCTGCCTTTGAATTCACTGCTTCTTTCTCCCACTTGATTTAGGTTGCTGTTGAAATGTTCAGTTTAGTTATAATATTCTTCGGCTTTACAATTTCTGCTTCATTGATTTATTTATTTATTTTTTTTGCATTCTATCTCTTTGCTGAAATTCTCTATATTTCTTAAATTATTTTCCTCATTTCATTGAGCAACTCAATGACTATTATTTTGAATTCCATGTTGGGTAAATCTCATATCTCCATTTTATTCACATTTGGATCTAGAAATTTATCTTACTGATTTATTTGGAATATACGCCACTTATTCCTCATTTTCTTTTGGTGTCTTTGTTAGTTACTATGCACTACGTAAGGCCATTAGCTCTCCCTGTCTTGTCAGACTGGCCTTATTCAGGAAAGATGTCTCACCTATCTGTCCAGAAAATTTTACTACACTAAAGTTTACAATCTTCCCTAAATTTTCCTTCTTATTATTTTTTTATTTTTATGAGGAAGTATTATAATACATTTATTTCACTTTGAATATTAGGTCGGTGTCTAATTTCATTTTCCCCATGAAATTCAATTTACTTCATTTCCTAGATTCTGAACTATTGTATATTTTTAATACGTGACTTTGGTTTTGTATTTCCAATCCCCTCTACTAGTTACGCTTAGTCTATGTGCCATTAAAACTTCTCAGAGGGGAGTAACTGAACTAAAATATTTAATTTCTTCTGAGAATTCACCTGGAAATTCTCATCTGTCTCATTTTTCTTTCTTTGTATTAATGCTTACAATTCATTCTTACTATCCCTTAGATTTTGGTTACCTGCAACCCTCTTCAAAACTTTCAAAACCCTTTTCTTTTCAGTTACTTCATTCTGTGGCAAATCATACACTAATTATATTTACATTTGTGCAGCAAAATTATCTCATTCAATCCTTTGAAAACAATGTGATCCCCACTATGAATTTCTACACTGCTTATTTCCTCTGGCCTACAATTATGTTTCTAATCCAGTTCTGCACAGCACACTTAAATCTCTGAATACAGCACTTTGACAGTACACAATTTTTTTTTTTTTTTTGACATTACTAGAGAATGAACCCATGGCCTTTGCACTGAGCTACATCCTCAGACCTTTTAATTTTTATTTATTTATTTATTTTTATTTTGAGACAGGGTGTTCCAAGTTTCTAAGTTACCCAGGCTGGACTCAAATTTATGATCCTCCTTTCTCAATATCCCAGAATACTAGGATTAGAGGTGTGTGCTACCACACCCAGCTTGTACACAACTTTATAATCTGCCTTTCCTTCCTATTTAATATGATTCTCCTAGCCAATCCAAGTGTGTCATACTTTGAAGTCAACAATTTGTCATTATTGTAATTAACTGCTTTAGCTTGCAAAAATTTCAGAGTCCTAACTTGCTTATAGGGAAGCACTAAATTCCTACTTTATTTCTGAATCACTTGGTTTTCGGATCCTGCCCTATCTTCACATCTAGCAATCTTAGGGTCATTGAACTGCAGATAACTTACCTGGTGTTCCTAGTCTTTGCTACCAGGTACCTCCTATATACAAACATAAATTTAAGGATTACTTATTTCTAATATAAAAGTAGAAGTTATGTTACTTATTTAATGATAATAGTGCTAATAGTGGTAGCATGAGAACTCAGATTAGTCGACATTCAGGCCTGAATGAGGAACCCATTAGTATGACCAGATGGTCTTTGACACCATGACTGAGAGAATATAACTATGTGATTCTAATTCCTAGGATGGTGATACATGTGTTATTCCCGAGCAAAATGAGTCAATTTTGATAATTCTGGCGACGTATCCCCTTTGGGTTCCTCTAAATTTACAACTAAATCACATAAAAAGTCTCTTTCGTGCAATGGAAATTCGAGTGGCACAGAATAACCATGACTTAGATGGAAAGTGTAATTCTATGCATTTGATGACAGTGTTCATCAAAGTCAAGGGGAAAAATTGGCATACATGCTCAAACCATAGCCTACTTTTATGGATTGGTTAGTTTGCCTGCTTATTGCATTAGCCAAAAAATATCCTCAGTTACTGTCATTTCATTGAGAAACAGCTTCAGGATAAGGAAATATGACTTTTCCCCTGAGATAAAAAATTTGGAACAGCTATTGTAACACAGATAGCTCTCAGCTTTCCACTTGATTAACTATGCAGGGAAACGCTTGAGCTCCGTTAGACGTGATAGTAAGCTGAATCCATAACACTTTATTTTTTTTACAGAAAACCTACCCACACTTCAAATTTAGCTGAATATACTATGAGTACAGATTGCAGCTGAATTTTGAGATATAAAGTCCAATTTAGTATGCTTCAGCTTCTGTATGACTAAGTAGTTGTTTATAAGGCATCCTTTAAAGAGATGAGATTGGTTTGATGTATTTACGGGACAGGAATTGGGGCTGCTTAAGTAAATTAAAATTCTCTTTGATAAAAGTGAACCTTGGCCTCATCTTTTCTTTTTAATTAAAGAATAAGATACATAGAAAAGTGTACCATCCTTAAATATATTGCTCAATAAACTCTCCCAAAGTGAACATACATATGTAATTACTTCCCGGTTCAAGAAACAGGATACTACTTGTAACTCCTGTCTCCTCTGTGTGTCTCCTCCCAGTCACTACCTTTCCTCTCCTTTGCAAAGTTCGTCTCTATTCTGACATAAAATGTCATAGATTAATGTTGAGATATTGCTGTGTGCCTCAGTAGTACATTTAGTTACTACTTGGCATTCCATTGTTTATTCAAGGTTACTTCTTACATTATTATTTCTGTTATTATTCTTGTACATGTTTTTGGTGTGTCTCTACACATTTCTTTTTGTTTTTCTTTTCTTTCTTTCTTTTTTTTTTTTTTTTTTTTTTTTTTTTTTTTGTACCAGGAATCAAACTCATGACCTCACATTTGCCAGACAGGTGCTGTGCCGCTGAGCTGTATCACTGGCCCTACATGTCTGTGTGTGTGTGTCTGTGTGTGTGTGTGTGTGTGCCTAGCATTACTAACACCAACTTACCAATCTGAATGTAATCTAATTTTATCCTTTTATCTTAGCTTCATGTACTATTTACTATGCTCTTCCTTCTTCATAAATCAAATAATAGAAAGTTGTACAGATACAAGGTATAGGATTTTTTTAAATTTGCCTAAACACTGTAAAATTCTTTCTCTTCAGAGATCATTTTTTAAATTCCCAACAATTTTCAAATACATTCTTAATCTATATTTTTACAACAGGTTTATTAATAAGTGATGAGTATATCATAAAGTGCACTATTTTAGAGTGCACAATAAATTGATTTTACTATCTTCATAAGATTGTGCATCTGGGCCGGTGAGATGGCTCAGTGGCATAAGCACCTGCCTGGCAGGCACGAGGTCCTGAGTTCGACTCCCAGTACCTGCATATAGAAAAAAAAAAAAGAAAAGATTGCGCATCTGTTAACAAAACGTAATTTTCCAATATATTCATCACCCCAAAAGAAACCCTATATCCATTCACTCTTCATACCCCTAACCACCATTCACAATGATTAATCTACTTTTGTGTCTCTATAGAGTTCCCTATTGTGGACATTTTATACAAACAGAACCATATAATGTGTAGTTATTTTTAAGTAGATTCTTTCATTTGATGGAGTATTTTCAGTTTTCATACGTGTTGCATGTATCAGTATTATTGGTGAATAACATTCTGTTATATAGATATATCACATTTGTTTATCCAATAATCAGTCATTAAACATCTGGGCTATTTCCACTTTGAATATTATGAATAAAACTACTGCGAACATTTATTTGAAAGTTTTTGTGTGAATATTAAATTTTTATTTTGCTTGTACATATACCAAGGGGGAAATGTTCAGGGTTATATCTTAAAACAGTTTTTCAAGGGCCTGCCAAACTTTTCCCCAAAGTCTCTGAACACTTTCGTGTTTCTATCAGTAAGGTAACGATGTTCTGGATTCTCCACATCCCTGCTAAAACTTTTTACTACCTTTCTATTTTTTATATTGACCCCAGTTGGTAAAAAGCAGAATGCCATTGTGGATTTGATTTCCGTTTTCCTGATGGCTAATAATTTGACTATTTTAATTGCTCTTCTGTTTACCTATGTTATAAATATGTGTATGCAGATATCTTGCCACTTTTCAATTGATTGTATATTTATTGTATATTTTCTTGTCACTGAGTTTAAGAAACATATACAGGGCTGGGGATGTGACTTAGTGGTAGAGTTCTTGCCTTGCACGCATGAGGCCCTGGGTTCAATCCCTAGCGTCACACACAAAAAAAGAGAAGCATATATATGAATATATATTTATACAACCTATCATCAAATATAATTTACACGTATTTTCTCCCATTTTCTCCCATTTTCTTTTGACTTGATAGGGTCTATGGATGCATATATTTTATTGGCTTATATAAAGTCCAATTTACCTGTTTTATTCTGTCATTACTCATGCTTTGGTGTCATATCTAACAAATCTTTTGCCTAGGCCAAGCTCAAGAAGATTAATGCCCATATTATCAGTTTGCTTCTTTTTTGTAAGGAAATTTTTTGGTTAATATCTTGTACTCTGAGAAACTAATTTGAACATAACAATAAACAGTGTAATAATATTTTTAAAAAGATTAACTCCCATATTTCTTATAAATATATTATCATTGTAAATGTTACACTTAGGTCCAAAATGCTTTTTAATTTTTGTATATGGTATAAGGGAAAGTTTCAATATCATTTTTTTTTCTTATAGTACCTACTTGTCCAAGCACAATTATTGAAACATCTACACTGAGTTGTCTTGGAATCTTAGCAAAACTTAACAGAAAATAAATGCATGGGTTAATTTTTGGGCTCTGAATCCTGTTCCATTGTTATATCCTTATGGAAAGTACCATATTATGTTGATTACTGTAGCATTGTAAAAGCTTTTGAAATAAGAAACATGAGATTTTTAAAATTTATTTGTCATTTAACATCTACCCTGATGATTTCATGTAATTGTATTACATCTTTCAATATCCTACCTCCAAATAAGGTTACTCTGCCAGCTAGTAGGATTCAGAATTCAACATGTCTTAAATGACTGAGTACAGTACTCACTCAACATCATGCACCTTTCCCTAACATTTTGGGATTCTTGTCATCCTAGGATTACTTATATAAGTTTATTGGTATGTTTGATTGTGTTCAACAGGTCTCTTAAACTTTATTAAATTCCTTCACTTTTTCTTTCTCTTCCTCAAAAAACCAATTAACTTACATAAAAATCAATGGATTCATTTTTCTACCTGCTCAATTCTGCTCAAGTGCACCCCATTATAAATTTTTCAGCATTTTATTTAATTCTTTTTAATTTCTATATTTATTGATATCTATTAGAAGATACATCAATTTCATATTTTCTTGTAATACTTAAGACATTTTCTTTAGTTCTTTGAATATGTTTATAGTAGAAGAGTTAATATATTTTACTGGACTTCCTGAGCAACAGTTTTATTTAATTGTGTTTTCTCTGTGTATAGACCATAATTTCTTTTTTTTGAATTAAGTTTATTGGTACATTAGATATACATAATGGTCTTATTTATCATAGGGAATTTGTACCTGTACATGATATATTTTTATTCCTCTTTTTTTCCAATCCCCTCTTCTCCATTCATAGTTTCTTATTTCTGTCTCTGTCTCATAGATTTGGTTGAAAATGCAAATTTTAGTAATATAGTTTGGTGAATAGAAAATTAATGCCTACATTATTTTTATTTCTTTCTGATTTTGTTGTTAGTGTTGCTCCTGATTATTATGATTTTCCCCAACTAATTCTGCAAAATCTTTATTCTTTGCCATATATGGCCACTGAAGTATTGCTAGGTAATGATTGGATAAGGGTTTGTTCAAGTGCCAAATGAGCTCTGTTTAGTGATTTAGGGCATACTTTAAATCCTTTGGCAGACAGTTTAAGACTGCCTTAGCACCAACTCCATGCTTTTACCTAAATGCTTCAAGGTTAGCCAAAGGTGTGAGACTAGGATCTCTTTTGATTTTATTGAGTTGACACCCAGCACTGTGCATATACAAGGCTATATGTTAATGAATTCTTCACCTGAAATAATTACACTGATGACTGCTCCTTTAAGTTTTCTTTTCAGTATATAAACTAACACAGGTAATTTTGATTATAATGCAATATACCTCAAATTTCTTATGGCCCATACTGGTGCAGCCCTATTATGAAAAAGAGATACCACTCATTCCATCTTGATTCCTTACAATCATAGCCTTTGAGAATTATACTGACTCTATAATATAGGAAAGTTTCTTACCCATAACCATAAATGTTATGCTTGAGCTTTCAGTTTTTCTGATTTCATATGTGTCTTTATGTTTTAGGTAAGGGTGTATAAGTAAAATAAATACCGACTCTTGAATTCCTGAGTAAATCATAGCATTTTTAGTATTAATATTAAATAAAGCACTGAAATAAGATTTTTGGATTTTGATCACAGGTTTCAGAATTAGTTGTGTATCTCTAAATAGGAGCTACATAATGAAGGAAGTGCCTTAGACAAGAGATAGAGAGATTGAAATGGTATATTTCCATTTCTGTGCTATACTTCAACTGAAAGAAAAGCCTGAAACAATAGGTCTTAAAATTTAAACTGAAAACCTGCTTAGCATGAAACCTATCTCAGAAGATACTAAGAATCTGAAATCAAAGTGTATCATTTATTCATCTCTCTCACTCATGCCCCTCAAAAATACTTAATATTAAAATGTAATTCCTTATTTCCAACTTTATTGATGTTGCTTCTCTATTCAGCTTTTATATTTCCTTCTTTCCAAATTACTCACACCCGCATAGCAAAGGAATAGTCTTCTTTTCACCAACTTTGAAAATCATTTTGATGTAGGATAGAAAAAATTGAAAATAGATAAAAAAGAAACAAAGAAAATAGGATTTTAAACTTATGCTAAAAAACAAAAAACAAAAAACAAAAACTAGTTTCAGGATACAAAAGTTATTCAAACCCTTTCCCTTCCAGGAAACATACTCAAAAAATTACTAAAGGACCTAAAGACACAATAAGCCTATAAATTTTACCCTGGATCCATCCTACTCACCTGTAAATGGTGCTTCATCCATCCTTAAGGAAGCAGCAATATTAACGGGCAACATATCTCAACCACAAACACATAAATGGCTTGCATTCTGACCTAGCCTGGCGGATAGAAAACCTGACAGACAGTAGGCATACACATCCTAAATTACCCACTTTGAAGACACCCACAAGACCCCATAAGTATAGCTAGACCCAGCTGATAATGTGCCTCTCTTTTTCTCAAGGGCCTGCACTCTATTTCTTTCAGTGTGAACTTAAATATCTTCTTAATAAACGCTTCTCAAGCCTCTTACTGATGGGTTCTAAAACTTTTTTTTTCTGTGATAGGAGACAGTGAACTTCCAAACACTCTGTTTTAGGGCGAATTAAGTTGCTGCTCATCTTATCTAGGGTCCCTCCTCAAGCCCATTCTAGTAACACCTTTCTTGATGAGCCAGCCAGGAGGTAAATGAGGCACATCAGGACCATGGTTTTGGTAAGTCAATCTAAAGGACTTTCACCCACCTCCTAATTTTCCCAATCCCCTTCTTGTTCCTTTATTCCCACTCTGAGTCTTTCATCTGTGAAAAACCTCAAAGCCTTTAACTTTACCCAATATTACTTAACAGAGATAGGCAGGGAGCTGGAGTGTGGAGGGGTTCAGTGTATACTGGGGGTAAAGAAAGTATTCTCAAGGCTCTGGGGATAGTTATTCCTTCACTTGGAGGAAGGGAGGGAGGAAGGGAGGCCCCCTGGCTATGCACCACGAGGGAGGTGGGGAGAAGCATGAGGTCTCTGTATTTTCCCCACGGAGAGGAGAGACCCACAGGCCTTCAGGGAGGGCTCCATTTAAGACTTTCACAGCTGTCTGCCACATCTGGCTGGCTCCAGTCCAGTCATGCCTAGAGGCAGTTTTTTTTTTTGTTTGTTTGTTTGTTTTTTAACCTCTTCCGGTTGTTCCTCTAATGCTAGCTTGCATTCTCCTACCTTATTTGTTTCTGGTATTCTTATGATAATTTTAGCCTCACATTTATCTCCCTATCTAAATTGTATGTGATTTGTAGTCATCAAGTGACATCTCCAGAGTTTTGAAACTATTTAAAAGATCCTTGCTTATGTCACAGATCTCTAGATGTAAAGGTCTTTGGGGTAAATGTTTGAGTAAAGCCCAGCTGTTGTGTACAACTTCCTTTTCTTGACTTTCTATCCTATTGATGCACTGTGACTAGCAAATGTTGCCTAATCTCAGGAAAGAGTTCTGCATGACAGGCAGGAATCCCTAGAATAGTAATGATAGAAAGTAAGCCAGGCTGTGGCCTGACTTAGTTTGGGGGCAGGCTGCACATTCAGTGTGATCTTGAGATGAGGTGGGTTGTGGCCTGACATTGGTTTTGGGTGGGCTGTACATGTAGCATTACCCAGAATGAGGTGGGCCTTGGCCTGACCTGGGTTTGGGGTGGGTTGCACCTGCAGCTTGAATCCAGGATGAGGTGGTCAGCTGGTGCAACCTGACCATAGGGACCTAAATAGGATCATATTGTCTGTCTGTTTTTCTTTTTCTCTTTTCCTTCTCTCCTTATATCTTTCAAAAACCAAAATCAGAGTAAATAGACAATCCACAGAATGGGAAAAACTTTTTTGCCAGCTACTTCTCAGACAGAGGACTAACATCTAGAACTCAAAAAAATGAGATCCCCCAAATTTAAAGACCCAATCCAAAAATGGTCATTCAAAATGAATAGACACTTCTCAGGTGAAGAAGCATGAAAAAAATGTTCAACATTGCTGGCCATTCAAGAAATGCCAATTAAAACAGCACTGAGATTCTATCTCATTCCAGAAAGAATGACTATCATCAAGAAATCAATAACAAATGCTGGAGGAGCTGTGGGGATAAGAGAACTTTCTCCATGGTTGGTGGAGTGCACATTGTTACAACCAATATGGAAATGAGTATGGAGATTCTGCAAAAAACTAAAACTAGATGTTCCATTTGACTCAGCTATTCCCCTTGGAGGTATGTTGCCAAAAGAGTTAAAGTCATCATATTACAGTGGTACATTCATACTCATGTACATAGCAGCACAACTTATAATAACTAAATCTTGGCAACAGTCCATATGCCCATCAACAGATGAATGGATAAAGAAAATGGAGTATTACTCTGCCATAAAGAAGGAAAAACTTAAGACATTTTTAAGTAAATGGATGCCTCTCAAGACCATATTCTTAAGTGAAATAAATTGGACACACAAGTTTAAATATTTCATTGTTTATCTGTGTGAGAAACCAAAAGTGTAAATAAGGAGCAAAATGGAGGATATATTAGGAAGTAGGGAGAACTTGTTCAAATGGGAAGGGAAGCAAGAGATGGGGGAGGGTGAAAGGAAGGAAGGGAAAAGGGATTTTTAAAAAAGAGAGAATGGAAGAAAAAAATAGAAAGAGAGCTTTAGTAAATGGGAATGGGAAGAAGCGTTAAAGGGGGAGGAGGGGAATGGGAAATAAATAATCAAGATATATAATGTACAGGGACACATTTCCCATAATGAATGTAATCATTATGCATGGCAAACATGTATTCATAAAATTAAATATTTTTTTAAAAAATACACAAGAGAAATCTTAAAGGCATACAGTGCATCATGTATAATTATGGATAATTTAATGTCTGCCCCCAAAACATCAGCCTTAGGCCATATTTTACATATTTGGGGCCAATTTAAGCTGGAGAATTTTAAAAGGTTGACTTTTCTCCAAATGTAAATTAAAGGGTAAAATAAAAAGGTCTCAAGCTTGGTTTAATAATAGAAGGAAAAATTGACAATGATCACATCTAGCAATCTACAGCTCTTATCTCTTCCCCACTTCTGACTTTACTGGTTGCAAAGATGTGATGTTAACTAACAAGAAAAGTGCACTCAGAATAGCTTAAAGAAGTAAAAGAAACATAGTTGTGACTTATATAAGAAAAATGAATATTAATTTATATCCACTAGGATAAATGCTGACTAGTCTATTTAGAGTTATAAAACTAAAACTTAAAAAGATTTAATTTAACATGGCCAATGCATTTAAAGTGCACTCTGATGTAATGTAATTGTTTTATATGTTTTCTTGTCTGTCTGTCTTATTCTGTTTTAACATTTGGTTAAAGTACCTGCAGCCGCTTTATCAAAAAATGATAATTTCTTTAGCTTGTATAAATTTATTTTTGTTTTTAGTTTTTTGCCCTTACAGGCTTCTGAAAATGTTACAGTTTTCCATAAAAAAGAAAAGAAAAGAAAAGAAGAAAAGAAAAAACAGTTATACAGTTATTCAAGGTTAAACAAACTCGCTGAAAACATTAGAGGGTAAAAACTGCTAGGATCAAGGTTTATACAAAACTTACAAATAAAAACCTTACAGTTTGATAACATAAAAGTTATTTATGATTTAAGTTAATATGTATGTTTCTGTGTATTAACTTTCAGGTATATGCTATTCTCTAAAAGTTCAATTGAATTTGATTTTTGGATAAATTTTTTTTTTTTTTTTTGTGGGTACCAGGGGGTCGACCTCAGGACCTCGCGCGCCAACAGGCACCAGTGCCGCTGAGCGATATCACCGGCCCTTTTTTCGTATGTGGGTTCCGGGAGTCGAACTTGGGCCCTCGCGCTTGCCAGGCAGGCGCTTAAGCTGCTGAGCCATCTCACCGGCCCTGATTTTTGGATAAATTGACACTCAGTCCAAATGATTTTTGCTCACATGACTTAACAGTGACCTAATTTAAATTGGTTGGTAAGATAGCAAGTAAGATTTCTTTAAAGTTGGTAACATACTTTCATCCAGATTGTTAGCCTATTAAGATAATATTTATCTTAAAATATTGGCTTTATAAATGCAAAGACCATTGTTTCCTGCGTTCAGTAACTGATGAAGTTTTTCTTGGTTAAAGATAATCTCTCTCTCTCTCTCTCTGTATATAGTTACAGATAGATATAGATATATAGATGTATCTCTTAAGAATATTAACTATGCTATACTTTGGGTCTCATATGTAATCTAAAGTAATATTAAGATGAATAAATAAGTAAATGTGAATAGGATTAATGCTTATAAATATTGAAAGCAACATCTAAGTCATCAATTCCTAAATATAGATTCAAATATACTTAACTTCTTGAAGTTTATAAAAGATAGTATATTTTGGTCCATTAAATGTGTTTTCATATAATATTTATATATATAAAGTTTTAAGATTACATTCTTATGTTGATTAAGAGTTACATTTCTAATATTTATTTTTATGTTAAAATAATATTTTTTTTATTTTTTTTTGTGGGTACCGGGGGGTCGACCTCAGGACCTCGCATGCCAGCAGGCGCCCGTGCCACTGAACGATATCACCGGCCCCTTTTTTCGTATGTGGGTTCTGGGAGTCGAACTCAGGCCCTCGCGCTTGCCAGGCAGGCGCTTACACCGCTGAGCCATCTCACCGGCCCTATGTTAAAATAATATTAAAAAATGTCTTCTAAATGCAGGGACCTTTGTGCCTAAAAAATTGTACAAAACTCCCTCTGTGGCTATAATAGGAGCTGATGGAACAAATTTGCTTTAGTTTTTGCCACTGATCAGTGGCTTCTGCAGTTTTTCTGTGTCTTATTGTGCACCACCCTAACAAATATTATAAAAATAATACACATATATAATTAAATTTGCAAAAATTAAAAGTTTCAAAGTTTTACATGTCTAAAGCATTAAAGTTTTCTTAAAATATTAAAAAAATTCTTGGTTAAAATCTCAAAGGCTGAAAAACAGCAGTTTTATATTTTACTAATATTATTTCTTGTATTTTTCATTTTTAGGCTTTTGCTTATTTTAAAAAACTGAGTTTCAAGAGTTAAAGATGATTGAAATGTTGATTTGTAAAATGTTTTCAATAATCAGTTTATGATTGGTTAAACATATAACTAGTGTCTTAGTTTATAACACACTCTATCTGGGACTAGGGATGTACCTATATCAAAGGCAAAATATCCTGTGAGCCTAAGTATTAAAGTTTAACACATGAAAATTTATTAATAAGTGCTCTCTTTTATACAATGTACATTTCTGTATCTAGACATTAGACATAATATGATCAAAATTTTGGCAAATTTTGGTTCTGTCATTTAAAACTTGATCTATTGTATTGGCTTTAATGAAACGTGCATTTTTTGTTGTAAAAATGAGATACACTTATCCATTGGTGTGGTGGATTTAACTAATGGTCAATTTGTAACACTCAGCTGAACTGAATCAGTGTGGTTCTGGGTGTGAAAGGCCCACCTGAGGATTGTTGCCAACAGCATAAAAGGAGAACTGGAGGGGAAGGTGGTGTGCGGTTGATTCTCCTGGAGAAGCTTGTCACTGGTTTTCCTTATATGAATTCAGCTGTTCTCATTGTCAGAGGAACTCAGGTGCTCAATGTCACTGAGGATGGCTGTGGTTCATTTCAGCGGAGTTCTGGTCCTTACCTTGAGCGTCGCTTCCTGGCTCCAGTGCAGATCCCTCAGCCTCTGGCACAGATCCTTCATCCCACTGGCGCAGACTTTCTAGTTTGCACCACTGACCTGTGGGCCTTCCCAGTGCAGGTCCTTGATACAGACTTGCATGAGACATTGCCATGAGCTCTAGGCCTCCATCTGGAACGGTGGAGGACATTGGCATGAGCTCTAGGTCTCCTTCTGGACTCATGCAGGACATTGCCATGGGATTCAGGCCCTCAGCTGGATTCTATTTGTCTCTAGTGCATGGACAGATCTCCTGTACTCTTCTGCATTTGACTTTTTGGGTGAATATTGTAAAATAGTCCTATAAATTATGTGTCCTCTATTAAATCTATTTCTTTGTAAACCCTGAGTACAACAATTGGGTAGTAAATCTGTCTGTGGTCATTAACACTATTTCCTAAATTTATAAGAGCTGTAAAGATGTTCTTTGTCAACTTAGTTACACAAAATTGTTAAGCTTCCTAAAGGAATCTAAATTTTGCCGTAAGAGTAAAACCTAAGTGAATATATATGAAGATTTCTATATAGCTCTGATGGTATTTATGGCTAACCTCATGGTATATTAAATGTATTTGAGTTTTCCAAGTGTACAGATCTTCCAAGATGCAGGATTTAAGATATGATCTTATCATTGGGATGACATGCATTAAAGATTTTTATGATGATGGACTTTTTAGGCTGTATTATTCAGTGCTTACAAGAGTTTGCAGGGCAGGGGCAAGGCTCCTCAAAAGACTGCGCATACTCTGAATCAAATTTAATGCAGGACACAGAAATTTGCAAGATAGGCCTATAATAGCTGTGCACAATGTCAAATGTAGAAGAGTACAAAAGATCTGTCTGCACACTAGAAATCCAAAGGATCCAGCCAGAGGCCTGGAGCCCATGGCAGTGTCCTATATGAGTCCTCATTGGGAGGCCGAAGCACTGCAATGGAACACTGAGGGGTCTGCACCAGGAGGTCAAAATGTGGGTGCTAGAAGCTGAAGAGACTGCACTGGCAGGCTAAGCGGCAGGTGCTAGAAGCTGAAGAAACTGCGCTGAAAGCCAGGAGATGATGCCCAAAGCAAAGGCAAAGACCAGAGCTCCTCCAAAGAGAACAGCCAGAGCTCCTCCAAAGAAAATCAGCTGCAACAGAACTCTTCCAAAGAAAATAAGCTGCAATGAAGCTCTTCCAAGGAAAATCAACTGAAATCCTTCCCTCCCATTCTCCTTTTATACTGTGCCGACAACAATCCTCCTTAAAGTGGGTCTTCCATGCCCAGAACCATGCTGACTCAATTCTGCTGGGTGTTGCCCACTCAAGTTGACAATTAATCAATTAACCACCACACAGGCTTATGTTTATGTGATTATTATGTAGTTGTGTTGTGATAGTTAGATGTGCCGAAGCAATATAAAATCAGGACAATAGTTATCTATAAAGCACATCTCTGAACAAGTGCATTCTACTTAGCCAAATATACATATATAATTATTATTAACCACTTACCAGTCCAAATATTTAAATACAGGATGACCAAAAATTGCATATTTTTAATTAATTTTATAAGATAATATAACAGGAAATACAAAAATGACAATTTTGTCAAATTGATCCAATATTTTTTCTGTGTATGAATTATCACAAAACATTCAATACACGATGCAACATTACAATCTAGACAGTAGTACCTAGTCTCTTTCCAAATTATTTTTGCATTATTGTCTTTCTTTGAAGAGCACACTTTACACTGTCATGTTGGCCATTCCTTTTTTTTTTTGTGGAGGATATAATTTCAGTAAAATGTCTACCCACTAAAGATAATGGTAAAGACATCAATGATGGACATCTTGGTTGGCATTTAACTACCCCATATTTTTCAATTATATGTTCTATTAGACCTAATCTAAATTGTAAATGACTTTTTGACCACCTTTTTTTCAATAAATAACAAATGAGTTCTATATTGTTTGGTCCAGAAGGTGCATAAATATTTTATAACAATATTTTTCCTCACCTTTTGATTACAGGATAGCTTGTTAGATGTAGTCAACTCTGTCAACACCACCCATAGAATTATTAGAATCCTTGACCACTATTGGAATCCTTTTAGTTTCATTTCTTCTTTCAAGTTCTATCACTTCTGTAATATGAATAGTTGACAAGGAGACGTCTTTTCTGTCTTTCTATTGCATAACACAGAATTTTCCTCTCCAATATGCTAACATTTCTCTCTTTTTCAGTTTTTTTTTTCTTTTGCAGATCTTTTAGAACTTCCTTCCTATTCAGTCTCAGTGTCCCAAATGTGTTTTCTTTGTGTTGTAAAAAAAATCACTGAGTTCTGGAGAAGTGTAAAAATTATATCTGATGTACTCACAATAACAGTTTTTATAGGTTGTAGCACAAAATTGTAGGTTACTTTTCACAAATAAAATAAATATGAATTAGTAAAAGAAAATAATCAGAACTTATTATTAGATTTCACTAGAAATAAACATTAAAGTTAAATACAACATTCTAAATGAAAAAGTATGCAAAAAATAGTCAATGTAAAACAAATAAACAGACATATGAGTGTATCTCATGCAAACAAGAATCAATTGGTTGAATGACACGGCTTGAGTGATGCTTAGGTTAGTCAGTACATAAACATGCTGCCTGATTGACACTTGATGTAAACTCTTAAGTGGTTAAATGTTACGATTTACATCTAGATGTCCCCCTAATACCTTATTCACTTGTAAGTAAGGCTTTGGGGTAGTGATTTAATCATTGGGATGTGATAATCATCAATGGATTATTCCATTGATGAATTCATAGATAGATGTGATTTGGGAGGTGAAGCCTGTTTGGAGGAAGGGGTCACTAAGGTATGGCCTGGCAATGTTTAACTCCATCCGTCCTCCTTGAGAGCTCTCTCCTTTGCGGTGTCATGCAATGAGCTCTTTCTCCTCTTCCGTTCACCTCCACCATGAAACCCTGCCTTGGAGCCAGCCAACAAAGAACTGAAACCTCTACAAACTAAGAGCCCAAATAAATATCTTCTTCCCTCAAGTTGTGGGTGTAGGGTATTGTGCTTCAGCAATGAGAACATAACTAAGACAGACTTTGGTACCAGAGAAGTGGAGTTGAGGCAGGAAATTATGGCATGACAGACTGGGAAAGTAGACAGGATGTATTAGGTACAAAGTCCAGGACACATGCCGAGAACACTGCCCAAAGCTCTGTACATGGAACTAATCAGAGAGTGCTGTCTTTAATTCTCATGAGAACTTGAGTAAGTTTTCAATAGGATGACCTAGACTTGACATCTGCCTGAGGAGTGAGAGATATAAAGGGACACTCAGTATTGCACTCTCCACTCCTGTGTTCTCACGTTCATTTTAGTCCACTATCATGCTGTACAGTGTACTTTTTCTTACCTTTACTTGGCCCAAACTCACTCTTCAGAGCCTGTTCTTTTCTTACCTTTAATAACTATTAAAACCTCCCTACTTTTTGCATTTGTCTTGATCAGTTCTTTGCTCAGGACAGAAAGCACCTAGAAATCTCTTCTAGAAGAAGACCCCAGCACCCCAAAACCTAGTAGCAGGGTAATTGCTGTGACATTATCTGACCATGTGATTTAGAAGCCTTTGGAATTAGTTTGTAGGAGGAGTTCGGAAAAGTCTGCAGATGCTGGCAGCAGAAGCAGCACTACAATGCTGTGAGCTGAGCTTCATGGGAGATTCTGTTCAGAGCCCAGAGGACTAGAGTGTTGACAGTAATGCAGACAGTAAAGACTAGGTTCTAGAGGTTTCAATTGGGAACAAGGACTGCATTGGCAGTTCGACTCCAGGCCATGTGTGTATTGTGCTGTCAGAAAAATTGTTTACATTTTGCTCCTGTCCTGAGATATTGTGGGAGAGTGAGATTAACAACAGTGAACTTATTAATCTGGTGGAAGAAATTTCAAGGCAGTCTAATGTTGAGGTGGTGGCATGGCTACTGTTCATGGGTTTTAACTAACTCTACCTTGAGAATCAAGAGCAAAAGGCACACCTGAATGATTTTAAAAGTTTTGAATTTCACCAGAAAGGAAGCTCTGGTAAAATTGGGGCCTGAAAGGATAAAGCAGAGGAGATCTTGGTTTCTATAAAGGTTTGCACTAATTAAGCACCTTGGAATATAACAATACAAAAACATTCCTTGAGACAATATAAGCAAACAAGGCTCCACCCTTTTCAGGATCACTTTGTTTTGATAAGAGAGCCCCAGGGCTATGTTCCAGAATGGTGGCTGCCTAGGAAATTTGTTGCTTGGGATTCAGGTCATAGTGCTCAGCTATACAGGCACTCAACCCCTACAGGCAAGATAGAAGGAAGCATGGCTACTGCTTCAGCTGGTGGCAGAACTTGACATCATCCACATAGTGCTGGTTTTAGGCACATGCAGAATGCAAGAGTTGTGGGGTCAGGAAGACTTCCACCTGTATTTCAGATGAAGGCCTGGCAGGCCAGAGAGTGTGCCCCTGACAGGGCACTGCATGAATCTCTGAGCTTGAAGCTAAAAGTACAGTGGAGAACCCAGGATATTTAAAAAGGCAGAAACATGGAACATCTGGGGAAAGCCGTAAGTACTGAGCAAAGCCCACCAATGAGAGAAGCTATAAGGGCTGCAACCACCAGCAATGCTGTAGTGGTAGGGTTGCACAAGCCCTTTGGAGTTCACATTTTGCAACAGATTGCTGAGGATGTTGGAGATGGAAATAAAGGATGTTTTATTCTGATCATTTTGATCTTGCTTTGATCCAATTCCTTTCAATCCCCCCATTTCTCCTCTTTGGAAGGGCAGTGTTCACCCTATGACTTTGTATGTGAGCAATGTTTAACTTTCTTTTCATTTCTATAAGGTCTCACAGCTAATATAACTTGAATCTCAGAGGAGACCGTGGGCTTGCACTTTTCAGCAATGCTGAAAATGCTAAGACTTTGGCAATTTTTAGTCATGGGCTAAATGTATTGTGCATAAAGAGATGGGCATGAGTCTTCTGGGAGCCATGGGGTGGAATATTATAGTTTATGTCTAGTTCCCCCTAAAGCCTTATGCATGCTTCAGGGGACATCTATATATAAACCATAATATGTGTGGCTTTGGGGAGGTGATTGGATCTTGGGAGCATGAGTTTACAGATAAATGTTACTTGGGAGATGAAGCCTGTTTGGAAGAGTGGGTCACTGGTGTGTGGCCTGGAAGTGTCTATCACCTTCCCTTCTCCTTGATAGCTGTTTGCTTCCTACTGCCATCCATGAGCTCTTATACCCTATCATGCCCCTCTGCTATGTTGCCCTGCCTTGCAGCTAGCCAACTATGGACTGATACCTCTACAAACTGTGAGCCCAAATAAACCCTTCCTCCTTTAAACTGTGGACATCAGATATTGTACCACAGCAAGATAAAGTAACTAAACATTGAAAAGCTAAATTAAGTAAAAGAAGGGGTTCCCAATAGTACAACAGCTACACCTGTTATTTAAAGTTATAAAAAGTTATGATTCCCAGTCCCAGTAGCCCTTCTTCTGAAGTGTTTCCTTCAGCTTCTCTTGGTATATTGCCATTTATGTTATTTGAGTGTATTTGATCTTAGCCAAAAGGTCTAGAAAGTGATCAAGTGTATTTCAAGTAACTCTCAAGTAAAGATTTAGCTTCTTGTATAGATGTGCCTACAAAATAAAAATGACTATATTAACCTTCCACCTAGCTACAGAAGTGGTATAATCTTTCTGTAACATATTTCAAACTTTATATGTTTATGTTGTCTGGGGCCAATCTTTATAAGATATCCATGTCTACAATATTGAGCTCTATAGTAACAATTTTTATTGCCCAAAGATCAAAAAAGTGATGTCTGTATTTAATCATTCACCATTCTGTTCAATTAAAATAGGAAGATATTAGATTTCTTAATAAATCAGGTAAATCAGGGAGGAGTCTGTGTGCTCTTTAATGCCACCTGATATATTTGAGTAAACCTCCCTCAAAATCAGTAGAGGTTAATATAAAAGATAAAAGGCTTATACCAAATTCTATTGTGTTCTATCATTTTTAGAATCACTATTCATTGATATTATTTTAGCCTTTGTCCCCTGCTTGTTTACATGGTTATAAAATAAAGCTTAGGCATCAGTAACTTGCTAATGTCCTTGCCCTCTTTTTCAGCCTGTCAAAAGATGATGGTTCTTCAAAAAACGGAAGTCAATATTCCTATGTTTCCCTTATGTCATTCAAGATGAAACTTTTGTTACCTAGCTTGGCAGGATCAGTGCCTCTCTTCAACCTGAAATAGTTACAGAAATACATGTTGTTGGACTTTCTACATTCGTTAAAAATGATAGGTCAAAGTATTTTAAGGTGGGGGATGAGGTAAGATAGAAAAACTTTAAAAAATAGATAAAAAAGAAACAAAGATCTTGGGATTTTAAATTTATGTGTAAAAAGAACTAGAGCTTCTGGATAAAAAAAATTTACTCAGATCTTTTTCCCTTCAAGAAAAATCACTCAAAAATTCCTAAAGAAGTTAAAAACACAATAAACCTTTAGGTTGCAATCTGGAGCTGTTCCTCTCACGTGCAAATTGAGCTTTCTCCATCCTCAAAAAAGCAACAGTATTATTGAGCAGCATATCTCAAGTTCACACACACGTAGATGGCTTACATTCTGACGTAGACTGCTAGATGGGTAACCTGACAGACAGTACGAATACATATCTTAGATCACCCATCCTGAAGATATTTCCAAGAACCCATGAATGCCATATACCCAACTCTGGTTCATAATGCTTCTCTCTCTCTCTCTCTCTCTCTCTCTCTCTCTCTCTCTCTCTCTCTCTCTCTGTGTGTGTGTGTGTGTGTGTGTGTGTGCCCCCACTTTATTTCTTTGAGTGTATTAAATTTCTGCCTAGCAAACCCTTCCCATGCCTCTTACTGATTCATCCTACATCTTTTTCCATGATGACAGTTGGCAAACCACCAAACATTCTATATTTAGGGTGGGTTAAATTCCTCATCTTAGCTGTGGGAGCCTCCTCAGACCCAGTGCCATGACAATTTCTTTCCTGCAACTGTAATTTAAGTTCTAGAAAGAGAAGGAATTTGTTCTGTTTGGTTTTGCTTTTTTATTAGTTTTTTCTTGAACACATGAAAAATGCTTTAAACAGAGTCTAGAGATAGTCATTTCTTGGTAAGAATTTACTGCATGAATAAATGGACCCATGTAATCTACAGTTTGGATATACTTTGAGCGTCCCTCAAGGGTTTGTGTGTTAAAATTTAATCCCCATTGTGAGCTATTAAAGAGGGCAAAGGTTTATCTAATCATGTTCAGAGGTGAGACCCTTGAGAATTCAGGATTAAAGTCAGTAGGATGGGGTCCCTGTAATTGAATCCTGGTGATTTTATAAGAAGGAGAGATATCAAGTCACACATACATGCACACCCCCCCACACAAACTTCCTCCTTCTTGGTCATGTAATACCCAGTGTTAGCATTTTCCAGAAAGAAAATGATCCCTAGATATGGTTCCTCAATTATCCACCAACTGAAATATGAGTCACAATATTATTTAAAACTTAAGCATTCTGTGGTATTGCATTATTAGCAGTAGAAAACAGACTAATAAAATATATGAAAATTGAAAACTTTGAATGATAGCCACAGCCTAGGTACTCTCATTAAATGGACAAGTTTCCCTAAGTGTCTGTGATCATAAAAGAATTATGTGAAATGAGCTCTTTCCCTTACCTTACATCCTATCATGAAATTAATAGGGTTTTTAAAAATCATATCTTTGCCTGGAAGTATTTTGGCCAACAACAATCATTTCATGGTAGGAGTATCACCTACTCAATAAATGATGTATATTTGTTATACATAATCTATTTAATAAATGAATGGATTATATTAATAGATAAAAATAGAGGTATTCATTTGAGTCTAATTTGGTACACCTAAATTTATATATCTAAATTTGTTTTATATTCACTTGTTGATCTTGAGTTATACACTAGCTCTTAATTTAAATCATTTACCTTCAGTCATGGTATACAGCTTCATTTGATTTCTTCATATATGTGAGAACTACTTACACATATAAATCTTGATATGTTTTTCTTTGTCAACAATTTTGTCTCAGACCATATTCTCTCTGCGCTCCCATGTAAAAGCTTTACTTACATCTTTTTGCACTATCATTGCACTATTTGTGCCATCATGTTTAATTGCATTATTTTTTCCCCAGAGTCTTTTCTAGTACACTGTCTGTTCAGCTTCTTCTCTACTGAAGGGCAGAATTGTGAGGAAAGATGCCTCATGATCATAGCTATCATTTCACAAAGAAAAAGCACAACATTTCCAATATTGTTGTTTGCATCTTGTCAAAGAGATTAGCCTTAGAATCCAAGATTGTTATACTGCTATTTTCTCTTAGTTCATTGAAAAGAAAGGTTTGTGTTAATATTTTTTGGACAATATGTCATGCTTGTATCTTGTACCCTGAGTAACTACTCTGAAGATAACAATATGCAATGTATTATTACTCTCTATTATCTGGTTTTGAAATTCTGTTTTATGTTTTTTCTTTTTAAAATAAAAAAAATAAGAAAGAAAAGAAAAAAAGGAGATGGTTAAAAATAAAAAGTATTACTGGACCAAAAAAAAAAAAAAAAAGAATCCACAGATAAGAAAGACCTTAACACTTTGTTCACAACCTCATTTTGTTGATCATGTTTACTACTACTGTTATTTCTTTTTTGTTTAGCTATGAGAAATCATTCTCTTTGACTCTTATGCTTTTTTCAGTTCTTAGCAGATCATTATTTCTTACAGAAAACTTCCCCATATAGTGTGGGATCAATTATGCATCAGATAAGTTGCTATTACTAACTCTTTCTATAACTAGGAAATGGGAAGTATGGAGAATGTATCAATTCCCTAGAAGAAAATTATGCTTAAATATAACAGAATAATTAATTCTAAAATCAGAAATTGTCAGACATCCAGGGCACTCTGCTACCATGCCTTTACAGTACTTTAAAATATGAGGATTCTAACCTATTTATAATGAACAAAAATAAGAATGTGACCCCTTTTATAAATAATCAAACAAGCCAGTCTGTCTGAAGGTTGTGTGACTGTAAATACAGAAGAAAGCCCAAAAGCAGTCTTTTAACAGTACCTCTTAATGAAGGCCAAATCATCCCTTAGTGGGCCTGAGGGAAATATGTTAGCAATGTATTTTCATTGTTACAAGAATGGAAGTTTCCCACTGCATTTAGATGTAGGCCAGAAAGATTAGATATCTAAAAATGTACAGAACAAACCAACACAGCAAACAACTGCTTTATATCTTGTGTTATTTCTGGCTATATTTCTCTATTTATGTTGTTAGAAACCCTGTTTAAAATAAACTGAACCTAGAAGCTACTGATTTGGGTGGGTGTGGCTTTAATATTCAGTGAATTTTCTAGGAACATAACTGTCCTGTTATTTTAGAGAAGGTTATAATCAGTTTGTTTGCTTGACCTAATTATAAAAACCCACCATTTCACAAAGTGATATTTAAAACTCTAATAAAACACTTTTTTCTCACTTTGCATTTATACCTGTAATATTCATGATGATTTCAAGTATTTGATGCCTCTATTACATCTAGTGTAGTCATATTCCAGAATTTACATACTAAATTATAGATATTTTATCATACATTCTTTTTATTCCTTTTTTAGAGCATAGGTAGAACATTATACATTTCTAAAATTCTGTATAGAGATTTTTATATACTATTAAATTTATTTGAGAATAGTAAAGTAAAAATTATTATTAAAAAGGGACATAAGGTCTGACAGAGTTGAGAAAACACTCTTTTGTCAATAGCACTTACAAGTTTATGTGAAAGATATACAATTTCCTATTTCATCATGCTTTTATTATATTTATCTCACACAGGAATATAAACTTTATGAGGCCAAAAATCATTCCCCTATTTATTCACTGATTTATATCAAAGCTTAGAATATTATATATTATTCATCAATTACATAATAAACAACTTAAATTCATCTATTAATTTTTTCAACAAATACTTAGTGAGGGCCAGCGAGATAGCTCAGTGGCATAAGCGCCTGCCGGGCAAGCACGAGGTCCTGAGTTCAACTCCCAGAACACACATAAAGGAAGAAAAGGGCTGGTGATATCGCTCAGCGGCATAAGCACTTGCTGGCAAGCGCGAGGTCCTGAGGTCGAATCCCAGTACCCACATAGAAAAAAAAATCTTAGTGAATATTTCTAGATAAGTGAAAAATAATTTAACAATGTCACAACAATAGACCTTGTTTCTATATAGAAAACATGAAGTTTAGCAAATCACTTAACTGTGGCTTGCTTATTACATAATATTGGGCAAACCCTCATTCTCTTGCAAATTCAGTTTTAGTCTCGGCTAACTGAGAGAAAAAATTCTCTGCATTGTAGTGTTACAAGAATTAGGAAATGATTCTTTTTTTTTTAAAGAGAAGAAAAAACAAAACAAATAAAAAAAGAACAAATTTTCAAAACAACATAATATGAGGGTAACAATGGTCAATGCATTACGTATTATTATCTTTAAGTTAGTTATTCAGGATACCAGACATTAGCATTCAATTGTCCAAACATTATTGGCTCAAACCTTCCTCTTCAATGAACTAAGTAAAACTGGTAGTGCATCTATCTTAACCATCTTATATGCATATACAGTTTTTTTTCCCTTTCCCTTCTTTCCTTTCCCCATTCCAGTCTCTCTTTCTTATTGACCAGTTTCTTTTTGATTCACCATGTCTATTGTACATTTTGGATCTTATTTACTCTTTCAGTTTCTCATACTAGTGAGACAATACGATGCTTACACATGTGCGTCTGGTTTATTTCACTTACGAGTATTTTCTCGAGTTGCATCCATTTACCTATAAAAGTCTCCAGTTTATCCTTCTTTATGGCTGAATAGTACTCCATTGTATAAGAATACCATATCTTTCTTATCCATTCCTCAGTTGATGGGCATTTGGGTTGTTTCCAAGATCTGGCTATTACAAATTGTGCTGCTATAAACATGGGTGCACATATATCACTGTGGTGCGATGTTTTTAATTCTTCTGGGAAAATGCCCAGAAGGGGAATAGCTGGGTCAAATGGGACCTCCAACCCTAGTTTTTTGAGGAATCTCCACACTGACTTCCACAGTGGCTGTACCAGTCGACACTCCCACCAACAGTGAAGAAGGGTTCCTTTTTCCCCACAGCCCCTCCAGCATTTGTTATTAGTTGATTTCTTTATAGTAGCCATTCTTTCTGGGGTGAGATGGTATCTCAGTGTTGTTTTAATTTGCATCTCTCGAATGACTAGTGATGTTGCACATTTTTTTGTATATTTATTTGCCATTAGTATTTCTTCATCTGAGAAATGTGTATTCATCTCAGATGCCCATTTATGGAGTGGGTCTTTAAATTTGGGAGGTCTGATTTTTTTGACTTCTTTATATGTTCTCGATAGTAATCCTTTGTCTGAGGAACAGCTGGCAAACATTTTTTCCCACGTTGTGGGTTGTCTTTTCACTCTGTTGGTGGTTTCTCTTGCTGTGCAAAAGCTTTTTAATAAGATGAGATCCCAGTTATTGATTCTTTGGGATAGTTCCCGTGCGGTTGAGTTTTTATTCATAAAGTCTTTGCCTACACCAATGTCTTCAAGGGTTTTACCTATCCTACCTTCCAGCAGATTTAATGTTTCTGTTTTAATATTTAGATCTCTGATCCATTTTGAATTTAGTTTAGTGCATGGTGAAAGATATGGGTCTAGTTTTAATCTTCGGCATGTGTAGAGCCAGTTTTTCCAGCACCATTTATTAAAGAGGCTTTCTTCCACTGAATGTGTTTGGCACCTTTGTCAAAGATAAGATAGCTTAGTATGTCTGGGGTTGTTTCAGCATCTTCTAATCTGTTCCATTGATCTTCAGGTCTGTTTTTTTTGCCAGTACCACACTGTTTTTATCACAGTAGCTTTATAGTATAATTTCAAGTCGGGGATTGTGATGCCCCCTGCCTTGCCTTTGTTGCCCAGAATTGCCTTTGCTATTCTAGGTCTCTTCTGATTCCAAATGAATTTTAGGATTATTTTCTCTAATTCTGTGAGATATGCTGTTGTAGTTTTGATTGGAATTGCATTAAATCTGTATAACAATTTTGGAAGTATGGCCATTTTCACTATATTGGTTCTTCCTATCCAGGAGCAAGGGATATCTTTCCATTTTCTGATATCCTCTTCAATCTCCTTTTTCAGAGTACTGTAGTTTTCAGTGTATAGGTCTTTTACATCCTTTGTGAGGTTGATTCCTAGGTATTTCATTTTTTTGGATGTTATTGTGAAAGGTATTGTTTCCCTAATTTCTCTTTCAGTAAGTTTGTTATTTGTGTACAGGAAGGCTATTGACTTTTGAGTATTGACTTTGTATCCAGCTACACTCCTGAATTTGCTTATTAAATCTAGCAGTTTTTTAGTGGAGTTTTTGGGGTCTTCTGTGTAGAGTATCATGTCATCTGCAAATAATGATAATTTAACTTCTTCCTTTCCAATCATTATTCCCTTTATTTCTTTCTCTTGTCTAATTGCTCTGGCTAAAGTTTCCAGAACTATGTTGAATAAGAGTGGGGACAGTGGATATCCTTGTTTTGTTCCTAATTTTAGAGGGAAGGCTTTCAGTTTTTGGCCATTTAGTATAATATTGGCTGTTGGTTTGTCATACACAGCTTTTACCAGGTTGAGATAAAGACCCTCTATTCCAATTTTCTGTAGGGTTTTTATCATGAAAAGGTGCTGGACTTTGTCAAAAGCTTTTTCTGCATCTATTGAGATGATCATGTGATTTTTGTCTTTGGTTCTGTTAATATGCTGTATTACATTTATTGATTTACTTATGTTGAACCATCCCTGCATCCCTGGGATGAATCCAACTTGGTCGTGGTGTATATTCTTCTTGATGATTTGTTGGATTCTGTTTGCCAGTATCTTATTAAGGATTTTTGCATCTATGTTCATTAGGGAGATTGGCCTGTAGTTCTCTTTCTTAGTTGGGTCCTTCTCTGGTTTTGGTATCAGGGTAATGCTTGCTTCCAGGAATGAATTTGGGAGTATTGCTTCCCTTTCAATTTCATTAAAAAGTTTCAGAAGTAGTGGCGTTATGTCTTCTCTAAATTTCTTGTAGAATTCGGCAGTGAATCCACCAGGGCCTGGGCTTTTCTTTGTTGGCAGGTTTTTAATTACATCTTCAATTTCATTGGTTGATATTGGTTTATTTAGGATTTTTAAATCTTCTTGATTCAGCTTTGGTAATTCACACAAATCTAGGAATCTGTCCATTTCTTCTGCATTTTCCATCTTAGTAGAATATAAATTTTTAAAATAGGTATAGATGATCTTCTGGATTTCTGCAGGGTCCATCGTGATATCACACTTTTCATTTTCAATTGCATGGATTTGAGTCTTTTCTTTTCTTTTTTTAATAAGGTTGGATAAGGGTTTGTCAATCTTATTTATTCTTTCAAAGAACCAACTTTTTGCTTCATTGATTCTTTGTATTGTTTTTTTAGTCTCCAATACATTAATTTCTGCTCTGATCTTTGTAATTTCCTCCCTTCTACGGGCTTTTGGCTTAACCTGCTCTTCTTTTTCTAGAAGTTCGAGGTTCGCCATTAAGTTGTTTATTTGCGCTTGCTCTGTTTTCCTAATATAAGTATTTAATGCTATAAATTTCCCTCTTAGGACTGCTTTCATTGTATCCCATAAGTTCCGGTATGTTGTACTGTCATTATCATTCAGTTGTAGAAAGTGTCTAATTTCTTCTTTAATTTCATCGGTGACCCATTGGTTGTTCAGGAGGGTGCTGTTTAATTTCCATGTGTTTAGGGAGTATTTGTGATTTCTTTTGCCATTGATTTCCAATTTCATTGCACTATGGTCTGATAATATGCATGGGATAATTTCAATTCCTTTGCATTTACTTAAGCAGGTTTTATGAGCTAGTATGTGGTCTATTTTGGAGTACGTCCCATGTGCAGCTGAGAAGAATGTGTATTCTGATGTTGTGGGGTGGAACACTCTGTAGACATCTACTAAGTCCATTTGTTACAAAGTTTGGTTCAGTTCTATTATTTCGTTATTGATTTTCTGTCTAGTTGATCTGTCCTTTTGTGACAGTGGAGTATTGAGATCTCCCAATATAATTGTATTAGTGCTTATTCGATTTTTCATGTCCTTTAGTACTTGTTTTATATAGTTGGGTGCATTGGTATTTGACGCATATATATTTATGATCGTTATCTCTTCCTCTTGGATTGTTCCCTTTACAAGGATGTAATGACCATCTTTATTTCTCTGAATCATTCTTGGCTTGAAATTCACTTTGTCTGCAAAAAGAATAGCTACCCCTGCTTTTTTCTGGGTTCCTGTTGCATGGAGTATTGTTTTCCATCCTTTGACTTTCAGTCTATGAATTTCTTTCTGAATTAAATGTGTTTCTTGTATACAGCATATTGTTGGATCTTGCTTCTTGATCCATTTTGCCAGTCTGTGCCTTTTGATTGGTGAATTGAGACCGTTAACATTGATGGTTAAAACTGATATGTATTGACTTATACTTGTCATGATATTTTCCTGTTGTTGGTTCCCACTCTTTGTTTTTCCCCTTTCCTGCTATTTAATTATCTGCCCTGCCTGGTGGATTCCTTCTGTTGGGGTTCCTATCTCTTTCTAGAATGTCTTTCAGAACATTTTGGAGTGCTGGTTTGGTGGTCATAAATTTTCTTAGATGTTCTTTGTCATGAAAGTATTTTATTTCTCCATCAATTTTGAAAGATAGTTTTGCGGGGTACATCAATCTGGGTTGAAAATTATTTTCCTTTAGAGCTTGAAATACATCATTCCAAGCTCTTCTTGAATTGAGGGTTTGTGCTGAAAAGTCAGCTGTGATTCTGATGGGTTTTCCTTCATAGGTGATTTGTCTCTTCTCCCTAACAGCTTTTAAGATTCTGCCCTTCTGTTGAATTTCTGGGATCTTGACTATGATATGTCTTGCTGAAGTTTTTTTTTTTGATCATGTCTAGTTGGTGTTCTAAAAGCTTCACTTATTGGGGGGTCAAATTCTTTTTCTCTTCCAGGAAAGTTCTCCCTGATTATGTCTTTGAACAATGTTTTAATGTCATTTATGCTATCTCCTTCTTTTTCATTTATTCCAATTATTCTTAAGTTGTTTATCTTTGAGTCATCTAGCAGCTGCTGAATTGATTTTTCATTGTCCCTTGCTATTTTTAAGAATTCTTTCTTTTCATGATCACTAATTGCAAGCCTGTCTTCTATATCTGATATCCTGTCCTCGCATTGGCTTAATCTGCTACAAATACTTTCAATGGAATTTTTGTTCTCTTGGATATCTGCTTGAATCTGCTTTATGGCTTCCATTTCTTTCCTATGCTGAGCATTCATGGTTTCTATAGTTTTCTTAAGCTCATCTATTTTTTTGTCTGTATCAGCTATAGTGTCCTTAAGCATAGTCTTCATTGTGGACATTATCTCTGCAGTTATCTGTGAAATTATTTCTGTTTTAATTTTTTCCAGAGCCTCATTCAATTGTTTTGTTGTTACCCCTTCAGATATGCCAGGTGGGTGGCTTTCGGATTGTCCCACCTCATTGCCCCTTAGGTTTGCCTTTGGTGAATTGGTTGTGTGGGGTTGCATCTTGTTTAAGTGTCATCTCATCTTTTCTTTCTTTAATTCCTGGGGTGATGTTTGTAAATTACCTATGATAGGTTACTTTATTGCTAGTGTTCAAGATCCTTAGAAGATGACTACTTCTCTGCAGTATCTTCCAAGTGGAGCTTGCTTTTGGGTTTTGAGCTTTCTGCCAGATCCTACCTCTTCAATTCGTTGGATGTGAGAAGTTGCTACCTGTTTGGCCCAGTCCTTGATTCTTTGGTACTGTGCCACTGTATTTTCTGTGTCCCTTAGTCAATATCAATCATGAAATATCAGGAAGGAAAGCTGTTTAGAACAATTATTTTACATTTGGCTATAATGGCAACTGAAGCATCAAACACAGCCTAGAAAATGACACACTGAGCTAACGAGTTATTTACCACTTTTAGCTGTATAAAGTAGAGTTGCGGTTATATAACAAAAATCTAAAACACACCAGAAAAATTATATGCAGTATACAAGTCCTTAGTATGTCAATTTTTCCCCTCAGGAGTTTAAATTTAAAATGAGTTAAGGAGGAAATAGAGTATTGTGAGAAGAGGAAGGAATTAGATGTAAGGTTAGAGGACCAAGAGGGATCCCACTAACATTGGGACACTGGTGCAGAGGACTGGTGGGAAAAAGAGAAGGAAAGGATAAAAGGAAGAACAGATCACAACCACAATCACAAAGAGGTTAATGGCGCTGTTTACATTCATATAAAAGCCAGAGAGAATAATGAAGGAAAGAGCAAATAGACAAACTGAAACAAAAATGAAGACAAAAACAACAAAGAGATAAAACAGAAATAAAACCCCTCAAAAGAAAAAAATAAAAACAAAATAAAAATAAAACAAAAATAAAAACAAAAATAAAAACCCCTTCACCAGAACAAAAAACTAATGAGAGAGAAAAAAAAATAAAAAAATATAAAAAAATAAAAATAATCAGTTCCAGGTGTTGACTCTGCTGTAGGCAGGCACCGTGTGATGAGAGTCCTGTTCCGTGCAGGTCCATCCCAGCGAGTCAGGAGCAGCCCTGTGGTGGGGCGGTGAGCAGAGCGTGGACGTTCAGGCGGAGACCGGTCTCTTTCGCCCGCCACTGTCAGCTCACTGCTTTCGCGCTGCTCTGATTTTCGCCACGCCCCACAGAATGGCGCCCGGCCAGTCACTCTCTGGCGCGGGACAGGTGTGGCTGAGAGACCAGTCTCCTTCACCCGCCACCCTCAGCGCACTTTCGTGGGGCTGAGAGGCACCGTGCTGCCCTGTCCAGAACACAAGTTCCCAGAGCAGTTTTTGAGCCACTCTGATTTTCGCCGCACCCCCCACAATGGCGCCCGGCCAGTCGCTCTCTGGCGCGGGACAGCTGTGGCTGAGAGACACTCACTCACCGCCGGCCAGCGCCATTCTGCGCCTCTCCCCTGCCCCGCCGCTGTCTCGCGATCCTCCGTGGGGGCTCCCTGGGCGCCAGCTGTCACCGTGTGTCTGCAGCTTTGAGCTTCTGTCCCGCCGTGATTCCTGGGATGGTAGAAGGTGCGCGCGCGCAGGGTCTGCTCCTTCTTTGTTGAAAAGTACCCTTCACTGGTGCTGGAGGTCCCAAGCTGCGCTTCAGAACTTTTCTGGGTCCCGGGGAGGCATCTGCGCCCCTCCTGCGCTCTCCCGGTCACTATATTCCCGTAGTCCAATGGCAACTTTTAGAGAGTTTCTCTGCGTGCTTCTTACTCATCTGCCATCTTTTTTCCTCTCCTTAAGAAATGATTCTAGATAATGTACCTAGTATACTGTGTGGTTTAGAATGGGCTCACAGGTAAAGTTCTTAAAGTTGTAAATATATGGCAAACATCAATGCAAGCCACTTTGAATCAAAAAGAATTAATTAAAGTGAGAAAAGAATCTAATAAGGTTACCTGGTTTGTTCTGACATAGGCTACTTCTCAAAGTTCTTTACACTGAATTTGTTTGATTCTTTTCATTGATTTTAATTTAAAGTAACAAAAATAAATTTAGAAAACATAAACAAAACAGGATGTCACATCTGTGTACTCATAAGCTGAAAAGTGGTAAAATCTAGGAAAATCTTCAAATAGGAACACACCCAATGTGTTACCTTTCCTGTCCAGACCAAATGAGAAGTAGCTGTGTGTTAATCCAGTTTCAGAATGCAGGATGTTAAAATCAGTATAAAGATTTGTAAAAACATCTCTTTCATGCTGCTGCATGCCTATATTAGCAGTTCTCTGGGAGGCTAAGGCAGTGAAATTGCAAGTTCAATTCCCACCTGAAAACTCTGCAACAAAATGAGAGCCTGTCTCAAAGAATAAAAAAAGAAATGGCAATGTAACTCAGCACAAAGGGCCTGTGTTCAATCCCCAGATTGGTACAAAAAATTATCTGTCAGTAGCCATGTTTCCTATTTGTATAACATCAACCTCAACCTATATATCTCATAATAATTTTAGAATGTTGCCCACACTAATTTCTCATCACCTCCCACAGTCTACTATTTTTACCAAACACTTTAGCAGCACTTGAATACATCCTTCCTTTTGCTGTTCTTCTAATGATTCATGTTTATGAGGATTTTTTCCCTTGTGCTAAACTACTCTTTAAAACATGATCTTTACATTATTTTCAAAGAAAATATTTATGCCACTTGTATTATCTAGAATGCTTTGACTGGAATGTGAATATGGATGCTAACATATGTGGATTTCCTGGGAACTAATGAATTTGGGAAATGGGACTGACTAAATTTCTGTGGAAATATTCTGGAAGATCACCTGAGGTTAGGGAGTAGTTTTCTTTAGGAAAAATGAAAGAACACCAGCTAAAGAGAAATCCTCAATATATTTTACTTTATTTTTGAAGGTTTGAATTATATGAGGTAAACAATGTGTTAACTCTCAAATAAATGAGTTATAGGTTAAAATCTGAAAAAAAAGTTGAGTACAGATATCACAAAGATATCACATTTCCCCTTCTTACTTTTAATCATTAATTTAATTATAGGGTTCTGATTGCTACCTCTATCTGACAGTGAATTACGAATTTCTAGCAGAAACCTCAAACTATATCTAAAACTGAGCCTCTGTGATTTTCCCGCAATGTGAAACGAGATATTTCTTTCATCTTCCCAATCTCTGGGTAACAAATACTTGTGCTTTTGATGTCACATTTTGGAAATGTTAAAAATATATGTGTGAATAAAAACTAAATTTTTAATCTTTCAAATTAAAACATTACTGTCATTTTTTCTTTTTTATACCTAACACATCTAAACTGTCAACAAACCTGTCAGTTATACTTTAAAATATATGTAGAATATAATCAATTCTTATCATTTATCTAATCATGAGCATGATTCAAACAATCATCATCACATGTTTGGGTTATTATAGTAATTTTCTAAATGGTATTCTACTTCTGAACTTCATATGCTCATCATCTATGCACAACATAACCAAAGTTAAGCAATTTTCTTAAAAAATAAACATGATCATGTTGTTTCATTGCTAAAAACTGTACATTGGATTTGCAATTTAAATGATGCATAGTAAAACCCAAGGCCCTTATTAAGATTTAAATGCCTTGTATAATCTGGTTTTATTGCCTGTATGATTTTATTTCTAAAAATTTTTTATCAGTGCATATTTGTAATACAGAATAATGATGTTTGTTTTGTGGACTTGGTACATTTATATAACATATCTTGATCATTTTCATTCCCTTTATCTGCCTCTCCCTTTCTTCCCCACCACCCTGATCTCCTGCCCCTTATCCAAGGGTCTACTTTCTAGTTTCTTATGATCATCTATTATTTATTTATTTATTTATTTATTTATATTTTAGATTTCTCATATAAGAGACAGCATGGAATATTTAACTTTCTGAGTCTGGCTTATTTCACATAGAATGATGATTTTTGTTTACTATTCTTGTCATATTGCACACCTTCCTCTGCCACAAATACACTAGTCTTGCTGCCGTCCCACTGTCATTGCATTATCTACTTAGAATTTTCCTTGCTCCAAGTATGTATGTAACCAGATCCCTCCAGCTCTTGAGTCTTTGTTTTGGGTAAAGGAAGATTGAAGATGACAAAATAGCAAGCAGCAAGTGTCGGAGAATGGTTGAATGTGTGTTTATTATTAGGAAGAATAGAAAAAAAGGGTTTACTGATTGTCAGAGAGGGGTTTTTATAAAGCAGAAAAACCATAGATAATTAAGTCTATTGGCTTTTTGTACAGTTTTTGGGACTAGAGTATGTGACAGAAAGCTGGGATGCTCCTGGTTGTAGGTAGGCTCTTGATGTCTGGAAAGCAAGCTGTTTTGTTTGCATTTTATTTTTTCCAAGGTCTCTTTCATTTAGTTAAGGATGTCTTCTTTGTCCTTTGCATTCCATTAAACCCTAATGCTCAGTTTGTTCAATTATTTGAGACCTCTGGTTTGTTAACTCACTTATTCCCTGACTTTTAGGTTTATTTTTTTAGGTTGACTATTTAGGACCTGTGTCTTATCTGTCTAAATTCTAACTGCTGGCTTTATTCTCACCTCTCCGTTAGTGACACTGACCACTGTCAAGGAGCATGGACAATAAAGGGTCTCATGTCTCATGAGATAATTCCTGCTGAGAAGGGATGTCGTTGGGGAGCAGCAGCTTGATTCTATCTAGAGGTCTTGAATGGAAGCTAAGAAGAGCACTTGTCAAGATTGCACCATTTGTAGCTTTAAACCTGTCAAATAAGAAACAAATTTGACTAAGAGATTGAGAAGATATGGTCCAAATATCAAGGCTATAAGAAGCACTAATATGGGTCTTGCTAGGAAGAGTAATCAGAATATTAAGCTTGAGATCCCTAACCAAGATCTTTATGACTTAGATAATTGTTGGTGGATCTTTGAAGCACCATTCTCTAGTTTTTATGTCATATTTCTTATTATATCAGACTGATTAGCATAATGGCAACATAATTTTAGGAATACACATAGCCTCTTCTTTTTCACAGTTAAGAAGTTATCTATAAGTTTGATTTTTTAATCTGATCTAGCTTATTTAAAGATAACAAATTTTACATAAGCATGTAAATTTTTAGCTGTAAGAATACTGAAGACCCTGTGGTTTCTTTGTTTTTTTTTTTTGTTAGCTTCCATGGATTGACCTCAGGACCTCACACGCCAGCAGGCACCCATGCCGTTGAGCGACATCACTGGCCCTTTTTTCGTACATGGGTTCCAGGAGTCGAACTCGGGCCCTCACGCTTTCCAGGCAGGCACTTATGCCGCTGAGCCATCTCACTAGCCCGACCCTGTGTTTTTGAAGAACAGTATTAGCTAAGTAATTAAAATGTTTTTGTTGAACTTTTGTAGGTATTATTGTGGCTTATTAGCCTTATTGAAACATAATAGTTCTAAATTATGGTTGCAGATGGAGACTGCCAGTAGGGGCCAGTATATAAGACTTGGAACCCCATTGTATATTTAGCCTAAATTATTATTAATATTTTTATATATCTTGGTTATATTTTTTGCTGGGTATTTCAGACCAAGTTTAAATGAGACCTGTGTTAATTAGAATTAACATTATGCTGTATGTTAAGGTCAGTTAAGGCTCTCCAGGAATTATTTTTGAAACCATATGTGGAGCCTTTTAGCTTCTCTGTCAGTGTCATCTGCCAGGATGAGTTATGGTCTTGCTTCACATTATGGCTTTTTTTGTTTGAAACATAGGAAATGGTTTTCTCTTTAGTGACCCTCTTTTGTGCACAATGTATACTGACTGGTTATCTCCTGTTCTCTTGGGCCCAATAATCTCCTTGTTCAGGATATTGGGTGACTTACCAGAGTTGTAGGATCCTGTAGAAAGGTTTTTTTGTGCCTTGAATCTTTGTTGACCTTGGGGGGCTAGAACCAAAAGATAGGCTGTTTCCTTAGCCCAGTTGTATATTTAGCTTTGGTCTCAGAGCCTTAGTTGTTGAACACCTAGATTAGTTGTACCATTATTGAAGTGAGATCAATCATAATTGTCTTAGAAGTTGAATTTTTATGGAATAGTACCAGGTAATAGTTATAAAGTTTTTACAGAGAGAGTTTGAAATCAAGAACAAAACATAACATTTTAGCACAATTATATTGGCACTATTAGGGGAGCATCATGGGTTTTGTTCTCAAAAGTATATTTAAACTTTTATTTTACTATAGAATACCTTATTACAGAGAAGAGCTGTACATTTCTAGATGGGATATTTGTTTACTATCTCCCCTTAATTTAAAACCAAGTTTGAGGCTTTGTCTTTTTATAACAGGGCTGAGTTTATATATTATGGGCTGCAGAAGTTAGAACCATAATTTAAGGCAAAGAAAGCATGTACATAGGGCACCGAGGGCATTTACCCTGTTTTTTATAAAATAGGTCTAGTTGGAGCATTGTATTATAATAGATATTTTTTTTTCATTTCCCAAGTTTCTCTATTTTTATGGATACCCTATCCATGCCTTAAAGTCTGATAAAATAAGTTTTATATATGATTAGGTTGCTGTTTATGTCTCTGTGTGTCAATTTTCAGGTAAAATCTATTTTAGTTGGTATACTGATAGACACTCATTATGTAGCCCAAATACCTTTGTTCTCAGGGTTAGCAGTAAGTTAACAAGATGAAAATAAAGATGCTTTTAAAGTTGATCACACTTTTCCATCTAGCTTGCTAGCTAATTGAGATAATATCAAAAGACTGGTTTTTATAAATCCAATGTCTATTGTTCTTTGTCTACAACAATTTAAGAGGTTTTTTTTTTCCCCTTGGTTACAGATAATATGTATAGCTTAAAGTGTTTAAATATTATGATTTTGTTCTTATGAGTCATCTAAAGCAATTAAGACATATTTAAGTTGGCTATAATTAAAGGGTTATTTTTCTATGCCTAAAGCAATACTATTTTTTTAACATATTGAAAGTCCTTGGATAAACTTACAAAACTAGATTTAAAAGCAAAAGTTTCTATATTTTACTAAAATAAGTATCTTCTGTTCGCATCATTAGATTTTTTTGCTAAAAGGTGGGCTTAAGATTTAAAGAGTATTTAAATGTTAACCTATGAAATGTTTCCAATAATCAGTTCAGGATTGTTTAAACAACTATTATTTTAGTTTAAGACATAACATATATTTGGGCATATATGTATGTATACATCTAAATACAAGCTACTCTGTGAGCCTAAGCATTAAAGTTAAGAGATTGAAGACTATTTAATACATACAAAGTAATGGGTGCTCTCTTTTATATATGTTTAGACCTTAAACATATAAAATTATCAAAATTTAACAACTCTTTAAATCATGTCTTAACATTTAAACTTAATCTAAATCTATTGGTTTTGATTAAACAAGAATCTTGTGGGGCTGGTGAGATAGGTCAGCAGCACAAGCGTTTGCTGGCAAGTGCGAGGTCCCGAGGTCAACTCCCGGTACCCACATAAAAAAAAAAGAATCTTGTTATTGTATCAATGAGATATACTTTATATTGGGTAATAAGTCTGTTTGTGGTCATTAGCACTGTTTACCAAACATATCAGAGCTGTAAAGATGTCCTTAATTCTTGTCAATATAGTTACACATTATAAAACCTTTTAAAGGAGTCTAAAATTTGTCTTAAGAACAAAGCTAAATATATGTAGAGATTTCTATATAGATATGACACCGATTATTGGTAACTTCATGGTATATTAAATAGTATATTTGTGTTTCCTAAGTTTACAGACCTTCAAAGATACAAAATTGAAAAACAACTTATCATACTGGTGACTTCCAGATTAAAGTTGTTTATGGTAGTAAATGTTTTAGGCTCAAACATCTGGCATTCCCTTACTTGTGTTCCAGCTATTTATGATAAAATATGCATGCCAATCCAATATGAGACAGCAACTAGACGATGCAGAAACATTTTTAGGCCTGTGCTTATGTGATTGTTTTGTAATTGTGTTACAATGTCTACAGGTATTTAAACTCTGCGATCCAGACAATGTCACTCTAATGATTAGAGATTTGGCATTAATAATCAGTAAAGTACACCTATAAACAAGTATATTCTACTTAAATATCACACTGGCACCAAAAAATGGTTAAAAGCTTGTGAATTAGGTAAAAATTTCTTTATGCCACTTAATAGCTTATAATTAGATAAATAAAGATAACTGACTAAAAAGCTATTCTATACTAAGATGGACATGTAAATGTGTTTCAGAGATAATGTCATTGAATTGTCATGGTAAAATGCTATGTGGCCCTTGATTTGAAGTTGTCTCTTTAAAATGTCATAGTTGTAATATGTTAACATTCTACAGATTCAACTTCTAAGTCAACCATGATTAGTAAAGAAATAGCAGTTCATTGGTCACACTATATATTTTGAGGTGCTTGATATCTAGATAAGATCATAAAATTAAAACTTCTCCTCCCTCTATAATACTGATACAACTGATCTTCTTTTCTGGGTGTTCAACCACTGAGGTTTAGAGACCAAAACTAGCAAGATAAATGGGCTAAGAATATAGCCAACATTTTTACCCCAGCTCTCCAAGATTAACAGGGACCCAGAACATGAGGGGATGTCTTCTACAGGATACTGCAACTTTGGTGAGTCACTCAACCTCCTGAGAAGGGAAACTGTTGAGGACAGTAGTCAATCAATATACAGTGTGCAAAAAGGAAGGTCAACAAAGAGACAAATGTCTTCCATGCTTCCACAGGAAGCCACATGGTCCAGCAAGACCATAACCTAGCCTAGTAGCTGACACTGACAGAGGAGTTAAGAGGCTCTATAAATGACTCCAAATGGCTCCAAAAGTAACCCCTGCAGAGTCTTAAGTGACCTTGATAGATAGCAAGAGGTTAATTTTGATTAACACTGGTCTTACTTCAACTTGGTTTTAAACACCTAGCTTAAAAATATAACCAAAAGATATGTAAAAATAGTGCTATAGTAATCAAGACTAGATATAGAAAGGGAGCTTCAGTCACCGAACACTGCTGGCAGTTTTTATCTACTCCTGTGGGTGACCACTGTTATGGTTGAATGAGGCTAGAAAGCTACAGTGCGCACTGTAAAACCACAGCAAAATCTTTAAATTCCTTAGCTAATATTGTCCTTCAAAACCACCAAACTCTCCATCTTCTTACAGCTAAAACTATAAGGACTCCTGACAAAGAAATATGAGACTTACAGATAACTTCCATCCATAGAGAGGCCTAGAAGCCAGCTGGTTACAATTATTATTCCAATCCCCTAAGAGTAGTGTCTCAACATGGCTCTTTTCCCCAAACTGCCATTTCATTCTAGAGTTCACATTTTGATTGTACATGCTTTAATTTCTTGGAAAATTTATTTATTCTCACCAAGAGGTTGCCAAACTGGAAGTGATCATTCAGATACAACCCACAACAAATGTGCCAGACTCTTTTTATGGGGATCAACTAGACTGACCTTGTAAAGGGAGTTCATAGCTGTGAAATCCCAACATGATTTCTATCCAAGGTCCATTAGATGAGCTCTTTGTTGAGGAAATCAGCTGCAGTCTACCCCACACTGATCCCTCTCAGCTCAAAGCAGCTAGATTGAAACTATGCCCATTCTCCCCTAACAGCAATTAGGGATAGCCCTTCAGTAGGGAATATTATAGGCAGCTAAGTTAGGTAGAAATTAATAGGCAGTCAGAGACAGGCCCTCCAGAGAGTCAGAGCAAAAGATGAGAACACACCAGAACTGTGGCTGGAGGCACATCCATTGAAGGCTAGGCCTCAAGATAAAGATGTAAGGACCAGGCCTATGTGCCTCCCTGAGGAATAAATAGAAACTTAAGATTGTGCTGTGATTGGTATCACCTGGTCAAGTAAAGTCCAGATAAATATTAGTCACCTAGGTGGATGACCAAAGCATCCAGAACTATCCCTTCTCCAAAATGCCTTTGCTCTTTCCATGTGCCCTTGCTACATGACTCACGTACCTATTGGATAAATATTAGCTAAGCAGCTATGCTTTAAATCCTATAGGTTGATTGTAGTTTGACCCACATTGTACCCACACTGTGACTGTGCTATATAAATTATTCTTGACAAGTGGTAACCCACTTCCAAACCCTTCTTGTTTCTCAAGAGCTATCTCCCAATAAACATTTCCTATTCTAAGGTCATTTGTCCTTTGGAATTAATTCTTCAATTTCAAGTGACACAAACTCAGCACATATGACATCTAGCAGGTTGGGAGTTATATTTCTTCTATATCAAAGAGGTGGGTGTAATGGGGAGGGAGGTAAGGCAAAGGGAATGAAAGAAGGAAGTGAGTTGTGTCATGTACATATATCAACTTCCTATAAGGAATCAAAACATTATGTACGGGCTGGTGAGATGGCTCAGTGGCATAAGCGCCTGCCTGGCAAGCGCAAGGGCCCGAGTTCGACTCCCGGTACCCACATACGAAAAAAGGGCCGGTGATATGGCTCAGCGGCATGGGCGCCTTCTGGCACATGAGGTCCTGAGATCGACCCCCAGTACCCACAAAAAAAAAAAAATTATGTACTACGCAATGTACTAATAAACTAAAAAAAAAAAGAGCATTACAGATAGCCAGCTATCACTCACTTGAAAATAGCATACGAATTGAAACATATTTCCATTCCTGAGAGTATTTTTTTTTTTTTTTTTTTTTGTGGGTACCGGGGGGACGACCTCAGGACCTCGCGCCCCAACAGGCACCCGTGCCGCTGAGCGATATCACCGGCCCCTTTTTCGTATGTGGGATCTGGGAGTCGAACTCGGGCCTTCGCGCTTGCAAGGCAGGCGCTTAAGCCGCTGAGCCGTCTCACCGGCCCTCCTGAGAGTATTTTTTGAGTATTTCTGGGCTACCAAGTCAGGTCATAAATTCCCTTGCACTATTAGAAAATTTTCAGAAAAACAGAAAAGCAATTAGCTAACAAATATTTTGGTGATCTGTTCCATGGCCAACACTGTGGGAGGTTGCAAAATAAAGCAATATAAAATGCAATTATCTGCTTAAAACATTTACTTTCTGAAAATGTAGAGTAAGAGGAAAGGACAAATAAATACCTTAAACACATGAGTATATCAAAGTGGTCATTTCACCCTTTCAAGTTCTATGTTTAGCAATACAAATATAGAAATGAAAACTGGAATGCTGGATAACTTGGCACTTTATTTGTTATGAACCATATCCCTGCTGTTTTTCTCCTCAAGGAACTGAATCAAAAATATGTTACAGCTAAATTTTGCTAATATATTTGATGGTGTTAAAATTAATACTTATGTTCATGAAATGACTCCATTAAGAGATGAAAGAAAAACCCCAGAGTGGAAGGGTACATTTGAAATCCATGTACTATTTTCAAGTGTATAAAAACAACACTTAAAAATCCATACAAAAAGACCCATAATCAAACATAAGATGTAATAAAGTACTTCACATAAAGAGTAGACTCTTATTGAATATAAGTACAAAATATGCCTAAGAAACAAAACACTGTATAAATATTCTAGAGGTTGCTGAAGCAGAAAGGATTTGAAGGGCCCTATACAAAGAAGTTAAGTTTAGTATGTTGAATATATATATATATATATATATATATATATATATATATATATATATGTGTGTGTGTGTGTGTGTGTGTGTGCGTGTATGTGTGTGATATATTATATATATATATTGTATATATGAGAGGGAGAGAGAAAGAGAGAGATAGCTATTCCTCTCTAGTTGTTTTGAAATCATTCCATAGAAAAAGAGACTGACCTGGGCAAAGATAGCAACAAAGAGCCAGAAAAACGAAAAGAACTCAGAGTTCTGGGAAGGAAAATATTGGAATCCAGGATGAATAAGTGAATTATTAGGGTTCTGTAGAGGAACAGAATCAAAAGAACATATGCATAATTATGCAAGTAGATTTATTAGGCAGGCTTACAGGAACAGAGGCATAAGAGTCTACAATGGTTGTCTGCATTCTGGAAAGACAAATGATCTAGTCATACTTAGCCTAAGATGATCGAAGTCACAGAATATGAGAGATCAAAGAAGCAGCATCAGTCCAAGATCAAAGGGCTAGAAACTCACTGTACAGTTGCCAGTGTTAGTCTGCATTGAAAGAATGAAGTAACTAGAAACTAATTTACAAAACTTCTCCAAAATCAAGACGCTTTCTCATTTTTCCCCTTTCATCCCATCCAGGATACAAGCCAAATTATTGGTGCCACCCATATCTTGGGTGGGTCTCCTCAACTCAGTTTGATGATCTACATGTTAATGATCTATGGACACATCCAGAATGTTCTTCACTAATCCACTAGAAATTTCTTAATCTATTGAAGTTGACCTACCACAATTAATGGTCATAAGAAGGAGACCAGGACTCCAGAAGCCATGATCCTAGAAATCAAAAGAAGTGAGAAGGCAAATCATCACCAGGTTTTCCTTTGAAACATTTGTTAATTAAGTTATCATAGCAAGAGCAAAAGGAGAAATGTGAAATTGTTACTAAAAACAAAGTTATGATTTTGAAACTACTCTGTGCTAGGAAGAAAAAATGGAGCCTGTGTACTCTAAGTGGTAAAATATGATTTTATTTTATTTAAGTCTGACATAAAAGTTACAAATTTGGCTAAAGAAACCAGGAGGACGATAAGAAAATAATAATTATATATGAGAATTTGGAATTGTATTTAAAATGGTAAGAAGTAGTGTCAGTACTACAGAAAAATCAATAAATAACATTGGGTATAAAGATGACAATACTTCAGACCTTGTAAGAAAAGTAAAAGAAATAAAAGTGTTAACAAAGAGTAAATATATAAAATCCAAAAATGAGATACAATCAACAGAAATAATTATATTACGAAAAAAACTTTAGGAAAAATCATTAATAAGGTATAAGATAAAAAATTATACTGAGGGCCTGTGATACAGCTCAGCAGCATATGTGCCTGCCTGGCAAGTGCAAGGTCCTGAGTTTGACTCCCAGTACCCACATATAAAAAAAAAAATTATACTGAATTGAAGAACCATTTGCTTCTACAAATTGATAGAGTTCATTAAAAATCCAAATAAAAATAAGAATGCACACCTATAATAAAGATAACTACTTGGGGGCCGGTGAGATGGCTTAGCGGTGTAAGCTCCTGCCTGGCAAGTGCCAGGGCCGGAGTTTGACTCCTGTAGCCCACATACGAAAAAAGGGCCGATGATATCACTCAGCGGCACGAGCGCCTGCTGGTGCGCAAGGTCCTGAGGTTAACCCTCGGTACCCACAAAAAAAAAAAAAAAAGGATAACAACTTGAATAGAGAATAAAACACAAATACCCAGGTAAGGGAAGAATAAAAATTGCTTATAAGAATATCAAGTTATAACAACCTTTTGGAGTTATTAATTAAATGCAATAATAATGTTCCTGTAAGAGACAGTTTTATACCCTCCTTTAATTTAGTCAAATTTGTATTTGTACTACTTTTTAAAATTTATTTTATTAGTACATGTGTACAGCAGATAATTATAACATCCTTTTTGTGGAGTTAGTACATGTAGATTGTGCATCTTGATTCCATTTATGTCCTCTTCCCTTCCCCTCCCTCTCCATCCCTCCCCCTTCCCTGGATCTCTTGGGACCCTTCTCATTGGCAAAAGACCTATCTCCTTGTTTCTATTATTTTTACACATGAAATTTACTCCCTAAATTACTTGTGATAGTTAACCATAGTGTCAACTTGAATAAGACCAAGGTGATTGATTTAGTAAAGTACTGGGTGTGTCTGGAAGGCTGACTCACTAAAGAGGGAAGACTCACCCTGTGTGTGTGTGGTACCGATAAATATGCTTGTAGCGTGGATGGAACAAAAAAGGAAAAAAGAAGGAAGTCTTGCTTCTGCTTCTTTGAAAGATCTCCAGTATTTGCTGTCATATTTGTATGTCTGCCTCCAGGCTTCCAGCAAAGACTCTGTAGACTTCCAATGCAGATTCTTCGCCTTTCAATGCAGACCCTTGGGTTTCTGGATACAGACTCTGCAGTGAGCTCCAGGCCTTTGACTTTTGACTGGATAATCCAGCTCTCCAGTGCACTGAGGGTACATTTGTATTCTTCCATACCTGACTTTGAAGTTGACCATTGCATGCATATATATATATAGAACATATATATAGAACATATATATAGAATATATATAGAATATATATATAGTATATGTATAGAATATATATATAGAATATATAGATAGAATATATAGATAGAATATATATATATAGATAGAATATATATATTCTAGTGAACCCTAACAGATACATTACCTTTCACTGAATTAAGAAAAAAACTTAGAGTCCAAGACATATACAAATAAAAGAATCAGGCCAGTGAGATGGCTCAGTGGCGTAAGCACCTGCCTGGCAAGTGCGAGGGCCCGAGTTTGACTCCCGGAACCCACATACGAAAAAAGGGCTGGTGATATCGCTCAGCGGCCCGGGCGCCTGCTGGCACGCGAGGTCCTGAGGTCGACCCCCAGTATCCACAAAAAAAATAAATAAATAAAAATAAAAATATAAAAGAATCACTGTGAAATCTTTTGTGATAATAAAAATGTGAAACTGAATAATTACATACAAACAGTAGTTGTAAATACTTTTCTTAGGAATTAAGATCACTGTAAAAACAATAGGGTAGCCAGGAGTGGTGGTGCATGTCTGTAATCCCAGCACTAGGGAGGCTGAGTCAGGAGGATTGCTGTGAGTTTGAGGCCAGCTTGGGTTACAAAGTAAGTTCAAGGCCAGCCTGAACTGCATAGTGAAACTCTGTCTCAAAAAGAAATAATAATAATAATAAATAAATAAACTCAAACAATATGGTAGAGTAGATGGCTTGTGTACCAAAAATTTATTTCTCTCAGTTCTGGAGGCTGAAAAGTCCAAGATTAAGGCACTAGGTGATTTAATTTCTGTCAAAAGCCCCTTTCTTGTTTGCATATGGTTTCCTCTTTGATGCATCATCAGATATTAGAAAAAGAGAGCCATATCTCCAATGTCTCTTCTTATAAATACACAAATCCCATTCATGAGGGCTATGCACTCATAAATAATTACTTTCTAAATGTTGCTCTTCCAAGTACAATCACAATGGTGATTAAAAATTTAACATAAGAATTTCAGGGTAAAGAGTAGGTCACAAACATTCAATCCACAGAAGTGTGATTAGTAAATTCAAGGATCAAATTTCTTCAGCGGCATCGAAATATGATTTTAAAATAATGCATGAAAGCTGAAAATAGAGAAATAAATGCTAATATTCATAAATGCTTATGAAAGAAAAGAATGTAGATACTATTTTATTCTTGATGAAGGTAACTGAGGTTTTGAAAACTTACCTGAATCTATATTTCTCAAATACTCAATTAAAGCAGAATATGGGCTTTTTCACGTAAGTAAAGTACAATGAGAATAACAAGTCCATGACCAGCATAAGAAAGGAAACAAAGATGCAAAACTATGTTTAACTATATTAGAAAATGAAGAATCAAAAGTAAATTAAAATACAATGTGTAGTGTGATTGTAAATAGCCGATGATTTCCTTTCAAAATGCAGAGACACAAATAATGATTTAAAAATACATTATGTAAGAACAATACCTAAAAAAATGACTGTATGACTTGGAATGATGAAAATTTATGACAACTAAATTTATGACAACTAAAATTTATCACAACTTAACCAAAAACAAAACCAAAAACCAAAAAGCAAAATATGTAGAAAGTACAATTTATTGTAAGAAATATTAAATAAGAAAAAGGGTCATTGTGTATTAGTGAGGGATAAAATATATATTTTGAAACTTAAAAAAACAAAACATGAAATGGCAAAATATAACAATAGAGAATAATTTAAACATAGCTTATAAAATCAAGTACATCACATTATGAATTAAAAATATAAATGATTTGAGAATGTAATTATTCCATTGTATGTGTAAAATTTTGCTCAAAAGAGAATAAATAAACTTTCTTTGTAAGAATAGATGGCATTTTTATATGTTGATAATAAATTCTAAAAATTAGAAATTATATAGTCTCCATCTAGCTGCAGTAGCAATCTAAATTTGGAGTCCATATCAGGTGTGGTGGGATATGCCAGTAACCCAACTACATGGGAGGTTGAGGCAGGAGGATTATGAGTTCAAGCTCAACCTGCACAAATTAGGGAGATACTGTCTCAATAAAAAATGAAGCTAGGGATGAAACTCAGTGCTCCCTGGGTACAATGCCAAGTACTGTGAAGAAATTTATTCCAGTTTTAAAATGTAAAAGATCCATTCAGTAAAGCTAATAAGTAATTATTAAAACAAAGAAGACATCAAAATTTCAATTGCCAACTCAATGAATAATAATAGCCCTTTTAAATCTTTTTTCTTCTTCTCTTTCTCACCTCTTTCCAGCCTCTTTTTCTTTCATTTTCCTTCCATTCCTTTCTCTTAACAGTTCAGTCTTAAAACTAGCATGTAGGCCATAGTAAGATTAGCATAGACATTAGTGATATTGTGACAGAAGTTGAGTAGAGGAGAGCATTTCTATTGAGTGGCTTGGCATTGTCAGAGTCCAAGCTGGAAGAAGGGTGTCTTGGTTACTTTTCTCTTATTGCTGAGACAAAATACTTGACACCCAAGGTTAAAGGGGGAAACATTTATTTAGCTCACAGTTTGTGGAGGTTTCAATGCATAATCAGCTGGCTCCAAGGCAGGGTGGCATGGCAGAGGGGCAACAATTCTTGGCAGGGAAAGACAGCAAAAGCAACAAGAGCAAAAAGGGAAGAGCAAGCCTCTTTCCTTCCCTTTTATTGTATGCAGGTTACCCACCCTAGGGCAGGTGTTGAACTCACACTCCCAATCCCAGCACTAGACAATGAACCAACCACAAACTCTAGATTCAGCCTCCTCCCAAAAGCCCACACCCCCATGACCATGTGATGCTTTGGGGGGACATCCAGACACAAATTATAACAAAGGGTCCACTCATAAAGGAGAAGAGGAAATCCTTGGGAAGTCAGAGACCAAGAAATGCAGCAAAGGTAGGGGAAGATGTCCATGAGGAAGAAAGCTGCCAGAATAAGAGCTAGGAAGAGAGGAGTGACAAAGTCTGTGTCACATAAAAGCTTGAGCCAGGTGAGGGGAGAGAGAGAGAGAGACAGAGACAGAGAGACAGAGAGACAGAAAAGAGAGACACAGTGTGGGTTACTTGAGCCCATGTAGGTGAATAAAATACATATGTCGGGGAAATGTTGTGTTCTGATTTAGAACATCACACTCCTTAGAGAATGACAATGGTTATAAATGAAGGAGGAGCAGCATAATTTGAAAAGACAGAATCACAGTGTTTAAAAGGTATTGGGTTCAGAAAACCAGTGTAGAAAAGAGATTGCTTATCTCTAGTATTTTGAGGACAATGGAAACCAGGTTTCTCACCATGGAAATAGTTATAAATATAGAAAGTGAAAGCATTTAAATAAGCATTATGATGTTCAGTTAAAATTGGAGAAACCTAGTTTTAATCTTCGGCATGTGTAGAGCCAGTTTTTCCAGCACCATTTATTAAAGAGGCTATCTTTCTTCCAGCGAATGTGTTTGGCACCTTTGTCAAAGATAAGGTGGCTTAGTATGTCTGGGGTTGTTTCAGCATCTTCTAATCTGTTCCATTGATCTTCAGGTCTGTTTTTTTGCCAGTACCACACTGTTTTTATCACAGTAGCTTTATAGTATAATTTCAAGTCGGGGATTGTGATGCCCCCTGCCTTGCCTTTGTTTCCCAGAATTGCCTTTGCTATTCTAGGTCTCTTCTGATTGAGAAACTGAAAGAGTAAATAAGATCCAAAATGTACAATAGATATGGTGAATCAAAAAGAAACTGGTCAAAAGGAAAGAGAGACTGGAATAGGGAAAAGAAAGAAGGGAAAGGGAAAAAAATTGTATATATATATATAAGATGGTTAAGATAGATACACTACCATTTTTACTTAGTTCATTGAAGAGTAAGGTTTGTGCCAATAATGTTTGGACAATTGAATGCTAATGTCTGGTGTCCTGAATAACTAAATTAAAGATAGTAATACGTAATGTATTAACCATTGTTACCCTCCTATTATGTTGTTTTGAAAATTTGTTCTTCTTTTGATTTGTTTTGTTTTTTTCTTCTCTTTAAAATAAAAAAAAATCAAAAAAAAAATTGGAGAAACCAGCTTGAATGTATAGTTTTTCATATAGGTAATTTAAATATATATATATATATATATATATATATATATGTATGTATGGTGGGTGGGTGCGAATATGTATGTGTGTTACATACACTTATATTCCACAACTGAATACCACAAGAAACTGAAATCAGTAGCACCTAATAGCAATGAATATATATAGCTGTTACAGCTTCCTTTTTTAACATTTTATTAAAAGAATTCAGGGCTTCTTGTGAAATGGCTGAATCTATGAATCTTATAGAGAAAATATAAAATAAGCATGAAACATCTTCTTATGCTAGAAAGTAAGGAAGTGCTCAAAGAATGAGTTCATGATAAATGGACACAAATATCAGATTGAATGGGATCTCATTGGGCAAATTGAACACAATTTGAACATCAAGTGAATAACAGATGAATAATAGTATAGTGGAATAAAATAGCCTAAGCACAGAAGTGGTGAAAAGGCTTTGGTTTTGGCAATGAAAGATTGCTTTGAGACAAATTTGAGGCACCTTTGCCCTGGAAACACTTTGACAGAAATACATTAGTGTGAGGTTCTCTTTATTCTATTCTCTTTTTTCTCTCCTATTTAATAGGTAACAGACATGCCCTGTTATGTTAAATGTTCCCTTCTTGTGTCTGTTGCTTCCCTATTTTTAAAAGGATTTAACCCCTTTCCAATTTTGAATTTTTATCTTCATCTTGGTGTCTGCTTTCCAGGAGACTCAGGAGACTCAGTTAACATTTTTGGTCTCCAACACAGCAGACAGTTATGTAGGACACTGGGACTCTCTACTCACCACATGGATTAAAAGTAGGGCCACATCCCAAGTATTACGGAGGATGAATAATTCATTAAAAATGATTGTGGACCAATTATTTAAAAAATTTATCAATGGTGGCTTGAGAGACTATCCTGGTAAAAGGGAAATCCCAAACCAAACCAATAATTCAAGAATTTAAAGTGGTGGGTGTAACCACATATGCAGACAATGGAGTTGGTTGATTCTTGATCAGTTGCATTGACATCATACAGAAGGATAATGAGAAATTGAAGATAGTTGACAGTTGAAAACAATTTAGTAAAAGAACCAGAAGGTGCCTGATAGGGAAGATAAGGGATAACATCCCAAATGAGATTCAAAAAATAAGTGATAAGCAAAAATTCCAAAATTTGGTGGTGTAGTCCCAGGGAATTCACATTCTAACAAGAACCCGAGGCGATGCGACAAATTCATCCCTACAACGACTCTGAGAACCCTGAAAATCAATGCATATTGAATGAATTTTAAACGCTGAATTTACCTGACAGATGATGGAGGAAAGAATTAAAAGGAATGAGGGCATGGAATACTGAGATTATATAATGATGGAAGACCCACTAGTTTATTATGTTGCATGAAGGATGCAGAGAACACGGTACTCACGAATACGGTCAGAAATAGACTGGGGAAAGAGGACGCAGCATCATTAAAAAGTTTGGTGATAGCTCTTCTCTGTAAGCCTAATGGTAGAGGAGACAGGGTACAAAATTTGTTTATAAATAGCCATGGAGATAATGGGGCCCTGAGGAATACAGTTTAGAATAACAAAAATGATGCACTCATACAATAGAAAGGCACTTAGGAATTAAAAGAAATGCGGTATTGACACAAAAACATGAATGAATCTATTCATTATGCTGAGTAAAAGAGGACAGACAAGTGAAAATATATAGAATGTTTTTACTTATATAAATATATTAGTCAGGTTTCTCTAGACTAATATACAGAACCAATTGGATGCATAGTTCAGGATAGAATTATAGATATATGATAATGTATGATATATTATATGATATATAGATATATGATGTGTATATGAATACCTACCATGTAATGGAGGATAATCTGTTTTACTTGAAGTTTACTGACTTAAATATTAATCTCACTCCCCCAAAGAATCCTACATGTACAGCAACATCTAGACATTTTTTAACAAATATAATGGTAATGTGATCTAGCCAAACTGACACATAAATTTAACCACCCAATTAGTTTCTCAAAAATGAAAACTAATGAAGAGTGTCAGAATGTAGAGAGCTTGTCTTGGTTGGCAGGAACACACAGAGGGGAGGGAGTAATTCTGAAGAAGCAAGAGGGAATTTTGGGAGTAATAGATATGTTCAGAATGTTGATTTCAGTGGTGGCTTACTAGTTGTATAATGACAAAATGTTTGCTTTAAACAGATATTTGTTGAATGAGAAAATAAATCAGTTAACTGGAAGTTGGGAAAAATAGATAACATTAATACTTTAGTAAATACAAAAACTCTTTAATTAGAGACAAATATGTAGAGACATTAAAAAGAAGTACAGCATTCTGGGTAGATGGTAGATAAGCACCGCAAGTTCCTTTCACCACTCAGACAGTTATACTGGAAGAATCCATATTTAGCATTCTCAATTTTTAACACTGTATATTAATTTCTGACATCAAAAATCTTAAGACCACCAAACTGGGCAATACAGTATGATCACTGAGCATCCCTGAAATCCTATTTCTATGTGTCTCAGGATTGTATGTTTTCCTCCAACAATGTTCAGTACCAAAGGTATTGGAATGGAATATATAGTAAATTTTTGTTTACTTGGTCATGATTATTCAAAGCAAAAAAAGGCAAAAGTGTTCAAAGTATATTTAAAAGAATGCTTGTAATAAGTGAGCATTAAAATTAATTTAGGTAATTAGTAAAAAATTAAGGAAATGAGGGAATTGGATATTCTAAAATATCGAAGGCTTATTTTTAAGTTACAAGAAACTGGAAATATAAGATGTCACTGAGTACATAAAATTCATTAAACTGAAGTTATAGAGAGGTTGCTGTTCTTCATGATGAGAAGTACAGGATATGATCATGGCAGTAAGTCTATAATACAGAGTGAAGAATGAGATCAGTCATAATCAAGGAACTGAGTCTTATTGCTGGAAGGAACAGTTAACTTGTGTATCTATTTCTGTATTTAAATGATCAAATTGAAGTAAGAATATTTGTAGATACAATGACAGTGAAGTTGGGTTTGAAAACAATTGAGAAATTGTTTTCAGGGGAGGTGACTCAGTAACTGGCAAATGACACCAATAATAAAAAACAAGGAATAAGATTAAGATTAAAGTATGAGGCTCAAATTGATTAGTACTTAAGTTATTAAATAGATAACGGCCTGTCAAAGTGATGGAATTTCATCCACAGTTATTTTACTGAATGACATTAAAAACATAGAAAACTCCTTATAGTAGAATTATGAGTGGAAAATGATTATGAAATAATTTTTTAAATACTTCTCACAAGTTTCTATATTAGTGAAGCACATTAAATACCTTCATTATGAGATTTCTTCTACATACATGTACTTGTGGGTATATACAGTAAAAAAGACTGTATCAAATCCAGAATAATGATAATAATAGCAAATGCTAGTGAAAATATGCAGCAATGGGTACTCTCATTCATTGGTTGTGGGAATGAATCATGGTACAGACACTTCAGATAACAGCTTGACAGTTTCTTAGAAATATAAGTATACTCTTACCATATACCGAAATACGTTAAAAAATTACATCCACACAAAAACTCATAATTGGAGATTATAGCAGTTTTATTCATATTCGCCATAATTTAGAACCAATTAAACAAGTGAATGGGTAAATAAAATGTTGTACATGCAGTCAATGAAATATTATTCATCACTAAAAATAAATGAGTGGTCAAGATATAAAAAATTCATTGAGAAACTCTAAATATGAATTAATAAAGAAAAGAAACAAATCTTAAACAGTACATACTACTATATAATTCCAATTTTATGGTATTTTGGAAAAGGCAAACCTTTAAAACAGTACAGTTATCAGGGGTTACCAGGGTATGAGAGGGAAGGATGAATAGGTGGAGCTTAGAGGAATTTTATGGCAGTGAAAATAGCACAATGCTACAATGGTGGACACATGTCATTGTTCATTTTCCCAAATGCTTAGAATGCACAATGCCAAGATTGACTCCTAAACTATGGAGTCTGGCTTATTATGAACTATCAGTGTAGGTCCATCAGTTGTATCAGATGTACCACATGGGTGAGGGATGTTGATAATGGCAACGTCTATGCATGGGTAGAAGGAGGAGGTTTATTGGAAATATCTTCCTTCTTAATTTTGCTGTGAAACTAAATTTTCTCTGAACTTTAAAATATTTTTGAAAGACTAGAAAAGTATACACCAAAATGAACACATCGATTATGCCTGGATTATGGCATTACAACAAATTCTTCTTTCTTTTATGTCCTTTTGTGTGATTTTCTGAGTTTTCTATAACGATTATGAGTCATTTCTATAATTATAAAAGTTTTAAATTTCATTTAAGTGAAATAATATTAAAGCCTTTTCAGCTTGCAATCTTTCTGTAATGCAGTTAGTTTTCTTTTATCAGCAATAATAGATTATTATTTTTCTCAAATATTCTAAACTCTCTATTAAAGTTATTAAATGCCTAATCATATAATTTGGCCCAACTGGATGAACAGGCAATGCCATGAAAATGAGTCTTCATATTCCTATGGTGCTACATAATTCTACTGTTAGCATATTATCTTAAGGACTTTCTGCAGACAAATGTATGTCTTAGAAAAGGTAGTATATTTCCTGACACTCAAACAAGGATAGTTATTTTTATTTTATTTTTACTCTTGGTGTTTTGTTTTTATTAAAATCAACATTTATTATCACTCAGAACATAAACAAGCTTTTAGTGAGTCCAACTTTCCACAACTAAGAAGAAAAGTCTAGAATCTCAGGGATTTCCATGTAAAGATCCCAGAGTTGGGTACCATAGTGAATAACTATGTAAGTAAAATAGGTACTTTTTCTTTTATTATACCTGTTCAGATCTTTCCTATTTTATGCTTGATGAAAATCTTAAGCAACACCGTGTGCTTCATTTCATGGCATCAGTACTGGCTTCAAGTGCTTTAAATTTCCTTGTATCAGTTTCACTGACTTAGAATCCTGGTTTACTATTTTTTATCCTTCTCTTTCATTAGGCTATTTCCTTCCAGGTAATTTATTTTCTGCTACTAACCAGATAACCTCAGCAATTCTTAACAAAGCTTTGTAGAGTGCATACCAATTGTTTACGCAGTGCTCTCTTCTAAGGGATCAGCTTCATTCTCCAACAACTCTATTAATCCAGGGAAGAGGCCAAGTATCATAAAAAGACTTTTACCACATCAAGGTTGATGTCAAAATTAGGGAACAGTGATCAAAGATACCTGTTTACAGTACTGAGCTGGTAAACCAGTTCTGTGGAGAGGGGACAGGCAAGAACCCTGACTTGTGGCTTTTACCTATTTCTGTTGTGTAAATACAACTACCATGACCAATTTCAAGGTATCAGTGTGATATCACTGGAACTTGAAAGATGGACGCACAATTGGTTCTCCATATGGGCAGTCTCCACATTTCACTGTTACTTTGAGACACCCTAGTGAAGTATAATATTTTTATCTTTTTATCATTTTAACTTCAGTAAAATTCTAGGTCAGTGTTTTGCTAACTATGATGAGGATTCTTGGAATACTAGGATCTAACTAAAAAGCTTATTAAAATGTAAAATTCTAAGTCTCATTCCAGACTTAGAAATGAGCCTTAGTATATATAATTTTAACATATATCCAAGAGATTCTGATGTACACTAAAGCTTGCCATTCAGTGTCTCCAATGCTCAGTTCTATTTGGCTGCCATAAGTGTATAAAACTAGAAACTAAAACAACAAAAGCCACTTAGATTCAGTCCATCCAGAGAATAAATATATCAGCTACTTACACACCTTCAAAATGTGTATGTGTATGAAGATTTATTGAAAATATTCTACTACAGTGTTTATATTTTCTCCTATTTGCTGTTAATTAGAATCATGCTTTCTATATTGATTGTGAAGGCTGCCATAACAAGGTAACACAGACTGGGTCACTTAAAAAACAGAAATTTATTTTCTCAAAGTTCTGGAGGTTAGAAGTGAAAGATCAAGGTGTTGGAAGGGGTGGTCTTATGAAACTTCTTCTCTCTTTGGTGGGTAAGTGAAAGTATTTCCCCTTTGACTTTATGTCATCTTCTCTCTGTTGTATGTCTATGATCTCATCTGTTCTTATAAGGAGATTAGTCATATCATGGTCCAGTTTAAAAACCTTATTTAATCTTGATTGGTTCTTGAAAGGCACTATCTGCAAATACAGTCACATTATAAAGCACTGGATGTTAAGATTTCAACATATAAATTTGAGGGGACATCAGTCAACCCATACATAATCTTTAAATAAGCTATGAGTAAGAAATATGTAAGAATTTATACCAAGCCATTAAATGTGACACATAGATTCAAACCATAGCATATTTAAGCATTTCAGCTAGAATATATCTAGCATCAACAAATGTTAGTTTCTATGTCACACTGAGCCATTAGCTTGCAGAATGTCTCTGGCATGAATGCAAATACCTAGTTCTTTAGATTTCATGGAATAATTAATTGACTTAAAAAATTGAGGACTAATTTATGAACATATTGTGAACAGGTAAAGGGAAAATATGTATTCTTTAGTTGATTAACATTTCAATTCATGATTTTGAGGACTAGGGACAAATCTGTCTTTGAAACACAACCTGAAACCTATTCTATCTCATATAGTACTATTTATAATAGCTATAAGTTGCATCCCCCAAACATAGGAATTTTTCTAAGGACAAGATGCTTGAAAAACTTAATTTTTACCACATAACCTTAATATGCTTCACTCAATTCTGGATAGCTCATTTATGTGAATTGCTTATGCTGCCTGACTCCATATCATACCAAAATTTTCTTTCAAGTATATGATTCCAAACAATCACCGATGAATGATTCCTTCATTTCTTCAATTGACATCAAGCAAATATTTGTTGTACAGGTATTGTACATTTTTGTGCTATGAATGGGAGGATGCAAATGTTAAGGTCATGGCCCTATCCTAATGGATCTGAGAGTTTAATGTGAGACCCAAATAACGAAACACATGCTATTGATATTCATTGGATCAGTGATAAGGGTAGGGAGGGCACACTGATTTGTTTTCCGTGAGGGAAGTGAAGAAAGTTTCACAGAGGGTTTTATAATTCATCTGTATCTTAAAGAATGTTTTTGGAGGTGGCCGGTGAGATAGCTCAGCGGCATAATCACCTGCCTGGCAAGTGCGAGGTCCTGAGTTCGACTCCCGGTACCCACATATGAAAAAAGGGGCCGGTGATATTGCTCAGCTGCACGGGCGCCTGCTGGTGCGTGAGGTCCTGAGGTCGACCCCCAGTACCCACAAAAAAAGAAAAAAAGAATGTTTTGGAGACTGATACTCAGAAAAGAGGAAGGAACCACTGCAATGATAGCAAAACACTGTTGTTACTTAGAGAATTTGCAACTGGTTTAGTAAAATAATAATAAATTGTGAGTGTCACAATTTCGATCTAAAATGTTCCCCCAAAGTCTCACGTGTTCGGAGTGGGGCTTTTGGAAGGTGATTTGATGGTGAAGACACTATAATCATTAGTGCATTAATCTACTGATGAGTTAACAGCTAAGTATGCTGGTAGAAGGTGGAGCCTAGTTGGAAGAGCTGGATTGCTAGGAATGTGACCTGAAATGGTGTGCTCTACCTGGCTCCTCGCTTCTGTCTCTGCTTCCTGTCTGTCCAGGGTAGGGCAGCCTTCCTCTACTGTCGCTTTCAACAGTGTTGTTTCTGGCTTCAAGGCAGATAACTATGGACTGAACCTTTTGAAGAAGTGAAGCAAAATAAACTTCTCCTCCTTAAATTGCAGGTGTCAGCTGCTTTTCCCCAGAGATGGGAAAGCTACCCAATACAATAAGCCTAAAAATATAGATTAGATTGATATCACTTAGAAGTTTGTGTTATATTGCAAGGCTTTTGAATGTTATCCTAGATGCAAGGAAATATTTTAGGTATGAAAAGACATGGTTGTGTTTTTTAAAAAGCCTAAAACTGAACCTCTGATCTCCCCTGACTCCAAATTCATTCCCATTTTTCTCTGTATCTGTTAATTCCATTCTTGTACCTACACATGATAGAATACTTGGATAAACATTTCATCACTTTTCTTCCATGCATCACACTCTTCAAAGAAATCCACTAAGTTATATGTTAAAATTGTATCCATAATCTGAATACTTCTCACTATTTCTCACCTCCCTTCACTGCTACCAAGATAACAACATATATTGCTTGGGTTAAAGCAAAAGCTTATTAATGTGTGTCCTTAATTTTACTATTTTTCTCTCTCCAGGTTTGCTTTCAATATAGAAACCAAAATAAATCTGTTATTCAGATCACATTACTTTTCTCATCAAATCTAACCATTGATTGCTTATCTCATTCACACTAAGGTCAAAATCCTTACAATGAACAGTAAAATCCTCAATAATCTGAGACCCTTTTAGTTTTCTAACCTCATTGGAAACTAGATATCCTTCCCTACCTATTTTCACTACCCCAGATATTGGCCTTCTTGCTTTTTCTAGAATATGCTAAGCACATTCCCACCTCAGGACTTTGCAGTTCCTGTTTCCTCTGTCGGGAATGCTCTTCTCCCAGATTTCTGCACGAGTTATTCCTTTCACGTATTTCATTCAAATTTCATGTCTCATGTATTTTTCTAGTCATCTCTCTAGAATATAAGCTCCATGATGCCAAAGTTTTTGCTTAATCATTGGATATAACATAATTCTTAAAATGGTTCCTGGGATAGAAAAAAATTAATAAGTATCTGGAGAAAGTTAAATGAGATTTTACAATTTGATGTAAACTAAATATGTAGAATCACTGAAAATTTTTACAATAGTCCAAAATACTGGCACTAACTATATGTTGCGGTTGAACATCTACTATGTATTCTATATCTTCTAACTTCTGCAAAAAGTAGGAATATAGGAAATTTTCAATGACTATTATACGGAATAAAAGCATAGTTTGCACCAAACTGATGCCTACAATTTGCTCTTCCTGCCATCACATCTTCCTTTCTGCCTTGGCTATAACCATTTTCAAATCTCCTAGTCACATGCACTCTCACTTCCGGGTTAGTACATTTGTTTACCTGCTGTTATTTCACCTTTTCAGCCATTCTTTCTTTTGATTATCCTTTTCTGTCAAACATTACATGTTTTTTATTGGAAGACCTCGACACAAATGTGCACTTTGCTATCTGTGTATCAACTGAGTAACAGATATGCACTGACCAACAAAAGACTTTGAAAAAAAAGTAGTCATTGGTCACAGATCATGATGTACATGTATTATCTTTGCAGTGATTTATGGGATGAAATGTTAGAAACAGTGTTTGTACTTCATGGAGTAAAGTTATACCATGGTGACTTAAATTTAAATCATGTCAGCTGGTGTTATTTAGACTGCTGATAAGCAAAATGTAAGCATATCAGACTGTAGCAAAGTGATGGCTTCCTATATATATTTTCCACTGATGTATTATACACATAGATATTGAGTATTGTGCAAATTTAGTTTAGTTTTAAATTTTATTTAGAAAAGCTGTTATGCTTTACTAAAGTACTAAATGAAATTTATTCTTTGTATTTATGTCTTATAATTGTACATTATGCATGGTTCTGTTTTGGAGTGCTCTATCATATTCTGTTGTTCTTTACCTACAACAATCACACATAATCTCAGTTAAAATAATTTCAAATGAAGTTCTGATATGTGGTAAAGCAAGCACTTCTCTTTGTTTTGTTGACACCATACTTTATTGAATATTTTAAATTTTTTATAAATTTATTTATAAATTTCAAATCATATCATAAACCACAAGAAAATCTTTCAGAACTTTATTCCAATTGCACTAAATACATAGTTGAATTTTAGGGGAGTGGCATATTCGTTATATTAATGCTTTTCCTCTGAGCACATTATATCTTACCACTGAAATCCTAATATATGAAATTTGTAAGTTTTTATTTTTACTGATACATGTTTGCTTTACATAGTTATTACATTCCTTGTGGGGAGGTGGTACATGTACACAACATATTTTATTTCTTTTCTTCATCCTCTTCCCCCTCCTTTCCCTCCCAGTCCCTTTATAATTGTTTCATAATATTTCCTTTAGATATCTTGCATACATTTTGTTTGTTTTTTCCTAGATATGTTGTATTCTGTTATACTCTTGTAAAAGATGTCTTATTTTCAATTACATCTTCTGGTTTCTGTCTTAAAATGAAGTTTGTTAATGTATTGGCAAATAATCACAGCAAAATCTTATTATTATTTTAATAGACTTATTTGTAGTTAAAATGTTTCATTATTGGCAGTATTTGACTATAGTGTCTTTCAATTATTTTTGACCAATATTGTCACTATTTTGTTTATTTCATTAAGTTGTATAAACAATTTAATTTGGTTTTGTTTAGATGTATTATAAAATACTAGGTAAATTGCCATATAACTTTAGGCTTAGCTAAAAACCTACAGAAGTGTGCCTTTGTGTGCTGTTTGTTTAGCTTTCAAATATCACTTTAAATGTGATATCTTCTAAATGTCATTATCTAATATAGCTTTAGGACATCTACAGCTCATACATTCAGAAAAAAAATTATCATTTACAGTAGTAGATGTATATCCACATTTTAAAAAATTCTCCTTGAGAAATGTAACATATTTTGGGTGACTGAGTTGATTATATCATTATTTTTTTACCATATACTTTGCTGATAAAAGGGTTTGACTAGCGATAAGAAAGTTGTCATTTTCTTTGTTTCACTTATGTTTGTATGTTAATATTATCTTCAGCCTGCAGGTTTATTTTTGTTATAACATACTAACTGCATTACACCGAAGATCAACAAAGAAGAGTAAGAATTACTGTCAAACCATTACACTGTAAAGAAATATAAAACACATTCTAGGTCAAGAGACCATCTCCAGTGGCTATCTGTTAGAACAGCATAAAGTATATTCTATAAAATAAACAGAAGTCAATGTACAGAGAATGAGGAGGAAATCCTTTTTTAAGGATAGTTTTAGGAGCAAGTCTTTTCTCCTATTTAAAATGTATTTTTCTCAGAGTTATTATATTATTATTTGGTGAAAGGGATATTGTGATGTATCATCTTACAAATCTTCCTCCATTATAATTCCATTCTGTTTGCACAATTCAGGAAATAATAAGCATATATGCAGTCTTGTAACCTATAAAATAGAATACAACTTTCTTCTATACTCCTTTATCGATTGATATCAAAATTAGTTTTTAAAGTGACTTTAACATTGTCTAGTCTGAAGGATGAAACAGGGTCATAATTAGGTAAGATAAGTTTGACTGTAATGATCAGTATACTTATAAGGGACTCAACATAATCGATCATAAAGTTGAGCATCCTGATTTCAAAACTTCCCCAACAATGACATCTGGTAAGGATTTCAGTGTGAGTAATATCTTGACAGTAGTTAATACAGATTGAAATGGCAAAAACAAAAAGTGTGAAATTTGAGTAGAATATAGAGCTAATCATTCAAGAATAAGATAATAAAGCTTATATTAGGCTGAAGGCAATAAGTCTGCTAAGCGAAGGATCACAGAATTTAATTTCTGACGAGACAGTGAACTACCATCAGTTGCTGGCTTTTTACCATGAACTAAACATAGTAACTCCAAAAACAAATGCCCAGGGGATTTGAGGAATCTATTAAATTAATACTATCTGAGAGAATTCTGTGACATAATAGAAGCTTTTTGATGGGGGAGAGGAGAAAGTAGCTCATAATAGTCGAGAAACATGAAAAGAAGATAAGATAGTTGAGAGTGCTTTCTATTTGGCTTTGTTTTTTAGTGTTTATCCTTTTATCTTTCCTTCCCACATTTCCCTAGGCAGACAATTAGTTCACTGTTATCACCGCAAAGAAGAAAAACAGTCCACAGGCAGGGAGTATTTCCAATGTAGTGGAGTAAAAAGGTTTATGAATTTTCATCGTAAAGGGAATGGTAAAACTGGGCAAAATAACATGAACAATAATTTCAAAACTCTGTAAGTCAGCAAAAGATTAAAACAAATTAAGACGTATTTATTCATAAAAGCCTACCAAATCTTGGCTATGAATAGTGGGAGTACATTCTTGCCTGAAGCTGCTCTTGTTACCTGCACCCAGCAGTTCAGTTGATTCAGTAGTTATAGAAGAGCTCCCTGTGAGAACAAATTTACTAGGTTTCATGAGGACTTACCCTGGCTTCTCGTTAGAAACAATGAATAACAGAGACAGTAAAATGACATATTCAAAGCTTAAAAGAAGAAAACTGTAAAACAAAAACAAAATATATTCAGCAATATATTAAAAAGATAATACATCTATGCTAAGTGGATTTTATTGCAGGAAGGCAGGGTTGGCTTAACATTCAAATATAACTCAATATAATTCAATACACTATATAAACAACTAAAAATTAGCATAATTGCATTAATGCATGCATAAAAATATTGGACAAAATGTAACATCAACTGCATACAAAATATTACAGGAAATTAAAGATAGAGTAAAATTATTCAACCTGATAAAGGCCATCTTTTAAAAGCTTTCATTCCACATCATAATTAATACTGAAAGACAAAATACTTTACCCCTAAAATTGGGAACAGGACAAGAATATCTGTTCTGAACATATTTGTTTAACACTGTACTGAAAATTTTAGTTATGCAACAAGCAAGAAAAAGAAATAAAAGTCATCCACCTTGGAAGGGAAAAACAAAATGCTCACACTTTAAATATGTACAAATTAATGTTCAGTATCTCTCAGTAAACTTCATTTTAAAACAAATATGTTAGAGCAAAAAAAAATTAGAAAATATATTTTTGGCTTAAAGTTAGTAATAACTTTTCAAAAAGATACAAAATATAAAAATCACAAATGCAATATTAATGTATTTGATTACATAAACTATGATTTATGTTAATAAAGGATATGCTGAATAAAGCTAATAAATGAAAAGTTGGGAAAATATTTATAATGTTAAAATCAAATAGGGCAATAATATCTACAATATAAGATGAGGAGTAAACTTTCAAATAAAAATATGTGGATCATACAACGAATAATTTGACAGAGTATAAATATACTAGTCATAAAAAGAGAAACAGTAGTTTACAGACGTACAAAAATTGAAGTCAACTCTTCAACATTAAACAGTTATAAATTAAAAAAAATGCATATAGTTTTAGAGTGCACCAGTAAAAATGAATAAACATTTGAATGTCTGAAAAGACCAAGTGTTGACAACATCAAAATACTTGGAATCTCATAGCTGACCTGTAAGAGATAGTCTGGCTACCATCAAGAATTCAAATAATAAATGCTGGCAAGACTGTGGGGGAAATTGAACTGTTCTGCATTGTTGATGATAACATAAACTAGTACAACCACTATGGATATCAGTATGGAGATTCCTCAAAAATCTAAAGCTAGAAATTCCATATGTCTCAGCTATTCCCATTCTAAGAATCTTCCTGAAAGAGTTATAGGCATCATAATATAGTGATACATGCATACCTATGTTTATAGCAGCAGAACTCATAATAGCTAAATCTTGGAAGTGGCCTATATATGCATCAACAGATGAATGAAAAAAGAAAGTATGGTATTTATACACATTGGAGTATTACTCTGCCATAAAGATGGACAAACTTGAATCAATTGTAAGAAAATGCATGCATCTTGAGACCATAATGTTAAGTGAAATAAAGCTGGTACACAACCTTAAATATCACATATTTTCTCTTATATGAGAAACCTAAAATAGAAATAAAGAGCAAAGTGAAAGATAAATAATAGTAAGTAGGGAGATAGATCTTTCTCAAAGGGAAGAAGACCAAGAGATGGAGGGAGGGAGGGAGTGTTTGGGGGGGAGATGGGGGAAGGAAATGATAAAAAGAATTAAAACATGCTAAAATACATGTACGGACTGCCCAAACAGTATGTAATCATAATGAACTGCCCATATGTACTAATAAAAATTACAATAAAGGAGATAGATGTGTAAACATTCTGTCAAATGAATTGGAATGCATAGGCAGAGCTATACACAAATTCTATCTATCATTCAATCCCACTATTTTGTTGATATTCAAGATCCATAAATGGATATTCAGCACGATATTCCCTGTGGAAGAAGTTAATTTCAAGAGAGAGAGGGCCATTATTTAGGAAAAGCAACTAAGATTGTTTATACAAGGTGTGAACAAAAAGTACAGTGGATGTTTAATCTTTTACAATTATTACAGCAGAAGACACATTGCATACTACTTTGAACACACATATCCCATCATTCTTGTCACTTTCTAAAGCAGTTCTGGAAGTTCTGTTTTGTGAGTATCTTTAGTTGTGCTTCAATATCCTGAAATGATTCCAAACTACTTACCTTTTGTGGTCATTTTGATTTTGGAGAAAAGTCAAAATTGTCATGGTGCCAGATCCAGTTTATAAAATGGACGAGGACATACCACAATGTTTTTATTAGCCTGCCTTTTCATTGGATGGCACTCAGTGGCAGCAGCATCCACTGTATTTGATCAAATCTTATAAAGACAGATATGAAAGACGACTTCCAGAGCTGCTTCAGAAATTGGCAAGAAGGATGGGGTAAGTGTGTACAATACAAAGGAAATTATTGTGCAGACGATAAATGGCAATGTGTCTTTTACTGTAATAAATTTTCAATTTAAATATTTACCATAAACTTTGATCACCCCTTGTGCTATGACATACTAAGAATCAATCAGAATTAATAAAGTAAATGTCAAATAGCAATATAATTAGGTTGTCAAAATATTATTTTGGTTGAAAAACAAATTAAATCAGTTATACATATTGAAAATAATATTTATGTGCATTTAAGTGTAAAGTTTACAAAAATAAACCAGTTTCAGAGAAATAGTGACTCAAAGCAAGTGCCTATTTGTGGAAAAGGAAAAATGAAAGATGTTAGAATTGAGGATACCAGAATGAAAGGAAAAAATACTGTAAAACATAAGTGAAGTAAAGCCAGAGTCTAAAAATGATAGTATGACATGGAGTGCAGTAGATAATTAACTTATCCATCTTCTTTTGATGTCCAAACACTCCAAGCAAAGGTGGATAATAATGAAAGGGATAATACGAAAAATGAAAACTTTTTAAGGAAATAATTAACATAATTTTGCTTTCTTCTGTGCCTAAACATTTAAGTTGGACATCTAAGATATCTAATTTAAGAATGATATCCCAGATTTAAGCTTGAATTACAAAACAGATAATTGATTCATGGATACAAAACTGATTGGAGGTTTTTTTGTTATATTTGCATTGGACCACAGAAAGATGATGATTTTCTCTATTATAAGTGAGACTATACATTTATCTTTATATTGGTCAGTGACAACCACATGAATTTACTAAATGAAATTTCTTCATATCAAGAAAGTATATTATTCTCATTACTATTATTATTGTTGGCATATCAAATGCCTAGCATGGCACCTGGAATATATGAAACACTGAAGAATTTTTATGAACCAAATATAATTATCAAAACCTTTTTTTTTGTTTTTTATCTTAGTATGACTTTAAAATAGCTGAAAAATATGAAAAATGTACATGTACAGAACAATGCCAGTACAGCAGTTTGACCCTATCCACACATCACTAATGCATCTAGTTATAAGATGGGAAATGCAAAGTGACTTCCACATTAGTTGTTATCTTTTGTTTTTCGCTCCTATATGATTAACCTAAACCAAAGTGTGGTTGGGAACAGTGCCCAGATTTTGTAAATATTGTTGACTGCTGAGACTGTGACAGATCATTTTCTACTTGAACAGCTATTCCAACACTACAGTGTTGAAGAACTCCTCAAATATCCTGGCCTATTTGCTTTCCTGAAATATGAGGATGATTAATAGTAAATGAAAAAATGACCAAAGATAGCAACAAGTTCTTCCTGACCTAGTGGATGGCTTTTTAATTTGGCTCTGTGCTTTGCAATTCAGAGGCTGCCTGCTTCCCAGATTTAGGGGCTCTGAACTAAAAATAAACCATCATAAAATATGTGAGAGTTTTTTATTCCACTTGCATAACCACTGAATTACATCTGTGACCTTCAGGTATACAGGAAACCCCACCACTTCTGGTTGTTAATGACCATTGACATATGATTACACATAGAATGAAAATTTTAAAATTTTGACAACTAATACTACTAAAGCGATTTTGAACAAGTGTTTAAAACTTTAATATTTATGATAAGCATTCACATTTACAATCTCCTTTAACTTCACAATCAGTCTTACTATAAAGAAAACAGACAAATAAGTAAACTAAGTAAAAGGGAGATTGTAATAAGGAAAGTCAGAACCTTAAGCTCCTCGACCCATGTTTTTTTACAAGTCCCCACTTCCTGCCTCAGGGTGCAAGGCCCCACAACCCTTACCAATGTGTAATGTTCTGTGTTTGTCTTGTAACCACAAAATTTTTCAGTTAACTTCTGTCTCTGTAGCACCCCTGACCTCAAGACATAACACCTGCAACCTTCTGCTTCTGTAAAATTCCACTTTGCTAGGCCTGACCCAGCCCAACCCAATTTAAACTGAGATATAAAATCTCCCTTGCCTCATTCCTGGGCCAAGAATTTGGAATGCATAGTTCCTCTATGTCAGCCAGCTAATAAAACAGCTTGGTTTTCTCCAACTCTTTGAGTGCCTGCTTGTTTTCTTGCACCATTGGAAGTCTGAAGTTCCTGCAACAGTTGAATAGCTTTCTCCAAGTCACATAACTAGTGACAGTGATTAAAGTAGAGCCTAGATCTCTTGTTATAACTCTCTTCCTCATCTAACCGTATTTTCCCTCTAAATATTGAATATGAAGAAAAAGTAAAAATAGAATTGCTTCTTTGTGCTTGCATCAGCTTTTGGCTTTCTTAAGCCTTTTAACTGACTAAATATGTCTACACTTTCTATCTCATTCTGAGTTTTTTCCTAAATATGTTATGCTCTTATGGATCTCAACCTGTTCTGATTACCATAATCATGATCATCTTTCTATCAACTCATGGCTAAAGGCTTATGTGCTTCTGAAAATCTAATTTAATCTTCACAGCAACCTCAGAAGAGAGATTCCATTATAATCACCATTTTACATTTGGAGAAACTGAGATATAAAAATAAATAAATAAATAAATAAATAAACCTCTTCAATACATCAAATTAATACATTTTAAAATATGGATTCAAGTATAGTCAATCCAGATGCAGAACCTGCATTAGTCTCTACTTATGTAAGGACTTTATATAACTATTTTAATTATAACATTTTTCTTTTAGTACAGAGATTGTCATGTGTATCGATAAAATAAAAAGGAGGCCAGAAACAGACTCATGCTTGTCAGAATATGTTGAATTTGAGTAGGCAATAAAGGTGGCCTTTCAAATCAGCAAAATGGCACTGGGACAGATGGCTATCCATCTGCAAAACATCATGTTTCTTTCCTAAGACCTAGGAATTGAAAACTAAATTCTAGCTAGATTAAAGATTCAAATATTTTAAAAGTCCATAAAATGAATTAAAATATATATGATAACATAATATTAATATCTTTAATTAGGGAAAGCTTTCTTAATATGAAAAAGTAAGAGCCATAAAGTAGATTTATTAATATAACTATATTAAATTTAGACACATTTTACCAAAAATTACAATAAGCCTAATTAAAAAAAAAAAACATAGCTGAGGAAAATATTTCAAACATATATAATGACAAAAATTAGATTTTAGTCATAGAAAAATAGACACATAGAAAAATTAGAAGCTTCCAAAAATTAGTCATGCAAATAATACAAAACAAATGGTTAATAAAAAGTAAAGGAATTCCTATCTTCATTAAAATTGTAGGAAAAATTAAATTTGTAGGAAAATTGATTTTCAAAACAAGAAATAGCATATTTAATTCATCTAATTGGCAATAAAAACTACATGATTTGATAATATAAAAAGGTGGTGAGATTAGAAAAAATAAATTATAATATGTAACTCACTAAAAAAATTTGTCCACATTGCATCATTGCAATCATTTAAATTTGCTTACATCATCTCCATTATAACTAGTTTAGGATAAACTAATATAACAGGATTAGTGAGACAGGAGTTAGGATTCTACCAGGCAGTAAGGACAGCAGGCCCAAAATGGTGTCAGAAAGCCCAAGACAGGGTCTGCTGAGTCACAACTCTCCAGGGATCTTACAAAAACAACTGCCAGGTGTCCTTCAGCTGTTTGGGACCTCCCTAGAGCATGAGCAGAGAGGCCACTGGCTGAAGAGTAAATGGGCCCTACATGAACACTGTGTGAACACTGAGTAGATTGGACCCTAAAAATTATGTAGTGTCCTTTAGGACAGAGATTATATTGCTTTCACAATGGTCCAAACTCCCTTCTAAACCCCCTATAACCTTTAAGTGAAAAAGCCCTCTTGGGTATCCTACTCAGAACACCCCCCTCCAGCTAGCAGGAGCTTTACTTTCTTGACTTTATATCTTTTAAATAAATGTGGCTATATCCTACCTCCTCCTTCCCGTGGTTTCATTCTTTGTCACCTTGAGACACAACCCTGGTGTTCCAGTAACATTGCCATCATATCTTACCTGGGTCTGGACAACACAGTACTCCAAGAACAAGCATCCCTGATTCCCCCAATAATTCATTCTCGGGCCGGTGAGATGGCTCAGCGGCATAAGCGCCTGCCTTGCAAGCGCGAAGGCCGGAGTTCGACTCCCGGAACCCACATACGAAAAAGGGGCCGGTGATATCGCTCAGTGGCACGGGTGCCTGTTGGCGCGCGAGGTCCTGAGGTTGTCCCCCCGGTACCCACAAAAAAAAAAAAAAAAAAAAAATAATTCATTCTCTACCTAGATTCCAAAGCCTTCAATTTAAAAATTACATAATTATTATCCTTCTTACATAATTCTTTAAATGACACCTTGATCTCTTCAATTTTTTAAAATCAAATTGCTTTTCATGGTTTTCAAAGTTCTATGAAATCTCTAGCCACCTACTTTTTCAACCTCATCTTATATTGCCATTATTCCTATGGACTATGATTCAAATACATTGAACTTTCTCTTTGTGGGACGTCAAGCTTTTCTTTATGTCAGCATCTTTGCATTTTCCATTTCTTTTGCCTGGATTAATATTTCTTTTTTTTTTTCTTGTTATTTGCTCTTGGGCCCAAATGTCATTCTCAAAACTGGGACTTATCTGAACATCATATATAATGTTAATGTCCACCAGAGACATTCATGCTATATCATAGCACTTACTTGATATGAGAATTATTTATTTTCTTGTTTATCTCCTTCATAAATATATAAGTTTAATCATAAACAAAGTATTTTAGTCTTCTTTTCAGCATATGTAGTGTCTAGAAGAATCCATGAAATAGAAAAAATGTAATATTTTAAATGAATATACTGGTGGGAACATAAGTTAATAGTACCCCTATAAATAGAAATCTGACATGAAACTACATATCTTATTATCTACAAGTTGTACTTCTCAGTGTCTACACAAGACATATATACAAGTACAAGGGGATAGAAACAAGTATGTTCATTTTACTATTGTTTACAATGGTGAACTACCTAAGAAAAATGTCAAGGTTTATCAATTAAAGGATGGCACAGAACAATACGATATATATTGTATAAAGATGTTTTGGTTGTAGCCATTTCATTTATATTATAGCCAGCAGAGCAAGCTCTACCAAGAAACTGAGAAAATATCTGCTCCTTCCCTTATTGGGCATTTTTTGAAGTGTCCTCTTAGCCAGAAATTATTCAAATGACAATACCTGATTAGCAAATGAGTCTGAGATGAGCAGTCTTTATTCAGATTATTATTTCCCAAGCTAATAATCAAAGCTGACCTTACCAAGGAAAGAAAGATGCTGCTTTGGGGCTATTTGTGCTACAAAACCATTTCAGCATGAACCTGTACAATGTGACATTTTATACAACATAATACACTAAGATTATAACAAGTCATTTGGTGTATCCATGACAACTTTTAAAAAAGATCACTATTCTTAGTGGGAAGTTGGTACATGTACATAACACATTTTAATTCCTTTTATCCCCTTCCCCCTTCCTCCACCTCTTATTCCCCTTCCCTTTTACAAAAGATATGTCTCCCTATTTCTTATTATCTTTTATTTTGCTCTTTCTTTATCTTTTGGTTTTCTTATATAAAAGAAACCATGTGAAATTTAAGCTTATGTGTCTTATATACCATTAAAAATGAATATTTAGAAACAGCAAAAGACAAAAAATATCAGTGTTGATCTCATTAAATAAACATCCAACAAAAGGTGTGATTCATAGGAGGGTAACCTAAGTAATCACACAATAAGATCTCAGAAAATCTCCACCCCTACCTTAATGTTCAGATGTCACCATCTTGAAACATTTAAGCAGTTATTTATTTATTTATTTATTTATTTATTTATTTATTTATTTTTGAGACAGGGTCTTTATCTGTAGTTTAGGCTGGCCTTGAACTCACTATGTAGTCCAGGCTGGCCTCAAACTCGGAGTCATCCTCTTGTCTCAGCCTTTCAAGTGCTGGGATTACAGGCCTGTGCCACCACGCCTGGCTACACATTTAATTATTTAATAGTGACCTCACAATTTCTTTTAGGACTGAGGTACAAACTTATGTAGGTAGTCCTGTCCATACCAATAAACTTTGCTTTTAGACTTTAGCCACTATGGATGTCGTTAGTGGCTTGAATTTCCCTCAATTTTCATTTCATTTATATTATAGAAATATCTTCAGGGCCGGTGAGATGGCTCAGCAGCATAAGCGCCTGCCTGGTAAGCGCCTGCCTGGTAAGCGCGAGGTCCTGAGTTTGACTCCCGGAACTCACATACGAAAAAAAGCAACTGTAACCCTGAGGGGATCACGTAAGGAACCAAGTAGCCAATGCACAATGCCAATATATTGAAAACAAGTACATGACAGTGTTTAATGGACTTCTACCCAAACATCTTCTCTAAGAATAAAGCTGAAATTGCCTGTTTTAAAGCAGGACAATTTCTCAAATTTAGAACTGGAACTCTTCCTAGCTAAGCAATGAGTTTTCAAGTTTCTAGCAAAAGAAACTTTGTTTTAGTTAGGTTACTTAACCTTGCTTCTTTGTTCGCTTCACCTTTGCCAAGATGGTCTTGTCATTAAGATGTGCCTTTCATGCTGGATCTTCATTGAGCAAAAACTAATATCTCCTTTTTAACTATAGCTTAAAATTGGTTGATTAGTTTTCTATTGGATGTGGTTGAACAGACATATTTCTCTCATACAACTTTTGTCACCCAAATTTATATGTATATTTTTCTCTAGAAGAACGCAGTTTGATGAAATAGGCTCGAGATTTAATGCAATATAAACATAATCTTGAAAATAAACAACATTACCTATGACCTTTCAATAGCTTAATAATTGTCCCCCAAAGGCCCATGTATTCAAAGATTGGCCCCAGACCTTGCCACTACTGGGAGGTGGTGCAGGTTTTGAGAGGTTCAGTTCAGTAGGAAGAAGTGAAATCATTGAGAAGATACACTGTTGAAGGAGTTTGTGTTAGTCCACAGTCTTCCTCTTCCCTTCATCTGGTCACCATGAGGTGACCTATAGCACTAAATATGTTAAGCACTTTCTTGCTCTTAATTTACAAATGAAATGACAGATACTTGTATGAACAATTGAAATAGCATATTTGAACCATGCAAATATTAAATTCTAAAATCCAAATGACATGAGCTCAGATAAGTCTTTCTCATTAATTGCAGACAGAATTTGTAACTTTTCATTTTCAATTTTTTTTTGTATTAAAATCTCTTCTTTGTATGTGTGTGGTACTGGCAATTCAAACCAAGGTTGTTCTCTGTGAGCTACATCCCCGGCCTTTTGGTTTTCTTTTTCATATTGAGACAAGGTCTTAATTTGCTAATTTGCCCAGGCTGGGCTCAAATTTGGCTATCCTCCTTCTTCAGTCTCCCAGAATGCTGTCAAGCATTCATGGAAGATATGTTAAATTAGAAGCTTAGTGAGGTAAACTTCTGGGAACAACATTAACTTTTTTGCCAATAGAAGTACAACCGAACAATGTGAAATTGAATATTAAAGCTAAGTTACGAAAGACAACCACCTACCTAATATGAACATTGACCCACAGTGGACAGTTACATGCATGAGAAATAAAATTTATTTGTGGTTTATTATAGAAAGGCTAAAATTTGTCACAGCACTTAGTTTTATGTAAATTACTATAAAGTGATATACTGAATTGTTTTTATTCATATTAAGAATGAAATATATAAGGCGCAGTAAAACTTCCTTCAAAGAAAACCTATTGCCAATATTTATTGGAAAATAAGAAACACTGAAAATAGATAAGAATGTAAAAAACATCCATTTTAAGAAGTAGAAAAAGAAAACATTATAATAGGAAGAAAATAATAAATGTGGAAAGAGATGAAAGAGAAAATATCCAAAATGCACAGTATTCATAAGCAACAGTATAAACTGTTTTTCATGCTTTTAATTTTCATTTTTAATTTTGATAATATAACTTAAAATGTATTATATTAATCACTTTAAGTATTCAGTTCTGTAACACTAAATACATTGATGCCGTAAATAATGTTTCAATAAACAAGGGAGTGCAGATATTTTTGACATATGGATGTCAGATCCCTTAGATATATACCCTAAAGTGGAATTGTTGGATCATATAGGAGTTCTATATTTTACTTTCTGAAGAACTGCTACACTGTTTTCTATAATGGCTGTACTAATTTTCATCCCCACAAAGAGTGTACAAGGGTTCCTTTTCATCCACATCATTGTCATCAGTTATTTTCTTTTGTATTTTTGATGAGAACTATTCTAACATGTTTGATATATTTTATTGTGGTTTTGATTTGCATTTTCTCTATGATTAGTAATGTTGAACATTTTTTCATTATTTGTTGCCTATTTGCCTTCTTTTTAGATGTCTATTTATGACCTTTCCTCAATCTCAGTGGATTGTTTCCTGAACTATCATGTTGTTTTATTTCCTTACATATATTTTGAATATTAATCCCTTGTCAAATGTACAGTTGCAAATATTTTCTACCAATTCACTAAAATGTCATGTCAGTGTTGCTTCCTTTACTGCACAAAGAAGTTTTATAATTAATTGCAATACTATTCAGATAATTTTGCTTTGGTTGTCTGAGCTTCTTCAGTCACATCCAAAATACCATTGCCCAGTCCTATATCGTGGAGTATTTCCTTGTTTCTTCCTAATGAGTTCACATCAGAATTTATGTGGAAGCCTTGAATCCATTTTAGTTGCATTTTTTAGACTATGTGAGATAGATAATTTCATTCTTCTGCATGTGGATATGTAGTTTCCCCAAAATCTTTTATTGAAGTGATTGTCATATTCTCCCACTCCGTTTTGACATCATTGCTGAAAATCACTTGACTGTGAATTTGTGGCTTTATTTCTGGGTTCTTTATCTTGTTCTACTGGTTAATATGTCTCTTTTAATGGCAGTACCTTATTGTTTTAATTACTATAGCTTTGTAGTATATTTTGAAGTCAGCCAGTGTAATGCCTCCTGCTTTATTCTGTTTGCTTAAGGTTTCTTTGGCTGTTTGGGGTCTTTTGTGGGTCTACAAATAATGTAGAATTTTTCTATCTTTCTGTGAAAAATTCCTTGAAATTTTAGTAGTAATTGCACTGAATCTGTGGATCACTTTGGTAGGATGGACATTTTACATGGAAACATTGTTAATTTTTATAACCCATGAATGTATTTATTTTCTCATTTATTTTTGTCTTCTTTAGTTTTTCATCAATGTTTTATAGTTTTTATTATACAGAAATTTCAACTTAGTTAAATATATTCTTGAAAATTTTATACTAATATAATAAAATGGTGATTTAAGTTTTTTCCAATAGTCTTTTTTTTTGTTAGTGTGTAGAAATGCTTCTGACATTCGTATGCTCATTTTTGTTTACTGCAGTACACTAAATTTGTTTATTACTTCTATCAGTTTTTGGTGATCTCTTTGGAGTTTTCCACATGTAAGATTATGGCATCTGCAGACAATTTTCCTTTTGTTTTCCTATTTGGATGTGTTTTATTCATTTATTTTGCCTAACTACTCTGGCTTTGATTTCCACTACTATGCTGTGGCAAAAGTGGGAATACTTGTCTTGTTCCTGATCTAAAGTAAAATGTTTCAGCTTTTCACCATTGAGTATGTTAGCAGTGGACTTATGATGTATGTCCTTTATTGAGTTTAAATAGTTTTGTTCTATACCTAATTCGTTTAGAGTTATTATCATGAATAGATGTTCAATTTTTCAAATGTGTTTTTCTGCAATTATTGAGATGATACTATGTTTTTGCCCTTCATCTAATTTATTAATAGTAGTAAAGACATAGAGTCAAACCCAAGTCCATGTATAAATACATGTATAACAAAAATGTTGTATATGTACACAATGGAATAAAATCACCTTTTATAAAGCAGGAAATAGTGTCATTTGTGCAAACATGGATGAACCTGAACAAAATTATACTAAATAAAATAAGCCAGAACAGAAAGAAGGGTTTCACTTATATGTGGAATCCTAAAAAGTCATACTCACAGAAACAGAGTAGAATGATGATTGTAAGAGGATGAGATTGGGGGTGTTTGGGGAGATTTTGATTAAAGAGAAAAAGAACTTTAGTTAGATAGGAAGAATAAGTTTTTAAAATCAATTTCATAGTGTGAAAACAACAAGTAATGATTGTGTACTCCAGACAGAGTGAATTTTAAATGTTTTCACCACCAAAACAAGTGAGTGTGTGAGGTGATGGATAAGTTAGTTTGCTTTAATCATTCCATGTGGTATACATATATGTAAATATCACCTTATACCCCATAAATATATACAAGCAACATTTGGGGATGAGGAGAAATGGGAAGATGTAGAGAAGGAAAAGTAAAAATGATTGAGATGTGATAGATATATGCACCAATTTGTCATAAAATAAATGTGATAATTATTGATAATATATACTTATAAAAATAAAGTGAAAAGTAGAAACGCCACTAAATATAAAAAGTTAAAATATAAATATAAAATAAAATAAGGACATACTTGATAAAAAATTTCATATACATTGTTGTTCAAATGTTACCACCACCCATCTCCAGAACTTTTTCACATCCCCACATTAAAACTCTAAACCAATTAAGAAGCCGCTCACTACACTCTCACTCTGGCTTGGAAACCACAGTTCTACATTCTCTATTAATCTATGTTAGGTTCTTCATATCAGTAGAATCATGAAGTGAATGATTCTCCTTTTAGACTGCCTTATTTCATTTAGCATATTATTTTCAAAGTTTATCAACACTGTATCATGTATAAACATTTCTTTCTTTTCTAATGATAGATTATATTAAGTTATATTTATGTCGCATTTTGCTTACCCATTCACTTAAAAATGGAATTTTGGATTGCTTTTACTTTTGGCTATTCTGAATTATACTCTTATGAACATAAGTGTAAAAGTATCTAAGCCTATATTTTAAATTATTTGAGGTATGTTCCTATCAGTGGAATTCCTGTATAATATGATAATTCTGTAAGTCCTATTTTTAAATTGCCAATATAGATAAAGATGTGCTTAATAATAAGAGATAATATTAGCAATCAGAAAGGAAGCATAATTATAAAATATATTAAAATTATAAGAAAATATTATATACAAGATTTACAAAAAGATTGGAAAACAGAGAAAAATTGCAAAGTATACAAAAATGTACACCATATAAGTAATTTAAATTTAGTCAAATATTCACCATTAGTAATATAGCAGTACTAGACTCTTGTATAAGTAAAACATTATAGAGTAGATAATTCAGTTTATCATTCTGTCAAACTATATAACAAAATATATAGCCACTTCCTCATACTATAAAAGTAACAAAATCCTAACAATGAAAAACTGGCTAAGCATATTTATAATCTATATGTATCTTTCTTGATTCATTGTATAGGTTAGAAAGTATACACATTGGAAAGATATGAACTGGTATTTATTCACAGTCAATATAATTGCTTCTCTAGAAAATTCAAGTAAATTAACTGAAAAACTAGAACTAATAAGATATCAGATAACTAAATTTTTAAAAATCTACAAACAAAACAGTATTATTACTTTAGTAATATAAGCAATGTATTAATATGAGTTATTCCATTTCCTATTGCAAACATTACATAAACTTTATTTGGAATATTAAATTGGTCCAGAATAAATGAAAATATACACTATTATCCTAGATAGGAAGAAACAATATTATTAGCACATTATCAAATTTATATGAAAAATACTTTGAGTCAGAATAGCAAAGGAGGCAGAAAAGAATATAAAGGAAGATACCACTTATGAAAACAGTGAAATTTAAAACAATGATGTAATACTGAATTATAGGTAAAGAGATAAATCAACTGAACACAACAGAGATTCCACATTGAAAATGTGTACATAATAAAGGTATAGAATGAAATAAATTATTAGTAACTAAGAAATAATAATTTCTAAATGAACCAGTTTTTACCTTGGAAGAGAAAAAAGCAGATTCATATACATAACCTATACAAATTTCAGATGAAACAAAGACCTAAACTTGAAAGCTGAAGTTAGTGCTCGAAAAATACACAGAAAAGTATTGTAGGAAAACAGATGCAATTTGAGACCATAATGTTAAGTGAAATAAATTAGACACACAATCTTACATATCACCTGATTTCTCTTTTATGAGAAACCCAATATATAAATGAAGAACAAAATAAAATATAGATAATAGAAAATAGGGACATAGATCGTTTGCAAATGGAAAGAGGACCATGTGTTATGTTCATGTACCAACGCTCCACAAGGATTTTAATCATTATGTACTGCAAACATATGCTAAAATTGAGAAATACTGAAAAGAAAGAAAAGAAAAAAGAAAAATCATGTCATAGAGAAAGACTTCTTGAGGCACAAGAAGTAGAAAAATAAAGGACAATTTTATAATAAAAATTCATGGAAGAGAGAAAGATGGTCATAAAGCATATGAAAATAATCCTACTATTAAGAAAACACAAATTGTGATATCATTGAGGAAAATGTCCCTCTGAAATGGTGACCTGGGAAGCTTTCTCTATCCTTTGCCTAATGAATTAAAACATAATTGGCAAAAAAAGCTATAAAAATAACAATTCAAATTCTCATTAAACTTCCCTACAAATATATAGCAAATGGAGAAATACATATTCAAAATCTGCTAAATTTCGGTAAGAACATAGAGAGTTTATTGCATTTCAACAATATCTGCTTCCTCCCATTCCCCCCACCTCCAGCTTAGTGTGAAGGTGAATGCAGAAAAGAACAACATGCTCTCTTCCTGCCCTCAGCTCCCAATCCATGGCTGTGGTGTCTCCCTGGGAGAGACAGGCTGTCAATATAAGTAACTGATACCCTCAAACTTTGTGATGCAGAATATATATGTCCCAGAAAAGTGCAGCTAAGCAGTTTCAGCTCCTTTCCTCTATCCAGCGTCTAATAACAGGCAGAAACTCTAGTAAAGGCATGGCAGGCTGAAATATTGGTCTCAAGTTGCCTTTAACTACCTTGTCTGTAGGGCATCAATTCCACAGCAGGAGAGATGATTTAAAAAAGACAAGAGTTATCATCCCCTATAATCAAAGATATTGGAGCTAGTCATGAAAAGTTATACATTATAATCCCACTTATGTGGAATGTTCAGAATAGACAAATCTATAGAGAAAGAAGGTGGATTTGTGGTTGATAAGTTTGAGTATATGGAAGGAAAGGGATAAACACAAGTGTATAAGGAGTTTATGTGTGATGAACAAAATCTTTAATTAGATAATAATAATGGCTTAAATCTCTCTAAGTATACTAAGAAACACTGGATTGCATGTTTTAAGGCATGTGTATTATGACATGTTAATTGTCTCTGAATCATGCTATTAAGAAACCTGTATGTAATACTTTGGTTTATGAAAAAGAGTATCTTCATATCATAGTGTGTGTGTGTGCGTGTGTGTGTGTGTGTATTCATAAATGAAAGAGAAAGTTTCTCAAAGGAGTCACACAAAACTGTCAACAGAGCTTACCTATGAGGAGGGTTAGGGTTGAGAAGAAAAGGATTATGGAATGCTACTTTTACTCAAATATCTTTCATTGTTTTATTTGCAAGTATGTCATATGAATACATTTGCTTAAATAATGCAAAGACAACCATGCCATCAAATAGGTCTAGATAAATTTCAATGAACATTTGTTCATGTGTATTGAGGACTTAAGAAATAACCAGAGATTAATAAGTAGATCTGTTTAAAGTGATAATGCCACATTTATAACATAATCAAGTTAGCAGTTATCTAGAGTTTAAAATGTGCACTGCATAAAGTTCCTGCTACTGAAGTTATTTTGAAAAATCTAAAGTCTCTGAGTATAGTTATTTCTGGCAGCAGTTATGACAAAATTTAATCTGCTATTTGTGAAATTGTTTTGTTTCTCCAATCCAGATTGCTTTTATTCATCTACCAGTCTTGAAGTTGCATATCACAATTTGTTTCAGACATGTTCCTTGAGATTTTCTCTATCCATGTATCACATAATTCATCTCATATTATCTTCAAAAACAAGAGTGTATCAGTTCCTCAAATACTTACTTTCATGAGCTCTCTAGTTTTCCACCCTTTTAGGACTGTAAAGTGAATTGCAAAAGATTTTTACTGAGGAGACTTTCTGGCTGATAATTTTTCCAGTGAAATCTGTGCAGAAAAGCCTTTGCTTGATTTGAATGTTTGTGGTTATTGTGGTTTAGATCTAATATGTCACCCTAAAGCCTCATGTACGTGGAAGGCAAATGGATCTTGAAAGTGCTGTATTCATCACTGGATTAGTTCACTGGTGAGTTCATAGCTGACTTACTGTTAGGAAGTGGGTCCTGGATAGAGGCAGCTCACTAGGAATATGACCAGAAAGGACATATCTCCCTCCCTAGTTTCTCCCTTCTCTCTTCACTTCCTGGCTACTGTGACATGAGTAGTTGTCTTCCACCAAGACCTTTCCATTCTTCCATTTTCTACCATGGAACCAGGTGACTATGGCTTGATATTGTGAGCCAAAAAACCTCTTCATTTTAAGTTGTGGGTGTTGATTATTGTTCCATTGACAAAGAGAGTGATTAGGACAGCTTTACATATGCAAAATGGTTTTCATTCTGATCACGTGGCTTAGAAATTTGGATCATGTGGTTTAGAACCTTTGGAGCAGGTTTGCAGGAGGAGTTTGGAAAAGTTTGAAGATGCTAGATATAAAAACTATAGAATGCTGTAAGCTGAGCTTGATGAACAACACGGTTCAGAGCTCAGAAGACAAGAATGTGGATGGAAATGTAGACAGTAAAAACCAAGCTCAAGAAGTTTCAGTTGGGAATAGAACTCCATTGGCAGTTGGACTAAAGGCCATGTGTTTTACACTCTAGCAAAATAGAAAGAGTTTGTCTTCATTTTGCCCGTGTCCTGAGATGTGGCAAGAAACCAAAATTAAGGGCCCTGAACTAAGAAATCTGGCAGAGGAAATTTTAAAGCAGCCCAAAATTCAGGCTGTAACAGAGGTATTACTGGCTGCTTTTTTGCCAGATTTACAGCAAGAAATTGGAGCAAAAAGCTGATGTAAATATTTTGCAGTTTCATCACAAAGGAAGCAAATGCAAAGTTGGGGCAAAGGAGAGCATGGTTGCTGAAAAGACTAGCATTAAACCAATTATTTTGCATTAGGAAAATAGGAAAAGAGGGCTTGAGGGTATCTTAGGAATCAGCAAGATCCCACCATTCAGAGGCTGTAGGATGCAAAACTGTAAAGATTTTATTTCAAAAGAGGTCTCAGGGAAACCTGCTCTTGCAGAGCCCTAAAGGAAAATATTTCCCCAAATTCAGCCTTCTAGGCAGAGGCAGCTGCAGCCATGATCCAATGGGGCCTGGCTACTGCTTGAGTTAGCTGGAGACCTTGGCATCATCCATGTGGTGCTGGTTTTATAGGAATGAAAAATGCAAAAGTTATGGGTTCATGGAGTTTCCATTAAAATTTCAGCTGTAGGCCTGGGAGACCAGGAAGTGTGCCCTGAGAGGGCAGAGCATGAAGCTGTGAGAGTGAAGTCAAAGGTGCAGCAGAAATCCCAGGAAGTTGGAGATGCCAGGTATGTTGAATGTCTGTTGAGGAAATCTGCAGGCAGTAAGTGAAGACACCCCAAGTGTGTCTTCCCATGAATGCAGCAACCAAAAATGGTGTAGAGGCCAAGCTACCAAACCCTTTTAGAATTCACATCTCTCCACAACAAGCCCTGTGTGGTGGGCATAGAGCTACAAGATTTAATATTTGTCCTGTTGGGTTTAAAGTTGCACCCCATTCCACTATTCCTCTTTTGGAATAATAATATTTACCCTGCGCCATTGTATGTAGGAAGTATTTAACTTACATTTTAATTTTTATAGGGGTTCACAGCTGAAAGTTTACCTTGAGTCTCAGGAGTTTTTGGATTTTGGACTTTTCAGCAATGCTGGAACTGCTGAGACTTTGGTGATTTTTAGAAATGGACTAAATATATTTTTCATAATGAGACAGAAATAACTTTTGGAGATGCAAGGGGTAGAATGTTTTGTTTTAGATCCATGATGTCCCCCAAAAGACTCATGCATGTAGTCAGTGATTAGATCATGGGATACTATATTCACCAGTAGAATAGTCACCAGTAGATTAATATACCTCTCCTGCAAGTTGTGGGTCTCAGATATTTTGTATTTTGTCTGAGTGATGTGCAAAGTGACTAAGACATTGTCCCTACAAATCCCATGTTGAATCCTAGTACCAAATGCAATAGTGTTAAATAGTATTGATATTTGGAGATTTTTAGTTCATGAGGACACTTCCCTCATGAATTGGATTAGTGCACTCTTAAAAGTGCTTGAGTTAGTTTATTAGTCCTTTTTGAACTTTCCCCCTTTTCTCTATGTGATAATACATGAGGCACCATCTTTGAAGCCGAGTAAGCCTTCACTAGACACTGAATGTGCTATTGCTTTGATCTTAGACATTCCAGCTTCTAGAATTGTAAGAAATAATTTATATTATTTATAGATTACCAGTCTTAGATAATTTGATGTATTAAGCAGAACAAAGTAAGACAGCTTTCATAATAGGAAAATGTAACACTGATTAGCCTTTGCTAAAAACCACTTAATACTAACCCTGAGTGTCATTTTTATCAAGATTGCTCAACATTTTGAAATGGTAAAATTGAGAAATCATCTGCTTCCTTAAGTAGAATGTTACAGCAGCAAGAATCAACTATTTAATAGTATGATATAAAATAAACTCAAGTATTTTATTAAATTCACTTGCTTAAAACAAGTGTTGTTTTTAACAGCTTTTAAGTAAAAATTTGGGAAAATTAAATTACTTAACTGAAAAATGACTTCTTCCTTACTTATAAAAAGAGGATGCTTCCTATTTCAGTTATCAGTTCTAGGAAATATTAAATGTTATATGTTAAATATTAAATGTTAAATATTAAATATGCAATGTTTCTACTACACTGTTTGCCACATATTTGGTACTCAATAACATTAAAAGGGAAGAAATGAAAATTAATTCTTTTACTTTAAGAGTGAACAAATTGTTGCCTACAGAGATGAGCTAAATAGTTCAAAGTCTCAAAGTTAATAAGAGATAGTTTTAATGTTGGAAGCCAATCAGTCAATAAACACTTGGTAATTTAATGCATACTTTTCTATATCAATAAGTTCTTCTAGAAAAATTATTTCCAACTATTTCTGAGTGGCTCATTACATCAGTCAAAGTACTTCCATGGTTATCTGTATGAATATGTATCTATTCATCATATATTAGAATTAAAATAAGAACAATGAAAACAAAATTAATTCAGTTTTCTCGTTAAGAGTTTGACTAATATTGTAATCAAAGCTTTAACAAACTTTCACTCATAATTCACCTTTAAAACATACTAAAAATAAAATTTGAGTTTTTTCTCGTATATGCCTTTTTAATTAAAATGAATTATTACTTTCTTGTGATTTCCCCACATACACATTGAATATACTACCACAAGAATATATAAAAGGGAAATATTATTCTTTATCTTTAACTTTCTGTATTTGGAGTTATCTTTGCATTATTTTTCAAATCCTAGAAATTTTGCTCTTAATTTTTTTCACTTAATTGTAAAATGAAGTAAAATGCAGAATAAAGATGTTTGCTATTTATACTACTGAACATCAGAGTGAAATTAAAAAGAAAACCAGGGGCCGGTGAGATAGCTCAGAGTCATAAGCACTTGCCTGGCAAGCGCAAGGTTCCGAGTTCAACTCCCGGTACCCACATACAAAAAAATGGCCGGTGATATTGCTCAGCGGCGCGGGCGCCTGCTGGCGCATGAGATCCCGAGTTCAACCCCCGGTACCCACACACACAAAAAAAAGAAAACCAGTAAAGCAAGGAAAATTATACAAGAAATGACATATTAATACACAAAAAATGAGGTACAGAACTAGAACTCAGACACTGCAAAAAGAAAAAGAAAATAAAAAGTACAAAGTCTCTAAAAAGAAATTGAAACTTTTCAAAAGAGATGACTATCCATATAGCAAATCCAAAAGAATAATCTGAAAGCCTAGAGAATTAATAAGACAAATTTTCAAGGTGAATTAATAAAATTATCGATAAATTTCTAATATACAAATGTCCAAATAAATAATATAACCAGAATATTTTATATATACCAGTGAGAAAAAATGTGGCATATAAACACTATGGAGGTGAAATTTTTTTTTTTTGGTGGGTACTGGAGGTCGACTTCAGGACCTCGTGCCAGCAGGCACCCATGCCGCAGAGCGATATCACCGGTCCTTTTTTCGTATGTGGGTTCCGGGAGTCAAACTCGGGCCCTCGCGCTTGCCAGGCAGGCGTTTATGCCACTGAGCCATCTCACCGGCACCAAGGAAGAAAATTTTTGAAAAAAATTATACCAAAAGTCACAAAAGATTTTAACAATTTAGATCTATGCCATGTAATTTTCACATTCAAAAATTTAATATTCTCTTTTTTAACATTAAACATTGAACACTACATATGACTGGTTGGAGATTAGAATTAGTTCTATGTACTACATTAATGTAGCCAAAAGCCAGTATATGTGTCACAAAATAGTTATGGTATTGTCTATATATTATTATATATTCACTTTTTTTACTTCATTCCCTATAATCCATTCTTAACACACTCTTTATAATGTAATGAATTTATGTGATATTCTGTTTAAAAACTTTTCATCACAATATAATTCAAAATTCTAAAAGGTCCTATGTAGATGTTTTTTCCTTCTCTGATTGAGTTCATAGAACCAAACCTCTTTCTATTTCTTAGACATTCCAAGAAAAGCTTCTTGAAGCTTTACTTTTATCTGAATAACTCTTCTACTAGATCTCAATTTAAAAATGCCACCTCCTATCTACCTAATGCAAAGTAGCCCCCAATAATTTTTCATTAGTTCATCATGTATTTCTTCATTTTATACTTACTGTATTTGATTTTTTTCTATGTTTATTGCAGTCTTCATTAAATTGTAAACTTTTTGAGAGATGCTATTTTATCTATTTCATTATTACTATATTCTCAGGGTCCCAAAAATGTCTAGCATGATTTGCTTATTGAACAAATAATTGTTAATTAGTTTTGAATGGATGGATGAATGAACAATATTTTGATCATTTAAATTACATTTATTAGAATAATAATGGCCTTAAAATTTTATATGTGAACATTTGCTTTATTTTAAAAGGCAGGAGATATTCCTGAAAAAATAATTCATCTAAAGATACATGTACCTGAAGACTGTAGAAATGTACTAAAAACTTATTTACAGAAATATTATAATTTTAAATTTTACAGCTAATATTTTAAGGGGCTGATTTCTTTACATTTTCACTAATATTATTGCCATTCATTAATTCATGGTGTATCATTGCTATTTTAATTTGCAATGATTTAATTACCAAAAATATCAAATGTATGTAATATAGTCATGCTTTATAAATTTTTAATGTAAGAATGTGAATTATCTATTTATATTCTCAGCTTACTTTTTTTTTTTAACTATTTGACTTTTCTGCCTTCATTTTACCCATACATAAAATGGTGTTAATAAGAGTAACTACTTATAAGATTATGATTAAAAACACTACCTGGTCCATAGTAGATATAAAAACTATTAGTCATTATTATTCAGATATAAATAATTCAGGCTGTGAGATGGCTCAGCGGCATAAGCTGCTGCCTGGCAAGTGCAAGGGCCCAAGTTCTACTCCCGGAACCCACATACAAAAAAAGGGCCGGTGATATTGCTCAGTGGCATGGATGCCTACTGGCGCAGGAGGTCCTGAGGTCGACCCCCGGTACCCCCCCACACACAAAAAGATATAAATAATTCATGAAAATCAAAACAGTCTTTTATAATAATTATTGAATTTATTTTACTAGTATCTCAATTCATTGTTTGCTATTTAATTTGGCTTATATAGCTTCTCATATAGTCTCATAAAAATTATGTAAACTTTTGGTAGAATGATCATGTGTTTGCATTTGTTTTTTACTGAAGATTACAGAAATTAGAGAAATATTGTGAATGTACATAGTGAATGTAGATTGTGAATGTAGATGTATAAGCTGTCTTCCTGTGTTTAAGTATGGAGATATCACTGAAAAGAAAATCTTAGAATTTCAAAAACTTAATTTCATGCCATTAGGTCATATTATTGAATAAATTGTGTGTGTTCAATCTGGAAGCTGAAAAAGGATAAGGCAAAACAGAGGTTGGAACACTTATTCTTTGGAGGCAAAACCAAAGAAATGGTTTAAAATTGAATTCAGTATTGAGATTAGGAATACCTAGGGACTGTAACTAATGGTAACAGATTTAAGTTTCATCTACAGAAAATCAGTGTGAATTAGCTTATGCAACAATTTTCTTTGTATAGTGTTATTAAAACCTCAGGATAAAACTGGAAGTTTAATCCATAATTTTCACCTATGGCAAGTTAGGTCTTTTAGTGTGGTGTTGACAACCTAGGGAAAGCAATCTTCCCTTTTATAGCTTTACAGTTTATATTAGTGAAGTCTGTTGGTTCTTAAGGTGTGTTGGCATACACAGAGCTCAAAGTCAGGTCCTCCACTGGAGAAATCTAGAGGGAAAAAAATTACAGAGATAAAAAGGGAAACCAATTTTAACCATGTACATGAGAAAACCTACTCATTTTTTCCTAAATGCAAATAGGCAACAAATAAATATTGGATATTTGAAAATAACGTTGTGATATAAAAGAAAATCAAAGTAAACATATATAACTATTGACACCAAGATACATGAAGTGATGAACTTGTAAAAATACATCTATAGAATACTATACTGTGAGAAATACTGTAAAAGTTTCAAGATATTGCACATATAACTTAAGAATATGATGTTATGAAAAAGAAAAATAATTCAAAGTATTTGAAATAAATTATATGATACTAAATAAGTAAACAAAAGTCATCTAGACAATTAACCAGAAAGAAAATAAGGTATTTAAATATGTAGTGACTATTACAACGATAGGGAATACCTAGAATGTTAAGAGGACTAAAACATAAAGATGTGTCACAAAATTATGAAACAGAAAAAATGAAGTTTCTTTATTCTGTTCTATTCTAATCTATCTATCTCATCTATCTATCTATCTATCTATCTATCTATCTATCTATCTATCTATCTATCTATCATCTATCTATCTATCTATCATCTATATTTCACTGTCTTATACTGGCTGGTGTCAAATCCCTGGGCTCAGCAATCCTTCTGCCTCAGCTTCCCAAGTGCTGAGACTACAGGCCCAGCAAGGGAATTAAAGTGTGAAGAAATAATTGAGGAAATTTTACCAAACCCAAAGGAAGACATGAGCCTTCAAATTGAAAAGGCACAATGAGCTCTGTGCAGGATACACGAAAATATGACCATAGCTAATCATGTTACTCTGAAATTATAGCAGGCTAAGTATAAAGAAGGGATCCTAAAGACGTTTTTGTTTTGCCTGTATATAAAATATTTATTTATTCATTCATTCATTCATTCATTCATTTTTCTTAATACCTCTTTGCAGCACATAATGTTTACATCCATTTTGAAGAGTTGGTACATGTATATGACACATTTTGTTTGTTCATCCACTTCTGCTCCCCTCCCTCCTTCTCCCTCTAAAGACTTTTTAAGGCAAAAATAAGTTCCACTACAAAGAAACAATTGCAAGAGTATTATATGGTCTTCCTATGAGTAAAAGTGCACTCCAGCTGATATTACATCATGCCTCCAACACTTTCAGTTAAATTTTATTGAAGCATAAATCAACCATCAGAAATGAATAAAGCTGTTTTCAGACAGTCAACTACTCATAAAGTTTACTGTCCACCTAACACTTATGAAAGAATCGTGAATGCAAGTTTACAACAACAATGCAGATCATCTAAGAAAAAATAAATTTTAGAAATATTCTTTAGGGTGTCTACAGAATGGGAAAAATTTTGCTAGCTACTCCTCAGACAAACAACTAATATCTAGAATATATAAAGAACTCAAAAAACTTAAACCCCCAAATTTCAAGACTCGATAAAAAATGGACATCTGAAATGGATAGATACTTCTCAGATGAAAGAATACAAACAGCCAATAGATACAGTACATGAAATCATGTTCAACATGCTAGCCCTTCGAGAAATGCAAATTAAAATGACACTGAGATTTCACCTCACTCCAGTAACAATGGCTATCATCAAGAAATCAATCAATAACAAATTCTGATGTGGCTGTGGGGAAAAAGGAATCCTTCTCCATTGTTGTTGAGAATGTAAACGGATACAACCACTAAGGAAATCAGTATGGAGATTCTTCAAAACACTAAAAGTAAAAATTCCATTTGACCCACCTATTCCCCTTCTAGATATCTTCCCAAAAGACATCATACAGTGATGTATGCATACCCATGATTCTAGCAGCACAATTTGTAATAGCTTAATCTTGGAAACAACCTATATGTCCATCAACAAATGAGTGGATAAAGAAAATGTGGTATTTATACACAACGGAGTGTTACTCTGCCGTAAAGAAAAACTTGAATCATTTTGTTAAGTGAAGTAAATCACACACAAACTTAAATATTGCATGGTTTCTCTTATATAAAAACTCAAGAGATAAAATGTGAAATAAAAGACAGGGAAGAGAGAGAGAGACACACACACACATACACATACACACACACACAGAGAGATTGTAATCCATCATGGACAATGTATCTAAAAGTGTACCTTGATATAGTATTATTGTCTTTTGCATTTTATATTTTTTGACCTATTAGTCTGGTTGTTAATCTGTATATATGATAATTAACTTTATAAGAACTTATAAATAAATCTGATGCTGGCGAGATGCCTCCCCTGGAGGCAAGGGGAAAAAAGAACTGAGATGTGTTGTATATATGTACTAATTTTCTATGATGGACATAATCATGATGTAGTACAAACATGTACTAATAAAAATTTAAAGGTTTAAAAAGAAAAAGGATGAATCATTCTCATAGATTGGAGTATTCAATGTTTTTCAACTGTCATTCTCCATAAACCACTCTATAGATGCAATGAAAACGTCACTTATGGCAGCCCTCACAATGGGCTACAGCCACTTTGTAGCATGAATTTTGGGCCAGGCTCTGTGGGCCAGCTCTCTCTGTGGCAAATGGACCAGGGGAATAAGGCCGTCCTCTGGATTACTATCTAGGTGAGCTTGGTCATGCAGTTTCCACAGTTCAGCTGGCTATGTAGTGGGTTCACGGAAAGGGACATTATCAGGATCCTGTTCAGACAGGCTGGACTGTGTATAAGTTCCTTGTGTTGGCCAGGTGTTTATCTGGCCGTGTGTGTGAGTGTAGACACCTGAATGGTTCTCAGGCTACCTGTTAACTTGCATGGGTGCTACAGGCCAGTGTGAACCCTGTTTTGTAGATTTCAGGATAGAAGTCATCCTATTATTGGTTAAATTTATTTCTATGTATTTTTTTATGTTGGTAAAATTCACAAGTAAAGTTATATTGTCTTAAACTTTTTCATGCTGTGAGGTTTTAAAATATTATTCTTCTTTAAAATTTTACTGTTATAGCTCCATTTAAGTTTTCTATTTCTTCTTCCATCAGTTTGGCAGATTGTTTATAAGAATTTGCCTATTTTGTCTAAAGTGTATAATTTGTTGATGTATAGTTATGCACAGTATCATCTTATAATTTTACTTTTGTAAGGTTTGTCATAAGGTTTTCACTTCTATTTATGGTTTTTGTAATAGTACTTTCTTTGTTTCTAGGTCAATTTTGCTAAATGTTCGGAAAATGTATGGATCTTTGCAAAGAAGCAACTTTTAATTTCATTGACTCTTTTGATTTCTACTCTATATTTAATTATCTTTATTCTAATCATTATTATTTATTTTCTCTGCTGAATTTGATTTAATTTTCTTCCTCTTTTTAGTTCCTTAAAGTGTAAAGTTGGGGTAATGATTTGAGTCTTTATTTCTTTTTAATGTAGGTTTCAAAGTGATTTAAATGTTCTTTCGAAAACTACCTTTCCTGTATCCCACAAATGTTGGTATGTTGTGTTTTAATTATAACTTCTCTTCATTTTTAAATTTCTTTTATGATTTATTCATGATCCATTGGTTGTTTAATAGCAAGCTGTTATTTTGACATGTTGGTAAATTTTTTAGTTTTCTGTCAATTATTGATTTCTAGTTATAATTTGTTTTACTTGAAGAATAAAAAACCTTTACATACACCTAAGCTTTTGAATTTATTAAGATAAGTTTTGTGTTGTACTGTATGTTATATCCTGCAGAATATTCTGTGCGTACCTTAGAGAAATATGTATTCCATTATTGTTTCATAGAATGTTGTATGTGTGTCAATTATTTTTATTTTGTTTATACTGTGCTTTTATTTCATTATTGGCCATCTGTACATGTATTCTGTTCATTATTAAAAATTGTCTTGAAGTCTGCAACTATTGTTATGAACTATTTGTACCTGCAAATATATAACTGCTTCATATAATTTAGAATTCTTTTTTGGTGAATATTTGTTTTTAATTGCTTTAACTTTTATTGATAGCCTTTTTGAATATATACCTTATTTTTCTTATAACAATTTTTGGCTTAAAGTCTGTCAGATATTAATAAACCACCTAAGCTCACTTTTGGTAATACTTTATTGCATATATTTTTCTATCTATCTCAGTCCATTCAGGAAGCTACAGCACAGTACCATGGACTGGATAGCATATAAACAACAAAAATTTTTTTCTCATCCTTAGGAAGGCTAAGTCCAACTTCATATAACAAGAGCAGAATGGTAACTATCTGGGGTCTGTTTTATTAAGAAAATCATGAGGAACCAAATTTTATACCTAATCAGCTCCCAGGCACTTCATTTCCAAATGCCATCTCATTGGGTATTGGGTTCCAACACATGAATTTTGCAATCATCTAGTCTATTACACCATGCTTCCACTTTTAAACTACTTTTATATTTGGATATAAATTGAATCTCTCATATATAGCTTATCATTGCATTATTTTCATCCATTCTGTGAATCTCTGCATTTTTTTTTTTTTATGTGGGTACCGGGAGTCGACTTCAGGACCTTGTGCTTGCCAGCAAGCACTTGTGCCGCTGAGCGATATCACCGGCCCTTTTTTTCCTTTATGTGGGTTCCGGGAGTCGAACTCAGGACCTTGTGCTTGCCAGCAAGCACTTGTGCCGCTGAGCGATATCACCGGCCCTTTTTTTCCTTTATGTGGGTTCCGGGAGTCGAACTCAGGACCTTGTGCTTGCCGGGCAGGCGCTTATGCCACTGAGCTATTTCACTGGCCCGATCTCTGCATTTTTATGTAAGTGTTTAATCCATTTACATTAAATAATTTAATCAGAAGTATTTCTGAAATTTGACATTGTTTTCTTCTGTTTTATAGCATGTTTTATATCTCACTGTCTTTTGGTTCCACCTGATGTTTTTGTATGTATAATTTTGAATCCCTTATTTCCTTTTGTACATATTTTAGATGTTTTCTTTGTAATTATCATGGAGATTATGACTTCAATCTTAAATTTACAACACTCTTATATAAATTGATACAAGCTTACCTCTGGCAGCCTATAAAATTTCTACTCTTCTATAGATATATCATTGTCTTTATATTGTTCACATGTTACACCTTTATACATTGTGTTCCCAGCACTATCTTTAAATATTTGTCTTTTAAATGATGGAGGAAACAAAAAGTAGTGCTTCAAAATAAAATTACAGTTACACTGGACTTCGTAATTATGGCTGACGTTAACTTTCCTGGAGAGCTTTAGTTTTTCATAGACCTTCAAATAATTTTAATTAAGATCCCTATCTTCTGAACTTCAAGGGTTTATACTTTCTCACAGAAACATCCACTGACAATAAACTCCCTACTATTTACTTATATAGGAGTATCTTCTTTCTTCTTCATTTTTATGATTAATTTTCCAGATATAGAATGGTTTATATGTTTTCAGCTGTTTAAACATTTCAGACAGTTGCCTTCCTGTCTGCTTCTGTTTTTTCCTCATAAGAAATGGGCTATTTACCTTGTTGACAATCTCTTTGGTTTAATGAATCATTTCTTTCTTACTTCTTTCAAGAATTATTTCTTAACTATGTTGGTTCTTCCTACCCAAGAGTAAGGGATACCTTTTCCTTTTCTGATATCCTCTTCAATCTCCTTTTTCAGAGAGGTATAGTTTTCAATGTAAAGATCTTTTACTTCCTTTGTTAGATTGATTCCTAAGTATTTCATTTTTTGATGCTATTATGAAAGATGAGGTTTCCCTAATTTCTCTCTCAGTGAGTTGGTTATTTGTGTACAGGAATTCTATTGAGTTTTGAGCATTGACTTTGTATGCAGCTACATGACTGAATTTGGTTATTAAATCTAGAAGTCTTTTGATGGAGTATTGGTGGTCTCCTAATTAAAGTATCATGTCATCTGCAAGTAATGATAATTTAATTTCTTCTTTTCCTATCTTTATTTCTTTTATGTCTTTCTCTTCTCTAATTGCTCTGGCTAATGTCTCCAAAACAATATTGATGAGGAGTGGTGACAGTGGGCATCCTTGTCTTATACCTGATTTTAGAATGAAAGGGTTTTTTTTTTTTTTTTGACCATTTAGTATGATGTCGGCTGTTGGTTTGTTATAGATGGGTTTTATCAGATTGAGATAAAGACCATCTATTCCAATTTTCTGTAGGTTTTTTTTTTATCATGAATGGGTGTTGAACTTTGTCATATGCTTTTTGTGCATCTATTGAGATGATCCTCTGATTTTTATCTTTCACTCTGTTGATATGCTGTATTACATTTATTGATTTCTGTATGCTGAACCATCCCTGCATCTCTGGGATGAATACTACTTGGTCATGGTGTGTAATCTTCTTGAATATTTGCTGCATTCTTTTTGCCAGTATCTTATTAAGGATTTGTGTGTCTATGTTTATTAGGGGCCTTGGCCTGTACTATGTTATTTTAGTTGAATCCTTCTCTGGTTTTGTTACCTGGGTAACATTTGTATCCAGGAATGACTTTTGGAGTATTGCTTCCCTTTCAATTTAATTAAAGAGATTAAAGAGTAATGGTATGAGTTCATACAGTGAAAATGACTATATTCCCAAAATTGTTATACAGATTTAATGCAGCCCTGATCAAATACCAGTAGCATAACTCACAGAATTAGAGAAAACAAGCCTGAAATTTATTTGGAAACCAGACTCCTAGAATAGCAACAACAATTCTGGGCAACAAAGGCAAGGTAGGAGACATTACAATTCCTGACTTGAAATTATTCTACAAAGCCACTGTGATAAAAACAGCATAGTACTGGTAAAACACACACACACACACACACACACACACACACAGATCTGAAGATCAATAAAGCAGATTAGAAGATTCAAGAACAACTCCAAACACATTCAGTCCCCTTATCTTAGACAAAGGGACCAAACATCTTCACTGGAAGAAAGAGAGCCTCTTTAATAAATGGTGCTGGAAAAACTGGCTTTCCACATGCCAAAGACTAAAACTGGATCCATGTCTCTGGCCATGCACTAAACTAAAAGCAAAATGTATCAAAGATCTAAATATTAAAATGGAAACACTAAATCTGCTGGAAGAGAGAATAGTCAGAACTCTTGAACATATCAGTGTAGGCAAAGACTTTATGAAAAAAACCCCAATCACATGGGAAATATCAAAAAGTATCAACAACTGAGATCTCATCTTATTTAAAAAAACCTTTGAACAGTAAAAGAATTCATTAACAGAGTGAAGAGACAACACACAGAGTGGGAAAAAATTTGTCATTTTTCCTCAAAGGACTAATATCTAGAATATATAAAGAACTCAAAAAATCATACCCCCAAAATTTAAAGACTTCATTTTAAAATGGCTGTCTGAAATGAATAGACACTTCTAAGATGAAGAAATAGAAATGGCAAATAAATATATGAAAAAATGTTTAACATAACTGATCATTCAAAAGATTCAAATTAAAACAACACTGAACTTCCATCTCACTCTGGAAAGAATGTCTATTATCAAGATATAAAACAATCACAAATGTTGGACACGCTGTGGGGAAAAAGGAAACTTTCTCCACTGTTGGCAGAATGTAAATTGGTGCAACTACTATTTCCTTTCTTGTTATGCTCCCAAAAGAATTAAAACATTATACTACAGCTATATATGCAGGCCCATGTTTATAGCAGCACAGTTTGTAATAGCTCAGTTTTGGAAACAGCCCAAATGTCCATCAACCAATGAATGGATAAAGCAGATGTGGGTTAAAAAAAAATACAATAGAGTACTATGCTGCCATAAAGAAAGATAAATTTGAGACATTTCTAGGTAAATGGATGCACTTTGAGACCATACTCTTAAGTGAAATAAATCAAAAACACATGTGTAAATATTGCATTGTTTCTCTGGTGTGAGAAACTGAAAGTGTAAATTAGGACCAAAATGTATACTAAGATATTATCAAGTAGGAAGAAAATGCTCAAATTGGAAGGGGAACTAGGGAGGGTAGAGGGGAAAAGGAAGGAAGGGAAAAGAAAAAAAAAGAAGAAGAAAAGAAGGAAAAAATGAAAACAAACCTTTTGTATATAAGGAGGGGAAAAGAGGTTAAAGGGAGGGTAGGGGAATAGGAAAAAAAGATGAATTAAGATATATCATATACAGTACAAATTCCATATGATGAATGTTATAATTATGTACATCTAAAATGTACCAATAATCTTAATTAATAAAAAATGACTTTTTGTCTCTCAGTATTTTTATATAGGTGTTTCATTGTAACCCTCTTTAAGTTTAACCTACTTCAAATTTTTTGAGAATTTTGATGTTTGTATTCATGTATTTCATAAGAATTTGGAATTTTTTAACCATTATTTCTTCATATCATTTTCTGCCACTTTTTCTCTTCCCCTGGGACATTCATGATACATGTATTTTTCTACTTGATGTTGTTCCACATTTCTCTCAGACACTCTTAAATTTTCTTCATTCTTTTAATCCTATTCCTCAGCCTAGCTAATTTGAACTGCTTCATTTTCAAATTCTTTGATTCTCTCTTCTTCTTAGTCAAAATTGTTTTTTGAGGCCATCTTTTTCATTCTTCATTACAGTTTTCGTGATTTTTTTAACTACACTACATATATTTAGTTTCCTTTTATTATTTTATTTATATTCTCATTTTGTTCACGCAGCACTGTCCTCCTTTCCCTTAGTTCTTTGTTCAAACATTTTTTAGCTCTTTATGAATATAAAGACAGTTGATTTATTTGTTTTCCAGGAAGTCCAATGTCCAGAGTGCTTCAAAGATGATTTCTGTCCACACATTTCTTTATATTTTGAATATGGTATACTTTTCTATTTATTTGTATGCTATGAGAAATTTTTTTGTTGAAAACTAGATATTTACATGATGCAATGTGGTAGCTCTAGAAATTTTTGTACGCAAACCCCACAACTTGGTGTTAACCAATTTTTGTAGGCCATATACATTCGTTAGTTAAACTCTTTCATACTATTTTTGTAAGGCCTGTAATGCTTATCATGTGCTCTCACTGAAGTCCCTGTTTATTTATCTGAATTTAGACAGTGTTTAGGTAGAGCTTTAACAATGAAAAGTAAAACTTCTCTTTCAGTCTTTGTGATCTGGCTGTATGTTGAAGCAACCCATTAAATATAGTTAAGCAATTTGACTTTGTGCCTTAGCTTTCACTTTCTTCTTACACTCAATCTAGAGATCAACCGAAGGTAAAAGTGTGAAAGTCTTCTCTGGTCTTTTGTGATCATGCAGTCTTCCCTACACATGTGTGTCTTTTGTAATTCCCCAATATACAGAGGTACATTTGAATGACCAAATTTCTGATGAAAATGTCATCCTGTCCTACTTACCCAGACTTTCAACTAACTATACTATTTCTCAACCATAAAATTTTCTTGCAGACCCTGCAGGATTTTCATTTGCATTAAAATGATTCTGAACAATGCTTAATACCTCGCTAATCTGAGTTAGTGCTTAGGTAAAACAGAGATGCGCACTTTGCATCAGTCCTTCAGGTAGCCTCTGGTTATGTGAGAAACGTGAAAAAAATTTAAAAAATAAGTTTTGCTTGCTTCTCCAGAACCAGATATCAGTGTCACACACTGGAAAAACAGATGTAACTTCTCTTCATGTATTTCTAGATCCTCATCAAGCTTTAAAAAGGTAGAGTAAGAGCAAATAAAAATGTTACAAGGCTTACTTTCCACTTTAAGTTTGCCCTTTCCTTGACTCAGTTTTTGTGGCTGATAAAAACCTTTGACAGCTTTCTACAGTTCTGATACTTTATGATATTTTTTGATGTTCCCATGGCTAATAAATCCATTAAAACATGTTCAATATTGCGGGGCATCAGAGAAATAGAAATTAAAACTACTTTGAGATACTATCTTACTCCAAAAAGAATGGCTATTACCAAAAAATCTAATGATCACAAATGCTGGCAAGAATATGGGGGGAAATGAACACTTCTATACTGTTGATGGAAATGCAAACTAGTATAATCTCTGTAGAAATCAGTGTGGGGATTCCTCAAAAAACTAAAAATAGAAATTCCTTTCGACCCAGCTATCCTCCTTCTTGGTATTTTCCCAAAATAATTAAAATTATCATATTACAAAAATACAGGCATACCCATGTTTATAGCAGCTAGATCTTGGAAACAGCATAAATTTCCAGCAACAAATGAATGGATAAGGCAAATGTGGTATTTATACACACTGGAGTACTACTTTGCCATAAAGAAAGATAAATTTGAGGAATGTGTAGTCCCTGGATGCAACTTGAGAACATAACGTAAAGTGAACTAAATCGGAGACAAAGCTTAAATATCACATGGTTTTTCTTATGTGAGAAACTCAAAGTACATATAGGCAAATGAGGAACAAAATGGAAGATAGATAAATAGTAAATGGGGACAGGCTCAGGTAGTTCCCCAAATTATTTTAATAAATTTGCTAATTTGTTTTATGTATACTACTTGTTTCTTTTAGTTCACTGAAAAGAAAGTTGTTTTGCTAATATCTGCTTGTTTCTTCTTTGTAAGAGAGAATATTTTTTGTTGATGTCTTGTACTCTGAATAGCTAATTAGAAGGTGATACACAGTGTATTAACTATTTTATTCTCTAATTTTGCTATGAAACTTTGCTGTATTTTTTCATAAAATAAAAATTAAAAACGTTTCTGTTTTTAATTTTATTATTAAAGTGGTTTTACATGCAGATATGTAATTTTGTACAAATTTGAAGAATAAATGACCAGTATCTATAATTTAGAAGCTTCTATAATGACTCAAATAGGTAAAAACAAGGACATGAATATCAGTGTTGTAACTCAGATTAAGAAGTAGCTGAGGATGTTTGGAAGATATAACTATGAGGTCATATTTTATATGTTATCTTCCATTGGGATTTATATGAAAATGTTCTGCAGACAATAGTAGATGTTGACTGGCAGCACAAGATAGATTTTAAGGCTGGAAACAAAATTGGTGATCTAAGACTATTTAATGATCAATACATGCTGGAGAGTGGGAGTCACATGATTGAAAAGACAAGGACTTTAGAGTGGGTTGGGAATAGAAGAAAGGTAAAGAATAAAGGAATCTTATAAAGTAAAATTATAATTTACAGTTCTAAAAGTTTATTAGGAAAAGAAATATTTAAGATAAATACCAGTTAAATCCAAGAAATTCTTTGGAACTACTGAGACCTTGTTTACATTACAATAAAAAACATTACTTTTATAATTGAGAGTTCTTCAACTCTCAGATTATGCAGTTTTGAAATTTCTAAACAATAAACACCTACTTGATAATATCCTAAATTAATTTTCCATTATTCCATTTTGATTTTACTTCTGTACAGAGTTAGTTTTTACACAATCCAGTTTGTTCATTTTCTTTTTACTTATGCTTTTCTCCAATCCCTGTCTCAGGACTTCTTGCTGTCTAACATTCCTGGGCTGGTGAGATGGCTCAGCGGCATAAGCGCCTGCTTGGTAAGCATGAGGGCCCGAGTTCAACTCCTGGAACCCACATACAAAAAAAGGGCCGGTGATATCGCTCAGCGTCATGGGCTGGCGCGCGAGGTCCTGAGGTCGACCCCTGGTACCCACAAAAAATAAATAAATAAATAAATAAATAAATAAATAAATAAATAAATAAATGACATTCCTAGCCATGACCTCTGTTCTCCATATATTTGTCTCTTAAGCTAGCTCAGAATTCATCATACAGATATATATAATTTTTTTTTAATTTGCATGTATATATATGTGATTGAGATTGTAGGAGAACATCATCTTGTTTATCCAACCATATATTCTTTGTTTCTCAATCTGAATATTTTATTGTAAGCAGGAAATTTGCCCTCAGTGGTTTGAGTTTCCTGTGTAAACCACAGCAGTACTGCTTTTATTCATTACTGGGCTGTCTGCCCAGAACACACTACCTTCTTTTTACTTCCCATCTATATTCACTTTAAAAATTATGGTTCAAATTTGACCATATTCATTAAGCAAATTCATTACCACACCATCTCAGCCTAATTTCAGTTTTTATTCTCAATTTATTTTAATCACAAATTTTCACCTTTAAACAGATATTGAGTCCTTTTTCTATTTAATCATTGTGTGTATGTATTGTCTCATAAAAGTTTGTAATTTATGATTTTTATGTGGCAGGAATCATTTTGAAAATTTTTATAAAATTTTAATGTTGTAATTCCCTTATCCCATCATGAAGTGATTAATAAATTTGTTGTTAAAAACAAAATTTTAAAGAAAAATTTAGTAGGTATATTAGATATTTTAAAGTAGAAATTATTCTCTCCCCTCTAAAATGTTTTCTGACATTTTATCTTGATAATTTTTGCACCTAATTAACTTAATAATAAAACCAAGTTCCTTCCCCTTAATGAAAACCAGGATTGTCTTTTTAGCTTTCCCAGTGGGATCAAGAATTGGAATATATTTCCCAGTGTGCATTTGAGCTCCTTAATAATTAGCATAGGTCTTTGAATTGAGTTGGGAAAATGTGAAATGCCTATTCTTATTTCAGTGATGAAGAATTGCAACTCAGCAATTTTTAATGATACAATTAAAATTAAAAATGTAGAAAATGATAACTTTAGGATTGGAGTCCAGAACTATTTTGCTCAAAAACCCCACCACTTTCCACTGTTTCCTAACAAATCACTGTTTGCTTATGTGTTTTCATTGTTTGTTTATAAACATCTTTTGAACACCTAATGTAGCAGTCATTTTGCTCCACATTGTAATAACAGTCAAAATTAAATGATTCTCACCATCAATTTGCTTATAGCCCAGTGCAAGAATTAAACAGATTCACAGACAACAGTTTTATTTAAAACTTGCATGTGTGTATTGGAGGTTAAGAAGCAGAGATGAGGGATATACTGTGAACTGTGAGTGAACTTCATACAAAAATAGTGACCCAAGGTGCCCACTGAAATAGTAGTATTCTGGAATAAAGGACTTGATGTTACTCAGTCCATCCAGGGAATCTGGAAGTAAGCAAGTTAGCCTTGTGGAAGAAACATGTTTATTTCATCCTTAGATTCCTTTGGGACATGCAATGCACTTTCTGTTTGAAATGAAGCTCTTGCTGCAGGACCAAGATAAACTATTTATAAAAACTACTAAGTCTTCAAGATAGTTTCATATAAGTTGATATATTTGATTGAAATGTGTTTTTGTTATTTTTTTCAAATAATAAATTGAGATGTGATTTGTGAAGAAAAGACAAAGTCATTCTCATCAACAATGTGGCACCGTTAATCATAAGAAAAGACAATTTACAGTTTGAGACGGTGCTTTTAACCAGTGAGGGTAAATGACTGTAGGATTTAATTTGCAAATAGCCCAAGTTGTCCGAGATAACAGTTGATGCGTGAGCATAGAGGACCTATTATAGGCAATGTGTAGTGTTTCTCTACACTACATGTGTAGTGTTTCTCTGCTTCTCTGGTATACAGAAGGGTACAGAATGGTGTGTCTAAGGTAGTTATCACTATAAATTCTATTCCCCACTGGTCATATTCTTGTAATGTCTTTTTGTCAGGACAGCGGGATAGCAGCAGAATGAATGTGCACTCTTGCACGTAATGAATATGCCTATTCTATCAGTCCTATGTTTCATGCAACCCGGTATTCATTCAATATTAACTCATTCAGTATTCATTCAATCATTGTTAGCACTTGTACATAGAGGAACAGGTTAGGTATCTATAATGCAAAACTATGTAAGATTTGGACCATAATCTTAAGGAAATTCTTATTTAGAAAAAAAATCATATTTGTATCCTTCAATATTCTAGATATTATCACCCTATAAGTACTAATTAAGGTCAGTGAAATCAATGCAATGTGTTTTTCCTTTTTTTGCTACCTCAACTGTATTTAGTTGGGTTGTTTGTTTATTTACTTTTTTTTTGTTTTTGGGTTTTTTCTTTTTTTTTCTTTTTTTTTCTTTTTTGGCTTTTCGATACAGGATCTCACTATGTAGTATAGGTTGGCCTTGAACTCATTGGGCTCACCATGAACTCGAGGTGACCATCCTGCTTCAGCTCCTAGAGTTCTGGGATTATTGGCATGAGTCATTGATCCCCAAGTCCCTATTTAGTTTTAGCACATCATTTAGCACTTCTGTCTCTACTTCTCAGAAAAAAAAATCTGTTATAATAATATTGGCAACCAAACAACTCCTGGCCAATCTGTTGTGCTCCTGCTAAAATGTTATTCAAATTGCAAACCCAAATACCCAAGCTACTTCTCAGGCTACTTCACAGCTGATAATTTGCTTTAGAAAGTTATCATAATGCTTCTTTTGTCCTAGTGCCAGAAACACCACCCCTAGATTGAGTTAAACATTACCATTATGTCATTTGAGCTAATTGCCCTATATTGTAAATGTCTACTACACTTGCACCAAAGGTTTGTAGAAAGATAATTTCATCACATTTCCTGGCTATGGTCTTGTAGGGAACATGAAAACACAATTTCTGAGCTTCAGTGAATTTTATTCTTTTAACTTTAAACATTTGTTTCACAGTTTTCCTCAGACTTACTGCTGGTATTACTTTCTTTGGAGCCATGGTTATAATATTTTACACAAATAAAGTGCAGCTAAAAGCACAATGATGAATGTTTTAACACACTAACACAAGCATTGTATGTAGTCTGGGTGAGAGCGTTCTTACACTGAAGTGGCATCCCTTCATGTGTACAGTTGAGATGCGACGGGTGACTCAAATTCAGCCCATACAGTTTTTTTCAAGTAGGACTGGATTTTCAGTTCGACTATCAAGCAAAGTGATGAACACTGAACGGAATTTTTTTTTTCAAAATTTGCTGTTCAAGTAGTGGAAAGTTCGTGATGTTTAAGCACATCGGAGAGATTAAAAAAAACAAAAACTAAAATAAAACCCGCCATAGTTCATGGAACCAAGAGAAGAAAGTCCGTAGGAAACCCAATTTCCATCAAATTGTCTACTTTGATATTTTGCAAGTGGCAGCTAAAAAATCAAGAAGCTGACTAGATAATTTTGGAGTCTTTTGAGGTAGGAGGACAAACACTGGAGTCCAGGGCTCAGCAAAGAGAAGAGAATATAGTTAACATGACTTTTATATGAAACCCTCATAAATTATGCCTTAGGATAAAAAGCACCCAAAAAAGGTCAATGCTTACAAGACTAGAATCTACGTTTTAATTGGTCCACTCTTTAATGAGGTTAAAATGATGTATTCTCAAATACCCAACAGAAAAAATATATAATATCTTGTAGAATATAACTAGTGAAACACCAAATTATCCTTATGACTTTACAATGTCAGATAGCAAATCAAAAATTAAAAAGTTGGGCCGGTGAGATGGCTCAGCGGCATAAGCGCCTGCCTGGCAAGCGCGAGGGCCCGAGTTCGACTCCCGGATCCCACATACGAAAAAGGGGCCGGTGATATCGCTCAGCAGCACAGGCGCCTGCGGGCGCGCGAGGTCCTGAGGTCGACCCCCCGGTACCCACAAAAAAAAAAAAAAATTAAAAAGTTTGTAAAAAGAAAAGAAATAACCAAATATTAGAAAAAGCGCAAAATGGAAATATACTGATAGGTGATATATTGCATTTTTCAGGTATAGGACTTTTAATGTCAGTAAAATAAAATAAACTAGACCACTGCATGATTATGCAATAAAATCTTATTGTAATTTATTTAACATCATTGAGTAGTTTCAAACAAAACCATATGCCAGTCAATCTAAGAAGTACTTAATGTATAGTCCATTTTAGTAAAGGTTAGTGGACGATAACTTTAAAGAAAGTGAAATTCATGTGCCCAAAAAAATATACAACAAAATGAAAATTATCAACAGATAACTACAAATATAAAAATACTAGAATAGAAAATTCAGAACTAAAAATACAGTAACTGCAATTATATCTCAATGAATGGATGTGATAGATTAAACACAACTAAAGAGATATTTATATAAACTCTAAGAAGGTGCAAAAGATCATATATACATTGATCAAGGAGAACAAAATGGTGAAAATGAAACAGGAAAAAGTGTTTGAAAGATTAGATGAGACACTGCAAAAAAGTATCATTCTGTTAAATGATATCAGAGGAAATAAATATGAACCACAAGATAGATGATAGATAGATATCTTAATTATTTTTTATTTTTATTTTTTTGACCCATCTCCACAGAGTCTACCTCCTTATTACTATCTCTTTTATTTTCTCTTTAATTTACTTATATTTGGGGTTTCTTATTTAAGAGAAACTGCAATATTTAGCTTTTTGTTTCGGGTTTATTTCACTTGTTACCATCTCAAGAATCATCCATTTTCCTACAAATGACTGAAATTTATGCTTCTTTATGAATGAATAGTAATCTAGGGTGTATTCATACCACATTCTCTTCATCTTTTCATCTGTTTAAGGGTATATAGATCACTTCCTTAGCTTAGCTACTGTTAGTTGTTCTGCTATAAAAGTGGGTATAAAAGTATCACTGCAATATTATGAATTTAAGTCCTTGTGGAAGAAAGCCAGAGGGTATATAGCTGGGTCAAATGGAATTTCTATATTAATTTTATTCAGGAATTTCAATAGCAGTTGTACTAATTTACATTTGCATCAACAATACAGTAGAGATCACTTTTCCCAACAAATTTATGAACAGTGGTTGGTTTTTGAGTCCTTGATGATAGTGATTCTTTCTGGAGCAAGATGAGATCTCAATGTTGTTTTGATTTCTTTCTCTAAAGAAATTGATCTGATAGCATTTTGCTAAATTTTATTATTATCGTAAGAGTCTTCTGTAGGAATTTTTGGTCATTTATTAAAAATGTGTGTCTTCTGCACGTAAAAATAGTTTGAGTTCTTTTCCTATTCATATCACTTTTGTTTGATGGCTCTGGCTAAAATTTTGTATTCTATATTGAACCAGGACTGGTGAGAGTGCACACCCCTGTCTTGTTCTTAGTTTTAGAGTGAATGATTTGTTTTTTTCACCATTTATGTCCTATGACATTTACAGTGCTTTTTTTCATAAATGGATTTTATCAGTTTGAGGGAAGGTTCTTCTGTACCTATTTTTGTCGGACTTTCTACCAAGAACAGATGATGTATTTTGCCAAAACCTTTTTCTGCATCTATTTAGATGACAATGTGATTTTTACACTTATTTCTGTTTATGCAGTGTATTAAATTTATTGATTTACATATGGTGAACAATACTTGCATCTCTGGGATGTAGTCAACTTGGTCATGAGGTATGATCTTTTAATTATTTCTTACATTCAGTTTGCAACCATCTTTTGTCTTAATTTTAAAGAGAAAAAAATAAAAATAACAATAAAATAGAGTTTCAAAACAAACTAGCAGGAGAGTAATAATAATTAATACACTGTGTATTATTATCTCCATTGTAGTTGTTCAGAGTACAAGATATAGGCATGAAATATTGCCCAAACAATATCAGCACAAACCTTTCTCAACAATTAACTGAGAAACTAGCTTTATAACTAACTTAACTATCTTGTATATATATATTTTTTTCTTTACCCTTCCATCCTTACCCCTTTATCCCATCACAGTTTTCTTTTCTTTTGAGCAGTTTCTTCTCTATTCACAATATCTATTGTACATTTCAGATCCTATTTACTTGTTCAGTTTCTTACACTAGTGAGACTATATGATGTTTATACTGTGGGTCTGATTTATTTCACTTACGAGTGTGGTCTCGAGTTGCATCCATTTACCTATAAAAGTCTCAAGTTTATACTTCTTTATGGCTGAGTAGTACTCCATTATATAAAAAAAAAACACATACACACATCTTTTTTATCCATTTCTGAGTTGATGGGCATTTGGATTGTTTCCAAGATTTAGCTATTACAAATTGTGCTACTGTAAACATGGGTGCACATATATTGCTGTGGTATGACGTTTTTAATTCTTCTGGGAAGATACCCAGAAGGGGAATAGGTGGGTCAAATGGGATCTCTAATTGTAAATTTTTAAGGAATCTCCACACTGATTTCCAGTGATTGCACCAGTTTACACTCCCACCAAGAGTGGAGAGGGGTTCCTTTTTCCCCACAGTCCCTGCAACATTGTTATTGGTTGATTTCTTGATGACAGCCATTCTTTCTGGGGTGAGATGGAATCTCAGTGTTGTTTTAATTTGGGTCTCTTAAATGACCATTGATTTTGAACATTTTTTCACGTACTTATTTGCCATTTGTATTTCTTCAACTAAGAAGTGTGTATTCATTTCAGATGCCCATTTTTGGATTGGGTCTTTGAATTTTGGGGGCCTGATCTTTTAATTTTTTATAATTTCCTCCCTCGTACAAGCTTTGGGTTTGATTTGTTATTTTCCTAGAAATTTGAAGTTCAACATTAGGTTTTTTATTTGAGCTCCTTCTGTTTTCCTGATGTGAGACTTCATCACTATAAATTTCCCTCATAGGACTGCTTTTATCGCATCCCATAAGTTTCAGCATGTTGTATCGGCATTATTGCTTAATTGTAGATATTGTTTAACTTCATCTTTAATTTCCCCTGTGACCCATTGGTTGTTCAGAAGTGTGCTGTTTAATTTCCATGTGTTTATGTAGTTTTCGTGATTTCTTTTGTCACTGATTTCAAGTTTCATTGTGTTATGGACAGATAGTATGCATATGATGATTTCAACTCCTCTACATTTATTTAAACATTTTTGTGGGATAATATGTGGTCTATTTTGGAGAATATCCCATGTGCAGCTGATAAGAATGTGTATTCTGATGTTTTGGGGTGGAACACTATGTAGATATCTATCAAGTCCATTTGTTCACAAGCTTGGTTTGATTCTGATATTTCTTTGTTGATTTTTTGTCTAGTTGATCTATCTATTTGTGAGAGTGCGATATTAAGGTCCCCCACTACAATTCTGTTAGTGCTTATTCGGTTTTTCGTGTCTGCTAATATTTATTTTATGTAATGGTGTGCACCAGTGTTTGGTGCATATATATTTACGATTGTTATGTCTTCTTGGAGTTTTCCTTAATAAGTATGTAGTGACCTTTCTTGTTTCTTTTGATCAGTTTTGCCTTAAAGTTTACATTGTCTACAAACAGAATAGCTATCCCTGCTTTTTTCTGGGTTCCTGTGGCATGAAGAATTTTTATACATTCTTTGACTTTTGGTCTATGAATTTCCTTTTGGGTTGAATGTATTGCAACCATCTTCTTGAGGATTTTTGAATCTTTGTTCATTATGGAAATTAGCCTGTAGTTTGTGTGTGTGTGTGTGTGTGTGTGTGTGTGTGTGTGTGTGTATGCAATTCCTTGTATTAATTAAATCATTTATGTGTTCATGTACATATTTTTTGAGCTTACTGAACATTTTATGCATTTGCTTATTTCTTCTCTGATCATTTCAAGCATTTTAATCATTAGATTTTTTAGTTCTTTATTTTAAACTTTCTCCACATCAGTGCTTATGATATTATCTTTGGGGAGTTAAGAGGGTTTGGAAGCATCTTGTTGCCTTGTTTTCTCGTGCTTCTATTCTTTTAGTCCTGAGGGTTGAAGATCAGTTAAGGTAAAAAAAAGTCACTAATGTCAAGGTGTCTTTCCTTAGTGTATGTGAGATATATTACTAGTAAAAGTAGCATGAGTAAAAGAGATAAACTGCACCATAGAGCTAAGATATTTTCACTGTCCAGAAAGTGTTTAAAGTATAATTTTATAACAGATTTAAAAAAGGTAAGAATGAATTTTCTTATCTCTGGGGTATCAAAAAATGTAGGAAAAGAACATATAACTAGCAAGCTACTGAATAGTAGAATAAAATAATACAATGATTAATCCAAAGTAATTGTTCCATTATTAAAATACCAATAGTAAGATGATAAATTACCCCAAGTATAGTAATAATTACTTTTTATACATATATAACAATTTCAAATATAAAATATTGTCAGAGCAAATTAAATATTGTGCACAATTATGAGCAACTCATTAGTCTCCCAATGGCATCATTGTTGTCACTGAGTTTGAATGATACCTGTTTTGAATTTCTCTCCACTTTCATGCATTAGATAAACTATGCATTTAAAGACTACCACTTCCATGCATTAGATGAGCTATGCATTTAGACAGAATACCTGCCTTACTGCACATGGATCAGACGATACAAATTTGAAGTGTGGATAGTACCTTACCATACAAAACCCTTGAACAACAGGAAATAAGAGGCTCTGAACAGATAAATTATTTTCACTTTCTTTTCCATACACTATTTCAAGCCGCACTTTTTCCTTCAAGTACTTTTAAAATTTCCTGTATGTTGACTAAACAAGTTTGGTGAATAATGTTCTTGCTTCTTGATGACTTGTTTGTAAGTCATGGCCAGTATCAGAACTCATAATAGAGCATTGCCTTCCATTTTTGCTTGCTTTGCTTGTGGTGGTTTTCCATTTTTTCTTATAATCACTAACCTTAGGTTAAACATAAATTGGTAAACACATATGAAATGCACACATTCCTAGAGAATGTCCAATTTAGAAAATTAGGCACAGGATTAAATAGATATTACGAAGAGTCATGTACTTAATAAAAATGGTTTTAAACATTAAAATCTATTAACTCAATAAAATTTTATTTATGAATTTTATTAAACATTGTGCACAATGTGCACCTCATAATTCTCCCAATAGCATCATTTTCTGTCTCTAAGTTGGAGTGCTGAATGAAAGCTTATACTTTACAAACTACTACAAAGAAGAGAAAAAGAATATGATCCATCTCATCTTAAGAGGCCAGATTAACTTTGCTACTAGAATATGAAAATGATATCATAATAAAGTAAATTTGCAAGTTGATTTTTCATGCATGAGTGCAAAACAATCACCAGTTATTAGCAAACTGAATCTAGTAATGCACGAAAAGGAAAATAAATCATAAATACTTGGACTTATGATAGGAACATACATTAATTTAACATCCAAAATTAATTAATTTCCTTCATAAACAAAACAAAGAAAATGTATCTTAAAAATGAATGAAAAGCAATCAATGAAATCCAATATCTATTAGTGATCTGAATGTTTATCAAAGTAGGAATAGTAGGGAACTGCAATAATCTGATTAAAAGTATTTACAGAAACTTAAACAAATATATGTAATTGTGAAGTAGTGGAACTTTTCTCTTTAGATCAGAAATGAGGCAAGAATGCTCACTGTTATCTAACCCACCTAAAATTGTGCGGGATGTCTTACTTAGTGCAATAATACAAGGGAGGTAAGTTATATAAAATAAAAAGGAATAGCTAATATTATTTGCCAGAAAATGTAAACACTAATTTATTGCAGTTATTTGAGATATATAAAATAGTCAAACACATACAAGCAGAGAATACAGTGGTATTTGCCAAGGAGTGAGTAGATAGGAGTATAAGTCACTATTCTTGGGAATAAAGTTTCAGATATGCAAGATGAATACATTCTAGGTATCTGCTATAATCTTGCCTGATAGTTAATGTTACTATATTGTGCACTTCAAACTGCATAATTTCAAGATTCACATATCTTATCACATATTACAGTATGGCCTTGTAAATAATATCCCATTTTATTTATATATAATACATCTTCATTATCTAGGTATCCACTGATAGATGGTTAGGTAGTTGCTGTTTTGGTTATTGTGAATAATGCTACAATGAACAAAGACTCCAAATCTTTCTTTGAGCTTCTCATTTCAATTGCTAGATCACATAGAAGTTTTTTTTTTTTAATTATTTTAGAAAATTCTAAACTTTTACTGTAGTGGCTATACAATTTATGCTGCTACTAACAATGCATCAGGATTCCAAGTTCACCACATTCATGTCAACATATTTTAATAATGACCATCTTAACTGATGTGATGTCATATTTTGTTGTAGTTTTGTTTTCAGATGATTACTAATGGTGAGCATAGTTTTGACCAGTTGCATATCGTCTTTGGAGAAATGCCTATTTCTTTTGCCAGGTTTTAAATCAGCTTATCTGTTTTGCTATTGAATTATAGCAGTTCCTTATTTATTTGAAGATTAACCCATTATCAAATACAAAGTTTGAGAATATTTTCCCTCATTCCTTAGGTTGCCTTTTCATTCTGTTAATTATTTCCTTTTCTGGGCAAAAGATTTTAGTTTCATATCATCTCATTTAACTATTTTTAACTTTGTTGCCTGTACTTTTCAGGCCATATTAAAAAAATTTGCTCTGACTAATGTCAAGAAGGTTTATCAGTATGTTTTCTTGTGGCATGTAATTTTGCAATTTCATGTCTTACATTTAAGTCTTTAATCCATTTTGAGTTTTTTTGGCATATAATGTAAAAGAGTGTCCAATTTTGTCTATGTGGGTAACCAGTTTATGTAACAACTATTGGAAAAAATATATTTCCCTATTATTCGTACTTGGCATCTTAGTCAAATATCAGTTGATTGTATATGTGTGGTTTTGCTTCTGATCTCTTTATTCTGTTCCAATATATTATATGTCTGACATTGTACCAGTACCACATAGTTTTAATTACTGCAGATGTGTAATATCTTTTGAAATCATATATATCATGCCTTTGTTTTTGCTATTCTTTCTGATGATCCATTTGTCTACTCAGGGTCTTTTTGTTTTCCTATACATATTTATGATTTTTTCTATTTCTGTAAAAATATTCTGTAAGGATTTTGAAGGGGATTTCATAGAATTTATACAATCCTTTTGCTATGATGGACATTTTAACAATAAAAAGACTTCCAGTTCATGTGTATAAAATGTCTTACCACTTAATTGATACTTTTAAAAATTATTTTCATTAGTATTTTATTATTTTCACTGTATAACTCACCTTGTTAGCAATGTTTATTAAGTATTTATTTTAATGTTATTGTAAATGATATAGTATATGTATATATGTATATATAGTAAGTGATATAATTTTCTTCACTTACTTTTCAAGTAGTTGACTATTAGCATGTGGAAACGCTAATAGTCAACTAAAGAAATTTTTGTTGATTTTATCAAGATGATTAATTGATGTACAGATGCCTGCACACATTAAAGTATACAATTTGACGAGTCTGAGCATATACATACATCTCTCCACTAGTCATGACCACAAAGTAAGAAATATATCAGTCACCTCTAGTAGTTTCCTTGTGACTTTTGTTTTATTTTGATTTTTTTGTGGTAAAAATACCTAACATGTGCTCTACCTCTTAACAATTATTCAAGTATACTATACCAAATTTGTACTTGTAGGCATTGTGTTGTACAATAGCTATCTAGAGTTTATTCATCATTATTTTAGAATGCATTCATCTTACATTTCTGAAACTTTATAGCTATCAAGCAACAATTTTCCCTTTCCCAATGTCCCCAATCCCTGGCAACTACCTTTCAACTCTGTTTCTCTAAGTGTGACTATTTTAGATACTATGTATACCTGGAATAATACAATATTTGTCCTTCTATGACCAGCTTATTTCACTAAACTTCTCAAGGTTTATCTGTCATCTTATATATTGCAGTTTTCTTCTTTTTAAATAAAATTTTATTCCATAATACGTATATAATCCATTTTTTATTGACCCATTAGTGAACATTTAGGTTATTTTCAAAATTTTGTTATTTTGAATAATGCTAAAGTGAACATTGGAATGCAAATATGTCTTTGAAATCAGATCTTGTTTTAAATTCTTTTGCATAAGTACTGAGAAATAGGATTCCAGAGTCATATGGAAATTTCATTACTAATTTTCTTGAAGAAATAGTATAGTGTTTTCCATAGCAGCTGAACCATTTTATATTTCTAGCTGCACAATTTTACGTTCCCATCAACAGGATATCCACAGCATACTGCAAATGGAATATTTTATGTATTATACTATTTTCCAGATTCAACTGTGTTAAATATGGCAGACTTGTCCTTCTCCTTAAGGCTGAGTGAATAAGGAAAACTATAGCCATTTTTTCATTGTTCAAATTTACTGAGTTTACAGGATATAACCTTTTGCTAATTATTTTAATGTTTTGTACATGTAAGATTATGTCATGTATAGGCAGATAATGTTTCTTCCCAGTTTCTGATTTTGATGCCTTTAATTTCCTTCTCTCTCTCTCTCTCTCTCTCTCTCGCTCTCTCTCTCATAATTTTTCTGGCTGGGGCTTCCACACATTTTATTTTGAATAAAAGTAGTCAGTAGTCACAGGGAATCCTTCCCTTGCTTCTGATCTTAAAAGATAGGATTTCAGTTTTCCACTCTTGATTATGATGTTACCTGTGCGCTATTCTTATAAGGCTTTCATTATGTTGAATTTCCTCATATTCATACTTTGTTGAAAAATTTTATCATGAAAGGGTGCTGAACTTTGCCAAGTAGTTTCTTTTGCATAACTTGAGATGATAATGTGAATTTTGTCATTCTTTCTATTAATGTGATATATCATACTAATTGGTTTTCATACATTGAACCATACTTGCATCCCAAGGAAGAAAATGCACTTGGTCATTGTGTATAATCCATGTTATTTCATTCAGCTTGCTAATATTTTGTTGAGGATTTTGGCTCATACTAATTTTTTCCTTGTATTTTTATCTGTCTTTATTATCAGGGTAATGCTATTCTTGTACAATGACTGTCCCTGTTCATTTCTTCTCAAAATTTTGGAAGAGTTTAAATAGAGTTTTCATTAATTCTTCTTAAAGTATTTAACAATTTATTACTAAAACCATTACCCTGGATTTTTCTTTGTTGGAAAGTTCCTGATTGCTGATTTGTTCTCCTAAATATTTTTATATCTGTTACAAAGTTATATGACTTATAATTCATTTTTGTGACATTGTATATTACTAGGAATTTATCCCTTTCTTCTACTGTATCCAATTTATTCATACAAATTTCTTATAAACCTTTGTATTGCTGTGATATCAGTTTTAAAGTTCCCTGTTTCATCTTTTAAAATTTATTCATATGAGATTTCTTTTTTAATCTAATTGAAGATTTATTAATTTTGCTTATCTTTTCAAAATAACAATTATGTTATTTTTTTCTATTGGCTCTCTATTCTGTTTTATTTCTGCCCTAAAGTTATTCTTTCCTCTTTTCTGCAAAATTTGGAGTTAGATTTTTTTCTGTTTTTCTATTTCTTTGTATAGTCAAGTCCTTTATTTAAGATCTTTCTTCATTTTTAATATAATTGTTTATCCTTATAAATTTCCCTCTAAGATCCTATTTTGATACACCTCAAAACTTTATGTAAGTTGAATATCCTTTTTTATCTGTCTAAAAATATATCTGTTATAACAACATAAAACGTGCTATTACCTTTCAGTCACTTCTGAAGAACAGTTTGTCAGGTATAGTATTTTTGGGTAGTAATTCTCTTTTTCTATCTGCACTTTGAATATATTATCTTATTGACAACTGGTTCCCAAGATTTCTGCTGAAAAACCTACTGATAATCAGATAAAGCCTTACTTCTATACAGAAAGTCATTTGACTCCTACAATTTTCAAAATGTTTTTGACCATGTTTTTGACTATGGACTGTATGATTATGATGTGTCTCTGTATGAATTTGTTTGAGTTTATAATATTTTGTGACTGTTGAAGGTCCTGGATGTGCATTTTCATCTATTTCTCTAAATTTGGGAAGTGTTTGGCCATTATTTATTTGAAGAAGCTTTCTACCACTTTCTCCCATCTCTCTCAGGCATGTACATAATGCATACTGTGGTATTTTTATTGGTAGTCTCTATGTCCCTTAAGTTTTTTTCACCCTTTTTTCATATTTTTATTTTATTTCTCTGACTGATAATTTTCAATAAACACTTTTTCCATTCATGGATCCTTTTTTTATTGTTTAGTCTGTTGTTAAACCCTCTAGTATATTTTCCAATTAATTGTCATATTCTTAAATCCAAGATTTCTGTTTGATCCTTTTTAATATTTACTAGTTGTTGAAATTTTACATTATTCATTCATTGTTTCTTTACCTCACTGATTATTTTTGTGACAGTTATTTTGAAATATCAGGCAAATCATACCTGTGTTTCATTATAATCAGTTTCTGATGATTTGTTTCTTTGGAGTTTTTTTAGAGACCGGCACATTTCCCTGTTCCTTCATTGTCCTTGACTCTTTTTATTGGTATCTGTGCAACTGAAAAAAAACTCTCTCTCTTCATTAACTAGACGTATACAGAAGATCTTCACCAAGCAGCCTTGCACAATATTCTTGGGGCTTCCCAAACTTTTGTACTTGTCCAACCTGGTATTTTTGTTCTTAGTGGTCCTTCATTCAGTATGTAATTCACACCAAGTCCTATCAACACATCAAGATAAATGCAAATGAAGTGAGTACCTTATGCAAATCCTTGAAATATTTGATACTTGGAAGCTTTGTTCAACTTGTTCACTCTGAGGAAAGAAGTTGTAGTCTGGGATTTATCATTTGTTCTCTCTGTTCCGACCTGGGGAACTAGAAGTCTAGTACATAAAAATGTTATCTTTCTTCTCATGGCCTTCATCCATCTAGTACATCCCAGGACTTGTAAGTACACTGAGAAATCAAAACAGAAGTCATTATTCTGAGAAAACTTAGGAAAAGTTAAGGCATTGAGCATATGGCTCAACACTTCTGCCTTCTCATGAGGAAAGTAGAAAATAGTTTTATGTATGTATGCATGAATATATGTATGTATGTTTACTTTATTCTGAGCTGGAGGGAGAGACCATAGCTACAAGCTTCCCAAATCTTCAACTTTCTTTCCACTGGCCTTCAAGTGAGTACATTATTCTGGGTCTTTTCAGCACTCTGAAATAAGCAAACATGAAGGCAGTCATTTGAACAATTCCTGAAAAAGTTGCAGCATTGCCCATCTAGCTCATATGTTTTCCTCCCCAAATAAAAGTTAGGAAGTAAAACAGTTTCCTCTTGATACTGTGGCACTTTGCTAAGGTAGAAATTATGGTTAGAGTGTTATGGTTTGTATCTGGATGTGCCCCCAAAGCCTCATGTGATCATGGGGTGTAGGCTTTTAGGAGATGACTGAATCTAGATTTTGTGATTGGTTCATTGTCTAGTGCTGGGATTAGAAATGTGAGTGCTACACCCACCCTAGGTCAGGTAGCCTGCATACAGTATAAGGGAGGAAAGAGACTTGCTTTCCTCCTTTTGTTCTTGTTACTTTTGGTGTCTTCCACCACCATGAACAGTTGCCTGTCTGCCATGCCACCCTGCCTTGGAGCCAGCTGATTATGGACTGAAACCTCTACAAACTGTGAGCTAAATAAACCTTTCCTTCCTTAAATTTGGGTGGTGGGTATTTTGTCTCAGCAGTGAGAGAAAAATAACCAAAACATAGAGTATCCCAAATTTCTGTACCAGATTTGATGTAACTAGGTTCTCACTTACCCAGGATACAGGAGCCTCTCAAACAATTTCTGGATTTTGCACAAGGGAAATATTTCCATAGATCATTTTTGCTTGGTGTATTTATCTGCAGAAACACAATCCAGGGCTTTCTATTCTACCATCTGGTTAATATTTCTTGTCCTCAATTATAATTTTATCTGACAAAAAACAGCTAATATAAAAAGAGCATATATAAGACATTGATTTTTTAATGGCATCAAAAATAACAAATGACTAGGAATAAGTCTAGTAAAAATTAGAAGTATGTATACACAGAAAACTTGACTATGCAGAAATTGACACATTCCATCCAAATTATTTATTTTATTTATTTATTATTATTTTTTTGTGGGTACCGGTGTTCGACCTCAGGACCTCGCCTGTGCCACTGAGCGATATCACCTGCCTTTTTTTCGTATGTGGGTACCGGGAGTCGAACTCGGGCCCTTGCGCTTGCCTGAGGTCGACCCCTGGTACCCACAAAAAATATATATATATAGACAAATGTAACAGGAGAGAGAATTCAAAAGCAATCCTTCACACATAATTGATGTTCCTTTTTTTTTATATTTTTTTAAGGATGGGAGCTATTATTCCACTTTAATCTCTTGAGAAAATATACCTAATACAGTACATGTTCTTCTTTGTACTTTCTACAAATTCTTTTCATTAAACAACTTTTACAAGCCTGCTTTTTTGGTATATTAAAACAATAAGGACAAATCCATATCTACTAACAAGACAAATTATTCCCAAGACTAATCTACAGAAAATGCATAATAGATGTTCTTTAGAATAAATGGTGGTTGAGATTAATTGAGCAGATACTTGAAAAAAATGAAATGACACATTGTATTATATACAAAAATAAATCTTTGATTAATTGAAGATCTGGAATTTTAAAGTAAAATATTCAAGTTCCTATTTACTTTTATAAATAATTTCATGACTTTGGGTATGAAAAGATTTCATAAAAAGGATACACATATGTATAAAATAGACAAATATTGATAAAATTATCTTAAAATTAAAGACTTACATAATCAAAATACAGCATGTAGGAAAATTATGCACATGAAATAGTAGAAGAGATTTTCAATTCATATAATCAACAAAAAATACATGTCTTAAATATTAAAAGAACTATAAACTATCATGAAAAATCCAAAAACTAAACAGAAAAATGACCAAAAGACTGGTTAAAAGATTGTAAATATGGAATGGTGCTTAATTTTGTAATCAAAGATATTTAACACAATAAAGATATAATAGGAATCTTACAGAAGAATGGCTGAAATTAAAATACCTGACAATATGAAGTGTTTATAATGAGGTAGATCAACTAAAACTCTTCTATCATGCTCTGTGATTAAAATTGTTACTTCCACTTTATAAAATTCAACATGTGCTAAATTTTAACATCTATTCACCTAGAATCCCAGTAATTACCCTCTTAAATACATACAAAATTTAAAAGTGGATATATGTATACAAATGTAGAAGTGTCTGTAGAAAATTTTCCATGTTAATTCCAAATTGGAAGCAACACAAATGGCAATAATAAAATGCCCAAATTGTGCTCACCTTATCATGGGATACTATGCCTCAACAAAAGTTAAAGTTGTGCTACATAGAACATTATAGATTCTGTATCATTATATTGAGTGAAATAAAGCAAATAAACTAAGTAAATATTATCCATTTTAGTTATAAAAAGGTCAAAAGTAGAAAAAACAATATAACATAATACTTATTATATAGCAGTCTAACGATAATTCTTATTACAAACTCTTTTTACATTGTCTACTATTTATCTTTCTTTCCAATGATGCTCTTTTTAGCCAACTTTAATCTTTTAAAATAAGTTGGAAAACTCTCAGTAGACACCTGCAAGCATTATTTTGATTGTCTAACTGTTCCATGATTGCATAAATGTTGAAGAATATTCTGTATTGGATTAGTATGCATCCAAATAACCCCTCAATAAAAAACCAAATGATTTAAATATGTAAGCAGTATATGTAGTTATAGTGTCTTCCTACGTCTTTGAAATGGTGCATCATGGTACAAATAAATAAGTTCTGTGTGTGAGAGTTAGGTGGTTGGATTCTAAATCCCAATCTTGTATTATTGTAGTGCATAGTTCAGCAAATGAGTTCACCAACCTAAGTCTACTTCATTAGCAGAAAAATTTATTTGAGAAGTTGAGGACAGAGTTTATAACATGCCCCAAAATTTTCTAAATTTATTTCTCTTTGGTTCATTCTCCAAATAATCTAAAAATCAAAGTTACTTGAGTTGTAATTTGAGCTCTAATATTATTTAGCTATGGTTTCTCAAAAAGCAAAATCCATTTGGGTCACAATCTTATCATCTGAAAATTTTAGAAATTGGGTTGAAAAAGCATGGGAAAAGTTAAAGGAAAAATCTAAAAAATACAGCCTAATTAACTCAATCTTCTCATCATCCAATGCTTTCTCATAAAAATACTAAGAAGTTCTTAAGCAAGTATAACTTTAAAAATTGTCAAAATTATATATAGTAGTATTAGGAGAACCAAATATTTATGTAAGCATGAGCATGACCAGTGACTATATCATATAAACAATACCAAGTTAATGAAAATATACTCAGAACCAAGAGTGTGGACCACTTAGTGGAGATCATGGGTGTGGCCAATACTGAGGCAGAGAAGGTAAGCCCAGAGAAGTTTGGCAGCTCCAAGAAGAAACAACCGACCAGGCTAGCAGTGCTAGCTGCAAGAAAAGTAAACAATTACTGTAAACTGAAAAAAGTGTGGGTTTTGTTTACTCTCAATGTGATTATTTCCACACAGCAGGCTAGATTTGGAGAAGAAATCTAGTGCAGCAGCCATCATATTTGAGAAGGTTTAATCAGGAGCCATTTTAGGAACAGGTTAATTGTTTAAGACTGAGCCATAGAAAAACTACAGAACAACTTCACTGCAAGGCTTCCAGTACTACTCTCCCACAGTGACTGCGTGGGAGATGGCCACAATAAACTATTGTGGAGAGGATGTAGACTGCTTGAGAATTTTAATCTCAGGCCTGAAAGAACACTGGGCCCCTACCCTCTGTGGTGAGAGGCAAAAATAGCTGGGTCTGAAGGTGCTGGCCTTAGGTCCAGCCATCTGCTTGAACCCCTGCTCTGTGCCCAAGATCCAGCACAGAACTCAGTCAGCTGATTCCTTTTCCCACCTACCACATAAACAAGGATATGGCTCATCTCAGATGGTACCAGTAGTCTTGGGTGTACAGAGAACCTTCTGGAGCAAGGGGAGGCACCTCTCAAAACCAGAGGCCATAAAGCTAGGTGTTGAACACTATGACTACTGATCCTGTAAATAAACCACTCATTCAAAAAAACAGAGGAAGTTTTTTAAATCATTATTTTTCTTTGTTTTATGGGGGGGGTTCTTCTTTTTCTTTCTTTTAATTTTTTCTTATTTTTCACCATTTTTCTTTTTGTATTTTGCTCTGTATTTTTCCTTCTTTTTTCTTATTTGTTTTTGATATGTTTATCTAATTCTACTAATTTCTTCTTACCCCTTATTATGATCCTCTATCTGATTTTTCTCTTTCTTCTCATCTTCCATTAAACAATTTTTCAAAAATTACTTCATTCTCTCATTCTTCAAACCCTCTATCTGTGCAAATCAGTGTGGAGATTCCTCAAAAAGCTAGGATTAAAGGTCCCATTTGACCCACTTATTCCCCTTCTGAGTATCTTCCCAGAAGAATTAAAAACATCATACCACAGAGATATATGTGCACCCACGTTTATAGCAGCACAATTTGTAATAGCTAAATCTTGGGAACAACACAAATGCCCATTGATTGAGGAATGGATAAGAAAGATATGGTATTTTTATACAATGGAGTGCTACTCAGCTATACAGAAGGATAAACTTGAGACATTTATGAGGAAATGGATGCAAGTAGATACTGTACTCATAAGTGAAATAAATCAGGCTCATGTGTAAACATCGTATTTTCTCCCTAGTGTAAGAAGCTGAAAAAGTAAATAAGATCCAAAATCTACAATAGATATTGTGAAAGGGAAAGAAACTGCTCAAAAGGAAAGAACAACTGGGATGGGGAAAAGGAGAAAAGAAGAAAGGGAAAAGAAAAAAATATATATATGTATTTACACAAGATTTCTAAAATAATTATACTACTAACTTGTTTTAGTTCATTGAAAAGAATGGTTTGTGCTTATATTGTTCAATCATTTTTGCATACCTATATCTTGTAATCTGAGCAACTATTTTGAAGTTAACAATATGCAATATATTAACCATTGTTAATTTCCTACTATCCTGTTTTGAAAGTCTGTATCATTATTTTTATTGTTTTTCTCTCTAAAATAAAAAAGAATATATAAACAAATCAAATAAATCTGACCTCCCATGATAAAAGACCTAATAAAAAAAACAAGGCAACTGAAATGCATAGAATTCTTAGAACACAAAGTACAAATGACTATAAATATGTGAAAAAATGTTCAACATGATTGAGCTTTAGAGCAATTTAAACAACACCCCGATTGCATCTGACTTCAGAAAGAATGGCTATCATCAAGAAGCCAAATAATAGCAAAAGCTAGAGAAAAGGGAACTCTTCTACATTGTTGGCGGGATGTAAATTAGTACAACCACTATGGAAATTCCTCAAAAATCTAAAACTAGAAATTCCACTCAACCCAGTTATACCCCTTTGTGTTACCTTCCTAAAAGTGATAATGACATTATGTTACAGTGATACATGCATACCTGTTTTAGTTACTTTTCTCATTGCTGAGACAAAATTCCTATGCATTTTAATTCTAGTAAACATAATCACAGCCCATGTTTGGGGGATCAGACAAGACATCTGTTTGGGTAAAATAATAGTATGAAATTATTGGCCTATTAAGTATTATAAATAAGAAAATAACCACCCTAACTTTTGCACTGTAAGGTTATGAAGTAATTTTACAGAGTAAGGTTATAAATAAACATGAGTATGTAAAGTCATTTTAACTAAAAAACATTTTAAGGGGCCGGTGAGATGGCTCAGCGGCATAAGCGCCTGCCTTGCAAGCGTGAGGGCCTGAGTTCGACTCCCGGATCCCACATACGAAAAAGGGGCCGGTGATATCGCTCAGCGGCACGGGTGCCTGTTGGCGCGCAAGGTCCTGAGGTCGACCCCCCGGTACCCACCAAAAAAAAAAAAACAAAACAAAAAACATTTTAAAAAGAAGAAACTTGCCTACTTTGGTAGTTCCAGATTCCACTTGGTTTACTCTGTGACAGGCGCGCATTTTTACTTTTCAAGTTGACAAAGTTTCAAGTACTGATTACAATTTACGAAAGACCTGTTGATGGCTTTAGACAAGTACTCAGTATGTGTCTTAAAAATGTTTACACTTAATGAATTTGGCAACTGTCATTTCTATCTTCATATGAATAAAATAATCTTTAAGCTGTGATAGAGTTGCTTGTTGCAGCTAAGTAATATTTAAATAATTTGCGTTTTAGTAATTTAAATTACTTTCTTCTAATCAAGTCTTCAGCGGAAATATGGCCATGAGAATATTTTTTCCAGTTGATTGATAAGAGCTCCTTTTTGGGGGATATAGGCAATTCAGGTCAATAACCATAATTTTTTGTAACTAAAGTTTTGAAATTATGAAAGGTTTATTCCTGACTCAGCTTCTGTTCAATGGTAAACTCCTTTATTGCAGAATCCATGTCAGTTATCTCCTTCCTATAACATGCAATACAGTACTTACTGTGTAGTTAATGTTCAACAAATATGTATTGAATACATGAGGGAAATAGGAGAGTAGAGTTTTGCAACTGTTTTCTTCTCTGACCCCATATTTGCAAAGAAAATTTAATTTTTTGCTATTTCTCATTCATCATGCATTGTGTATGTATATATATATATATATATATATATATATATATATATATATATGTGTGTGTGTGTGTGTAGAGAGAGAAAAATAAAATTTAACTACCCATGGAAATTCTACATACTTCTAGCCTTGTCTCTCTAGTTGAAACCCTAAAGCAATAACAGAGAGAGTAGGAAAAGAAAAAATAAATCAACTACATTGTTCATCTCAAAAACAAGACAAATCTTTCTGTGAATAATAAATGGAATAGAAATGCAAATCAGAAAGAACTTCTAGATTTCTTTTTTACTTTTGTGATACTGGAGACTAAACCGAGGGCCTTCAGACTGAGCTACATCCCCATAGTAGAGGGAATAATTGCTTGGCATCTGTAAATTTTATATAAGTGTCTTAGTATACATTAAGATGGGGATACTCTCCTTACTTGAAAATAGGAGTCATGTTGGGACTACCTTGCTTGTGAATAAAAGTTGGAAAGTATTTCTGCATACTGATTCCTAGGATCACAATTTATTATTTGTTGAGTGCCTATGCAGGAGAATACATGTATAATTTCTGACTACCCTCTCTGGCATCCAAAATATTGTTATACGACACAAGCCCTGTCCCACCAATATATGATCTGGTTCTGGATTTGAATGTAATAAAAGCAGGTGAATCAATTTAAGAAAATTTAAGTAAAGAAGATGGAGGAGAAGGAGAAGAATAGAGAGAGGAAGAGGGAGAAGAAAGAGAGAGAGAAGACAGAGAAGCCTATAATTCAAAATTTTAAAAATCTATGAAAATGACTAAGTGAGGCCTCCCACATACACAAAAATAGCATAAATTCAGTCCATAATAAATTACCATAATAGGACAATTTGAAAGAAACTTTAAAAATAGCTGTATGTAGGATGTCCAAGGAAATGAAGAAATGATATCTTTAAAAATAAATTGAGATTCACTTTTTGTGTTTCTGATAAATGCATTAAAGTTTGTAAAAATGCCTCTAAGTGTCTTTTCATTTGATAACTACAAGTTTTGATATATAGTATTCTTAGAGTTTTAGAGCAAAAGCCCTCTGTGGAGGGTCCCAGTAGAACAGGTCTGGCTACTCATTACACCAATCAAGGAGACAAGCATCAGCTTAGCCATTCTGGGAAGCAAAGATCAAAGGGTTCGAGAACTGTTTTCCAGGGCCTGACAAAGCTTTGGGGTTTCACAGAAAAGGAGACTGAAGGCAAGGGTTAGGGCTTTGATTAGTTGGGTGGAGTCTCATTGCTGGCAGTGTAGATAGTCCTGGTCAAATTGCAGTCTAGTTGATTGGTATCTGAGGACTGGTTATGAAAGGTTGTGAGGAGCCATTATTGCTTGACAGGGCAATTTGGTTTCCATCAATAGATACCCAATCCTGCTTAGGGGGTCACCCTCAGTTCCCATCATGGAGTAATTATATCCTCTTTGTGGTGACCTCATTCTGGGATGACCTGACTGGCATTCATTTCTCTGGAATCCATGGTAGCTGATGGAATAAATGACTTGAAGCTTCTAGGCTTCACTCCAGGTGTTCTGGAACTACAAATGTAAAGGCTAGCAAATGAATGTCTTTGAAATTCCCAAGAAGTACTTGTTTATTTTTATATGGATGTCTTCAGTCTTAAAGGGGATGAGATAGGCCACATAAACTAGGCACTAATAAGCTTTGCATTACAGACACTACTTGGGTGATTAACATGCATATATACAGAGTTGAGCAGGGAACTGTTTCAAATTTCAAGGTAATAAAGGAGAAAAAAATGAAGGCAAAAATATGAAGATCCATCTTGCTTTTAGTTACCCATCAGGCATCTGTAAGTGCAGCATCTGATTCCCTGTTATTGTATTTACATTGGCTTTTTTTTTAACTTCAGTATCTTATCATTTACAGGTGATTTTATTTTCAAGTTTAAGTTTCCAAACACTTAAAGATTTTTAATTGTTGTTTAATTACATTTTTTAAGGTTAGTCTCTAATTTAGTTATTATTTTTCAGAGACAGTACTCATACTGGTTTTGGATATGTGTTAGAAAGTTCACTGTGACATGATAAATCATCAATCTTAAATAAATATTTTCCATGTACATAAAAAAGTACACCCTCTTTCGGATTCATAATTCCATAGATATCTATTAACTCTAGTCTCCCAATGTTGCTCTTAAAATATTCTCTATCCTTATTAATATTTTGGCTCCTCAATCAATTAATTTTATGAAAAGATCTGTTGAAGTATCCTACTTTGTGGGTTTGTCAATTTCTCTTGGAAATTCCATTCACATTATTTTAATGAGATAAAATTAAACATCATAAAGTTAATCATTTTAAAGTGTATAATTCAGAAGAATTTAGCATTGCACAGTGCTATGTAATCATCTCTAGCTCTAAAGCATTTCCATCACCTTTAAGGAAACCCTGTACCAAGTAGGCAGTCATTCTCCTCATCAAAGTCCCTGTCAAGAACTAGTCTGACTTCTGGATCTACGGACTTACATAGGCTAGATGATTCATTAAAATGGAATCACACAGTGTGATCATGTTTGGCTTCCTTCACTTAGCATAAAAGTTTAGAAGTTCATCCACACTGTAGCATCCAACAGTCCTACACTCCTTTTTATGGCTGAATAATAGTCTTTTGTATGTATATGCCATGTTTAACATACACGCCCATACATCAGTGAATATTTGGCTCGTTTCCACATTTTGGCTATTGTAAATAATGTTGCTACAAACAGTCATATACAAGTATTTGCTCCAATACAGTACTTGTTTTCAATTGTCTTGTGCATGTAACTAGGATAGAAATTCCTGCATCATGTGGTGACTTTATGTTCAGTTGTTTAAAGAACTGACAAACAGGCTTCAAAATTAATTGCACCATTTCACATTCTTACCAACAAAGTATGGGTGTTCAAATTTGTTCAGATCTCTCCTGAACTATTGTTTATTGTGCTTATATTAGAGCCATCCTAGTGCTTGTAAAGTGCTATCTTGTGTTTTTGATTTGCATTACTACCATATCTAGTGAGGTTATTTATCTTTTCATGTGCTTATTGCCCATTTGGGTATCTTTGGAAAAAGTCAAATCAGGCTCTACTGATTTTTAAATTAGTCTCATTTTTGTTGTTGAAATGTAAAACATTTTTATATTATATATATGGGACTTTTACTTGACACATGATATACTGGAAAATGCATCATTCTATAAGTTGTCTTTCTTACTCACATATTTAGTTCAATAAGCAAAGTTTTTAATCTTGAAGTTCTCTAAGTTCCATGTATCTATTTTTTTATCTTTTGCCTCTTGTCCTTTTGAAGTTATCTAAGAATTCCTTGCCAAATTCAAGGTCATAAAGTAGTAGATATACAGGTAGATATTTTGTATAATGTTATTAGTGATTTTAAGCTAATCACTACAATATTTTCTCCTTATTTGTGATTTTTCTTTCTATACTTTTAGTTATCTGTGGTCAACCAAGGTTTGAAAATATTAAATGGACATTTTCATTAAAAATTAATAAATTTTACGTTGTACCGTATTTCTGTGGTAAGAAGACAGCTCAAGCTCTTCTGTTCCATTAATCCCTAGAGGTAAATCATTCCTTTGTCAAGCATATACATACTATATACATCACCTCTTCATTAGTCAGGTAATAGTCATCTCAGAAATTGAACTGAGCATCATAATATTATAGTGTTTCTGTTCAAGTAATCCTTATTTTATGTAACAAAAGCCTCAAACTGCCAAAGTAGTGGTGCTGGCAATTTTATTACCTTGTTTTGGAATTTTTTTCCTCTTTTACTATTGATTATTGTTGCTAATTTCTTACTTTGCATAATTTATAAACTTTTTCATAGTTTTTACATATAAGAAAAACCACAGTACAATTGTTCCTCTCTATTCACAGGTTAAAGATCCATGAATTCAACTGACTATAGATCAAAATATTTATAAAATAAAATGGTGTCTGTATTGAACATTTACAGACATTTTTCTTGCTATTATTCCCTAACTAACAGTATAGCCATGATTTACATAGCATTTCCATTATAGTAAATATTATAAGTGATCTAGAGATGAGTATGTGGGAAGATGTACATGGGCTATACACAAATACTATACCATTGTATATAAGGGAGGTGAGTGTCCACAGATTTTGGTGTCTGTAATGGAGTCCTGGAACCAATATCCAATGGATACTGAGTGACAAGGGCATTTATGACTGCTATATTCTTTTCATAATTTATCCTTTATCATTCTATAATGACCTTCTTTGTCTTGTTTTATAGTTTATTTACTTAAAGTTCATTTAATCTCTTTTGGTTCTCATTGGATTGGTGTATCTTTTTCCAATCTTTTATTTCCATTTTGTGTTTGTCATTAAAAGTGAATTAAGTTTCTTGCAGATATCTTAGTTTACTTCTCATTGTTTGGCAATGAGGCAGTGCATTTCTTTTGAATGGAGAATTTAGTCCATTTACATTAATGATAGGTACTGATAGGCAAGGACATACTATTACTATTTTGTTAATTGTTTCTTCAGTGTTTTCTGTACCTTGGGGTTTTTTCCTCTCTACTTTATTCCTTTCTGAGTAGATGATTTTCTTTAATTTTATCCTTCAACCTCGTACTTTTTATCTCTTGTGTATCTACTTCAGGTTTTTGCTTTGTGGCCACTATGAGGTTGATATGAGACACCTTATGGTTATAACACCTGTTTTAAGATGATAACATCTTGCCTTAATTGTATTGAAGCTATAGGACTTTATCCTTTGATTATCTTATAAAAACTCTTCCCTTCAAGTCTGTGGCTTAGCCTCACTCTCTACCTAGTTCTCTATTCTGTTTCTTGTCATAAAGATATTTATTTTAATTAAAACTATGCTTTTAATCTGTTTTTATAATTTATCTTTGCTATTTGTTTAATAATGTGAGACTATGTCACAACATAAACTCGTAGTACCTTTTAAATGAAGATTTCCTTATTTATTCTTCAACATATTTCCATCCAGTTCCCATCCCCACAATTTCACTGAAAATGTCCTTAGCAAGAGAACGGATGACTTTACATTGCTCAAAGTAATAAATACTCTTATGTCTTCATCTTCTTTAGCAACGTTTAAAACAATTTGCCATTCTTTCTTTCTTACAATAGCTTCTTAATTTCTACCACATACATACCTAATTTTCTACTTGGATTGGCTATTTCTATGGGCCCAATTTTAGCTCCTTCTTCTCCAGGAGACCTCTAATCACATTGGAATACCTAAAGAAACAATTCTACATTTTCTTTCTTCATATCTACATTCCACCTCAGTGTTTCAACAATTTCCATACCTTCAATCACCAACAGAGTGGATGCTAGGTATTAAATGTGTATTTCCAGCCTACATATCTTTCCTGGGCTCAAGTCACTTATATACCCAATACCTTATTTTATTATTCTTTATACAGTGTCTCATAACTTTTTCGAGTGGGATATTAAAATTTAAGTCTTGAACTCCACACAAACTTTTTCTTTTCCCAGTCTTACTTGTCTCAAAAAATAATAGAAGCATGCAATTATTTCCTTAGGCCAGAAAATTTGGAGCAATTCATGCTTCCTTTTCCTTTAAGTTCACATGCGTACATAGACACAAATGCATGCACTTCTAAACCATCATGAAATCCTAATGATCTTACCTCCAAAATATTTCTGAATTTATCTACTTTTCTTCATATGCACCCTCCTGTCAGCCATTTTAAATAATGCCCCACATTATTTTTTGTGATAAGAACTTTTTGCTTCCTTCCTAATATTAACAAAGTATGTTACTATTTGTTTTACATAATTGTTTGTTTAGAAAATATCCCAGTCTTTTCCTATTTATTACTGGATCCCCACTGACCTCTAGTATTAAAGTATCTGACACCTCCTCTAGTTTGAAAACAAGCAGCTAGATCTATCCTTTAAATTGAGGCAAAATTAGAAGTCAAAGGGCAACACCATTTCACTCTCGAAACCCACATGCAGATTCTCTTGGGGTAAGTATTTCCCCTTTCCTGTGAGAATTGCATGCAGACAAAAAAGAATATCTACTTTCCTTTGCTATTTTCAAGGACTATGTTCCAGAAAGAAGATGATTCTCATTAAAATTTTTCAAACCATTGAACTTTAGTGTCTGCCTTAACAAATGTATCATGCATGATTGGATTCAACATAATGTATGAAGTTTTGTTTAGGAAAAATGCCTTTGGGGCTTAAACGACTGTGCTTACATAACAGTTGTTATTATACACACACACACACACACACACACACACACACACACACGACATCTCTAAGAACTGAATTCAAATATCCTTTCCTCCTTCTTATAGCTCCTTACAAAAATTTAATGGAACTTAACCTAGTTGATAAGCTCCCAAAATTTCGATAACTGAGATAACATATCTGATGTGCATGGCTTGAAGGTCAATGAGAATCAGCCTCTGACTTGTGCCAATTATATAGAACAGATATCTACATATGGACACTTCCTGTTTTATTATCCTTTGAATACCATTCCAATGGCAATTGAATGGTGCAGCTGTTTGTAATCAACTTAACACTGCGATCATGATATGTAACTCTTCCTGAATTTTGGGTTCAATGTAATTCAAATCAGGTTGCTTTCTTTTAAAACTAGTGTGTTCTATAAGGGCAAAATATGAATAATAAGATGTACTCAAATTTCTTGTGATTTCGAAGCTGCATTATTCTTGAATTCCTTCTCTCTTATCTTTCTCTTCAAAGCAATCTATTCAAAATAAGATTCCATATAGCTAAAAAATGTACTAATATGCTAGGTGCAATGTGCTCAGTTTCCCTATTGATGAGATAAGCTTAAGTAAGTTGCACACATTCTTTCAACTGGTCCTTCCTGTGACCAAAAGCTTGCATTTGCCATATGCTTAGGGGTAGGAAGGAAACTAGTATAAATAAAAATATAAAAATGACAGCTGTGCCTGAGCTTGAATGTGAAAAGGTCTCTCTAATTCACAGAAGGAAAAAAGCTGTTGCTCACTCAGTACAAGCTTACAGAGCACACATGATCAAAAGAGTATTTTAAATTTCTGTGTCATATGTGTATGTAACTTGTCTGCACAACTGAATGGTAATTTGAATCTCAATAGTTATGATTAAACTTTATGAATCAGTAAAATAGCCAGTAAGTAAATACTGCTGTCATTTTCATTCATAATATAAAGAAGTAGAAGCTAAGTGAGGTAAATTAACATGTACTCTGTTACACAGCTGTGAGAGGCAAAAACTGAACTCAAACCAGGTCTATTTGATTTCAAAGCTAGGACACTTAATAGTTATACTCTATAACCTCCTTAAGATTAATGCATTCTTCTCATAAGCAAAAGACTAAAGTAGAAAAGAAGTGAGCATGAATAATCTCTTTGGAAACACCTTATGTAGGTTTTTTTTTTTTTTTTTTTTTTTTTTTAACACTCACTTTCAAGTTTATTGGGTCATCATTTTTATATATATAAATGCACCTACTCTGAAAGCAGTTTGATAAATTTCGACAGAGATGTAAGCCCCAGTAAGCGCTAGGGTTTTGCACTAGGGTGGCAGCAGTGAGAATGTTACATTTAAAATGAACAAGTGTTACTGGAAAATAAGCATATTTAGTGATTTATTGGATATTAAAGGAATGAAATAAGTTAAAGACCAATAAAATGATGGTGGTGGCACTAAAATAGGAAAGTAAAACACAGAATGTGTGAAAAATATAAAAAATGGGCCTTAAACATACGAAAAGTCATTTATGACATACAATTAAAGAAATGCAAATTAAAACTACACTGGAATACCATACCTCAGCTACCAGATCAGAAACAATTAAAAATATGACAAGACTTCTGGTTTCAGCATTCACATATAAAGGATCTTGGAAGCTTTCATTCCTATTCTTACAAGGAAAAAAAAGAAGTTATACACTGAAAATCAATTATTTTTCTTGAACACATTTGAGAATTGAAGTATCAGGGTAAGCTGGCATCTGGAAATCTGGAAACATGGGGGAATGCAATACATCACAGCAAAGATCTGCTTATCTAAATGAGGAATAGATAGAACTAAAAAAGGGTAGAGCCACTCAAATGATAATTTTGACCAGACTTATAGAGGCTGAATGCTGAGTTGCAATAGGAGTAAGCAGTCAAGCTTTAGAGTATCCCCACATATTAATGGATTTTTAACTCCAACAATCCCACCAGGTCCTCATAGGTAGGAAGTTGGAAAGTTTGCCATAAGGAGGAGAACAGAATATTTCCAGTGTTCTCCACTAAATAGGCCTGCTCTGAAAATAATGATAATATGTATTCTTCCTTTCCTATCCAATTCCCTTTATTTCTTTTTATTGTCTAATTGGTCGACTAATGCCTCCAGAACTATATTGAATACGAGTAGTATTAGTGGACATCGTTGTCTTGTTTCTGATTTTAGAGTGAAAACTTTCAGTTTTTAACCATTCAGTATGATGATGGTTGTTCATTTGTCATAGATGGCTTTTATCAGATTGAGATGAAGACAATCTATTTCAATTTTCTGTAGGGTTTTTATCATGAATAGGTGCTAGACTTTGTCAAATGCTTTTTCTGCATCTATTGAGAAGATCATGTGATTTTTGTCTTTGGCACTTTTGATATGTGTATTACAATTATTGATTTATATATGTTGAACCATCCCTGTATCCTTGGGAAGAATCCTACTTGATCATGGTGTATACTCTTTTTGAAGAGTTGCTGTATTCTGTTTGCCAAGATCTTATTGAGGATTTTTGCCTCTATATTAATTAGGGAGATTGGTCTGTAGTTTCCTTTTTTTGGTTGGGTCCTTCTCTAGTTTTGGTATCAGGGTAATTATCACTACTTGCAGATGACATGATACTCTGCATAGAAGACCCCAAAAATTCCACCAAAAGACTTGTAGATTTAATAAGCAAATTCAGTAGTGTAGCTGGATACAAAATCAACACTCAAAAAGCAAAAACACTCCTGTACACAAACAACAAACTCACTGAGAAATAAGGGAAACCACACCATTTACAATAGCATCCAAAAAGTGAAATACTTAGGAGTAAATCTAACAAAGGAAGTAAAAGACTCACATATTGAAAATTACAATACTGTGTAAAAGGTGAAGAGGATATTAGAAAATGAAAAAACATCCCTTGCCCTTGGATAGGAAGAACCAACATAATGAAAATGGCCATACTCCCAAAATTGTTATACAGATTTAATTAAATTCCAATGAAAATGCAATCTGCATACCTCACAGAACTAGAGGAAACATTCCTAAAATTCATTTGAAACCAGAAGAGACCTAGAAAAGCAAAAACAATTCTCGGCAACAAAGGCAAGGCAAGGAGCATCACAATTCTTGACTTGAAATTATACTACAAAATTGTTATACATATTTAATGAAATACCAATGAAAATACAAATTGCATACCTCACAGAACTAGAGAAAACATTCCTAAAATTCATTTGGAACCAGAAGAGACCTAGAATAGTAAAAACAATTCTAGGCAACAAAGGCAAGGCATGGGGCATCACAATTCTTGATTTGAAATTACACCACAAAGCTACTGTGATAAAAACAGGATGGTACTGGCAAAAAGCAGACCTGAGAATCAATGGAACAGATAAGAAGATGCAGAAACAACTCCAAACACACTCATCCACCATATATTTGTCAAAGGGACCAAACACATTCACTGGAAGAAAGATAGCTACCTCAATAAATGGTGCTGGAAAAACTGACTTTCCATATGTTGAAGACTGAAACTAGACCCATGTCTATCATGCACTAAACTAAAATCAAATGGATCAAAGATCTAAATATTAAAACAGAAACACTAAATCTGCTGGAAGATAGAATAGGCAGAACTCTTGAAAGCATGGGTGTAGGAAAGATTTCATGAAAAAAAACCTGATCACCTGGGAAAAAATACAAAGAATCAACAACTGGAATCTCATCTTATTAAAAAACTTTTGCACAGCAAAAGAAATCACCAACAGAGTACAAAGAAAACCCACAGAGTGGGAAAAAATTTTAGCCAGTTGGGCTGGTGAGAAGTGCCTGCCTGGCAAGCGCGAGGGTCAGAGTTCAACTCCTGTAGCCCACATACGAAAAAAGGGCCAGTGATATCGCTCAGAGGCACGGGCGCCTGCTGGCATGCGAGGTCCTGAGGTCGACCCCCAGTACCCACACACAAAAAAAAAAAATTTTAGCCAGTTGTCACTTAGACAAATATCTAGAAAATATAAAGAACTGAAAAATATCAGACCTCCCAAATTCCAAGACCCAATCCAAATGTGGGCAACTGAGAATAATATACTCTTCTCAGATGAAGACATACAAACAGCAAATAAATATGTGAGAAAATGTTCAACATCACTGGTCACTCCACAGATGCAAATTAAAACAATGCTCAGATTCCATCTCACTCCAGAAAGAATGTTTGCTGTCAAGAAATCAACAAATAACAAATGCTGGAGGTGCTGTGGGGAAAAAGGAACCCTTCTCCACTGTTGGTGAGAGTGTAGACTGGTGCAACCACTGTGGAAATCAGTGTGGAGATTCCTCAAAAAGCTAGGATTAGCGGTTTCATTTGATCCAGCTATTCCCCTTTTGTGTATCTTTCCAGAAGATTTGAAAACATCATATCACAGCAATATATGCACACCTTTTCTTTGTTGGTGGGAGTGTAAACTGGTACAACCTCTATAGAAATCAGCATGGAGGTTCCTCAAATAACTAAAACTAGAAATTCCATTTGACCCAGATATTCCCTTGCTAGTTATCTTCCCCAAAGAGTTAAAGTCATCATATCACAGTGATACATAAATACTCATGTTTATGGGCCGGTGAGATGGCTCAGTGGCTTAAGCGCCTGCCCGGCAAGCGCGAGGGCCCAAGTTCGACTCCCGGAACTCACATATGAAAAAGGGGCCGGTGATATCGCTCAGCGGCACAGGTGCCTGCTGGTGCGCGAGGTCCTGAGGTCGACCCCCCGGTACCCACAAAAAAAAAATGAGTGATCATTATTACTGATCACATGTACATTAAAAAGATAATAAAGTTATACTATAAGCAACTCTATGAACAAAATTTGATTATTTACATGAAATAGGCCAATTCATTAAAATGTGGAAATTTCCAAAAGCCACATAAGATTAAACATATCATCTGCAAAACCAGTATTTATCCAAAAATTCAATTAATATTTAATAATTACAAAATAAAAAACACAGAGGGGCTGGTGAGATGGCTCAGCGGCCTATGCACCTGCCTGGCAAGTGCGAGGGACCAAGTTTGACTCCTGGAACCCACATATGGAAAAAGGGCCGGTGATATCGCTCAGCGGCACGGGCGCCTCCTGGCGTGCGAGGTCCTGAGGTCGACCCCCCAGTACCCCCCTCAAAATAAAAAGCAGTAGAGAATATAGATTCACTGGTGAGTACTACCAAATACTTAAGGAGGAAAAGATATCAAGTCTTCACAATCTCTCATAAAAGATACAAGCAGTAAGAATACTTCCTCTGTCATTTTATGAGGCTGGAATTACCTTAGTACAAAAACTAAACACATTACAAGAAAGGAAACTATAGGCCACTATTTGTATAATCAGATATGGCAAAAAAACTCAAAAATCAATTCATTCCAGCAATGAATACAAATCACGAAACAGTGAGATGTGTTTCTGGTGTGTAATACTGTTTCACTATTTGAAAATCAATCTATATAATATTTTCAATTGATAGATAAGGAGGAAACTTCATACAACAATTATTGAAAATGATGGCATAATTTTACACCTCTTTATAAATTTAAAAATCAAGAAATGTAAAAGTATGAACTATCTTTTTCAATGTGATAAAACCATTTACTAGAAATCTATGGTGAATATATAACTTGATGAGAAAGTGGATGCTTTCTCCCTAAGATCACAAACATGGTAAAGATGTTGTTTTTACCACTATTATTTAGAATCATACCAGTATTGTAGTAAAACAAGAAATGGAAACAAATAAAATTTACACAGATAGGAAAAAGACACAAAATATAACTCTGTAGATGACATGACTGGGTATGTAGAATTTTTTTTTAAATAAACAAAGAAAATCTTTTCTGGGACAAATAAAATAATACTGCAGTGAGTGATTTCTATTTAAAATAAAATAACAATATCATTTATAATAGCACTCAGAAACTTGAAACTTACTGTATTTGTTTGAGTTCTCTAGAGGGACAAATTCGATAGAAAATACATGTGTATTCTGTAATGGGATTTATTAGGCAGGCTTAGCAAATCGGAGGTAAAAGAGTCCACAGTGGCCATGTGGGTGTTGGAGAATTAGAGAAGAACTTGAGCTGCTTCGCCCAAGAAAATGGAAGCCACAGAACAAGAGGGATAAAGGATGCAGCACTAGGCCAAGTTCAAAGGACCTGGATGCTCACTTTTGAGCCACCAGTATGAGTCCAGGTTGGAAGGTTGAAGAAATTGGAGATCAATCTCCAAAGGCAAGGGTGAAGGTTGAAACATTTTTCTTTCCCTATTTTATTCCATCTAGGCTACAAGCCTATTGGTTGATGCCACACATCCAGGGTAGAACTTCACAACTAGTTTGCTGGCTTACATGTCAGTCACCTACAGACACATCCTGAATTATACTTTACTGATCTGGTCAGCACTTATTAATCCTCTCATGTTTACATATCATGATTAGTGATCACAATTTATCCTGTGTCATCTTGACAACTATATACCTCTACTTAAACCATATTTAAACTCTGAATGCAACAGCAAATTTATAATTATGCCTAATATGATGCAAATGTCTTGTGAAAAAACAGAAACAAGCCAATTCCCTCCCCAAAATACAAGGCCTACTGTCTTCTTTGGGTGATGCTTACTTTTCTCCTGTTATTCTATAACTTAAATATTGTAATGTAGATTTACAATACTGAACTATTGATATTAAGTCAATCAACATTAGGTTACAAAGAAAAACAAAGATATTTGCTTAACATATATGCACAAACTATTTACAAAATAGGAAAGAAATATGCATGACAATTAAAATCTTCATTTCTGTAACTGGTCATGCAATTGCAGCTAGTACTTACAGCTACTATGGTACCTTAGTCCACAAATGCTTTTGTTTGTAAACAATTTGGTTTGCAAACAGAAGCATTTGGCAAAATTTTTTTTTGTTTGTTTGGAAATTCTACATCAGACAGCAAACATGACCATGGCCATCTTTCCCACACAGACACAAATGTGGCCATTTTTTCCAAAATTGTAAAACAAATTAAGTTCATGACCCAAGGTACTACTGTACCTTCTTCTACTACCCATTCTGTGTTCCCTTAGCCTTCATCAAGCATCTCAATAGGTCTTGGTTCTTTCCCTGGCAAGGTGCCATACCTTCTTTTCTGAAAATATGGGGCTATTTGTCATCCTCTCTGGATTGGGTTGTTGTAGGTTCCTACTTACCATGATAGCAGGATATGGTAGTGTTAGGATATGCTCTAAGGGATGTCCTACAGTCTGAGCCTGTTCTTCATTATCTCAACTGTAGAGTAGTAGTCCAATTTACCCTGGTAGTCTAGATCAGTTACCCCTATCAACACCATAACTTCCTTTTTAGCTTATTGACTCAGAGGAGTGAAGAGACCAAAATGACCAGGGGGGTGTCTAAGCTTCTAGGTCAATGCTAACATTGTTGTGCCTCTTCATATGAGCCTTCCTTCTCTGGAACTAACACTTTCAGGCTAACAGAGCAGAAAGTCATGGCAACACATACGAAAAATTTTGCTATGATTCACTAAGGTAACAGTGACTTGTAACATTCCAATTTCCACTCCTCATTTACTGGATCTGTGAATTCTATATATGTAAAAAGCATTGTCATATATTGGGTGCTGATTCAAAGTATATATAGCCTTCTGGAGAGACTTTCCCCTGCCCTGTGAGGTAATGCCACCTGGCTGGCACTTTAATTGTATCTTCAAAAGCCCATTCCAACATTCTATCAATCGAACTGCTTCTGCATAGTGGGAAATATGATAAAACTAGTGAATTGCATGAGCAAGAACGTATTGCTACACTTCTTTGAGCATGAAATGTGTTTCTTGGTCAGAAACAAAGTTGTATGGAATACTTTGATGGTGGATAAGGCATTCCATTTGCCCATGGATAGTAGCTTTGGCAGAACCATTATATGCAGTGAAGGCAAGTCCATACTCAGAATAAATGTCTATGGCAGTAAGGACAAAACACTACCATTTCCGTGTGCAAGTCATCCAATATAATCAAATAGCCACCAGGCCACAGGTTGCTCATCCAAGGGAATAGTTCCTTATTAGGATCTCAGGGTTGGTCTCTACTGATGGCAGAATGGGAATTTAGCTTTTGTGTGTAGAAGTCCACATTTTTGAGCCCCTGCATTACCTCCATTCCTATCAATACAACCACTTAGTTCATAAGCACATTAGACAATGACAGGGGTGGCTAAAGGAAAGAGGTTGACTACTGTCCATTGAACAGATCATCCTAGCCACTAGATTACTAAAGTCATCTTTTGGTGAGCATTTACATGGTGCACAAATACGTTCACATCCTTTGCTCACATGGAGAAATCTATCCATATACTTCTTCCCTAATTGACTTTGTCTCAAATTTTCCAATCATGTTCCATACAAATCCCTAACTATCCAGCAAGACCATTGACTATAGCCCAAGAATCATTATATAGTCACATATCTGGTCATTATTTTCTTCCAAGTAAAATGGGTGACCAAATGCACTGCCAGAAGTTCTGCACAATGTGTAAATTTTCTTTTACCGCTGTCCTTCAGGGATATTTCACAAGGGAGCTAGAGTGCTACAGCTGTCCAATTTTTTGGTGGTGCCCATATAATATGAAGAACCATCTAAAAACCAGGCCCTAATCTTCTCTTCTCTGTCAATTGATCATAGGCTACACCCCATGATACCATAGGTGCATGCTGGCAGACAGTAGGTATTATAGGAGAAGTATGGGCATTTGGGCCACTTCTTCATGTAACTTATTTGTACTTTCCAGACCTGCATGGGCCTTATCATGTATATACCACTTCCAATTGATGATGGATTTTTGCTATGCACGTCCAGATTTATAATTAAATGGGTGAGATAGTATTCAGTTTATGATGGGAAGCTCAAAATAGATGGTAATCTAGTATCCAATGGTCAAGTGCTTAGTTTTCAATAAGGTCTAGTAGTGGGCCAGGAGCTGTTTCTCAAAGGGAAAGTAGTTGTCTGCATATGACTAGAAAGACTTACTGCTGATTCCTAAGGGCTTTGACTGTGATTCACCTATCAGAGCTTGCCAGATGCTCTAAATAACCTCCCCATTTGTATATGGGATTTGCTGGATCATATGGCTAAAGTGGCAGAGCAGCCTGCAAAGCAGCCTGGACCTTCTGCGGAGCCTTCTATTTTTTTAGGCTGCACTCAAAACTAGCAGCTTTCCAAGCCATTTGGTAAATGGGCCAAAATAAAACACTCAAGTCAGGAATGTGCTTACTCCAAAACCCAAATTGGCACACTAGGCATTGTACTTCTTTCTTAGTTTTAAGAGGGGCAAGATGCAACAACTCATCCTTCATTGTAAAAGTGATATCTCTGCATTCCCTACACCACTGGGCTCTTCCAAATTTCACTGAGGTAGAGGGGCTTCAAATTTCCCTTTGATTTATTTTCCATCATCTGACATGTAAATATTTTACCAACAAGTCCAGTGTGCTTACTTCATTTTTCTCACTTGGTCCAATCAGTATAATGTCCTCAATGTAATGGACCAGTGTGATATCTGTGGAGGAGAAAGAAAATCAAGATATTTGTGAACTAAGTCATAATACAGGAATGGATACTTGATATACACCTGAGTTAGGACAGTAAAGGTGTATTGCTGGCCTTGCCAGCTGAAAGCAAATTGGTTCTGATGGACCTTATGAATAAGTATGGACAAAAATGGAAAGTTGGAACCAATCATCACAGTTATGAAGTTGAAAGCACGAGAAGTGGACTCTGGTTAGATTATCCACATGGAAGATAAGAACATTTAGTTGCCACATACAACAGATAAAAATGCAGCATAGGGGCCGGTGAGATGGCTCAGCGGTGAAAGCGCCTGCCTTGCAAGCGCGACGGCCCGAGTTCGACTCCCGGAACCCACATACAAAAAAGGGGCCGGTGATATCGCTCAGCGGCACGGGTGCCTGTTGGCACGCAAGGTCCTGAGGTCGACTCCCCGGTACCCACAAAAAAAAAAAAATTAAAAAAAAATGCAGCATAATTATATCTTTCCTGATGGAATAACTGGCTTTCAAAGAGTAAAAACAAGTCCCTAGTAGTGGTTTTGAGGCTCAGCCCATAGCAACCTGTGAAGACTACTCTGAAAATCTTCTCATGCTTTTATTTCCATAAGCATCTCCAGTAGACTGAAGATGGCACCAAATGTGGGGCAAAAAACCATACTCTACTGTTTTGTGAAAACAAAATGATTTTCCTTGGTTTGGTCACTTTCATATTTTGGAATACTCACTTTACATGTAAAAGGAGGGTTTTCAGTTCATAGATTAGATGATCACTAAGATTTCTTCCTTTATTTTCATTCTTTAATCTATTGAATAACATTATAACAATAATGATAGCAGCAATTTAGTGCATACTTCCTATGTGATTTGTACTGTTCAAAATGCTTTATTAAATTTAGTACTCACTTAGTGCTCACAGTACATTGAAGTGGAAACCACTAGAGTCACTATTATTTTATGCAAAAATCTGAGAGCTCAGAGATATAGTTAACTTGACCAAATTACCAGCCAATAAATCTAGGATTTGCACTCTAATCTGTGTGATTGAAAATATCACATTCTTAAGCACCACATTGGCTCTCCTATCTAATATATGACAATAATGTAACTTTCGGTGCATATTGAACCCACAAGGAAAATATCATTGGCTTCTATTTTCTTCTCCTTTTGAGTCTTTCCAAAACTTTCCAACCTTTCAATGGTTTTGATAGCATAACCACTGTCTCCTTAATGATTCTTTGTCAAAAGCACTGTTGTAGGTGCTTTACATTAATTAAATAATTTACCTCTCAAATGATACTATGAAATTGGGACTTTCACTGGTTTCTATAGATAAGAAAACACAGACGCCATATTTGGTAACCTAACTAAGGTCACACAGATGTAAATATAGAGCCAGCTTTGTCTCACTCCAAAGAATATGTGTTGGTACTTCTGTCAGGTTCTTTATTCTTTGAATTGAATGTAAGGTTTGGTAGAAAAGAACTTCTCTAAGAAAAACAGACACACAGACACATACACATTAACGTATGTCTCTATTAATCATGAAGTTATTTGAAGGATGTCAAGATGCTTGAAATTCTAAAACATCTGGCATTAAAGCCAATAGGAAATTCAGATGGATGACAAAAACCACATTTTTGTATCACTGAGTGGGTTTGTGTTGCCACCACAGTACTATGTACTCTTCAATTTGGTGGACTGCTTTTCTGTTTCCAAAGCTATAGAACAGTTGGTACGTGTTTGCCTGACTTTGGCATCTCATGAAGAATTAATAATTTCTGCCAGTATCTGTCACTTGAAATCAAGATTTTTCCTACTTAGGGTGGGAAACTAGCACATCAAACACTTAGGGAACATAGGCAAAAAAAAAAAGTTCAAGGAAAAAAACATTAGATATTTTTATGTTATATTGAGGAAAAATAGAGTCCCAGTAAAAGATTCCAGTAATTCTCCCTAAAGTAACCACATAGTCTTAAAATGCAGTTGAACTCCTGAAATTTTTCTTTTACTCTGAGATAAACTTATCTGCTTTAGAAAAATTGAGGTACTCTGGTAATGAATACTGTATTAAATATATTTATGTCAATTGAAGCTTGTTTTCTCACAGTATGTACATAAAACTATTTATCTGAGTCCAATGTCTTTCTATATCTATATTTACATATGTGTGTATGAATATGTGAATATGCATTCTAAATTAATTGAATAAAAAATAATCTTAGTTGAAGGAAATGACCACATATCCTCACCTGCTTTCCCCCCGAATGTTGGAATCCCTATGTTACTTGAACTCAAATGTCATTTGGTAAGTCTTCCCTTATCTAGAGGCATATATGCTTCCTAAAGTTTAATGGTCACATTCACCTTCAAAAGTGGAAATGTAACCTCTATTATAACCACTGTTGTGCTATAGCATCCATAGTTACATTTAATAAGTGTACTCCTCTATCATGGTTACAAGTCCAGATTGAAAATATGCTAGTCTCTATGAAAAGATACCATATTTTCAAGTTGTATCTCTAAGTATTGTGTTGTATAAAGACAAAATTATCATAAGACAAAGAAATGAATGCATGAGATGTTTTGCAGGCCTTTCTATAAAATAAGAATATATTGCCTATGAAGGCAGATAGCTACTCCATGAATATGTAAGAATGGTCTCTTTGCAAAATTGTATTTGATACTTGAAATTTGGAGGGAAGAGGGCAAGACAATTTAAAACCAAGTCATAATATCACCTGGTAAATATTTTATATAGCAGAAAATTAGTTGAATTCATAGACCCTTAGGGCTGGGAGGGACCTTTGAAATCATTTTTTAAACTTACAGGTAAATGAAATGAAGGCTGTAGAAAAGAAATGACTTGAACAAGGCCACACAGCTAATCAGTGGTAGAATCACCATTTAAGTGAAGTTCGTACTGTGCATACCAGAAAATCCACCAACAGACTAAACTTCAAACTATAATTGAAATATCAAGCACACTTGCAGATTCAGAGAATGTTCCAACCACATAAACTTCACATTGTTGGCTTTATTTTAAGAAATATTCCATGGCCCAGAGGGCACTAAGATTTATTCTGTATTGCGCTCAGGAAGAATGAATTAGGTTGCAGCAGAAGTGATTTAAGTGGTAGGTTTTCATTTCACAGTTGATCACAGCAAAGACAGAGACCATTTGGTGCCTTTTTCAATGTCTGCCAAAAGTTACTTTGTGTCTCAAATACTGATTCTTTCATTGATGTGCAGACAGAACTTAGCCCCCAAGAAGGCCTGAGGAATTGGTTGAACGCCAGAGCTGGTTTATTTCTTTGGTGAAATTGAACTGTTCTTATACTTTTAAAGAACATTTTATTTCATTTGTGCTAAAATCAGTTTTTTCCTAATGGATGAACTAATAAAGCTTGGGTTTTATTTAATTTTATCCTCTACTCTATATAACCTTTTTTATTCTTTGACATTTAAATATTAAGTTCCTAAATGCCGATTTAGGAAATAGATTTAAAATTGCCTAGAATTAGCAAAATGAGAGGTTTCTAGATGGGATGTAATGTAAGAAAAATAGTGTTATGAAAAGAATCATCGGTATAATTCCCTCTTTTCTAATCTCAAATATGAAAACATCAGTAAAAAGTCAGTCTGGACAAAATCTCCATTAAAACCTTAGACCTCAGATCTCTGTCTTTAGCTCCTCTCCAAAATACTGTAAGTAGGTACAATTGAAAGTGCACTGGTAGGGCCCGTGAGATGGCTCAGCGGCTTAAGCGCCTGCCCGGCAAGCGTGAGGGCCCGAGTTCGACTCCCGGAACCCACATACGAAAAGGGGGCCGGTGATATCGCTCAGTGGCACGGGCGCCTGCTGGCGCGCGAGGTCCTGAGGTCGTCCCCCCGGTACCCACAAAAAAAAAAAAAAAAAAAGAAAGTGCACTGGTACAGAGAAGAACTCCAGAGACATAACAACTAGGGATGTAAAAGGAAAGGTCATTCATCTTGAGAGTATGGCCATTCGAGTGCATTTCAGGAATTGAGTTTTTGCTACATACTTTGATACATATCTTTTGGAGATAGAATAATATTCCAAATTCATTTAAAGTTGTCCCATAATTACAGACTTGAACCAAGTGGCACTACATGATAGCTCAGTTCAAGTTAAGACAAAAACTTATCCATTGTTGATATTCCTTGAACCAAACTACACTGGACTATCTATGGATTTCCTGAAGTGAGTTTTATCAAGTTTAAAATAAGGTAATTTACAATTTCATTATTGATTTTTAAATGAAAGAAAAACAGAGGTCAGGCTTGGAATACAAAAAATTATCTGTATAGTTCATATTTGATTGAGCTTTGGAGTTGTTTCAAAATCCCATATTTTCATCATCAGACTATTCTGCGACTAAGGAGTTGTGAATAGAACAGGGCTTGCATGTTAATGTAGGTTTGAATCCCTATTATCCCCATGCAATGGTTCGATAGTTGGTCTCCATTCCTGAAAGTCAAGGAACTTAAAAACTATCAATATGTGTATCATGGAATTCTAGAAGTAGCTTAGGCAAAAACATAGAGACCAAATCCACCTCAAAGAGAGCACACAGCTGAAACTTAATTAACCCAAAGAGAGAAACTAGGCTAGACCAAACCAAATGAGATTGCACTGGGTTTCAAGATCTGAAAGCAATGTCATCTAGTACTAGTATACATGCCAATTCTTTTGGTTCATATTGAACATTTGTTTAATATAGTATATATTTGTCAGTACAGCCTTGATAGCACTTTTGCTTTGTGCACACGTTCAAGGACAAAGACTCAAGCAATAATGTTTATCATGACCTAAATTAGACCTTTTCACCTAAAATATTGAAATAATCATGGTCAATGATATTCATTTGATATTTCTGAAGACATTACTGGTATAGAAACAATCATATAAGTTTATAAAATCATCAATCTTAATCATAAACTATTATAAGCTATTCAAGTCAATTTTAAAGAATATCTTTCCTGTAAAACATCTGCAAAGCATTTGGGGGATTTTTAATGTTCGAAAGTGGAAATTTCAGGAAATCCCAGCTGTGAGATGAGGTGATTCAATGTGCTTCAGCAAAGCAAAATAGAAAATCTGGAAGATTTAAAAGATGTATTGATGCCATAGATGACTACATTTAATGCAACAGTATAAATATCATACACATTCATTTGAGGATAATTTTGATTCAAATGCTTCCTTCAAAACTGTCTGTACCCCATCTCTCTTCAGATTGCAAGCATTGGACTCAGATAAGTTTCCTTCTTGTTTCCTAACATATGGTATGTATTGAAAAATGTTTGTTGACCTGAAGTGTAGTGGAGTTTAAGGAAATTTTGAAACAATTTTGTATGTGAAATGAATGATTTGTTAGGAATTTAATTTCTATGTATAAGTCAAATACGCTGATTCATTTACATCTGTACATTAATTGGAAATAACTATTCAGTCTAACAAATGAAAATTAACTAGCAAGATCTTGACAGCTCCGAGGCTGTGAACATCAATAACGTGTTTCAGCACATTAACAGCACTAACACATTAGTAAGTCATTGCAATCTAAATTGGAGATAAAATAATTTAGGTTATTCATACTTACCAAAGAACAGTATACCTTGACTAAAAATGATAAGAAACAAAGAGAGTCTTTCATTTTGAGTGGGCAATTATGATTGAAATAACCTACAGAGTTACACTCGCACCATTAAAATATAAGTAATCTCAGAAAATTATTTGGCAGTAAATAGACATAAGTACATATGGGTACTCAATACCTGTAAGTTGACATGATAGACATGGAGCAATACTACATGAACCTAGTTGTGGTAGCATAGATTAAGTCTAGCTACACATGGCAGAGACCCTCATTTGAGTAGCTTAAATAAGACAAATAATTAATTCTAATGTAAAACAAGTGCTGAAGTAGGCATTTAAGGTCTGGTATAACAACACCACAGTCATTACAGAGACAGATTTATCCAGCTTGTTGTAGTTTGATTTTTATGACATAACCTTCGTTGTTATGTTCCAAGATGACTATTTTTGTTCCAGTCATTATCATCAGGTTTCAAACACCAAGATGAAGGAAGAAAGGAAGAAACCCACATCCCTTCTTTTATCAAGAGACCTCTGGCAGTCCCACAGAGCACTTCCATTTACTCATTAGCTGAAACTTCATCATAATGCACCTTCAGATACCAGGAAGGCTAGGAAATACAGTCTTAGTGTGCTCCTCTAAAAATCAACGTTCTGTTAATTTCAATAGAAGACAAAAATACATAATTGTCATACATTGAAGATGCCTAATTTGGTTAACGACCAAGTTAAAAAAAAATCTTGCTCAAGCAAGAACCAACTAGTTATTTTGTTTTCTTATATCCCTAACATTATGAGTGGTTTTCATAGTTTGTCATCTTTTACTGATCATAAGTGCCATATATATCCTATTGACAACACATTATTAATGACTTTATTTCCCAGAGAGTGAAATATTCATATTGCTTAGGGAGAGTTGCACATATTTCGTTTCTATTCTGTTGAATGCATTCAATTCTATGTCTTGCAGGGAAGAGTTCTGAATAAGGCAGACTGGTAACTTGACTTCTGGTATTATCATAATTTTATCTTAACAGATGATCTTACATATCTGGCCACTCTAGGCCAGGGTTCCTGAAGATAACACAGCAATTTCCATGGTAGTTGAAAGTAGCCATTTGTGCATGTAAATTATTGGAAAAAAAGCATCCACTGTAAGTGAGAGAAATAATCATCTGAGCTAGGGGTAGAGAAAGCTGAGAAAATAGTGAATATGTATATAACACTGAGCCCTTTTACAGATAACTGCCTTCTGCTTCTCCTTGCTTATTTCCTTCCCTGCTTTCTTCTTTGTCACAGCCACATTAGGATCCTGCCAGACTTGGCCTTTTCTATTTATTGCTAAAAGTAACAAGAGAAGTGGAGTGTGATACATGACATATTTGGAGAGGCACTAAATATTTAATAGATGTTATGGTAAATAATGTATATAATTTAGCAAAAAACAATGTAAATATTTCATGGACTGCAGTGCAGCTGTTAGATTGGAATTAAACCTGTGAGTTTGGAGAAAAACTGCAGTTCAAAATGTTTTCCTCTGACAAGAATACTTGCTGCTCTGTAGTCTACTCCACAATCTAGGATAAGTGATTGTAGCTTATGGTATGTAAAGCATTAATGTGTTTTCAAAAATTAAAACTATCTAGAAAGATAAACTCGGAGAAGTCTCACTCCTACCACAATACCTTCTAAATCATTTTATCAACCATTTTTTCTATCTTGCTTCTTCTCACTCTATCTAGATAACTAATCTCTTTAGTTTCTAATTTATCCTTCATATGTTTCTTTTTGCAAAAATTAGCGTATACATGTATATTCTGATATTTTCCCATCTTCATTACACAAAGTAGAATATCACAGATACTTTTTTATTTTATGGAAATAAAGTAATATCCACAGATACTTTTTACACTTTAAATTTTGTATCACAGAAGTCACCTGGTATGAGTTCATAGACTGTTTCTCATTTTTTTAAAGTTCCACAATATGCCATTGTGTATACATCATTGTGATGCACCATAGTTTGCTCAAGCATTCTCTTAAATGGAAACATTTAGAATATTTTCAGAATTATACAATTATCAAAAATGTATTTTTGGATTGTTTAAGGTGTCTTTTCAGGGTGAATTCCTAGAATTTGGATTGATGGCGTGAATTATAAACACATGTATAGGGCCGGTGAGATGGCTCAGTGGCATAAGTGCCTGCCTGGCAAGCGCAAGGTCCTGAGTTTGACTCCCGGTACCCACATATGAAAAAAGGGCCAGAGATATTGCTCAGCGGCACAGGCGCTTGCTGGCACACGAGGTCCTGAGTTCGACCCCCGGTACCCACAAAAAATAAAATAAAATAAAAAAAAAACACATGTATATGTATTGCTGAATTACCCTTCATAAAGGTTGCAGCAATTTGTTTTACCACCAGAATATGGACCTATATATATGAATGCTTATTTTTTTACATGCTCACTAACAGAATGAGGTATGACAAATTTTTAAAAGTTTTTTTTAAATTTCAGAAGAGTTTTAGATTTGCAGAAAAATTGAAAAAGATAATTGGAAATTCTGATAAGCCCATACCCCATTCTCCCTATTATTAATAATTTGTATTATGGTCCATTTCTTACAATTAATGAACACACATTGAAACATTATTATTGACTATTGTCCATATTTTATTCAAATATAAATAGCTTTCTTCTAATGTCCTTTTCTTTTTCAGGATCCCATTCATGATAAAACATTATACTAAACCATCATGTTTCCTTAGTCTCCTCTGCACTGTAGCAGTTTCCCAGACATTGCTTGCTTTCGATGACATACACAGTTTTGAAGAGTATTGGTCAAGTATTCTGTTTAATGTCCCTCATTCTGAATTTGTCTTATGTTTTTCTCATGGTTATTTTGAGGTTATAGGTTTTCCTAGGGAGATCATAGGCATGCCATTCTCATTGCACAACAAGAATATATGCTGTGACATTATGTATGATTATAGATATTGACTTTGAACACTTTGCTGATGTGCTGTTTGTCTGGCTTTTCCAATGTAAAATTAACTTCTTACCTCCTTCATATACTATGTTGTTTGAAAATAGTCATATGCCAAGTACGCATTTAAGAAGTTAGGAGTTATATTCCACCTTCAGCTTAAATGTAAAATATTCACACTAATTACTTAAATTTCTCTACTTGTGAGAATTTTATATTTTCCCCAATTATTTATTCTACTTATAGGGTACAAAGCCTTGGATATTTATATTAAACTTTGGATTATATTCCAATACTACTTTATCTTATTTAAATTTTTCCAGCTTGGACTGTGTGTGACTTTTCAGTCATTTGACATAATCCTATGATTGTGTGCTCATTCATTCTTTCATTCATGTCATGATTTCTATGCTTTCTGGTGCTGAAAGATTCCATACATTCTGTCTTGCTCATCTTATATATTTACAGCTTTACTTCTAGAATCAAACATTTTCTCCAAGGACTCCTGGTTCCTTTTACAGAAAAAATTGCATTAGAATCTAAGATCTGGGCACTAGCTAAACTCCTTGATCCTAGGAAGTCATTGCTTCTAGGGTATCTCAGTGGACAGAGATAGGATACATATTTATGTGTCCTAACATACATATCCATGCATCTATCATCTACATTTATATTATTATGTCACAAACTCAAGTTTATTACTTTATGTATTATACTAGCCTCCTCCCCTGCTTTTCTGTTGTTTCCCACTTCAGTGGAGAGAAATGTAGCTTATGCCATCCACCATCCACTTACCGATTTATTCAATTACACTATAAGTACATCAATATCAGAATTGTTAACTTATGGTCACACATGAAACAATTTTACCAAGTACAGTGTTTATCTCCAGGGTTAAATCAGCATGTACTAGCTACACTTTTAAATGTGTCTGTTTCATACATTTGTAATAAACTTTGGTTGTTTTTTCATATTCTGCATTCCATTCAGGGATCCCCTGACCCCCTAAATGATTTTCTAAAATTTGCATAGGTTAAGCTTCACTCTGTGTTGCTTATTTCTATAGCTTTGGACACATGGACAATGCCATGCATCTACTACTACGTAATCATACTAAAAAATTCTTCCACTCTAAGAAATTCTCTATGCTTCACTTTCTACTTTGTAGTTTTGCCTTTTTTAGAACATCATATTATTAAATTTAATCATAAAATACAACATTTTATTTTTTCAGTTGGAAATATAAATTTAAAATCTATATCTTTTCTTGGCTTAGTAGTACGTTTCTTTATATTGCTAAACACTATTCCATTGGGTGAATGTACCATGGTGAGTTTTCATTCACCTATTAGAAGACATGTTGCTTACTTTCAATTTTGAGTAATTATGAATAAAGCTCTGTAAATATTTGCAGTTGATTTCTATGTGGATATATACATATTGAATTCAACTGGGTAAAATCCTCAGAGAATGATTGCTGTTGAGACTAGTTTTAGATTTTTAAGAAATTACTATCTTCCATAGTCCCCATATCATTTTGTATTCCCACCAGAAATAAATGAGAGTTATCATTTTCTAAACTCTCTCTCACAGGGTCTTGCTATGTACTCCAGGCTGGCCTTGAACTCACTATGCATCCCAGGCTAACCTTGAACTTGCAGCAATCCTCCTGCCTCAGCCTCCTGAGTGCTGGGATTATAGGCATGTGCCACCATGCCCGGCACATTTTCTAAACTCTCACCAAGAATTTTATTGTCAAGTTATCTGTTAATTTTAGTCATTAAAAACTACTTTATTGGGCCGGTGAGATGGCTCAGTGGCATAAGCGCCTGCCTTGCAAGCGCGAGGGCCCGAGTTCGACTCCCAGATCCCACATACGAAAAAGGGGCCGGTGATATATCGCTCAGCGGCACGGGCGCCTGCTGGCGCGCGAGGTCCTGAGGTGTACCCCCCGGTACCCACAAAAAACAACAACAACAACAAAAAAAACTACTTTATTGAGGTATGTTTGACATACAGTAAGCTATACATATGTAAGTTACAGAACTTGATGAGTTTGGAAATAGGTATATACCAGTGAAATAATCACCGCTATCTATGTCATAAATGTCTATCACCTACAAAAGTTTCTTCAGATTTCATTTCTTCTTCTTCTTTTCTTTCTTCTCCTCTTTCCCCACCTCCTTCTCCTTCTTTATAGTAAAGATACTTAACATAAAATTTACATTTAACAAACTTTAACGCATGCAAAACACTATTATTAACAATAGCTCCTGTGCTATACATTGTATCTGTAGGACTTGTCTAACTAAAACTGTGCACAGTTTTGCTAATATTTCCATTTTCTCCTTCTCCTAATCTGAGCAACCACCACTCTAACTCTCTGTTTCTATGAATTTGACTATTTTAGATTCTACATATAAATACATATACATTTTAGATTCTACATAAATATATATGACCTACATATAGGTCATATGTACTATTTCTCACATTGAGTCTGATATATCTAAACTTGCATAATGTCTTCTTGGCTTATCCATGTTGTTACAAATTCCAGGATTTCTTTCCAAGGTTCAAAATATTTCGTTGTATGCATCAAACACATTTTTTATTCATTCAGTCATCAGTGGACATTTAGCTTGCTTCCATTACTTTACTAATGCTTCAATGAATATGAGAATGCAGATATCTCTGGATTTCAATTCATTCAGATATCTACCCTGAAGTGGGACAATTGGATCCTATGGTAGTTCTATTTTTAAGTTTTTGAGAGAAATATGTAATCCTTTCCATAGTGGCTATACCAGTTCATACTGCCATCCACAGTATATAAGACTTAACTTTTTTCCACATCATTGCTAACACTTGTTATATTTTTGTCCTTTTTTGTTTCTGTTTTACTAGTTTGTTTTTTTAATTTTGGTTATGATCACTCCAACAGAAATGAGATAATATTTCATTATGATTTTCATTTGCATTTCCAAGATAATTAGTGATGCTGAACATTTTCTCATATGCCTGTTAGCCATTTTCATGTTCTTATCATTTAGATTAAGAACAGTCCCCAAAACAATCATGTTCTTATAGGCAAGGCTTTTGTAAGGTGATTGAATCAGTGGGGGTATATACACGACAAGCTATTAGGAGGCAGGGTATGGTCTAAGGAGGCAGGTCACTGCAGGCATAATCTAAAGGGTACATCTTGCTCTCTGCCTTCTCCCTTCTCTCTCTGCTTCATGCCCACCATAATGTGAGCATATTTCCTCTGTCCAGGCTTTTCTACCATTGCTGTTTCTGTGTTTAAGCCTGTCTCACATGGACTGAAACTTGTGAAATTGTTAGCCAAATAAACCTCTTCTTTAAGTTGTGGGTGTTAGGTATTGTGACACAATGAGGAGAAAGTGACTAAGACAGATTTTGCTACTAGAGAAGGATGGTCATTGCTGTGATTACATGACCATGTAGTTTAGTAGTGTTTGCAACTGGTGTATGGGAAAAATTTGGAAACATTTGGAGTAGTTGGCTAGAGTAGCCCTAGAATACTGTAGGCCAACCTTTATGGGAGATTCTCATAAGAACTCAGAATATCAGAATGTTGATAGCAATGCAGACGGTATAGACTAGGCTTAGGAGGTTTAAATTGAGAAAAAGGAGTTTATTGGCGGTTGGAATAGAAACCATGTGTAGTATGCTCTGGCAGAAAATTTGTCTTCATTTTGCTTATAGTCTGAGACTTTGTAGGAGACTGAGATAAAGGATGGCGACCAATTAATCTAGCAGAGGACATTTCAAGACAGCCCAAAGTTCATGCTGTAGCATAGGTACTGCTTGCTGCTTTTAGTGAGCTCCATTGTGAGAAGCAGGAACAAAAAGCCAAGTTGAATAATTTCAAAAATTTTGCTGGTGGCCAGAAATGAAGCTCCCATGAAGTTAAGACCTGTAAAATTTTGATCTGTACAATTTTTTTCCCAGGATAACTTAGTTCCTGTAAGGTTAGAATTAAAAAGAAGCTAAGCAATTTGCATCAGGACAGTAAGAAAGATGCTTTGAGGACCAACCAAAAATCAGCAAGACCCTACTTTTCACAGGTGCAAGGGTCCAAAATTAAAAATCTTTGCTTTGAGAAGAGATCCCCAGAACTTGCTTGAGAAGGGCCAGCTAGGAAATTGGTTTTGTTTTACAGTGCTCAGCCATCCAAGCACTCAGAACCACCAGCCATGCTTCAAGGGAACCCAGCTACTTCTTGAGCTGGCTCTAGGTCTTGATATCACCCACATGGTACTTGTTTTATAGGCATGCAGTATCCAAGAACTGTGGAGACAAGTAGACTTCCACTCAGATTTGTGAGGAAGGCCTGGAAGGCCAGGTAATGTGCTCCTGAGAGGGCAGTTTGTGAAGTTGTGAGAGAAAAGCTAAAAGTGAAGTGGAGATCCTATGAAGTTGGAGATGCCAAGAACATGGAACATGTGCTGAGAAAAGGCAAAGGCAGTGAAAAAAGCCATTCCAAACAAGAAGCCATGAAAGCTGCCACCTGCAATGCTGTAGGAATGGGGCAGCCTAAGCCATTTGACATTCTTAACTTTGCCCTAGTTGCTGGTCTTGAAGCTACAGGATTTAATGCTTGTCTTTCTGGTTTTCAATCTTGCTTTAGTCTTATTTCTTTCTACCCTCTTATTCCTTAGCTCTGGAATGGGAATGTTTATCCTGTGCCATTGTCTGGTGGAAGTGTTTAACTCTTTTTTATTTTTGCGTGGGCTCATAGCTAAGAGTTTGCCCTGAATATAAGATGGGACTTTGGACTTGGACTTTTCAGTATTGTTGAAACTATTAAGACACTGATAGCACTTAGAGATGGAATAAATGCATTTTGTGTAAAGAGATGTGCATGTGTCTTATGGGGGCTACATCTGTTGAGATTTAAAAAATTCCCGCTCAAAGGATTCATACACTCACTGATTGGACATTTGGAAGGTGATTGAATCATGGGGGTGACATAGTTGACTTGCTGTTAGGAAGTGGGCTCTTGTCAGATGAAACATGTCACTGGGGGTGTGACCTGGAAGAATATATTTTCATCCCTAACTCCTCTCTTCTCTCTCAGCTTCTTGGCTTCTCTGCCCAGGCTTTTCCACCATATCTTTGCTGGATTTAAGCCTTCCTAATATGGACTGAAATTTCTGAATCTGTGAGCCAAAATAATCCTCTCCTCCTTTAAGTTGTGTATCATGTCCCAGTGAAGAGAAAATGACTAAGACATGTGTCCTTTTGGAGAAATATCTATTCAGTATCTTTGCCCATTTTAATTTTTTAAATATTGTTTTATAGAATTTAGCCATTCTAATAGGTGTATAATCTTATTTTTGTTTTAATGAAACATTTCATAATAAAACATTATGTTGAGCATCTTGTCTTAGGTTTAGTTCCATCTTTATATACTGTATATTTTTGGCAGGGTGCCCGTGCTGATTATTTGTCTATTATTTTTATGGATAGGGCTCCTGAATTCTTTGTATAGTTGAGTATTCCGTAAATCTTTCATCAAGTATGTGATTTGATAATGTATTCTCCATGTCTGTAGCTTCCCTTTTCATCTTTCTAATAGTGTTTCTCACAGTGTAGAAATTTCTCACTTTAATAAGATCAAATTTAATTATTTTTTCTACATAAATTGTGTTTTTAGTGTTGTATGTAAATACTCATCATCAAATGCATGGTAACAAAAATTGTATCTTATATTTTCTTATAATCATATTACAGTTTTTCATTTTACATTTACAAATGTGATATTTTGAGTTGTTTGAAAAATGTAAGGCACTTCCAATTTTTTAACAAATATTCCATAATCATTTGATATAGACTATTATTCCTCTATTGAATTGTCCTTGTATTTTGTCTAAGATTAATTGACTGTATTTGTGTGAATCTAGTTTGGGCTGTTTATTCTACTTTATTTATCTATGTATCTATTCTTTTAACAATACTATACTGTTGTGACTACTGTTACTTTTAGGGAAATCTTGAAATCTGTTACTATGCGCCTTGAATTTTGTTGTCTTTTTAAAATGTGTTGGGCCAGTGAAACAGCTCAGTGGCATAAGAGCCTGCCTGGCAAGCGCAAGGTCCTGAGTTTGACTCCCGGAACCCACATACGAAAAAAGGCCCTGTGATATCGCTCAGTGGCATGGGCGCCTGTTGGCGCGCGAGGTCCTGAGGTTGACCCCTGGTACCCACAAAAAAAAATGTGTTTATTCATTGTTTTCCTTTAATATTCTATGGCTAATAAATTTTCACAACTTTTTATTATCACATAGTTCTATAGATAGTAGATCTGATATGGGATAACTGGGCTAGTCAAGATACATGCAGGACTATGTTTTTTTGTAGAGGCTATAGGGAAAATCCATTTCTTTGTCTTCTCCATCTTCTAAAAATTGTCCACATTCTTTGGCTTATGTCATCCTTCCATCTCTGAAGACAGAATATTATCTCACACTGAATTACTCTGACTCCTGCTTCCATGTCCCACCTCCTTTTCTGTCACTTATTCCATTTTTGCCTTTCTCTTCACTTTCAAACCTCACTATAATTACATTAGTCTCATTCAGATAATCTAGCATCTCCGTGTTTTAAAGTCATTTTACTATTTACCCTAATTCCATTTGATCCATTATTCCACTTTGACATGCAATATAACATACTCATAGGTATCAAGGATTAGTACATGTTTGTATGTATGTGTATATATATATAAATATGTATAAATATATTTATATATTATATAAATATATATATACATAAATATATATATTTAAGGAAGAGAGGTATTATTCTTCTTAGTTTATTTATTTTTGTTTTTTTCTCTTTCCATAACTTTTTTTTTAAATCTGTCTACCAATATCCACAAAATAACTTGTCGTTTTGACTGGGATTCCACTGAAAAAAAAAAAATATATATATATATATATATATATCATATCTAGAGTCAGGAATTTGAGTCACTGAGCTCATTATTTTCCTCTAATATTTTTTCAATCAATAGAAGCAGTTAGACTCTTTCTGTGTTTCTGAGGCTCATTATTTTCATTTTTTAGTTTGTCCAAAAATGCTAAGAGCAACCAGCCAGAATTATTATATTTCTTACTCTTCCAAAATTTTTCAAAAGCTGTAATAATGTGATTGGCTGTATTATAGCACAAGTTTCATGCTCAGCTTTGAAGGATATTTGCAGTTAAAGTGAGGGCACAGATTGAAAAAATTGGATTCCATAAGTTGTGATGGTGATATTTGGGAGAAGACAAAGCTTATAGGTTGAAATTACAAATGCTGATGAGATTATTTTGCCAGAGGAAGAGATGTCCTCACACTCAGTGCCAGAGGTATTGCCATCCTCATCCCAAATGGTGTTAGCATCTGACCTATACCTGAGGAAACTAATCCTGTGTTGTCTATGGAAACAGTAATGACCTTCCCAATGCAGTTACCAAGCAAAACAAATCCAATACTTCTCAGGACCTTTCCTCACAACCAACAGTTGTCTCTAGACTTATAACCAAGCTTAAACCTCAGAAGGCTCCTAAAAATGAAGTATACAGCATGACCCTTGAAGATGTATGATATAGTCCCCCCAGAATAACTTCTTAACTTTTCTAATTCTCATAAGCAGAGTAGTAAGGATCAATATGGGAATGGATTTTAAGAGTATGTGGTAGTAGTGGAAGAAACATAAACCTGGACCAGGATGAATTTCTTAATATGAGCCCATTAAGTGTATTCTGGATTTAATGTAGTAGCTTGTGGAATAAAGAAAGGTGATAATAATTTATTTGTTTCATTGGTTGAAGTATGATTCAAGAAGTGTCCCACTCTGAACGAACTCAATACCTGATAATCCTCACTTTATTATTGATGATGGTATTCAAACGCTCAAGGCAAAGGGAAAGGTGGAGTACATTTGCCAGGTAAAACATACTCTTCCCCACTGGAAAGGTCCTGAAAATGTATTCTTCACTAATAGTTTAAAAAATAGATTTGTGTGGGGAGCGCCAGCATACTTGAAGAGCTCCATCATTGCTCTTCTCTGTATGCCAGAGCTTCTGGTGGGTACCACAGTCTTGACAGGTGTCAAGTGACAATGCCAAAGGCAAGATGGGAATATTTACCATAATGAACTGCAGAAACAAACCAATGATCAGAATCATCTGACATGTGTAGACCCATGGTGTTGGCTAACAGATCATGGTTTCCCAAGTAGTGCAGAAGTTAGGAAACCTATTAAATTTTTACTGAATTTATATGAGCAAAAAAATTAGGTCAAACTGGGCTGGTGATATAGCTCGGAGGCATAAGCACCTGCCTGGCAAGGATGAGGTCCTGAGTTTGACTCCCGGTACCCACATAGATAAAAAAAAAATAGGTCAAATAAAAAATAACATCTGTCTTTTTAATGACATAAACACTTATTTGACTACTTTTGCTTTTGAAAATCATACTGAACTAATTTTTCTTTTAAGAAAAATGAAAATCTATGTACTGCAAACACATATTAATAAAATAAAAATTTAAAAATCTACCTGAAATCATACCAACAGAGAATCATGGCTGCTCAACCAATTCCCAGGTTTGAGCCTATTTATAGAACTAAAACCACTTGAATGTAGGGGAGACTAAATCCCCTTGAGGAAGGACTTTGGTGCAGTACCTAAAAGTTATACTGTCTATATTTTACTCATCCTTCCCCAAAGGCACCTGCAACCTTTTAACAGGATAAGTATACAGGGCCAGTGAGATGGTTCAGTGGCATAAACGCCTGCCTGGCAAGCGTGAGGTCCTGAGTTCGACTCCTAGTACCCACATACAAAAAAAGGGCCGGTGATATCGCTCAGCGGCACGGGGGCCTGCTGGCAAGCGAGGTCCTGAGGTCAACCCCCAGTACCCACAAAAAAATAAAATAAAATAAAATAAGCACAGGCATATAGGTATCTCTTCGGTATGCTTAATTTCCTTTGCATATATATAAACCCTGACATCAGATAATTATATCAGATGATAGATCTGTTGTTATTTTTCTGAGGAACCTCCATACTGTTCTCCATAATGGCTGTATTAATTTACATTTTCCCCAATAGGGAATGACAGTTCCTTTTTATCCACATCCTTGCCAACATTTTTTATTTTTGTCTCTTTGATAATAGCCATGCTCAGTGGGGTGAGAAGGTATCTCGTAGTATGGCACGTTTTCATATATTTATCAATCATTTTTTGCAGTACTGGAGATTGACTATTGAGGACCTTTGCACTGAACTACATCTCCAGCCCTGTGTGTGTGTGTGTGTGTGTGTGTGTGTGTGTGTGTGTGTGTGTTTTAATTTTGATACAGGTTCTAAGTCACTAGGTTGCCCAGGCTGGACTTAAACTTGCAATCTTCCTGCCACAGCCTTCAAGATTATTAGAATTACATGCATGTACCACCAACCCAGCCTACATTTCTTTTTAAATAAGTGTCTATTCAGATCTTTAGCACATTTTTAATTGAATCACTTAGCTTTTTAAAATTATTTTAGTTCCTCATATATTCTGGGTATTAATCTTCTGTCAGATAAACAGCAAATATTTTCTCTCATTCTTTAGGTTTCATTAATTCTGTTATTGTTTCCATTCATGTGTAGAAACTGTTTAGTCTTATGTAATTTCATTTATCATTTTTTGTTTTTATTTTCTAGACTTTTTCAGTGTAACAACCAGAAAATACTTACCTGAATGATTTTAACAATATTAGTTCTAGAATAACTCTAAATTCAGGATATTCTCCCAATGTCCTTAAGTGTTTCTCCTGTGTTTCTTTTTGGTAGTTTGTGAGTTTTAAGTATTACATTTAGGCTTTTGATCAATTTTGAGTTGATTTTTATATAGCATTAAGGATGTCAAGTTTCATTCTCCTGCATGTGGATTTGAAGTTTCCACAGCACTAATTATTCAAGAGGTTGTTCTTTTTCCAACTTATGTTTTAGTACCTTTGTGGAGAATCAGTTGAGTGTAGATACATTGGTTATTTCTGGAATATTTATTCTGTTCCACTGCTCATATATCTGATTTTTATGCCAATAATACGATGTTTTTGTTCTATGGCATTGTACTATGTGTTGAAGTTAAATATGTGATACCTCCAGCTTTGTTATTTTCATTAAACAGTGCTTTGGCTGTTCAGTGTTTCACATGAATTTTACGATTTTATTTTATAGTTTTGTGAAGAGTTTCACTGGTATTTTGGTAAGGATTGCTTTTCTGTACAATGATAGCAAATTTGCTGAGAAAGTCATCATAAAAACAATTCCATTCACAATAACAGCACAAATATCTGGGAATGAACTTAACCAAAGAACCAAAAGACCTCTACAATGAAAATTTTAAAGCACTGATGAAAACAACTGAAGAAGACATATGAAGATAGAAAGACCTCTTGTGTTCATGGATTGGAAGAACTAATGTTTTTAATGTGTCCATACTACTCATAGCGATATACAGATTCAAACAATCCCCATAAGTCTATCAAATAATTGAAATATGGCTATGGTGGCTGAGGAATTGAATTTTACTTTATTTAACTTTAATTAATTTAAATAGTCACATGTGGCTGGTGGTGACCATAACGGACAGATAGGTTCTAGAGCCTAAGAGCAATGACCTTTTTTCCAGCCCAGGTTGTCAAGAAATTCCTCCTAAAGAGGAATGACATATTTCCTGAAACTGTTTATGGTGACAGAAATCTCAAATGAGTTACCTCAATATCTTGAATAAGATGTTTTTCTCTCTCATAATACCCACCTGTCAACATGACATTAAACTTATTACACTTCAAGTTGCATGGCAAATATGCTGTTAATTTATGAGTGAAAGTAAGACTTAGATTTAGCATGTATTTCTTTTACATGTAATAGTTCTTTCTTTTGGCATAACCTCTAAGCTAACTCATAGAACTGTTGTGAGCATCTACAGAGGTAATTAGATTATTATATGTCATGAACCTGAGACAAGATTAATAATATCAACAAGAACAAAATGGGGAAAGGGAATTTAGAGGAGGTGGGGAGGTGAGAGGCAAGGGGATTCAAAAATGTACCAAGCTCTATTAGGTACATGTACCCACCCCAAGATGACTGTAAACTCTGTGTACTGCAAATATGCACTAATAAAAAACAGAATCATTTTAAATAAAATGTTTTGAAAGGTAAAACAAAGATTAGCCATGCTTGATAGATGAGGAAACTGAAGCACTGAAAATGAAGTGACAGACTACATGATCTATAAATGGTAGGTTCTGAATAAGAACACAGGTCTCTTGAATTCTTCACCAAGGGATTTATAATGAATGCCTTCTCATGTAGCAATAGAGATTAACTGTATATCTCATTCAGTTTTTTCCCTCAAGAATCAGGGGAGGACTCCAGTGGCAGAAGTTGTTACTAAAATAACACCATTCAAATGAATACTAATATTTCAATTACATATTTGGGGACTATGGAATCATAGTTCAATTATAGATTTTTTTGCCTAATAACATAAGTTGTTCTAATGCTGCCTTTAAATGGTTTCCATACATAAACTTCTGGTGTGATTTTATATTACTGAGTACATGTTTCTATCCTCCCGTACTTCCTTATATTAAAATTTGCTAAAAAAAAAAATCACCTAGCGTATAACAGTTCCCATATCCCATTGATAATGTGATTGACAAAGTTCTAAATCAGATGATTTTTAAGGATTCTCTCTTGCTCAAATATAACTCATAAATGCACGTTTCTATGACTAACCAATACAGAAGTACATTTTAGAATTAATGTATTATGCACATATGGAATTGGTATCAGCCAGATCTTGCTTCCTCATTACCATTTTTAATTTATTTTTGTTAGTATATTTCAAAATACACAATGATTATATTCATAGTGGGGAGCTGGTACATATGTGTATTGCATTTTATATATTTATTTTTTGTTGGTACATGTTTGTAGTACATAATGACTACATTTATTGAGGGAGTTGGTACATGTACATGAAATTGCTTAATTCTTTTTTTACCCCCCTCTGCTCTCTTCCCTCCCTTTCCATGCATCTTTTGGAAACCTTCTCATGCATATATATATATATATATATATATATATGTGTGTGTATACATATATATGTGCATTTTTATACATATTTGTAGTAAATGATGATCACATTCCTTGTAAGAACTTCAATATCATTTTTTAAAACCAAGTTGAAGCTTTGCAAAGCTCCCATTTGCAGCTCTCAGGAATCTTCCTTAGCCCATAGACTTGGTTAACCAGTCTGGAACAAACATACAAATCCAACCCATATGGGAAATTTTAGTTTGCTTTGATTTATCTTATGGTGTTTTGCTATAACATGAAAGCCAGGACTACTGAATGTCTTACAGGAGTTTTGGTCTCTCTTTTACCCTATCACTATTGTTGCAGGATCAGTGACAGATAAAAATGTTATGCTATTGGAGAAAATATCCTGACAATAAAGTCTGCAAACATGCACTTTCCTATCCAGGTCAACTTCTCTTCACTAGGATAAATTTTTGTACCTTTTGCCAAACCCTGTGTTTTGGGAATTTTGCCAAGCTGTTGTTAAGTTGGCTTCCTCTTCCATCTGCTTGCATAGAATTTGCAATACTTTTAAAAATGTCGTCCTATGGGATATCTATATCAGTATCACCTGAGAGAAGTAATTTATAAATGCAGACTGTTGACTCATACTCCAGGTGACTTTTATACATTGAAATATGTAAGCCACTGCCTTAGCGAAAGGTTACCTTTGGCAGGACAGTCTTCTAGGATTAGAGCAATTGGAAAGGACAACAGAATAGAATAATTCCTTAAATTCTTAATTTATAGCCATTTCACCATAACTCAAAACCAGATTTTATTTTCAAACTTAAATTACTTTGCAACAACAACCAAATAAGCAGAAAAGAATGAGAAAAATTATGGTAGATCCAAAACAACATTTTTAGTTAAAACAAGTATGCAACTTCTCTGTACAGTTAATCTGATTTATTGCTACACGAATGACCATTAAAGTCCCAGACCCAGGGTACTGTGTTGCAAAGGTAAATATTTTTTTCATGGCCAGCACAGCATATAAGATTATAAATTAAGCATATATTACTATATACCCTCTATGTAAATGTACCAAATCTGGCACTGTAAGTTGAGGCTAAGTAATGGGTCTTAAGAAGATGTGTTGAGAAAGGGTCTTTTTTTATACTTAACATTTAGGTAAAAGTAGAATATAATTAAACTAAACATTTGCTTAGTAACTCAGTAGTCTCCTAATATTTTACAAGGACTGTTACACCAATAGGACCAAAAAAAGGGCAGACAAAACAAGCATGTGCATGCATGTGTGTGCATTACAGATGCTTGAATCTAAAACACCAAATGTGTTTTTAAACATCCCCTTATCAGGTTTGCTTAAATCTGATTTCTGATCATTCAGAAGAAAATATATTCAATGATTGAAATATTCTATAAGATTGTGAAGCAGAAGATGTAAACCTAATTTATCCTGTTCATTTTAAGTGATTGAGTAGGAATAATTTTACAGGGGGTTAGATTGTACCTATACATATCTGTTAAGAGTGAAATTCTAGCTAGTTTCTTTCCATTTTTTTTTTTTTTGGTACTGGGAATCAAACGCAGGACCTTGCACTTGCCAGGCAGGCGCTGTGCCACTGAGCTATATCCCCAGCCCTTAGCTAGTTTCTTGAAATCAAACCTATGTACTCTGCCTTTTAATCCAAATGTTTCATGTACATTCATGTGGGAAAAATAATCAAGTCTACTTTATTCCAGAATAAGATTCAGTACAGCTTGGAAAAGAAAACAAAATAACTATCTCTATATTTGGATATACTCCTGTGTCAATACAACAGCATTTATTTTCAACTAAGTAGAACATTATGACAGTCAACATGATGGCATCAAGGAATTATACTTTACTTATTGGTGAGCATCTAGTTAGGAAGATGAAAGCATTTCTATTGAAAACTAAACATCTACAGAGCTGACTACCAGAAAATAGAAATTTATATAATGTCTACTATACACAAATCCTAGAGAAAAACTGTTAAAATTGCTTAGTATCTGGAGAGATTAACCTAGAATAACTTTCTAGAAGTCTTAGCAAGAATCTGATAACTCTTATGCTAGCAACTGATTGTACTGAGTCTATAGCAGCAAACATGTTAAATATAAGTTTTGATCTCATGGCCCTTAGAGTAGTGGAGAATAGAGACAGATAATAAATAGTATATATATGAGGAATATTACAAATAGGAATACAGATACAAAGATGGTTCTAACCCAGTTCTGAGACCAGGGAAGACCTCTCAGAGTTGCCAAAGGCACTGAGGCACAAGTGAGAATAATATGTCTAAGGAACTGACAGAAAACCAATTAGACTGAAGCATAGTCTTGCAGGAGGAAATGCAAAGAAAAATACAGAATAAAAGGAAAAGGCATGAGAATGGTATATGAATTGAAGTGGAAAGAGGAGGCGGGATTCGGCATTGTATCTTGAAGTGCAAATTAAATCCAAAAAATGAGGTTGAATGGAACTTTTCTTATTCAGTGACCTAGGATTAACTGCAGATGTCAATGGTTTTCCCCTTATCCTTTTTTATTCTAACAGGTCATTGTGGTAGAGAAACTGGATCCTTCAGTGATACCTCAAAGGAATGAGGGAACTGTCCACATTAACTGACCTCTAGATTTTTGGGTACTTCCATTTGAGCTTGATTTCAGTCTGCTCTGAAAGTTAACTCATTCCAGGGTTTGCCAGATTCCCTACTTAATACATCATAACTATTATTTCAAATTATAAAATTTCCAAATTTGAAGACCAAGGTGCAAATATACTTATATAAAACCACCTGAAGATTTAATGAACAAAATGTTGCTACTTTAAGATACATAGGACAATGCATTCCACCACTCATGTTGGGAAATCATTTAGTAAAGATATGAAAGCTAGTCTGTAAAGACTTGCAAATGCTGACCTCATCATTTACACCTGACAAAAGACATTTCATCAAAAGCACATTTGTCTTTGTGAACATTTTAATGACTTAGAGAAGAGGCAGCTAAGTTTTACAGACCTCACTGTGTGCCAAAAAATTGGGGAGGCAATTTATTTTTAATATATGATTTATGGATTTGTTTTCAAGACTGATAAGCAACAATACTCAGGCCCAAATTGTTTCTCACAGAATATATAGAAGTTAGCTTACCAATGGGCCCAAATTATGAAATAATTTCATTTTAAGCTATAAGCTTCTACGTAAGCTCCTGTGATAGTTAATTGCGATGTCATGTTTTATTTATTTATTTTTTATTGTGGGTACCGGGGGTCGAGCTCAGGACCTCGCGTGCCAGCAGGCGCCCATGCCACCGAGCAATATCACCGGCCCTTTTTTCGTATGTGGGTTCCGGGAGTCGAACTCGGGCCCTTGCGCTTGCCAGGCAGGCGCTTATGCCGCTGAGCCATCTCACCGGCTAGCGATGTCACGTTGAATAAGAAATGCCTAGCTGATTGTTTTAGCACAGTTCCAAGTCTGTCTGGATAACTGACTTACTGAAGAGGGAAGACCCACCATGGGTGTGGGTGACACCAACCAATAAGCTTGTAGCCCAGATGGAATACAAAGGGGAAGTAGTTGGAAGTCTCACTTTTGCTTCTTCAGAGAAGCTCCAGTCTTCACTATCACCTTTGGACATCCATCACCAAGCTTCCAGTGCAGACTCTTCAATCTTCCTACACAGATCCTTCAGTTTCGTGACAGGGACTACTGTGAGATTCTGCAGTGAGCTCCAGGCTTTTTACTTTTGACTGGATCCTCCAGCTTTCCAGTGCACAGATGGCCCTTTGGCCCTTTTGCATTCTTCCACACCTAACTCTGCAGTTGGCCATTGCAAATCTACTTTATAAATTTTAAACCTGTTATTATAGTGAATCCTAACTGATACAGCTTCAAAAACTAAATGTTTCAAAATCAATTGGGATAGTAATAAAAACTCCATGTTATATTTTATACTGTCTTTGGTGCACATTATATTAAAAGATACTATTAGAACAAAGCGTTGAAAACCTTCTGTCGGTTGTTACACAGGAGTCATAATCCTTATTTCATTTACAACTTTCTAATGATGATTGGAATATATTATCTGTTTCAATATAACATAGGACTATTTCTTTAACATTTCATAAGAAAAAGGATTAATCTGTCCTTAGCTCTTCTGTGATCTTTATTCAGTTGCTTTAAGTGAAACAACCAGTTGGAACTTTAGAATATTGTCACTGGAGAAGGTGGGAGCATTTTCAATTTGATGGCATAAAATTATGGGAAAATAATTTGGTTTATAGGCATGCACAGCAAGCATATGAATATGGGAGACTCAGCTATGGTTTGATTAAGATTTGGTATCAGAGGATGTCTGATGTTAACTACAGGTCATAAAATCTAGGTAACAAATAAGAACAAAAGATTATAGTCACTATAGCCATGATTCTGGTTCTATAAGGCATGGCATAACTATGATTCCCCTTGAGCAAACATGGTTATAAGCAAAGAAAGCAAGGCATATAGATGACAGACAAATTCTAATCCCCAGCGTCTGGTGGGTTTACACTATTAATATCAAAATACTTGTAATTTGTGAAAACATAGATAGAGGTAGGAGATATTATGCTAAGTGAAATAAGCCAAATACAGAAAGATAAATACTGCATGATCTCTCTTACATGTGGAAGCTAAAAACAGTGAACTTGTAGAAACAGAGAGTAGAAGGGTGTTATAAGGGGTCAGGGAGTGGGGGAAATGGAGGTAAGTTGATCATAGGTATAATTTTACAGTTATGGGATGAATAGGTTCTGGAGCCCTAATGTGCAGCACAGTGATTTTAGTTAATAATAATGTATTGTGTACATGAAATTGGCTTGGAGGATAGATGTTAAGTATTATCACCACATATTTTAAAAAGTTATCTATGCAAGGTGATAAATATGTCATTTAGGTTGACTGTGATAATCATTTCACAATTAATACATATTTGAAAATATCACATTGAACACCTTGAATATATCTATATCTATCTATCGAGATATATATATGTCAATAATATCTTCATAAAGCTGAAAAAGACCAAAGAATTTTTCTCCCTAATCAGAGCCAAATAGGTTGGACCAAACAAGGTCCCAGGTATGGTAAAGGGCATCAGGAACTTTAGTTGGATGGTTGTATATAATGGATAGGTCATGACACTTTAAATGTGTAAGAGGCACAGTATAGAATGTGGCACTTTATACAGAAGTCATGCTTTTTGTCTCCTGACCTTAACTACTTTGAACCAACTGTTTCAAATAGATCACAGCTCAGTTTGTCCCTTGGCAAATGAGAGAGTTAAAAGACTTCGTAAGGTAGAAGAACTGTTCAGTAGAGTTATTCTATGTTGAACAGTGGATAAGGAATCAGTCAAATAATCAGACCCTTTCTCCTGTATAGCTTGAATATAAGCCATGTATCTTAGAACTTACCATTAACTGGCTTGTCTGTGTCTCTCTTCTTATTCTGACGTCTCAATTTGGAACATCTTTTAATCTTCCACACTGGTGAAATCCCAAATTTTAAGGCTTATTTCAAAATGTCCTCTCTTCTGTAAGCCTTCCCTTAACATTTAAGTAGATTTAGTTCCATCCTCCTCTGTTTATTTTCTGACTTCTACCCATAGACTCTAAATTCCTTGAAGACAGAACTGATATGTATTTTATTTATTCTTATTTCCCAACAACTAACATAATGTTTGATATAGTAATATAAATAACTAATTTAATAAAGCATATTATATTCCTAAAACTATTATAAATACCCAAAATATATTAATTTGTCTCATCTTCATAACAACTCTATTATGTAATTACTGTTATTAGTGATGAGGAAACCAAAGCACAGAAAATTTAGACTTGACCCAAAGTCACACAGATTGTAAATTTCAAGCAAGACTGGATTTCAGGTGATCTCACTTCAAGATTAGCAGACAGTCAATAAATATTTTTGTTGTGCAAAAGAATGCCACAATAGAAAGGAAATTTAGAAATTACTTTAGAAGATCTCTTTTCATAAATGAAAAGACAATTGCTGAGAAGTAAACAAAGAGAGGGTTAGTTGGTTAGTAAAAAAAAACAGAATTTAAAATTTTGATTTTTAAGTTTTTCTATTATTCCATGTTACTTTCCTCAAATCTATCTATAAAAACATTTAAAATGGTTTCCAATAACCCATCACACTTCTCTCTCATTATCTGAACGAATTCAATTTTATTTACCTGAATTAAAATTTGTCAAAAAAAGGAAAAATATGAGATCACCTCTATTTGTTAGATGAAGGTCCTTCTGTCCTTGCAATAACACTTATTAGGCATGTTTTCATTCAAATGCAATTAGGGTCACTGTTTAAATCACAAATCCATTTTGATGGATCATTACATAAATTCCCTGCTGACCACAATGATAGATGATGTCCATATCTCTACTTACCCCCACAAGAACTATTATTTTATTTCATATCTCTATGTCTTTTGGTAGACTTTTCTACATGACCTTCCATTTTATTCTCCAATAGTTTCTTCTGTTTTTCCTTTTGTCTGTATCCCAGACCTGTGTACTTTTCTAAAATGTCAAACCCAGGAACCTTAGTATTCTATTCAGTTTCATTTCAATTTGACATCTGTCATCCATGGATAACAAGAGTCATTTCTCATGCTAAAATGATTGGATTGACAGTAATTTTTCTCCTCTGTGTGAAAAACTGACCAAGTAAATTATTTTCTTCTCTCATTCAAATGAGGTTAAGAATGAGTGAATCTCCGTGTCTTGGAAAAAACCAATGGGTTTTTCTCACGGGTATGTATTTCTTGTTGAGGTCTGGCTGACGCTTAGACACTGAGTGTGTCTATGTAGTAATATTTTGTTATTTTGCAGGTAGAAGCAAGATAGTAGAAGTTTACTGTGCTCTAGAAAAAGCAATAAATCCTTCAGTGTTCATAAATATAGAACAGTAAAAATAATTCCCCACCAATACGATATTTTCTTTCAAAATAATGAGGCACAAAAAACTAAACTAAATTTTGTGAACAGGGGAAGGAACTCAGCTATGTTTGAAAGTAAATTCCAGCAATAATTTACTTAAAAGGAGTTCCTCAGCTAAATCTCAAAGTCTACAGAAAAGTTATTGGTTACCAACTGTATTCTCTTACTCTTTCAGAGCCCCAAAATAGGAAGTAAGAGAAAACCCAGAGTGACAAACTCCACCAATGCTGCATCTAGAATCTGAAAAGTTTTGTTAATCTGCTGTTGAAGTAACTTGCTTAGTTACCTAAGAAAATTGCACATTTAATTTCTTTTTTCTGTTTTAGTTTTTTCTTTGACTTTTCTCCAGTAAGAGTATAGACATTTTTACCTAAGAACCTCAGAGTCTAGCAATATAAGAAGGAAGCATGTTGTTACTTATTCAGGTTGGAGGTCATTTCTAGAACAATGGAAATTTATCACCATGTCACTCACAGCCTTCACCCATCAAAATATATCTTTCACATAGAATTTCTTGCCACAATAAATTTAAAAGGTGTATATTCTAGACTAGAAATCACAGCAATCTCACACTTGACCTTAGCAGATAATTTGCAATGCATAGAGATGATTTGAATACATGTCCCAAAGAGGACCTCATGAAGGAAATTCAAAGCTATTCTGACACAGCAATAACTAATGCTAGCAGAACAGGAACTTTGTCACTGTGGCCAATCTTTTTATAAAGCAAAGTATATACACAATATATCAAGTTTGAATTCAGAAAAATTTTGAAAACATACAAAATACCACATCCTTTGAATGAATATGACCATTTTCAGTTAAAGTGGAAAAATATTTGCTACTATTTTTATTATTTTTTTCGACTTTTAGAGTTCAGACAGTTTCAGTCAAGTTCAAAAACTATACAAAAAGTCAGATACAAAGTGATGGTTCAGGGCCAGTGATATAGCTCAGCGGCATAAGTGCCTGCCTGGCAAGCGCGAAGTCCTGAGTTCGACTCCCGGTACCCACATACAGAAAAAGGGCTGGTGATATCGCTCAGTGGCACGGGTGCCTGCTGGCATGCGAGGTCTTGAGGTCGACCCCCGGTACCCACAAAAAAAAATAAAAAATATAAAAAGCGAAATGATGGTTCACAAATAAGTCACCACATGTAAATCCTAAAGGACAAGGTTTAGGTGAAGGATTTAAAACTTACTGAACAGATGCATTTCCTCCTATGTGTTCTGTTATACTGTCCATATTTCTATGCTTAGAGCAGGGATTATTATGCCTCATTCAACTTAATCTACATCAATCCTATAAACCCAAATTTTTCACAGATTTTGGTGATCTCCTGATGAGATAAAAATTGTCTCTGAATGCTTTTCCAAAAATGTACCTATTTATATTATCAGTCACCATTTATCCCCTATGAACTCATATTAACCTTCCAACGTCCATAGCATATTATCGCCCTGTGAAATCTTCCCAACTACCAAGTATTCCATGTACTCTTCCTCTGCTGGCTTCTGTGTATACCTCTATTGCAGCATGTAGTTCAGTGTGTATCATAAATTTCATATAACATATTTCTGGTAGGAGAGAAGAACAGTGACTGTTAATTGTGATTGTCAATTGGATTAAGTAATGCTTAGTAGATTAGTAAAGCATACCTCTGTGTATTTCTGTGGCTTGTTACCAGAGATGATTGGCACGTAGGGCAGCAAAATGAGGGGGGAGACCCACCCTGATTATAAATGATAGCAGCCAATAGGCTTTCAGACCAGATGGAGTGAAGAAAGAAGAAAAAGAAGGTGGCTTGCATTCATAAAGCTCTACTTCGCTTAAGCAGGAACATGTTTTGCTATTGCCATTGCTTGTGGAAATCAGACTCCAGTTTTTCATTTAGCCTTTCAAGGTAGATTACACCAGACTCTCCAATGAGTTTCCAGGTCTTCGGTCTTAGATTAGTGCTGCATTCTCCTTTTAAAATTTTTTTTATTAATACATGTTTGCAGTTCATGACTACATACGTTGTGGGAAGTTAGTACATGTACAGAACACATCTTAATTATTTTCATCCCCTTCCTTTCCCCTCTGTCTCCACTCCCTCCAGCTCTAGGTCCACTTCCCATTTGCAAAAGAACTCTCTCTCTATTTCTTATTATCTATCTTTTATTTTGCTCTATATTTATGTTTTGGGTTTCTCATATAAGAGAAAGCATGTAATATTTAAGTTCATGCAACTGATTTATTTCACTTAGCATTATTGCCACAGAGTGTATCCATTTTTCTACAAATAACTCGTTTATTCTTTTTTATGGCAGAGAAGTAATCCATTGTGTATAGATACCATATTTTGTTTATCCATTTTTTCTGTTGATGGACATATAGGCCACTTTTAAGATTTAGCTACTATGAGTTGTGCTGCTATAAACTTGGGTATGCATGCATAACGGTAATACAATGAAGTTAACTCTTTCAAGAAGACACTCAGAGAGGTAATAGTTGGGTTGAATGGAATTTCTAGTTTTAGTTTTTGAGTAATCTCCATACTTGATCAGTAGTTTCCAGCTTCTTGGACTGAACAACCTGTTCTAAAGACCACAGATGACCATAGTGTATTCTCCTGCCTCTACTCTTGTAAGCCTACTTAATAAGTCTCTCTGCATAGTGATACAGATGTAGTAGTTATTCCGCTCTTCCCACAAATCCTAAGCAATACAAGAATAAAAATGAACCTCCAACCTGTCTAGAGGAGTAAAGTGGCTTTACTCACCATGAAATTTTTTTAATTAAGTTTTATCTTATAAAATTCATGAAACATTACATGTTACATCATAAGCCAGTTCACTATAATATTAAATATTATTTTTAATTACACATCATCAATAAAATTGACTGTAAAAATGAATTCTAGTACAATTTTGTGTTGCCTTTGAAACATAACTGTACACATTCAATTTGAGAAGCATTTTTTTGGATCCTCATACAATAGCAAAGCAATATGTATATAAAACACCATTATGCTGTAAAAAAAAATGTAGAAGAAAATCCATAGCCCTAAACATATATATTAAAAAATTAGGTTTTCAAATCAATGATATCAGTTTTTATTTTGAACTAAAAAAAAGCCAAATAGGAAAAAAGGAAAAATAATAAAAATTAAAGAAGAAATCAAGATATAAAATAGAAACAGAGAAAATCAGCCAAACAAGTTAGTTTATTTAAATGAATAAATTAAAATAAATGATCAGCTAGACAAAATAATTAGCAAAAAAGAAAGAACACAGATTATTAATATCAAAAATGTGAGTGGTGGCTATAGACTTTGCAGATACCGAAAAAATAAGACAGTGGGGGGATGGTAGTGTACACCTGTAATCCCAGGATTCTGTGGTTCTGATGCAGGAGGACCAGAAATTCCAGCCCAGCCTGGGCAACTTAAAGACTTGGAGAAACCCTCTCTCAAAATAAAAAGTTAAAAGGGCTTGGAATTCGGTTCACAACAAAGGCCCTGAGTTCAATCACAGTTCTATAGTAAATGAATAAATAAATAAATAGCCTAAAAACAAAAGGATAATATTACAAAGAAGTTTATGATAATAAATTTGAAAATTTAGATGAAATGGGTAAACTCTTTGAATGACACAAGCTATTAAAAATCAAGCAGAAAAAAAAATACAGAACCTGAGAGGCCTTATATCTATTAGAAAATTGAACTGACACTAAAATATCTTCTGATTAATAATTCCAGGCTCCATTATGGCTTCACCGGTGAATTCTACTAAATATTTAAGAAAGAATACCAAATCTACAAAATCTACTGCAGGAAACTGAAGAGAAAACATCTGCCAACTCACTCTCTGAAGCCAACATCAACCTAATACCAAACCATAAAAAAGTCCAAGAAAAATACTTTATACCAATAATCCTCCTGAATATAGATGGACAATTTTAAATTAAATTTTACTAAATCATATAAAAATTTTTAAAAAGGACAATATGTCATAGCCTGGTGAAGTTTATTCCAACAATGCCAACTTGGTTTATTATTCAAAATCAATCAATGGAAATAGAGCTTTTGCAAATTGGAAGACCGAGAGATGGAAGAAGCAGGGAGGGAGAGAAAGGGTAGGGGAAAAAACAAAATTAAGAGGTGTTATGTACATGTACCAACTCCCCATCATAAATGTAATCATTATGCACTGCAAACACCATGTACTAATAAAACAAACAAAAATCAATCAATATAATTCTCCATAATAACAGACTGAAAAAATTATCATCTCAATATATTCAAAGGTATGTTTGTCAAAAGCCAATATTTGCTCCTGATTTTTAAATAAACTCTCAAGAAAACTATGAATAATAAGGACTTTCTTCAATAAGCTAAAAGTCATCTATTAGAAACCTACAGCTAGCATTCATCGCAGTTACTGATGAAAAAAAGAATGCATTTCTCCTAAGGTTAGAAATAATGCAAGTGTGTTTTCTTACACCATTTCTATTTAACATTGTACTGAATGTTCTAGATAGTGCAATGAGGCAAGAAAAATAAATTAAAAGTATTTATATAGGAGAGGAAAGAAGTAAAACTGTTCTTATTCTCACATGACAGGATCGTCAAAGTAGAAAACCTATATATTCCACAAAAATTAGTTCTGTAACTAATTAGTGAATTTATTGAATTTGAAAGATACAGAATCAATAAAAAATGGATAATATTTTTATATACTAGAAAAAACAATAAGAAATAACAGTTTTGTTGATTAAAAAACGGGTCAGTAGTAAAGGGTAGTCTTTATAAAAAAATATATTGGAACATTTAAACATCCATATTCAGGAATGAATGAAAGAAAAATAATCTTAATTCTTTGCAACATAGAAACAAATTAACTCAAAATGATCAAAGGAGTAACTAGGATTGTTAAAAGTATAAACTTCAAAAAATAAAATAAAAAATGGGCAGGTTTGACATACATAGCACCAAAGAAGATATAATAAGCACATGAAAAAATGCTCAATATTGTCAGTTATCAAGACTATACCAATCAAAACCACAATGAAATTTCAATACACACATTTTTATAGCAATTTTTTGAAAAAATACGTCCATACTAAGTGTTGCTGAGAATGTGGAGAAACTGAAACACATGTACTGCCATGCGAATATGAAAATAGCACAACCATTTTGGATAACATGTTGGCAATTTCCTGACAAGTTAAAATACTCCCATCATATGACTCAGCCTTTCTACCTCTAGGTTTTTATCCAAAAGAAGCAAAACTGGATATCTACACAAAGGCTTGTATGTAAATGTTCATAGTAGTTTTGTGTATAATAGACAAAGACAGGAAACAATCCAAATGTCCACCGATAGTGGACATTGAATTGAATAGTGGAATTGAATAAATAATGTGGTGTATATCCATAAATGGGATGCTATTCATCAATGAAAAGGAATGAACTATCAATACATACAAAAAATTGAAAAAAAACTCAAAATAACTTTTGCTCAATGAAAGAAGTTAATAAAAGAGTACATAATCTGATTTCAAGTATGAGAACTTCCAGAAAATGCAAACAAATCTATCTTAATAGAATTTTTGCTTAGAGAAGGGAATTGAGGTGAGACACAGAAAATGTTTAGGGGTGAATGATATGCTAATTATCTTGATCATAATGGTAATTTCTTGGATGTATATATATGTCAAAATTTATCAAGCTATTCACTTGTAATAATATGAAGTTTACTTCATTAAGCATTTAAAAATTCCTTTCCAGTGATACATACTGTTCCATTATGTGTCAGTTCATTATAAGAATTAACATATTATATGAAATTTTTTGCTGTGTAAAAGTGATGCCCAATATATTTCCTTAAATTTAGCCTATATTTTGGTATTCATTTTGCAATACTCCTGCATGGATTTTGTTTCAGAACTATAGTTTCCCTATTAATCACAAAGCAATATCCTGTTACAATAAAACGTGAGCTCTGTGAAGACAAGGACGCATTTGTTTAATCGCTTTGTTCTTAGCTCCAAGCACAATGACTGGCACATAGTAGAAAACTAATGTTAGTCAAATGGAGTAGAGTCTCTGATACTGTTTTTTTTTTTTTGTAGTATATATGTGATATTGAACAACAATCATAAACTCATTCTAGTGGTATTGCAGCTGAAGATGTAAAACTGGGGGAAATCTTTCATTCTGTGGGTGCAGCTCTATTCCATTATTTGCTTCAGTTCCCTACGTGAATTCTCCTACACGCTTCTACCAAAATTAAATATGAGAAAATCTCTGATTACCTTAGGTTCAGCTACCCTGTCTAACACTTAATGTCTGTGTGGTCTCGAACAGTTAAATTGACATCTGAGTCTAAGTTCCTTCCTTGTAACTTGAAGATATTAATACATATTTTTAGGGTTGGGTCCATAACAAGAGTCATAATAAACAGCCAACAAATACTAATTCCCTTCCCTACCTAGGTCCAATTTACACAGCTCCTGCATTAAAATTTGCCCATCGATTGATTCTTTTCTGGACACTGTCTTTGTTTGTAAGACGTTGAGTCATATAGATTAATAAACAAATGTCTAATAGTTAAATAACATTTTCCAGAGAATGCACTGGTTATTTATAGGAGAATGAAATATAGTAGGCATTGGTTGATATGAGGAGCAATGTGTCCACACATTGCTCTAGACCTTACACTGTACACACAGAAAAATGTATTAGAGTTCTAACTTTGCTCAGAGTTGGCCTTGGCCTCTGCACGTATCTCATGCTCAAGGACTTGCTTCTTGCTCTATAAGATCTCACTCTTTAAAACCTATTTTTCTCATGTTAGTACAACCCAAACCTGAACCTCATTATCCTTGAATACAAATGTATTTGCTGCACTTAATGACTATATTCTGTGTACCAGTACTGTCCTAAGCACTTTGCATATGTGGAGTATTTAATTCTCACAACAAATTTTTGGCTTAGGAACTGTTATAATCCCCATTTAACACATGAGAAAATAAAACTAAAAATCACAAAGATAGAGATAGAAATTTTAGTAAGTCATGTTTTAAAATTAAGCAAAGAATTAAAGAATTGAGCCTGGGTAAAAGTCTACACTCTTAATCCTTATAAATAAATGATGTACTTAATTATAGTTAAATTTGAATTAATCGCAACAGCACTTACTGATGATTTAGGTCAGTGTCCCTTTTGTCAGGAGAAAGAAGCACATTGAGAAATTTAAGCTCCTGTTGTAGAATTTATTTAGACAAAATTTTCAAGAAAATGGGCCTCTGGGTCCTACAAGTTCTTTATTCAAAAAAATATGTAATTAAAGGGATAAAATAGACATTTATACTTCAAAAATATCCACAAACAGAAGAGCAAAAGAAATATATTTCTTTTGTTGTTTCCAACCTTCTTGTCACAAGAGTATTAAATTAACCAGAATAGCCCTTTATCGTGCAGTCTACTTAGCTGGGATTTTTCTATAAATTGCCATTTCTGCATATCCGTATGTTAGATACCAAGTAAATAAACTATCTGGCTATGGAACAAATAATTTCCATTGTTTATTTGGAGAACAAACCAGACAATATTCTTTAAGAAATAATGTATGATGAGTTGACTATACAGTATAATGAAAAATGCACAATATATTTATAATGAAATGCACACTCACGTAAATATATAATGAAACAAAACACATGTAGAAATCATGTAAAATGCAGTCACTATTTGAATAGGGGGTAACAGTTGCTAATATATTCCTGCCATTTCTGACAATTATATCATCATAAACAGAATTCTGAAACTCAAATATTTAGAAATACTTAGAGATTGTTACAGATCAGAATTACTCAATGTGATGTAAAACATAACAGAATTACATAACACAATACTCAATTCAGTGTTACTCAATAACAGAATAGAATTAATGTGATATAAAAGATAGTTTAATAAACAATCAATTAAGAATGTGGCTTGTTAACACTTGGATACTGAGGAACAAGCAGTAAAATTGGGGTTGTTCGGCTCAAAATATTTGATGAGGTGATTCCATAATTGACATTTGAACCAATAAAAATCTGTGAAAAGGCAACATTACCAACTTGAAATGCATTTGCTTAATTTCCCAAGACTTGTTTTATGTAATGTTTAAAGTACGGGCTCGTTGGTGGCAAAAAGAGTTAATGTGTGGTCTGAAAAAATGATTTTGCAAAGGATCAGACAAAATGTTGTTCATAGAACACATACACATACATAAACAGGCTTACCTGTAAAATGATCCCATGAAATGGAAAGTCTCATATAATGATTTTAAAGAAAACTCTCATGAGATTAAGAGGTTGAGCTTTGAAAATTCTCTTAGATTGTCATGTTCCTTACAGGAAGGAAAATCACTGGCCACATTTCTCTTAACAGATATCAAATGATCAAATACATTTGTATTGTAATATAATTTTTCTCTCCCTTTGCCTTTATTTTCATCCCTATATTGCTTTTATTTTACCCAATAGTGGTAATTTGCATTAAGATTAAGGGAACATACATTGTTTTATTTTCTTCATGTCGTTCTTTGAGTGAGCCTCAAATTTATTGTAAGAAGATGAAATAAACAAAGTGAGAAAAGCAGACTTTTGTATGTGAAGTATGTGTGTATGCATTTGTATAAAAAAGAACACAAACCCCCATGTATGTGTGTAGGCTCAAAAAAGCCATGCCATTAAATTATCTACCTACTCTGTTCATTTATTTTGCTATATTCCTGTTGAATATATTACTTTTAGCTAGATGATGAAGATAGCTATTTTAATTGTAAAAAACTGAGATAAATCCTTGTTTGCATGGACAAAGAGATTTTTTCATAGCATCTTAATGTAATCCATCAATATTTGAGAGCCTAAATTGTGTGTCCAATGAAGTTAATCATTCAATCTTTCAAAATCAATCATCTAATCCTGTTGATTTCCTTCTCTGATTGCTACCAGACTCTATTTAAAAACCTATTATATTGTGTGATATTAAAAATCTTTGGATCCTACTTTAAATGAGTTATATGATATGAATATTATGTCAATAGAATTGTTTTTTAAAATCTATTTAGTCAACATTATACTGACTATTCATTGAATATTTATCATATACTAAGTACTTTGAATATGTTGAGCCTTTTAATGTCACCCTTATAACCTATTTATAAGTAGGGTTATTAACTCCAATTTCACAAACAAAAAACCTGAGGTTCAGAAATATTAAGTAACTCATCCAAGATTGTACAGCTAATATGTGATGAATTTAGGATTCCTCTGGGTCTGTTTGACTGCAAATCATCTATTCCTTTCATATCACCAGGTTGCCTCTGTGCCTAACAGTAGGTTGACCTGATGATTTCTTAAAGTTACTAGAAGATGAAATTTATGAACTTTTAAATGTATCTTCCAATTCCTTAGAATCTAGACTTTAGTTTATGGCTACGGACATGAAGGAACAATAATAACTTAGGAAAACCCAGATTTCCCTGAATCTAGGATATTCATTGCAATCCACTCTTCAAGAAGGAGACTTCAACTCATACAATGACAATAAGTATTTTTCACTTACATCTCAAAAAATGTCAATGGGGAAACATTTCTCACTTAACTGATGTATTGGAAGGTGCCTTATGTACAGGATTTGTTGAGAGTCTCCCACACATACACACACACACGATGCTGCTTTTTTCTTCTCACTGTCTTGATTTGTCTTGAAAATTATCTTTTTTTTTCTGAATATGGACATTATTTTTCTTTCAGCTTGGAATTCGAGATTTTCTAAAGGATGTTATCTGATAGAAAATTTGACTAAATTCCTAGGTAGAGAGCTTTCAACTCTAAGATACTGTGTTGGGCATAGGCCAATGATTGCTGATCACAAATTCAAATTGTGAAGATTTTTGTACCTTTGCAAAAGCAGAAAAAAACAGGAGAACTCAAAGACCTTAGGTCATATTTGTTTGATTAATTCAGAAAATGGTAGAAACAATAAAATAAATAGCAAATCAAAGTTATTTTCAAACTTCCCATTCAAGTTCATATTATTTTCAAATACATGAATTTTGTATTAGTTTGTATTGTATGGATTCAAGACAAACTTTGTCTCTTAATTAAACTACCATCATAGCTACCTACCTGGATCTGCTGTTTTTTCTCTCAGCATGTTACTCTCCAGTCATTTTGCAGCACTAATGAAGTTAGACTGTTTTCCTGGATATTGAATAGAAACAAGTTCAAAATAATACTTTGCATTTCTACTTTCCACTGACCTATTAATTTCTAGTCTTCCCCATATCAGAAAAATGCCAATGCTATATACAGTTACTGATACCAGAAAGACAGGTGTCACACTACTATCAATAATCTAATACACTAGTAAGTTAAAGAAATTTTACCACTACCCAGACTTCTTCACTTTTCTTTACCTACACTGTTATCACCTCAATGTAGGCCCCCATCATTCACTGTCTGAATCATTACAATAGACTACTAATTGATCTCATTGTTGCGTTTACATCACCCCACATAATGTAGAGTAGTCAGTGATACTGTGTTTTTGGTACTTAGATCTTCGTTCTCCAATGAGTAAAACTATTTGAGAATAAAACACAAGCTTCTTATCAGGGCCCTCTATGATCCATTGCCTATCTACCCCTCAAAATCATCTTAAATCACTCACCTTCAAACTTGCTATGCTCTAATCACATTGAAATCTCCATTTTTCTTATAATAATAAGCATCCAGTGGTCTTTAGGGCCTTTTACATTTTATCCTATCTGACTAGTTCTTTGTCTTCTATTTGGTCTCAACTTACATGACATTTGCAATTCATGACCAACAAACCAGCTCTCTGGAATGCTCTGAAGGATATTTTAGAAAGAGATGAAGATCACAAATCCAAGATAACCAGTAGAAAGAAGCCACCAGGCAGGGTAAGTAATTAAACAGAGGGGAAAGACTGGGTACCAACAACAGGAAAATAATATGAGAAGGATAAGCCAATACATATCAGTTATAACCATCAATGTAAATGGTCTCAATTCAGCAGAACAATCAAAGTAGCATTCTCTACCATTGAAATATCTTTAGAAGCCCCTTTTTACAATAATTAAACATGCCATTTTTCACTATTAAAAAATTCACAACTATTTGATCACTACATCTGTTGACATTCCCCCCACTCTCCTTTTTTTATTTTTCAATTATATTAGTACATGTTGGCAATTTATAAAGTTTACAGTCATTTTGAGAGTGGTTACATGTACATATTACAGCTTTTTTTTTTTTCCCAATTTAGTACTTCTTTGCAGTACATAATATTCACATTCAACATGAAGGGGTTGGGCCTTCCTCATAACACCTCTCAATTGTTTTTTGCTCTTTTTTCCTTCCCCTCACTCCCCCTTCCCTCCATCTCTCTCAGTCTCTCTTACTAAAGATGTATCTCCCTATTTCCTATTATCTGTCTTTTATTTTTTCTTTATTTATATTTTGGGTTTCTTGTGTAAGAGAAATCATGTAATATTTAAGCTTCTGTGTCTGGTTTATTTCACTTAATATTCTGGTCTCATAGTGTATCCATTTTTCCACAAGTGACTCAAGTTTATTCTTTTTTATGGCAGAGTACTACTTCATTATGTATAAAAACCACAGTTTCATTACCCATTCATCTTTGATGGCCATATAGTCTGCTTCCACAATTTAGCTATTATGAATTGTGCTGCTATAAACATTAGTATTTATGTCTCACTGTAATATGATGTCTTTATGGAAGATACCTAGAAGAGGAATTGCTGTGTCAAGTGGAATTTCTATTTTTAGTTTTGTGAGGAATCTCCATACTGCTTTTCATAGTGGTTTTGCTAGTATACATTCCCACAAACGATGTAGAAGTGTTTCTTTTTCCCCACAGTCTTACCAGCATTTTTTATTTGATTTCTCAATGATAGCCATGTTTCCTGGACTAAGATGAAATCTCGGTGTTTTTTTTTTCAATTAGCATTTCTCTAATGGCCAGAGACGATAAACATTTTTTCATGTGTTTATTAGTCATTTATATTTCTTTTTCTGAGAAGTGTCTGTTCATTTCTCTTGACTATTTTTTGATTCAGTCTTTTATTTTTTGGGAGAGTTTAATTTTTGTGTTCTTTATATATTCTAGATATTGGTACTCCATCTGAGGAATAAGTGGCAAAAACTGTTTTCCCATTCTGTAGGTTGTCTCTGTTGGTTGTTTCCTTTGTTTTGCAGAAGTTTTAAATTTGATATGATTCCATACATTATACCTGCACACACTCTCCTGCCACAAGTTATTACTTAATTGTTATGTATCTTTGGTTCACCATTATATTTCCAATTTTTAGCAGAGAGCCTAGAATAGAGTAGGTCTTCAATACATAATTGTAGAAAGACATTGCCAATTTACTCAGTCTACCATAGGAAAAATGTACCATATTAAAGCTTGGAGAAAATAGGGACAGGAAGAGAACATCAAGAAAAGCAAACTTGCTGGGTGTGGTGACGCACGCCTGTAATCCCAGCACTCAGGAGGCTGAGGCAGAAGGGTTGCTGCAAGTGTGAGGCCAGTCTGGGCTACAAAGTGAGTTCAGGCCAGCCTGAACTGCAGAGCAAAACCCTGTCTCAAAAAGACAAAAAAAGGGAAAAGCAACCTTTTTGAAATCATCCAGCTGCTGAGCTGCTGAACTTCTCTCCTTTGGGAGAATGAAATACTATACATCAACTTCCTCAGCTATGAATAATCTTCTAAGACTTCTAGACTCTTGCAGGTAATCCAGGTCAAAGATACACAACTGATTCTTTATAGGAAGGTAAGATTTTTTTTAAAAAGAAAATATGATTGCAACTTACATAATTTTTTTGCAATATACTTATATATTCTGTAATTCCTCCTTATTCTTCATGGCTACAGTGATTTGTAGCAAGACAAAAATTCAAGAAATAGGTCCAAATCACAAACACAACTGAGGGTGGAAGGTTGGTTGTACAAACCGAAATATCAACAGCTTAAAGATTCTTGGAGCAAAGAGCAAATGGGTTCCTTGATGAACATTAATTACTGAATCAGATTCTACCATTGGTTACCAAATTCAGAGAATAAATGGAAATAAGTAACTCGGGCATGAAAGCCTATCTGCATGACCTCAATTATAGACTATTTTCAATTTTATATTTTGTTATTTTAGTATACATAATGAATTAATAAACAGACAAAGAATTATCTACTTTTAACACATCATACATTACTGATACCTGAATGAGGTACGTAGGAGACAGATTACTGTGAGCCTTTTATGCCATCGTCAATGCTTACATTATATTTCTGAAAATTGTAAGGCATGAGTGATGGCTTTTAAGTAGAGAAGTGATGAAATAAAATTTTCATTCATGTTCTCTTTAAAGCTGAATTTCAGAGTAGTAAAAAGGGTGGACTGGAGAGGGCAGAACAAAGTAATTTGGAGACTTTTCACATATTGTTGTTTTCAAATGATACACAAATCTCCTGGTAGGAGCAGAGCAGAGAGGATCAATTTGAATGATAATTAGAAGGTAGAGCCAGATGAGCCTGCATTATATAGGGATTGGGTGCAGTAGGGGAGGAAAAGGAACATGTCAAAGGTCCCTGCTGAGGTTAATGGCAGGATCATTTTCCCCACTTAAAAGCTATTGGAGGAGGAGCAGGTCTGGGTAGGAAGATTATTCTGGATATACTGAATCTATAGGCCCTAGGAAATAGAGAAAAGAAGTTGCATGCTGCTTTATATTGCATTAAATTTTTCCCTTCTAACTTTCTCCCATGGAATTATAGGATCACAGTCTCCTATAGAGTCCAATACACAGAATGTCACTGGGCAGGTGTTCAAACATAGTTTCTGACTTGATTTGATTTGCATATGCACTACCTCAGGCCACCCATAGCAGCCACCTGGACAAGGAAAACAGGAAGGAAGTGTTCATCTAGCTTGATAGAGCAGGGCTGCAATCTGCAAATTATCCCTTCTGTCAGCTAAGTTCCTTGAGCTGCTGAGCAGATGCCTGGAGAAAAGGTGGGCTTATATAGTTTAAAGAGGCAGTTTGGTTGTCATGACTATGAATTATGCTGCAGCAGAGCTGCCTTTCCTAAACTCACTCATTCCTTCTCTGGAGCTGTGCTATGGCCAAGACACATCTGTGGCCCTGAAAGGAAAATGAGTGGAGTAGAGATAAAGAAACTAGCTATTTCTTCACTGAAAATTTAAATAATAGGCAAAGCAGTTCTTCATTGCTGTACCCAATTACGGCACAGCCCAATCAGCTACCATTTGTTGGAGTAAATGGACTATTTAGGGTGGATTTTAAAATAGGGATTGCATCTCTTACTAAAATGATTTTTACTGTACAATAGTGCCATATTGTTGCTGTATTTAAAGTACTCATTTTGAGCATGCAGGGACTGTGACAGCAATTTAGAAAAACTTTTCCACTTGCTACTTTATCATATATCCTTCAGAAGGGTGCATGCCCATTTTGTTCTCTGGAAAAATAAATAGATTCACCCGCAAGCAGTTAACCTGATTTTTCACACTTTTCAGCCCATTAGAAACACATTTTGCCTATGTCAGCTTCATCTCCAAAGCCACTATATGGTTCATAACACAAAGGTGGTCTTTCCACAAGGAACAAGTGTAATTTAGTGATTTAACCTCAAGACCAAACAGATGGCTTCAGGCTGGGGATATAGCTCAGGGGCACAGTGCCTGCCTGGCAAGTGCAAGGTCGTGAGTTCGATTCCCGGTACAAAAAAAAAAAAAAAAGAAAGAAAGAGATGGCTTCAAGTACCCCAATGGGAAACTGCAAAAATGCCATTCCCAGCAGAAGAAAGACAATGTCTATTCTGAGACAGTTAGGCAATATTTATTTCTTATGAGCCTCATCTTTGCCAGGCTGGACTAAGTCAGATGTATAGAATCCAAAAACCTCCTACATCAGGTTTTGAGCTTTGGAGACTGAGAAGAAGCACATAAAACCTAGTGTTGGCCCTGCTCTTAACTAGCTGTGTAACCTTGGGTAAATTACTGTATGTCTCCAGATTTCAGTTTTTCCACCTGAAAAATTATGGGGCAGGAAATGATGGTCTCCCTGTTTCTCCTAGAAGGAATGGAGATACAATTCTTAATCCCATATCTAGGCAGATGCCCACTTAATGGGGTTGAAAGACCTAACAAAAAAAATCTGCCCCAATTAGCTCTCATGTCAGTTTTTCATGCATCAATTCGAATCTGAATGTCAACTTGGCTCATGACATATTATATGACTCTTTAAAAGTAATTAAACCTCGGGCCGGTGAGATGGCTCAGCGGCTTAAGCGCCTGCCCGGCAAGCGCGAGGGCCCGAGTTCGACTCCCGGAACCCACATACGAAAAAAGGGCCAGTGATATCGCTCAGCGGCATGGGCGCCTGCTGGCGCGCGAGGTCCTGAGGTCGACCCCCCGGTACCCACAAAAAAAAAAAAAAAAGTAATTAAACCTCTCTGTATCTGTTTCCTCATCTGTAAAATTAGGCTAATTATAGTAACTGCTTCATTTGGTTGTTGTGCTCTAATGAAATAATGCATAAAAAACACTTTCTTTTCAGCACAGTGCCTTCACTTAGGAAGCACTCAAAAATATTAACTATTATCATCTGTTAAGGGCTTTCAGCATAATAAATGGATGATTACCATATGTACAATCTTGTATTGATATGAAATATGTTATAGTAAATTATCCTGCAAAGTATGGCCTTTGGATGTCATATATGAGACACCTTCCTTGTTGCAGAATTTGACATCCCCTTGCAAAATAAAAGAAAGAGAAACAAATAATTTTTAGTTCTCACTGGCTAATCAGGGTTTTCTTTTTTACATCTATGATGGCAAGATACACTTATTGATTTTTATTTTCACTTTCGGTAAGAAAGGCAAAGAGTAGAAAAAGAACCCTTTTCCTCACACCTGCCCTATTCTATCTGTAACCATCTAGGCAGATGGCTGCCTCTATTCTGTTTTGCTAAACATATTTCCGTAGAATTCATGCACAGAAAAGATAATCTTTGCAGCCAGTGTACAGTTTTCTATGTTACCTTCTCTAAAGGAAGACAAAATTGGACGTTGTCTATAAAATGAAGATGGGAGCCTCAGTGGCCAAACTTCCTTAGGAGTTATTTTTAAAATGAACTTTTTTGAAGTACCTTACTTCAGGCATGTGTTTGAATAAAGGTAGATTTTGCCTTGAATTTAAATGCCGGCAGTCAGATTCACCATGACTCTCTTAAACATCAATATTCCACAGTTACAAACATCACACACAGATTTTGAGCACATATTAAGCATGACTTTTTGACAATATGCATTCTATTATTTGTAAAATGCTTGAATATTAAGTTTTTACTGAGTAAATGAATAATCTTCTGACATTTCAGAAATCTGCTTAACCAGTTTTAAAAGATAACTCTACATTGTCTCATTTCAGTTACACAGACCCAAGTCCATTCACTCGGGGTGTTCTAATTGCAGTTTCTAGAGCTTCTATTCCAGCCAATAAATGTTTTGTTGCAGAATAAACAAAGTGGTCTTATGTTTTGGAAAGCCAATTTGAGGTTTTCTTATAGTACACTTTTTTGAATTATTTTTCCTTCGTGTTGATAACAATTTGACTCAAATAATATTGCCTGCTGTGGACTGCAGCATGGATTTTGAATGCCAGACTGCTTCACTCTGGATTAATTCCCTCATTTAGTGATAACCCATTTCCTGCCTCTTCAGCTAACATTTGTTAATATCTTCACTTAGCTTTCTCTTGAAAATGTGGGAGGCTGAAGGGAGAGCTCAAAGATCTTTCTTAACAAGGAAAGGTTGTTGAAGAGGAAGGACAGAACAGAAGATTTAAGCTGCAGTACGAAATGGAGGTGCTCTGAAAATAAGAGGCAAAGCATTTCAATTTTCTTCTGGTATAGAAAATTGACCAAAACATAAAATTGCATTATTTGAGTCTAGGCAGGAAAGAAGATTATCAAAAGTACCACTTGCAGGTGTACATTTATTAGTATGAAATTGACCTGCTATATTCTGATAAGAACTTGCTGCTCCTCTGGGAAAGGGACTTCAGATACATGCTAATCATTTGCTTAAACTCTTCAACAAATTCCCAGGGCACTTCTTCAGAGTTTGCAGATGTCTTGCATACCTTGAACTTTGATAAAGGTACCAAATTCTCTCCGGCTCATAATTACAAGAAACAGCCAATTGCTTAACTTTGGTGTCTTAGCCACAACTGATGTCTTTTTAATAGATCTGTTAACAAACAAATACTATTGGAGGTCCATACACACCAGTCTCATTTACAGAAGTATCTTAGTTTAGGGCCCCTTAGGATTAGCACGGTGATGAAGGCATCCACAGATCCTAATGTCCACAATCTAGAAAGCAGTCTAACTGTATAAAGGCATCATCAGATTAAGAACGTACAGTTATAATTTGCCAATAAAAATATTAAAGATAATTAGTAATATAATTTACAATAACATCAAAATATGAACTACTCAATGATAAAGCAGAATGAAGATACGCAAGACTTGTGCACAAAAATTACAAAATGTGGTTAAGAGAAATGAAAACAGTACTAAATTTTTTTAAAGAATGGGTTTTTTCTTTCTTTCCCATGTTAGTCTGGGCTCAGGCTTCTTTGGACTTCTTATTGGTGATAGAACACTGAATAGACACTAATAACCTTAAAAAGCCAGGTACACAAACTTATTAGCTTATGTAAAAATATTCCAGCAGCTTATCAACATTTCTGATTGAGCTAATGTCCTGTAAATTTAAATGCATTAAAAGCATTCCTATTATAAGAGATATCAGGTGCCAAAAATAGTGGATTTTTATAAAATACAAAAACAAATCTTGTGTCCCTGAGTTCATTCTTTTGCTAACTTGAATTTGGTACTTGGGGTACCCTAAAAATGAGATCTATTGGTACTGTCCCCAAGAAAATATCTGTTCCTGATGTCAAGAACAAAGGCAAGAGAAAAGGTACATACCTTAGAAAGAAGGTAAATGGGAATTGTGGAAGAGATGACGAATACGGTATATATAATCAAGTATAATCAAGTCTTTTCTAAGCAATTAGAGCATATGAGGGCCTCAGAAATACACTTTTTATTGCTCCTTGCTGGCATCCTGTACCCCTCACAGTCTGTTGTATTGGCAGACAATGCCTTTTCATTGCATATGGCAGGTCCCAGGAGGAACAATCTCAAATTTTTAAATGCTTTCTTTTCTTCTCTCCAGTAACCCTAACACTAACCATAACACAGATTCCTCTACCCAAGTCAAAACTCCTTCTCATCTAGGCTCTTGTTTCAGTACAAAAAAAAAAAAAAAAATTGGTTGGTATCATTCATTAATCAGAGATAACTATATTACACCTGAATTTGAAAAAAAATGTGCATTTATAAATCTCCAAAAATGGCATTTCATATACTGAAGTGTGGATAAGGGGACTTGGGAGGGAGAAATGTCCTGTCACAATTTATATTCAGTTCTTATTCTGTGTATATGTGATTGAAGCTTTGTTGCAGGAAAATAGTTTGTGAAAATGACAAGTCCATAATAAATTCTATTTTCCAAGCTGAATTATAGATGCTGGATTGAGGGATAGAATGGGGCTAAACTTTTGATTGATTTTCTACTACATAAACTATATTTTTCTGATTTTTTTTTCCAGAGAATTTTTATAATGGAGGGATCCCTGGTGCTTTTGATCTTATTTCCATTCATGTTTCCATTTTGATTCCTGAACACCAACAAATGGCTCTGGGACATAGGTTATAGTAGATTTTAACGTCAATCTTTTCTTGGTGAAAGTAGAAGGAAAGGTACAAAAAAAAATAAATAAATAAATAAATAAAGTAGGTACAGTTTCCATGAAAAGCAAATCCATTTGTTTATTTTATATATAAAATTTTGAAACGTTAATTCTTCTGTAAAACTAAAACACTAATATTAATGGTAGTATAGGTATTAAAGATAAATTATCCCTTCAGTTGTTTAAATGAAGAAGAGCTGATTATTTCTATTTAATTATTTTGGGATTCAGCCATTCAGGAATCATATGAAAAGATGGAGTGAAATATACTTAAAGAAGGAAACTTGAAGAAATAAACCTACATTTAAATCACCATCTTTTTCAATGCTTTCCAAATACATCATTTACTTTCTTACTCTATTCTTCACCTTGTTTTCTCATACATACCTAATATTTTGTTCTCATCTTGACCTATAACCTAGAAGTAGTTCACTAATACACAACTCCCAAGCTTTGCCAAATATATGAACATTTATTTTTTCTAGTTAAACAAAAAAGATAGCTTGGCTATGGTGTGGTTATTGAGGCTAATTTCTCCTCAGGAAAGTCTGGTACTCTTCCATCTGGAATGGGAAAGTTCCAAGTGGAATGTTTTGTATGTCCTAATATAAAGTCAATGCCCTAATATTCTCTTTTTGTTTCCAAAGTAAATATATCTCTTTCTAATCAGCAATACTGAATAACAGGCCAACAGCCCCCATTTAAAAAAAAAAGCACAACCTCCAAATTCAGTGCCATCCAACTAGAAGAAGTAATTTTTTGAAGAGTTACATAGAGATGCTATTCAGCCCATTCTCTCTTATAGATAATTATAGTATTTTCTCCAGACCTACCAGGAGAAATTTATCAGGACTTATGAATATATCAGTCAATAGTACTAGATGGAATTACTTCCATGTCCATTCACATTTCCAAGAAGCTCTTAATTGGCTAAAGCCAACTGGTATACCTCCATTGTCTGGAGAAATATTCATAACCCAGAGGTGAATAGATAAAAGAATTGAACTATTTATATGGTAAAAGCACTTGCTAAGGGTTTCTTATTTTTACTTTAATGTAATACAAGAAGGTATTAATGAAGAAAATATTAAAAAACACTCTTCTGTAAAAAAAGAAAATTTCATAACAAAATAATTAGGAAATAACAATGCTTACCGTATTGCATATTATGTTCTTAAAAGAATGGCCAAACTCAGTGTATAACTCATAGACAAAAAAAAAAAATTCTCTCTTGCAAAGAAGAAACAAACAAAACAACAAAACATTCTTTCAATGAACAAAAGAAAATAGTAATGTAAAAGAAGCGAATTAGCAAATATTTTTGAAACAACATAGCAGATAAATTGGGGAATTATTTGAACATCTCCCCACTTCCCATCTACCTTCTATTTTATATATTATATGTATATTATATATTATATATATCATAGACATTATATATTAGGTATTATATTTATTACACACATTACACATTATATATTATATATATCACATATTACATATTATGTACTATACATAATATATAATATTATATATCATACATTATATAAGCTATATATCATATATTATATGCATTATATATTATATATCATATATCGTATGTCATTTAGCATATATCATAGTATATATAGAATATATCATACATATGACATATCATACACTATGTGTCTTATATTACATGTTATATATTATATATCTTATATCATATATCATATATCACATTATATATTTTATATTATATGCCTGATATTATATATATATTATATATTATATATACATCATATCATATGTTATGCATTATATATCTTATATTATGAATTATATATTATAGATTATGTATTATATATCATATGTTATATATTTTATATCCTATATGTTATATGTTATATATTGTACATTATATAGTGTATGTTTTGTGTTGTATACTATAGATATTATATATATTATAGATTATACGTTATGTAATATATAATATTTAGTATAGGTACTGTATATGATATATTATATACACTATATCATATATAATATATAGTATATTTTATGTTATTCATTATATATGATGTATATTATATGCAATATATTATATAGACTATGTGCTATATGTAGTATATGTACTATATATATTATATGAGTTAGATATACCATATACATTATATATATTATTTATACTATATATTATATAGTATGTATTATATATTATATATTGTATTTTATATATCATATATTATATTTTGTGTTATATATGTTATGTATTATATATTGTACATTTTATGTATTATATATTTTATGTTATAAATTTTATATATTATATATTGTATGTGTTATATATGTTATATATGCTATATATTATATATTTTTGGATATATATACAATTTTTCTCATCTCATTTGTATATAATCTATATTGTATATTAAAATTATATTTATTATATATTTTATTTATATATATATAGAGAGAGAGGGAGAGAAAGGTAGAATTTCTCATACAAGTGATACCATGCAATATTTAAGCTCATGTGTTTGATTTATTTTACTAAACAATATGTTCTCAAGTTGCATCCATTTGCCTACAAATGCCTCAAAATTATTTTTCTTTATGACACTGTAGTACTCCATTGTGTATAAATAACACATTTTCCTTATCCATTCATCTTTTGATGAGCATTTATGCTGTCACCCAGACCTAGCTTTTATAAATTCTGCTGCCATAAATATGGATATGATTATATTCCTGTAATGTGATGACTTTAACTCTTTTGTTATGATACCTAGGAGAATAGCTGGGTCAATGGAGTTTTTATTTTTAATTTTTTGAGGAATCGCCACACTACTTTCTACAGAGGTTGTACATTCCCACTAACAATATAGAAGAAATTCTTTTTCCCCGCATCCTCACCAGCATTTGTTACTATTTGATTTTTTGATGATGGCCAGTTTTTCTGGAGTAAGATGGTAACTCAATGTAGTTTTATTTGCATTTATCTAATGTCCAGTTATGTTGAACTTTTTTTCAAGAGTTTACTGGCAATTTGTACTTTATCTGAGAAGGGTCTATTCTTTTTAGTTGCCCATGTTTTGGTTTACTCTTTTTTGGGGGGGTGCTCTAATTTTTTTTTTGCATTCTTTGTATAATCTAGGTTTTAGTTCTATATATGATGAATAGCTGGCAAAATTATTTTTTCAATTCTATACATTGTCTTTTCACTCTGTTGGGTATTTTCTTTGTGATGCAGAAGGTTTTAATTTGATATGATCCCATTTGTTGATTCTTGCCATTATTTTTTGTGCCATTGGTGTTCTGTTCAGAAAGTTCTTGCCTACACCTATGTCTTAAAGAGTTTTACCTGTTTTATCTTCCAGCAGATTAAGTGTTTCTGTTTTATCATATAGATCTTTGATACATTTTGATTTTAATTTAGTACATGGTGAGATATATGGATCTAGACTCAATCTTCTGCATGTGAATATCCAATTTTTCCCGTGACATTTATTAAAGAGGATTTCTTTCTTCCAGTGTATGTATTTTGCACCTTTGTCAAAAAGCAAACAGTTGAATATGCTTGGGGTTGTTTCTGCTTCCTCTGTTCTGTTCCATTGATCCACATGCCTGTTTTTGTGCCTGTACCATGCTGTTTTAATCAAAGTAGCATTGTACTATAACTACAAATCTGGGATTGTGACGCCTCCTGCTTTGCTTTTGCTAACAAAGATTGCTTTTGTTATTCTAGGTCTCTTCTGGTTCAATATGAATTTTATAATTGTTTTCTCTAGATCTGTGAAGAATTCTGTTGATATTTTGACTGAGATTACATTAAATATGTATATCAGTTTTGAAAGTCTAATCTTTTTTATTATATTTGTTCTGCCTCTCCAAGAACTGGAAATAATGTTCCATTTTCTGAAGTCCTCCTTGATTTTCTTTTAAAGAATGATATATTTCTTATTGTAAAGGTCTTTTCCTTCCTTGGTTAGATTAATGTCTATGTATTTAATTTTTCTTGATGCTATTGTGAACAGTATTGTTTTCCTAATTTCTTTCTCAGTGAGTTCATTATTAGTGTATAGGAACACTATTGATTTTTGTGTATTTATTTTGCATATTGCTACATTGTTGAATTTGGTTATTAATTCTAAGGGTATTTTGGTGGAATTTTGTTGGTCATGTAAGTAAAGGACCATGTCATCTGGAAATAAAGATACTTTGTATTCATCCTTTCCTATACCTATCTCTTGCGTTATTTTGTCTTCCCTGACTGGTCTGATTGAATTTTCAAGAACTATGTTGAACTGAGGATGGGAAAGGGTGGTGATAGTGCACATCCTTGTCTTGTCTGATTGTAAAGGAAAGCTTCCAGTTTTTCCACATTTAACATGATTTTGGTGGTGGGTTGGGCATAAATGGTTTTTATCAAATTGAGATAAGGTCCTTCTATGTATACTTTCTTCAGAGTTTTTAATATGAATGGATGTTGGATTTTGTCAAAGACTTTTTCTGCATTTATTAAGATGATCATGTGATTTTTGCTCTTCCTCCTGTTTATATGATGAATTAAATTTATTGATTTGTATATGTTGGACCATCCTTGGATTCCTGGGATGAAACCTACTTGGCCATGTTGTATTATATTTTTCGTGATTTGTTGCATTCTGTTTGCCAGTATCCTGTTGAGAATTTTTGCATTATATTCATTAATGAGATTGGCTTGTAGTTCTGTTTTTTGGTTGGATCCTTGTCTGGTTTAGGGATAAGGATAGTGCTAGCTTCCAACAACGATTTTGAGAGTATTCCTTGCCTCTTGATTTCATTGAAGACATTGAGAAGTATTGGTGTTAGGTCTTCCCTGAAGTTCTTATAGAATTTGTCCATGATTCAATCAGGTCTTGGGCTTTCCTTAGTTGCTAGGGTTTTTATCACTGCTTCAATTTCTTTGCTGGTCATTGGATTATTCAAGATTTTTAAATGTTCTTTGGTGAGATTTGGTAGTTAGTATGTATCTAGGAATCTCTCCTTATTTTATGAGTCCTCCAGTTTTTTAGCATATAAATTTTTGAAGTGGTACCTAACAATTTTCTGGATTTCAACAGTGCTCACTGATTTTTTGCCTTTTACATTTCTAATTGCATTGATTTCTGTCTTTTTTTTTTCCTTTATTTGTAAGATTGTCTGAAAGTTTGTCTATTTTGTTTATTCTTTCAGAGAATCACCTCTTCAGTTCATTCTCTGTATAATTTTTTAGTCTCTATGTTATTGATTTCTGCTCAGATCTTTTTAATTTTCTTCCTTGTACAAGCTCTGGGTCAATAAGGTTCTTGCTTTCCTAGGATCTTGAGGTGCATCACTAAGTTTTTTATTTGGGCTCATTCTGTTTTTCTGATGTGGGAGTTCAGAGCTATTAATTTCTCCTCATAGAACTGCTTTCATTGTTTCTCACAAATTCTGGTATGCTGTACTGGTATTATTTAATTCTAGGAACTGTCATTTCTTCTTTAATTTGGTCTTTGATCCACTGATTATTCAGGAGTGTATTTTTAAATTTCTGTACATTTACATAGTTTCTGCCGCTTCTTTTATTATTGATTTTTAGTTCCATTGCGCTATGACCAGATAATATGCCTGGTAAGATTTTTATTCTTTTGCATTTACTTAAGCATGCTGTATTAGCTAGTATGTGGTCCATTTGGGAGAAAGTACCATGTGATACAGGAAAGAATATTTATTCTGTTATTGTTGAGTGGGACACTGTGTAGATATCTATTGAGTCCATTTGTTCAAAGATCTGATTCAACACTGATATTTCTTTGTCAAATTTGTTTAGTTGATCTGTCTATTTGTATAGTGGGGTATTGAGTTCCCCCACTATAACTGTATTCATGTTTATCTGATATTTTATGTCTATTAGGTTTTTTTTTATAAAGTTGTATCCAGCATGGTTTGGTGTATATATATTTACAATTGTTATCATTTCCTGTTGAATAGTTATGCTAACCAACATGTAATGTCCTTCTTTGTATATTTTCATCAGCTTTAAGATTAAGTCCATTTTGTCTTTGAAAACGATAGGTATTTCTGATTGTTTTGGAGTTTCTGTTGCATAGAATATTGTTTTCCAGCTTTTAAATTTTAATCTGTGAATATTTTTGTGTTATATGGGTTTCTTGTACATAGCATACCATTGGATTTTGTTTCTTGCTGCTTTCTGCCAATCTGTGTATTTTGACAGATGAATTGAATCTATTCATGTTGATAGCTATAACTGATAGGTATTGACTAATTCCTGTCATTGTATTATTTACTTGTTGCTTTTGCTTTCTTTCCCTTCTGCATAATTGCTAGCCCTACTTGATGCATTCATTCTTTTTGATCTTTTGGCATTGTTATTTTCATTATCTCTTTCTAGAGTGTCCTTGAGAATTTTATGAAGTGTTAGTTTGGTGGTCATGAGTTTCTTTAGGTACTCTTTATCATGGAAATATCTTACTTCTCCTTTAATTTTGAAAGAATTTTTCAGGACATATTAATCTAGGTTAGAAGTTGTGCTCTTTTAGTGCTTAAAACACTTTATAACAAACACTGCTTGCCTTTAAATTCTGTTGTAATTCTTATATGTTTTCCTTTATAGGTGATTCATTGCTTTTCTATAACAGATTGCAAGATTCTGTTCTCTCAATGGATTTGTGGTATTTTAGTTATCATTATTCCCGGAATGTTTTTTCTCATCATGGCTATTCAGGATTCTATATGCCTCCATTATCTGTATTTTAAGTCATTTTTGCATGTCTAGAAAGTTTTCTGCTAGTACTTCTGTAAACAGGTTTTTATGCCCTTTGTACTGTCATCTGATTTTTAATTTATTCTAATTATTCTTATATTAGTCTTCTTTGAGTCATCTAACAGATGTTGAATCAATTTTTCCTGTTTTCTTGCTGTTTTAAGACATTTTTCATTAACTGATCATTAATGATAGCCCTGTCTTATAGTTCTGAACGTCTGTTCTCACACTGGTCACTTCTGCCCAGAGTTTCAATCATATTTTTAATCTCCTGGATTTCTTTTCTATGGTCATTTAAGTTTTGCATCTATTTCTTTACCTCCACTACTATATTTTTATTAGTGTCTCCTCTAGACTCACTGATCACTTATTTCATTTGGATCATTATCTGTTTAGTTATATATTCTTTGAATTGGCCAAGCACCTTACTGAACTATTTTTTTTTACTGCTGTGTGACATATGATTTCCTCTAACTTGATGCCCAGTGGATTAGCTTTGGGGGAGTTGGGAGTTTTGAGAGGGATTTTGTTGTCCTTTTTTTTTTTTTTATGTGGGTACCGGCAGTCGAACTCAGGACCTAACGCTTGCCAGGCAGGCGCTTATGCCGCTGAGCTATCTCAATGGCCCTATTTTGTTGTCTTATATCTCGTTTCTAATTTTTTGTTTGTCTTCTCTGCTGAGGTTTGCAGCTTCTTCGGCCCAGTGCCTGGTTCTTTGAGAATTCACCTCAATAATTTGTATGACCCCTAGACAATCCAGATATTGGAATAAAGACAAAACCAACTGGCAACACCAACTATGTCAATTTGAATATAATAGTAATGTCAGTGACAAGAATGATGTCAAATATGAACTGGATCCTAACAAACCCTAAGAAGCTTTCATGAAATACCCTTAGGCAGAGAAAAGACATCTATTATCTTAGTGCAGACACTTAGGCAACCCTGATAGTGACTTATAGCAAATCAGGCCACTAGTGTCTGCTGGATGCACACAGCAGTGCAAAACCTTGAGAAAACAACTGGACTAAATTCCATCTCCTTCAAATCTACACCCTCTGAAAGTTACACCCACCAAACCTGGCCTCCCACCATATAATACAGACCCTGTAATATTCCTGGCTTTAGCTTGAACTCCTCAGGGCATCTCAGGAGATCTCTGCCTAGAAATCACCCTTTCCAAGCCTGTCTCTCAAAGCTGTCTCCCATTCAATCTCTGCAGTAAGGTAACACTTCAGTCCTGAGGCAAAACTCTCCTCCTTGGTGTTAATCCCATTCTCAATGAGGTCAGTCTTTGTTGTAACCTCCACTGCCCTGTGCCACAGGGTTGCAAGGGGCCAATGTCAGTGTTGGGAGGCAGAGCAGGGTCTCTTTTCTCACTCACAGGGCCCATGAGATGTCAGGATAAGTGGCAGGGAATAGGGCAGGCCTCCCTACCCTATGTTGGAGGGGTGGATGGGGCATCTTTCATAGTCACAGGAGGGGTTGGTGTTGGTGGCATGGATGAGGAGTTCTGCTAAGGGTTTCTGAGAAATATATTTCCTCTCATTTGAATAGAAGATACATAAAAAATGTGTTCTTCCTACTAAGTATGAACAAAAAGCTAATAAACTCAAGAAATCCTGGTAGTCAATGCTTAGATTTACAGGAAGCCAGATTTATTTTATTTTATGTTTTTTATTTTTTTATTTTTTGTGGGTGCCGGGGGGTCGACCTCAGGACCTCGCGCGCCAGCAGGCGCCCGTGGCACTGAGTGATATCACCGGCCCCCTTTTCGTATGTGGGTTCCGGGAGTCGAACTCGGGCCCTCACGCTTGCCGGGCAGGCGCTTAAGCCGCTGAGCCATCTCACCGGCCCAGGAAGCCAGATTTAGAATAAAGCTAACTTTCTAGAAATAAAATGGAAAGTCATAAATAAAAGTGAAAATAGGAAATCAAAGGAATGTTTTTATCATGAATTACCTAGATCAACCTTGCTTGAAGCATGCTTTATCTTTAGATTGCAAGTTATCTGTGCCAGTAGCATATTTTGTATATTAAACCAGTGAGAGCTATATTGTTGTTGCTATTTTTAACTGAAAACAAATTAACTGAAACAGTATTCTAAGATGACTATGGGGGAAAAAAACCTTGAAACAAGAACCTAATAAGTACATGCACTTTAATCCTACACCAATCACCTGCACTGAGTTCTAACACACACAATAAAATAAAGGAAATAAAAATGATACATTTGAAAACATCATAAAAGATTCTAATGCAGAAATTGTCAAAAAATTATATGATAAACGGGAAAATTATAGCAAATTTGAAGAAGTGTTTTCTTATTGTTTACTTCAAATATAAAAATAAAGTGTTCTAATTAAAAGGCAAATATTTTAGTACAGCATGAAAAATATGGCGCTGTTATATGTTGTTTACAAGAGGCTCACTTTGAGACAAAAGATACAAGCAAGTTAAGAGTGGAAAGATGGAAAAAAGAGGTCATGTGATAGCTGTGATGACTTTATTAATATCCAAAAAATAGAATTTAATTCACAGCTGTTACAGAACACAATGAAGTACATTATATATTGATAAAGGGATCAATTCTCCAAGATGAGATGAGAATTATAAATATATATGCATCAAAAAAACAAAAGCCAAAATATATACAAAATTAGCAGAATTAAAGGGAGAAATATAGGTCTTCAATGATAGTCGGATATTTCAATACCTCATATTGAATACTGGATAGAATAACTAGATAGAACTTTAATCTTTATATGGAAGACATGAATATCACTATAAGTCAACAAGACCAAAGGAGACATATACAGAGCACTTCATGTAACAACAGTAGGATACATATCTGGGCAAGTGTACATGTAATATTCTTTAGGAAATAATACTTTGGAAAAGTTTTATAATTTTAATTTTTACTTGATGCATAATAATTGTACATATCTATGGACACAGTGTTATAATTGATACATATATACAATGTATAATGGTGAAATAAGGACAATTAATATTTATATCTCTTTAAACATTTGTTAATGCTTTGAGTTGGAAACCTTTGCATTAATCTCTTCTTGTTACTTGTAAAATACATGAAAAGTTATAAATTATATTCACCCAAGTGTGCTGTAGAGGACAAGAACCTAATTTATTCCTTCTAACTGTATTTTATACCCATTATCTAACCTCCTTCTACTCCCTTTCCCCCTTCAATTCTTAGATTCTAATGACTATTAGTCTACTTTTTACATCTATTGAATCAATGTATTAGTTTCCAATATGAAACACAGGAGAATATGCAGTATTTGTTTTTGTCCCAGGATTATTTCAGTTAAAATATTGTCTTTCAGTTCCATTCATGTAGTCCCAGACTACATGGTTTCAGTATTTTTATAGTTAATATTATTCCATTTTTCTATACCACATTTTTAAAAATTTTTCTTAAACCATATACAGTAAGTTCCCGACTTACAGAGGAGTTCTGTTATGGGAGAATTGTTCGTAAGTTGGATTTGTTTGTAAGCCAACAAAGTGAATATTTTACATTAAATCTATGAAAGCTCTCAACTCCAATGTTTTTAAGTCAGGGGCTTATTGTACCACATTTTTTATCTATTAATTTTCCAGTACTCTCTCTGGCTTGTTATATATCTTGGTGATTGTGAATAGTGCTACAGTAAGTATGAGGGTGCAAGTATCTCTTTGACAGACAGATAATCAATTCCATTTAATAACTACCCAGTTGTGAAACACATGGATTGCATATTTCTATTTTTAGTTTTTATGAACTTACATGCTGTTTTCCACAACTGTGCTAATTTATATTCCCACCAACAATGTATAAGAGTTTTCCTTTTTCCTCACAAGATAAACAATATTTAACTCCATGAGTCTATATATTTTAAAAAGGTTGCAGTCATACAAAGCATCTCCCATGATCACAATGGAAGACAAAAAGAAATCAATAACAGAGGAATTCTAAACATTCACAAATATATGGAAATTAACACTCTTTTGAACTACTAAGGAGGAAAGAATGAATTACAAATGAATTTAGAAAGCACCTTGATATGAATAAAAACAACAACAGCATATAACAACCGGGGGCAATAAAAGCAGTGCTCAGATGGATAATATAGTTCTAAATGCTTATATTAAGTGAAGAAAAGTCTCAATACTTTAATTTTATACATTAAGGACCTAGAAAGAGAATGGCAAATAAAATCTGAAGGCAGCAAAGGAAGGAAATAATAAAAATCAGAGTGGTATAGAGAATAGAAAAAAAAAAAAGAATCTATAAAACACAAAGCTGATTCTTTTAAAGGATCAATGCCACTGAAATACAATTAGAGTAAAAGAGCAAAAAAGAGAAGGGAATAAAGAAAATGAAAAATAAATGTGGAGACATTACTACTGTCCTTATAGATTAAAAAGTATTATAGGAGAATACTAAAAAGAGAGATGCAGCAATGAGACATATAATCTAGATAAAATGTAAAAATTCCTAGAAACAATCAAATTATGTAAACTGGTTCAACAAGAAATAGGAAATTTTAACAGACCTACAAAAAAGACTTAGCATCAATAATCCAAAACTCTCCAACAAATATAAATTATGGGGCAATTGCTTTCACTGGTTAATTCTACCAAACTTGAAAAAAAAATACCAATTCTACTCAATTCGTTTCCAAAATGTAGAAGAAAATGTGCTTCCTACTGTTGATATATTTTATGAGGCTATTATTGCAATGATACCAAACCTAAATAAAGATACACAAGAAAAGGAAATAACCAACTAATATCTCCGATGGATATGTAAAAATTCTCAACAAAATGCTAGCAAACCAACTCAGTAGAATGCTGAAAGGATTATATATAATTCCTGAACAAATGAGATCAATTCCATGAACACAAGTGTGGTTCAACATAAATATATCAATGCAATATGCCACTTTAATAGAAAGAAGGACAACAATTTTTGTGTGTGTGTGTGGGTACCGGGGGTTGACCGCAGGACCTCACGCACCAGCAGTGATTTTGCACAAGGGAAATCTTTCCATAGATTATGTTTGCTTGGTGTATTTATCGGCAGAAACACAATCCAGGGCTTTCTATTCTACCATCTGGTTAATATTTCTTGTCCTCAATTATAATTTTGTCTGACAAAAAAAGCTAATATAATAAGAGCATATATAAGACATGATTTTTTAATGGCATCAAAAATAACAAATGACTAGGAATAAGTCCAGTAATAATTAGAAGTATGTATACACAGAAAACTTGACTGCACAGAAAATGACACATTCATTCAAAATTATTTTATTTATTTATTTATTTTTTTTTTTTTTGTGGGTACCAGGGGTTGACCTCAGGACCTCACGCACCAGCAGGCGCCTATGCTGCTGAGCGATATCACCGGCCCTTTTTTCGTATGTGGGTTCCGGGAATCAAACTCAGGGCCTTGCGCTTGCTAGGCATGCACTTACGCCGCTAAGCCATCTCACCTGTCCCTGGAAAATAATATATAATCTCAACTTATACAGCAATAGAATACAATAAAATTCAACCCTGTTTAATGATAAAAGTCCTGAAAATCTACAGACAGAAAATAATTTTCTCACAGTGTTAATGATAAAGCCACCAGTTGAACAACATAATAGAAAAGGATGCCTTCTTTGTTTTGTTTTTTTTTTTTTTGGTGGGTACCAGGGGGTCAACCTCAGGACCTTGCGCGCCAACAGGCACCCGTGCCGCTGAGCGATATCACCGGCCCCTTTTTCGTATGTGGGATCCGGGAGTCGAACTCAGGCCCTCACGCTTGCAAGGCAGGCGCTTATGCCGCTGAGCCATCTCACCGGCCCAAGGATGCCTTCTTTTACCACTACTAAAATATTCAATAACAAAACAAGGTAAGATTGACTGCTTTCACCACTGTTATTTATCAGCCTTATGAATTTTAATCAGAGCAATTAGACAAGACAAAAAAACCTTTGAAATTAGAAAGAAACAAAACACTATTCATGATCTTATACACATAAAACCAACAGGAAACCAGCAAAAACATTAGAACTAATGAACTAAGCTTGCAAAGTTTCAGGTTCCTAAATCAATATACAAAAATTAGTTTTGTTCTATACAACGTCAATCAACAACATGAAAAAGAAATTAAACTATTGTATTTGTGATAACATTCAAAGAAATAAAATACCTCAGAACAAATTTAACAAAGAAGGTGAAAGACTTGTACAATGAATCTACAATACTTGGCAAAAGAAAGTTAAATGAGACCTAAATAAATGGAACATCTTGTGCTCATGAAATTAAAAACTCAGCCTTGTTCAGATAACATTAATATCCAAAGCAATGGAATTCCCATAAAATTCTAACAAATGTTTTTGACAAAAATGGGAAAGTTGAACCTAAGATTCACATGAAATCATTAGTTGCTCAAATAGTGGAAAAAGAAGGACAAATAGAATGCATATTTCCTGATTTGACCTCATATTTCAAAGCTATAGCAGTCAAAATAATGCAGTAGTGGCATAATAACAATTCAAATATACTAACAAAAAAATTGAGATTTGATAAATAAGCCCAAACATTTATGGCCAATTGATATTTGGTAATAGCACGAAGTCCCTTCAATCAGATAAAAAGTAATATACTTAATAAATGGTGTTAAGACAACTGGATTTCCATAAGAAAAAAATAATAATTTTGGATTCTTACTTTATATTATATAAAAAAGTTAACTCAGAATGAATCAAAATTCATAAACATAAACTATGCCATGACAACCTTAAGAAAATACATAAAGGCAAATCTTTATGATCTCAGCTTCTTAGATATGACAACAAAAGCATGCACAGTTACAAAAATAAATTGATCATCAATATTGAAATGTGAATCAAAGGATATTATAAAGAAAATGAAAACACAAAATATAAAATGGAGAAAATTTTGCAAATTATATATCTTATAAATGTTTAAAATCAAGAATGCATAAATAATTTATGACATTCAACAACAAAAATACAGTGCAATTGAAGAATAGTGAAAGGACATGAGTAGATATTTCTCTAAAGTTACACAAATGGGCAATAAGCATATGAAAAACTACATTGTTAGTGATTAGATAAATATGAATTTAAAACAAAATGAAATATCCCCATACACTTAATGTATGGTTATAATAAAAACAAAACAAAATAATATATGTCTTTGATCATAGGAGAAATTAGAAACCTTGTAAATAAAAGAGAAATAGATGAATTTTACTTCATCAAAATAAAATACTTTTGCAGTGCAACATACCAAAACATGAGAATGAGAAGACACGCCACACATTAAAATGAAAATATTTGCATTCCAAATATCTTACAAAGAACTTGTATCTAAAAAGTATAAAGAACTCTAAATTTAAAAACAGAAAACAAGCAATAAAATTAAAAACAGCAAAAATATATGAAGAGATATTTTACTGAACAGGATATGCAGATGGAAGACACAAATTACTGATATCAGAAATGTGATGAGAGAGATTACTACACATTCTCCAGAAAAGAAAAGCGTAATAACTATAATTATATATATATACACATATAGGAAAATTTTATGCCAATACATTTGCTAAATGCAATGAACAAAATTTCTTGAAAGTAACAACTTAACAATCCTGAAGAAATAAATAACTGAAGCAAGCATATTTAATAAACAAATAAAACCTTTAATTGAAATCTTTTGCACAGAGAAGCATCTGGGCATAAATGACTTAACTGGTAAAGTATAACAAACATTTAGTGAAAATTAACACCACTATTTAAAAGAACCTCTAGAAAACAGAAGAGGAGAAAATTCCCAAATCTAATTTATGATGTCAAAATTTTCCTGGTACTCAGTATGACAAAGACATTACAAGATACAAACATTAGAAATAGATATCCCTCATGAACTTTGACAAATAATTCTTATCACTGTATTAACAAATCAAATCAAGCAACATATACTATAATTCATACATCATAATGACCAAAGGGGTTTATTCTGGAAACACCAGGTGGCTTCAACATTGAAAATAAATCAATGTAACTCCCAATATTACCAAGCAAAAAAAAAAGTTATATAAGATTATCTCAATGATATATAAGGCCAGTTGACAAATTTAACATCTATTCAAAACTTCTCAGCAAATTTGAAATAAAAGAAAGTTTCTTCAATCTGCTAAAAGACAGGTGTGAAATTTCTATAGATAGCATTACATATGATGAAAGACTGAATATTTTCACTTTAGTTCAGGAACAAGGTCAGAAGTTTCACTCTTAACATTTGTATTTATTCAACATTAGATTTTAGGTATTGGTGCAGTTGAGTACAAAAATGAAATGAAGGTATCTAGATTTGAAAGAAAGAAATTAAACTGTGTTCTCAGCTGACACATCTCCATAGAAAATTTCAATGAATCTTCACAAAATATCTATTATGCCTGAGAAATAAGATTTTCTCCTTCACTTGATGTGGGGTCAATACACTAAAATCAACTCAAATTCTCTATATTGTATCATCAATGAACAAATGAAAATTCCAAAAGGAAAAGCGAACAATACAACTTTTAAAAATTGAAAAATAGGTTCGCATTCATAAACAAGTCTAAAAAAATAAGTGTAATGTATAAAACTTATCAGTGAGAAATTTAGAGAGGAATATAAATATTCCTCTGGCTGAGGCTGGGGGATCACAAGTTCAAGCCCAGTCTGGGTAACTTAACAAGACTTTTTTGGCAATGAAAACTGAGAGAGAGAGAGAGAGAGAGAGAGAGAGAGGTTTGCAAGAAGACACCTGCATGGAAGTGTAGTCTCTCCACCACCTGGAGTCAACACATCTGGAAGAGAAAAATTCGGTGAATCTCTGGGATTTGAGTGGGAGCTAATGGGAAGATAAGAAACTGCAGAGAAACTAGAGAGACAGAGAACAGAGCAGAAAAGGGAACAAGGCAGACTAGAAGGCTCAGTGAGGAACTCAAGTGAGGGGAATCGACCTCCATTGATACAGGGCTAGCCTGAAGACGAATGACTGCTACAGGGAGAGACAGTGGACCAGGCCAGCAGGACTGGCCCCAAGTGTGCACACAGCTATTATAAACTGCAAAAACACCATGACATTTTATTCTGAAAGTAGCAACTTCCACATTGCAGGCTGGAGTTTATGAAGTCCAGTGCAGTTCCCATTGTATTTGAGAGTGTTTAATCAGAAGTCATTCTGGTTAGGGGTTATTTGTTTGGGACTGCGCCACAGAGCAAAAGTGGAACAGCTGTACTTTAGGGTTTCTGGTGTCACCTTGCCCCAATGACTGGGTGGGAGACAGCCATGGGAGACAGTTGTAAAAAGGGCATGAGCTAGACATAGGCTTCCCTGAGAAGTTCAATCTCAGCGGGAAGGGATGCAGAGTCCTGCCCTTGCTGGTGAAGATAGGCCAGGCTTGTGTAGTTTCCAGAGGGGGCTTGGTCTGAAGGTGCTGGCATGAAGTCCAGCAGCCTGCTTGGCATGCCCTACTGCCCCACTGCCTATATCAGCACAGAATTCAGTGGTCTGTTTTCCCCATCTACCAATATAAGTAAGGATTCTACTTGGCTTGAATGGTTGCCACAGCCTGTGGTGTATAAACACAGGGGCCTCTGGAGCATGGGGCACCTCCCAAAACCACAGGCCCTGAAGCTAGGCAAGAAAAACTATGACTTGGAGTACACTGAAGGATACAGAAAGCTGCCAGATTATACTATAATTATTGATCTCTTTTCTATGGTTAAGGGTGGAGCATTATTGGTTTATATGGAATGTCAATATTCTGTTTGTCTTTGACTCTATTATTGTTCCTGATTTAATTACTATTGCCAGGGTGGCATAGTTGCTGTTATTAGTTCAATTTCTCTGCATGCCAATATTTGGATTGTGTTTGTGTCATTAACAATATTGTGGTCTGTTCCAAAAGAACTGTGTGCTTCACCAATTGCACTTCACCCTTCCCTTCTGAATTAACTGAGCAGGTTGGGTCTTCAGAAAGAGGAAAAAGTCTATAGTTAGCCATGCCCAGAGGGCATCACTGAAAAACAGGCACTAACAATAAAAGATCTCTATACTATCAACAATGCCTTTCCAATATAATCAACCCTAAAACTCAGCAAGCACACACACACACACTCAAAACATGAGAAGATAAGGTATCCAAATGGTTCCTAAAACTCCCCCCCAAAGATTATCCATGAAGAATTGATGGGAAGGAAATCAAAATGCACAATATAGCATTATTCAGAATAAGAACATAGAAGATAAAAAACAGATCAAGAAGGTACTTGGTGAGCTCACAGAAAATAAACCAAAGTGGAAAATGGACTTAGTAAATATAATAATCAGGGAGCTTACAGAAGACACTGAAGAAATCTATCTGAGATAAACAAAATGATACAAAACAAGAATGATCAGCTTAACAAATAATTTGAGTCTATGAAAAGATACAAAACCGAGAAAATTAAAAATTCCATTGAAAATATGGGAGACAAAAATGACAGATGTGAAGACAGATTGTCTATCAAAATATCTATAGCATACTTCACAGAATTAGAGAAAATAATCTTAAAATTCATTTGGAACCATAAGAGACCTAGAGTAGCAAAAGCAATTCTGAGCAACAAGGTAAGGCAGAAGCATCGCAATCCCTGACTTGAAATTATACTACAAAGCTACCATGACAAAAACAAACTTGTATTTGGAAAAAAAAAATAAATAAATAAAAAAAACAGACCCGAGGACCAATGTAACAAATTAGAAGATGCAGAAACAATTCCAAGCACACTCAGCTACCATATATTTCACAAGGGGGCCAAACACCTTTACTGGAAGAAAGAGAGCCTCTTTAATAAATGGTGCTGAAAAACTGGCTTTCCACATGCCAAAGATTAAACCTATATCCATATCTCTCTCAATGCACTAATCTAAAATCAAAATAGATCAAAGATCTAAATATTAAAACAGAAACACTAAATCTGCTAGAAGATAGAGTAGATAGAACTCTAGAAGACATAGGTATAGGCAAAGACTTCATGCACAAAGCCCCAATCACATGGGAAATATTACAAAGAATCAACAGATGGGATCTCATCATGTTAAAAAAGCTTTTGCACAGCAAAAGAAACTACCAACAGAGAGAAAAGACAACCCACAAAGTGAGAAAATACTGTTGCCAGCTGTTCCTCAGACAAAGAACTAATATCTAGATATTAAAGGATATCAAAAGAATCGGATGCCCCAAATTTAAAGACCTAATCCAAAAATGGCCATCTGAAATGAATAGACATTTCTCAGATGAAGAAGTACAAACAGCAAAGAAATATATGAAAAAAAAGGTTCAACAACAGTGGTCATTCAATAAATACAATTTAAAACAACACTGAGGTTTCATCTCACTCCAGAAAGAATAGTTATCATGAAGAAATCAACCAATAACAAATGCTGATGAGGCTGTGGGGAAAAAGGAATCCTCCACTGTTGGTGGGAGTGTGCATTTGTGCAGCCACTGTGGAAATCAGTGTGGAGATTCTTCAAAAACTAGAAGTTCCATTTTACCCAACTATTCCCCTTGGTAGTATCTTCCCAAAAGAATTAAAAGCATCACACCACAATGATATATGCACAGCCATGTTTATAGCAGCAAAAGTTGTAATAGCTCGATCTTGGAAACAGCCCAAATGCCCATCAATGGTTGAATGGATAAAGAAGATGTGGATTGTTTTTATACAGTGGAGTACCACTGTACCATAAAGAAGGATATCCTTGAAACATTTATGGGTAAATGCATGCAGCTTGAAAACATACTCTCAAGTGAAATAAATCAGACACACATGTTTAAATATTTTATTGTTTCTCTGATGTGAGAAACTGAAAGTATAAATAAGGACCAAAATGTATAATAGATATTGGGAAGTGGGAAGAAAATGTTTAAATGGGAAGGGGGACAAGGGAAGGGAAAAAAGAGAATAGAAGGGAAAAATGAGAACAAAGTTTTTGTAAATAAGGAGAGGAATAAGGGTTGAATGGAGGGGAGGGAATTGGGGAAAAAGGAAGAATCAAGAAATATTAGGTGCAGGTACAAGTTTTCTATGATGAATGTGATCATTATGTGTATACAGTACACCAATAAGCCAGGTGTGGTGGCGCATGCCTGTAATCCCAGCACTCATGAGGCTGAGGCAGAGGGATTGCTGTGAGATTGAGGCCAGCTTGGGTTACATAGTGATTTCAAGGTCAACCTGAACTACATAGCGAGACCCTGTTTCAAAACATAAGAAAAAATAAAGTATACCAGTAAAATTACTTTTAATATTTTTAAATTTAAGTAAATTAAGTAATTTAAGATTTAAATTACTTTTAAGTATTTTTACCAGTAAAAATACTTTTTACAATAGTATTCTTGTACACCAAAAATTAACTCACTGACAAAAAATTTAAAAAAGCAACACATATTTGCATTATCATCAAAAAATTAACTACTTAGGAATCAACCTAACCAAGGAAGTGAAAGACCTCTACTATAAAAGCTAAAGTACTTTGAAAAAAAGACAAGAGGGCATCAGAAAATGGAAAAATATCCCATGTTCCTGAATAGGCAGAGCAAATATTATGAAAATGGCTATATTTCCAAAGCTAATATATAGTTTTCATGCAATTCCAATTAAACTTCAATACTATTCCTTTCAGAACTAGAGGAAAAAAAAAGAAAAAAACCTTATAATTCATTTGGAACCAGAAGAAACTCGGAATAGAAAAAGCAATCCCAGACAACTAGAGCAAAACCCAAGGCATCATAATCCCAGATGTCAAATTACATTATAATGCTACAGTGATAAATACAGACACATGGATTAATGGAACAGAATGGAGGATGCAGCAAGAACCCCAGGCACATATAGATATCTGATCTTTGCCCATGGGGCTAAAGACATATGCTGGAGGAAAGATAGCTTCTTTAACAAATGATTCTGGGAAAACTGGCTATGCACATGCAGAAGTTTGGATCTAGACCCATATCTCTTGTCATGTACCAAACTAAAATAAAAACATCTAGATGTCTAAATAGGAACACTGAATCTGCTGGAAGGTAAAACAGAGAAAACTCTTGAAGACATAGGTGTTGTTGAGAATTCCTGAATGGAACCAGAATTGCACAAGAAATAACATGAATAACCATCAAATGGGATCATATCAAGTTAAATATCTCCTGCACCAGAGCATAACCAACAGACTAAAGAGACAGTGTACAAAATGGAAAAATCTTCTTTGCCAGCTATTTCCCTGGTAGAAGACTAGTATCTATAATATATAAAGTGCACAAAATAATTAGACCCATCAAAATAAAAGAGCCAATCAACACGTGGGCAACTGAAACAAATAGACATTTCTCAGGATAAGTACAAATGGTCAATAAATATAGAAAAATGTTCAACATTTCTGATACTTAGAGAAATGTAATTAAAACAAAATGAGATTCCATCTTATTAGAGAAGGAATGACAGTCGTCAAAAAATTATTATATATCAGAAATGTTCCAGAAACAGTGGAGAAAACAGAAACCCTCCATATTGTTGGTGGTAATGTAAAGTAGTATAATCATCATCAAAATCAGTATAGAGATTCCTCAAGAAACTAAAATTAGAATTCCATTAGATCCAGCTATTTTCTTTCTAAGTGTCTTCCCCAAAGTGTTAAAAACATATTACAGTGATGTATGCATACTCATGTTTATAGTAGAACAACTCATTATATCTAAATCTTGGAAGCAGCCTATATATCCATCAACAGATGAATGGATGAAGAAAGTGTGTTATTTATACATAATGGAGTACTACTCAGTCATAAAGAAAGACAAATTTGAGTCATTTGTGGGAAAATAGATGCACCTTGAGACCACAATGTTAAGTGAGAAAAGTTAGACACACAAGCTTGAATATCACATATCTCTTACATGAGAATCTCAAAATGTAAATAAAGGACAAAATAAAAATAGATAACAGGAAATAGGGAGATAAATGTTTTGCCAGGGGGAAGGGTCTCAGGAGATAGAGGGAAGAAAAATGTGTATACTATTATTAAAAGAGTTTGCAAAGCAATAAAAAGTTTTTAATCTTCCTAATGATATGCACTGGTATGTCATATAGATAATACTATTTCAATTAGTATAAAGGATATCTATTATTATGCTGGTCACATAGTACTCATAATGCTCCATAAATGACAGAAAATGTGAATTAAGACCAAAATTTGCAGTATATAACATTACCATGATATCAAAAGCCATCATTCTTTTCATAATTCATAGAAAGCAAGTATCACTATGATTTAAAAATTAAATGTGACACAAACTTTTTCATTATGAGGAAAGATGTGTAATTATAATTCTTGAAAGACATTCAGTCTAATGATGTTAGAGAATATAAAGCCAAGAAAGGGTTCTAACAACGAGAACTTGAGTTATTTACTCATTTGTAATAAAACTTCTGCGCTCAAATGAGAACAGTGCTTGCTTTGTTAATGTGTAGCCCAGATGCCAGGTTCATTTTGAGTCATTTTATTTAAACTACGTGTGATAACTCATGAATACCAATGGGTGTAAAGGTAATATCAGGGTTGGTGGAGAGAGCCAGGTCAACCACTGTGAAAGAAAATTTCTCATGTCCCATCAGGCTGAATTAGAAACATTAATTCATTAATTAATAATTAACTATGTTTGTAGTATTTCCCATCAAAACCCTATGTAGTATAGTCATGTTATATGATGTTATCCCTGCTACAAAGTAGTTTACATTTTAATTAATGAGAAATAAATAATAAAAAGAAAAACAGTAGGCCACCTAAAGGAGGCGAATTCCCAGCAGAACTGTACTGGGAGTTCGGAGTAGAGAGACACAGCTTTTGGAGTGGGATAATATAAAGAAAATGGTACTTGAGTTAAAACTGAAATAAATGTTTAGGATTTGCACATGGAGCTATATTGGGAGAAGAGAGGAAGATATAGCATAGGGACAATAGCACAAAAAAAGAAAAAACACTGCCTAGAAGTAGAGAGCACATTTAGCTGTCATGAGTAGCATTGTGGGGATGAAGTCAATACCAGGAAAGAGTTACTGAGAGATAAGACTGGAAAAATAAATTGGGAGCAGGAAAAGAAGGTATGGGAAATCGAGAGCTTTGCTAAACAAAGTGAAATGTGTGTGGTATTGAGGAGTTTCTAAGGGTTGGGCAACTAGCAACAGTAAGATGGCTCACCTCTGAGAAATGGCTCCACTGTGTGCTTCATAAAAGGGGTAGACAGCCATGTGTTCTCTTATGCGCTCCCAAGCACTTGTCATTAGTTACAGGTACCATCAAAGTAAAGCTTTGATTTTTGAGGGAGCTCAGAGATTAACCAGAGAGTACTTAAAGATCTGTGCTGAAGAGAGATATAAAATAATTCTTCCCTCAAGTAAATTTATTTTACTTGAGATTGCCACATACAATGATAATAGAGTAGAATAGAATATGTGGTCTCTGGAAAAGGAAAATACTATCAAAATCAGATTAATTATAATGGTCACATAGTAAACTCTTCAGGCAAAATATGTAATTTATTGTATTGTTTTAAATAATGTGCTCTGTCATATATCTATTTGTTCTCCTTCATAAGTATAGGTAGGTGAGCTACCTGTGTGTTGATATTTAACTTTACCTCAGTTTTTATACATGTAGTCAATTTCTACTCAAACCAATTACTACATTTGATATATGTTGATAAATCTTTTCATGAATATGCTGAATTTGTGTTAGTAATAAAGGCTGTGGCACATCATTCATTCAGGTAACATAGATAATAAATAATCTTAATATAATCACAAGGCAAGAGGCAGGTTGATTCTCTTTAATAAAAACATATTGAGCACTTAATTTCTTTCCTCGCATAGTATTGTGAGGTGTAGTGATAAAATGGATCTTGATAAGGTGATCATAAAATTCATGGTTGAAACCAAAGCACTTTTGAGAAATAAAACAGAGTCACTATTAAATTACAGAGGAATAACAAATGGTAGATGAGGGCTATCATGAGAAAACTGATACATATTGTTATTCAAGAGTTAGAAGCTATTTTTTGTATCTTGATGGAATTGGCATTTCAAAAATTCTTAGTGTGGGTCTGGAGGTGTAGATTAGTGTCACAGTGCTTGTCTAGCACACATGAGCCCCGTGTTTCATCCACAGTAGTGTAAAACTCAAAAGCATAAACAATCATAAACACACAGACACACACAGACAAACACCCACACACAAACTAACAAATTTGTGTGTACAAGCTGTCATATATCATCAATTACAAGTTTGTTTCAGTTGGGAAAAAAAGTTTTGAGAACAACTATAATGACCATGAATGTAAAATTTGAAATTTGAAGATTAGAAACTATTGACTAAGCATAGACATCAAGATAAAGATAGAAAGAGAAGTTGGAAGAAGTCTGAGTAAAGTTGGAAAGTCGAAGTGAAATAAATGTGAGAGAAAATCTGAGGAAGTGTGCCGGACCCAAGCCTGTGCTTATTTTGGAATGGGCATGTGAATAGAATTTCTTAGGGATGATGCAATTGACTTCTTTAACTCTCCTTGAAAAGCAGTCTAAGAAGATAGCACTTCTTACTTCCCCTCTAAGAAGTGATTTTCCTCTTTAGAAATCCAATTCCAATTATGGATTTCATGTATGTCAGGCTGGATAGGCAGGGATATAATTGCATCGGAAAGTGGTATGCAGTGTGTGCACTTTAAAATTATTCAGAGAATAATAGTTTGCAATCTTTACATAAATCAGTAAGCTTTCTGGCCTCTATTGCTCCCTCCCAGCATGGCAGGAAAAGTGCAAACCTCATCCTTTTAGAAAGAAAATGACTGATGAAATATTAATAAAGACTACTGACAAAGTAAGCACTATGACTCAGGTTGTATTGAGCTGCAGAACCTGAATGGAGAACAAATTTATTCAGCACCAGGGCAAATAATTCAGATGTTTTAAAGCAGATGGCGTTACTTTCATAAGCAGCAGGGAGCATTTTGGAGTGGGGCAGCATGGGGAGCCAGGAAGGGGAAAGGTAATTTGAAAGCAGGAAGTGATTTTACGAAGATTAAATAGCATGCAAAAAGAAAAGGAAATTTCATTGAAAATCTCACAATACATTCACAAATGAGTATGCAGGCCTTTGTTCCCTAAATGGGTCCATTTCCTTTAGTCTTACCTTTTGAACCAACACATGAATTGATTTAGGGTTTCATATCTATTCATGTAACTGGATAAGGTGGATATTTTTATTTAAAACATCAAATACATTGTAAGATTTGGAAATTTGCAATGATAGGCGAAGTGAGGTCATTCAATGACAATTTTACATATTTCAGTGCGTTTTTGTTTTAGAGTCTTAGCTGGTGACAGGCTCTTGGGGAAAGGTTGGAAGGGAACCACTGCCTCTGAAATACGGAAGGAACACATGTTCTACTCTCTTTAACTTTCCTCAAACTCAAGGATTATTTAATCTTGGGGCAAGGGAGGGCAGGAAGGAAGGAAAAGGGGGAAGGAGAGAGGGAGAGAAGAAGGGAAGGAAGGAAGGAGGGAGGCAGCGAGGGAGGCAGGGAGAGAGAATCTTATTCAATAAGCTGAGAGACTTATGTTCAGCAAGAGGATGTTCAAAGCCACACTTCATATCATCTCTGGTGACCTCCTAGGTTTTAAAAGGATTGATCAGGGATTAGGGTTTAATGCTCATGTATTGGCGGTAGTCAAGTTGTGTTATGGGTGCTTTCTTCTTCCACATGTAGGAAAGTCCTCTCATTATCATTGTTTCTAACTCTGACATATCATAAATAGGCCATGAGCCAAAGTATATACCCTTCGCACAGGTAAGTCTCCACATCATTGAGAAGGTGAAATGAGACAACATACATCAGTGAAGAGATATACCCATTTTTATAGGTGAGGAGTTTGAAGCCTAGAGAGGGCATCAGTAACATATTCAAGGTCACGATATGAGTTACCAAGAAAGCACAAAAAAATTTTGAGGTCTCCTGAATCCTAGCAGATTTCCTTCCTTCAAAAGGATACAGCTGATTTGAAAACTTTAAAAACCCTCAGGGCCTCTTTTGATAGGCATTTTCCTGTAGGTTAGAAATGTAACCATGGTCATTTTATAAAAGGAAGGGAATTAAGATAAAATAAGACAACTATTCTTGAAGATTATAGCTCAGTTACATATGTGGCAGTGAATTTCTCATGGAACAGGGGACACAAATAAAAGACAAGAAGGTATAAGGAGGCCATCTTCATTTCAAATTTTTCTAAAGGAAAAAGAGAAATTCCATTATCGTTTTAAAGGGAATTAGACAATTATTGTATTACTGTTGCATAGTACCAATACATTTTAAAAAACTGAAGGAATAGTTATTAATCAGTCTTAGGGCTTAACAGGAAGGAAGTTCTGGTTGTAAAAGTATACATTTGTGCTACAAAAGACCTGTTGAACTTTGCTGAGAACCATTAGCTGCTTTTAGTAAAAACATTAGATAAATATGCTTAAAATTCTATTGCTTGTACATGAAGACCATGAGCCTTGTGTAGAACCCTTTATTCAGTTAAATAATGCTGTAGATTAGGACCCCTGTTAGGCTATGTAACTCATATACATAGGCAAAATTCAAGCGCTGTTTTGCTTTTATTAATAGGTGCTAAAACCTAATGAACTAAAGGAAACATCGGCTCAAACTTTTTATGAAGAATGTCAACATCAGAAATATAAACATGAATTTAATTAATTAATTTAATAATCTTTCCCCTCTGGTTTTGGCTATTGAGTCAAAAGTGGTATTCTAAAACAATAAGGTGGGTATGTACGCAAACAAAAAGTATAGCCTTAACACACAAACACAAACAAGAATGTCAGACATTTGGCAACTTCAGATTCTAAGCTGAGAAATAGACAAACCAAAAGATAAACCTGAAGGTTTTTTCCTCATAAATTCTATGCACTAAAAGCCCAATCTTTTTAGTCCATTGAAGACATATTTCATCTGTTATTCAGATTCACATATTGATATACCTAGGTATTTCTATATACATTTAATTTTATATACAAGCAAAATAAACTTACTTATATCTTGCTCCTATTTATAGAATATTAGAAGCAGCATGAGCACATTAGAATGCAAAATTAAGTAAAAATATCAGTTCAGGGGAGAAACTGCAATGAAATATGACGTTTTTGTAGCAAACTAGAAGACAAAACATCTGACTATGCTTGTGAAACTAAAGCACTGCAATTTGGGGCTAATCAGAGTATGAACAACACATCTCATTAAATAGCAGGATCATAGTAATATGTTACATGGCTTCATATTTGATGGTCATATTGCTTTGTTTCTTCAATCAAGAAGTCAAAAATTCTTATATTCTGTTAGATTTTGTTCATCATTTTGGATACGAATTTATAAAAATATATTTACTATCTTGCTGATTTTTGAAACATGTCTGTTCTTAGAGAGGCAAGTATAATTTTCCTGAAAAATTAACATTTTGAGAATTGCTATAGTTTATATCTACATGTCCCCCCAAAGCCTCATGTGCTCATAGATAGGACTTTTGAGTGGTGATTGGATAATGGGTGTGTGATAATCATCAGCGGATTAGTCCACTGATGAGTTTATAGGTGACTTGCAGTTAGGGTAGGAGGTGGGATCTGGTTGGAAGTGGTGTGTCACCGGGGGTGTGGCCTGGAAAGGTTTATTTTTTCCCAGCCTCTCCCCTCTCTCTCTCTTCTCTCCCTCCCTCGCTCTCTCTCTCTCTCTCTCTCTCTCTCTCTCATCTCTGCTTCCTGCTGCCATGCCATCAGCAGCCCTCCTCTGCCATGCCGTCAGCAGCCCTCCTCTGCCATGCCAGTCGGCCAAGATATACTGCTGTGGAGCCAATGTACTATGGACTGAAACCTCTACAAATTCTGAGTCAAAATAAACTTCTCCTCATGAAGTTGTAGGTGTCTGGTGTTTTGTCCCAATAGTTAGAAAGTAACTAAGATAAGAATAGCTCACTCTTTGATGATGCTACATTAAAAGCAAACTACCATGTGTGTATGTGAATATGTGAAGATGTGGATTCTGAGTGTAGGGAATTTCGCTTTTGGTGTCTAGATAAACAGAATCAGGTAAAAGACAGGGAGACCTGAACAAGTATTTTTGTGGGACCTCTAGTTGTATAAAAATCTTAATTAGAAAATAATTATAAAATCTATTGTGCCGTGTAAAGTATAGTCTTAATGATGAAGATTTAGGATATAGCATATATAAAGATGATTTAGAATTATGGATATAGAAGATAGATGTACTTTTTTTTTTGTGGGTACCGGGGGGTCGACCTCAGGACCTCGCACGCCAACAGGCACCCGTGCCGCTGAGCGATATCACCGGCCCCTTTTCCGTATGTGGGATCCGGGAGTTGAACTCGGGCCCTCGCGCTTGCAAGGCAGGCGCTTACGTGGCTGAGCCATCTCACCGGCCCTGTACTTTTGTATACTTGTGGAACAAAAGTGCATGTAAAGATTCTTCAGAGTGTTCTTGAACTGGCTGTTTCTATTTAGGTCCAGAAATCACCTCTTTGTGGAATTTATTATCAAATAGGTCGTTTCTGACTAATCTCATATTTTTTTTTATTTTTTATGAGCACATATTTGCAGTACTTGGTCATGTACATAACTCATCTCAATTTTTTATTTTCTTCCTCTCTCCTTCTTCCTCCATCCCCTCCATCTCCTGATTTTCTTTCAATTTTAAAAAGATCTCCCCATGTCCTATTGTCTATTCTTATTTTGCTCTTTATTTATATTTCAAGTTTCTCATATAAGAGGAAACCTGCCATATTTAAGCTTTTATGTCTGATTTATTTCTTTTAATGTTATGGTCTCATGCTGCATATGTTTTCTAAAACATGACTCAAATTTATCTTTCTTTATGGCAGAGTAGTACTCTATTGTATATAAATACCATACCTTGTCCATTCTTCTGTTGATGGAGGTATAGGTTGGTGCTAAGATTTAGTTATTATGAGTTGTGCTGTCGTAAACATGACTATGCATGCATCACTGCCATATGATATATTTAACCCTTTTGGGAAGATACTTCAAAGGGGAAGAACTGATTTGGGTGGAATTTCAAGTTTTAGTTTTTTGAAGAATTTCCATACTAAGTTCCATAGTTGTTATACCAGTTTACTTTCCCATCAACAATGTTCCTTTGTTCCTCTTATCCCTGCAGCCTCTCCAACATTTTTTATCATTTGATTTCTTGATGATACTATTCATTCTGAAGGAAGATGAAATCTCAATGTTTTTTTTCTGTTGTTTTGTTTTGTTTTGTTTTTTTAGTTTTTAAAGTGGAAAAGTTTTATTAACATTCAAACTCCCCTCGTGTAAGGCCATATAAAAATTCTTAGCAGTTTGATTATACATTTCTGTAATTTCTACATAGTTACAATGGTGTATAGTATAATTTACCTTTTCATAATACATCATTTCAATACATTAGTTCTGTTAAACATAAGCATTTAGTTTCAAATCTAATACTTGAACAGTTTTCTCTGTACATAGGTTAGCAGGGCTAATTAGCATAAGATGCTCTTTATTAAGAGGTATATGATCTGAGTATTAACAGTTGCTGAAGTTTGGTATTTTTATGCAGCATTTTCTTTTTGCTTTGATCCCAACACAAAACCCTGAAGGATATTGAAATCTTGTAAGTCCAAAGATACTACCTGTTGAACCATAGTCATACATAACACTATATCATTAAAACCCTTTTGAAATCTCTACTAGTTACAGACCTTTCATACCAGGATAAGACTGCTTGGGAATAGAAATGAAAAAGATAGCTTTGAGTTTTCTGTGTGGTGCTGTTAGGAGGGGAGAAATGGTAAAATACCTCGTTGCTTCTCACTAATGAAGGCAACTTGGAGAAATACCAGAACGTACGCCAACTCATTCTTAAGTGAGTTTAGCGAGGTATTAGCATTGGCTTTAGCTTATGCTAGATGCCCATGGCACTGATTTTATGTGTGAACACAAAACATTTTCATACTGTGATCTAAGTCTTAATCGCAAGCTATGTGAAATTTTAAAAAATGTTTTGGCTATATTTCATCCTTGATGCCTGAGTTACAGCACCAGTCTCTTATTAGTAAAATGAAGTATAGTCCTGCGGATAAGTACCAGATAAGAGCCTGTTTTGGTAATCTGATTAAACTAGAACACTAAAAAATAAGTTACTTCTACAGAAATCTCTAAAAGGGGCAAAAAATCAAATTATATACCTAAATAAATTTTTTAAAGGAAAATAAACCCATCACCTTCTGAAAGTCACACGGTATTTGCTATGCTGCAGTCCCGCTCACCATTAGGCTGCAACTGGACCACGACACTGTGTTCATTCACTTCATTTTCTGCCTCACTGCTGTCAGTATCTTCGTTGTCATCGTCCTCAAAGACTGAAGATTCTGTCACGTTCTGATGCGAGTGGGACTCTGACAAAGCCCCAAACGACTGGGTACTGACAGAGGCTAACGGTCTAAGCAAAGGGGTGTGTTCTGACACTTCGTTTTCTTCTTGACTACTGTCTGTGTTAGAGTCGGAATCACCTTGAGAAGGAACAACTTTCTGCTTGTAGACCAGACAGGTTTTCTTGGTTTTAGTTAGCCAGGGGTCTACACACTTGCAGTGATAAGCATGGGAACAGGGAAGGATTATGAGTTTGTCTCCATCTTCATATTCATCCAAACAAATGGCACATACATCGTACTCATCTCCTTTCTTGAATTTATGTACAGGGAGTTTCTTAAGTTGATCTTTACCAAGTCTATTTCTTCTAGCTCTATGTCTGTCCTGGACAAATTTTGTGATCATAAAAATGACTATTAGGATGAGACAGATGCCCACTATGATGAGGAAGGGGATTAGATAGTATTCTAGAGGAAAACTAAATTCTGGAACTAAGATAATGTGGCCCCCTTTTTCATATGTGAATTCATCTTTCAGGGAATTAGCTGCTGATTCACCAATAAAGACAGATGGAATGTCAATTTTCTTTAACACATCAACTGTACTTCCTGTCGTTGGATCCTATGCTAATGAGGTCGTCAGAATCAACATTGTGAACAATGGCTGCTTTGTATCCTGCTTTCTGTGCATTTAAAACCTTTATATCAAAATTACAATCAAGTCTTCTAATTAATACGATGAAAGTGCCAGATGAATTGTCTTTTACTGGTGGAGGCATTATGGGTTCACAAGCATTCTCTGGTTTTGAATTAATCAAAAAACCCTTTAAACCTTCAGCTGGAGGTCTATAACCAAATTTTGCTGGAAGATCATCAAATGTCTGAGATGCATTTTCAAAATTATACTGGAGAGCCGGCCCCGGGACACAGACTCGCCAGCCTCGCTGCTCCTGGAGAAGACCCTAGCCTGAGTTCATAGCTGAATATCCGCACCAACCCCCACAGCGACAAATGGGCAAATTTCTTTGCCCATTCATTTCTTTTTTTTTTTTTTTTTTTTTTCTTTTTTATATGGGTACCGGGAGTCGACCTCAGGACCTTGTGCTTGCCAGGCAGGCGCTTATGCCGCTGAGCTATCTCACCGGCCCCTTTCATTTCTTTAACGGCCAGATATGTTGAACATTCTTTCATATATTTATTGGCCATTTTTACTTCTTCTGAGAAGTGACTATTCAATTAAGTTGGCCATACTTTGATTGAATCTTTTATTTTGAGTGGGGTCAAATTTTTTTGAGTACTTTAGATATTATAATTATTAGTCTAGTGTCAGAGGAATAGCCAACTAAATTTTTTTCATTTTGTACATTGTTTCTTTACTCTGTTGCTTATTTCCTTTGCTGTGCATGGCTTTTTAATATATGATGCTATTCATTGATTCTTGATTTTTTTTTTGTGGGTACCGGGGGTCGACCTCAGGACCTCGAGGGCCATTAGGCGCCTGTGCCACTGAGTGATATCACCGGCCCCCTTTTTCGTATGTGGGTTCCGGAAGTCGAACTCAGGACTTTGCGCTTGCCAGGCAGGTGCTTACGCCGCTGCCTGTTATTTCTTATGCAATTCTGGTTCCATTCAGAAAGTCCTTGGGTACATTTATGTCTTCAAGAGTTTTACCTATTTTATTTTCCAGCAGATTAAGTGTTTCAATTTTAAAATTTAGGTCTTTGTTCCATTTTTATTTTAGTTTAGTACATGACAAAGAGATATGGGTATAGATTCAAACTTCTTGCCCATAGCCACTTTTCCTAGCATCATTTATTAAAGAGGCTATCTTTTCCCCAGGGTATGTTTTTGGCACCTTTGTCAAAGACCAGGTAACTGCATGTGCCTGGGGTTGTTTCTGCATTCTCTATTCTGCTCCATTGATCCACTGGTCTGGTTTTGTGCCACTATCATGCTGTTTTTACCACTGCAACTTTGTAATGTAACTTTAAATTCAGGATTGTGACACCTTCTGCTTTGCTCTTTTTTTTTTTTTTTTTTTTTTTTTACCGTCAAACTCAGGACCTTGCACTTGCCAGGCAGGCATTTGTGCCGCTGAGCTATATCCCTGGCCCTGTTTTTGCTCTTGTTTCCTAGGATTGTTTTTGCTATTCTGGTTCTCTTCTTGTTCCATATGAATTTTAGGGTTTTTTTTTTCTGGTTCTGTAAGGAATCTTGTTTATATTTTGACTGGAATATCTTTAACCAAGAGAAAATACAGTATTATTGATTTTATTCACAATACTGCATCTCTTCACAACCAGTGTACTTTGAAATAATGTAGCTCTTCTTGCTCTGCAGTTCTCTAATGTCATTTATTCGTTGGTGGTTATGCCATCACTCATAACACCATATCATCCATTTTTCCTCTTGTGAATAATAACTTGCATGTACTCTTGTAAATGTTATTACTGTTTGTTGATGATGAGGAGAAATGCAAGTCCTGTTCAGAGTATGCAGAAGAAGGTATGAGAAATAACTTACTTTCTACTCATGTTAAATTTATCATTCCGTAACATAAAAACATCTTCCAAACATGTCATCTTTCAACTCTCCAATTCCTCTTTCTCCTCTTCTTCCTTCTCCTCCCTGTGGTGCTGGGGATGGAACCTCTCTCACAGTCAATGAAAGGTGCTTTTAAAACTTGATACATTTTCTCCAAAATGCTGAGCACTTTGTTAGATTGATTCCTAAGTATTTCATTTTTTTCTCTCTCTGTCAGTTTGTTGCTTGTGTACAGGAATGCTATTGATTTTTGAGTGTTGACTTTGTATCCTGCTACACAACTGAATTTGGTTATTAAATCTATAAGTCTTTTGGTGGAATTTTTGGGGTCTTCTATGTAGAGTATCATGTGATCTGAAAATGACAATTTAACTTCTTCCTTTCCTATCTCTATTCCTTTTATTTTTTTCTCTTGTCTAATTGTTCTGGTAATGTTTCCAGAACTATATTGATTAGGAGTGGTGATAATGGACATCCTTGTTTTGTTCCTGATTTTAGAATGAAAGCTTTCGGTTTTTGTCCATTTAGTATGATGTTGGCTGTTGGTTTGTCATAAATGACTTTTAAAAGATTAAGGTAATGACCATCAATTCCAATTTTCTGTAGGGTTTTTACCATGAATGGGTGTTGGAGTTTGTCAAATGCTTTTTCTGTATCTATTGAGATGATCATGTGATTTTTGTCTTTGGTTCTGTTAGTACGGTGTATTACATTTATTGATTTGTGTATATTGAACCATCCCTGCATCTCTGGGATGAATCCTTCTTGGTTATGATGTATAATCTTCTTGATGATTTGCTGCATTCTGTTTGTCAGTATCTTACTAAGGATTTTTACATGTATGTTCATTAGGGAGATTGGCCTGTACATGCATCCATGTTTATAGCAGCACAATTTGTAACAGCTAAATCTTGGAAACAACCCAAATTCCCATCAACTGAGGAATGGATAAAAATGATGTGTTTTTTTTTTTATATAATGGAGTACTACTCAGCTATAAAGAAGGATAAACTGGAGACTTCTATATATAAATGGATGCAACTTGAAATCGTACTCATAAGTAAAATAAATCAGACCCATATGCATAAACATCATATTGTCTCACTAGTGTGAGAAACTGAATGAATAAATAAGATCCAAAATGCACAATAGATATTGTGAATTGGGAAGAAACTCTTCAAAAGAAAAGGCAAACTGTGATGGGGTAAAGGGGAAAGGAAGAAAGGGAAAAAGAAAAAAATATGTATACAGAAGATAGTTAAGATAGTTATACAGCCAGTGTCTCTTAGATCATTGAAAAAGAAAGTTTTGTGCTAATATTGTTTGGACAAGACATCACGCCTATATCTTCTACTCTGAATAACCTCCATGAAGACAACAATACACAATGTATTAGTTGTTGTAACAGTCCTAACAACCTGTTTTGAAACTCTGTTTCATTGTTATTTTTATCTTTTTTCTCTTTAAAATAAAAAAAAAATGCTGAGCACCCCAAGGCAAGGGAAATGAGGTAGCACCCACCTAGTCCAGATCCTAGTATGATGTAGTATAGAAGTATTCAAGGATAAAAATAAATAAATAGAAGGATGAAAAAAGACAGTGAAAACTTCAGAAAGTTTAAACATCCAAAGGATTTAGATTTAAGTTAGAATTTGAATATTTCTCTTAGAAAATTTAAAAAATATTATAGAGACTATCAGCTAGTTAACTGGTAGGATAAAGTCATAAAAATCTAAGATATTAAGAGCCACAGTCTCTATAGAGATGATGAAGAGAAGGAGAAGAGTGATGACAATAATAATATTAGTAAAAATGACTGACTTAGTATTTTTATTATCAAGGTAAATATTCTGTATTTCTATCATATTAAATGTTTGCAATAACTTTATATTTTTATGTCTTTTAAAATTATCATTTCCATTTCATAGATGGATGAAATTAAAGCCCAGAGTCATTGGTTCAAAGTCATACAAATATTGAGAGTACATTTTTTCATTTTTATTTTATTACATTTATTATTTAAGTTATTGGCAGTAAGGGACTACATTTGTAAATTATTTATAGTTAACTTTTCAGAAAAATGGCTGTTTAGTAAGGTTAGGGACACCTTACTCTATGCTGAACAAGACAGCTCAAATTTGAATTTAGAAAATTTTTTATTAGCTTGCTAGAAGCTTAAGGTACAATACACTACAGTAAGAAGAAGTGTGTTTGAAAAATTCTAGATCTATATGGTCCAATATGGCAGCCAGTAGCCACATACATTTACTTAAATTTAACTAAATTATAATTACATTAATAATAGTGCTCCTTAATCTGGTTACATTTCAAGTACTCAACCCCACATAGGGCTAGGGGCTATCAAATTAGACAGCACAGATATAGCCTATTTCCATAATCTCAGGAAGTTCTGAAATACAGAACTGCTGAAGAAACTCTTACTCTCTCTTAAAACTACTACATGACACTAATAATAACAATAAGTTATAATGATAGAAGTTACTTAATTTCCATGGACTTCAATTTCTTATTTTTCCAAATGGTAATAATATATCCTCTGCAACTATTTATACATATAACTATTAAAATGTGAGGGATGTCTACTAATTTTTTTTGTTTGCCCATTGTTTTTCACTCTTGGGAAACACCCTCTTCAATTGTATGTGACTCTTAGGGTTCTATGGGTCAAAACTCAGCCTGCTGTACCCTAAGATTACATATATGATATAGACTGACTAGTCAGAGAACTCTGGTTCCCTAAATTCAGCAACTGAACACTGGATAGTTATGTGACTCAAGCTAATCCATAGTCCTTTGGAGGAGATGAAAGAATGTTAGGCTCCTTTCTCATATGTTGAACCAAAATGCTACGTGATACTGAACTGCTGGTGCCCATCTGTAATGGCACCTCTCGTTCTTGCCTGCCAAAAGAAAACAAAAATTGAAGTTAAAGAGATTGGGAAAGAGAGATTTTATATGATGACATCATTTGAAAGACTGGATCTAGATACATTGTCTGAACCCAGATTAATCATGATTATCTACTTAATGAGCTCATGCGTTTCTTTTTATTTTAACTTGTGCTCCTTCAAGACAAGATAGATTTCTGCCTTGCTAAAAATAGTTTTCCTCAATTTCCAAGACTTCAAATACAAAACAGACTAACATTTCCAATCTATGATCTCTCCCTTCAGCCCAAACCCAGTCATCTTCATGATCTCCATATCAGCAAATTTCACCATCATCTACTCAGCTGTTCAAACCAAATACTTAGAGGTCACCCTTGATTTCTTTTTTCCCTCATGACTAAGTAAAATCCATCAGAAAGTTCTGAAACTTTCCCCCAAAATATATCCCAAATCTGACCATTCCTCTATGTCTCAATTTCTATAATCTTAATTCAAGGCACCATCATTTCTCACTAGAACATTGGAATTTAAGACACTATAACAGGCGTTACTGCTCTATTCCTGTTTCTTTATAGCAATAGTTATGCAAAAATCAGAGTAATATTCTTGAAACCTATCAAGAATACCCATTCTTACAACTGTCATAATGTCTTTCCATCAAAATTTGAATGAAATTGAAATTCTTAACAATGTACCAAAACTGATTTTCGTGATCTGTCCCTTACCCACTTCCCTAACTTTGTTTTCCATGCCCTGTTTTTATACTGTGCACCACACATATTTATTGGATGCATCATTACAGGACTTTTGCATTCTCACTCCACAAACCCTTGTCTATCATAAACCCTACTATTTTCTTCATAATATTTATCACTTGATGACATTATCTTGATTATTAAATTGCTTGCTTATTTATTTCCTTTCTTTTTCACTAAATATATAGTCTATGAAAATAGAAATGCTGTCTTTCATGCTCACTGTGGTAGTAACATGACTCTCTGTGGCTAGTGGTAAAATTGGGATAAGAACCCAGATCTGATGGCTCAATCTAGTTCTTTTTGAACCCTAAAATCTGTTTAAAGAGACATGGAACACAGTAAGAGTTGTGTTAAAAGGTAACAAACTGAGATATGATACTGTTGTCAGTCAGATATGGATTGTTTGACAAAGACTGAAAGTGATAAAATATGTCAGAAAAGACTAAGATTACCATAGTCAGGGGCCCTGAGATTGGGCATTACACAGAAGGTGGATTAAGTACCTTCAGCTTAATGGCCACAGCACATAAAATGTAACAAGAAAATATGCCTGTATGGAAATAATATTGTATATCTCAATAATTTTTTTTCTATCAAAATAACTAAAATAAATCTACTAACTCTGATTCATATAGTATAGCAGTTTTATTTAGGGCTGTTCGTTGCTTTTAGTAAAAGCAAACCCTTAGAAATCAAATATTTATGTTTCTGGCCTTTATCAATTTGCAAGAAAAAGATCACTTCAAAAATAAATTTTCATTTTTCCACAAGCCACTCAAAAGTGATTGCAAATTAAGGAATGACCCTGGATAAGTTCTGTCTTCAGTATGTTACAATTAAAACATGATCTTAAGGACATAAAAAATTTGTGAGGAAATGGCATAAACTTCCAGGAAGAAAATTGTCTAATTGATTTGAACCAGTGCTTTGAACTCATGTATAAGATATACGCTACAAATATATAGGAAACAAGTTATCAATTTGATTTTGCAGGTTTCTTGCAATAGAAAACAGAGTTTTAAAGAGATTTATAAAAAAGAAACCTTTTGGAAATCTCAGCAGACAAGAAAGACCATAGAAGCAATAGAATAAATCTTTCTGTGGTATGTGCAGCCAGCAACAATGACACAAGACAAGTCAGAAAAGATGAGAGAGAAAAGAAAAAAATAAAACTATTCTCTAAGGAATCAGGCTGCTTGGGGTATTGACTATGGGATGAGGTATGCTGTCATCTGATCAGAAGATTTGTCTGACTTCTCAAAATAGCACATGTACTGAGGCATTTTTAAACAAACACATCAGAATGTTTTACCTGATTTTAAATATAATATAGTATAATAAGCATGTATCATTTTTAGAAAGAAGAAAATAACAAATACCTCATAATCTCATCACCCAAAGATAAGCATTACCAAAATTCTATTCTCTTACATTCTTCTTACTCCTGGTTACTGATATTCAAGTATGATCATCTCCTCTGATATTCGAAGTACAAGTCTGAAACTCTTTTCACAAATTTGAATCTGTCATATGAGTTTCTTAAATATTCCTTCTGGTGGGCCCAATATCCTACTTAACCAATACTGCCTACAATAAGAGACAGGTAATTTTTCCAATGGAAACAAACTTGCTCTTTAAAAGACCCAAGTACTAATTGCTAGTAATTCAAAACAGCGACCAAAACAAGGTACACTGTTTCTATGAGTACTCAAGATAAGGGAACTCTGAATTCTGAGCATTTTGTTTTTAGGATATGGCAAGGAACTAAACTGTATAATTGAAATATAACAAATACTAAATGGATTTTTGCCTCACCTTTGGCCTCTTTCATTAAGTATATTTTCCTCCCCCGGCAATATTTATTTTAAAATAAAGTAGGGCTTGTCTCCTTTAAAATGCCTTTTCTGAATCATTAACCACTTTAGTTTGCACTTGATTTTGATCATTCACTCATTTCCATGGTGAATTAGAAGAGCAGCTGAAAGGAAGCAGAACATCATATTGAACTCTGTCATCTTGTGCAAAGTGGAGATCAGGACAGAAAGCCTGAAAGAAGACCTGTATACATGTCATTCAGGGTATCAAAACCATTATATTGATGGTAATCCTGGGACTTGCCTAGCTTCCATTCTGCTAAAGTCACATTTGAATCACTGTGCTCTGAAGGAAGTAACATGGCATATGTAGGATGAATGCTAAATCTCCAAAAGGTACAATACCCTGTGTGTATGTTATAGACTGCTGGGAGGATTTAGAAGGTGTACACACTGAGTTGATGACCATCACATTTTAATAATTTATACCTTAAGATCCTATCAAATCCCACATCTAGAGCAAAATTGTGAAATTAGTAGCACGTAACTGCAGAGTCTATCTTTTTGCTTCTATATATCCATCTTCCCCTTTTTTATACCCAACACCTTTATGTCTTCCTAAAAACCAGGGTCCCTTGCTATTTTAGAACATTGGAACTAAGCATGCCATACACTCTAGAATTTTCTTCATATTGTTATGCCCTACCAAACGTGTCTATTCAGATTGAATTCCTTTGGGATCTTAAAGAGAATCAAGGGCATTTGCAAGTTAATAGAGGTCTTCCAAAAGAATGGAGTAATACTGATATGGCAAAATTTTGACAATTATGTCTATTATCTAGTCAAATCATCTTCAACTATTCTTTAGTCTCAGAACACTTTGTTCAAGTGTTTTACAGATTTGCTAGTATGTCATCATGAAGAAATAGAAAGAATGTGGGTTTGGGGTCAAACTTGGGTGTCGATGTGAACTTCCTAAGTGTAATTAGAACAATTGCAGTAATTATTATGCAATGGAATTTTGTTCTGATTGTAAAACTAACACATGGTCATTGCAAAAGTAATCAGGAGGGGCTGAAATACAGAAATTATAAAAAATAAAAGAAAAACTATCTATATCTCATCACATGAAAGTAGCTATTGTAAAATTTTGGTATATATACTTAGGTGTATATAGGTTGGATGATGAAGTTGATGTTTGAACCCATATGGACACTGTTAAGTAATTAAATAATATAATCAAAGCCCCTATCATGATATCTGGCACACAGTAGGCCCTCAGTAAATATAGCTATAACTTGTCAGTGTAATTTTGCATTCATGTCTCATTTTATTCCCTGTGCCATCACCCTGAAATAAATGAAATCAGCAGTATTAGCAATATTCTCCTCTAGATGATTCTTGTTAAAAATAGATATTTCCAAGCCACGAATCTCTAAGGATTTTCAATTCAGTGTATTTGAGTAAGGATCAAGCCTTTTGTATGTGCTAATATTTCAACACAAAAGCCTGGTGCACAATCAGGTTTGAGAACCTCTGCTTCAGAGACATCATTCAATGAACACTCAAAAAGCGTATTCTAAACCTTCTCCTGACAACCTTGGTTAAAACTGAAACAGCTAACTACAGGTAGCTGTTGATGGGCAGAACAAATTTAATTCTGACATGCAGTATTGAAAATCTTGTATCTATATTCTATGACTTTTTATTATATACTATGTCCTTGTCTATGCTTTAATGACTTCATGACAACATGTACCTACATGTTGTTCCAAATTCATGGTCTTTATTTGTAGCCCCAAGGCAGAAAATTTGTATTCCTTCTGTCTTTATGTAGCCCAATATTATTTAGCAGAATGTGCTGTACCCAACCTCAGATCAATTAATGTTATTGATTTACCAAATGATGAATTTGAAGCAACTAATCAATGCGACACTTGCTCTATGTAAAAAGAATGTAGAATGCACTTCTTTTAAACAGTCTCCATTTTCCCATTGTTAGAATAACCACTTCCCTCTGGTAAAGAACAGTTGTCTCCATTCTTCTCCAGCCTCTCCGGACTATATTTCATGAATCTCTGGTTGACATTTTTTCTTAATAAAATGTGACCCATTGCATTTTTGGTGGGACTAAAAATTAGCCTAGCCTCTTCCTGATAGGCCTCTGAATAATTCACTCACAGAAGTTCTCTTATTACTCCCTTTTACAAGCTCTGAATTGATAGAATATCTAGAACTCCCCTTACACTGCCAACTGTTACACTGTAGTTGGTATGCCTCTGGTCTCTGAAACCAGACTGCCTGGAGTAGAATATATGCTATGATACTTAGTCACTGTAACCTTGAAAGCAAGGTTCTTTCTCTATGCATCAGTTTTCTCATCTGTAAAAAAGAATAATGAGAATGGAGATACTATCAGTACCCATCCAAGAGTTTTATGAGCATTAAATTTCATAATGCTCGTAAAGAACTTAGTGCAGTGACTGCCACATAATAAGAGCTCTGCACATGTTGAGGAGGGGTGATGTTATCACCAGCAGTTACAGAAGAGTGAGAAATATGCTGATGTCAGAACTATTAGAGCCAAGAAATCACACAGGCCTGTTCTGACAAATAGGGGTCAGAGTCTGCAACAGGTACTGAATCTGGGACACCAGCATTCTGAATATTCAAGCGGGGACCTAATAGAGAGGTTAGGGCTTCGTTTAGTCATGAAATTCCTACATATGTCCAGCACACAATGGTGAACACATAAACAATTACTTCTGGCTAGATGGGAGTATGACAACTAACTGTAATGTAATATCAATGTTTTCACCTCAAAATGTATTGTGAGAAATTCTGGATCACACTGATGTTTGCCTGATTTTAAAAAATCATCATTGACTTGATCTCATTGTTTTTTACCTTCAATATAGAATACTGATATTCTAAGTGGCCAATTACCTTTCCCTGCATGGGAGTGAGAAAAAGAAGGTGATAATAACCCCATAGTAGCTTCTCTCAGACTGTAGGAACTGCATCAAATGCACCAACTTTTAGGGTTAATGCTACCATGTAGCATCTCTACTTAACAGTTCTGTTAAACGTTCTGTAAGCAATAGAGGTGGCAGCAGTGACCGTGGACCATGAATTCTCTCAGATGCATCCCTATGCTTTCCACAACACAAAACATCTCCACTCTGCTTCCTATCCCACCTTTAAAACCAAAATTAAAGCTACACTGTAGATATTTAATGAGGTTCCCCTGTTGCAAGGACCATTTTCCCTTCAAGCTGGACCAGAATCAGTGAGAATTTTAGGAGGTACATTTTCTCCATTCTTACACAGGGAGAACAATTTTTAAACAGCATTGTAAATTTTGGAAACCACAGTGTTAAAGTGTGAGTCTTCTATTTTGCACAGCTAACCTTTGTAATTCTGACTGCTCATTATTGTTTATATCACAGTTCCAGAATTACACGCTACAAAGAGTCCTGACCAACTGTACCATCTTTATACTTTATAGTACGTCTTATCCTTGCCTTTTTCCTGTCCTAATAAAGTGGCTAATACTAGACCCTGCTCACATCTCCCCAGGTAAAGTCACTGGAAATCTTGCAGTTCCATTAACAATTTACAGTCATCCTGCTTCTCTCCCACTCCTTTTCCTCACTGCTGCCAGTATATACTATAAATTCTTTTTCCATGGTTCTATTTATGCTAGTTCCTCACCCTGAAATGCACTCTCTCCTCCTCACTGCCTCTTCAATCACTATGCATTTTTCAACACCTAGATTAACTTCTACCTCACTAATTAAGCCTCTTATACTGGATACAACACACATTGGTATTAATCTCCTCTGAATTCATATAACTCTTGGTATTAATCTTGTTTGAATTGATATAAACATAAAATCATCAGTAAGCTGAGATTTATATTAAGAATATATATATAACTATAGTTATAGTTATATACAGTTATACATTTGTGTGTCTATATAATTCTGATCTTCCTAGCATGATTTAAAGGTGGTCCAGTAGGGAAAGGTTGTATTGGATATTTCTTTTGTATTTTCCAAAGGATTGAGCTATAAGGATCTGTAAATTTCACTTATAATTCCTTCATATCACCCTTTATTCATAGCTAGATTATTTCCCACCAGTACTTACTTTGTAGCCTAATTTCTTTCTTTAATAAATATCTAATGCTGAATTTCTTTTCAGTTTTTTTCAAAAGAGAAAAAGGAGAAAAGGAGAAAAGATAATATGGCATTTACAATTCAAATAAAAAAGAAGCAAAGAATAGAAAAGAAAAATCTAATTTCCCAACATTTCCTATTATCACTTCTCGTAGCAATTAAACTGATTCTAGACCATACTTATTAAACTTGTTATTGAAATTGAGTGTGTCAATGCTGTGGTTTTGTTTGGCTTAGAAACTGAAACTAAAAGGAATGCGTTAACATATATTAGGAATTTCAACATTACAAATGTTCTATATAGATTTATTTCTTCTAACAATAGTATACAGGGTAATTTATTCCCATTTTACAGACAAGAGAAGTACGAACCAGGAAAATTAAGCAACTTGCACTTCTTTGCAGTAATTGCATTGAAGAGCCACAATATGAGATGAAGTATGGGTTTATTTCAGTGTTCATATTTATAACTATTCTTCCATATGTTATCTGTTTCTCTGGGCTTGTTGAGGGCCTAAGTAGAAGATTGTACTCTCTATATCTGATCGGGGCTGGGAAAGTCAGAATTTCACATAATCATGCATGATGCTAACTTTTTCAGTATTGTAGGTAAAATTTACTCTATATAAAGTATCACTGAATGGCATAAATATTATGGATTTTGAAACCAGATATACAAGTTTATAGTTCCTGACTCTCCTACTAGCTATGTGACAGTAGGCAACTCATTTAACCTCTTTGGCCTCAGTACATTTTTTTTTCTCATCTGAAAAATGAGGTAATTGAACTAGATGATCTCTAAGGTTTCTTCTAAATCCAATAGTCCAAGAATTAAATAAAAAATTATTGCTCCAAAAGAGCTGCTCAAGGATCTGCAATTAAGCCAACCAAAGAAAAAATCTGGGTCAATACATTTTAAATATGTGCATTAAGTTAAATTTAGTGTTTTGGCACTCAGAAAATTTAGCCCTACAAGTTAACACAAAAGTCAGTGTGAATGGTAAAGTTTTCCTAACTAAGAGAGGAAAGTATCTCATTACAATGTCATCAAAACAAATTTGGGAGTTAAAAAGGCCAGAAATGTTTTATGAATAGACATTTACATCTTGAATAAATGAGGTTATGGTATAGAAAGTAAAATATTTTTACATCTCTGAAGTTTGAGCTGAGAAATCTTCGTGAATAAAACATTAGGATATAATGTGCACTCAAGTCTTTTACCCTTCCTTGGCCTCCCAATTCAAGAAAAACATTTCTTCTAAACGTCTCTGCCTTGATTCTGCCCATTTTCTGAAATTATCTTGTCTGAGCATTTATATTCTAAAGCTTCTGAGGACAAAGCTCTTCAGAAAGGCAAAGGAATTTATAGCCAGATTTATATCCAGATGCCTTAAAATAAGATTTATCATGACTGGTTTGTAGCTTGATACCTGTACTAAATCTAAATCACACTGCTTTCTCAGTGGTAAAAATACTATTAAGTCACAATGTCTTGGTAACAACTGACCTAATATTTGATGGGAATAAAACGAAGATTAAGGCTACATGGATAGGAAGAATAACTACACCTGTGTGTATTTGATTTATGATTCATTATAGGTTGTTACTACCATTCATTATCTTTCATTTCAAGGGATCTCAGGTTGAAATTGGTGCATGACAGAAGATTTTTACAGGGTAATATAAAATGTGAATATTATCTGTACAAAGTCATATAGGAAGGGAGCCAAGCCACCACCACCAACCAAAAATACTTCTGCCACTCTGCTTTCTCGTTTCATTTAAATCCAAAATTTCAATGTGTTTAAGAGTGGTGTATCTGTGATAATATATGTGTGCAATATAAACAGAGAAGGAGGAGGAAACGGAGGAAGGGAGACACAAATGCAGAGACAAAGTGATAGAAAGAGATAGAAAAAGTGAAAAAGAATATCATGTGTTAGATTCTGTTGTGATGCATGTGCGTGTTCAATACCATGTTCAGATTTGGGCACTGTGGCTAATATTATCTTTTAATATACTCGATAGTCATTTATTTTCATCTCATATATTTTGTTTGCTAAAACATGCTTAAGGCCAAGAAGCAACTCACTATAGTTCTAAGCCAGTTATGCCAATTCAGTTCCTCTTTTACAGTAATCAGTCCACTGCGATGCATATGATATAATTTTGGCCAGTGGATTTTGAAAACAAGTCTGCTGGGAATTTCTGAAAAGGATTATTCTCCCTTAACATTTCTTAGCAAGCTTTCATCTATCATGAGTCATCTCCTGGTACTAAGCACATTTTAGCTTTAACAAAATCTAAGAATTTGTTTTTCTGTGTTCCTTCCTGCTTTGAACATTCACATATAAAGACATGATGCTTGCAGCTATTTTAGCCACCTAGTGACCATAAAAGAAAATCAAAAATAATTCCAGAAAGGTCCACTCAGTGTCCTGACATCATCAGTTTGTTGAATTAATCGTAGCATCAACTACTTGCAGATTTCTCTTCTGGAGAACATTAAACGTTCTTAATATTCAAGCCACTGCTACTCTGGTTTTCTATTATTTGTAGTCATAAACATTCTCACTGAGACAGGAACCAGTCTAGAAATGTAACCATTTACCAAGTAGGTGGAATAAAATAAAATGACCAGTATCTATTATGTTGAAGGATACATAGATTTCAGACATGGCTGACACATGTCATTCTTCAGCCTCAATATGTTCCCATTCTTGATCATGTCCCAACTTTTCAAGACTACCCCAATGTATGAATTGACATATTTTTGTAATGACTTTACAGAGATTTCTGTTCTTTATTTGTATCTTCCAAATTTGGATCATATCTTCATCAAAACTGTAAATTCCTTGGTGGCAAGGTTTGGCTCATATTACCAACATAATATCTATGGAGTTCACCTTCTATTTGCTAAGTTGAATTGTAGCCCACTTCCCTGCCCTGTTTATGCAACAGACACTAAAATTCAATTTTTCCCTTCAAGATGAAGGATAGTTGAAGCATCATCCATTCTATCAGATTCCAGAGAGAGAGTCTTCATCTCCATTCCTAATTCCCCCATGAAGCTTCATGGTGGTAGTTCTTAAGGTAATCATAGTAAATTGCAGTAAGTCAGCCCCTAACTTTTAATAGTTCAACATCCGAATACCTAATTTCCATGTGTTTGCATAATGTCTTTGGTTTCTTTTGCCATTGCTTTGTAGTTTCATTGCACTACAATTTGATAACATGCATAGAATAATTTTGATTCTTTTGAATTTACTTAAGCATGTTTGATGGGCTAATATGTGGTCTATTTAGAGGAATTCCTATGTGCTGCTGAGAAGAATGTGCATTCTGGTGTTCTTAGGTGCAACACCATAGACATGTATTATTTCCATTTATCTGAAGATTTGATAAAACTCTATTATTTCTTCGTTGATTTTTTGTCTAGTTAATTGGTCTATCTGTGATAGTGGGGTATTGAGGTCCCCCATTATAAATATGTTGGTGTTTACCTGATTTTTTATGCCCAACAGTGTTTGTTCATAAGTTTGCTATGCCAGTGTTTGGTGCATATACATTTATAACTGTTATCTCTTACTGTTTAAGTGTTGCCTTAACCAATAGTAAGTGACCTTCTTTGCCTCTTCTGATCAATTTTAGATTAAAATCCATTTTGTTTGCACTTAGCATAGCTACTCCAGCATTTTTCTGGATTCCCATTTCATGAATATTGCTTTCTATCCTTTGATTTTTAATCTGTATTTTTTTTATTAAATGTGTTTCTTATTTACAGCATATCATTTGATTTTGTTTTTTTTTTTTTCCATTCTGCCAATCTCTATCTTTTGATTATGGAATTCACATTGAGACCCATTATTGAAAGGTATTGATTTATTCTTGTCATGGCATTGCTTTGCTGTCATTGATTTCCATTCTTTTCTTCTTTCTGATTCACTGCTCCCTGCTGGGTTTATTTATTCTATTAGAATTTTGACATTGTTAGCTTCATTGCCTCTTTCTAGGCTATCCTTGAAAATGTTTTGTAATGTTGGTTTGGTGGTCATGAATTTCACCAGGGACTCTTTGTCATGGAAATAACATTTCTCCATCAACTTTGAAAGAAAGTTTTACAGGGTACATAAGTCTGGGTTGGAAGTTGTTTTCTTTTAGGGCTTGAAACACCACTCCAAGATCTCCTGGCCTTTACGGTTTGTGTTGAGAAGTCTGCTGTAATTCTAAAAGGTTTACATTTTTGTGATTTGTTGCTTTTCTTTAGCAGCTTTTAAGATTCTGCCCCTGTGTTGAACATCTGGGAGTTTGATTATGATGCAGTGTGAAGAGTTTCTCTTTTGATTATGGCTATTTGTATTTCTATATGCCTCACTTATCTGTATATTTAATTATTTCCTTATATGTGGAAAGTTTCTGCTATTATTTCTCTAAACAGGTTCTTGTACCCTTTGTGCTGTCTTCTGATTTTGAACTAATTCCAAATTAGTATTTTTTGCATCATTTAGCAGCTGTTGGATCCATTTTTTTTCATGTTCTCTTCTGGTATAGTAAGGTATCTCTGGGTAACTGGTCTTTGAAAGTATCTCTATCATCCTGTTCTGATGTTCTGTCCTCATATTGGTTGCTTCTGGTGCCCATATATTCAATGTAATTTTAATCTCTTGTATTTCTCTTTGGAAACGTTTCATGGAATCTAATTCTTAATTAAACTGATCATTCATGCTTTGTATCATTTTATTTAAGTCAGAGAGCTTTTTAATATTGTGTTCTCTAAACTCCCTGATTGTTTTGTTACATCCATTATCTATTTATTTATAGACTGTTAGCCCATTGAACAACTTACTGATCTATTTTTTTAATCTCTTCTGCTGTCTTTTCAAATAATTCAGCTGTGTGGCTTTTGCTTTCCTTCCCCTCGAAGACCCTTGGGGGAGATGGGAGTTTGGGGAGACATTTTATTGCCTTATCTTCTTATGTATATTTTGGGGGTTTGTCTGTTTGGTTTGTTGGTTGGCTGGTTGGTTGGCTGGTTTTATTTTGTGTTTCATTTCCAGTTGCTTACAGTGGGAAGACTTTGTTGCCAGTATGAGAATCTCTTTAGTTAGTGTGGTTTTCAGTGATGCACTCAGGGTGTGGATAACTATAGTCCTTTACCTCTCTCCCAAGGTCCAACCACATCTGTTAATTTGGGTTGGAAGGATACAATTTAATTGATCCAGCACTCAATTCTGCTGAAGTGGACTTCAGTGTTGTTAATGTCACATAGATAATCTGGGTATTGGCATACAGAGAAAATCTATTAATAGCAACAACTATGCAACCATGGCAATATCAAATAAATCAGCTACAGTAACCTTGGCCAAAGCAAACTGCATATTCACATACCATAAGAACCAATAATATAACACACTTAACCTTAGAAAAGAAATCTATAATTACAGAATAAACACTAAGACAAACTAAATATGTACAGCAATTATCTACTAAATGTGGCAACTATACCTCCACTAATGACAGAAAAGAATTCAACAGTAGTAACATACAGTTAACTAATTATTTAAAGATTAATAAAGCTTAATTGTTATACTATTATAGTATTGGTCATGGGAGAATAGAAGAAGAATAATTTGCATAATTATATAATGGGAGATGAAAATAGGACAGAAAAGTGAGACAAAAGATCCTATTAAGTAGTAGAAGGATATTTATAGAATTATAAAGGTATCAGAAAAAAGAAATAGAAGATAAAAGTAAAAAGGAGAAAAAAAGAAATACTATGGAGAATAAAAATAGAAAATAGTAAAAGGAAAAAGAGCAAGAAAAAAGGAGGGAAGAAAGAAAGAAGGAAAGAAGAAAGAGAAAGAAAGAAAAGAGAGAAAGGAAAAGAAAGAGGAAAATTCATTAAAATACAATAAACTACTGAAGAAGAAGGTGTAAAGGAAAAAAAAAAAGAATCCAAAAACAGAAAAAAAAAATTTCTGTATTGTTGAATGAATTATCTGTATTTTTGAATTCTTTATTTCTAGGAACTGCAGTTTTGGAGTCCAGCAGGTCACAGTGTTCTCCAATTGACCTTATGGCCTGCGGGTTTGTGAGGTGTCACCACCCTCTCCATTCTGGAGTCCCCTTTGTTTATCCCAGGATGTGGCAAAGTCCACACTGAGACATGTCCTTGCTCACCTTGGTAGATAGGAAGGGAAATCAGACCTCAGTTCTGTGTGGGATACAGGCAGCATGACAAAGGTTTGAGTACTTAACCCTTGCTGGCACTTTCAGATCTGGCCATTTCTGAGTATAACTGAAGCTGGGCCTAGGTTCTCACCATGGAGGTTGGAGCCCATGTCCTCCCTGGCCTCTGAACTTAAACTTTTCAGGAGGTCTCTTTCTAGCTCACTCCTTTCCCAGGCTGTCTCCCTTAGCTCTCTCTAACCCATTCACTATGGGAGGGTAACACTTGGAGTCCTTGTTTCTGTGGAGCCAGTTACTCCTCCCTGTGAGCCATGAGCCAGTAAGAAGGTCAAGATTGCTTCATTGTTTTCTCTGTATTGTTGAGCATCTCTCCAACTTCTCTGTAGCTTCTAATTTTCTTTTCAATTCCTTCCCAATCCCTGCCAATCTACTTCTCTTTTTTTTCCCCTTCATTAAGTTGATATTCTCCAGAGTCTGGGTTCTGGATATCAGAAAGTCTGAGTTTTGCTGCCAATCACCATTTTTGTCCTCTGAATTTCATCCTTTTCTTCTCCTGCAGTGTTCTTTTCTCTTGTCTCATCTTGAGCTACGTGTTCCTGTTCCAGTTCCAACCACTCTTTATTAGTCAGTTCCTTAAGAACCACCTTTCCTCAGTATCATCCTCATCCACACTTACAGAGAAAGTGTTTAACATTTCAACCACAGCCTTGTTGATTTTTGCATCTTCCTAGTCAAATTCTTTCAAGTTGCCATTCACACACTTTTTGGTGACATTACTGAAGCCTAAACAACATTCTTGTTGTAATACATGTTTCAATCCCTCCAGAATTGCACATGTGTTGTCTATTTTGTATTCAATAGTCTGAGAAAAGATCCTCCGTAATAATAGGCCTCGAATGCTGCAATAATCTGTTGATCTTTTGGTTGAGTCTGAAGTGGGTTTTGGAGGAAGAATCACTAATTTCATATTTGGATGAAGATAACGAATGAAAGGAGTATCTGCAGCAACATTATCATCAATAAGCAAAGTCTTAAAAGATATAATATGCTTCAAAAGTAATTCTCCATTTTTTTTTCACAGCAATTCAGGAAATGATCTTTGAAAACAAGCCAGGTCATTTATGGCTTCTTTTCTATCCTTTGGTACACTGGTACTGTGTGCTTATCTATATGATTGAGGCCTGGCGCTCTCACTCTCTATAAGCTTTCAGTTTGTAGACTGCACCATTGCCCTCAAGAGTGTTATCCTTTCCTGAAAAAACTTAAAGCCTGTCATTGACTTGGCTTCTTTATGTATGAAAGTCCATTCAGACATCTGTCTCCAGAGTAAGGTTTTGTCCAGACTGAAGAGCTGCTTTGGTGAGTAATATTCCTCCACAATCTACTTACCTAGAGTGACTTCTACATTGGCACTTGCAGAAATAATCCTTCACTTCTCACATTATGTAATTAATGACAATTTTTGAATCATTTAAACCACATAGAGCAAGCAGTGAATTAAAAATTATAACTAGATCCAGCCTTTTCACTGAACATTAAAAACATTTTGTTTTGCTCATGATTTTCACAATGCCAAGAGGAATATGCTTCTGTTTCTAGTCTTCAATCCAGATCATTAGAAGTTTACCTATATCTGAAATAAACCCTTCTTGAATTTTTGTTCATCTTGTTGCCTTTAATGAAGCAGATCCTTTAACAACTTCCCTCACTTTGTTCCTGTTCTTCGAGATTATAGCTGTGTTAGAATGGGATATGCCTGACTAGAGAGCAATAATCATCACTGATTTCCAACATTCACAGTTTTTAATTACTTTTAATTTCATCTCCAGGCCATCACTTGATTTGGTCTCTTGTTGGCAACATTATCCATTGATTTTATACACATATGGGCTACAGTGAAGAAAAGCACAAGATTAAATCAAGAACAAAAGAAAATAACACAATCAATAGATGCAGTGAACATATATTGTATGAAGCTGCTGCCAGCATAACACAGAATACTATTGTATAGTACATTCTTTTATAAGTTGAAGGAGCATATTCTAAAATGATGATAAAAGAATAGTATATTAAATACATAAAACAGTAAAATATTCATGTATCATTATCAAGTATGATTTATTATACACAAGTGTATGTGCCATACTTTTATATGACTGTCAATATACTAAGTTTGCTTACACCAACATTACCACTAATAAATGAATAATGTGTTATGCTGTCATATACTATAATGCTATGACAGCTACAACATCATTAGGCAATAGGAATTTCTTTGCTCTATTATAATTTTATGGGTTCATGAGTGTATATGCAGTCCATCGTTGACACAATGTTATTACACAGCACTTGGCTGTATTTTGATTATCTCATGCTTCTGTTTTGCTAAAGTCAATCCAGTAATTTTATGACTTATATTTTGTTCTATGCAATAGTCCACGCAACAGGAGAGTGTAATCAACAAAGGAGTACATCAGTGGATATTTTAATGGTCCAAATAATGGCATAGCTACATTGTCAAATCAATTTAAAGTCTTCACTAAATTCAACAATGTTGTTATTGATTTAACTAACAGCAGGGCCATAAAGATTACTAAGACATTCAAATTAATTTGACTATTCACATGTACTTTTCTTCTTGGCCTTACATCATACGTTAATTAAGTCTAATCACACATATGCACATTCACACAAATTTTGTTTCTACAAATTGTGCAACATTCTTAACGTCTACAAAAAAGTGAAGTCAGAATCAAATTTTAGTGCCCTACTTGACTCACAGAAACTTTTATTTGTTTGTTTAAAAACATCCTGGTTTTATAGCTTATATGGGTAGCCCCAAATCCCCTTTTCAAGTCAAACACTGAATTTTTGGAATCTTACAAAAGTAGAGATGTTTGTTTTTTGCTCTTCTTACTGCAAAAGAGGCACTTGCCCCTTCAAGTAATCAACAAGCAAAAGTGGTTTCATTTTACAATTGATGTATCATCCTCACCAATGGATGGCTTGAGTCCATGACTTCAAAAGGGCCTTCATCTTACTTATGCTTCTTTCCTGTATATTCTCTCTTTCACTGTAATCATTATATATTTTGTGAAGGAATCAAAGATAGCATCTTTCTTTGAGAAAAGATGAATGTCAAGGAAAACAGCAATTAGAATTTTAGCACCTGCACAATTATATTCCAAAGCACTTTAAACAACAGTTCTAAATTTACTAGAGAAAAGCAAATGTTTATCTTAAATATGGTTTAATCCTCTTTTCCAGGAAGCTTATGTAACAAAAAATACAGCTGGAGGCTATAGTGGCCCATTTATAACCCTACTTCGGTTTGTTACCAGGAAACCTGTCAAAATCATCTTAGCTCGTTTGAATGGCTCATTCTAGCTTTCTGTGTCTTTCCTCTCATTTGATTTTAAGAGTTCAAACTGGGTTAGTGATGTTAGCCAGGAGAAATAGTTTCTTTTCGCTTTGCCAACTGGGAAGGACTGGAAAAAATGAAATAGATGGCTATGCACATGGTGTCTTTTTTGACGGACTGTTCATTTTTCTCTACCTCTTCCTGGGGCTCTCTTTATTAGGATGGCTTCAGATTCTTTCCTCAGAGTCATTGCTTTGGAGTAAAACAAAACATACAGCAAGCTACATATGGCATGTAAATATTTCCACCACTTGAGGAATATGCCAGAGTGTTAGACTGATTTTGCTTGTCTAAGAGAAAGGAAAAGAAAGTTAGTTATTTTGAGCCACCCAAATGTCAGCACTTAACCAAAGTTTAGACACACTTTGCTCCAAGCCTAATAGGAGCCAAGGCTGAGATTAAACTAGCCATTGTTGATAGTGCTTTCACTCTGCTCAGGATTCATTTCCCTGCTTTTTTAAACAGAGCCATACAATGATAACGCATTATATTATTTTCTATTGATTTGTAGCAAACTGTTATATACTTATGAGCTTAAAACAACATCCATCTATTAGCCCACAGTTCTGAAGAACAAAGACTAAGAAGGCTTGACAGGGTTCTATATTCTGAGTCTGAAATCTACTGAAATCTACTGGCCAAACTAAGCTTTCATTGGGACTCTATGGGAAAATCCCCACTTTCGAGATCAGTTAAATTCTTGAAATAATTCGGTTCCTTTTGTTTATTAGACTTAGATCCCAATTTCCTTGTTAGTATTACTCTCAACTTGTTTAAGTCTTTACATTGTCCCCTTATCTCCAAAGCCAACATAATGTGCTTGTAAACTCTCTGACTTATTTTTCTGCTACTAGCTTAAGAAAACTCAGCTTTTGAAAAGATCACATTATTACATTTGTCTCTCTTGCTTAATCCCCCTTTTGTTATGTACATAATCGCAGGAATAAGTCCAGGACACTAAATTATGGGGTCTAAAATATTCTGTCTACTACGTCTCGTTCTTTTTGCATTAGAATAGTTTGACTTCATATTTCTTCTGGCGGAAATGTAAGCTTTACCTAATTTTAATATATTTGTTATTTTTTAATTTTTTAAATTTTTCATTCAAAAATTATTTGACATCTACTGTATGTCACACACTATCATAATTTCTGTGATTACAGAGCAGCAGAAGTAGGTACAGTTGTCATCTTTACAGAGTTACTATCTAATTAGTAAGTAGGACAGTGTTTTAAAATCCAGTGAAACACACACATACAAATGAAATTTCACAGTATCTTGAAGTTACTGAAGGAATTATATGGATTATCTTCATTATGTAAAGGTGAATTATCTGTCCTCGAAAGGGGTTTCAAGAAAACAAATTTTGCATCTCCAACATGTTGACTCCATCAAGTAAATCAATGAGAGCTTCTTACCTCTTTTTTTCTCTATTTCTTCTTAGGGTGAATGTTTGCAGTACATAATGTTTAAATTCCTTATGTGGAGTTGGTAAGTGTACATAACACATCTTAATTCTTTTTTATCCCTTCCTTCTCCCCTCCCTCTCTCTTCCATCTCTTGGTTACCTCTTTCACTATTGTTTCTGTTTACCATTATCTATCTTTTATTTTGCTCTTTATTTATTTTTGGGCTTCTCATATAAGAGGAACAAAACAATATTTAAATTTACATGTCTCATTTATTTCATGTAACATAATGGTCTCAGGTTGTTAATGTGGAAAGAGAATATCCCTTTCTCCTTTCTCAAAAGGCTGAATGTGTTGAATACTTTTCATTGTTCATTAACAGATGCCGCACATCCCAATACACTGAGCCTACCAAAAGATAAGCAATTGGATGAGATCTATAAAGTAAGGCATGCCAATGGTGTCCAACAGTAAACTGGAATTTTATTCTGCTGAGTACTTCTAACAAAAAAATTAAGACATACTTCATGTGGGGTTGCAGTCTCAGCTTTCTTTTTTTCCCCCAAATCTTTTTTTCAAATACTGCTGTTCTGATAGAGGGAGGCAATGAACTAGAAGGACTTTTTAAATTTTTCTGTTGCAATTTGTTTTACTTATGTAAGCTTTGAATATTACGAACTCCTTTGAGTGAGCCTTGGGATATTGCTTTGCCTGAAGTGCAGTGAGTATCTGTAGGTCAGCATATTCTCAAGATTGTAAAAACCAAGCCAACCTATTCCTTCTTTAAATTAGCCCAAGATAATTTCAGACATTCTCTGAAAGTCTATGGCATTCAAAGTTTTCATAAGTAAGCTGACAAAGTTGCATGTTGTTCAGTGGTAAGGAAAAGTGATTTTGGAGAGAATGAATGGTGTCTTACCTGGTTAAAGAGAGTACTTAAGTGATGGAACACTAGGAGTATGAGAACAGAGAACAAGCAGCCTATGTATATAAACAATGATTGTTTTATTTGAAGCTGCGTCACTGTAGAAAAGTGAAATTTCGTTTCATGAAAATTTGTTATTATTTAAGGAAACAAGCAGCCAACCTTACATACCTATAGGGCCCAGGAATATAAAGTGAATGGAGAAAGTCCTAGATAGAAGAGAAAACAGACTGAGGAGAGCTCTGGTAAATGGAAGAACACCTGCTGTATATTAAAGTCACTACTCAGCTCCAGCCAGTTGCTGTCATATGACGTTCAAAACAAATCCAAAAAGCTCAAAGAATGTCAAGTAAGACAAAAACAAAGAAAATAAAACAAAAATATCTTAGGCATATGATCTGCTACCTATGAGAGACAAAACATATGGAGAAAATATTGAAGGAATAAAAAGGGAAAAATATCTGTAGAGGAACAAGCAAAAGACTTAGAAGGAGCTTTGAATCAGAAGCCATGCAAGCAAGAAGAAAGACTGAATACTTAAATTGTTGAAAGGAGAAAAATGCCACCAGCCAAGAATTTTTTATCCAGCAAAAAAAAAAAAAAGAAGAAAAAAAATCCTTCAAAAGTGAAGTAATGGCAAAGTGAAAATGAAAGAATTTACTGGCTGTAGATCTGCTCTGTGATAAACGTGGCACATTCTTCTTGAAGAAGTAAAATATATATATATATATATATATATATATATATATATATATATATATATATATCAGAAACTTGGATCTATCTCAAGAAAGGAACAGTGTTAGGAAAAAAATAAGCAAAATCGAAGTAATTTTTTTTTATTTTTAATTCATCTATTTTCTTAAAGTAAAAATAGTTACAATGTATGTGGTATTTATAGCATACAGGTGAGGAAAGTGGATGATACCAATGTTGAAAGACAAGAAAGAGGACTCTTTGTTATAAAGCACATGCCTTAAAAATGAAGGGGTACAGAGTTATCTGAAGGCAACTTAGATAGGTTTAAAACATATTGTAAACCCTAGGGCAACCAGTACAATTTTTTTTTTGTGGGTACCGGGGGTCGACCTCAGGACCTCATGCGCCAGCAGGCACCCATGCCGCTGAGCAATATCACCGGCCCTTTTTTCGTATGTGGGTTCCAGGAGTCGAACTTGGGCCCTTGCACTTGCTGGGCAGGTCCTTATGCCACTGAGCCATCTCACTGGCCCACCAGTACAAATTTTTAAGAGAAGTACAATTGATATTAAAGAATGGACATAAAAGAGCCGGGGATATAGTTCAACTTCACAGCGCCTGCCTGGCAAGCACAAGGTCTTGAGTTTGATTCCCGGTACCAAAAGAATGGACATAAAGTGAAATTATATATAATGCTCAATTAAACCAGAGAATGTACAAAAGAAGGAAAATAAAGAATCAAAGAGCAAATTATATAGAAAGTTACCGAGGTGGTAGATATTAATCCAAATATTTTAGTTTTCTTGGGATGCTGTAACAAAGCACCACACACTAAGAGGCTTAAAACAAACAACATAAATTTATTGTCTGCAGTGCTAGAGGCTAGAATTCCAAAATCAAGGCATAGACAGGGCCATGACCTGCTGAAAACTTCAGGAAAGAGATCCTTCCTTCACTCTTCAAGCTTCTGGAAGCCCCAAATATCCTGGACTCAGAAGCAATAGCTTCAATCTTGATACAACATTATTCTTATCTCTTCACATACTCTTCTCTAAGGCCAGGTCTGTGGCTCTGTCCAAGTTTTCCTTTTTGTATGAGGATACCAGTCATATTGGATTGGAGCTCTGTGTAAATTGAAACCAACAGGATTAGGATTACAGTCACTCTATCTATGTATTTTTATTTTATTTTATTTATTTATTTTGGTACTGGGAATCGAAGTCACAACCTTATACTTGCCAGGCAGGCACTGTGCCACTGAGCTATACCGTTGGCTTCTCAGTATACTTTTTAAAACTTAGCTCACACAATTCCTTAAATTGTAGGGAAGACTGGAAATTTTGAAATCTGCAAGGTGGTATGCCAGGCTAATGTTTCTGCAAAATGTTTACACTCTAGTTCAAGTCCAAAGACAGCTTGCTTATTGGTTTTTTTTGTTGTTTTGTTTTGCTTTATTTTGTTTTGGTTTTGGAGGGGGGTCAGTTTTTTCTTCAGATCTTCAAGTGATTTGAAAAAGCCCATCCGAATTATGGAGGACAATTTCCTTTACTAAAAGTTTATCTATTTAAAAGTTAATTCCATCCAAAAAGTATATTCATACAAATATCTAGAATAGTATTTGACCAAATATCTGGGTACCATGGCCTACCCAAATTGACACATAAGGTAATCCTCACATGCTCATCCTTAGTAATTCAACTTATCTGTTAGATTCAATCCATAACACAAACTATAATAATAATCACTTTAAATTTTAATGATATAAATACCCCCAATAAATAGATTATCAGGATGGATTAAAAAAGCAGTGTTCAACTTTAGGTTACTTATAAGGAAGTCACTTTCAATATAAAGATAAATAGGTTAAATGTAAAGGGAAAGAGAAATGTATTCCATACTAATACTATTCAAAATAAAGTTGGAGTGCGTATTAGTAGTACCAGCACAATTAACATCATAAAGCAGAATATTATTAGAATAAGAAGCCATTACAAAATGATAAAAGGATAACTTCTTCATGAATATTTTCCATTCTTTAATCTGTATGAACCACACAGCAGATTGCTAAAAGGAGTGAGGTAAAAACTGGTAGAATAGAAAGGAGAAATTAACAAATCCGTATTACAGTCAGCAGTTTATAACCTCTCTGTCAGTAACTGATAGAACAAACAAGCAGAAAATCATAATGATACACTTAACCCTAACTGGACTATTAACTTGATATAATTGACATTTGGAGAATATTCTATTCAACAACAAAAATCACATTTTTAAAATTTTACTTAGAACATTCATCAAAATAGAGTACATTCTGAGCCATAAAAGCATAATTTTATAAATATAAAAGATTAAAAATCTTATAAAGTATGTCCTCAAAACACAATGAAACAAAACAAAGATCAAATAATGGATATATAGCTTAAAAATCCCAAATATTTAGAGATGTTTAAAAAACATACAAGTAAAATGAATATCAAGAAAAATTAAAAATCATTTCAATTAGATGAAATTAAAAATAGAAATTATGTGATGGAGACAAAGTAATACTCAGAGGGACATTAATACTATTAGATGCACATATCGGAAAAGAAGCAAAATCTAAAATCAATATTTCAGCAAGTTCTATTGAAAAGTGATTCTAAAGTTTCACGGAAAGGCAAAAGACCTAAAATAGTCAACACAATAATTTAAAAAATAGTTGGAGGGCTCAAATTATCAAATTTCAAAACTTACTATAAATGTACATTAATAAAGACAGAGTACTATTAGAGATACCATAGACATAGTATATAATGGGGAACACATAAATAGACCCCAACAAAGATAATAAATTTATTTTTGACATAAATGCAAATATAATTGAATGGAGAAAGGATAGACCCGATTGCTGTTTGTTTGCATGAGGAAGTTTTAGAAAAATTAACTAGAAGTGGAAGAACTATGTGATTGGTTAGAGGCTTTCTGGTTGGCTCTAAATTGTAAATTGGGAAAAAACAAAGAGAACTGTTAGATATTAAGTAATGTATATTTTGGATCAATTATTATAGGAATTATCTTTTGGCTTCTTGGACTGCTTTATAAATACATTTGTCTGAAAAATATGACTGTACAATAGCTGACCGGCTTTCTGGGTTGATTACTGTAAATAATGGGTTGGTTTCTTGGACTACTGGCTGTAGATTGTGAGTCAGAGTCCTGTTTTTAAATTTTATTTAGCTATTGCCTGTTTGTATGTCTCTCATTTTAAACACAGTTCTACAATAGAAAAGAACCAAAGCTTCCTGGAAAAATGAATGATTATAAGACTGGAACAACGATACACAAAATCACCCTGGAGCATCTTATGCATAGTGCCAGAAAGTAAGGGATTGGTTTTCAAAATCAAAACAAAGAAACACACACAATAAAACACTGTACTGGCCATATGTCGAAGTGACACAGGAACCAACCAGAGGAATTTCCAATAGTCAAAGTTAAAACAATTTGAGCAGCAAAATAAAAACTTCATAAAAATTTTTTTAAAGAATTGGGTTATAGGGCCGGTGAGATGGCTCAGTGGCTTAAGCGCCTGCCCGGCAAGCGCGAGGGCCCGAGTTCGACTCCCGGAACCCACATACGAAAAAAGGGCCGGTGATATCACTCAGCGGCACGGGCGCCTGCTGGCGCGCGAGGTCCTGAGGTCGACCCCCCGGTAACCACAAAAAAAAAAAAAAAGAATTGGGTTATAACCCAACATACAAAATAGATATCCATGGGTTTACACTGATATAAATAATTGAATACATAAATAAGTCGGCAGAATAGACAAAACTTTCACGGAAATTTCTGAATGATTTATGTAGACAGTCTTCCTCCAAGTAACTGCAGCATAATTTCCCACTCCTTAAGCACGCGCTTCACATGCGCCTTTCTTCCAAAGAGAGAAGGAGTTGGGAGAGGAATGTAAGAGGAGCCTGACAAATACTGTTTCAGCCAGGTGATCACGGTCAATAACAGCAGTCATAAATCATGATGAAATGACAATTGCGCTTCTCTGTTTTTTATCACAAAAAACACACAACCCAATCTAGCTATAACAAGAACATTGACTAAATCCTAATTGAGGGAATGCTCCGCAAAATTACCAGGGTCATCAAAAACAAGGGAAGTCTTAAATAAGACTTTCACAACCAAGAAGATCCAAAGGAAACAGGCTGACTAAATGTAATGTGGGATCCTAAGTCAGAGCCTGTTAACTAAGACATTTTCAATAAAGTAAAGGTTCTAATTAATAATAATATATCAATATTGGTTCATTTATTATGACAAATGTCACATACTAATGTACAATGATAATAAGAGGGCAAACTTAGTGTAGGGTATGTGAAGATAGTCTTCAGTATCTTCATAATTTTTCTACAAATGTAATAGTATTCTAAAATTAAAAGTTTATTTTAAAAACATACTGCAGGCTATTCTGTGAGAGTAAACAAAACCACCCTCTCGACTCCAGATCGCTACTCTGACAGAAGCTGACCACCGAGAAAGCAGAAATTCTCTTTGACTTCTCCAGGGTCAGGATGACCCTAGAGTGTGGGTACTGCTGAACACCTGATTCAAAGGAAAGAAAAAAAATTCCTTCGGAAAGAGCCCAACCCACTGATGAAGTAAGATCAAATAGAACCCAATGACCTCAAGGGAGAGAGAGTATTTTAGTACGTGGTGCACAGAAGTTCAGGTGACTACTTGTATGTCAGCTCAGATGTGAGAAGAAGCTGACTATGAGACCTTACCTACATTATGTGGGTGGTGGTCAATGTCGAATTGCACACTGCAGAGGAATAAATATGGCAGAAAGCACTTTGAGGATGGAAATAGAATAAATGCTATATGATTTTTATTTAAAATGCCACAAACTCCAAGAAAATGGATCTGAAGTGTACTATTCTCACACCGACACTAACTGAGTAAAAATATTGCTTTACGGTACTTTGATTTTTCACTTAGTGAAGAAAAAAAGATAATCCAGGATAATTTACTTTTGTGAATCAGAAGAGACATACACAGCTTATGAATACTTTTTCTAGACTATGAGTAGAATTAGTGCCCAGTGGGGAAACAGACACAGTGAGTAGAGGAAGGAGAGACTTGGCATAGGAAAAATAATCATCCTCATATTTTTGGAATTAAGTTATCCTTAGAAAAATCTGTCCCATATAACACCATCAAGGGGAAACCCCAGCATAAACATCTGGTCTGGTATTCTTGTAGCTACTCTAGGATGACAGCTACATTGTTTTAAATTAATTGACTGGACCGGAGTGGAATTGGGTTTGTGAATGGTTTGAGACTAAAGTGTTTTATTAATCTATAACACAGGATACATTGTGGTTATCATTTTGGGAAAAAGATAGCATTTCGTATACATTATTTCACTTTGATTTTGTTCCTTACAACTCTTAGAGGTAAGGTAAGTAACTTTTATGATGTTCATTTCAAGGAAATAAGAACTTTGAAAGAGATTTAATAATTAAAGTAACTGAAACAGAAAGTTGTAAACAGTGACTTTGACTCCAGTTTCATTACTTTCATCACTATGCTCTTTTCACACTATTATACTGCCTGGCATCCTAGGACCTGAACCTGATTGGGTTGGACTATGTCTCAAGCTATCCTAGTATTTCAGGGAAAAGAGTTCAAATGAGCATATAACACAGTCAGCTGTGATCCTTTATGTAATTGAAACTATAATAGGAGGGAAATCTTTGATATGGGCACGAAATAACATTTGATTGTTTCCTCCTCTCAGCACTACCTATTATGTGAAACAGCTCAAGGCATCACTGCCTGTTGAGACCACTTTGTGGGCAATTGGCTGGTAATTTGCCTCAAAGACCTGGGCAAGATGTGCTTTCAACCAGAAATACCAGTGATATAAGGACTTTTTATGTTGTAATTTCCCTGGTTGAGTTGCAGGATAAAGTAAACTATCTCTCTGGTATTTTTTTTGTGGGGGAGAACTGGAAATTGTACTCAGGACCTCACTCTCGCCAGGCAGGCACCATGCCGCTTGAGCTATATCCCCAGCTCCTCTGATTTCTAACTGGGAGATTATGTTTCAAGATGAAAGAAGGTGGCCAAGTCTAGAGACATGTAAAACCTAATTTTATTGTTCTCTAAGTATTTAGTTCCAGATATTTCCAAAATCTTCTGTGAACAACTCATACAGTTATATCTAAATACCAAAATGATTTGACCTGCTCAAGACAAACAACAATAAAAAGGAAATAGTTGACTATCAGCATATGAAGATTTTTCAGTTTTTAACTGACTTGTCTCAGGATCCTGTAAGATAGCCAGCACAGTAATAGGTTTAAAACCCATATGGCTCTGGCTGGTAAAACTATGGTGATGATTTTTAAAAATAAATTTAGGGTATTTGTATTTTCAAATTTTATTCAACTAAACTACATTGTAACTTTTACTCTTCTTTTTATTTATTTTATTGGTACATATTTGCAGTACATAATGATTACATTTATTGTGAGGTTGGTGCATGAATGAACACATCTGAACTCTTTTTTTTTCCTTACCCCTCCTATCCCTTCCCACTCCTTCCATCTTTGGGTCCCCTTCCCATTTGCAAAACTTCTAGTCCCTCTTTTTTCATTCAGTTCTTTTTATCATTCCCTTTTCCTCCCCTCCAAACCCCTCCTTTCATTTCTTTTTCCCCTTTCCGTTTAAAAAAGACCTCCCTACTTCCTATTATACATTTTTCATTTTCTGTTTATATATATTTTGGGTTTCTCACATAAGAGAACCAGGCAATATTTAAGCTTGTTTGTCTGATTTATTTCCCTTAAAATTAGGTTCTCAAGGTGCATCATATACATATGAATACCTCAAGTCTATCCTTCTTTATTTCAGAGTAGTCCTCCACTGTGTAGAAAAACCACACTTTCTTCATCTGTCTATGGGCATATAGGCCAATTCCAAGATTTAGCTACTATGAATTGTGTTGCTTTAAATATGGGTATGCATATGTCATTGTAATATGATGACCATATCTCTTTCCAAAGAAACCTATAACAGGAATACCTAGGTCAAACAAAATTTCTAGTTTTAATTTCTTTTTTTTTTTCTGGGTACCAGGGATCGACTTCAGGACCTCATGCGCCAGCAGGCGCCCGTGCCGCTGAGCGATATCACTGGCCCTTTTTTTGTATGTGGGTTTCGGGAGTCGAACTCGGGACCTCGCGCTTGCCAGGCAGGCGCTTACGCCGCTGAGCCATCTCACCGGCCCTAGTTTTAATTTCTTGAGTAATCTCCATACTGACTTACAAATTTTTAAGGGGGAAAAAATAATGTAGCACTTCAGATCAGATGATTTGGGAAAACTTAAATGGTCCTAAAGAGATCTGCTATATTCCTCTATCTTTAAGCAGAACTGGAGTGAAGTTTACCGAAGTAGCAACTCTTATGCTCACAAAGAGCTTATTACTTAAATACCTTTATTTCCAGTTGAGGCAAAAAAGAAAAGAAACACCAGAGGAGAATAAATTTTTTCCTCACTGCTAAGGCACACAGCTAGTTGATCTCTGAGGTTAAGAAGGATCAGTAAAACTTGATAACCACTACCGTTTCATCTTTTTTCCAGTCTCCTTGTCTGTGCAACTCACTGTCACCATCCTTCCTATGATACCACCATCCTCAGAGTGCGTATTTGAAAAATTCTGCTATGGATGAGTTGCTTGAAAATACTATAGCCATGGGAAGACAATGTTTGGAAAGGTTCTGAGTGTTAGCAACATCATATACATAAGCAGCTCATATTATATGTGATAATGACAAAGGCACTCCCCAAACTCTGAATAATAGATTGCCCTCCTCACTCTGTCATAATCTCTTAAATGTCCATCCTGTCACGTCTGTAGAGCCATACTGTTATGGTTCATGTGTAGTTGTCTCCCGAAAGCCCCATGCAATCATAGGCGGGGCTTTTCAGAGGTGGCTGGACCTAGGGTACGTGGCACTGGGATTAAGGATGTGATGTTGGGTTTAAGGGTGACCCAATCTGGGTGTGGGTGGCACCAATCATTAGGCTTAAACCTGGATAGAATATAAAGGAACAGAAAGAAAGCTGCTGCTACCATTTCCTACTGCTTCGCTACTTCACTTCTTTGCTCCCTTCTGCCTGCCCTCCTTTGCCGTGGATGGTTTCTCCTCTGCAGTGACCCTCTGCCATGCCAGCCTGCCTTGGAGCCAGCTGACTATGGAATGAAACCTCTACAAAGTGTAAGCTAAAATAAACCGTTCCTACTTTAACTTTGAGTGTTAGGTATTTGGTCTCAGCAACAAGAACAGTAACTAAGACAGATACAATATTCAATCAATTAGCCACAAGTTTATTTAGAACAAACCATGTAATAGGAACTACTATGGAATATGTGAATTAGAAGATGCATAGGCACTGTCCTTTCCCTTTGGGAACTAACATAAAATGTGAATTAAAGTAAGTAAACACACTATTAAAAATCGCAAGTTATAATGCAGAGTAAGAACACCTAACCCAGTAGAGGATACTCAGAGAAGGCTTCTTTGAGAATTGATATCTAAGTTGTATCTCAAAGGACAAATATGCAGGTATATTTGAAAAGTTGAGAGATATATCCTTAGCAGAAGAAAACATAAAGATTCAGACACACTGGAGTGCAATGTTTATTGAGGAGCTAAGAGTAGTTCAGCAAACATAATGAAAGGCATAAGACAATGAAGTAGTGAAAGATGAGAATGGAAAAGCAAACAAAGGTCAAGTTTGTAGGGCTTTGTGTATCATACTAAGGAATTTGGACTATTTCTGTAGTTGTCAAGAGATACTGACTGATTTTAAACAGGATAATGCGTTGGAAATGAGTTCATAGCATTACATTTTCTGGAAGGACCTCCATATTAGTATATCTAGTCAGAATCTAGTTTCTAAAGGAATGATAACAGGGTTAGGGCAACAAGCTCAAGGCAAGTAAACTGAATGCTAATGAGGATTGAGTAATTGTACATCTTGTGGAATATGTAGGCTTTTTCTGATTAGAACTCACGCCAAGTTGCTGTTTTCAGGATGAAGTCACAGCAGACCTACAGAGCTAGTTATCCCTCTCAGTGGTACTCCTCTCTCCCTGTTAATGCCACCTTTCTTTCTTTACTTTGAAACCTGATGGCAAGCAAGCAGGACCTCATGCAGGAGAAATTTACAGAGCATCTTTATTCCTCCTACGCAAATATAGTCTGAAATCAAAGAGGAGGCCATTCATAATGTCAGCATGGCTCAACCTTGGAAACACCCTACCCCCATTAGCTGTGTTCTCAGTTGTACAGTGGATTAATTACCTAGAAAGACAGCCACTTTTAGCAAAAATGTAATCTCTCCCATGCAGAGCTTAAATTCATCCCATGAGACAAGGTAGAACCCCATTTTGGCCTAGATATTTAAACTGTGTGCTTACTCTCCAGCTTTTATACTTAATTAACAATCAGCAGGGCATAACCAGTTCTAGAACCTTTACTACCTCCATTTCAGTCATTGACAAGGCCTTTGGGCAGTAGTCAGGCTGAAAATAGTACTATCTGCATTAATATTTAATGCAGATTTCCATCTGGAAGAGCTACAAAAACTGCAGAGGGTTAGCAATTGTAGGAAGGAACAAAAGAGCTTTTAAATCAAGTAAGGGCACCCCTCACTTGAGGAAAATGGTATGCCAGAAATCAAGGGACTTGCAGATGAATGATTTGAGTGACAGTATTTTCTACCTTAGTTAAGTGAGGAAGACTGGGACCTAAACACATCTTATGATCTTTCTTGCCATGGCTTGCTGCTGTTCATATACATGTGACTCATTTTAAGGAGCAGATCTTCATCTTCTAATAGAGTACTTCAGAAAAGTGACAAATGGTAATTGAGTGATTAAAAGTAACTAGACTGTTGTCACTTACCAATAATCATTATATGGATCATGGCAAAACTGGGACCTGGAAGTAGCTCTTTCAGTAACTCCCGAAGTGACCTTGTGAAAGTTTCTTTGAAACTCTCTAGTCTTTTTTCTCTTCATCTATGAGGGTTTGAAATCATTTCAAAATGAGATTATAAATAATAAATGTTAAAAATACATACGCAAAGTGTTGATGAGGGTCTGGATGTGAGTGAATCACTGAATGAATCATAGAACTTGAGAGTTGGAGAGGCTCTTAATGCTCATCAATTCAACCCACTCTTTTTGAACATGAGAAATTTGAATTATACCAAAAGTGACTTGCCCAGCATCAGTCTTACATTGAGAACCACCTCCCACTCAGTTGGACTCCTACTCCTGCTGACAAGTTTCCTTCCTGGTAGTGGTGTTAGAAAAGGGATAGGTAATGCACACTCAGTAAGAGAAAAATAAGGAAGAAATGACAGAGCTTTTAAACCTGGACAACGGAGAATAGTGGTAGCAATTAGAAATAATGCTGGCACTCAAGAGTGCTGTTTAATGATATTATAAGGTAAGAAGCTATGAATATCATAATTTTGACACAGACGGCTGCTAACCCTTCACTAAAAGAACCACATGCAGCAAGAAACTGAAAATAGAATGCAAGGTAGCATTTCTTGTGGCTTTGACTACACATCCCACTGTAGGAAATAGTAATGAGGGGCTAGGCCACATAGAATACTCCCTCTTCCCATGATAGTTCAGCTTTTGATGAAATCTGATCATGAGTCTTACTCTATGGAATTTGATCACATTGTAACACTTCCACTGTCATTACTCTGGTTGAAGTCACTAGACTTATTGCAGGGCCTTCCATAACTGGTTGCCCTGCTTCCATCTTTGTCTTCTACAATCTAGTCTTAAAAATGCTTAGTGATTCTGTGAAAACATAAGCCAGATCATGGTATGCTGCTACTGAAAATCCTGCAAACTTATCTCAGTTGTCTTTAAGGCCCTATGTAATCTCGTTCCCTGTCATCTCATTGCCCTACTCTCCTATTCTCTATCCTAATCATTGTTCCAGTTACACTAGCTTATTTTGCTGTCCCTTAAACTACTCTAAACACATTGGCACCTCCAGATCTTTCATTTGTTTACACTGTCTGGAAGGCTTTTCTACTGCACATCTGCTTACTTCTAAGAGACTATAGTCTCGATACTTAATAAAAATTGCATTCGTATTGCTTTTCTTGATGAGAAATCTGAAAATAAAAGTTTGTCCAAGGCCACAAATGCTACTTAGCTATTTCTTGATCTGTGTAAAAAGAATAACACCCACTCATACCATCCTATCCAAAAACTATCTCTCCATGTTGTATTTTTCTCCATTTTACTTCTTACATTCTGTCTCCCCCACCAGTATGTAAGGACTATTAGGCCAGGCATTTCAGTGTTTTTGTTTTGTTTTCATTTGATTTATTTTGTTTTCACTCATGTGTCTTAATGCTTAAACAAGATCTGGCATATAGTAAATAGTAAGTACATTAAAGTGTCAACAATGCTGTTACAGGTGCTATGCTAAGTGCTTTGCATTCATTGTCTCGATACTAAAAATTGCATTAGTATTGCTTTTCTTTCTTTTCTTTTTTTTTTTTTTTGTGGGTACCGGGGATCGACCTCAGGACCTGGCGTGCCAGCAGGTGCCCGTGCTGCTGATGATATCACCGGCCCTTTTTTCGTATGTGGGTTTCGGGAGTCGAACTCGGGCCCTCGCACTTGCCAGGCAGGCGCCTACACCGCTGAGCCATCTCACCGGCTCCAGTATTGCTTTTCTTAATGAGAAATCTGAAAATAAAATAGTTTGTCCAAGACCACAGAGGTAGTTGTAGGAAGCTAGGATTCACTAAAATACAAGTATGGCTGACTCTAAAAGCCCATGTATTTAGCCATCATAAAATATTTCTCCTAACTTCCAAACTGAACCTCAACTTGCCTGCTCTTCTTTTATCTCTCTTTCACTTTCTCTCTTCTTTCCAACCCTGTTTTATGTGAATAATTGGCTTTGCATATGTGTCACTGTCTAGGAAAAATCTCTCTGCCTTCCTACTGAATCTCAGTATAGTAAGTCTTGAGATTCAAGCAGCATACCACTTGGTTTCAACAAATAATTCTGAATGCTGATGACATGGCATAGACAATTGCAAAAGTGCTCAGAGTTTGCCATATCCAGAGGTCTAACCAACAGGCTGGTCCCTTGTAATTTTGGTGTTTATCTGAAGTTCAGCACATCACAAGGTTTTTAAATGTCCCGAGTATCAGAATACAGTTTACGGAAAGCATGGATTCTGGGTCATAAATTTCAAATCTGTATGTCAAGCTATCACCTCACTGAACACAATACTTGTATCAGTCTGTGTGGCTATTGAAAAGAACATTTTGTTGAGAAAGAAAGTGCGCAAGAAATTACCTTATTCAGAAAAGCCACCTGCACACTTTAAGAGGTTGTGCACTTTTTTTTATGTCTGGAGCTATCTCTAAAGTATCAAAATGGAAGGATAGCTGTTTTACATTATAGTAATAATTACCTGTGCTTATTGCTCTTATTCTTAATAATTTTCAAAGGACTTTTATTTATTCTATCTCACATTAAAATTATTACAACTGCTTGAAGAATGAAGATGATGAAATCAAGTTCCTGATTGTGATGGTAGTAAATGATACCGCCTGGACTACTACACAAACCTTTTTACTTCCAATCTAATGTTCTCTTCTCCAGCATTTTTAGTAATTCCTCCATAGAATCTTTGCATTAATAAAACACTGGCTTCCAGTACATTCAATTTTGATAATCAAATGCTGCCAAAGTTTGCTCAATAGACATGGCATAGGTAAACCGTTCACAAGAATCATAGAAGTAGTTCATCAAAGCTCCTTGACCCAGATTTTTGCTTCCACCCATTAGACCTGCTCAGTTATGCCATCAAAAAGAGCCACATAAAGTAGGCACTAACTCCATATTATAAATCAATGTATTCAGTTGATTTCAATGTCACAGGAATATCTTAAATAATTATGCCTATATTTTAATGAGAGAAAGAGGAATGAAAGAAGTGACAGGGCAGCTCTGAATAAAGTGTCTTAATCAAAGATGTTAGGCAGGCAGAGAACATATGGAAATACTCAGTACTTGGAGGAGGAAAGAAGACCTTTGTGTTGGATGTGGGGAGTGATAAATATGAGGGAGAGAAAGCAAAGGTATCTAGGATTGCAAACCGCTGAAGACCAATTTTGCTTTGGGCTTTTTCTGATGTAAAACAAGTGTTAAATCTTATGGGAAACAAAATAAAAGTAGATTGTAAAGGCAAAGTGTTGCCTGTAAATGCCAAAAAAAAGCAGAAAGAAGTGCAAATGGTTTAGCTTTCCAATGTACTCTAGCATGGTACCCAGAGAAGATGGAGCTGGTTTCTTAGAAAGCTAACGAACTGCTAAATGGAGGGTATGAACTGTAAATGATGCCAATCAGCAATATTAATGGAAAAATGCCCTGCATGCTGTTTTTTTTTTCTATCCCTGCATTAAATTTTCTAAACATGCACACACACATGCACACATGCATGCACACACACGCACAAATGACAATAATGAGTTCTGAAGAAAACCAGCTTTGTAGTAAAGCAATAAATCCTCTAGCACTACAAATAGTAAACTAAATATTTTAAGTAATTCCTATATTTAGTTATTTTTAAAAGTTATTTATTAGTATGTGTTTCCATTACATAATGACTACTTCCACTGTGGATATTTGGTACATGTAGTTGACATATTTTAATTATTTTTTATGTCCACACTTTCCACCCTATCACCCTCCAGCCTTTTCTTGGTCCCCTTCCCATTTGCAGATCTACCTCCCTGTTTCCTTTTACTTATCTTACATTTTGTTCTTTATTTATCCTTTGGATTTTTCATGTGACAGAAACCATATGTTTTAAAATTTCATCCTACAAATGACTCAAATTTATTCTTCTTTATAGCAGAGTAGTATTCCATTGTATATATATACACCACATTTTCGTTATCCATTCCTCTGTTGATGGACATACAGGATGCTAACATGACTTAGCTACTATAAATTGTGCTGCTATAAACATGGATGTGTATATATGACAGTAATTTGATGCCTTTAACTATTTGGGAAGATAACTAGTAGGGGAGTAGTTAGGTCAAATGGAATTTCTATTTTAAGTCTTTTAAAGAATCTCCACGCTGACTTCCCTAGTGGTTGTACTACTTTACATTTCCACCATTATTACAGGAGTGTACCTTTTTCCCTGCAGCCTTACCAGCACTTGTTATAATTTGATTTCTTGATGAAAGCCATTTTTTCTGGATTAAGGTGAGATCTCAGGGTTGTTTTAATTTGCATTTCTCTAATGGCCTGCAATGCTGAAAATTATTTCATGTATTCATGGGCCATTTGCATGTCTTCTGAGAAATATTTATTCATTTCAGTTTGCATTTTAATTGGATTTTTATTTTGAGAGTTTAACTTTTTATTTATTAATGTATTTTCTAGATATTAGTCCTCTGAGACGAAGCTGGCAAATTTCTTTTCCATTTTGTAGGTTGTGTCTTCACTTTGTTGGTTGTTTTCTTTTGCTGTGCAAAAGTTTCTAATTTAATATTGTATCCTTTCTTGATACTGTTACCTCTTGTGCCATTTGAGTACTGTTCAGAAAGTCTTTGCCTACACTACCACTTCAAGAGTTTTACAGACTATCTTCTAACAGGTTAAGTGTTTCTGTTTTAATACTTAGATATTTGAGCCATTTTATTTTAGTTTAATACATGGTGAGAGATATGGATCTAGCTACACTCTTCAGCATATGTATAGCCAATTTTCCCATTACCTTTTGCTAAAGAGGCTATCTTTTCTCCAGTGTAAGTTTTTGTCCTTTTTGTTAAAGATCTGGTAGCTGAATGTGGCTGGAGTTATTTCTGTGTCCTCTCGTCTGTTCCAGAAATTCACATGTCTGTTTTTGTGCCCGTACCATGCTGTTTTCAACACTATACATTTGTAATATAATTTTAAATCTGGGATTGTGATGCTACCTGTTTTGCTCTTGTTACCCAGAATGGATTTTACTATTCTGAGTCTCTTTTGGTTCCATATGAATTTTAGTTTTTTCCTAGTTCTGTGAAGAATGCTGTTGGTGTTTTGACTGGCACTGCATTAAATGTGTATGAGTTTTGGAAGTACGGCAGTTCTGACTGTATTTGTTCTTGCTTATCCAGGAACAGAGAATATCTTCCAATTTTTTGATATCCGCTTTGATTTCCTTTTTAAGAGTATTGTAGTTTTTATTGTAAAGGTATTTCACTTCATTATGTTATTTCAAAGTGTTTAATTTTTCTTAATGTTATTAAAAATGGTATTTTTTCCTAATTTTCTTCTCTGTGAGTTCATTATTGGTATAGGAATGCTGTTGATTTTTATGTGTTGATGTTTTAGCCTGTTACGTTATTGATTTGGGCTACTAGTTCTGGACATCTTTTGGTAGAATTTCTTGATTCTTCTATGTAAAGGATCATGTCATCTGCAAATAATGGTAATTTGACTTGTTACTTTCCTATACATATCCATTTATTTGTTTCATTCACCTGATTGCTCTGGCTAATGTTTCAAGTGCTATATTGAACGAGAGTGGTGACAATGGATATCCTTGTTTTGTTTCTGATTTTGAAGGAAAAGCTTTCAGATTCTTTCCATTTAATTTTGTGTTGGTCATGGGTTTGTCATAAATGCTCTATCACATTGAGATAAAGTTTGTCTATGCCTATTTTCTTCAGGATTATTATCATGAACGCCTATTGGATTTTCCAAAAACTTTTGTCACCTATTGATGAAATCAGGTGATTTTTGTCCTTGCCTCTGTTTGTGTGGTGTGTTAGATTCATTGATTTGTATACTTTGCACAAATCTTTCATTCCTAGGATGAAACCTATTTGCTTATGATATATGATCCTTGTGATGATTTCTTACATTGTATTTGGCAACATCTTACTGAGGATTTTGCATCCATGTTCATTAGAGTGATTGGCCAATAGTTTTCATTTTAGCTGGGTCCTTGTGTTATTTTGCAATCAGAGTAATGATAGCTTCCAGGATTATGTTTAGAAGTACTCCTTCTTTTTCAATTTCATTAAAGACTTTGAGCAATATTTGGTACTATAACCTCCCTCAAGTTCTAGAATTCAGTGGTGAATCCATCAGGTCTTGTGCTTTTCTTACACAGTAGGTTTCTTAATTCTGCCTCAATTTCCTTGCTTGTTACTGGACTGTTCAGAAATTTTTGTCTTCTTGGTTCAGTTTTGGTAATTCACATGTATCTAGGAATCTGTCAATTTCTTTAATATTTTCCAATTTGTTGGAATGTAATTTTTCATTGTACTAATGATCTTCTGGATTTCTTCAGTGTCTGTTGTGATTTTGCCTTTTTATTTTCTAATTTCATTGATGTCTTTTCTTCTTTTGGTAAGTTAAGCTGAATGTTTATCTATTATGTTTCTAATTTCAAAGAACCAGCTCTTGAATTTATTGTGTTTTATGCCTCAATTTTGTTAATTTCCTGTCTGGTCTTTATTATTTCCCTCCTTATACTAGGTTTGGGTTTGATTTGTTCTTGTTTTTTGAGTATCTTGAGATGCATCATTCAGTTAATTATTTGACCTTGCTCAGTTTTTCTAACGTAAGCATTGACTACAATAATCTTCCCTCTTAAGACTTCTTTCTTTGTGTCCCATAGATTCTGGTATGTTGTATTTGCATTGTCATTTGATTCTAGGAATTGTTTAACTTCTTCCTTGATTACTTCTGTGATCCCTTTAGTTTTCAGGAGTGTGTTACTTAATATTCAGGTGTTTATAAATTTTCTGTGGTTTCTTTTGTGGTTGATATCTACTTTCAGTGTACAATGATCTAATAGTATACATGAGGTGATTTCAGTTCTTTTGTATTTATTTAAGCAGGCTTTATGGTCTAGTATGTGGTCTATTTTGGAGAAAGTTTTTTATGTTTCTGATAAGGATGCATATTCTGTTAGGGTAGAACACTGTAGATATCTGTTGAGTCCACTTGCTTGAAGGTCTGGTTGAGCTTTGATAATTCTTAATTGATTTTCTTTTTAGTCTTCTCTTTCCTTGTGAAAGTGGGATATTGAGGTCACCCACTATGATTGTGTTGGTGTTTATTAGATCTTTTTTATCCAGCAGTGTTTGTTTTATGGAATTAGTTTTTCTGGTATTTGCTGCACATATATTTACAATTGTTATCTCTTCCTGTTAAATTGCTCCCTTAACTAATGTGTAGTAATCTTCTTTGCCACTTCTGATCAGTTTTAAGTTGATGTTTTCTTTGTCTGAAAATAAAATTGCTGCATGTGCTTGCTTTCAGGGTCCTGGTGTATGGAATATTGTTTTCCATCTTTTGATTTTTAGTCTATAAATTTTGGGGGAGATTAGATGAGTTTCTTGAATGCAACAGACTACTGGAATCTGTTTTTTGATCCAGTCTGTGAATCTGTATCGTTTGATAGGGGAGTTAAGGTCATTTATATTGAGAGTATTTTTTATTGATTTATTCCTGTCAATACATTCTTTTCCTTTTGTTGATAACTTTATTTTTCATTTTCTGTTTAATTACTTTCCTTGCTTGATTTATTCATTCCATGTGATTTTTTGCACCTTTTAGCATCATCTTTTTTCTGTCTATGATATCTTTGGATATTTTTCTTTGAAGCACTGCTTTGGTGTTCATGTTTCTCTTAAGTAGTTCTTCATTGTGGAATGTCCTTATTTCTTCATTAGTCCTGAAAGATAGTTTTACAGGATATATTAGTCAGGGTTGGAATTTGTTTACATTTAAGGCTTAAAACACTTTACTTCTACCTCTCCCAGCCTTTAAAATTTGTGTTGAGAAATCTACTGTGATCCTAATGGGTTGAAATTTACATGTGGTTTTTTGTTTGTTTGTTCTTTTTTTTTTTTTTTTTTTTTTTTTTTTTTTTTTTGCTTTTCTCTGACACTTTTTCTGATTTATGTTAACTCAGATCTTTCAGGTCTTTGCGGAAATGATAGCGAAGCTCCTACTCTGGACTGATTGTTCAGTCTTGCTGTTTTCCTTGCATCTCCATGGGTATGATCTCTGAGTCCCTGTTGGCGGGCATGGTGCTGTCCTGTAGTTTACAATGTTTAGCTTCTCTCTACCTAGTTTGTATGGGCTTCCCTTGGTGGCAGTGAGTGGTGGATAGGATATGATGCCACTGGGACACAGTATTCCTTGCTGTTTGACATGATGATAGGGGGAAGGGACTGCCCATTTCTCCCCCTTTTTTGTTATTGCTCATGACTTCCCTGGGGTCTCAGTTGCAGCTTACTCCCAGCTTGGTTTCCTCTTCTAGATTGGAGAAAGCACATACAAAGAGCCTATGCCAGGAGTTTGGTTTGGAGTGCTAGCTTCTTCCCTGAGGCTGTTGGAGCTGTTCCCTAAATGGTATGTTTCTGGAAGGGTATGAGGCAGGGGGTGATATGGACTAGCAGAGGAGCCACTCCTCTTTTTCAAAACCACAGATATTTGCTTTGATCTAAATGTATTGTCTTTCAGATTTATTTTCCATTTCTGGGTACACTTACCTCCCCTGGTTCAGAATGCCTATTTATTGGTGACTTTTCTCTGGGTATCTCTAAAGCATCACCTCTTCTAATCAGATCTAACTGGTCTTTAACTCTTTAAATGTTCCACAGGAGCAATCATAATTTGGTCAATAATTGTTTTAAAATAGGCAGAAAACAATAGCTTAATTGCTATCCATTATAAAATATTTTAGAACACTTTGAATAAATATTTCCAGGCAACAATATTTGCTCTTCTTGCAATATATACAGCATTGCATTCTGAGCTCAATGATGTACTAGTTCATTTTTTGTTGGATAGCAAAATACCTGAGTCTGGGTACTTTATAAATCAAAGAGATTTATTTATCTTACAGCTCTGGAGATTCAAGAGGTGGTGTGATTATCTGCTTGGCCCTGGCAAGCATTTATTGCATATTTCACAACATGGCAGATGGCATAATGTAAGATAGACCACAAGACAAAAAGAAAGGCGGAGAGATTCCAGAGTCAGGCTCATTCATTTTATAACAACTTGTAGGAACTAACTAGGACACTGTGAGAACTACATTGTTCCCTTCTGAGGGCAGTGTCCTCAGTGACCTAACCACATTCCACCAAGCTCTTCCTCTTAAAATTTCTACTACCTTCACACTGTCACACTGGGAAACAAGATTCCACCCTGTGAAACTTTGGGAGACATACTGAAGCTATACCCAAACCATGGCAAGTGCGTTTATCAATGTGTTGGAGTAAGATATTAACAGAAATTGCACTACTAATTGTACTAATCACAACACTCATTTTTAGTCATTCATTGTGTTCAAATATCTTTGAAATTGGAACATTTTAAAGTCATGTATTTTCCCCTTTGTTTCCAAAGAATAACTTTTGCCAATTTTGTCAAAATGTAGAAATATTGATTATGGTTTTAAACCACAACCTCTAGAGATGGAATGGCATATGTTTCTTTTTATATGGCAATTTCAATTGTTGTGCAGTGGTTCCTGCTACACTGCTAGAAATTCAAAGGTGTTCCCAGGATCAGCCAGAAAGAATCTCATGATTAATTTGTCACACACATGACTACAGAACAGAAGTGGTATCATATGCATTAAATATTTATCTTGTCTTTTCTAGAGACTGTTCTGATCCTCTGAAGCCCAATGACCAGAATTTGAGTAATTATTGGTAGGGGGTAGTGATAATTTCTGATGGAATTTTGTAGTCTATTCTTTGGTTCTCTTCATGGGCACATAATTAAGAGATGTAGAAGACAAATCAATGGGTTATGAAAAAAAGATAATACAATTTACCATCTAGGATTCAGAATTCTTATGGAAAAATGTAATTGGAGTAAGGTTGAAATGCATAGAAAATCAAATATACATAGGACAATTCTTCGGTCTTATTAAAACCAGATGCTTTAATGTACTTTCTACATGAATGTTGGGGTTTTTTTGTTTAGACTTGAGGAAAGTTTCTAAATTATTTCTTCTACTATGCTTCCAGGCTTTGTTAGGAGGCCTCTCGGCATAACACTTCTGTGGCAGCAAAAGCAAGCAATTTATGGCTTTGATGCTAACGTTCCATATCCACCATCTTCTACTGCAGACGTTGAGTCATATGGCTTGTCACTATTGGGATTTTTTAATAAAATCATAAATTATTTTGTCACGTATCTTCCATTCCTTAGTCTGCCTTTTTCCAGGTTGGTACCCCACATAAAAAAGGAATTATTACATTGATTATTTTTTTCCTAGGCGTCTGACTTTCTTACCACTTTCACCCTTCAATTTGATTATTGTTACCCAAGTAATAACATCAGTAAGATGGCATATCTTCTACTCGTTCCTTTTTAACTAAACTTGTTTCTGAATTTCTTTCTTACACTGTCAAGTCCGATGAATATTTCATCTATATATAAAACCCTTCTTTCAGCTAAATACTGCTTTTCTCATCTTTTATTAGCTGTCAAATTATTCCTTAAAGGAAGATAAATATTTTTATTATTTAAAGAAAATTTGAAGTACATTAGCCAGTTAATGGCTTATGATGATATAATTTATTTTTCAATCTAAATATCGGTAGCACCAAGAAATTAAGTATCCTTGTCAGTGCCAACTGTCTTCCCTAATAGCTCTCTTCTAATCTTTCTTCAGCCACACATAGCCTAGTAGTCTAGGTTGAAATGCATACAACTGTATGCAATATATCAAATACCTAAAGTCGTATTTCCTTCTCTGGAATGCAAAAATGTTTCGTATAATTTTAGCACATGGAATTGCTAAGACAAATAATGTGTGAATACTGTATTAATTGTAATTTATCACTAATGCAGATACCATTCATTTAAATTATAGAATTAGGGACTTCTCAGAAGATGATGGAGCTGTAAGCAGCAACGAATCAGCCTCTGCAAGATTTGGATTCCAGAAAGTGTAAAATAACAACTTGGGGAAGGAAAGAAGGAGGGTAGTGGATCCCTGGAACCCAGGAAGGATCTGACAGGAAAATTGGAGCCTACAGAGAAATTGAAGAGACAGACCACAATGCAGAAAAAGGGACAACCTGCACTTTCCTTCTGGCTCCTATCTTGTGGCTAGCAAGAAAGGCAGATTGAATCTACAAAGACACAGTGAAAGCAGATAACTCCATAGGCATTCAGGGAGAAATGCAGCAATGTAAAGGAGCAGTGGATGCTGTGTGCTACAACACCTGGTGAGTGACTCCAGTTCAAGCATCTGCCATATCCCTGGAGAGAGTATTTGGTTGGATGCCATCTTAGGACAAGGCCAACTGAACCTGGGACTCAGACTAGCTGTGGGTAGGCTTCATCTCTGGGGTCCCAGTGTTAAACTTCCATTTTGAATGGGTGATGGACAACCAAGGGAGACATCCAAGGTCAGGCTGATGAGGTCAGACCAGCAAGAGACACTCAGAGTTATACAAGCTAAATAACTCAGACTCCATGCCCATGGCCAGAGACCAGGTTCAGCCTGAATTTCCATGGATTTGAAAGTCCCAGTACTGGCACCCCACCCTAATCCTACTTCTGGCTTGCTGGTGATTATCCAGCATGGATCTGGTCTCTGACTACTTCCCTAGCCTACCAGCAAGAGCAGAGTCACACTTTGAATTGGACACTGCCACAAAATTGTAGACCCCAGAAGATAACCACAGGACTAAGATCACAAAGTAATTTCTTTTATTTCTTTGCTTTTTAAAAAAAATTTGCTTTTTTGGGTTTTTTTGTTTGTTTTGTTTTTTTTTTTCATGTAAACTTTATTTTTTGATTTTTGTTTTGTTCTTGTTTTTGTTTCTTTTGTTTTATTTCTTCACTCCTGTCTTCTTCACCAATTTTCTGAGGTTTGGGTGACCTTCTTTTGTCCTTTAGCCTTGCTTCTAATCTCTTTTTCTCCTTTTGTCTATTTTTTCTCTTTTCCTTTCAAAATATTCTCCCATTAATTACTTCTCTCTAATTTTTACTGTCTGTATAGTTTTTTTCTCCCTCTTTTATGATCTTCTATTTCTTTTTTTTCTTCTTTTGTGGGTACCAGGGGTCGACCTCAGGACCTCGCACACCAGCAGGTGCCCATGCAACTGAGCAATATCACCAGCCCTTTTTTTGTATGTGAGTTCCGGGAGTCAAACTCCGGCCCTTGCGCTTGCCAGGTAGGCACTTACGCCGCTGAGCCATCTCACCGGCCTTGATCTTCTATTTCCTGCCAGTTTTTGTACTACCTTTACCCAATTCTATAGACATCTTTCTCCTCCCCAATAACATCCTTTATACCACTTCTCTCTCCTCATATCATAGAGTTTAAGGTTTCAAAGTTTTCATTTTGCATCCTCCCATTCCCAAACTCTAAATCTTTAATAGTATAACTAACCATAAAGCTTTGTTAATCTTCTCATAGTTAACTCTATAAAATTACTGCTGATTTCTTTTCTACCACTAGCTGTTGCATTTAGTACATATTAGTTGTGAGTCAATTACCTGGGTTGCCTTAATATTTACACTGTAACTGACAGTCCCTTCTCTAGGAATAAGGGTGGTACAATACTGCTTTCTTATGTTAATATCTAATTTGTCTTTGGCAATACTACTGTAGCTGTTACACTTGATATTAACAGGGTGACACAACTGTTGCTATTTCTCTCAGATTTGGTTTGTGACATTAACAATACTACAGAACATTCCCAAGAGAACTTGGTTGTTGGGGTAACTACACTGCATCCTCCTTTCCCAAAATAACCAAGGTGGTAAAATACTGGGGCCATGGCAAAGGATTATAGTTAGCCACACCCAAAGTACATCACTAGGAAGCAACTAAAGAGATCTCTATACTATCAACAAAGTCTTTAGACTATAATCATTCACAAACCTCAGCACAAAACAAACAACAACAACAAAAAATGAACAGAGGAAAAGGCAACAAAATGCCTTCCAAAACCCCAACTCCCCTGAAGTCATTCCAGAATATGATCCAATGAATGTCACTGCTTCCACTTGAACAGATATAAGACACATCATGAGTGTTACTCTGGTGGAAGTCCATCCACAAGGAAATACAAAGATCTATATGTACACATGATGTGGGGTATATTTCATTCTTGATGTTTTAGTTAGCATCCTTGTGAAGATAATTCCCCCATCTGTATCTCCACATCATATGCATGTCTCAGCTTCACAGTGTTAAAATTACCCACCTCCTCCTCCTCACCTTGCCCAAGCTCCCTTCTATCACAGTCAATGACACAATTATGGTTCTGTAATCATCTTTGATATCTTCTTCTAGTCATCACTCTCCTTTTTCCCTACTGGTTCTTTAAAAATGACTTTCATGTTCGTCCTTTCTTTCCAATTTATACTTCCACCACCTTATTCCACACCTTATTTGCCATGAATTCATGGAACAACTATTGATTAAGTACATACCAGGTGCCGGGAAATATTTTAGGCAGTGGAGATGTAAATGAAAGAAGAAATATCCATTCGTTCCTCATGGGGCTTAGAAGAGTGAACAATGCATTATCAGATACTAACCCAAACAATCATATAATCCCAACAGAGACAACTGTAATGCCTCAAAGGCAGTTGGTACTATGTAAGCCTATAATTGGAGGTGTAGGGAGGTGGGAGTTGATGTGTTGGGATTTATACTCAAGTTGAAATGTAAGGTATGAGTCGAAATTAATTAAATAGAGAGGACAGGGAGGAGCCTTCCAGGCAGCATGCCACATGTGCAAATGATTTATGGTCAGAGGTATTAAGGTGAATAGAACTTACAAGAAGTTAAGTGCAGAGTTAGGGAGAATATGGTACAGAGTCAAGTAGCTGGAAAGATTGATAGGGGCTATGTAGTGGCTTGTACACCATAGTAAGGAATACATTTTATATTTTAAATCTAAGAATGCTATTGATATGTTTATAAACAGTGGAAAACAATGAGTTTTGAAAATATCACCTTACATTTTGGGATCACTTCTTTTGTCACCTATCCCTCCGTCTTGTGAATTATACAAACCAGTGTCCAAATAATCCTCTAATGTGCTGTTTGAAATTTGTGTTTCTTGACCAAATAGTTTAAATGACTTCCCATTGTTTCTAGGATAAAACACCATGTTTTAAAACTACATCTCGTCAATTTAGATGTAGATTATGGCCTTCTCAAGGGATATCATGTTTTATTTTTCCATTATGTGATAAGTTTTTCTAAAAATTTGGGAAAACAGAAAAATGAAAGATTTTGAGTCTAATTCTAATCATAAGAAAACAACAAAACAAACTATAGAATTAAAATTTCTTCTTATTGGGTGCTGAATTATTAGGGTTCAATGTGCATTTTACTTTCTTCTTTCAAATATTATCCTACTTTCTCAGGCTACTCCACTTTACCTAAAGTAGATTTAATGTCAGTTATTCTTGGGTACATACTACTGTTCTTGCCTTATTGTTTAAAATTCTTCCCAACCAGATTACTCCTGGTAAATCTTGTTTTCTACAAGGCAGTGACTTCCTGAACAAAGCTGAAGGATATTTTGAGCACATGTTCATGGATGCCAGGCATTTGGTGAAAATCTAAATCCAATCCTCAAAGTATTTCTCAATAGGTAAAATGAATATCCAGACAAGTGGAGAAAATTGAGGTTTTTGTCTTTAAATACTTGAAAAATTGCCTCAGTTCTACATTCATCTGTTTGTTTTAAAGCAAGAAAGCAGTCAAAAGTAAGTGTCATATACCAGATTTTGAAGACAATATGAAAGGTTGCATAAGGGTTAGTAATAGCTATTAAAGTGGAAGTGTTTGCGAACTATTTGCTTTTATAATGAATTAAAAGTAGCTGGTTTATCTCCCTCTTTTCTTAATTGCATTGAGATATCTGGGAAAGAAAGAATTACAAGAACAACCTAAGGATTTTTGTGCTTCCTATGTCCACTGGAGAGTCACAAAACTGTCATCTGCTCTGTATGACATTGCAGTGGCTAAATCTTGAATGTCCTCCAAAGACTCATGTGATGAAAGCACTGTTACCAGCCCATCCCAGTATTGGGAGGTGGTAGAACCTTTAGAACATGGGGGCTAGAAAGACAAAGTTGGAACTCGAGCTACTAGATTTTTCTATCTATCCAGCTAGCTAGCTCTATCTTTCCTGATCCTCCATCATGTGCTTCTGTCCTGATGTACTGTTCTGCCACAGGCCCAAAGCAAAAGAGCCAAGCAACCATGATATCTCTGAAACCATAAGGCAAAATGAACATTTCCTTCTTATAAGTTGAATATCTCACATATTTTGTTAGGGTGATAGAAGGCTCACTAACACACACAAGGTGCAAGAAAGTGATATTACCGGTAGAAGTACACAAGAATTGGTCTAAGAGTCAGGAGTACTAGGTTCAAATCCTCTCACCATTCATCAGTGATATATCACTTCCCTTCTCAGGGATTCAATCACTTAATCAATATTATAAATAGTTTTGCAAAATTCTTATTGGGATATTCTTTTTCATTTTTCAGTTTACATTAGGTTCACAGTAATGTTTTTCTGATAAGCTTTGGTTCAATTTATGCTCATGAAGTAGAAAACAAAATGCAACTTCATATGGTTTGCAGCCAACCTGTGTTTTCTTATACTCTTTTTTTTTTTTAATTTTATTTTAAAGAGAAGAAAAAACAAAACAAATCAAAAGAAGAACAAATTTCAAAACAACATAATAGGAGGGTAACAATGGTTAATACATTGCGTATTACTATCTTTAAGTTAGTTATTCAGGACACCAGACATTAGCATTTAATTATCCAAACATTATCGGCAGAAACCTTACTCTTCAATGAACTAAATAAAAATCGTAGTGTATCTATCTTAACCATCTTATATATATATATATACAATTTTTTTTCCCTTTCCCTTCTTTCTTTTCCCTATTCCAGTCTCTCTTTCCTTTTGACAAGTTTCTTTTTGATTCACCATGTCTATTGTACTTTTTGGATCTTATTTACTCTTTCAGTTTCTCATACTAGAGAGACAATACGATGCTTACACATGTGCTTCTGGTTTATTTCACTTATGAGTATTTTCTCGAGTTGCATCCATTTACCTGTAAAAGTCTCCAGTTTATCCTTCTTAATGGCTGAATAGTACTCCATTGTATAAAAATACCACATCTTTCTTATCCATTCCTCAGTTGATGGGCATTTGGGTTGTTTCCAAGATCTGGCTATTACAAATTGTGCTGCTATAAACATGGGTGCACATATATCGCTGAGGTATGATGTTTTTAATTCTTCTGGGAAGATGCCCAGAAGGGGAATAGCTGGGTCAAATGGGACCTCCAACCCTAGCTTTTTGAGGAATCTCCACACTGACTTCCACAGTGGCTGTACCAGTCGACACTCCCACCAACAGTGGAGAAGGGTTCCTTTTTCCCCACAGCCCCTCCAGCATTTATTATTACTTGATTTCTTTATAGTAGCCATTCTTTCTGGGGTGAGATGGTATCTCAGTGTTGTTTTAATTTGCATCTCTCGAATGACTAGTGATGTTGCACATTTTTTTGTATATTTATTTGCCATTAGTATTTCTTCATCTGAGAAATGTGTATTCATCTCAGATGCCCATTTTTGGAGTGGGTCTTTAAATTTGGGAGGTCTGATTTTTTTGAGTTCTTTATATGTTCTCGATAGTAATCCTTTGTCTGAGGAACAGCTGGCAAACATTTTTTCCCACATTGTGGGTTGTCTCTTCACTCTGTTGGTGGTTTCTCTTGCTGTGCAAAAGCTTTTTAATAAGATGAGATCCCAGTTATTGATTCTTTGGGATAGTTCCCGTGCGGTTGAGTTTTTATTCATAAAGTCTTTGCCTACACCAATGTCTCCAAGGGTTTTACCTATCCTACCTTCCAGCAGATTTAATGTTTCTGTTTTAATATTTAGATCTCTGATCCATTTTGAATTTAGTTTAGTGCATGGTGAAAGATATGGGTCTAGTTTTAATCTTCGGCATGTGTAGAGCCAGTTTTTCCAGCACCATTTATTAAAGAGGCTATCTTTCTTCCAGCGAATGTGTTTGGCACCTTTGTCAAAGATAAGGTGGCTTAGTATGTCTGGGGTTGTTTCAGCATCTTCTAATCTGTTCCATTGATCTTCAGGTCTGTTTTTTTGCCAGTACCACACTGTTTTTATCACAGTAGCTTTATAGTATAATTTCAAGTCGGGGATTGTGATGCCCCCTGCCTTGCCTTTGTTGCCCAGAATTGCCTTTGCTATTCTAGGTCTCTTCTGATTCCAAATGAATTTTAGGATTGTTTTCTCTAATTCTGTGAGATATGCTGTTGGAATTTTGATTGGAATTGCATTAAATCTGTATAACAATTTTGGAAGTATGGCCATTTTCACTATATTGGTTCTTCCTATCCAGGAGCAAGGGATATCTTTCCATTTTCTGATATCCTCTTCAATCTCCTTTTTCAGAGTACTGTAGTTTTCAGTATAGAGGTCTTTTACATCCTTCGTGAGGTTGATTCCTAGGTATTTCATTTTTTTGGATGTTATTGTGAAAGGTATTGTTTCCCTAATTTCTCTTTCAGTAAGTTTGTTATTTGTGTACAGGAAGGCTATTGACTTTTGAGTATTGACTTTGTATCCAGCTACACTACTGAATTTGCTTATCAAATCTAGCAGTTTTTTAGTGGAGTTTTTGGGGTCTTCTGTGTAGAGTATCATGTCATCTGCAAATAATGATAATTTAACTTCTTCCTTTCCAATCATTATTCCTTTTATTTCTTTCTCTTGTCTAATCGCTCTGGCTAAAGTTTCCAGAACTATGTTGAATAAGAGTGGGGACAGTGGACATCCTTGTCTTGTTCCTGATTTTAGAGGGAAGGCTTTCAGTTTTTGGCCATTTAGTATGATATTGGCTGTTGGTTTGTCATAGATAGCTTTTACCAGATTGAGATAAAGACCCTCTATTCCAATTTTCTGTAGGGTTTTTATCATGAAAAGGTGCTGGACTTTGTCAAAAGCTTTTTCTGCATCTATTGAGATGATCATGTGATTTTTGTCTTTGGTTCTGTTAATATGGTGTATTACATTTATTGATTTACGTATGTTGAACCATCCCTGCATCCCTGGGATGAATCCAACTTGGTCATGGTGTATAATCTTCTTGATGATTTGTTGGATTCTGTTTGCCAGTATCTTATTAAGGATTTTTGCATCTATGTTCATTAGGGAGATTGGCCTGTAGTTCTCTTTCTTAGTTGGGTCCTTCTCTGGTTTTGGTATCAGGGTAATGCTTGCTTCCAGGAATGAATTTGGGAGTATTGCTTCCCTTTCAATTTCATTAAAAAGTTTGAGAAGTAGGGGCGTTAGGTCTTCTCTAAATTTCTTGTAGATTTCGGCAGTGAATCCATCAGGGCCTGGACTTTTCTTTGTTGGGAGGTTTTTAATTACATCTTCAATTTCATTGGTTGATATTGGTTTATTTAGGATTTTTAAATCTTCTTGATTTAGCTTTGGTAATTCATACGAATCTAGGAATCTGTCCATTTCTTCTGCATTTTCCATCTTAGTAGAATATAAATTTTCAAAATAGGTATAGATGATCTTCTGGATTTCTGCAGGGTCCGTCGTGATATCACCCTTTTCATTTTCAATTGCATGGATTTGAGTCTTTTCTTTTCTTTTTTTAATAAGGTTGGATAAGGGTTTGTCAATCTTATTTATTCTTTCAAAGAACCAACTTTTTGCTTCATTGATTCTTTGTATTGTTTTTTTATTCTCCAATACGTTAATTTCTGCTCTGATCTTTATAATTTCCTCCCTTGTACGGGCTTTTGGCTTAACCTGCTCTTCTTTTTCTAGAAGCTCGAGGTTCACCCTTAAGTTGTTTATTTGCACTTGCTCTATTTTCCTGATATAAGTATTTAATGCTATAAATTTCCCTCTTAGGACTGCTTTCATTGTATCCCATAAGTTCCGGTATGTTGTACTGTCATTATCATTCAGTTGTAGAAAGTGACTAATTTCTTCTTTAATTTCATCTGTGACCCATTGGTTGTTCAGGAGGATGCTGTTTAATTTCCATGTGTTTAGGGAGTTTTTGTGGGATCTTTTGCCATTGATTTCCAATTTCATTGCACTATGGTCTGATAATACGCATGGGATAATTTCAATTCCTTTGCATTTATTTAAGCAGGTTTTATGAGCTAGTATGTGGTCTATTTTGGAGAACGTCCCATGTGCAGCTGAGAAGAATGTGTATTCTGATGTTGTGGGGTGGAACACTCTGTAGACATCTACTAAGTCCATTTGTTCAAAAGTTTGGTTCAGTTCTACTATTTCATTATTGATTTTCTGTCCAGTTGATCTATCTTTTTGTGACAGTGGAGTATTGAGATCTCCCAATATAATTGTATTAGTGCTTATTTGATTTTTCATGTCCTTTAGTACTTGTTTTATATAGCTGGGTGCATTGGTATTTGACGCATATATATTTATGATCGTTATCTCTTCCTCTTGGATTATTCCCTTTACCAGGATGTAATGACCGTCTTTATCTCTCTGAATCCTTCTTGGCTTGAAGTTCACTTTGTCTGCAAAAAGAATAGCTACCCCTGCTTTTTTCTGGGTTCCTGTGGCATGGAGTATTGTTTTCCATCCTTTGACTTTCAGTCTATGAATTTCTTTCTGAATTAAATGTGTTTCTTGTATACAGCATATTGTTGGATCTTGCTTCTTGATCCATTTCGCCAGTCTGTGCCTTTTGATTGGTGAATTGAGACCGTTAACATTGATGGTTAAAACTGATATGTATTGACTTGTCATGATATTTTCCTGTTGTTGGTTCCCACTCTTTGTTTTTCCGCTTTCCAGCTATTTAATTATTTGCCCTGCCTGGTGGATTCCTTCTGTTGGGGTTCCTATCTCTTTCTAGAATGTCCTTCAGAACGTTTTGGAGTGCTGGTTTGGTGGTCATAAATTTTCTCAGATGTTCTTTGTCATGAAAGTATTTTATTTCTCCATCAATTTTGAAAGATAGTTTTGCAGGGTACATCAATCTGGGCTGAAAATTATTTTCCTTTAGAGCTTGCAATACATCATTCCAAGCTCTTCTTGAATTGAGGGTTTGTGCTGAAAAGTCAGCTGTGATTCTGATGGGTTTTCCTTCATAGGTGATTTGTCTCTTCTCCCTAACAGCTTTTAAGATTCTGCCCTTCTGTTGAATTTCTGGCATCTTGACTATAATATGTCTGGCTGAAGTTTTTTTTTTGATCATGTCTAGTTGGTGTTCTGAAAGCTTCACTTATAGAGGTGTCAAATTCCTTTTCTCTTCCAGGAAAGTTCTCCCTGATTATGTCTTTGAACAAGGTTTTAATGTCGTTGATGTTATCTCCTGCTTTTTCATTTATTCCAATTATTCTTAAGTTGTTTATCTTTGAGTCATCTAGCAGCTGCTGAATTGATTTTTCATGGTCCCTTGCTATTTTTAAGAATTTTTCCATTTCATGATCACTAATTGCAAGCCTATCTTCTATATCTGAGATCCTGTCCTCGCATTGGCTTATTCTGCTACAAATATTTTCAATGGAATTTTTTATCTCTTGGATATCTGCTTGAATCTGCCTTATGGATTCCATTTCTTTCCTATGCTGAGCATTCATGGTTTCTATAGTTTTCTTAAGTTTATCTATTTTTTTGTCTGTATCAGCTATAGTGTCCTTAAGCATGGTCTTCGTTGCAGACATTATCTCTGCAGTTATCTGTGAGATTATTTCTGTTTTAATTTTTTCCAGAACCTCATTCAGTTGCTTTGTTGTTACCACTTCAGATAGGCCAGGTGGGTGGCTTTCGGATTGTCCCACCTCGTTGCTCCCTAGGTTTGCCTTTGGTGAATTGGATGTGTGGGGTTGCATCTTGTTTAAGTGTCGTCTCATTTTTTCTTTCTTTAATTCCTGGGGTGATGTTTGCAAATTACCTATAGTAGGTTACTTTATTGCTAGTGTTTAAGATCTTTAGAAGATGACTACTTCTCTGCAGTATCTTCCAAGTGGAGCTTGCTTTTAGGTTTTGAGCTTTCTGCCAGATCCTACCTCTTCAATTCGTTGGGTATGCGAAGTTGCTACCTGTTTGGCCCAGTCCTTGATTCTTTGGTACTGTGCCACTGTATTTTCTGTGTCCCTTAGTCAATCTCAATCATGAAATATCAGGAAGGAAAGCTGTTTAGAACAATTTTTTCACATTTGGCTATAATGTTAACTAAAGCATCAAACACAGCCTAGAAAATGACAGACTGAGCTAACCAGTTATTTACCACTTTTAGCTGTATAGAGTTGCGGTTATATAACAAAATCTAAAACACACCAGAAAAATTATATGCAGTATACAAGTCCTATGTATGTCAATTTTTCCCTGAGGAGTTTAAATTTAAAATGAGTTAAGGAGGAAATAGAGTATTGGGAGAAGAGGAAGGAATTAGATGTAAGGTTAGAGGACCAAGAGGGATCCCACTAAAATTGGGACACTAGTGCAGAGAACAGGTGGTAAAAAGAGAAGGAAGGGATAAAAGGAAGAACAGATCACGACCACAATCACAAAGAAGTTAGAGGCGCTGTTTACACTCATATAAAAAACCAGAGAGAGTAATGAAGGAAAGAGCAAATACACATACAGAAACAATAACGAAGATAAAAGCAATAAAACAGACAGATCAAAAATAAAACCCCACCAAAAAACAAAACTAAACAAAACAAAAACAAAAAAACCCTTCGCCAGAACAAAAAACAAATCAGTGAGAAGAAAAAAATAATAATAAAAAAAATAAAAATAAGAAAAAAAAAAATAAAATAAAAAGAATCAGTTCCAGGTGTTGACTCTGTTGTAGGCAGGTACCTTGTGAACAGAGTCCTGTTCTGTGCAGGTCCGTCCCAGTAAGCCAGGAGCGCCCTCTGGCGGGCGGTGAGCAGAGGCGCGTACTTTCAGGTAGAGACCAGTCTAGCTCGCCTCCGCTCTCAGCGCCCTTTCACGATCCCTGGGCCTGAGAGGCTCAGTGCGCTGTCCGAGCGCGGATTCCCTGCACTGGTTCCCGCCGCTCTGGTTTTTCGCCACGCCCCCCCACAATGGCGCCGGGCCAGTCGCTCTCTGGCGCGGGACAGGTGTGGCTGTGAGTCCAGTCTCGTTCGCCTGTTGACCTCAGCACACTTTCGTGGGCTCAATTGAGAGGCCCTGTGCTGCCCTGTCCGGAGCACAAGTTCCCAGAGCAGTTTCCGAGCCGCTCTGAGTTTCGCCACACCCCCCACAATGGCGCCCGGCCGGTCGCTCTCTGGCGCGGGACAGGTGTGGCTGAGAGTCTAGTCTCGTTCGCCTGCTGACCTCAGCACACTTTCGTGGGCCTGAGAGGCCCCGTGCTGCCCTGTCCGGAGCACAAGTTCCCAGAGCAGTTTCCGAGCCGCTCTGAGTTTCGCCACACCCCCCACAATGGCGCCCGGCCGGTCGCTCTCTGGCGCGGGGCAGCTGTGGCTGAGAGACACTCACCGCCGGTCAGCGCCGTTCTCCGCCGCTCCCCTGCCCCGCCGCTGTCTCAGGATCCTCCGTGGGGGCTCCCTGGGCGCCAGCTGCCACCGTGTGTCCGTAGAATTGAGCCTCCGCCGGCGCTCCAACTCCCGGGATATTAGAAGGTGGGCGCGCGTGGTCTGCTCCTTCTTTCCTCTTATACTCTTATAGAAATATTTTTATCACTATTAGATGGCAACTTATAATCCATAAAAATTAAATTCCTACAATATTATAGCATCATTATAAACTTAGTTTGAGCTAAGTTTTGAAAGTCTGACTGGGCACAATCTTGTTGAGGTAAAGCCAAGAATCTTGTTATAATATTCATCTACAAACACAGGAATATTTGTTTTTCCTTTGTAGAGCTAATCATCAAAATGCGCAGGATAGAAATGGGTATATCTGGTTGAAAGTACTAAGGAACCTTGCAAAAATAAATGTTCATATACATGGCCTCCAATTTCTCTCTTTTCATTCTCTGTTGAATCTTTTCCTGTCAGACTTTTTATCACTCTGGTCTTGAAAAGGCTCCTACTGATCTATGCCTTGCCAAATCTACTAGAAAATTGTTATGGATTTTATTTAACCTACTTAATCTATCACACTCCCTTTCCAGAAAAAAAATTTCTTTCTTCCTTAGTTCCAGCCACAACACTGTCCTATTTCACTGGACAGTCATCTTCAATCTCTATTGCCAAACTTTCTGTGACAGAGATTTGTTAAATGTTCATTAAACCCAATTTCTCTTCTTTCTTGACACACAGTTTGACTACACTTCCTAGTCTTTTCTGTAAGAAGCCCATGAGTTTGTTAAAGAAATTGCACACCAGTTATGGAGAGTAATTTCGAACTTAACCTATAAAATATTGCCATTCATAATCCTCCAAATGAATTCTCCTTCTACCAGCCTGATGTGCTATGATGAACATTAATGCTGTGACTTTGGAAACCAGGGTGTTAAGGAAAGTGTCACCACGAGTTGAGTCTTTTGGGAGTAAAAACAATTTCTCTCCATGAGTAGCACCCATCTTGGAATTTACATAAGGAAAATATAAATGTTTTCTTAATATATTTAGCATTTGCTTGCTAGAGCAACTACTGTCATAACTACTGTGCTTCATTTTTCTGATTCCTAAATATTACAGTGCCTCAAATTTTAGTCTTTGCATCTCTTAGAGATCCTTTTTTTCTCCTTTGTCAATATCAGCCAGACTGTGTTGACGAATCACCAATTTATACCTCTAATTTGAATTTCTCCCCTAAACTTAGAACTACATATACAATTGCTCACCTGACATCTATACTTGAATGAAAATTTAATATGTCTAAAAATGAGCTCTTGATCATCCCCATAAAATATGTCTCTCACAGTATTTTTCCCATTTCAGTTATTGATTACTGCATTCTTCTAGTCACAAAGCTAAAATTGCTCAAGTCATCCTAGATCTTCACTTTTTGAATATCCCCACATCAAATTTGTCATCAAATGCTGACTATACCTTCAATATATACAAAATAAAAAAATCCCACCAAGAACACTATCTTTGTCTTGAAATCATCATTTCTCACCTGGATAACTGCAGTGATCTTATAACTGGTCACAAGATGTCTTCATTTTATTAATTATACAATAGGGTGACCTTAAACTGTAAATTATATATTGCTAATTTGCTTAGAAATCTCCAAAACCTTGTGTTCTCATCCATATTAAAAGTCAAAATTCTGACAATAGCCCATGAGAATGCCTATTCTGACCTCTGATTTTTTTCCCTACCATTCCTTGCTTGTTCTTTTACAACCACAGTGAATTTCTTCTCACTGGTCCCTGAATATACCAAACTCAATTATTTTCTAAGGTCTTTGTTCTTCTTATTCTCACTACCTAGAATGTACTTTTCCCATTCAATTTTAAAGGTCCCTCCAACAGGAGGTGTTAGAATCATGGGGTGCTCTACTCATTAGCCGATGACTGTGCTGTCAGGAGGAGAGGCCGTGTTGGAGGTAGGTCACTGGAGCATAACCTGGAAGGGTATATTTTTGGCCCAATCTCTTTCCCTCTCTCTGCCTATTGACTACCATGGATTAAGCAGCATTTCTTATATGCAGTTTCTGCCTTGGAGCCAGTCAAGTGTGGACTGAAACCACTGGAAAATGGGATTCAACTAAGCCATTTTTCCATTAAATTGTGGGTGTCAGGTATTGTGTCCAGTATAGACAGAATGATGGATACAAAAAACTGGTACAGAAGTGGTATTGTCACTGGACTTGGTCTGTGAGGCCCTGAGACTGAAATAGGAAATGCATCCTTCCCTTTTATTTATTTATTTATTTATTTATTTATTTATTTATTTATTTTGTGGGTACCGGGGGTTGACCTCAGGACCTTGTGCACCAGCAGGCACCCGTGCCGCTGAGCGATATCACCGGCCCCTTTTTTCGTATGTGGCTTCCGAGAGTCAAACTCGGGTCCTCACGCTTGCCAGGCAGGCACTTATGCCGCTGAGCCATCTCACCGGCCCATCCCTCCCTTTTAAAACAAGTTTACAGGTTCACTAACTCCCATTGTGGAAAAGAAAATTCAGGATGCATGGTAAAAGAGACATTATAAGAGTTTATTAGGATGCACTCAAGAGGGAAGTCCAGGTGCTCAGAGAAATGACACACATTACAAGCTGGAGTTGGGTACATTTCAGGGGCTGTTATCTGTCAGGTTATAATGCAAGCCATCTCCATGTATTTAATGTTGAGATATATTGCCCACCAATATTGCTGGTTTCTGAGGATGGATGAATTGGAATTTACAGGTGAAAAGGATAAATTAAGAGCCTGAAATTACAGGCTTATTGCAAAATGACCTGTAGGAATTTTTTTTTACGTGAATTCCTTGGAAAGGAAAAAGCATAAGTAATTTTGGCATCTTGAAGCAGTATTTTTTGTTAAAAGTACAATTTAAAATCTCAACTTCCTTTTCTCCTTTTAACCTAGATTTCATTTTTTACCCTACCTCATCCCCACCTTCCAGTCTTTAGTCCTTTATTCCTAAGGGTTGCAAAAGACCCAATGGTCCAACTTCATGTAACTCTTCAGCCTGAGGCAGGGCATTGATCTTGCCTAGCCATGGACCGAAAGTCTCATCCTGGCTGATCTAAAGGAGACATAGAAATTTCAGTTTCTGTCTTTTTAAGAATAATCATATTTTGATAGTCTGAAAAAAAAGGGCAAGGGCATATGTGACATTAACCCACAAGAACAATGGGTCATGCAAAATAAAAGAATTCCAATGCCCAGTATCATGGCCAGAAAAAAAAAAAAAAGGAGAACTTTCTTTCACCAGGTTGTTTTAGAGAAACAGGATCCTAGAAAGTTATTAAAGCATATAGCGGAGTCTGACCCTGTACTGATTTGTGAATGTAGACCTTGTAATGAAGAAGATACATTTGCAGAGTTGTTAGAAATGTACACCCAACTGTTTTGATAATGTTCTGTTTTGATAATGGCACAGGTTTCACCTTGTGTTGTTATAATATTCAGGGCCATTTGCTTTTGTAGAATGGCTTTTTAAAAATCATTTTTACTTTTATTAGTAATGAAATATCTTCTGTAGTGTCATTTAGACCTTTTTGTGTATGGTTACTATGAGATTTAATGTGATCCATTATATTTTTAAGTACTATTTGGAAAATAAATACAGTAGCCAGCTGATCATATCTGTGAAAAACTGATCTGGCCCATGGACTCTATAAGACTGGGAGGTTACCTGGTTGATCTATGTTTTTAACCCAGCACCCTTGGGCACATGGGTATCCTAATGTACATCTTTTCATCTACCCTGCAGGCAAGCAAGGCCATACATTTGTGCCAAAGAACCACTGGGTACTATTTGGGGCTGGTCATTTTCCTCTATCTTTGGCCCTCCAGTCAGTAGTAAACAAGTCAGTATCTTTAAACACAATAGTGTGATCATAGCCTTGGGTAAGAACCTATCCCATATTTTAGGTGGCATTGCTCCATTTATTATTTGTATAGATTTCTGTTTTATTTCCAACACAGGGGTGCTAGTTGTCTGTTACTCCATGGTAGATGTCAGTCAAATGTGTTTATCCCAGACCCATAAATATTTATCTACAAACTGATGGTTTTCTATTATGATGGGAATTTTAGGAGTCTATGATAGATCAGGATCTCTATATTTTATATCTGAGTAATAATTGTGGCTAGAGAAAAAAATTTCCTGTTGCATTTTTGATGAAAAATCTCATTTATTTGCCATTGAGAGACACTGGATTTGGTAGCAATCTTTAAATCTGTCACTGCCCTTCATAACTATTTTATAAACATTTGAAATTTTACCAAATCATATCCCTCTAGAGGAGATACCCACAATGGTAGCCCAGACATACTAGCAGTGGTTAATTATCTACAAACCTAGGATGTATCTTTGTTAAAGTTTTTGGCATATTGTTGGACCCAGTCAAGGGAAAAATAGTTTCCTCATTGAAGAACAGTGTAAGGCAGTGATGGCAAACCTTTTAATGTTTTCAATGATATAAACAGCCTATAAGGGTTAAGAAAATTGAATTGTCTGTGTGATTTTAGACATAATCAAAACTTTTCATGGCTGTAAGTTATAGATGCATCTGGAAACTGCCAGCAGAGGCTGGTGCAGTATTTGGAGGCCCTTCTTATATTCAGGCCTAGTTGTAATGTAATATTATTATTATTTTTATATAATTTTGGTTAAATCTTCCTGTTGGGTGTTTAAGTTAAAGTGAGATGTGTTAACTAAAATTAATCACTCTCTATTATATTTATTAAGATCAGTTTGGGCTCTTCAGGTATTATTTTTGGCCCTTCAGGCATTACTTTTGGGGCCATGAGCAAAGCTTCTTAGTTCTTTTAGTCTATTCTGTAAAATATGTGTCATCTACCAGGATGGGTCATAGTCTTTGCTTGACCACATGGCTTCCCTTGGAAGCATGGGAACATTCCCCTTTTAGTGACCTTCCTTTTAGTACTATGTACACTGATTACCTCCTGGGTTCCAACAATCTCCCTGCTTGGGAAGTTGTGTGACTCATTGGAATTGTAGGATATTTTAGAGAGGTCCTCTCATGTCCTAGGTCATGGTTGACCTTGGAGGATCTGGGTCAAATACTGGTTGTCCTCTTATCCTAGTTACCTTTTTGAGCTTTGATCTCTAAATCTTAGTTTTTGAGCATTCAGAAAGTCACTTAAATTGGGTAGTATAGCATGATACATAGTCAATACTTAAAAATCAATAGCATTCCTGTACACAACAAACTCACTGAGAGAGAAATAAGCATCATAATATCTATCATAATAGTATTAAGAAAAATGAAATACTTAGGAGTCAATCTAACAAAAGAACTAAAGTCCCTTTACATTGAAACTACAGTACTATGAAAAAGGAGATTGAAGAGGATATCAGAAAGTGGAAAGTTATTCCTTGTTCTTTGATAAGCTGAACAAATATAGTGAAAATGGCCATACTTCCAAAACTGTTACACAGATTTATTGTAATCCTGATCAAAATACCAATAGCATACCTCACAGAATTAGATAAAACAATCCTAAAACTCACTTAGAACCAGAAGAAATATAGAATGGCAAAAGCAATTCTGGGCAACAAAGGCAAGGTAGAGGGCACCATAATCCCTGACTTGAAATTACACTACAAAGCTACTCTGATAAAAACAGCATGGCATTGGAAAAAAATACATACTCAGTGATCAATGGAACAGATTAGAAGATGCAGAAACAACTCCAAACACACTCAGTAACCTTATCTTTGACAAAGGGGCCAAACACTTTCACTGGAAAAAAGATAGCCTCTTCAATAAGTGATGCTGGGAAAACTGGCTTTCCACATGATGAAGACTAAAACTAGACCAATATCTATCACTGTGCACTAAACTAAAATCAAAATGGATCAAAGATCTAAATATTAAAATAGAAACACTAAATCTGCTGGAAGATAAATAGGTAGAAGTCTTGAAAACATAGGTGTAGGCAAAGACCATGAGAACAAAGACCCAATCGCACAGGAAATATTACAAAGAATCAACAACTGGGGTCTCATCGTATTAAAATGTTTTGCACAGCAAAAGAAAACACCAAGAGAGTGAAGAGACAACCCATAGAATGGGAAAAAATTTTTTACCAGCTATTCCTCAAAGGACTAACATCTAGTGTATATGAAGAACTCAAACATTTAGACCCCACCAAATTTAAAAACTCAATCCAAAAATGGGCCTCTGAAATGTATAGACACTTCTCAGATGAAGAAATACAAACAGCAAATAAATATAAGAAAAAGTATTCAACATCACTGTTCATTGAAGAAATAAAAGTTAAAACAACACTTAGATTCCATCTCACTGCAGAAAGAATGGTTATCATGAAGAAATCAACCAATAACAAATGCTGGTGAGGCTGTGGGGAAAAAGGAACACTTTTTCACTGTTGTTGGGAATATAAATTGGTATAATCAATATGGAAATCAGTATGGAGATTCCTCAAAAAAACTGAAACTAGAAGTTCATTGACTTAGCTATTTCTCTTTCTGGTATCTTCCCAAAAGAGTTAAAAGCATCATACTACAATGATATATGCACACCCATGTTTTAGCAGCACAATTTGTAACAGCTCAATCTTGGAAACAGTACAGATGCCCCTCAACAGGAGAATGGATAAAGAAAATGAGGTTTTCATATAAAATGGAGTACTACTCTGCCATAAAGAAGGAGAAACCTGAGACATTTTTGGTAAATGGATGCACCTTGAGACCATATTTTTTAGTGAAATAAATCAGACACATACTTTTAAATATATTGTTTCTCTTGTGTATGAAATTGAAAGGGTATATAAGGAACAAAATGCATGATAAATATTGGGAAGCAGGAAGAAAATTTTCAAATGGGAAGAGGAACAAGGGAAGGAGAAAGGGAAGGAAGGGAAAAGGAAAAAGAGACTAGAAGGGAAAAATGGAAACAAAGCTTCTATAAATAAGAAGGGGAAGAAGTGTTGAAGAGAAGGGAGGAGAATGTGGAAGTAATGAAGAATCCAAATATATTATGTACCAATACGAATTCCTTATGATGGATGTGATCATTATGTATATCAAACGTATACCAATAAAATTAATTTTAAAAATAAAATAAGAAAATATTTATTTACTTTGTATGTATTAAACTTATGTACTCTTAATTTTATAAATTTAACTTCAAATCTTGGATTCACAGCATACCTTGTTTTCAGATGTATCTGTAGTCGCAGATATATAGGCTGTGTCACAAAATAAGATAGTAGTTGTTTATTTAACAAATCATAAACTGATTATTTTAAACATTTTACAAGCTAACACTTAGTCTTTTACTCTTTAAACTCAGATTTTAGTAACCAAAAACCTAACCGTGGAAAACACAAGAAACTATCTTAGCAAAATATAGAACATTTGCCTTGGAATCTAGTTTTTAATTATATCCAACACACACACAACAGATATATATGTATATATATATATATATATATATATATATATTATATATACATATATATGTATATATATATATTTAACATTTATTGGGGTGGGTCTCAATAACACTCTGGAAGTACCTAGAGAAACTATCTATCAGTGGAGAAAACTGAAGATATTTGGTTCAGGCAGCTGCTTTTGTAGCCACAGAGGGGAATTTTCTCCAGTAGTTTCTCAGGCCCAAGGGCCCCCTCTTGGGGAACAGCTTTTAAAAATATTTCAATATTAGAAATTTAGCTCTTAGTCAACTCAAGAAAGTAATCTTAAACCTTTATATATTAATAATTTATCAAAACACATTTAATAAACTATATTAGGTTTTATAAGCCTTAAAAAGCCAAGAATACTTGAATTTATACTTCGCAACCATGACTTAGATGTTATTATGAATATTTATAAGCATAAATCTTATTTACCTTTAATTATTTTCTCAATTTAATTATTACTTTAGATGACTCATGAGAACCAAAGCATAGGACATTTAACATTTTTAAGCTATATATTTTTATTTTTTAATGAAGCAAAATGTCTTAATTAAGTTATTGTTAATAGACACAGATAACAATAGACATTGTCTTTCTAAAATAAACTTTCTTGAAAAGTATTACCTTGATTGGCTAACAACCTGGGTGGAAACATGTTACCAATTTTAAAGACATCTTTATTCATATTAACTCACTGTTAAACCATGTGAACAAAAGTATTAGGCTGTATCATATCTACTTATCTATAAGCCAACTTATTTAGAACTTTTGGAGTATAATATATACCTGAAAGTTAACACACATATTAACCTAAATCATATACAATCTTTAGGTTATTTTAAAATCAAGGCTTTAAAATAAGGCTTTTTTTTAAAATCCCCTGTAAGCCTCAAGTCTGTTAGCCTTCATTCTGTAATGATTGTAGTTTAGCTATCCCCAAAAAACTAGAATTGATTTTTTTGTTTGGAGAGCTCTAACAGAGCCAGAGGTCTATAAAGGCAAAAAAATAAAATACAAATTGTTGTGCTAAAATTTTTTTTTAATGAAGCAGCTTCATGTACTTTTAACCAACTATTAAAACAAATTAACAGGCAGAAAAACATACAAGATAACATACATCAAAAGCATATTAAAGGGCTGGTGAGATGGCTCAGCAGCGTAAGCGCCTGCCTGGAAAGCACGAGGGCCCGAGTTCGACTCCCAGAACCCACATACGAAAAAAGGGCCGGTGATATCGCTCAGCGGCATGGGCGCCTGCTGGCGCGCAAGGTCCTGAGGTCGACCCCCGGTACCCACCAAAAAAAAAAAAAAAAAAAAAAAAAATATATATATATATATATATATATATATTAAAGTGCACTTTTAAATGTGCAGGCCATGCTGAATTATAATAATCATTTTTATTATTGTAGGTTTATAACTATAAATAGACTAGTCAGCTAGAACTTTTGCCTAGGGTTTATCGATTAGCTCTTTTTTCTTTCTTTCTTTCTTTCTTTTTTTTTTTTTTTTTTTTTTTTGGTAATGGGAATCAAACTCAGGACCTTGCACTTTCCAGGCAGGCTCTGTGCTGCTGAGCTATATCCCTAGTCCTAGCTCTTTTTTTTCTTACGTGACTCATAACAGCAATTTTAACACTTTAAGTTACTCTGAATACCTTTCTTGTTAATTAACACTACAGACATAACCAATAAGAGTCAGAAAGGGGAAAAAGAAAGAAGCTTACAGGCCTTGTCTTTTTACTCTCTAATTTACCTTTGGAGTAAAAATTTTCATCTTAAATTGGTTCTGAGTCTATGAAATATAAGCTGAAGGTAACAGATATTGAGTTATCCATAATCATATACAATCTTCTACAGCCTTTAAAAATCTCTCTGGTATACTTCTAGAAAGAGATAGAGAAGAAAAAAAAAAAAACAGGATCCTTCCCCAAAGTCACACAGCCAGAGTTGCCACCTCATCCTGTGGTCCTTCATGCTCCCACCACATGCAGCAGTGAGGTACCAAAATTGGGCTAGGTCATGCATGTAACCCACCCAATGCCAGAGTCTTGCTGTGTGTGCACCCTACCTTGTTACTCTAAAATCAGAACCCCTCATGATTGACGGGTGTGCCCTGTTTTCTGTCAGCGCCTGGTCCAAGTATGCCTGTTTATCACACAGAAAATCTATTTTAACCTTGTTCAACTTTGATCAACAGATCAAGAAAGCAAGAAAAGTAGTTGTACACAAGAGCTGGATTTTACTCAAAAATTTACCCCAAAGATTTTTATACCTAGAAATCTGTAGCAAACATGAGGAACTCATAGAGGATTTTTAAAAGTCTAAAGATTTCACTTAACAACTACAGATTATATATAAGGGAAAACAGAGCCCATGTGCTTCCCTGCCCCCTCCCAAGTGGGGAGGGGCTTCTATACTCTCCAGTTCCCTGCCTCTCTGATAAATAATATCAGAAAAAAGTTAAAGTATTTCAGAAAGGGAGAGAAAAGAAAGAAAAAACAGGGGCCAGTGATATAGCTCAGTGGCGTAAGTGCCTGCCTGGCAAGCGTGAGGTCCTGAGTGTGGTTCCCGGTACCCACATAAAAAAAAAGAAAGAAAAAACAGAATGAAATACCTTTTGGCTGAGCTTAACAGAGTTGAGGTCTCCGCAGTCTCCATGCCTCTTTTTACATGCCTTCATGGTCACCAAGATAAATATCATGGGGCTGAGTCTGTGAGGTCCCCAAGGCTGAAATAAGGAACCCATCCCTCCCTTTAAAATAAGTTTTCTGGTTCACTGATTCCCATGGTGGAAAATGAATTTTCCAGAGACATGAATAAAGGTTTATTTAAATACACTCAGGAACAGAGTGCAGGTGCTCAGAGAAATTAGACACATCAGGAGTCAAAGTTGAGCACATTTAAGGGGGTGTATTTAAGATGGGTGATCTACGATGTATATTCTTACTGTCTATCAGGTTAAAATGCAAGCCTTCTACATGTGTTTGAAGTTGATATATACTTCCCACCAATATCGCTGCTTCTGTAGATGGAGGAAGCACAATTTACAGGTGAAAATGATATAGGAGAAATGTATCTCCCAAACTGTTAGATTTCAAATGTGTCAAGTTCATAGTCTCACAAGATTGAGGAACAAAGTCACAAACCAAAGGAAGTTAGGAGAGTTTTGTTGAAAGTAAGGAGAAGAAGAATAGCTTCTGGATTTCCAGGAGGGGTCCCAAATGGGTGGCAACTGAGGCCTTTTGTCAGGGTTAATTTATACAGCAAAGTCACTATATCAGTAAAACATGGGTCAAATTACAATCAACCTAAAGGCTTACAGGTATAGTCACTTAGCTAATATAGATCCAGTAGGGAAACGAGTCATGTAGCAAGGGTACATGGAAAGAACAAAGTCGTTTTGCGGAAGGCATGGATCCGGACACTCTGGTCACCCACTTGGGCATCTAATACCATCTGGACTTACTGGACCGGGTGTGCTAATTACAATATTATCTCAAAATACTGTTTATCCCTTAGGGAGGAGTGTAGCCCTAGCCATTGCTATTTTGAGACCTGGCCTTTTTCAGATGTGCCTCCAGCCACAGTTCTTATTTATTTATTTATTTGCTGACTTTGTTGAGGGCTCAGTCCTTCTCTGACTGCATATTAATTTCTATCTAACTTAGCTGCCTATAGTAAAAAGAATAGGTAAAGAACCTAGATTTAGAGGCTTATTGCAAAAGGATATATAGGAACTTTTTGAGTGATTTTCCTGAAAGGGAAAAAGGCTTGAAAAACCTTTGTGTCTTGAAGCTGTACTTTTCCTTAAAAGTACAATTTTAAATCTCAATTTCCTAGTCTCCTTTTTAGATAGTTTTTATTTTTTTATCCTACCTCAGTATCATTGTTGTAACTATACCTCACAATATGATTTAGAAGCCTTTGGAACTGGTTTGTGGAAGCACTTTGTAAATGTTCAGGAAATGCAGGATGGGGAAGCACTATATGCTATATACATAATTTGAGGGGTAATTCTGATGGGAGCTCAGATTAGAATGCAGATAGGAATGTGAACTGCAATAATCATGCTCATGGATCTTCAAATGGGAATGAGGACTTGATTGGAAATTACAAAAGGCCATGTTTTTTTGATCTGGTAAAAAAATTTTTCTAAAGACTTTGTGTGAGGCTGAACTTGAAGGTGGCAGACTAATTAATCTGGCTGAGAATATTTTACGGCAGCCCCAAATTCAGACTGTGATATAGGTACGACTGTCTGCTTTTAGTGAGATCTACAGTGAGAAACAGGAGGAAACAACAGAGCTGAATGATTGATTTAAAAAATGTCCAGCTTAGCCAGAAAAGAAACAGCTGCAAAGTTGGAGCAAAAGAGAATGCGGTTGCTGAAAAAATTAGCATTAAAAAGGACAAGTACTTTGCATCAGGGCAATAAGAAAGATGCTTTGAGGGTATATCAGGAAATGCCATACACCACCCATCTGAGACTCAATGTTGTAAAAGCCTAAACTCCTTTGAAACAAGTCACTTTGAGAAGAAATCCTCTAGGGTGCTCTGCTCATTCATAGCCACCTAAGAAAGTACAGCATGTCCCTAAATTCAACCATGCAGACACTCAGAAGCTACTGCAGTCTTGGTCCTGGAAACCAAGCTATTATTGCTCAAGCTGATGGCAGATCTTGGTGACAACTACGTGATGTTGGCTTTTCAGGCATGAAGAATGCAAGACTTGTGGCGCTGCAGAAACTTCCACCTAGTTATTAGAAGAAGACTTGGAAGGCAACACAATATTCTCCTGACAGCATAATGCATGAAGCTGTAAGAGTGAAGCTGAAGGTGCAATGGAGACCCCAGTAATTTGGAAATGATAGGAACATGGATTGTCTGCTGAGGAAAGCCACAAGCAGCGAGTAGAGTCAGCCCAAAAGAGAGGCCATGTGGGCAGCAACCAGCATTGCCATAGGGATGGAGCTGCCAAAGAACTTTGGAGATCACATCTGGCCACAAACTCCCCTGGGTGCTGTACATAGAGTGACAAGATTTAATGCTTACCCTGTTTGCCTTTGGTCTTGCTTTTTTCTGATTCCTTTCTACCCCCCCATTCCTCTCTTTTGGAATGGAAATGTTCACCCTGTGCCATTGTATACTGGAAGTATTTACTTTTCTTTTTGATTTGTACAGGAACTCAGAGCTAAGATTTTGCCTTGAGTCTCAGAGGAGACTCAGGACTTGCGCTTGTCAACAATATGGACATGAGGTTTTGGGTGCCCATGGGTAGTACGTTATGATTTAGATCTAAAATGTCCCCCCAAAGTCTCACGTATTCAGAAGTGGGGATTTTTTTAAAGATGATTGGAGCATGATGGTACTAAGCTCATCAGTGGACTAATCAGTTGAAGAGTTCATGGCTAAATATGCTATTATGAGTTGGAGCCTGGTCAGAAGTGACTCAATAGGGATGTGACCTGGAATGGTGAATTCTTATCCCTGGCTCCTCCTTTCTCTCTCTTATGTTTGCTACCATGGGTCTAAGCAGCTTTCTTCCACTGTGTCCTTCCATCATGACATTTCTGGCTTGGAGGCAGCCATCCATGGACTGAATCCTCTGAAAACCACGAACTAAAATAAATCCTTTGTTTGTTTGTTTGTTTTTGTTTTTTGAGACAGGATCTCACTATGTAGTGCAGACTGGCCTTGAACTTGCTCATGTAGCTCAGGCTGGCATCAAACTCACAGCTATCCTCCTGCCTCAGCCTCCCAGTGCTGGGATTACAGGTGTGTGCCATTATACCCAGCATATCTGTCTCCTTTTAAACAGCAAGTGTTAGGTATTTTTCCTCAGTGAAGGAAAAGTCACTATAATAACTGAAGAGTTAATCTCATCTGAGGTGTTTACTCAAATGCAGCCTTTTCACACTAATCTTTACAACCTCATTTAAAATTATAAAACCCCCAAGCTGCTCACATATATTACCTATACCCTCTCTGCTTCATTTTCTTCCTACATCATTTATCGATATACTACGTGTTTTATTTAATAGCTATTTTCTACCTGTTCCACCAACTAGAATATACACTCCATGAGAGTAGTACTCTTGTTCAGTGCTATATACCCAGCACCAAGCACAAATTCATAGCAAGTTCAAAATAAATCTGAGTTAAACAGATGCAATTTGCATCACTTTTCTCTTAAAATCATTTAACTAGAATCAAGAAGAGCTTTCATTATTTTCAGGTGCCTGAGCAAATTTTGAGGCAAGAAGCCTTCACCTTCAGGACCAGTTGTCTGTGTTTGCGTGGTCACTTACTAAGGTGGCTTAAAATAGCTAATTCCCATGCCACTGGAACTGCTATTTATTACAGAGATGCAGTATCACGTTACTCAGGCTGTAGCTGGAGCCTGCCCTCAGGTCTCATGGACTGGCAGAATTCATCTCCATGGACTTCTATCCAATATCCTGTCGGGCTATTTGAACCTCTGTTACTGTAGTAGAGGCTGATAAATAACTATCATCTGCTTTGAATTTTCAGGCTTTTCTTTCTTTTTTCCTGAGATGTACCTGATTAGATTTTACAGCAAACTCTTTGGAGGAAAGAGTTTCTGTCTTTTGTTTTTTATTTGTTCTCAGTTTCATCACCTCTATCCCTTTGTACTTAATTCTGTAACTCGCTTATTTTCTTTTTGGAATTTGATTATTTTCTCTCTACTTCTGGTCTACTTTCCCTAAAGTTGTAGCATCAGCATATATTGCTTTATTGAGTAGTTTATTTAGAGTTCAAAATAATCTGAGTGCATGTATTTTGTAAAGTTGAATAATTACATAATATTCAGGATGATCACATATCATAGTTTCTATGTACATTTAGAAGTCATCTTTTTCAACACATTAATTTTCCAGTTAGCAAATAAAATACCAGAGAATCTGAGCCATTATGTTTACTTAGTATTGGCAAACTGCTTTCACTTATATTTCTATGTTTCAATAGCCCAGCAGAGAAATAACTATTATTCTCATTTTACATATAAAGAAACTTGAAATTGGTACTCTGAAAGGTGGAATGACTTCCACATGTCACATACAGAAAAGGGAGGACTACTGATTTTCTACTTCTTCCATCATCTCCTGATACTTCCTACATATGCCTCAGAAAAATAGAAGTTTTGAGCTCTTAAATTTGTGGGATGTTAAGGGGAATAGAAAGGGATTGTGCAGGAAATGAATTGATCCATTATGAAATTGATTATTTCTCCCGAAGAGCAGCCTACTTGTACATCTTTGTCACAGCTTTTCTGATAGCTGGTGTTGTACTGATAAGTTGCTAAGGGCATAGACACAAAGATTGGTTTAGACACAAAGCAGCATGTGTGAGTCCACTGGTCCTTAGAGAGACCTTACATCTGTGAGCCTTAGAATTGCCATTTGGCAGACACAAGTATTAGTCATGTCTATGCTTTGTAACTCTTTGTGGAAAAATATACCATATTCCCTCATTTAATTTTTTCTTCTTTTTCACGGATAACACTAAGATGCAGCAATTTTGAACTGTGAAGAGTGCCTGTTTGTTTATATGTATGTAATTCACTAATGATGGTAAGTTCTGGAATAACTTGAGTTCTGGTATAAAATCTTCTGAGCCAGCATGCTGTGTTACTCACTGCTTGGAACAACTGGTAACAACACCTCAAGTGCTGTGAACAGTAGTTAAAGTTCCTATAGACTTCAACTCAGGCAAGAACACTTAACGCAACAAAAGTCTCCTTTTTTTCTTTTATTCCCACCTAGATTCTAGAAGTTCCAGACTATCTTTTGGGAACATTCCGAACATGCCATTATCGAACTGTATTATACATTTATTCAAAGTATAAAATGTGGCCTTTGCTCTAAGAACTAAGTACTTTACACAATTAATTTATTTCTATATTTTCCCTTTCCCAACAGTACCTTTGTCTTTTTTAGCATTTACATCTGTGGACATTTGAACTCAGCATACAATATCTTATACAGAAGGAGTAGATAAAACAAGATAACAAGACTTCAGCAATAGATGTGTTATGCAAAGCTGTTTTATACTTGCTTATGTCTTAGGAAGTTTATAATGAAACAACTATCTAGGAAAAAAATGTTTACTGAACCAAACATAAGTATTTTTATTCAATGAGCAAATTATTTTCTCTAAACTGAAAGAGTAAATAGAAAAAAATCACAAGGATGAACTGATTGGTTTTTCTGAAAAAATGGCCAAAATTAGGTCATCAGACAAAAATATACAAACCATACTGGTTGCATATACTTTGGGGGGTAGGAAAATTTAGGGGTACAGAAACCAGAAAGTTTTGGTAATTATTATTACAGAAAATTGTCAGGAAGGGAGTAGGAACTGTTCAGGAGTATATCATATATTCAGCTACTGATTAATAAAAATAGCTAACTGGCCTACCCTTTCCTTATTTCTGTTCTTCACCCTAATTTGGGGGCAATCATTTAAAATGTAAATATAAGATATATAAACCTCCATCACTCTTTACTTAAATTTGCTTAGTGGATTTATATGGCACTTTTGATAAAGTACAAATTTCTTGACATAACTTAAATAACCTTGAATGATCTAAAACCAGCCTCACCCAATACCATTTCCCTAACAATTCAATATCTCAGACATTATGAGTTAATTTACATTTGTTTATTTATTCCTTCTGCTTGCAACACTCTTTCTAGTGAGCCTCTTCTCCCTCCCTAGACATATACTCATCCTATTTCACTCTTTGCCTTGGTAGTTTACACTCATTCTGAGCTAATATTTAAGGATCAGCTTAGATGTTAACTTAGAAGATGAAATTAAGTAGTCCTATAATATACTTTTATGACATTGTAAATCCCATATTATAGATAACAGTATATTGAAACTTACGGATTTAAAATTTTAGTCCATTTTAATATACTGTGAGCTCCTTAAAGGCAGGGACTGTTTCTCTTTTAATATTGTGTGCAATTTAACACAGTGGCTAGGAGGAAAGGCTCTGGAGTGACTTCCTGGGTTCAAGTCCTGCCTCCATCACCTTGAATTAGGCAGGTTACTTGACCCAATATTGTCTCAGTTTTCTCATCTATGAAGTGAGATAATAACACCTATATGAAAAGGTTGCTAAGATGAGTACATAAGTTAATACAGGTCAAGTATTTTGGTAGTATTGAGCATATAATAAAAGATTAATAAATACGAATTGCCATTTTTGTTTATCCAAAATTCTTAACACAATGTCTTACATATAGTACATAATAAATTCCTGAAAAGTGAAGGAATTAAGTAATAAGAAACAGAATTAAGTACGTATTGCTACTAACTAGTAATTGCTCTGTGAGTAAGAAGAACCTGAGAGAAAAATAAAGGAAGGGTAGGAGGAGAGAGGGTATCGATCTCTTACAGATGGGAAAGGCTCCAGAGGACCAAGGGCAAAGGGTAAAGAGGAGTGATAGGAAAATAGAGTGAAGATGTTGTAGTCAGGGTTTGCAAGGGAATGGATTTACTACAGGACACATAATTTATAGGATTACTTTATAATATTCACCCAAAAAGTCAAGTGCAAAAGAGTGCGGGAGATCTGTCCATGCACTAGAGACCCAAAGAATCCAGCTGAGGGCGTGGAGCCCACGGCAATGTCCTGCATGAGTCCAGCTGAGGACCTAGAAACCATGGCAATGTCTTCCATGAGTCCAACTGGAGGCCTGAGACCCACAACAATGTCTCAGGCAAGTCTGTATCAAGGATCTGCACTAAAAAGTCAGTCCAAAGGTCAGTGATGGAAGCTAGAAAGTCTGTGCGGGTGGGATGAAGGATCTGTGCCAGCAGGCTGAGGGATCTGCACTGGAGCCAGGAAGCAGCATCAAGGCAAGGACCAGAGCTCCCATGAAGTGAACCACAGGCATCCTCAGCAACAGCGAGGACCTGAGCTCCTCCGACAATGAGAACAGCTGAGTTCATATCAGGAAAGCCAGCATGACAAGCTTCTCCAGGAGAATCAACAGCACACCATCTTCCCCTTCAGTTCTCCTTTTATGATGTTGGCAACAATGCTCAGGTGGGCCCTCCACACCCAGAACCATGCTGATTCAGTTCAGCTGGGTGTTAGAAGTTGACCACTAGTTAATCCACCAGAGAAGATATGCTATTATATAATCCTAATAACCTCAATAAATGTGGACACTATATGCCATGAACATGAACTAAGATTAATAATATTGCCAGGCATGGTGGTGTACACCTGTAATCCCAGCACTTGAGAGGCTGAGGCAGGAGGATCACCATGAATTTAAGGCCAGCCTAGAATACATAGTTTAAGGCCAGTCTGAACTATGTAGTGAGACCCTGTCTCAAAAAACAAAACCAATACAAAACAAAAATATCAATAATATCAATAAGAATGAAAAGGTTGGAAGGGGAATTAGAGGAGGAGGAAAGAAGTGGAGAGTGAAGGGGATTTTAAAAAGAAGCAAGCTGTGTTACGTACATGTACCAACTCTCCAAGGTGATTGTAAAATGCATGTAGTACTGCAAACATGTACTAATAAATAAATTTTTAAAAAGTAATGTAACCTACCCAGCTCATGCATGAACTTTCAGTGTCTAACAGCATCAGGCAACATGTAGTTTCTCAGACCTTACACATTACAGAAATTCAGTACATGAAGAGCTCTGATATAGTGTACAAATTTATTATGGAAATTTTATACAGACTTTCAATAAACAATTTCCAAAATCAAACAGAAGTGTAGAACCCAAATATTTCCCTGTAAACCACTGTATTCGATATTTCATTACCATTGAGGATGTACTCAGATAATGGTTGGTTCTGAGTGAAACTTGCCAGCAACATGACTCATGCCAAAATAAAAAGCAAATAAAAGCGAGAAAAGAAACCCTCACAAAATTCCCTTCTGCATTTGAAAACATTAAAGGCATTACTTCTAAAGGGCTACTTTCAAGTGAATATGCCCACTGATTAGTGCAAATTAAAATTGGTTGAAAATTGCTGTAAAAGTTGGATCTGAATTTCCCAACTGAGCCAGGAGCACCCAGAGAAGGAATGAGTCGAGCTGCTTTCCCCTGCACAACCATGCAAGGAAAGATGCGCAGTTATTGGCACAGCCTAGAAAAGAGCCTGGGATTTGCCTCCTAGTGCTACAACTTTTCAATCTGTAATGTTCACCAGGTTATTTGACCTCTAAGGCTCTGTTTTTTCACTTGTAAAAATTAGTCTCACACTACAAAATTATTGTATGCATTAAATAAGATCAGTATGCTATTATTTCACCCATTTCTTGATTTGGTTGTTGCTTTTTCTTTCTTTCTTTCTTTCTTTTTTTAATGTGGGTACTGGGAGTCGACTTCAGGACTTCGCACTTGCCAGCAAGCACTTGTGCCACTGAGCGATATCACCGGCCCTTTTTTTCCTTTATGTGGATTCCGGGAGTCGAACTCAGGACCTCGCACTTGCCAGCAAACACTTGTGCCTCTGAGTTATCTCACCGGCCCAGGTTTTTTTGATAGTAATGTTTCTGACTTTTTTGTATGTTTTCAATATTAATGTTCTGTTGGAAGAAGAGCCAGCAACATTTTCTCCCATTGTGCAGGCTATGTCTTCATTCAAAAGAAGTGCAAATGGCCAAGAAGTATATGAAAAAATGTTCAACATCTTTAGCCATCAGGGAAATGCAAATTAAAAGTACACTGAAATTTAATCTCTCCACAGTCAGATTGGCTGTCAAGTATACAAAAAATAGTAAATGCTGACAAGGTTGTGAGGGGAAAACAAACTCTACACTGCGGAGTAGGGGTGTAAATCCGCACAGTCACTGTGGCAGTTGATGTGGAGGTTAACTCAAAATACTAAACATAGAGCTATCATTTGATCTGGTTATACCACTCCGTGGTATATTTATGAAAGAATTAAAGTCAGCATACTATACATATATATTTTCTCCCATTCTGTAGGCTGTATCTTCATCCAAAGGAAGAAATAAAAATGGTGAAGATACTGCATATTCATGTTTGTTGCAATGCGGTTCACAATAGCTAAGCTGTGGAAACAGCCTGGGTGCCTGTCAACAGATGAATGGATGAAGAAATTGTGGTATACGTACATGGTGGAGTATTATCCAGCCATAAAAAGGAACGAAATCATGTTATTTGCAGGAAAATTAATGCAACTGGAAGACATCATGTTAGATGAAATAAGCCAGATTGAGAAGTCAAGTATAGCAAGTTTTTTTCTCACATTTGAAATCTAAAAAAAAAAAAAAAAAAAGAAAAAGAAAAACAAAGAAAACCGAGATTATATGGAAGTAGAAGAGAGACTCTCAGAAATGATGAAAGGCATTGGGGGAAGTGAAAGATAAAGACAAGTAATAGGTAGGTGAAAATGATCAAAGTAAGTCACGTGCATGTTTGAATATGTCAAAATGAAATCCACTATTCTGTATAACTAATATGCACTGATAAGAAAAGAAAAAGACATTATTTGATGTTACAAATTTAAAAAAAGAAATATCATTTTTGCAGAATGTATACCACGATACCTGGAATTGTCTACAAGTGGTAGCTATTTTTATTATTCTGGGCTTTAACTTTTGACTTCTTAATTTGTTGGCTGATCATCATATTTAAAAAGGATATTAGAGTTTACTTGTTCAACTTTCTAGCTCCAACACTGGCCGAGTGATTTTTAGCCTCTTTGTGCTTTAGTTTCCTCTTTCATAAAATGGAAATACTAATGGCATCAGCTCAGAGGGTTGCTGTGAGGCTAAATGAAACATTTTGTTATAGTCCAACATGAAACCCAGGACACTGTATAAACTTAAAAAATATCAGCAATGATAATGACATAAAAAACTCATCGCTGGTCCTTGAAATATATTTGATATTCCTTAGGTGTAATGCATTGAAGATTCACATGAAATTATGAGTAAAGTGTAGAGTTGAGAATAATACACTGGCTGTAAAGAGATACTGCATTTATTAAACAAATACTATACCCAAGGCACTCTCCTAAGTGTTTTTCAGGCTTTAGTATAATCCTCACAACAACGCAGTATGGTTGCCGTGTTCATCTCTAGTTTAAGAACAAATCAAGTTAAGATATTCTTAGAAAGCAACCTAAGACCACACAATTAAGAAATGAATTAAGAAAAAAAACAGAATTGAGATATAAGTCCAGGACTGTCTAACACCAAAGCTTGTGTTTTTTCACTACATGTTTAATCATCTTTGTGAATTTGTTTACCAGATTACCTAGCTGTTACTGACAAGAGATAGAGTTCTTAAGGAAGAGATAGAGAACAAGCAAATTCAAGAAGGGAGGAGAAAAAGAGAAAAATTCTCAGACACTGTTTGATCTTAGACCAGTCCTGTCAAAGCCTCTAGTCTCTGGCAATTTCTCCAGTTGCTTCAAGGTGCATAGGTCACTATGGGTAGGGGAGTAGGTTTATATTGATTTCCCAAACTATGGAAACTTACTCTAAATTTCAATATTTTAATTTCATTAGCACTGTATGAAATGCACTGACTTTCTTTGCATACTTCTTGGTTGTATGTTTTTGTTTTTAATTCATGTAAACCTTCATTTAACCTTTTCATTACATATCATTTTCTGCTTTCCCCCCAGCTGACCTGAGTCTCTCTAAATGCCCACACTGCTGGTGATAACTGCACATCTTTGTCAAGGGAGCATGGGGGTGGGGAATAACATCACGCAAAAGTAGAGGGAACTATTTGAATGTAACATATGGATAATCTGCCTTTCTTTTATTTTGTTTTGCTTTTGCACTGCTTAATTTCCTTTTCCATAAGCTCACTTGCCACTAAAGAACATACTTTATTTACATTTCTTTTTGGTCCATTAGAGTTTAAGGCCTCCTCCTCCTTCCCTTTATTCTAGACATGAAGGCTGATTTGTGCTCTCATGGATATAGTCAGACAGAAAATTGCAAACATCCATACTAAATACATCCACCACAGTGAACAAAAGTGCCAGATCAAGGCAGTCACTCAGGAATACACCATAAAGTAAACTGAAATCTTTCTGAAAATTCTAGACCTCTAAAAGCCCCTACCAGAAGAAAAGTTAACAAGACAGCCAAATTTTAAATGTGCTCAGTTGTACCTCTTGTCACACAGCTGAATTTTCTTTCTCAAATGTCCTTTGCAGAGCTCCCTGATAGCACTCAATGAACTTCCATTTAAGGTACAATTCAATCAGTTTTTTCTGTCAATTTAAAAGTCAAAATTTTACTAATGCAAATGAATTGTCTACCTTCATTTCCTCAGGAACACCCATCTTCAATTAGTACTTTCACAGAAAAATAGTCCTTAAGAAGAAAGAACATGGTTTCTGTTGTAAAAAAAAAATGCCTACATGAAAGAACTATAAACAAGACCTTAATTGACTGACATTTGGTGATAGTAATCCCCTTGCATGCATTATTCAAATTCATCTTTTAGCCAGATAACTTTTCAATGAAAACCACCTGATTAAAGAGTGAAGTAGGTCTTTTTGGCTGATTCAGCAGCTAGCTCTTATTGGAGACATAAGCCATCTCTTACCAAGAACAAGCAGGAAACTGCACTCACATTTCTGCATCACCTTTTCACATCCATGCCCCTAAAATTTTCCTTGCCTTTCCTCAAGCTGGAATCCAAACAGCCTTTATGCCAACTTCACATCCTTACTGATCATGAAGATGAGAAGAAAATTTCCCATTAAGAGATCATGGCCAATGCTTTTTTGCTTTTGCCTACAAAGAAGAACCAGAGGCAGCAGGATTGTTCCTGGAGTTAAAAAAAAAAAAAAAAGAAAGAAAGAAAGAAAGAAAGAAAGAAAGAAAGAAAGGACATCATTAGTGAAGGAATACTTAGGGTAACCTCTGTTTTCCTATATTCCACATTAGCATCTCTTCATCTATCCAAATGGAATTTAGTGTAGTTTGTTATAATGCTAAAATGATGGAAACTCATATATAATGACATGGCAGCTGAGAAACCATTAAAGAAACATGAGCAGACAATTTACATCCCTACCAAAAAGAGATTTACTACACACTTGAAGAGAATTAAGTCTGGGCTTTATTTATATCCTTTATGTTTTTCTCTTTAATTTATATTTTAGGAAACTTATATATGCTTTACTTTCCCTTTAGGACCCATTCTCCAATGCTCTTTGGCATGGAATGATAGATTGTAAGTGAGGTTGTCCTTGCTATTGCAATATAATGACTTAGGGAAATAAAATGTTGCTCTTCCGTTGAGCCCTTCCTAGACCAACTTAAAGTTTATTGTTACCACTGTTTAATAGATTTTGTGATCTTAGTACAAATGATCTACAATATTTAGACTCCTAATCAGGCTTAAAAATTTATTTTGTTTTTGCAATATCCATGAATGGTACTCTTTGTAGCTTTTCTATATGTCTTAGTTACTTTTTCTCGTTGCTGAGACAAAACACCCAACACCCAAGGTTGAATGAGGGAAGGTTTAACATAGCTCACATTTTGTGGAGGTTTCAGTTCATAGTTCCCTGGGTCCAAGGCAGAGGGGCATCACAGAAGAGAAACAGTCCATGGCAAAGCATGGGAGGCAGAAAGCAGCAAGCAGAATGGGACAAGCAACAGATTCTTTCTGTCCCTTTATATTGTGTCCTGGCTAACTGCCCTTAGGGCAGGTAGCATTCACACACAGGGTGGGCCTTCCCATTATCCACACTCAGAACCATGCCAAACCAATCAGTAGACTAATTTAGTAATGACACACCCTTAATCTCAGCATCACACACTCTAGATCCTGCCACCTCTGAAAAGCCCCATCTATGACCACATGAGGCTTTGAGGGGACATCAAGACATAAGCCATAAGATATAAATCTAAAAATATTTCAAAATAAACTGCTTAAATTCAAAACAAAAACAGATTTCATCTTTCTATTACGTTCTGAATGTTTTTCTGTATTGCATGGGAAAGAATTTTGTTGTGGACCAGACTAAAGAGCAAAATTACAACCTGGTAAGGGACAGTAGTGCATGTACCGAGTAGATCATACTGTGCATGGTGAGAAGGTAGTGATAAAGTGAGGTAAAGAGGCAACGGGTATCCTTGTAAAAAATTACCAACTACCATGGAGAAAATGAAACCTATAGTTTTGGATTCCTGGAATAGGTCAGTATGTATCGGACAAAAGAAAAGTATCAGACACAGGAGTAGATCCTATGAATGTTAATTGAGAAGTCATATGTATATCATTGTCAACATATGGCTTTGCATTACTTTTCTGCCAATGCTATAACAAAATAACACAAATAGTCACTTAAAAAACAATTACTTATCTGAAAATTTCCTAAGACACAAAGTTAGGTGAGCTTGGCTGGATACTCTGCTTGGAGATGCATTGGAAGGAGACACAATTGGTTGGAGACACATTGGTAGGTTAATTGGTTAATTAGTGTCTGCATAAAAATTAGTAATACAAGGTTTATTGGCCCCAAATATCTCATCCCCTTTCAAGAATGAGGATATTAAGTTTAAAATAACTAAGAAATTTTCAAGATTTGCAGAGACATTCAATTGGCAGATTTCACAACATCCTGTTCCTCAATCCTTCAGTCCTTGCTCTAAATCTACAAACAAATTGGATTCCAGTGCTTGAAGACAGGTCACTTTACAATGAGACCAAAACCCACCATGAGCCCTGAGCCAGAGAAATTACATAGTGTTGGAACTGAGGTTGACTCCTGAACCAGGAAAACAAACTCCTAGGAACTGGATTGTCCCTTGAAGCCATAAGAACTTTTTTGGAACCATCTCAAAGAACTATTCTTGAGATAAAGATCAACCGGATCACAATATGACTAAGATTATTTATACTACTAGCTATACAAATGTCCCAGCTATGCAAAGTAAGTCCTTGAGTTTGTTTCCTTCTTCTATAAAAATCTCAAAATTTCTGACAGTTGGTGGAAGATAAATCTTGAATGATTTTGTCTCTTCTTCCCAGTGTGACCATCATGATTAAAGCTTGTTTCTTACCCTTCACCACTGCCCATCTCCTTCACTGGTTATTTTAAGACAAGTGGCCAAGCCTGGTTTGTTAAAACTTCCAGATCTGAGGCTTTTGCTCTAAAACACTAGCAAGACTTTCCTCTCCAAATTCATCGACATTATGAAAACTTCTTGTGCTTCAAATTTCTCTGACTTCTATTTTTGTCTTTTATCTGCTTTTAAGGGCTCATGTGATTACATTGTCTCACCCTTGTCACCTCCCCCTGCTAATCCAACATAATATCCCTATTTTAAATCAACTGAATAAGTAACAACATGGAATAGTCTATTTTACCATGCAAGATAGTTTAGGCACATGCACAGTCTTAGGAATTATTTAGGGGAAATTTCTTGTAGATAACAATTCTGCCTACTCTATGTTCTAAGTTTAGATGCATCCTGTGATTATTAATTGTGATATGTCACATTTACGAGATTAAGAATTGCCTAGGGGACAGTACACTTCTGGGTGTTTCTGAGGGTCAAAGAGGCACAACCTTTGATAATATATATGATCCCTGGTCCTTTTGCTCTCAGGCACTGTTCTCCTCCCTTGCTTCCTGGCAACCATGAACTGTCTTTCTCTGCCATGATATTTCTGCTTTGTAGTCATCTGACCATTTACAGAACCCCAAGAATCCATGAGCCAAATTAACCCTCTCCACCTTTAAATTGTGGATTTTAGCTATTGTGCCTCACAAGGGGAGAGTTGACTAATATAGAAAATTGGTAGCACAGACATGGAGTCACTGCTGTGACTATACCTATGTGATTCAGTAGTCTTTGGAATTGGTTTGGAAGAGGAGTTGGGAAATACCTAGACATTCAGGGTAAAGAAGTCTTGGAATGCTATAAGCAATGCTTAAAGGACTATTCTTGTCAGAGTGCATATGACCCAATGGCTGATAAAATGCAGACAATAAAATGAGGCTCAGAAGGTTTAATGTGGAAACAAGGACTCCATTGTCCTTGTGCTACAAGGCTATTTGTGTTACACTCTGGCAATAAAAATGTCTATATTTTGCCTATGTTCTGAGCCTTTAGAGGAGACCAACATGAAGGGCAGTGTGATAATTCATCTGGCTGAAGAGATTTCAAGGTAGCCCAATACTCAGACTGTGGTATGGGCACTGATGACTGCTTTTAGCTAGATTTATAGTGAGGATTGGCAGAAAAAAGCAAGGCAGAAACATTTGAAAAACAAAAATTTTGACCCAAAGTAACAACATGTAAAGTTTTGGCCAAAGGAGGTGGCATTACTGAAGACATTAAGGTCTCAAAAAGAACCCAAGTGCTTAGTACGGGGACAAGAAGAAAGATTCTTTGATGGTATGTTAGGAATCAGCAAGACCCCACCAACTGCAGGTTCAAGGGTGCAAAAGTATCAACCTTTCATTTGAAAAGAGAGGCCTGGGGACCTCTATTTCAGATGGGTCTCCTAGGGACTTTGTTCCCTGGGATACATTTCACCTTGCTCAGCCATCCAGACATTAGGAGATTTCTGTGGCTATGGTCCAAGGAGACCTGGATACTACTACCTACAGTAGAAGACTTAAGCATCATTCACATGATGCTGGTTTTACTGGCATGCAGAGTATATCAGTCAGTGCTTCCTAAAGAAACAGATTTAATTCAAGATACACAAATATATAAGGACTTATAATATAAGTTTACAGTTTACATGCAAAGTCATGTGTGGAAGAGTGCAAAAGAGCTGTCTGAACACTGGAGATTCAAAGGGTCCAGGTGAGGGTATGGAGCTCACTGTAGGGTCCCATGCAAGTCTGTATCAGGAGGACAAATGGTCTGTACTGGAAGACTGAAGAGTCTGTGCTGGAAGTCAGGAGATGAAATCCAAGGTGAAGGTGAAGACTGGAGCTCCTCCAATGAAAAAGAAGCAAGTCTTCCTTTTTTGTTTTCCTTTTATTCCATTCAGGCAACAAGCCTATTGGTTGATGTCACTCAAACCCAGTGTAGATCTTCTGTTTTAAGTAAATCCCTTTAGCCACACCCAAAACTATGCTGATCCAATTTTTTAGAAGTTTCTTACTCGAGTTGACAAAATCAATAACTGTCACACAAAGTGTAAGAGTTGTGGGATCAGGGAGGCTTCCACTCTTATTTCAGTGGAATGTATCAGAAGCCAGGTAAGGATCCCCTGAGAAAGCAGTGTATTAAGCTGTGTAAATGAAGATAAAGTTGCAGTGGAGACTCCAGGAAAGTGGAGATTTCATGCACATGGAACATCCGTTGATGGAAGCCACATGCTATGTATGAAGGCAGCTGAAGAGAGAATCAGGAGGGCTACAGCCAAAGCCACCCAAGAACTCTGAACTCACATTTTATCACCGTGTACCCTGGATGCCATATATGGAGTCACAGGACTAAATGTTTGCCTTGCAGGGTTTCAGTCTTGGTTTAGTCTGATTCTTTTCTATCTCCTTATTCCTACCTTTCAGAATGAAAATATTTGCCCTGTGGTATTGTACCTAAGAATTATGCAACTTATCCTTGATTTTTACAGAAGTTCACAGCTATGAGGTTACCTTGAGTTTCAGAAGGGATTTTTCACTAGGACTTTGGAAAAAATGGTGGAATACCTCAGACTTTGGGGAGGGAATTAGCACATGTCCAGTTGTGTGCAGGTTTGTCATATCACATTGGGCAGAATTATTAGTTTATTATTGTGTTTGTTTGGAAATTAAGTACGGTTTAAGGAGATGAGTCTGAATAAATTGACAGGGGTGTGTTGTGACAATTAATCATTGTCTAAAGTGTATGTAAATATACAGTGACTTCTTTCTGCATCTTCTAAACACACTTGTCTACCTTATTTTTTACAAAGTTGCAAAACACCTTCACTGGAAGGAAGGATGATAGAGTCTTTAATAAATGGTGCTGGTAAAACTGGCTTTCCATGTGCTGAAGATTAAACCTAGACTCATATCTCTCACCACACACTAAACTAAAAATGAAAATGATCAAAGATCTAAACATTAAAACAGAAGCACTTAGTCTGCTGGAAGATAGAATAGGTAAAACCCTTTAATGCATAGGTATAGGCAAAGACATTATGAACAAAATCCTGACTGTGCAGGAAATATTACAAAGAACAGATGAAAGGGATCTTATCAAACCACAAAGTTTCTGCACAGCAAATGAAACCATCAACAGAATAAAGAGACAACCCACAAAATGGGAAGAGTATTTTGCCAGCTACTCCTCAGACAGAAGACTAATAGATCTAATATATAAAGAACTGAAAAGAATTAGACTCTCCAAATTTAAAGACCCAATCCAAAAATGGGCATCCGAAGTGAATAGACACTTCTCAGATGAAGAAGTATAAACAATAATAAATACATAAAAAAAATTCAACATCACTGACCATTGAAAAAATACAAATTAAAAGAACAATGAGATTCCATTTCACCGAGAAAGAATGGCTATTTTCGAGAATCAACCAATAAGAAATGCTGGTGAGGCTGTAGGGAAAAAGGAACCCTTCTCCACTGTTATTGGGAGTGCAAATTGCTGCAACCAATATGAAAATCAGTATGGAGATTCCTCAAGAAACTGAAACTAGAGGTTCCATTTGACCCAGCTATTCCCCTTCTTGGTATCTTCCCAAAAGAGTTAAAAGCATCATACCACAGGGATATGTGCACACCCATGGTCATAGCTGCACAATTTGCAATAGCTACATCTTGGGAACAGCCCAGATGCCCATAAACAGATGAATGGATAAAGAAAATGTGGCATTTATATACAATGGTATACTAATCTATCATAAAGATGGATAAACTTGAGACATTTTTTTAAGTAAATAGATGCGTCTCAAGACCATAATCTTAAGTGTAATAAACCAGACACACAAGTTTAAATAGCACATAGTTTCTCTTGTGTGAGAAACCCAAAGTGTAAATAAGAAGCAAAATAGAGTATAGATATTGGTTAGTAAGAACTTGTTCAAATGTGAGGGGGAACATGGGGGAGGGAATGGGAAAAGAAGGAAGAAAAAAGAGATTTAAAGAAAAAAGATAGCTGAAGGAAACAAATGGAAACAGACCTTTCGTAAATGGGGAAGGGAAGAAGGTTGAAGGGAGATTAGGGGAATGGGAAAAAAGACTTAAGATATATTATGTACAGGTGCAAATTCTCTATGATGAATGTGATCATTATGTATGTCAAACATATAATAAAAAATAAGTATACAATGAATATTTAAATTTTTCAAATTTGATTACAGTAAAAAACATATTTCCATTAACCCATATATGCCAAAATTTGAAGTTTTTTTTGTATTTTTGCATGAAATTCACATATGTTATGTAGAAAAAAAATCAATGAGCAAGAATTTGAAGAGAAAACATTTCATTATAGTCCATTGTTATGGGCATTCTAAAAATGGGTTACTAAATATTGAAGGGTTAATCCCCTTCAAACTGTTCTCCTCACTTCAAACACACTTATCCTATTATTGTGGCCATTCCTCAGATAGTTCTGGAAGTCATCTTTTGTGAGTGTCTTTATGAGATGTGTTCAAAATTCATGGAATGCTGCTACCAAGTGCCATCCAACAAAAAGTAGGCTTGTAAAATCATTATGGTGCATACTTAATCACCAGATCTGGCACCTTGCTACTTCTAGCTCTCTCCCAAAGACAAAATGAAAGGTAAATTTTTAAAATAGATTCAGGATATCAAGGCAGCCACAACAGCACACACACAAAAAAAGGCATTAATGAAAAAGGATTTCAGGAACTGCTTCAGAAACTGACAAGAACGTTGAGATAATTGTGTTCAAATCAAGAGGGAATTTTTAAGCAGGATTAATAGCAAGGTGTCTTTTATTGTAATAAGTTTTTCAAATTTAATCATTCACCATAGTTTTTTTTTGTCACACCTTATATATCAACTTGACTGAATTAAGAAACATACAGAGGATCCGTAAGGCATGCTTCTAGATGTCTGGGTGAGTGATGGAGGTGTGTCCTTGGGTATTATACAGGTTCCCTGGCCACTTCCACTTGACACTGTTGCCCTGCCCTGCTTCCTAGCTTCCATGAACTAAGCAGCTTTGCCCTGTTATATGCTTCTGCAATGATGTTTATGCCTTGAAGCTAGCAGATAATGGATGGAATCCCCTGAAACCAAGAGTCAAAATAAAGCACTCTTCCTCTAAATTGTGGATGTCAGATATTGTGTCCCAGTAATAGGAGAGCTTACTAATCCACATCCTAAACATACCTACTGTGCAGCTTCTGCCAGCATTTATTCCTTTTTGCTCTTATTAATTCCTCATATATGATAATCTTAATGCATCAGAAGTAAAAGCAACAAATAGAACTCTGCTGCACTCTATTTCTCATAATGCTATTGCATTCAAACAAACATTGAATATTGATTAAGCATCAAATTATCTTAAAATACTCAAATTATTAAAGATACTAAGAAAGTGTTTAACTGTAAAATGCTATGTCAATAGAATCTTATTTTATATAACCGTGAAAACAGTGTGTTATAGAGATTTTTTTTCTTAAAAGGGATACTTTCGAATAAAGCCTCTATTGTTCTTCCCAAACCAGGCATCTTAGTAAGAGAGGAAACCATCCTTAAAAACCTGTGGCATCAAATATGTAAGAAGGAGTTACATATTGATGAATATTTTTCATGAACCTAGACATAAATGACTACTTTTTTAGAGAAAAATTCAAAGGTCAGGACTCCACCCTGGAGGAGGACTAATGATGACACTAAAGTGTTCTTTATAAATGCATTTGTCAAAGAAGAAACAACCAAAAAAAGCTCTAATCCATCCCTACTGAAATACTGCTGTATTGATTTTTTTCCTCTATTTCTTTTGAACTGACTATAGAACATGACTAGAAGACTAGCCTACTGACAGAATAAAAATATTATAAACTATACACATAACACAAAAATTCACAGCACTGTCTCCTCCAGGGATGTTCCAACATACTAATCCCAATCATACCTGATCCAAGTAGTTCAGGCACACAATTTCTGCATTTTAATATATAAATTGATTCAGTGAATCATTTACATTTACTTTATTATTAAAACTGTTAATACTACAATAAAATAACTATACAAAAAACTAAAATTCTTTTAACTCTTACTGAACAGCAATATTTTCACATGCAAGGATTTTCCTGTCAGCAACTGTGACTGGTCTGTCCATTGATATTTGGAAAAAACCCTTCACTAGTGACTACCAAGTGATGGTATTTGTTAGGGGAAAGAGGCTTCATTACCACTGTGAATCATTCACTTTCTAGAAACTATTGACCAATCTGTTTCCATACTTGGTTTGTTTTAAATACCTGCCATGAATACAGACATATTTACTTAGCTGAAGGAAACAGATTGCTTATTTTTATTTATTTAATTTTTGCACTACTGGAGATTGGCACAAAAAAGTATTAAGCTACATCTAGATTGTTTTTTATTTTGGAACAGGGTCACACTAAGTTGCACAGGCTGGTCTCAAACTTGGTTGGTATCCTCCTGCCTCAGCCTCCCCAATAACTGGAATTAAAGGCATGTAAGCACCATATCCAGCTAAGCAAACAGTTATTTTAGTGGACAAAGGATTATTTTCTTGGATTTCATTGAAATACTACTTTTCTTTATGTTGATATTTGTGTTTCGATTTCTCTCATGTTGCTCTGTTTAACCTAAATTCCTATATAACTCTTTGATATGCTGTATGACATTTTACTCATAGTTAATATTTTCTCTTCGCCTAACACTTTCTAAACCTTCACATCTAAAGACAATGAATGTGCTATGTTTGTACTCTATAAATACAGATAGTGAATCCTAATTATACTTTCAGATTGCAATGTATTTCCAGCTGTGCATATGAATGTTTCTGATCAGGATGTACATTCCAGTATGTTTACTTTTAATCCCAAATTATATCTTTCACAAATTAAAATCAAATGTGAAATGATCAACTTTTATTTATAGACATATAGCAACTCTCTGTTTATAGTTCCATTCTTGTACTTTTCTTGATATACTCTCTGAGTTTCCCTTTGCCTGTAATATGGGAAAAACATGAAGATCAAAGGCTTTTCACTGAAAGGTGGATGTTTCTATCTACAATGCTTCCCAAACTTAGAAAGGGAGGCACCTCATGGTTGGCAGGTGTAAGGCATTCCCATGTGCCGCTATGGATCTCTTCTAGAAAATCATTACAGATTTTTGTAAAGCTTCACTATTTAAGGAGATTTAGGTTTGAAAGCTGAGCCTGATACACTCCCTTAGGCTATTCACAAGGATTATCAGTACGTGGAATATGAGATGGATTTAAAATATTCTCTGATGTGGCTTTAAGGTAATTAAACAAGAAAGAAAAAAAAGAAAAGAAGAAAAGGAAAGGAAAGGAAAGGAAAGGAAATAATTAGGGTTGGAGGAATGGAGGGAAGGAAGGAAGGAAGGAAGGCAGGCAGGCAGACATTTAATATGCATCCAATAGAAAAGCATGCTTAAAACTCATTTAATCTCAGCTGATTTACTTCCAATTGTTCTCTAACTAGTCACCTGCAGAGGATAAGATCTACTTTTTTCTCCACACTGTATTTTAATTTTATTAAAGGAATTGCATTTTGGGTAATTCGATAATCTAAAGCTTTCAGCATTCTTCTTTTGATTACTTACAGAAGATGGTAACTGAAACACATATGTTTTTATTAATTGCTCTGTAGAGAACAAAAATAAATAAAGATTAGTTTTCAGTATTAATGATTAGTAAGGAAAAGATTGTGGAAGAATGTATTATTATAAAGGACATGGGCTTAGCAATTACCTGTGACCAATGTTATCTATGCAATGTTACCTGAGGCCAGTGTTATTGAGTATTACTGGGCCTAATTTGTGGACATTTTGAATGTTTATAACATTTTCTTTTCTTTTCTTTTCTTTTTTGCTAAAGGAACAATAATTGAGAGTTTTTAATTGTAAATGAATATCGTTGTTGTTTGAAGGGAAGAGATAGAATGTTGCTTGGATAATTGCTCTTTCATAAGTAGAAGCATCTAACTCAGCAATCTAAGTAGCAGAAGTAAAGTTTACATAAACATAGTACTCTGTTTATATTGACAAATCTTTTTACCATACCACAAATTCTGGTCCCTACTAATATTGAATTTAACTTTATAAAATCATAGTTATATTATCTCTCCACTTTGAAGTTTGTCTATGTTTGTCTCCCTTTATTCTAATGTCTATAGATTAAAATTAATTTTTAAATGAAATTGAAATTAATTTTTAAATTCACACATAAAATATAAAAATTGGGCCAGTGAGATGGCTCAGCGGCTTAAGCGCCTGCCCGGCAAGCGCGAGGGCCCGAGTTCGACTCCCGATACCCAGATACGAAAAAGGGGCCGGTGATATCGCTCAGCAGCACGGGCGCCTGCTGGCGTGCGAGGTCCTGAGGTCGACCCCCTGTACCCACACAAAAAAATAAAAATAAAAATAAAATAAAATAAAATAAAAATTATGTGTATTATGTTTCAATATAGGTGTACATTATATAATGTTTATATATCAGGGTGAACATATCTACCTTCTCAAATGTTTATCATTTATTCAAGTTGAAAACATCCAAAATCTTTTTTCTAGCTTTTTCTAGCTAATGCACAGGCTTTATGATTATCTATAGTTGCTGACCATACTATGAAATAGAACAACAGAACTTCTTGCTCTTAACTGTACCTCAGTATACATTGATCAATTTTTCCCCATTTCTTCTTTCCTACTCTCCTCAGCCTCTGGTAACCACCATTCTATTCTCAACTTCTATGAGAACAACTTTTTCAGTATTCTATGTATAAATGAGATCATAGAGTATTTAACTTTCTGTGCCTGACTTATTGCACTTAACATAATGATCTACAGTTCCATCCATGTCATCACAAATGACAGGATTTCATTCTGTTTTTATGGCTGAGTAATATTTCATGCTACATAGGTACCACATTTTCTGTATCCATTCATCTACTGCTAGAAATCTAGTCCAATTCCATGTCTTGACTACTGTAGATAGTGATACAATGGCCATGTGTGTGCAGATGTCTCTTTGCCCCACTGATTTCATTTCCTTTGGATAGATAACCATGTGAGCAGTTGCTGGATCACAGGGTATGATAGTTCTATTTTTAACTTTAGAGGAATATCCATGCTGTTTTCCACAATAGCTATACTAATTTACATTCACATCAACATTCTGCAAGGGTTCCCTTTCCTCCACATCCTCTCCAGCACTTGATATCTTTAGTCTTTTTTATATTGGCCATTCTTATTAGAGTGCAGTGATATCCCATTGTGGTTTTGATTTGAATTTTCTCCAATGACAGGAATGTTGAACATTTTTTCATACACCTGTTGGTCATCTGTATGTCTTCTTTTCAGAACTAAGGCCCTGTTTTTTGCCGTTGTTGTTATTCAGCTTTTTGGCATTCCTTACATATTGTGGTTATTAACTGCTTGTCAGCTGCATAGTTTGTAAATATTGTCTTCCATTTTGAAGATTGTCTCTACACTCTGATGAGTGTTTTTGCTTTTGCTTTTATTTTGGTTTTCATTTTTGTTGTGTAGAAGCTTCCTTAGTTCAATGTAATACTACTTGTCTAATTTTGCTTTGGTTTTGGTGTTTTTTACCCCCAAAATCCTCACCCATTCCAGTGTTCTGAAGCATTTTCCCTATTTGTTTACAGTAGTTCCATAATTTCGGGTGACAATATTAAGTGTCAAATCCATTCTAATAAAATTAATATTTTAATAATTTAAATTACACCTGGCAAGCACGAGGTTGTGAGTTCAATTCCTGGTACCAAGAATAATAATAATAATAATAATTATTATTATTATTATTATTATTTAAATTACATAGTGCTTTCCTCCTCGAAATGCTCCCATGATTTTGTATTTTCATGGGACATAGAATAAAACCAAACTCCATTTCACCTCAGGCCCTATAGATCTAATTATTCTTTTCCTCCTCAGTTTCATTGTGTAACTCTAATTCACAGTACTGCAGCTACAATGGCCTCCTTATTTCTCAAATGCCCATGCATGTTACAACCATACAGCGTTTGCAACTTTCTTTTTTTCTTTCTGTAATCCTCTGCCTTGCTATTTCACAGAGTTGATTCTTTTTGCCATTCCAGTCCAAAATTCATATGCCCTCTTCTCATATAAACTTAGTCTGACCTCTTCATTCCTCATTTCTATTGAACCCATTAACATATTTTGTCTTCATTTTTGAGAGTAAGGATATTGTCCTTATGGCTAGCTGCTGAATTTTCAGAGCCTAAAAGATTCTTGAGAATAAACAAGGTACTTTCTATAAATATTTTATAAATAAATGTCATTTCCTTAGTTCAATATCACTGTTACTTATTTTGCTTATTCATCTTTGATTTTCTTTTCTTTCTTTTTTGAATCATATTATGATAATCAAACCTATTTTTAAAAAACATATTTGTTCTCCACTTCTGCCAAGATATTCAGACATGCTTTATAATCTGGAGTGTGGAATCTATAATACTTGAGAAATGTACTCATACATACACAGACACTGTGCATACTCCAAATGCAGCTACATTTTGTGAAGTCAGATATTTTCTCCTTTCATTGAGAATGTGGTTTACTACATAAAAATGGATGTCACTTTGAGTTGGTAATTTCATGTGTATGTGGATGGAAATCCAATCCACTACACACTCAATTTTTTTTCCTCTAAGCTTAAATTTTTAGAGTTTGTGATTTTTTGAAAGATTAGTACCTTTGAGTAAAATGAATCATCTTAAAATATGTGATGACAAATTACAAACACCAATATTAGCTGAGTAACGAATGACTTTTGAAAAACTATGGACAGGGCAGAATAATGGAATTATTTCATCTGGACTGTGCTTTATGATCTGTACTATAACTGTTTGAGCTACTTTGTAGCTAAATTTCATACTCTTTCCAACTAAATTCTATATTTAAAAATAAGTTTTGAAACTAAGTTACCAACTAAAGAATTTTTACAATATAGAGTGTAAGGCAGTGGTGTTACCCAAAGACTCTCTACTCCCTGTCATCATTTAAGCCAAATTAGAGTGGGAAGTAGGGCACACCTTACAAAACTGGCATATATCACCTTAAATTTCAGTGTTGTAGAGACTGAAACCTGATACCTTTCTAGAAAATACCTTAAATCGAAATGATATGGCTAGAGAGAATTAGTGTTGGTAAAATATAAAGAAAAAGTTTGGCATTGGGGTCATTTGTATTTTCACCAAGGTTGGGACAATGTTGCATTTTCCTGTAGATATGTGAACCCCATGGAAAAAAAAAAAAAACAGCAGTGAGCTATGTTTTAAAAGTATACTACTAAATGGTTTCCTGCCAGGTGTGTGTTGCCTTCTGCTGGGATACTAGAGATGTTCTAGTTTAACCTCTCTGGGAAACTGGATTTCCTCAGTAAAGCAACCCACAAAGTATCCAAAGAAAGAAAGAAATACCCAGGTCCTCCAATGGTATTGATTGTCAAGGAAGAAAATGAATGTGATTGCAACAATTTCATCTGGAAACTTTAGCAGAAGAAGGAATCTCACTGAAATTTAGAAAATGAATGAACCCACAAATCATAAATGGATATGTCTTTGCAGACAATAAACCTTGAGATCAGAGATGGCTACAGAAGCAAAACGCTGGAATGAAAAGCAAAGTGAAGTAGTCGCCAGAGGACCAGCATGTAAACTTGGACAGACCACTTAGTTTCTCTAAGCCTCAGGTATTTTACTTGTGAAAGTGAAGGGGTTAGACCAATGCGCTATCAGAACATTTTCAGGCTTGGAATTATAAAAGCTTATAAAAATAATGGGAGGTAGAGGTAAATTTATCTGAATGAAAGAAATTTCCAAACTTTGGTTCATTCTCTGAAATGCTGATTATTTATTTCAAGTAATGTAGGATAAATAAATGAAGATTTTATAAAGAGAAAAATAATTGTTATAAAGGCACACTAATTAATTCTTTTATAACTAGCCTATAGTTTTACAGAGGGTAACCGTCTTAGCTGTTTTTCTGTTGATATACAATAATACCAGAGATTGGATGGTTTATAAGGGAAAGAAGTTTATTTAGCTCACCATTTTTGGAGCTGGGAGTCCAAGATTAAGCAATCTCATTGGATGAGGACCTAGTGCTGTAACAGAACATGGCTGAGAAGCAGAAGGCCAAGCAGGCATATATGGAAGAGAGATAACAGGAAAGCAACTTCACTTTACCACCACTTGTACTTGTGGTAACTAATCCAGTGTTGTGAGAGCAATGTCACACCCACTCCCAGGAGAATTAACCTAATCCCACAAGACCAGTGTTAATCCAATCCTCAGGGCAGTGCCACCTAGACCTAATATCTCTGAATACAGCTGAATCAGGGATTGATTTTCTAATGTATGGATTCTGGGGCACATATTGAAACTATAGCCTAAGAAATGAGGAAGTGACTGCAGTATGCACTTTTTATTTTATGCTATGTCTCAACAGCCATCTGCTTGTTTTTTAGATGATATGGTAGGAAGTATGAGTTGAATTGGTATGGCACACCTTAGCAATGACAGAGGGAATGCATGCCCTCGGTTTCTTCAAGTTAAATCATAGATTTATTTTTCCATCTTCATCCTTTGTCATATTTCCTTTTCATTGTCCTTTATTAGTTTCAGCATTGCTGCACTCATGCAGGGAAACAGAGGGAGTCTGGATTGGGGGGAGGACTTATGTTTCAAGTAGATTCATTAATCTGGAGCTCTTTTCTTTTCTGCTGCTTTCTTCTTTGCATAACTTTGGAATATGTAAATGAGAACATTCACTAATAAAATTTTCATTCCAGTACCTTCTCTCTGGCTGTGATACTGGCTTCATCCCCTTAGGCAATGGCGTACACATCGAGAATCAAAAAACAAAAAGAAGAAATGAGAATATAAGATGCTGAATATTAAATGGAAAAGCAGGATAAAAAGCAATTGAGCCCGTAACAAGGCCTTAGAGGTTGTTTTTGCTGAAAGCACTCACTCTTCACTTGGGCCTGCTGATGTCTGATGGGTAACTAAAAGCAAGTTAAAGGTATGGCATTCGTTTTGTATCTGTCTCTTTTGCTACCTTAAACTTCAAGTCTGATTCCTGCTCAACTCTGCATATAGACATGTTTACCACTTAAGCAATGTCTGTTTAAAACTGATAATACATTGTTGATTAGTTCTAAATTATTACCCCTTCTTATCCACCTTCAAGACTGAAGACACCAAACAAGAGTAACTACGATATTTTCAAGGAACAAGGAATCTTGTCATATCGCCCCATAATGAGACAGTTCAACGAAGCAGGAGCAATTACTCTGTGATGGGACCCAAGGTTGTTCCCTATGCAGGAGCAATCAATCATCTCATATCAAGAACCGAATTTTTCCCTCAAGTGAGGACAGTCACCACCCCCAGACCAGATATAATGATCAATCTGACCACAGGTTGACCAAGACTGCTTGATTATGAATATTATTGGCTCCCCTTTTGTTTCTTTCCTTACATAAACCTGAAGTTCTTGTTGGTAGCCCTAAAAATGGGGCTTGAAATTCTAGTTCCCCTACTCTCCATTATGGCTTTCCTGAATAAATAATTTCCTTTTTTGTTTCACAAACACATGCCTCTTATTAGACTCTAGGAGTATTAGGTAGAACTTGGTCTGATAGTACCCCCTAGAGACAGGCCCCTAAACCAGGACTCCAGTAAGAAGCCTAATCTTTAAGTGAAGGAGACAATCTATATATGCATATGTGATATTGTGAAATATATATTAGGACTTCCTCTCATTTCCTGACATAAATCTCCTAAAATCCCTGGAATATCTTAAATGATAAGAATGCCTTTTGCATGCTAATGAGATGACTGGTAGCAGGCTTCCTGTCAGGGCAGGGATGCTCAGGATGTCAGGATGAGGGCTTCCTGTCAGGACAATTCACTGGAATAACCAAAGCTTGTGGCTTTCAGCTCCACTCCCAAGTTCCAGGGATGGAAGGGGAAAGGAGTTGAAAGTTGAGTTGATCATCAGTGGTCAGTGATGTAATCAATAGTGCTTCTGTAATTAAGCTTCCCATAGAAACACCAAAGGAGTTTATTTGGGGAGATTTTTTCCAAAAATGTGGATAGTTGGGAAACAGCAGTCTAGATAGCATGACTGTCAGTTCTATGTCTCTCTTGTTAAAAAAAATCCCATTGTACAAAAATAAAAGTAATTTATGATGCTCTAAAAAACCCAGCTCAAGCCAATGTTCCACCAAATATGGGCAAGGCAAATTACAAGGGAATAAAGACTGGAGGGAGGAAGAAAATTGTGAAAAAGAAACTAAAAGCCATTTCCATAAAGAACAACAACAAAATTCTTGAATCAAAATAAAGGTTTAGAAGGTTTAGAAGTGAAGCTACCCAGACAAGTGATAGCTGGTTGCTTGTGTAGTGGAGAAAGTGGGAGCTAAACAAATGAACAGGTGACAAGTGATGACTGTTTCCACCTAGGTATAAAGTCTACATGGGAAAATAGCCTCATTCCCTAAAGGATTCTGTTAGTATTCTTCTTTATCACTGTTTTGCAAAGGTAAATTAAGTCTTTTGAGGTCCTATATACTGAAAAGATAATGTTGTTCTGTCCTCAATGAAGCTTAAAACTGAAATAGTACTAAATTATTAAGTAAGCAAATGAAAGGCCAACAAACTTTTCATCTTTTGATAGTAAATATCAATATCAAAATTTTCCTTAAAATGTTTTTGGTATCATATGAATATACTCAGTTCCCTTGTTAGGTAACCCAGGCCTCCTTATCTCTATTTGTTGTCAATTAACTTCAATCCCTATTTCTGTTCCCATACAGGAAGCGGCCGCTCCTTGTCACAGGTTCTGTTAAGAGACTGACAGAGAGAGAGAGAGAGAGAGAGAGAGAGAGAGAGAGAGAGAGAGAGAGAGGAAAAGTAGGCAGTATTCAAACCTGTGTGGTTCATGTATATTATCCAGTATTAGGCAGAGGATTACGGATAATTTGGTTCATATTATCTGGCAGCTGTGTCTTTGTACCAACACCTCCAGGGCTTAAGGGTGATTCTAAGGTCACAAGCATGTTAACAATGGTTAAAGGCAATGCAGGTTTCCCCCACTTCATGGGGAAAAAAGCAGTCAAGTTCAGCTTCTGGGCTGTGATCTCTGAAGCTGGGCAAAATCAGGTTTCTGTTCTTAGGGAAGTAATACCAAGGGCAGCATTTACTTGTCCAGATGACTTTTGTTTTGTATTATATAATAACATGCAAACTTGTTCTTAAAAATTAAAATTACAATTTAGCTGTAGGGCTTATAGTGGACTGAATTTTTCCTGCCCTACTTATCCTATACTAGAATACTGATAAAAACCTGGGCTTTCTGATCAGTCAAGCTTCAGTTTGGTGAACATAGGTAAGTTATTTTAATTCACGTGTCTCAATTTCTTTATCTTTCCCTATGAACCTGAACTTCTGTTGTGTTTCATCTTAGTTATTTCCACCATCATATATCTAATCATTTGCTCAAATCAGAAACCTAAGAATATGTATTAGGTTGGGCTATCATAGCATATCACATACGGGATGGCTTAAACAACAGAAAATTTATTTTCCTCAGTCTTGGAGGTCAGAAATTAAAGTGTCTATCCTTCTTTGTCTTAAATCCAGAATTTTCCTCAATGTGTGAGCATTTTCCTCTTTTGCTAAGGAAATCAATTGGATTAAGATCTTACAACCTCATTTAACATTAATTACCTCCTTAAAGTTCCTATCTGTCAACACAGTTACACTAGGGGTTAAGTCTTCAGCATATTTCACCTGCCTATCATGTTCTGAATTCTTACCATGCTTACCACATGATCTGACCTTTCGTTAACTCTCCCATCATCGTGTACAATATGCTTATGCTTACTCTAGTTGCTCCTGCCACACTGATCTAGCCTCACAGTTTCAAAAACCCTCTTCTTTCTTCCCTACAAGCTTTAGCACATTCTACTTTCATACTCTCACTCACTCCCTCGGGACCACTTCACTGAGCTTCATGACTAGAGCAAACCCCTAATTATACATTCTTATAGTCACTTGTAAGAGTTATCACAGTTGCAATTTTAATTTATTTATGAGATTATTTGATTACTATCTGGTTTTCCCACTAGACTGTAAGCTCCTTCAAAGTATTTCTGTGAGGATTGAATGAAATAATAAATGTAAAATACTTTATCCAGAGTACGGCCCTTGCTAAGTGCTAAATTGATTTTAGCTTTTATCATTACTGGGTGGAGGAATTCTCAGCCACTGCAACTAAGTACAACTGGTTGTACTCAGTTTTCAACCTTAAATCAATTACATGTTTTTTATATTTTTTGGAATGCTGTAAAAGTATAGTAATTATTAGCTCTCAATAATTGTTTGCTAGTACTGTTATTTTACTCATTCTCTGGTTCCCCTTCATGTAAAGTTCTGTCTTTGCCACTTACTAGTTATGTGACATTGGGCAATTTGCCTAACTTCCCTGATATCAAGACTGAATTCAACTAGCTGCAATTAAAATTCATTGAATCCAATGATTTGGAGAGAATAGGTTCAAAGACATATTATTTCTTCTCCCTCACATACTATATGAAGGACTCATGCTTTCATTTCTTGTACATCTGGAAAGCAAAGTTATTTTAGAAAAAATACTTTATACTCAAATAAAACAACATATTGCCTTCAGTGTGAGAGAGTCAATCTCTATTTCATTTTGGTAGTCAACACAATTCTATCCTCCTCAAGTGCCAGGAGAATATTCATAAATTTCCGTGTCCTTTTGTGATGTGGCTCAGAGTGCAAATATAACCAGTCTATTCCCCAATGGAAATGGTTAGACCTAAATGCATTCACCTCCATTTTCCAGCTTTTCTTTGCCTTCCCTGTGGCTGACAGCTGGGCCTTCAGCACTGACTGCAGATGGAGCTGCTTCAAAATAAGAATATACAAAAATACAAATTTCAAAAACATCAATTTGGGAGAGATTATTCTCATTACTGAATTCTGTCTTGACAAAAAGATAAAACCATAGGATTACTTTGAACAGTGATCTCTCTCAGTGAATTGAATTGTTCATTCACACACAATTAAGTGAAAGAGAGGACATAGTGAAGCGGGTAGCCAGCTGAGAGCCAAAAGCAAAATCTCTTAAGCTGCAGCTTTGAGAAACATGTCATGACAAAACAATTGTAAATAAAAAGGAAGCGACTATGAAATGAGGTTGTGGAAGAATGGAATATGATTTATAAACCTCTCATTTGTATACACCTTTTAGGAGTTTGCTTCATCTCTAAAATAAGAATTTAGACTAAACATCCTGTTAGAATCAAAGTATGTCAGGGCTGAAGCACACACACACACACACACACACACACACTCAGTACACCACAGTGGAGTTAGAAAACCACTTAGTCTTTGCTACCATTTGTTAACACGATTGCAACACAGCAAGTGTGGATAAGCAGAAAGTGAAATATATGTAGCAGTAAAGGAGGGAGAAATGAAAAAATTCCGGATTCTGTCTGCTCAGATGCACATGTATTCTCTGGCTTCCTTCTCATTAAGTTAGGCACACCCATTAGAGGGTAGTACCTAACACTGTAATTTGGTTACATTGGAATCTTCACTCTTGTTTACTAGTTTTGTGACCTTGGGTGAGTTATTTAACTTCAGGATCTCAGTTTCCTCATAGGCACACCAATAAAATGTATAAGAAGATTGCAAGGATTAAATACATGTAAAGTACTTAGTACACTACCTGGCACATAGTGTGTCCTTAACAACTACTTATTAGTATTAAATGTTCATGAGTATGAATAATACTGAAATATTAGCTTCAAGAATGTGGCCAGATGCAATCCATAAATTAAATGCATCAAGTCTACATAAAATGTTCCCAGTTTAGAGATTAAATATTAGTGAAAGGTTAGTGGGAATGTAGACTAGCACAACAACTATAGAAATCACTATGGAGATTCATCAAAAAACTAAAACCAGAAATTCCATGTCACCCATCTATTGCTTCTCTAGGTATCTTCCCAAAAGAATTAAAGATACCATATTAGGGTAACACATGCTTACCCATGTTTACATCAGCACAATTAATATGCACATACAGTAATGTCTTGGTTCATGAATGGATCTGTTTGCAAACAATTCGGTTCACAAACAAAAGCATTCAGCAAATTTTTGCTTCCTTTTGCAAATTCCTCATCCAGTGACAAAACATGACCCAGGGCAGTCTTCCCCACACAAATGCAGCCATCTTCCCCAAAATTGCAAAACAAATTAAACTTTTAAACTCAAGTACCGCTGTATATCTATCATGCACATCTATCTATCATCTATCTATCCACACATACATATATACAAATGTATGTATTTATGTATATAAATATTCATACACACATATGTATGAGAATTAAATAAAAATGACCTTTAAGGGCTGGTGAGATGGCTCAGCGGTGTAAGCGCCTGCCTTGCAAGCGCGAGGGCCCGAGTTCGACTCCCGGAACCCACATACGAAAAAAGGGCCGGTGATATCGCTCAGCAGCACGGGCGCCTGCTGGCGTGTGAGGTCCTGAGGTCGACCCCCGGTACCCACAAAAAAAAAAAAAAAAGACCTTTAAATTAAGAGCTACTTTCTTGGTTTTAAAAGTGTCAAGAATTTAAGTGACAGGAACAGTAACTGTGTCTCAGATTTCATATCCTAATTTTCAAGATCTAGCCCCAAACTGATCAAATATTAATTATTCAGCTGACAATAGAAATAAGCCAGTATAAAAATATTTTTTGAAATTCATCTCTGTGTATATTAGCCTATAGTCAGTCACAAATTTCACCAAGTGAAACTTGACTGTTTCAAAGAGTAAGTGTAGGGCCGGTGAGATGGCTCAGCGGCATAAGCGCCTGCCTTGCAAGCACGAGGGCCCGAGTTCGACTCCCGGAACCCACATACGAAAAAGGGGCCGGTGATATCGCTCAGCGGCACGGGCGCCTGCTGGCGCGCGAGGTCCTGAGGTCGACCCCCAGGTACCCACAAAGAAAAAAAAAAAAGAGTAAGTGAAAAATCTTAGCATTATGTGGAACAAATATAGCATGAATAAGAATGAGAATATAGGGCTATTTTGAATTATTTGGTCCCAATCTCCCAGAGATGAACTTCTACGTATTTCTAGATATGAATAAAATAAAACTTTCTTAGTGTTAACCCAGTGATTATTTGATTGTTTCAATTCATATAACCAAGACAAACTATTGTTGTTGTCAATTTGGCTCAAGTATTTGTCAAAACATAAATTCCATTAATCCATCAAACAATCTGTCTGATGTTGTAATGTAAAAATCTGTCTCTTTAATTGAATTGGCTATAATAAATCCAGTCAGGTGGACATTCAGCCTGTCAGCCAGCAAATATGAAAGCCAGATCTATCACATAACTTCCACTGTGAAGAAGTAATCCTACCTCCTACCAAGTCATATCTGTGAAACAGAACTTCCCCCCAGTAAAAGCCTAATCATGAACTCTCCCAGCAGCCGGCCACTATAACCCTGAGTCTGTTCATCTGTACTACTCTTGAGCAAATACTTAGCAAAGTACAGGTTTCCTGCCTTTACTGGGCCTGCATGCCAGCAACACTTTACTTTAGCACTGTTACTTGCGACAAGTAAATTGCTTATGTTGCTGCTTCTCTGTATTTGAGTCCCTTTACCTTTTCATACGCCTGACACCATAACACTTAATATACCTTTACTGCATGCATTCTTTCGTATAACTCCCAATCTTCAAGCCTCCAATGGTGTCTCATCGCCTTGAGGAAAAAAACTACTACATGCCCTATGTATAAGCCTTTGCATGATCTGCCCCATATCAGTAATTGAAGGCTTATTGTCATTCTCCCAGTCTTAAATTTCTCAAATTTTCCCCAGTATGCCTTATCATTTTTGCACATTTTTCATTCTTTTTGTGAAAGCGATATCTAACTTCAATTTCCTTACTCCTTCCCTTTTTAATCATGAAATTGTAAAAACAGATTAGGGAGAATAATATAGTAAATTCCAATGAAAATAAAATTTGAAAAACATTTTTTGCAAAAATGAGATCTTTTTTATTTAAGCTCTACTATACTGTATCTTCCACAGTAAAATCAATGACTTATGAAAATTCTAAGTATATTTTCAGCCAAGTGTTTATATATGTATTATGTACACATGTCCATAAAACTAGTCCTAGAATATTTATTGTGGTTTAAAGTGTGGAATAATGGAACAGAATAGAGAATGCAGAAAACACCGGAGGCACATGCAGCTATCTGATCTTTGAAAAAGAGACCAAAAACATATGATTGAGGAAAGATAGCTTCTTTAGTAAATGGTGCCAGGAAAACTGACTATCTGCATGTGGGAGATTGAAGCTAGATCAATGTGTTTCACCATGTACTAAACTAAAATCAAAATGGATCAAAGATCTAAATGTTAAAATAGAAACACTTAATCTACTGGAAGGTAAAATAGGTCAAACCCTAGAAAACATATGTGTAGGCAAAGACTTTCTGAACAGAACCCCAATTGGATAAGAAATAACATCAAGAATCATCAAATGCGATCAACATCTCAGATCATTAGAGAAATGTAAATTAAAGCACTGAGATTCCATCTTACTCCAGAAGGAATGGCTATTATCAAGAAATCAAATAACAAATGTTACTGAGGTTGCAGGGGAAAAGGAACCTTTCTACATTGTTGGTGTGAATGTAAACTAGTATAACCATTAAGGAAATCAGTATGGAGATTCCTAAAACAACTAAAACAAGAAATTCCATGTGACCCAGCTATTCCCCTTGTAGGTATCTTCCTGACAAAGTTAAAGACATCATATTACAGTGGCATATGCATAACGATGTTCATAGCAGCACAATTCACAATTGCTAAATCATGGAAGTGGTTTATATGTCCATCAAGGGATGAATGGATAAAGAAAATGTGGTATTTATGCACAATGGAGCACTACTCTGCCAAGAAGAGAGAAACTTGAGTCATTTGTAGAAAAATGTATGTACTTTGAGACCATAATATTAAGTGAAATAAATCAGACACATAAGTTTAAATATCACATGGTTTCTCTTATATGAGAAACCCAAAATATAATGAGCAAAATAAAATATAAATGATATGAAATAAGGAGATATATCTTTTGTAAAATGTTAGGGGACCAAGAGATGGAGGGAAAGGAGGGAAAGAGGATGAAAAAAGAATTAAGATGTGTTATATACATGTACCAACTCCCCACGAAGAATGTAATCACTACATACTGCAAACGCATACTAATAAAAATTAAGAAGGAAAATTAAAATCCAAAATGTATATACTTCATATAACTTTTTTCCTCTCTTTCATTTTTATATTTTTTTCAATTTTATTAGTACAGGTTTGCAGTATATATTAATTACACTCACTGTGGGGAATTGGTACATGTACATAACACATTTCAAATCTTCTCTTTTAATTTGTACATGTAAGCCTGAAACTATTTCACCCATGTAGGATTTTTTAATTCTATTCATGAATAGTTAGATTTAATTCACCAATATACCATAATTCTTCTAATCACCTATTGATATATATATATTTAATTATTTCCAGTTTCTGCTACAAATAGTGTTATATTAAGCATTCCTATATCCATATCTGTATACACATTTACAAGATACTTGCTAGAAATCCCGACATGAACATTTTCAATTAGTTTCTGAACAACTATATATATATATATCCACCAGTATGTCTAAATATCTCTTAATCTCCACTTTCTCCTACATTGGATTGCTCGGATAAATCTTTTACTTTTTAAATAGAATTTAATATGAAAATATAACAAGTTATTCCTTCACAATTTGATGGTCATTTGGTATGTTTCAGTTTTTAGCTTTTATAAATAGATATGCTTTAAGGTTTCATTCACAAGTCTTTGTATTGGCATATTTTCATTTCTTTTGATAGATACCTAGGAATGAAATTGCTGTGTCAATTCAGTGTCAATAAATATGGAGAAAATATACTTTTCTCCATTTTTCCTAGTAAGTACAACTAAAAACTTTGGGGAGTATATATAAAACATAAGTTTCTAAAATTTGGAGAGAAGAAGACAGATCCATTATATATTTTGGACACAAAGAACAGCATGGGGTGAATACCCTGTTTTTTTTTTTAATCTTCATATATTCTGAGTTATAGCTAAAGAAACTGGCAGTGTGTTAACCCAAACAGGTATCAAGAAAAAGTATCTCTCTCTCCCACAAAAAAAATGTGCTCTATCTAGGCAAAGGATCAGGAAAGGAGCAGCATATTTGGAAAATGTTTAGAAAATAATTCTTCTAGTCATAGAGAAAACCGTGTCCCCACCACTACCAACATCATCAAAATTTGAGTGACAAGCCTAGATTTCAATCATTTGTTTTGGCTATAACAAGATGGTTTGATGGAGGTGATGTGGAAAGGTCAGTTAGGAAGCCTGTATTTTCACCCATGTCACTGGTAATGAACCTACTTCATTAGATATCCACTCCTCTTAGAAAGCACTGAAGTAACTCATCTTTTCACAGAGACGGTATCAGAGAACAACTAATGAAAGTCGAGAACTTCATTACTGTCACTTTAACAAAGTCATCCACATACCTTCATGTCAGTGGAGATCATGGGGAAAGCTGCTATGCCTACTCTTACCTAGCAATAATGAGGAGACTTCCTCCTTGCATGTCATCAGAAAGCAAGCACCTGACAGTAACAAGTTGGTGTTCATCCAATGCCAAAATAATGTCAGAAAAGTCCAAAACAACTAGACAAATTTTAAATAAGATTGGAGTTTCAAGATATAATATCTAAAGTATCCATAATTGACTTTAAATACTACCCATAATACAAAGAACTGGGAATGTAGAGATGAATTTAAAAAGACAATACATATTGACAATAAATTAACACAAATTTATAATAACATCAAATATTTTAAAGCAGTGCTAATAAAGTGCTCAATTTAACAATCACAAATATTTGTAAAATAAAAGAAAAACTGAAAGTTTCAGCAAACCAACAAATATAGTATAAAATCAAAATATAAGAAATAACTAGACATTATAGACCTGAAAAACAAAATAACTTGCATGAAGAAAGCTACACATTGCTAACAGAAGTGATAAAAAGTCTAGATAAATAGAGAGAAAGCACTTTGCAGATTGGAAGACTCAAAGGAGGAAAGATATCCGTTTTCCCAGGTTGATAAGTGGGTTTAATGCAGTTATAATCAAAATCTTGACAAGTAGGTTTGATGCAGTTATAATCAAAATCTTGATAAGAGGGTTTGATGCAATTATAATCAAAATCTCAATAGGGATTTTCCTTTTTTTTTTTGAGACAGGGTCTCCCTATGTAGTTCAGTCTGGCCTCGAACTCACGGCGATCCTTCTGCCTCAACATCCCGAGTGCTGAGATTACAGGTGTGAGCCACCACTCCCAGCTTAGTAGGGATTCTTATAGATGCAGATAAGGGAATTTTGAAACTTACATAGATGTTTAAAGTAACCAGACTAGCTAAAAAAATTCTGGAAAGGAACAAGATAGGCAGAATCAGGGTGTCTGGTCTCAAGTTTTATAATGTCACTACAATAATCAAGAATTTGTGGTACTGACAGAATATTACGTTTTATATCTAGATGTCCCCCCAAAGCCTCTTGTGCTTACAGGTTGGGCTTTTGGGAGGTGATTGGATCATGAAGGTGTGCTAATCTTCAGTGGATAAGTCCAATGGTGAATTTATAGTTGACCTCCTGTTCAGCGGTAGGATCTGGTGGGAAGAGGTGGGTCACTGGGGAAGCATTCTAGAAGGGCTTATCTCTTCCCTGAGCCTCCCTTCATTAACTTTCTCTGTTTCCCTTCTGTCATGCCACGAGCAGCTTTCCTCCGCTATGCCCTTGTATCGTACATCCTGCCTTGGAGCCAGCTGACTATGGACGGAAACCTATACAAACAGGAAGCCAAAATAAACCTCTCCTCCTTTACATTGTGGTTGTCATGTATTGTGTCCCAGTGATGAAGAAAGTGACTAAGATACAGAGGGATAAGCATGTAGATCAACAGGACAAAATAGAGTAAGAAACAGATGAAAAAAATATTAAACTAATTTTTGATGAATGTGTAAAAGTAATTCAAGTGAAGAAATTCTTTACAACAAATAATTGCACATCCATAGGCAAAAACAAAAACAATAAATTAACTCAAAATGGACCACAATGTAAACACACAATTATAAAACTTTTTTGGAAAACAAAAGAGAAACTTAATGACTTGGGGTTAGACAAAAATTCTTAGATTTTTCACCAAAAGTATAATTAATAAAAGAAAAAATGTGTAAATAGGACTTCGTTAACATTAAAACAATTTGTATGATGAAACACAGTATAAGGATAAAAACACAAGCTACAGACTGGAGAAATATACTATCAAAATCACATATCTAACAAAGGACTAGTACCTAAAATATAGTACCTAAAGTACCCTTGGAACTCAAGAGTAAAAATTAAACAATCAAACTAGAAAAGAGCAAAATGATTTCTGGTTTCTATTCTAGCATGTAGAAGCTTAGACATTGCCATCTAATAAAAATTAAATAGATGAACAAGCTGAAAAATTGACAACTTTTCTTAGATCTGTAAGAGAGGTGAGGTCATAGCACACATTGTTGCTTCCAAAATTGTAGAGACTAACAGATTAATGCAGAGAATCACAACACATTAGAGAAGAAACCCATGAGCTAAAAGCACAGAAATCCTCAACTCAAATTCACAAATTGCTGGCAACTAAGTGTGGGCAACTCTGAGAGATAAAAACTCCATGTGTACCCATACGTGATCACAGTGGGAACTCACACTTGTCAGTTTTATGTCCTTAAAGTAAATAACGTTTCTTGTAGTTACTATCAGAGAAAAATTCCCTGCTCCTTCTGGTGGTGGAGGGGGAACCATTCTGAAGTACACCAGAGAAATCTGCCTTTAAGACAATCTTTATTGAGGAGAGAAATTTATCCAGAACCTTGCTTACTGTTTTTTTTTTTTTTTTTTTTCTCAGAGCCTAATTGACCTGGACAAAAGAAAATATCCAACTCCAGTCCCTTCTAGCCTTCCACATAGGAGCAGCAAAATAACTCCAGCCCACTTCAGACATCTTGTCTCCCTTAAGGGGCATAGCAGGGAATGAGAAGCACTGGTGAAGTTGACATTCCAGTGGTGCAGGCTCACCAAAAGACTGAGCTCTAATCACAGGAATATATACTGTTTCACTTACCCCCACACTAGCCACCACATTCCTAAAGGCTTATTTACGGTCATCCTCTTATACAGTACCTCACATCTGGTTATGAAGAAAAATGACAAGCTATGATAAGGCAAAAATTCAGTTTCAAAAGAAAGAAATCATCAGAATCAGACTCAGAAATGGCAGGGCCATTGGAATTATCAGACCATCAATTTAAAACAACTATGTTTAGTATGCTTAGGGCCCTAGTGGATAAAATAGGCAGTATGCAATAACAGACAGATGGACAATATAAGAAGAGATATGGACAGTCTAAGAAAGAACAAAGGGAAATCCTACAGATGGAAAGTATAACGTCAGAAATAATGTTTTGCTGATTTTATTTTATTTTATTTTATTTTATTTTACTTTACTTTATTTTATTTTTCAGTGGCACTGGAGATGAAATTCAGGGCCTTCACACTATCTATATCCCCAGGCCTTATCTTACTTTTATTTTGAGACATGTTCTCACCAAGTCACTAAGTTACCCAGGCTGGGCTTAATCATGCAATCCTCTTAACCTCAGCCTCCCAGAGTACTAAGATTACAGACATGTGGGTTTTTAATATGATTATTACAGTAAGACCCTGACTTATGTATGAGTTCCATTCCAGGAGAATGTTCATAAGTTGGATTTGTTTGCAAGTCTGACAAAGTGAGTCTTATATACCTTTGACACAAATATACAAGGTAAAGCATAAAAAAACCAAACACACATACAAAAATACTGTAAATAAACTATTTTAAATTTTATAGTTACCTTAAAAAGGTGGTACTGTACAGTACAACTACACAACTACTTCCACTATTTGTTCACATCTATGAATGTTCATAATACAAGGTCCATTCCTATCTGTGAAAGTTTACAACTCAAAAGTTCATAAGTTGGGGACTTACTGTAGTAGAATGAACGAAGTCAAGCTTAAGGATATGTCAATAGAAACACACAAAACTGAAATGCAAAGAGACAAAAAAAGAATAAAATATCCATTAACTGAGAAATGACTAGTAAAGATTTAACATAAACATAATGAAAATAGAAGAGAAAGAAGAAAAAGAAAAATGAACAAAGAAGTATTCGAAGCAACAATGACTGGGAATTTCCTCCAAATTTAAGTCAGACACAAAATGCCAGGTGCAGGAAGCTTGGAGAATCTCAAACAGGATGAATGTTAACAACCTATACCTAGGACATCATAATGAAACACAGTAAAATCAAAGATAAAGAAAAACTCTTGAAAGAAACCAGAGGAATAAAATAACATACCTATAGGGAAGCAAAAATAAAACTGCATCCAAATTCTCCTTAGAAACCATGCAAGCAAGAATAGAGTGGAATGAGGGCCGGTGAGATGGCTCAGCGGCATAAGCGCCTGCCTTGCAAGCGCGAGGGCCCGAGTTCGACTCCCGGAACCCACATACGAAAAAGGGGCCGGTGATATCGCTCAGTGGCACGGGTGCTTGTTGGCGCGCGAGGTCCTGAGGTCGTCCCCCTGGTACCCACAAAAAAAAAAAAAAAAAAAAAGAATAGAGTGGAATGAAATATTTAGGGTGCTGAGACAATAAAACCACTAGCTTGAAATTCTGTACCCATAAAATTATTCCTTAAAAGCAAATAAGAAGTAAATAATTTCTCCAGGGAATTGAAGGGATTTGTTAACACTACACAAGCCTTATAATAAATATTAAAAGAAGGTCAGCTGCCTATATGTCCTTCAACAGATGAATGGATTAAGAAAATGTGGTATGTACAGATAATAGAGTACTGCTGTGCCATAAAGAAGACAAACTTGAATCATTTGTGGAAAAATGGATGCACCTTGAGACCATAATGTTAAGTGAAATAAATGAGACACACAAGCTTAAATATCATATGTTCCTCTTATATGAGAAAACCAAATTATAAATGAAGAAAAAAAATGAAAGGTAATAGGAAGTAAGGAGATAGAGCTTTCTCAAAGAGGAAGGTGATCAAAGAGGGAGATGAGAGAAAGGGGATGAAAAAATGAATTAAGTTGTGTTATGTATATGTATCAAATCCACAGAAGGAATGTAAACATTATGTACTGCAAACATGTACTAATAAGAATTTTTAAAAAGGAAGCTCACTAGAGTGGAGAAAAATTATTACAAATAAGACACCTATATCTACATAAAAAATAGACTCATCACCAAAGAATCAGTAAAAGCAAAATTAAATCTTACTTTTCATAATTAAACTAACAGATGAGAATTGTTCAATGTAACAACACATTCAAATATGTATGCTTAAGTAGATATGCATATATACATATATATGGTTATTCATACGATATGTAAGTGAAATGAATAACAGCAATGATACAAGGGATATGAGGCAGGAATTATTATTATACTATTATAAGGCACTCACACTACTCATTAAGAGGTGTAGTGTCATTTGGAAGTGAATTTGGATTAGCTGTATATTGCAAATAATATGCTAAGATAGAAGATAAAATGGAATCAAATGTAAGTGTTGATTAAAACCACAATAGGCAGACAAAAATGGAAAACAAAAGTAGGGACAATGAATAAGTGCAACAAACATAAAAAAGTAACAAATATGGTAGATATTAATACAACTATATCAATAATCACTTTAAATATCAGTAGTCTAAGTACGCCAATGAAAATCAAAGTTTGTCAGCAATTAAAAAATGAGACCTAATTATATGCTCTCTACAAGCAATATACTTTAAATATAAAGACCATGTAGATTAAATGTAAATTAATGGAGAAAGATGTACAACAAAAAATAAATTAAGAAGTGAGAACAGCTAGTTAATTTCAGACAACACAAACTTCAAAGCAAGGAAAATTATCAGGCATGAAGAAGGATATTACATAATGATAAAGGGGTCAATTTTCCAGGAATATTGGAATGGAACTAAACAGTTTTTAATGTATCTGCATCCAACAACTGAGCATCAAAACGCCTGAGTTGAAAGCTGATAAATGTTCAAGGAGAAATAGATTCACTTGTAACTGGAAATTTCAATACCTCTCTATCAGAAATGAGCAGATCCAGGAGAGAGAAAATAAATAAGGACATACTTAAACTAAGTTTTAAGTTAGACAGCATCAATCAACTGGATATAACAGACATCTAGAGACTCCTTCCAACAACAGCAGAATATACATCTTTCTCAAGTTGTCATGGGACATTCACAAGATAGAACACATTACAGCTCATTCAAGAGAGGTTAACAAGTTTAAAAGAATATAATTCATACGATGCCTGCTTTAAGATCACAATGAAACTAAACTAGAATTCAGTAATAGAAAAATAGTTGGAAAATCCCCAAACATTTGGAGATTGAACACCACACCTCTAAATAATATAAGGGATAACAAATAAATACACAAACAAATAAAAATTTCAATAGATACTTTAAAATTATTGAATTAAAAGAAAATGAAAATGTAACAACAAAATGTCTGGGATGCACTAAAAACAGTGATTAGAGGAAAATTTACAACATAGAATTCATGTATTAAAAAATATCTAAAATCAATCATGCGAGATTCCCCATTAAGAAACTAGAGACAGAAGATCAAATTAAAGGAAGAAGAATAAAGCAAATAATTGAAATAAGAGCAGAAATCAAAGAAATTCAAAACAGAAAATCAATAGAGAAAATCAATGAAACTAAAAGCTGATTTAAAAAATACATAAATTTAATAGTCTTCCAACCACTTTAATTTGTTTGTTGTACATCTATTCAGCTTTTTTGTTGTATTTGAGATTATCTAATTTGTTGTCACATTAATTTTCATAATATTCCTTTATAATATCCTCTTTCTTTCCAGACTTTTCATTATCTCTTTTCTTGGACACTCTACTAAATATTTATAAATTTTGCTGATATTTTCAATGAACAAATTATTGAATTCATTGCTTTGATCTAATATTTTCTATGCTCCATTTAATTAATTTCAACTTTTATCTGTATCTTTAACTTTCTGTTGTTTGTTTTCAGGTTACTGTGTCATTTTTCCTGTGTTTTAAGATAAAAGACTAAGTTACTAATTTTTGATAGGTACTTATAGCTATACATCTCCTCCTAAGCACCACTGTAGCTTAATACCATAATTTTTGGAATTTTTTTCTTCTTTTTATTTTCATTAATCACAAAGAATTTTTTTTATATGTAGGTACCGGGAGTCGAACTCAGGACCTCATGCTTGCCAGGCAGGTGCTTATGCTGCTGAGCTATATCACCGGCCCAAGAAATTTTAAATTTCCCTACTGATTTCTTTTTAAACATTTGTTATTTAGGAGTGTTCTATTTAATATTCACATATTTGTGAATTTTCCAAATTTCTTTTATTTGTACTTTCACTTAGTATTTTCTATTGTTACTCCATTTTTGGGAAACATATTTGTATGATTTCAGTTCTTTCATTTTCACTGAGGCTTGTTTTATTGCCTATCCAGGAGAATATTGAATGTACACACAAGCAAAATGTGCATGTTGCTATTATCAGTTGGAGTAACATATTCATGTTTCTTAGGTCTAATTTGATTCACTGTTCAAGTCTTTTTTTTTTCTTAATCTCCTCCCTAAATGTTCTATTGATTATTGAAAGTGAAGTATTCAAATCTCCAACCATTATTGCTGAATTGTTTGTTTCTTCCTATAATGCTGTCTGGTTTTATCTATTTGTAGCTCTGTTGTTTTGTGTGTATTTTTAAAAAATGATTGTATCTCCCTGATGTAACATTTCTGAGTTACTCCAGGAACTGGATGAACTGTTGATCCCTAGCATTCTTGGCTTACCTTTCTTAGCCCTAATAGTAAATCTTAGCCCTAATAGTAAGCTGGAAGGCCTGCCATGTCTGAATTACAGCCTCTATCTTATGAGCAGAGAATGGGTGGAAGAAGGTAATCCCCAATCTCTTGGCCATACTCACCAAGAATTTAGCATCTTGAACATGGAGCTGGTACATCAAGAAATGCTATCCATCTTCCTCTCCTAATGAGATACCACATTCATTTTTATCTCTGTCTAGAATATATTTCAGTACACTTTGTAGGGTTGGTTTGGTGGTCATGAATTTTGTTCTTTGTCATGTAAGTATCTTATTTCTCCATTAAATTTGAAAGATAGTTTTGCAGGGTACATCAATCTGGGTTGGAAGTTGTTTTCTTTCAGGACTTGAAATACTTCAAGCTCTTCTTGACTCAAGGGTTTGTGTTGAGAAGTCTGCCATGATTCTGATGGGCTTTCCTTTATAGGTGATCTGCTTCTTTTGTCAGCTTTTAATATTCTGTTCTTGTGCTGAATTTTTGGAATCTTGATTGTTATACGTCTTGGTGTATTTTTATTTTGGTCATGGATGTTTGGAGTTCTATATGTTTCATGTATTTGTATGTCAAATTCTTTATCCATGCTTGGGAAGTTTTCTGCCATTATTTCTGTGAAGTTTTTTTTTTTTAATGGCATTTGTGCAGCCTCCAGCTTTCTCATTGACCCCAATCAATCTTATGTTATTCTTCTTTGCATTATCTTGTAGCTGTTGGGTTGATTTTTCATGGTCTCTTGCTATTTTGAAGATACCTTTCTTTTCATGATCACTTGCTGCAATTCTGTCTTCAAGATCTGATATTCTATCTTCTCCTTCATTCAATCTGTTGCATATACTTTCTTTTTTTTTTTTTTTTTTTTTTTGTGGGTACCGGAGGTCGACCTCAGGACCTTGCGCGCCAGCAGGCGCCCGTGCCACTGAGCAATATCACCGGGCCTTTTTTCGTATGTGGGTTCCGGGAGTCGAACTCGGGCCCTCACGCTTGCCAGGCAGGCGCTTACGCCACTGAGCCATCTCACCGGCCCTGTTGCATATACTTTCAATGGAGGTTTTAATCTCTTGGATTTCTGTTTGGATCTGTTTCATGGATTCCATTTCTTTCCTATGTTAGGCATTTTTTCCATCATTTTTCTAAGCTCATCTATTCTTTTATCTGTGTCTTCTCTAATCTCTCCTGAGAGATTATTTTCTCTATTGCCTTTTCCACTTGTTTTTTCACTTCTGTTACTATCATTTCAGAAAGTTCCAGTGTTTGGCTTCCAATTTCTTCTATCTCATTGTGTTCCAGGCTTGTCCTGGGTGAGCTGGGGGCTGAGGTTGCATTTTGCTTCTGCATCTTGTCATTCTCTATTTTCTCTTTTTTATTTTATTTTGTTTTCTATGTTGATACTTGCCAATTTCTTGTGATAGATAGCTTTATCACTAGTATTGAGGCTTCCCTAGGAGATGTATCTTCTTCAGGGATGTCCTCTACATGTAGGTGGTTCTTTATAGCTATCCCAAAAACCTACCTTCTCAATTTGTAAAGGATGCAAGTTACTATTTGGCTCAGCTCCCAATCTTTTGGTACTGGGTTGTGGTGGTGATTATGACCCCATACTATCACAGTGTTATCACATAGGGGAGAAAAACTGTTTATAACGTGTATGACATCCTGGCTAAAGTAGTACAGTTAGTAATAACAATAGTTTCAAGTACAGCTTGACTACTGAAAAACTATGGTAAACATTAACCTGCTACCTCTGACCACAGGAGCATACTCTAAAAGTATATAACAAAATCAAACATATACCATGTACTTGTATGCAGAGATTTTTCCTTTAGTGGAGTGGTTTTACCCTTTTGTGGGGGGACAGGGTGTTAAGATGGGTAAGGGACAGGCTAAAGTGATGAATGAGGTCAAATATAGTAGAGTAAAGGCTGGAGGTCAAAGGATGATCACCCGAGGTTTGGGAAACTGGAGGACACAGGAGGGAAAGAATGAAATAGAATGTGATGGAGTAATCAGAAAGGGAAGAGACAGTGTTTATTCACTTGAAAGTTTAAATTCAAAAAGTAGTTGAGGAAGGAGAGAAAGAGGATCAATAGAAGAAAAAAAGAAAGAAAAGTAAGAAAACTAAATAGTGAAAAAAGAAGGAAGAAAGAGGAGAATGGAAAAGAGAAGAAAAGAAGAAAAGAAAGGAAAAAAAAGTAGACCCTAGAAAGAGATGAGAGAAAAAAAAAACACAAAAACAAAAATAACCACAAAATGCAAGACAAAACAAGATGAATTCCAACCAGACAGGGAAGGGGTAGCCAATCAGACAAACAAGGGAGAATGAAAGTTGTAAAATACCTCTGGTGTTTACAGTTCTGTGACAGTGTCCATGTCAGATCCCAGAAATGTGCTGTGTACCCCAGCCAAGTTTGTCACGGAAGTTGTGATGGGTATGGAGCTGATCTTGGCCTCTGGGTGTGGGGGCTGGGACTGGTCTTCTGTTGGTGGAGTTCTCCAGAGCCCAGCTGTGGGCTCCTTTCTGCTTCTTTGGACACATCCATGTTGCTGGTCTTGCTGATTACTCCACACACCCAGGGCCAGTTGTCCTGGATTTCAGGGTTCCAGCTTTGGTCCACCTGCCAAAGGCATGTGCCTGGGACCTGGCCTGTCCTGAGTCTCTGGGTTCCGGTGTGGGTCCCTAGCCATAAAACTTTCAGGTTTGAATTACCATGTTTGTTGAGTTGGCAAATTATCTGTCATATATAAATTGCTTCATGATTGTTTTGCTGGTTTATTTCTTTGCTTGTTTTGTTTGAATTCTAAACTATTTGTTTGCTTTTTCTGTGAACTCATCTTCAGAAGTTCACTTTTTTCCTTAGAAGTCATGCTTGTGTCCTATCCTGACTTGTAGGGCTCTCTATGTGAAGTCTGGATTATGCCTCTCTTAGGTCCTATATGTTCCTTCTTTCTGAATCAGTTTTCATGTTAGTTTCTCTGCTTCCTTTTCCAACACATTGGTATTTACCCTATATTGCCAATATCCACAAATGGCTTAATACTCTGATTTCTTATTGATCACTCTTTTCCCACTTATTGCATGGGACCAAAGGCACTCTCATTTCTTTTATACTTGAATGATACATAAAGTTTTGTTACAATCTTTTGTAGATTAGATAGGCTATCTTTGGATCAATTATTTATGTAGGGTGCCTTTTTACACTCTCAGGTTATCTATTCTAGACTCCCAGATTTAAATCCCACTCATAATACCTCCTAAGCAGCAGCTCTGACTTCTGCTCATGTTTCTGCCACAGATGTTTTTCTTATTTTTGAGCTTAACCAACTTTTGTATAGTGATGTACTTTATTCATCATTTCCATGTTAGGAAAAAATACTGTGAACATTTTCTATAGATAAACTGAATATATTATTTTGACCCATCTCTTTTTTCTTCTTTGTACTTTTTCTCCTGGCCATTTCCTACCTGTTCTTTAGATTTATATCCTCCAGGTAGCCTTTCTTGAACTTTTGGGATGAGCTAGGCGCCTCTCAATTGCACTCTCATACCACTCTGTGCTTGTTTCCTCATATCACTTGTTGCTATTATATCGTGTCTGGACCAAACCAAGAAGTCCTTGAAGCAAATAAAATTTCTTTCACTGCACTACAGGTTCCTAAAAACTGGTATAGTCCATTTCACATGGTAGGTTCTTAATATTTATGTTTTAATGAAGGAATATTAGTATATATTTCCACTTATTTTTTCTGATCATGAATTCAAAATATAAATGATGCTCACACTTCAATGCTTAAAAGAAATATGGAAAGAATAACATTTAATAAAAAAACCTTCCTAGGAATATTGTGGTCTTTCTTACTAGTCCACGATCACCATCTATATCAGTTTACTGTAATGATATTTTCACTTGAAAAATTAGTTACCAAATTGCAGTGAGAGAATTGACCTTCAAAAAATTTCAGCTGGCTGAATCAATGAAGAAAAGTATACTTAACTTAAATAGATGTAAATTGCTGTAATTAGACTTAAAAACTGCAGAAATGCAGAGGATGTGGAATAATATGTGTGCATCTGAAAGGACATAGTAGTTTTGGTTGAATATAAAATCAACATGAATCAATAATATGTGCCTATCAAATGTAAAAGTGATTTTTGGTTATACTAAAACTTCAATATCCAGTCCAAAAGATTATGAAATACTAGCACCATTTCAAAGTACTGCATTTTAATCAGGCCACATAAAACTAAAAGAACTATATACAATATAGTATATGGAAAGAAGAAAGAATAAACTATTGATGGTTCTTGATATTTTGTGAAAAGTGCAGTAATTGAAAGAACTAATGTTTTTAAGTATCCATTGCTACTTAGATACACACACACATGCACACACACACATATCCATAATACGAGACTCACTTTACAGTGAACAAAAAGCTCACTGTTTTTGCAAGGGTTGTTTTTGTGGGAGCATGTCTCCCCAAACTTGAAGGTAATTATGAAACAAAGTAACAAAATTTACTGTGCTAGAATTAGAAAAAGCTACTAAAAGAACCTAGCAACCCCAGCTGCCAAGTAAGTTACCCATGAATTCATTAATATGCAAAACTAAATTTATCTTCCATTGGTAGTAACAAAGATTTCTTAGTTCAGGTTGGTGGTTCCTAAACTTTTCTGTTTATTGTAATCACCTGGTTTTCATCTTAAGATACTCTAATTTAATCAACATGCCATAAAAGCGGAGCATTAGGATCTGAGAAGCTCTCTATATGATTCTAACATGAAAGAATATTTGGGAGCCACTACTTTATGTTATTATTTTTCTTAAATAGTAATGATAACCACTTTTATTGTACATCTACTGTGGGCCAATAATATAGAGCTATTCTTTCTGGTGTGCAATATAGATACCATTTCATACATGAATCTCCCAATCCTAATCATAATGATAAAAGCTAAAATCAATTTGTCTTACTAAGATGACTCTCCCAAAGTACATCCTTAGTAAGTACCAGATTCAGTATTTAAAATAGAGTATGTGTAATTTAATAGTACACTATATGCAACACCCTATACACCATATTAAAGTAGAAACAACACAAAATCATGTTATTGAAAACTTGTCTGGAAATCATATCATGGTATATTGAATGATATTTTAAATGCACCTGCGAACTTGTTATTTATAAGAATCTCTAAGTGAATACACATTCTACATTACTCTCAGGAACATAGCTTAGCAGCAGCAGTTCTGTAAAGGAGACTTAGTGATTTAATAAAGAAGAGTCTGGATTGATTCAGTAAAGGTAGTTTGAACACCAAAACAGTTAATGTGATTATTCTTTTTTTTTTTTTTTTTTTTTGAGAAGGGGTCTTGCTATGTAGTTCAGCCTTGCCTCAAACTCATGGCAATCCTGCCTCAGCCTCCCGAGTGCTGTGATTACAGGCGTGTGCCACCATAATGTGATTATTCTTATGCTGCCTTAATGAAAGCACTATATTTGGACTAAGGGAGTTGATTATATGGGCTCTGTTGTGATCAAAACATGTAAAAATATCGCATCCAATCTCTGTTATATCACATTTTTATTATTATACTGAAGTATTGCAGGCTTACAACATCATATCTAAAGAGTTAGGGACAGATACCTTTCTTCTTTTTTCTTTTTTTTTTTTTTTTTTTTTTTGTGGGTACCAGGGGTTGACCTCAGGACCTCGCGCGCCAGCAGGCGCCCGTGCCGCTGAGCGATAACACCGGCCCTTTTGTCGTATGTGGGTTCCGGGAGTCGAACTCGGGCCCTCGCGCTTGCCAGGCAGGTGCTTACGCCACTGAGCCATCTCACTGGCCCCCAGATACCTTTCAAAAATTCATTTTTTCAGGGTTTAGAGCGCTCTAATAGTGTCATACACTCTGCATTAGATAGCACACCCAATGGAGTCTAGGAGAGTGGAGTCTGGAAGAGTGACTGTGTATTCACTTAGAGATCCTTGTAAATAACAAGTTCCCAGGTGCATTTAAAATATCATTCAAGGGCCGGTGAGATGGCTCAGCGGCGTATGCGCCTGCCTGCCAAGCGCGAGGGCCCAAGTTCGGCTCCCGGAACCCACATACGAAAAAAGGGCCGGTGATATTGCTCAGCGGCAGGGGCGCCTGCTGGCGCGCGAGGTCCTGGGGTCGACCCCCCGGTACCCACACAAAAAAAATAAAAAATAAAAAATAAAATAAAATAAAATATCATTCAGTATAGCATGATATGATTTCCAGACAATACAATTAAATTCATTAATATCTCCGGAGCAAAAGTGATGAATATGCATAAAACAATATGGCAATAATGAAGATTTTTATATATGTGGGAATAGAGAGAGAGAGAAAGACAGAGAGAGACAGAGAGAGCACTTTTCAACATTTCAGAGATTTGTAGCAAATAATTCAAGTTAAGTCAGATTTAATGGCCAAATAATATGACAAAAATATTTCCATTTTTTAAAGCTTTTTTAAAATTTCTGAATTACATATTAGACATTGTAGAAGTGTATATGCCCTTAATGATAAAGATTCAAAATATAAAGAAGGGGAAAATAGAAAAGAAGTCCTCACCTCTAGTACTTGTTTTAGAACTGTAGCTACTTTTAACAATTTATCCTTGTGGTTTTCTTCCTTATTATTGTCATAATTCAAAATATTGTATTTATACGTATCTTTTTGGATTTATCAGCTTTTAAGATTACATATTAATTATCTCTCAATAAATGTTGAGTACATTATGCTTCCTCATTTTCTCCCAATTCACCAAGTCCAGCTAACTCCATTCACACATACACAAAAAATATGCAAGTTACAATTTTTATTTTTAGGTATAACAGTGTACAATATCCTGAAACTTCCTCTCTTAACCTTTTCATTTTAGATAGTACCTTTAATTTGAAATATAAGGTCTCATGCTTGTAAAAGGGGATAGCCATAATTATAGTAAAGAGACATAAAACAATATAAGAATCACAGAGCCCTAAGAAAATGAAACTCAAGAAAAAGATGGAAATTGTCCTAAAAGAGTTGAAGCCTTTTCATTAAGATGAAAGAACTGAGTATTCTCCGAATCCTCAAAAGGGTACTGGGAATAGTGTAGATTCTACGGAACAGATTTTGGATCTGTATAAAAAATTTTAAAATATCAATGTAAAAAAAGAATTTTATGGGGTTAAGCAAAGGCTATGCAAAAAAGATATAGGCAGTTTAAGAGCTAGTGAGTTCTCTATTATTAAAGATGTTTAAGCAGGAGGAAATATATAGAGAGAAGAATAAAGGAATTCAAACATCAATTGGCTAATACAGACTACATGAGATTTAAGGTTCTTTCTCACTCTGGAAGTCTATGATAGAGTGATTGGTAGATAGGACATCTTACAGTTAAAAGAGATCCGTAATCACATAATATTGGTCTCAATAGCACTATTACTAAGAAAAAAATAGCTTGTTATTTTTTTCTAGCAAGTTAAAGATCTGCCATGTAGTGAATCAAAAACTTTATTTTGGAATGCTGCACTTTTCTTCCAGAAAGTCTCACCAGATTCTTCCTGATGTGATTTTTGCCCCTGAGCACACTAGCACACTAGTTTTGGGGATAACAAAGGAACTAAAAATATTTATGGCTAAGTCATAGGGAAACAGAAAAGAGAAAAAGGAGAAAGAAGAAAGAGAAAGCTAATTAAGTCAGGAAAGAGTGATTATGTCTGAGGGTTAGAGATTTATATGTGAGGGGTCAAGGGGGCAAGTTGTCAAGATCATGAAAGGAATCTTCATTTCGCAAGTCTTTGGGCTGTTGGAAAATTGGTTACAAATTTAAACCTCAGGTCTCCAATTTATTTATTTATACTCTCAATGAGAAGACAGCTATTAACAAGAGTGGTACTGCTGCAAGTAAATATCAATGGGCTCTGCCTTACATACTTACCCTGAAAAAATGAAAGGGTGGATGGAGATAAATCAGGACCATTTGTTAGTAAAGGGAAATTTTAAAATGGAGGAAGACCTTACCATTTGATGTTCTCCATTAATGAATTATTTTCTTCCTTATTTCCTTTCTTTAAGTTTTCATTTAAAAGCTTTAAACAAAGTCTGCATAAGCCTCAAATCTCAATGAAATAAGAAAGAGTGCCCTATTATGTTTTATTTTGTAGGCATACTTGTGGTTCAAGAGTAAGTATTTTTTTGCGTATTCCTGTCTTGTTTCCTCAGTGTTTGCTATTACAGAATCACAGGAGGTAATGTCTCCCACTGAATGACTGCCTTACCCATGTAGTGTACTCATGCAAATCCTCCTTAATTTGTCATGAATATAAATGTATATGCACTCCAAGTACATGAGTAAAAATTAAATATGCACAATGAATTTTTTTAAAAGTGTATTTAAATGATTTTATTGAAACTATTTTTTCCAGTAAAACAGCAGAAATTCCAAAGGAATTCCCCTCATTTTTTCTATTATCTCAAGAAGCTAGATATTTTCTTAAAATAGTTGCATTTAAATTAAGTCTCCACACCACCATAACCACCCCCACACATGTACACATGCATACACACACACATCTGTGCACACACACCAGCTCATATTGAGAAATATTTTTTCACTCACTTATTTTGAACCAAGGAGCAAATAAATATATAATGCAGCCATTCATTTCTAGATGCAAGGATGGTCATAAATTGTTTGGAATAAGCCTGAAGAAATACATAGTGTTACCTCACTTCACCAACATAATTTGTTCCACAATTCTGAGGAAGACAACTGCAATCATATTCATCACCAAATGCGGAGTTCTTAAATGGAAGTAAAATCTTACAAAAAAATTCTGGTTTTGAACCTAATTGTTCATGAACAGAAGTGTTCATAAACTGTGGTACTTCTGTATCTAAGTTGACCAAAAAAGAGCCTACCTTAATCTTTCAAAATAAGGATTGAGAGAGTGGAGGTAGCTAGTCATAAACTTATAAAGCAAATGAGGAGAATGATTTTGGTCTTCAAGCTCTGTTATATGGGAGTAGAGTAAAGATGTGCAAGCATAAAGAAAAAATTTTAAGCTAAGAAAGCCATTGAGGAAAGAAATCTTGTTCATAGAAATGAGAGAGTAAATCGATAGAATTTCCTACTTTAAGAGCCTGTATCATCCTGAGTGTGCAAAATTAATTTTAGGTCATGGATAACATTCACAATGATGTGTAAGTCACTCACATGATGTAGAAGTCACATTTAGATTGAACAATAATCTTTTCATATGTTTTATGTTGCTATGATAGAGTACCTGACCCTGGGACATTTGTAAAGAACAAAAATTTATTTCTTATATTTTTGGAGGCTGGAAAGTCCAAAATAAAAGCATCCGCATTTTGGTCTCTTGTAAGAGCCTGGTATTGGCTTCCAAATTGGCACCACGTATACTGCATCCTCCGGAGGGGAGAAACACTGTTCCTTAGTGGACAGACATAAGCAAGAGCCAAGAGGCAGTAAGAAGGGCTGATTTTGCCCTTTCATGTCAGCACCAACGCCACCCAAGAAGGGGAATTCCTTATGGTCTAATCACTTCTTAAGATCCCACCTCTTATTCCTGTCACAGTGGTGATGAAATGTCAGCATGAATTCTGGAAAGGACAACTATTCAAACCATAGCACAGTCATTTTAAAAAATGTTCAACTTCAAGGTGGTTCTCATAATTTTATGTTATTTGTTTCACTTACTGCTATCTCCTTATGAACTGAAATCACAAGATTACTTAAAATATGCAGTGAGTAGCATAACAAAGTTTTAGCCAATTATTTATATATTCATATGTTCTGTACCACAGAAATGTTTACAAATGCCCTGGGCAGGTTATGCTAATAGAATGAGACAGACAAGAAATCTCATATTAAATAAATGTGATCAATAAGAGAAAAAAATCAATCTACAGTTAGGGAAAACTGGATAAAGTGTACACACGACTTCTCTGTATTATTTTTGCAAATTCTTATGAATCTATGATTATTGCAAAATTTTAATTTAAAAAATCAATTCATAATGAACAAACATTTTATCAAATATGAAGAAATTAGCAGAGTTAGGCAGCAGGAAACTAGAAGAATCTTGTCCTAAATGATGACAGAATTTAAAAAGCAATCACACTGAGACTTTTTCAATCATTGTAAACAACTCAGACAAATGATGGCTTAAGATGAGTTTTTTTTTTTTTTTCAATTCTTATTTCAAGAAGTAAGCAAGGATGAACAAAGACTTCTTATCATTACACGGATATTTATAGGGACCGATTGATCTAAATCTCCATTTCAAAGAACACAGGCTCTGTTCTGGAGTCCCATGATAGAGACAGAACATGGGCTTTCCCATGTATGCACAAATCTCTCATTCCCCTCTAGCCATACCCAAACTCAAGTAAATAAGGACTCTACTCTCACAAACAATGATGCCATGCACTTTCGTGATAGCCAAGGATATGAGGAGAGTCTCATGTAAACATTGACCTCTAGGTAGGATTGACCTCAGAGAAGTTCCCCAGATTCCTTTTGTATTGTGAATGATCTTGCCAGACCATGTAGAGCTACCTCAGAAATAAGTAGATTATCTTCTCCCATAAAATCCGAAGCTGGAGCACAAATCATTTTCCTCAAGACATTGGGCTCTGCATGGCTAAATCCAGTAAGCTAAACAGGATGCTTCCCCCACGCTCCTTGTGGCTTCTGTTTGAATACCAACTCTTTGCATCCATAATACTGCTGATTCCTGCAAACACAAATGCTTTACTTGTATGTGGGCTGGAGAGAAATGTCTGCTAATATACAAGCCTCCAACATAACCCTTATCGTTGAATAACTTTTGTAGTGAACGCTTCCAGTAGGTGTTGAGTACTAATTTATGTTTGTTAATGTAGAAGATAACTGTCAAGAAGTGAGAGTGTGGTGTAGAAAGGTGAGGATAGTGGACAAACAAAGCCTTCACTATGCTGTCTTGGGCCATATTGGAATTCAGATTGGCTAATGACAAAACGTTCTCTCTAGGCAACAGTGAGTCAGCTGATAAGTTGGCAATCACTCCCACAGCCTCTTTAAGGCTGTCTTTAAATAAAATATTCCTAAAATCCTGCACCTTTTCTTCTCATGTCAAATGCAGCAAGATAAATGTTACACTAGATCCCATCACATACTTTCAATTAAAGGAGCTTTAGAGCATGTTAGTGTAATTTGCATGCAGATGTTTTATTTTTTTGAAGCTGGGGAAATGATAAAGCTTTCTTCTTTGGTGCCTAATGAACAGCCTAGTCATTAATCAGGTGAATAAAGCAGGTATGAATGGACCCCCTCACCTATATCTTTTTAATTTTAATTCACCTTATTGCAGGGAGCAAGTCTGCCACTGACAGCACATTTCCCATCCCTTCTGCCTGAGTCACCAACCGACAAGGAGAAAGTTTGCCAAGTCACAGTGAATACCTACACCATTAGCTCATCCCACATCTGGAATTTGGCTATCCATGACATAAAAAGAAGGTTGTAAAAAGGTCACTAAAAAAGAAAAAGGAAATTGATTTCTAAATAAGAGCCAGAGGCAGAGAAAATTCAGTGATGAAAAATATTCCTGCAGCTCCTAGGCAGCAGCGGGGTTCTGGGTATATGGTTGAGAAGGTCAGGAAAGAATAATCAACTTGTCAAAATACCTGAAGGCTGAAATAATAGAGGATGGTCTTTCATGGATACAGTGGGTAAATCCTGAGCAATGCAGTTTTAAGAGGTGCTCTAGAAATAACATTACCCCTACTTTCTTAATCACTCAGAAAATTCACCCTTCTCCCCTGACTGAGCAAAGACAAAAAATATAGAAAGCCCTGGGTGAAGCAACACATTTGCCCGAATTATGTAAACATGGCCACACTGCCTCTCCCATTCTTAACTGCAATCCTCCCTAAAAGAAAGTAATAGTGACTATAAGTAGGAAGGAAATGGAGGAATGACTAAGGGATGTCTAAAGGAGATTAAAGTTAAGGAAAAATATTCAGCAGTGTTCCCTTAAAAAGATTCAGTGTAATGCCGAATCTCTGGCCTTTGTGTAATCCATAATATCAAAAGACACTAAACATCTATCCACATATGGATGACCAGGTTTGGAAAATTTTTCCATTGCCATTCCTACTGAGGTCACAGAAATTATGAAAGCATCATCATGCCATAGCTCAAGCATAAGGAAATACTGATTCCTTCCTATAAGGCTGTCAACAGCAAAGCTCTGCTCATTATAATACATACTGTAGCACAAAATTTCAAGGATCTTCCCTGCATTTTTGGTCAGAGTACTTTTAAAGGGCTTAGATATAGGAGGTCAGGCAACAAGAAACAAAATCAAGTGGAAGATAGAACCATTTATGTAATTTGCAGGTCCTAGTGTACAATTAAAATATGAAACCATTATTAAAATTTAAAAACATCAGAATAGTTGCAGTAGAACATTAAATTAAGCTAGAACTCTTCTTTGGGTTCCAATGGGAGATACTGGTTTGTAAAGAAGATGTTTGTGAATGGTCAGAACACCAAGTCTGTATTTTTACCTCAGATCGTCTATTTGCAATGAATATAGAAAGACCAAGAAAAGGTGCAAACTATAAAGAAAAAAAATATTTGTTGTCATCATCATTGGATTTTTAATTTGCTTGTTTTTGTTGTTGTTGTTATTGTTGTTATTTTTGTTAATTCTTTAAGTAGGATTATTCTGAAGATTTCAGTGAGATCAACTATTTTTGAGAGTAGAAAGTTCGAACTCAGGTAGTTGTCTCACATCACAAGATAGGAGTGGGAAAATAGCTCCATTTTTGTACATCTTTGGTTTAATCACTTTACTGCTTTAGTAATTCTAGATTCAATTACAGTTAAAATGTACAATGCTCAAATAATGTATTTCCGTGGCACACTAAATAATTTACACCATTATTTCTCCCAGGGATATAAATGGTTTTAAGATATTTAGTGTCCTTCTAGTTCCTATGAAGCCTTGATAGAAGCAGTAAGGGATATGTTCATCTTTTTTAGAGGAAGCCCCTTAGTCCCAAATAGTCTTATATAACTTAGAAACAAAGAATGTTGGTCCTGATATAAAGACATGGAATTCTATGTTATAAAGAGAATAAAGCATGTTGCTTAAAAGACCTAAGTCACAGATATGATACCAGGGGTATCTACAACCTTTGTTCTCATATAATCACAGAATACTGAATACAAACCTGGCTTAAGATTCAGATTTCACTTTCTATCTCAAGCCATCTTATAGCACTCATCATACTAAAATTTAAGAGATAAAGGGTAGATGACTCAGTATAATTTATTCTACTCTATCTCCATGCCAGATCTACTTCCTGAGCTTTAGACTCATCTATCTATTTAACTATAAAACATCCCCAGTTGGATCTTCCCACAGGAACCTTAAATTCAACATGTCTAGTGTTAAACTTCTCTCCCATTGCAGTCTTTACCCCATCCCTGCATCAGCTTTTAATCTATTTATACTGCATCCATCAGCTACTTATTGTGCTTCCTGTTGTACAAGCAAGCCCTTAAAATTGTCCTCAATTCCTCTTTCTCTCATTGCCATTTTTTCAGGGTGAGGTGAGAGTAGTAGGAAACTGCTCTCTTAGTATTAGGGGACATAGTAAGTCATGCCTCAAAAGGATATCACATTGAGCCATAAAAGTAATTGTGGAATGGATTGTCAACACATATAGTATACACATGTGGACAGAAGATTTATAATAACTGAAGTGTAGGATCAAATTGAGATCAAAGAACTAGTGACAGTAAAAGCAAATGTGGGAAGTAGCATCAAAAACTGACCTGGGTTTAAATCCAACAACATCAATTGATTAGCTGTGTGAACATAAGTTAAGTTCCCCCTTTTATTGGTCACAAAATAACAAAGTGGTCATTGAAAACTTTTTTCAGAAAGAGCAAGGTGGCAAATATTTCAGGCTTTGTAAGCCATATAGTCTCTGTTACAACTACTCAATTCTATCATTGTAGCATGAAAGCAACCATAGATGATATGTAAATATTTAATATACCTGTGTTCTATTCAGTTTAAATTTATAAAACAGGCAGGGATACAAGGGAGAGAAAGAGGTCTCTCTCTCTCTCTTTCTCTCTCTCTCTCTCTCACTCATTGCTTTTGCTGCCTTCCACCACCATGAACTATTGCCCCTCTGCCATGTGCCACTCTGCCTTGGAGCCAGCTGAATATGGACTAAAACCTATACAAACTATGAGCTAAATAAAACTTTCACTCTTAAAAACAAACAAACAAAGAAAAGAAACAGGCAACAGGTCATTTTTGATTCACTGGCTATAGTCCAGATTCTTGGAATAGTCTACACTATGGCAACAAATTAACCCCCTAATCTTAGAAATTTAACATAATAAAAGTTTCTTTCTCACATCACAACAAGGTAGATGAAAATGTCTTCCTGCATTTTGAAGCTGCTCTATTAGAACATGTAGCTTCTACATGTTGCTTGTACAAAGGAAAGAGAGTATTGAAGGATCCCATTAATCAAGAAAGTAGCTTACACGTATTTTTGCCTACCTCTTATTTGCTTAAACCAAGTCTCATAGCTCAAATCTACTCTATGGGATGCACAAAAAGTGTAGAGTACTGTATGAATATTTGGTGAGTAACACACAGTTGTTGAAATATGAGTCAACAATTCCTATCTCACATGGTTGTGGGGATTAAACATATATAAAGCAGTCCAATGCCTGACACATAAGCATCACTTAATAAATGTTTAGTCACTCTCAACTCCTCTTTTTCTAAACATCTCACTCCTTAGCATGCCAAAATTACCCTTTACACTCATACAAAGCTACTGATTGAATTAACATCTATTAACATTTATTAGCATCTTGACTTGTTTCTTTTTCATTTACACTTGTTTAATACTCGTTCACTTATCTTTCTTACTTTTGCTCAAATATGATGTTTCTTTCCTTTAATTTTCTCAGGCAGAGTGACTTAGCCTCCTCCTCTTGCACAAACACAATTAGTCCACACCAGGTGTAGAGTAATTGGCATCCTTCAATATAGTTAATGTTGTACATGTATACCTCTTCCACCAGGCTATGAATTCCATGAATATAGAGCAATGTCATTTGTGTCTATACATCAGCCTTTACCATACAGTCTCATAACTAACAATTAATAAGTATTCATTAAACGCAACTGCTTAATTGTAATGGTGGGAGAGTCAGATCTCTGCCTGAAGTCTTAGTGGGTGGAAAGTGAGATAGATGTTCATGCCAGCTATAGTCTTAGTCCTTCCTTGGCAGTGCCATGGCATGATGCCTGGCACAGAAAAAGCAGTTAATATAAGTTTGCTAAAACAACATAAAAGAGAAATTCAGTCCATTGAGGGGAAGAGTCCACTAAGTCCAGACAATACAATCTGTGTGTGTAGCATATATTCCTCAGAGCATATTTACTGTTGCTCCAGAATGGGTCCATCAAAAATACATGTGAAGCCCCTAGAGCCAGTATCTGTAGCCCAGGAACTAGTGACCATGACATCTGGGGCTTCTCTCTTCTAACCATTGATAATTTCTGTTTAGAGAGATTCCTGGGGCAGCATCAACAGCAACAACCCTGCCATATCTTTGGCAGGGTTCAGTGGAAATCAACAAAAAAGTACTGATTTTAAATTTCGGGATTTGATTTCTCAGCTCAATCTTTTCAACAATGCTGCTTAATTTTTAATTCTACATTGTACTCAGTGCTTCTCTATCTTCATTATGTTTTTATTTTAATTGTACAATTTTAGGACCCTGGTGTGGTGGTGCATGCCTCTAATCCCAGCAGTCCAGAGGCTGATGCAGGAGGATCACCATGAGTATCCAGCTTTGTCTACATATGAATTCAAGGCCAGCCTGGACTACATAGTAGTGAGACACTGTCTCAAAAAAAAAGAAAAAACAATAAAAATAATAATTGTATAAGTTTATGGGGTACGGTGTGATAAATTGATACCTCTTTACAATGTGTAATGATCAAATAAGGGCTATCTTCATCATTATTAAGGTAGCAAGCAATCATAGCTTCCATTTCTTGAGTAGACTCAATGTGCCAGCCACTTTACATATAAACTCCACCAAGTCATGGGAAAGTTTAAAAATATTGCTGAGCTGGGGAGTCTTGTTTTGGCTATTGCCCTATTTTGCTAACAAGATTAACTGTCAGTTCATTCATACATTAATATAGTAACATGTGGTCTCTGTCCCATTCTTGGGGACCCTATAAATTCAAGGTTTGGCCCTGACTAATATCAAACTTTGCAAGAAGACGGGAGGCAGTATATACTGTAGTACAATGGTTAAGAATACTGGCTTGAAACTCAGATTTCTTGTTCCAACCTTACCTCTGACATTTGCCAGTACATGTTTTTGAACCAGTTGTTTGAGTGCTCAAACCATATTTCCTCATACATAAGATGAAGCTAACAATAGTGTTTATTTCATTATTTCAGATAATTATCGTAAAGGTTAAATAAGGTTGTGTTTGTGAAGCACTTAGTAAAGCTCCATGCGCAGAATAAACACTCAATACTTATTATTGTATTCACTAGGTTTGATAATTTTGCAGACATATATTAAGTGCCATATGAGCATGGCTCAGGGTGGCATTTTCAAAGTATCTACAATCTAATGTGTAGAGCAGCACAAAGGATTTTAATAGAAATTCATAGCGTTCAAGAGTCTATGCGTTAATTCAAACTAAATCCTACATTTCCTAATAAATTTTCAAAATCTTTTAATTATACTGGGCCTTGGTATCTATATCTATGAAATGAATTTCAAACTTTTTTTAGTTTATTAAAAATGCATTGCTTAATTGCAATGGTACAGCCACTGTGGAAGTCAGTGTGGAGATTCCTCAAAAAGCTAGGGTTGGAGGTCCCATTTGACCCAGCTATTCCCCTTCTGGGCATCTTCCCAGAAGAATTAAAAACATCATACCACAGCGATATATGTGCACCCATGTTTATAGCAGCACAATTTGTAATAGCCAGATCTTGGAAACAACCCAAATGCCCATCAACTGAGGAATGGATAAGAAAGATGTGGTATTTTTATACAATGGAGTACTATTCAGCCATTAAGAAGGATAAACTGGAGACTTTTATAGGTAAATGGATGCAACTCGAGAAAATACTCATAAGTGAAATAAACCAGAAGCACATGTGTAAGCATCGTATTGTCTCTCTAGTATGAGAAACTGAAAGAGTAAATAAGATCCAAAATGTACAATAGACATGGTGAATCAAAAAGAAACTGGTCAAAAAGAAAGAGAGACTGGAATAGGGAAAAGAAAGAAGGGAAAGGGAAAAAAAAATTGTATATATATATATAAGATGGTTAAGATAGATACACTACGATTTTTACTTAGTTCATTGAAGAGTAAGGTTTGTGCCAATAATGTTTGGATAATTAAATGCTAATGTCTGGTGTCCTGAATAACTAACTTAAAGATAGTAATACGCAATGTATTAACCATTGTTACCCTCCTATTATGTTGTTTTGAAAATTTGTTCTTCTTTTGATTTGTTTTGTTTTTTCTTCTCTTTAAAATAAAATTAAAAAAAAAAAAAAAGTAAGAGTATTAATTATAATAGAAACTTTTTGCCCAGTACAGTGGCTTTAGTCAGATTGCCCTTTTGATTACAACCTTTTAAGAAAAGTCCATCAATTTTCCTGGTTGGAATTCCATTGCTTGGTGATCTCTAAAAGTGACCTGATATCAATTTTGTTTTCATTGAAGCAGATGAGTTCTTTGATTTAGGATGTCTATCAATTCTTTGATAAAATCCAGGGTTAAACTGTCATGTTCAGTTTCCCACTGAGGTTGAAACTTCAAAAAGCACTAGAACTGCTGGTTGTTCAGGGACAGAATCCACTGACTCTATAAAATGTGCCATTTGCCTACTGTCTTGTTAGGCTAACTAATGCTTTACTGAAGAAATATCAATAGAACTATCTCATTGTAGGACCACATAATTTGTTCATCAAATGGAGCCACAGTGCAAATAGCACATATACAACATTTCCAAGGTGCACATATGAAGGTGTAAATTTAAATAATGTTCACCAAGGTTCTGGGCAGGCAGAGAGAAGGACCTACAATACCTTCAGCTACACTCATGTGAATCAAGATTAATTAATGTTGAGCTATTTGAGGAGTTGTCTTGATTATTATACATTAATCCAACCTCTCCTAAAGAGAAGTGAATTTTGATGACCTGGATTTGCACACAAGCTATGAGATCTTCATATTCTTGCATGCAAAATGGAAAAATAATCCCTACCTTCCATGGCTGATGTGAAGAATTATGGTAGATATTCAATGAATATCTCTCCTTTTGAATACATATTAATCCTTCTAATATGAGAAAAACAGATCAGTAAGAATTGAAAGGATAGAGGTTTCACAATTCTAACAATGATCCTTTCAAAGTAGGATATTGTTAATATGCCACAATGTAACAAGCTTGCATTCTTTAAAAAGTCAAGGTTAAAAGGCAAAGACTGAGGAACTTTTCCTGATTAAAGGTATCTAAGATTGGTGACAACTAAATGCAATTTGTAACTTTAGAATGGATCTTGAACTAGAAAAAACAACTATTAATACATTATCGAAATGATTGACCAAATTTGATTATGGTCTCTGAAGTAAATAATAAAATTTTATCAAAATCAAGCAGTCTGATTTTGATAATTGTACTGTAATTGTACTATATTTATGTAAAATGATGCACTGGTCTTAGGAAATGTATTCTTTGTATTCTAAAACATTTAGGTGAAAAGAAGAGATTAATATTCTGTGAATTAAATCTATGACTTAATCTCCAAAAGTTGAGAGAAAAAGAGAAAAAGTCTAATTAGGCCAAATCAAAACGTGAATACATAATAGATATTTAGTAATATAAATGTGTATCATTTCAACTTTTCTCTAGTTTGAAACTTTGAAATTTTATAAAACTTTAAAAGTTTAAATATATGATAAGTGACATAAAAGGGCAGTACAGAGCAATGACAAGGTGTACATAACTGGTATACCTAGTCTCTTAGGTAGAAGAAAAGGCAAGAAAAGACTTGCCAAAAAAACTAATATTTAAGCTGTGACAAAAAGAATAAATTATTTTAGATGAGATGATGTGGTCGGGAGGAAAATGTTCCAGACTAAAGGAGCAGCATTTATGAAGACTTAGAAGCAAGAAACACCCACAGTTTAAAGGAGGAGAGGTTTAATAGGGCACATGTTCTGACAATTCAGCCCATGATCAGCTGATTTCTAGGAAGAAACATCATGGCAAAAGGCCATGATGGATGGCATGTTGGAGCAAAGATGAATAGTTCACGCCAGCCAAGAAGAAAATCAGGGGAACAGTGCTGGAGAGGAACAGGTTACGGACCATGCATAATATCCTAGATCATGCCTTTGTGCCCTGCCCAGATAAATGTAGGAATGTGCTTTTCTAATTTACTAGGTGTTTCTTAATCCAAAGAATATGACAAATTAATGGTCACAATTCACCTGTTGTCAACTTCACACTCCAAAACATGTACTTAAGCTATACTTTCCAAATAAAGACACTAGAAAATGCATAATTTCACCAAACATAGTGTAATTACCTCACTTACCACCAGAAACACAACAGTCCCTTCCTCAATGTCTCAAGAGTTCCAGTACAATGGGTAAACTTTCAGGATCATATATCCTAAGTTAAAATGAGAGCAGCCTATGAGTCTGGTCCTGTTAGCTAGCAATTTTTTTTAAGAGAAGAAAAAACAAAACAAAACAAATCAAAAAAGAACAAAATTTCAAAACAACATAATAGGAGGGTAACAATGGTTAATACATTACGTATTGTTATCATTAAGTTAGTTATTCAGGGTACAAGATATCAGCATTCAATTGTCCAAACAACACTGGCACAAACCTTACTCTTCAATGAACTAAGTAAAATTAGTAGTGTATCTATTTTAACCATCTTATATATAAATACAATTTTTTTCTTTTCCCTTCTTTCTTTTCCCCATTCCCCCATGCCAGTCTCTCTTTCCTTTTGACCAGTTTATTTTTGATTCACCATATCTATTGTACATTTTGTATCTTATTTACTCTTTCAGTTTCTCATACTAGGGAGACAATACTATGCTTACACATGTGCATCTGGTTTATTTCACTTATGAGTATTTTCTCGAGTTGCATCCATTTACCTATAAAAGTCTCCAGTTTATCCTTCTTTATGGCTGAATAGTACTCCATTGTATAAAAATACCACATCTTTTTTATCCATTCCTCAGTTGATGGGCATTTGGGTTGTTTCCAAGATCTGGCTGTTATAAATTGTGCTGCTATAAACATGGGTGCACATATATCGCTGTGGTACGATGTTTTTAATTCTTCTGGGAGGATACCCACAAGGGGAATAGCTGGGTCAAATGGGACCTCCAACCCTAGTTTTTTGAGGAATCTCCACACTGACTTCCACAGTGGCTGTACCAGTCGACACTCCCACCAACAGTGGAGAAGGGTTCCTTTTTCCCCACAGCCACTCCAGCATTTGTTATTAGTTGATTTCTTGATAATAGCCATTCTTTCTGGGATGAGATGGTATCTCAGTGTTGTTTTAATTTGCATCTCTCATATGACTAGTGATGTTGCACATTTTTTTGTATATTTATTTGCCATTTGTATTTCTTCATCTGAGAAATGTGTATTCATCTCAGATGCCCATTTTTGGAGTGGGTCTTTAAATTTGGGAGGTCTGATTTTTTTGAGTTCTTTATATGTTCTCGGTAGTAATCCTTTGTCTGAGGAATAGCTGGCAAACATTTTTTCAGAGCCAAGAAAAGAGATTTGCAATTTAGAATCTTACAGCTAAGATAAACAGTAAAAGTTACTGAACTCTAGCATCTTTCCCAATGTAGAGATTTTGTTCTCTACAGCACACCTGAAATGGGATCATCCTGGTTCCGTCCTCTTTTTTCAAGTGGCAGGAAGCATAAAGCTCTAAAAATTAGCACATTGTTTTGTTCTCAATTCCAATCTTCAGGTATTTTAACTCTCTACTGAGTCAAAATACAGTTCTCTCAGTGTTCTCTTCATTTATTTTATTTCAAAACTTTGGAGAAACAACAAAAAAGCACAAGCTTAACAAAAAATTATACAGTAATTTACTCCAAATTTCTACATGCTTATAAATAAACATGATATTATACTGACTGGGAATAGCAGCCAAAGTAACCTTTTCAGTAGCGAATACTCCTCCCCAATCTTGATTTTCCCTGTGATTAAATTTCAAAGTGTAGAGAAATATCTTTTCTCAATGAGCTTCATAGAGAATAGAATGAGTTTGAATCAAGTATAAGTCAAATAATTGGGCAATCAAAAGAAGAAAAAATCCAGTAGTTTGAAATCTTAGTTTATTAGCAGTTTCTGATCCTTGACTAGGTTACAAGAGGTGATAATTACTCCTTCATGAACAAATCTGAGGACCAAACAACACTGCTAAGTTTAGGAAATGGGAAATTCCTCACCACAATCATTATTTCATCATGAATAACCAAAAACTAATGGGTTTGGCTTTTAAGTAGCACTTGGGTTTTTCTGCTGTAACTTTCTACTTAATTATATGGATTAATGTGAAAGCATACCTGTAAGTTATGGCTTCAACCTACTGGAAATGCTTACCCACAGCCATATATCGAGATCCCTGAGCTTTCCATGATTCAGCCTGCTGAGAACTACTAACAATATTTTCCAAGTAGACCTCTCTTGGAAATGCCATCAATTTCATGCTTTGCATAAATCTCATGTTTCTTAAAGCTTCCAGATAATTGGAATAAAAGGGCAAATCTATTCCCATTAATTAAACTTATTACATCTATATTGCATTAAAAATGCAGCATATATTCTCTCTTTTTGTTTCATAATATGTAACAAGGTAAAAAAATAATAAAAGGAGGAGATTATCATATAAGAATAAATTTCCGTATGAATGATTTTGAATAAATCAATCTTTGGAATCCATTTTCATTTACTGCAGGAGCAAGTTATTATTGACAAAAGAAGATAACTGGCAATTGCACGCACATACATTTCCAACCTATATTCAGTGATGAAATGTCCAAAATTTGTCAATGAGTAGTGTAAATAATTTCTATATCCACATATGTACTAGCCAATGAAGTCATTAATGTCTGACTTCTCTACAAGACTTTATCAAAATTGATTCATTAGTAAGAAATAGCAAATCTATTAGGATTTTATGAGGAGGATAGCTAATACTGGGTCAACATGATATTTAAAATACTTTGTCACTTATGAGAATGTTACATCATGGGCAAATTTCTTCCACATCTCTTACTAATTTTATTCATTTTCAATTATGTCTTTTCCTTCTTTGTAGACTTTAAAAATGAGCTTGCCAAACACATCCACTCTTACTACCTTTTCCCTAGACTTGCTACCTTTTCCTAAGATATTGTATACATGTTATGTTGACATGGTAATATTTGGCTCAAAACAGTTATGGGATAGATGTAACTATATGGTTGCCCATCATCAAAAGACTGGATCCTAGATTTAGATAGGGTGGGTGACATTTGGCAGCTCATTCAATTTCTCCAGGCCTCAGTTTACCAGTTTCAAAATGAGTATATTCTTTAAGATCTCTTACAAGGTGAATATCTTGTATTTAAAGCCTTTACCATATATATTGAAAATGTGTTGGTCATTAACTCTAGCCTACAGCCTAGTATCTGTACTATAATGATGAGCAAATCACTTTTGATTGCACTAAATTATATTATGTATTAATCAGCTTAATGTTACTGAAAGAAATATCTGAGATAAATAAATTTATACAGAAAAAATCTTTATTTTGGCTCACAGTATTTTGAGGATGCAGTTCATGGTCCATCGTCCGTATTGCTTTTGGGCCTGTGGTAAGGCAGCATATCATGGCTGGGAGTACATAATAAATCAAAGCTGCTCATCTTATGGCCAGGAAGTGAAAAGAGAAGGAGGAAGAAACCAAGGTCCCATAATGCCTTTGAAAGAAACAGCCTCAATGACTGAAAGACCACTCACTAAGTCTCATCTCTTGATGATTTCACCACCTTCCAGTAGTGGCAAGCTGGATATTAATACTTTAATAATCAGGCTTTTTGGTCCCTGGGCCATGTGGAGTTCCTGCATCAGGAGCCAGAAGGGTAGGAGGACAATCTTTGACTTCTGCTGGAAGTCACATGTGGTGACTGGGAGCAAAAAGGCTGGAAAATCAATGTCGCAGTTCATGATGGAGTATGTCAGTGTTGTAAAGAAGTTCTTCAGTGGTGGGTAAAATACAGCAAATATAAACCATTATCAAAACCTAACAAGTGAAAGACACAGAGGTGCATGCCTCAGCAGAAGTAGGCCCCTGCATGGTGGTACACTGTTTCCCAAGAGGGCCCAAAGAACCAGCAGTTGGAGACTGAGACCTGACCTGGGCCAGGAGAGTCTTGTGCAGCCAGAGGCAACAGGGAGAGCACAAGATACTTTTCTGAGTGGCCCACCACAAAGTCATCAGCTGGTGATTGAATCACAGTGGTGGTGCCCCACACCAAGTCACATGGAGTAGCAACTGGAGGGTGGGACTGACATTTTATTTCAAAGTGCTCCAGGGCTTGAATTCAACCAGAAGAACAGCCCCTGGGTCACTTCAGTGCCAAGGTCCTGGAGAGGAAGGAGTGGAAGGCTGTCCAATCACAATAGGCAGCCAGCAGTTGGACAACACACTGGGGGAAACCCAGCTGAGTTGGAGCTGGAACCCAGACTCCAATCCAGCAAACACATAAAGCCAACACATAGCCCTAGGTGCAGAGGACTAGAAACAGCCCTCAGGCCTGCAGTGGGACAAGGGCACTCCTTCCCACCCTTGGTTTAGAGGAACAAGCAGGTAAGAGGTTTTAGCTGCTGATGAGACAAGGGCACTCCCCACTCCCAGCTCTGTGACCTGCATTGCAAGCAGGTAAGCAGCCTTGGGCTGGATAAGGGCACCACCAATTCCCTGTGACCAGCAGGCGAATGACCTTGGCTAGCTGCAGACAAGGTCACTCACCTAACCCTACCACCAACTGGTGTAAAAGGAGTCAATTGTGTGGCCAAGATCAGCCCCACATGCATCAGTAATCCTACTACAGATGTGGCAGAATTATTCAGTACAGATTGCGGCTTTGACTAGGGAAATAACACAGAACTGGGGGCACCAGAAGAATAAATTTTAATATTATTTTCTATTTTTCTATTTTTTTTACTTTTTGGGGAGTATCTATAGGTTTTGACTTTTATTGTTTGGTTTGTTTTCTCTGTCCTGCCTCGCTCTTTCCTCACCAGTCTTTTGGTATTTACAGGTGAATGAACAATATCTCTATTCTTTCTGTTTTGCCTTGAAATTCTTTTGCTTTCTCTTCCATTCTTTCTCTCCTGTCCTCTTCTCCAACTTCCCAAAATTTGACTGATCAGTCTTAGTCCTTCGACCTTGCTTCTGCTTTATTTCTCTTCAACTATCACTCTGTTTTGTCCCCTATCCCTCTTAAATTCCTTTTCCACACAGGATAAAATCAACCTATTAAGGGGAAACCCACTGCATACAAATTCCTGACCTATGTTGGAAGTTGTACTATAACTATAGATTGTGCTCCTGTGGTTAGAGATACCAACTTAGAAGCCAGCACGGATTATCAGTTTCTAGGCTATGCTTGATGATGTTGTTATTGCTAATTGTACTACTATAGCCAAGATGCCATACTTGCTATAATCAATTGTTCACCCTTGTATGATAACAATGTGATAATCTGGAATCACAATCATTCCCATAGCCCAATATCAAAGGACTGGGTGCTGAACCAAATAGTTAGCAACACATCATCTCTAATAAAGTGGGAAGATGGAATCCTGGGACAGACACAAAGACCAAAATCCAGCTAGACCTAGAAGACATCTCAGAAGAACAGACATTTCCTAGGGAAGCTTTGATACTAGTGATAAAGCTACCTAACATAAGAAAAATACAAACAACACCACCAAAAACAAATTAAAATAAAAAATAGAAAATGAGAAAAAGCAGAAGCAAGGACTGTACCAAGGACAAATCCAGGAGACAACAAGAAGAAATAGCAGTCATAAATATATATGCACCAAATACAAGGGGACCCAACTATATAAAACAAATATTAACATACATGAAAAATCAAATAAACACTAATACAATTATAATGGGGGACCTTAATATTCCATTGTCACAAATTGGTAGAATAATTAGACAAAAAAATCAACAAAAAAATAGAAGTAAAACAAACCTGTGAACAAATGGACTTAGTAGATGTCTACAGAGGGTTCCACCCCACAGCATCAGAATACACATTCTTCTCGGCAGTGTATGGGATGTTCTGCAAAATAGACCACATATTAGCCCATAGAACATGCTTAAGTAAATACAAAAGAATTGAAATTATCCCATATATATTAATAGAAAATAGTGCCACAAAATTGGAAACCAATAGAAAAAGAAACCATGAAAGCACCACAAACAGGTGAAATTTAAATAACACCCTACTGAACAACCAATGGGTCACAGATAAAATTAAAGAAGAAATTAAATGATATCTACAATTAAATGATAATTGAGACACAACATATGAGAACATGTAGTATGCAATGAAAGTAGTCCTAAGGGGAAAATTAATAATGGAGAACTCTCACATCAGGAAAACAGAATGAGCGAAAATAAATAACCTAATGTTGAACCTCAAGCTTCTAGAAAAAGAGCAAATCAAGCCCAAAGCTTGTACAAGGGAGGAAATTATAAAGATAATAGTACAAGTTAATGCAATTGAGACTAAGAAAAAAATACAAAAAATAAATCAAAGAATTGGTTCTTTGAAAGATTAAATAAAATTGACAAAACTTTAGCCAACCTTATCAAAAAAAGGGGAAAAAAAGCCCCAAATTCATGCAATTAGGAACAAAAAGAGTGAAATCATAATGAATCACTGTGGAAATCTGGAAGATCATCAATACCTACTTTGAGAACCTTTACTATAATAAGATAGAAATCATAAAAGAAATAGACAGATTTCTAGACCTATATGGATTAACAAAGTTGAATCAAGAATATATAAAAATTCTAAATAACCAAATATCAGTCAATAAATCGAATGTGTAACTAAAATCTTACCAACAAAGAAAAGTCCAGCTCCTGATTCATTCACTGCTGAATCCTACGAGAAATTTAGAGAAGATCTAATGCCACTACTTGTCAAACTCTTTACTGAAATAGAAAGTGAAACAATACTCCCAAAGTCATTCCTCAAAGCAAGTATAACCCTGATACCAAAACCAGAGAAGGACCCAAACAAAAAAGAGAACTACAGGCCAATCACCTAATAAACATAGATGCAAAACTATTCAACAAGATACTGACAAAGAGAATGCAGTAAATCATCAAGAAGATTATAAAGCATTACCAAGTAGGATTCATCCCAGGGATGCAGGAATGTTTCAACATACATAAACCAATACATGTAATACACCATATTAACAGAACCAAAGACAAAAACTGTATGATCATCTCAATAGATGCAGAAAAAAGCTTTTGACAAAGTTCAATACCAACTAATGATAAAAACCCTACAGAAAATTGGAATAGATTGTCTTTATCTCAATCTGATAAAAGCCATCTATGACAAGCCAACAGCCAACATCATACTAAATGGTAAAAAACTGAAAGCTTTCACTCTAAAATCAGGAACAAGACAAGGATGTCCACTATCACCACTCCTATTCAATATAATTCTGGAAATATTAGGTAGAGCAATTAGACAAGAGAAAGAAAAAAAGGAATAAAGATAGCAAAGCAAGAAGTTAAATTATCTTTATTTGAAGATGACATGATACTTTAGATGGAAGACCCAAAAAACTCCACCAAAAGACTTCTAGGTTTAATAGCCAGATTCAGCCACATAGCTGGATACAAAGTCAATACTCAAAAATCAATAGCCTTCCTGTACGCAAATAACAAACTCACTGAAAAAGAAATTAGAAACCAATCCTTTCACAATAGCATAAAAAAAATGAAGTACTTAGGAATCAATATAACAAAGGAAGTAAAGATCTCTACATTGAAAACTACAATACTCTGATAAAGGAGATTGAAGAGGATATCAGAAAATGGAAAGATATTCCTTGCTCATGGGTAGAAAGAACCAACATAGTAAAAATGGCCATACTCCCAAAATTGTTATACAGATTTAATGCAATCCAATTAAAATAACATTAGCATACCTTACAGAACTAGAGAAAACATTCCTAAAATGCATTTGGAACCAGAAGAGACCTAGAACAGCAAAAACAATACCGGGCAACAAAGGGAAAACAGGGGGCATCACAATTCCTCACTTGAATTTACATTACAGAGCTACTGTGATAAAAACAATATGGTACTGGTAAAAAACAAACAAACAAACAAAAAAAAAAAACAAATAAACCAGACCTGAGAATCAATGGAACAGATCAGAAGATGCAGAAACAACTTCAAACACACTGAACATCTTATCTTTGGCAGGGGGTCTAAACACATTTATTGGAAGAAAGAAAGCCTCTTTAATAAATGGTGCTGGAAAAACTGGCTTTCCACATGCCAAAGACTCAAATTAGTCCTATGTCTATCAACATGCACTAAACTAAAATCAAAATGGATCAAAGATCTAAATATTAAAACTGAAACACTAAACCTAATGGAAGAGAGAATACATATAACTCATGAAGACATAGATGTGGGCAAAGACTTCATGAACAAAAACTTGACTGCATGGGAAACACTACAAAGAATCAACAACTGGGATCTCATCCTATTGAAAAGCTTTTGCACAGCAAAGGAAATCACCCACAGAGTGAAAAGACAGCCCAAAGAGTGGAAAAAAAACTCATAGCCAGTTTTTCTTCAGACAAAGGATTAATATCTAGAACATATAAAGAATTGAAAAAATCAGACCACCCCCCAGTTTCAAAGACCCAATTCAAAGCTGGGCATCTGAAATGAATTGATGCTTCTCAGATGAAGAGCAAAATGTAAATAAATATAAGAAAAAATGTTTGATATCACTGGTCATTAGAGAGATGCAAATTAAAACAACACTGAGGTCCCATCCCACACCAGAAAGAATGGCTATTATCCAGAAATCAACCAAAAACAAATGCTGGTGGGGCTGTGGAGAAAAAGGAACCCTTCTCCATTTTTGGTGGGAGTGTAGACTGGTGCAACCACTGTGGAAGTCAGTGTGGGGATTCCTCAATAATCTAGGACTAGCAGTTCCATTTGACCCAGCTATCCCCTTTATTGGTATCTTCCCAAAAGAATTAAAAGCATCATAGCACAGTGATATATGTGCACCCATGTTTATAGCAGTACAGTTTGTAATAGCTAAATCTTGGAAAGAACCCAAATGTGCACCAATAGATGAATAGATTAAAAAGATGCTGTTTTTCTATATAATGGAGTACTACTCAGCCATAAAGAAGATTAACTTGAGACATTTATACCTAAATGGATGGACCTTGAGACCATACTCTTAAGTGAAATAAATTGGACACATATGTGTAAATATTGCATTGTTTCTCAGGTGTGAGATACTGAAAGTATAAATAAAAACCTAAATGTATAATTGATATTGTGAAATAGGAAATAATTGTTCAAAGGAAAAGGGGAGTTAGGGGCATGGAATTGAAAAGAAAAAAATGAGGGGAAAAAGGATAAAATGGAAACAATACTTTGTAAATAAGGAAGGGAAGAGGGGTTGAAGAAACAGGAGGGGAATGGAGAATAAAAAGAGGACCTAAGATATATCTTATAAAAGAGGATCTGTGATTAATATGATTGTTATGCATATCTTAATTGTACCAATATACTTAATTGTCCAAAAAAATTGGTCTTTTTATGGAATTCCATATTCATACTATAGCCTTCTTCCCCTGCCCCCAAAATCTCATGTCCATTTCATATTTGACATACATTCAGTCCATTCTCAAGAGACCCCAGAGTCTTAACTATTCTAATATTGCTCAGAAGTCCAAGTCGAAATTCTCCTCTGAGACTCAGAGTAAACTAATACGTGAATGCCTATAAAAATGAGAAAGAAATTTACATACTTCCAAGATACAATGACACAGGATAAACAGTTCTATTCCAGAGTAAAAGAATATACATTAGCAATAATGATGGATAAGATCAAAGCAAAACTGAATCCAAGCAGGGCAAACATTAAATCCTAAATTTCTATATCTGGTGCCTTGGGCACGTTGCAGTAGGATTTGGACTCCTAAGTGCTTAGGCAGTCCCCTCTATTGGTTTGCTGGCTACAGCCCATATGCCCTTTCTTTTGGGCAGGTTTCGTAGTTTTCTTTGGCAGTTATCCTACATCATTGGCATATCTAACTTTCTGACTTGAGATTGCAGAGAAAAGACCTAAAAGACCTAAAAGAGTCCAACTTCTGCTTCACTCTCTTAGGTCCATACATTGGCCTGTTAAGGGGAGGGGATGCTTATCCTATAACAAGATATCTGGCCCTCCAGGCTTTCCTCTGCAAGTTCAATGAAAGCCTTCATGATCCCATTACATTTCATTCTACACAGCTGTGAAACCAGCATAACATGAATGATACCAAGGTCTGCCATCAATATGAGCTATACCTAGACCTGCCTGAACTATTGCTACAAAGGTCTGTTAGTACTGTACTTTGTCAGCATCATTTTCCTAGATGTCCATGGGTGAACAGAGCATGCTTTGAAAAGTTTTGGTCTTTTATACATTTGAGCCTGTGATGAGTAGTCTTGCCAATTCCTTAGGTACGCTCAATGCATCTTTCCTACAAAACCAAATCAAAGCATTCGGCTTCTTTTTAATGGTGCTACTCTCTTTAGCAACTGCACCCTCCTTGACTGCACTCCTTTTTAGAATAAACTACATTTTTTTCCCAATCTGTTTACTCCATTCCTCTTGTTCCTGTTTTCCATTGTAAATTTGGTGGAAGAAGCTTATAATACCTATGCCACTGCTTGAATGTTGTGCTGCCTTGAAATATCCTCCACAGATAAATTAGTCCAATGTATTGAAGCTCAGCCTCCCACATGACATAAAATATCAAAATATTTCCGAATTCTTTGCCACAGTATACAGAGGTGGTTTCTAGCCAAATTTCCACAGAATTCTCTTTTCCATCTGAGACCTTATCAGCATAACTTTTACTGTTTGTATTTCTACAAGTGTTCTATTCTTATAAGATCACACCAGAATCACCTGTTAAGTTCCTAGGCCTTTTATCTCCAACAAACTTTTTGAGACTCTTTCTGTAAACCAGTTCTAAATGCTTCTGCACATCATTTCAGGTACAGGAAAAATGGTTCCATGTCTCAGTACCAATTGTTTGTGTAAGCTTTCCATTACTGTAATAAATATCTAAAATAAATTAACTTACAAAAACCAGGTAATTTTGGCTCATAGTTTTGGAGGGTCCAGTCAGGATCCATGACCCTCATTGTTCTTGGGCCTGTGGAGAAGCAGCATATTACAGTGAGAAGTGAGTGATGAGCAAAACTGCCCAATTCATGGCTACAAAGAAGAAGAGAAAGAGGAAGAGACTGAGCCTCCACAGTCCTTTTTAAATACACATCCTCAATAACTAGAAAAATTCCAACTACAGTGGGTTTTACCTCTTAAAGATTTCTACCACCTGCCAACAATGCCAAGCAGGAGTCTACGATGTTAATGCATAGATCTTTGGGGAATATTGCATATCCAAACTGTAGCATCTTAGAAATGCTTAAGCAAGTGATACAATTTTTAAAACCAGACACTAATAAAAAAGTGGTATTTATACACAATGGAATACTACTACTCTGTCATAAAGAAGGATAAACTTCAGTCATTTGTAGCAAAATGTTTGCACCTTGACACTATAATATTAAATGAAAGAAATCAGACACACAAGCATAAACATCGCATGGTTTCCCTTATATGAAAAACTCAATATATAAAGTGTGAAATAAGAGACAGATAATAGGAAAAAAAGAGAGAGGAAAAAAAAGTTTTTGTTATCCAGCCTGGACAATGTATTGAAAAGTGTACCTTGATTTCATATAATTGTCTTACATGTTTCATGTTTTTTGGTCTATTAGTCTGGTTGTTAATATATATATGATACTTAATGTTATCATGAAGTATAAGATAAATAAATACACCTGATAATGGCAAATAAAAGCAAGTGGAGAGAAGGGGAAAAAGAATTGAGATGTGTTATGTACATTTACCAATTCCCTAAAATGAGTGTAATCATTCTGTACTGTAAATATGTACAAATAAAAATAAAAAAAATTAGTGAAATTATTTTATCAGCTTTATACACCTTAGAAAAATAATATTTGCATTTTTCCTATATGACAAAGCCAGAACCTTTTGAATATAAAACAAGGAAAAAAATGGAGTCTTTTGAAGATAACCAAAATCTTTTCAAAGAAAAGTAAAGTTATTTCCATAATTAAGATAATCTACCTCATCCACAAATTTCTTTAGGGTTGGGTTCCTGAATTTGCTATCTCTTTGGCTAGTGGCTAAAACTGATTGATATTTTTGACATATCCCACAGGGGAAGCTTTCTATGAAAGGAATTACTGGCTTTGAAAACACAGCTATTAACCTTGAGCATCTGTGATCACCCACCAATTAAGCATAAACACCCTTAAGCTCCCAGTGATTAACCTTTATTACCCCAAGTTGGTCCCACAGGCTCTCCTACTTACTTAAAGACAAGGAGCAGAAAGACAAACAGTAATACTGTTAACCTTTTTATAGTGTGTTTTGGTTTCACTGACAAAAAAAGTAGTTTTGCCCTGGAAAACGTGTCAATTGCCACAGTAAAAAAAAAAGTGTCCTAAAATGTCTAAAGTATTTGAGCCAATATCTCTGGGCAAAACTAGCTTTAGAAAAGAAAGTCCTTTTTCTTGTTATGTTGGAAAAGTTACAGACTAAGAGAAGATCTGGATTTCATTTCCAATTCAGCATGAATATAACAGCTAAGGAGTCACCAAATTCTCTGGTCCTCAGTTTTCTCAGGAATAAATTGAGGATAATCGTAGCAGATAATCCCTAATGTCTTTTAAGCTGTACTATACTATGAGACTCATCTATTCTTCTGTGATGAGATAACCGGAAGTAATTCAAACAAGCCATTTTATTTGGGAGCAGAATTATGAAGACAGGTATGCTTGATTACTCCTCTGATTGCATTTGGACATAAGGCAGTTACCGGAGTATAAACTGTGATATATATCCCCAGAACCCAAAGCACAGAAACACTGCTAGCATCTTAGTAATGCAGTTTTCAGCATTTCAGAGGCCCTCATGGAATTTCTAATATTTTTTATTTTTTGTGGTTTTGGATTTACAGACCTAGAAATTTTAAGGCAATGTCTTTTGAGCTGTGTTTGCCATTCTGAAAAGTACAAATAGGCAGAAACTGGTACCAGAAAAACAGTTTTAGGGGCCTAAATATAAGATATTTTATGGTTTAGGTGAATACAAATGCATCATGAAGCATATGATTTTCCACCCAGATATTGTTTTTCTGTAATAGACACAACATTTTTTCATAGTAAATAATATCATTTACTAATCACCATATTGATAAGAGTAACAGATTTTTAGTATCATCGTAAGCCAGAGGCAAAAATCCTTGAAAAAACACTGAGGACTAAAAAGAAAAGCTTAAGCTAGGGCCTGCATCTCAAGACAGTATAGAGTGGTAAAAAACTCTGAAAGAAAAAAAGGGAAATCTGTTTTCTCTAAGTAGTCTTCAGAGGAAAATGTCTGGAAAAAGCAGAGTAAAAAGAAGAAACAAGAGAGAAGGTGGGAGGGTGAACTGAGTTGTCGAAATACTCTGGTAGTTCTTTAAGAAAAGTTTTATCTAGTATCTGACTCAAAATATCTTGCATTACTGAAATCAGACACCTCTTTTTTGCCACAGTCTTTCACAAATCTTTCCAATAAAGACACAATATAAAAAATAATATCTGTATAGAAATAACAGAAAAGAGACTGAGCCATAAATCTGAGCCAGCATGGGACAGAAATTAAAAATATAGAATACAATATCTAGACAGAAGCCAGAAATTAAAGGGAAAAAAAACTGGAAAAACAACCAACTGCTGAATATATTTTTATACTAAACTATCCCTTCTCAAATTATGGTAGCCTAATCCCATCATCTTTCAAGGAATTATGTTTCTCCAGTTTTTATGCTACTTTCAAGTTGGGCATACTACCTCACTGTATTCTACTTGATCACAGGGGTAACCTGTGAATTAGAGTATGCCATTCATAATCTCCTTTCCTGTGGCCACAGAATCTTATACAAGTTGTGCCCCACATAGCACCAGGTAGATTTTAACTTTAATTAAAAAATTGCCATTTTACCCAGAGTTAAAAATATCATATTACAGGGATACAGGCATACCCATATTTATAGCAGCACAATTCATAATTGCTAAAACTTGGGAGCAGCCTATGTGTCCATCAGCAGATGAATGGATAAAGAAAATATGATGTTTATACACATGAAGTAATACTCTACCATAAAGAAGGATAAACTTCGGGCCAGTGATATAGCTCAGCGGCATAAGCTCCTGCCTGGCAAGCGCAAGGTCCTGAGTTCGACTCCTGGTACCCGCATATTAAAAAAAAAAAGAAGGATAAACTTGAGTCATTCATGGGATAATGGATGCAAATTGAGACCATAATGTTAAGTGAAATAAATCAGATACTCAAGCTTAAATATCACATGGATTTTCATATATGAGAAACCACCATATAAAGTGCAAAATAAAAGACAGGAATGGGATGTAAGGGGACAGATATTTTTCAGATGAAGAGGAGGGAGGAGGGATGGAGAGGAGGGAAAGGGGATAAAAAAAAATTGAAATTTGTTAGTATATGTATCAACTCCCCACAGGAATGTCATCATTATGTAATGCAAATATGTACCAATACAAATTAAAAGCTTAAAAAAAAAAAAGCAATCTCAGCAGGTAGGTAGAACTAATCGTACCTAGGTATTTTTCATTGTTTTCTCAAATTCCATTACAGATTATTCAGTATTAGCATATAGAAATGCAGCCAATATTTGTGAAGTGATTTTGAACAAACATGGCTCAATGTGTTTACTAGTTCTGATGTTTTTGGTGGAATCTTCAGAGTTTTATATATATGTTATTATCTGCAAATAGTGATTATTTTAATTCTTCTTTTCCAATTTGGAAATTGAAATTAAGAAAAAATTTTCATTTATAACATCACCAAAAATATTAAATGTATAGAAATAAACCTAAAAGAGGAGTTGAAAGAACTGTACTCTCAAAAGTAAATCACTGCTTAAAGACATTAAAGAAGACACGGACAAAAATGCCTTGTTTTTATGGATTGGAAGACTATATTACCCAAAGTGATCTACAGATTCAATAAAATCTCTTTCAAAATGCTCTCAACATATTTTGCAGAAATAGAAATATTCATACTAAAATCTGTATGGAATCTTAAAGCACCCTACATACCCAAAACAATTTTTTTAAAAAATAAATATAATGTACTGACATTTCCTGATTTCAAAACATAGTACTGGCATAGCAACAGACAAATAAACCAAAAAAGAGCCCCCAAATAGACACTTGTGTATCTTCTACAAGGGCTCTAAGATTACCCCATGACTAAAGGATAGCGTCTTCAACAATAAGTTTTGGAAAAACTGGATATAATCCACAAGCAAAAGAATTAAAGTTGGACACTGGTTGTACATACAAAAAATAACATAAAATAGATTAAATACTTAAATATAAACCTAAAACTATAAAACCGTTAGAAAAAATCTAAAAAAAAATCTTCCTGACATTGGAGTTGACAATTATTTCATGATTATAACCTTAAACATACAGGCAACAAGCAGAAAAATAGGCAAGTGAAATATCAAACTAAATAGCTTCCGCAGAGCAAAGAAGAGAAAGACAACCTACCAAATGAGAAAAAAAACATTTAGTTCACATATCTGATAAGGAATTAATGTCCAGAGTATACAAAGAAATCCTACAATTCAGCAACAAAAATTAAATAATTCATTTTTAAATTTTAAAGTAATTGAATTGATATTTTTTCAAAGATGATATTTCAACAAGCATATGAAAAGATCCTTAGTATTACTAATCATAGAAATGCAAATTTACACAGCAATAAGATACCACCTCACTTAACAGAGAAAAAGGCAACATACAGAATGGGAGAAAACGTTTGCAAACCATATATTAGATAATCAGTTAATATCCAAAAGACATAAGCAATTCCTCTAACTCAATAGCAAAATATTTAACTCAATTAAAAATGGACTATGGGGCCAGTGAGATGGCTCAGCGGTGTAAGTGCCTGCCTGGCAAGCACGAGGGCCCAAGTTCGACTCCCAGATCCCACATACGATAAAAGGGCCGGTGATATCACTCAGCAGCACAGGCGCCTGCTGGCACGCGAGGTCCTGAGGTTGACCCCCGGTACCCACACAAAAAAATTTGGACTATGTATTTCAATAGACATTTTTCAAAAGAGACATGCAAATTACTAAGATATGTAAAAAGATATTTTAGTTAATAATTACCAGGAAAATGCAAATGAAAACCACGGTAAGATATCACCTCACCTCTGTTAGTATGGCTATTACCAAAACAAAAAACCACACAAGTGTTCGTGAAAATGTAGAATTGCAGCCCTTGCATTCTATATAAGATTTTAAAATGATGCAGCTTCTGAGAAAAACAAACTGGAGGTATAAAAACATTAAAAACGTAAGTACCACTACCAAAAAAACGTTACCATATGATCCAGTGATCCCACTTCTTAGTACATTAATACCTCAGTTCAGGTACGCTTCGGTTCATGAATAATTCAGTTCGCAAACAGAAGCACTCGACAAAATTTTGCTTCTGTTTGCGAATTCCTCACTGGGTGACTAATAAGACAATAGCCATTTTCCCTGCATGAACACGAATGCAGCCATCTTTGCCAGAATTGTAGAATGAATTAAGTTTGTGAAACAGGTATCACTGTATATATATCCAAAAGAATTGAAATCAGGGACTTGCATATTCATGTTCTTAACACTACTGTTAACAATACCCAAGAGGTGAAAACAGTCCAATTTTCCATGGATGAACGAATGAAGGAATAAAGAAAATTCCATATAGTGGAACATTATTCAGCCTTGAAAAGAAAGGCATTCCCATTCCACGCTACAACATGGATGATCATTGAGGAAATCGTGCTAAGTGAAATAAACCAGGCACAAATAGGCAAATACTGTATAATGCAAATTGTATGAGACAGAGACTGAAAGTATAGTAATGGGTACCAAGTGCTGGGAGAAGAAGGAAAAGGAGAAAAAGTGTTTCAAATTTGCAGCGTGTAATATTTTTGTCAACCTGTTTCACAGAAATGTAAATATACAATAATACCTCTGTTCACAAACTGTTCTTTTCTTGAACAATTCAGTTTGCTAATACAAGTGTTCAGCAAAATTTTGCTTCTGTTTGTAAACTCCATATCAGATCATAAACACAACTGTGGCCATCTTCCCCAGAATCATGGAATGAATTAAGTTTGTGAACCAAGGCATCACTATATTTGTCACTACTGAAATCTATGCATAAAAAGTGGTTAAAATAGTAAATTTTTATGTGTTTTTACCACATTAAAAACAAAATTGAAACCCCGTTTTAGCATGATAGAGTAACATCTTTACGAAACTTCAGATAAATTTCTTTGCTGAGGGAATGATTTGATTCTCTGCACAGAAAGAATCAAGGGGATATCTACCATATGATCTACAGCTACAGCTTTCCAAATATTATCCTAATCTACCACATTTCTCATTTCTGTTACATTTATATGAAGATATGTTACTTGTTCTAGCCAATGGATGTTTAATTACACCCTGAAGTTTTTAATTTCTATTGTGAAACTCTCCAGTAATTTTTTACTGAATTGCATCACTTGTAAAGGCCGATATTTCTGTGTGAGGAACCCTTTGTCAGCCTTTACTTGGGAAGCAGAACCTCACACTGACCTGCATTGAACCACTAATATAAATGGGTATTGGTATTTGTTTTATTAAATCATTAATATGTGGTTGTACTACTGAGGCTTTATGGTTTGTTAATATAACATGGGTTGTGCCACTAATATGTGATGAGATCAACTTAAATGTTTCATTAAAAATAACTGTTGCCATGATCTGCTGAAACCATGAAAATATGCTTAGGGATTCTTTTGCTTTCAGCAAAGGAAGCATTTGATCATGGACAGAACTGAATCAAAAGAGTGAAAAGAAAATATCAAATATTAATTATGTAAAAACACAAATTCAGAAAAGTTCAGGAATTTGAAGTATCTGTTCCTAATCTTACTTGGCTTATATTTTCCCATTGGCACCTCAAAAGTTAAATGCTTTATAGACAAGATAGTAATTTATGTGCTTCTAGGAAACAAAGGAGTTCCCCTAAACTTAATGGGATCCTGCATGCTCTTGAATGTTTTGATGGAGAATTATTTCCAGTAGTTTTCCTATTCTTAGAATATCCCTTTTTTTTTTTTTTTTTTGGTACCAGAAATCAAACTCAGGACCTTGCACTTGCCAGGGAGGTGCTTGTGCCGCTGAGCTATATTCCAGACCCTGTTATTTTTTAATGGAAGTTCATTAACATATATATGGATTGTGATATTTTTCCTCAAGAACTCTGTTGTCTCTTGTTTTTAGGCATTGACTCACAACACTGAATCTTATTAATATTTTTAGAAATATGTACCTACTCATGAAATACTTCCATTACCTTGAACATCTAACCTTAAACATTAGATGTTAGGATATACTGTGTATCCTAAAGTTTTATCAGGTGCATTATTTCAAAGAAAATTCTTTTTTTCCTGCAATCAGATTTTATTGGTATATTTTAGATATACATAATGATCACATTCATCATACAAAATTTGTACCTGTATCTTGTTTCCTTTTTTCCCCAGTTCAGTACCCTCTTTCAACCCTCCTCCCCTCCCCATCTACAGAAGCCTTATTTCCATTTTATCTTTCTTTTCTCATTTTTTAAAATTTTCCCTCCTTCTTTTTCCCTTCCCTTGTTCCCCCCCGCATTTGAACATGTTCATCCTAGTTCACAATACCTATTATATATTTTGGTCCTTATTCACACTTTTGGTTTGTCACACCAGAGAAACAATGCAGTATTTACGCATGTGTCTGATTTAGTTCACTTAAGAGAATGGTCTCAAGGTGCATCCATTTACCTAGAAATGTCTTGAGCTTATCCTTCTTTATGGCAGAGTAGTACTCCGTTGTATAAAAAAAATCTATATGCATTCACTAGTTGATGGATATTTGGCCTGTTTCCAAGATTTGGCTATTATGAACTGTGCTGCTATAAACATGGGTGTGACTATATCACCATAGTATGATGCTTTTAATTCTTTGGGGAAGATATCAAAAAGGGGAATAGCTGGGTTAAATGGAACCTCTGGTCCTAGTTTTTGAGGAATCTCTATACTGACTTTCACAGTGGCTGCACCAGTATGCACTCTCACCAAAAGTGGAGAAAAGTTCCTTTTCCCCACAGCCACTCCAGCATTTGTTACTGGTTGATTTCTTGATAATAGCCATTTTTTCTGTGGTGAATGGAATCTCAGCATTGTTTTAGTTTGCATTTCTCAAATGACCAGTGATGATGAACATTTTTTCATATATTTATTTGCTGCTTGTACTTCTTCCTCTGAGAAGTGTATATTCATCTCAGATGCACATTTTTGGATTGGGTCTTTAAATTTGAAGGGTCTGATTTTTTTTTGGGGGGGTTCTTTATATGTTCTAGAGAGTAGTCCTTTGTCAGAGGAAAAGTTGGAAAAAAAATTTTCCCACACTGTGGGTTGTCTCTCCACTCTGTTGGTGGTTTCTCTTGCTGTGCAAAAGCTTGTTAATAACATGAGATCGCAGTTATTGATTCTTTGTAATATGTCCTGTGTGATTGGGACTTTGTTCATAAAGTCTTTGCCTACACAAATGTCTTCAAGAGTTCTATCTATTCTCTCTTCCAGGAGATTTAATGTTTCTGTTTTAATATTTAGATCTTTGATCCATTTTGATTTTAGTTTAGTGCATAGTGAAATATATGGGTCTGATTTTAATCTTTGGCATGTGGAAAGCCAGTTTTTCTAGCACCAGTTATAAAAGAGCCTATCTTTCTTCCAGTGAATGTGTTTGATACCTTTGTCAAAGATAAGGTGGCTGAGTGTGTTTGGAGTTGTTTCTGCATCTTCTTATCTGTTCTATTGATCCTCAGTTCTGTTTTTTTTTTTCCCAGTACCTTGCTGTTTCTATCACAGTAGCTTTGTAGTATAATTTCAAGTCTGGGATTGTGATACACCCTGGCTTTCCTTTTTTGCCCAGAATTGCCTTTGCTATTCTAGATCTCTTCTGATTCCAAATTAATTTTAGGATTGTTCTCTCTAATTCTGTGAGTTATACTGTTGAAATTTTGATCAGCATTGCATTAAATCTCTATAACAATTTTGGAAGTATGGCCATTTTCACTATATTCGTTCTTCCTACTCAGAAATAAGGGATATCTTTCCATTTTCTAATAACCACTTCAATCTCTTTTTTCAGAGTACTGTGGTTTTCAGTGTAGAAGTCTTTTATTTTCTTCATTAGATTTATTCCTAGGTATTTCAATTTTTTGGATGCTATTATGAAAGGTTTTCTTTCCATAATTTCTCGTTCAGTGAGTTTGTTGTTTGTGTACAGGAATGCTATTGCTTACTTTGTCTCCAGCTACACTACTGAATTTGGTTATTAAATTTATAAGTCTTTTGGTGGAGTTTTTTGTGTCTTCTATGTAGAGTATCATATCATCTGTGAATAATGATAATTTAACTACTTCCTTTCCTATTTTATTCCTTTTATTTCATTCTTTTGTCTAATTGCTCTGGCTAAAGTTTATAGAACTATATTGAATAAGATTGATGGCAGTGGACATCCTTGGCTTGTTCCTGATTTTAGAGTGAAAGCTTTAACTTTTAGTCCATTTAGTATGAAGTTGGCTATTCAACTGTCATAGATGGCTTTTATCAGATTGAGATAAAGACTATCTATTGCCATTTTCTGTAGAGTTTTTATCATGAATGGGTGTTGGATTTTGCCAAAAGATTTTATCTGTATGTATTGAGATGATCACATGTATTTTTTCCTTGGCTCTGTTAATATGGTGTATTATGTGTATTGATTTGTGTATGTTGAACTTTCCCTGCTGCCCTGGGATGAATCTTACTTGGTCGTGATATATTATCTTCTTGATGATTTGCTGCATTCTGTTTGCCAGTATTTTATTGAGGATTTTTGCTTTTATGTTGATTATGGAGTTTGGCCTGTAGTTCTCTTTCTTAGTTAGGTCCTTGTCTGGTTTTGATATCAGGGTGATGCTTGCTTCCAAGAATGAATTTGGGAGTATTGCTTCCCTTTCAATTTCATTAAAGATTTTAAGAAGTAGTGGTATTAGGTCTTCTGTAAATTTCTTGTAGAATTCAGCCATGAGTCCATCAGCGCCTGGGCTTTTCTTTGTTGGTAGGTTTTTAATTACCTCATCAATTTCATTGATTGATATTGGTTTATTTAAGTTTTTATATCTTCTTGATTCATCTTTGATAACTCATATATATCTAGGAATATGTCCGTTTCTTCTGCATTTTCCATCTTATTAGAACACAAGATCACAAAGTAGGCATACATGATCTTCTGGATTTCTGCAGGATGCATTGTGATCTCGCCCTTTTCTTTCCTAATTCCACGGATCTGAGTCTTTCCATTCCTTTTTTTGATAAGGTTGACTAATGATTTGACAATTTTATTTAACCTTTCAAAGAACCAACTCTTTGATTTATTGATTCTTTGTATTGTTTTCTTAGTTTCAATTGCATTATGTTCTGCTTTGATCTTTGTAATTTCCTCCCTCATGTCAGCTTTGGGCTTGGTCTTCTCTTCTTTTTCTAGAAGCTTGAGGTTCAACATTAAGTTCTTTATTTGAGCTCACTCTGTTTTCCTGATATGGGTATTCACTGCTATAAATTTCCCTGTAGGAATGCTTTCATTTGGCCCATAATTTCCAGCATGTTGTATTGGCATTATCCTTTAATTGTAGAAACTAAATTCTTCTTTAATTTCATCTTTGACCTATTGGTTGTTCAAGAGGGTTTCATTTAATTTCCATGTGTTTATGAAGTTCTTGTGGTTTCTTTTGCCATTGATTTCTAATTTCATTGCACTATGGTCTGATAATATGCATGGGATAATTTAAATTCCTTTACATTTGCTTAAAGATGTTCTGTGAGGTAGTGTGTGATCTATTTTGGAGAATGTCCTGTGTGCAGCTGAGAAGAATGTGTATTCTGATGTTGTGTGGTGGAACCCTGTGTAGACATCTACTAAGTCCATTTGTTCAAAAGTTTGATTCAGTTCTAATATTTCATTGCTGATTTTTTTGTGTAGTTGATCTGTTTCTTCGTGACAGTGTGTACTGAGATCCCCCAGTACAATAGTTTTAGTGCTTATTTGATTTTTCTTGTTTGTTAATATTTGTTTTATATAGTTGGGTACACTGGTATTTGTTGCATATATATTTATGATTGTTATCTCTTCCTCTTGGATTGTTCCATTTACAAGGATGTAGTGACCTTCTTTGACTCTCTTAACCAGACTTAGTTTAAAATCCACTTTGTTTGCAAATAGAAATGCTACCCTTGCTTATTTCTGGGTTCCTGTCACAACAAGTATTGTTTTCCATCCCTTGACTTTCCGACTATGAATTTCTTTTTGAATTAAATGTGTTTCTTCTATGCAATATATTGTTGGATCTTGCTTCTTGATCCATTTTGCCAGTCTGTTTCTTTTGATTGGTGAATTGAGACCATTAATGTTGATGGTTATAACTAATATGTACTCACTTATCCTTGTCATGTTATTTTTCTGTTATTGGTGCCTTCCCCCCCCTCCCGCTTAATCATTTGCCTTACCTGGTGGATTCATTCTTTTGGGATTCATGGAGTTGTAGTCCTCATTATCTCTTTCTAGAATGTCCTTCAGAACATTTTGGAGTGCTGGGTTGGTGTTCATGATTTTCCTCAAGTGTTCTTTGCCATGGAAGCATCTTATTTGTTCATCAATTTTGATAGACAGTTTTGTGGGGTACATCACTCTGGGTTGGAGGTTTTTTTTTTCTTTTAGACCTTGAAATACTTTACTCCAAGCTCTCCTTGACTTGATGGTTTGCATTGAGAAGTCAGCTGTGATTCTGATGGCTTTCCTTTATAGGTGATTTGTTTCTTTCCTCTAACATATTATAATATTTTTTTCTTGTGTTGAATTCTGGAATCTTGACTATGGTATGCCTTGCTGTAGAAATTTTTTGATCATAACCAATTTGAGTTCTATATGCCTCACTCATTTGTATGTAAAATTCTTTTTCCCTGCCAGGGAAGTTTTCTGCCATGATGTCTGTGAACATGTTTTTTTATATCATTGGTGCTATCTCTTGCTTATTCATTGACTCCAATCAATCTTGTGTTATTCTTCTTTGCAACATCTAGCAGGTCCTGGATTGATTTCTTGTGGTCCCTTGCTATTTTTTAGAAATCTTTCTTTTCATGATCACTAACCACAAACCTGTCGCCTATTTCTGAGATTCTGTCCTCATATTGATTTATTCTGCTGTGGAAACTTTCAGTGGAATTTTTTTTTTATCTCCTGGATATTTGCTTGAATCTGTTTTATGAATTCCATTTCTTCCTATGATTTCCATCATTTTCTTTAGCTTCTCTATTCTTTTATCTGTATCTGCTCTAGAGTTACTAGCATGTTTTTCATTGTGGTCACCATCTCTTTAGTTATCTGAGAAATTATTTCTCATTTGATTTTTTCCTAGAGCCTCATTCATTTGCTTTGTTGCTACCACTTCAGAGAGACCAGATGAGTGGCTTTCAGATTGGCACACCTAATTGTCCCCTTGGTTTGCCTTTGGTGAACTGGATGTCTGGGGCTGTATCTTGTGTAAGTGTCTTCTTATTTTCTACTTTTTTAAATTTAATTCCTGGGTTTATGCTTGTAAATTGCCTATGGTGAGTAGCTTTATTGCTAGTATTTAGAACCCTTAGGAAATGACTACTTCTCAGATGTGTCTTCCAGGTGAAGCTGGTTTTTGGATTTTGAGTCTGTTGCAAGATCTCACCTCCTCAGTTTATTGGGGATGAGAAGTTGCTGCCTGCTTGGCCCAGCCGTTGCATCTTTGGCATCTTCCCACAGTATTTTCTATGACCCTTAGGCAATCTCAGTCTTGGTATACCAGGAAGAACAGCTGGTTAGAACAATTATGTCACTTTGGCTAAAGTGGTACAATTAGCAATAACAATAGCATCAAACAGAGCCTAGAAATTGACAAATTGAGGTAACCATTAATTTGCCTCTTTTAACCATATGAACTAGATTTGTGACTATATAACAAAATCTTAAATAATGAAGAAAATTATATGCAGTAAATAAGCCCTCAATATGCCAATTTTTCCCTCAGGGGAGAAAATTTCAAAGGGATTAAAGGAAAAATTAAATGAATAGTAGAAGGGAAAGAGCTTAAAATCAAGGCTGGAGAACAAAGGAGGTCAGTGTACTTTCTGCAGGCTTGAACTCTGCCGGGAGACTTGAGATGGAACCAGTAGTTGTTTTGAGTTCTGAGCTTAGTTGGCCTCTTCCAAGATGGCTCCTGGCCAATTGCCCTCTCCTGTGGGATGGCCAAATTTTGTCCACTAACCAGCCAGTGCAGTCCAGAACATCCACTTGTCTGTTGCACTGCTGCTTCTCTCTGTGGAGGCCTCTGGGGTTGCCAGCAGTCACCATGGATCCACAGGTTTGAATGGCTCCTCCCATGCAGTAAGTCCAGACTCATGGAGAAGGCACTGCCCACATCCTTCTTCTTTGTTGAAGTTTCTTTCTTTGCTCTCCCTTCATCTCTCACTTCAGATCCTTCCTGGGTCCAGGGGACCCACTTCCCTCCTTCTCTTCCTCAAGTTGCTATATTCTAATGTTTTCACAGCACATCTCAGAGAGGATCTTTCTCTTCTGCTTACCACTCTGCCATATTCCTGGAGGTCTCAAAGAAAATTCTTGTAAATTATTTTCCAGCACTTTTCACTAAATATAGATTTTATAATAGCATGTCAGTTTGGGGGCAATTCATAATGGTCATGAAAATGCATTACTTGGAGCTCTTGGTCTAAAAGGTGTAATTTATACCAGTGCCAGCTGTTTCCAGATTGATGTGCCACCATATTTATGTGAAGACCACAGGTCATTTAGTCTGAATCCAGACAATGACTAAGGACAAGTAGGGGTACTAAAGCAGGTTCATCTTGACAAAAAGATGGAACTTCCCTGAAAGTAATTTAGATTCAACCTCTTTGTTTGGCTGTACAAAAGATTCTTGGCAATATGCTTTAGCCAAAGTTACTTTTTCCTTCCTTTTCTTTTTTAATCTACTGTTGTCATATATGAAAAATGATGTAATGGCCCCTTCCATTTCCTCATATTTACCTTCTACCAAAAGAAATATTTCATATGTCCAATTCTATCTGAACATCTATTTCTAGGTAAATGCAACATGTATTTAAAAAGAGATTCATGATTTTCTTCATAATTTCCTGCTTTGGCAGTTGTTAAGTCTACCTAGTTTGTTTGTTTTTTTTTTAGCAACTTTTAACAATATTCTTTATTTTCACATTGTATTTTTTATTAGTACTAGTTTGCAATACATAATAATTACATTTCATGTAAGGAATTGGTATATGTACATGACACATCTTTTTTATTTTATGGAAAAAAGGTAAAACAAAATTTCACAACAAAATAATAGGAGAATAGCAATAGTTAATACAGTACATGTTGTTATCCTTAAAGTAGTTGCTCAGGGTACAAGATATGCGCATAAAAATTTCTCTAATCAATATTAGCATAACACATCTTAATTCTTTCTTCATCCCTTTCCCTTCCTCTCCCTCACCACTCCTTCTGTCTCTTGGTCTCCTTCATTTTGCAACTGATCTATCTCCCTACTTCCAATTATCTATCTTATATTTTGCTTTTTATTCATGTTTCTCACATAAGAGAAATTATGTGATATTCAAGCTTGTGTGTCTGATTTATTTCATTTAACACTAATGGTTTGAAGGTGCATCCATTTTCCCACAAATGATTCTTGTATCCTTCTACATAGCACAGTAACACTCCAGTATATATAAATACCACACATTCCTTATCCTGTCATCTGTTAAAGGACATATAGCCAGCTTCCAAGATTTAGTTATTATGAATTTTGCTGCTATAAATATGGGTATGCAGGTATCAATATAATATTATGACATTAATACTTGCATGAAGATAACAAGAAGGGAAATAGCTATTTCACGTGGAATTTCTAGTTTTAGTTTTTTGAAAAATTAACATACTGATTTTCATTCTGTAATGATTTACATTCTTACCAAGAATGAAGAAGTGTTCATTTTTCTGCTTTATTTCCAGCATTTTAATTGTTTGAATTCTCGATGATAGCCATTCATTCTGGAATAAGATGCAATCTCAAGGTTGATTTAATTTGCATTTCTCTAATGGTCAGAGATGTTGAATATTTTTTCATGTATTTATTAGCCTTTTGTATTGCATCTTCTGAGAAGGCTTTATTCATTTATTTGCCAAGTTTTATCGATCTTTTATTTTGGGGGTGACTATTTTTCAGTTCTTTACATATTCTATGTATTAGTCCTCTGTGCAAAGAATAGCTAGCAATTTTTCCTGCTCTGTACACTGTCTCTTTAATCTGTTGATTGTTTACTTTGCTGTGCAGAAGACATACTCCAATTTTCTGATTTTTGTTATTTCTTGTGCAACTGGGGTTCTGTTCAGAAAGTCCATGTTTACGCCTATGTCTTCAAGAGTTTTACCTATTTTGTCTTTGGGGAGATTAAGTTTTTCTCTTTTAACACTTAGCTCTCTAATCCATTTTGATTTCAGTTTAGTACATGATGAGAGATATGGATCTAGATTCAACCTTCTGCGTGTATATAGCCAGTTTTCTCAATACCATTTGCTAAAGAGGCTATATTTTCTCCAGTGTATGTTTTTGGTCTTGTTTTAAAGATCACATATCTATATGTGCCTAGTGCTGTTGCTGCATCCACTATTCAGCTCCACTGATTGACAAGTCTGTTTCTTTGTTTGTTTTTGTTTTTTCTCAGAACCATGCTGGTTTTTGAAATAACTGAAGCTTTGTTATAACTTGAAGTCCAGAATTTTGATGTCTTCTGCTTTGGTTTTGTTGCCCAGGATTGGTTTTGCTATCCTGGGTCTCTTTATTTTCCACATAAATTTTTGGATTGTTTACTCTAGTTTTGGGAGGATTGCTTTAATAGGGATAATGTAAAATTTGTGTATCAGTTTTGGAAGTATGGCCATTTGGACAATACTTCTTCTCCCTATCCAGGAGCAGCAGATATCTTTCCATTTTCTGATGTCCTTTTTTCATTTCCTTTTTCAGGACAGTGCAGTTTTCATTGTAGAAGACTTTTATTTCCTTGGTTAGGCTAATTCCTAAGTATTTAACATTTCTTCATCTTATTGTAAATGGTACTATTTTCCTCATGTCTTTCTCAGTGAGTTCATTATTGATGTATAGGAGTGCTATTGATTTTTGTGTGTGTGTGTTGATTTTGTATCCTTGTAGTCTCCTGAATTTGGTTACTAGCTGTTTTAGCTACTTTTCTCTCATTGTTGAGACAAAATACCTGACAACAAAAGTTAAAGGGGGAAAGATTTATTTAGCTCACAATTTGTAGAAGTTTCAGTCCATAATTGGCTGGCTCCAAAGCAGGGTGGCTTCACAGTAAATAGTTCATGGCAGGCAGAAGACAGCAAAAGCAAAAGTGAGAACCTTGTCATGGTGGCCAGAAGGTGCCAAAACAAGAAGGGAATTTAACAGTGTTTTTCTGCCCCTTTTATCTTATCCAGACAGCTGGGTTTAGGGTGGTGCTAAACCAATCAGTGGACTGATTTAGTAATCACACACCCTTAAACCCAGCATCACACACTGTAGATTCTGCCACCTCTGAAAGAGCCCTGTGACTACATGAAGCTTTGTGGAGACATTTAGACACAAACCCTAACACCAGTTTTAGACTTTTGGTAGAATTTTTTGGACTCTTCTATGTAAAGGATTATGTCATATACTAATGATGAAAATTTTATTCTTTTTATTTGTTTCTCTTGTTGATTGATCTGTCTAATATTTTAAGTATTGAACAGGAGCAGTGATAGCGGATACCCTTATATTGTTCCTGATTTTAGAGAAAAACCTTCAGTTTTACTCCATTCAAAATGATGTTGGCAGTTGGTTTGTTACAACTGATTTTATTATAATTAGATAAGGCCCTTCTATACCTATTTTCTACAGGGATTTTATGATGAATGGATGTTGGATTTTTTCAGAGGCTTTTACCTCTATCTGTTGAGCTGATCGTGTGTTTTTGTCCTTGCTTCTGTTTGTGTGGTGTACTACATTTATTTATTTGGATATATTGAACCATCCTTGCTTCCCTGGGATGAAGCTTACTTGGTCATGATGTATGATCTGTTTGATGATTTGTTGCATTGTCCTTGCTGTTATCTTTTTGAGGATTTTTGCCTCTATATTCATGAAAGTGATTGGCCTATTGCTTTCGTTTTCAGTGAGGTCTTTTTCTGGTTTTAGAGGCAGGGTAATGCTAGCTTTCAGGAATAACTTCGGGAGTAATCCACTCCTTTCATTAAAAGTTAGTGGCATATAGGGGTTAGATCTTTCCTAATGTTCCTGTATAATTAAACAATGAATCCATCAGGTCCTTGGTTTTTCTTAGTTAGTAGGTTTATTATTATTATTTCTGCTTCAATTTCATTTTCTGGGTTCACTTTTGGTAATTCATATGTATCTAGCAATCTACTCATTTTGTCTGGATTCTCCAATTTATTGGAGTACAGATTTTTGAAATGCTTACTAATAACATTCTGGACTTTAGTAGTGACTTTTCTGATTTTGCCTTTTTCATGTCTGATTACATTGATTTGGTTTTTCCTTTTATGGGAAGAGTTGCCAAGGGTCTGTCTATTTTGCTTAGTCTTTTGAAGAACCAGCTCTTTGATTTGTTGTTACTTTGTATTTATTTTAGCCTTAATTTCATTAAATTCTGCTCTCACCTTTATAATTCGCTTCCTTCTACTAACTTTGGATTTGAATTGTTCTTGTTTTCCTTAGGACCTTGAGGTGTGTCATTAGTTATTTACATTTTTCTTTCTGATATGGGCATTTACAGCTATCCACATTTCTTTCAGGACTGCTTTCATTTTGTCCCACAGATTCTTGTATGTTGTACTGGTGTTATGATTTGATTCTAGGAACTGTCAAATTTCTTCCTTGATTTCACTTCTGACCCAGGGTTACTCAATATGTTTGCATAATTTCTGTCATTTCTTTTCCGTAGTTGCATTGCATCATGACCTGATAATATGGGTGGGATAATTTTAATTATTTTGAATTTACTTATGCAAGTTTTATGGACTAATTTGTGGTTTATTTTGGAGAAAGTTCTCTGTGCTGCTGAGAAGAATGTGTAACCTATTTTTGTTAAGTGGAACACTGTGTAGCTATCTATTAAATTTATTATTTGAATGTTTGACTCATTTCTGATAATTCTTCATTGATATCTGTCTATCTGATCTGTCTATTTGTGGCAGTAGAGTTTTAAGGTCCCCCACTAAGACTGTGTTGGAGTTTGTCTGATCCTTTATTTCCAGTATTGTTTGTTTTATGGAGCTGGGTGCACCTGTGTTTGGTGCATATTTGTTTATATTTGTTATCTCTTCTTGTTGAATTGTTCCTTTAACCAACATGTAGTCACCCTCTTTGGCTCTTCTGATCAGTTTTAGCTTAAATCCCACTTTGTCTGAAAGTAGGATAGCTACTCTTGCTGGTTTTCAGGTTCCTATTGCATTAAATATTTTCTTCTCTCCATTGATTATAGCCTATGAATTTATTTTTGGATTAAATATTTCCTGTATAAAGCAGTCCATTGGATTTTGTTTCTTGATCGATTCTACCAATCTGTATCTTTTGATTGTGGAATTGAGAGCATTCACATCTGAGATTTACTCTGAAATGTGTTGACTTGTTCCCCACATTGCACTATTTTCCTGTTGCTGATTCTATTTTTTTCCCTTTCTGCTTAACTGCTTACCCTTATTAATATATTGTTTCTATTGATTTGTTCATTGTCTCTTTCTAGGATAGCTGCAAGAATTTTTTGTAGTGCTGTTTTGGTGATAATTTCTTAAGGTGGTCTTTGTCATGAAATGATCTTATATCTCTATCAGTTTTGAAAGATAATTTTGCATGATACATAGGTGTGGGTTGGAAGTTGTTTTCTTTTAGGGCTTGAAACACTTCTCTAAAAGATCTCCTGGCCTTTAAGATTGGTGTTGAAGGGCTGGTGAGATAGCTCAGCAGCATAAGCACCTGCCTGGCAAGCACGAGGTCCTGAGTCCGACTCCTGGAACCCACATAAAGGAAAAAAAGGGCCGGTGATATCACTCAGTGGCACAAGTGCTTGCTGGCAAGTGGCAAGTGCGAGGTCCTGAGGTCGACTCCCGGGGCTTACATAAAAAAAAAAAAAAAAAAAAAAAAAAAAAAAAAAAGATTTGTGTTGAGAAGTCTGCTGTAATTCTACTAAGTTTACCTTCATAAGTGATTAGTTGTTTTTTTCTAATAACTCTTAAGGTTTGTCTTTGTTTTGGACTTCTGGGATTTTGATTATGATGTGTCATAGGGTCCTTTTCTGATCATGACTATTTGGGGTTTCTATATGCCTCACTTACCTGTATGTTATCTATCAGTATTTGGAAATTTTCTCCTATTATCTCTGTAAACAGTATTTTTATACTATTTATACTGTCTTCTGATTTTTTGTTAATTTCAATTAGTCTTAGTCTTCTTTGTGTCATCTAGCTGTGGTCAGATCCTTTTTTAATGTTTTACTGTTGCTTTTAAAGTATCTCTTAGCAATTGGTCTCTAATATCCACCATATCTTCTAGTTCTGACACTTTATCCTTACATTAGTCACTTCTACTGACCATACATCCAATAGAACATTAGTCTCCTGGATTTATGTTTGGTACCTTTTCAGGGATTCTAATTTCTTGCTAAAGTGATTATTTATATTTTGTATCACTTTGTTTAGCTCAGCTAGCTTTCTATTAGTCTTCTCTAAAATCATTGATAGTTTTATTAAGTCCATTATCTGTTTAGTTTTATCTTCTTTGAGTTCACTGAGCACCTTATTTTTCTGTTTTTATCTCCTCTTTCATCATTTTGAATAATTCATCTGTGTTACTTTGGACTTCCTCCTGCTTGATATCCCATGGATAACCTTTGGGGGAGTTGGGAGGTTTTGTAGGCCTTTGTTATCTTGTCCTTGCATGTTTCTAATTTTTCCTTTTGTGCTAAGGTTTTTTTTTAATGTAAAGAAAATGTTACTAGTCTCGAGACCTCTCTAGTTAATGTCTACCTTTCAGTGATGCACTCTGGTTGTGGCTAAGTATAGACCTTTGCCTCTGTTCTGACATGTAACCACCTCCATTTATTTGGGAGGGTAAGCTTCAGTGTAATTGGCCCACCACTCAGTTCTTCAGGAATGGATCACTTTTGTGGGCCATAACTGTACAAAGGCAATCCAGATATTCCATACAGATCAAACCAATGCAGCAGCTATGCCACCAAGACAATAGCAACTAATTCAACCACAATAATAACATCAAAGAAAAACTTGCTATTGACATACCATAAGAACTAATAAAGTACCACCCTTAGCCATAGAAAAGAGATCTACAATCCATAGTATAAACAATAAGACAAAACAAACATTTACAGATAGTAAATATGTATTAAATGTAACAACTATAACTTCCCTAACAGTAGAAATGGATTCAGCAGTAGTAGCATAGAGTTAACTATCTAAAATTTATTAACTCTTAATAATTATACCAGGAAAAATTGAATGGGTGAGGGAATGGGAAAGTGAAGGTAGTAAAATTTCAGTAATTAACAATAAATAAAAAAGAGAAAAAGAAGAGAGCAAAATAAATAAAAATAAAAAATAGGAGAAAAAGAAAAAAATAGAAGAAAAAAGAAAACAAGAGGGAAAACGCTAAACTTTAAAATACCAATGAAGAAAAAAAGACAAGAGAAATATGAATCAAAAAATATTCTTCTCTAGTTTTAAATGAGTGTTTTCTTTCCAGGATCAACACATTTTGAGTTTTCCGCATCTCCAGAGGCCTCTCTGTCCATATTCTCCACATTGTGGCAACCATCCAACCAAATGTGTATCCTTACTCACTTTGGTAAATGGGAAAAGCAGTCAGATTACTTATCTCTTCTGGATGGAGGCAATAAGTTGGGGGTTCAAGCAGACCCCTCCTGAGGTTAATGCCAGCACTTTCAGAACTAGATACCTCTCAAAGCCCCACTTGCTGAGCCTGTCTTCTCCCCATGTAGGTAGGGGTTTCAAGTTCTTCCTGGCCCAAGTTTAAACTTCTTAGAGTGTCTATATCCAGCTTACACCTCTCTGTCTCCTATGGGTGCCTCTCACCCAGTGGTAGAATAACATGGACAACCTGAAGTTGTTTTGTGGCTCAATCTTTAACAATTAACCCCTTTACCCAGTGGCTCCTGATTAAACCTTCCCAAAAATGGTGTGTGCTGCACTGGATTTCTTCTCCAACTCTAGCCTGCCATGTGGAAGGAGTTACTTTTAGAATAAAACCCTATGCTGTTTTTGCAGCTTACAATAGCCATGCACTTTTCTTGAGGCTAGTGCTGCTGGCCCAGTTGGTTGTTTCTCCCTGGTACTGCCAACATTCCTAGCTTACCATCTCTCTCTGGGTGTTGGTCTTGTCCACAGTCAGGTCTGTCAGTTGGTTGACACCTTTGCTGTTCCAAGCTGAGGGAGAAGAAAACACAGAGCAGGCTCAGAATTGACCAGTGGCCCTGGCCACAAAGCAGAATATGTGGGTGTGGAGATTTCCCCATCTAGTGACTTTAATTAAAACATTTAATGAATCAAGTTAACATATGAAACAACACCATAATTTGGAAAATTTATATTGTTATCAGATTATTTTTGTTCTAATGGGTTTTCCTGAAGAAAGACCTCAAAGTCCAATCCATGAGAGTTAGCAATGTGATGCATCTTGAAATGTCAAGGAATTCAACTTCTTATTTTGAAGAACAGACCAATTAATTGGATAAGAACCCAAAATTTTACAGTAGAAAGAGGTAATAGATACGTCCTTGAAGTGATGGGTTATAGGAAGGCAGATTCTCTGTGGTATAATTATTCTAGGAGTTTCACTAGGTAGAAACCTATAGAAGATACTTAACAAAGGGGTTGTCCTTGACTCTCAGAAACACTTTAGTATATATTTCTAAGTTTTCTGTTCTATAATAATGTACTTCTATGATGCCCAAAACATCACCATAGATTCATTAAATTTTAACAATATGTATTCATACATCATTTAACCAGGACCTTCTCTCAGTGTTTCATGTAATTAATTTATTTAATTCTTACCGCTATCTTATGAGATATTTAATATAATTCTCAACATTTAGAGGAGAAAATAGAGGCACCAAGAGACTAAGAAACTTATTCTAACCACACACTTAGTAAGTGGCAGATTCAGTGTGCAACACTGTAGAGTCCATGTATTTAATCATTATATTTATTTTGCAGTACTGGAGGATCAAACCCAGGGGTGCCACTACCATAGTGCTACATCCTCAGCCCTTAATTTTTAATTTTTATTTTGAGACAGGATATCACAATATTACTCATGTGAAACTCAAACTTGGGATCATCTGGCCTCAGCCTTCCTACATGCTAGAATTGCAGGAGTGTGCCGCAATCCCTGGCCAAACACTACATTGTGATGGTTGTTTCACATGATCTTATAAACATTGAAGCCTCAGCTTAGCTACGCATATACAATTAAAGGATGGGCCAGTTTTTATTCATGGACTAGAACAGAAATGGTAGAAGCAGTAGTTCTACATACACCACCACAATTATCTCTAAGGTCAGAAATTTGAAAGCAATGCCAATTTAGAGGAGAAATGTAATGTCTAATCTCCAGGCAATAACCATTACCTGAATGATGAATTGGACACTGCAAAGAGGAAAATTAGTATGGAACTAGAGTACAGCAATGATTCAGAATATGGTTTCAATATGTATGAATACTAATATTAACAAATATATATTACCTCTTTTTCTTGCCTTGCACCCTGACATGTTATGGTTTAAGGGAATGGAACTTGAAAGGGAAACAAAGTTTCCTACTATTCTGTTGAGAGAGGTTTAGGCCGGATGACATTTGATTATATTTATAGATACATTTATGAGTAGTAAAAATCCAAAATTTCAATACAATAAAATATCAAAATGAGTTATCTCTGATATTATCAGATTACAGATTTTTTATTTTTCTTTATCTATCTTTTTATGTGGATATTTTAAATTGTTTACATGAATATGTATCAGTTGTATAGCCAGAAAACAAGTTATTTCCATATGTGAGAGGTAGATTTCTTTCATTTTAAATAAATGTTATTATGCACATTTGAAATTTACAGCATGATGTTATGGGATATATAGATAGATAAATAGATTGGTAGTAAGGTATTTATGACAATGAAGCAGATCAAGGTATCTATCATCTCATGTAATTACATTTTATGTATGTCATGATTAACTAAAAATCAACTTATTTAACAAAGTCCCTAATAATACAGTTTTTTAACTTTAGAGCATTCATATAGAATATTTATATGAACATACACTTTCAATTCTCTTGAATGCATAATTAGTAGAAGATGTACAGATTTATAGATATATTTAATTTTTAGAAAAATGAATCTATTTTTCAAACTATTGTCCAGTTTATTGATTCCTCTTTAACCCTTAGTTATTTGAAAGGGTGATTTTTAAAACTTTCCATATATTTGTGAATTTGCTAAATGCAGTTCCATTATTGATTTCTCATTTTATTCTGTTGTGGAAGAAAATACTTTATATGATTTCCATCCTTTTATGTATATTGAGGTCAGGAATGTTTGTGCACGCTTATTATCCCATCACTCTAGTCAGTTGAGGCAGGAGGATCACAAGTTCAAGTTCAACCTGGGAAACTTAGCAACCCAGTAAGTCTCTGTCTGAAAATAAATAAATAAGAAAGGGCTGGGAATCTACCTCTGTGTGAAGGCTGTGCTCAGGTCCTGGAACCACATATATACACACAAAACAATAACAAAATAGCACAATATGCATTCTCCCGAAATGCTGGAATTATAGGAATGCACCACCGTGCTTGGCTTGTATTGTGTTCTTGTTGGATGAAATGGTCTGTAGATGTTTCCTAGATCTTGTTGGTTGATAGTGTTGTTCAAATCTTCTATGTACTTTTTGATGTTCTGCCTAGTAGTTCTTTCCATTATTGAAGGATGGTAATGAAGTTTAAATCTATTATTGTTCACTTGTCTATTTTCTTTCAATTCTGTCTGGTTTGGTTCATGTATTTTGGACCCGTGTTCTTATGTGCACATATGTTTATAATTATTATTTCTTCTTAATAGATTGAATCTTTTATCATTCTAAAATATTGTCTTTTGTTTCTATCAACTTATTTTTTATTGTCCATTTTGTGTATATTAGCTACCTTAGCTCTCTTTTATTATTGTTTGCCTGGTATAGATTTTTCCATCCTTTTACCTTCAACATGCTTCTACTTTTGAATCTAAAGTGTACCTATTGTAGATAGCATACAGTTGTATCATGGTTTTTACTCATTCTCCGAACACTTGCCTTTCATTTGGAGTGCTTAATCCATATCTTGTAGTCTAATTACTGATGAGGTAGAATTTATGATTGCTATTTTGCTATTTTTTATATACCTTTTGTGCTTTTGGGTTCTCTTTTCCTTCATTACTGTCTTCTTTTGTGTTAAATAGATATTTCCTAGTGTACCATTTTAATTGCTTTGTTATTTCTTCAATTATATTTTAATTCCTTTCTTAGTGTTTGCCTTGGGGATTGTAATTAGCAATTTTATAGTAACAACTTCAGTCAAATTAATACCAACTTAATATCTATTATATACAGAAACATTTGCTTCAATCATTTGTTCTGTTTTTATCATATAAACTGTACCTTTATACATTGTTTATCTATCAACACAGATTTATAATTATTGATTTACATAGCGTGTGTTAATTTTGATAGATGCAAACCTGGAAAGCTATTGAGTAAGCTAACCACCTCCAGCACACCAAATGAAGTAATCTTAAAGTGCCCATAATGTTATAACATCACCAAGTAGTTCTTGAACTAAATTGCCTCATGTACTACCTACTTAGAGCAGTGGGAATATTTGTGCTGATAGACACAAGGAATAGAGAATGGTTAATGTTTATAACAGTATACAATTAAAAATTTAATCCTAGGTGGTCTCAATAAGAATAGGCTAGACAATCATGTGTGTGTATTAATTGAGATACCAGCATTTATTCATACCATTTGAAGCCATGAGTGAGTGGTAATATCACATACTTTGGAATAAAGGAGCTATACCCCAGCAAAACTTTCTCATCAAAATGTATCATAAAGAATTTAACTTAACCTAAAAAAATGTTAACTTCTTATTTGAGATACATCCTGAATCTAGATTAGAATACTACTTTATCTTTTTCTTTTTGAAAAATATTAGATATTGTTTAATTTATGATTGATTTAAATATTAAATGTATTGCTTTTTTAATCAATTGGGGGATAAAATAGGAAAAAAATAATGGGACTTAAGAAAATAGCATCAATTGGTTTTGATTGACAATATGGACACCCTATAAGAAAACTACCAAGAGTTGACTGCACTTGAAATGCCCTTACAAAAAGCGACTACTTTGAATAGCTCTTGATTTTTCTCTTTAAACAAAAAACAAATCAAGAAGGGTCTCAGGGAGACTGGAAGAAAAATGTATGTTGACAGATGAGTGAGCCTTCCAGTGCTCTGCTGCCAGGTAAAATGAGTCCACTGGAGTCGCAATCCGTTTCTTCCACAGCTGCAAGGCAGCTGGAGGCTCGTTTCAGTACTTGTTAGTGCAGACCCAGTCCATTTGGAAGCTGTCACAGGAAATAACAATTTGACATTTAATAATTCATTTGTTGCTAAAGTCAATAGTTTGGAATGGTATGTGAGGCATCCCATATTTAGTAGCAAGAGCTCGAGCTATATAGCTGCCAAGATCATAACACTTTACTGGTTTTTGAGGCTTGGAATTTAATAGCACAAAAAAGATGACACTATAGGCACCTAAGATCTCATGAAAAATTTTGTCCTTTAATTCTGCCAAAAGGCAAACTTTCTTTTCAAAAAAATTAATAATGTATAAGTGCAAACGCACAGAGTTTATAGAATACTGCTTTTCTAGTAGAGCACACTCCTAAAAAGGTTCACCTTACTCAGGTGATGGAGGTAGGAAGAGAGGACAAAAGTAAAAACATTCATTGTGTCACAAGATTTATATATGTTTTCTCACATAATTCTCAAAACAGACATATGGTATTGATAATTACCTCTCATTTCACAAGGAAAGAAAGTTAGGTTATAGAAGCAATTTTTTTATTTTACATTTTTTTTTATTTTAAAGACAAGAAAAAAACAAAACAAATCAAAAGAAGAACAAATTTTCAAAACAACATAATAGGAGGGTAACAATGGTTAATACATTACGTATTACTATCTTTAAGTTAGTTATTCAGGACACCAGACATTAGCATTCAATTGTCCAAACATTATTGGCACAAACCTTACTCTTCAATGAACTAAGTAAAAATGGTAATGTATCTATCTTAACCATCTTATATATATATATATATATATATATATATACAATTTTTTTCCCTTTCCATTCTTTCTTTTCCCTATTCCAGTCTCTCTTTCCTTTTGACCAGTTTCTTTTTGATTCACCATATCTATTGTACATTTTGGATCTTATTTACTCTTTCAGTTTCTCATACTAGAGAGATAATACGATGCTTACACATGTGCTTCTGGTTTATTTCACTTATGAGTATTTTCTCGAGTTGCATCCATTTACCTATAAAAGTCTCCAGTTTATCCTTCTTTATGGCTGAATAGTACTCCATTGTATAAAAATACCACATCTTTCTTATCCATTCCTCAGTTGATGGGCATTTGGGTTGTTTCCAAGATCTGGCTATTACAAATTGTGCTGCTATAAACATGGGTGCACATATATCGCTGTGGTACGATGTTTTTAATTCTTCTGGGAAGATACCCAGAAGGGGAATAGCTGGGTCAAATGGGACCTCCAACCCTAGTTTTCTGAGGAATCTCCACACTGACTTCCACAGTGGCTGTACCAGTCGACACTCCCACCAACAGTGAAGAAGGGTTCCTTTTTCCCCACAGCCCCTCCAGCATTTGTTATTAGTTGATTTCTTAATAGTAGCCATTCTTTCTGGGGTGAGATGGTATCTCAGTGTTGTTTTAATTTGCATCTCTTGAATGACTAGTGATGTTGCACATTTTTTTGTATATTTGTTTGCCATTAGTATTTCTTCATCTGAGAAATGTGTATTCATCTCAGATGCCCATTTTTGGAGTGGGTCTTTAAATTTGGGAGGTCTGATTTTTTTGAGTTCTTTATATGTTCTCGATAGTAGTCCTTTGTCTGAGGAACAGCTGGCAAACATTTTTTCCCACATTGTGGGTTGTCTCTTCACTCTGTTGGTGGTTTCTCTTGCCGTGCAAAAGCTTTTCAATAAGATGAGATCCCAGTTATTGATTCTTTGGGATAGTTCCCATGCGGTTGAGTTTTTATTCATAAAGTCTTTGCCTACACCAATGTCTCCAAGGGTTTTACCTATCCTACTTTCCAGCAGATTTAATGTTTCTGTTTTAATATTTAGATCTCTGATCCATTTTGAATTTAGTTTAGTGCATGGTGAAAGATATGGATCTAGTTTTAATCTTCGGCATGTGTAGAGCCAGTTTTTCCAGCACCATTTATTAAAGAGGCTATCTTTCTTCCAGCGAATGTGTTTGGCACCTTTGTCAAAGATAAGGTGGCTTAGTATGTCTGGGGTTGTTTCAGCATCTTCTAATCTGTTCCATTGATCTTCAGGTCTGTTTTTTTGCCAGTACCACACTGTTTTTATCACAGTAGCTTTATAGTATAATTTCAAGTCGGGGATTGGGATGCCCCCTGCCTTGCCTTTGTTGCCCAGAATTGCCTTTGCTATTCTAGGTCTCTTCTGATTCCAAATGAATTTTAGGATTGTTTTCTCTAATTCTGTGAGATATGCTGTTGGAATTTTGATTGGAATTGCATTAAATCTGTATAACAATTTTGGAAGTATGGCCATTTTCACTATATTGGTTCTTCCTATCCAGGAGCAAGGGATATCTTTCCATTTTCTGATATCCTCTTCAATCTCCTTTTTCATAGTACTGTAGTTTTCAGTATAGAGGTCTTTTACATCCTTCGTGAGGTTGATTCCTAGGTATTTCATTTTTTTGGATGTTATTGTGAAAGGTATTGTTTCCCTAATTTCTCTTTCAGTAAGTTTGTTATTTGTGTACAGGAAGGCTATTGACTTTTGAGTATTGACTTTGTATCCAGCTACACTACTGAATTTGCTTATTAAATCTAGCAGTTTTTTAGTGGAGTTTTGGGGATCTTCTGTGTAGAGTATCATGTCATCTGCAAATAGTGATAATTTAACTTCTTCCTTTCCAATCATTATTCCTTTTATTTCTTTCTCTTGTCTAATCGTTCTGGCTAAAGTTTCCAGAACTATGTTGAATAAGAGTGGGGACAGTGGACATCCTTGTCTTGTTCCTGATTTTAGAGGGAAGGCTTTCAGTTTTTGGCCATTTAGTATAATATTGGCTGTTGGTTTGTCATAGATAGCTTTTACCAGATTGAGATAAAGACCCTCTATTCCAATTTTCTGTAGGGTTTTTATCATGAAAAGGTGCTGGACTTTGTCAAAAGCTTTTTCTGCATCTATTGAGATGATCATGTGATTTTTGTCTTTGGTTCTGTTAATATGCTGTATTACATTTATTGATTTACATATGTTGAACCATCCCTGCATCCCTGGGATGAATCCAACTTGGTCATGGTGTATAATCTTCTTGATGATTTGTTGGATTCTGTTTGCCAGTATCTTATTAAGGATTTTTGCATCTATGTTCATTAGGGAGATTGGCCTGTAGTTCTCTTTCTTAGTTGGGTCCTTCTCTGGTTTTGGTATCAGGGTAATGCTTGCTTCCAGGAATGAATTTGGGAGTATTGCTTCCCTTTCAATTTCATTGAAAAGTTTGAGAAGTAGTGGCGTTAGGTCTTCTCTAAATTTGTTGTAGAATTCGGCAGTGAATCCATCAGGGCCTGGACTTTTCTTTGTTGGGAGGTTTTTAATTACATCTTCAATTTCATTGGTTGATATTGTTTTATTTAGGATTTTTAAATCTTCTTGATTTAGCTTTGGTAATTCATACGAATCTAGGAATCTGTCCAGTGCTTCTGCATTTTCCATCTTAGTAGAATATAAATTTTCAAAATAGGTATAGATGATCTTCTGGATTTCTGCAGGGTCCGTCGTGATATCACCCTTTTCATTTTCAATTGCATGGATCTGAGTCTTTTCTTTTCTTTTTTTAATAAGGTTGGATAAGGGTTTGTCAATCTTATTTATTCTTTCAAAGAACCAACTTTTTGCTTCATTGATTCTTTGTATTGTTTTTTTAGTCTCCAATACGTTAATTTCTGCTCTGATCTTTATAATTTCCTTCCTTGTACTGGCTTTTGGCTTAACCTGCTCTTCTTTTTCTAGAAGCTCGAGGTTCACCCTTAAGTTGTTTATTTGCGCTTACTCTATTTTCCTGATATAAGTATTTAATGCTATAAATTTCCCTCTTAGGACTGCTTTCATTGTATCCCATAAGTTCTGGTATGTTGTACTGTCATTGTCATTCAGTTGTAGAAAGTGACTAATTTCTTCTTTAATTTCATCTTTGACCCATTGGTTGTTCAGGAGGATGCTGTTTAATTTCCATGTGTTTAGGGAGTTTTTGTGGGATCTTTTGCCATTGATTTCCAATTTCATTGCACTATGATCTGATAATATGCATGGGATAATTTCAATTCCTTTGCATTTACTTAAGCAGGTTTTATGAGCTAGTATGTGGTCTATTTTGGAGAACGTCCCATGTGCAGCTGAGAAAAATGTGTATTCTGATGTTGTGGGATGGAACACTCTGTAGACATCTACTAAGTCCATTTGTTCAAAAGTTTCGTTCAGTTCTACTATTTCATTATTGATTTTCTGTCCAGTTGATCTATCTTTTTGTGACAGTGGAGTATTGAGATCTCCCAATATAATTGTATTAGTGCTTATTTGATTTTTCATGTCCTTTAGTACTTGTTTTATATAGCTGGGTGCATTAGTATTTGACGCATATATATTTATGATCGTTATCTCTTCCTCTTGGATTGTTCCCTTTACAAGGATGTAATGACCGTCTTTATCTCTCTGAATCCTTCTTGGCTTGAAGTTCACTTTGTCTGCAAAAAGAATAGCTACCCCTGCTTTTTTCTGGGTTCCTGTGGCATGGAGTATTGTTTTCCATCCTTTGACTTTCAGTCTATGAATTTCTTTCTGAATTAAATGTGTTTCTTGTATACAGCATATTGTTGGATCTTGCTTCTTGATCCATTTTGCCAGTCTGTGCCTTTTGATTGGTGAATTGAGACCGTTAACATTGATGGTTAAAACTGATATGTATTGACTTGTCATGATATTTTCCTGTTGTTGGTTCCCACTCTTTGTTTTTCCGCTTTCCGGCTATTTAATTATTTGCCCTGCCTGGTGGATTCCTTCTGTTGGGGTTCCTATCTCTTTCTAGAATGTCCTTCAGAACGTTTTGGAGTGCTGGTTTGGTGGTCATAAATTTTCTCAGATGTTCTTTGTCATGAAAGTATTTTATTTCTCCATCAATTTTGAAAGATAGTTTTGCAGGGTACATCAATCTGGGCTGAAAATTATTTTCCTTTAGAGCTTGCAATACATCATTCCAAGCTCTTCTTGAATTGAGGGTTTGTGCTGAAAAGTCAGCTGTGATTCTGATGGGTTTTCCTTCATAGGTGATTTGTCTCTTCTCCCTAACAGCTTTTAAGATTCTGCCCTTCTGTTGAATTTCTGGGATCTTGACTATAATATGTCTGGCTGAATTTTTTTTTGATCATGTCTAGTTGGTGTTCTAAAAGCTTCACTTATAGGGGTGTCAAATTCCTTTTCTCTTCCAGGAAAGTTCTCCCTGATTATGTCTTTGAACAAGGTTTTAATGTCGTTGATGCTATCTCCTGCTTTTTCATTTATTCCAATTATTCTTAAGTTGTTTATCTTTGAGTCATCTAGCAGCTGCTGAATTGATTTTTCATGGTCCCTTGCTATTTTTAAGAATTTTTCCATTTCATGATCACTAATTGCAAGCCTGTCTTCTATATCTGAGATCCTGTCCTTGCATTGGCTTATTCTACTACAAGTACTTTCAATGGAATTTTTATCTCTTGGGTATCTGCTTGAATCTGCCTTATGGATTCCATTTCTTTCCTATGCTGAGCATTCATGGTTTCTATAGTTTTCTTAAGTTCATCTATTTTTTTGTCTGTATCAGCTATAGTGTCCTTAAGCATGGTCTTCATTGTAGACATTATCTCTGCAGTTATCTGTGAGATTATTTCTGTTTTAATTTTTTCCAGAACCTCATTCAGTTGCTTTGTTGTTACCACTTCAGATAGGCCAGGTGGGTGGCTTTCGGATTGTCCCACCTCGTTGCTCCCTAGGTTTGCCTTTGGTGAATTGGATGTGTGGGGTTGCATCTTGTTTAAGTGTCGTCTCATTTTTTCTTTCTTTAATTCCTGGGGTGATGTTTGCAAATTACCTATAGTAGGTTACTTTATTGCTAGTGTTTAAGATCTTTAGAAGATGACTACTTCTCTGCAGTATCTTCCAAGTGGAGCTTGCTTTTAGGTTTTGAGCTTTCTGCCAGATCCTACCTCTTCAATTCGTTGGGTATGCGAAGTTGCTACCTGTTTGGCCCAGTCCTTGATTCTTTGGTACTGTGCCACTGTATTTTCTGTGTCCCTTAGTCAATCTCAATCATGAAATATCAGGAAGGAAAGATGTTTAGAACAATTATTTCACATTTGGCTGTAATGTTAACTAAAGCATCAAACACAGCCTAGAAAATGACAGACTGAGCTAACCAGTTATTTACCACTTTTAGCTGTATAGAGTTGCGGTTATATAACAAAATCTAAAACACAAAAGAAAAATTATATGCAGTATACAAGTCCTGTGTATGGCAATTTTTCCCCTGAGGAGTTTAAATTTAAAATGAGTTAAGGAGGAAATAGAGTATTGGGAGAAGAGGAAGGAATTAGATGTAAGGTTAGAGGACCAAGAGGGATCCCACTAAAATTGGGACACTAGTGCAGAGGACAGGTGGTAGAAAGAGAAGGAAGGGATAAAAGGAAGAACAGATCACAACCACAATCACAAAGAAGTTAGAGGCGCTATTTACACTCATATAAAAAACCAGAGAGAATAATGAAGGAAAGAGCAAATACACATACAGAAACAAAAACAAAGATAAAAACAATAAAACAGACAGATCAAAAATATAACCCCATCAAAAAACAAAACAAAACAAAACAAAAAGAAAAAAAAAACCCTTCGCCAGAACAAAAAACAAATCAGTGAGAAAAAAAAAATAATAAAAAATAAAAATAAAAATAAAAAAAATAAAAAGAATCAGTTCCAGGTGTTGACTCTGCTGTAGGCAGTTACCCTGTGGTGACAGAGTCCTGTTCTGTGCAGGTCCGTCCCAGTAAGCCAGGAGTGCCCTCTGGCGGGCGGTGAGCAGATGCGCGTACTTTCAGGCGGAGACCAGTCTAGCTCGCCTCCGCTCTCGGCGCCCTTTCACGATCCCTGGGCCTGAGAGGCTCAGCGTGCTGTCCAGAGCGCGGGTTCCCTGCACTGGTTCCCGCCGCTCTGGTTTTTCGCCACGCCCCCCACAATGGCGCCGGGCCAGTCGCTCTCTGGCGCGGGACAGGTGTGGCTGAGAGTCCAGTCTTGTTCGCCTGCTGACCTCAGCGCACTTTCGTGGGCCTGAGAGGCCCCGTGCTGTCCTGTCCGGAGCACAAGTTCCCAGAGCAGTTTCCGAGCCGCTCTGAGTTTCGCCACACCCCCCACAATGGCGCCCGTCCGGTCGCTCTCTGGCGCGGGGCAGCTGTGGCTGAGAGACACTCACCGCTGGTCAGCGCCGTTCTCCGCCGCTCCCCTGCCCTGCCACTGTCTCAGGATCCTCCGTGGGGGCTCCCTGGGCACCAGCTGCCACCGTGTGTCCGTAGAATTGAGCTTCCGCGGCGGTGCAACTCCCGGGATAGTGGAAGGTGCACGCGCACGGTCTGCTCCTTCTTTCCTTCTTCTTTGTTGGAAGTCACCCGTCACTGCTGCCGGGGGTCCCAGATTGCGCTTCAGAACTTCTCTGGGTTTCGGGGAGGCATCTCCCCCCCTCCTGCGCTTTCCGGGTCGCTATATTCCCGTGTTCCAATGGTAACTTTTAGAGAGAGTTTCGCTGCCTGCTTCTTACTCATCCGCCATCTTGAGGTCCTCTGCGTTATTTTACATTTTAAATTACTATTTTTTTATTTTACATTTTAAATGTTTTATTATTTTTATTAGTACATATTTGCTATTCATGCAGTTTACAATCATCTTGGGGAGCGGTTACATGTACATATTACAGCTTGTTTTTATTTAGTCCCCATCCTCTTCCCTCCCCTTCCCCCCCTCCTCCTCTGTTCCCCTATCATCTGTTTTGTACTTGTTGGTACTATTTGTCTTAGCACATGTTATGATATCATGTTTACACTGATTGGAGTTATTAGGATCTTGTACATGGCACATCTTTATTCCTCTCATTTCCCCTTCCCCTCCCCCTCACCCCTCTCCTTGTTCCTTTGGATTACTTCCCTATTGGATGAGATCTGCCCCCTTGTCCCTCTCTATCCATCCTTTATCATTGTCTTTGTTTGTATTTTGCCTCACTCAAATAAGAGATAATAGAAATGGTAAATACTAGAACTAGGAACAATACTAAATAATACATGAATGAAGTACTAAATAATACATGAATTAATTGCATTTAGAGGCAAATTTTTCTAACTTCAAAACCTGTATAGCTTTTATACATCATGGTAGTTCTCAAGCACTGTAGGCTTATGTAATGCAAGGATAAAGGGTATTGGGAAATTTTCAGTGGTTAAGAAAAAGAAAAAAATAATCACTTAAACTTGTGGAGGTGTGCTGAAAACTTACCCTTATAGATGTATGCTTTTCTTTCATGCTTTATTCCACTTCAAAGTAAAAGAAAACTGAAGAATATACTCTATGTGTCTGAATTCTCCAAGTTTTGTTTTGCAGAACATTAATACTGACTGATTTTTAGGGTTATCTGACAATAGGGTTAACTTAGTTTACCAAGATGCTTGGTTAAGCAAAGTTAAACACATTTCTTCACTGTTGAATTTTTCAAAGCTTTTAATATGTTAATAAGCACAGTAAAGTTCCAAGAGATGCTATGGAAATGCAGGTTTCATAGATGTATCTGTTCTCAGACACCCGCTTTACCAAATTTGTTTCACAGAATGCCAACTTGAGAAATCCTCTTGTGTGTTGGTTCAGTGATTGACAGCCAGTGTGAAGGAAGAGAAGCAGGTTTACTAAGGAAAGAGGAGGAATGACTTGAGTCCCTGGGAGTCAGGGAGATGTATTAAAAATGGAAACAGAGAGTCTTAACATTCTACTTTTTAATTGTGTTTACAGTTAACTACACTTGAAGAAATACCAAGAAAAGCAGCACTTTGAAGGCCTGATTACCAAATACACAATTTTTCTATACTAACAAGTGATGGCTAGCTATAAACTGGATAATGAATTTGTTTCTATTGCTGCTTCAGGGTGACTAGTGAAATTTAAGTGGCACCTTTTCCCATTGCTTCAGTCTACGACAACAGTATTCAAGCACCAAATACAGGTGGGCCATGTCATAGAAAGAGCTGAGGGCGTTATATGAAGGTGGACCAAAATAAAGGAGTACAGCAGCAGTTCTCACCAGCGTCAGCCTCACGTGCAGTTATAGTCAGTGGTTGTTGGTGTCCTTAAATATCTTCACACTCCCCTCTGTAAGAAATCATAGTGTCTAAAATTCTTCCACTGAATACATATTCTTTGGGTTAAGTATTGCCCTCTCTGGACATCCACTTAGAAATGTAAAACACCACCAGAAGAGTAATAAATGAAATCAATTAGCACAATTTGTCAGAAAATTTCTTCTAAGATAAAAAGAGGAAAAAGGTCTCACATGTGGAAATGGATAATGGGTTTCTGTAGAACATCAAAGAAAAACTTATTTTCCACTTTGACTATAGACACCAAGCCAAGAAAATCTACAAAACAAAATAAATGGGAAAAAAATCCTCCTTGGGCTCCTTTTTTTTTTTTGTCTCTATAATAGACATCAACTTCTATAGCTATGAATAGAAAATCAGGCGAGGAGACTTCACAATCCAGTGTCACGGCCAATGTAGAAGGAGGTATGAATCATAGTGTTGATGAAAGCTCTGCCCTGTCATTTGCAAATGCCTTTCAAACATATATTTGGGTAGACAAGATCTATGGAACAACTGAGGACGAAAATATGTGTTACCAACTATAAAGAAAATAAGATTTACATAGAAGAAGAAACGAATGTGGGCTGGAAAAATAAGGGAAGCTTTCTGCAAAAGGGACAACTTGAGCTAACTATTTGAGTTCTCAAATCGAGAATAAGATACAGAAGTACTAGCTGTTTCTATAGCATCAAGCAGTGTTAGGAAAATGGTTTCATCTCTTGTTCCAGTTCCAAATAATACATAGTGGGCACTGCTTGCCTAAAGCACCATGATAAGAAGGATGCTATAACTGCTTCTAAGCTCAGAATAAGAGTGCCATGATCACTTTAATGATATCTGTCATGAGCTACAAACATCTTATCTGGGTATGAGAGTAAGAGCTCTCCAAAGGCAAGTTTGAACTGATACTGATAAGATCAAATATCTCAACCCAGCCAACCCAAGAGAAATCAATAAAATGTAGTCTCTCTCCACTGGAAAATCCTTATCCTTATGTTTCCATAATTCGTAATGGAGAATCTCCATAACCATGTCTCAGCACTACCTTCTTTAACAGGCAGGCAACAGCCACCTTGTAACATGGAAAATTTTGATTTTTAGTTTAGTTGAGCTCGTCATGTTTAATAGTTAAAAAAAAATATATATATATATGACATGGGCTCTGTTTGAAAAATTATATATGCAGTGAGAATGTTAAAACATAACCTGCTTAAATGTCTGAAAACTAAAAGGATCTATTTCTATTTGGTGCCAATTTCTGGCTCTACACACATGGGCCTACTAATGGCTGTGGTCCTGTGAGTTTTAAAGGGAGTCAGGGGAGTTGGAGGGACAGAAAATTTCCATTACAATACATCTCCACACTACCCTCAGCATGGCTCTTCTCTTAATTATATCTCTTCAGAAATCAGAGGAATCTACATCTTTTCAGTATACCCTTGGTTTTCATGAATCTAAGATTATATTTAAATATATTATGTTTAGTGAGCTTCTCTTTTTTCTTCACCAAATTGTCATGTGTCCCTTTAAGAGAACACTTTGCATTCTGTTGTCATAGCAACAAAATGTGCCAGTGGGCTGAAAAACTGACATTTCCCCTTCGTGTTTATTATTCATGATGCAGACACCATTTTCCCCATCACCTCCATCAGTACTAAGGGGCCTCTCCATTTAAATGTAAATTGACCATAAAAAGGTAAAAGACTCTACTTTTACTGGCCATGAAAGTTGTCTGTCTTTGCCATTTTTCTTCTGTGCTTCTGATTCAATACCTCCAGAGACGATCTTTAAAAGTTGAAGAGACTTTTGCCATTCCAGCCAAGTCTTGTATCATTTTATGCACATATTATGCCAAAGGAGAAGAAAAATTCTTCTTATTAGCAGAGGGAATAACTCTGACTAATATTTACAACAAATAAATTTTCAAATAATTTACACAAATATCTCAACCAGTTGTCTCTTCTAGGCTTTAGACAGGCTCACAATATTTTGCTTTCTCTATAGTCTTTAAAACAAAGGCATGCACAATTAGCCTGTTACGTTTTAAAATAACATATCCACACTTCCTTCAGGAGGAATTCACTAATGGTGGTTTTTATGCTGATAGGCCTGTGTGAAAGCACACAGAACATTTGCTTTCCACAAACCCTATCCAACCACTTTTTCCTCAGACAACTGGTTCGGCCCATGTTTTCTTCATAGCAGAATATAGGTTCCAAGGAACCAAAAAGCTTCAATCCATTTAACATTTGTATAGTATGAAAGCATGGAAGCAAATACATTTGTGAACTTGTCTTTCTTTGTTCATTTCTCTTTTTAGATTTTTTAAGCAAACAAAGAATAATTCTTTTACTTTCTAATATCAGATCAAATAAATGAGGGTGAGATTTTGGTCTGAATACAAATGAAACAATTAGATGAATTTAATTGAAGGTTTTAGAAAAATGTTTGAAGGCTAATTCCAACTTCAAACTGTTACTGGGTTTTGGCATGCTGGGGTCTCCTTCTAGAAGTGTTTTCTAGGTTCGTCTTGTCTTGAACAAAGAATTGGACATAATGAGCACAAAAGGTGGCAAGGTTTTACATTTATCAAAGGTAGGAAAAGTCTTATGTTCTGTAGAGAGAGTATGGGCCAATTAAAAGTAGGAAAAGAAGTACACTCAACAGGATGAGAGCAGACCACTGTGAAAAGAACAAGCTCCATGGTGGCTTTTTGTGTCTTCCATTGCTCAGGCTGGCCTCAGATTTAGGCTATCTTATCAAAAACTGGCTTGAGTTCTCAAAAGAATTGAAGATAGCACTGTCTGATTGATTTAACTTGCAGGTCTTTGGGAACTGTTCTGTGCATATATCCTCGAACTTTGTAATTAACAGGTCACACCCACTTCCTCAGCCATTGCCACACCCTAACCTCCTGCCTCAAAATTATTAGAATTTTGAAGTACTTTTGCATGAATAGAGGAATCTTACAATTAGTCAAATGGCTATGGATAGGAAACAGAAGTCCTCATTTCTTCTAATTTTGGTAATGACTTCCCTAAATTCTTGGTGGACTTTTCTGCCTCAATAAGAGGAGCCTAAAAAAATGAATGATTTTTCTTTATTTCTTTTTTATTAGTATTGTTCTTAAGGCTCTTGAAGGACCTTAAAGTTTATACTGGAGCCATTAATGATTACAGTGGCAATATAGTTAGATATTCAAGCAATAAAATCAGAACATGTTGATTTGTGTTCTTGCTATGGTACTCACTAGGCATGTGATCATGGAAAGGTAAGTTTAATGTCTAGGGTCTTTAAATTTCTCATCAACAAAATAGATTTTAAGACAATGTGTATATCATTTATGATCATGAACATTAAATAAAATCATTCATGCTATATGCCTAGTCTAATATCTGATACAATAGTAAGGATATACTGAATGTTCACTAGTTTTTATTAATATAGAAGCAGAAGCATGGATAGCCTCCTGAAAAGTTGTGATTTTAACCATATCTCTGATGTGAAAATTTTATATTTGCTTTTGATTTCATTAAAATAGGGGATATAGGCTCTATCACAGGCCATCAAAATGAACTGTTTTGCCAGTGAATGATTTTCACCACACTCAGTAGCTTCATAGTCAAATTAAAAGAGCATTCAAATCACATACTTAGAAACTGTTCAGTTTATATGCACTAATTTTGGTATTAAATATCTCCAATAAAGAATTCTATATTTAAGTAATTTTTCTTGGATATAACCGGAAATTCTCCGGCTGATATTTAAACAACTTTTTCTTCTTTCCTCTTTGATGAAGAACCACTGATCTTTATTATTATTTTAATAACTCTTAACAGAGCCAGAATTTAATCACAGAATTAGATCTGGAAACTGTGTTGGAGATTTGTTAGTGCAAATAATTTATCTTTAAGGTGAAAAATGAGGCTGTCATAAGAATTAACATGTCTAAAGTTATGAAGATACTGAATGACAGATGGGCTAGAACCCAAGTCTCCTGCTTCCCAATCCATTGCTTCTACTATGAAATCATTTTGTGAAGCACTGGCTCTGTGATATACATTACCAGTCATCTTAGCTTAGTTTTCTCCTGATAGAAGAACCTAAGACAATAACTTGGCTATAGAGAGCTCATATGGAAAGTGATTCTCCCCATAGTAAGTGGGGAGACAGTGAAGGCAGAGAAGTCAGTAAAGAGTATGCTATTGACTAATTTAACTGAGAGCAATGGCAGCTCAATCTTGTTGGGGACCTGGACAAAAACAAAACAAAACAAAACAAAACAAAACAAAAAACATTTAGAAAACACCTCAGAATCTTTTTGAAGGATTAGATGGCTAGGACATTTATTTATTGATCTTTTTGTTAAAGAATAGTTTCAAGCACTTCAACATCACCTTGCCATGCCCACCTTTGTGTGGGCTGAGCAGCCTTCCAATGCTTTAGAGACAGTGATAAGATATAAGAGCAGAGACACTATGGAGTGCTGGAGGTGAGATGAACTGTCTACTACGATTGCCCTGAAATCAGATGGGTTGAGAGGATATTGTGGGGGAAAGTACAATGTTTACCATAGGCAATTAAAATATGAGCAACTATGTCCTGTCACTTCTGGTCTGAGGCAATTAAAAGCCTATATAAAATTATCCAGTACCTCTCCTTCCTAATAGTAGCAATCATGCAGAGAACCTTGAGATTGCAAGGCCAAAGTTCAAATCATCCTGGATGGTAGTCATCACATGGGGGACAGTGACCCCTTAGAGTCATCTTAATACTCACAATGGACTGTATCTAAATAAGAAGTAAACTTTTGTTGTGTTAAACCACTGACATTTTGCAGCTTATTTCTGTAAAGTACTTACCCTATCCTAGTAGAGGCTGTCATCACAAGTCAGATTATCTTAAGTTATTCCTGAATTTCTATAAATGTACCATAGTGAAGTATCCCACATTCTTTATAATCATCACTATTTTTGTCCAGAGGCTGATCAACATTAGGGCTACAACCTGTGAACGAAATAAAAAGAAATCTGAATGTAAAGAATATACATTCTGAAACTCATTATTACCATACTTTAACCATTAAGATAACAGACCACAGCCAAACTATAGATTAACTGATAGAACTTCTCAGCTGTGTTTGCAATACTTGCATCCATGCCAGCACTTCCATAGAGTAATAAAGAAAATTGTCCTAACAATGATACATTTCTCTATCTATCAAAAGCCCTTGCCTTTTTATACATCATGACTGGTTATGCCGTTTTGCAGTTACTTTCTCCATACGAGCATTTAGCACATGTTTGTCAGTGAAGGTTCAAGCTGTTCAAAGATACTTTTAGTCAGGTTTTAGAGACAATATAGTTTTTACTCATTGATTTTCCTTTATATCATTCTCCTTTATGCTCCTTGAGGCTTTCCAGAGACATCCCCTCAACAAAGAGGGCCAACCCTCAAACATCTGGTCTTGGATCCATCACTCTGTACTACCTCTTGTGTCTACCCCTGACCTGCTGGTCTGGATGTAAATACCACAACAATAGAAGAGTAGATTTGCCGGTTAATCCATAGTTTGACCAAGATTTGTTACAACATGCTTAACATACAGCAATAATGAGGTCTAGAATATGTAACCAGTCTCCACATTGGATTTACTTTTCACTTTGGTCACAAACTATAGCCAACACATGTGATGGTTTCTGTTCTTGTCATGGTATAGGACCCTGGCCAAAACCATGAAACTACATTTTTTCCACTGGTCAAGGTTTGTTTACCTATTTATACTCTTTCTGCTTTTGATTATTCTACTCCTACTTACCACTGACACCAAGGCAGCAAACATAATCTACTAAGAAAGGAATAAGACACCTACTGAGCATTTTAACTCCATTAACATGTCAGGAGGATTCCCACCTAGCTGAATATTATGCACTGTCCAAAGAGTTTTGCTAAAAGAAAATTCTAATGCACATTTTCCAATGTCATTCAAAAGCATCCTAGAGTCCAATACTGCACAGTGAATGCACCAGGATGCATCTATTTTCCTCCCGTTTAATCTCAGTAAAAAATTGGCCCATTTATTGCAGTCCTTTAGCTATGAGCATGATCATTCCCATTGGGCAAAGTAAAAGAATAATGTTCAATACTCACGCTTCCTTCAAAATGATTCAGTACATTTTGAGACTAATGGTGGCATATAAGTCATGTTCTTTCTTACACTGTAATTAAATTAACTTTAATTAGTTTCTCTCCCACTTCACCCCCATCCCAATGCTTCGTATAATTGAATTTCCATTTTTCCTCTAAAAATCTGAGTCATCTCATACGAAAACTACTAACATAGTTATTAAAATAACACTGAAAGATGCTGTATAATAGCATGGCAGGGGTCAAAGAGAAGGAGGGAGAATTATGAAATCATTTTTGTTTGATTATAATGCTTTAATTTCTTTTTTAGTCACTGGATGTCTATTGCGTGTGACACGCAGTTCTAGGAATATTCAGTGATATGAAATCATATAAAGAAAATATATTCATAGTTATTCAGGAAAAGACAACTTAGTATAGAATAAGATATATAGTAGTTACAGATGCAGATAGATGACAAACAGCTAGATAGGTAGATAGCTAGCTAGGAAGGTATTTTAAAAAATGAGATGATAGGGAAATTTCTAAAGGCTCATTTGAGCTGTGTCTTTGGGGTATAAATAATATTTCTTCTGGTCTCGATAGAGTTATGGTGAAGTCTTTCAGGAAAAGTGAATTAAACAACCTGAACAAAAGTATGAAGGTAGCAGAAGGAAAGGAGATCCTTCAGATTGACTTAGGCCTATGATCCAGGAAAGGGAGAAGTGCTTGATAAACTAGAGAGGGAGACTCAGAGCCAGATCACACAGGGCCTTAAATGACAGACTGAGGAAACTTTACCTAATTCAGTAGATAATTGGGTGCTACTGATGATTTTAGAACCGGAAAGTCATATGATGATTCTATGCTTGGAGGATTAATCTGGCAGCAGTGCAGATAATGGATTAGAGGTGAGTAAAAATATGTGTGTGTTTGGGGAAGATTGTTATAAAATAATGGTGTACGACACATGCATTCATACATACCTTTAACCTACATATATTTAATTATATACACTCTGTAACAAAAGGAAAATAACTTAAAAAAAAAAAAACCCTGTGAGCCGGGAGCAATGGCTCATACTTGTCCCAGCACTCATGAGGCTGAAAGAGGATAATCATTAATTCAGCCTGCATTACGTAGTGAGACACAGTATCAAAAACATGTGATATATTCTGTCCACCATTCCATTCAAGAAATGCAAAGGCTGTGGTAAGCTTGAGATGGAAGCACGAGTACAATATTTCTTTAGCCAATCTCTCATTTCCTATGGGTCTCTCATATGATATAAAATTGTCATGTTTCACAATACATACATTGTTGTTTTATTATAGCATCATTCCTAAACTGAGTACTTCAGAGCTTACAAGAGTGACCAATTCCAACCCTCCAGCAACTACTGACTGCCTTGAACTTTTGTGCATGATATCAGTTTTCAAAATGATGCTTTCTGAACAGTTTAATACTAACCTTTAAGACCTAAACTCTATAAAAAGTTATGATTGCAGTGTGTTATGATAAGCCAAGTGAGATGTAATAGGGCCTTAAATGAGCCTGGTAGTAGAAAGGGAGAGACCAAAATGATTTCTGTATCAGAAATTTAATCTACATTAGCTATTAAGCTGGTTAATAACTCCTAAAGTTGAGGCATGTACAACAGGATTAATAAAAATTATGGAATTTGCTAGAAACAGAAGATTTAGTCAAGGTGAAGGATAAGATAATGAGTCTTGGACAAATTGAGTTTGGGAAGCTAATGGCTCATTAGTCCAAATTTCCAGCAGAAAGAAACATGGACCGGGATCTAAGTCAGTGTTTTCAAAACTTTATTACACATTGGAATCACCTGAGGAGCTTTCAATCTTAAGTGAAATAAATCAGACACACAAGTTTAAATATCACACAGTTTCTCTTGTGTGAGAAACCCAAAGTGTACATAAGGAGTAAAATGAAGGACAGATATTGGGAAGTAGGAAGAACTTGTTCAAATGGGAAGGGCGACAAGGGGGGAGGGGGAAGGGAAAGAAGGGAAAAGGGATTTTAAAAAGAGAGAGAGAGTTGAAGAAAAACTGGAAACAGTGCTTTTGCAAAAGGGGAGGGCAAATAGTTGGAGGGAGGAGAGGGGAAGCAACAAACAATGAATAAAGATGTGCTATATACATGTACAAATCCCCCATGATGAATATGATCGTTATGTACTGCAAACATGTACCAATAAAAATTTTAAAATGCTGATATCTGGTTCCTAACCTGAGACAATATTATTTAATTAATATTGTTTACATCCATGGTATTGGGAGCTTTATAATTTTTCTAAATTATTTTAATGGGTAGTAATTCTGGAAACTACTGACATAAACAGAGAAATACAGATTAAAATAAAAACCTGTGACTAATATACAGAGAGACAATAATTAAAGCTATAAGAGTGTTGGCAATTACTTTGCAGGTAAATAGTATGATAGAGGGCAGAGCCTTGGAGGACTCCTGACCAGATATTGGCTATGAGACCATGATACAGTAGACAGCGGGAACTGAGGTTAATGATGCAGTGTCTTGCCACAGATACAATAAAACTATGAAAGCAATATCCAGCACCTCTATCATCAGTAACTATCACTTCTATGTGTCAACTACTCCATGCATTAATTACCATCATTATTAACATCAACATCATGAACAACAGCAGCATTACCAGCATCGCCAACAATATTATCCAACAGTCTCTGAACGATTATGATATTCAATGCATATGTACTGTGTCGGGCAATTTAAACACGTTATTTTACTTTTATCTTTACTTTTATCTTTGAAGTCCCCATTTTATAAATAATGAAAGTAAAGCTTAGAAAGAGAATAAGTAACTTTTCCCCATTACATATTTGCAGAACCAGAATTGAATCCAAAAATATCTGACTACAGAGCCTGAAATACATACTCTTGCTATGTTTCTACTGCTCCAGGTAATTATCATTACTAATGACAGAGAACAAATGCCATGAACTTTCTAAAGAACTTTGGTATCCCTCTTTCATTTGATTCATTTGGAGAGGACTTTATTGGCCTAGTTTTACAGATGAGAAAACTAACAGAAGAATTTACATGATTTCTTTAACGCAGTTTTATCATTGGAACCTAAATTAAGTTAGCACAGATTCATAGATTTTCTAACCTTTTCTTCTGAAAGATTTCTAAGACCCACCATCCCTCCCTGCTTGGATGAAATACTTTTCTTCCATGTTCCCATGGTCTTCTATGTTTTTCCTTGTCAGCAATTACCATACTGCATTGTAACTGGTTTATTAAATGTCTGTCTCATTATACTATGAGCTCAGTGAGGTCAAAATCTTGTCTCTCTTATTTGCTTTCACGTAACCCCAAGCCTTTGAACTAAACCTAGCATCCATTAGGTGTGCTATAAAAATTGGTTGAACTGCACTGAATTTATTAAAAATCTTATAGGTGGACTGTAGGAAATAAATACGGAGGACAGTAATCCCTATCTTCTTTCTCACCAAGCTTAAAACTGGCTGGTCATTCACTAATATATGTATTATAAGAATCATCTAAATGGTTACAAGATAGAATTGTAGAGTTTGTGTGTATAGCCACAGAATTTTCTAGTTTCTTTTCCACAAACATGAAAAAAAATCTCTCTTTTGAGCCTCAGACTAATGTAACAGCATAGCAAAAATTGATAAAATAATTACAAAACATGGATGAAAAATTAAAGATGATACAAATAAATATACAGATATATAGGCTCCTAAATTGGAAGACAATACTGTTAAGAGGTTCATACTACTCAATTGTAAAAATTCAATGCAAACTCTATCAAATCCCATTGACACTACCTTTACAGAAATAGAAAAATGTCCTAAAATCTATTTATAATCACAAAGGACCATGGATAGCCAAAATATTCTTGAGAAAGTAGAACAAAGCTAAATACATCATACTTCTTCATTTCAAAATATAGTATGAAGCTACAGTAATCAATACAATATGGAACTTGCATGAAGACAGATGAAGACAGACACATGGAACAATGGACCAGAAGAGAGAGCACAGCAGTAAATTGACATATATATTCTCAAGTGATCACTGACAATGATGCCAGGAACAAAAAACAGGAAAGTAGTTTCTTCAACAAGTGGTTTTGGGGAAATTGGATATCCACATGTAAAAGAACTAAATTAGACCCTTAATGCACACCATACACAAAAATCAACTCAAAATGTATTAATGATTTACACATAAAACTAGGAACTGTAAAATTCCTAGAAGAAAACGTAAGGAAAAACTCTTAATATTGGACTTAAAAATAATTTCATAACCCTTCTTCACTGTTGGTGGTAGTGTCGACTGGTACAGCCACTGTGGAAGTCAGTGTGGAGATTCCTCAGAAAACTAGGGTTGGAGGTCCCATTTGACCCAGCTATTCCCCTTCTGGGCATCTTCCCAGAAGAATTAAAAACATCGTACCACAGCGATATATGTGCACCCATGTTTATAGCAGCACAATTTGTAATAGCCAGATCTTGAAAACAACCCAAATGCCCATCAACTGAGGAATGGATAAGAAAGATGTGGTATTTTTATACAATGGAGTACTATTCAGCCATAAAGAAGGATAAACTGGAGACTTTTATAGGTAAATGGATGCAACTTGAGAAAATACTCATAAGTGAAATAAACCAGAAGCACATGTGTAAGCATCGTATTGTCTCTCTAGTATGAGAAACTGAAAGAGTAAATAAGATCCAAAATGTACAATAGACATGGTGAATCAAAAAGAAACTGGTCAAAAGGAAAGAGAGACTGGAATAGGGAAAAGAAAGAAGGGAAAGGGAAAAAAATTGTATATATATGTAAGATGGTTAAGATAGATACACTACCAATTTTACTTAGTTCATTGAAGAGTAAGGTTTGTGCCAATAATGTTTGGATAATTGAATGCTAATGTCTGGTATCCTGAATAACTAACTTAAAGATAGTAATACGTAATGTATTAACCATTGTTACCCTCCTATTATGTTGTTTTGAAAATTTGTTCTTCTTTTGATTTGTTTTGTTTTTTCTTCTCTTTAAAATTAAAAAAAATAATAATAATTTCATAAACATAATACCAAAAGTACAGGCAACAAAAGCAAAACTAATTAATTGGGACTGCATCAAATGAAAAAGTTATGAGCCTCAAAGGAAGCAACAATGAAAAAGCAACCTATAGAATGTGAGGAAATATTATGTGTAGGCCATATATCAGATATTGGTTAATTTCCAAAATATATAAGGAATTTTACAGTTCAATAGCACAAAACTAAGATACTAATTCAAAAGCCATCACATGATCCACCAATCCAACTTCAGAATATTTATACAGAAGGATTAAATTCAGGATCTTTAAGAGGTATTTGTACTCCCATGTTCATAGCAGCAGTATTCACAATAGTCACAAAGTGAAAGCAAACCAAATGTTCATCCACAGATGAATATTAAAAGAAAATGTGCAGTATCCTTACAATAGAATTTTCTGACACAAGCTACAGTGTGGACGAGGACATTATGCTGTTTGAAATAAGCCAGTAAGCAGACAAATATTACATAATCCCATTTACCTGAGGTATTTTAAATAGTCTAAATCACAGAACAAAACAGTGGAAAAGTAGCTGCCAGTGGTAGGAGAAGGGTGTATAAAGTTTCAATGGGTGTAAAATTTCAGTAATGTAAGTTGAGTCACTTCTAGAGATTTGCTGTAGGACACGGTGTCTACAGTTAATAATATCAAAATGTACACTTAAAAAGCTGTTAAGAGTATATCGTATGTTGAATGTTCTTATAATAAAACTAAAATGAAAAATAAAAACCACAAAACAAAGAGAAAATACTAAAGCAAAGCTAAGTGGCTTCTAAGTGGGAACTTTACTCCTTTCTTTATCACTTAATTTTGCTGAGAAAACAGAGAGGGAAAAAATGTCAAATTGATTCCTATTGTGAATTGAACCTAAACCAGAGCCTGGAAGTCCAATATTTTTGGATTTTACTAAATCTCAGCTGCGAACTTCTTTTCTAACTATGTGCATCTTTCTCCTCAAAGCACAGGGAACATTTATTTAAAAATGAGATAATGAAGGTCTTACTTGATTTTCAGGTCTTATTGCGTAGAAGATTAAAAATATACACAACGAAGACCCTGGCTTTGACATTATATGTGAGATACATAAATTGGTGAACAAAGTGAACCAAATTAGCTATTTAAGAATGATGTGAGAGGCTGGTGAGATGGCTCAGTGGCGTAAGTGCCTGCCTTGCAAGCGCGAGGGCCCAAGTTCGACTCCTGGATCCCACATACGAAAAAGGGGCCGGTGATATCGCTCAGCGGCACGGGTGCCTGTTGGCGCGCAAGGTCCTGAGGTCGACCCCCCGGTACCCACAAAAATTAAAATAAAAAAAAAAGAATGATATGAGAGCAATTTCATGAAGGTTCTAACAATATATGTAAATGTACTAGGACAGAGTCAAGCAGCGGAAAGATCAGAGATAGGACTAAAAGAAAACTTTTATGTAGGCAGAATCACAAGTAAAGAAAATAGGTTGGGCTACAGACAAAACTTATACTTTACCCAACCTACGACTTGCAGAACCAACCATTCTGAAATAATTGTAATGCTCTTTGAAGACTAATTTCAAAAAGAAGTGTGGAAGAGCAAATATGTTTTAGACTTAGTAGAAAATTAGTAAAATTAACAGTGCAATATGCCCAAATATCATCACTTGTGGACTTCTTTTTTTTTTTTTTTTTTTTTGTACTGGAAATCAAACTCAGGACCTTGGGCTTGCCATGCAGGTGCTGTGCCACTGAGCTATATCCCTGGGGGTTGTAGACTTCTGAACCAATATGATTTCAGAAAGCAAGCATTCAAATTCTGGCACTTGCTTTACTGGCTCACAGAAATTTTTCTGAATGTTTAATCCTATTCTTTGTTGCCAAGACACCCACCAGTCTGCAGTGGGCTTGGTTTATGCTAAGCAAAAGAAGAAAATGAACTGGAATTCTGCAAGAACCATTTTTAATATTGAAATTCTACATGCTGTGATACATACAAAAATAGGAATTTCTGCCCCTGTTTTTTTAGTTTTTGCAAAACAGGCCAATTCAGGAAACAAAAAAGCAAGGAAACAGCCATGGAATAAGAGAAAAGTCTGGAGCATAGCTTTCAAAGGACCCCAAGTAGGTATTTTGGCAGATAATTTCAAGGTTTTTGTATAAAAAGATAAATCGAAGTGATTTTCTATATGATCTGAGGTGCTCTCCAGAAGTTACCTGGAACAGAGACCTGGGATCAAAGGTACTTGCTTCCACTCACTTAAAGCAAATATAAAATGAATAGCAGGCAAAATGCAATTTGCAGAGCATCTTTCATCACCCATAAAAGGACAGTTGTTAGGTTCTTACTTTCCCTTTGAAAAGATCCAAAACTGAAATTTTTCATTCTATCTCAGTTACCCAGTCCCAGTTACAGGTTAGACTCGTCATTTTCATTAAAGTTGCGTGTCTCTTGAAATCATGAATTCAGACATTCTATCCTGCAGCTCAGTTTCCTGTTCTTCAGGTTTGTTCCTCACATAGCTTTGCTGCAATAGGACTTCTGTTTCATCAAGACTTCCTCTCCATTTTCTCTCCATTCCTCAGTTGCCTAATGCTTTGCTTTCTTCCCATTCCAATTATAGCTGATGGTTCATCATCTTATGAGTCTTTTAGAGATGTTAATGCTCATTTCCTTCCCTTCTTTTTTACTGCCAAAAATATACCAACATGGAACAACCATACCACCATTCACATATTCTTCATAAATTTACAAGAATATATAAAATCTTTAACAAGGCCCTGAATTACCAGTCACTGATATCCTTATTTCTGGCCAGCACCTTTTTCTAGCAACCAAGACCAGTTTCACTGGTTTTCAGAACTCGGTATACACGTTTCTTATTCAGAGTAGAGTTTTTTGAATTCTAATTTAAATTAGATCTCCTCACAATTTGTGATTGTAAATTTACTTTCATGTTTGCTTATTTAACATCAGTATTACCATGAGATTGCTTAATCCATGAGGATGGTGACTACTATATTATCACTGTATACACAGTACCTAGCACAATGGCTAGTATATGCCATGTAATTACAGATAGTTAATGAAAGAATTAATAACAGAACACTAGTGGAATTTTTAGTATTGATAGGATGTCCTTTATCAACTCAATTATTAAATATACCTCTAAAATTTTTTACCGACTCAATATGACATGATAAAAGATACAAGTGCTTTAAAAAGTGGAAATTTCTCAGTATTTACTTACTGCCAACCTAATAAATAAGATGTCACTAAAAAACTAATAAAAATTTTAAGGTGTTTTAATATGGTAACTAGTATCAAACTAAATATAAAAGTGAATATTTCTTCTACTAGGAATAACCAGAAGAAAAGCCATAGAAAAAATTCAAGTAGCAAGGAAAAAACACATAACAATTGAGTATAAATAACTTCAACTTACAGGTGTCAAAGCAAATGTGACTCTGGTGCTCTTCTCTGAAAGATGTTTTCCAGATGAAAACAATGAAAATGATAAATAGAAAAAATTACATCATCAATTGCACCTAAAAAACAAACACAACACTCAATTATAATTTATGAATATGATTTTTCAGTACAGAGTAAATTTGACCTGGTTGAATGAGGAAACCAAGAGTATAAGCAAGTCTCAGATCTATAGTAACATGAAAGGTTTTGTACAAAGCAGACATACATTCTTAGGAGTCTCTTAAAGATAGTGCCCATGAGCACTCTTAAAACTGTAGAATGGCAGAAGAATAGGGGCAAAACAAGAAAATATGCAGGCTTGTAATCTATCAATGGATACATGTGGTAAAGAGATCATTGGCAGTCAACACTGCACTATAATTACACGGAAGACTTTTAAGATACACACTCCATTGCTGGTCAGTCTTCCAGTAGTTCTCAACTGGATGTGGTACAACCTTCTATCACCTAGGGCATGATTTCTCAACCTAAACACTACTGGTATTTTGAAGTACTTAATTTCTTGTTGTAAGGGCTAACCTATGAACTGTAGGATTCTTAGCAGCATTCCTGGCCTCCCAGTTTGGATCATCAAAAATCTCAGATATTTCCAAATGTCCCTTAGCCAAATGCTCCAGAAACATGAAATGACCAGGATACACACACACATACATATATATGAAAGAGAAAGAAGAGAGAAGAGGAGGGGAAGGGAAGAGAAAAGAGAAGACAGAGAAGAAATCAGGAGAAAAGATATCAGAAGGAAAGAGAAGAGAAAATTTATTAGGAGAAGTAGATCATAAGATCATGAAGCTAAAACATCCCATAATAGGCAATCTGCAAGCTGGAGACCCTGTGATGCCAGTAGTATGGCTTAGTGTAAGTCCAAAAGCCTCAGAATCCAGGAAACCAATGGTGTAATTCTCAGTCTTGGCCCTATCCCCTGATAGTCAAGAGAAGTTGCTAACATAATTTCAAGAATCTAAAGACCAGACAGCCTGGATTTCTAATATTGAAGGGCAAGAGAAGAATGTGGCAGCTCTTGGAGAGAGAGAGAGAATTCACTTTTCCTCTGCCTTTTCATTCTACCTGGGCTCCCACTCTGTTGGATGGTGCCCAGTCACGCTGAAGGTGAATTTTCCCCACTCAGTCCACCAATTTATATGACAATCTTTACTGGAAAAATCTTCACAGATAACTAGGAAATAAAGGTTTACCAACTAGGTACCCTGTAATCCAGTCAAACTCGTGCCTAAAATAACCATAACAGTCCCTGAGTCAACAAAATAATACTGATTGACAACCATTAACAGAGAACATCTGTAAATAAATGGGTTTTTTGATTGACAAAATGATGGGAGGTTCTTAATGTCATTTAGTGAATAATATATATAATCAGTAGAGTGGTCTCTTTCTGAGTGCAAATTTCCAAGCTTAGCCAAGGATGGAGAAAGAGATTAAATTCAGATTAGTTTAGATTTTTTGATATCTAAAAATTGTACTTTTTATTAATGCCTAAAACTAACAAAAATGCTTTGAGGTCTGTCTAGTAGACTCAGGGGCGAGAAAGATACATCAAAAAAGTAGATGTGATGAAAATGCTGAAAAATAAAGAAAATTGGTCATTAAATTCATAAAGATCAATAAATTTGATAATTTAGTTTTTAAAAAGAATTCATATTATTTCAGAAAAATTATATACAAATATTAAGAGGACAAAACTTTGTAAAATTTGCTAATTTCAAAATCAAAGACTGAATCGATGTGCACATGCAAATGAATCACTTGTAAATGGAACTAATAGCATAGTTCAATCCTCCTGATTAAATACAATAAAATTCTCAAAGAAAGAAAGTGTGACCCAAGAATATTATGCCTATCCTAGCTAGCTATAAAACATAAAGATAACTGAGAATTATCATATTGCAGTGATACATGCATATCCATGTTTATAGCAGCACTATTCATAATAGGTAAAACTTGGCAGTGGCCTATATGTCAATCAACAGATGAATAGGTAAAGAAAATAAAAGTATATATAGAGAATGGAGTACTACTCAGCCACAAAGAAGGATAAATTTGAGTTATTTCCAATAAAATTGATGCATCTTCAGACCATAATGCTAAATAAAATAAATCAGACATGGAAGGATAAATACTGCATTTTTTGTTATATAAGAAACACCAGGGCCTGTGAGATGGCTCAGCATCGTACACGCCTGCCTGGCAAGTGTGAGGGCCTGAGTTCGACTCCCGGAACCCACATACAAAAAAAAGGGCCGGTGATATCGCTCAGCGGCACGGGTGCCTGCTGGCACGCGAGGTCCTGAGGTCGACCCCTGGTACCCACAAAAAAAGAAACACCAAATATAAATAATTTAAAATGAAAAATAGAAGATAGATAACAGGAAAAAGCTAGATAGTCTTTGTGGACATGACAAGGGAATCTATGAAAGAGAGAGATGGGGGAATGGATGGGAAGGGGAAGTAAAGAGGATCAAAATGCAAATATGTATATGCATCTACTTCCCAGGATGAATATATTACTATGTATTGTAAGCATATACTAATAAAAAACTACAAATACGTTCACTAACTCAGGATAGAGTAGATCAAGTAAATCTCAGAAAAGAAATGAGTTCCAAATCAAGGAAAACAAATAAGAACGGAGAATAAAAACAATGTGAATTGACATATACTGAGCATTAAATCCATTTAAACACAAAACTAAAGTTAATGATGGGAATCACAGAATACAAAAAACATATGGCTATATCAATATAGAAAAATTAGTGAACCAAAAATAGAAACTGGTGACATCAGTTTCACATCAGATGTGAAACTGGTTTCACATCAGATGGAGGGAATTGAGAAGCACTATTAATTGTCTATTAATATCTACTCTCTACTTCTTCTTTCCCAGAAAAATTCAACTTTTATTTGGGGAAGCAACATGAGCAACTAAAAGTTCAGTCCAGACTGGTTATATGAACAAGTCGCGGCAAATTAGATGTAAGTATATCTTGATATTTGACACTTTCGGAAAGCATTTTTACTTGGCACAGATGTGGTTGGCTGGTGTCTCAGTCCATTCAAGAAGCTATAACAAAATATCATAAACTCATTAGCTAAAAAAAAAAAAAATCGCAGAAGTTTATTTCTCACAGTTGTGGAGGCTGGAATGTCCAAATCTAGACAGATTCTGTGTCTGGTAAGGTACCATTTCATGGCTCACAGATAGCAGAACGGATGTTAGTCTCTCTTGGGGCCTTTTTTAATGTTTCTAATCTTAGAGCCCTTAGAGCTCTGCCCTCATGAAACAATTAGCTCCCACAGCCCATACCTCCTAGCACAATCATTTGTGAAGAGCCAAACCTTCAGATCAGAGCAGTTGTCTGTCACACCACTTTCTCCTTGTTCTTGTTTGAATGTGGACTTGGAGTGGAAGTTAAATATCATGATGTTGCAGGGATGCAGCTGAATGTCTACATGTTAAGGGCATGTAGTATGTAGGGTACAAAGATGAAAGAAACCTGAGTCCCTGGTGCCTATTCTGGGTTAACCAACTCCAGACTACCTACCCCTAAAATTCTAACTCCATATAGAATGAGCAAACTCTTGTACCTTTAAGCCCTCATTAGTAGGATATTTTGTTATTTGTAAACAATGCACTCTAAACAATACTGGGAGACTGGAGATATAGTATATGAGGAAGAGATACTTTTGATTGAAAGAATTTTGTATTATTATGCTCTGGCATGTCAATATATTACATTGTTTAATATTAATCTAGAAAATAGCAACCAAAATATATAATAATAAAGAATACAAAATATAAGTACCTAAAATATCCCCAGATAATGTCTTTTTTTTTTTGTGGGTACCGGGGGTCGACCTCAGGACCTCGCGTGCCAGCAGGTGCCCATGCCGCTGAGCGATATCACCGGCCCTTTTTTCATATGTGGGTTCCAGGAGTCGAATTCAGGCCCTCGCGCTTGCCAGGCAGGCACTTATGCCACTGAGCCATCTCACCGGCCCCCCAGATAATGTCTTAAAAAGAGGTTCATTATCTGACAAAAAAAATCTCAAAGCATAATTTTACTTGAATTTGTGAAACATTTAAAAAATTCGTCTGAGAAAATAAACATATGAAAGAGTCAACACAATTTTATAAAAAGAATAATTCAGTGTATGATACAATATTTGATACTAAAATGCACCCTTATAGTACAATCATTAGAATAATATAGATATATATTTATATAAAATTATAAATATCTCAGAAAAAGATCTTAATCTGTAGAAGAAAAAAATACATGATAGTTACCATGTCAAATCAATGAGGGAAAAAGGAATTCTTCAATACAGATGGCAGAAGAGTTGGTTGGCAACTTGGGATTTTTTTTTTTTTTTTTTTTTTTTTTTTTGTGGGTACCAGGGGTCGACCTCAGGACCTCGCATGCCAGCAGGCGCCCGTGCCGCTGAGCGATATCACCGGCCCCTTTTTCGTATGTGGGTTCCGGGAGTCGAACTCGGGCCCTCGCACTTGCCGGGCAGGTGCTTACGCCACTGAGCCATCTCACCGGCCCCAACTTGGGATTTTTAAAAATATGAGTTTATACTATCCTTTAAGATAATTCCAGATGGACTAAAAGTATTCATTACAGACTTCCATTTCTCATAAAATGGTGCATTCATTTTACCCACAGAATAAAACAAGAGTTTTTTTTTTTAAATGCATGGTTTCACTCTCAAGAAAGGAACAGATGTCAGAAGCAAAGAACAATAAACAAGAGGCTTACAATCTAATCTTTCAAAATACTCGAACATTAATCATTTCTTTATGATGAAATCCTTCAAGATTCTTTCTTGTAGATTTTTGAAATGTAAAATTTATTATATATAGTCACTCTACTGTACAACAGCATGCGAGGACTTCTTGCTCCTACCTAACTGTGACTTCGTACCCATTGATCAACCTCTCCTCATCCTTTTCTCCTCTCTACTCTCCTCAGCCTTTAAAAACCACCATTCTACCCTTGACTTCTAAGAGATTAACTTTTTTAGATTCTGCCTAACATCCTCCAGTGCAGGAGGATCTTATGTTAGTCCACTTAACATAATGATCTCCAATTCTGTCCATGTTGTTGAAAATGAGAAGGTTTCATTATTTTTATGGATAAATACTCCATTGTGTAGTTTTACTACCTTTCTTTATCCATTCATCTCTTGATGGACACTTGGGTTGTTTCCATATCTTAGCTATTGTGAATAGTATGGTAAAGAACATGGACATGCAGATGGTTTTTTGACGTACTGACTATTTTCTTTGGATGTATGTGCAAAAATGGATAGCTAGATCATAAGGTAGACATATTTTTCTTTATTTAAGAGCCTCCAAAATGTTCTTTGCAATGGCTTCACTAATTTACATTCCCACTAGCAGTGTACATTCCCTTTTATTAACATTCTCTTCAGCACTTATCTTCAGCCTTTCTGATAATAGCCATTCTTTCAAGGGTGAGGTGAGATTTTATTGTGGGCTTGGCTTGCAATTCCCTCCAAATTATTTTTTGAGGCAAAAATTAACTTAATACAAAATGTCAACTTGGATAATACAAGAAATAACCATACTTCAGCCTCATTTATAATATGGATGCAAAAATTATAAATAAAATATTAGCAAACAAATAAAACACACACTTTAAAATACAATGGCAAAGTGTGGTTTAATCTAGGATTGCAAACATTTTAATATTAGAAAATCTATGAATAATAATTTTAAGATTAAAAGGGAAGTATCAAATAACACTGATGCTGCAGTTTTTTATAAAATCTAAAGCCCACCTGTGGCAGACTACAAATATATTGAATATTCCTTCACCTGATACAAAGTTATTAATCCCAACACAACAGTACACTTCTTACCAGTAAAATATTCAAAACATTTCTTTTATAATTAGGAAAATGGCAAGAATCAGTATTGCCACTGCTTCTATTAAGCATGAATTAGAGATCTTAGTTGATACAAAAAGAGAAGGAAAATGGTTTGTATATTAAACATGAAAAGCCACAATTGTTGTCATTAATGGATGATAAAGTTATAAAAGACAACCTCTATATCATTTATCATGCTTGTTAATATACAAAAAATATTTTGAAGTTCACAGTTGTTTCCAAGTTAGTCAACAAATTCAAGAGAATTCTAATTAAATTTCCAAGAGAATGAAGAAAAATGAACAAGATGATTCTGAAATTCATTTGGAAACAACACAAGCCTAAAAATCATCAAGAAATTGTTAAAGAATAATAATAGAATACAATTGCTTTATAAGATATCAAGATTCATCATAAAGCTATGATAATTAACACAGTGGTTTTTGGGTCAAAAATAAATAAAATAATGGGATAGAATAAAAAGCTTAGAAAAAGACTGATTTTTATATTGTGTGTTAGTTTTCTATCACTGTAACAAATAACTGAGATAATCAACTTATAATGAGAGTCATCTAATTTTGGTTTAAAGTTTGAAAAGTTCCATTCCATGATCAGGTAGACTCATTGCTTTTAGGCCTGTGGTAGCCACGCTAGGTAGCAGTGACAGGGAATACATGGTGGAGTAAAACCACTCACTTCCCATCTAAGGAACAAAAGAGAAGCATAGGAAGGAGTTGGAGTCCCATAATCCTCTTCAGGGGATGCTTCCAACAAGCTACCATCCTGCACATAGGGCCCACTTCTTAAAGGTTCCACTGCATCCAACTAGTACCATGGTCTGGGGATTAGGCTTTTAACACATGGGCATTGAGGGAAGCATTTAAAATCCAAACTACAGCACATGTCAACTTGATATATAACAGAGGTATCATTACTACTAAGTGTGGGCAAGATGCACTGTACAATAAATGGTGGGGACAATTTGTTATTTATTTCAAAAAAGGCAACTGTATCCCACACAATATTCAAAAAATAATTTCATGTGATTCAAATATCTAAAGTTGAAAGTTCAAACTTGAAAATGTTTCGAGCACGGGAAATATTTTTACATAACTGAATTAAGACATTATTTTTTAACAAAGCATAAGATAACTGTAACAATAAAGGAGACAACAGCTAAATGTGCTATGTGAAAATTTAAAACTCGTATGTTTTAAAATGTTCAAAAAGACAAATCACAGATTTGCACTGGATATTTACTACAGATGTAAGACACAAATAATTTGCATCAAGAATATCTGCAGAACCAGGTGTGGTGGCACATGCCTGTAATCCCAGCACTGGGGAGGCTGAGGCAGGAGGACCGCCAAGAGTTCAAGGCCAGCCTGGACTACAAAGTGAGTTCAAGGCCAGCCTAAACTGCATAGTAAAACCTCAGCTTAAAAAAAAAAAAAGAATATCTAGAGAATTCAAAATCTCCTTAATATTAAAAGGCAAACAGCACAGTAAAAAATAAAAGTGATATGAACAGGCAATTCACAAAAAGAACTCCAAATTTATACAATCGTATGTGATAAAGTAGTAAAACATGGGGTTGGGGATCTAGCTCAGTGGCTCAGTGCCTGCCTGGTAAGCCTGAGGTCCTGAGTTCAATTCCTGGTACCCACACACAAATAAAAAAAGCAAAAAGTAATAATAATAAGATAAAGTAGTATAAACTTGAAATAAAGGAACATATCTGAATAAACTCTAGAAGTATAATGTTTAATTACAAAAAAGTAAATATGGTAAAATGATTAGCATCTGTTAAACCTGAGTAGTTGGTTCATAAGTGTTTACTATATTAAATTTACATACTTTTATTTTTGAAATATAATTTAAACTATATCAAATTTTTTAAACTTTAAATGATTGTGAGAAAATATAGGTGAATATTTTATGCTCTTGGGAGAAGCACAAGCCTTTTAAATATAAAAGCAGGGCCCCAGATTTTCTTCCAGCTTGAGTATGCCTCCTTTTTGTGTTCCCATGTTAATGCCAGGCAGTGGCTGCTGAGAAGAACTCAGACAACCACTACCAGTGTGGAGAAGAGCTCCTCTTTTCTCCTCTCTGCTTATTACCAGTGCTGGAAGAACTCACCAGCAGTCTGCAGTGCTTCCCAATCTCTGAGTGATTGTCCCAGGTAGGTCTACCAGCTCAGCCACAACTACATCCAGCAAACCGTGCCCCTGAACCTGGAATGTAGCATCGATCTTTATCCTCTTGCCATTTATATTTCTGCTACAATAAAGTCCCCTTGTAAGAACAGCTCTGTTGAAGTTTCATTTCAGACCATAAGGAGACATACAACCAAATTAGAATAAGGAAGACTATAGAGAAGTCCAAATAGTACATGAACACTAGCTACCCAATGTGTTATTGTTACAGCTGGGAACAAATTTCTTAGGATTGACTGCTGATAAACTTAACTTAGGAAAAGATGAAACTGAAGGACTAAAACACTTACTTACAGAGATACTGGGTAGTCAAGATGGAGTCCTGCAAGACTGGCCCATTGAAGACTGCTTTGGTTACTGGTGGAGATCAAATTTTGAACCTCCTCGGAGTTCATGTATTTCTGCACGTATTATAAAGCCAAGTAGTTTTTGGTTCATCTACCAGAGAAAGCTGTGTTTGTGGTCCCTAAAATTCACAAGGTGGTAACAGCAAAGTTCTTTGAGTTCTATGACAGTGCACCAGAATACAGACCCATCATTTCCAGTCTCCCTCAGCTGTTGAGTAGGTTCAATTTTACATACAACTAAATTCTTGCACAATGTTGAACAAAAAGAAGCTATCTCTTGGCAGTCATAAAGCATGTAGAAGAATAAACGTGTTAGAAAAGAGTTGTTTTTTTTTTTAATTTTCTGATCCCTAAATTGCCACCTAGTTCCTGTTGTTTAAATAATAAAATCATCAAAGCGTGGTAGTGTGCACCTGTAGTCTCAGCTATTAGGGACTTCAAGATTAGCCTAGGCAATATAGTGAAAGAGTCTCAAAAAATAAATACATCGTCACTGGTCATTTGAGAAATGCAAATTAAAACAGCATTGAGATTCCATCTCACTGCAGAAAGAATGACTATCATCAAGAAATCAACCAATAAGAAATGCTGATGAGAGTGTGGAGAAAAGAAACACTTCTCCACTGTTGGTGGACTGTAAATTGGTGCAACCAATGTGGAGATCAGTATGAAGATTCCTTAAAAAACTAAGACTAGAGGTTCCATTTGATCCAGCTATTCCCCTACTTGGTATCTTCACGAAAGAGTTAAAACATCATACCACAGCGATATATGCACAATCCATGTTTATACCAGCACAATTTCCCAATTTCCAATAGCCAAATCTTGGAAATGGTCCAAATGCCCATCAACAGATGTATGGATAAAGAAAATGTTTTTTTTTTCTTGGTACTGGGAATCGAACTCAGGATCTTGCGCTTGCCAGGCAGGTGTTTGTGCCGCTGAGCTACATCCCCGGCCAAAAATGTGTTTTTTATATACAATAGAGTACTACTCTGCCATAAAGAAGAATAAACTTGAGAGATTTTTGTGTAAATGAATGCACCTGAGACCATACTTTTAAGTGAAATAAATCGGCCACATATGTTTAAACATCACATTGTTTCTCTTGGTGAGAAACCAAAAGTGCAAATAAGGACCAAAATGGATGATAGATGTTGTGAAGTAGCAAGAAAATGTTCAAGGGGAACAAGGGGTAAGGGTAACAGGGAGGAGGGAGGGGGAAGAGAAGGAAGTGAAAAGGGAAAAAGAGAGAATGGAAAAAAATGGAAACAACGCTTTTGTAAATAAGGAGGGAAAGAAGGGGTAAAGGGAGAGGAATGGGGAAAAAAAGAATCAAGATATATTATGTACAGGAAAAAATTCCCTATGATGAATGTGATCATTATGTATAACAAAAGAGTACCAATAAAATTAATAAAAAAAAATGCATGAATAGAATAAGCAATATGAAGTAAAGTTAAGTAGTGATATAAATAAATGTGATATTTATTTACTCATATTTTTTGATTCCACTCATTCTTTTTGTACTTCAAGAAAATGAGGTTTCCATTCTTTATTTTAAATTTTTTCATTGAACATTTTTACATTTTTAAAATATTAAAACAAAACATAAATCACAATGGTAAAGGCTGATAAAGGTGGCTGCATATTCAAATTCTGATTATAAGCAACACATAAAACACTTTTATAACAAAATGGGAAATATTTGTAATGTGTATGTATGAATGAAAAGCATACATATAGGAAAGGTTGTGCGGGAAAAGGAAGCCTTCTATCTACATTGTTAGTGGGAATGTAAACCAGTACAACCACTATGGAAATCAGTACGGAGATTCCTCAAAAAACTAAAAATAAAAATTCCACTTGACTCAGCCATTCCACTTCTAGTTATCTTCGCAAAAAAGTTAATGATATCATATTACAATGATATATACATACTCGTGTAAATAGCAGCACAATTGGTAATAGCTAAATCTTGGAAGCACCAACATATAAATGGATAAAGAATGTAGAGTATTTATACCCAGTTCAAGTACTATTCTGCCATACAGAAGGATAAACTTGAGTCATTGGTAGGAAAATGGATGCACCTTGAGATCATAATGTTAAGTGAAATAAATCAGACACACAAGCGTGCATATTGCATTGTTTCTCTTATATGAGAAACCCAGGAATATAAATAAAGAGCAAAGTGATAAATAGGTAATAGGAATAAGGGAGATACTGTACATCTTTTGCAAAAGGGAAAGGGACCAAGAGATGAGGGGGGAGGAAAAAGGGGAAGGGGATGAAAACAGAATTAAAATGAGTTATGTACATGTACCAACTCCCCACAAGAAATGTAATCATTATGTACTGGAAACATGGAATAATAAAAAGTAAATGTCCCATTTTGAAAAAAAGGAAAACATACATATGATCAGTATTGTTAATGTATAAAGACACTTTCATTGAGCTCATTGATGAAGCACCCCTGGGTTTGAGCCTCAGTACTACTACAAAGAAAGCACTCTCAAAACTTCATCACCTGCTGAACAATATTAATAGACAAGAATACATATATTGATGAGTATGTAGGGATTGTAGCATTTTTATCAACTGCTAGAAGGATTTTAAAGAACTTAACTTTTATGAATAACAACTATTTAAAAGAGCATTAAATTGTCAATACTAGACATTAACCTGATAAAAAACGGTGATCTCTATGGAGTGAGATGACAGAAGTAACATAATTTTTATTTTTAACACTTCTCTATTTTTGTGCTTAATTTGTGTTGTTTCCATAACTTAAAGTTATAGTTACTCTTTAATTTAAATATTTCAATGAGAATGCCACTCTGAAAGATATCATTCTAGGTAAATTACAAACATGGGCACAAAATTTGATATACTATATGGTCTTTATAAATTTTACAAAACTTCAATATAGAAACAACCTAAATATTAAAATTTAAAGAGAAGACTAAATATATTGTGCTACACAGAAATAATGGAATAATATACTAATATTAAAAATATGTTTTTAAATATAATCAGCAAGGAAACATTAGGTGATAGTAAGAAAAAAGGGTACCTAGCTCAGGGATGCCATTTAGTGTCAAGTTCATGGAAAGGGTTTTGCAAAGCAATCTAAGCTAAGGTGGAGACAAATGATTTCCATGATATTAAGGTCATTTTTATATTATTAAGGGAGCAATTAATCCTCTATGAAGATCCAGTCAATGATTTTGGCAGGAAACAAATTATCCCTGTGAGAGATGTACTTTTCCTTTTTCTTTTTTATTTTGTTGCTTCCAAGAATATAAAAATATCAAATAGCAGAGTGCAACCTAAAGTGGAAGATCACCCTGACATTATTCCTCCCCCATATCCACCCCTAAATATAGGATGAAGGGCTCCTCACCCTCTCAGGCAGGAAGAACAGTTTCAACTGACAACTCAGGCTAGAGACTAATTATTTACATGAAAAGAGACAGAGACAGAGATGGCCATTGATCTACAATTTACAGACAGTTGATGAAGGGTTAACAAGCCCAGATGAAATAGGGGAAATCGACACTGAAGAAGGAAAGAAAGAAGTTTAAAGTCAAGTAGAATGAAGAGAAAAGGAAACAGAATAACATGAGGAAAACGAAGAGAAGGTCACCTTCACAAGGCTAGATGAAAAAATGCTCATGGGACAATCTGTAAGTGTGGCCAACATATATTCAGTAAGGAAACAGGAGAAGAGAGAAAAATCAGGATTAACTAACCAATTTTAAAAGTACTGTATATTTTATCAACATTCAGTGCAGTTTGGATTCATCACCAGAGGACTTGAGAAAAGAGCTGCTCAAACTCTTTCTGGGATGTCAGCTTGGGAGGGTCACAAGATAATAACTGCTATAAGAAGGAGAATAATTATTTCCATTTCCAAAATAATGCAGGGACTGGTCCATGAGGGTCAGAGGACATATGCCAAAGAAGTAATAATTCAGGCAGAAAATTTTCTATTCATTTCCTCTTCCCCCCAAAATATCTAAAGATATATTATATGGACCAAAAAATAAGAAACTTATCCTAGAGTATATATACACATAAATATATATTCCAAGAATGTTATATCTAAAAGTATGCATAGAGAAAGAAAAAAAGGAAATTCCATTAAATATTTTCAATGTTTTCCTGGGATTCAGAATTACAGGTGATTCTTATTTTCTTATGTAGCATGAGAATTTTTAAAATATTTGCCAATACATTTTTCTCTCAATAATTTTTGTCCTGTAATACATTATTACATAATTAAAATTTGACTCTCAGAATAACAAATCAAAACCTCAGTGACATATCATTTCATCTGAATTACAAGTATGACTATTATCAAAAAGACAAAGAAAATATTAAATGCTGACTAAGGTGTCAAGAAATAAGAGCACTTATACACTGTTTTTAGGAATGTGAATTAGTACAGCCATTATGGTAAACAGTATCAAGGTCCTCAAGAAACCTAGAAATGGAACTACCATATGGTTGAGCAATATCTCTACTGGGTATATATCTAAAGGAATTAAAATCAGTACGTCAAAAAGATATATTCACTCCCTTGTTTATTGCATCACTATTCACAATAGTCAAGTTATGGAATCAACTTAAGTGTCCGTGGACAGATGCATGAAGGAAGAAAACTTAGTACAGATAGGCAATGGAATATTATTCATCTACAAAAAGAATGGATTTCTGCCTTTTTCAGTAACAGAGATTGAACTAGAGGACATTATGCTAGCTGAAATAAGTCAGGCACAAATAAATAACTCATTTTCTCACTCATATGTTGTAATAGTCAGCTTTTCATCACTGGGACACTGTAAAGGAGGAGATATTTAAATTTGCTCATGGTTTCAAGGGACTCAGTCTGTGGTTGGCTGGCTCCAAGGTATAAACATCAGGGAAGAAGGTCTCGGCAGAACAAAAATCCAGCCAAGAAGAAAAGCAAGGGAGCAGTGCCATTAAGCAAAGGGGCTAGGGACCATATATAGTACTGAAGGTTACACCTCTATGACACATTCAAAAGTGTGCTTTACTAATCTCCCAGCCATTTTTCAATCCAGTCAAGTTGACATATTATGATTAATGATCACAATTAACCCTTTATCAACTTGACACAACATGTTTCCTTAAAATATACTTAATCTCGGGCCGGCGAGATGGCTCAGCGGCGTAAGCGCCTGCCCGGCAAGTGCGAGGGCCCGAGTTCGACTCCCGGTACCCACATACAAAAAAAGGGCCGGTGATATCGCTCAGCGGCATGGGCACCTGCTGGCATGCGAGGTCGACCCCGGTACACACACACAAAAAAAATATATATATACTTAATCTCTAAGTAAACATAATAATACAATAATTCTGCCAAACAGGAAGCAAAAATCTTGCATACAAGTGGAAATGCACTAATTCCCTCCCAAAAGTCTCAACAGTTCCAACATTTTTCGAAAGCCCAAGTCAAAATCTTTTCTGAAACTCAAGGCAAATTCTAGTTACAAAGCCTTGTAAAAAAAAAAAAAAAAAGGTTATGTAATCACAGGGTACAATGGCCCAAGGCAAACATTCCTATTCCAAAAGCGAGGAATAGAGTGATTGGAAAACATAGAACTACTACAACCCAAAACCCAGCAAGGCAGAATTAAATCCTATAGCTCCAAATGTGGCATACAAGACACATGGTGGTGAGATGTTCATTTCAGATGGCTTGGGTGACTCCACCTCTATGGCTTTACTGGTGGCAACTCACATGCCCTCTCCCTTGGGCTTGCCCAGCTCACAGACATTCCATGTTCCTGACATCTCTAACTCCTTGGAATCACCATTATATCTTCTGCTTCACTCTCAGAGCTTCATACACTGCCCTCTTAAGGGCTCCTTGTTTAGCCTATTAGAGGTCTCTTTGAAATCTGGATGGAAGCTTCCACGATCCAACGACCCTCTTATTCTGCTTGCTGGTAAAACCAGCATCGCAGGGATGATGCCTTGAGACTACAATGAGTGGGGTCTTGTTGATTCCTGAAATACCTTCAGGCTTCTTTTTTTTTCCCCTGTATACAATGCTTGGTTTCCTTTTAATGTCATTAATCTCTTCAGCAGCCACATCTTTATTGACCCCAACTTTACACATGGCTCCTTCTGAGCCACAAATTAATTTTTCAAAATTTTCTGCTTTGATTTTATCCCCAATTCTCCTATAAATTTGGCTGAAAGTAGCCAGAAGTACCATGCCATGGCCTGAATGTTGGGTTGCCTTGAAGTTTTCTCCTCCAGAATTATTAGTCAATGTCCCTTAAACTCAGCCTTCCACAAAGTCTCAGGATATGGGCAAAACCTAGACAAATTTTTTGCCAGAGTGTAATGTTCATGGCCTCTAGTCCAACTCCCCAAAGAATCCTAATTCCCACCTGAAACCCCCCGAGCCTGACTTTTACTGTCCGCGTTTCTATCACCATTCTGGTCATTCGAGATCTAACCAGAACTGCCCAACAAGCTTTGCTTACTACAGTCTTAGGCTTCTCTAGCCCACATCTCTAAGCCTTCCCAAACTCTCCTGCAAACCAGTTCTAAAGGCTTGTGAACCACATAGTCAATATAGTTACAGCAGTGGCCCTGCTCCTGTTACAAATTTCCTTTATGAGTCAGCTTGCTTGATGCTGGGACACAATACCTGATGCTCATAATTTTAAGGAAGAGAGGTTTAATTTGACTTATGGTTTCAAGCCAATCACTCAATGTGATTGTCACTCAATGTGTCTCTGTCTCTCCAAGGCAGAGACATCAGGGCAGAAGGCCATAGAAAAAAAAAAGATGATTAGTTTATGGCAATCAGGAAGCAGAGCATGGGACCAACATCAGAAATGAATGGGGCCAAGGACCATATAACAGTACCCAAAGTCATGCTTCCATGGTCCCCCCAGATATATCTAAAAGTGTGCTTTACTAATGTGCTTGACCTTTCTTAATCAGAGTAAGTTGACATATAATGATTAATAGTCACATATGTGGAAGCTAAACCTTTATCTCAAAGAAAGAGAGAATAGAATAGTGGTTATGAGATCATGGAAGGGGTATGGAGAGGGGGCCAATGAAGAGAGAATGGTTCAGGTGGGCAGGGGTAGAATTGGATGTTAGAAATAATTTCTAATATTTTGTAGCACAGTAAGATAACTATGATTGGAAATTAAGTGAAGTTTCAAATAAACTAGTAGAGAGTATTTTGAATGCTCCCAACAGAAGGATATTATAGATGTCTAAGGTGATAGATATGCCAGTTATCCTGATCTGATAATTATATATTTTATGTATGTATTTAAATTTGCATTGTATCCCATAAATATATATAATTTATATATGTCAATTAAAATTGGAAATATATTTTTTGAAAAAATTGATCATAACACTGAAGCTTATTGCCCCAGGGAAGAAAGGACAGATAATAATCCAGAATAACAAATAATCATTTTTTTTACATTTGAGTTTCAGAAAAATATCACAAAGTCCTTAGCTAGGAGAGTCTGAAAGCCATAGAAACTTCATTTGCTAGAGTGAGGCAATGAGAGAGAAAAAGTGTTTCAGAATTCTAAAATCTTGCCTTTGCATATGAAGAGCAAAAGCTCTTAGACCTAGGGTTTACATCATGAATCATCTCATAGAAAAAATTGTAATATATGAGCAGATTTCAAGCTACAATAAAGAACAGAGAAGGATCTTTTCTGTACTGAGGGAGAAGTACGGAGAAGATTGAGAGATGAAAGCAAGAGACTATAAATGCTAGTATGCAGCCATGCTTCCTAATATTCTCTCCAGGTCTAAAGCCATGGAAATGAAAAAGAAGACTGCAAAAGTTTCAGGTACATTGAAAATTCTAAATATGCTCCAATTTCCAGCTGCATCTTTTAGAAGAGGCAGACTTTAGGAGATCTTTAGGTGACCAAAAAATGGCAGTGTAGCCTGTTTCTGCAGAGAGGGATTGATATATCACCAGTTATCCCTACATGTCCCTTGGCTTCCAGAGTACATGCAGGACATTGTAAATGTTCCAAGATGTTTGAATGGAGAAAGGAAATGGCTAAGAATTGAGAAACAGTTTGAATGCCAATGCACCATCATAGCACAGTGAAAGCAAACTGAGTACAATATGCAAACTGGACAGTCAAAGCCTGAATTTGTTAAACTTGATGGTTTCAGCAATGCTGCTTATCTATTTGGGTTTAAAGGAGACTCATTTAATATGAAATTACTACCTACCTTTGCAGTGCAGGCTTCCTATCTCTGCACTTATTCCACCTCCAAACCCTTAATAGGCATTGTCCATACCAAGGATGTTATATAGATATGAACATTGGCACTGAATACTGACAAGCTGATACCCAAGATCAAGGTAGATAAGCTACATTCATCTTAATGGAAGTCAATAAGAATAGAAGTTTTTCACTTAGACCCAAAGGAATGTAGAACACCCATCAAGGAAGAAGGAAGAGTTCAGTACAGAGAATCATAAGGGACTGAGTTCAAAACCAGAAATATGTAGTGTTGTGTTTTTTGGCTTAAGATTACTATATAAAGCGGAAATTCAGGTTAACTGCTAGGTGAATTTCACTTGTTGAAAAGATAAAGAACTTTGCACTCTTGTACATCTGAGTTTGTGACTGTAAGATTTTCTACTTACCATATTTCATTAAAATTTCTAGAATTTTCTAAGTGTACTGTATATTTGTATTTATCTAAACCAAAACCAAACAAACTTTAAAATAAAGTGATATTCATTTTCAAAGATGCACACTAATGTATGTTACATTGAAAAGTTTGGCACTGGTATAAAGTCTGAATTTATATCTAGAAGTGGAGAAAGTCCTACATTGGAACATAAAGTGTGCAAGTTAGAAGCTGATAAAGACTTGCTAAACACATTTTAAATCTATATACTTGAAATCTGTTAGAAACTATTAAAATCTATAGGTAAATGTTTGGACAGTGAATCTTTTCCCTCAGAAATAGTGAGAATTCTTCATTTCAAATAGGTTGTTGACACTTTATAAATACTTTGGTAAACATATAAAAAAAATTCTATGGGAGCAAATGCAAGGGAGCCATTAATTCCTTTGAAAGGTCTATAAATCTCTTACAAGTTGAATGTGCAGACCTAAACATATAAAAAGATGACAGTGAACAATGCTTTTCCTTTTGTTTGACAAATCCCCATATTGGACAAGTGACAGAAGACAAGGTCAAGAGGATGTAATGGGATATGTATTGCTGCACTAGGATATGTGTGATGTCACTGAGGACAGAGAAGAATAAAACTTTTCCTGTCATTGGACTCAATCCAGTGATGCCAAACTCTTAGGACCCTGGCTTATGTGGGCCACAGACATGTTTATTTTGATTTATAATTTTCTTTTTAAATATATTTAAATGCCCTTAAATTCATAATATTCTCTCCACTTCTTTCACTGCTGGATAAAATATTCTCTTCTGGAAAATCAGTATCATGCAACAATAAACAATAGAGACTCTAAAATTCATAGTACTTAAGTTGAAATGGAAGATTCATCACTTACTAGGTAAGAGAAAATGGCTTAATCTCCCTGTGCCTTGGGTTTCTCATCTCTAAAATGGGGATAATGATAGTAGAGCTGTGGTGAGAATTAAATGAGGTAAAACTGGTAAAGCAGTTAGAATAATGCCCGACAAACAGAAAGCACTGTGTAAAGGCTGTTAAATAAATATTGGCTTATCCCCAGTGTAATTATGTTCCCTCCCTGGCTCCTACAAGCCTCTGGATTCATACATGTGGCTTTTGTCCCCAAGAAAGCCTCCATTTGGATGACTCTTTCTACATGGTGTAAAATAGGGGAATTCCAAAAGCTTTTATTCTTACACACGTCTCCCTTATGTGTCCCATATGACTGACTCATTATCATCATCATAAAAATCTTATGAAATGAATAAACTCTGGAGGTAGTAAGGAACACAAGATGCAGTCCCCCTCTTTAAAGGGATTACTCCCCGGTGAGAGAAGGCAGAATTATACTAGTATATATCAAGTGCAGTACATATGCTAAATGCTAGGTGACTGAACACTGCTGGAGAATATAGTGATCACAGAGGGATGTAGTGGACTGAGCAGGGTCTATGAAGTATTTGGAACTTGAGCTACTTCTTGAAAGATCCCTGAGGGCAAAATCCAGAGGCAAGACTATATCTAAAATCTTGAGCGATTACACACAATTTAATTTGAGTAGAAAGTTGGTTATGTATCAGAAATTATAGGACACAAGTAAAGGTCCATAAATAAAGACTGCATTGTGGAAAGCAGTGAACATCAAATGAGTTGCACTAGATTTTATCCTGAAAATAGTAGGAAGTCAATGAAGATTTCAGGGCTGGGGGAGGTTAGGGGGATAGAGTGAATCATTTTGCAAGAAAATACTTTATGAAGATTTATTTGTTAAAAAGGGTGGAGGATAGATAGGGCCAGTGGATAGCAGCACAGTTAGGACTCCAGAGAGGAAACACCAGACAAGTTGAGACACTGTGGCAATAAACATTCGGAGACTAAGTTGCTGTATGTCTAGATCAGGGTGAGATTATGAACTTGGAACAGAAAAGAGGCAAGTCCAAAGACATTAGGAAATGAAGCCTCTGAATTGTTTTTATACAATTAATTCTCTTCACACATCAAAATGAAGAGTTGCTCTTCTAGAACTCTATTCTCTCATAGCCGTATATACATTTATTCATATTGCAGTACACAAAAATGTGCAGTTAACATCTCTGTTTCTTCTTAACCCAAAAGCTCCTCCAGATTATGTGGGTCTGTCTTCTTAATTTAAAAGCTCCTGAAGATTATGGGATTTGTCTAGTTTTTATTTGGTTTTGGTTTTGGTTATTTGTCTCTTTAGATCTATCACATGTCTAATATGTATTAAACATGTATTAAAGTTTTAAAAAGTGTAAAACTGAACCAGAGGTCAATAAGACAAAGGTAACTTTTGGTGAATAGAGGAAGAAGTAGCTTTTGAGGTTGTTTTGTACTTGGAAGATTAAGAGAATAGGATGAAATGAAACTCTCTCTCTCTCTTGCTCTCTCTCTCTCTCTTCCTATCCTCTACCTTAATCTCTTACCAGGTAAAGTTGTTATTTTGCAAGGATAACAAAGCTGTACATAGTTTAATTATTCTATACACATTTATTAAAAACTATAAAGAATAGAGCTTCATGGGAAATGGAACAGAGAAGCAATCAGTTTGAGCTTAAATTATAGGAGATAGGGCCGGTGAGATGGCTCAGCAGCGTAAGCGCCTGCCTTGCAAGCGCAAGGGCCCAAGTTCGACTCCCGGATCCCACATACGAAAAAGGGGCCAGTGATATCGCTCAGCGGCAGGGGCGCCTGCTGGCGCACGAGGTCCTGAGGTCGACCCCCCCGGTACCCACAAAAAAAAATTATAGGAGATAATAAAGCATCTGGGTAATCTAGTGTATAAAATAGGTGCAATGAGTTAGGGTAGCATATATGAGATACATAAAGAGCAAGGAAAGGTTTTAGAAAACAAAAGCATCCTTTGGCCAATATAACAATCAGATTAATGTCATGATAACTATAAACTTTGGATTTGACCTTCCACTGTCCCGGCAAAGATGAAGTCACACACTACTAAAGAAAAATTAAAAGGAGCAATTTCACATATAGTCATATTACCTTTGGGTTAACATGGTATTTCTGTGGGCCACAACTGTACTTCCATGTCCATAGGCACAAGGGCACTGCTTATCTTAGGGACTATCTTTTGAACAGTTAAATAATGCAGAAAACTCTCTTATCTCTTGGAGGTGGATGGATTTCAGGATTAAAGGAGCTTATGAAACTTGACAATTTCCCCGTTGCAAGGCATGTCCTTTTTACTGAAATGCTGGAGAGGTACCTGCTTCTTTTCATCCTGAGATAACCATGAAATGGTTTGGCTGATGTTTAATTCTCTGGCAGTGATATAACATACCAGTATGGTCAAACAAATAATCATCATCAGGGAGGCACGGATCTTACTTAGGCTGAGGTATGCATGTTTGCTTAATAAGTGTTTCTTAAATTAAACTGCATTTCACTTGCAGTGATGATGAATTTTCTTTGATTTACCACATGTAATGAAAAGCCACCCACTAGTGACATTTCCAGTCAAAGTGTAGGTATATTCTGTGGCCAGAAAATAGAGCAAGTAAATTTAACAAAACTAAGGAAACAGAGTGAGGAACTAGAAATTTCATGGGCTTTAGAGTAAGACATACATGGATTTAAGTATTGGCTTTGATATTTCCTAGCTTTATGAACTTGGGCAATTTTATTAACTTCTCTGAGTTTCCTTTATGGGAAAAAATGGTCTGTTTCATCCACCAGTCCCTGAAGATCCAGTGCTGCATCTTCAAAATGAAGATTATAAAAATGTTATTACCTAGTGTCATTATTAGCATTAAATGGCATAATCTACAATCATCAGGAAAATGCATATGAGAATCAGACAAACAGTATTAGCTTCATGAATTTCAGTGCCTTAACTGAGTAAATCACTGTATTATTACAGCTAGTCTGGTGTGATAGAATAATGCCCCCCTTCCAAAGATATCCATATCTTAATCCCTATAAATTTACTACCTTACATAGATAAAAGGGATTTCCCCAATGTGATTAAGTTAAAGATCTTGAGAAGGGTAAATCACTCCACATTATTCAGGTAGGCACCATGCAATTACAAGGGTCCTTATGATAGAGTGGCAAGAGTGTTATATTAGTCAGCTTTCCTGTTACTTGGACGAAATACCTGACACCTGAAATTTAAAGGAGGAGTTTATTTTGGTTTATGGTTTCCTGAGGATTCGGTCCATGGTTCGTTGGCTCCAAGGCAGAAGTGGCATGGCAGAAGATAGTTGCTCACCCCTTGGCAACCAGCAAGCAGAGCGAGGAGAGAGGAACTGGACACAAGAATATAGACATCAAGGTCATGCCTCCAGTGACCTACCTCTTCCAACCAGGCCCCACGTCCTCACAATATATGAACTACTGAACTCATCAGTGGGCGAACCACTGATGGATGTAGCCCTCCTGTCATGATCCAATTAACTTCCAATTATTTGAGACTTTGGGAGGATGCTTTAAACCATAACAAAAGTCAAAGCAGAAAAAAAGAGATATAATGACAGAAACAGAACTCGAAGTGATGTGTTTTAAAGATGGAGGAGGGAAGCAAAAGTGAAGGAATGCAGGTGACCTCTAGAAACAAAGAAGACAAGGAAACAAATTCTCCCCTAGAGTCTTCAAAAGAGATGTATTCCAGGGAATACTGGACTTGAAGACTTCCTACTTCCAGGAATGTAGGATAACAAATTAGTTTAGCATAAGCCACTAAATTTGTATTAATTCATTATAGTGGCAATAAGAAATTAATAAATCCAGATTTGATAAAACAATATACTGTGTGCTTTCATCCTCCAAAAAAATAAGCATTTTGGTTGGGATCATCAAATACTGCTGTAGCTGGGCACCATAGCAATCATTGTTTAAAATAACCCCAAACCATCCAGAATTCCTTCTCTAAATCACAGTGTCACTCAGAACACAGGCCCTTGATTGTTGTCACTGGTAACATTTCTTAAAACATGTTCTAGAATTGTTAATATGGGCTAAAAGAAGTTTGCATTGATACTTGTGACCAGCCTCATGCATAATTCTCACTCTGGGGCTGCAAAAGATAGCAGGAAAGATTATCATTGCTCCTTTTAACTTTTATGGGAAAAAATGGTCTGCTTCATCCACCTGTCCCTAAGGCATGGTTCCAATTAACTGAATGATTGGTGCTGTTCTTATAAGTAACATAAGCTTCTGGTTTCTGCTCAACAGAATTAGGTTGCAGCTGCCGTTCAGGTGACACGGGCACCATTACAGCTCTGCGAGTGTGAGATTTATACTACTTTGGTGTGAGACAGAGAAACTGTAGATCTGAGATACTATACAAATATGCTTGGGTAAGTTGCTTGCCATTGTCTTAGATCCTGTGCATAAATACCCTAGAAAATGAGGCATATTTGAATGTTTACTTTTACTAGACTAGGAATGTGCTACTTTCGATTTTGTAAAACCACTGAAGCAGTTTGCTCAATACTGAATCAATGCTAAATTACTTCCAAAAAAAGACTACCTTACCATTTAATGCATTTTAACTCTAAAGGATGGTTGAGAATTCTGTTCCTTCTGTCATTTATTGCATTTTTTAGAAATATAGCATACCATGGAAAAATCACTATGGACACAGTGTTTACATTCTCCTGCCAGTATCAATATATTCAGCTTTAGTTTTTTAAAAATAGTGAGCTTCTGTATGTTGGAAATAAAACCATAGTGACAAAGTTATTGGGGAAAAATAACAGATATACCCCCAAAAGACCAAACTTTGTACATCCCATATATATTGCTTATGGAAATTATAGATGTCTAATAATCAGAAACATATAAAGTTCATCCAACTAACATTAAAAGCTAAGCTCATATATAGGAGCTCAGTACAATGCCTGGAATATGCTCATGCATTTCATTCATTCCTCCATTCAACAAGAATTTATTGAGCACCTACGTTTTACTAAGTGTATACTGATGAGTGATGGGAATATAGAAGTATCATCACCCTCGTGGATCTTAAATTCTAACAAATGGTACATAGTAGGCATGCATTAAATGTATAATAAATGAATAAATCTATTCATTCACCAATATTTAAAAGTTTAACTATTTTATGTTTATGTATTTGTGATCATATGATGTTTAGAACTAATAAGGGGGAGAGGACACCACAGGGGGATGAATATCCTATGTCTAATCGCCCATACCTGTGGCACTGACAACTCATTCTAAAGACTGTGATCATCAATGATGGTCATTGCATTGTTATTAAGGCAAGATAATGGACTCAGATATCTAAACCAGAGTTGGGAAGAAAAATGGTTCTAAGTAGACTTAAATTAATTTAAATATTTCAAAGTTCGTAAATACTATTTAGTGAATTAGTGAGTAGTTTCTAAAGAACTCAGAATGCAGAGTCACTTAACCTGGATTTGAATCTCAGATATGTCATGTGGTTTTGAGTAACTCTCTAAACATCAGCCTAATATTAAAGATGAAGATAAAAATACTTGCCTAGAAGGATTCTGAGGACTAAAGGAGATAATTCAAGTAAATCACATATTTCACATCCCAACACAAAATTCTCATTAAAAATAATAATTGTACTACTACCAGTAGTAGTTGTGGTTTGTGTTTGTCAGCTTTCCATCACTGTAGCAAAACACCTGAGATAATCAATTTAAGAAGGGAAAGGTCATAGTTTTAGCTCAGTCCATGTACCCTTGGCTGTGTTGCCTCGGGCCTCTGGCAGTCCAGTACACTATGACTGGAACATGTGTTAGAGAAGGTCTGTTCACTTCATGGTGTCTGGGAAGCAAAGAGAGAGATAAAGGAAAGACTTATGTTCTGGATATCTCCTTCAAGGGCATGCCTCTAATGGCCTAACTTCCTCCAAAGTAGGTCCCACCTCTTATAGGTTCCACCACTTTCCAATAGTGCCACAGGTTGGGGATCAAGCCTTTAACACATGAGTCTTTGGTGACATTTCAGATCCAAACTACAGCATTGTTGTTGTTATGGGTTTTAATGTTTTTATGTTGATTTTTCACAGATTCATTCAAATAAAATATGTGGTGTATACTGGGTACCTCTACCTCATGGGCTTTCATATATAACCACAAAAGAAAATGTGTCACAGAGAAGAAAACATGATCTTGGCTCTCTTTTCTGATCCAGGGGTCCTCTCCATGGTGTTTTTTTGCCTCTTTAGTTTAAGCACCATCTCACACACACACACACACATTGAAGAATTAAGCTAGAAAATAAGAATTAAGTTAGAGATGCTATGCCAGCTATGAAGGAGTGACAGCTTCTGCTGGGGATAATTTGTTGAGAAGGACCCTGATTGCATTGGGAATCCACACATAAAACTGGCATGATTGATTAGTAATGTTTGTTGAGGGCTTGGATTAGTAAGTGACAGCATGCATGCAGTGCTGTCAAGAAAGAATAGGTCATTAACATTTCAGTATAATTTCATATCCTTTTCAAAATTGTTTGCTAAACATACATGCCTTTTAAGCTTTAGTTCCTATTGTGGAATAAAAGTCTAAGGTTCTTGTTAAATAAATTTCTTGCAATAGGAAGAAAGTAAGATAAAGATTTGGTTGTGAGGGTATCAGAATTGTATAATATGACTTAATGACCTTCTTTGGTACTGTATAAGTTGGGCTTTGTGTAATTCTAAAAATTTGTGCTAGACAAATGTAAGACCACATATCTCTTTTAATAAATGTTCCACAAATGACATATCAGAGATAACATTGTACATTCACATAATTAAATTCTAACTGCAATTTCAAATGAAAAAATTATTGCTACATGCAATAATGTAAATATTTTCTCAGTTACTTTCCCGAGGAAAAAAGGTCAGCTTCAAAAATGTACCTGTTACTTGAATATATATATATGTGTGTGTGTGTGTGTATCTGAATTGATAAAAATGCAAAACTACTTTATAAAGCAGTTCTCAAATTTGATTTTACAGCAAAATCACCTGGAGAGCTTACTAAAACACAGTTTTCTCATCTCTATCACCAAGACTTCTAATTCAGTAGGTCTGGGGTAAGGCCTGAGAGTTTACATTGCTAACAAGTTTCCAGGTCATCAGCAAGCTGATGCCATTGGGTCAGAGTCTACACTTTGAAAACATGACGATAGAAATAAGAATAGCAGTTACCTCTATTGTGTGTGCCTGAGTTTAGGGGTAATGATAGGGAAATAACACAAAGGAACTTTCCGGGTTGGTGAAAAAGTATATTTTGACTAGGGTGGTCATCTTATAAATATATACATAGGTATATATTATCCAGGTGTACCCTTCAGCTTTTTGGCTTATACTGCATATAAATTTTACTTTTTAATTACTGGAAAGATCATGAGATTAGAAATCAAACAGACCAAGTTTGAATTCCCAGTTCTGCCACTAGCCATCTCTGTGTACACTTACCAAGTTACTTTATGTGTCATACTCCGTAGAATTCAATAAAAGGATCCTTGTAAAATGCTAAGCACAATACTTGGCACAGAGTAAATACTTTCTAAATGCTTGCTGTTGTTTTATGATGTTATTCTAAATTACAGGAGTCAAGCAATTCTTCCTTCCAACATATACTTTCCTATTTCTCCTCCCCATTTTCACTAGAATTCATCTTAGAAAAACCCTCATTGCCTCAATGGCTAACACTACCTGTACATTTTTTTCTACTGAAACAAAACTATTTATTCTTTTTTTTATAATAATACCAGCAAGTCCTGGCCTGGAATCACATGCCACCCTGATTGCAAATGAACAGCTGTGTCAATCAAGACAGGTGCAACTTGCTACTCACTATGGCCACAAGAGTGTTTTCTAAATGTTACTGAGAGTCCCTGACTAGGTAAACTACCCGTGAAATCCAATTCAATTTAAGAAAATTGGTTATGCATATGACTCAGGGAAGACACTTCTCTGAGGAAATAATCTTGGCACTGGTTAGCTCCAAAAATATAAACTGAAGGCAAACATGTCGAAGTCACAGATTCACAACGGTGTCCCTGTTTGCCATGCTGCTACAATTTACACCCTCTATATTTGTTGTTTTAAAGCTTGTAACCTACTAGGAATTCTCAAAATGTACTTTAATAGTGGTCTTTATCTGATTAACTCTTACTCCCCCCTCTGATCTCATGATATTATGTAAGATTGCATTTAGTCTGATTCAAAGAATAGTGCCTGAGGCTTTTTTCTGCACCAACCACTGTGCTACCTGACACAGATATAGACCCTGAAAATACCTGATCACTGTCACTGAAGATTCTGTGATGTAGTAAGAAAGTCATGTAAGTAGATTATGATAGATACAAGTAAAGCAAGGTATATCAAAGCAACACCTAGGTGGAGTATCTCAATCTATACTGGAGGCCAGGGTGTAAGAGAGAGTGCTAAAAAATGCTTCCTAGAAAAATAATCCCTGTTAAGATCTTCAGAGTCAGAGGAAGTAGGCTAAATCCAGGAACTCATTGCAGGATAAAGGAAGAAGAGACAGGTTTGGAATGTTTGGATAGGAAGGGGAAAGGAAATATTTAAGGACCAGATTTTATGTGCAGGTATGAAATACACCAGAGAGGATGAAGAAATGATAGCTCTGCTTGGGCTGGAAGCAAAATCAGGGATTTAACCATTTTGCCAAGGGTCAGAAATTTTCCACAACAGAGTTGAATTAATGCTTTCTTCTGCCACACTTTTTAAAGGTGCTTTTACCCTACATAACACCCAAACTAACCTTCTTAGATGTGGAGATAGAAACCACAAGAGCATTGATGCTGCTATTAAACTGAAAAAGAATTTGAAAACAGTCCATGACACACAGTTCTGAAAACTATAGAGAAGTATGAGTCCTGCTTTGCTTTCCCCACCCCATCGTCACCCAAGTTAGGCGGAAAATAACCATTTATATTGTGAAGTTGAAGAGAAAAGAACAGGTGTTATAAAATATGTCACTTTGAAGATTGATTTTTGTGCTTATTAGAGGGGAAAAAAGACTTACTTTTATTGCAGACATCTTGCAATTGATTAGACAGAGTGAAGACTCATCATTTTCCCCAGTGTTTTTATTAAAATGAATAAGGCATTTTGTTTTTCATGAGATTATTATGCAATTGCCTGGCACTTTTTTTTCCATTCCTCTGTTTTATAAAATTTTTGCCATAGGCGGGTCTGTTATGTAACCCTACCCCTGGCCTTTATAATCAATCATTTTGCAGAGCTAATAACTTATTGTCCTCCAAGGAAGCACATGAAATGCCATTCCTGAAGACTAGGGTCTGTTCTCCGGATTCTATTAGGAATCACATCATTCATTCTCTGGCCATGATAATGATACCCTTTGAAAAGTGGTTGCTGGAAGATTAAACATTTTCCCCTCATCACTCATGTTCAGTGGGAAAAGAGCTGACCCCAGCTTCACCAATACTTTATATAGAGGGTAAATGATATTCAAGATGGAAAAACACAAGGAAAACCATCACAGTGAAATTGTTGCACACATACATGTCTGGGTATGTGTTTGTGTGTTTAGAGAGAGGTTAGTGGAGGGAAAAAGCAAATACTATATGAAAGCCCTCCTAATCCTTTATCTAAACCACAAGGCAAAAGGAATTCTATAGCAAAGAGGCATGTTTTACTTCAAAGGAAATTAACATTTATGTCTCAACAGTGAACCACAGAAATCCCTCCATGCCCCTGCATTCAATATATCTCATTTTAAAAGGCTGCATAACATTTCATCTTGTGACTATACCAGTATTAAACTGATGAGTGGTCTGACAGTTACAACTAAAGCTACAATAAACATCTCTTATTACAACTCCAAATGGACGTAGTGGTGTTTTTCTGGGACAAAGTCATAAAAGTGGAACTTTGAGGGTGATATAAGAGATAGTTTTAATATTTCGTGGAAACTTCCAAACCATCTTCCAAAGGGTTATGTCCATTTACACTTCTACAAGCAGTGTATATGAATACATTTTCCCCACTTCCACTTCTACACTAAGGAGTGCTTTAGTTGTTGTTTTTGTTATTGCTTTTTTGTGTTTTTTTTTTTTGGGGGGGAGGTTGGCTCTTTGAGTAACTACAATGACTTTGTGGTATTTGAGTGGGAACTTTTCCTCAACTGCTAGTGGCAACCTGCATTGAAAATCTCACCCAACTAAGCAGTCAGTTCCTTGGTACACAGGGATGGATCTATAAGAGTTTACCAAAGGGTCATTTGCCAAATTTGGTAGTGATAAGAGTGCCCATGACAACTGGATTTGAAGCTGCCATCATGTTTTGGTAGCTATTGCTTTCTTCCAGATATTGCAGAAATTTGCTCCCTGAGACAATCTGCACAAACCATTTATAGAGATTGTCTCATCTTTGCCTGCAGAATTACATCATGCATTCAGTGTTGCTATATCTTCATTAGGAATTCTCTTTCACCAGTTATAGCTCCCATCCCTATAGATTTTAGTTTTTCTTTTCTACCCCAAAGTAGCTCTTTCAGCCAGGGGAAATAATGTAAGTAGCATTTTCTAGCAGTTGCTATGTGCCAGGAAGTGTGTTAAGCAGAGTACATATGTTATCATACCGATGCCTCAATATAACTCTGTGAAACAGAACAGATATACATGAAAGAATTGAAACTGAAGCACAGAAAGTTAACTAATTTATCCAAGGTCACCCAGGTAATAAGTGGAAAAATCAAACTTACAATGTAGGATTGTCACTTTCCAAAGCCTGTGCTCTTTGCACTGCACCCAGGTTTTTCCATTTTCTGGAAGCATTCATATTTTTCACTGTGATTTTTTACTTGAGAACACCTAGATGTAATCTTTCATAAAATACTTTCATCAACCACGTAATACCCAGTGTGAGAAAAGTGCTGTTTTGTTTTTGAAGTTGGAAAGACATTCACAAAGTTTTTGCATTTTTTTTTGTCTTTTCACTACCAAGATTTAGGTTTGTTTAGTGAACTTTGCATATATTCAGGCTGCTTGAGCATTCAGTTACGGTCCTTTGTACCACTGTTTAGAATGCAAGCAGCAGTGAATTCAAGAGGAAAGTAATGAACGCTAAGGAATCAACACCAATTACCTTTTCAAAAACTCTGTCCCTGTCATGATGGCGGTGCTAGTAGCCAGGCTATGGATTAAAAACAAGTAAACTTAGTTTTGGATGCTCTTGCCTGCCTTTGACTCTCAGGAGTTGATAGTGCCATCTCCCTAGTTACCTGGAGCTCAAGTTTTAACATTGTCACCCACCTCTGCTATCCCATTACTCCCTGAAACATATGTTTATTAGGACCTCTCACTCTTCTGTCTCATGTACCAGATTTAATATGACTAAAATGAAGTGATTGAGAACTCCCTCAGACTACAACTAAGGAACCGATGGTATCTAATGTCTCGCCAAAGGGTACTGGAATTGTAACAATAGTTATCTAACATGCTGTGCCTTAACCCAAAAGATAAGAGAGTTTTCTAAGCTACTTTAGTTTCCCACACTGTGACTAAGCACAAATAAGGAGACACCAACTGGAGAACATACAAGTTTATCTTGTCTCTTTCTAAACTATGGTGCACCCATACCTACAAAGAGATGCTCTGCCCCCAAATTACTTAATACCTAGAAGTCTAGCCTCTTCATCCTGACAGTCACCTTCAGTTCTATAGCAAACTATTATTAATATCTCTTTTATTTTACTTGTTATTAGTATGTGTTTGTGATACATACTAATTACATTTGATTTGGAGACTTGGTACACATGTATCATATTTTGATCATTTTGATCCCTTTTCTCCTCCTCTACCTGCCACTCTCCCCTCTTCCTCAGATTCCCCCCCTCTCCCCCAAAATCTACCTCTCTGTTTCCCACAAAATATGCTCTTTAAATTATTCATATTTTTGGTTTCTCATATAAAAGAAACCATGATTCTGCTTAACCTTCTGCAGCTCATTTCTTTCACATAACATTATGGTTTCAAGATCTATGGCTGAGCCTGAGCTGTGAGCATTGCCTGGAACCAGAAGTGGCTCTGCTTTCTATTCTAAATACCCCTGTTACTGGATTTTATCTGATGGGCTTCTCCTTCAAGTTGCCTTCCCATGCTTGAGTTTTTGTTCACCTCCGGTATCCAAGGACCAGTGAAACATAGAGAACCTTCCCAGCATCTCATGATCACTGCTGTTAGCCTGCCATGATGACCTCTACCTTAATATAATCCTAAAGAAAGGGAAGCCAACTCTTCTAATATTGAACTCTTAGGTGTTACTAAGATCTTTCAATGGCCATGTTTCAAAATGCTTCATGAATTTTAGATCAGTGACTTATGAAGATTATCTCATTGCATCTATACTATTCCATATGATAGATCTTTCAGAGGAAGTGTATGTTAATAAATGTATTGCATAGGTACATTGGCCCAGGTTATTTGTTTCTGTGCAAAATTACATGTCTTTGTCAAACTATGCATGAATCCACTTTTTAACTCTAACAAAGAAAGGAATGATACAGTTGACTTGGCTAAATATTTGAGCAACCCTCAAGTCATACCATTAGGTAATTAACTCACCCATGGGTTAAGTGAGACGTATTTGAATTAAATTGACTAAAACACAGTGGCCAAGATCATAGTCTCTGAAGTCAGGCATATTTAGATTCGGATCCTGGCTCTGCAAGTTACCAGCTATGCTATCTTGAGTAGGTCGGATAGCCTCCTTGAGGCTCAGTTTTCACACTTGCAAAATAGTGATTATAATAATATTTCATAGGCTGGGGGCATAGCTCAGTGGCAGAGCACAGATCTTGGGTTTAATCCCCAGCACAAATAAAATAAAATAATAAAATAAAATAATAAAATAAAAACCAAAACAGAACCAATAATAATAATCTTAATATCATAGGGTTGCTTGTGAGGATTAAGCAAACATATGCATTTATAATACCTGAAATAGTTTAAACATTCAATCAATAATCAGTGGCTATTGATACTGATCCCAATTATAACAATATGCATTTTATTGTATATAAATATTCTGGGCTGTGGAACCAAAGTGGTACAAACAACAGATCTATTTTGGAACAGCTAATTATCTATCCACTTCCACTTATGCAGGCTAAAATGATCTGAGACTTTCGGCTAAGAAAAAGTTGTTTAATATCAGTCCCAATCAATGCATGCTTTTGCTGTGTTCCTCCAATCCCTACCCATAAAACAAATTGGTTTTGTGTTTTCAGATCACAAATAGTAGAGTCTAGCAAGCCTGACTGGAGAAAGAACCCTCTTGCCAAGCATCACCTCTGACAGAGCTGCTGTTGCCTTTGACTTTTACCTAGTATTTGCTAAACATAATCCCCAGAAAGCAAAAAGCTGTTCAAAAGCCTCTCCAATTTTCTTAGGTGAGAAAGTTGATGCTATCCTCAGACTGAGAACTAAGACAATGCCCAGTAGCCACTAACTAGTTTTCCTTAGTTAACATGACATTTGTCCTTGCGCCAGGAGGCATAAGCCTGGTATTGTCACCTATGGACACTAACCACTTTCTCTCAGAAACAAAACTACAGAACATCAGAGATCATATGTGGAATCTACAAAATTGATCTTAGAAGTTGGGAGTAGGGTAGTGGTTACCACAGGCTGGGGAGAATAGTGGGGAGGGACAGATGCAAAGAGGTCAGTCAATGTGTACTAAATTACAGTTACATAAGAGCGAGAAGTTCTGTTGTGCTATTGCACAGCAAGGAGTGTATGGAAAGAATAATGTACTGTGTATTTCAAAAAGCTAGAAGAAACCATTTTGAATGTTTTCAACATAAAGAAATAGTAAATGATTGAGGAGATACACATGTTCAACCCTATATACAAAGTACATAGTGTATACATGTACAGAAATATGACATGGTTCCCCATACATATGTACAAAGATGTATTTTTTAAAATGACTTTAAGTTAAAAAAAATGTACCAGATTTAATATGACTGCAGAGAGACGAAAAGTCCCTTGTAGGGTAAGCATGAGTTTATTGAACTAGAGCCTCTTTATTTTGATAAATTAGAAAACAGAAGCCCAAAGATAAAAGGTGACTTCGCACAGAGAATCTAACAAAATTGGATGTAAAATTCTCATCTCTTGGTTCCTAGTCTACCTCTTGAAAAGTTCAGCTCCAGATCTAAGTCTCATGTTATCATTCATGCTTAGCCATAGGCAATTAGAAATCTTTGTTTGGCAGGCCTCATGGGGGGAAGCTGCTCTCCTCACACCAGACTTGGTGCATTGCAGTTTTCTGGAGAACTTACAGTCAAGGATTCAGGCTGCCCCCTCTGAGCTGCCCATGCTGTCTCTCTCACACACACATCTGTGTTCCCAGCCCTAGCACATCCATTTGTAGGCTTCCTTATTAGGGGCTGCAACTGAGACATTTTCACGTATCTCTACCTGTATATCTTTATTAGGAGTCCTAGCTGAAACATTTTCTCTGCTTTGACTCAGTGAATTTTCACTCCTACTGCTTCCCTCTCTCCTTATCTCCAGCCTACAGATCCATAAAGAGGAAAGAACCTTCAGTTCAGGGCTACTCTGCCATGAGAATTACATCTATCTGTCCTATATCCGTCTGACCCTGACCTTAAGCCATTTCATGGGGGATAATGGAACACGAAGGAGTTGGCACCATCTTTGCCTCTTACCTGTACCATTGCAGTAAGTAAATAAGGTCTTGATTGTTACTTTTGTTTTGACTTATTGCTCTAATTGACTATCTTGACACCTCGCTACTTGAGTCTTCTTTCTAATCTGCTACTCTGCTCTCTTGCCTTGTACTGACAGGGGTTATTTTGAAGGAAGTCTGTTTTCTTCCATTCAAAAGTAACTTTATACAATGTAGATTCTGGGCAACTTCTAAATTAAATATACCCTCATAACTTTATTAATGTGTACATTTCATATTTTGATAGTTCATAAACTTTGTTCACATCAGAAAATGTGGCTATTTTAAGATATATATCTTTTGGCTTTAAGCCTAGACATTTTTATTTAGTAGGCTGAAGATGAAGATCCTGATTTTACATTTTGAGTAATGATCATACTGGGAAAATATAGAATTAAAGAAAATATTCTTCAAAATACGATTACATGGAAAAAATAAAACTATTACTCTGTGTACCTATGTAACAAAACATGTACACATACACACATGACGTAAATAACAACAACAAATATAATTTTCTATCTTAAAATAGCCAGATATGCTGGATAAGATCTTAATATACTTTTTAACCAGGTATTTGATATCTACCGGGCACTGACTGGAATTTATTACAACTATTTTCTTTAATAAAATACAAAGGAATACAAGAAACAATCTGGGGGGCCGGTGAGATGGGTCAGCGGCGTAAACGCCTGCCCGGCAAGCGCAAGGGCCCGAGTTCGACGCCCAGAACCCACATACGAAAAAAGGGCCGGTGATATGGCTCAGCAGCACTTGCGCCTGCTGGCGCGCGAGGTCCTAAGGTCGACCCCCGGTACCCACAAAAAAAAAAAAAAAGGAAACAATCTGGGGTTCTTAGTGATAATCTTTCCAAAGGAAATCTCAGTGTTTATGTGGCATGCTGAACTTAGCAGAAACAATTCAAGCCATATTTCAGTGGCAGAAGCTGTTTCTGCATATGAGAAAAATATCTGGCAACTCAAATAACAGCAGGAAAATCCCAAAAGGAGCCAAATCTCTTGGGATGTAGACTTGATAGGAGGCCTTAAATTTCTCAGTCTCACCTGCTACTTCCCTTCTGATCCTTTTTGTTTTGTTTTGTTTTGTTTCATTTTGTTTTGTTTTGGAATGAGGATGGATTTATTCTACTTCATTGCACAAGAACACTGGAGAAAATTTAGGTTTAAAACTAGGCTGTTCCACTTGGTAGACATATAAACTTTTGTTGGCAAATTTAGTTCTCTGACCCTGCATTTTATAAGTAGAGCAGATGCAAAAAGCACGGGTTATTACAAGCTACATTTGAGATAATGAATAGTGGAAGCTTACAGCATTACTACATATGAGTTATCATTGAAGACTAGCTACAAAATTTTAATATCCTCATTATCTTTGCCTTCACCATCAATATAGTCACTATCACTTACATTCACAACTTGTTATCCACCACAATTAAAATATTATGCAGTTTTCAAGCCGGGCATGGTGGCGCACACTGTAATCCAAGCACTTGGGAGGCTGAGGCAGGAGGATCACTGTGAGTTCGGGGCCAGCCTGGGTTACATAGTGAGTTCAAGGCCAGCCTGAACTGCAGAGCAACACCCTGTCTCCAAAAAAGTTATAGCATTTTCCTGTTGCTTCCTTTGTAAAAAGTATTATTTAGCTTTTAATTACCAAATAATTACATATATTTATAAGGTACAATGTGATATTTTGGAATGATCAAATTAGACTTTTGGAAGATCAAATCAGACTAACAAGCATACTCATCTCCTCAAATATTTATTATTTCTTTGTGATGAGAACATTTAAAATCCTCTTTTAACTATTTTCAAATGTAAATACACTACTGTTAACTAGTTATCAGAACTTCTTCCTACATTATTGTATCTTCGCGCTCATCAACTAACATCTCCACTTTCGCCATCCCCTCTATACCCAGACTCTGTTAACCACCATTCTACACTCTACTTATTTGAATATGATTGTTTTAGAATCCATATATAAGGGAGCCATGCAGTATTTATCTTTCTCAGCATGGCTTATTTCATTTAACATAATGTCCTTTAGGCTCATCCATGTTGTTGCAAATGAATTTCCTGGGTTCTTCTTATATTTAAGCTAAACTATATTCCATTTTGTATATGTACAGAAATACACACATCTGTTAATGGACACAAGTTATTTCTATACCTTAACTATTATGAATAATACTAAAGTGAACATGAGAGTATAGATATGTCTTTGACATACTGATTTCAGTTTCTCTAGTTATATGCCCGGTAGTGGGATTGCTGGATCATATGACAATTCTATTTTTACTTACATGAGGAACTGCCATTCTATTTTCTGTAATGGCCACACTAACTTATAATATTACCAACAGCATATAAAGGTTCCATTTCCTCTAAATTCTTGCCAACATTTGTAATCTCTTTTAGAGTCAATGCTTCATTAGCAGTTACATATACAGATCCACACATGCTACTCCTCTGCTCTGAACATTCATTAGTTTCTCATTGCCTACTGGGTAAAATGGAAATTCTTTGGATTTGATATTGGCAGAAACTTAATTTTAGATATTTTCTTCTACCATTTTCACCACATATACTTTCATTATTTTGAGCTTCTTACATTTTCCAGAAATTCTATGATCTTTCACAGTTCTCTGCTTTTGTTAATGGTATTTTCTCTGCCTAGACTGGCTTTCTTATAAATTTCTCCAATGAATTATTATGCATTCTTCCAGATCCACTCTAAAATGTACCTCTTTTATGAAGCTTTTTGTGGCACAGAAAATTCTGGACAATCTTGCTTGAATTTTCATCTAGGGCTCAGTGGAGACTTCATAACTACTCTATAGAAGGCATCTGAAAGGTAGTATAATTCTGGCCTATGAAACTAAAAAAAGCTTCTAGAAGTTCAAAAATTTTGTATTTTATCCATATGTTCTGTTCACTACTGAAAATAATACTGGCAGTAAAGTCATTATCTTTTCCCTAAACTCATTTCTCTTTCTAAACTCTCAGTTATAAATTATAACAACTCCATCTTCTCAATCTAACATCACAGACTTCTCTCTAACACCATATTTTCCCTAGATTATTGCAACAGCCTCTTTCCTCCTCCAGTACTGTCAGCTTTTAATCCATGCTCCAGGCTGCTGCCAGAGAAATTTTTCTAAGATTCAAAAGTGATGATGTTACTTTCCAATTTAAGTCCTTTAATGGTGCCTCATCCTCTCCATTATAAAGGCCAAAAACGTTACCATGGCATGCAAGGGCCTTTCACAGTCACCTCAAACTACATTTTGGTCTGGTCTGTGGCTATGACTCCAAGAAATGTTCATACCAGATAAATTCAATGTGTTGCACAACTCTTGGGGCACACATACAATTTCACCTAACTGTACTTCTGTATGCATAAATTTTTATGCCTTTACTGTGTTTATATGATTTTTATCCAAACTATTACTGATTCTTCAATTACACACCCCGTAATAGCTCCTGTTGTGATATTTCAAGTCTGCATTGGACTATGAGTTACTCTAGGGTAGTGACCTTCCTTAATTGATCTGTATCATAGTAAGCACCCACTGCAGAGCCTGTTCTTAGTTACTTTTCTTATTGCTGAGACAAAATACCCAACATCCAAAGTTAAAGGAGGAAAGGTTTATTTAGCTCACAGTTTGTAGAGGTTTTAGTCCATAATCAGCTCCAAGGCAGAGTGGCATGATAGAAGGGCATCGGTGGCATATGGCAGAGGGGCAACTGTTCATGGCAGTAGAAGATAGTAAAAGCAACAATGTGGGGGAGAGAGAGAGAGAGAGAGACAAACCTCTTTCTGTTCCTTATATTGTATGCAGGCTACCTGTTGTAGGGCGGGTGTAGCACTCACACCCTTAATCCCAGCATTACACCTTCAATGGATCACAAACTCTAGATCAGCCACCTCCGAAAAGCCCGCCTTCCCATGACCACATGAGGCTTTGGGGGGGACATCCAGAGACAAGCCATAACACTCTGACATACCAAAATATCCAAAGTCCATTCCAAAAATTCGCATTTAATGCCTCTTACCTGTATTGCTCACAGCTTTTACTGTAGAAGCAGGCATGCAAGTTCGTTAAATACTTGCTCATGAATTAATTCCCCAGATGAACTCTAAGAAGCCTCTACTTTACAACAAATTTCCTTTAATAGCAAATAAAGTTAAAACACATTTACTTTTTTTTTTTTTTAATGTGGATACCGGGAGTCGACCTCAAGGCCTCTCGCTTGCCAGCAAGCACTTGTGCTGCTGAGCGATATCACTGGCCCCTTTTTGTCCTTTATGTGGGTTCTGGGAGTCGAACTCAGGACCTCGTGCTTGCCAGGGAGGCACTAATGCCGCTGAGCTATCTCACCGGCCCACATTTATTTTTTTAAATATAGAAAATTTTTATTTTTTATTAGTATGTGTTTGTGATACATAATAATTGCATCCACACTAGGGAATTGGTATATATACATATCATATATTGATTTTTTTTACGGGCCATTCCCTCCACCGTCCCCTTTCCCTTCTCTCCCAGATCCTCTTTCCATCTTCACAAAATCTACATTCCTGTTTTCTACCATCTTTCACTTTGCTCTTTAAATTATTGTATTTTAGGTTTCTCATATAAGAGAAGCCATCCAATATTTAACATTCTGTGTCTGACTTATTTCACTTAGCATTATGGTCTCACGATCCATCAATTTTTTCACAAATGACTCAAATTTATTCTTCTTTACGGCTGAGCAGTATATATATTATAATAAATATATATCATATTTCTTTATGCATTCATTTTTTGAAAGGCATACAAGCCACTTCTGTAATTTAGCTATTGCGAATTATGTGCTATAAGCATGGATACACATGTACCACTGTAATATGGTGACCTTAACTCTCTTGGAAAGATACCCACAGATACAGCTGGTCAAATGGAATTTCTATTTTTAATTTTTTTGAGGAATCTCCAAACAAGTTTTCATAGTGGTTGTACTAGTTTACATTACCATGAACAATGTATAGGAGGCCCTTTCCCCCATCACCTCACCAGAATTTGTTGCTTGTGTCCTTGATGATGGACATTCTTACTGGAGTAAGATGTAATCTCAGTGTTACTTTAGTTTGCATTTTTCTAATAGCCAAAGATGCTGAACCTTTTTCATGTATTTATCTCCCATTTGTGTTTCTTCTTTGGGGAAGTGTTTATTAATTTCAATTGCCCAGTTTTTGATTAGGTCTTTTATTTTGAGTTCTTTAATTTTTGAGTTCTTTATTTATTCTAGATATTAGTCCTTTGTCTGAGGAGTAGCTGGCAATTTTTTTTTTCATACTGTTGGTTGTCTCCTCACTCTGGTGTTTCTTTTGCTATGCCTAAGTTTTAAATTTTATATAACCCCATTTTCTGTTTCTTGGTATTATTTGTTGTGCAATTGGGGTTCTCTTCAGAAAATCTTTGCTCATGCTTCTTTCTCTAAAAGTTTTACCAATTTTATCTCTAGCAGATTCAGTGTTTATGTTGTCATATCTAGGCCTTTGATCCAGTTTGATTTGATTTTAGTACAGGGTGGGATTATATGAGTATAGATTAATCCTTCTGCCTGTGGATAACCAGAGTTCCCAGCACATTTGTTAAAGGGGATATCTTTTCTCCAGCATATGATTTGGCCTCTTTGTCAAAAATCAGATGACCAAAGGTGTACGAGTTTATTTCTACATCATCAGTCCTATTGCATTGGTCAAACTATCTGTCTTTGTTCCAGTACCATACTGTCTTTATTATTGTAAGTTTGTAATATAACTTGGAACCCTAGATGGTAATACCTCCTGTTTTCTTCTTTTTCTTTGGGATCGCTTTGGTTATTCTGGGTCTATTCTGATTTTAAATAAATTTTAGGATTTTTTTTTTAGCTCTGTGAAGAATGATGTTGGTATTCTGTTGGGAATTGTATTAAATTTACATATCATTATGGTAATATAGCTATTTTGACAATATTCAGGGAAATATAATTGGAGACTGGAGGAAGAGGTAAAAAGTTTGAAACTAATTAATATGCTGATAGAAAACTTGTGTTTGAATTCTTCATACACAATTTTTGATGAGGGTTAATCTAACATGACCACGAAAGATACTACCTAAGGCACTAATTAATTACTATTCTCCATTTCACATGTATGAATACCTCACATATATGAGAAGAAAGGAAAAAAAAAGAAAAAACTGCACAGATACAAAAAGCAAGTAGTAGTCTTCTCTGTCCTATTTATGCTGCAGTCAGAACTCTATCAGTGTGCTCTTCCCCCTTAGTTCAAAAATAGAGAGATCTTGTCTTGTAGCAATTGTGGGGATCTGAGCTCCAGTTGTCTGTGGTTGTGACTAGGAGGTTGAATGTGCCTACTGGTTCCCCTCTGGTGATTTGTTCTCTTGGCTTCCAGTGAATGAAGGGGTTGTTGGGTCCAGATGTACTCCCTAACCTGCTTCTTATTCTCTCTGCAGACAGAGCTCTGTTAGGTCTCATCAGTACTCTAGTGGACATGACTAACTAGAGGTTTTTGCCTCATATGATTGGACACCTTAATTGTATTGGAAAGGACACAGAGGGATGGGTGTTTTACCCAGTCTTCCCCTGATCTCTTGAGGGGCTTCCTCAGTCTCTATCCCCTTTCCTTTGTGATAATCCCTTCAGCTGCTTATGTCTGCTCTTTCTACACTTCTCAACACCTTTGATACTGCTGTTACCCCCCTGCCCCTAGCTTTCTGCACACAGCAAACTCTGCACTGCACAAAGAGTCTCTACCAGCCCTTAAATTCAGTGGTGTTTAGGGCTCAGCCAAGGAAGAGCATTTTGCTTGCATTTCAGCAGCATTTGATGGGAGGTGTATCAGTGTCCCATGCAAGTCCATATCAGGAAACTAATGGATCTGTGATGGAAGGCTGAAGAGTCTATGTCAGCAGGCTGAAGGATCTGAGGCAGAAGCCAAAGAGTCTTAGCTAGAAGCCAGGAGATGATGGCCAAGCTGAAGGCGAAGACTGGAGTTCCTCCAAAGAACAGAAATGAGTCCATCCTTCTTCATTTCCCCTTTATACTGGCCAGGTGATAAGCTGCCCTAAGGTGGGTCCTCTATACCCTAGGGTGTAAAATTGCTGAGCTGACTTAGTTAAGCTTCTAAACTTCTCAAGTTGACACAATCAATCAACCATTACAGGAGGGGTCCAACAAGGCCCCAAAGCTCAGTAGCTTTTGATGGGCAGTGGGATGAATCCTGCATGGGGAACAAACTCTATGGCACTTAGTCAGCAAAGAGTGGGTAGTATATCCACAGAGCTTGGTGTTATTGGGAGAAGACAGTAGGAAAGTGCCCCCTCTGGCACTGCTCTAGTGTCTTTTCTTCACCCCTACATCTCACAACCACTTCATGTCCCTGTGAACTATAATACCACAGATCCCTCAAAGTTTAGTTCCAGGTCCCTAATCAGGACTGTGACCTTGTTCATTTCTATCACTAGGGCTTGCTGGTTCCAACTCAGTCACTGCCCTCTGAATTATTCTCTGACCTGCACCTTCCTTAGTGCCTTAATCTGAGGAGGCTCTCTCCTATGGGTATTTCCTTAGCTGGGTTCTCCTCTCCAATAGGAAGAGAGCTAGGACAAGTGGGCACTGGGCAGTGGATGTTAGGTTGGACACCCATGGCAGCAGCCTTGTGGCCACTATTGTACTTGGCTTCTTTCCTCGGGGAGATATATCCTTTCCCAAGATGGTGTGCTCACCAGATCTGAGCTATAAGCTCTGGCAGGATTGTTTGATGGCTCTGCTTCTTTCTCTATACACACCCGTGATACTGGAATTTGTGTGGTGGGCTTCTCTCAATTTGTCTTCCCATGACTAGGTATTTGTCACACTCCCTCCCCCACTCTGAGTACCCGAGGACCCATTCCAAGTACCTGGTGTGTGTCTTCTGAACATCTTTTGATCTCTACTGCCTTTAGTCTGCCACAATGTCTACCTAACACATTTTCAAAGTATTTATTTTGCTAGAAATTATTACCAAACATTAAAAGTTGGCTAAATTTTGGTTTCTGAATTGAGTCATAGATAAATCAAGCTATAATCTAAACCAAGCCAAGCAACCAAATGAAAATTGAAATAAAACAATTATGATATTTGGATTTGGTTTGTGCATGTCCACATGAGCAAATAACATTGAAACTATGGCCAACTTCTAGCTTGTCTTTTCAGTTTAAAACATGCAAATCAACTACAAAAATAAACTTTTACTGTGGTAGAATATTTGTACCTAATGTTTCCTTACCTATTGACTGATTTGATTTTCACAACCCTGAAAAGTCAGAAGGAGGTTTTACTATATTTCTTTATTTCTAACAAATCATAAGATGAACTATCAAGTTAATTACAACTCTTCTTAGAAAAATAAATAGCATGTCAAATATACCTTAAGACTTACTGTGACTTCAAAGACTTTAAAGTGTGAAAATAAAACTTTTATCTTACACCTGAGGTCATGTAGTGTTATCATTTAAGAAAATGTGGAAACTGGGCCCTGGAAGACTAATACTCATGTCACATACCTATTAAGTAGGAGATACAGAGAAAGACTTGGCATTTTTGATAGGTAGAACATCTTTTTATTCTACTATATTTTCTTAATGGTTGTCCAGTGGAATAATCTTTTATAAATTTAATAAGGGAGGAAAATTTCATAATTAACTCAATTTGAGAAACTCAGAGTTAAAAAAAAGGCTTGTTTACTGTATAACTTTTCAGAGTTTTTATTATGCTAATTAAGATACATTGTGAATTTCAAAATAGGATGACACTACAGTATAGTATAAAATTATTGGACCATAGAACATTTTCCTACCTCCTATAAAGTATCTTGTGGGACAAATGTTCTTTGGGACACAATTGGAAAGCTGCACTATGCCAAGATAGAATTTTGTCAGCCTCCAAAAGGCATGAACCACAATGCTCAGTTTGTTTTCTGTTACTTTCAAAGATCATATATGGTGAAACATCAGCTGATAAATCCAGGTATCCAAACCTTGATCCAACTTGACCACACAGAGTACTGAAGTTGGATATTCTATTGAAAAGAAATTGAGGAGTAGCTATCAATATATCATTAACCAAAGCATTACTATTCTGGAATTTTGTAATATTACAAATAAGACCTGTAAATAATCGTGGTTCTCTAAAGACAGCCTTCTACTAGAAACACAATTTTTGTGTAAAATTTATATACATTTTGGGCAATATCCTTAAAACTCCCTAGCAGATTTTTCAGGAGCACCTTCAGAAACATCCATTAGTCACTAGAAACTTTAATTTATTTATCCAACAAATAATTCCTGAATGCCTAGCATTTGGCAGGCATTATGCTGACCACTGGGAGACAATAGTAAATAGGACATATCAATCTCTGCCCTCACGATGGTCACAGTCTAGACTAGGAAAAATTGATATACAAAATACAATCTAATAAACATTTCTTCCAAGTCTGAACATACAAAATGCTGCAGATACAAAATGCTGCAGAGCATGGTACATCTACCTGCATACCCCATGCCCCAAAGTAACAATTTGAAATAACTTAATCAGAGATGCCAAAGGAGAGCCAAGAGCTTAACTTAATAGAATAATTGGCTCAGTTTTTCTGCTTACATAGCCAGCAAAGTGTTGCTTTCACTGATGTCTCAGGATTCCAAGGCAAACAAAAATATCTAACATCTTCACCAATGGCACAATTTTATCTGTGCAGTAAATAACAAACAACGTTTTACATGTATTTGCAGAAATCTATCTGCCAGGTCCTGATGAGCAACTATTTCTTTCAAATATACTGGAATTTTCTGGAAGTTCAGCAATTCAATGGGCTCACCATGAGGAAGCTAGAGTTATAAAATACCTGCTAGACTGTTACCAATCTGTCTCCTGCACAGTGCCTAAAAGCAACACAAACACAGTCCCTGGCAGCATTATAGCATTAAACACTACTCTGCTACCTAGAGTTTTCTTTGCTTCTTCATTTTACTCATATGCTACTTGAAATGTTTCTCCATTTCCATACAGAAGAATACATTAATCTAATAAATGCCTTCATTGATTGAACATTTTATGTCAATTTTACCCTTAAGTGACATGCTATAAGTTTGAAGGTATCCTTAAAGCATGAGAGCTTTCTTTCACTATCATTTTTATGAATTACTGTTCTTGCTCCTGACTATTTTTTATCAGTATCTACATTTTCATTTTAATTTTTAAAGTTGTATTGTATGTTTAACTTAAAAATAATAATCATGTATTTATAGGGTACAAAGTTATATTCCAATACATGTATACATTGTAAAATGATCAAAGAGTAAGTAGCATATCTGTCACTTCAAATATTTACCATTTCTTTGTGGTAAGAACATTTTTGGCTATCTTAAAATGTACAATTATACATTAATATTAACTGTAGTCATTGTGTTGTGTGGTAGAACAACAGAATATATTCTTCTTATATATTTGTAACTTTGTACTTTAGACCAACACTTTCCCTATCCACTCCATCCTCTGGTAAGCCTCTGGTAAGCACCACTCTATTCTCTATATGAATTGTACTTTTTTGAATTACATGCATAAGTGAAATCATATGATATTTCTCTCTCCATTTGTAGCTTATTTCACTTAACATAGTATCCTCCAGATCCATCCATGTTGTCACAGGTGACAGTAGTATTGGCAATGCTGAATAGTGCTACAAGAAACTTGGGAATGAAGACATCTCCATCTTAATCACATTCTCTCTTTTGCCACCAGTTTTCATTTCTTATTCTAGAATTTTGATGATGGCAATTATAAGGGAGGATTTAAGACTAACATGTATGCATCAAAAAGGTTTCAGAGTATTTGTTTGTGGGATAAATTAAAAATAATGTTCTCTTATATTTCTTATTTTAATCTGCTAGAATCATGCTAATTTAAAACAGCTAGTTTTGTGGAGTGTTTTCTGCTGAGTGTGCTGGAAGGAGCTGGACCTATCAGGTGGTTCATGATCTTCCCAGTTCTGTCCTGACCACTGTTTAGGTTTATGGAATGGCTTCAAGGGAGCGATACCATAGATAAAAACGGTAAATCTCATTTCCAGTTGGTGTTTGCTGAGACACTTGAGCTATGAGTTCCTGTATCTATGACTCCTTCAGTAAATACAGTGATCAGGTAATGCTGTGTAAGATAGTAGGTCTTATTAGTACAAACTTTATATTGTATCTTAAAGTTCAGTGGGCTCACATTTGCCAAATGCTTTCCTAAACATGTCACATGTATCAACTTATTTATTTTCACAAATGCTATATTGGAAGGTGTTGTTTCAAAAATTCTACCTTTTATAAGTGGAGAAATTTAAGGCATGGGGATATTATCCATTGTGACTAATAAAACAATGAAACTTAGTTTTAACCACTAATTTCTTCAAATTCCCCCTCTTTTTCCCTTCCCCTTCTCTACTATTCATCACAAAAAACTACATTCTCAGTTTTCCCTGTCCTTAGGCTCGTTAGTACTTTTGGTCAATGGTAAGCATTGGTGGAGAAGTGTAGAACAAGAGATGGGGAAAACCCAGATTGGAGAGCGCTCCCACCATAGTGCCAGGTCTATCTGAGCAGCATCTGCCTAGGTTTTAGCTTCAATCAGACACCCTGGTTTCTAGGCTCTGGCAACAATACCTCCTTCAATTGCCCTAATAGCCTGAGAAATCGAAGCAGTTACCTGTTTTTGCTAACAGCTTGATGGCCTTGCAGTCTCCTGCTTGACTTCTCAATAAGTCTATCACTCATTTAAGCATGCTCCTATATTAAATTCTTATTGGCTGAATATCTAGGGCAGTTTCTGTTTTCCTTGAAAAATCCTAAATGATAAGGCTTTGAATTCAGTCTTGTCGCAGTGTCCATGCACGTAACCATTGTGCTATCCTATCCTTTCAACAGAAGAGCTTCTTTCTATGGAATTTTTCCAGTGATCAAAGAAATGAATTATCTAGCCTTGCAGCTACTTTCTTGAAATTATGGTTGACCGAAGATATCTCATATCTTGACTTTTTGGGCTGTGAGAACAGTAATTGTGTATGTTTTGTTAATTGCTATATCTCCAGTACATGGCACAATACCAGTATATGTTCATTGAATCACCACCTGAAATACACTTTATTTTATTTTCATGTAAATAAAATTGATAATGAAATCTGTTTCTTGTAATATTGATTCATCTTTGTGCCTACCATAATATTATTTGTGCATTATATGTATTAATAGCAAACATGGGCCTTAGGCACCAACCTATCTGGATTCGTATCTTAGCTCCACAGTTCACCAGATTTGTTAATTTCAGTTCGTTACTTAATCTCTCTGAAATGTTAAAGAGAAGGAACTACTAGGATATATACCTCAGGGTTGTTATAAGAATTAAATGAGATAATACACACAAAATGTCCAATATATTTCTGGTAAAATGTAATTGCTCATTAAATTGAAGTGTTATGCTGTTACTGCCATCATTATTGCTGTTATCATGTGTACTTTCCTTTTAGAAAAGAACAAATGCTTGTGCATAATATTTTGTCAGGAGTTAAGTACTATTATTAACTAATTTTCTGCCCACAAGACCTCACAGTCTGCTTTCTTCATGCCTTCCTGATGTAGAGGTGGAAGATCTTTATATTATAGACTGAAGGCTCCCCCCACCCAGTCCTCTCTAGCCTTCCTGCCAGTGAAGACAATTTGAATTATTTCATCTGTTTCAAGCCAAATACCAGTGTATCTGGGGCACACCCAGAATTATGACTTGCCGCGTGAATCTCAATTTCCTTATTATTTCTTATCTAGCCAATGTGTTTCATTGGGGTTCTGCCTTTGTTTCTAGATCAAACTTGTTCTCCTGGTGAATCTAGAGCCTAAATACCTTATTTCCTGATTAGCTTTTGCTCATAGGGACATAATCCTCATTTCTTGCTCTCAATATAATGGACCTTATAGAAGCACAGTGCTATTTTATTTCTGCACATAGAACTAACCATTGCTTGGAAACGTCTACTAGTGAGCATCTTATACCATTCAATCATGTTAGACTACCCTCCTACTTTGGAAATTTGTGCTGCTACTTGTAAATATGCTACAGTGCTATGGATACTATGATACTAACTGCTGCTTTGCTTCCTTAGAAGCCACTGGTTTAGTACAACAGCACTGACCATTTTCTCTTCAGGATTATTTTCATTCCCCGCTGGCCTTATAAAGTCCTAGCAGGCCTTGTGGCCCAACTTATATGTTTTATAACAGTTGTCATCCAAGAACTATATACAGTTAGGTACACCCACATATTTTGTAAATAAGAATGCTTCAAATATTGTATCCAAAATAATTCAGCTACTTTTTCATTCTTGTTCATGCCTTTCTTCCTTCATTCATTCATTCAGAAATACCTATTCTGCACCTTCAATATGTACTCTACTAGGACCAGGAGATGTAGTGGTGAAGAAGACAAATCTATAAGCTCAGGGAACTTAACTTCTGCAGGGTTAGGGCTCACCAAGAATACTTTCTGTAAGATTCTAAGGCCCTCTCATGTTCTTATTTTCCTTCTAGAACATTCTTTCAAATATCATACATAACTAATCTATTAACTTCCACAATAATTCTCTTGCAAAAATAGTGCATTTTGGCTGCTATTAACATCAAGAGTAACAATGGTGAACATTGTTATATACCTACAAAGTTATCAGTACTAAGAGGAAATAATTGTTCTCATTTCACCAAATTCTGTGACAAAGAGCCTACAGATTTGTCTTTACTTAAGAATGGAAGAACTAATGGCTAAGTGAATTGTCCTCATCATATCAGACCTTTGACAACATTTTGTAAATTAGGAAAATGAGGTGAACATTATGTCAGATCAGCTTCATGTCAACAGCTTCTATCTCCAATTGAGCTCAAAATCCGTTCACAATGTCCAATCCAATCCACAGTAACTAGAATGACCAGCCAAATGTTCCAAATGGAAAAGAACTCATCACTTCCTCTGTTTGCATCTTTCATTATCAATAGGCAATTAATCTCCAGCTTCCACCTCAGTGCTATAAGAAATTTTCTAGTGATTTATTTTAACAATAACTAAGGAGAAAAAACATCCAATGACATAATATACATAATGTGCATTTTAATTGGAAGACAATTTAGATATTTATTTAGGCCATGTTCATGTGCAAGTTATTTCTAATGATGGAAAGCTGCTTTGGTGGAACTAATTATTATAAATTACTAACAGTGGTTTCCAAGATTAGGTGTTCAGCTGAAATAATCAATACACCCAAAGCTAAGCTTAGACATTGTTGTGAATGTGCTACATGCACTTCTCATGAAGTTTTTTAAAATGTCTTTCTTCTTATCCTTTTTTTTTTTTTACCTGAGAATGAGTCTTCTAGTTGCATTAATATCTCTGCACTGAGAAAGCCATCTTAAAATAGAAATGTATGATCTCCTACACATGGGATTCTGGAATTTCCCATAAAGTACTTAATTCACAAAAGAACTGGGGTGCTAATACAGTATTAAGATATCTCAATTGAGCTTTAATTTTTTCAGAAATCAATTTTATCTTGGTACAAGAGGTGTCAAGCTTGATGGGAACCAGTTATATGAAAATTTAATTCTGCAAATTATTCATTTAATCTCACAGTCACTCTCAGTGAGAAAATAAAATGAGACAATTTCCATAGGGACAAAAATCAAGTGCAAAAGAAACGCACATAGAATCATGCAAAGTCCATTTAAAAATGGGTTGGACAATTAGAATATTTGCTGTCCAAAACTATCTTACTCAAAAGTAAAGCTATTTTTCTGCCTTAGACCTCACTACAAAAGACCCTGGTTTTGGGTATTGAAAAATACTCCAGGATCAATAAGACTTCCCATTTTTGTTTGGCATTTTGAAGACCACATGTTTGGCATTCATAGACCACAGTGAAAACAGACCATGACCAGAAATGCTGGTTCTTAGTCTGCCAGAAAATGCTTCAAGTATTCAGTTTTTAAACATTTTTCTATGCTTAAAAACTTCAAAACATACAGCAAATAATTTAAGCCCTTCATATACACCACTCATTTTATGAAATAAAACATCACAGATATAAATGAAGCCACTCATGCATCTTTTCCTAGTTCTATTTTCTCCTTTCTTCAGAAGGTAAGCACTGTTATAAATTTGGTGTTTACTATTTCCTTGCATATTTACTACTTTACATATATATATATCCATAAACAACATATAACATTGCTTTGTATTTCATGTGTGTATTTTTATGTATTTTCCTTAATTCTCTCGGCATTATGGTTTTTGAGATTCATTTATGTTGCTGCACACAGCTCTACCTGAATCATCCGTACTTCTCTATTATTTCATTGTATTCCTATACCACAAATTTATAATATTTTCTCTGAAGCTGCACATTTAGATTATTTTCACCTTTTTTGTTATAAATAATGCCACTGTGAACATGTTCTCTGGCATTTGTGTGTAAGAGTACAACTACAGGGTGCACCTCAGCATAGGATTACTAGACTATAAGGTATATGTGCATCTTCAGCTTTACCAAATAATGCCAAATTGTTTTCCAGAGTCATTGTACCAATTACCATGCCCACTAGATTGCCTTTTTTCCTCAGAAAATTATTCCTTTGCTACTTCAACATTACTTGCTAATTTAGTCCTTACAATACTGAATTTTAAAAAAGTGACACCAATCCAGTCATTTTGATAAACTGGGGTTCACTTGTGGACCCAAATGAATGACATCAACCTCCTACTTATAAGCTCAGCCAATCTAAGGACAAAATGGTATAGCACATGAATTTCATCTTTAATATATCCTCCTCTCCTCTACACTGTTAGATTCCACTGATTTGATGCCTCTCCTCTGAGCACAGCCATGCTACAACCAGTCACCACTTGTGTTCCAGCCAGCTCCCATTCTCCTCAGAGCTTACTTTCCAATTACTTACTTATTAATATATTCAGTCAGCCACTCACTTATTCAGCCAATATGTACTGACTGCCTATAATTTTCCAGTACTATGTTACAGGGCTGAAAATGGGGTCTGTATGATAGGGTTAAAAACAGAGAGAAGTGTCAGAGCAGACAAGACCGGTGCCTCTTCTTCCTTCTGCTCCAACCCTCTTCTCTTTGCCAAAAAATTTTATCAGTTAAATCAAGGTAAAAAATGAGTAAGTATTAATTGGATACCTACTATGAGTTAATGCATGCAAGAATGAAAGTGACAACATATTCACTCTTGTACATAACATATTTATACAGTATTATGATCTTCACTGCTCTGATGCAAAGTGAATAGAATATAAGTGATCATTTATTTTTTAATTCCATAATAGTACTATCATATAAAGATTATTATTTTATCCATTTCGTGAAAAGGTAACTGAACCACAGAGAAAATCAGCACTTTGCCCGAGGTCTGATACTAAGACACTGATCTAAGATTCAAATCCTTATCTAACCCTATCAGTGCATAGCCTCTTATAGCTAATAGTAAGAATTTTAAACACGATGAGCCAGACAAGGAAAATGTAGTTTTCCATTCCAAGATGCTATATGCAGGCCAGACAGACAGGATGTAATTTGCTGATGTGATTTTTGCCAAGAAAACATCAAAGGAGTCTTTAATCACTGTGAGTGAGCTGAGGTTCCATTGCCCATTATAGATAGATGTGGCCTTCTTCAGGACAAGATCACAGTATACAAGTCTTGATATACTGCCCAGTCTGGTTTTCTGTCATAAGAGCTAAGTATTTTACCTCTGAATTCAGGATCCTTCCACAAAAAGTTTCCACAGAATCCATTAATGAAGGATAAGGTAGCATCCAGGCAGAACTAACTAAGAGGTCATAGGCAGTCCCTGAACTCTCTGGAATGCAGGATTTCTCTGAACTCCACAGCTACAAGGAAAACAGGGTGAGAGAAAAAAAAATGACATCAATAAGTCAATCCCAGAGGATCAAAAAATGGCAGCTGGCAGCTACTTTGCTGCCACCTAAAGAAACCTGGAAATCAGATCACAGTTTAGATGTCACCTCTCTGGGAAGCCATCCTTCACTACCAAAGCCTTGGCTGGTGCTCTTCTTGTGTGCCTCCACAGAACCGTGGGCTTCCCCTCCACGACACTCACTCCATCACATTGCAATTGTCTGGTTTTCTGCCTGTTTCCTCCATCAAGACTATGCGTCCATGAGAGGCAGGGCCACAAATGTCATTTCACTCCTATATTTGAAGCTCAGTGCATGTGGGATGAATGAATTAATGAATGAACAAATGAATTCTGGCTGAAAATTCTATTTCCCTTTCTTCTGTGAAGAAGAAACCCAAAAAATGATCTGGTTAAAGCACTATAAGAAGCTGAAAAGCACAACCTCACTGATCTACAAAATATCTCTAACAATTACCACTTATGTGTCAGGCATCATTCTGCTTTATAGTTATTATTTATTCTTCCCAACCATCTTATAAGGTACGTGCTATCACTATCTCCACTTAACAGATGAGGAAACTGAGGCATAGAAAATTCAATGACTCACCCAATGTCATTCAGCTAGGAAGCACTGGAGTTGGAATTTGGAACAAAGCAGAGTGGCTCCAAAGCCTGTAAACCATAAAAATATAGTCTTTCTTTGTTTGTCTTTGTCCTAAGATAAGTGCTGGTAACTCAACAGCCACCATATTTTACTATGTGTACGTGCCTAACCCTTTAGACTAGGCTGTGTACTCCTTTAGGGACATGACCCCATCCCATGGATTTACACTCCTGGATTTAATACTATTCATTTTTATTCCAAAAAAGTGCCAGGCTAAGCTCTGTACAAAAAGACATGTAGTTGAGTTATACTAACACTGTACCTTGGAATAATCTGGGGCTCTGACATCAGTCAAAACTGGGTTTGAATGCCAGCTCTGAAATTTACTAATGATAAAGGCTTAAATGCATCATGTATACCCTCTCAGTTTCTTTTCTGTTAAAATGTAATATTAGTATCTCCTTTAAAGAACGCTTGCAGCACCAAATACAATAGATTATGTAAAACATTTAATATAGTTCCTGGCATAGAAAGACTGTTCAACAAATGTAAGAGTTACCTGTAGAATTTATGTTCCTCTTCTGAAAAATAGGGATCCTACTACATATCTTCGAAGAGCATTTTGAGAACTAAAGGATATAGGCAAATATGCCTAGCAACCACTTATATTACTCTGTTGCCTCCCTCTTCAGCCCATTTTCTCTTCCTTCACTCACAACCCATCTTTATTTACCACTCTACCAAATTATTCTTCTTTAAAAGGTCAACTATAACTTCAAAATATCAAATGTAATGCTCTTTTCTCAAATCTCATCCTATTTTCCCTGTGTGTTACTTCTTTTAACTGACCACCTCTCTGTTTTAAATTTCTCCCTTCTTGGTCAGTCCAAACTTGCATTCTCTTGTTGTTGCTTCTGCTGCTGCCACACAGGAGTATATCCTACACTAGAAGCCCCTCTCTTCCAATGTCTTTAACGGATGGTAGTCAAAGTTATAGCCCTGGCATACTTCACTTGCCACTGAGTTAACTCTTCCTAGGCAATCACATCATTTCTACAGCTACAACACCTCACTCTGTGTGGATGTGCCCCAGACTTATGACTCTGACATTAACCTCAACCGAGCTTAAATTCTCAATATAATTTCTTGCTGGATGTTAAGCTAGGCAATCTTTTTCCTATGTTTCCTTTTCTCAGTTAATGGTCTCACCACCCTACCAAGCCACCAAAACTTGAAGTCCTAGTAATATCTTTCAGTTGCAGTCCTTATTATTTTTTGTCCAAACTCAAATAGTAGTTACCAAATAATGGTAGTTACTTCACAGATGGCAATTTCAACTTGCTCCGCTATATCCCTTTATTGGTCCCACATTAAAAAACCTAATAAGCTATTTCTCAGTATAGAGTACATGAATAATATGGTGACAAATTTAAGACAGCAAATGCCTTAATCCAGTCTTCTCGCCTTCAAAGTTATTTAGGAATTCAACTGCCTTCTAAACTTAACAATATATCCCCTTTAGCATTTCCCAAAGTGAACCCAACCTTCACCGTAGAATTTTACATGTTCACGTTACTCTCTCTGTTCGAACTGTCCTACACAAATGCCCCCTTCCTTCAAAGACATCCCAGGTGTCAAAAGCGCACTCATCCTTTATGCTTCCTAAAACTTCACCTCAATCATGTAGACATCTTCAAAGACCTCAGTGGATCTCGATTTCTCTGTCTCTCTCTTTCTTTCTCTCTCTCACCCATAGCAACTAAGTTTTGCATTCCTCATGGAGATTTTCATACCTGACCTTATATTATAATGATTTAGATCATGGACTAGATTATAGCTACTTAAGGACAAGGAAGATCCTTTTAGTTTTTTTCTTTGAATTACCCACAGACGCAAACAAAGGGTTTTACATATGGTAGAAGCTCAGGAAATGTTTCTGTTTGTGTGTATATATGTACAGATATTTTAATGTAATTGAGCCTTATGTACTCTGAATTTCCAGGATTTCTGAATTCCTTCTCATCAGAAAACCCCGTGGGGTTTCACACACACTCCTTCAGTAGGTAGACTTTAGAAGTTTAACCGAACTCTACTACCCAGCCTAGTAAATGGCCTGGGTATGTTATTGAACTCATAAAACTCTACTTCATTATCAGCAGCCTATAACCAGCAAGTGAATCATCCACATAATTTGACAATTTGGAGACCATCAACTGAGATAATCTTAGGATTCCACCGGACTTGCTCACTGCAGCTTTAGACAAATATATTAAGGATGAACGTTCATAAAGCACAGTGGGCAGCCTGTCATCATTAGCTTATCATCGTTAATTCACCCTTAAAGTGTAAAGTGACACAATTATGGTAAGCATTAATAATTCCCAGCATAATAATAGTGATAACAGCAGGCAGTTTTGAAAACTATTACCATGTTTCAATAATACATCCCGAATGTTGTACTTAAAGCAGTCTCCTAAGTAGAGAAAGAATTGAAAATATTCCAATAATAACAGTTTATGGTAATAACAGTTTAGAGTTCTAGCTTGAAGTTGGTTGTGTGTGTCTTTATTTTTTAATATCTTGGTAACATCATTTTCAGAATCTCCTTTTACAAAATTACTGGTATGAGCTGATCTTATTTGATAATGCCAGAGTCATAGAATGGCTATAGTCCAAGCAGCCTCTAAAAATTGTGGAGTCCCAGAAAAATCAGTGGCCCTACATTAAGAAAGCACCATATCTGACAATCCCTTATCTGTTGAAAGTGTCTGCTCTATACCAAAGAACAATTTAAGAATGAACAATTTAGAAAAAACATCAAGCTATAGTGAATAAAAGCAATGCATTTGGAGTCCACCAGACATGGGTTTGAAATCTCCCCTCCTCCTAATCTTATAAGATGGAGCTAGTAACACCCAGTTTTTATTGTAAAATTATGTGACATAATATGGACAAAGTTCCTGACTGCAGGCCTTAGTCAAATGTATGACTGATGGCTCATAGAAAGTACTCAATACACAGTAGCTAGTATTCTCTTTTTGAATTGGCATATGAGCTAGGTCCAAAGTCATGAACTTTATATTCCTCTGGATCAAGGCACATATTTACAGCTGTATTCAGCAAAGTCTTTTGTCCCGAGCACCAGGTACTTTGGAAGTCAAACTTGAGAGTCCCTGTCACTTTGGAGCTCACAGTGAAGACAACATAAGTAAGAGATGTCTACTACAAGTTGTGATAAGTGCTATGATAGAGCCAAGTACAGTAGGGTTTAGAAAAAAACTTTTTGAGGGAAATAGTGAGCCTTAAGTTTAAATATTAAAGTAATTATTGCCTGGATAGAGAAAATGGAAAACAGCTTTTTACTAGAGGACAAAGCATAAGTGAAGATTAGCTGTTTTTGGTTGTAGTAGATGAGGCTCCCAATTGTACCTTCTCCCTCAGATAGAGTCCTTTACTTTCTGAGCCCTTACATAGAAAGAAAATAGCTGAGTCAGAGAAAACCTATCCTGTTCCTGGGATAATAGCTCAGACTGTTAACTCTTCTGATGGCATGGGAAGCTTGTAATATTATCTTTGTACAATTAGAAAAGCAAATTATTTAAATAGGATTCTGAAAGACCTTTAAAATACCAACCAATACTGTATTAAATGGAAAAAAAAAGACAATGCTACTTTAGTTAAACATAGTAAATTGAAGACATTTTCAGGTTATTAAAGATTAGTTCTAAGAGATTTTAAGATTCAGGAAGAATTGGGCTAATTGAGAAAAACTACTACGTGAGTCTAAATCAAGACAAGGATCAGTCATATTTTTTCTAGAACAGAGAGATTTTTGAATTTGTGTACACAGTTATTGCTTTACTGAGATACTGACCACCCTCAACATTCAGGGGGGTACTTAGGAGAACTTTGAAGTCCTGAACTATTTAACTCTGGTATTGGGAAATATTTTCCCTTCACCCTAGTATGAATATATTATTCTGGAAGTGTCATGACAAGAAAAGAATCAAGAAACATCACTATGGAGTTCCTTCTCTAAAGGTGAAAATGCCAGCCTGGATATACAGATGCTCAAGAGTTAAGGACCTCATTGTCATTGTCAGTGTCATCCTTGTCATCATTGTCACTAGTAGTGTTTTTATTATTAAAGCAAAAACATCTCCTATTCCAAAATAGTGATTTGGGTTCACCCAAATATCTTGCTCTGCTCTTGCTGTCCAGCATTGACCAGGGTAAATGGGATCATAATTTATAATGTAAAGAACACCACCAATCTTAATCCGAAGCCACTGTGACTGTGACTTGAGGGGTTCGTGCCCATATGAAAGCTGCTTGGCCATCATGGAGGTGCTCTAACATGGCAACAAGCCCAAAACAACAGCATATCACCCACTCCCTCCTTCTTCCCCAGCCCCAAATAAACTTCCACTCCCCCTTTCATGCACGCTCCAAAAATCTCCCAATTCCCTTCCGTTATGTCACCTTGCCCACTCCTCCAAACTCCACCCCCAGCTAAACCCAATAAATGCTTTGTCACGCAGCCTCCTCCTCTGAGGGTCCTCTGTATCCTACTGCAGCCCTCCGGCACCGCTGCATTAAAGGCTTCTCTCAACCTTTTCTTTGTCTTTATTCGCGCCAGACCTAACATGACTAATTCTTGACACTACCAGCCACAAATAAGCATGTGTTGGGAGTAGGTAGTCATCTGTCATCATATGAACAAGTCTTAAGCATGGCTGTGCACTGTATGTAGAGTTATCATGAGACACTGTCTCTCTTCACCCCAAAGAAAATAAATATTCCACCTGAAAAAGTAATAACTGAAACAGAGGAAAGAAAACAACTTGAAACCCTCTTTTCACTGTCCTTTCTTTTGTTCTTAAAAACTAACCAACCAACCAATCTTTCTACATATCAGTTTAGGCTTTTGTTTTTCCCCCAAAGCTTGTTTGAAGCGCCATTAGGGAATGTTTCTGCCTAGCCAGGTTACTGTGGATTTGCAGCTCTCCTGTCAGGCCAGGGCAGACTACTAGTAGAAACCTCCTAATTGGCTGTCAGTGTGTCACTTTTATACACAGCCTTTTCTTTAAAACCTTTCCCACTCCAATAACATGGCCTTTCTAAAAGATCCCAGGAACACATTGGAAGTGTACATATAGTAGGGGAGCAAGAGGGTGGGAAACCATATTGAACTGGTCCTTCAACAGTTGTAAATATTCCAAAACTGTTCCCACTATGAATGTGGTTCAGTCCTGTTTAAGACAGTCAAAACAGTTTGACAAGTTTGCGTTCGGCTCTGGACTTGCCTTCTGTGCTCACAACCTGATTAGCTCATGCCTAGAAGGGATGGACAAGAGTGGCAAACCCACTGAGAAAGCTCTTTGTAAAGGGAATTTATGGCTGTGTAATACAGTGATTAACCCTAAGCACCTAAAAGCTGTTACCAGAGCACCATGACTTCTTCAGAGCCAAGGAAAGCAAGAGTGAAATTTCAGCATGTGAATGTATCTACCCTCCAAACACATTTTCTTGTCTTTGAATATAACTTTATTTCTGTCAGTTCAAATTTGGAGCTGAATTCAAATCTTGGCTCTACTAACATAGTAGCTTTGTGACCTTAAGTAAGACACTTAACCTCTTTGAGTTTCATGTTTTTAATCTGTAAAAATGAATCACTGAGTCCTATGTTCCAGGATTATTGTGAGTTTACAGGTGAATTTACTTTATATGTGAAAACACTTAAATAGGATTATTGTGAGCATAGGAAAACAGTACAGTAAGCAATCAATACATGCTTATTCTTTTCCCTTTGCCTAACTAAAATGTTTGAATTAGGACTTGCCACCATTACTGGAATGATATAAAATGCAGAACAGGTATTAGAAGCCCAAATTTTCTGTCTGATGCAGTATGCCGAAGTGATACTGCAAAGCTTATGGCTTTGTCTTTGACTGTTTTTCTTTTGACTGTTTTGGATGAAATGTGCCAAGACATCTGGCAGTCATAGAAACTTACCTCTAAGACTCAATATTCTGTGTTGTTGCTTTTGGGCATTGATCTCTGAAGATATGATATCTAAGCAGAATTCTTTTAACACTACCTTTTCACATATACCATTTAGCCTTCTTAAAACACTTTCCTCTGTGGCCACTGACTCACTGACCCTCTGGCACACAAGTGCTGAAAAATGCCCTTGTTTGTGAAAAATCATAAACTTTCAAATCAGATTGCTCAGAGAGATGGAGTGCTCAAAAAGGAAATAGGACATAACAGAAAATCAAATTGAGCTCGTATTTATTTATTAAGATTGTTACTGAAATCAAGAGTGTCACTGAACCCTGAAACTGGGTTTAGCTCCACTTCTGTCTCCCAACACTCCTTTCAGTGATCTCATCAATGTACTTACCATACTAGATTATTATTAATTTTTGTGCTCCCTTAGGTCAGGAAACAATTCCTGAATTCTGTCATAAATTCAGTCATTTAGGTAATGCCTGTAACATTATAGGTGCTTAGCTAATGTTTGTCAAGTAAAAGAATAAATGAATGAAAAATGAATGCTGGCAAAACAATTTACAAATATTTTTAGTAAGACCTTAGAAAGCTTCACAGCTTCTTCCTCTACTCCCCTATTATTTTCCTAAATGCACAGAATCAAATAAAGGAAAATAATGCTTTTCTTTCTTCTCTGAGAAAAACAAACTAATTATTAGAAAGTCCTAATATGCCAACTGCGCTTGTTGACCTCCAGCTAAACACACAATCCATTAATCAACCACAGGAAAAAGAGAAAAGAAATAACTGAAACCCACACTTGGCACTTCTCCTCTTACTAACCCCCAGTCTGAACATACATTAAAAGTGTGTCATTTTCTTTGTCTGGTTTGCAATGCCAGCCCCACAGAAAATGATTCTCCCCACACATACCAAGCCAGCAAATCTGAGGCTGGCACAAGTTGAATGGCACTATCTGAGATCTAACAGAAGAGGTACAGTAGAAGATTTTCCAATAGTACTGTTGGGAACTTCAAGTGAACTAATATGTACAAGACAGCACAGACTTTAATACATAGTAAGTGCTTGATGTATATGAGCTAGCCAGCTTATTTATTCCTCTTCTCAGCAAGAAGGTATCAACTTACTCTTCAGTGCACCTTAAAAAAATACCCCAAACAGAGTCACACTCTACATTTCTTTCTGCATGATGCTTCATTTGCTGTTGTTCCAATATGGAAAAGGATACCAGACAAACCACAACTGCATAAAATCCTAATTCGTTCACTGGGAACCAGCCACTCCCCAACAGCCCTCTTTTTAATCAGTCCCTTTTCTTCTGCTTAAAGAGATCATTGCCATCCCTACCAAAGACAATTTTTTAACATTCTATTATACCTTGATCTCTCTCACAGGAATCAGAATTTCATTTTTCTTAACAGTGTTTAAATTATGTTCAATTTTGTCAAAGGCATTATCCAACATCTTTCATTAAAAAAAAAAGAAAAAACTAAAGAAAATAGGTATGGAAAGACCTTGTCACAATCTGACAAAAGCCATTTATGACAAACTTACTGCCAATATCATACTAAATGTGGAAAAACTGAAAGTTTTCCCTCTAAAATCAGGAAGAAGGCAAGGATGACCACTATCACCACTCCCGTTCAACATAATACTTGAAATATTAGAAAGAGCAATTAGGCAAGAAAAAGAAATAAAATATAAAATTATAGGAAAGGAAGGAGTCAAATTATCATTATTTGCATCTTTCATGAGCCTCTACATAGAAGATCCCCCAAGCCCACCAGAAGACTCCTAGAATTAACCTAATTCAGCAATGTAGCAGGGTAAAATGTCAACACTCAAAAATCAGATAGCATCCCTGTACACCAATAATGAACCCACTGAAGAAATTATGAAAAATACTATTCAATAGAGCACCAAGAAAAAATCAAATACTCAGGAATTAACCTAACTAAGGAAGTGAAAGACCTTTGAAACAAAAAACTACAGTACTATGAAAAAGGAAATTGAAGAGGACATCAGAAAAATAGAAAGATATTCCCTGCTCCTAAATAGGCAGAACCAGTATAGTCAAAATGGCCATCCTTAAAAAATTCATATACAGATTTAACACAATCTCAATCAAAATAACAACAGTATTCTTCACAGAACTGGAGAAATCAATCCTAAAATTCATAAAGAACCAAAAGACACCCAGAATAGCAAAAGCAATGCTGGTTAACATGAGTAAAGTGGGAAGCATCACAACCCTGGGCTTAACAAACTTGAAGTTATGTTATAAACCTACAGTGATAAAAACAGCATGTTAGGGATGCAAAATCAGAAATGAGGATCAAAGAAACAGAATAGAGGATGCAGAAACAACCTCCAGCATGTTCAACTATTTGGTCTTTAACAAAGGAGCCAAAAACATAAACTGGAAGAAAGATGGCCTCTTTAATAAATGGTACTGGGGAAAGTGCCTGTCCACATCCAGAGCATTGAATCTACACCCATATCTCTAACCATGTGTTAAACTAATATCAAAAGGGACCAAAGAACTAAATGTTAAAGCAGAAACACTTAACCTGATGGAAGATAAAATAGGTAAAACTTTTGAGGTCATGGGGTAGACAAGGACTTTCTGATCAGAATCTCAGTTGCACAAGTAATAGCACCAAGAATCAACAAATGGGGTCATATCAAATTAAAAAGCTTCTTCACAGCAAATGAACAAGCAACAGAGTGAAAAGACAACCTACAGAATGGGAAAAATCTTTGGTAGCTATTCCTCAGACAAAGGACTAATATTCAGCATATATAAAGAACTACTAATAATTAGACCCCCCAAATAAAAGATCCAATCAAAAACTGGGCAAGTGAAATGAATAGACACTTCACAGAACAATTATACATAGCTAATATATACATGAAGAAATGTTCAACATCATGGGCCATTAGAGAAACGCAAGTTAAAACAACACTGAGATTCCTCCACCTTACACCACAAAGAATGGCCATCGTCAACAAATTAAATAACAAATGCTGGTGAGGCTGCAGGGGAAATGGAATACTTCTGCATTATTGGTGGGACTGTGAATTGGTACAACCACTGTGGAAATCAGTATAGAGATTCCTCAAAAAATTAAAACTAAATTCCATTTGACCCAGCTATTCCCTTTCTAGGTATCTTCCAGTGAGAGTTAAGACATCGTATTACCGTGATACATGCATGGCCATGCTTATAGCAGCACAATTAATAATAGATAAATCTTGGAAGTAGCCTATATGTCCATCAACAGATGGATGGATAAAGAAAATGTGTTTACACACAATGGAATACAAACCTGCCATAAAAAAGATAAACTTGAGTCATTTGTAGGAACATGGACATACCTTGAGACCAAAATGTTAAGTGAAATAAAGCAGACATGAAAGCTTAAATATTACATGGTTTCTCATATGTGAGAAACCCAGAATAAAAACTAAAGAGCATGGGCCAGTGAGATGGCTCAGCGGCGTAAGCGCCTGCCTGGCAAGCACTAGGTCCTGAGTTCGACTCCCGATACCCACATACGAAAAAAGGGCCGGTGATATCGCTCAGCGGCACGGGCGCCTACTGGCGCGCGAGGTCCTGAGGTCGACCCCCGGTACCCACACAAAAAAAAAAAAAAAAAACTAAAGAGCAAAATAAAAGATAATAAGAAGTAGGGGGATAGTTCTTTGTCAAATGGGAAGGGTATCAAGAGATGGAAGGGGGGCAGAAACCAGAGAGAAAGGGGCTGAACAGAGGAACTAAGAAGTGTATGTACATGTACCTATTCTATACAAGGAATATGAACATTATGTACTGAAAATGTGTACTAATAAAAAATACAGTTACACTGCAACAAACATTTCATTTAACAAAGCTATACACAGTACTTGTTTCCTTGTATATCATATACTTGTACTCATTCCTACTACCTACACACAATCTACCTGAATCTATAATGAAGCTGTCCCTGCCATCAACACCAATTCTCACTTGTTTTTCCTTCTCTTGAGCAGTGCTATTACTTGCTACATAGATTCCTAAAACTAGCCCTTCCAATTGCATAGTTTCTTAGAAATACCTAGCATTTCTTCAGATTAGATATCCATTTGTTTTCAATTTCTTTTGAATTTCTCCTAACATGTTGCCTTCGGTAGATGGTTTTGGGCACAGAATAGGGATTTATTATGCATTTTTGAATGAACACATGATTTTTTTTTTGTGGGTACCGGGAATCAAACTCAGGATCTCATACTTGCCAGGCAGGTGCTGCACCGCTGAGCTATATCCCCGGCCCCAGTGAATATATGATCTTTAAATGGGGAATGATTTTTGGAATGTGTAGTGTTCAGATAAGGATGGCTACATTGTTCTAGTAGTCATCCCCCACATTAGCTCTTTCTCTCACATCTGGTGGCTTTGAGCCCAAGAGGACAATCACTGCTTTTCTATGAGGCCTAGCCAGATTTAAGAAGAGATTGCTGCCTTACATTATTTTCATTTAAATATAGAAGTTCAGTGAGAAACCCAGGAAAATAGATGTTCCTTCCCTCTGAATCTTCTTGTTCTCTCTCCTATAGAAAACAGACACCAGTGAAATACTGTCTGATACAGACAACACCTGCAAATATAAAAACAAGAAAATTTCCTACATTAATGGGAAAAAGAGCATTTAAATTTGACCACAAAAAAATGACTAAATTGGCACTGAATACATTTGAAACACGAGGGAACATAAGTACGTATATACTAAGTGGAGGGAAAATAGAGTCACAATTTAGAAGTCAGACAGCACCATTCATAATTACACCAGTGTTGGGTACCATTTCATATTTAAATTAAAGGATATGCGGTATTTAATAAAGGCATTTTTTTCTCCCTGTGTTCCTACATAACATTAGAACTTCCTAAAGAATGGGGTTTGTATTTCATGCCCTTCGGTTCTTCATATTTGAGAGTGTCCTAGAAGTATCTGTGAAATTCCAAAGATGTTAGAGCTATAAAAATATAAAAGTGCTATAATTAGACAAAGAAGCTCAAAGGAGTTCTGAAATTGCTTAATAAAGAAAGGTTAGAAGGAAAAACAATTCATATCAAATTGAATATGTAACTCTGACATGGGTATTATTATTACTCTCTTTTAGATTTCAGTTGCTGTGACAAAGTACCTGAGAAAATCAATTTAAAAGAGGAAAGATTTATTTTGGCTCCCATTTTCAGAGATGTCAGTCCACGGTTGCTTGGTCCCATCTCTTCTGTCCTTTGGCAAAGCAGAACAGCACGGAAGTCACCACATGGCACAGCAAAGCTGCTCAAGCCTCATGGTGGCCAGGAAGAAAAAAAAGAGACCAGAAGTGCCCAGGAACAAAATATACCCTTCAGGGATATGCTCCCAATGACCTACTTCTTCCAATTAGCATTAGAATTTCTATCACCTCCCAATACTACTACTAGCTGGGGACCAAGCCTTCAACACATGAGACTTTGTGGAACATTCCAGATCTAAAATATTGCACTGTCTTATAGAGATGAGCAAACAAATAGCAAATCAAGGTTACTCAGACTTATAAGGTGTTTTAATATTATTTAATTTTCCCATTGACTTTATAAATGCAGACAATACAGATCAGAGAAGGAAGGTGTTATTATTAAGGTCACAAAGTTACTAAGTAGCATATTGAGACCTGGGCCCTTTGAAATCTAATTGTAATATTCTATTTACCATTTCAAGTTCTTTTCTTCTCCAACCCAAATCCAATCCCTACACCACAGATATGTTGCTTTACTTTTAATCCTCAATTTGTCTGTATGAAATGATTTATATTTCTAACATATGCATCTGTTATTCAAATAATGTTTCTTGTGTGTCAAATACTATTCAAGCCATTGGGCCTTAGGAAAATAAACTAGACAAGACAAAATTACAGTTCTGTTGGTATTTAAAGTTTAGTGAGCAACACAGGCATTAAATAATCAACAGATAGATAATTACCAACTATGAATGCAATTAAATAGTACTACAGAGTATATGAATGTATAACAACAGGAATAAATTATTTTGGATCAGGTATGTTAAGGAAAGGCCTTTCAGGGGAAATGAACTTTCAAAAATAGATCAAAAAGATAACTAGAAGTTAGTCAAACAGAGACCAGTATTACCAATTTGGAGCTTATGTGTTTGGTGGTTTTATTCGTTCAATAAAATTTAATGTTTATCCACTTAAATATTATTTATATTAGAGAAGTCATTTCCTTTTAATCATCTAGTAGAGAATCATAAGCAATTAAATGCATTAGAAAAATATTCTTATACTAATTATGGAAAAAGAGCAAAAGTCAGTCTAAAAGAATAGAGTTGATTATTTCAAATGTTGATTAGATAGTGTCACCTGTAAGTATTACTGCCAAAAGGTTAAAAGTTGCCTAAAAAGTAGAGACATAGCTTGGACAAAGGCACTAAAATGCCCTTACCAAAATGATCAAACAAGTCTCACTATTGGGATTATCAACAATTTCATTTCCCCTTCACATGTATTTCTACCAACTGTATCATAGTACCAATTTAAATTTATATATGGTTAGCCATTCAGTTGAAGGTAAAGTCATTATAATAGTATACAACTAAATAGAAAATTCAAGGACAATCTACTCACATTTGGCAGTCAAAAACCAAGATGTAAAAAATCAGTTAAACTGACTTGAAACCAAGACAAGGTCAATGAAATTGTACTCTAACTTAAAAAAAAAGGAGGGAAGAAAATGAAGCAAGCAGTGATAGAGGAACATAACTTTGAAAAAGATTTACTATAGGAAACAGAAATTAATTTAAAATAGTATATGCTTTGTCCAAAAAAAAATTTAAAACAATTTAAACTCTCCAAATAAGTAGATTGATTAAAAGACAACACAATTAGATTAAAGAGGGAAATTGGCTGAGCCAAAGAATGTATGGAAGTAAATAATGTTGTAACAGATTTTTAAATGGTATTATAAGATTTTGCTGTGGCATTTAATAATGAATCTGCTCTAAATATAATTTTATGTTACTTCCATAGACCCATGCAAAGATAAGAAAAAATAACTAAAACTAAAAATGAAAAAAAAAATCCCCCAACTACTATGAAAATAAACAAATGTATATGCCAGTTGGGAAAATGGTAACAATATTTTCAAAATCATTATCAGTGAGTTAAACATTACATATTGACAAGCAATTTTTTTTCTTATGGCAAACACAATAAAACGACCATTGATATTAACATTGTCCCAAGGTTAAAGGTTACATTTCATAGGGGATATGACTAACACTAAAGGTAGAATATCTCACAAGAATGTTATACAAACAATCTAGGAAGAATTAAATCTTATGATGACAAGATATCGATTAAGTATTGATTTACCTTTACCTTGCCCTTTATCCCACCCAGCTGATGCTCTTTTTGTTCACCATACCTGATTTGTAAATACTATTCACCTAGACCTTATCTTTACAACAAAGAACAACATGTGGCCCAGCTCCTTGAATTTTCAAGAACCGTTTGGTTGCAAGGCTATAAAAATTGGCAAGAGATATGACATGACAGTTCATAGAAAAAGAAATGCAAATACTCTTGAAACATTGGAATCATAAATCCAAGTTAAGCCTCTATTTGACAAATTTTATTCCTATCAAATAGTAATATTGTGCTATTTTGCCATCAAATTGTTAAAAATCCAATGTTTAGTAAGATCACTCTGTTGAAAACAGGCCTCTCATAAATGACTAGCGAGAAATGCAAGGTGATATACCTCCTACAGAGAGAAAGTGGACAAGATTTAGTAAATTACATATGAATTTATGCTTTACCCAGCAATCTCACCTCTAGAAGCGTATCTCAAAGGTATATTCTCAAAAATCTGAAATAACATATGCTGAAGTGTATTTAATATAACACTTTTTTTAATAGCAGAAGACTGAAAACACCCAAATGCTTATTATTTGGGGACAATTTTAATAAACTGGAACATTTACACAGGGAAGAACCTTACAGCCATAAGAAGAATGAGGCAGAGCTCCATATACTGTATTACTAGGCCATGATCTCAAAAATATATTGTTTCACCAAAAAGTGGGTTTAGTACAGTGTGTTACATTATGTTAGCTTTATATAAGAAATGAATAAAATCATGAATTATGGATATCTATACCTATGTTTGCTTATAGTTTAAAAGAAACAGTGGAAGAATAAATCAAACATATTTTTGAAAAAAATTTTTATTTATTAAAAGAGAGAGGGAATAGGGCCACAGAGATAGGAAAGAAGATAGACTTTTATAGTGTGCCTTGTTTTTGTTTTTGTTTTTGTTTTTACCTAGAACAATGCAAATGTTTCATATGATCATAAAACAATTAAATTAGAAAGGCAACAGTTAAAAATAAAAATTAAATTAAATAAATGAAATTAATTATATATGAAATTATTGGTATAACCACAAAATTATTTCAAGGAACCTTAACACACAGTAGTTTGATTGTACATCCTTGTTGCTATGCACCCAAAGAATAAAAAATTGAGAAGTAATTGCAGAGGATTCTCAAATTGCTTTTAGTAATCACTTTGTTCTTAATAATATTCATTGCTTTCAGTAATCACTTTGTTAGCAATAATATATTTGTTTTTTTAATACATACATAGTCAGGAAGCAATTATATTTGTGTAATAAGGACTCAACTGTTTCAGCACAAGATAAAATATGAGCAAAATTAAAGAAATTAAGTAAAACTCAAATTCAAATCAAAAATATGAGCTTGAACTTATAAGCTGTTTTTCCCCCTTTGTCCACTGAAAAGGAGTGAAAGATGGTGACTATCATCTAAGTATTGGAGATGTCCTTGCAAAGCCCAGAGCAAAGCCCAGCAAGGAAAACACAAGTTATGCAGGTACAGTTCAGTAGGCAGCATCCAGTAGAGTGGGATAAGTTCAGAGATAAGCCAAGGAAAGTTTCTCTGTAATGCAGAGTAAACAGAAATGGAACATAACATCATAAATTTAAAATGAATTATATAGAGGATGGAAAATACAGAGATATTTGCTGTGCCTAAAGAAAAAGTAAAGCTAGTGTAAAAGAAGCAAGAAGCACAAAGAAGAATGCTTTCCTGAGAAGAGTAAAGACCTGAGTTAGCAGATAGAAAAGGCTCACTGGATTCCACACTAAATTGCCTTTCTTTTTTTTTTTTTTTTTTGTGGGTACCGGGGGGTCGACCTCAGGACCTCGCGCGCCAGCAGGCGCCCGTGCCGCTGAGCGATATCACCGGCCCCTTTTTCGTATGTGGGTTCCGGGAGTCGAACTTGGGCCCTCACGCTTGCCGGGCAGGCGCTTAAGCTGCTGAGCCATCTCACCGGCCCCCTAAATTGCCTTTCAAGTGACTAACTCCTAAACATGAACTTCCACAGATAAAGTATCATAAATATTCAAAAAAATTTTTCAAAAAGCTGCTTATCTAGAAAGAAAATCAACCTTACCTCAGCTTGCAAAACCAATGACTATGAATAGACTGTATGTCTGTTTATTATGAGACACATTTAAAAACGAAGTGGTTCAAAAATATTAAAAGTTAAAGAATAGACAAAGGCGTACCAGGCAAGTACAAACAAAATGCAATCGGACTCATCAGTATTAAGATTCAAGGCCAAAAATAGTATCTATGGCAAGAAGTATTAAAAGAATACAAGGATGTCGATGTTTATTGATAATTGTTTCATGGCTCACATGCTCATGTTGAGCTTTTCCTTAATGTGTCAAACAATAAGAGATTGGAAAAAGTAAATAATGGTTAAAACACATGAGATCATACTCACACTGATAACCAAAATCACAAAATATACTTAACCAAAAGAGTATAGAAACGCCTATCTATGAAGAAAGGTATAGATTTTAAATGGAAAATATGAACAATCATAAAATGAAAGACAAATCATTTCCCAGAATGAAAGGACTTTGTATTAAAAACATGTTCATTCTTACTAGATGTTTAAATTCAGTGAAATTCTAATCCAAAGCACATGGATAATTTGTGAACTTCCACAAAGTGTTTATAAAATTTACAGGAAGAATATAATAGGATGGGGCTGGTGAGATAGCTCAGCGGCATAAGCACCTGCCTGGCAAGTGTGAGGTCTTGAGTTCAACTCCCGGTATTCACATACGAAAAAAGGGCCGGTGATATCGCTCAGCAGCATGGGCGCCTGCTGGCACGTGAGGTCCTGAGTTTGACCCCCGGTACCCAAAGAAAAGAAAAGAAAAGAAAAGAATAGGATGAATTTGCAGTAATAGACATTGAAGCACATTACAATAGTGTGACAATAAAAAGAGCAGAAATGTACACATCAATAAAACCAATTCTCCTGGGGGAACCCAGGAGAATAAAGCAATATACTTAAAGGTAGAAATACAATAACAGTGACATTAAATACAGTTATAATAGATTATATAATTAGGGCAATGCCACAGTTGGCAAATATTTTCTAAAAATATTAAGTTCTAATTACACAGTACAAAACGAAATGAGAAGTGTTTTGATAGAGTGTGGTGGCCCATTCTTATGACTGAGGCAGGAGGATCTCAAGTTCAAGCCCTGCCTGAGCAACTTAGGAATTTAAGGAGGCCCTGGCTCAAATTAAGAAAAAGAAAAATGGCTAAGGATATATAGTTCACTGTGAATACCTTGGGGATCAATCCCTAGTACCACAAAAAAGTGACTTCAGGAAAATTTCATAGTTTCAAAGTACTTTTATAAATATAAGCAAGAAGAAAGAAACTACATAGGGGTAATATGGCAGATTTCACAACATGCAATTTAAAATTTCTATATGTCAAAGGGTACCACAAATTTACAAGGCAAATGATAAACAGGAAAATATATATGACACATGCAAAAGGAGATAATGTATAATAGATATAAAATTTATACATATATATAATGTGGCCTTACAAATAATTAAAGCATAGTACTGTATACACCAACAGACACATGGAAATGGAGACGAACAAAGATTTCATAAATAGAAACACACAGAACAAAACACAAATTAAAACAAGACCAAGTTTACAGTTGAAAATGATTGAAACTGTTAATATTCTTAATTGTGAGGTATAGTGAAATTGGCACTTTTTATCTATTGGTAGGTATGTAAGTTGTGAAGTATTTGTGAAAGGCAATTTGTTAAATGCATCTGACCCACTCTGCCTTCAAAGAAAAACATTAAAAAGTGTACATACCTTTGAGGCAGCAGTGTCACTCCTAGTAATTTTTTTTTTTTTTTTTTTTTTTGGTACCAGGGATCAAACTCAAAACCTCACGCTTGCCAGGCAGGCGCTGTACTGCTGAGCTATATCCCTGGCCCTCGTAGTAATTTATTAAAAGGAAATAATGCAATTCTTAAAATAAGTATGATGTAATAATAGTAATAATAACACCCCTCAGTCCTTATTAAGCATTTATAGTATACTAGACATTATGGTATACCTAATCTCTTTAATGTCTCTGATGAATTTGTAAAGTTGTTAATACTTTCAGCTTCATTTTATAGACGGACGATGTAAGGGAGAAGTTAAGTGATTTGCCAAGATCACATTGCTAGTATCAATTCCAAGATTCAAAGACTCCCATGTAATTCCAGAGCCTGAACTCTTAAAGTATCCTTCTAATGTTGTAAATAATGTAGTAGTTAATAAATTATGGTATATCAACATAAAAGAATGCCATACAGCCATTAAAACCATAGTGCAAACTGAGTAGTGACAGAAATATGCTCAAAATTCATTAAGTGCAAAATGATTTACATTTTAATCCATATATTTTTAAATGTACATCAGTCTAAGAGTACAAAAACAGAAGTTTTCTACAGATAAAAAAACAATGGAGAAAACAGAGACAGGATCAAGCTTGCTGTATGCTTGTTTCTCACCACAACAGGTTTATGGTTCTGATACAAGGCAGGCAGCTGAGACCACACCCATTGTAAACAGGTCTCCTGAGGTCTCCATATATCTGTGTTTCCTGAAAATGATCTTCTGACATCCTTTATCACAGACATTCTGGTAGTTATGTAAGTTTCTAATTCTCTGAATCACTCTATATACTTCTCTCTATATGTAAAATAACCGGAGTGACTTCTGCTCTTCTTTTTTTTTTTTTTTTTGTGGGTACCAGGGGGTCGACCTCAGGACCTCGCGCGCCAGCAGGCCCCCATGCCGCTGAGCGATATCACCAGCCCCTTTTTTGTATGTGGGTTCCGGGAGTCGAACTCGGGCCCTCGCGCTTGCCGGGCAGGCGCTTAAGCCGCTGAGCTATCTCACCGGCCCAACTTCTGCTCTTCTGAATAGACACTGACTGATACTGGAGTTCATTATCAGGAAACAGTGATATATGCCTGCTATGAGATGCAACAGGACCACAACTCCTGAAAGGGATTGTATATTGTTGGAGGGAATAACATTTAGTTTTCCACTAAACTCTTTATCAGAGTGCTTTTGTATTCAGCGATAAATCTGTAAAGAACAAATACAAGCACAAATCAACCTTATTAACTTAAAAAAATTCCAATAAGGAGAGATACATGTAGATAGTCACATTGAATTTGATTTCTTCAGGACCCTACTCAGAGGAAAAATTGGTCTTAGTCTACTGATGTTTGTAATAAGGTATGTCTTATTTCTTGTAATAATTAATCATTATTATTATTTACCGACATATTTATCAAAATAGAAATAAATTGGAAATGAGATTAAGCAGAATTAATACTAAGTCAAATTAAAAGCCTAGAATAAAGGTCCAAAAGGGAACAGCAGTGAGAGATCATAATAATAATAATACAGTACCTTGGATTTATATAGCTCTCATCCTCCCACAAGCACAATGTGAATGTGAACACCATATATAAATGCATGAAGAACTAAATGCAGTTTTGGTTTCTCAAGCCTGGATTTTAAAAGCCCACAAAAGGAAAAACAAATGGAGAATTGAAATCTTAAGACCAATTTGAGAAAGCTCTTCATAGCTTTTATTTCAAAAATTATTTTGATATTCTTGTTAAAGGGGCAGCATTCTTCAAATAATAATACAAGTGAAAAAGCAGGTAGGAAGCATCCAACAGGGTACATAAGACTTATGCCAAAGAGAAGGATATTAAAATAAATAAGGAAATAAGTGATGTTACATTAGAGTAACCATCCTTCAGACATGACAGTTAAAGTTGCACCTCATCTATGAGATTTTCCTAAATTGCCTCAGCCACAAGTGACTCTGAACTCCTGAAAGAGATTTGTGTAATTTTATGAGACACAAATTTAGCACATTTTACCTTGTGTTGGAATTATTCATGTATATTCCCATCTCTCTTGGCAGACCACTATTTGCCGTAGCGTTCTTTAGAAACACTGTAAGAATTTAATACAATTAGATTTGGGGCATTTATTGTCAGAGATTCTGATTAAGATAACCTTGGGTAGACTCAGGAACTGGCATTTAAATAAGCTCTTCTGATAATCTGGTATGGGTGTTTTATGCCTAGACTATGACTTCTCTGAGGGCAGGTACCCTGTTCCATATCTTACACATCTGAATATTAATGAAACATTTTATATAATCTTATTCACATAACATCCCACTAAGCAGTCACAAAATGGATGAATGGACATGTAATAACTAAATATACAGGTTGTCTATGGAAAGGATAAAAGAAGCAGCATAGGCTGCAAGTGCTGTGGAATTCAGAAAATGGTGATCTGAACTAAAATGACAGTTTTCCTGAAGATAAGTTCTCCTTAAATTGGAATACCAAGGAAAGGGGGTATTTAGGCAGGGAAGGCAAAAGAACCAGTGAGCAGCCACACATAGTGGTGCACACCTGTAATCCCAGCACTTGGAAGGCTGAGGGAGGAGAATTGCTGTGAGTTCGAAGACAGCCTGGGCTCTATAGTGAGTTCAAAGCCAGCCTAAACTTCATAGTGAAACCCTATCTCAAAACAAACAAAAAATTTAAAAACACAAAAACAACAGTGAGCAATTATACAGAGGTAGAAATATATGGGGTATGTTTAGAAAATGTGTATTAGGAATACCTGTGTCTGCATTTATTCCTTTTCTTTAAATTAGAAGTTGTAGATCCTCCTGTTTTTGATGTGGTTGGGCACCAGAAGATTCATGTCCTAGAAGTGTCATCCCTAGTGTGGCAGTACTGAAAGATGGAGAAACTTTATGAGGCAAGAGAGAGGTGATTAGGATTTCAAGAGAGATTAAAGCTTTTCTCACAAAAGTGCATTCTCTCTCAAAGGTCCAGATGATTGGGCTGTTATAAGTGAGCCTAACACCTCCCTACCTCTTGCTCCCTGCTTCTTCATGTGATCTCTCCCCATAAACACATTATGACCATTGTGAGGTCGCCTTCCACCACAAGAGCTGAGTAGGGGTCAGAACCATGTTCTTGAACATCCAGAATTGTGAGCTAAATTAACCTCTTTTCTTAATAAAATGACCACTCTAAAGCACTTCATTATTGCAATAAAAGTACTAAAAGAGATTTTCTTAAACTTATGATCAAGAAATTTTTCTCTGCTCTAGTACTGTAAGAAGCAAGTAACTTCCCTTTTGATAACATGGCTCCCAAGGGTCTTCAGTTTAAATATTCATGCTAGCTTGCTGTTTAGGATCTAGTCCTATGACATACTTATGCTTCCACACACACACACAAAAACTTGCTTTATAATTTTACTAAATGTGTGAGGCTTTTTAAAGATATAGTGGCTCTCTGACTTTCTCCTATATCACATCTTCTAGCCAGAGTAAAACTAAAATCAGTTACCACAAGACCTATTCTTTGCCTACCCATCAAAGTCCCTCCTAGTATTGGATTAAAGTTCTTCTTCAATGTTACTATAGCACCCACCCTAACCAAACTGTTACAGCATATTATACTGCATGATAATTTAAACTAGATTTTTTTAGTAAATACATTATTCTTCAAAAATAGAAAAATAAGAGAGAATACACATAGCTTGAGAAATCTCTGTGGTAGGCAGCCTCTGAAGGCTTCCAATCATCCTCACTTCCTAGTATTCATCCTCTTGTGGGATCACTTCTCTTTTAGTATAGGATGACTTCTGGACTCTTGAATGAGCAGAATACCACAGAAATTATGGGATTTAACTTTCAAGATTAGGTTTGAAGATGGCTTCACTTTTGAGTTCCGCAAACCGATATCAAATGTAAAGAGTTAGTTCTTTGAAAGATTAAATCAAATTGACAGACCCCTAGACAACATTATTAAAAAAAGGAAAAAAAGACACAAATTTAAGCAATTAAGAATGAAAAGGGTGAAATCACAACAGGTCCTGCAGAAATCCAGATGATCAAAACCTATTTTAAGAAGTTGTATTCTAATAAGATGGAAAACACAGAAGAAATGAAGATTCCTAGATACATATGAATTATCAAAGTTCAATCAAGAAGATATAAAAATCTAAACAACCCAATATCAGTCAATGAAACTGAAGATGCAATTAAAAATCTACCAAGAAAGAAAATCCCAGGTCCTCACAGACTCACTGCTGAATTCTAAAAGCAATTTAGAGAAAACCAAATGCCACTACTTCTCTAACTCTTTTATGAAATTGAAAGAGAAACAATACTCCCAAAGTCATTCTTGGAAGCAAGCATAATCTTGATACCAAAACCAGAGAGGTATCCAACCAAAAAAGAGAACTGCAAGTCAATCTCCCTAATGAGCATAGACATGAAAATAATCAATATGATTCTGGCAAACAAAATGCAGTGAATCATCAAGAAGATTATACACCATGACCAAGTAAGATTCATCCCAGGGATGCAGGGATGGTTTAGCATATGCAAGTCAATAAATGTAATACACCATATCAACAGAGCCAAGGACAAATACCACATGATCATCTCAATAGTTGCACAAAAAGCATTTTACAAAGTCCAACACCAATTCATGATAAAAAAAAAACCTACAGAAAATTGGAATAGATAAACTGTCTTTCAATCTGATAAAAGACACCTATGACAAACCAACAGTAACATAATACTAATTGGTAAAAAAAAAAAAACCTGAAATCTCTTACTCTAAAATCAGGAACAAGACAAGGATGTCCACTCTCACTGCTCTTATTCAATACACAGCAATTAGACAAGAGAAAAAATGAAAGGTATAGGGATAGGAAAGGAAGAAGTTAAATTATCATTATTTGTAGATGACATGATATTCTACATTGAAGACACCAAAAACTCCACCAAAAAACTTCTAGATTTAATAACCAAATTCAGTCCCATAGCTGGATACAAAGTCAACGCTCAAAAATCAATAGCATTTCTGTACACAAATAACAAACGATCTAAGAGAGAAACTAGGGAAATGACACCTTTCATAATAGCGTCCAAAAAAGAACTAGAGAAAACATTCCTAAAGTTCATTTGGCACCAGAAGTGACCTAGAATAGCAAAGGCAATTCTTGGCAACAAAGGCAAGGCGGGGAGGCATCACGACCCCTGACTTGAAATTATACTACAAAGATATGGTGATTTTAAAAAAAGCATGGTACTGGCAAAAAGACATACCCTAGCACCAGTGAAACAGATTAGAAGATGCAGAAACAACTCCAAACACTCAGCCACCTCATCACTGACAAAGAGGCCCAACACTTTTACTGGAAGAAAGATAGCATCTTTAATAACTGGTGCTAGAAAAACTGCCTTTCCACATGTGGAAAATTAAAACTAAACCCATATCTCTCACCATGCACTAATCTAAAATCAAAATGGATCAAAGATCTAAATGTAAAAATAGAAACACTAAATCTGCTAGAAGATAGAATAGGTAGAAAACTTGAACACAAAATTTTAGGCAAAGACTTTATGATCAAAACCCCAATCTCACAGGAATTATCACAAGGAATCAACAGCTGGGATTGCATCCTACTGAAAAGCTTGCACAGCAAAAGAAATCAACAGAAGAGTGAAGAGACAACTCACAGAAGGGGAAAGAAATTTTGTCAGCTGTTCCTCAGACAAAGGACTAATATCTGCAATATATAAAGAACTAAAAAATTAGACACCCCCAAATTTAAAGACACAATCAAAAATGGGCATCTGAAATGATTAGACACTTCTCAGATGAAAAAGTAGAAACAACCAATAAGTATATGAAGAAATGTTCAATATCACTTGTCATTTTAGAGATGCAAATTAAAACAACACTGAGATTACATCTCACTCCAGGAAGAATAGCTACTATCAAGAAATCAACCAATAACAAATGGTGGTAAGGCTGTGGGGAAAAAGGAACACTTCTCCATTGTTGGTGGTAGTGTAGACTAGTGGCACCACTGTGGAAATCAGTAAGGAGATTCCTCAAAAAACAAAAACTAGATGTTCCATTTGACCCAGCTATTCCCCTTTTTGATATCTTCCCTATAGAATTAAAACATCATAGCCCAGGGATATATCCACACCCATGTTTATAGCAGCACACTTTAAAGTAGCTTAATCTTGAAAAGAGCCCAAATGCCCATCAACCAACGAATGGATAAAGAAGAATTTTTTGTATATAAGGTAGTGCTAGTCAGGCATAAAGAATGATAATCTTGATTCATTTCTCAGTAAATGAATGAACCTTGAGACCATACTTATAAGTGAAATAAATCAAACACAAGTGTTTAAATATTGCACTGTTTCTCTGATGTGAGAAACCAATAGGATAAATAAAGGCCAAAATGAAAAATGAATATAGTGAAATAGGAAATACACGTTCAAATAATAAGTGGAATATGGGAGGGGGGAAGAAGAAAGGAAGGTAAAAAAAGAAAAAGGTTGATAGAAGAAAAAAATGGAAACAAAGCTTTTGTAAGTAAGGAATGGAACAGGTGTTAAAGGGTGTGGAGAGGAATGCAAAAAAGAAGAATCAGGGTGTAACATGTACAGGTACAAATTCCCTATGATGAGTGTTTTTATATATATATATATATATATATATATATATATATATATATATATATAGAATGGTACCAATGAAATTAATTTTTTTTTTATTTTAAAGAGAAGAAAAAACAAAACAAATCAAAAGAAGAACAAATTTTCAAACAAACATAATAGGAGGGTAACAATGGTTAATACATTACGTATTACTATCTTTAAGTTAGTTATTCAGGACACCAGACATTAGCATTCAATTGTCCAAACATTATTGGCACAAACCTTACTCTTCAATGAACTAAGTAAAAATGGTAGTGTATCTATCTTAACCATCTTATATATATATATATATATACAATATTTTTCCCTTTCCCTTCTTTCTTTTCCCTATTCCAGTCTCTCTTTCCTTTTGACCAGTTTCTTTTTGATTCACCATGTCTATTGTACATTTTGGAACTTATTTACTCTTTAAGTTTCTCATACTAGAGAGACAATACGATGCTTACACATGTGCTTCTGGTTTATTTCACTTATGAGTATTTTCTCGAGTTGCATCCATTTACCTATAAAAGTCTCCAGTTTATCCTTCTTTATGGCTGAATAGTACTCCATTGTATAAAAATACCACATCTTTCTTATCCATTCCTCAGTTGATGGGCATTTGGGTTGTTTCCAAGATCTGGCTATTACAAATTGTGCTGCTATAAACATGGGTGCACATATATCGCTGTGGTACGATGTTTTTAATTCTTCTGGGAAGATGCCCAGAAGGGGAATAGCTGGGTCAAATGGGACCTCCAACCCTAGTTTTCTGAGGAATCTCCACACTGACTTCCACAGTGGCTGTACCAGTCGACACTCCCACCAACAGTGAAGAAGGGTTCCTTTTTCCCCACAGCCCCTCCAGCATTTGTTATTAGTTGATTTCTTAATAGTAGCCATTCTTTCTGGGGTGAGATGGTATCTCAGTGTTGTTTTAATTTGCATCTCTCGAATGACTAGTGATGTTGCACATTTTTTTGTATATTTATTTGCCATTAGTGTTTCTTCATCTGAGAAATGTGTATTCATCTCAGATGCCCATTTGTGGAGTGGGTCTTTAAATTTGGGAGGTCTGATTTTTTTGAGTTCTTTATATGTTCTCGATAGTAATCCTTTGTCTGAGGAACAGCTGGCAAACATTTTTTCCCACATTGTGGGTTGTCTCTTCACTCTGTTGGTGGTTTCTCTTGCTGTGCAAAAGCTTTTTAATAAGATGAGATCCCAGTTATTGATTCTTTGGGATAGTTCCCGTGCGGTTGAGTTTTTATTCATAAAGTCTTTGCCTACACCAATGTCTCCAAGGGTTTTACCTATCCTACCTTCCAGCAGATTTAATGTTTCTGTTTTAATATTTAGATCTCTGATCCATTTTGAATTTAGTTTAGTGCATGGTGAAAGATATGGATCTAGTTTTAATCTTCGGCATGTGTAGAGCCAGTTTTTCCAGTACCATTTATTAAAGAGGCTATCTTTCTTCCAGCGAATGTGTTTGGCACCTTTGTCAAAGATAAGGTGGCTTAGTATGTCTGGGGTTGTTTCAGCATCTTCTAATCTGTTCCATTGATCTTCAGGTCTGTTTTTCTGCCAGTATCACACTGTTTTTATCACAGTAGCTTTATAGTATAATTTCAAGTCGGGGATAGTGATGCCCCCTGCCTTGCCTTTGTTGCCCAGAATTGCCTTTGCTATTCTAGGTCTCTTCTGATTCCAAATGAATTTTAGGATTGTTTTCTCTAATTCTGTGAGATATGCTGTTGGAATTTTGATTGGAATTGCATTAAATCTGTATAACAATTTTGGAAGTATGGCCATTTTCACTATATTGGTTCTTCCTATCCAGGAGCAAGGGATATCTTTCCATTTTCTGATATCCTCTTCAATCTCCTTTTTCAGAGTACTGTAGTTTTCAGTATAGAGGTCTTTTACATCCTTCGTGAGGTTGATTCCTAGGTATTTCATTTTTTTGGATGTTATTGTGAAAGGTATTGTTTCCCTAATTTCTCTTTCAGTAAGTTTGTTATTTGTGTACAGGAAGGCTATTGACTTTTGAGTATTGACTTTGTATCCAGCTACACTACTGAATTTGCTTATTAAATCTAGCAGTTTTTTAGTGGAGTTTTTGGGGTCTTCTGTGTAGAGTATCATGTCATCTGCAAATAATGATAATTTAACTTCTTCCTTTCCAATCATTATTCCTTTTATTTCTTTCTCTTGTCTAATCGCTCTGGCTAAAGTTTCCAGAACTATGTTGAATAAGAGTGGGGACAGTGGACATCCTTGTCTTGTTCCTGATTTTAGAGGGAAGGCTTTCAGTTTTTGGCCATTTAGTATAATATTGGCTGTTGGTTTGTCATAGATAGCTTTTACCAGATTGAGATAAAGACCCTCTATTCCAATTTTCTGTAGGGTTTTTATCATGAAAAGGTGCTGGACTTTGTCAAAAGCTTTTTCTGCATCTATTGAGATGATCATGTGATTTTTGTCTTTGGTTCTGTTAATATGCTGTATTACATTTATTGATTTACGTATGTTGAACCATCCCTGCATCCCTGGGATGAATCCAACTTGGTCATGGTGTATAATCTTCTTGATGATTTGTTGGATTCTGTTTGCCAGTATCTTATTAAGGATTTTTGCATCTATGTTCATTAGGGAGATTGGCCTGTAGTTCTCTTTCTTAGTTGGGTCCTTCTCTGGTTTTGGTATCAGGGTAATGCTTGCTTCCAGGAATGAATTTGGGAGTATTGCTTCCCTTTCAATTTCATTGAAAAGTTTGAGAAGTAGGGGCGTTAGGTCTTCTCTAAATTTCTTGTAGAATTCGGCAGTGAATCCATCAGGGCCTGGGCTTTTCTTTGTTGGGAGGTTTTTAATTACATCTTCAATTTCATTGGCTGATATTGGTTTATTTAGGATTTTTAAATCTTCTTGATTCAGCTTTGGTAATTCATACGAATCTAGGAATCTGTCCATTTCTTCTGCATTTTCCATCTTAGTAGAATATAAATTTTCAAAATAGGTATAGATGATCTTCTGGATTTCTGCAGGGTCTGTCGTGATATCACCCTTTTCATTTTCAATTGCATGGATTTGAGTCTTTTCTTTTCTTTTTTTAATAAGGTTGGATAAGGGTTTGTCAATCTTATTTATTCTTTCAAAGAACCAACTTTTTGCTTCATTGATTCTTTGTATTGTTTTTTTATTCTCCAATACGTTAATTTCTGCTCTGATCTTTATAATTTCCTCCCTTGTACGGGCTTTTGGCTTAACCTGCTCTTCTTTTTCTAGAAGCTCGAGGTTCACCCTTAAGTTGTTTATTTGCGCTTGCTCTATTTTCCTGATATAAGTGTTTAATGCTATAAATTTCCCTCTTAGGACTGCTTTCATTGTATCCCATAAGTTCCGGTATGTTGTACTGTCATTATCATTCAGTTGTAGAAAGTGACTAATTTCTTCTTTAATTTCATCTGTGACCCATTGGTTGTTCAGGAGGATGCTGTTTAATTTCCATGTGTTTAGGGAGTTTTTGTGGGATCTTTTGCCATTGATTTCCAATTTCATTGCACTATGGTCTGATAATATGCATGGGATAATTTCAATTCCTTTGCATTTACTTAAGCAGGTTTTATGAGCTAGTATGTGGTCTATTTTGGAGAACGTCCCATGTGCAGCTGAGAAAAATGTGTATTCTGATGTTGTGGGATGGAACACTCTGTAGACATCTACTAAGTCCATTTGTTCAAAAGTTTGGTTCAGTTCTACTATTTCATTATTGATTTTCTGTCCAGTTGATCTATCTTTTTGTGACAGTGGAGTATTGAGATCTCCCAATATAATTGTATTAGTGCTTATTTGATTTTTCATGTCCTTTAGTACTTGTTTTATATAGCTGGGTGCATTGGTATTTGATGCATATATATTTATGATCGTTATCTCTTCCTCTTGGATTGTTCCCTTTACAAGGATGTAATGACCGTCTTTATCTCTCTGAATCCTTCTTGGCTTGAAGTTCACTTTGTCTGCAAAAAGAATAGCTACCCCTGCTTTTTTCTGGGTTCCTGTGGCATGGAGTATTGTTTTCCATCCTTTGACTTTCAGTCTATGAATTTCTTTCTGAATTAAATGTGTTTCTTGTATACAGCATATTGTTGGATCTTGCTTCTTGATCCATTTCGCCAGTCTGTGCCTTTTGATTGGTGAATTGAGACCGTTAACATTGATGGTTTAAACTGATATGTATTGACTTGTCATGATATTTTCCTGTTGTTGGTTCCCACTCTTTGTTTTTCTGCTTTCCGGCTATTTAATTATTTGCCCTGCCTGGTGGATTCCTTCTGTTGGGGTTCCTATCTCTTTCTAGAATGTCCTTCAGAACGTTTTGGAGTGCTGGTTTGGTGGTCATAAATTTTCTCAGATGTTCTTTGTCATGAAAGTATTTTATTTCTCCATCAATTTTGAAAGATAGTTTTGCAGGGTACATCAATCTGGGCTGAAAATTATTTTCCTTTAGAGCTTGCAATACATCATTCCAAGCTCTTCTTGAATTGAGGGTTTGTGCTGAAAAGTCAGCTGTGATTCTGATGGGTTTTCCTTCATAGGTGATTTGTCTCTTCTCCCTAACAGCTTTTAAGATTCTGCCCTTCTGTTGAATTTCTGGGATCTTGACTATAATATGTCTGGCTGAATTTTTTTTTGATCATGTCTAGTTGGTGTTCTAAAAGCTTCACTTATAGAGGTGTCAAATTCCTTTTCTCTTCCAGGAAAGTTCTCCCTGATTATGTCTTTGAACAAGGTTTTAATGTCGTTGATGCTATCTCCTGCTTTTTCATTTATTCCAATTATTCTTAAGTTGTTTATCTTTGAGTCATCTAGCAGCTGCTGAATTGATTTTTCATGGTCCCTTGCTATTTTTAAGAATTTTTCCATTTCATGATCACTAATTGCAAGCCTGTCTTCTATATCTGAGATCCTGTCCTCGCATTGGCTTATTCTGCTACAAATACTTTCAATGGAATTTTTTATCTCTTGGATATCTGCTTGAATCTGCCTTATAGATTCCATTTCTTTCCTATGCTGAGCATTCATGGTTTCTATAGTTTTCTTAAGTTCATCTATTTTTTTGTCTGCATCAGCTATAGTGTCTTTAAGCATGGTCTTCATTGTAGACATTATCTCTGCAGTTATCTGTGAGATTATTTCTGTTTTAATTTTTTCCAGAACCTCATTCAGTTGCTTTGTTGTTACCACTTCAGATAGGCCAGGTGGGTGGCTTTCGGATTGTCCCACCTCGTTGCTCCCTAGGTTTGCCTTTGGTGAATTGGATGTGTGTGGTTGCATCTTTTTTAAGTGTCGTCTCATTTTTTCTTTCTTTAATTCCTGGGGTGATGTTTGCTAATTACCTATAGTAGGTTACTTTATTGCTAGTGTTTAAGATCTTTAGAAGATGACTACTTCTCTGCAGTATCTTCCAAGTGGAGCTTGCTTTTAGGTTTTGAGCTTTCTGCCAGATCCTACCTCTTCAATTCGTTGGGTATGCGAAGTTGCTACCTGTTTGGCCCAGTCCTTGATTCTTTGGTACTGTGCCACTGTATTTTCTGTGTCCCTTAGTCAATCTCAATCATGAAATATCAGGAAGGAAAGATGTTTAGAACAATTATTTCACATTTGGCTATAATGTTAACTAAAGCATCAAACACAGCCTAAAAAATGACAGACTGAGCTAACCAGTTATTTACCACTTTTAGCTGTATAGAGTTGCGGTTATATAACAAAATCTAAAACACACCAGAAAAATTATATGCAGTATACAAGTCCTATGTATGTCAATTTTTCCTTGAGGAGTTTAAATTTAAGATGAGTTAAGGAGGAAATAGAGTATTGGGAGAAGAGGAAGGAATTAGATGTAAGGTTAGAGGACCAAGAGGGATCCCACTAAAATTGGGACACTAGTGCAGAGGACAGGTGGTAAAAAGAGAAGAAAGGGATAAAAGGAAGAACAGATCACAACCACAATCACAAAGAAGTTAGAGGCGCTGTTTACAATCATATAAAAACCAGAGAGAATAATGAAGGAAAGAGCAAATACACATACAGAAACAAAAACAAAGATAAAAACAATAAAACAGACAGATCAAAAATAAAACCCCACCAAAAAACAAAACAAAACAAAAAAAAAACAAAAAAACCCTTCGCCAGAACAAAAAAACAAATCAGTGAGAAAAAAAAATAAAAATAAAAATAAAAAATAAAAATAAAAATAAAAAATATAAAAAGAATCAGTTCCAGGTGTTGACTCTGTTGTAGGCAGGTACCTTGTGACAAAGTCCTGTTCTGTGCAGGTCCGTCCCAGTAAGCCAGGAGCGCCCTCTGGTGGGTGGTGAGCAGAGGCGCGTACTTTCAGGCAGAGACCAGTCTAGCTCGCCTCCGCTCTCGCCGCCCTTTCATGATCCCTGGGCCTGAGAGGCTCAGCGTGCTGTCCGGAGCGCGGGTTCCCTGCACTGGTTCCCGCCGCTCTGGTTTTTCGCCACGCCCCCCACAATGGCGCCGGGCCAGTCGCTCTCTGGCGCGGGACAGGTGTGGCTGAGAGTCCAGTCTCGTTCGCCTGCTGACCTCAGCACACTTTCGTGGGCTCAATTGAGAGGCCCTGTGCTGCCCTGTCCTGAGCACAAGTTCCCAGAGCAGTTTCCGAGCCGCTCTGAGTTTCGCCACACCCCCCACAATGGCGCCCGTCCGGTCGCTCTCTGGCGCGGGGCAGCTGTGGCTGAGAGACACTCACCGCCGGTCAGCGCCGTTCTCCGCCGCTCCCCTGCCCCGCCGCTGTCTCAGGATCCTCCGTGGGGGCTCCCTGGGCGCCAGCTGCCACCGTGTGTCCGTAGAATTGAGCCTCCGCCGGCGCTCCAACTCCCGGGATATTAGAAGGTGCACGCGCGCGGTCTGCTCCTTCTTTCCTTCTTCTTTGTTGGAAGTCACCCGTCACTGGTGCCGGGGGTCCCAGATTGCGCTTCAGAACTTTTCTGGGTTTCGGGGAGGCATCTCCCCCCCTCCTGCGCTTTCTGGGTCGCTATATTCCCGTGTTCCAATGGTAACTTTTAGAGAGAGTTTTGCTGCCTGCTTCTTACTCATCCGCCATCTTGAGGTCTCTCTATGAAATTAATTTTAAAAAATACATTAGGAGCTGAATGCTTGATGAAGGATTAGAACAGTTGCTTCAGAAAATTTTAGCTTCCTTTCCCAGCATACAACCACAACCTTATGAGCTGATACAATGAAAATCAGGACTGTAACACTCTCATTACAATATAGAGCCTGTCTCCCAGAAGTGAGAGCTGGGCAGAATGGGGTAGCCCCACCTTTCAGATCCATCATTCAGAACACAGCCTTAGCCATAGGACACTAGGGGCAAGATGAGAAATGTTGATCTACTGTGCCTCACAAGAACATAGGCCTTCACTCAGGAACTGGGGTCTGCACCTCTGTGTGTCTGGCTGCATTTTTTGGATCAATCTTCACTTCACTGAACTAGGGTGGGGAGACAAAAGTATAATTCTTAACTTTAATACTATAGACTGTCCTTATTTTTACCAAGTTTTTTAAGACATCATTAAATAAACATCTCTTCATTGGATGTATGCCCTTTGGGACAATTTCCAGAGACATCAAACCCTTAAAAAACTAGTTTTCACAAGTTTTTATGAAGAATCAGCCCACAGAGCTCTTCTCTGTTTTGCCAGAATTGAAACCCTTCTGTTATGGCTTGTATCTAGACATCCCCAGAAAGCTTCATGTGGTCATATATAAGGGTTTTGAAGGTGGCTATATCTAGGGTGTGTGATGCTGGAATTAAGGATGTGATGCTGGAATTAATGGTGCAATGCTGCTAATCCTAGCAAGGGTGACCCCACCCTTGGTGTGAATGCTACATGCGAAAACGGTGAGTAGCCTGGATAGAGTATAAGAGACAGAAAGAGGGCTGCTGCTACTGCTTCCTGGTTGCTGCTTGCTATTTTACTGCCAGCTACCTTCTGCCTGCCTTCCTTTGCCATGAACTGTTTCTCCCCCATGATGCCCCTCTGTCATTCCACCCTGCCTTGGAGTCAGCTGTGTGTGGACTGAAACCTCTACAAACTGTGAGTTGAAATAAAACTTTCCTCCTTTAACTGCATGTTGGGTATTTTGTCTCAGCAATGAGAAAAGTAACAAAGACACCCTCTCTCTTTGTTTCTGCAGATAAAGATATTCTATGTCACTCTAAAATAGTCTCAAGGCAAATGAAGCTAGATAGACTGGGTATTACTTCATGTCATTTCTTTTCTGAGATAGTTTATATTTGTGTAAGTCAAAAAAAGCAAAGAAGGAGAACTGAGGGTGTGTGGTATATCTTGGTGAGCTGAGGTAGGATGCAGCTTGACCATTTTTACAACAAAGAGACTATGATTTCAGTACTGTACTTGTTTAATCATTTGAGGAAATTTCTTTCCTAGTACCAATAAGAATTCCCATATTTCCCAAACAACACTATATTGTATTTCTATAATTATTATTCTCGAATATTCAGAAATTACGCCTTCTAGTAGTTTAAAGATTGAAAATGTCTCAAGACTTGAAAATGTAATTTCATACCTCAGGGATATTTATTGTGCACTTACTATGTGTAGAGAACTATGTTATCAAACACTGTGTAATGATTAAAAGAAGAAGTCAATGATATGAGGAGTTTAGAAGATAGTCTAAGAGAAAATAATTATTTCTAAAACAGCCAGAAAAATCATTTTATATAATATTAATAAGTTGACACAATTTAGCACTTTATAGAGTAGTGGGTATGAAAAGTATATTCCGAGCATGACAATTTTGTGAGAAAAGTCTTCTAATAGGAGGCATGTTCTCATAAAGTTATTCAAAGAGGTGATGTGAATTAACATTTATATGTTTAAAATTATAATTAACAATTATATGGTGGACAATAAATCTATTTCTAGTTTTTCTCTATGGGTTCATATTTATCCACAGAACAGAAAATACACGGTTTTATTAGCAGAAGAATAGTAACATAGATACAATAAAGAGTTTTGAAAAGTGAGTAAATAAAGTGATGAATTTTTAAATTCCAAGCAGCTCTTCAAGTAAGCACAGTTATGCTTACACCTGTACATTTTTCATATCCTGGTTAATTACTAACCAGACATTTGGTGTGGAAATTTTGTTTACTGACACTTGTGAGACATACAATTATTGGATATTATACAGAATGTGTATACATTTTTAATTGTAAAGCTTAAAATCCTGTCATCTTGTCAACAGCCACATTTATAGTAAGCCCCCTCCCTGTTTTTTAAGCCAGAACCTATGGACCCATCACAACTTAATTCATGATTAATGAATTTTCACAGGTAACAAATAAGCAAACAAGAACACGTAGTTCTTGTTTTAACCCCATCCCAAAAATGTTATGAGATTCCAGGAAACCTAATTAACTGCACTTTGAAACTGTGAAAATGATAAAATATACTGTTGTTTAAGAAACTTTGATTTTAGAAGGTATGAGATCATTTACCAAAGCTTTGTTTCCATTTTATTTTTAATCATATTTTTTTCTTTTTCCTTCTTTCTTTTCCCCTTCTCCCCTCACTAGATCCCCTTCCCATTTGCACATTTTCTTCCTATTTCACAATATCTATTATACATTTTGGTCCTAATTTACACTTTCAGTTTCTCACACCAGAGAAAAATGCAGTATTTACACATTTGTGACCAATTTATTTCACTGAAGAGTATGGCCGCAAGGTGCATCCATTTACCTAGAAATGTCTCAAACTTATTATCCTTCTTTATGGAAGAGTAATACTTCATTATATAAAAAAAACCAAATTTTCTTTATCCAATCATCAGTTGATGGGCATTTGGGCTGTTTCCAACATTTAGCTGTTGCAAACTGTGCTGCTATGAACATGGGTTTGCATATATCACTGTGGTATGATGCTTTTAATTCTTTCAGGAAGATACCAAAAAGAGGAATAACTGGGTCAAATGGAACCTCTAGTCCTAGTTTTTTGAGGAATATCCACATAGGGAGGAGAAGAGGGCTTGAAGAGAGGGTAGGGGAATATGAAAAAAAAAAGAATCAATTTATATCATGTACAGGTACTAATTCTCTATAATGAATGTAATCATTATGTATACCTAAAATGTACCAATAAATAATAAAAAGATCATTTACAAAATAAATGTTCTTTATAAAAACAATTATAAGATTGAAACAGAGAGAGAGAAAGAGAGAAGGAGAAAAAGAGTGGATGATTATTTAAACTCTTATTTTATTTTATTTTTTTTTTGGGTAACGGGGGTCGACCTCAGGACCTCGCGTGCCAGCAGGCACCCGTGCCACTGAGCAATATCACCAGCCCTTTTTTTGTATGTGGGATCCGGGAGTTGAACTTGGGCCCTCGTGCTTGCCAGGCAGGCATGTACACAGCTGAGCCATCTCACCGGCCCAAACCCTTTTTTTCTTAAACCTAAAAATTGTGTGAAATGTGAGAAATTCAGTCAACTACTCTGGATGACACCAAAATATTCATGTCAGTCTTCTTTCTCTACAGTCTCCACTCATCTATCCCTTAGTCCTAGCTAACTTCCATTATAGTATAGTGATGAAGAGCATGAATTATGTAGTGATATAGACCTCAATTTAAATCCTATACTTCCGACTTGGTAGGTATATCAACTATGTCTCTCCACTGTAGTTTCTCTATCTGTAAAATAACAACAATAAAATACTTTAATGGGTTTGTCAAGTAGAACGAGTTAACATATATAAAGAATATAACATTTATACACAATGCCAAACACTCAACAGATTGTTACAATATGATAATTATAAGAATTTTTGAATTATATTTTCTTTATGGCACAACAGAATTTGTAATTTGATACCTAAAGACCTCCTTCCTGTAACTCAACATATCTGGCAAATTATCACCCTCTGCTCAAGGAATCTCTCCCTACTCCAGGCTAAACCTGTTTCTGAGGTAATGAGTTAGGAAACCTTCTGAATTATAGGAGCTCTTTAAAAACTGTTTTTATTAAGATAAAATTTACCTGAAATAGTTAGCTGATTATGTCAGTTTGAGTAAGAAATACCCAATTAAATTGGATCAGCATAGTTCTGGGTGTGGCTGAAGGGATTTACTGAAGATTTGCTGGGATTTACTGGGTATAGTGACAGCAGCCAAGGGGCTTGCCTCCTGAATGATATAAAAGGGTAACCAAGAAGGAAGACCTGCTTCTCTTTCTTTGGAGGAGCTCCAGGCTTCACCTTCATCTTGGACATCAACTCCTGGCTTCTGGTGCATACTCTTTGGACTTGCATTGCAGATCCCTCATCCTCCTGATACATACTCTTGTGGGACACTACAGTGAGCCTTTGACTAGATCCTTTTGATCTCTAGTGCACAGACAACCCTTTTGCACTTTTCCACACCTGACTTTGGGTGAACATTGTAAGAAAACTTGTGAATTCTTACACACAAGTATACCTTGCATTAAATCTGTTTCTCTAGTAAGGACAGAATGATACATCATCTACCATAAAACTCACATTTTAACTATCTTAAAACATACAATTCAATGGTTTCTAGCATATTCATAATATTATGCAATCAGCATCAATCAGGCCATCTTTATCACTCCAAACAGAAACCCTGTGCCTGTTAAGCACTCATTCCCAATTTGCCCACTCCTGCAATGCCTGGCAAGCACTAACATGATTTCTACCTTCCTATACCACCCCTTTGGAGATCAAGCTTTTAGTGCACAAGCCATTGAGAGACACTTAAAGTCTAAACTACAGCACATGCGATATGCAACTTCTTGTGTCTGGTTTCTTTCACTTAGTATATTTTCAATGGTTAATCCATGTTATAGCACGTACATCAATTCTTTATTTTATGACTGAATGTTCTGGCTTGTATCTATACATCCACCCAAAGACTCGTAAGGTCATAGATGGGGCTTTTTGGAAGTGGCTGGATCTAGGGTATGAGATTTTGTGATCAAGGATGTGGTGCTGAGATTGATTCATAGTGTAATGCTAGAATTAACGATGTGAATGTTACCTGCCCTAAGGGCAGGTAGGCTGGATAAAATATAGGAGACAGAAAGAGGGCTGCTGTGGTCATCTCTTGTTGCTTGTCATTTGCTGGTTGCTGCCTTCTGCCTGCCATGAACTGTTGCTTTTCTGAGATGCCCCTCTGCCATGCCACCCTGCCTTGGAGCTAGACAACTATGAACTGAAACCTCTACAAACTGTGAGCCTTTTCTTATTCAATTTTGGGTGTTTGGTGTTGGGTGTTTTGTCTCAGCAATAAGAAAAACAAATAATACACTGAATAATATTGTGTTAAATGGATTTACTGCACTGTGTTATTCATTCCATTGATTGACAATTAGATCTTTTCACTAAGACTATTAACATTTATGTGTAAGTTTTTGTTTGACCATATGTTTTCACTTCTCTAGGTATATGTCTAGAAGTAAAATTGTTGGTTAATATGGCAATGCTAGGTTTAACTTTTAAGGAATGGTCAAACTGTTTTTCACAGTAGCCTCATTATTTTACATTCCTGTAACCAATATATGAGGGTTCCATTCCCTACATCTTCACCCACACTTGTTATTTTCCATTAAAAAATTCTAATCATTCTAGTGTGTGAGAAGAGGTTGTGAAGTTGTATCTCATTGTGGTTTTGATCTGCATTTTGCTAATCACTATTGATGTTGAGCTTCTTTACACAGGCTTGTTTGATATTCATATCATTGTTTATAGATCTGTCTATTAAAGCTATTGCCTCATTTTTAAATTGGGTCAGTTGTGTGTTATTTAGTTGTAAAATTATATAATTGGGATACTAGATCTTTATTTGATACAGAATTTACAAATGTTTTCTCACATCTGTCAGTTGTCTTCTCACTGTCCTGATAATGTCCATGAAAGCACAAACTTTTAATTCCACTGAAGTCAAATTTATCTGATTATCATTGTTTTTGATTTTGGTGTTATATTTATGAAACCATTGACTAATGAAATGTCATGGAGATTTACTCCTAATTTTCTTCTGAGAGGTTTATAATTTTATTCCTCATCTTTACTTCTTTGATTAATTTGAGTAAAATTTTATATGATGTGATGTAGTGTTCAAATTTGTTATTTTGAATATGGATATCTAGTTGTCCAAGGACCAATTATTGAAGTCTATTTCGTCCACAATGAATGCTTCAGAATCTTTGTAAAAGATCAATTGACTATGGTTTATTTCAGGAATTTTCTATTATGTTCTACTAATCTTTATTTCTAACTGTATGCTAGAAACACACTTTTTGATAACTGTAGCTTTGTTTTTATTATTGAAATTAAAAATGTGAATCTTACCTTTTGTTGTTCTTTTCAAGATTCTTTTTAGTATTCTTTGACCCTGAAAAATTCTATATTAATTTTAGGATAAGCTTGTAAATTTCTGCAAAACTATCAGTAGAATATTTGACAGGCACTGCTTTGAACTGGAAATAAATAAAATAAATTTGGAAATAAATTTGGTGAGGATTAATATCTTCCAACCCATGAATCCTGAAGAAAATAAATCTATTTTTTATGTCTTCTTTAGTTACTGTTAATGATCTTTCATAGTTTGTAATATTCATGTCTTGCACATTGTTGGTCAAATTTATGGCTGGCTATTTTATTCTTTTAGAGATTGTGATAGTTAACTGATTATGCCAACTTGAGTAAAATACATCCAATTAAATTGTATCAGCATTGTTCTGGATGTGGAAGACCCGTACTAGGGAGGATTGTTGCCAGAATGGTATAAAGGAAAAGCAAAGAGGGAAGGCTTGCTTTTGTTTCTTCAGAGAAGCTCCAGTCTTTGCCTTTACATTGAACATTGTCTCCTGGATTCCAGCAGAGTCTTCAGCCTTCCAGTGTAGACTGTTCAGCCTTCCAGTGCATACCCTTCAGCCTTCCATTGCAGACCCTTCAGCCTTCCATTGCAGACCCTTTGGCCTACTGATAGGCTCACTTTGGATGCTACACTGAGCTCCAGGCCCTCAACTGGATCCTTTGGATCCCCAGTGTGCAGACAGACATTTTGCACTCTTACACATCTGCTCTGTGGGTGGCCATTGTAGCTAATCTTGTAAATTCTTATATATTTTTATATCTTGCATTAAATCAGTTGCTCTAGTTAGGCACTGACTGATACAGGCTTTGGTACCAGGAGTGGGGGGGCTCTAGAAAAACAGAATTGTAAAGATGAAATTCTTTAATGGCTTTAGGTATTCCCAGATTTGGCTAATTTGATGAAATCTATAGATCCCATGGTATCTTCTTCTAATACTGTGGGGAATGCTGATAATTTTTTGTGTGAACTGTTTAAAGTAATACTCAGTGTAGTTCCATTTGATTATCCTAACTCATCACTTGTGAGATACAAGGAATTTAGTGACTCTATATATGAATCTAGAATATTTTTTGGCAGAGTGGGAAATATAATGGTGCTTGCTGGTTGGTCTTAGCATCTCTGGAGAAACTAGTGAAGGAAAACAATGAGCTCAAACCATCGATAGGAAATCTAAAGTTTTCTAACTTTGAGGATGAAATAAAAAAGGAAAATAAAGAGCTCAAAGATTCCAACCCCAGCTCCAGATACACATAAATATTAAGATGTTTCTAAGTGTGTCCTGAAAGAGAATCTCTTCTCCTCTAGCTGCAGGACCAAGATTGCAGAAACCAAACATAGGCCCCCATAATCCAATTGGCTGAAATACAGTTTAAGTTTAATACTCAGCCTTGAAGGGTATATGAAGTAAAGGTGAGGACACTAACCAAAAAAAATAGGATCCCATAAACTGGGATGAAGATGTTTGGAAAGATTCTGATGATGCTGAGAATGTTGAGCTTCTAGACTCTAATGAGATTATTTTGCCAGAGAAAGAGATTTCCCCACACACAGTGCCAGAGTCATCCCTACCCCCATTCCCACCCTCCATCATGTTTGCCTCTCCTAGTATATCTGAGGAAACTAATCCTGTGTTCACCAATCATGGTAATGCTGACACTCCTAAGGACCCATCCTCACCCCCCACTTTTGCCTCTAGGCCTCTAACTAGGCTCCAATTGCAGAAGGCTCCCAATGGTTAGGTACATAGTGTGACCCATGAGAAGGTCTGCTTTCTCCCAAATAAATTCTTGAGTTTTCTAACTCTTATTAGCAGAGGCCTGATGAGCAAGTGTGGGAATGGATTTTATGGGTATGGGGTAATGGTGACAAAAATATACATCTGGATCAGGCTGAGTTTGTTGATACGGGCCTGTTAAGCAAGGATTCTGAATTTAATGTTATAACTCATGGTATAGAGAAAGGTGTTAATAGTTTATCTGACTGGTTGGCAGAACTATGGATCAAAAATTGGTCCACTATGAATGAGTTAGAGATGCCTTATATTCCGTAGTTTACTGTTGATGAGGGGATTCAGAGGCTTAGGGAAATGGGAATGCTGGAGTGGATTTCTCATGTTAAACTTAATCTGCTACCCTAGGATGATCCAGAAAATGTACTCTTCACTAACACCTTGAGAAACAGATTTATGAAGGGAGCAATGGCATCCATGAAGAGCCCTGTCATTGCTCTTCTCTGTATGCCAGACCTTACAGTGGGAGCCACGGTTACTCAATTGAGAAACTTTAAGACCTATGCATTTGATTGGATCTCAGAGTGGCAGGAGTCAAGTGGCAGCACTTACTCACCAAAGGCAGGGTGCACACACCTACCAGAATAGACAGCAAAAGCAGAACAGTGTTCATAATGGTCTAACATCTAGACCTATGGAGTTGACTGATTAGCCACAGTATTCTCAAAAATGAAATAGATGAGAAGACTACAAAAATTTTTACTGGATTTATATAATCAATGATATTTAAGATCAAATGAACATAAAGCTACTTCAAATCATAGTAACAGAAAATCACAGCCTCTCAACGAATTTCTGGATTTGAGCCAGTTTACAGACCCAAAACCCCTTGAATGAACAGGAGGCTGGGTCCTCTTGGGGAAGGACCCCGGTGCATCAAAAATTTGTATGGTTAATCTGTCTCCCATTCTTCCCCAGAGACCTAGGGCCTTTTGCCTGAGTGACTGTACACTGGTGGAAGGGAAATGATCAGACATTTCAAGGAATACTGGACACTGGTTCTAAACTAACTCTGGTTCCTGGGGATCCAAAACATCACTGTGGCCCTCCAGTAAGAGTAGGGACCTATGAAGGTCAGGTGATCAATGGAGTTTTAGCAAAAGCCTGACTCACAATTAGCCCAGTAGGTTCTTGAATCCATTCAGTAGTCATTTCCTGTGTTCCAGAATGCATATTTGGGATAGATATGCTTAATATTTGGCAGAAACATCACCTTGCTTCCTTAACCTGCAGTGTGAAGGCTATTATGTTTGGAAAGGCCAAATGGAAGCTATTAGAGTTGCCTTGCCTGGTAAAATAGTAAACCAAAAACAGTATTGCATCCCTGGAGGGATTGCAGAGATTAGTGCCACTATCAAGGTCTTGAAGGATGCAGGGGTGGTGATCCCCGTATCTCCATTTAATTCTCCCATGTGGCCTGTGCAGAAGATGGATGGGTACTGGAGAATGATGGTAGATTACTCTAAACTGAATCAAGTGGTGACCCCAATTGCAGCTGCTGCACCAGATGTTATTTCCTTGCTTGAGAAGATTAACACATTTCCAGGTACTAGGTATGCAGCTATTAATTTGTCAAATGCCTTCTTCTCCATGCCTATAAATAAGGCTCATCAGAAACAATTTGCTCCTAGTGTTACCATGGCCTGTTATTAAAGTCAAAGGAAAACTACAATGACCCAATTCAGGCAGAATGACAAATGGCCCAGAACCTTCAAGAATGATGGTATGGGTGACCCCAACAGGGAAATAAACAAGACTTGCTGAGGTGCTTGCAGAAGGCCAAGGAAATACAGAACGGATAGTAGAAGAAGGTAGTTCTAAATACCAACTATGATCCTGTGATCAGCTACAAAATGAGGATCGTCTTTGTAATAGTTCTTTCCTAATATGCTTCCAATGTGATATGTTGCTAGATTAATATTTGTCCTCAAGTATTATTAAACCTATGTCATAATGTTTAAGTTGTGAAATGTTAGGAAGAAGCATCACCCAAAGAAAACTTGCCTTCTATTCTGGGGAGGGAATTAGTGTGTTTCTGTTTGTATCCAGGATAGTTATAACATGTTAAGTGTAATTATGAACTTGTCTTTGTATCTGGAGACTATGGTTTAAAGAAACATCTCTCATCACCAAGTCGACAAAGGGGTGGATTGTGATAATTAACCAACTGTATCAACTTGAGTAAGAAACACCCAGCTAAATTGATTCAGCATAGTTTTGGCTGTGGAAGACCCATGCTAGGGAGGATTGTCACCAGAATGGTATAGAAGGGAAATGAAGGAGGGCTTGCGTTTGTTGCTTTGGAGGAAATCCAGTCTTTGCCTTCACCTTGGGCGTTGTCTCCTGGCTTCCAGTGCACACTCTACAGCTTTCCAGTGCAGACTCTTCAGACTTTCAGTGCAGACACATTGACCTCATGATATGGACTCACAAAGGACACTACATGGAGCTCCAGGACTTCAACTGCATCCTTCAGACCTCCAGTGCACAGACAGACCTTTTGCACTCTTCCACACCTGACTCTGTGGGCAGCCACTGTAAGCCAATCTTCTCAATTCTTATATATTTGTATACCTTGCATTAAATCTGTTTCTCTAGTAGGCACTGATTGATGCAATGCTATTGGTTTTCATGAACTAATTTTTATTTTTTATTTTTTTTTTCTTTGTGGGCACTGGGGGGTCGACCTCAGGACCTCACGCGCCAGCAGGCGCCTGTGCCGCTGAGCGATATCACCAGCCCCTTTTTCGTATGTGGGTTCCGGGAGTTGAACTCGGGCCCTCGCGCTTGCCGGGCAGGCGCTTAAGCCGCTGAGCCATCTCACCGGCCCAATGAACTAATTTTTAGACTGTTTTGTGCTAGTGTATTGAAAAACAGATATTTGGATAAAGTTATATTGTTTCAACTATATTGAAATTAATTATTAGTTTTAAGTTTTGTTTTGTTTTTGTCGTTGCATTAATGTTTTTCTATATACAAGATGAAATCAACTTTAAATAGAGTTCTTATATATATTCTTTTCTAATGTGCATAATTTTAATTTCCTTTTTGTGTCTAATTGTGCTAGATAGAATTTCTGGTACAATGTTGAATTGAAGTGATAAGAGCACATACAATTGACTTGTTACTTACATTAAGAAGATTTTCAAAGATGTTAACTGTGGTTTTTCATATGTTCTTTTTATCAAATTGAGGAAAATACTTTCATTCCTAGCTTGCTGTGTATTTTATCATGAAAGGGTGTTTGACTTTGTCAAATGATTTTATTGCATTTAATGAGATAATCATATGATAATTTCTCTTCCACTAATATTGTGCTTCAGTTTTCTCTATTGCTAATAAAAAAATACCACAAACTAAGTAGCTTTAAACCAAAAGATTTTTGGGAGGCTCACAGTTCTCGTGCAAGGTTCATGGGCCACATTTGATGATGACCTTGCAAGCAAACTCTTGAGGCAGCACAGTGTACCACAACACAGAAAACATGAAGCCCTGAGAAACTTAGTAAAACTAGCATTTCTATCAGAACTACTCTCAAGATGAACTGTTAATCCACTAATCCATTAATGTTTCAAATGGATTATTTCTGAAAGGAGATCCCAAATCATCTCTTCAGGGTTCCACCTGATTCCACCTATTTAATAGCACATACTAGGGATTAAATTTCAATATTAGTTTCAGAGCAGAAGAACTACATTCAAACCACGGTATGGTGCATTACATTAATTAAACTTCTTATGTTTAACCAGACTTATTCTCCTCAGATAAAGCACACATGGTCATAGTGATTAATTTTTTATAATGCAGCTGGACTTGCTTTGCTAGTATTTCATTGAGAAAACACCTACAGAATGGGCAAAAATATTTACAAAGTATATATCCAACAAGGGATTCATTTGAAAAATACATAAGAAATTCCTATAATTCAATTATAAAAAATTAACCACCATATTAAAATGGGCAAAGGACTTGATTAGACATCTTTCAAAATAGACACACAAATGGTCAACAGGTATATGAGGAGTTGCTCAACATTACTAATTGGTAGAGAAAAACTAATCAAAATGACAATAATATATCACCACATACATGATAAGATGGCCAATATGAAAGATAATAGATAGCAAATGTTTGTAAAAATGTGAAGAAAAGGGAACTCCTGTATACTGTTGGGAATATACATTGGTATAGCCACTATGGAAAACAGTTTGGTGGTTCCTTGAGAAATAAATGAGAATTTCCATGTGGTCCAGAAATCACACATTTGTGTATTAATCCAAAAGAATTGAAATTGTGATTCTTTTTTTGGTACCAGGAATCGAACTCAGGACCTTGCATTTGGCAGGCAAGCACTTGTGTCATTGAGCTATATACTCGGCCCTGAAATTGTGATCTTGAAGAGATATTCACACTCATATTCACTTCCACATTATTCTCAATAGCCAAGATGTTCGTATTAATTTATTTCCTTATCACTGGGACAAAAACACATCTACAATTTAAAGGAAGAGAAGCTTAATTTGGCTTATGGTTTCAAAAGATTTAGTTCATAATCAGTGGGCTCCAAAGCAGAAACAGCGTGATGAAAAGCTGGGTAAAAGAAACCTGCTCAACCTATAGCACTCAAGAAATAGAGCATGGGAGTAGTACCAGAAAGGGAAGGGCCAAGGAACACATACAGTACCCAAGAGCATGCCTCTATGACCCACCCAGACATACCTGAGTGTACCTTACTAATTTCCTAGACAGCTTCCATACCAATCAAGTTGACAACTAAGCTTAACCATCATATTGTGGAAACAACTTACATGTTCATTGTATTAGCTTTGTCATTGGTGGGACACAATACCTGACACCTACAGGTTGAAGAAGGAGGTTTATTTTGGCTCATGGTTTCAGAATGTTCAGTCCATGGTCAGCTGGCTCAAGGCAATAACATGGTGAAAAGCATTGTGGATCAAAATCCATCAGTCCATGGGGGCTGGAAAGCAGATCAGGGGAAAAGGACCAGAGAGGATAGGGTCAAGGATCAGATGGAGTACCCAAGGTCACACCTCCATGACCCACACAAACACATCAAGAACTGTGCTTTAGTATTCTGGGTAGCTCTCAAGTCAATCAAGTTGACAATCTAGCTTAAGGTTCACACTCCATCTCTTGTCAATTTTATACCCAAACACATATCTTTAAACCATACTTTAACTTTTGTAGTACTAGGAATTAAAACCAAGGCTTTAATACTGACCTATATCCTTAGCCCTTTTCCATTTTTTATTTCAAGACAGGGTTTCATTAAGGTGCCAAATTGCCCAAATGGGGATCAAATTTGTGATCCTCCTGCTTCAGCATCCCAGAGTGCTGAGATTTAGGCTTGTACCAAATACATTCAGTACACCAAATTTATTTATTTATTTTTTTGAGACAGAGTCTTACTGTGTAGTGCAGGCTGGCCTTGAACTTGCTTATGTAGCTCAGGCTGTCCTTGAACTCACTGTGATCCTCCTGCCTCAGCCTCCCAAGTGCTGGGATTACAGTTGTGTGCCACCACACCCAGTCAAACTTAATTTCCAAATAAAAGGCCATAATTCCACGTGATATGATATAACTATCACATGTACAACTAAAAACATATGAATGTCTTACTGAAGTCCCAACAGTTTCAGTATTGCTCAAAAGTCCATATTAACATCTCTTCTGAGACTCAAAGTGAGCTCTTAGCTGCGAACCACTATAAAATTCAAAAAGCAAGTTATATAATCCCTATATAGAGTGGCGTAGGGTAAACATTCCCATTCCAAAAGAGAGAAATAATGTAACGGAAAAGAATTAAACTAAAGCAAGATCAAAACCCAGCAAGGTGAGCACTAAGTCCTATAGCTCTATGTCTGACATGTGGGACATCTGCAATGAGATATGTGCTCCAGAAGTCTTGGGCAACCCCACCTCTATGGCCTCACCAGTTTCAACCCTCATGGCCTTTTGCTTGGGCTGCATCTGCTTATTTCTTGCAGTTTTCCTTGGCAAATATTTCATGTTACTGGCATCTCCAGGTTCCTGTGGTCTCCACAAAACTTGACTCTACTCCTGCAGGTTCACACACTCCTTTACAGGAGCATATTTCTTGGCCTCTCAAGATTTCTTTTGAAATCTGGTGGAAACCTCCCTGACCTCACAACTCTTGTATTCTACATGTCTGAAAACTCATCGTGATATGAATGATAGCAAGGTTGGCTGTCAGTGTGACCTGTAGCAGGGCCCCCTTGGACCACGACCAAAGAGTTCTCTGAGTGCCTGGATGAAATGACTGCTGTGAAACCAATTCTCTAAGCAGCCTTCTTTCAGCATGGTGTCCAGGGGCCCTCTTTTCACATAAAAGTTTTGCACTTTTGCACTCTTGTATGGGTAGAGTCTTCCTGATTCCTGTGATGCCCTCAAGGCATCCTTTTCCCTATCCTGGTTCAAAGTACTTGGTGTTCTGGGGTTTTTTGTTTTGTTTTGTATTGTTTTGTTTTGTTTGTTTTGTTTTTTTGACACTTACCTCTAGCAACCATACCTCCCTTTGGCCAACTTTACATCTGTTTCTTTCCAGGCAAAAATTTAAGTTTTTCAATTTTTTCTGGTCTACTTTTTGTTCTAGATTCTCACTATACATCTAGCGAAGGCAGTCAGCAGTACACACGCCCAAGCCTAAACACTGAGCTGTCTTAACATTTCCTCCACCAGAACAGTTAGTCCACTGTCCTTAAACTCAGCTTCCTGCGAAATCTCAGGATATGCGAAAAGTGTAGATAATTCCTTCTCCAGAGTGTAACACGACCTCTGTTCCTGATATGGGTCCTCATTCCCAAATGAACCTTCCTGAGATTGGCCTTTACTCTTTGCATTCCTATTAGCACTATTTTCTTCTGAGCTCCAACCAGAGTCACCTATCTGCTTACAACATTCTAGGCTTTCTCCAGCCCAATTTGCTAAATTTCCCAAACTCCTCCCACAAACCAGTTCCAAACATTTCTGAACCATGTGGTCAGATATTGTCACAGCAATGACCCCACTTCTCAGGTAAAAAAAAACTTTTTGTATATTTGTATATTTTTGCTTTTCTATTGCTGGGACACAATATGCAACACCTACAACTTGAAGTAGAAGTTTAATTTGGCAATTCAGTTAATAATCAGCAGGCTCCAAGGCAAAATCACTGTATTAGAAAGGCATGATAGAGCAAAGTTGCTCAGTTTATGGCAGCCAGGAAGCAGCAGAAAAAAAATGCCAGAGAGAAAGGAGCCAGGCACAAGATACAGTACTCCAAGTGACCTTTCCATAACCCACCCAGACACACCTATAAATGTGTCCTACTAATCCCTAAGTAGCTCCAAAACCAATAAAATTACAATCCAACTTAACTGTCATATCCATAAATTGGTGAATGGACAAAGAAAAAGTGGTATACACATACTAGAGAATATAACTAAGCCTTTCAAGAAAGAATCCTTTCACATGTAACATCATGAATGAACCTGTAAGGCATTATGCTAAGTGAAATAAATCCATCACAGAACAAATACCGCATGATCTCACTTATATGAGATAGCTTAAAGTAGTCAAACACTAGAAGCCAAGAATAAAATGGCTGTTACCAGGGACTGAAATGATGGAAAATGAGGACTTGTTCCTTGAGCATCCTCAAACACTGTACTTTACACTTAACAACAATAAGAAGAACTTGGGACAATAACTGAGCAGTTACTATGCTCTTGGCACTGTGTTTGAAATTTGTGCCTTTGATATACTGTTTAGTCTTCACAGTCACTTTATGAAGAAAATAATATTATTATTCATGTTTACAGGTGTTGTAACTGAACCTCAGAGAAGCTGTACATTTTGACAAAGACTTCAGCAGGGTAAAGAAAGGGTAGAGCTGGTATTTAAATCTAGATCAACTTGACTGCAAAGTATATATATATATAATTTCAATAGTGTATTATGCTCACAGATTTTGTAGGTCACAAGTTGTGGGGTTGTTTTTTCTGCTGTTTGGTATCTGGAACCTCACCTGAGGAAACTCAAATGGCTTAGGGTAGGAAAAGCTTGGATTGGAGAATGCATTTAAAGATGATATTTTTACTGACATGTCTGGTAAGCAATGTTGGCTGACAATTGGCATCTCATTTGTGGCTTTCTACCAGGGAACCTAAATCTCGCCCTCCACGTAGCCAGAGTTCCTTTTCCATGTTGGTCAAGAGTAGCTAGAATTGGGGCCAGTGAGATGGCTCAGCGGTGTACATGCCTGCCTGCCAAGCGCGAGGGCCCAAGTTCAACTCCCAGATCCCACATACGAAAAAATGGCCAGTGGTATCTCTCAGCGGCACGGGTGCCTGTTGGCACGCGAGGTCCTGAGGACGACCCCCGGTACCCACAAAAAAAAAAGAGTAGCTAGAATTGCTATATGACAGGTCAAAGTTCCAAAAACAAATGTCCCAATGGACAAGGCATTAGATGCTTTGCCACTTATGACCTACCCTTGTAAGTCACAGAGTATCATTTCCATTGCTCCTTAATGTTTGAAACAATCATAAGCTTTGTCTTAGTTACTTTTCTCTTTGCTGAGACAATATACCAGACACTCAAATTTAAAGGAGAAAATGTTTACTTCAGCTCAGTTTGTAGAGGTTTCAGTCCATAGTCGGCTGGCTCCAAGGCAGGGTGGCATGTCAGAGAGGCATCGCAGAGGAGAAATAGTCCATGGGAAAGGAGGCAGGAGATAGCAAAGCAGCAGGCAACAGCAGCAAGCCAGGCTTCCCTCCCTTCCTTTATAGTCTATAAAGGCTATAAGCCTATAGGTTGGTGCCACCCACAGTTAGGGTGGGGCTTCCATTATCCACACCCAGAGCTGTTTTAATTCCAATCAGTAGACTAATTTAGTACCATACACCCTTAATCCCAGTGTCATATCCCTGAGATCCAGCCAGCTCTGAAAAGCCCCACCTATGAGTGCATGAGGCTTTCGGGGGACATCTAGATACAAACCATAGCAAGCCTAGCAGCATTTAAGGTAAAGGTAATTAGATACCACCTTTTGAAAGGGTAATGACAGGATCACATTGTAAAAGAGTATGTGGGTGGAAGACATTGCAGGCATTTGGGAAATATAATATGCCATGACGCCTCATCTACTTCTCAACCTATATAGTGTGGAAGAAGTGGAGGTAACTTTCCTAATGCTGCATCTACTTCTTGGACCCATTTTTCAAAAGAATATAAATATATCCCATTTTCCCCATAATCCTGAGCAAATCACTTGTCAGTATATCATTTCATTCATTTGACAAAGGAAGAATCTGCCCTAGCTAAGACAGAGGTTCTAGAAGATGACATGAGCATATATTTTAAAAGAATGAAGCTAAAATAAATGTGAAATGTGGTGATCACTGGAAAGAATTATGCCTCCAACTAAAACACTATACAAAGCAGGTACCAATCTTACAGAAAATGGCCCATGACTAATTCACAAAATTCCTGAGAGAATGTCATGCGAATTCTGAGGAAATATTCAAGAATGAGGGGCACATGAGTGCAAAACCCAAGTATGATTCTCAGATATATAAATTAGCTATTACTGCATAATGAGTTTTCCTATAACTCAATTAGATACAAAAATAATCATTTATTCCATGATAATGGATCTTTAGATCACTTGGGTTTACTTCATCTAAGTTGACTACATTCGGATCTAAGCTGTGGATCTAAGATTTTGATCCAAATCTGCTCCAAGTGTCTCCTCCTCTTTGGGCCAGTGAGGTTATTGAGAGTAAATTCACTCATGGGGATTACAGAAGCACAAGAGTAGCTAATCTCGGGCCGGTGAGACGGCTCAGCGGCTTAAGCGCCTGCCTTGCAAGCGCGAAGGCCCGAGTTCGACTCCCGGATCCCACATACGAAAAAGGGGCCGGTGATATCGCTCAGCGGCACGGGTGCCTGTTGGCGCGCGAGGTCCTGAGGTCGTCCCCCCGGTACCCACAAAAAAAAAAAAAAAAAAAAAAAGAGTAGCTAATCTCAACCAGATAAGCAAGCACATTTTCAAGTTGCTTCTAGCAACATGTCTGCCAAATCAGATTGGACAAAATAAGTCACGTGGCCAACTCCAACATCAAGGAGTAGAGATGTATTTTCTGAATTATGGAGCCATTGCAAGAATGTAAATATATAATATCACCATAAAGTAGTAAATCTAATACAATAAAGATATGTAAGAAACAGAGTTAAAACTGGAACCTAGGTTGACTGCATACCTGGGGTTTGAGAGTGGAGAAAGACAAGAATTGTGGGGAGAGAAATTAACTTAAGACTTGTTGCTTCTATATACTCAAATAAATGTTAAAAATCTATGTGAGTTGGCAAAAAAAAGACAGAGTATTTAGTAGTTTTAGTGAAATTTCTGGGGCCTTCTTAGAACCATCTGTGAGGTGAGTCTTGGAAAAGGAGCCAATTAAATACTGGTGTCATTAAGCAACATGCGTATTCATGCAGAAGCTGTTGTTTATACATTATTTTCTGTCATGGCTAAATAAAACACAGTACCATTTATGTGACAATTGCCACATAACGATTCTGCCACATTTCTAAATGACTAAAGGGGTTGTTACTGGGTGCAGGTTTCCAAGTCCCTAGGAATTTTGGTTAGTCACCCAAACTAAAGGTCAGTTGGTATGACCAATTAGATTAAGAAATGAAGGATAGCAAGACTCTGAGCCTAAGGAAGAAGATCATAAGTAAAACATACAGGCCTGAGTAAAAATGAATCAAAGGCCACCCAATCCACAAAAAGCAAGAGGCCCATTGTAAAGAACTGGTGCTACTGAGTGTCTACAATATATCAGATGCCATGTTAAACGTTTTATGCATATTAACCAATTTAATCCTCTTATTCATCTGAGATGTATAAAATTTATTATAATTATTTATTATCATTTTACAGATAAAGAAATTAAGAATCATCAAGGTAAAATGACTTGCTATAGTTTACACTAAGTAATATTCTCTCTGAATACCTCCTCTCTGAAGTCCACGTTCTTCTACCACAGCTTGTTTTCTCCACACAAATAGCACCAAGATATTTGGAAAAATGGGCAGGCAAACAGTCCACATGAGGTTCACAGGGAATAAGCAAAGGATAGGCCCCAATGAGGCGGAGGTAAGAAGTAGCAAATGGGAGGATCTAGAATAAAAAGAAGAACAAAGAGCAAAAGAAAAATCTTAAGTTGTCTTTGTAGTCTTCAGGCAATCCTGAGTGAGACTTCCCCAGAGCCTTGAAAAGGAAAAATAGAGACATAAACCTCAGTGCTCAACACTATTGGTTGGCACCAGGCCCTACATTCAAAGCATCTCTGTCAGAGACTCTTCCCTGATAAGCCTTTTATATAGATATTAGCACAACTGGCTGCTTTGGCCTTTCAAACTAGTGAGTAGCTTGTGTAAATATTAAACTGAAGAGAATGGGGTTGTGCGAATTCTGTATTTGTTCCTCTTCTGGGCCACTGAGCATTACTGTTTGCAGAAAAAGCTGTTTACAACTGCTTACTCTGATCTTCTCAGAAAAGAGCACTGGAAGACGCATATTTGTGTTAGGAAGCCACCAAATTGGGGCCCTGAGGAAAAGAGAATCAAATAGAGCTTCTCCTTTCCTGGAAATTTGAGATGCTTTTTTGAGAGCACTGGCCAGGGGATGGGGGGAAGTCAGTCCAGCCTAATAGTAGAAGATATAATTTATAGTAAAGTTTTGTGTGAGACAATTTGGTGTTGAATAGGAATTCTTAAATTACAGGAATTGGCCAGATATTTTTATTGATTACTAACAAAGCTGATGACACATGTAAATGATTTGACTGAGGTGTCTATCAATTGATTTTAAGCATTTGTTCATTGAAACATAAAATTTCATACCTATGATTCAATCTTTCAGATTGAAAAGTGTTTTTATCCCTGCGAAAATCTAAACATGTTCAGGCCAGGTAAATTTTATCAGTGTGCTCCTCTGCCCTTTGGTCTCTTTCATCTGAAATATGGTTCAGAAAACTTATTCTATAAAGGGCTAGATAGTAAATGTTTTTCTTTTTGCAATGCCCTGTCTCTTGAAATCTGGTCTTTTAGCACAAAAGTAGATAATGTGTAAAACAATGGGTGTGGCAGTATTCCAATAAGATTTATTTACCCAAAAATGGTGAATAAAATTTCACTGATCCCTGACCCAAGAAGTTCTCTGAGCAGGGTGGATGACACCCTTGCATAGTGGAGGAAAGAGAAAAGGCAGATGCTCCACTATGCATCTGTGTGGCCTAAGGCCATTATAGGTATTACAAGTGACTATGTGTTCTCCCGATAACTAAAATCAAAACCAAAAATCCCTAAATACTATCTATGTTGCAGCAATGTGTATATATATATATATATATATATATATATATATATTTTTTTTTTTTTTTTATGTGTGAAGAAGGTCCTTTACTTTCACCACGTTTTCAAAAGGAATGATGACCACACAAAGGATCAAATCCCAAGTCATCTTGTCCTGAAAGTTTTTCTACTTTTGGACAGCCCCTCATACTAGTTTCTCAAGTAAGCTAGGTGACCACTGTATCCCTAGAAAAACATATCTGTTTCACATTATATTTTCTCTAAACTCCTTCTGCTGGCTATTTACTTAAATCGCAGAAAAGCATATATTCATCAATAATAGGTTGACTTTGATTCTACTCATTCTTAGGTGATCATGGCTAATGAAAATAAAATGATGTGCTTACAACTAATGAGCAAATTAGTGTTCTACCAGAAACTGAGTCTATCTTTCATCCTTTTTTTAAGGGGATAATATTACTGTAGATATACAAAGATATAATCAGAACTAGTCTATTCAAAAATAGCAAAAATAGTGGAGAGAGGAGGTGGGTTGAGGATGTGATTTGGGGCCTGAAAGGGGAAGCTTTGGGTTCCAGTTCAGAACACACAAAGAACTTGTCCTTAAAATAAGAAAAGGCTCAGCAAACAAACATATAAATTAAAAGCAATGGCATTTCATGGAGTCATAAGAAAACTAACTCACAAAGCAAATCTTCACTCCAAAATCTGAACAACCAGTCACATCCAAAGAGACGTAGCCCTTTACATTTGAATATCTGGAACAGAAGCCACAGAAATGCGTAAGCTGATATGGACATTTAAATTACTTTACTGACAAATTTCTGATAGCTGAGTGCAGACGGCCTTGAGAGGAAGGAACTGCTAGGGCCATGGGGATGCTCTGCACACTCATGGCTGCTTTCACTTCAGTGCTTCACCAAGTTCTCACAGTGAGAATCTGAAAAAGATTTCATAATGATCCAGGCTGGTACTTATAAAATTAATTTATATTATTTAATATGGTTTAAAAATATTAATGGTATGCAAAAAGAGGAAATAAAATAGACTTACTAAAAATCAGAGAAGGCAGAAAAAGAGGGGAAAAGAGAGAAAATATGAAATTAATAAAAAACAGTTGAAAGATGGTACATAGTAACCAACTGTAACAATAATCCATTAATTTTAACATTTTAAACATACCAGTTAAAAGACAGAGATTAGCAGAGCAGATTTTTTAAAGATCTGAATATTTCTTTAGTTTTCTATATCAGTTTAAATATAAGGTCTCAGATATGTTGAAATGAGAAAGATATACCATGTTAACATTAATCAAAAAAACCTGAAATTATTTTAATTTCAGAAAAAAACAGATTTCAGAGTAAGAGAAATTATCATGGATAAGACAGACATTACATAATGATAAAGGTGTTAATAACCCAGAAGACATAATGATTCTAAATGTGTATGCAAATCACAACAGCATTGCAATCCATGAGGCATAAACTAATAGGACTGAAAAGAGAAATAGACAAACCCATTATTTTTTTTTGAAACTTTCAAGACCCCTCTGTCAGTAATTGATAGATTAATCAGGGAGAAAATCAGTAAAAAAATTAAAAATTAGAATGTTACTATCAATAAAGTTGATATAATTCTTACTTATAGAATATCCATCTAATAACAGAACAACACACTCTGCTTAAGCTTACATGGAACATTCACCATAAAAGACCATACTCTGGGCCATAAAGCCATAACTTAAAATTTTTGAAAAAAGTATAAATTGTATAAATATGCTGTGAGACCACAATGGAATTAAACTAGAAATCTATAATAGAAATATTGTTGGGAAATGCCCATATATTTGGAAATTAGATCACAGACTTCCAAATAGCTTTCATGTCAAGGAAGAAATATTAAGATAAATTTTAAAATATTTTTATTTTAATATAAATGAAAATAGATCTCATTAAAATGTGTGAGATACAACTAAACCAGTACTAACATGTAAATTTACAGCATCAAATATAGACATTATTTTGAAACAATATGAAATTAATACTCTGTTTTTACCTTACAAAATAAGAGGGAAAACAAGTTAAATCTAAAGTGAGCTGAAGAAAGGAAATAGTAATCATTACGGTAGAAATAAATAAAATTAGAAATAAGAAAACACTACAGAGAATGAAAAAAAATACATCTAAATTATTTGAAAAAAACAACAAAATTGATAAACATTTAGCCAAGCTGACCCAGAAAAAAAGAGAGAAGACAGAAATTACCAACATCGTGAGTGATGGACAGGTCAGCACAAATAATTCCCCAGACATTAAAAGGATAATAAGGGAACACGATGAGCACCCAAATGACTATAAATTTGATAACTGAGAAGAAATAGACCAAATCCTTGAAAGATACAAAGTACCAAAACTTCATTAGAAAAACATAACTTGAATAATCCTCTAGTACTAAAGGAAATTAATTTGCAGTTAGAAAACTTCCAACACATAAAGGATATGCCAGGCTCAGATGGTTTCATTGTTGAATAATTAAGGAAGACATAATTTAAAAATTTACATAGTCTTTACTAGAAAATATAAAGAGAGAATACTCTTCATTTGATATTACTGTATTTTAAAAAGTAGATTAAAACATCACAAGAAAACTACAGGCAATTATCTTTTGTGATCATAATGGGAAAATCTTAACATATATTAGCAAATATAGTCAAGCAACTAATAACAAGAATAATACGCAAGTCCACATGAGGTTCCTTGCTGAAATACAAAGCTGGTTCAACAATCATACATAAATCCATTAACTTCTGCATATTAATAACCTTAATTAGAAAAATATGCTTACATCAATATTTGCAGAAAAATGATCGAACAAAATTCCAACATATCTATAATAAAATATTTTTAAAATAAACAAAAACTAACAAGAGGGAATTTCCTTATGCTAAAAAGGGACTGTATGAAAAGCCTATAACTAATATTATACTTAATACTAAGAGACTAACTGCTATCCATCTAAAGGTTGTGAACAAAGCAAGGATTAGAAGCTTTTACAAAGAAGGGAAGAATAAGAGACAAAAATTGGACAGGAAAAAATTAACTCCTTTCATTTATAGATGACAAAATTGTCTCTGTAGACTACCCCAACAAATCAGAAAATTTAAAAATATATACAAATAAAAATAAGCATAGCAGGACAGGAGGTTACAAGGTCAATATACAAAATGCAATTGCTTCTCTATAAATCTGCAATAAGTATTTGGAACTTGCTTTTTTAAATGTCATTTGCAATGGCACTAAAATAAATGGTATACTTATACATAGATCTACAAAATATATGCAGCATTTATAAGAAAAATTTACAAAATGTGAATGAAAAGATCAATTACATTCTAAATAAATGAAATCTAAATAAATAAATACTCATGAATTGAAAGGCATAATTTAAGAGATCAATTTATCCCTATGTGACACACAGACTTAATGCAATCTTAATAAAATAATTCCAGCAAACTATTTTTAACATATTGACAAACCAATTCTAAAATCTATGAGAAAAGGCAAAGGAACTAGAATAACCAACTGAATTCTGAAAAAGAAGAAGAAAGAGGACTTATATTACACAATTTCAGGAATTATTATAAAACTCCAAGACTTAGAATAATATTGCTAAAACCATAGGCATATTAATCAATAAAAAAATTCCCATGATGTATAAATACACCTATATACTAACTCATTTTTGACAATGGCCCAAAGGCAATTCAATAAAGAAAGGCTAGTTATTTCAATAAAAGGCTCTGAAACAATTGGAATAAAAAATATAGGGATGCCTATATTATCTCGATTTTAGTGAGGAGTTTTAGATAAGACTCCAAAAGTATAAGTCATGAGAGAAAAAAAAGTGGTACTTTACTGAAATGAAAAACAATCTAAAAACATGTTTTTCCTCTGTGAAGGATGCTGTTTAGAGACTGAATACACAGGTCAGTGACAGGGGCTAAAATTTCAAAGTCATGTACTTGTTTAAAGACTCATAACCAGAATATAGGAAGACTTAAAACTCAAAATAAAAAAGCAATATAGGCAAAACATTTTAACGAATACCTCATCAAAAAAAAAAAAAAAGATTTAGGACCGGTGAGATGGCTCAGCGGCTTAAGCACCTGCCCGGCAAGCGCGAGGGCCCGAGTTCGACTCCCGGAACCCACATACAAAAAAGGGGCCGGTGATATCGCTCAGTGGCACGGGCGCCTGCTGGCGCGTGAGGTCCTGAGGTCGACCCCCCGGTACCCACAAAAAAAAAAAGATTTAGAGATAACATATAAGTACATCAAAGAAAATCAACATAATTCATCTTTAAAGAAATGTAAATGAAAGCAATAATAATAATACACCAATACATATCCTTTAAACAGCTCAAACACACAAATATGACAGTATGAAATACTGAGGAGGATGCAGGGGTATAAAGTAGTGTAATCACTTTGGAGTCCAATTTAGTTATTTTTAAAAATATTTTATTATGATATGACCCATAAATCATATTCCTAAATATTTACCCAACTGATTTGCAAACTTATACCCACAGAAACACCTGGATGTCAAAATCTATAGCAGTTTTACTAATAATCATCAAAAACTGGAAGCAACCAAGATGTTCTTCAATACGTGGATAAACAGTCCATACAATGGAATAGTATTTAGAGATAAAAGGAATACACTATAAGTCCGTGCAACATTACAAATGAGTCTTAAATGCATGATGCTAAGTGAAAGAAGCCAGTTCAAAAAGATACATCTTGTATGATTTATTTTCTATGATATTCTAGAAAAAGCAAAACTATAGATACAGAAAACATATCAATGGTAACAGGATTTGCAGGAGGGTAAGGGTTAAATAAGCAAATGACAAGAAATTTTTAGGATAAAGAAATAATATTAGGGCTGGTGATATAGCTCAGCAGCACAGCGCTTGCCTGGCAAATGCAAGGTCCTGAGTTCAACTCCCGGTACCAAAATAAATAAATTAATTAATAATAATAATAATACATATTATATTATAAGAGTAAATATATGATAGTGTATATTTGTTAAATCTCAGATACTTAGAGCATAAACAGTGAACCTTAATGTACACAAATAAAGGAAAATCACACTTAGGAGATTTGGGGATCAAGGATGGAAAAAGGAAGACTTTTACATTGTTGGTGGAAAAAGAAACTACAAAAATCAGTATGGAAATTACTCAGCAACCTAAAAGTAGTTTCCATTTGACCCAGCTATACATCTGGGTGTCTTCCCAAAAGAGTTAAAGGCATCTTATTACTTTGATACATGAATACCCATGTTAATAGCAGCACAACTCATAATAGATAAATATTGGAAGCACCCTATATGCCCATCAATAGAGGAATGGATAAAGAAAATGTGGTATATATACACAATAAAGTGCTACGTAGCCTTAAAGAAGGATACACTTCATTTATTCATAGAAAAATGGGTGTACCTTGAGATCATAATGCTAAGTGAAATAAATCAGACACAGATAAATATTGTGCAGTTTCTCTTATTTGAAAAACTCAAAGTATAAATAATTTAGGAGCAAAACACAAGCTAGATAACAGGAAATGAGATTACAGAGATGTATAAAATGTGAGAAACTGCAAAATTTTTAGAAAAGCATTACTCAAATAAGGCTGTAGCAGTGCAAGCCACGAATCTGTTTAATGGCAATGCAATATCACATTTCCACAAAATCTTCAAATAGAGCCAAAACCAAGTGTCATTGGATAGCTTCCTTGTTAAACTTATACAAAAAGAAAAAGATTCCATTGAGCCAATAGGTAGCAGAATTCTGGTAGTTATAGTGAAAGCCATCCTACACAATAACCCTCTTCTCTCTTGGCTCCTTCACACCAGCCACAAAAATTTCCAACAGCAAGTGCAAGTTAATCTGTTTATTTTTCTCTATATGTTGTATTTTCTTTATTATTTTGTATTGTATTATGGTATTGTAATCACTTTATATGAATGTTTTTGGGTTATTGAACAAATCTTCTGAGTTTCCATTATTTTGTATGGGAAAATTCACTTTTATATACAAATGCTTTGGATTACAAGCATGTTCCTGGAATGAATTATGCTCGCAAACCAAGGTTTTACTGTATAACTAAAACTGCCAGTCTAAAATTAAAAGTTTATTGTCATTTTTAAAAGTCTATTTCTATGCAAAATGTATACCTCCAGTCCATTTCCACAGAATCTGAAGTGCTACCATAGAAAACCATTACCACTAATTTGTTATTCTGTGAAGGAATTCCTCCTGCACATCCTGTGAAGCTTGATGTTACACTGCTTAACACTTGAGGAAGATGTCTTGTCACTATGAAGAAGGGAGGGTTACTATGAGGCTGACAGGGCCAGGGCAGAGACAAGTATGGTGCCCCAGCAAGGGATACAAATCCTCAAGGCCCAGGCTCTGTGTTTGTGAACACCTACAGAATAACCACAGTAACAAAGAAGCAAATTGAAGTAGTTACATTTGGGGAAGGTCTGCTGGCTCCTGCCAATTTTTACCTTGAGGGCCTCAGCTTGTTGTCATAGTGTTTCTCATGGCACTCTCCAATAGCAGTTCACAACATTTCAAATTAAAATCAGTCTTTCCCTGGTGATTTATTACTTTAGAAGCCTACACAAATAGTGAGAGAATCTCAGTAGCACTTGACTGTCTATTTTATCATGTTTCAGGAAGACTAAAAAGATCTTTAGGGAGTGGGTAATTATGAGAAGGATATAAACTCAGATGTTGTGCCTCTCAGACATGTTGCAACTCATGTGTGGGTTTAGTTTAGCATACGTGAAATCTCACTTAGTCAAATTAATATGCTTGTGAAAATATCCAGGGGTAAGGTTGAGAGAATCAATTTTTATCAAACAAATGCTGTTTTCTCCTTGGGTTTAATATCACTCCTGAGCTATAGTATGTTCTTATCTCCTGTATCAACAATGTGCTATGATTTCCCAGCATGAGTTACAAATTTCTGTGTCTTCTTTTCTAGTTTTTCTGTCAGCTAGTTAAATATAAATCTATAAATAATTTAAAATAGTTACAAGGACTTTTACTTAATGGTTTGCCACTATGACTCATTTTCTTTAAAACCAATAATTCTACCTATGTTAATTATCCCTCCCTTATGCATCTGTAAGCCTTGTTTTACGTAAGCAGAGCAAGTATGTAATCCTGTGAATTTTTCAGAGGGTCCTTTTATGGCAGAGCTAGACATAAAGAGAAACATCCTTGTCAGAGATTTACCAGATCTAGATGATCATGGCCAGGAAAGCTGATTAAAAATATAGATTTCCAAGCCATGCCCCATATCTCCTGAATGTGAACACCTGGAGGTAGGACCTAGGAATGAATCACTATGCTTAAAAAGCACTGCAATTCTCGATTTCATTAAAGTAAGATAAATTAAATAAAAAACATCCCCCAGGTGATCCTGATGATAAACCAGTTTTGAAAAGACTGGTTTACTCCATATACCAACTAGAGATTAGCAGTTAGAACAGCATGTCTGTATTGAATGACTCCATATGGTTGGAATATTGCTTAGGAACTCAGTAGCATGTTGCTAAAAGAGACCTAAGTAACAAATTGTTATTAGATCCTTTCCATTTGTGTTCAAAATTTTCCTTCCTGGAGGACAGGGCCAAGTTTATCATCTATTTACAATCAATGTAAAGAATGTACTTTCCTTTGCTTCAACTCAAGCAAATAATCTTACTTCAAATTTGATCTTACTTTAGCTACTAGAATTCACCATATCATCTCATTTGCTCACCTTAGTCAGCCAGACAACCTGGGATGGTTACCAGAATCTAAATACCAATTAACAACTCACCAAATATAAATAGAATCATTCACAAGAAAATATCTAGAATTTTCCATGGTAGGATGCCTCTATAAATGTCCAAAAGGCTGTCCAACAAGCAGAGTATCCTGGTATTGGACCCCTGAAAGCCCTTCACTCATGGTCAGAAGAGTTTTAATAGAACAGGTTCCTCTACCCTTTAGTCACTCAAAGTACAGTAACTTCCAAGTACACTAGAATATCATGTTCTGAGATATAATACAATAAATATGTGCAGGGAGTCTGGAGACAACTTGATATTGATCTATCACTGTTGAACACTAGTTGGGAGATCTTAGATGAATCAGTTTCCTAGTTTGAACCTTAGTTTTCATACTTATAAAATGAAAGAATTATGACTAATAAGTGTTTAGAATGATAGCTCCAATTTCTCATTGAACTCAGTAGAGTCATTTGTAGTATGAGTTCCATACTTCACAGAGCTCCAGTTATTTATAAGGAATCCAAAAAGCAACCCCAAGAGTTAGGTGCTTAGTATAAAATTCAGCTCCAGAGATATTTCAATATTTCCCCCTAGTTCACATTGGCACTGGACTATTTTGGCCAGTGAGCTACCCAACCATTAAGTCAAAGAAACAAGGAAAATATGCTGTTAACACTTTTGCTAAGCTTGAGAAGGTCTGTTGGAAATCTTATGACTTTGAAGATAATTGAGTTGATTGAATGTCAAAGGAAATGGTATAAGGTGTATTATTTCAATTCAAAATACCCCAAAAGAGATAAAATTCTAAAAGCCTTTCCATTGAGATGCAATTATTCAATTTTGGCACCACACTAGATGATAACAATAAAGATAGGGACCCGTGTTTATTGTCTAATCTCTTAAGGTAGAAAGACCAAATAATACATTAATATGCCTCTTTCTCCATCTATCTATATATCTATTATCTGTCTGTCTACTTATCTATCTATTTACCATCTATTTATCATCTATCTCTCCCTCACTCAATCTCTCTCTTACCTGTTTGGGTCCTTCTTCTAGTTAGTTTTAGTCTAATGATTTGATTTCTTCACTTGCCAGATCTTGTTTGTTGCTAGCTATCCTCTCATTGGAATCATCATTTTTGATAAAACAACCCTCCCTTTCTGGTCAAATCATGGCACAGACTTCTACTTAGTTTGGCCACAGTGGATTTTTTCTTTTTTTCTTTTCTTTTGTCTTTCTTTTCTGATGTGTGTTGGCAGGAGGAAGTGAGGGTATAATTTTGGTTCCAAAACATAGTTCAAGTTTCTAACACTATAAAGCTAACCAGCTTCATAAAACATCATAACAACATCCTCACTTCTTGCACCAAGAGCACATAAATAACAGGAAGAGGTCATAGGAAGCTCCTTTCTTACCAAAGCATCAAAAGATCTTTTTATAATACTGTTACCAGAGGTCAGGACCCATACTTAAGTATATCACACTACTGAATGGCACTGAGGAGACACAGTTTGATGGTTGACGATACAAATTTCCATCATGGCACACTGTCCTTTACCTGAAAAAGGAATTTCCCATGACCTAATAAGGGCACCTATACAAGAAGCCATAAGATGTCTGACCATTCACTAACTACGTCCACACAAATTCACCACACCTGTTCCCAAAATGGATGGACCATTATTTCGCTACTCGGGTCACCATTTTCATAACTACGAAACTCAGCAAAACTCAATGGTACTTAAAGTTCTACAAATTCCGATCCATGGCTAAAAGGTTGTTGGGGTTTAAAAGGAAGAAATGACTGAAAATAATCTTTCCCCAGATGTATACCTTTCTATTTTCCAGATCTCTGCATTCCAAAGACCCAGATTAAAGTGTGTGTATGATTTCTTAATTATGAAAACCAATTGGATATTATTTAACCAACATAATGACTTACCCAGCCCCTTGTCCACAGATGTCCAATCTTCTCTTCTGTAATCATTTATCCCCATTCTTGAGCATCATCTGATGTGATTTCAAACTCTTAGATCAATCAGGACCCTAGTCAAGAGGAATTTTTAAAAACTCATAACCAATATTTCTTATTGCAGATCCTTTTCTGCCATGATACTCTTGTCGTTGTTGCTGTTCTTGTTCTTGTTGTTTGGTTTGTGCGATCAAGATCTCTCATTTCCTTCTTTCAATAACTAGATCATTTTTATTTGTCTTTCTGTTCCTGAAGACTGAGATTCCCAGGGGGATGTGAAGGGATAGGCATGGAATTTGTTGGAACAAGTGCAGGGAAGCCCTTCCTTTGTAGCAAGAAACAAGAATAATAATAATAATAATAATAATAATAATAATTTAAAAAACAGTGCTATGTGCTGTTTTGACATCACTATCAGTAATTTTCTTTTCATGACTCCTGGGTGCGAACCTTGAGACCATGTCCCATGGGTAACATTGTTTTGGTTCTATACACAGTATCTTCACACACATACATAAATCTTATCATGTGTCTTGGGACATTAGTGATTCTCTAATAGGACTTAAACACTAAGGTATTTACATGTTCTCGTTGTCTAACTTCTGCTAGGGTCTACTCAGTCACTATGATCCTGTCACAGCCAGATATTATCAACTCATCTCATCACAATGGCATGCCTAACCTGATGATCACTGTAAAATTTACCTACGAAAATCCTAGGCAGTGTCCCGCTAATTTGTCACAAATCTGATGGAAGTCCAGAAATTTTAGTGAATGTCCTTTCAGATCATGGACATAAAAGTAGAAACTTGTCTTTCTGAGAAGCCATGTTTCCTCTGAGAAGCACCAAATACTTATATAATGATTCTGCCCATTGATTGAAGTCTGAAACACTGATAAAAAACTCATGATCTCATCATTCATTTAACAAATAATTATTAAACACTTAATACAGTAAGTCCCTGACTTACAAACAAGTTCTGTTTCAGAACATTCATAAATTGGATTTGTTTGTAAGTCCAACAAAGAGAGTCTTATACACTTTTGACACAAATAAACAATGTAAGGCATAAAAAGCCACAGACACACATACAATACTGTACACTATCACACCGTACCATGAGCACACAGCAGCATAACTGTGACAATGACCAGCAGAGATGTGAGCTACTTCCACAATTTGTTTCCATCTATGAATGTTTGTAATTTGAGGTCCATTCATATCTGTAAAAGTTTGCAACTCAACAGTTCATAAGTTGGGGACTTACTATACATGTCATTCACTAAGAATCCATCAAGAAATGAAATAGACAGACTCCCTATTGCCATGATGCTCAGAGTGTACCAGGGATAGACAGACATTAAAAAAACAATATTAATTGACTAACATTTCATTTTGTGGTATGGGCTCTAAAGAAAGACAAATCACATCATGGAAGAAGAATGATATGCTGTGGGAAGGGCTTTCAATGTTAAAAAAAGATGGTAAAGGTAGGCCTCAGTAATATCTGATATTAAAGGAAAAACTTAAAACACATCAGGGTATGACCATGTGAATATCTGGGTGGAAAAGCCTTCCAGGCAAAAGGTACAACCAAGACAAAGAACTTGAAGCAAAAATGTTCTTACTTTGTTCAAGGAACATAAAGGAATCCAATGTGGTTAAATGGGCATGAATTATGGAGGGGAGTAGCAAATGAATAAGATAAGGAGCTAGGGGCCCAGTGATAGTAGTCCATTGGAAGGACTTTGGCTTTTACTATGAATGATACAAGATACCCTACAGAAGGTTTTGAACAAAGAAATGACAGGAACTGACTTACACTGAACAAGACTGCTCTGGTTGCTGTATGAATAATGGATTGAAGGAAGCAATGAAAGAACCCAGGAGACCAGACAAAAATATTGGCTCTCGCTCAGGTGAGAAAGAATGGTGATTCAGACCAGGGAAGCAGCTTCAGGAAGGTTGTCAAAGGTAGTTGGTTTTGCTGATCTACATAAAGGAATCCCTGTGCCTACCTTTGTGATCATATTGCTCACTTTTGCTGCTCTCTTCCAGCCCAATCAATTGCCAGTGCTATCTCCTTGCCATCTCAACCTCAGACTTGTTCTAGACTCTAATGGACTGGTATGTGTTGGATGACTAGAGACTGAAGGAGATGCTTTAGTGATGATTCTTTTAGCTAGGAGACTAGATCCAGAGACTCACCCATGAAACACCATGTGCTAGCCCACAGAAACTCAAGAAGCCACCCCCAACCCCACAGCAAATCTTAGTGACATCACCTTCAATAGTCTGAAGTAGAAAAGTTATAATGTGGTAATATTGTCTCCAGTACTTGTTATGTGGTGATCATTGTGTACAGTTTTCTTCATGGGTTGTTTATTTTAAACTTTAACTATGAGACAGATTCTCTTATTACTCACTTCTGATGGTTACTTTGTGTGTCATTTTGGCTAGGGTATAATACTCATTTATTCAATTAAACATTCATTTAGATGTTATTATAAATGTATTTTGGAGTTGTGGCTAATATCTACAGTCAGTGGACTTTAAATAAATGAGGTTACCCTTGATAATGTGGCTGGACCTCATCTAATCAATTGAAAGGCTTTAAAAGTAAAACTGAATTATCTTTGAGAAGAGAATTTTTGCCCAAAAAATGCAACATTAATTCCTGTCCTGTCTGACTTTCTAAGCTGCTGGCCAGCATCACAGATTTCATTTCAGAGGTACTAGCCTCCACAAATGAACCATATGTGTCTGTGTGTGTGTGTGTGTGTGTGTGTGTATATACATATATATATATATGAGAGTGAAGGTAGTTAGGCAAGTTATTCAAGGTCTTAATAACTAGTTAGTGTTACGGATAAGAATTAGAACTGAGGGCCGATGAGATAGCTCAGCGGCATAAGCGCCTGCCTGGCAAGTGTGAGGTCCCGAGTTCAACTCCCGGAACCCACATACAAAAAAACGGCCAGTGATATCACTCAGGGGCACGGGCGCCTGCTGGTGCACGAGGTCCTGAGTTCAACCCCCGCTACCCACACACAAAAAAAAAGAATTGGAACTGATTAGATAGATTCCAAAACATGTACACTATCTCCTGCTTTATCTGAGATGGCTGACTCCATTTTATTGTTACATGTTCTTAGAAATCTCATGGAAATACTGCAAGGATCTTCATACTGTAACATTAAAAATATTAACTATACTTGTTATTATGGATAATTTTAGCTATCATTAGTTAAATATTCCTATATGCTAGGTATAGTAATGAAAATTTTATGCATTATATATCCTCACAATAACCATATAAAGTAGTTAATATTATCATCATTTTATTGAGGTAAATATGAGGGTCAAAACAGGTAAATAACTTGTTCAATATCACACAGCTCTAAATAGCAGACCTGGGATTCAAGATCACTGCTCCGGCCTGACTTCTCCTGGGCTAGTATGAGTACAGAACCCAAGGATAACACTGTCTGGAACCCTGAGGGTCATTGTTAACCTGCTAGCAGTCAGTGGCTTATTTGCCATGTAGGTCTGTATCTCTGACTCTGACTGTGGTTGGGAGCTAAAGTCCTCGGCTCCCAATACACCTCTCAAGTCAATTAATTGTTTATAATATCCCTAAAACTGTTGAATCACAGCTACTCTGGACACAGCAGCCACCATTTCTGCACCTCTCTCAGACAGATACAATTTATGAGGTGAACTGCTCCTATAAAAGGTAACAACTAATACAGAGGTCAAATATTCTGACTGCAAGGAATAAGCTTTGAAGACAGGACACTTGGGTTCAAATGTCTCCTCTGAGAACTTTAGTACACAAACTATATTTTGTGAACCCTAGTTTCTTTACCTATAAAATGGAAATTTTAATTGCTATGAGACTATTTGGAGATTAAAGGGGTAATTTAAAGAAAATATCAGGACAAGATTATGGGTTCACAGTTGAAGGTGTTTGGCCCCTTTGATGAAGATAAGATGGCTAAGTGTGTTGGAATTTGTTTCTACATCTTCTAATCTGTTCCATTGACCCTCAGGTCTGTTTTTTTGCCACTACCATGCTGTTTTTATTACTGTAGCTTTATAGAATAAGTTAAAGTCAGGGATTGTGATGCCTCTATCCTTGCCTTTGTTGCCCAGAATTGCTTTTGATACTCTAGGTCTCCTCTGGTTCCAAATAAATTTTAAGATTATTTTCTCTAATTCTATGTGGAACACTACTGGTATTTTGATTGGGATTGCATTAATCTGTATAACAATTCTGGGAGTATGGCCATTTTCACTACATTGGTTCTTCCTACCCGAGAGCAAGGGATATCTTTCCATTTTCTTATATCCTCTTCAATCTCTATTTTCACAGTACTCTAGTTTTTGATTTAAAGATCTTTTACTTCCTTTGTTAGACCAATTCCTAAGTATTTCATTTTTTCAATGCTATTATGAAAGGTGTGGTCTCCCTAATTTCTCTCTCAGTGAGTTTGTTATTTGTGTACAGGAATGCTATTCATTTTTGTGTGTTGACTTTGTATCCAGCTACATGACTGAATTTGGTTATTAAATCTAGAGGTCCTTTGATGGGGTTCTTGGGGTCCACTCTGTACAGTATCATGTCATCTACAAATAATGATAATTTAACTTCTTCCTTTCCTATCTTTACACCTTTTATTTCTTTCTCCTAATTGCTCCAGCTAAAGTTTCCAGAACTATATTGCATAAGAGTGGTGATAGTGGAAATCCTTCTATTGTTTCTGATTTTAGAGTGAAAGCTTTCAGTTTTTGACCATTTAGTATGATGTTGGCTGTTGGTTTGTCATAGATGTATTTTATTAGATTGAGATAAATTCCATCTATTCCAATTTTCTGTAGAGTTTTTATCATGAATTGGTGTTGGATTTAGTCAAATGCTTTTTGTGCATCTATTGAGATGATCATGTGATTTTTGTCTTTAGCTCTGTTGATATGCTGTTGAAATTTATTAACTTGCATATGTTGAACCATCCCTGCATCCCTGGAATGAATCCTACTTGCTTATGGCGTATAATCTTCTTGATGACTTGCTGCATTCTCTTTGCCAGTATCTTATTGAGGATTTTTGCATCTGTGTTCATTAGGGATGTTGTCCTGTAGCTCTCTTTCTTGTTTGGATCCTTCTCTGGTTTTGGTATCTTACTTCCAGAAATGAGTTTGTGAGTATTACATCCCTTTCAACTTCATTAAAGAGTTTGAGAAGTAATAGCATTAGATAGTCTCCAAATTTTTTGTAGAATTCAGCAGTGAATCCATCAGGATGTGGGCTTTTCTTTGTTGGTAAGTTTTTCATTACATCTTCAAATTTTTTGACTGATATTGGGTTATTCAGAATTTTTATATCTTTTGATTCAGCTTTAGTAATTCATATATTTCTAGAAGTCTGTCCATTTCTTCTCTGTTTTCCATCTTATTAGAATAAATTTTATTGAAGTAGGTATTGATGATCTTCTGGATTTCTGCAGGGTCCATTGTAATTTCACTGTTTTCATTCCTAATTGCATGGATTTGAGTCTTTTCCTTCCTTTTCTTGATAAAGTTGGCTAAGGGTTTATCAATTTTATTTAATCTTTCAAAGAACCAAATCTTCAATTCATTGATTAATTGTATTGTTTTCTTAGTTTCAATTGCACTAGTTTCTGCTCTGTTCTTTATAATTTCCTCACTCATATGATCTTTGGGCTTGACTTGTTCTTCTTTTTCTAGAAGTTTGAGGTTCAACATTAGGATGTTTTTTGAGCTCACTCTGTTTTCTGATGTGAGTTCACACCTATAAATTTCCCTCATCAGACAGCTTTCATTGTGTCCCATAAATTCCAGTACGTTGTATCAGTATTATCATTTAATTGTAGATACTGTTTAATTTCTTCTTTAATTTCAACTGTGACCCATTGGTTGCTCAGGCAGGTGCTAGAAAAACTGGCTTTCCACATGCTGAAGACTAAAAATGGACCCATATCTCTCCTCATGCACTAAACTAAAATCAAAATGGATCAAATATCTAAATATTAAAACAAAAGCACTAAATCTGCTGGAAGAGAAAATAGGTAGAACTCTTGAAGACAAAAGTGCAGGCAAAGGGGGCCGGTGAGATGGCTCAGCGGCGTAAGCGCCTGCCTTGCAAGCACGAGGTCCTGAGTTCGACTCCCGGATCCCACATATGAAAAAGGGGCCGGTGATAACGCTCAGCGGCACGGGCACCTGTTGGCGTGCGAGGGTCTGAGGTCGACCCCCCGGTACCCACAAAAAAAAAAAAGTGCAGGCAAAGATTTTATGAACAAAACCCAGATTGCATGGGAAACATTACAAGGAATCAACAACTGGGGTCTCATCTTGTTAAAAAGCTTTGCACAGCAAAAGAAATCATCAACAGAATGAAGAGACAACCCACAGAGTTGGAAAAATATTTTGGCAGCTGTTCTTCAGACAAAGGTCTAATATCCAGATTATACAGAGAACTAAAAAAAAAATTTACCCCCAAAATTTGAAGACTTAATCCAAAAATGGGCATCTGAAATGTATAGACACTTCTCAGGTGAAGTAGAAATGGAAAATAAATATATGAAAAAATGTTCAACACTACTGGTTATTCAAGAGGTGCAAATTAAAACAATTTTGAGATTCCATCTCATCCCAGAAAGAATGGCTATCATCAAGAAATCAACCAGTAAGAAATGCTGTGGGGGCTGTGAGGAAAAAGGAATCCTTCTCTACTATTGGTGTGAGTATAAATTGGTGAAACCAATATGGAAATCAGTATGGAGAGTCCTCAAAAAACTAGGACTGGAGGTTTCACTTCATTTGACCCAGCTATTCCCCTTCTTGGTTTCTCCTGAAAGAATTAAAAACATCATACCACAGTGATGTATGCACAACCATGTTTATAGCAGCACAGTTTGTAATAGCTAAATCTTGGAAACAGACCAAATGTCCATCAACCAATGAATGCATAAATAAGATGCGAGTTTTTTTTTTATACAAAGGAGTAGTACTCAGCCTTAAAGAAGGATAAACTTGAGACATTTCTAGATAACTGGATAAACCTTGAGACCATACTCTTAAGTGAAATGAATGAACACACATGGGTAAATATCACACTGTTTCTCTGCTGTGAGAAACTGAAAGTGTAAATAAGGACCAAAATGTATACTAGATATTATCAAATAGGAAGAAAAGGCTCAAATGGAAAGAGGAAGTAGGGAGCAGGATGGGGAAAGGAAGGAAGGGAAGAGAAAAAAATGAGAAAGAAGGAAAAATGGAACCAAAACTTGTAAATAAGGAGGGGAAGAGGGATTGAAGGGAGGGTATGGAATGGAGAGAGGAAAAAAAAAGAATTAAGATATATCATGTAACATGTACAGGTACAAATTCCCTGTGATGAATATGATCATTATGTATATCTAAAATGTACCAATAGGGGTCTGGGGATGTAGCTTAGTGGTAGAGTACTTGCCTAGTATGTGCAAGGCCCTAGGTTCAATCCTCAGCACTGCAAAAAAAAAAAAAAAAGTGCCAATAAGCTTAGTTAATAAAAAAAGGAAGTGAAGGAAAAAAAAAGATTATGGGTTCACCAGTTGTGAAATATATGTGACAAATTACAGGCCTCCTACCCCTGCCTTTTAAGGCCTCTGGCTGATCTGAGAAATGTCAGCAAACATCCTGAGAACTATCTCCAAGCTTCAAACTGGAGAAATGCTTCTCCAGCACAAACACAAACATATCTGTGTATTTGTCTAGGCAGATACAAATAGGCCTAAAATCAATTGAGATAATAAATTAGCGGTGTATTATGGCCATCGTTGTGGTACTACTAGTGTTATGTTGCAAGAGAGACCACTCTATCATTAGTTCTTTGGATAGGTGTATTCAAAATAAGAGGGGAGGGATATTTTGAGTATATTTGGGGGATTAATGTCATTGTCAATGTGTCTTACTTGTAATAAAATTTTTATTTAAATATCCCCCATAGTTTCAATCACACCTTATTTATCAAAAGTTTAAGGCAATTTCTGTCAAATAAAAACATTACACTGTGTGCTCATACATCTTACTCATGGAATCTGGCACTGTGTGACTTCTGGCTCCTCCACAAAGTTAACATGACCATAAAAAGTAAACATTTGAGTTGATTCAGGACATCAAGGCAGCTGCAACAACACAACTAAAGACACTCACAAAAGAGGACTTCCAGAACTGCTTCAAAAAATAGCAAGAATGGTGGGATAAGTGTGCTCAAAGTGAAGGGGAGTATTCTGAGGGGGTTAATAGCAATATATATTTTCCTGCAATAAAGTTTTAAAATTTAAACTTTCTCTTTAATTTTTATCATATCTCATACCTATATAGCACCCATTTTGTGCCATGTGGTATTTCAACAGTCATTAAAACCTTACAACCACTATTTAATTCAGCACAGAGATTGCCCAAAAAACTAAAACTTAAAATTCCATTCCTTCCATCTATTCCCTTTCTGGATATCTTCCTAAAAATGTTAAAGACATCATGTTATGGTGATACATACATACCCATGTTTATAGCAGCACAATTCATAATTGCTAAATTTTGAAGTGGCCTGTATGTCCATCAACAGGCGAATAGATAAAGAAAATGTAGAATCTATACACAATGGAGTACTACTCTGCCATAAAGAAGAATAAACTTGAGTCATTTGTAGGAAAATGAATGTACCTTGAGATCATAATGTTAAGTGAAATAAATCAGACACGGAAGCTTAAATATTGCAGGTTTCTCTTATATATGAAACCCAAAATATTAATAAAGATCAAATAAAAGATAGATAATGAGATTAGGGAGACAGATATTTTGCAAATGAGAAGGGGAGCAAGAGATAAAAAAATGGGAAAGAGAGGAGTGGGGAAGGGGGTGAAAAACGAATTAAGATGTGTTATGTATGTGTGCCACTTCTCACAAGGAATTGTAATCATTATGTACTGCAAACATGTATTAATAAAAAATAAAAGTTGACGTAAAACCTTATATCAACCATGTGAAATAGCTAATGTCATTATATTTCCTATTTTACAGATAAGAAACCTGAGACACAGAGATATGGAATAATTTATCCAAGATCACACCACTAATAAATGGCAGAGTCAGCATTTGAACATACCCCACTATACTACTGTGCTCTAAAAAGGTCGTCTTCGGTTATCTACACACTGATAGAGAATCTCCTAGGGAGGACCAGGAGAGTCCACAAAGATCCATAAACTCTAGAGGATTGGTCCATGCTGTTATCCTCTAAGAAGTAAGAAGTAAGAAAATCCCTTTTATCATGAAACAGAAGATAACCAGAACACCAAGTAATGAATTTGAGTATACTTGCTCTTAGAATAGATAAGAATATGGAAATTCATCTCTGTATTATTTATCTAATACTGTATTAGTAACTGCCCCAAAACTTAGCAGATTGAAATAAAAAACATTTATTATCAAATAGTATCAGTAAGTCAGGAATTTGCGTGTAGTCTAGCTAAATGCCTCTAGTTCAAGGTCTTTCATGAGGTTGTTGTCAAGCTGTTAGCCAGGGCTACTGCCTCATGCATCCCGAAGCATGACTGAAGGAGGCTCTGCAGCTGAGCTCGCTCATGTAGTTGCTGTCAGAATTCACTTCATCTCAAGTTACTGGTCAGAGAGCTGTTGGTCTTCACTGGTTGTCAACCTCAGTTCCTTACTGGACCTCTCCATAGGTTAATGCGAACACTGCAGCTGGCTTCCCTCAGAGTGAGTAAATGAGGGCATTACGGAAAGTATAAGCACCCACATCATCTTTTTGTAACTTAATCTAGGAAGTAGCATCCCATTTATTACTGATGTGCTCTATTTTATGGAAGAGATAGTATGTTTGCTTATACTGAAGGGGAGAGGATTAGAGGACCTGAATACTAGGAAATGGGAACTTGAGGAAAAATATCTTTGAAATTGTCTAACATAGTCTCTAAAATTATCCCAAGGCAGACAACTCTTCATGTGCTCGCCTAGTCAGTCATTAGTCTGGTTTGTTGCCCTCAGGTGCCAGAACACCTGCACATTTGAATGCAGAAGAAATTCTTGTACTGAGAAACAGACACTAAGTCTAGTAATACAAGCCACATCAAAATTTTACTTGAATTCCTATGGTTTTCGTTAATTTCATTTATTCCCTTATTTCTAGTTTTTATCAGGCAGGCTTTTCAATTTGCTTAAAGCTAGACTATGCCTTCTGTAATCCATCACCATTTCTATCCCATCCTTCAGAAGACACATTTTGACTTAGCCATAAGCATACTTTTCTAACTAATCTTGCCCGACACAAAGGGGTCTCCTTGCCTGCGACACAAGTCATTTCCTTTAAGACACATGTAGGCAACTAATAGCAGATTATTTGTGGAATTTAAAATTGATAGGGTTGATGGCACTTTTTCCCTGCCTCAGATAGAGTCATGTACACCCAGGGGCCACTAAGCATATGTTATACAATTAACACTTATGAAAACAGAGCTACACTCTTAGGGAATTTTTTTTTAAAAGTGCATTGATTCTCCTCCAAGACAAGTGCTTACTTCAGTAGTTCCTTCTCATTGCTGTCAATATTACCAAATTTATGAACTCTGTCCCTACCAGGATCTTTTTAACTTTTTCCTATCTTAGCTGGGTTAACAAGTATTGTCCTCTGATCTGCTCAAACTAATAGTAGTTCTCTGACACTGCTTGCAGTATTTGGTTAGCTAAGCTAACCAATGAGCAAATTCAGTTTGATTTTACTTGACCAATTTGTTCCTCTAACCTATAATTCTTTGCTTTTTCCAGTTTGTTTAAGCAAACCTGAAGTCCTACTTCCGGTTGTACATCCTTTGTCCTGCTGCCACTTATTCCATATAATAAAAATTAACCTCTTTAACCTTAAGCAAATTCACCACCTGTACTGCAAAACCAATGCCTTTGGGCACAGACTCCTCCTTACAACTTTACCTAAGCCTGTCCTGCCTTAGGCTCCACATGAAACTTGAACACTTTGTTTACAGTTGTCTACATCTACCATCAAATTTAACTGTTTCCTACCCAGTGTCCTCAGTGTTTTCTTCCTAGTAAACTAACTCATGCTGAGCTGTTGATTGCTTAGAATATCTGGATGTACTCTGTACAAAAGTACTATCATTTTAGTTACTGAGAATATACCACAGTATAAATGTAAATAGTAACCATAAAATTTCTGGAACTTTGACAGAATAGTGGGAATTTTACTTGGAATAGAAGGATATAACAGTACTGCCCTTTAAGTTACACTATGGACAGCCTCCTGCTCCACTTTCTCAAAGGGCCAGTCCTTTATAAAATAAGCTGGAAAGAAATTGCTCTGGAAAAAAATCGTATCACATCAACCCATTAAAGCTATTCTTACTAAACACTCTAAATATTTGGGCATATCCTTGGGACAACCAGCAGTTTCTTAAAGGTTTTTACTTTTTCTTTTGAAATAAGTGTAGAGTAGCATATTCCATAGAAAAGTGAACAACTTTTCCTATTTCTCAGACTAACGTCTTCTGACTTGGTTCCCCTTTTAGACCTTTGAAAGTGTAATTAATGCCGTATGTCAAATTCCTATAGAATTTCAGATTACTCAAAATAATCTTAAATACTCCATAATCTCCATGAAAAATAAAGAGAAAAATCAAGTACCATTTTCATATTGCATTTTCCTAAGGCATAGAGTGTTCCAAGTTACAAAAAAATTGCTTGATAAATAAACTTTTGAAAGTCAACCCGTTTGCAAGTTAGGAACTATCTATGTTATGATAGTGGCAGTTTCCCAGCTTTTTAAACATTATGCTGGAGAAGATCTTGTAGTTCTTTGTTAATCAGAAAGCAATATAAATCTTTTCCATGGTGTTATTTACTTCCTCTTACCAAAATATAAGGAGAGATATATAGATCACCATCTCACAGACTGTGTATATGGAAACTTTGGTACATTAAAATAATCTCTTTGGTAGCTCAAGCCATTTTGAGCTTTCTGTCTTTTGCCTCCTGCATGTACACACTTTCCCAAGTGACGCTTATATAAACAAAATATACTGGAAACCTCAAATATAAGTAGCATTCCCTTTCCAAGAAAAGGGAAGAAATAAAACCAGTGTCTGAACTAAAGGTTTGATTAAAATATACTCATAGGGGGAGGATGTCAACCCACATGAACTGACCATTATCTCTTTAGCACCTGCACCTTAGCTGGGCTTACATAGCCGTTCACACCAGGCCCCAGCTTAGCTTTCCAAGCCTTCTTCCCTTTCTTCCTACGGTAAATCCTTCATGCCAATCAAATGTTCCCTTTATTCTTCCTTAAACACCAGTGTCCATGCCTGTGTGCATTTGTTTGCATCATCTCCCCTACCTGATTTTGTCAGACTGCTTGTCTTCACTGATAGATGACAGCCTGGTATGAAAGAAGATGGGCTCTGGAGTCAGAAATGCCCAAGGCTCAGATTCTAGTTTTGTTCATTAACAATCATATGCCTTTAGGAAATGTTCCTTAATTTCCCTAAACTTCAGTTCCCTTAATTTAAAGGTAAGGATATTAATTTTACCTACTATGTAGGAATATCATATAGTTTAAATTAGATAATACATGCAAAGCACCTAGCCAGGATTAGGTTTCTAACAATTTGGAATTATTATTATTATTATTATTATTATTATTATCATTTTTATTTTTTAAGTCACGGTCCATGCCTTAATCCCCAGCCCAGTCATAGGCATATATCCACCTTCTCTGAATTCTAATAACTTGTAGTATCTATAGCATATCCCCGATATTTTATTATTGACAGTTTTATATGAATATACACATTTTTATCTTCTCAATTACACTGAAAAATCATTTAGAGCTTAGTTAATCTTTTTGTATTTTTCCCGATAAATTTTATTCAGAAAGGGAATCCCCCCAAATACTGGTTGATTATGTGAGTTTATAGATGCAGAATCAGTAATCACTAATGGAGAAGATAACAACATAGGACTTGAAGGGAAACGAAATGAAATAATAAATAATGTTGCCTGCAGGTATCACTTTATTCAACAATTATCATCACTAAAGGTAATATACAGTGAATGTTTACTATGTAGCAGACATTCTGCCAGGGAACTGACATAAAATTATACTGTCATATAATTTTATCATTCTAACACTGTGCAATAGTTATTATTAACTCCATTTTAAAGATAAGAAAACTGATTCTCAGAGAGATTTTATAAAATTTTCAGGGTTGCATAGTAAGCGGAGGAGCCAGAATCCAAACCTAGGTAATTTGACTACAATTTGAGTTATAAAACAATAGCTATGCTATCTTACTAAGGGTCAGATACTGTCCTAAATCTTAGTAAATTTTCAAAGGCCACTTCATGGTTGGTAACCAGACTTCACCTAGCTAAGATGAAAAAGTGCCATATACTATGTTTGGAAGATTTTGGTGCTCATAGTTTAAAAAAACAAAAAAAAAACAAAAAGAGAAAGAGTTCTAGTTCTCCAGACCATCCCCGCACTCTTCTACCACATATAATTCTTGATCATTCTTGAACTGAGGATCCAGCCTCTGTGAGGGGGAAAGAGAGGGTGATCCGGTGGAGGCAGATAGATGGACAGATGGTTGGGGGAGTGCATGGCCATGTGGGAGAGTACAGAGTGTTGCCTGCTGTGTCCCAGGAAGGCTCAATGTCCATCAAGGGAAGAAAAAAAAAAAAAAAAAAACGATTGGGAAACGCTTAGTGCAACACACCAAATGCAGTAAGAGCCTATTCATCCTCTTGGAGCAAGAAAAAAGTAACAGTGCCCACTGCCTGTGTGGGTGTTCTTGGCCTTTTACAGCAAGGTGTACATTTAAAAAAAGATTAGTACAATAGGGCACAAACAGTCCTATTGAAAACAGCCGCCTGCATAGACTTGGCAGATTTGTACTGTGGAACAGTTCCGTCTGACATTTAAAATGTGGCAAAAGTACTTAAATTCAATTCAAAAATAAGTTTTCTATAGCCCCTTATTTTCTTCTTATAAGCATGAGTTCAATGAAGATGGCATCATGAGCTTTGCACGATGCCCTTCACAATGAATGCTTGCCAAAGACAAGAATATGTGGCACTAAGTGATGACAAGCTGATTAGGCCGCACTGATTCCCAGGCTTGTGCCCAAGAAAGCTGCTGCTTCAAGAAATAAATCTTGTGGGAGAAATTTTGGTTCAAGTTTGGAGCTGGGAAGCACATCCAAATACAGCCAGGTTCACAAAAGAAGCATGTGATCTTCTCCCTGGTAAAGAGGAATTCATTGTAGTCAACAAATGGCAAGGGGTAAAGGGAACAGACAGGGACATTTTCTGAAATGTCACACAAGGACTAGTGACTTAAATCTGCATCTTGATTTGTAAAAGTGGTTGAATTTGATGAAAAGGGTTGCAAAGTTCTGGTTAAATAATAATATAACATTGTTAGTAGCTTAAATTTGTTCAACAGCATAAAATTTGAAATGCTTTTTGAGAACTTTGATAGACAGACTTGTATTTCTTCAGTAAATATTGGCTCAAAAGTATTTGTCCATGTCCTCCAAATTACTATCCTGCTTTCTTTCTCATGCTTCCTGCTAGAACCATGGCCAGGAGCTAGAGAACGTATTGTCACTATATAATAAAATCTTCCTCATTTTAAGTATTGCAGAGGGAAGTTGCACCCTTCTCTCCAAGTTCTGCCTCTGTCTGTCTCCCTGACAGTACATCTACAGGGGTTGAAGAACTGGTAAGATCATCAGTGAAAGCATGGATCTTGTCACACTTGAACAATAGATATAGTTATTGTTCCAGAATCAATTCATGTTACTCTCTTGCTTGTACTTCTAGAAAGTCTATATCATTGTTGCGGACTTAGTTGTCTTATTCTTCCATATTTTCTTCTCCTTACTTTCACACCTCAGGAACAACCATGGCATTCCTTTTGTCTCTTCTGTGTGCCACTTATGTAGCTGGTTGTGTCATTAGATTCAGGTCTTTTCTTGAGAGTAGGCTTCTCCCTCCCTCTCACTCACTCTGCTTAGTCCCTGACCCAAGCATGCATATCTAAGTGCACAGGTCTCAAGATTAGGATAAGGATGAGAGGATATGTAAGGGACTCCATAAGTTTCCAACTCAGTTTTACTTAAAAGCCTTATATTATGGATTATTCACATCTGAGTCAGCTATTAATGAAGTGGTAATTAAAGGCCTATTAGGTTATTGCTCTTCGCACATAGTGTTTCTGATACAGAACCCTGCAGAAGGAGGTTACAGAGGCAACAGAAACAAAAGATTTTAGAGTCATGGACTATGCTACCATTCTGAGACCATCAAGCCAGTGCTATAACTTCTTTTCTGGAATTGAAAATACAGTTTTCCTAGATTATTAAAACAATTGTTTTATCTACTTATCCTTAGTATTATTTCTAAGATTCTTGCTAATCTGGTGCTGGCCAACTCTAAGTAAGTGGTTCTCAAAATTTGTGTTAAGAATCATTTGGCATGTTTTTCTTTCCCAGATACAGATCCATTAAGTCCAAGAAGCCTAGAATCGGCAATGAAACAAATGCCTCAGATTATTCCAACACACCCAATCTGAGGGCCACTCTTTGAGAAGCATTTCTTTGTGGTAGTACAGACTGGCTAACCTATTGCCCCATCTTTTGTCTACTGCAGCTGACTTCCTCTACTCTTATTAAAATATAATAGTCATAGACTTATAAAATCTTGAGTTGGAATAATCTTAAAGATCACCTATGTTCCTCTAACACTATGTAGGCGTGCTTTCCATAGATTGTTTCACAGATAGGTCACCAGCCTCTTTCTCTGTCTGCACAGTTAAATGGCTCCAAAACATCCAGATTTTAGCTAATAAGAGAAATATCTAGGGTGGCAGAAAAGGCACTGGATCTAGTCAGAATGTCAATTGTAACTGTGATTGTTTAGCTTTGTGATCTTGAGTAAGCCACTTGATGTGTTCAAGACTTAGTTTCCTCCTCTGCAGAAAGGCACTAACTTGAAAGGCAGTACAGTGTAACAGTTAAGAGTATGAACTGGACCATAAACTGATGGAAGTGAAACCTTGGCATGGCTAGTTACTAGATGTCTGATTTGGAGATATTACTTAATGATTGAATGCTTCAGATTAGTAATTGTAAGGTACACCCGATAAGAGTCATTAACTAAGGTGGTGAAATATAAATACATTAATAGGCCTAGAATCAGAGCAAGCACAATGTAATTGCTAGCTATTACTGTTCTCTGTCAAATAGAGATAAAATACCTGTATGACCACCTCATAAGGTTTGTATAAAAATAAAAATCATAAGACATGATGTATGATAATGTGTTAATATGTATACTATAAATTATCAAAATTTGTTGAAATCTGATAGCTCTAAATCTAACCTCAGAATACAGATTACACATAACACTCAATGGTTAGGAGTTGAAATTTACACATATTAAACACCATATGATTGTCATTTTACCCCATCTTTTTACTTTTTACTTACCTGCAGTGTTGATGGGCATGCTGTTCACATTTTTTGTCAGTTTGTCAATAGAAATGATGAATGTAGTACCATTAAAATGTTTCTTTCTGATTCACATCAGTCATCAATTATTGTGACTATACTGGAGTTATTCAACTAGTTATGAAACCATTTAACAATTGCCATCCAGCTCACACTCCAGGCACTCAAATAATAGCTCATCTTTATTGAACAATTACTAGATACTGCTTTAAAGTCTTTGGTGCAGCCTTAAGGATTTTCCATGCATAAACACAATTACTTTCACAAAATTATATGAAATAGATATTACCTCTATTTTGATTTTCTAGATCAGAAAACTGAAATAGTGAGTGATGATGTCAACTGTCTGAGATTCCATAACTAGTAAGTAGTAGAGATATGATTTTGAAACCCACAACAATCACTAAGATATGCCTTTGTTATAAAAAAAAACTAAATGGAATTAATTTTTCATAACCTTTGCTGAAGCCATACTGGTCCTGCTGACCACCACTGCCTTTTCTTCATGTTTTCCTCCTGTTCCTTTATGAATCCTCTAGAGAATTCCACTTAAGATTTATGTCAAGATCTCTACCTTAGCATTTCCAGAATCTGACCCCTTCCTCTTTGAAAACTGAGATTATCACTACTTTTGTAATTGCATTCAGCCAGAGACTCCTCTTACTGTATTAATATGGTATTGAATGACCTCTGACTAAGCAGGTTGCTTGCATATCATAATTAAAAGTCAACTTCCAGAATTCCACTAAATATTTAATGAGTGTCCTTGGCAGAGAGGCAAAATACCTAATTAAAATCTCAAAACTGGCTCTTTAAACTCATTTACTGGTAAAAAAAATGAAGGAGAAGACAAGAAAGTTTATATTCCAAACAGACACTTGTAATTATCACATTGAACCACACATCTGTCTAGCCACCTTCTGGTCACGAGATGAAATTAAAACTGTTGGTATGCTGACTTGCTATTCCTGTTAGCTATAGTCCCTGTCCCCACATCCCACAGGTAGGGATAGCCCGTATTGCTTTTTCATTTCACTGACATTTTTAGAAAGCCAAATTACTCTTCTGTTTTATTTGTTCCTAATAAGGTCTGTTACCAGATCGCCCCTGGAGAGGGGAGGAATTTAGTACCATTTTTTTTTATTGATTTGCTTTTTAATCTTTTGCTAACTCTTCATGGAGAAACTTTGTGCCAACCCTTGATTGGGTAGGAAATGAGAGAATGGAAAGAAAGAAAATAAATAGCTGTCTTTGATTCTTGGATATGAACCATGGTAGATTTTTAGTCAAAACTTTGCAAGTTTCTATTAACTTTAGAAGAATTATTAACTCCACAAGTTAAAAATGTAAATCCTAGAAAATAATTTAGATCATCAAGTTCCAAGTTGTACACTACAGACCACAAATTCAGAGCTAAATTTACTAGTACGTGTTAGGGAATGAAGTGGTATACTCAAAGAAGTTTCAGGAATTTTTGCATAGTATTTTCTAAGCAAGTAAACATTTAAAATCTCAATCAATTTTAGCAATTTCATATTTACTATTTCAATCACTTAAATTTCAATTTAAGCAAATGTTTATGGAGCACTCACTATATTCTAGCCATTATTGCAAAAACCTACAGATAGACTGGTGAATAAAGCAGATATAATCCCTGTGCTCATGGACCTAACATCCTATTTAGTTGAGGAAACAGAAAATATACAAGTCAATGAATAAGTAAATGAGATAATATTACAAAATAGTAAATTCTTTGAACTAAATAAAACAGTGTAGATGAGATTGAGCATAGCGAGATAATGAGTTAGAAACACTTTAGGTAGAATCATCAGAGAATAACTTTCCAAAAAGCAAAATTTTAAATGAAATTATAGATTGCTTCATTGGAATAGCAAGAGAAGAGTTAAGCATAAAAAGCAAAGTATATTAGAAAAGTCCTCAGGCAGAAAAAGAAATTAGTATGTCCAAGGAATAGCAAGAGAGTCAGTATGGGGCTGGTGAGATGGCTCAGCCGCCTAAGCGCCTGCCTTGCAAGCGCGAGGGCCCGAGTTTGACTCCCGGAACCCACATACGACAAAAGGGCCGGTGATATCGCTCAGCAGCACGGGCGCCTGCTGGCGCGCGAGGTCCTGAGGTCGACCCCCGGTTCCCGCACACACACAAAAAAAAGACAGTCAGTATGGTGGGAGAAGGGTAATACAAGGGGAAGAATGATGCTAGATGATATTGAAGAGAAAGGCAGGGGCCAGGCCAGCTTATGTAGGGCCTTAAAACTCTGATAAATACTATGTGTATTTTAGCAGGAAAGTAGATTAATTCCATTTATATCAAGACTTTGAGAAGTCCCCCCTTAAAGAATTCTTCTTAACATTTTTAATCCAGTAGTTCCGGAGCACATTTGATCACTCAAGACTTTTATCCCTGTAGAATACATTTTAACATCCTACATAATTGCTTCCCAGAGCACATCCATTTAGGAAGTACTTGTTAAGATAAATTTCTGGGTAAGATATATGCATTTTACAGTGACATGAAATTTTTGAGGACGCACTGAAAATATTGATGTAAAGAAACAGATGTAGACAAACATAAACCTTTTTGCTCTAGTTTCAGACAGAGTACTGTGTAGATCATATGGCTGGGGTGGGTTTGGATATGAGGGAGCTATTATATTCTTATAAAATAACTACATTTTCTGCTCTCAAACACAGCCACTGGTTGTTGTCAGAAAATCTGTATTTTACCTAATCTTCTTTCAAAAGTTTGTTTATAGAGAAATGTAAGGAAAAACAGTAGGACCAAGATCTATTTTGGGGGTTCACTTTAAGAAATCAATCAGTAATGCATTATTATTTCTTGCAATATGCAGTTTTCAAAATAGGAAAGGAAAAATGAGGAAGTGAATAAGAAGAGATAACTGAGCAAAAGTTGAGGGAAAGGAGATGTCTAAGTTGAATCCATGGATCTCCCAATATGGTGGATGCCAGGATCTTTCCATAAACAATGTCATTTGTTCTTTATGAGATATCAAATGATGAGACCAACATGAACTCGAGAGCATAAATGAGGAGTTGATGAGGTAGAGTTTACTTGATGTCTCAGTTACTTTTCTCTCGTTGCTGGGACAAAATACCCGACACCCAAAATTAAGGAAGGAAAGGTTTATTTGGCTCACAGTTTGTGGAGGTTTCAATCCATAATCAGCTGGCTCCAAGGCAGAGTGGCACATGGCAGAGGGCAACAGTTCATGGCGGAGGAAGGCAGCAAAAACAGCAAGAGCAAAAGGGAGGAGCGTGCGCAAGCAAGAGAGAGAGCAACCTCTTTCCCTCCCTTATATTACATGCAGGCTACCCGCCCCAGGGTGGGTGTAGCACTCACGCCCATAATCCCAGCATTAGACCATGAATCAGTCATAAACTCCAGAAGCCCGCCTCCATGACTGCATGAGGCTTTGGGGGGACATCTAGACACAAACCATAACACTTGAACAGTTAAAAGCAGGGTCTTTGAAATCAGAATTGCATTCTGGCCGAGCTCTATAAGTTTAGTAGCTTCAGTTGGGTATTGTCACTCCAGTGCCTCAGAATTCTGAGACTCCTAGAGAAAGAAAATGTTTTAAATGTCTCTGGAATTGGAAGTGGGAGGAGAAGAGAGAAGAAAGATTATAAAGGAGAGACAAATAGAAAGAATAAATCTTCCCAAAACACTGAGATAAGAGGGTCGGGTGCAGCTCAGTGTTCAGAGGTAGAGAGTTTGCCAAGCATGTGCAACACACTGGACTCAATCCCCAGGACTGAAGAAAGATATTAGAATGAGAATATACTAAACGCTGCTCTTGGTTGGTCCTATCATTTGGAAACTAAACCTTATAAAAGGACGAAACAGTTCTCACCTATTGAGGACTATATCAGAAATGTGTAAGTAAAAAATTACATTGAGATTCTATATCACCACAGTCAGAATAGCTATTATCAAGAACATAAAAATGTTCATGAGGGTGCAGGGAAAAAAAGAACACTTATACTTTGTCAGTGGGAATGTAAATTAGCATACCACTATAGAAATCAGTATAGAGGTTCCTCAGAAAAAGAAAAATAGAATTAACATATAAGCCAGCTGTATCACTCCTTGTATATACCTGAAGGAAGTAAAGAAGTCAGCATACTATGAGAAATACCTGCATATCAATGCTTATTGCAGCACGATTCATTTTAATCAAAATAAAAGACTCATAAAGACAAGTATCACAAGATTTCCTTAGTATGTGATATCTGAAACAAATGATATGAATGTAGAAGGGAGACCATGATTAGACAAGAGGAAAGGAATAAGGAGGAGGGGGGATGGAAGGGAAGGTAATGGGGATGATAGATATGATTAAAATATGCTATATGCATGTATGAAAAGGGCACAATAAAACTGAATATTTTGTAAAATTAATATACACTAATATATATATTAATATATTGTTTTGATATATACAGATATATGAAAAAAGTGATTTGCCTTAGTGTATCAGTAAGAGCTCACTAGAGTAACAGATTTAATTAAATTATGTGGATTTACAAAGTAGGCTTACAATGGCCACATGTAGAGTCAAGTGTGGAAGAATGCCAAAGGGCTGTCTTCACACTGGACAGCTGAACAACCCAGTCAAAGTTGGGAGACCTGGAGCTCACTGCAGAGTCCTGTTGGAAGCTGAAGAGTCTATGCTGCAAGGCTAAAGTCTGAGGTGGAAGGCTAAAGATGGGCATCCCAAGGCAATGTTGAAGACCAGAGCTCCTCTGAAAAAATGAAGCACAACTTCCATAGTTCCCACTTTTTATTCCATTCACACAATAAGCCTATTGGTTGGCACCACTCACACCCAGGTTGGTTCATCTGTCTTCTGTAAATCTATTCAGCTACACCCAGAACAATGCTAATCTGATCAGTTGGGTGTTTTTTACTAAGTTGACACAACAGGAAACTACCACACTTAGTCACTTTTCTCATTGCTGGGACAAAATGCCAAGCACACATGAGTTAAAGAAGGAAAAGTTTATTTGACTCACAGTTTGTAGAGGTTTTGGTCCACAGTTGGCTGGCTCCAAAGCAGAGGGGCATGACAGAGGACAAGCTGCTCGTGGCATGGAGTTAGGGAAGCAGAGAGAAATCAAGGGAGGAGGGAAGGAGATAGACCCTTCCAGGGCCACACTTCCAATGACCCACCTCCCCCAACCAGGGTTTACCCCCCAACATCACATGTAGCCATAAACTCATCAGTGAACTAATCCACAGATAAGTATCACACTCTTATGACCCAGTTGCCTTCTAAAAGCCCCAACTTTGAGCTCATGAGGCTGTTGGAGGACATCTAGAAATAAATCATAACATTCTACCCCGACCCCAAAAGACTCATGTGTATCCCTTTATGCAAAATGAATTTAGTCTACCTCTAAGAGCTGCCAAATTCCTAATAGTTTCATCATTGCTGCCGAAAAGTCCAAATCCAAAGTCTCCTCTGAGATATAAGTCAAACTCTTAACTGCCCTTGCAAAAATCAAAAAAAAGTTAAACATTTCCAATACACAAAAGAGCAAGGTAAATAATCCCATTCCAAAGAGAGAAATAGGGAGATATAAAGGAATGAGACAAAAGTAAGACTGAAATTAAACAGGACAAATACTAAATTCTGTATTTCCATGTCCAGCACCCAGGGGAAGATATGGGGAGATGTGAGCTCCAAAGGGTTTGGACAGACCCACCTCTACAGCAATGCTGATGGCTATAGAACTCATGGCTTCTCTTCTGGGTTGGCTTTGCTCACTGCTTGTAGCTTTCCTCAGATGGTCCAGATCACTGGCTTCTCTTCTGGGATCTCCACTGCACTTTTGGCTTCACACTCACGACTTTACACACTGCCCTCTCAGGAGCACACTGTCAGGCCTCCCAGGCCTTCTGAAATCTAGGTGGAAGCCTTCCTTAACTCTTAACTCTTGCAGTCTCCATGTGCATAAAACTACCAGTACGTGAATGATGATGATGCCAAGGTCTGCCACCAACTGGAGCAGTAGCCAGGCTTCCTTCTTTAGTGGTTGTGAGGGTCTCTGAGTATCTGTATAGCTGAGTGCTATGAACTCAATCCCGAGGAACAAATTTCCTAAGCAGCAGTTATTCTGGAGCATGATGCCCTAAAGCTGTCTTCTCAAAGCAAGGTCTCACTTGTGATCTTGAGTCTGTGATGGTGGGGCCTTCCTAGTTCCTCATATACCCTCAAAGTGCCCTACTTATTGTCCTGTTATAAAGTTTCTTGGCTTTTTTAAATGCTAATCTTTTTAGCAAACAAGCTCTACTCTGCTCCATCTTTCAGGCCTCCACTTTACTGGAGCTACCTTTCTGGCCAAACTCAAAACATTTTAAATAATTCTTCTGGGTCGATTGTTCTTCATACTTAATGAAGAGATAAATAAAAGCCCCAACAAGTCCCAAGCCACTGCCTGAATGTTTGGCTGCCATGAAGTTTCCTCCACCAGATTAACTAGTTTGTTGCCCTTAATGTCGTTCTCCCACAGAGTTTCAGGACATGAGCAAAATATAGACACATTTTCTCCCAAAATATTATAGATAGCAAATTAGGCAGAAGATAACAGGCAGCTAGAGAGGCACTGAGCCCAGTACAGAGTCAGGATAACCAGGCCTTGGTCAGATATGCAGGAGCCTGAGGTCAAGAGTTAATAAGAACTAGATTGACATCAAGTCTAGAGATATAACAAGTGAGGTAATGAGCAAAGGGATGGATGACTACTGTGACAAGTTTTGCTCCTACCTATCTGGAAAACATTTTTTTCCTTCTCACTGTTCTGTTAACAAACCACTTAGATAAGGTACAGGCCACGTGGAACTGCAGACTTACACTTGATATATGCCTCAACTCCTCATGGGCCCATTTCTAGTTTAAGGCTATTTTAGTCCTATAGGTTGACCTTAGTTTGACTTGGAGTGTTCTGAGCCCTAGTCATATTTTTTGTATAAAAACTCCTGGACAGAATCCCTGTGGCAACCTACTTTTGTGCCCCCACCCACTATTGGGACCCATTTCTCTCTTCTCAATAAACATTCCTCCTGCCTACTTCCTTTTTCCTCAATTTTATTCTTTGATCTTATGAGACACAGAGACAGGTTACACTGGTACATTTCTTGGTGCCCAAAGTTGAGTTATGAGGACGTAACACACCATTTGGGGAGACTTTTGTATTTCCACTACAATATGTTTTCTTTACATATCTACTATCTTTGCTAACTATGATTACTTTAGACCAATGGTGGATTTACCTTGAAGGCCTGAACTGGCCACTCTCATTCATCATCTGTGGTAATAGTTAATCTCTGAATGCATTTTCTGTTACCCTAGCATGGAGGCAAAATTAGGAAAAGCTTGAATCAACTCACTACTATACTAGACCTGATAACAGACCTTTAATTAAAACCAAACTTCTCTCTCCAACATCTATATGATAAAGAACAATGAGCACTGCATGGGACAAAACAAAAGACAGTAGCAGAATAAGTTCTAGGGGAACACTACGGGGGAAGAACAGGAAGGAGTGGTCAGCCTGGTCTGCCATTTCTCAGGGTACTCTAGGTTGTAGCCTCTTGTCCTCACATTGTAAATGCTGGTGGATGCCATGGCCATCAATAGTTACACAAGAGGGACTGATAAGGATCTCTTTTCTCCCATTGTTGTATTTCAGAATGGGAAACTCAATGTCTACTTTGAGTTCCCTCACTCCCTTGGAATGTATTCATAAGAACTATGACTCTTTTGATCTCCAGACTTTAAAGAATTGCTTATTATTTTCCTACACCCATGCATGGCCTGAGTACTCCCCGGATGGGGAAAAAGTGGAGCCTGAAGGGAAGTATTAATTACAATACTACTGTTTAATTAGATTTGTTTTGTAAAATAGAGTGAATATATTCTGAGGTTCTGTTTCTGCAGGCATTCTTTGCATTGAGAAATAACTCTGAACTATGTTTGAAATGCAATTATAGGCCAGGAAGAACACTGTCCTCTCAGGACATCAGCAAGACTGACACTCCATCAGAGCCCATCTGTCCACCTTATTCTGAACTTTCAGCACCCCACTCTACCAACCACCTAAAGGTGTTATATGCCCTCTGCGAAGTAGGAGGAGAATTTGGCCCTACTTGAGTCCATGTGCCATTCTCTATAACTGATTTATTTATTTATTTATTTGGTGCCAGGAATTGAACTCAGGACCTTGTGCTTGCCAGGCAGGCACTGTGCCACTGAGCTATATCCTCAGCACTCCATAACTGATTTAAAACATATTAAACAAGGATTAGGAAAGTTTTCTGATAGCCCTGATAAGTATATTGAAGTTTTTAGAGGTCCCACACAGTCTTTTGATTTGATGGGAAAGGATCTAATGCTGCTCTTAAGTAAGATACCATCCACCAGTGAGAGAAAAACTTTTATGCAGTCTGGTCTAATTTTTGGAGATGAACATCTTATCCACTGTAGAAGGCCAGAAGAGTGAAGGGTGAATGAGAAGCCCTTCCCTACAGGTGATCAGGATACTTCCAGTGAGGATCCACATTGGAATCCTGATACCAAGGAAGGTGACTTGGCACAAAGACATTTCCAGGCTTGCATTCTTAAGGATTTAAGAAGAATTAGGTCAAAACCTATCCATTACTCTAAGCTGTCAACTATTAAGCAGGGAAGTGAAGAAAACCCCTCAGCAATTTTAGAGTGTTTGCAGGAAGTTCTGACTAAATATACCTCTTTATCTTCTAACATGGTAGAAGGGCAAGTCATCCTTAAAGATAAATGTATTACTCTGATATTAGGAGAAAATTACAAAAATGCCTTTGCCTCCAACAGTTCATTAGATCCCTTGGTAAAAGTTGCCACTTTGGTTGTTTACACCCAAGTCCGAGTAGGGGATCAAGGATATGGAGAGAAGATCACGAAAAAGTAGCTGCCCTTCAAGGAACGCCTATCAAGTCTGGCTTCTGGGATTCTAAGGGCAACACACAATCCACTTCTCCCACTTGCTATAGCTGTGGGAAGTCAGGGCACATCAAGAGGGACTGTGACAAGGGTCACCACCACAAAAAAGACTTCAGGGCCGGTGAGATGGCTCAGCGGCTTAAGCGCCTGCCCGGCAAGCGCGAGGGCCCGAGTTCGACTCCCGGATCCCACATACGAAAAAGGGGCCGGTGATATCGCTCAGCAGCACGGGCGCCTGCTGGCGCGCGAGGTCCTGAGGTCGACCCCCCGGTACCCACAAAAAAAAAAAAAAAAGACTTCATACCCAGTCTTTAATGAGGATCACTGAAAATTGGATTGCCCTTAGAGATGAAGGTCTCCAGAATCAAACCCATCATACAAGCTGGTCCAACAGTACCGAAGGGCTTTAAAGAGGGAAAAAAGTCACTCTTCTGTTAGATAATGGCACTAGATTTTCAGTCCTCTTCTTCTATCCTAAACTCCCTCCCCATCAAACAGAACACTTTTAAAGGCATGACTGTAAAGGCTGTAGTTAGATATTTTTCACAGCCTCTTAGTTGCAATTGTGATGACTTTTTATTCTTGCATGTCTTTTTTTATTATACCTGAGAGTCCTGTTCCCCTCCTAGGATGAGATACTCTTTCCTATTTAAATACAATCATTTACATGCATCCTAACTGGGTGCTTTGCTTTTCCCTGGTGGACACAGAGATAAATCCTAAGGTATGGGCAGTACAGGGAAAAATAGGAAAAGCAATAGAAGCAAGCACTTTGTAGATCCACCTCAAGGTCCTTATCTCTCTCACCAAAAGAAATACCCATTAAGACCAGAGACCAAAAAAGGGCTATCGCCTATTATTGATAATTTAAAGACACAAGGTCTTCCTAAATTTTGTAATAATCTCTGCAACACCCCAATTTTGGAAGTTCAAAACCCCAGTGGATAATGGATATTGTTTCAAGATACCCTATTGATCAGTGAGGCAGTAGTGCCTATGCACCCAGTGCTGCCAACCCACACACTCTTATCTCAGATTCCAGAGGATGCAGCATGGTTTACAGTGACAGATTTTAAAAATGTCTTTTTTCCATATCCCTTTACATCCTGACTGTCAATTTCTTTTTGCCTTTGATAACCCTTGTGACCAGGCTTCTCAGTTGATGTGGAAAGTGTTGCCCCAATTATTTAGAGATAGACCTCACCTTTGTGGACAGGCGCTTTTACATGATTTGGCTTGTTTGAACACTCCCATGTTATGGTCTTACAATATATAGGTATTTTGTTATGTGCTCCTTGAGGAGAACTGCCAAGTCATGTCACTCAGACTTCACTAAACTTTCTGGCAAATAGGTCTCTCAGCACAAGATGCAACTCTCTAGCCTTGAAACAAAGTACTTGGGCCTAATTATATCCAAGGGAACTTGGAGTCTGGGAGAGGAAAGAAATAAGCCAATACTTTCCTTCCCACTACAAAAACCTTGAGGAAATTAGGAGGCTTTTAGGGAATTACTAGTTTTTGTCCCTCTGGATTGCAGGATATGGTAAGATAGCATGGTCCCTTTATGCCTAGTAAAAGAAACTCAAGAGGCTAACACTCATATTTTGACATGGGAATCTGACTGAAAGTAGGCATTTCAAAAGCTGAAACAGGAACTTCTAGATGCTCCGAACCTAAGCTTCCTGATTGGTAACATTTCCATTTATATGTTAGTGAAAGACATCACATGGCCCTCAGAATTTTAACACAAGTCCAGGGACACCCCCAACAGCTGGTGGTATATCTGAGCCAATAACTAGACATTGTCATGAAAGCATGGCCTTGTCTTAGGGAGGTGGCAGTGGTGGCTCTTTTAGTGCCAGAAGCTTCTAAATTAAATCTGGGAAAGAATCTTACTGCATTTACTCCTTATAATATGGCAGGGCTCCAGTCCTCCATGGGAAGCTTATGGTTGTCTGATAACCAACTTCTCAGATACCAGACTCTTCTTTAAGAAGGATCAGCTGTTCAGGTAAAAACCTATTTCTCTTTAAATACAGCCACCTTTTTGCCAGAAGAGGACAGTGATTTTAGAACACAACTATGAACAGGTGATTCTCCCTACTTATGGTGCCATAGATGTTTATTAACTACTTTCCTCCTGGATCATCATTCGACTCTTTTTGTGATGGCAGCTCATATATGCAAGATGGAGTCAGGCAAGCAGGTATACTGTAGTAACTATAGGAGATGCTTGAAAGCTGCTCACTTGCCCCTGGAACAAGTGATCAGTTAGTGGAACTCATAGCCCTAACAGTAGCCATACAGATCATTAAAGGGCAGAGAGTTAACATCTATACTGACTCAAACTGTGCCTTTTTAGTGTTACATGCCCATGTGGCCACATGGAAAGAAACTATTTAACTGCCAACAGGTCTCTTATATGATATCATAGGAAAATAGAGGAACATCTGTTATCTGTTGTTATGGCTTGTATCTAGATATCTCCCCAAAGTCTCATGCACTCAGGTGGGGATTTTCAGAGATGGCTGGAGCTAGGTAGTGTGAATGTGGATTAAAGGTGTGATACTGGGATTAAGTGTGTGTGGCAATAAATTAGTCCACTGGTTGGAATTACCATATTCCAATGGTAATGGCTGAATGGACTTACTGAAGACAGAAGCCCCACCCTGGGTGCAGGTGGCACCACCCCAAAGGCTTGTAGCCTGGATTGGATAAAAGAGAAAGGCAGGCTTGCTGCTTGCTGCCTTCTGCTTGCTGTGCCATGAACTGTTTCTTCTCTGCCATACCCCTCTGCCATGTTACCCTGTCTTGGAAACCAGACTATGGATTGAAACCTCTAAAAATTGTGAGCTGAAATAATCCTGTCTCCTTTAACTTAAGGTACCAGGTGTTTTGTCTCAACAATGAGAAAAGTAACTGAGACAGATTTTGGTATCAGGAGTGGAGTTATTGCTGTGACTACCTGATCATGTGGTTCAGGAGTGTTTTGAACTAGATTGGGGGAAGTTTTTGGAAAAGTTTGAAGATGCCAACTGAAGAAGCAGACTTAATATATCCTAAACAGAATTTGATGGAAGATCCTGATCAGAGCTCAGAAGACATGATACTGATAGAAATATTGATGGAAATATAGCCAGTAAAGTCCAGGCTCAGGATGTTTCAGTTAAGAAGAAAGACTGCATTATCTGTTGCACTCCAGACCATGGGATATTTGCTTCAGAAGAAAATTTTTCTGCATTTTTTTGTGTCCAGAAACTTTGTCTGAGACTGAGATTAAATGCTGTGGATTAATTAATTTTGCAGAAGGAATTTCTAGGCAATCTAAAGTTAAGGTAGTGACATGGCTGTTGTTGTGGGCTTTTAGCCAGATTTAAATTGAGAATGAAGAGCAAAGGGCCCAGCAGAATGATTTGCACAGATGGCTGGATCTAGGGCTTGTTAATATTTATTAAGGGTGGGATTAAGAGTGTGTGGCACTGAGATTAGTGGTGTGTAGCACTAAATTATTCCATGGATTGGAATTACCATACTGCTCACTGCCTTTTGTACTGCCATGCTATGAACTTTTTCTCCTCTGTGAAGCCTCTCTCCCATGCTGCCCTACTTTGGAACCAGCTGAATATGGAATGAAATATCTCCAAATTGTGAGCTGAAATAAACCTTTTTTCCTTTAATTTTGTATGTCAGATATTTTGTCTCAGGAATGAGAAAAGTAACTATCCATCTCTGGATTAGATGGAGAGTTCCTAACAGGACTCACTACCTTTGTGGAACCTATGGCCTTGGTTGCAACCTGGATGGATAGGAAGATGTACCCTGGGATTTGCTTGGTTTACAGGGCAGATGGGTCAAAAACATTGCCAAACCAGCCAATCTACCATACTTCCAACACCAGTGGTCCGAAGTGTATTTCACTGGTATGATCACATAGCCTCCATTTTTACCTCTCCTCTAGGAATAGAGGATGTCATTTCACATATAGAATCACTAGCTAACTACATTAGTCAAACCGTTAATGACACTCAATGAGGCCTTTTTTATTTTTTAAGTCCTGAAGTCAAGATAATGAGACAGATGTTTCTTAAACTGGAAGGCTTTAGATATTTTAACAGCTGCTCAGGGTGGAAGTTGTGCCATTATTAAAATTGAGTGTCATGTTTATATTCCTGATAACTCTGAAAATGTTTTGTTGGCCCTTCAAGACCTTCACCAGCAAGCACTTGCTATGTCTAGTCCAGAGATCACTTGGTCTTTGTGGGAGGTTTTCACCACTTTCCCTCTATCACATTGGTAGAAATGCCTACTAGTTATTGGAGCAGTCATTCTTTTAGTGCTACTATTTGGAACATCTTATGTGATTGTGGGACAATCTTTGCCTCTTCCAGGTTGAAAGCCATTGACCTACAAATGATGATGCTTAACATCTATTTGTACTCCTTAGATAGGCCCTCTGGAGAGTACTGCTGAATGTTGAAAACATTATTCCAACCCTCCTCAGCAGGAAGATGTTAGGTCATCATTCACTCACCCCTAACAGCAGTTAGGGACACCTCTTGGGCAAGAGGAGGGAGAGATATTACAGAGAGACAAGTTAGTCCAAAGATAGCAGGCAGCTAAAGAGCCACTGGGCCCAATATGGAGTCAGTGTGACCATGCTTTAGTCAGATAAGCAGGAGCCTGAGGTCAAGAGTTAATAAAAACCAGATGGAACCTATGTCCAGGGATATACCAAGTGAGGTAACAAGCAAGTGGATGGATGACTACTATGACAAGTTTTGCTCCTACCTCTCTGGAAAACATTTTTTCTTCTCACTTTGTTCTGTTAGTAAGCCACAGGCCAAGAGGCACCTGCAGATATACTTTTGCTATGTGCCTCAACTCCTCATAGGGCCATTTCTAGTTTAAGTAAGCTTGTTTTTAGTCCTTTAGGTTGACCTTAGTTTGACTTGAAGTGGTCTGAGCCCCGGTCATTTTTTTGTATAAAAACTCCTAGATAGTGTCTGTGGCAACCCACTTTTAGGTCCCCTCCCAACTATTGGGAGCTATTTCTCTCTTTTTAATAACCATTCCTTCTCTCTACTCCCTTTGTCCTCAATTTCATTCTTTAACTTTGTGAGACAAAGAACCAGCTTATGCCATTATAAAAGCATAACACACATGGCCTGGAGTCCAACTGCTGGTGCAGTCCTTGATCCCAACTGAAATCTCCTGAGCCTGGTCTTTTTTGGCTGCATTTCTTTCAGCATTCTGATCTTCTGAGATCCAAATAGAATTTCTCATCAAGGTCAGACTACAGCATCCTAGGGCTACTTCTCCAGCTGACATCTACTAACCTTTCCAAACTCCCCCCACAAGCCAGTTTCAAAGGCTTCTGAACCACATGGTCAGGTAACACAACAGCAACAACCTCACTCTTGGTACCAAAATCTGTCTTACGCACTGATCATTGCTGGGACAAAATGTCCAACATCTGCAAGTTAAAGGAATGAAAGATTTGTTTTGGTTCAAAACAAAGTTTGTAGAGGTATAAGTCTGTAGTCAGCTGGCTCCAAGGCAGGATGGCATGGCAAAGGGGAATGGCAGAGGAGAAGTGACTCATGGTATGGCGGCAGGGAAGCAGAGAGAGATCAAGGGAAGAGAGAGAGAGATAGATCCTTCTAAGTCATGGCTCCAGTGACCCACCTCCTCCCACCAGACTTCTCTTCCCAACATAATATTTAACTATATACTCATCTTTTGGGTGACATCTAGATATAAACCATAATACCATTTGAGCTATTTCTAACAAAAGAAAAACTATTGAGAGCTAAGCCCATCATCTATGTACTGTTTTCTTCTATCTAGCATCAAAATCTTCTCTCAGCACTTCTTGACCCTTTTTCTATTTTCAGCCTGCATGACTTTTAAAACTAATGCGTTCCATGTTTACCACCTGCTGGGTAAAGTAATATTTCTACTTTATTGCTTTCAAGTTACTACCTCTAGTTCCATGTCGTAGTACTTTCTTTGATGTGTTCTAAGTACTTTAAAGATATCTCCCCCAAAACGCAATAACAAGTGAACATGCCAATTTTTCTTTCGAGTATCTTGGCTAATATAACTCTGGTCTTCAGGGAACTCAGTTTCAGACAGGACACTGTACATTCTCAGGTTTTGTACTAACCTGTCTTGACACTTAGTGTCCCTCTGATTAAGATTTTCTATTTGGTGAAGGTGTTGCTGTTAGAAACCCATTAAAACGCAAGCATGTTTTACCTGAAGCTGAAAACAATGACTTAAAACTGCGATTTAAAGTTTTTTTTCCACATTAGATTCTGGGGATTTGGAACCATGTCAGTTTGGATTTGGAAAGGGTAGGTAGGAAAAGTCCCAGTAGGGATCATCACATAAGATTAAGTACAGCAGAGGAAACAAAAGGACAGGAAGAAGGGCATTGACCAACATCCATTTCAAAAAAAATTTAATTTACCTCTTCCACTATGGGACTCTTTATTTTCGTCTCACTATGGCTGCTCTAAGATACAGGTAAAGAACCACAAAGTGAAGCCATTTAACTCCCTTCACAAAATAACTGATTGAAATTATTCACTGATGATATATAATAAAAATGAATGTTTCATTTGACTGATAATCATCCTGAGAAATTTATTTGGCCCTTTGAGTGTTTTTCAGTCAAATCTTCTCTATATAGAGATTTTAATTGACTCCATGAAGACCTCAGTTTGACCTCTTTGACTCTATCCTCCCTGAATCTGTCAGGGAAAATGGCAATGCATCATTTTGCCCCAGACCTACATCTTGTTAATGACGCTAGTCCAGTACAAACTGAGTTCAAAGATAATCAGTATTCAAGTATTGACACTGTTAATAGAACAGTATGTTTTCCATTAAATTTAACAAAGAGTTCTTGAGAATGTACTGTGTAGGACTATAGGGGACATGATCATAAATTTTAAAAGTCTTCCAGAAAAACATGATAAGGAATATTGTATCCGTGTCCTACACAACATTAAATATTTATTTACTATGTTATCATTTAGTATCTACTGTGCCAGAAACTGTGCTAGGAATTGAGTAGGTGATGGAGAACAAATCCATTTTTGGTTTATTTTTTATGAGAATCAGCTCACCGTAGTTTACTTAGCATGAAAGCTGTTTGGTAACTTATCTCATGTCCCCCTTAGGAAAGCCATTAATGGTGGAAACACAAGTTAACACAAAGGTTACAAAGATTTCTTCAAGCAATCATGAAAAAGATGACATTTGCATCAGAACATGACTTGTTAATGGATATGTCTGAAATACACAAGCCATCAAGTTTGGAAGAACAATAGTATTCATGAGGTGAATTAAAAAAGGAAAGCTGGGAAATTCAACAGGTAGAATACCTGCTTTTGTTTGGATATTGAATGTCTCTCAAAAGTTCTTGTATTAAAGCTTGGTCCCCAGTGGCATTATGGGGAAATAATGGAAACTTTGAAAGGCACAACCCAGTGGAAAGTCCTTAAATCATTGGTGGCACACCCTTAAAGAGGATTTTGGAACCTCAGTCTCATTCTGTTCTTCTTGTTTGTCTCCTGGCCAGGAAGTAAATAAGTTTGCTCTGCCATAGGCTCCTGCCATGATCTACCGCCTCACCACAGGCCTAAAACAATGGAGCAAGCCAATTATGGACTGTAATTTCCAAAGCTGTGAATCAAAATAAAATTTTTCTCTTTATAAGTTAATTATTTCAGATATTTTGTTTTAGTGCCAGAAAGCTAACTAACATAATACCAATGAAAGAATACCAATGTAAGAATTCTATACATAATTCAGTAAACTGGGCTCAGTTAAACAGGGCCATATATTGCTTGTGGGTTTAGAGTTTTTTGAGCAAAGGCATGGTATGATCAAATACTAATCAGTCATCCTATATACTGAATGGCTAGGGGATCAAAGAAAAAAACACCACGGAACAAGTCAGGGAGATATATTATAAAGTTTCTGTAAAGCTCCAGAGAAAAAGCAAATAGGTCCTATCCTAGAAGAATGTCAGTGGGAATAGAAAGGAGTTGGTGGATCTAAAAATACAATCTTCCTGATGTGGAAAGTGACTAATTTTAGGTAGGAGGAATCAAAAAGGGGGCCAAAGGTTGGGTAGAATAAAGAAATAATCATATTTTATACATTAGTTAGAAATGAAATATTTATAATGTCTGTTCCGATTTATAGTAATTTTCTAGAGAGCATATCATTTCAGATAGGATTCAGCAATGCTAAAAAGAATGGAGAGGAGAAGAAGGGTTGAAGGGACGGTAAGGGAGTGGGAAAAAATAAAGATATATTATGTGCAGGTACAAATTCCCTATGATGAATGTAATCATATGTATGGCAAATATGTACTAATAAAAATAAATAATAAAAAAATCCAGAGTCTATATAACTGATTTATCAATGAGTATGACTGTACTCAATTTAACAAATGTTTATTGAGCATCTAGTATGTCCTAAGCAGTCTTCAAGGCACTAGCAATGAAACAACAAAGAAAAACAGGCATGATTCCTGCCTTTAAAAGTTTGTACTCTTGGGCCGGTGAGATGGCTCAGCGGCATAAGCGCCTGCCTTGCAAGCGCGAGGGCCCGAGTTCGACTCCCGGATCCCACATATGAAAAAGGGGCCGGTGATATCGCTCAGCGGCTCGGGTGCCTGTTGGCGTGCGAGGTCCTGAGGTCGACCCCCCGGTACCCACAAAAAAAAAAAAAAAAAAAAAAAAAAAAAAAAAAAAGTTTGTACTCTTGGGCCGGTGAGACGGCTCAGCGGCTTAAGCGCCTGCCTTGCAAGCGCGAAGGCCCGAGTTCGACTCCCGGAACCCACATACGAAAAAGGGGCCGGTGATATCGCTCAGCGGCACGGGTGCCTGTTGGCGCGCGAGGTCCTGAGGTCGTCCCCCCGGTACCCACCAAAAAAAAAAAAAAAAAAAAAAAAAAAAAGTTTGTACTCTTTGGAAGTACATACTTAGAAAATAATCAAATAGTTATTCATTCAATATATATTTCATGAGCATGTACTCTATGTCAGACTTTCACAAGTTCCAGAAATAAAACAAGGAGCAAAACAGATAAAAACCCCGACTCTCATAGAGGTTATATTCTAGTTGAGGAGACTGACACCCCTCAAAAAGTAAATAAGATTATTATATATGATGATAATTGCTATGAAAGAATAGAATAGTAAAACAGGATAAAGAGACAAGGCAAATGGATTTTACTTTGGATAGTGTGGTCAAAGCTCTTTGGAGAGAAAGTCAATTATGCAAAATATCTACAGGAAGGGTATTCCAGGCAGAGGAAAAACTGGTACCACAGTCTTCAGGAATAAAAGAATATGGCCAGTTCAAGGGACAGAAACAAAGACAGTGTAGTTGCAAAAGAATAAGCAACAGGAAGAAAGGTAGGAAATAAGTATGGTGTGACATAGGCATGAACCCATGGTAAAGAGTTTGCTTTCACCCCCAGTCTATCAAGAGTTTAAAAAGCAAATAACATGATTTAATGTACATTTTCAAAATGATCACTCTGGCCAATGTGCTAAGAATAGACTTTGGAAGGACAAAAGTAAACTCTAATAAATACACATGTATACAATTATGTCTTTTGCCCTTTATGGAAAAACAGTATTTCTGCCTTGCAAGAAACAGAGAGGAAAAAAGAGTAAAAGGATTGTCTGATCACTTGTTATTTATATGCCAGTACAGAGTTATAAAACCAAACCATACTTCATAGTAGATGGTATGAAATTAATCACTTTTTAGCTATTTAGGGAACTCATTCCTTCAACAAACATTTATCAAGTGACAATTAAATCCTATGCTCTGTGCATGGGATAAAATTGCAGGAAAAAATAGCCCCTTCCCATATAGGGCTTTTGATCATATGTAGAAGATAGGTATCTATGAAAATACACATATATCACGACAAACCATGATAAATGCTACAAAGGCAAATACAGTGCTCTCCAAGACTTACTTACTGTATGAACTTTTCTGAAATGAGTCAGTGGAGGAATGCATTGTCATTTAAGACTAGGACAATAGTGAAAGGAAAAAACGCAGATAGGAAAGACCTTACCTCAAATTTTCAATCTGTCATTAGACATTCATTCTCAAATGTTAATTATAACTTCATTCCCACTATCAAGGAAAGAGTGAATAGTAACTCATTGCCTGTAAATAAGTGAGTAATCACAAAAAGGAAATGTAATAATGTCGCTGAAAATCTGGTACATGGCACAGAGCTGGATGGGTCCTGGAGTGGAACATTAATCAAGCAAGTACTCTGCCCTAAAGAATTTTCAGTGCATTCACCTCTAAAACACCCTTTTTGTTTGTCCCCATCATTGTAAGTTTGAATAAAATACCCTCTCTGTAGTCCCATACAGAGTTCTAAATGATGTCTGTATGCTTCTCTGAAGCAGCTGATCTTTATAACTCTGTGAATCTAGGCACTATGGCCACTGCTTTTTGTAATGATTGATTCATTGTGTCAACTTGAGAAGTTTAGAAGCTTAACTAAGTAACTCAGCAGTTCTACATCCTGGAGTATAGAGGACATGCCCTAGGGTGGCTACTTACAGTCCAAGATTTTGCAATAATTGATTCATTGTGTCAACTTGAGAAGTTTAGAAGTTTAACTAAGTGACTAAGCAGGGGTCCAGGGTGCACACTTTGTAAACATTCTGAGCCTGGGCAAGAGGAGGACATGGAGATGGTATGAGTGCTACACCTGCCCCAGGGCAGGTCACCTGTTTACAATATAAGGGAGGAAAAGATGCTTGTTCCCACATTTTTTGCTCTTTTTGCTTTTGCTGTCTTCTGCCACCATGAACAGTTGCCCCTCACCCATGCCACCCTGCCTTGGAGCCAGCTGATTATGGACTGAAACCTCCACAAACTGTGAACTAAATAAACCTTTCCTTCTGTAATTTTGGGTGTATTTTGTCTCAGCATTGAGAGAAAAGCAACTAAGACACTTTTTAACTTGTCTTTCTCCCTAACTAGACATTGAGCCCCATAAACCACTGACACTGACAGCTATATCACTGGGATATGATCACATCACAAATAGGAATGGCATGTGATAGGCACTCATTAAAAGTTTGATGAATTAACAATACAAGATAAAAAGTAATAATCTTCCTGAGTAGTAAAATCATTTTGTTTTGTTTTTGTTATTTTTTCTTTTGGATAGAAGGTGCTCTTCCAAATCAGAGAAAGCTTAGTACTGGTCTACAAAATGTAAAGATCACATATAGCAGGAAGAAAGACATGCCAAATGAGGTGAACAGTGTGAGAAAAAGGCATGGCAATGGGAAAATGTGAGGCATGGATGTTAAACTTAAAGGATCATGATGTGGTTAGATAAATAAAATACAGGAGGAAGAGGTAGAAGGTGGATTAGAAAGGTAGGTGATGGCTGAAGTGTGAATTGCCTCAATTATCAGAGTGAGGGGTTTGATCATCTGATATCTGGACTATTCTACTACAATATATAGGATTTGAAATTAGAAGATCTGAATTCTAGTCCTAGCTCTGTCATTTATCAACTATAAAACTTAAGGAAAATCATTAAACATGGGTGGTATGCACCTGTTAATTGTTGATACAGTATATAACAATATGGAATATGGCAAGGAAAAGGTGAAGATAGCGAGTTCACTTTTATATCTTTCAAATTTGAAGGTCTTATGTGACTGGCAAGATGTGCATAGTAGATACGTATGGCCTGAATAGAGATATCTCATGCATATTAGAGGTATTTGAAGGATTTAAAAGAAGTATAGGAAGGTTAGAAATGAAATGATTTAGATTATTTTTTAAATCTGTTACATAACAGTGAATGTAGCTAGCAGTTGAGTACTACACATTTCAATATCATTGGGAGGGTTGACCTCAAAAGTTCTCATACCAAAAGATGTCAAATGTTTCACATTGATAGGCTTCATTTAGTCATACAACATAGTACAGTAAGTCTCCAATTTACAAACATTCGAGTTGTGAGTTTTCACAGATACAAACGGATGTACACTAGGAACATTTGCAGATGCGAACAAATCGCAGAAATAGCTCATGTGTCTACCTTACCATTTTATGGTAACTGTAGAAGTAAAAATAGTTTATTTACAGTATTTTTGTATGTGTTTGGTTTTTTATGCTTTACATTATACATTTGTGTCAAAGGTGTATAAGACTCACTTTTTTGGACTTACAAACGAATCCGACTTATAAACATTCTCCCAGAACAGAACTCATTTGTAAGTCGGGGACTTACTGTGTTCAAAAATCATATCACTTTGTCTCTTATAATAAATAGTTATTATTTTCCAATGCATAATAAAAAGAAAAGAAGTAGAGTGGAAGACATAAACACAAGAAAGACAGTTGTACCCATAATTTTTAAATAAAGAAAAACAGAATTGATTGTCAATATTTGGAAAAGAATTTTGTTCAAGAATGCTTTTGACAAGTATAGATCAAGTTTAAGAAGTGTATTTGAAGAACAAAAACCTCACTTTCATTATTAGCCTTCTGCTCCTGAATACTCTTGTAGCCATGGAAATACCAACTCCCCAAAGCAATCACAGATTTATACAACATTTTGTGTAAACACTCAAATATATATTGATTTTCATCACAGAAGCCAAGTCTCTAGTGAAATAAGTAACCAGACTACATATATTTTATCATTATCATCTGAAATCCTTTCATTGTTTTCTAATTCCATTATAAATTATTTGAATTTCAAAATCACTTCTTAAAGACATACATAACAGTGTTCTCCCATAACTGTATTTATATTAAGCAGCTCATCTGATCAGATGTAAGTGAACAAAGTTGGACCTTTCAGATTCTGACTCTGCCCTGTATGTTCTAAACTTTCAGAAAGATTATGGCACATAATTTTAAAGTGTCACTTTCAAGTCGTCTGGTCTACCCTGCTTCTGGTTGGGAAGTAGAACACAATATTCTGCAGACATTGTGTAAACATCAGCCCATTTGACTGCGATCTTGATTTCAGCTTATTTTACTTAGGGGCTGAATTTTGTCTCTACTTTGAGCTACAGCCTGGAGATACACTTCAATCCTGAAAGATGTTTCCAACTGTGGCTCTGTCTCCTATATGACTCAAGGTATCACTAACTCATATACTGTCAAAGCACCACTGACAAGATCACCCTTGAAAATTTATGTTGATCACAGATTGAGCCAAATGTAATCAAACCAGATCACTTTGGACTTTGGGTCCCCTCCTACATGGTGTAGTATTTCAGGACAGCCAGTCATTTTTAACATTGGCACTGTGAATCACAAGTTTCTACTTTTTAACTACTGGTCAGGGCTGCTGAAGTATTGTGCATATCTAGTAGTTAAGACAATAAAAATTGGCAACAAATGTATGAATGGTGCAGCACAATTTCATTCCTTACTATTGGAAGAACAATGCAAAGTATGTGCCAACTGTATTGTCCACAGTGATGGGTCTAAGCCAAAATGCATTTTCATTGAGTAGTCAGTGGTAGCTCAGTAACATCAAATTTATATAGGGATTTACAAAAAGATACTCCAGCATCCATTTGCATACACAAGTACTTAGAAATGAGGGCAACCAGATTGTCTTCAGAACTATTGAAAAATCAACACAATCATATTTGAGAAACTAAAATTTTGTAGACCAGCAAATTTAGACTTTAATTTGATTAACTATACCAATGTATCTAAAAAAAAATGTGTCCATGAGAAGGGGAAGCTGGGCAAATAGACACAAGAAAAATTATAGTCAATAAAAAAATATTGACTTTTGGCAGTACCCATCTAAACATTGACTAGGGAGGAAAAACCTAGGATGAAAGATTTTGCATTCTGATTCAATTAGAAAAAATATTCATCTCCATTATGATAGAGAATATAGGAAATTTGAGACAATGGATATCAAGTGTGTTACTCCCATTGGAAATTCTTTGCTTGAGATCTGTTGATCTATCTTAGTTTATGTCATTATTTATTTCACCAGACTCACCTTCACCTGATTTGAATCTCATGAAATTTCACGGTTAAGTGTCTCACTTAAAGTTATACAATTTTTACTTAGCTTCCTATATCTATCTACTTGGAAAGGATATGTTGTTTATACATTCTATTTTCTGTAAAACTTATTTCTAACTTTGATTTAATACACTGGTACTCTGATTATTATTTGGCTTCCATATAGCCTATCCTGAAGAAAAAGAAGTTCTGGTCACATAAAAACAAGTATTTTGGTCTGTTATTCAGATACACTGAGATTCTACTTTTATACATTACTATTGTGAGTAATTAGTACACATCTGCTTCTTAGTCATATATTCACTCAGTGCACTGACGACACCAATGTCTAAGTAAACAGGTTGAAGGCTAAGCCTCAAACCAAAGTACAAATTGCAGCATACTAAATGTTGCCCTATGAGATATTTTGGTAGACAGTCAAATGGTCTTTATATAGACAGAGTACAAATCATCTCTAGTGTCATTTGTGATTACTACTAAACATTTAGTTGCATCTTTATAATTGTTCATAATATTATTTGCCATCTTTTAAGTGTGTGTACTGAGTATAGTGTTAGAGATTTTATGTAAGTTGTTTCTAATATTTTAGTACCTATGTTAAATGGATGTTATAAGTCTCCCAATTTACAAATGATGAAACAGATACTCAAAGAGTTTAAGTAATTTGCTTTGGGTCTCAAAGAATTTAATTAGAAGAATCTGGCTGAAACTTTATTCTTTAACTCAAAAACCCATAGTCTTTTAAAACTAGTATAATTGTTTTATGTCATCAATGCTTCAGATTTATTCACATCTGTACGTAATTATTTGTATTTGCAGCTCATGGCTTCTTTATCAGTTAAATTTCCACCTTCCTGAAACATATACTTTAGTAGTTCTGTCAGTGGGGGTATTGTTGTTTATTTGAAATTTCCCTTGTGATAGATGATAGGAAACAAGGAAACAGAGGTTGTGGAAATGGAAAGTGGATCTGGGGATTGGGGGAGATAAGAAAGAGAGGAGGAAAATGAGAAGTAAAAAGGATCAAGATGCCATATATATGTAAAACAATTCTCCAAGATGAGTGTATTATATATTGCAAACATATACTGATAACAAAGACTAAAGAAAATCCCTTTGTTTTATTCACAGCTTTTGTATTAGTATTAGGTTCAGCTTTATGTGACAAAATAATATAAACAAAATAAAAGTGTATTTTCCTCTCACTTCAGTGTAGAAAATCAAGGGCCACTATAGTGACTCCATGATCATCAAAAATTCAGATTCCAAATCTACCTTTATGCTGTATAATTTCAAATTCAGGCTTCAATATATTTACTGTAGTTTCAGCCATCACAGGGGTTTGACAATTTTCTTTCCCTGCTCTTATTCCTGTTGGCTGGAATTTGGACATGACAGAACTTTTCATATGGAACACCTGATAACAAATGCTAGAACTTTTATGCTTTTTTAAACATGTACATTTCAGGACTATGAGTGATTTAAATCCAAACCCTAGAATCATATGCAGGCAGGCCTGTGATTACAAGCTCACAGGAGAAATATTTTTCTCTGCCAAGAATACAGACTAAGACAACAAACTCCTTCCTCTGTGACAGAAAAGTTTTCATAGTGTATTATTTTATAGCATATAAAGCATATTGAGAATCCCAGATTTACATGGAGCACTTGATCTTAACTCCCATACCATGCATGAGAGTTAAAATCCCACCCTTGATTACAAAAATCTGAACCATCAACATAGCCTGGGAAACCAGAGTGTTAGTTCATGAGTACCACTCTGGATTACAGTATCTCTTTGTATTGAGCCGCAGGAAATGTCCTTTCCGTCTTCAAAACTCAAATATGCTTTGAAACACTGAATATTGTACTTAAAGTGCATGAGTTCAATCATTTTTGAGTGCTTGGTTTACTTCCACAGGATCTAAAACACTTTCACAGAGTAAAGGTGTTCAATTCTATTCAGTGAGTGAATACATTAATTTTACCCAGAATTTCTGGTATTTGCAGCTGGGAATGGGGTGAACGTTTTCAAATTACCCATCTTTAATATTGCTGAAGTTGAAAATCAAATCCATGTTCATTCCACCATAGTATCTCATTATTTGGTTTACAGTTAATAGTGAGATTTCAGAGTATATATATTTTCAAAATCAGTCTATGGCAACCATCCCCCAGTGAGGGCAGCCAGGGAAATAATATCCACAGAGAAAAATCCTTTCATTCTAACCAACATATTCTAAAATTCTATTGAGAAATTGGATTTTCCAGTTGCATATGTGTAGTGCAACCAGATTATGCATACAGGTACTGATTTAACACCAGCTAAAAACTACATGCTAACTTAATGCCAACTAAAAACTATGATTGTTAGGAGATTCCTTACAGAAAAATCTCTAGACATAATTTTCTTTCATTAACAAAGCTCCATATATCACCCATGAATAAAAACAGTAAAATTTATTGTACATTTTTAGGTGTGTCATGTATTCTTGTGCATGTTTTACATACACACATACATATATGGAGAGAGAGAGAGACAAAGAAAGAGAGAGACAGAAATAGAAACAGAGAGAGAGAGGCAGAGAGACAGAGAGATTAAATAGTTTTGATAGTTTTGTAAGGCCCGCAAAGATAACGGCAGAGCTAGGATTTCTTCAGAGAGCCTGGCACAAAAATGCATAGGTTAAACAATATTTTAGCTACCCCATATTTACTTGATTTATCTATTCTTATCCACAGTACTATTCTAAAAGAATTTTTTATGGAAAGAAGGTAAAACAAATTTCATAACAAGATGATAGAAGAAAAACAATAGTTAATATGTTGCATTCTTTAAGGTAGTTACTCAGAATCCAAGATATGGGCCTAAAAAATTCTCCAATCGTATTAGCACAAACCTTCCTTTTCTATGAACCAAGAGACACTAATAGCATAACTAACTTGGATTTTTTCTCCCTTTACCCTTTCTTCCTTTCCCCTTTCCCCCAGTTCCTCTTTCCTTTATAACAATTTCTTACCATTTCACAATATCTATCGCACATTTTAGACCTTATTTACTCTTTCAATGTCTCACACCAGGGAGACAATATGTTGTTTATGCATGTGAGTCTGATTTATTTCACTTATGAGTATGGTCCCAAATTGCATCCATTTACTTATAAAAGTCTGAAGATTATCCTTCTTTATGGCTGAGTAATACTCCACTGTATAAAAATACCACATCGTTTTTATCCATTCCTCGGTTGATGGGCATTTGGGTTGTTTCCAGGATTTAGCTATTACAAGTTGTGTGGCTATAAACATTGGTGCACATTTATTGCTGTGGTATGATGTTTTAAATTCTTCTGGGGAGATACCCATAAGAGGAATAGCTGGGTTGAATGGGACCTCTCATCCTAGCTTTTTTAGGAATCTCCATACTGATTTCCACAGTGGTCGCACCAGTCTGCACTCTCACCAAAAGTGGAGAATGGTGCCTTTTTCTCCACAGGCCCTCCAACATTTTTTATTGGTTGATTTCTTGGCAATAGCCATTCTTTCTGGAGTGAGATGGAATCTCAATGTTGTTTCAATTTGCATCTCTTCAGTGACCAGTGATGTTGAACATTTTTTTCATATATTTATTTGCCATTTGTATTTCTTCATCTGCGAATTCATGTCAGATACCCATTTTTGGGTTGGGTCTTTGAATTTGATTTTTTTCAATTCTTTATATATTCTAGATAGAAGTCTTTTGTCTGAAGGGCAATTGCCTAAAATTTTCCCCACTCTGTGGGTTGCCTTTTCACTCTGTTGCTGGTTTCTTTTGATATGCAAAAGCTTTATAAAAAGATGAGATCACAGTTGTTGATTCTTTGAAGTATTTCCCATGCAGTTTGGATTTTGTTCATGAACTCTCTGCCTACACCTATGTCTTCAAGATTTATACCTACTTTCTCTTCCAGTAGATTCAGTGCTTTTGTTTCAATATTTAGATCTTTGATCCAGTTTGACTTTAGTTTAGTGGATGGTGATAGACATGGATCTCATTTTATTCTTCAGCATGTAGACAGCCAGTTTTTCCAGCACCATTTATTAAAGAGTCTATCTTTCTTCCAGTGAACATGTTTGGCCCCTTTGTCAAAGATAAGGTGGCTGAGTGTGCTTGTAGTTGTGTCTGCATCTTCTATTCTGTTCCACTCATCATCAGGTGTTTTTTGCCAGTACCATACTGATTTTATCACAGTAGCTTTGAGGTATAATGTCAAGTTAGGAACCATGGTGATTCCCGCCTTTCCTTTGTTGCCCAGAATTGCTTTTGCTATTCTACATCTCTTCTAGTTCTAAATGAATTTTAGGAGTGTTTTCTCTAGTTCTGTGAGGTATGCTAATGGTATTTTGTTTGGGATTGAATTAAATCTGCATAACAATTTTGGGAGTATGACCATTTTCACTATGTTGGTTCTTCTTTTCCATGAGCAAGGGATATTTTCCATTTTTTGATATCTTCTTCAATCTCCCTTTTCAGAGTACTGCAATTTTCAATATACAGATATTTTACTTCCTTTGTTAGATTGATTCCTAAGTATTTCATATTTTCAGATGATACTTGAAGGGTGCAGTTTCCCTAATTTCTCTCTCAGTGAGTTTGTTGTTTGTGTACAGGAATACTACTGATTTTTGAGTACTGACATTGTATCCAGCTATGATACTGAATTGGTAATTAAATAAAGAAGTCTTTTTTTGGTGTTTTTGAGGTCTTCTATGTAGAGTATCATGTCATCTGAGAACAATGAAAATTAAACTTCTTCCTTTCCTATCCTTATTCCTTTTATTTCTGTCTTGTCCAGTTGTTCTGGCTAATATTTCCAGAACTATACTCAATAGGAGTGGTGATAGTGGACATCCTTGTCTTATTCCTGAATTCAGAGTGAAAGTTTTAAGTTTTTGTCCATTTAATCTTATTGTTGGTTATTGGTTTGTCACAGATAACTTTTATCAGATTGAGGTAAAGACCATCTATTCTGATTTTCTGTAGGGTTTTTATCATAAATGAGTGTTGGACATTATCAAAAGCTTTTTCTGCATCTATTGAGATGATCGTGTGATTTTTGTCTTTGGCTCTATTGATATGGTGTATTACATTTATTGATTTGCATATGTTGAACTATCCCCACATTCCTGGTATGAATCCCACTTGATCATGCTGTATAATCTTCTTGATGATTTGCTGCATTCTGTTTGCTAGTATTTTACTGAGGATTTTTGCATCTATGTTCATTAGGGAGATTGGCCTGTAGTTCTCCTTTTTGGTTGGGTCTTTTTATGGTTTTTGTATCTGGGTAATACTTGCCTCCAGGAATGAGTTAGGGAGTATTGCTTCCCTTACAATTTCATTAAAGAATTTGAGGAGTATTGGCATTAAATCTTCTCTAAATTTCCTGTATAATTCAGCCATGAATCCATCAGGACCTGGGCTTTTCTTTCTTGGTAAGTTTTTAATTACATTTTCAATTTCATTAACTGATATTTGGTTATTCAGAATTATTTTTATCTTCTTAATCCAGCTTTGGTAATTCATACATATCTAGGAATCTGTCCATTTCTTCTGTGTTTTCCATCCTACAGGAGTAAAGATTTTCAAAGTAGGTATTGATGATCTTCTGAATTTCCACAGGATCTGTTGTGATTTCACCCTTTCCATTCCTCAATGCCTGAATTTGAGTCATTTCTTTCCTTTTTTTGATAAGGTTGGCTAGGGGTTTATCACTTTTATTTATTCTTTCAAAGAACCAACTCTTTGATACATTGATTCACTGTATTGTCTTCTTAGTCTCAATTGCATTAAGTTCTGCTCTAATCTTTATAATTTCCTCCCTTGTGTGGGCTTTGGGCTTGACTTGCTCTTCTTTTTCTAGAAGCCTGAGGTGCAACATTAAGTTGTTTATTTGTGCTTATTCTGTTTTTCTGATGTGAGGATTCACTGCTATAAATTACCCTCTTAGGACTGCTTTCATTACATCCCACAGGTTCTGGCATGTTGTATCTACATTTTTGTTTAATTGTAGATATTATTTAATTTCTTCTTAATTTCATCTGTGCCCCATTGGTTGTTCAGGAGGGTGTTATTTAATCTCCATGTATTTAAGGAGTTTTTGTGGTTTCTTTTGCCATTAATTTCCAATTTCATTGCACTATGGTCAGATAATATGCATAGGATAATATCAATTCATTTGCATTTACTTAAGCATGTTCTGTGGGCTAGTATATGGTCTATTTTAGAGAACATCCTGTGTGCAGCTCAGAAGAATGTGCATTCTGATGATGTTGGTTGGAACACTCTGAAAACATTTACTAAGTCCATTTGTTCACAGGTTTGGTTCAGTTCTGATATTTCTTTGCTGATTTTTTTGTCTAGTTGATCTATCTCTTTGTGACAATGGGTTATTAAGTTCGCCCATTACAATTGTGTTATTTCTTATTTGGTTTTTCATATCTATCAATAATTGTCTTATATAGCTGTGTGCCGCCATATTTGGTGCATACATATTTGATTGTTATCTCTTCCTCTTGAAGTTTTCCCCTAACAAGTACATAGTGAGCTTCTTTATCTCTTTTGACCCTTCTTGGTTTGAAGGTCACGTTGTCTGCAAACAAGATAGCCACCTCTGCTTTTTTCTGGATTCCCTGTGCATGGAGAATTATTTTCCATCTTTTGACTTTCAGTCTGTGAATTTATTTTTGAGTTCAATATGTTTCTTATATACAGAATATTGTTGGAGTTTGTTTCTTGATCCATTGTACCAGTCTGTTTCTTTTGATGAGTGAATTGAGGTCATTTACATTGATGGTTATAACTGATATGTATGGGCTTAACTTTGTCATGTTATTTTCCTGCTCTTGGTTCCTTGCTTTTCCTCTCTATTTAATTGCTTGCCTTGCCTGGTGGCTTCTTTTTGTTGTTGTTCTTGGAATTATGGTCCTTTTTATCTCTGTCTAGAATATCTTTCAGTACTCTTTGTAGGGTCAGTTTGGGGGTCATGAATTTCCTCAGTTGTTTTTTCTCATGGAAGTATCTTATTTCTCCATTAATTTTGAAAGATAGTGTTGTAGGGTACGTCAATCTGGGTTGGAAGTTGTTTGCTTTCAGGACTTCACTCCAAGCTCTTCTTGACTTGAGGGTTTGTGTTGAGAAGTCTGCCATAATTCCGATGGGCTTTCCTTTATAGATGATCTGTTTCTTTCTCTAACAGCTTTTAATATTCTATTCTTGTGCTGACTTCCTGGGATCTTGATTATTATATGTCTGGGTGTAGATTTATTTTGGTCATGGCTATTTGGAGTTCTATATGCCTCACTTGCCTGTATGTCAGATTCTGTTTCCATGTTTGGAAATTTTCTGCTATTACTTCTGCAAATAGTCTTTTTATGGCATTTGTGTTGACTCCTGCTTTTTCATTGACACCTATCAGTCTTAGGATGTTTTCCTTTGCATTGTCTTGCAGCTGTTCAATTGTTATTTCCTGATCTTTTGTTATTTTAAGGAGAGCTTTCCTTTTGTGATCACTAGCCACGATCCTGTCTTCAAGGTCTGAAAGTCTATCTTCTGTTTCATTCAAGGGGTTTTGCCAGCTTTCAGTGGAATTCTTAATTACCTGGATATCTGTTTGAATCTGTTTTATGCATTCTTTTTCTTTGCTATATTGTTCATTCAAGGTTTCCATCATTTTCCTATGCTCCTCTATTTTTTATCTATGTCTACTCTAGATTTGCTGAGCAATGCCTTTATTATTTTTGTCATTTCTTTTTTTACCTGAGAGGTTACTTCTGATCTGATTTCCTCTACAGTCTCATGGATTTATTTCTTTACTTTGGTAGCCATCATTTCAGAAATTTCAGGTATCTTTCATTTTTCTCTATCTCCATGTCTTCTGGACTAGTTCTAGATGCACTGGAGGTCTGGGATTGCATTTTGCTTCTGCATCTTGTCATTTTCTATTTCAAAAAAAATTTTTATTTTGTTTTCTGATTTGTTCCTTGTAAGATTTTTTAGTAGGTAGCTACATCATAGTATCAAGGCCTCTCTAGGTAAAGTCTGTTCTTCAGGGATGCCTTCTGTGTGTAGGAGGTTCTTGGTTTGTGTCTGTCCCAAGATCCTACCTTCCCAGTTAATTAAGAGTGAGATGTTGGTATTTTTTTGGCTCAGTCCCCAAGTCTTTGTTGCTGGGTTGTGGTTAGTTTATTATCTCAGTGCTTCCCAGCATTGTTACAGAGGGGAGAACAACTGATTATGACAGATATGGCATCCCAGCTAAAATAGTGCAATTAGCAATAACAGTAGCATTAAGCACAGTTTGGAAACTGATAAACTGTGGTAACTATTAATTTTGTACCTTAAACCATAGGAGCAAAACCTACAGTTATATAACAAAACTGATTGTAAATTGGGAGCTTGTATGCAGTGTTTCCTCTTGGTAGAGTGGTTTTAGCCTGTGATGGGGAAATTTAAGAAAGATAGTGGATAAAACAAAGATAACTGAAAAGAAAGTAGAAGCCAGGCTGAAGGACAAAGGATGATCTGAAAGCTTTGGGAAACTAGAGAAGAGGGCAGAAGAGAAAAAATGAAGGAGTAAGCAAGTGATTATCTGAACTTGGTCTCTGGGTTTGTGGGATGGGATTAGTTTTCTGTGACTGGAGTCCTCCTCAACCATTTAGAAAAGAGAAGAAAAAGATAAGTAAAAATAAAAAAGAAAAAGAAAAAGAGAGAAAGAAAAGAAAAGGAGAAAATGGGTGGCCCTACTCACCTGCTTCTATTCCATGTGTCTTTGTCCCCAAGCACAAATCTGGTTCACCCAACTTACCACCTGTTGGCTCATATTGTTATTGTTGCTTCAGACTTTTCCTTGTTGCTAGTCTTGCCTGTCCATCCTGGGCACCCTAGTTGGGACCCAACTGTGTCACTGTCATTCCCTCTGGTCTCTGGGCCTTCCTGTATGGTTCACTTCAGTTGTGGCAGCAGTGAGGGGAGGGGCCACCCTCCAGGCCTTCCCACATGGTTCACCTGGATCACAATAGTAGGCAATGGTAAGAGCCACCCTCCAGGCTTTCCCATGTGGTTCACTCTAACAGAAATTTTAACAATGAAATGTCAGTCAGAGAAATGATTGAGTCTGATATTTATCAATGAATGCATTAAGTTGGCTTCAACTAGCAGCTGCAATTGACAATTTAAAGAAAAGTTCATTTAAAGTTAGAAAATTCATTAAAATACTCAAGCAAAATATCAAGTTTGCTCTGAGTTTACTAAACCAAGTAGCACAAGTGTTTAAGAACAATGCACAATAATGCAAATTGATTCAATGTTATTATTTTTCCTGCACTGTTTTCTTAACAAAGCTACTCTCAGCTGCACATTCACACTGCCATATGAGAGTGTATTTTAGTAGTTGATTTTATAGTAATTACATATATTAGGGAGTCAGCACACTGTGTAAATAACTTAGTGAGAAACAAACTACTTGGGATAAAATTAAATGATACCATATAAAAATTGATCTCATTTTTGTAAATTATTTGTGATATGAAAAACAGAAAAGTAGTAAAAGACAAAGATGTTGCCTTCAGAGAAAGGGCAAAACTAATAATAACAAACACTATGTTCCAGCCACTGGATTTATCATATTAATATATATGAATTTATTGCTTTTAATACATATCTTAAAACCCTGAGACATAATTGCTATTACTATCCCCATCTTAGAGGTGAGGAAATTGAGATAAAGGACGGAGAGAAAAATTTTAGTGCTGTTACTTGACCCCAAGGAGACAGGATCTACGGCATGCTCTCACTCACTTTTCTATGATTCCCTCTCATAGCAAAAAGGGTAAATATTACAGGATAATTCAACAAACTTCTGTTAAGTGTCTGTCCTGTGTCTACCACTGTAATGAGCACTGAAGATATAAGAAGAAACACAGAATTGAAGAGAAAGTGTTGTAATGGTTTTAAGATACTTTAGAGAATGCTGGCCTCCAAAAAGACCCCAATACAATGATCTTCTAATGAAATCACAGGAAAATTGGAAAATGATATTCACTGTATCAGAGTTACCCATTCTTGGGATCTGTTTTCACAGCAAGACTTCCTCTTGATGTTAGCCAAGATGGTTTACAATGAATGCAACAATAAAAAGATTCTGAATGGGTTCCAAAATCTTTAAGATTCATATGGAAGTTCTCATGTTTATGGAGCATCTCTGGCTACTGTATTCAAGGAGTGGTTATTTCCATTTTATTTTTATCAACTCTGATCAATTTGAATTCATGCAATGCAAAAATATATATGAAAATCTAGCATGTTATCAGATATTATGTGGGTATAATAATCTACAAGACACAATTTGTATCAACAAATAATCTACAGTCCATTGAGTAGAAGAGGAATATCCATAAAACAATTACTAGAAAATAGTTTATAATTAAATACTCACCTATGCAATACAAATAACAAATGCTTAAAAGAGTCAGCTGCAATGGATTATTTAAAGAAAAGTTAGTTTAAAGTTAGAAAATTCATTAAAATATCCAAGCAACATATTAACTTTGCTCTGAGTTTACGAAAACAAATAGTGCAAGTATTTAAGGACAATGCACAATAGTGCAAATTGATTTTGGAGAGAGAGAAAGGAGAGAAACTGAGCTGAATGGTTCAGAGGTTTCATGGAGATTTTAAACATGAGCTAGGCCTTCACAGATGGAGAATTTGAAGTGATGGTAGAAAAGAATTAAAGGCATTCTTAGCGTGAAGAAACAGTGGCCTTATGGAGCAGTGGTGTGATACAGGGCACTTCGCAACCCTGAAGTTATTTCCGGTCAGGGTGTCTCATCAGCCAAAGTGATCTGAGAAACAAACATTTTAATCACAAGCATTAATCAAATCAGGAAGCCCAGAAGCTGAAGACCAGAGATAAATTTTGGGAATTGGAGAAAGCCAGGAGTAACCAAAATCCAGATACAGTATATGTTCTTGTTGGTTAGTGTCTCGGCCTTTGCATGGAACTATCACTTAATTTTTTTTTTGACAGAGTCTTGCTAAGTTGCTAACTTCCCCAGGCTCAGTTTAAACTTGCAATCCCTGTCTCAGCCTCCCAGAATCCTGGGGTTATAATCATGTTCCACCATGCCAGGCTGAAGGATTGTGTTTTGTGCCTAGAATGACCTGGGTTTGAATTGTACTTGGCCATGCATTTGTTATGTGAGCTTTGACATGTTGACTAATTTTTCTCATTCATTTCCTTGTCAGTGGAATAGGGATAACACATAAAATATGCCATGTTATATGAGTCTTAATGTAAGCTATTGTTAATTATACTACAGGACGAAATTATGGAGGGTGTTGCAGTCAGGAAAAGTTTACCATGATTTTCAATGAGATATAGGCAACTGTCAGCAACAATGAAACTTGAATTTCAGTAAAGAATCTTGTAGGATGTAGTTGTTTGTGTAAAAATACATATTTAGGGCCAGTGAGATAGCTCAGCAGCGTAAGTGCCTGCCTGGCAAGCACGAGGTCCTGAGTTTGACTCCCAGAACCCACATATGAAAAAAGGGCCAGTGATATCACTCAGTGGCATGGGCGCCTGCTGATGCATGAGGTCCTGAGGTTGACCCCCAGTACCCACAAAAAAAAATCTTTAAGTTATAACAAATTTCTCTCCCTCATATATATCCAGATGACACTGATTTCCAAGAAGAGCTACATTACTGATAAGTGAATAAGAATGTGCCATATCTCTCAGTTATTTGGTTGCTGTAGAAATGTTAAAATCCCATTGATCTAGGAACTTATCTCATTATTCAGAGTATGTGGTGATGAACGGTGTCAGTAGAAATGGAGAGAAATGAAGAAATTTGAAAGATATTAAGAGAGAATAAAATGAAGGAAATATTTTTAAATTTTACTCATTTAAATTTTATTTAGAAATATTTGACAACTAAAAATTTTATATTTTTAAAGTATACAACATGTCAATTTGACCTTTAACAATATTGTATTATTATTATCAAAATCAAGTTTATTATCATGTCAATCATCACCCCTGGTGCATTGTAGAACTCCAGAACTTGATCACCTTATATCTGAAAGTTTGTAACCTTTCATTAATATCTCTGAGTAATAATCACATGCTATTGTATGGGTGAGGAAAAATGAGTCAATAAGAAGGAAAGACAAAAATCTGAACCTAGTTATGTTTACCACTAGGTTTACTTTCTGATTAGCTATTTGGGGAAGTGGAGGGAATGGTAGAGTAACTATAGGGATTTTCTTGAACTAAAAGTCTGAACAGTACAGAAATCAGCAAGCGGCTTTGGGAAACTTAGCTAAAAGAAAATGCTAATAAGTTTCTGAGATATATGGCATCACATCTTTAGTATTTAAAAGTCAGTTTATTACTAAAATTCTGGAAATATTCTCAACATTTCTTCCCTAAATCAGTCACCTTCTGATTCACTAGTTGTTGCACAGATTTCACTTAAGCCATTTCAATCCCCATCAATAGTGTTTAGGGGGGACTTCCAGGAAGATGGTGGAGTAGTAAGCAGTAGAGAAAGAGCCTCTCTGAAATTTGCTGTCCAGACACTGGAATATAGCAATGCAAGGCAGAGAAGAAGGAGGGAAGTGGGTGCCCTGGACCTAGGAAGGATCCAAAGTGAGAATTTAAGCCCATGGGGAGAGTGAAGAGAGAAATTTCAATGAAGAAGAAGAAGGTGGAGGGTGGCACCTTTTTTGTCAGTTGGGACTCTGTGTGGGAGGAGTGGTTCAAACCTGCAGACACACAGTGACTGCTGGAAACCCTAGAGACCTCCACAGAGATATGCAGCAGTGCAACAGAGGTGTGGATGCCACAGACTGCACTGGCTGGTGAGTAGAGTGGATTTGACCATCCCATGGGAGAGGGGGATTGGCCAGGAGCCATCTTGGAGAGAGGCCAACTGAGCTCAGAACTCAGAACAACTGCTGGGCCTATCCAGTGGCCTCCAGCTGAGTTCAAGCCCACAGAAGGTGTGCTGACTGCTGCAGGCTGAATGGGTCTTGTCCCAGCCTCAGGGCCAGAAACCACCTTGAACTTCAGTAGAAATAAAGGTGAAGACTCACTGAGATTATCCACTACCCTGCTGTAAACTTACTGCTGGCTTGCTGTGATAAATCAACATGGATCTGGAATCAGTCACCACATGTTGTCTACCAGTAACAGCAGAGAAAACCCTGAAGTGGAACTTTTGTTTTTCTTCTCTTTCTTTCCATTTTCTTTTCTTATTTTGTTTTTTTTTATTCTTTTTTTGTTTTTCTTTTTCTTTTTCGTTGTTGGATCTTGTTTTTATATGAGTGTAAATGTGATTCCCAGTTGTTTTGTGGTTGTTGTTCTGTTCTATTCTTTCTTTTATTTCTTCCTTCTCTTTTTCCCTACTGTCTTCTGCACCAGTTTCCCAAAGTTTGCGTGATCCTTTGTCCTCCAGCCTTGCTTCTACTCTTCATTTTCTTCTATATCTCTATTTTTTCCCTAACCACTTTTACATTTTCTCCCCTGAGGGTAAAATCAGCATACTGAGGGCTTACTTACTGCATACAATTTTCTGGTTCATTTTAGATTTTGTTATATCACCACAAATCTAGTTCATGTGGTTAAAGGTGGCATATTAATGGTTACCTCAGTTTGTCATTATCTAGGCTGTTTGATGCTATTGTTATTGCTGATTGTACCACTTTAGCCAAAGTGACAATTCTAACCAGCTGTTCTTCCTAGTATACCAAGACTGAGATTGCCTAAGCACCATAGAAAACCCTGTGGTCCAGTGCCAAAAAGCCAGGGGCTGGGCCAAGTAGGCAGCATCTTCTAACTCACAATAAATTGAAGAGGTAGGATCTTGCAACAGACTCAAAACTGTAAAGTGAGATACACCTGGAAGACACCTGTGAAAAGCAGTCATTTACTAAGGGTTCTAAATACTAGCAATAAAGCTACTCACCACAGGCAAATTAAAAGCATCAAACCAGAAATTAAACTAAAAAAAAAGAAAGAAAGAAAATGAGAAGACACTGAAACAATATGCAACACAACACATCCAGTTCACCAGAGATTCCCACCAAAAGCCACCCACCTGACCTCTGAAAAGGTAACAACAAAGCAAATGAACAAGACTCCAGAAAAAATCAAATCAGAAACAATTTCTTAGATAACTACAAAGATGGTGACCATAATGAAAAACATGCTTTGTGACTCTAGAACAGATACAGATTTAAAAAAAAAGAGGAGCTTAGGAAAATGATGGAAACCATGTATGCCCCACATAAGAAATAAATGGAATCCATAAAACAGATTCAAGCAGATATCCAGGAGACTAAAAATTCCACTGAAAGTATCCCCAGCAGAATAAAACAATGTGAAGACAGAATCTCAGATATAGAAGACAAGATTTAGGTTAGTGGTCATGAAAAGATTTCTTAAAAATAGGACAGGGCCACAAAAAAAAAAAAATAAATATCCAGGGCCGGTGAGATGGCTCAGCGGCTTAAGCGCCTGCCCGGCAAGCGCAAGGGCCCAAGTTCGACTCCCGGATCCCACATACGAAAAAGGGGCCGGTGATATTGCTCAGCGGCACGGGCGCCTGCTGGCGCGCGAGGTCCTGAGGTCGACCCCCCCGGTACCCACAAAAAAAAAAAAAAAAAAAAAAAATCCAGCAGCTGCTTCATGACACAAAGAAGAATAACATAAGATTTAATGGAGTCAATCAAAAAGCAGGAGACAGTACAAATGATATAAAAACCTGCTCACAGAAATCATGGCTGAAAACTTCCCTGGCAGGGAAAAAGCATTTGATATACAGATAAGTGAGGCATACAGAACTCCAATTAGAAAAAAAAAAAATCTACGGCAAGGCATGTAATAGGATTCCAGAAATTCAACACAAGAACATAATATTAAAATCAGTTAGAGGAAAGAAACAAATCACCTATAAAGGAAACATATCAGAAACGCAACTGACATTGCAACACAAATCCTCAAGTCAAGGCGAGCTTGCACTGAAGTATTTCAAGCCCTAAAAGAAAACAGATTGATGTACTCCACAAAACTATCTTTCAACTGTCTTTCAAAATTGATGGAGAAATAGATGCTTTCATGGCAAAGAACACCTGAGGAAATTCATGAATACCAAACCAGCACTCCAAAATACTCAGAAGGACATTCTAGAAAGAGATAACACAGACTACAACTCCATGAACCACAACAGAAGGAATCCACCAAGCAAGGCAAATAACTAAACCGGGGGGAAAAAAGGAGCCAATAACAGGAAAATAACACAAGAAGGATAAGTCAATACATATCAGTTATAACCATCAATGATATGGTCTCAATTCACCAATCACAAGAAACAGCCTGAAAGAATGGATCAAGAAACAAGATCCAACAATATCTGCATACAAGAAACATATTTAGCTCAAAAAGAAATTCATAGACTGAAAGTCAAAGAATGGAAAACAATACTCCATGTGACAGCAATTCAGAAAAAAGGAGGGGTAGCTATTCTATTTGCAAACAAAGTGGATTTCAAGCCAAGACTGGTTAAAAGAGACAAGGTCACTACATCTTTGTAAAGGGAACAATCCAAGAGGAAGAGATAATAATCATAAATTTAATGATAATACAACATACTGGAACTTATGGGACAAATGAAAGCAGTCCTATGAGGGAAATTTAAAGCAGTGAATACCCTATATCAGGAAATTAGAGTGAGCCCAAATAAACAACTTAATGTTGAACCTCAAACTTTTAGAAAAAGAGCAGGCCAAGCCCAAAGCTCATATGAGGGAGGAAATTATAAAAATCAGAGCAGAAATTAGTGCAATGGAGACTAAAAAAAAACAATACAAAGATCAATGAATTGAAGAGTTTGTTCTTTGAAAGATTAAATAAAATCTACAAACCCTTAGCCAATCTTATCAAAAAGAAAGAAAGAAAAAAATCCATGCAATTAACAAAAAAGGGTGAAATCACAATGAATCCTGCAGAATCTAGAAGATCACCTATACCTACTTCAAACACTTGTATTCTAATAAGATGGAAAATGTAGAAGAAATGGACAGATTCTTAGACATATATGAATTACCAAAGCTGAATCAAGAAGATATGAAAATCCTAAATAAACCAGCATTAATCAATGAAATTGAAAAGGCAATTAAAAACCTACCAACAAAGAAAAGCCCAGGCCCTGATGGATTCACTGCTGAATTCTACAAGAAATTTAGAGAAGACCTAAAACCAGTACTTCTCAAACTCTTCAATGAAATTGAAAGGGAAGCAATACTCCCAAATTCATTCCTGGAAGCAAGCATTACTCTGATACTAAAACCAGAGAAGGACCCAACTAAGAAAGAGAACTACTGGCCAATCTCCCTAATAAACACAGATACAAAAATTCTCAATAAGATACTGGCAAACAGAATACAGCAAATCATCAAGAGGATTGTACAACCTGACCAAGTAAGATTCACCCCAGGGATGCGAGGATGGTTCAACATATGTAAATCAATAAACACAATATAGCATATTAACAAAACCAAAGACAAACAACATATGATCATCTCAATAGACAAAGAAAAAGCCTTATATAAAGTCTAATACCCAATCATTATAAAAACACTACAGAAAATTGGAATAGATGGTCTTTAATTCAATCCAATAAAAGATATCACGACAAACCAACAGCCAACATCATACTAAATGGGCAAAAACTGGAAGTTTCACTTTAAAATCAGGAACAAGACAAAAATGTCCATTGTCACCACTCTTATTCAATATAGTTCTGGAAACTTTAGCCAGAGTAATTAGATAAGAGAGATAAATAAAAGGAATAAAGATAGGAAAGTAAAAAGTTCAATTATCATTATTCATAGATGACATGATACTGTACATAGAAGGCCCTAAAACTGTCAACAAAAAACTTCTAGATTTAATAATGAAATTCAGTAGTGTAGATGGATGCAAAGTCAACACTCAAAAATCAATACCTTCCTGTGCTCGAATAACAAACTCACTGAGAGAAAATAGGGAAACACCTTTCACAATAGCACACAAAAAATTAAATAACTAAGAATCAGTCTAACAAAAGAAATAAAAGACCTCTACATTTGAAAACTACATTACTCTGAAAAAGGAGATTGAAGAGGATATCAGAAAATGGAAAAATATCCCTTCCTCTTGGGTAGGAAGAACCAACATAGTGAAAATGGCCATACTTCCAAAATTGTTATATAGTTTCAGTGCAATCCCAATCAAAATTCCAACAGCATATCTCAGAATTAGAGACAAAATCCTAAAATTCATTTGGAACCAGAAAAGACCTAGAATAGCAAAGGCAATTCTGGGCAGAAAAGGCAAGGCAGGGGGCATCACAATCCCAGACTTGAAATTATACAAAGCTACTGTGATAAAAGCAGCATGGTACTGGCAAAAAAAAAAAAAAAAAAAATAGACCCAAGGATAAATGGAACAGATTAGAAGATGCAGAAGCAACTCCAGACGTATTTAGCCATCTTATCTTTCACAAAGGTGACAAACACATTCACTGGAAGAAAGATAGCCTCTTTAATAAATGGTGCTGGGAAAACAGGCTTTCCACATGCCAAAGATTATAATTAGACACATATCTTTCACCAAGCACTAAAGTTGAATGGATCAAAGATATAAATATTAAAACAGAAACATTAAATCTGATGGAAGATAGGTAGGACTCTTGAAGACATCATTGTGGGCAAAGATTCTATGAACAAAACCAGAATTGCATAGAAACTATCACAAAGAATCAACAACTGGGGTCTCATCTTATTGAAAAGCTTTTGCACAGTAAGAAGAACCACTAACAGAGTAAAGAGACAACCCATAATGTGGGAAAAATTTTTTGTCATCTGTTCCTCGGACAAAGGATTACTATCTAGAATATATAAAGAACTCAAAAAAATTAGAGCTCCCCAAATTTAAAGACTCAATCCAAAAATGGGCATCTGAGATGAACACACATTTCACAAATAAAGTAAAACAGCAAATAAATATATGAAAAAAATCTTCAACATCACTGGTCATATGTGAGATGCAAATCAAAACAACAGTGAGATTCCATCTCACTCCAAAATGAATGGCTAGTACCAAGAAATCAACCAAAATTACATGCTGGCTGGGCTATGGGAAAAAATAACACTTCTCTGCTGTTGGTGGGAGTGTAAACTAGTGCAAACACTGTGGAAATCAGTGTGGACATTCCTCAAAATGTAGAACTAGAGGTTCCATTTGACCCAGCTATTTCTCCTCTTGGTATCTTCCTGAAAGAATTAAAAGCATCATACCCAGCGATATATGCACACCCATGTTTGTAGCAGCACAGTTTGTAATAGCCAAATCTTGGAAACAGCCCAAATGCTCATCAACTGGTGAATGGATAAAGAAGATGTGGTTCTTTTATACAATGGAGTACTACTTCACCATAAAGAAGGATATGGGCCGGTGAGATAGCTCAGTGGCATAAGTGCTTGCCTGGCAAGCATGAGGTCCTGAGTTCGACTCCTGGTACCCACATAAAAAGGAAAAAAAGGCTGGTGATATTGCTCAGCGGCACAAGTGTCTGCTAGCAAGTGTGAGGTTCTGAGTTCGACCCCCGGTACCCACATAAAAAAAAAAAGAAGGATAAGCTGGAGACAATTCTAGGTAAATGGATACACTTTGAGACCATACTCGTAAGTGAAATAAATCAGACACATGTGTGTAAACACCACATTGTTTCTCTGGTGTGAGAAACTGAGAGTGTAAATAAGGACAAAAATGTATAATAGGAACTGTGAAATAGTAATAAAATGCTCAAATGGGGAGAGGAGCAAGGAGAGCATAGGGGAAAAGAAAGAATAGAAAAGTTAAAAAAATGAGAAAGAAGGAAAAAATGGAAACAAATTTTTGTAAATGGGGATGGGAGGAGAGGTTGAAGGGAGGGTAAGGGAATGGAAAAAAGAAACAAGTTATGTCATGTACAGGTACAAATTCTCTATGATGAATGTGATCATTATGTATATCTAAAATGTACCAATAAAATCTGATTGGAAGAAAAAAAATAGTGTTTAGGGTTGATTGTGTAAGTAGCAAGTTTGACTGTGCTGAGTTAGGCATAACCTTTTTAACTGAGAGTGAACATTTCAGGGGAAAATTGTGGGAAAAGGGTAACATTACTCACTTTCTCAACACTGGGACACAGTACCCAACACCAAAAACTTAAAGAAGTTTATTGTTGCTCATGGTTTTAGTCCATATTTGGCCATGTCATGCCACCCAGCATCCCACCTCTTCTGACCAGACTGCACCTCTTAGCAGCAATTCAGCTATAGCAACCCTACAATCCAATCATTTTCAAAACATATGAATTTTGGAAACATTTTATATCTAAACCCTAACATTCCACCACTGGCTCCCAAAAGACTCACCCACACCTCTATGCAAAATGCATGTAGTTCATCTCTAAGAGTCACCAAAGTTTTAACAGTTCCAGCACTCATGGTTTCTCTCTTCTGGTGGCTTTGCTCACTGACTGTGGTGTTGCTCACCAGATGTTCCATGTTCCTGGCTTTTCAGCTTCCTCAGGTCTCCACTGAACTTTTGTCTTTATTCTCACAGCTTTACACACTTTCTTGTCAGGAGCATACTGCCTGGCCTTCCAGACCTGCTTCTGAAATCTGGGTGGACGTTTCCTTGGCCCTATAACCCTTGCATTCTACATACTTCTAAAACCAGCACAATGAGGATGACACTGCAGTCTGCCACCAGCTTGAGCCGTAGCTAGGTCACTTTGATCATGGCTACAGCAGCCTCTGTGTGCCTCAATGGCCAAACGCTATGAACCAAATCCTGGGGAACTAATTCCCTAGGCAGCTATTCTGGAGCATAGTGCCCTGGAGATCACTTCTCGAAGCAAAACCTCATTTTTACACCCTTGAGCCTGCATGATTTCTGAAATGCCCTCGAGTTATACTTCCTATGGTTGTGATGCAAAGTACTAGTCTTCTTTTTAATGCTAAGCTTTTTAGGAACCAAGCTCTCCTCTGCCCCAACTTTCCATGCACTTCCTTTCTGGGGAAACTGGAAACTTTTTAAATTGGCATTTTGTTCCTGACTTTCCTTGTATATTTGACTGAAACCCACCAACAGTACACATGCCACAGCCTGAAATTTGGATAGCTTTGAAATTTCCTCTGACAGGTTAATTAGTCTGTCACCCTTAGTCTCATTCACCCACAAAGTCTCAGGATGTGTGCAATACACAGACAAACTTTCTGCACAAATGTGTGCACAGATAACACACATGGCCTCTAATCCAACTTCAAATGTAGTTCTTCTTCCCACCTGAAACCTGTTAAGCCTGGTCTTTACTGTCTGTGCTTCTGTCAGCATTTTGATCTTCTGAGCTCCTACTAGAATCTATCTTCTGAGCTCCTACCAGAATCTACCATCAAGCTTAGGATACAGCATTCTCATTCTTCTTTAACTGTCATTTCCAAACTTTTTCAAACCCCTCCTGAAAGCTAGTTCCAAAGGCTTCTGAATGAAATGGGTCAGGTATACACAATAGCGACCCTACTCCTCTGGTAGTAAAATATTTCTAATTCACTTTCTTATGACTGGGACACAAAACCCAACAAGCACAGCTTAAAGGAGAAGTTTATTTTGGCTCACATTTTCAGTCCATAGTTGACCAGTTCCAAGGCAGGAAGGCATGGCGAAATGTTCTAGAGGTGGAAAACTTCTCACATTACAGTGGTCAGGACACAGACAGTGAAGAGGTGAGCTGGGGAGGAGCCAAGAAAGAACATGTAGTTCCAGTGCCTGACTTTTCCAACAAGACCCTGACTCCTAACAGGAAGTAAGCTATAACTCCCCCATAATCCAATTGCCTTTACAACACATGAGGCTCTGGGGGCCATTTTAAATCTAAACCGTAGCAAGTATCATTTCAGACATTTGAGAATTTACCTATTAGGCATCAAATAGAACTGCCAATCCAAAATTAGTGAATTAAATACAAAATATTTGACTGCTATGACCTGAATGTCAGCAGTGACAATAAAGCTTACTTGTTAATATTATTGGCTTGAGAGATACCCAGGAATTTAGCATAGCACACTTCTGAGTACATGCAGGCAGCTTTTGGATGCATGACTTTGGGTAGTATAATCTGATCTCTGAAGCCTTCTGGTGCTCTTCTTGGGCTCTGCTTCTGACCACCATGAAGTGAGTAGCATTCCTCCACCAAGCCCTTCTGCCATGATGTCTCTGCCTTAGAGCCAGATGACTATGTACTGCATCACTTAAAACCACAAAGCAATTGAAACATTTCCTCCTTGAAGTTATATATGTCAGGCATTTGGTCAGAGTAAAAAAAAGCTGACCACTATATATGTGTCACTCCAAAATCCATATATTGAAATCCTAATCCCCTAGGTAATAATATTAGGACACTGGGGCTTTGAGAGGTGATTAGGCCATGAGAGTGGGTCCTCAGAAATGAAACTATTAGCTCCCTTATAAAAGAGGGCCCAGAGTGCTCCCTCATTCCTTCTGCCATATGCAGTTGCAGGAAAGAGTGCAACCTAAGAAGTGGATCATTTTTAGTTACAGAATTTGCTGGCACTTGATCTTGAGCTTCCCAGCATCAAGAGATTATGATGAGAAATATATTTCTGTTGCTTGTATGCCACTCAGTTTATAGTATTTTTGTTATAAGTAGCCCAAACAAATTTGCACAAAATACTTGATTAGTAGTGAAAATCATTTTTGCATTACAACCACTTGATATTTTCTGCTTAAAATAGTACAGAGTGAACTTGAGATAAAAATATAAAGAGCGTTTTAAACAATAATAACACTTTAGTCATCCTTTTTTATTGTTGACATGAGCTGGCAATTCTAAAGATGTCAGATAATTAATTCCTCTGCTTGCCCAGAAGTATAATTCCATCAATCCCCTCTCACCTACAACCTTGGGTACATTTCTGGGATCTAGATCTTTGTAGCTCTAAAATTCATGTTCTGTCATTTAGAGTTGTTTCTTTCTAAAATTTTTGTACCATAGCTTTCAGTAAGAAATGTATTTGACATCATGACACATTGTAAACCTACGTGACATATTTACTCAAGACAAATAAAAATAAATGATATATTGAAAATTTTACATATAGATATTACCACATAACTGACAGAAAAGTTCCATAAAGTAATACTTCTGTTGTGGCTTACATCTAAAATGTCCCCAAAGTGTCATGTTCAGAGGTGGGACCTGTTCAGAAGGGGTAGGTCTCTGAAGACATGACTTGGAAGGGTGTGTTTTTGTCTCTGGCTCCTTTCTCTCTCTGCTTTCTGGCCACCATCTTCCTGGTGAGCAGATTTCCTCTGACATGTTGTTCTGTCATGCCACTTCTGCCTTGGAGCCTGCCAACTATGGACTGAATCCACTGAAACTGTGAACCAAAATAAGTCTTTCCTGTTTAAGTTGCAGATGTTAGATGTTTTGTTCCAGTGACAGTAAAGTGACTAACAAAAAATTGATACCAGGAGTGGGCTTATTATGTGACTGTATCTGACAATGTGGTTCAGAAACCTTTGGAACTGGGCAGGAAATTTGGAAAGATTTGAAGATGCAGGGTAGTAAAGCCCTAGAATTTTTTGAGCAGTGTTTTATTTACAATACTGATCAGAGCTCAAAAGATAAGAATTATGATAGAAATGATGGAATTAAAGGCCAGGCACAGGAAATTCTATTTGCAATCATCTTTCTTTCCTATTTTTTTTTTGGCTGTTTGACTGGTGGTCATGTATGTTATACTCTGGTAGAAATTCATCTCCATTTTGTCCTTTTCCTAAAACTTTGACATAGACTGAGGTTAACAGTAGTTAGCTTAAAAATCTCATGAGGAAAACTTCAAGGCAGATCAATATTCAGGCTGTAGCATGGATACAACTGGCAGCTTTGAGTCAGATGTACAATGAGAATCAGGAGCAAATGTTAGAGCTGAATGATTTGAAAAGTTTACAGTTTTGCCAGAAAAGAATAATGTACAAGGTTGAGATAAAGGAGAGTATGGTTGCAGAATAGATTAGAGTTAGAAAGAAGCCAAGTGCTGTGTAAAAGGACAAGAAGAAAGATGACTTGAGAGCATCTCAAAAATCACCAATAACCCATCATGGGCTCAAAAGGGTCAAAACTGTAAATCTTTTATTTCAGAAGAAAGTCCTTGAGACATCTGCTCATCCAATGCTGCCTAAGTGTATCCTGGAGTTTAGCTATCCAGGCACTCAAAGGATGCTGCTTCCACAGCTCAAGAGGGCCCAGACACTGCTTAAGCTGGCAACTGACCTTGGTATCATCCATATGGTACTTATTTTTCAGGTGTGCAGAATTCAAGAGCTATGAGGTCATAGATACTTCTGTTATGGCAAAATTGTGAGAGTCACTCACAGAGGCCAAGCATGGGTTCAATAAATCTTTATTGCCGGCAGCTAATGATAGCAGAGATATTGATGACCAGTCTTTTTTCTCAGGGGTTTTCATACATTACAAGTTCCCCACAAGTTCCCACCCCCCATAACCATAGAAACAACATTACACCACATCATCTTTTTAGAATTTCACAGGAACATCACTAGATTTATCACAAGACCCTCTCCAAACATCTGGTCTGTTTGTCACCCAGGAACTGGTCAACAGCCAGGCTGACCATTGTTTGCTGTAACTGTTTGTCCCTCCTTTTATGGGTTTTATGGTTAACTGGGAGGGGGGTCTAAGGAGTGAGCTCATCTACAGGTTATTACCTTAATATCTAACAGGGTTGGGGAGTTCATCTAGGGGTTAAGACAAAATGGAGCCTAAAAAGAAAATGGGATCACTTTAGCCATGTCACTTCCACCCAGATTTTCAAAGAAGGCCTAGCAGATCAGAAAAAAATGTGTGAAGGGGTCACAGTCCCTGCAAGAAGCCCTTGAGAGGGCAGTGTATAAAGTTATGAGAGTGAACCTGAAGGTTCACTGGAGACCCCTGAAAGTTAGACATGCAAGTACTGTGGAATGTCTGCTGAGGAAAGCTTCAGGCAGTGAGTGCAGCCAGTCCAAGTGGGAGGCCATCTGGGCTGTGACCTGCAGGGACTTAGAGGTAGGGCTACTCAAGATCCTTGAAGTTCGCATTTAGTCACAACCTGCCCTGAGTGTAGAACATGGAGCCACAGGTTTTAGTATTTTCCCTGCTGGGTTTCAGTCTTTCACTGGTACAATTTCTGTCCATTTCCCTATTACTTCTTTTTGGAATGGAATATTTACCATGTGCTATCATATTTTTTACATGTTTAACTTTCTTTTAATTTTTACTGGGGCCCACAACTAAAAGTTTGCCTTGTGTCTCAGAGATGAATTTGGACTTGGACTTTTCAGCAGTGCTAGAACTGTTAAGACTTTGGTGACTCAGAGATGGATTAAATCCATTTTGCATAGTGAAATGGACATTAGCCTTTTTGAGGCCAGTGGTGGAATGCTAACGTTTAGATCTAAAATGTCTCCCAAAGTCTTATGTTCAGAGGTGGGACCTAGTCAGAAAGAGTGGGCTACTTGTGGCATGTTCTGGAAGATGCATTCTTCCCACTGGCTCCTCCTTTTCTCTTTTTTTCCTGGTTGCCAGGTAGTGAGCAGCTTTCCTCTGCTATACCACTCTGCCATGTTATTTATGCCTTGGAGTCAGCTGACTATGGACTAAGTCCATTGAAACTGTGAGCCAAAATAAGTCTCTCCTCTTTTAGTTTGCTGGTGTTAGGTATTTTGTCCCAGAGATAGGAAAGTGACAAGACATAAGTTAATGAGCTATTGAAATAATCCAATTAAGCATGCTGTTAACTTGATAACAATGAAGAGGAAGGAGGAGGATTCAGATTATGCATATAGTTTTAATATATAACTTAATGGATTTCTGTAGAGAATATGGTACAAGGAAAAAGTGATAAAATATAATTCCAAGTATTCTACCATGTATAATTGGAAGGATTGAATTAACTGGTACAGGGCAAACTGAGAACAAATTTTGGGTGAAGGGAAAATAGCATTAAGTTTGGGGCTCCTTCTAAAATGCATTAACCATGGCCAGTGATATAGCTCAGCGGCACAAGTGCCTGCCTGGCAAGCGCGAGGTCCTGAGTTCGGTTCCCAGTACCCACATAAAAAAATAAATAAATAAAAATAAAATAAAATGCATTAACCATGTCACTTTACAGCTAAAATATTTCTTTGGTTCTAAGATAATATTCAAGTTCCTTACAATAGTATAAAACTATCATTACTGTAAGAAATACACTGAAATATATTCTACTCCATAGAATGAAGAAAAGAGGTAAGTTTTTCTACAAAATTTATTTCACAATCCACTAATGGGCTATGAGAGGTTTATTTGGCTCATGTTTTCAGAGGGTTCGGTCCACGTTTGGCTGGCTTTGAGGTAGAAACATCACAGCAGAAGGATGTGATGAAGCAAAACTGCTTATGTCATGAGGCCTGGGAAACAAAGCAGGGGAATGGTGCCAGAGATGCTGGGGCCAGGCCCATGTCTTAGGTATTTTTCTTGTTGCTGAGACAAAATATCCAGCACCCAAAGTTAAATTTGGAATTGTTTGTTTAGAGGTTTATTGTAGAGGTTTATTGTTTATTGTAGAGGTTTCAGTCCATAATCAGCTCCAAGGCAGAGTGGCATGATAGAAGGGCATCACAGAGGAGAAACAGTTCATGGCAGGCAGAAGGTACCGAAGAAAGCAAGAGAGAAGACAAGCCTCTTTCTGTCCCTTACATTGTATCCAGTCAACTGACATTAGGGTGGTGCCAAACCAATCAGTGGACTGATTTAGTAATCACCCACCCTTAATCCTAGCACCCTTAATCCTAGCATTGCACCATGAATCAATCACACATTCTAGATTCAGCCACCTCTGAAAAAGCCCCACTTATGACTATATGAGGCTTTGGGGAGACATCTAGACACATGCTATGACAGTCCAGATATATTACACAAAGTCACACCTACATGACCCACCCAGACACATTCAGAAGTATGCTTTACTAATTGCTTGGGTCACATTCAAGTCAGTGAACTTGATAATACAGTTTATCTGTTACATATGTAGTATAGCATTCTCACTTTCACATAGACCTGTAGTTGGACTGAATACAGGATGATGGAGAGATGTCTGTCTGGATTTAAGCATTAACTATGGGAATTCTCAAATTAGAAAACTGCAGCATTGCCTTTTTGCATTATGCACCTGAATTGTTTCTTCTCTATGTTATGCTCCAAATGGCATTTTTTTTGCCCTACCCAAGACCCTTGAAAAAAGTTTGTTTTTATTTTGCTTTAATTTGCTTTGTTTTGTTTTGCAACCTGCTAACAGTATTCAAGTAGTATTTTGACACCATTCTGGACTGAAGTGACATAGTTTTTGAAGGAGCAGCAAAAATCTTAATTTGCTTGTCTTTTAAGGAAAAAGTCTTTGAAATTTATTCAGAGCAGGAGCCAGTCAATGGGGAAAGAATTTATACTGCAATCCCAAAAAGAGCAGAACATGAATTGAATTAATACTTCTTCAGGATATGGAACCCTCTTCTTGTGAATAAACTCTTTTGAGATCATTTGGAAGTTGGAATCATTTTTCTCTTTTATTAGTTTTTCTGATGCGTTGCTTTGAGTATTTGGTTTTATACTGGCAGTGAGTGATGACCAACAAAGCAGCCTAACTATGTAATACCATCTTCCTTGGTAGATTATATTCAGCAGACTTTTTCTAGTACGGATAGCTGCAGGAACCTGATCACACATGTCACATCATTTAGTTCAGTCATGTAATAATTTCTTTTCAACAACATACAGGTTCATAAAATCTTTTATGTATGTGTTACCTATGTCTATGGTCCCTTGTGAAATGGAAGTTGAAAAGTGCAACCCATTCTAAGTGTGTACCTGCATAGAACTATGATATTAATTGACTAATCCACCAAAATAAGGAGTAAAATAATTCAAAATTAATCAAAACGAGAGGTAGACTACACTTACCCAGGGTTTGATAAAGTCTGGAGAGATTGAAATAAAAACCACTTTGATTTGTTTGATTTAATCAGTCATGTAGGTCAAAGTTTGCCCTTTGTTCTCTTTAATCAAGTTTTATTATGCATCATCACTTAACTAGTCTATATATCTCCTTCCTAGCATAGACCATTCAAACTATTTATTTGCCTGGTTTTGACTGCTTTGACCAGCTGGGAAAGATTTTAGCTATTTAAAAAAGACTGAGATGAATAGTTGATTGAAATGACTAGCTTGCCTGAACTACTCTTGTTGCACTACACCAGTTCACCAATTTAAATGAGTCAATTAAATTGATCAGTCACTTCTAAGTTAAAATGAATATGGTAGCTAGAAAAACCTGAAAAAAAATGTTTTCATTGAATTCTTCCAGCTACTGAGTCATATCCTTTATGGATAAAAGAGTGAACTGTCTGTATTAGCCACAGTTCTCCAGAGAAACAGAAACAGAATGACATAAGTTTAGATCTAGCTGCATGTGTGTGTATATCTGTATTTATATCTGTTCTTTAATTATGCATACATAGGAAAGAATGAGAGGGAGAGAGAGAGAGAGAATGAACTAAGGTTTGCAGTCAGCAAGCTGGAGACTCTGGAAACCCAATTATGTTCCTCCCATTAGAGTCCAAAACACTGAGAACTAATAGAACCAATGGTGTAAGTTCCAATCTAAAAACTGGCATGCTCAAAACCAAACAAGAACCAATCTTTTAATCTGAGTGCAAAGACTAGAAGAGATGAACATCTTAGTTCACAATGTCAGGGAGCAGATGTTTCCTTTCAAAGAACCTTTTTATTTTATTCAGGTTTTCAATTAATTGGATAAGAGTAACCCACATTAAAGGGTGCAATCTACTTTATGCAGTCTACCCATTGAAATGTTAATCTTAGCTAGAAACACACTCACAAATACACCCAGAATAGTGCCATACCAAAAGTCTGGCCACTCCATGGCTGAGTCAAGTTGAAGCATAATATTAACCATCACACTCTCCCTGATTGGTTTTTTCTACAGATTACAGCAGCTTCATGATATTATCTTCTTTTGTGTACATGGTATGAGCTGGCTTCATTTATAGCTAGAGTCTGTAGTAGCCTCAATGCTGTGGCACAATTGAGTACCAGAATAGCCCCTCAAACTAAAGATATTACTCAAATCTAAGTCATGAGAGTTCCTAAAATTGCACCTTGAGAGTTACTCTTCTGAGGTAAAGTAATGTGGGTGACATGCACTAAAAGGCTAGTATCCATGTAAAGCAAACACACCAAGTTCTCATCAGCACTGACATAAATTAGTTTGTGTAAGTTTTCCGATAATTTGAAAGTCTCTTTGTAAATATGAAACGAGAAAGGAAAGCTCTAGGTTGGGAGTATATCCACAAGGTGTGTGTGTGTGTGTACCTGCACTTGTGCTTAGGGGATATATTAGGGCTAACTATGGACACTTACCAACAGGAAGGTTATACTTGAAATTCAGAAATGCACCCAAGGGCAAGGGACCATGAAAAATCAATTCAGCAGCTGCTAGATGACTCAAAGATAAACAACTTAAGAATAATTGGAATAAATGAAAAAGCAGGAGATAGCATCAACGACATTAAAACCTTGTTAAAGACATAATCAGGGAGAACTTTCCTGGAAGAGAAAAGGAATTTGACACCCCTATAAGTGAAGCTTTTAGAACACCAACTAGACATGATCAAAAAAAAAACTTCAGCCAGACATATTATAGTCAAGATCCCAGAAATTCAACAGAAGGGCAGAATCTTAAAAGCTGTTAGGGAGAAGAGACAAATCACCTATGAAGGAAAACCCATCAGAATCACAGCTGACTTTTCAGCACAAACCCTCAATTCAAGAAGAGCTTGGAATGATGTATTGCAAGCTCTAAAGGAAAATAATTTTCAGCCCAGATTGATGTACCCTGCAAAACTATCTTTCAAAATTGATGGAGAAATAAAATACTTTCATGACAAAGAACATCTGAGAAAATTTATGACCACCAAACCAGCACTCCAAAACGTTCTGAAGGACATTCTAGAAAGAGATAGGAACCCCAACAGAAGGAATCCATCAGGCAGGGCAAATAATTAAATAGCCGGAAAGCGGAAAAACAAAGAGTGGGAACCAACAACAGGAAATTATCATGACAAGTCAATACATATCAGTTTTAACCATCAATGTTAATGGTCTCAATTCACCAATCAAAAGGCACAGACTGGCAAAATGGATCAAGAAGCAAGATCCAACAATATGCTGTATACAAGAAACACATTTAATTCAGAAAGAAATTCATAGACTGAAAGTCAAAGGATGGAAAACAATACTCCATGCCACAGGAACCCAGAAAAAAGCAGGGGTAGCTATTCTTTTCGCAGACAAAGTGAACTTCAAGACAAGAAGGATTCAGACAGATAAAGACGGTCATTACATCCTTGTAAAGGGAACAATCCAAGAGGAAGAGATAACGATCATAAATATATATGCGTCAAATACCAATGCACCCAGCTATATAAAACAAGTACTAAAGGACATGAAAAATCAAATAAGCACTAATACAATTATATTGGGAGATCTCAATATTCCACTGTCACAAAAAGATAGATCAACTGGACAGAAAATCAATAATGAAATAGTAGAACTGAACCAAACTTTTGAACAAATGGACTTAGTAGATGTCTACAGAGTGTTCCATCCCGCAACATCAGAATACACATTTTTCTCAGCTGCACATGGGACGTTCTCCAAAATAGACCACATACTAGCTCATAAAACCTGCTTAAGTAAATGCAAAGGAATTGAAATTATCCCATGCATATTATCAGACCATAGTGCAATGAAACTGGAAATCAATGGCAAAAGAAATTACAAAAACTCCCTAAACACATGGAAATTAAACAGCATCCTTCTGAACAACCAATGGGTCACAGATGAAATTAAAGAAGAAATTAGTCACTTTCTACAACTGAATGATAATGACAGTACAACATACCGGAACTTATGGGATACAATGAAAGCAGTCCTAAGAGGGAAATTTATAGCATTAAATACTTATATCAGGAAAATAGAGCAAGCACAAATAAACAACTTAAGGGTGAACCTCGAGCTTCTAGAAAAAGAAGAGCAGGTTAAGCCAAAAGCCCGTACAAGGGAGGAAATTATAAAGATCAGAGCAGAAATTAACGTATTGGAGACTAAAAAAACAATACAAAGAATCAATGAAGCAAAAAGTTGGTTCTTTGAAAGAATAAATAAGATTGACAAACCCTTATCCAACCTTATTAAAAAAAGAAAAGAAAAGACTCAAATCCATGCAATTGAAAATGAAAAGGGTGATATCACGACGGACCCTGCAGAAATCCAGAAGATCATCTATACCTATTTTGAAAATTTATATTCTACTAAGATGGAAAATGCAGAAGCAATGGACAGATTCCTAGATTCGTATGAATTACCAAAGCTAAATCAAGAAGATTTAAAAATCCTAAATAAAACAATATCAACCAATGAAATTGAAGATGTAATTAAAAACCTCCCAACAAAGAAAAGTCCAGGCCCTGATGGATTCACTGCCGAATTCTACAACAAATTTAGAGAAGACCTAACGCCACTACTTCTCAAACTTTTCAATGAAATTGAAAGGGAAGCAATACTCCCAAATTCATTCCTGGAAGCAAGCATTACCCTGATACCAAAACCAGAGAAGGACCCAACTAAGAAAGAGAACTACAGGCCAATCTCCCTAATGAACATAGATGCAAAAATCCTTAATAAGATACTGGCAAACAGAATCCAACAAATCATCAAGAAGATTATACACCATGACCAAGTTGGATTCATCCCAGGGATGCAGGGATGGTTCAACATACGTAAATCAATAAATGTAATACACCATATTAACAGAACCAAAGACAAAAATCACATGATCATCTCAATAGATGCAGAAAAAGCTTTTGACAAAGTCCAGCACCTTTTCATGATAAAAACCCTACAGAAAATTGGAATAGAGGGTCTTTATCTCAACCTGGTAAAAGCTATCTATGACAAACCAACAGCCAATATTATACTAAATGGCCAAAAACTGAAAGCCTTCCCTCTAAAATCAGGAACAAGACAAGGATGTCCACTGTCCCCACTCTTATTCAACATAGTTCTGGAAACTTTAGCCAGAGCGATTAGACAAGAGAAAGAAATAAAAGGAATAATGATTGGAAAGGAAGAAGTTAAATTATCATTATTTGCAGATGACATGATACTCTACACAGAAGACCCCAAAAACTCCACTAAAAAACTGCTAGATTTAATAAGCAAATTCAGTAGTGTAGCTGGATACAAAGTCAATACTCAAAAGTCAAAACCTTCCTGTACACAAATAACAAACTTACTGAAAGAGAAATTAGGGAAACAATACCTTTCACAATAACATCCAAAAAAATGAAATACCTAGGAATCAACCTCACGAAGGATGTAAAAGACCTCTATACTGAAAACTACAGTACTCTGAAAAAGGAGATTGAAGAGGATATCAGAAAATGGAAAGATATCCCTTGCTCCTGGATAGGAAGAACCAATATAGTGAAAATGGCCATACTTCCAAAATTGTTATACAGATTTAATGCAATTCCAATCAAAATTCCAACAGCATATCTCACAGAATTAGAGAAAACAATCCTAAAATTCATTTGGAATCAGAAGAGACCTAGAATAGCAAAGGCAATTCTGGGCAACAAAGGCAAGGCAGGGGGCATCACTATCCCCGACTTGAAATTATACTATAAAGCTACTGTGATAAAAACAGTGAGGTACTGGCAAAAAAACAGACCTGAAGATCAATGGAACAGATTAGAAGATGCTGAAACAACCCCAGACATACTAAGCCACCTTATCTTTGACAAAGGTGCCAAACACATTCGCTGGAAGAAAGATAGCCTCTTTAATAAATGGTGCTGGAAAAACTGGCTCTACACATGCCGAAGATTAAAACTAGACCCATATCTTTCACCATGCACTAAACTAAATTCAAAATGGATCAGAGATCTAAATATTAAACAGAAACATTAAATCTGCTGGAAGGTAGGATAGGTAAAACCCTTGGAGACATTGGTGTAGGCAAAGACTTTATGAATAAAAACTCAACCGCATGGGAACTATCCCAAAGAATCAATAACTGGGATCTCATCTTATTAAAAAGCTTTTGCACAGCAAGAGAAACCACCAACAGAGTGAAGAGACAACCCACAATGTGGGAAAAAATGTTTGCCAGCTGTTCCTCAGACAAAGGATTACTATCGAGAACATATAAAGAACTCAAAAAAATCAGACCTCCCAAATTTAAAGACCCACTCCAAAAATGGGCATCTGAGATGAATGCACATTTCTCAGATGAAGAAATATTAATGGCAAACAAATATACAAAAAAATGTGCAACATCACTAGTCATTCGAGAGATGCAAATTAAAACAACACTGAGATACCATCTCACCCCAGAAAGAATGGCTACTATTAAGAAATCAACTAATAACAAATGCTGGAGGGGCTGTGGGGAAAAAGGAACCCTTCTTCACTGTTGGTGGGAGTGTCGACTGGTACAGCCACTGTGGAAGTCAGTGTGGAGATTCCTCAGAAAACTAGGGTTGGAGGTCCCATTTGACCCAGCTATTCCCCTTCTGGGCATCTTCCCAGAAGAATTAAAAACATCGTACCACAGCGATATATGTGCACCCATGTTTATAGCAGCACAATTTGTAATAGCCAGATGTTGGAAACAACCCAAATGCCCATCAACTGAGGAATGGATAAGAAAGATGTGGTATTTTTATACAATGGAGTACTATTCAGCCATAAAGAAGGATAAACTGGAGACTTTTATAGGTAAATGGATGCAACTCGAGAAAATACTCATAAGTGAAATAAACCGGAAGCACATGTGTAAGCATCGTATTATCTCTCTAGTATGAGAAACTGAAAGAGTAAATAAGATCCAAAATGTACAATAGATATGGTGAATCAAAAAGAAACTGGTAAAAAGGAAAGAGAGACTGGAATAGGGAAAAGAAAGAAGGGAAAGGAAAAAAAATTGTATATATATATATAAGATGGTTAAGATAGATACACTACCATTTTTACTTAGTTCATTGAAGAGTAAGGTTTGTGCCAATAATGTTTGGACAATTGAATGCTAATGTCTGGTGTCCTGAATAACTAACTTAAAGATAGTAATACGTAATGTATTAACCATTGTTACCCCCCTATTATGTTGTTTTGAAAATTTGTTCTTCTTTTGATTTGTTTTGTTTTTTCTTCTCTTTAAAATAAAAAAAAAAAAGAAAAAGAAATTCACCCAAGGGATAAGTAAGGAGAAATCAAAGACATGTACTATTTTATCCTTTTTTTCTCTCTTCTTTATTATATGATGAAGTAGATCAAAAATGACCAAGGAATTGAGTGAGTAACAATTTGTGTAATTTGTTGAAAGGTAAAGATTGAGAAACATTACTTTCCTATACAGGAGCTCCAATGCAGTGCATCTGGCCACTCACATGCGAATCAAATTCATTCTTACAGAGTCTATATCTTCCAGCGTTCTGTCACCTCATTCATCTTCTGTCCATGGCTAGAGATCTACCTAAGGTTCAATTATGTTTGAGAATTTTACATTTGTAAACATTTCAGCATTTGTGCACAAAAAGCAGAAGAATCCCTATGGTGAACACAGACTGAATCCTAGTTTTGGAAATCTCATTGATAATGAGAGGGGCACACAGAGAAATCACCCAATGCTTCCCAAACCATGGAACATTAAGGAAGCAGGAGGAGGTTGTTTCACTGGATATATTTTCTGTTCTCTTAATTAATCATTGTCTAAACAGCCAGCATTGTACAAGACCCTGCAAGTCTTACCAAGAAGACCTACCACAAGTATAAATTAATTCTTCGTTCTGCCTCTTTACTGGCCAACTGAGAATGGTTTGTGGGTGCTCAAGTGATATTAATTATCTACAACAAAGGGGAGGATGCTCCTAAATGAACCAGAGAGGTAGAATTTGGCCTAATATATTACGCAGAATGAATTCCCAATGAGCACTAATAGTCTTTATAACTGCAGCAGAAGAGGCTGGGTAGGTAAATACAGCAATTAGTTTGTGCTCAGTGGGAGGGAGCCCAGTGAGCAGAATGGAAAGTACTTATATATTTTTTATTCAAAAACAATTAAGAAGGGCCGGTGAGATGGCTCAGCGGCGTAAGCGCCTGCCTTGCAAGAGCGAGGGCCCGAGTTCGACTCCCGGAACCCACATACGAAAAAGGGGCCGGTGATATCGCTCAGAGGCACGGGTGCCTGTTGGCGCACGAGGTCCTGAGGTCGACCCCCCCGGTACCCACAAAAAAAAAAAAACAATTAAGAAGATTAGCAAAAATTAGAACAGTGAGCGCCACATTCTGCGAATTAACTTCAAAATCATTTCAGACACCACAGACAGACTGTGACAAAATATTTTGGTAACACCTGTGTCTATCTATTGATCCCATGAAGAGCAAAAATTAATCAATAAGATCAGTATTATATGTTGGCAAAACCCTTTGCACAAGACTCTCCTTTCATTGAGTTAGGGTCAGTGCCTGGTACGTGATTACTCTGTAGAAGAGAAAATATTTCCATTAAAGTAGCCACCACCTGTTTCCATTCTTTTGCTATTGAGAAAGAAAAAATTAGCCTTGATACCCAGGAATGGATATGACACTAGGCTTTGGTGTTAGAATTAACCTAGCACTCAGAATTCACCTAACACTCAGCTATGTTGTTTTCTTGTTGTATGTAAACAATCTCACAGAACTGCAGTATCAGACAAGGTCACTCTGAGACCACAATAAAGTGAGAAAAATCAGGTGTCATGGCTTGGATCTAGAATGACCCCCAATATTCATATGTTGAAGGCTTGATTGCCAGTATAACAATTTTCAGATGTGGAGATTTGCCATTTTTTGGCAAATGACTGGATTATGAGGGCTCTGACCTCATTGACCTCATCAATAAATTAATCCATTGGTGGGTTCATAATTTGATGGGCTATTGGGAGGTGATGAAACTTATAAGATGGGATCTAGTGATAAGAGTGGATCTTTGTGGGTGTGGCCTGCGAGATTATATCTTGTCCTTAAGCCCTTCCTCTCTCACTGTCTTCTCTTGCCTCTCTCTGTCACTCTCTCCTATTTCTCTACCTCACACACACAGAGGTACACACATACACACACACACACACACACACACTGTTTCTGCTTCCTTCCTGCCATGAACTGAGCAGCTGTGGTCCACAATGGACTCCTGCCATGATATTCTGCCTCCCCACAGACCCAGAAACAATACACGCAAGTGACCATGAATTGAAATCTCTGAAATCATGAGCCAAAATAAATTTTTCTTGTTTTTTTTTTTTGTGGGTACTGGGGGTTGACCTCAGGACCTTGCACACCAGCAGGCACCTGTGCTGCTGAGCGATATCACTGGCCCTTTTTTCGTATGTGGGTTCCAGGAGTCAAACTCGGGCCCTCAAGCTTGCCAGGCAGGCGCTTATGTCGTTGAGCCATCTCACCAGCCCAAATTTTTCTTTTAAATAATTCTTCTTTGGTATTTTATCACTGCAATGGAAAGTTGACCAATACATAAGTCCACTTCCAAGAGCAAACAAAAATATGAATATTTCCCAAATATCTCCCCCTCACTCTGTTGGGCAATATGATAATCAATATGATCACTGCTTCTTTACCAATTATAGCTTTAGTCTCACTTTAGTATGCCCTGTATCTAGACAATAGTTATTGAGACACCCAACTGTAGAATTGTCCTCACTTCCTGACAGCACCCAAATGCAGAGAAAATCAATGCCTCCTTGGAACAAATACTTAAATCCTCTAGAGTCCTTTCTACAAGACATCCAACTGTTCCCTGTGATTTGCGTTCACCTTCATTGCAATGAGTATTAAACCCAACTTATTCTGCTACAGATGTATTCTTAGTGGTCTTTGGCTAAAGGATATGACATTGCTTTGAAAGAAGAAAGGAAATTTGAGGAACAAAGATTGCTAAAGTGGCTAAAGGAACAAACTCTTATCCCCCTGTCATTTGTTCTTCTCCCTATGTAATTTTTAATCAGTAAGAATCTATACAAGGGGCCGGTGAGATGGCTCAGCAGTGTAAGCACCTGCCTGGCAAGCGTGAGGGCCCGAGTTTGACTTCCGGAACCCACATATGAAAAATGGGCCGGTGATATCACTCAGTGGCACAGGCGCCTGCTGGCGTGTGAGCTCCTGAGGTTGACCCCTGGTACCCACAAAAAAAAAAAAAAAGAATCTATACAAAATTTAAAGGAGCCCCAAAGTACAATAAATCCTTTCGGTATTCTTGGAGATTCCCAACAGATAAGGCTTTTCAGCAAATTTTATCATTGTAAGTATACAGACTGTATATATCAGTGTCTACTTTCTAGAGGCCTTTGCCTACTTCAGCTGTTCTACTAATGCCAGTTACTCAACTATATACAGCAAGTCTATTCCAATAAATATCTTTTCAGACAGAGTTTTAAATTTATGGATTATCTATTGGTGTGATATATCAAAGAAAGAGATTTCTCTCATTTTATTTTTTCTTTTTGTGGTACTAAGGATTAAACCCAGAGCCTTTGCATGAAACTATATCCCCAGCCCTTTTCAATTTTATTTTTAATTTTGAGAAAAGGTCCTGCTAAGTTCCTAAGTTGCCTAGACTGGGTTTGAACTACTTGCAGTCCTCCTGCCTCAGCCTCACAGAGTGTTGTTATTCAAGCATGTGACACCATGCCTGGTGGTTAGCTTCCCTTAATCATTCTATTTTTATTGATGCCCTACTGTTTACAATTTTAGATTGTGGTGATACAATGAAAAAACAGAACAAATCTGTCCTTTTTGAGTTTACATTCTACTAGAAGAAATATAAACATACTGGCAAACAAATTAACAGTTCGAGTACCACCTCCCTATTTTTCTTGACAACCCATTCCAATTCATCTCTCTTTCCTCCCACATTCTGTATTCATACCTATTCTTTCACAAAATTTTTGTGTTTAATTACACATTGTTTTGTAGCAGAATTTTTAAAGGCACAAAATATACTTTTTTGTAAAATGAGAATAACAGACAAGAACATTATACAAAGCTGCTATTTTCAGTATAATATAGAAGGAGGGCATACAATAAGTCCCCAACTTACAAGCAAGTTCCGTTTTAGGAGAACGTTCCTAAGTCGGATTAGTTTGTAAATCCCACAAAGTGAGTCTTATACACCTTTGACACAAATATACGATGTATATTGCTTTGTGCCTCCTAGTAGTCCTCTTCACATTGCCACTGCTTTTTCTCTTGCTTCCGGACACCCTGGGCTCTGATTGAGCACTGTGCTACTGTACACTATTGCACTATACAGTAAGCACACGGTAGCACAACTGTGACAATGTCCGGCAGACACGTGAGCTAGTTCCATGATTTGTTTGCATCTACAAATGTTCATGTTGTGAGGTCTCTTTGGATCTGTGAAAGTTTGTAATTTGAATGTTTGTAAGTTGGGGACTTACTGTATACATGTGATGTATGTCTAAAGGAGAACTTGGTGGTTGCTCCAGGAAAGCAGATTTCGGCACTACATAAGCAACTACATTCTTAAATCAGCTGTCTAAATAGCTAGTGGGTAATTTTAAGAACTAGTAAGATCTATATTGCTATGGGTATTCAAGCAAATACTAGGCAGCCTCTTCACTGGCATAGAATAGAAATATTTAAGCATCAGAATGCAGGTTGAATTATATGCTTTATAATGGTCTTACAGGTTCTAAAAATCAATGATATTTTTGCAGTGTTTTGTATTTTATTTATGTTTATAAGGCACTCCCCTACCCCATTACAGTAGAAGCTAATTGTAGCAAGAATCCTGTCTTTCTTAGTATTGTACCCCTAGCATTCCTACTTTGTATAACACAGTTCTGGGACTGCAGTGAGAGCACAATAATTATTCCCTCACTTTAATATTCCCATTAGAAGAAAGCTACTGGTAACTGGGCCACCACCCTCTAGGATTTCCAGCAGTAGTGAGCAAGATCTGCATTGAAAATATAGTGTTAAGGTCATTATACCACATGCATTTTTTCTCTTAAGGTTATATTTTTAGGGACCTAGTGTTCCATGATAATAGGCCATGTATGTTTTCTCGTTCATTCATTGCCATATTCATACGAGTAGCCAAATCTCCAAGTGTCCTGACCTTATGTACCAACTATAACCATGACCCTGACAGTAATCAGCCTCATACATTTCTACACTTTTTTTTCTCCATGTCATATTCATACTTTGTCATGTTCCCTCTTTATTCCACTGGAACTAATACAGAAGCATGCATGCGTGGTAGTCAGATTGATATTAACCCCAAGTTCTATCAGGCTGTAGAGAAACTAGGCTAGGTCTTTCTGTGGGCTAAGCAAGCAAGCATCTACCTACATAGTTGATTGATGAAGTGCCCATTAGTTAGCATCTTAAGGCTAACACCAGAGAAAAACCATAGTCCATGAACAAAGCTTGTGATTCATGATTCCCTCCTTTTAACTTTATTGTTATTACCTCACAGGAGACCACTGTAGTAAGCTCATTAAGCACTGAAATTCCATTTGAGGAAGCAAACTGAAGAGTCAGTTATGAAGGGAAACCTAAGCTTGCCTGAGAAACAAGTTATGATTAACTGAATGCAAACTTGCAGAGAAACACAACAGGAACAATGCAATTAAACACAGCCATATTCCTTTCCTTCTGCCTCAGAGCACCAGCTACAATTGCTCTCCTTCCCTTTAATTTATTGACCTGTAATAAAATGTTGTTGGATGGCCATAATGGGAATTTTCCGAGTTGAAGGACTGTATTGTGTCTGGGTGTGCAGATGGTAATCATCTTTATTTATCTATGACCCTAAAGTCACACCTACCTCAAGATAACAACCAGACTATTAGCTTCTGTTCTGTCTTAAAATCTCAATAGCAATAAAGAAAGCATTCCAATACTTGATCAGTCCTCGAAATGATGCTTTCACATTGTGTTTTTTCTAGCCTCATATTTTATTAGGGTTGATATTGTCTGGGAGTTCAATCCTTCAGTTGAATGAGCTAAGGCAAGGTTTTTCCTGTTTTTAATTTGGCTTGTTGAGAGTGATTCAAGCAATTCAATTGAAGTTGAGTAGCTTCAGATATTTTGTTAAAGGATATTTCTTCAAATACCAGAGGCTATGTTTACATGTACAAATCAAGCTGACCAAAATCAGAACACTTACAGGTTGAATTCAACTAACTGAAGGCAATGAGTGGAAAGGGATAGAAATAGTTTTAATATATGCCAAAAATCCAATAGGAATGAATTTTTGATCCCATTGAATACCTTGTTCATTACCACAGAGGTAATGCTAATGTCTGCATTATCTCCTTCTTTTCAAGGGAAAAAAGCAGAAATAAATGAATGGGAGTGATCCTAATATACCATCATTCACAATGGTAGACATAGGAGAGGGACTCACAAATAATTGCTGATTAAATCTTGCAGACCACCTCTTCTAAACAGTAGCCTAATCCTTTTTATCCCCACCAACTCCCACCCTACCAGCTTTTGGGGGAAGACTTAGTAATATTTCCAGGAATAGAGCTGAAGTAAAATAAACTTTAGATATTTTGTTTTGTTTGTCTAGAAACATTTCACTATCACTACCTGAATTCTATCATATAGTACATATGAAATATGGCTGTAGATTTTTGTTAGTGTGTCTATTAGACACCATGGAGAAGCAAATAAGAAGAACAAGAATTTTCCTTGAAGATAAAAAAAAAACACCATAGAACACAATACCAATATTTCATGTCGGTAGAGTCATAATTTATTGGGTCTTTAATAATGTAACTTTTGCAGAATGAAGGAAGGTCAGACTTCTATCCCTAAATCACCTTTATGATAATGGTAGTTTTTGTTCTTCCCCACTACTGGGAGATCAATACTCACCATCCAGAGGTCAATGTTTTCATTATTTAGTACTTGGGTATGATTTAGATGCCTTTTTCCCTATTATTATCCAGTGCTTTCTCCCAGGTATTTCTCAAAACTTCAAGCAATGTGATGGTGGAATAAAAGATATTTGGAGTGAACTTCTTCAGTTTTTCCCTCATTGCTTCTTATATGAAAAACAGGTATAGCTGGTATGCTGTGTATGTGCACAGGAACTATGATGAATGAAGCTTAAATGCACTAAAAGCAGAAGATTAAAAATAAAACCACTGCACTGACCTCTGTACTCATAAGTAACTTAAAGAAAAGTAAAAGTTGGACTCAAAGGTATGTGAATACTGTTAAGAGGCATCTATAAACTAGGGTGTCATGCAATAGTAGACAGCTTACACTCACTTTGGACTGAATAAGTAAATCCGTATTTAAGATGTCACATATGTCTGCTGTCTTCTTCATTTATCAGACCTTGAAACTAATCTAAATGAAACAATTCAGTCAATGACTTCATTAATTTATCAGTAGTTCTCAAAACTGTGGATAAGTACCACCTGGTAGGTATGTTTAAATTTTTTATTTCCAGGTTTTGTTCTCAGATACTATGAATTCACTAATCTGGGAGAAAGCACGTAAACTCACATGTTTAATGCAGTCTTTTGAGCTCAATGTAGCTCATCAGTAGGTTACTCTTTGAAAAACACCAGCAAGCATAGTAGGTATATGTACTCTACAGAGGTTACTGACCTATCAGTGACACAAGAAATTTTTCACTTGTATGTTAATATGTAGGATCCCCTTGGAGTACTACAGCAGTCATTATGCCAAATACAGAAAATGCTTTCCATTTGACAGTAGATTTGAGGGGGAAAGTAGCACTGGGCGTCCTAGAAGTCAAACTACAAGTCTTCTAATGTGTTGCTTCGAACTTCTATTCTTTCCCATGGATTACATGCTTTCTGAAGGCGTGATCATATCTAAGAAGTTTCCAAAGACAATGCTTCATATTGTGCTCACTAGGCAAATAATGGTAGTATGTTAGAACTGCAGAAGTACTGTATTAATCACTTTCCCATTGTTGGTACAAAATACCCGATACCCACAATTTAAAGAGGTTTATTTTGGCTCGTTTCAGAGGAATTAGTCCATGGTTGATAGGCTCCAAGGCAGAAACAGCATAGCAGAGGGGAGTGGTAGAGGAAAGGTGGTCAAACCATGGCCACCAGGAAGCAGAGAGAGAGAAGGGAGGAGATGGGGGCGAGAATACCCCCTTCCAAGTCATACCCCCAGGGACCCACCTCCAACCAGGCCCAACTCCTAACAGAACATTCAGCCAGAAACTCAGCAATGGATTAATCCACTGATAAGTGTAGTGTTCCTGGGATCCAATCAACTTCCAAAACCCTCACCTTGAATACCATGAGACTTTTGGGAGACATAAGGATCATGAAGTGTAATTTGTTTTACCTCTATCCTCACTCTCCATTGAGCTACTCCCTGGGTGACCTTCACTTTTGTCAAAGAATCTGTTCTCTTTTGTTTCCTTTTTATACTTTCGTTTTTTGATCATTGCCTTGATAACTTCCCTAGTCCTAGACACTTTCCACTGCGGCTTTGCAGTAGCATGATTCAGCAAATGTTGAGAAAATTTTGATTTCTGATATCTGATTTAGAAATCACTGCTCTCCTACCCCTTTGCCTATTCCTCTAGTTGATCTGGTGTGATATTCTACCATAATTTTTTTAAATTAATGCCTTTTAGAAAGTCCATTATGATTAAATTCCCTTTCCAGATAAATGACAGAAAGTCAAGGTCCTCAATCCCCACAAAGAATAGAGTGTCAAGGAGCAAGGAAAGCTACTCCTCCATCCTTAATTGCTTGATCTTGTCTGCAGCATCTGTAGATATTCTCGTGACATCTCATTAAGGAGACACATGGGATATCATAAGAGTATCTATAGAAGTACTCCGAACACTATAGACCATCTATAGAGTGCTCTGAACACTATTGGTCCGGGCTATAAAATCAGCACTACCTTGAGTACATATCCTCTCTATAAAGACTAATAAATTTTTGAAGCTCTGAGGAAAAGATGGCGGATGAGTAAGAAGCAGGCAGCGAAACTCTCTCTAAAAGTTACCATTGGAACATGGGAATATAGCGACCGGGAAAGCGCAGGGTGGGGGGAGATGCCTCCCCAGAACCCAGAAAAGTTCTGAAGTGCAATCTGGGACCCCCGGCACCAGTGAAGTGTACTTTCCAACAAAGAAGAAGGAGCAGACCGTGCGCGTGCACCTTCTACCATCCCAGGAATCGCAGCACGACAGAAGCTCAATTCTAAGGACACACGGTGACAGCTGGCGCCCAGGGAGCCCCCACGGAGGATCCTGAGACAGCGGCGAGGCGGGGGAGCGGCGGAGAACTGCGCTGGCCCGCGGTGAGTGTCTCTCAGCCACAGCTGCCCCGCGCCAGAGAGCGACCGGCCAGGCGCCATTGTGGGGGGTGTGGCGAAGCTCAGAGCGGCGTGAAAGAAAAACAGCGCTAGACACTTGCGCTCCGGACAGGGCAGAGCGGGGCCTCTCAGGTCCACGAAAGTGTGCTGAGGTCAGCAGGCGAACGAGACGGGTCTCTCAGCCACACCTGTCCCGCGCTAGAGAGCGACTGGCCCGGCGCCATTGTGGGGGGCGTGGTGAAAATCAGAGCGGCGGGAAACCAGTGCAGGGAACCCACGCTCCAGACAGCACGCTGCGCCTCTCAGGCCCAGGGATAGTGAAAGGGCGCTGAGAGCGGCAGGCAAGCTAGACTGGTCTCTGCCTGAAAGTACGCGCCTCTGCTCACTGCCTGCCAGAGGGCCGCTCCTGGCTTACTGGGACCGACCTGCACGGAACAGGACTCTGTCACCACACGGTGCCTGCCTACAGCAGAGTCAACACCTGGAACTGATTCTTTTTATTTTTTTTTTTATTTGTATTTTTATTTTTTTCTGACTCATTTGTTTTTTGTTCTGGTGAAGGGTTTTTTTTTTTTTTTTGGTGGGGTTTTATTTTTGTTTTGTCTGTTTTATTGTTTTTATCTTCGTTTTTGTTTCTGTATGTGTGTTTGCTCTTTCCTTCATTATTCTCTCTGGTTTTTTATATGAGTGTGAACAGCACCTCTAACTTCTTTGTGATTGTGGTTGTGATCTGTTCTTCCTTTTATCTCTTCCTTCTCTTTTTACCACCAGTCCTCTGCACCAGTGTCCCAATTTTAGTGGGATCCCTCTTGGTCCTCTAACCTTACATCTAATTCCTTCCTATTCTCCCAACAATCTATTTCCTCCTTAACTCATTTTAAATTTAAATTCCTCAGGGAAAAATTGACATACATAGGACTTGTATACTGCATATAATTTTTCTGGTGTGATTTAGATTTTGTTATATAACTGCAACTCTATACAGCTAAAAGTGGTAAATAACTGGTTAGCTCAGTCTGTCATTTTCTAGGCTGTGTTTGATGCTTTAGTTAACATTATAGCCAAATGTGAAATAATTGTTCTAAACATCTTTCCCTCCTGATATTTCATGATTGAGATTGACTAAGGGACACAGAAAATACAGTGGCACAGTACCAAAGAATCAAGGACTGGGCCAAACAGGTAGCAACTTCGCATACCCAATGAATTGAAGAGGTAGGATCTGGCAGAAAGCTCAAAACCCAAAAGCAAGCTCCACTTGGAAGATACTGCAGAGAAGTAGTCATCTTCTAAAGATCTTAAACACTAGCAATAAAGTAACCTACCATAGGTAATTTGCAAACATCACCCCAGGAATTAAAGAAAGAAAAAATTAGATGACACTTAAACAAGATGCAACCCCACACATCCAATTCACCAAAGGCAAACCTAGGGGGCAACGAGGTGGGACAATCCGAAAGCCACCCACCTGGCCTATCTGAAGTGGTAACAACAAAGCAACTGAATGAGGCTCTGGAAAAAATTGAAACAGAAATAATCTCACAGATAACTGCAGAGATAATGTCCACAATGAAGACCATGCTTAAGGACACTATAGCTGATACAGACAAAAAAAATAGATGAGCTTAAGAAAACTATAGAAACCATGAATGCTCAGCATAGGAAAGAAATGGAATCCATAAGGCAGATTCAAGCAGATATCCAAGAGAACAAAAATTCCATTGAAAGTATTTGTAGCAGATTAAGCCAATGCGAGGACAGGATCTCAGATATAGAAGACAGGCTTGCAATTAGTGATCATGAAAAGGAAGAATTCTTAAAAACAGCAAGGGACCATGAAAAATCAATTCAGCAGCTGCTAGATGACTCAAAGATAAACAACTTAAGAATAATTGGAATAAATGAAAAAGCAGGAGATAGCATCAATGACATTAAAACCTTGTTCAAAGACATAATCAGGGAGAACTTTCCTGGAAGAGAAAAGGAACTTGACGCCCCTATAAGTGAAGCTTTTAGAACACCAACTAGACATGATCAAAAAAATTCAGCCAGACATATTATAGTCAAGATCCCAGAAATTCAACAGAAGGGCAGAATCTTAAAAGCTGTTAGGGAGAAGAGACAAATCACCTATAAAGTAAAACCCATCAGAATCACAGCTGACTTTTCAGCACAAACCCTCAATTCAAGAAGAGCTTGGAATGATGTATTTCAAGCTCTAAAGGAAAATAATTTTCAACCCAGATTGATGTACCCTGCAAAACTATCTTTCAAAATTGATGGAGAAATAAAATACTTTCATGACAAAGAACATCTGAGAAAATTTATGACCACCAAACCAGCACTCCAAAATGTTCTGAAGGACATTCTAGAAAGAGATAGGAAACCCAACAGAAGGAATCCACCAGGTAGGGCAGATAATTAAATAGCAGGAAAGGGGAAAAACAAAGAGTGGGAAACAACAACAGGAAAATATCATGACAAGTATAAGTCAATACATATCAGTTTTAACCATCAATGTTAACGGTCTCAATTCACCAATCAAAAGGCACAGACTGGCGAAATGGATCAAGAAGCAAGATCCAACAATATGCTGTATACAAGAAACACATTTAATTCAGAAAGAAATTCATAGACTGAAAGTCAAAGGATGGAAAACAATACTCCATGCCACAGGAACCCAGAAAAAAGCAGGGGTAGCTATTCTTTTTGCAGACAAAGTGAACTTCAAGACAAGAAGGATTCAGACAGATAAAGACGGTCATTACATCCTTGTAAAGGGAACAATCCAAGAGGAAGAGATAACGATCATAAATATATATGCGTCAAATACCAATGCACCCAGCTATATAAAACAAGTACTAAAGGACATGAAAAATCAAATAAGCACTAATACAATTATATTGGGAGATCTCAATACTCCACTGTCACAAAAAGACATCAACTGGACAGAAAATCAATAATGAAATAGTAGAACTGAACCAAACTTTTGAACAAATGGACTTAGTAGATGTCTACAGAGTGTTCCATCCCACAACATCAGAATACACATTTTTATCAGCTGCACATGGGACGTTCTCCAAAATAGACCACATACTAACTCATGAAACCTGCTTAAGTAAATGCAAAGGAATTGAAATTATCCCATGCATATCATCAGACCATAGTGCAATGAAATTGGAAATCAATGGCAAAATATCTCACAAAAACTCCCTAAACACATGGAAATTAAACAGCACCCTCCTGAACAACCAATGGGTCACAGATGAAATTAAAGAAGAAATTAGACACTTTCTACAACTGAATGATAATGACAGTACAACATACCGGAACTTATGGGATACAATGAAAGCAGTCCTAAGAGGGAAATTTATAGCATTAAATACTTATATCAGGAAAATAGAGCAAGCGCAAATAAACAACTTAAGGGTGAACCTCGAGCTTCTAGAAAAAGAAGAGCAGGTTAAACCAAAAGCCCGTACAAGGGAGGAAATTATAAAGATCAGAGCAGAAATTAACGTATTGGAGACTAAAAAAACAATACAAAGAATCAATGAAGCAAAAAGTTGGTTCTTTGAAAGAATAAATAAGATTGACAAACCCTTATCCAACCTAATTAAAAAAAAGAAAAGAAAAGACTCAAATCCATGCAATTAAAAATGAAAAGGGTGATATCACGACGGACCCTGCAGAAATCCAGAAGATCATCTATTCCTATTTTGAAAATTTATATTCTACTAAGATGGAAAATGCAGAAGCAATGGACAGATTCCTAGATTCGTATGAATTACCAAAGCTGAATCAAGATTTAAAAATCCTAAATAAACCAATATCAACCAATGAAATTGAAGATGTAATTAAAAACCTGCCAACAAAGAAAAGCCCAGGCCCTGATGGATTCACTGCCGAATTCTACAAGAAATTTAGAGAAGACCTAACGCCCCTACTTCTCAAACTTTTCAATGAAATTGAAAGGGAAGCAATACTCCCAAATTCATTCCTGGAAGCAAGCATTACCCTGATAGCAAAACCAGAGAAGGAGCCAACTAAGAAAGAGAACTACAGGCCAATCTCCCTAATGAACATAGATGCAAAAATCCTTAATAAGATACTGGCAAACAGAATCCAACAAATCATCAAGAAGATTATACACCATGACCAAGTTGGATTCATCCCAGGGATGCAGGGATGGTTCAACATACATAAATCAATAAATGTAATACACCATATTAACAGAACCAAAGACAAAAATCACATGATCATCTCAATAGATGCAGAAAAAGCTTTTGACAAAGTCCAGCACCTTTTCATGATAAAAACCCTACAGAAAATTGGAATAGAGGGTCTTTATCTCAACCTGGTAAAAGCTATCTATGACAAATCAACAGCCAATATTATACTAAATGGCCAAAAACTGAAAGCCTTCCCTCTAAAATCAGGAACAAGACAAGGATGTCCACTGTCCCCACTCTTATTCAACATAGTTCTGGAAACTTTAGCCAGAGCGATTAGACAAGAGAAAGAAATAAAAGGAATAATGATTGGAAAGGAAGAAGTTAAATTATCATTATTTGCAGATGACATGATACTCTACACAGAAGACCCCAAAAACTCCACTAAAAAACTGCTAGATTTAATAAGCAAATTCAGTAGTGTAGCTGGATACAAAGTCAATACTCAAAAGTCAATAGCCTTCCTGTACACAAATAACAAACTTACTGAAAGAGAAATTAGGGAAACAATACCTTTCACAATAACATCCAAAAAAATGAAATACCTAGGAATCAACCTCACGAAGGATGTAAAAGACCTCTATACTGAAAACTACAGTACTCTGAAAAAGGAGATTGAAGAGGATATCAGAAAATGGAAAGATATCCCTTGCTCCTGGATAGGAAGAACCAATATAGTGAAAATGGCCATACTTCCAAAATTGTTATACAGATTTAATGCAATTCCAATCAAAATTCCAACAGCATATCTCACAGAATTAGAGAAAACAATCCTAAAATTCATTTGGAATCAGAAGAGACCTAGAATAGCAAAGGCAATTCTGGGCAACAAACGCAAGGAAGGGGGCATCACAATCCCCGACTTGAAATTATACTATAAAGCTACTGTGATAAAAACAGTGTGGTACTGGCAAAAAAACAGACCTGAAGATCCATGGAACAGATTAGAAGATGCTGAAACAACCCCAGACATACTAAGCCACCTTATCTTTGACAAAGGTGCCAAACACATTCGCTGGAAGAAAGATAGCCTCTTTAATAAATGGTGCTGGAAAAACTGGCTCTGCACATGCCGAAGATTAAAACTAGATCCATATCTTTCACCATGCACTAAACTAAATTCAAAATGGATCAGAGATCTAAATATTAAAACAGAAACATTAAATCTGCTGGAAGGTAGGATAGGTAAAACCCTTGGAGACATTGCTGTAGGCAAAGACTTTATGAATAAAAACTCAACCACATGGGAACTATCCCAAAAAATCAATAACTGGGATCTCATCTTATTAAAAAGCTTTTGCACAGCAAGAGAAACCACCAACAGAGTGAAGAGACAACCCACAATGTGGGAAAAAATGTTTGCCAGCTGTTCCTCAGACAAAGGATTACTATCGAGAACATATAAAGAACTCAAAAAGTCAGACCTCCCAAATTTAAAGACCCACTCCAAAAATGGGCATCTGAGATGAATACACATTTCTCAGATGAAGAAATACTAATGGCAAATAAATATACAAAAAAATGTGCAACATCACTAGTCATTCGAGAGATGCAAATTAAAACAACACTGAGATACCATCTCACCCCAGAAAGAATGGCTACTATAAAGAAATCAACTAATAACAAATGCTGGAGGGGCTGTGGGGAAAAAGGAACCCTTCTTCACTGTTGGTGGGAGTGTCGACTGGTACAGCCACTGTGGAAGTCAGTGTGGAGATTCCTCAAAAGCTAGGGTTGGAGGTCCCATTTGACCCAGCTATTCCCCTTCTGGGCATCTTCCCAGAAGAATTAAAAACATCGTACCACAGCGATATATGTGCACCCATGTTTATAGCAGCACAATTTGTAATAGCCAGATGTTGGAAACAACCCAAATGCCCATCAACTGAGGAATGGATAAGAAAGATGTGGTATTTTTATACAATGGAGTACTATTCAGCCATAAAGAAGGATAAACTGGAGACTTTTATAGGTAAATGGATGCAACTCGAGAAAATACTCATAAGTGAAATAAACCAGAAGCCCATGTGTAAGCATCATATTGTCTCTCTAGTATGAGAAACTGAAAGAGTAAATAAGATCCAAAATGTACAATAGATATGGTGAATCAAAAAGAAACTGGTCAAAAGGAAAGAGAGACAGGAATAGGTAAAAGAAAGAAGGGAAAGTGAAAAAAAATTGTATATATATATAAGATGGTTAAGATAGATATACTACCAATTTTACTTAGTTCATTGAAGAGTAAGGTTTGTGCCAATAATGTTTGGACAATTGAATGCTAATGTCTGGTATCCTGAATAAAAACAAATCAAAAGAAGAACAAATTTTCAAACAAACATAATAGGAGGGTAACAATGGTTAATACATTACGTATTACTATCTTTAAGTTAGTTATTCAGGATACCAGACATTAGCATTCAATTGTCCAAACATTATTGGCACAAACCTTACTCTTCAATGAACTAAGTAAAAATGGTAGTGTATCTATCTTAACCATCTTATATATATATATATACAATTTTTTTCCCTTTCCCTTCTTTCTTTTCCCTATTCCAGTCTCTCTTTCCTTTTGACCAGTTTCTTTTTGATTCACCATATCTATTGTACATTTTGTAACTTATTTACTCTTTCAGTTTCTCATACTAGAGAGATAATACGATGCTTACACATGTGCTTCTGGTTTATTTCACTTATGAGTATTTTCTCGAGTTGCATCCATTTACCTATAAAAGTCTCCAGTTTATCCTTCTTTATGGCTGAATAGTACTCCATTGTATAAAAATACCACATCTTTCTTATCCATTCCTCAGTTGATGGGCATTTGGGTTGTTTCCAACATCTGGCTATTACAAATTGTGCTGCTATAAACATGGGTGCACATATATCGCTGTGGTACGATGTTTTTAATTCTTCTGGGAAGATGCCCAGAAGGGGAATAGCTGGGTCAAATGGGACCTCCAACCCTAGTTTTCTGAGGAATCTCCACACTGACTTCCACAGTGGCTGTACCAGTCGACACTCCCACCAACAGTGAAGAAGGGTTCCTTTTTCCCCACAGCCCCTCCAGCATTTGTTATTAGTTGATTTCTTAATAGTAGCCATTCTTTCTGGGGTGAGATGGTATCTCAGTGTTGTTTTAATTTGCATCTCTCGAATGACTAGTGATGTTGCACATTTTTTTGTATATTTGTTTGCCATTAGTATTTCTTCATCTGAGAAATGTGTATTCATCTCAGATGCCCATTTTTGGAGTGGGTCTTTAAATTTGGGAGGTCTGATTTTTTTGAGTTCTTTATATGTTCTCGATAGTAGTCCTTTGTCTGAGGAACAGCTGGCAAACATTTTTTCCCACATTGTGGGTTGTCTCTTCACTCTGTTGGTGGTTTCTCTTGCTGTGCAAAAGCTTTTTAATAAGATGAGATCCCAGTTATTGATTCTTTGGGATAGTTCCCGTGCGGTTGAGTTTTTATTCATAAAGTCTTTGCCTACACCAATGTCTCCAAGGGTTTTACCTATCCTACCTTCCAGCAGATTTAATGTTTCTGTTTTAATATTTAGATCTCTGATCCATTTTGAATTTAGTTTAGTGCATGGTGAAAGATATGGATCTAGTTTTAATCTTCTGCATGTGTAGAGCCAGTTTTTCCAGCACCATTTATTAAAGAGGCTATCTTTCTTCCAGCGAATGTGTTTGGCACCTTTGTCAAAGATAAGGTGGCTTAGTATGTCTGGGGTTGTTTCAGCATCTTCTAATCTGTTCCATTGATCTTCAGGTCTGTTTTTTTGCCAGTACCACACTGTTTTTATCACAGTAGCTTTATAGTATAATTTCAAGTCGGGGATTGTGATGCCCCCTGCCTTGCGTTTGTTGCCCAGAATTGCCTTTGCTATTCTAGGTCTCTTCTGATTCCAAATGAATTTTAGGATTGTTTTCTCTAATTCTGTGAGATATGCTGTTGGAATTTTGATTGGAATTGCATTAAATCTGTATAACAATTTTGGAAGTATGGCCATTTTCACTATATTGGTTCTTCCTATCCAGGAGCAAGGGATATCTTTCCATTTTCTGATATCCTCTTCAATCTCCTTTTTCAGAGTACTGTAGTTTTCAGTATAGAGGTCTTTTACATCCTTCGTGAGGTTGATTCCTAGGTATTTCATTTTTTTGGATGTTATTGTGAAAGGTATTGTTTCCCTAATTTCTCTTTCAGTAAGTTTGTTATTTGTGTACAGGAAGGCTATTGACTTTTGAGTATTGACTTTGTATCCAGCTACACTACTGAATTTGCTTATTAAATCTAGCAGTGTTTTAGTGGAGTTTTTGGGGTCTTCTGTGTAGAGTATCATGTCATCTGCAAATAATGATAATTTAACTTCTTCCTTTCCAATCATTATTCCTTTTATTTCTTTCTCTTGTCTAATCGCTCTGGCTAAAGTTTCCAGAACTATGTTGAATAAGAGTGGGGACAGTGGACATCCTTGTCTTGTTCCTGATTTTAGAGGGAAGGCTTTCAGTTTTTGGCCATTTAGTATAATATTGGCTGTTGGTTTGTCATAGATAGCTTTTACCAGGTTGAGATAAAGACCCTCTATTCCAATTTTCTGTAGGGTTTTTATCATGAAAAGGTGCTGGACTTTGTCAAAAGCTTTTTCTGCATCTATTGAGATGATCATGTGATTTTTGTCTTTGGTTCTGTTAATATGCTGTATTACATTTATTGATTTACGTATGTTGAACCATCCCTGCATCCCTGGGATGAAAAAAAATTTTTTTTTGAAGCTCCAAATTTTTGCTCTTAGCATTTGAAATGGTGACCACTCCTTCCTTGAAACACTTTCTTTTCTTGGATTCTAACAAAAAACTCCTATACTTTTCTGGTAAGAATGAATTTCTCTAGTTGAAAAAGAGGAAGAAGTAGAGGTCCCTGGATCATGACCCCTGAGCTTTCCACTTACCTTCCCTTACCCATAGTGGCCTTGTAATAATTCAATATAATCCTAAAGGCCTGTAGAACTTGGAAGAGTGTGAATTATAAAAAATCATGTTCTAGGAAAAATTCTGAGTGATACATAGGCCCTTTAAATAATTTATGGCTAAATTAAATTTCATTACAATAATCAAATTTTAATCACTAATCAAAGTCTTCAGTGTGTTTTTTTTTTTGGGGTAACGGGGGGTTGACCTCAGGACCTCGCGCGCCAACAGGCACCCATGCCGCTGAGCGATATCACCGGCCCCTTTTTCGTATGTGGGTTCCGGGAGTCGAACTCGGGCCGTCGCGCTTGCAAGGCAGGCGCTTACGCCGCTGAGCCATCTCACCAGCCCTTCAGTGTGTTTTGTACGTAAAGACACATATACATATTTGTGCAGCAGCATGTTAAGAACTGTATATTTCCATTAGGAGAAAAGAATAATAATAATAAAACCACTACTGTTTATTGAGTAAATACTATGCATCAGGAATCAATAACAGGTACTTTACCTTAATTCCATGAATCTTTCATTGTCCACAGCAATGATGTGAGACAAGTATGATTATTCTCATTTTACAGATGATAAAAATGCAGTCAGAGATATTCCATGGATTAGTTTGCCCATTTAAGGGACAAATTTGCATGTATTTCACTGACCCTAAAGCCTTTCTTCTTTTCACCATACAAATGCAGCACTGAAATATTGTCTCGACAGAATGCCTGAAAAGCATTTCCTTGAAATTCTGTGTTTATCGCCAGTAGAGACAATACAGCAGTAAAGCAAAGAAATTTGAAAATAAAAGCTGAGCCAAGGAGCAGCAGGAAAAAATATGACAAGTTGAGTGTTTTGAAGCAAAGGAGTCCAGCATGCCACAAATCTTTTCAGTATTGAACCACACAAATGTTCCCTAATCAGCAGTAGTGCAGACATTTTTGGTCTTACTTTTGATATGAATGTGAAAACTCTGTCTCTAGTATATCAACACAGCTGTTTTGAGCCCCCCGGGGAAGGGCATTAAGAGAGAGATGGTGTGGATATACTGGAGGTTTTGTCAGATGGTTCCTCTCCACATTAGACACTTCGCATTTATTTAACCCTATCCTCTCTGGTGTCTTACAGGAAAGTTTTATTCTGAAGACAATTTTTCCCTTAGAACCTTGTGGAACTTGGCATTTCAATAGCACCATTGTGTTCTCCGATTTTATAAACAATAGGTCAGCTTTTCTATATTTTCACAGTCATTTAACAGTTTTCCCAGAAGGGTTGTTCCTGCAGTCTATCTTTTATTTATTTATAAAAATACTCAGACTGAGGTCAGCACATTATCCTCTCTTGTAGGTTCTCTTTTCTCTCTGTTTCTCCCCACCCTCTCCTACCTTTTTCTAACTCAGGTTTAGTTCTCAGGGAATTTTCTGCCTTCTAACCTCTCATGACCTTTCTTTCCTTTCCACATGTCTACCCTCTCAGATTGTATCTTAGTCACATTCCTCATCACTAGGACTCAAAACCCCAAACCAACAAATTAAAGGAGGAGATGTTTAGTTTGGTTCACATTTTTAGTCCCTGGTCCATTGGCTCCAAGGCAGGACAGCATGGCAGAGAGGCACAGCTGTTCATGTCATGCCAGCCAAAAAGCAAAGAGAGAAAAGAGGAGTCAGGAAAGGAGACATGTGCACCCAGGCCATGCCCCCAATAATGTAACACCTCTTCTGACCAGACCCCACCTCCTAATAGCAACTCAGCTATAACTCCTTCATAATCAAATCACATTTCCAAAGGCCCTGCCTATGAATGCATGAGGCTCTTGGGGGATCTAGATATAAACAGTAACAGTTTACCTGGTCTAAAAGTATTGAAAGTACAACTTTCCTTAACCCCTACTTCTGAGAAACTATGAATTAATTGCCTGTATGGGTCTGATTTCTAGCCATGGCCTACACTTTCCCTCAATATTTGAAGAGTCTCAGAGTACTATACTCCCATTATTTCTTCCCCAGCTCCATCCTTGACTCTACATTTTGGAGCTCTACCTTAAGGGCTCTGTGCCCTCATACTAATCTTATACTCCTGTGGTTTCCAAACTACTAGAGGAGTTGGGGGTCTACAGTTACTCAAAAGCCACTATGGAGTAAAATGGAGGTTCCAGTGTTATAGCTCAGGAAGCCTCACTAAGTGAAGCTTCAACTAGAGTAGCTTCCTTTTAAATTTGTTTTGTGTTGGATTTTATAAAAAATTTCATTTGACACAGTACATCAGAAAGATTTTGAAATTGATAGATCTACCTTTTACCATTAGCTTAGACTTAGTAATTCTTCCTGCCATTTATGACTTGATTAATCCACAATCCTGGTGCTAACAGGTAATAAACTACAAATTACTCTACTGACAAAGATAGGATATCAGCCAAAACAAAAAACAAGAAACAGATTTGAGCTCCATGCTGTACACATTTCATAGTGTTGAATTTTGTTTCAGTTCAAAGGGAAAACAGAATAAATTTGAGAATTCTAATAAATTCCAATAATTCTTGGACAAAGGGTAAGCTTGGACTAGTTCTACATGAATTAATATGAATACAATAATGATATTAAAGATATATAGCTGTAACCAGCTAAGGTATTAAAGCTTGAAATATTATGGAAAGGAACTGTGAATGCCAAAAACATCGTAGCTATACCATAATTTAAATCTTCTTTAATAAGGACTTCCTGAAGTCTGGGGAAAAGGGAAATGGTGATATGGACACCAAACAAGTCACTGTGATTACATAATTTCTTTCAGATTAAAGTGAACTAAAGTGAAGTAGGGTGAAGGGAGATTCAGGAAAGAAAACAGTTGTGGCCTTTGCCTATATAAATCTGAGATAAGTGAATGTGACTCCTTGAATATGTCTAATGCCTCCCCATGAATATCTAACGGGGACTTTAGACCATTGTGTGTAAAGTGAATTTCTTCTTAAGATTTTCACTGAATACACTAGTGTGGTGTTACTGCAGGAGTTAGTGAAGGCTGATTCTTCTTCAAGAGAAACCTATGGAAATTTAGGAATTTATCTAGCTCCAAAGAGCACAGCTTCTTTCCGTTTAGTTTATAGTAAATGTTTTATGTAACCTCACATTTAGCTTTGATTATTTTATCTGTGTAGCATGGATGTTCATAGATTTGCCTGCACCTTCTCAAGCTCCTTCTCAGAATTTGTTCTCAGAGCCCCTGATGAGGCTGGCCCTTCTCCCAAGCAGTATAATTAATTATACCTAGGATACAACATTAACCGTAAGCTGGGTTCAGGACCTAGCTCTACTTTTTACTTACTGTATGACATTGAGCAAGTTGCTTAAGCTCTCTGAACTTTATTTACCCCACTGATAAAATGATTACAAGAACAGTAATTACAACCAATGAATGGTTGTCTTGCCTTTTACATAATTAGGTAACATTGTGGAAAGAGAAGTTTTGTGTGATATAGGGCACTAAAAAAATCAAATATTCTGGTTTGGATATGTTACATTTGAGGCATTTTTAGGTTTTCAAATAGAGGAGTTGTAAACTGTAGTATAAATCCAGGTGTCATATATAAGACAGGATAAAATTCCCTAAGCAATATGTACGTATAGAGAGAGAAAAAAATGGAAAGTGTAGCCCTGGACATACTCCAACCATTAGAGTTCAAAGAAAGGAATAGGATTTAACAAGAAGTACTAAAAAGGTGAAAAATCAAGAGCATGACGCACAAGAAACCAAGAAAATTTTTCAAAAGAAAGACTAAATGAGGCTATGAAAATGTTCCAGTGAGATTTCCCTTTCAGGGGCTTATAATTAACCAGAAACTCCAGCTTCCCTTTCTGGATGCCTTTCTGCATCCACCATTCTGTTTGTGTTGAGGCCACTCTTGGGTTCTGTTGTTGGATGAGGGACTCCTCAAATGCAGCTGTGGCTCACTGACTTCTCTGAGTCTTTTCTTACTTCATTTTCCTTCCTTCTTTCTCCCGTCACCAGTTTCTGATGTTTCACAAACTGAGGCTCTCCCTGCCTTCTCTTTCTCTCTCCTTTTCATCATTTGTAGGCATTGTACTCAATAATCCTCTTGCACTTCTAAGTCCATCTTGACATCTACTTATTGGAGGACACAAATTGACACCAAGGGATTAATTGTATCAATCTCATTATGAGGGAAATTAGGATGAGGAAAGGAAGATATCTGACCAAAGGATTGAACAAGATGATGGTCATTTATGGTGTCAACAGAAAGTGTTTTAAATGGTGAATTGATATCATTGTGAAGTGGAGATTGTATTTCCTTTGGGTATATATCCAGAAAATAGAGTGCTGGTGGGGTGATAGAAAAATGATAAGATATAGGTCAAGGGATACAAAGCAGCAAATTAGTAGAATGAATGAGTTGAATTATCTAATGTGGAACATTGCCATTATAGTTATAATATATAGTACTCATGATTTGTGCTAAATGAGTAGATTATAGCTGCTTTTGCTACTGGAAGAAAAATGAGTAACCATGTGAAGTGATGGATATGTTTATTTGCTCCTTTATTGTAGCTGTTTTGCTTCATATGTATCTTGCAAAATCATGTCATATGACTTAAACATGCACAATTCAATTTATTTTAAAAAATAAATTATTAAAAATGCTGAAAATAGGGCCGGTGAGATGGCTCAGCGGCGTAAGCGCCTGCCTTGCAAGCGCGAGGGCCCGAGTTCAACTCCCGGAACCCACATACAAAAAAGGGGCCGGTGATATCACTCAGTGGCACGGGTGCCTGTTGGAGCGCGAGGTCCTGAGGTCGTCCCCCTGGTACCCACAAAAAAAAAAAAATGCTGAAAATAGAAATCTGAGCGGAATTTGTTCAAAAAGGAAAAGGAAATATTGGCATTGAATGCAAATACCCATTTTATGAGCTTTGTTGTTAAAGAATGCAGAGAAATGGGGTGAAGACTGGAAGAGGACATAGGTTCGATGTTGGAATTTTTAAGATGGAACAAATTACAGCATGCTAGTATGGTGGTAGCAATGATCCCTGAGATGGATAAATTTGATTTTGCAAGAGAACAAGGAGATAATTATTGGATCCAAATAGTTGAGAAAGTGAGGGTGTGAGAGAGGATGAGATCCAGTACATATGCAGAGGAATGGCCTTAGAGGAAACCAGGGACAGCTCATCTTTTGTAAGACATCAGAAGTGGGTTGGTAGATTTGGTGGTGGGAGGATAAAATAGCTTCACTCTGATTGCTTCTATTTTCTCAGTGAAATAAGGTAATCAGTTCAGGAAAAGGAGTAAAGTGGATGCTGGCGGTTTCTACAGGGAGCAGATGAAAATAATTGTCTGGGAAAATGGGAGCGCAAATTGACTTGAAAAGTAAGTTACGACAGTACCAGCAGCTTCTTTGAGATTTATAGGTTTAAATTTCAAGTTGATCAAGTCCATAAAACTGTATTTTTCTAGACAGTTTTGGACACTTATGTGGAGACTCTGAGTTAGTGGAGTGATAGATTAAACCAGGATTGAGGATTTCCAAGTAGGTGTGATAGATGGAAAAAGATGGTAGTTCAGTATTTTGCAAAAATGTGACAATAGACCATGCAATACAAGCTTGATAAGGGGAAACTGAGAGTATAAAGTGAGTCATGAACAATTAAGCATGCTGAGGAGTCAAGGGATTGAGACCCCAAAGTGTTTAAAGTATTTTTGAGATAGAGCTACAAGATTAACTAAACTAGAAAGATATGAGACAATGTTTGGATAATATGATATAAATAATTTCTCATAAAAAGTTGCTTATTAATAATGACATGGTCTCCAGAATATGACCATGGAATGTGTTGGCAGAGGTGGAGGTGAAGGCCAAAATGACTAAGAAGTCCTGGAACAGAGGAGTTGGAGAAGTAGAAAAGGATACCTTATGTAGGTATTCAAGGCACAAAGAATGATGAAAGGAGAAGGGATGGAGAGAAAAGAGCAAGTCAAAAGCCAAAATTTTAGTAACTCAGGAATGACCATGAATTCAGTAGATTACTCTAACAAGGTGAATGGCTGGCCCAGTGACTAGAATGTCAACAGAGATTAGGTTTACAAAAGAGGAGGGATGAGAAACCTGAGGAATGTGGGATGTATAAGAAAAGGCTGTTAACACTTACAAGGATTGCAGAGCAAACTGTATCCTCAAAGAAATCCAGGTTTCAGTTAGGATTAAAATGCAAAAGGTGTTCATAGAACCAGTTGAAGATATTAGGGATATTGTTGATGACAGACCATGAGTTGCACAAAGTGCATTACAATGGTTTGGATTAAGGAAGAAGTGGGATATTGAGTCAGTTTAAGAAAATCTATACAATGAGGAATTAGCTGGGATTTAGATATTTGGGAATGATTGAAGTAAATAGATATATAAGAAATAAAGGATTGAGCCTGGAATTGGATTTCTTAAAAGAAGGTAGGTAATTAGGACTAATTATAGCTTATTTCTAGAGGGTGGTTTTCAGGGAAGTTTGTAGTGGTAAGACTGACAGTGTTTGTGCCAGTTGCCTTTTTTGTGTGGGGGGTTTGTCTTCTCTTTTTCTTTTCCTTTTTTTAGCTTTTTAATTTTTTGGTGCTGAAGACCAAACCCAGTGCCTCCCACTTGCTAGACAGGCATTCTACCACTGAGCTAAATCCCCAGCCTCAAGACTGACAGTGTTAAGGGATGTTATTACATTAAACTCAGGAAACAATATACAGTACATTATTCTTAATCCTGCAGTTAGTAGTATTGCACTTTAGGACAAATGAGCTTCCCTTCTGTACATGGAACTGGAGCCTCCCTTAAATCCAGTTCTGTGGTTTGGAGGGAAAGGTCTTCCAAGTGGATGTGGAGATCTGAAAGTCTAGTTTAAATCTAGATTTATAGGACCTTTTAAAAGAAATTTTATAAACTTCATGAAGACCTCCTTTTTAGACCTCAGTAGGTAATGTTGAAAAGGACTTTGCCGAAAGTCATCAGGTCAGCCTCTCTTAAATCCTTTTAGGGTCTGCTAGTTATACTGGAAAAGAAAAGAGATCATGTGGTCAAACAAGTTAGGAGATTGTTAGGTTAAAAAACTTATGAAGGTTACTTTTCTGCAGAATACAGCAGAATCTTTAACATGGAAATGTGAGATGTCTGAAAGAGAATATGCAGGTAAACAAGGATGTAAGGCACAAAGGGATTAGTTGTACAGCATCTCCCAGCAGATCCCGGTTTAGAGAAGAAGAAGGAAGGGTTTTGGATTCTAAGCTTGTGCTCAAAAGAAGAGATAAGAGTCTATGCATACAATGGCAATGTGCCATCACAAATGCATGAATAAATGGGACATTTGTCAATTCAATCCTTGCTATACTCTGGGTCTTGAATGTCCCCTAGGTGCTTATGTGTTAAAGGCTTTGTCCCCAGGGTAACATTAATGGGAGGTGGTGGGACCTTTAAGAGATGGGGCCTAGTGAATGGCCTTTAGGTCACTGGGAATATACCCTTAAAGAATATTGTGGAGCCTTGGCACCCGCCTCACCTTTTTGCTCCCTGGCTATGAGGTTAGCAGTTTTTCTCTGCCATGTGTTCTCACCATGATAAATGGCCTCACCGCAGGCCCAAAGCAAGGGCCAACCAGTCATGGACTGGAGGCTCCAAAACTCTGAGCCAAAATGAAACTTTTCTAGTTATAAAGTGATTGTTTCTGGTATTTTATTACAGGAAAGCTGGTACAGAAAGCCAACCTATACTATCCTGTTTCCTGTGGGTCTGCACAATTATGTAGTCATTTTCACTTTAATGAAGAACTTTCAAAGGGTAGTAGTTCTTGAAAATTTAGTTTTTAGTTTAACTTCTATGGTGAATCACTGAACAAACACTTAAATGCATCTGGAAAAATAAGGACATGGGGAATTTTTTGATGAATCATTTTGTAAACTGTACCTTTTAACTTATAAATAACTTTCTCTAATTATGTACTGTATATGTAAAACCTTGTATCAGAAATTACAGGAATAGCAATTAGCTCTGATACAAAATTACAGTGAAGAAAAAGCACTGACTACCTATCACTGTCAACTTTATTCATTTATACATCCTACTAAGTTGACCTATTCCTTAAATTGAAGTCATCAAGAAAGGTTGATGGTCCATAGTTATATAACATAACACAATGAGGCCATTATAATAAAAAAAATACTTAAAACCACAATCACTGGCAGGTGGTCAGTATCTTTAAGCCTCATTTTATGTTGTACTAAGAAAGAATCATGTTTGGAAAATACATTACATGTCACTTTAAGCTACAATTTAATTTCTATCCTTTCTATAAAACAATGGAATAAAACACAGGTTGCATAATTTAACGTGTATTCCCTAAAGGGTGATGAAGTTCAGCCTCTTTAAAGTGGCCTTTAATTAATGTCCTGTAACTGGTGGGAAGAAATAAAAATTCAAAATACATGATGTTATTTGCTGGTTACTGCCCTATCTCCATTTCATCAGACAACAGCCTTACAGCTGCTGGAAGAGTTTAGTGCAATGAAGAACACAGCATCGGCATATCTGAATTTTTTGCTGTTCCAAGCAAAAGAAAACAAAATATGATCTTAGAAATCAACAATTAGCTTAAGTAATAATGACAAAACAAGACTGTTTAGATAAACTTCTGAGAAAACATCAATTCCTGTTTATTAGTATTTTTAGGTTTTCAGAAAAGTAATCAACAGAAACCTAGTTTGGATCTGTATCATTGATACACATCTTTTAAAAACACACTACCCATTTTCCTTCCTGAAGAAGTCCAATATAGAAACTATTTGGAACCTGTGCATGATGATGGATTATCCTGTAGGGACTCAGGACCACCAATCTGCCCAAGTAGAGATGAAGACTGAGTAAGAGAAAGAGATCATTGACATTTTGGTTATCAAGGTAGGCATTTACACACTTTATCTCTTTGGATTCTCAAAGGAAGCCTATGAATTAGGAAAAATTAAGTGACTTGTTAGTACAGATAGATGCAAGGTACTATCCCAGGTCTATTTTACACTGGTTACTCTCATTTCAGAACATTTTCCAAGAAGTTGTCTGTTTCTCTTTTACAAAAGCCTAAGTACAGCTTTATCTTCTAATTATTTATCTCCTTCTCTAAAAATGCAGAATATAGTAGGGAAAAAAGAAGAAAGAAAAAAATAATCTGTTTAATTGAGGATCCTTGCTGCCTGAATTTTGTTTAAACCAGATTCTATTGAACTTTAACTTTACAAATGAAATACAAATGAGAAAACAAAATATGTTGTCTTTAATGACAAACATTTATGTGGATTCTACTATGTGCTGGGAACTGTGTTAAGCATTGTATTTGTAGTACCTGTCAGGATCCAAGTAGGAAACAGATGGCAACTCAACTGGGATAATTCAGAGTTTAATGAAGGAACCAGTCACAAAAGATGAACATGATTAAAGGGTGGTGCAGAATACCAGAGCTAGCAATAGCTTCAAACCCCTTAACCTCTTTTGCTGAAGGAACAAGGGTATGGAGAATTTACTGATCTTCAAAAAATATTATAGCTGTAGCTGTATCTATAGGAGAGGGCCACAGGAGCTGTGACCTAAGGGAGAGAAACACAGCCACTGTCAATTCATGACAGACTAGCAGAGAGGGAACTGGGGAATAAATACCCCCACTCTACTCTTGACTCCTGACCTGCTGGCTGAACCCAACCATAAGCTGGAAGGCAGGGAAGCTCCTGGATGTAAGTCACACATGGCAGTCTTCTTAGCAAGACCAAGGTAGAGCCAGGACTTGGACAGAGAAAGAGAGACTATCCTGCATATTTTTGAAGCTCCACGACATCAGCACAAGGTAGGTCTACTGTAATCCCACTACATACATGAGTTAAGCTGAGGTTTAGAAAGAGTAATTTGTCCATGTTCAAAATGCTAATACCTGGAACCAAGACCCATGTCACAGTCTATCTGAATCCAGAGTTGGTGCTCCTAACCACCATCTTAATTGTACAATAGAACCTCTCATGGAGCATTTTAAAATTGCGTCACACACTGCCACACCAAAAACTGGACTGAAATCTGAAAAGCTCAGAAATGTATATTTTAAAAGTTCCCCAGATGAAAAGGATGTATATCAGAGTTGAGATACACTGTTTTTTGTTATATATTCTCCCTAAGGTGACTTTTTGTAACTTACTTAACTTCTTCAAGTCTCAGTTATATTGTCTAAAAACTATAAGGAAAATATTATTATGGATCTTTTGCTACAATTAAATAGGGAGCTGTGCAATAACCTAGCATAGTTTCTGACACAGACGGTGCTTCACAATGTTTTTGTTACCTTTTCTTTTCTGTCTCTATACTTTGCCATTAAAGCCTAACTTAGAGTAATTGGCTCAAACATTCAGCACAGTAATATGGTTTTCCATTTTCTTACTGTTAAATCTTTCAGAATTCTGATTCCACCAAAGCACAGTTTACCTCTCATCCACCAAGGTATAGTGTAACTCTCCTAGCACCAATGAGTCACAAATCACTGTCTTAATATTTAAACCAGAATAATGAAAATGCACAAAACACCTAATAAAATAGAAAAAAGGTAAGAACACTAAAAATGTTAGTAAGTGTATAAGTAATGCATGGTTTCCAAAATAGCATTTATTCATTTATTTCCCTGTGGAAGTAATAAATGTTCAGTGTTAAAACATTTCTTCAATCCCTCTTCCCTCCCTGAATGTCATACAAATTTGTGACTTTACCATTATGTTTTGTCAATGCATGCATTAATAAACTCAGTCTTGAACTCTCTTGAGTCTCAGTCTCAAATACCTACTAAACATGTCTACCTAGATGTTCCACAAACACTTACATGTGTCCAAAACTGAACTCATAAGTGGCTACTTACAGCCACACTTTTTCTACTCCCTTTCTCAACTAATGGTACCAGCACCCACCACTTAATCTAGAAATCTGGTACTCATCTCTTCCATTCAAATGGTAATCAAACCCCACCAATTCTTTGATTCTCATTTAATGGAATTATGTCTTCTCCATTTAATGAATATAGAGGTTTCTATAATTTTTTCCTTCTCGGGAATAATTCTGTAATAGACGTTCTTTTACATGTTTTCCGTTTTTTAAAAAGTCATGCACTGTGTGGTGGCACACACCTGTAATCCTAGAACTCTGGGAGGTTGAGTCAGAAGAATTACCAGTTAGATCCAAGCCTGGACCACTTAGCAACTTCGTGTGATCCATTTTCAAAATAAAAAATAAAAAAAGTCTGGAAATGCAGCTCCATGCAAAGGCCCTGGGCTTGATCCCTAGTGCCAAAAAAAAAAAAAAAAAAAATCATAGAATTGTGATTTCAATTTTTAAGTTAGTTTTTTTTTTTAAATAAATAACACATTTTTGTGGCTCAAAAGTCTCTCCTGCTCCATCTGTAATCCACCCACCTCCCCAGGTAATCACTTAGTAATCACTTGTGTATTCTTCCAGAGTGATTTTATGCTTTTAAAAAGAATACAGATATATATTATTAAATCTTTCTATAGAAAAGATTGCATGCTTTTGGGTAATAAAATTAATTTTTAAATTAAATAATATTTTCAAAGTTTTGCATGAGTCAGCTGTGAGATCCTGGTGCTAGGAAATGGAAAACCTAGAGATGAGTTTTTAAATATAATTGAAAAATAAATGACTGGGCCAGTTTCTTTGACTTTTTTTTTTTTTTAATGCGGGTAGCAGGAGTCCAACTCAGGATCTCGTGCTTGCCAGGCAGGCTCTTATGCCACTGAGCTATATCACTGGCCTGTTTTTTTTTTTTTTTGAGACAGAGCTCACTATGTAGCCCAGGCTGGCCTCAAACTCCTGGCAATCCTCCTGCCTCAGCCTCCGGAGTGCTGGGATTATAGTTGTGCACCACCATGCCCAGGATTTTGTTAAGTGATTTTAAATATCTTTCATCGTACACATTTGAAAGGACTTGCAGACCTTTTAGGTGCAAATGAATTAATTGTCTTAGTATTCAGTAGAAATAAATATGAAATTTTATTCCATTAGGTCTTAAAATTTATGATTGAAAAAGAGACAAGAGTGGTGCAGGATCGCCTAAATCATTCCATATTAAATTACACACTACATACTGGCATGTGTGTTGATTGGTAATATTGTAACTATTACAATTTTTTTGGGAAAATGATAGCCTAGAGAGATGGAAAACTAAAGACAACCTTCGTTAATGTAAGAGTCATTTTTCTCAAAAACTATGAAATACCCCATCTACAAGATAAAAGCAAACTGCAACTTTTGAAGAAATTCATTTGGTAAATGCATCAAAAACTTTTCAAATTATGTTCATATCTTTTAACCTAGTAACATTTCTCAAGATAACAGTCAAAATGCAGAAAAAGTTTTAAAACTATTATTTTATACAGTCAAGATTTGAAAACATCTAAGAATGGTGAAACTAATGCATTTTGATAGATCTCAAAAAGGAATATTACTGTCATTAAAAATAGTGTCAACAAAAATAAATGTAGAGAACTCATCAAAAAATTTAGTGAAAAAACTAGGTACTCAAAAGAATTGTTTCCCATGGCTGATTCATGAAAAATGTTAGAAAGTGTATACACTTAGATCCCAATTTGTATGACAACACAGGAAAATTATTGGAAATAAATATAATGAATGGATTATTCTTTGATGTTAGTAGTATCAGCAATTTTTATTTTTATTATTTATACTTTGAAAATGTTTCAGATGTTTATAGTAACGTATTGTTCCACAATCACATCAAAGTTATTTTAAGTACAAATGCAACACCTTGGCAATAGTCAAAAACAAAAGGCTCCTACTTCTGAATATTATGAACTGTTTTGTAGCAGATAAATCTCCCATCTTTGAACAATAGAAATCTACACAAGTATGTACATATGTATGAAAACGCACAAGAATGTTTAGCATACTACTATTAATAATAGACACGGGCCGGTGAGATGGCTCAGCGGCTTAAGCGCCTGCCTGGCAAGCACGAGGGCCCGAGTTCGACTCCCGGAACCCACATACGTAAAAGGGGCTGGTCATATCGCTCAGCGGCACGGGCGCCCGCTGGCACGTGAGGACCTGAGGTCGACCCCCCGGTACCCACAAAAAATAATAATAATAATAATAATAATAGACAAAAATTGCAAATAACGCAAAGCATCATCAACAGTACAGTGGATAAATACTGATGTTCTCACACTGGAATCAGTGCAGTAGTGAAATGAATGGATTGCTAATTGCACACAAGTACGTATTAATCTCATGAACTGAATGTTGAATGAAACCAGACACAAAAGAACATACAGCATGCATATACATTTCAAAAACAGGCAAAACTATTCAATGGTGATAAATGTGAAGGTAGTAGTTAGCTTTGACGAGGAGTAGGGGAAAGACTGGGAGGGAGCCCATAAAGGGTCTTTGGGGAGCTGGCAATCTTCTATTTCATTATCTGGGTGGTTGTTACACAGATGAGCACATTTTGCAAAACTTCATTAAGCTGTACATTTATGATCTATGTAATTTTTAGTTTGTATGTTATGCTTCCATTAAAAAGTTTATTTAAAACATCTGAAGTGGAATGACCTATTACTAGAGAAACTTTCTGTGGTAAGCCTGTCTGCCATCCCCAAGAAGCAAGCAGTTACTACTAGCTGTCAAGCCCTGTCTAGCGTTCCTTGGAGAGGTGGAAAAGACACTGGAGTACAGTGCAATAAAACTTTCCCTCTCTCTCCCATACCATTCCCAGCATCTAGTAGCCATTCATCACATTTTACCTCATGAGTTTGTATACATATTACAAATCAATTTGAAATAAATAAATTGATTTTGAAAACTTGGAGCTAGAATATCTGCCTTCAGAAATATATATCCCAAGAGAAAAGGTTGCTAAACAACTGTCCCACAAACTTAAGTTATGTTCAGGTTTTCAAATGAGTCCCTTTCTGCACGAACTTCCCTAAGCATGACAGGTGTCTCAGGAACAGAATGGCTTTCTTTGTTAGCAAGTTAGTGTAGAGACTGCTTTCTCTGTGAATCTTGCTGGAACTGACTGACAATCACTAAATTATTCTATTAACATTCTTGCTTCCCCATCATCAAAAGAATGAAAAATAATAATTGTTAATGGGGATCAAAGGAAGAGGAACTCTTACACACTGTTAGTGGAAACGTAAAGTAGTATAGCCATTACAGAAAACAGTTTAGAAATTCCACACAGAAAAACTAAAAATAGAATACCATACTGTGCAGCAACTCCACTCCTGGGTCAATCTCCAAAGGAGATAAAATCACCGTATCAAAGAGATACCTGAGCTCCCATATTTACTGTGTCACTATTCATACTAACCAGGATACGGAATCAACCAACTTGAGCATCAACGGATGAACGATAAAGAAAATGTGAGATATATCTGTAAATATATATATAATATTATATATACATATAAATATATAGATATATTTCAACCTTAAATAAAAAGAAATCCTGTTATTTGTGGCAACGTGAATGACATCCTGTTATTTGTGGCAACATGAATGCACGTTGTGTTATGTGAATAAAGCCAGGCACAGAAAGACAACACATATAAAAGCTAAGAAAAGTTCATCTCCTAGAGGTAGAATAAAATATTAGTTAATAGAGGCTAGAAAGAGTAGGAGGGAGGAGATACAGAGGGTTGGTTAACTGTACAAAAGTATAGTCAGATAGGAGGATTAAGTTCTAGTATTTTCCATAGCATAGAAGGGTAACTATTGTTAAGAATAATTTGTTGTAGATTTGAAAATTAGCTAGAAAAGAGGATTTTGGATGTTCCTAACACAAAGAAATAATAAATGTTTGAGGTGATGAAATGCTAATTACTCTGACTTGATCACTACATATTGTATACATGCATCAAAATATCACATTATACTCCGTAAATATGTATACGTAATATATGCCAATAAAAAATTAAAATACATTAAAAATTCCTGCTTCCAGAGACACAAGCCGTCACTGGAAAGAATCATTTATGTGTACTAACTCATACTGCCGTCCCTCTCCTGGGCGATAACCCTATTGCTTAACAAGGCTTTTAGTTATCTTTGTGAATTTCTCAGCAGACTCTACAAATGTTTCAAACATTTTCTATACTTTTTAGTTCTTCAGTTCTGTATCTACTCCATCTTACATTTCAAAAATTGAATTGGCCTGAGAAATTTCAAGCTATTAGGTTTGAGATCTGTAGTTTTCTCCCATACATCAACACCCCTATGATCACCCCACATATCCTTTCTTCCTTTCCTCTTGTCTCAGGGAAACAGAAGTTCTTCCTAATCTACAAGGGTAAGCTCCTTATCTACACTGAACTCACTCTTTCCTACTGATGTGAAATAATGCTATTTCCCCAGGGTAACTAGTCTGTTGGATATACTTTGAAGTCAATACAAATAAAAGTAAGGATTAATGTACTGGCCACTGCTTAGTGTTCAGGCATCCTCCTTTTCAAACTGCCCATCAAAGAGCAAACCATATCCTGTGTGTAATTTTCCAGTCTCACGATTCACTAGGCCATGTTGAGGCATTGATCCTTAATTTAATCTCTCTGATTCCAAGTCTTTGACCTGTTACATTCAATGGATCCAGGAAGATTTTAGCAACAAAGCCTCTATTGTTTTTCAGTTCAAATTATTTATTTTCTTGTTTCATGAAGTCTTGAGGCTTGTGGGTCCATTCCTTTCTCTAAACTTTCCTGTGTTTTTCAGACTTTAGAAGTATGCAAGAGTTTGACTACCCTATCCAGAAGAGTTCCCCTTAGTTTGAGCCAATGGAAAACTGTTTAGCACCCTTCTGTAAATCTAGATGCTATTAGACCTATTGAAAAATCAGGTTTCCATTAACCTTGTTTTTCCAATTATCTCCTTTTTCTATAGCTTCAATATCTTCTCTCCTTCCCCTACCTTTTCCTCACTCTCTCCCCCTCCTCAATTTCTTCTCTTTCACTTCCTCCCTCTCCTCCTCCCACCCCTCCTCCTTCTCCTCCTTCTTCTGCATCTTCCCCTTTCCCTTTCCCTTCCCTTGTTTCCTCTCCCCTCCTCTCCCTCTTCTCTCCCTCCTCCTCTTCTTCCTCTTCTCTCCTTCTTCTCCTTCTTCTTCTTCCTCTTCCTCTTCTTATCCTTTTTCCTTTTCCTCTCCTTCTCCTCCTTCTCTCTTCTTTCCTTTCCTTCTCCCTTTTCCTCTCCCTCTCTTCTTCATTCCTGTCCCCGTTGTCTACTTTTTTCTGCCCTTCTACTTACAAACACAATTAGGTACAAGTGTTTCCAATCTTGAAAGACAACTTGCTTTTAACTTTATTATCCTCTAAATATACTATTCTATATTCTATTCAAATCCAAACCTCTCAAAGTAGAAATTTATACTTACTGCCTTTTTAAGCAATCTTACTCTCATGCACTCCCCTAAAATCTGTTTGAGATACCTAAGGACTTCCCAATCACTAAATGCAATATTCTTTTCTTATTCTCTTCTCCTATGCTTCTCCTCTGCATTTGGCACTCTGAACCAACCATTCTCTCCTTCATTGCCTTTATGAAGTTTCATTCTCTTGGTTCTGTTCTTACCTTGATTACTGCTCCTTTTCTGTCTCCTTGTCTGTTTCCCATTTCCCAAGGTTTTGCCCATCTCTCTCCTTTGAAAATTTGAACCATTTCCTTGGCTTAGTTATCACTTTCATGCAAACAAATAACATCTTTGTTTCTAAGCCCAACATTTCCCCCAAGCTCTACACTTAAGTATGTGCCTATTGAATATCCACACCCAGATTCTACAGAAAGTTCAAACAAAACAAAATACACTCATTATTTTCTCCACAAACCTAGTACTTCCATGTTTCTGTTGAGAGTCTCATGTTGCCCAGATTTAAAAACTCAATGAATGTGAATTCTTCTTTATTTCTCTCTCCCAAAAACCAATCAGTTGTTTCAATCAGTAAGTTGGCATTTATAATCTCTTTTGTTGAATTTTCTTCTTTTATATTCTCAATGTCATCTCTATAGTTAAAGCCCCAATTCCTCATGGGCAGATGATTGCTTTAGACCTTAGTTAATCAGCCTATCTCTAGACTGTCCTCCCTAAACCATTAACAAGTGTCTACTTGTTTAATCTCACTAATAGCTAATTCAAAAGTTATACACCTCCATAACAACTACAAATTAAAACCTACTTTACTTAACATTCAGGTTCCCAGAGGGTAATCCTGACCTATCTTTCCATACTCATTTCCCATTAGTCACCCATATTAACCATAAGTCCCAACCAAAATTGCCTACTCATTGTTTACCCTAAGGCCTTGCCTAGGTGATTTTATTTATGCTATTCTCTCTGCCTGTTTTTTTTTTTTCCCTTTGCTAATTGCTGAGAGTTGCAACTCAAGTAGATCTTACTCCTTGCCAAAGTACTCAGGCTTTCTTCCCTGATACTTCATTTACATTGCTCATATGACATCGATGTTATATGAGCATTATTTTGTATTTACGTAAGCACCAACATTAAGCTATAATCTCCTTGATCTTATTATGAACTAGCAAAGGGCCTGGGACTTCAAGACATATTTTTAAATAAATGAAGCAGTTTACTAAAAACCAATAATGTTTTTTATAGAAAACAATATATCATTTTTATGGAGAAATTTTTCTGACCAAGGAAGCCACTCGTCTAAGCCTTTGTTTTTTGTTATAGAAAAAATATACAATTTTTATGGATTTTTCTGACCAAGAAAGCCACTAGTCTAAGTTTGTCAAAATATGAATTTAATATCATATAATCTTGATCCACTAAGATTTGAGCTCTCTCTCTCTTTCTCTCTCTGATTTTGGGTATATCCTAGAAATAGTTACAACATTTTTTAAATCTACAACTTCTATGGATATTCTCTATGGATATTCAAATAATAATCTCATAAATTACATCAGGACTACAAACATGAGGATTTCCTCAGGTCTATCTTATTCTTATAGAATAAAAATAATGTTGATCATTGCTCAAAAAGATTCCTACAGACTTATGTATATACCAACCCACTTTAATCCTGACAGTCTTTCATAAGACCTTTCCTCCTAGAACTGAACATTTCTACTACTAATTAACACACCTGTATTACTGTTAGAGGAACATTCCCATGACTTCCTGGAAAATCAGTGCCAATTAATATTTGAAAATGTTATAACCTCACACCCATAAACAAACAAAGTACATAAGGTACAATAGCTTAGATGATTTTCCTATCATGAACTCAGGATGACAGTTGTAGTAGGAATTAATAATATGTAAATGTCATCTCCTTATCCCACTACTATCCTTCCCCTTCTCCCAATGTGAAGGTCAAGGAGTCCTCCTCTAACTAGGAAGAAATAAGGATGAATAATTATTTCACAGTCAACAGTATCCCTTGGTGAGAAAAACTTGGAAATGAGAGAACTATTAAAATGAGAGTACTGTCAAATTTTTAAAAAATTGGTCAGTGAAAAAAAGTTGCCTCACCACACTTAGTAGCAGAATTTATTATTTGGTTGATTTGTTTGGAAGCCTCATAAGGAAATGATGCTAGAATTTAATATTAACTAATTAGCATGAAACAACACAAATGAAGAAATTTCTATATTTAAAAATTCACAGAGGAGAGATAATTTCCTGAACAAAATGATTGATCACATATTGGTCTCATCAAAAAACTCAACTATAGGGCCAGTGAGATGGCTCAGTGGCTTAAGCGCCTGCCCGGCAAGTGCGAGGGCCCGAGTTCGACTCCCGGAACCCACATATGAAAAAGGGGCCGGTGATATCGCTCAGCAGCATGGGCGCCTGCTGGTGCGTGAGGTCCTGAGGTCGATCCCCCGGTACTCACAAAACAAAAACAAAAACAAAAACTCAACTATAATTCTAGTAAAAACTTTTCAAGAAACAAAAGCTCACACAGACACAGAATAAAAAAGACAGTGCACTACAAAACTCAATAAAATTTTGTAAGATTAAAATAGAAGTGCAGGGGCCGTCGAGATGGCTCAGCGGCATAAGCGCCTGCCTGGCAAGCGCAAGGTCCTGAGTTCGACTCCCAGTACCCACGTTAAAAAAAAATAGAAGTGCAGGAACTATTTGAGCAGAGTGAAGGAAGTTATAATCTAATATTCTACAGAGGGAAATAGTATTACTTAGACAAAAATCAGTTTTGCCTGCGGAACAAAAGGTATGTCAGGTCTTTGAGGAACCAGGACTCACAGACGACAGGGATGATGCAGAGTCCAGAAAACAGTGAGATTGATTCCAAGTCTTTCTACTGTGCAATTGGACAGCAATGTTCTCCACTACTCTGAGAAGCTGAGGGTCTACATTCTCTCCCAAAGAAGACAAGAGGTTTACTCTTTAAATATACTAACTCTGAGAGGCCTGGAACATCGTAACTCCAGGCATCATAGAGGATATGGTGAGACATAAGGCTTAAAGGAAGGAGATTAAAGTACAAGTCTACCTGCCTACTGAGTAGTGAGACCTAAGTACAGCAAACAGAGGCTGACATTAATCCCCCAAGCGCGGGACTATTCCCTAAGGAATCAAGCAGTAGGAGGAGGAGCAGAAGCAGGAGCAGGAGGAAGGGGAGAGAAGGGAAAAGAAAGAAAACAAAAGAAAAGAAAGAAAAGAGAAAAGAAAAGAAAAGAAAATCTTATGATACCTAGCCAGCACTGTTTCCTATTCATCCTCAGAATTTTAAATTAGCTAACCACTGCTTGCCCAACTAGCACCTGGTAAGCCTTCCCATTAAGTTACCAATTTACAGTTTTACCTTCATGTCATTCCATAAATGGTAGATGCAATCATTGAAAAAGAATGAAGAAGCCATGAAGAAATTCATGGGCTCTGTATTCAGCTTCAGCCAGATTCTATAGCTGGCTGTACTTTTTTTTTTTTCCTAATTGTATGACAGAAGGTAACTTAACCTTGTTAAACCTCAGTTCCCACCTGTAAAATAGTAATGATGATAAAAGCCCAAGTTCATAACTTTGTAATGAAGACTAAAGAAGATAAAATATTTATCACAGTATTTAGCACAGTCAAGACTCACTAGTGATAACTATGAATATTATCAGCATATTTAAAGGTGGGATCGATCAGTTAGCATTTTATTTCAAGTTATTACACTGACCAACAAATGAAACTTGCAGTGTATTTTGCTACTCCTTACGTTTTCCCTTCAGTTAGAGTTATAAATCACCATAGTTTTCTGGCCATAGTCCTGTAATAACTCCCTGAAACTCCACAAATTATGTGACATTGTTTTCTTTTCACCATTACCACCACCTCAAGCATAAGTGATTGGACCAGGTAGACACTTGACCCAAATCAAACCAATTCAATGATTTTCCATAAACTAATCACAGTTTTTTTCTAGGTCAAGAATTTGAATCAAAGATGTAAAAACTATACTCAGTGATGTGTAGTGTGCCAGGAAGATTAGGTCAAGAAAGGACTGGAGGTAAATAGGGTAGGGAGAGAGGCTGGTGAGATGGCTCAGCGGCATAAGCGCCTGCCTGGCAATAGTGAGGTCCCGAGTTCGACTCCCGGTACCCACATACGAAAAAAGGGCCGGTGATATCGCTCAGTGGCACGGGCACCTGCTGGCACACGAGGTCCTGAGGTCGACCCCCAGTACCCACAAAAAAAAAAAAAAAGGCTAGGGAGAGAAGAGAGGGAGAGAATATAAAAAAACAGAAGTGAGAGAGAAAATTTTATCTTTCCTTTATCTATTTGCCACAATATTGCCACAATTAAAGCCAACCAGAAAACATTAATATCATACAACACTAGGCATCTGCTTTTGCTCTTGAGGCTGTGTTGCCTCCACAGTTCTGTTGATCTGAACTAGACTCCATGGGCTTACTCATGCATCTGTGGCCAGCTATGTATTGGCTAGGCCACTTCGCTGATATCAGGGGGAATTTCTCAGATATTCAGATCTCCAGCTGAAACATTTGAGCTGACTTGATTCTTCTCCTTGTGTCTCATTTACCCACAGGGTAGTCCAGGCCTGCCCTCATGGCACAGTCAGAAGACTGAGACAGGAACCATGAACATATTTTACAAGTTTCTGTTTACATAATATATGCTAATATCCCATAGGCCAAAGGAAGTCAAATGGCCCAAGCTGGTGATAGAGGGAAAGGGCTTCAAAGTGACAAGCCTCAGGATGAGGATTCAAGAAGGCCATTCATTAGAACCATAGTGCAATCAATCTCCCACAGCCCTTGACAAAGGGCAAATGGCATTGGTTTCCCAGTCCATTTCTGAAGAGTTGTTACTGTGCAGTAGTTTCTAAATCCGTTACTTTGGTTATAGTTTTCTTATATCAGATTGTTCCTCGTCTCAGCTTTCTTGGGTAGATTTCTATTCTTTGTGATCATGAAATCCTTTATTAAGTGTCTTAAATTTAGTGGAAATAATTTAGTGACAAATATACAGAATAACACAAAATGGAAAGGAGCTGGACTAAAAGAGAAATTGCTATTTTTGTTTTTGCTCCTTTCCAGTTTTGTTTTTACCATGCTAAGTCTCAAACCCAAGGCTCTGTGCATGCTAAGTAAGTGCTCTGTCGCTAAGCTACATCCCCAGGCCTGAAATGTCTTTTCTGTTGATCGACTGTATCAAATGCCTGCATCATTAAACACAGTTGCTTCAATACGTTGCTTTTTCATTTCAATTTTGTTTTTTTTTGTTTTTCTCTTAATCTGCTGAAATTCAGAAGAATTCATTAATTGGTAAATCGCACAGACATGGCATGTTCGACAATCCCTGTGCGATTTATTTTTAAATCTATGGTACCCTATACAGACAAACCCAGTACTGCTGGTTATCTATTTCCAAGCTGCCTGTTTCAGCTTTAAGAGATATCTGGGAATATTTCACTAGCTTCAGAACTTCCATAAATATTCAATGAGATTGAGTGACCAGAATAGATCTGCACATTTCTTCTCTTTGCAGAACATGTAAAGAGCAGAGAGATGTTGTACTGATTTTCAGCTTTGATTCAGAAAAATCTTGGCTCTCACAGCCTAGAGCATCTGTAGCTCCACACCCACCTGAGCTAATCTTGAATCAGCTGCTAAGACACTTCCAAGGCTTTGAACGCTCACATAGACTCAACTAAAACAACTCCATTGCTGTAAGATACCTAAACATGATGAAGTGAACCTTCCAAAGAGTATGAATCCTGGGAAGTTTTATGTTTATTGTCTTTAAAGATACAGTCTCAAGTAATGGATTTGGGTTGTGTCCTGTCCCAAACTTAAGTTCCAGTGGCCATAATAAGCCAAAGTGAAATTAGCCTGGCTATGACACAATATTTTTCATTTAGCCTGGATTTTCTCGTAGCAGGATTCCAGATTTGCTAATGGTTTTGTTGTTGCTGTTATTGTTATTATTGCTGTTGTTGTTGTCATTGTTGGTGCTGTTTTGAGACAGGATCTCACTGTGTAGTTCACACTAGCTTTGAACTCACTGTGTAGTCCAAGTTGGCTTTGAATTCACAGCAATCCTCCTGCCTCAGCCTCCCAAGTGCTGGGATTACAGGCGAGCCCCACCACGCCTGGCTCCAGATTTGCTAATGGCTTTAGCTCTCATATCTGAAACTACAGCATCATGCAATGCTATAGTTACAATTCCTGCATTTTCTACTTGGCAAACATCTCGCTGATTTAGAGCTGGTTACCCAAAGCCTCAGAGACATATTTTTTAAGGAGAAGAGGAAGCCCAAATTGCACAGTGCAGGGCGGAGTATATATTTTCAGGAATGATCCACTGACACTTATTTAAAGCATGTATGCAAACATAGCCTTATCCTTTAATTCATAGACCATCCATTTCAGCTACTTTGATCAAGGTGACAATAAATGAAACCTCTCCAGTTACAGTCGTAAGACTTTGGAAGCATTCTTAATAATTAGTATTAATCAAGTCCCTTTATCATATATAAAATCTTCTCTTGTCAAGATTAAAGGTTGCAAAAGGAGAAGAGATGAAAAATTGAGGGAACGATGGAAGTTTTCAATAGAATCATTTGCTTTTTTTTCTGATGGAGAGAGATGAGAGGATTTAAAGTGACAAATTTGAAAAAGCTCAGGCTCCAAAGTTTCAACAGTTCTATAAAAAAAGTTCTGAGCAGCCTTTTTCTTCTACAACAATTGTGGAAGCAACTGGCACATAGCAAACATCTCTGTCAGGTACAACTACTAAAACTGTAACAAATCCTTTAAGAAGAAATAGACAAGCCAGGCATGGTGGTACACCTGTAATCCCAGGGCTCGGGAGCCTGAGGCAGCACGATTGCTGTGAGTTCAAGGCCAGCCTGGGCTACATAGAGAGACCTGTCTAAAAAAAAAGTTTTATTTTGAAATATGCATGCCTGTTATATCGCTAAATGTCACTACTGACCCTGCTCTAACTCCTGTCACTGAAAAATATGTCTTCTGGGCAGGGGACATAGCTTAGTACAGAAGTACGTAGTTAGCATGTACAAGGCTCTGTGTTCAATTGCCAGCACCAAGAAAATAGTATTTTCAGTGGCTCCTAACAGTCTTCACAATATTGCCCTTCCTACCTTCATAGGCTCTGGTGCTGCCATTCTCCCAAACCTCCCTGAAGATACCTTACTCATATACCCTGAAATGCTTTCCAAACTTCAAACATGCAAGGCATATTCAGGGTTCTGTACCTTCACACTTGCTCTTCCATCCATTTCACCCTTCCTCTCTATTCATCATTTAAAAATCTAGCTTTGGGAAATTATCCCAGCAACACCAAATGTAGTCATTCCCTTTATCTTATTTACCAACCACTTAAAGAGATTCCAACATATTCTAATACTATGTTTATACACCACATACTCTAATAATATTAATAATAATAAGCATACTGTGAGCTCAACCATGTATATATGCATTGATAAGTTCCTTGAAACTGGAACCCATTTTTTTTGTACCAGGAATCAAACTCAGGACCTTGTGCTTGCTAGGCAGGCAGTGCATTGCTGAGCTATATCCCTGGCCCTGGAACCCATTTCATATATACTACATATTCTAAGTGTCAAGCAAAATACTGTCAAAAAGTAAATACCCCAAAAGATGGCAGAATTTATGATATTTCTGAGTGGGTGTGGATTTGGCTTCCTGAATGTTCTTATGAGTGAGCAATAACTTATGTTTACCAGTTGTTACATTCATATTAGAAGCAGACTGCAGATAGAACAAGAAGAAATGCAAAAAAAAGGAAGAGGAAGAAGAAGAGGAGAAGGAGGACAAAGAGGAGGAGGAAAGGAAAGAAGGAAGAAAGGGAGGAAGGAAGGAAGGAAGGAAGGAAAGAAAAGAAAGAAAAAGAAGGAGGAGGAGGAGCAGAAGGAGGAGGGGGGAAGGAGGAGGAAAAAGAGGAACAAGAAGAAAAAAAGAGGTATAGCTGAATAGCCCATTACAGAAAGAAATCCATAGCCATATCTTTAGTCTTACACACTAATCAAGTAAGCCTATGCCAAGGACAAACTTTTTCAATATGACAACCTACTCAAATGCAAGCAAACTGTCATTATTCCCTCTCCTCAGGCTTCCTTGTCCTTGGAACAAAAAGGAATGATTTTTTGTCCTTTTCTAAACTCCTTAATTCATCCCCCATTTGTACAGTTATATATGTCAATTTGGCAGATTCAAAGTTCTTTGTCATGACTCAATTGGCATTTTAAATAATTTTAATTTCAAGAAGTGGCACAGCTATTCTTAGCCACTAACTACTTAGAAACGGCCCTATTTGGGCAAACCTGCTCTGGCAGGTAGAATGGATTTCATGATGAATTGAATCACTGAATGCACATGCGAAACAGAAGAGACTTTAGTTTCCATTCAATGGCACTGGTGTTTGGTAAAGTTTCAGCATGGCTTTTTATGCTTTTCTACTGTTAATGGAAAAATTATATTAAGTCAGTATTCAGCCTAAGGGTGTTATAATGAGCTATAGTTGTGATAACTTCTCCTCACTCAAAATATCCCTTCCCTTAGAACCACTGAACATGGAGAGCAAAGAGCAGCCCTGGGTTTCCTGAGACCTTATTTAATTCCAGCTCCAGACAAGTCAGAAGGCAAAAAGAACTAACCACAAAACCCTAAGAACTGTAAGATGATTATTTATTGTAACCAGTGCTGAAATGGAAACGACCTCCCATTATTACACTCACTCCCTGAAGACAGCTTCATCAATGGACATGTGTTTGAAAAATGTATATAAAGCTATCTTCTAAATTTTTATTAAGCATGCATTCATTCAAAATGCACAAGTGCACATATTACATACAAACATAAACCCAACAAAAGAAAAAGACTTATCAATCCAAAGCTTGATACAGAAACGAAAAGCAAAATATAATCCGATAAATAAAAAGGACAGACTTCCTTCTCATTCTGTACTTGGAAATTTACTTAAATTATCATGGGAAATGCAAATATCAGTTAGCAGTGTTTATTTTATAAAGGGGAATGAGATTAGGAGAGGGGTCAAAGGTGGACTTTTGCCTAACACTGTGTATATTTTTACACTTCGATTATTTTTTCAAAATATGTATTCATATATTACTTATATAATAAAAACAAAAATAATGAGAGAGAGAAAAAAGAGTGTGGCCTAAACTACGGATACCTGGGACACATATCAGGGGTTATTTGGCCCCAAATCCATTTTGGTCAAAATTTATCACATGTGTAACTGTACTAGGACTCACTACTTGATAAAAGATGTTTCCTTTATCTGGCCCTGAGACATCTAGTAGCATGGAAAAATGGGCAACAACCCTCCCCAAATACTATCTAGAATACAGGTATATGTGCACGTACCCGTACCCCTGTACACACCTGCCCTTTCACCATCACCTTGAAGCCACTTATCAAAAACTTGCCAGAAGAGTGTGCCAAAAAATTACAGAAAAATTAGTCTCATGAAAAACCAAGTTTATCACCATAATCAAACATCTTGAATAGAGTGAGTTAGTTGGAATGATTGAGTCTATATTTCAAAACCTAAGCCTTATTGTGTGTTGTATTGTATATTTCTCTGTGTTTTAATTCATTTTTCAAACTATGGTCTTCCTGCTTTCTTTATAGACATAATTTCTTTCTGTAACACATTGACAGGTACATAGGTAGATAGATAACATTAAAACGTCTTTGAACTTTAACATCTTAGAATTTATTGAAGGTCAAAAACATAATTTCCATGCACAGACAGGTCACAGAGAGGATGCATCTAAACACTTATTTTTATGTTCTAGAATTATTAAATAGATTCATCTGATGTTACACATGCCTACCATATTCAGCAATGGGACAGCAGGATTCATATTTCAATTTTGCTCATTCGTATTTGAAAAAACTCACACTGGGAAAACCCTCCTGGTTTATAACAACATAATTCCCTCACAGAATACTGTTTCTTTTTTCAAACTGCATTAAAAAGAAACTTCCACTACAAAGGCATTTCACCACACTCTTTGGATGGATGGGTAATGAGACTGCAATATTACTAGGAGCGATACAAAATAAAACAGGGTCTAGAGAAGTAGGTAAGGTATCATATATTGTGGCAAAGTCTTCAGAACTCTTTTACAAGAATTTCAGTGACCCCAACTCTAAATACAACATACATAATGCACACACATGTGCGCATGTGCCCAAATAAATATGTTGGCACATTTAGAGTCCACTGTATTCTTTTATTTGGAGATTAGATGAGATAGTGTATTATAACTAAGTACCAAGAGATAACTGAATAAATAATGTTATGAGGGGATCAAGTCAAGAAGTAATTCCTGTAGGGTCTTAGAAGGATTAGCAGTGGAAAAGAAGTACAAAGGAATTTAATGATGATTCCTGCTATCAAGGAATTTCAATCTAGATTAGAAGAAAGATTAATCCTCATGACAGCAGTTAACTTCCCAAAATAATTTGGGAAAATTGAGATTCTGGGTCTACCACCAACTTACAGAATCAAATTGTCCTGTGGTGGTGATGAGGAACCTATATTTTTAATAAGATCTCTAGTAATTCTAATAATCAGTCCAGTTGGGGGACCACTGAAGGAGGGACAACACCAAAGATACATAAAGTGCTAGATAATTTGGATGCAGAGGAAAATCAAAATGCTCTGGGTAATTAGAGAATAATAGGATCAATAAATCAGGAGTAATCTGGAAAGACTTCCCAGAGAAGGTGAAATCAGTGCTTTACCATGAAACATAAGATTTGCATTGACAAAAAGGAAAAGGGATGGCTTTTCAAGATGGATAATATAGTAATGACTCCTGGAGTTCTTCTGACTACCATAACTTTGACAATCTTTATGACCAGATATTCATTTAATTGCAGAAAAGGCAAGGACACATGGAGTGGAATGGGTACGACATAGAAAATGGGACAAAATGGGAAATGCAGTATCTTCTTTAGGAGCACAAAGTAGATACAGCCTCCAAAATAGCTCTCCAATACTATCAAATGATAGTTCCAAAGTAAATGTTGAAAATTCTTCAATGGTTTCCCATTTTCCTTAGTTTAAGTCCAGACTTTAATACCTAATTTACAAGTGGTTTATAATATGCCCTGACTCACATCTTTCATCATGCCTCTTGTCTCTCCCTTCACTGTGCCCTATGTCCCATTCTTACTGACTAAGCATCTCTAAGTCTAAGATGCTCTCCCCAAAGCCTAGGCATCTCTCCACTTCCTGCCTTTCCTCTGCCTGAAACACTATTGCCTACTATTCCAATTGGCTTAGCTAATCAATTTTTTAATGCACACCCATGTTTATAGCGACACAGTTTGTAATAGCTAAATATCGGAAGCAACCCAAATGCCCATCAACCAATGAATGGATAAAAAAAAGATTTGTCTTTTTATATAGTGGAGTATTAATCAATTTTTATTTACCTTCAAATTTCCTTTTAAATTTTTTCTCTTCCAGGGAGCTTTCCTTGACCTTTCAAGACTGTATTCTGGTGGCGCACACCTGTAATCCCAGCACTCAGGAGGCTGAGGCAGGAGGATCACTGCGAGTTCGAGGCCAGCCTGGGCTACATAGTGAGTTCAAGGTCAGCCTGGACTACAGAGTGAGACTCTGTCTCAAAAAAAGAAAAAAAAAAAAAAAAAAACAGACAAAACAGGATAAAAGACTGTATTCTGTGTCCCTCTTTCTTCCCAGATCACTTTGTACTTGCCCAATCACAGCTGTTACCATATTCTATTGCAGGTACCATCTACTTTTACGTCTCTCAGGTTAAATAGAGTTCTGATATGAGTTAGATCACCATATATACCACTTACTATTGTACCTTCAGTACTTAATAGAGCATGTAGCATATATTATCTATCCAATAACCATCTATTAAGTGAATTAGATATTTTAAATTAATTTTTGAATAATAAATGAACAAATACCACTAGAACAAATCAAAGCCCCCACCCTTGGCTCTGAGGCTGGACCACACTGACAAAAGCAACCTTTTAGTCATCCCAAAAGTAACAAAAGAAATCAAAGCAAAAAGTGTGTGTAATTGCTCTTTCCCCCAACGCTCCAAGAGTAATTCAAAACATTCATTCTTCCCTTTTCAGTATCAGTAGTTCATGAAGTCATAGGATAAATAGAAAAATTCTTTCAGGAACATACAGGCAATAAATGATGCCCAGTGCATGATTACCTACTCTCCACTACACAGATTTGCTCCCTCAAATAGTATTGATCAGTCAGCTGCTGTTGTCACATCTTCTACACAGAAGGCTATGGCACCTGTCTTTTTAGTGTGAAAGAAGCTGACACTTTTGCAAGACTTAATAATTTTATACTCAGATGTTACAACATTCATCTGGTGCTGGTAATATGGTTTCAATCTTTGGCTAAATCAAGCTCAGTTACCTCCCATTTGATATATAATAGAACTGAGACAAACTGGAAGTAATACTATTTTAAGTTTTAACCTCCTATTAAAAATTCAGTGTCCTCCAACATCAAAAGAGGAGCCATTTGATATCACAAATGTGCCCTTATTAAAATAAGACAATATAGAAAAGATCCCAATTCATTCCAAAGACCAATTTGAAAGTGAGTGTGTTTTGATTCTCAAAAAATGTAAAAATGAAACAAAAATATATTTTCTTTGATTTTCAAAAAGATGCAAAATGGAATGCTGAGAGAGTGACTATCTCTAGTGAGCTAGAAACAACATTTTATTTACAACAGTCCCATTTAAATGTACACTTTTGGGAATATTGTTAAGTATAGTAGAAAGAGCACCATTTAAAAAATTTTATTTTATTGTATGTGTTTGCAATACGTGAAGTTTACATTCATCTTGGGGAGTAGGTACATGTGCATAACGTAGCTTGTTTCTTTTAAGAGAATGGATTAAAATCTCCACTCATTCACTTTCCGCTCTGCCACTTACTAGCTGTATGTATGCAAGTCTGTAGTTCAAAAGGTTAAATAACTTGCTCAGTTTCCTCAAATCTAAAAAGAGGAAAATATCAATGTCTATTGCACAGGCTACTGTGATGATTACATTGAATAATAGCAGTAACCTGCTTGGTAAGTGTGAAGCTCTCTCATTTGTTACTGGAACCTTGTATTAATTTTGATTTTATTCTTCTTTTCAGTACCAAGGATGGAATCTAGAACCTCACAAATGCAAGTCAAGTGTTCTACCACTGAGCTACATTCCCAATCCCATCATTTTTTAAATTTCTTAATTATTTTTACTTCAGCATGGTGTTGGAGTGTAAATGGGCTTTGGTATCAGAGAGATTTGGAATCAAGTCCCAGTTCCATTGCTATCTGAATCTATAGCATTTAAACAAGTTATTCAATATCACTGAGCTTTCATTTTCTTACCTACGAAATGTCTTTAGTAAAACCTACCTCCTGGAGGTTGTTGGGAAGAATGAAGATAACATTTTAAATGCCTGTTTGTCACAGTGCCTGATACATTGTAAATCTTCAATAAATGGTAGCTATTATTCTTATAATTACTGTCATTTATTCCATAATGAGGTATACTTGTGGTGAATTACTGAAGGAAATCTTAGCCAGGCCAAAACAACAACAAAAAAACCTAAGGCTATTTCAACAGCTTATTTCAGTGGCGTGGATATTTTTTAAAGCTGATTTAGTAAAACCAATATGAAACAAGAATAACTACTACATCTGATGATATTTGAGCCATATTGACCAAAAATGTTGTTCCAAGAAAATATTCTTGTTTAGTTAGTTGTGTTATTGCAGTGTTTACCCCACCAATTATTCTTCTCTTGTTGACCTGAACCAATTACTTGATTTTCTTTGACTTACTTTTGAGTAAGAATCCACACACTCAATTTTACAGTTGTATATTCCAATGAACCTTAAGACCGGGAAGATGTATAAGAAAACATACAGGTTGACGAGGAGGGAATGTCTATACTAGGTTGGAAGTTGGCTTGGATCATCTCCAAATTCTGAAACTCTAAGTCTCTAGAAATTTTCCCCTTGTGTGACCATGACCAAGTAACTTCACCTTTCTGAATCTGGGACTGTCCATCTAAAAAACGTGAGAGTTGACTCTAACATACTGTGGTTCTCCTTCAATTATAATCCTTCCACTGTAGCCATACAGGCAGAAAAACTTATACTCTGCCAATTATTACCATTAGCAAAATCAACTCCAAATAAAGCCATGGAAAAATACACTCCTTTACCTTTTTTAATGTTCTTCTCCCTTGTCCAGGGGCTGGGTAATTTGTTACAAAATCACAGTGAAGTGATTATTAATTTGCTCGGCGCATGCAGTGAAGAACAAAATCAAATCAGAAACTTCAAGAAATGCCCTTTACTCCTGTAATGGAGTTTAATTTAGTAAGAAACTATTTTCGAGTAGCCTGTGCTGATATTACAGTGGGAACAGTTACCTTTGGAAACACTGTCAAATATCATAGAATTCAAATTGTTCTGGTAATCAGGCAGGAAAGAACAGAAAGCATACCTCACAGGTATGGTTTAGGATAGGAAAAGATCTATTGATATTTTGATATTAAATGTGAACTGAATCTTTTGCACCACACAAAATGGGGGCCAGATTGTTTTAGTGCTTTCCGTGATGCCCAGTAAAACCTGGATTAATCATGAGTCTATAAATGCAAAATTCTTAATATATTTTTGTTCTAATGATGTTGATTGTCTGAACTTTATTTAGCCAGAGAAGATAACAGATAAAAATATGTATCTAAGATTTATACCAGTTAGACAATATGTGCATTATATTCATATTGCAATATTTTATAAACATTTATCGAACACTAACTTTATATCAGGCCTGTGCTATGTGTTTATTAAGGATGGTCTTATTTAGGACACTGGTAATGAGGGAACCAATCAGAATCCAGGGAGAGTTCTTTAAATCCACCAAGGCTAGCTGGGAGGGGTAATGGTGGAGATATGAGGTCTAGATGCTCTGGCATAAAGGGTTACAGAATCCTTCAGACAGCCATCAGGACAACTATGGTCTTAGACCTGTCCTGGTCATGAATGTAATTCCAGAGAATGTTACAACAGCAACCCTTGGAGCTGGCCTCCTACAACTGTCTTATGGAGATCCTGGATGCTCAGTCAGCCACAGGGGCTTTATTCATGAAGGTTTCTGGGTTTTGCCTTACATTGAGCATTCAACCCACTGTAACAAGGAGTGGAGAATGGGTTGGGGAACAAGAAAGGAAACTGGGAGACCAGAGAGGAGGCTATTACAATAGTCAACATAGATAGCAGTGGGATGAGACAGAGATGAATAGACTAAACTGCATTATGGGGGGAATACAGCACAATAAATTGATGTGTATTTCTCCGAGGTTTTATGTTCACAATGAATGCTTAATTGTTATCTAATTTTGTTGCTTTCTTTGTCAAACTAGTATATATGTTTTAACATGCCAACCAAATATCTCTACTTTGGGCACTGAATTTCTCACTTTTGGTTATAGTCTAAAATTTAAAAATTCCAAGAGTGACAAAGAAGGGAGCATACATGTAAGTGATAATTCAATCTAAAGGAACAAAAAGGCTACAGTGTGTCTCTATCCAAAACCTCCTTTCATAAAATATTAATATCCCCAAATGGAAAGATTACCTATTATGCACACTGAGTGCTATTCAAATGCCAACTTGCCAAGAAGAGAAAGAAATTTTTAACACCGATACTTTAAGCTCTCTGTAAATATTTATTTACTGCTGAAACTTATACACAAAAGTATTAGAAACAGAATCAATGAAGCATATGCCTCAGCATAACCTTCTAATCTGTCTCTTGCATACATTAATGTAATCACTATTATTGTAATTTCAGATCTGCTGGAATGGGGTTTACTTTGCCATGTTTCATCCCCCAAAGTCAGATATCTAGAAATAACCTGCAAATAGCCTGGCCCAGGCAGCCCACCGTCTATTTTAATACCTAAAGTGTTTCTCTAAGCCAAGGGATGTCAAGAAGAAAATTACAAAAGACAAGCAATTGTTTAGATACTCAAAAGTGGTAGTGCTTAAAATAACTGGATGCTTCATGGATTTTATTTTTATGTTTTAATCCATGTGTTTACTGTTTCTACCACTGCTCTTACATATTTGTTGTTTGAGGCTGACTTACGTCAAATTGCCTATTGCCTATTCAGAAATATTATAGACACCTGACAGGTCTCTAGGAGAATTCTGGCAAACGAATGAAAAACCAGTTCTATAATTTCCCACCAGATGTCCTATTATTTACCTTGATGATTATTTATCAGACATTTTTTGCACAGTCATTAATTTAGAAGGCAATATTTTTAGACTGAACTCTGAACCTACTTGTTAGTTTAATCACACAGCTGTTTTGACACATACTTTCAACAAATTTCTCAGTCATTTTGATGCCCATCCTACAAAAAGACCTCATAGGCATAGTGATAGACTGGTACAGTCATTATAACTAGCTGACATGATTATGTCTAAAGTTCTAGCTTTCAGGGAGACTTCATCACCAGATTTTATTAAACTAGCAGAAAGACTCGCATCTTTTTATGTTCTAATGTTCGCCTACAAACCCGTAGTTATAGTAACCAAGAGCAAATTCTCAGCCTCAAAGGATTATCATGTTCGAAGCAATGAACTAGATTTGGCAGCTTCTCTGCTGTCCAAGATGCTTAGGGACTTTGAGGCAAAATAGACTCTTACCCTTTTTGTTCCTTACTTTGAAATGATAGTCAAAATGGCCACTTCCTCGGGAATGTCAGTCTGACTTTCATATATGTCCCCCTCTCCAACATGCACACACTAGTAGGCAGCAGAGAGAGAAGATATAACAGTGCAATTCATAATAGTTAAGTCTTGGACTTGGCCTGTATGGCCATCAAAGGATGAATGGATAAAGAAAATGTGGTATTTACACACCGTGGAGTACTACTTTGCCATAAAGATAAATTTGAGTCATCTGTGGGAAAATGGATGCACCTTGAGGCCATATGTTAAATGAAATAAATCAGACACACCAGCTTAAACATCACATGGTTTCTCACATGAGAAACCCAAAGCATAAATAAAGAACAAAATAAAGGATAGATAATGGGAAGTAGAGAGATAGATCTTTCTCAAATGGGAAGGGGATCGATCAAGAGATGGAGGGAGGAAAGAGAGAGGGGAGGGGAAGGGGATAAAAACAGGAACTAAGTGTGTTACATATGTGTACCAATTCTACACAAGCATGTAAACATTACTTATGTACTGCAAACACGTACACAAAAAGGAAGGGGATCCACAGATGGGTGGAGGGGGGTGAGAGGGAAGGGAAAGGAGATGAAAAAATGAATTCAGATGTATTATGTACATGTACCAATTCCCCATGAGGAATGTAAAAATTATATACTCAAACATGTACTGATAAATAAAAAAATAAAAAGTAGTACGTGTAAATTATAAACAAATGAATTAAAGTTAGAAAAGAGTGATTACAAAGAAGATAAAATGCCATATATGATGTACAGGGTTGATGGTAACTATAAAATGAATATTAAGGGAAGACTTCCCATAGAGACTGGAGTTAGAGCTAAAACATAAAGGATAAGTAAAATCCGAATTGGCAGAAAGAAACACAAGTGAATTGTAGGCATAAGCAAAGGCCTAGAAGGAAGAATGAGTAGTGTGTGAATACAGAACCACACTAGGTAAAACAAGTGATTCCCCACTGCTTCATAGCTACAAATGATGGTAGTTACAATTTCTGCAGGGGAAAAGCCACAATTTCAAAATGCTTTTAGAGTTGGACCTGGATTTCCATTTCCACCTGATTCAGTCACTGGATTTGAGCTTTGATTGAAGCAGTGTAGTAAAAAGAATAATTGCTACTGAAGATTTCCAAGTCCTAAAACCCAGGTCCTGTGCATATGTTATCTCACATGATAAAAGAGACTGAGATGAGGAAATTATTCTGAACTATCTAATCAGAAGGGTCTTTATAAGTGAAAGAAAGAGGCAGGAGAGTCAAAATCAAAGAAGATATGATAACAGAAGCAGAGGTTGCAAAACTATGATTGCTGGCTTTGAAGAGAGAAGGTGGCCATAAGTCAAGAAATGGAAGCAGCTTCTAGAAACTGGAAAAAGCAGGGAAATGAATTCTGCTCTAGAGAATCCAGAAAGAATACAGCCCTGCTTACACTTTGATTTTAGCACAGCCAGGATTTGTTTTAAATTTCTGACCTCCAGAACCATGAGACAATAAATCTTTTTTTTATCCTTGAAGTTTGCAGTATTTGTTTTAGCAGCAATAGGAAACTAATACAAGCAATGTAATGCATAATATCCAAAGGGACATGCCCAATTCAGGTTTCATTTGGTCTAGTATCCATCTCCCATAGACCCATGAGGGAGGAATGACAAAAATAGGCACAGAAAGTGACATCTTGGGACAAAATGATCAGTCTATTAGGAACCAAGTCTTCATTAAGTGACTGGAAGATAAAAGCACAAATTTAAGTACTATTAAAAATTGTAAAAACAATGAAAGCAACTATGATTTTTCTATAGGTACTTCATTGCTGGCATCATAAGCAACCAATACAAATAATGGTACCATTATCCCCATTTTACATAACCCTGCTCTATAGATGAGGATACTATGTGCAAGGGAAGGGAGTCACAAGAACCAGAGAAAGAGGCAGGGGCTCAGGAAAGTAGGTTGAAAATTAGAGCAAGGCTCCAGACCCTGTAGCCAACTACAGTACTAAGTAGAAAAGTCCAGGTGGAGGAAAGAAGGGCTGCAGTTCAGTGGACTCATGTGTGCCCAGGACACATGCCAAGGATGCTGCAGATATGCGGGGCCAAGTAAGTCATTCCAGGCCTTGCTCTTTGGCAGGTTGAAAGTTCAGGGTAGAAGTAAATGCAGCTAGCTCAAGACAAGAGCCTCTTCTTGCAGTAACCTCTCTGGTAACCTTCAGACTTTCCAGATAAATTACAAAGATCATCAGTAATCTCAAGATAAATTTGGCAGTACACTCGGGGCGTTCCAACAGGTATCTCAGCTCCCTTCTTGTCATATTCCCCCAAACAGACTCTCCACTCCAGACAAACCACCTTTCTTTGCCTTCTTTAAGGATTTTCATCTAAAAATAAGTAAAACATTCTTTAGTAAGGAGAGAAGTAATTTTGGAAGAAAATCTCCACAAGATAATGGTTAATTGTTCTTGTTGACCTCTAACCATTTCTACTGAGTTTTTGCTTCTCCCTCAAGTTGTCTCCTCTTTTCGTTTGTAGAATCAGACTTTGTCCTCAGGAGGAGTGTGTCACCTCATTTAAGAATTAAAACTCAGAAAAAAAAAGAAAAATTTTTGAATTAAACCTTTTCCAAACCTGCCTCATGCACACATGATCCTTCTCATAGTTCCTGCCTGATCTAACTCCAAACTGACAAGGAAGGCCGCAGAGATTGGCAACCCTGAACCCAAAGGATCTAGGCTTTCCTGAATCCATGAAGCATTGCCATTCACCTCAGAGGGATTCTGCAATGACCCATGCAATTGCTTCCTCCCTTGTGCTACCAAGTAATCTTGTGAAAACTTGCCTTTTATAATTTGACAATAGAACAATCCCGTAGCCATAAAATTACCAAACACACATAGAAAGAGAATTAGCACTAATTCTTTGAAACTTTTCCTGAGTGTCATAAACTGGGTCAAATGTCCTTCTTCAGTGCTCACATGAGCCTCATATGACTTGGGTGACACGCAATCACAGATATATACAGCAGGACTGGAGAAGACAGAATTCATCATAAAAGCTTAAGTAGGATCCTATCACCAGATGGCATTGTCTGTAGTATTCTATGAAATAATAAATTTATAAATTCTGTTAATTATGAGTATCACAATAATATTTCATTTTATTCTTTATGTATGTTAAAGGGATTCATTCATTAAACATAAATAAAAATTTTTATTCCTGCTTTGGCATTTCTTCTTTTGATAAAGGTGCCTCAAAACGTGCAAGATGCTTAGGTATCTCTCAGCCTCTGATGGGCCTTGGTAGCATTTACCTCTCTGAATTGTAAGAGCATATGTATTTGTCTAACTGGCTTTAAGCAGAAATTCTCAATCCTAATTGCACTTTAGAGCCACTTGGGCAACTTTATAAACCATTGATAACTAGCCCCTACCTTTATCAACTGAAAGAAAAGTGCTGATATCTTAATGTGTGAATGTCCCCCAGGGGATTCCGATGCACCTTGAGGACCAAAAACCACTAGTATGGAATTCCTTGTAAGGACAGCGCCTAGTCTATCCCCTTCCCACCCCACCTAGTAAGCATTCGGGAATGGTCTGCTGGGTGAATGAATGGTCCATTTCACTATGCTTTTCTGCCCATGGTTTTCTATATCCCTTCAGTGATCCATCCTATCAGGCACTTTCTCCCCTTTCTCAAGTGAGTATTCCCCCACCTGACTGGCCTTCCAAATTACTTGGGGATTTTGTCTAAAAATCTGCATCCCTAAATTTTCCTCCAGACCACTGAATCATACCCTCTGTAGTGGAACCAAGAAGTCTGTATCCTTTGCAAGCGTTCTTGATGATTCTGACCGCAGCTTTCTTTGAAACCACTGCCCCGCCCTGTCAACAGCACTCATAACGGATACCTCCTTTAGAGGAAGCCTTATGAATTGATCCTACTCTGCTTGCATTCATTTTGTAACTATTTTGTTAGGTTTTTAAAACTTGTGTGGGGGAAGGAAAAAGGATGGAAAAATGTTCCTGTATAAATTATGGTATAATTGCAGGTATTAAATAGGTTTTTCCATAACTATTGCATAAGCTACCCATATCCCACAAAACCATCTAGTCATTGGACTTTGCAAATGTTGTGGACAATAATCAGACCTAACAATTCATAGATGGTCCCCTTGAATGTCAAGATCATCCCCCTACATTATCAGCCATTTCCCTTACATCAAAGCTTGGAATTGCATGCCTTTGTACCTGAGATTAAGCTGAGCTCACCAACCTTTTTTTCTAAATCTCTGGTTTATTTTTAAACTACTTTTTCTTCTCTTCTGTGCTAAAATTAGACACCTCTGATAAATCTTGACTACCATTCAAAACAGTGGCAATAAGCTGCATGCCATTTTCCTTTAACTCCCTAACAAAACGCCTTTGGTCCTTTGCGTTACGTTCACAGGTTTGTTTTATCTCCTAATCCCTCTTTCGCTAAGGAAAAGGGCTGCTATTCCAGAGATCTTTCTTCAGTTAGGCCCCCCTGGGAGGCTGTCACATGACCAAGGCTAATGAGTACCTAATTTTTTACACTTTTATACTTTTCCAAGTTTTCACAACAAACATATATTTAGGAAAACAAGAACAGACTCAGGCCTTTGATTAGTTGTGTACCCAAGGAATGGGATTTAGAACCCTGCTGACTAAATAGAGTGGATTGCCAGGCTGGGTCTTTTCCTCAAGAAACTTGCTTAATGCTACTGAAAATTCTACCTTCTGGATGAACTCCTTTGGCTTATAGGTATTTTCAGTCTTTTTTATTATCTGTGGGAGTAATTATATAATCAGTCACCTGTAATTTAACAAGAATAAATTTATCATCTATTTTATACTTAAATAAATAAAATGAGAGCTGCAGAATATGGGGGTCCCTGGCACCTGAGGGAGGAAAAACAGGGTGCAGTGTTGGAGAAAAAGTACTTAAACAGGAAGGTAAGTGTTCAAGAGACAAGTGCGCTACATTCCTCATATTGAGTAGGCTGGATCCCAAATAAAATAAAATGTTTAGTCTGATTTTTTACCTGTGTATATGATAAGGTCTTATAAGATAAAAGTGAATCTGATGCTGGAAAAATAAGAGGAGGTGGAGGGAAGGGGGAAAAAGGAATTGAAATGTGTCACGTACACGTACCAATTCCCTACAGTGAATGCGATCATTATGTACTGCAAACATATACTAATAAAATTCAAAAAATTATAAAATTATAAACTAGTTCTGTCTTACCATGCCAGTTCCACCAGCCAACCCTCTAATCAGTATCTGTACTGTCACATTTACCTATCTTTTGGCACACAAGAGCCCACCCACTGTCTTGAGAACTGTTGTGTATGAGGAGGGAGGTTGAGAAGGGTTATATACCAGATGCTGCAGTTAAATTTTCTCCTGCTAAAGACCTCACTTCTCCATTCCTTCCTTCCCCACCTGCAAGGCCAGTGGTCACATAAGGTACCTGAAACAAAGAGGGGAGTCACAAAGGGACATCTCTCTGTCTCTGTATCTCTCTCCACCTCTCTCCCTCCCTCCCTCTCTCTGTCTCTGGCTCTGTCTGTCTCTCTCGTCCTCCCTCCCTCCCTCCCTCTTGCTGCTCTCTCTCTCTCTTCCTCTTTCCTCACTCAGGGTTTAATATTTAAAACAGAGAAACAATAAACTTGTTTCTCCTTCTCACAAAAATATATAGAATATGCAGATTTCTTTCCACAGATTAGAGACATCATCTTCCAAATACCTCAAAATATTGTCCTAGGCTTCAAAGAACTCTTGACCACCAAGCACCCTTGCCCCTGCTGATTAGCTGCTCATTTCCATGGAGAACCTTCCCGATTCATTCTACTGAATGCAGAGTCCTGTTTTTGCAGCACTGCACACAGTTTGTAGGCAGACAGAGTGCAAAGGGGCTGTTTCTTGGGATCAAGCGTATTACCCAAAAGACAGTATAAACTCTGCAGATTTGGACCAATTCAGGAAAGGGATTCAGGGAATTTGTGAAAAGCCTAAATAATAGAATATATCAATGCTAGAAGGAGCTTTAGAGATCATCTACCCTAGTGGTTCTTAAACTTCAAACTCGAGAGAGAGACAGACAGAGAGAGAGAGAGAGAAGGAGAGAGAGACAGACAGAGACAGAGATCAAAACCCTTTACTGAAACGAAATCTAATGTAAAATCCTGGTATGAAAAATTGATTTTTTAAATGAAGATACTTGTTCTAACTGGAATAACCTGAAAATCTAGACTTCAACTACTCAACCATCCCTTCTCCTCCCTTGGCTGCCCCTGAGGTATTGTCACAGAATCCTAGGGCTTCCCAGAACATTGCTGTAAAACTATTAATCCATTCCAAGCCCCTGATAAGAAAATGAAGCCAACAGCAGGGAGCATGAGTGGTCCAAAGTCATACAGCAATCCAGTAGTAGAAGTGGGAGTGAAACGTAGGTCAACTGGTGGCCAAGAAAATGTGCTTTCCAAATGCTACAAAACATTTTTTATAATAGCACTTATTGAACTTTTTCAAATAATAACAAATAACACTTGCTTATTGTAAAGTATTTGGAAATTAAATAAAAGACAAATAAAAAAATAAAATATGTCACAATTCCACCAGCCACAGAAAACCACTAGGATCTTTTTTTTGTACTTGTTTCATATGTACAAAACATATTTTTTTAATTATAGTTAATGTGCCTTTGCCCTTCCTCATTTCACAACTATCAATAACATCACTAGTCTTCTGCAACAGCATTTAAGGACTAAGTCATTTCTTTTTATAATGACTGAGAGTTATTTATTGAGTTTATATTTTTAGTACAGATTGGAAACAAGTGTAATATTTGCTTTAATGATTCATATGCTTAAATAAGGTGTTCATTATAATACATTTTTAAGTGGGCTAATAAAGAAAACCATCAAATTTACCCATTAATAAGTATATTTCCCAATGAGATATCAGTGTAACTAAGAAGAGAAGCTAAGCTTGCCATATTTGTCAGTTTTAAGAGGTGACTATCTATGAAACACATTATTCAATCACTCTTTCCCCATGAATTTACCCTGGCCTTTTAGAGGCCCAACTACTTCAATGGTGGCCCCATAATCCTTAATTGATCACAATCATGGACAAGAATCTATCATTGGTAGATTGCTGACTCACTTTTATCTTCATTCTTTAACTTCAAATTGTTACTTAGATAACATGAATGGGACACAGGGTGGGTGTTGAGTTTGATTGCAATTTTCACTCATTCCCAAACTATCTGCCCAGAGTGGCCCAGGAAAAGTGACACCTTAGCCCCTTTCACAAATCAGAGCTATTAACTCCTAGTCCTTTTTTCCTTAATCCTGCCAATTACACCCACTTGAAGGCTAGTAGACTCAGGCTCTGAGTATCATGACTATTTGTGGGCAGGTGATGTACAATTGGTTTAACCTAGCACTACTATACACGCCTTCTAGCTAAACCTAGAAGCTTAGCTTTGCATGGTCAGATTTTTGGCTAGGTCCTACATACCTGATTCACTATCACCCAGATCTGTTCTCTAGTCCATGTTCTATTATTCATTATTTTCAGTGTTCAATTCAGCACTTAGGATCTGCCCAAATTCCATGGAGTCTGGATGCTACTTTTGATAACTTCTTTGGTTGAACTGCCTCAACCACTTAAACCTACCCATTTCTTGCCTTTCTCTTTGCCTTTTATGATTTTTCCAGTGCTTCTTAGTTTGGAATATCCGCTGAGCCCTCTCTTGTCAAACTGATCATTAGCATCACTCAAGGCCCATACGATGCCTATATTTTCCTTGTCCATCAGAAGTCTCACTCTAGGGCCAGTGAGATGGCTCAGCGGCATAAGCGCCTGCCTTGCAAGCGCTAGGGTCCGAGTTTGACTCCCGGATCCCACATACAAAAAAGGGGCCGGTGATATCGCTCAGCGGCACAGGTGCCTGTGGGTGCGCGAGGTCCTGAGGTCGACCCCGTGGTACCCACAAAAAAAAAAAAAGAAGTCTCACTCTAGTAAAAGCTAGACAGCCACATCTGAACTTCACTCAAAGAGCCTCATTTTTAGAACCACCCCTAGCCTCTGTCTGTCTGGTGTCCTCAAGAAGCTATCTGTGTTTCCCTATCTACTTAACTAAAATGTCCTATTCATATCTGTTCTACCTGGACAAGTGTTTTTGCCATGGCTCAAAACACATTTGGAGTTTCTCTTTGGGAATTACCAGTGGGGCTGTAATAAATTTGCCTGAAAATCCCCATCAAAAGACTCCCTTCTTAGAGTATGGATTTTATTGAGAAAGCAGCAAAAACAAATTTGGAGACAAGCCTGATGAATAAGCTAGAAAATTCATTTCCTTGTCAATACCTGCTAACAAGAAAAGATAATATGTCCTAGATCATTACAAGTTAAAGAAACTACACACACTGTTTAATCTTCCTTCCAAAATAAAATATATATACATTGTCTTGATATAAAATAATGAATACAGATTTAACTGCATGTAAATAATATGCATCAATATATAAATGCATAAAATAGAAAGCTAAAGTTCTTATTCATAATCCCACAACCTCAATGATAACCATTTTTAACTCTTTCCAACAACACTGTCCAAAAGAATATAATGAAAAACCATGTGATTTTAAATTTTCTAATAGATACACTAAAATGTTAAAAGAGAGGAGTAAATTAATAATATATTTCATTTAATCTAGTTCCAAAATAATGTCATTTCAACATGTAATCAACATAAAATTATTAATGAAATATTTTACATATTCTTTGTACCTAGGCTTCAAAGTCCAGCAAACACTTTACACTTACAGAACAACTTAATCCTAACAGGTCTTCAAATTGTTCAGTATCAAAACGTAGCTAGTGGCTACCATATTAGACAGGACAAGAATATATCCTTTCAAACTTTTACATGTTTATATAATTATTTCAAATATATTATTCTCAAAAGTTGAATCATAATATTCATACCTTAATAACTTGCTTTTTTTCTTAAAAAATTATATATATATATATAAGATGGTTAAGATAGATACACTACCATTTTTACTTAGTTCATTGAAGAGTAAGGTTTGTGCCAATAATGTCTGGACAATTGAATGCTAATGTCTGGTGTCCTGAATAACTAACTTAAAGATAGTAATACGTAATGTATTAACCATTGTTACCCTCCTATTATGTTGTTTTGAAAATTTGTTCTTCTTTTGATTTGTTTTGTTTTTTCTTCTCTTTAAAAAAAAAATAGTGTGGACAAATTTCCACATTAACATCTATAACTCTCTCTAATCCTGTTTGCCACTCTATTGTTAATTATTGAAGACACTAAATATCTTTCTTATTATCACTTGCTTTAACTTCTTGTTCTTTTTGTTGAGTGTTATTCTATTACAATGTTCATTTTTTATTCTTGTTGATTTCTATCACTTGTAAATGAAAGAGTTCTACCTAATGCAATTTGCAGCAGTTCTTTAATATATGAAGAATATTACCTTTTCTCTGTTATAAATGTTGCAAATAGTTTTCCCAATTTGTTTCTCTTTTAAAATTTTTGTGTAGTACTTTAATACACAAAAGGTATGCAGAGGTGTGTGTGTGTGTGTGTCTGTGTCTGTGTGTGTGTGTGCATTTGTTTGTCTGTGTGTGTTAATAAATGATTCAAATCATTTCTTTCACATTTTTCCCTGGCTTTCACACCATGCATAAAAAATTCTTATCTACCCTATGCATCATGTAAATATTTACTTCTTTTTTCTTCTAATATCTTTAAGTACTTAATCCTTCTAAAACGTTCTCTTGTGTGAGATGTAGTCAGATATGTAACTTTTTCACATATTGCGATCTAATTATCTCTAAATCCTTTATAGAATAATGTAGTCTTTTAAAATGCATTAATAGATAGCAGATTGATATATTGTTAGCCAGACAGTTAGATATCTCAATTTCTGGACCCTGTATTCAATTATTTTGATCTGTCTGGTTCTTTCTATCCAGCCACAACTATTAATTACTTTATTTTTATAGGATGTTTTGACATCTGGAGGACAATTCCGCTTTCACAATTAGTTGTTTTATGTCTTTCAATTGCCCTAGCTACATTATCTGTTTTATATGCACTTCAAAATACACTAGGATATAAATTTGTCAAATTTTCTCCCCCAAAATCTTTGAAATGCTTCATCTGAAATTTATTTGTAATTATATGGGTAATTTGCATTTTTAAATGTAGAGTATGTCCCTCCATTTATTCTTTGTGACCTGGTATATGATAAATCATTTTAAATTATCCATTCATGGCTATTCTAAAACACTGCATATGGCACAAATTTATCTAACTGTTTAGCAAGTTAAAATTGACCTTGTTAATAACGGTATTCAAACTTTTACATTATTCTTAATTTTTGTCTACTTGACCTACTTCTATTTCACATGATATATATTACAATATCCTACCATAATTTTGTATTTTTATGCATTCCTGACTTTACCGACTTAATCAATTGTACATTGTATACTTCTTTACTTATTGGGAAATGCCATATTATAGACCCACTTTACTAATAAATTATTTTACTTTTAATATTACAGGTTGTTTTAAGGCAGGGAAATAAAAAGAAGAAAACAAAATAAAATGAAAACATTATCAGACTCCCAGTTCAAAAACCCATATGATAACCCATATTATGCCAACCTATGTTTTATTAGGGCACATTAATTTTACAAAATATTGAGTTTCATTATAGCATTTGCATACACACATATAACATACTTTGATCACATCCATCTCTTTCCATATTATTATTTTTTTTTTTTTTTGTGGGTACCGGGGGGACGACCTCAGGACCTCGAGCGCCAACAGGCACCCGTGCCGCTGAGCGATATCACCGGCCCCTTTTTCGTTTGTGGGTTCCGGGAGTCGAACTCGGGCCTTTGCGCTTGCAAGGCAGGCGCTTACGCCGCTGAGCCATCTCACCGGCCATATTATTATTTTTGAAACAAATGTAATACCCACTAACATTTTAAAAGTCAAATAGTATTGGAAGCCACAAAATGTAAATTTAAAGGCTCCTTTACCCAGTCTTGCCACTAGTAACTATAATTTCTTCTGATTTCAAGAAAAAAATTCTATATGCCCAATATATTATATAAGAAATACTACATATTTGCTCATCTTTTTCAGTTGGTAATACGTTTCCGAGCCCTTCCATATGTGCACATCCAAAACTACTCAGCTCAACAATATATGGTATTTCATTATATGAATGCATCAATATTTATTTAACCAATTGCATAATGAGGCACACTTTGGCTGTTTTGTTTTTGTTATTGTGTTTTGACACAATGCATGCATACACACATGCATACAGTACAATGAACATTTAAGGTAACATTTGTGGGAATATTTCTTAGAGTAAGTTGCTAAAAATAAATTTGTTGAATTAACATATAAACAGTTTACACTGTCATTGATATTGTAAATTGTTTTCCAGAGTTTGCATAAATTTACACTCCAATCAACAATGCAAGAATTGCTCATTTCCCAACAGCTTCATCAACACTGGGTTTCATTCAAATTTGTTAATTTTGCTGATCTGATAAATAGTGAAATCTCATTTTTTTCAATCACTATTTATTTGATTATGAGTGCAATTGGGAATTGTTCCTTATGTATTTATTAGTCAGTTTTATTTCTCTTTTGGTAAGATGCCTGTTTATATCTTCTACCCATTTTTGTATTGCATTGTTCATCAATTACTTACCAAATCATAAGGACTTCTGTATGATTTTTGTCACATATAGAAGCTTTGATTTTTACATAGTCAAAATATCAATCTTTCTTTTTATATTTCAAGAAACTCGTTTTAACTTATATCTCTTTCAAAATACCAAAATTTAGACATTATACACTACAGGTTTGTCCCCACAAACAGGTAAATTGCTTAAAATCCATAATTTTCAACAATTCATTTTCTGTTCCACTTTACCCACATGCCACCTATGAGGAATGTTGTTGAGTAGGGGGCTTCAGCAGCATCCTTTCTTCTTTTTTCTACCTCTGCTCAGTAATTGGGGATTGGGATGGGGGACTCATATAGTTATTAGACTTTTAAATTCTAATTCATCCAGCAAATATCTGTTGATTGCTTGCACTGTATCAAGCACAGTGCAATATAAAATTGAGGTGGGGACAAAAAAATTGAATAAAACCAGACTTATCACAGTTTTCATGGAAGTATATTTTAGTGGAATATGGATAAGAGTTGGAAAAATGGTAAACAATATAAATAAATAAAATACTTGTAAAATTAAGTGCTAAGAAGAATTCAAATAAGGTATTAAGACAAAGTGTAGCAAAGGGCAGGTAGAGGGCCAGAAAAGGTAATTTTTATTCTCCAGTTCCTCCTTATCATGGCAGCTTGCTCTTACCTTACTGTTGCGATAACCTGTCAAATGTCACTACAAAACTGGATTATAATTTTCTCAAAGTTATTTCCTGTTTCTTACATTAACTCTGTTTAATATGATATGTTGATTATTCAGCTTAATTACCCTGTATCAAACTGCGGGTTCTGTCCATACGTCTGGTGAATTTCTCATTTTCTGTTCATATTTATATAGCAAGTCACAAAATCTATAGGTCAATGTGGATTCTGCAATGTTGTTCATATAGATCACTAACTACCCTTGATAAATCTCCCCCATCTTAGAGCAGGTCCTCCACAAGGCTATGGTTTTTTGTTTTTTGGTTTTTTTTTTGTGGGTACCGGGGGGTGGACCTCAGGACCTCACGCGCCAGCAGGCGCCCGTGCTGCTGAGCGATATCACCCGTCCCTTTTTCGTATGTGGGATCCGGGAGTCAAACTCGAGCCCTCGCGCTTGCCGGGCATGCGCTTAAGCCGCTGAGCCATCTCACCGGCCGGAAGGCTATGGTTTGCAGTGAATGCTCTAAATATGTATTAAGAGGAAAAACTTTGGATAATGTTGTTGAAAAAAACATTTATTTATCTCCCTTATACTCTCTAACAACTATTCTCCCTACTATACCCTCTTTTGGCCTCTGCTGGTAAGAATTTTAGAGTTGTCTGTGCTCTGTCAGTGTGGCAACTGTCAATGGGAAAGGGAAAAGAAGTTACTGGGAAAACCAAACACGTTAAGGAAAGGAGGAAGAGTTTGCTCACATGCACTAATTTGGGACTATGAGAGGAAAATATGGAGGAAAATACGACGGATATGTCTGCTACCTTAGGGATTTCCTGATTACCCTGAGCACTATTCACACCAAGGGAAGCCTAAATAGCAGATGGAGGGAGTCAGACAGCTTAGGTTCAAGACTTTATTCTGCCAATTACTAGTTGTATTACCTTGAGCAAGTTATGTAACCTATTTCAGATCCTGTTTTCTCATTTTTAAGGCAGCAACAATAGTAGCACTTTCTTCATTAACTTGTTGTGAGGAAGTAGCTGAAATTAAAAAAAATATATATTCATGGTACATTACAATTCTCCAAATCTTTTAAACTCCTCCATTGTTCCATGGTCTAACATGTAATTATCCAAACTCTATAGGATGACTCTATGTAACAAAAGCACACGAGTCCAGTTCTCATGTATTGTTTAGTGTTACTGGCCTTCGCGGGACTTAAAGACACTGGTTTGTCTTCACATTCCTTCTAGGTCAGACCGAAAGGGATGTGTTTCATCCTGAGTTACTATGCTCAAAAGGATTTTATTTGGTTCAGTTTCCCTTGAATATATAAAGATGTCAAGTGTTTTGTGGTTTCTATTTATCAAATCAGAATGCATGACATAGTCTTCACAGAATCTTCTTTTATGTTCATATATTTTTCTGGGATAAATCTAATTGTTGCTATATTTAAAGTGATCTTGCTAGCCAATATTCTCAAAGTTCATCATCTATTTGAAAGAATTAACATACCTGATCTCTTCAATATAGTGTCCTAATTTAAATTTCGTAAAGCTTTAACTTTTTGTATTTTAAAAGTTTTTCCAGGGTCAGTGAGATGGCTCAGCGGCATAAGCACCTGCCTGGCAAGCGTGAGGTCCTGAGTTCGACTCCTGGTACCTATATAAAGGGAAAAAAAAAAAAAGGAGTTTTCCCAGCTGCGGTTTTCCGTGCTGGTAACCCCAACACTTAGAAAGCCTGAGGCAGGAAGACCACAAGTTTGAGTCCCACCTGGGCAACTTAGCAAGATCTTCTCTCCAGAAATAAAAGACCTGAAGATGTAGCTCAGTGGTAAGAGTGCCCCTGATTTTCATCTTCAGTGTTGCAAAACATAACAAAAGAAAAAAAAAACAGTTTTTTGTAGGAAATATAGAAAATATAAAAAAAAAACTTTTTTAAAAGTAGAAATATAGGGCCGGTGAGATAGCTCAGCGGCATAAGAGCTTGCCTGGCAAGCATGAGGTCCTGAGTTCGACTCCCAGATCCCACATACGAAAAAAGGGCCGATGATATTGCTCAGCGGCACGGGCGCCTGCTGGCACATGAGGTCCTGAGGTCGACCCCCGGTACCCACAAAAAAAAAAAGTAGAAATATATAAACCCAATGATTGGGAAAGGAAGTAATTTTCCACTCTTAATGTCTCTTTCTATATGGCGGTATCCACAATATCATAATAATCCCCCAAGTTACAACTGGTTTTTCAGTAAAATTACTTATGACATTTTTATATAAGAATAACATTTAAATATAATTTCATGAAAATGGGAATTTTTTTTTTTTATGTGGGTACCGGGAGTCGACCTCAGGACCTCACGCTTGCCAGGCAGGCTCTTATGCCACTGAGCTATCTCACCAGCCTGGGAAAATGCTTTTAAAGGGTTAAACACTTCCTTTAAGAGAACATTGGGTAATTTTATTACACATATCAAATTTATGTTATTACATATATCAAAAGAGTAGATAATTCCCAGCTGGGTATGGCAGCACAAACCTTTAATACCAGTACTCTTGGAAGATGAGGCAGAAGGATTAGAACTACAAGGCTAGCCTGGGCAATTTAATGACTTAGTGAGACATTTTGTCTCAAAATAAAAACTAAAAAGCACGGGGGATGTTGTTCAGTGCAAAGGCTCCAGGCTCAATCCCCAGTAGCACACACACAAAAAAGATAATTCCTATGCTACCTAAATAGTTACAAATAACTGAAAAGTATAAAAAGCGCTCTGCCTCACTTTTTCAAGTTATCGTAACACCAACACTAATTGATGTTTCACATTTATTTAACACATATTAGAGAACTTTGCCTTAAAATGTAATAAAACTCACCCCAAGCCTAGCATCGTGCCTGATATATGGAAGACACTCAATAAATCATTTTCTAATGAAAGCACAAGAAAACTGACACATCAAACTCATTAATAATAATGAATGCAAAACTCTAAGTAAAATGCTAAAGAGTTTCAAAACATGCTACAAAAAAGTGATAATACCAAGTTTGCCTTTTCCCAAAAATTTATAAATAGCTTAAAACTATATACTTTATATAGATTATCTACCATTTTACTTACATGTGATAAATGTAGTAAGCTATCAATAAGTCAAAAAAGAAAAACATTTGATAAAAATTCAACATCTATTACTAAATAAAATCAACTTCTAGTTAGTAAGGCATATGCATATAATATCTTAATGTGCTAAAAATTTACACTGGACCTTAAAACTCTCAAAGTATTACCATAGCAGTAAGAACTGAAGGTAGATGGACAATATCACCAATATCATTAATTTCTTCCTGAAATTCTAGATTTTACAATGAAATAGAGAGTGATATGTAAAAAGCATATATACAAGTTTTATTTATTTAAGCATTTCTGCTTATCTGGAAAGCCAACTAAAATTTTAGATAACTAATATTCATTAAGATGGATAGCTATGAAATAATTAGTCAAAAATCTTCCTTATGTAAAAACATTGGTCAGTTAGAAACTATTAAAATATGTAATAACACCAGGAATAAACTTAGTACAATATTCAGGGGGAATGCTTTAAAAAACCTTAAGTTATTAAGGGACTTTGAAAAGATTTTATTAAATTGAGAAGCGCACCATGCTCCTGAATGGAAAGACTCAACAGTATATATAAGCCAATGGCTCTCCAAATTAAGTCTACAAATTGAAAGAAATCCCATTCAAAATTTTCAGTAAGATTCTTTTTGGAACTTGCAACAGAGTGATTATAATGTTAATGTGGAAAAATAAATACATAGAAATGACCACTTTATTTTTAAAAGAGGATGAATGAGATGCTCTACTAGATAGAAACATGTTTTCATTCGTTCATTTAGTCACTCACTCTGTCCTTTAATCATTAATGTAGTGTCACTCAGAACAAGGCAAACAGAAAACCAGGATTTAAATTAAAAAGAAAATAATCTCCAGCATATATTCTGAGTTGAGGAGACATTAGCCCTACCTCTTAAAACATTTTCCTTCTCTTCCTCCATGACCATCACTACACATGGATACTAACCATTAATTTATCCCCAGTTTATAGATGAAAAAATCTAAAGGAGAGTGAAGTAATTTGCCTAACTGCTGTATACCTAGTAAAGGAAAAACTCCAGCATTGAACTCAAGATACTTGACTTTAACATCTATATTCTTTATCACTACTGCCGCTAGAAAAGCTCCCTTAGAAGTAGAGACATGATTAACCAGACTCCTTCAACACTCAACTTTGAACATACTCGTGAATCAGGATTTTGTCATATTAAGTTAAATAATTCAGCAAATGTATTAAAGTTTTATTGTATGCCAAACACTATACCTGAAATTGTCAAAAAAGATTAATAAAAACTATATCTCATCAAACTTAGAATCTTCTAGAAGAAGGTGTCTAGGGAGGCATTGAACATACAGACATACTGAGCCGGGCATGATGGTGCACACCTCTGGGAAGCTGAGGCAGGAGGATCAAAAGTTCAAGCCCAGACTAAGAAATTCAGTGACTTAAGGAGACCTTGTCTCAAAATAAAAAATAAAAATAAAAAAGGACTGGAAATGTAGCTCAGTACGAAGGCCCTGGGTTCAATTCCAAGCACCTCAAAAAAAAAATACAAACACACACACATGCACGTGCACGTGTGTGTGTGTGTATAACTATTTATTGAGATGAATACCTTGAAGAGGAATAAATAGGATGCTATTATGAGAAAGAAGCATGGAGGTAGATAGGTAATTCAAATAGGAAGACCTTGCTGAGGGAAGGATATATAAACTAAACCGAAGAATGAACATAATCAAAGCAGGAACTACGTAATCTGAATGCTTGTGTCCTCCCAGAACTCATATGTTGAAATCCTAACCCCCAAGGTGATAGTATTAGGAGGTGGGGCCTTTGGGAAGTCATTAGGTCATAAGGACTATGCTCTCATAAATGGCTTAGTGTCATTATAAAGGAAGACGAGAGACCTTTGCCCCTTCTGCTATGTGAGGACATGGCAAGAAAGCACCACTGATGAACCAGAAAGCAGACCCTCGCCAGATACTCAATCTGTCAGTGCCTTCGTCTTGGACAGCTCAGTCTTTAGTACTGTGAGGAATAAATTTCTGTTGTCTATTAACCACTCAATTTATGGCATTTTGTTATAGCTGTTTAAACTAAGACAGGAATTGAATAAGGGAAATTTATTTTCCATATAATCAAATAGATTAATCTGTCCTTTTTCAAGTCTGCCTTTGCTATTTATTATCCCTTGAGAGCCTTTCCTCATCTCAGGACATATAGAGATTTGCCTATGTTTTCTTCAAGTAATTATAATATACTACAACATTTATATAGTGCTTGTTATGTGCCAGATACTCTTCTCATTATTTTGTATGCACTGATTCACTTAATCCTCATAATAATCTTACAAGGGAAAGATATTATCATGATTTTATAGATGAAGAATCTAAATCATGGAAAGATTAGGTGACATTGCCAAAGTCACACAGCCAACATCTGATAGAGTCAGAGTTTGAATTCAGGCACTCTTAATATCAATCATACTGTCTTTCAAATGTTTCTTAATTTTTCCTCTTAGATCTTTTTAAATGTTTTTATTGTTTTTAGTACATGTTTGCACTACATAATGATTACGTTCATCGTGGGGAGTTGGTACGTGTAGATAACATATTTTAATTCTTTTTACTTAAATCATGAATCCATCTGCAATTCCTTGGTGATACTATGAAAGGGTTGTTTTTGTTTTTTGTTTTTTGTTTTGTTTTTTTTTTTTTTTTTTGGGTACCGAGGGTCGACCTCAGGACCTTGCGCACCAGCAGGCGCCCGTGCCGCTGAGCGATATCACCGGCCCTTTTTTCGTATGTGGGTTCCGGGAGTCGAACTCGGGCCCTTGCGCTTGCTGGGCAGGCGCTTAAGCCGCTGAGCCACCTCACCAGCCCGAAAGGGTTGTTTTTGTTTGGTATTCTTTCTAAGTGGTTATCCAATTTTCCCAATATTATTTGCTGAATAAGAATAAAGTATGCTTTAATATATACTAAATTCTTATAATTTTGCACTACTTTTTGGCTTTCTATTATTCTGTATAATTAATCTAGCTATTCCTATGTGGATACCACTGTCTTGAAATTACTACATTTTTTTTCAAACAAAGCAAGATACCAACTGAGATTTTTTAGCATCATCTAAAATATTGTATTTTTCTTCTCTTACTATAAAATAGTCTTTCATTTTTAAATTAACACCATGCTTCTGTTTATGAAGGTTTCCAGCACAGTCTTTAGACTTCTACTATGTAGTTACTGATACTTAAATTAAACATGCACTGAATATGTATTCTGTTCCAGGTATTAGGTGCTAGGTGATATAAATGCAAATAAATAAAATGTGGTCTTTGTCCTAAAAGGAGTTCATGTTCTAAAGAAGGGAACAAAAAAGTATGTCAAGCATAATGTTACTACAGGCTGATAGTAAAGAGTCCAGGGTATGTCTAAATCAGTTGAGCGGGGGAGAGGGTTTTATATGCCAAGTGAGAGTTAACAGGATTTAAAAGGTGACAAAAGATGATTCCATGCAGGAGAAATAGTTGTGTGAAAGCCAGAGAAGTTCAAGGAATTGCCAATGGTTTGGCCTGGCTGAGGCATTGATTTTGTATTGAAAAATGACAATCTATAAAGTTTCAGAAGTAAACAGATGCTAGTTTATGAGGGCTTTACATGCAAAAATAAGATGTTTGGATTCTGAAGGTAATGACAGTTAGAGGATTTTAAGTAGAAAAGTGACGTGATTTACTTCCACAAGTTACATTAGTTAAATTAACTTATGAGCAAGTGCCCAAAATTGATAAAGTTAAATGTAAAACCATGAGAAATTAAAAGTAAACAAGGAAAAAGATGTACCCATGTCTTTGATTGCAGAAGTTCACCAGTCATTATTGGGATCTGATCACTTTTACCTGATCTTCATGTATATAAGCCATTCATCATCTCATCAATGCCCACGACTTAAAGTGGACCTTTGTTTAAACCTCTCTGTATGAATGAAGACAAGTATAGGGCCACCCTAGAGCTGGCACTGGTGGAGATTCATTGAGATGGCCATGAATTATGTGCGAAGATCAGGGAAAAAATGTGGTGGAGCTCAACCGTTGATCACTCCTGAAGGACTCTCATCTCTCTCCTTGTACAAAACTCTGTTAAGCTGCACAGAGACAACAAATGATATCATTAGATACTATTGGACCCTAGATATATTATCAGTGGAAGGGAAATGATAACTTTAATAGGCTCTAATACAGTGGTTCTGTGCTAGGCATTTTTCAAAAAAATATTTTATTTAACCCTTACAGGCATTACCTTAGAAGACCATAGAGCAATTAAGACTACCTTAATTTCAATGAATAAAAAAAATCTCAAATTGACTTTTATATTTAAGGAGAATTTTTAAGAGAGGGTGGGAGACTTGTTGATTGATATAAATGAAAACATCAAGGATAGATCTTGCTAACTGAAGGCAGAGCTTGATGTGAAAACTCAGTGTCACAAAAGATAACTCTCTCACTGTCTTGGTGTCGATCCATTTTATTCTAAGACATTCTCCTTGTGATCATAAGATGGCCGTATCAGCTCCAGACTCATGTCACCTAAGCTCCTCATCCTAGGGAAAAATAGTTTCTCTTCCTCCAGATTCTTGAGGATGATTCTGGTTAAGCTGATTATGTATCGGTCACAGAACCCTCCTTGTAATTAGGGATATGACTGACTGAAACTCTCCTATGATTATGAGTGAAAGTGAAAGGGAAGTGATTATACCTGGGGAAACTTGATGTTCTTTTTTTCTAAATAGAAAATAATGAACAGATGAAGAAACTGGAGCCCAGAGATATGAAGAAATTTCATTAAGATTTTACAGACAAAGACTGGGGAAAGGGGAATCAGAATCTATTTTCATTTGACTCTGATGCTCATGTTCATTTTACTGCACCACAATGTCTTAATGAATGTACCTTAACTGAGCTTGTCAAAAACTGCAAAACGGGCCGGTGAGATGGTTCAGTGGCGTAAGCGCCTGCCTGGCAAGCGCGAGGGCCCGAGTTCGACTCCCGGAACCCACATACGAAAAAGGGGCCGGTGATATCGCTCAGCGGCACGTGCGCCTGCTGGCGCGCGAGGTCCTGAGGTCGACCCCCTGGTACCCACAAAAAAAAAAAAAAAAGAACTGCAAAACATGAATTTATATGACACCAGTCCATTACCCCAATGAAAGGGAACTCCAACACAGACCATCCCAAGCAAAATCAAATTCAGAAACTTCTGTTTGGCTTTGGAATGTTTTTGAAGATCACTGTCAAAGAAGATGTACCTTCCTGTTACAGAGAGTTCTTGGAGACTATACCAAATAAACAGCAAGAGAAAGAATCTTGGGCCATTTACTGAATAAAATTGGACTCCAAACTAAATGTATCCACATATTTGTCCCTTACTCTATATATGTTAATTCTGAGTCTGAAAAAACACGCATACACAGGGATTTCCTAAATCAGTACTCTCCGGGTCAATGTAAAGAGTACGTGCCTTGAAGACAGAAATGAATTTTAATCCATGTCACCACTTACTTGCTGCACAAATCTGAACTAGCTGTAATCTTTTCATCTCTAAAGCTAGTTTATAATTCATAGAAGTGATGTAAGAATTTGATGGCATAGTATGTATAATGGGCCTGGAACATAGTAAGTGCTCAAGAAATAGAAGTTTAACGACCTTCCATTTTCCCTGTTGACATATATTCTAATATCAGATGAAAAAGAGGACTCATGCTAGAATATTTTTGCAGGTAATAATTCCTACACTTTAACTTTCTGTTACCTTGTGGCCAATGGTGGCAAAATAAGTAATAATCTATCAATAAAAACTTCCATACCATAAGGACTGCTTCCCATCTTGAGAACCTTGCAGTGTGTCCCTTGCAGTGTAAAATGAAAATTCCACTTGTGACACAGTAAATCAACCATTAATTGTATGCTTTCTATCTTCATATATTCCTATATTCAGACATGTGCTTCTTTTGAATCCTGTGTAAAGGGTTCTTCCGCATAACAATTTACAGGCTCTTCTCTTTCAGAGACCTTTTCAGCAAATTGGCTTCATTTTCTCAACCCTATCATTTAAGGGAAATATTCTAAATGCATTCTTACCACCACTTTAAACAAAAACGCAGTCTATGATCAGGGAAATGCTGTATGTCTGACATTGTGTCAGCCACTAATGTACTGAAGTCACAGAGACAGTCCAGAAAGAGCAAATAATTCAAGAAGGGAGAAATATTGGTAATTAGAGCATCCTAGCTTTATGGTGTTCATAATAGTCAAGGGACACTGAGATTTACACACACTATTCAGTAGTCTAGTTAAGGAAGAGTACAGCATTTAATCATGAGAGGGAAAAGGACAAGTTTCTGTGATACATTACAGTTGTGATTGCATAGCACAGGGCCAAAATACATCTGAAAGTCATTTCTTTCAATTTCATTACAGTTTACAAATTCCATGCCTAATTTTAGACATTAGCACTCCAGGGTAGATGTATAATAGCCTTTATCTAATCCTATGAGCCATTACAGCACAGTTTATAGTACCATCCACAAGAGCTTGGTGGAGCCACATTCTGGTTATGAAATACAGCGCTATAAAGCAGATTGGGGTCCAGGGAAGGCTGCTGAGAAGCTAAACTGAAAATGTAGCACTGAAACATCACTTCAGTTGAAAGTCCATCTCAGTTAAGGCATTAATTTATATAACTGAGGCATTACCATGACCTGGAAGGAGGAAGGAACCAGAACTGAATTTAAGAGATTAACAACCAAAGGAGGGATTTGTTGATAATCCTTCAGTTAAATAATATAACACAGGAAAACAAATCTTATTGTAAAAACTTGGATAACCATAACATTGAAGCCTTTAGCAGCCCTCAACAACTTCATTTTCTAATAGATATGTAGTTTTAAAAATTTATGCCATTGTGTCATTTCAATATCCCATTGGAATATCAGAATAGTCCCTCTAAATAACTAAAGCACTAACAATAGAAGAAAACTGGGCAGAAAAAAGTCAATTCAATGACCAATAAAAAGAAAAAAAATACAAAGAGTAGTGAAACAAATCTCCTTCTGAACAAACTTGCCAATGCTGAAAAATCACCATTGACTTGGAACACGCTGTGTTGGAATTCTTAAAAGCATGGATAGAAATAAAAGTATGGATTACTATTATACTAATATTTTGAAATACCAGTGATCTAACAAAGGAAGAAATATGACAAAATTACATGTTTAAGCTACTTGTAAAAATTATATACCATAGCAGCACTAACTGTAATCAAATAATTGGCATTCTAATTACAGGTAATTCTTATATTTATTAAAGCAAGCTTAGCAGGACCTCTATTTGTTGACATTGTAAACTTGCTGTTTGTTCTTGAAAGTAACACAATTTATATTTTTAAAGCAGTTGTAAATTCACTTGAATGGCCTGGATAATAGTTTCTGATGTATCAAGGAGCAGAACAGAAGATATTCAATACCACACTGACAGAGAAACATGTATCTGAGCACAACAAATACATTAAAATGTAAATAATGTGTAAGGCTAGATGATGAAATTGCAGGTGATTTTTTTTTCTTTGTGTTTCTCTTTATTATCTCGAGTTTCCATAATGAACTTGCATTACTAGTGCATTTGGGGGAAAAGGTTTTACTAGGTATTTTAAATTGATTTTCCTTTTCAGTTCAACCTACACAAACTGTTAGATTATTTTCCCTGCAAAATGTATTTGATCATGTCATTTTCTGTTAAGTAAATAAATGTTTTAAAAAGCTTTGACACCATCCCTACAATGCCTACGGAATTAGCTACAAATTCTTCAGTTTGGCATGCAAAGCCTCCCCCAGCAGGATTCCAAATTCTCTTTCCAGCCTTATTTCCCACCATTTTGTACAAGAACCCTGCATGGCAGACAAACATTCCCTGTGTGTTTCCATTCTAGGTTTTTGCTCTTGCTCGTTGTGCTTAGACAAGCCTTCTGTGCATCGCTGCTTATTAAATCACACCCATTCTCCAAAGCCCATCTCAAATGCTCCCCCCAAAAAAACCTGTTTAGATGTATCCTGTTACATATGACCGTACGATCTCTCCCTCCTTCAAATTTGCCATAGTATTTTGTTCATTTCTGTTGTGGCACTTCTTACATTCTGGTTTATTTTAATTACTTGCATAATTATCTCTCCCTGTCCAAGAATGGGAGAGCCTAGAGGACAGGACTGGGTCTGACTCACTGTTGTATTGCCCACAGGGCCTAGCAAAGTGATTCTGTAAAATAATAATATCGAATGAATTAAATTAAATCCAATGCTGTTGCAACAAACATGTTGTGAGGTAAAAATACGATGAGCCTAAGCCAAATGTTTTGGGCCAATAAGACAAAGTAAGAGCTGGAAAAAATAATAAGAAGAAGCTAATATATAAAATCAGAAAGATAGGGGCCGGTGAGATGGTTCAGTGGCGTAAGCGCCTGCCTTGCAAGCGCGAGGGCCTGAGTTCGACTCCCGGAACCCACATACGAAAAAGGGGCCGGTGATATCGCTCAGCGGCACGGGCGCCTACTGGCGCGCGAGGTCCTGAGGTCGACCCCCCGGTACCCACAAAAAAAAAATCAGAAAGATAAAAAGTTTTGTCACGCTTCTGACTTTTAATGATCCACAGTACTGGGATAAGAACCTGCCTCATATTTATCTGTCCTCAAGGCAACCCTGTGAGTATCAAGAATTTTTAAAAATATCAACAATTCCCCAAACTAACATTCTAAAATGGAAGTTTTCACAGATTTTGCTGATTCCAAAAAAAAAAAAAGAACAGAAAGAAGAGAAGAAGAAAGAAAGAAAGAAAAAAGGCTTCTGTGACCAAGAAAATTGAATTTAGAAGAAAGGAAAAAGAAGAGACAGCTGGTCCCTTATTCTTACTTTCTCTAAATCTTCAGTACTGGTCACAAAGCCTATTGCATAAGTACTTAATTAAGGTACTGAACTAAACTGAACTCCTACACTGACAAAAACATAAAGCATATTAAGAGAAATAATTGCTTACATACCCTTGTCGGAACAAGTGTTTGCTACTCTTTGTATTTAGCATTTACTTGACATTTAGTATCTGCTATTGTTATTCCATAACTAGTCCCATCATTTCATAGATGGCTACCTGTTTGTCTGTGTGAAACTAAAGAACAACTTTAAAACCCAGGAATGGGTCAGGCCTAACACTCCATCTTTCAATTATATTTGCTCTGGGAAGGCTCTTCTGAAATCTAGCAGTCTCAAAACATGATTTCCCTTGTGCATTTCTTTGGTAAGTAACAGGATTTCAAAACCTAGTTCAGAGCCAAAACAAATACCTGCAACCAAAGCCAGCAGGAGGAATTTTACTTTGTGTGAAAATGTGTAGTGTGTCTGTGTGTGTGTATGAGAGAGAGAGAGCCAGAGAAAGAGAGAGCCAGAGGGGGAGAGAGAGCCAGAGAGAGAGAGAGCCAGAAAGAGTTAGAGATCTTAAAGTGGGTTAAGAATTTTAATAAATTATTTAGATAATGAAAAGGTGATTTTTCTCTTTAATAAAGAGGAAAAATAATATTTTCTATAGAAAGATGCAAAATGACTCAATAGACCCAAAGTTATAATGTAGAATGTGAGTGGGTTACATATCTCATAGTATGAATTCAGTTCTTTGAATGTAGAAAACCAAATATTCCAATCCAAAGTTTTTTCACATCTTTCTTCAGAAGCTGACATTTACACTTCATCTTAAAAAGAGGACTTAGTGGACAACTGACTTAATTAGGGCAAGTATGGAGGTGGTAATGGTGAAGCAGAGAAGTTCGAATGAAAGCCAAGAACACCGGAAATTAGAATTAAAAGGATACACTTTTGCAAATGGAAAGGGGACCAAGAGATGGAGGGTGTAAGGAGGAAGGGGAAGGAAAGGGGACATAAAGAGAATTAAGATGTGTTATACACATGTACCAACTCCCCACAAGGAATGTAATCATTATGTTCTGCAAACATGTACTAACACAAATAAAAATTTTTAGAAAGGAAAAAAAAAGTACTCTCATGTCATAAGTTAATGAGCTTTAAATCAGACAAGTAGCATTTTGGTTTATATATCATACATGTAGAACAAATTAGCTTCCTTTATTTCTGCAGAAAAAAAAAGTGATAATTTTTGAAAACCAGACTCCCCTGAAAAATTGACCTTTCAGTCTACAAACATACCATTTCATTTATGAGAAGCAAACCCTTTTGAATTGTATCTACCCAGTTACTTTAATAAAGGTTAGGCCTTTCAAAAACAATTGTAAATGTGGCATTTAATTTCTCATATTTTCTCAAGCATTACTTGAATCTTGGGATTTAAAAGAAACAACCAAGAAAATAATAATAAAGCAATGTTGGGGCTCTCCCCAGAGTGAAACAAAATGCACAGTCTAAAGATTAAAATGACAGATTTAAAATTCTACATTTAGAAGACTTACTAGCTTCAGTGGGTTACAGGAAATGTCATTAACATCTCCTTGGGGAAAAAGTGGCTGATATATTCATCAATTCATTCATAAAGCAAAGCTTTATTACTGATATACACTGGTATTAGTTACTGACCATCAGACAATGAAAAATACAGTAATAAAAATGCAAGAGGTGAAATCTTACAGTAAAATCCAGAAAGCTTTTATTTTGCTCATCTTTCTATACAAAAGAAATCATATGTGAGAGTTACTGTTAAGCCACTGTATTTTAAAATATTCAGCTTGTTACTAATTTGACAAACATTTATATGCTTGCACAGTGTTGTCTTATAAAATGAGTTACACTTTATTGTCATTGTATGGAATTAAAAATATCTCAATTTAAAAAATGCAGTTTATGACAGAAAGAATGTAGACTTTGGAGAGAGATACAGCCAAGTTCCAATCCTGGCTCTGTCATTTTTTCTAGCTGTGTGACTTTAAGCAAGGTAGTCAGCCTCTCTGAACCATCATTGCTTTATTTCTAAAATGAAGACAAAAATTCCTATCCAACTAGATTGTTGAGGCAGCGATGTAAGTAAACAGCACAATGCTGAGCCCTGTGTAAATGCTACCTTTGTAAATATTAGAGTTCTTTTTTTCAAATGTGTAAAGGACTTTAATAAACATTTTCCCAAAGAAGATATCCAATGGCCAATAAGCACACAAAAGGATGCTCAAAATCATTAATTATTAGAGAAATGCAAAACACAATGAGCTACCACTTCAAAAAATCCTACTTATAAAAAATTAATAGAAAAATGCTATGAGCATGTGGAGAAAGTGGAAGCCATGTCTACAACTGGTGGGAATGTAAAATGTGCAATGTTTATGAATAACAGTGTGCTACCTTCTCAAAAAAATAAAAATAGAATTACCACATGAACCTGTCATTCCACTTCCAGGTATATATTTTATTACTCCTTTCTCTGTTGCTATTACAGAACAACTGAGATCGGTTAACTTATAAAGAAAAAAGGTTTCTTCTGGCTCTGGCTTCTAGGAGTCACCTGCTCAGTGTCTGGGGAAAGCCTCATGGTGGCAGGGGAAGTGTCCAGATGCAGAAAGGTCCAAGGGCCAAAGGAGCTGCTGACCTGCTTTATAACAACCTGCTCTGGGTGAATGGATCTATTTATTCAAGAAAGTTCTTAACCTGTTCTTGAAGGCTTTGCCACAAGACCTTAAATGCCTCCTAAAGGCCCCACCAACCCTTGATGCCAAGTCTCAACATGAGTTATGCATGGACTGTGTCATAGAGAATTGAAATCAGGGTCTCAAGGAGTTATTGGTACATACATGTTCATAGCAGCATTTTTCTCCATAGTCAACAAGTGTCCATGGATAGATGAGTGGGTAAACAGTGTGGCAAAGACATACAATGGAATATATTCAGCTTTCGAAAGGAAGGGAATTCTAGCACATACTCCAATACAGATGAGCCTCTAGAATGCTACGTTAAGTGGAACAAATCAGTCCTTTATAATTTTTTCATGTCTTTTATTATTTTTTTTTTTTTTGGCAATACTGGAGGATTGAACCCAGGGCCTTCACACTGAGGTACATCCTAAGCCCTGTTTTTATTTTTTTATGAGACAGGGTCTCACTAAGTCACTGTTTCCCAGAATGGACTGGAAGTTGTAATCCTCTTGCCTAAGCCTCTCACAGTGTTAGGACTACAGGCATGCACCATGACACCAAGCTTCCTTCCATACTTTTATAGAGTAATTAAACAAATCGAATCTGTATGATTGAACTAAATGAAAAGAATTAAAAACAGTTGAAATTCATAGAAAAATAAAGCCTCAGTATTCATCCGGGTTTTTTAATGTGTCCATTTATTTTTATTCCTCTGGAAATCTATTTAAAATTGTAGGAGTTTTCTATACGTGACATCCCTTCAGAACACAATGGCAAGAAGCCATGAACACTGGATAATTGCCAGGAGTTATATTCTGGAATGCCTGTAAGAGGCTCACTCAAGGTCACTGCCTAAATTTGGTAAACTTCCTTCATTTCTGGGAAGACATCAGCATCAGCCAATTTACATCTGCATATAAAACTGTCCTAGGCCCATTTTGGGGTAAGTTTCTTAGAGTATGGGTAGGCTATTTGAGGTTCAAATTTTCAATCTGGGTTGTTCAAGGTATTGCCTAAGACATATATGGTAGAAAAGTAGGCATGAGAACTACCTTGCGATCCCAGTATCTCTGCCTTTGATCTATAGGTCTTTGACCACTAGAATAGCTCTGCGTATTGACAGATGTCTTGAGATCGTACAGTACCATCAGCCATTTTCTCAGGATTAGTGGTCACTAAACCTCCTGGTCATATCCAACCATTGGTACTGTTAGACTCCCCTAGACTGCCTGTTTCCCCATGGCATAAGTTGATCTTTCTGGACTTTATCCCATTTCTGCCTAGATTTATGGTGTCTGCCAGCCTCCTCTATTTGGCTGTACTTAGCATTTATGTGTCTCCTGGCCAGGATCACTTCCAAGTTCTGACAGTCCTATCCTGGTTTCTCTATATTCATATTTTTTAAACTGCTGCCATTCTAAAACACTTCCAAAGGTTTTCAGAATAGAAATGATTTAAGAAATGTATTGTGGGGGTGGTAGTGGGTTGGAAAACCTACTTTTGGTCATTGAAAAAAGCATATTAAAGAAGGAGTTGGAGAATTTGGCCTACTAGAATTAACCAGAGAATTGGGTGTCTCAATATATTACTATCAGATTAATGTTAATCTTATGATTTACTAATGTGAAGGCAAGTAAGAAAAATAAATATTATACTAAATTTTAAAGCAATGCAAATATCCAACTCACAAATTTTATTCCCTAAAAATTTATATGAATTTTTAAAACACCAGTCATGAAAAATGGTTTAAGCTATGTCTTGCTGTTTAGGCCTGATTCCACCCCCATCTCTCCTGTATGAGAGTCAGTGAGAAAAGGATATATTGTTCATTAGGCAACTGTTCCCAGAAAAACTAGCAGTAACCAAGATGCTACAGACTGGCCCTAAGGTAGCATCAGAATCCCCTGATAATCATCTTATGTGGGGATTTTTCCCACAGTTTTTCCTCAGAGTACTAAGAACCCCTCCCAACCTTTCAGCTATCCGCAGTGTGGTCATCTCACCACATTTTCCCTATTCCTGACCTTCACCTCTACTCTCAGAGTGATTAGTCAGACAGGATTCAGAGGTTACAAAATATGGATTCCTAAGTCAAATGCTTCTCTCAAACATGTTTTATTTGGCCTGCACCTCATTGGTAATAAATTTAAACATTAAGTTTGGACAAAGATTTTAGCAGTTATTCTACGGTGCTGGTGATGGGAAGGAATGCAGTCTGGCAGGAAGACCAGGAGATCAAGAGGATGAACAACAGGTAATGAGTAGTAGTCCAGACAATATTGGTATCCGGGGTCCAATACAAAAGTAACTGCTGTCTTGTGTTTGGTATTTCATTTATAAACTCACTTACTCATTGATTCATTTGTTCAATTTCTCACCTATTGAGTAAGCTTCATTGAGCACAGGAAAGGCCTGGAGGTGGGTACTTGGGATACGGAGATAAACGAGGCATAGTTTCTGCCTTCAGATTATTTAGCAGTAAAATGGAAATCAAAATCCATGAATGGGTAGTATTTAGATAATCTCTAAAGCTGACTATTGGTATGCTAGCAGCTAGCAGAACGAAGACACTGGACTGGAATTCAGGGAGTATTCATAGTGTGGTAGAGGGGCAAGCAGTGCTGACAAAACCAAGGTAAGGGTCAGTCCTAGGGGAATGAATACATTGGGCAGGCTACCAAGATAAGATCTCAAGCACAGGGAGTAAGAGCCAAGATACAAAATAAGGACTGGCTCTCCAAATAAGACAATTGGACAATTATCAGAATGGGATGGAAAAGGTCAGAGCCAGCCTGGCAATAAAGGGAATTGAGGATGAATAGGAGAATATTGGTCTAGAACTGCTGAAAGCCGCTGTATGGAATACATCCTAGGCTCAAAATGAACTGCAACTGCCGCTGATAGAAGAGTTAGAGAAGGAGAGGACCCTGACAGAATAGAAAAGAGGGGGTGCAAAGGCTTAGAAATTATCACTGGCCCCTTGGGGTTGGCTGCCTAGCTGGCAGCCCCACCACTCAGAGAGGAGTAAGAATAGATGAGATAGTTACAAAATCCCTTAGAACACAGGATTGGTAAGATCAGAGGTGTGTCACCAACTCAGTAAACATGACTAAATGTTTCATACTCAACTAATCAGGGCATTTACAGTGTTAACACAAGCTTACAGCACCATAAATGTCCTTGGAAACTGTAAATTTTTCTTTTGGAAATCAAATCATTTTAAATCCACTATGGAGACTTGATATTTAAGTAAACCATGAAGTAAAACCTTTTGTAAAGTTGAGAATCTCTTGTGTTATGTGAGTAATTTCCCTCCTGATTATGTTTATATATATATATGTGTATTACATCCCCTTTATGTGAGAATCTTTCAGGATAAGGAGTAATGTTGGAATGAGGCATCACTCATGAGAGTTCAATATGCCCCACACTGTCAGATTTAGGATTCGACATTTAAAGGACAGTGAATCAAGATTACTTTCATTGCCTCTCAGTCCAAACAAGCATGACACAACTTTGTAGACAAAGTTACAAAAGTTCCAGAGCAAAACAAAGTCTTTCAAACCCAGAACTACCCTGGAAAGCAGCAAGACTGAGACCAGGGAGTGTGAGGAGTGGGTGAGATATCACCCGAGCATAAACGGCATTATCCATTAGAGCATGAGGCAAAGAAAAGTGACATAGAAAGGTCAGGGCTAGCATTAGAAGGATGAACTGAACTCATTTGTGTCAAGCTGAATTGGTGCCTGAATTGAAAACTGGAAAATGAGTAATGAATTAGGAACACCGACAGTAGATTTGAAAAAAGGATAAGATTGGTTATTCTAAAAAAACAAGAGAGATCTTTGGAGACAGATGACCTGTAACTAAGACAGAAAAATCTAGGAAATTTGATATATCTAGGATAACCCATGTTTCCGTTTGATGAGACTGAGCAGTTTTATGGAAAGAAGGTATTTCATTGCCAAGACAGGGTAAATTAGTGTGGTTGGTCACCCTATATGCTCCTAGTCCTGGGCAGTAGTTAACAAGCCAGGTGGCATTAAAGATATGGAGAGCACTTAAGATAGTCATGCATAGAATCTATAAATACTGTTTAATTACAAGTTCTACCATATTAGCTTCTTATTGCTCCTGTAACAAAATACCACAAGTTTAATGGCTTATAACAACAAAAAATGTATTTACATATAATTCCAGAGGACAAAATTCAGAAATAGGTATCATCACTAGGCTGAAACCAAGGTGTGGGCAGGACTATAACTCCCTTGAGAAGCTCTACAGGGCAATCTGTCTCCTGGTCTTTTTGCAGCCTCTAGAATTGCATTCCTCAATTTGTGGTCCCTTCTTCCAACTTCAAAGCCTGTAGTATAGCATTTTCAAGTTTCCCTACTTCCATTTTTACATTGCCTTCTGTCTTGCTCTAGTTCTTTTCGTGCCTAGAGCACAAAATCTTTGTGGTTACACTGGATTTAGCCATATAAGCCAAGATAATCTCTCTATATAAAGACCCTTAACTTGATCACATTTGCAAACCCCCTCTTTCCATAGAAGGTGGCATTTACAGGTTCTGGGAATTAAGACATAAACATACTTAGGGAGGCCAGTTTCAAGGGTAGAAGAGGAAAATATGCCAGAGACGTGGGAAAGTAGTGAGACTTGAGTTAGAGTAAATCAGTTCTATTTCATCTCCATCCAATCCTGTTTTAATTTATATCAAAACTATTTATTTCCCCATTCCCATTCCCTCTATAGAAATCAATTAGGCTACACTAGCTTTCAGGAAAATAACCTCTAAAAGAGTTTTTCTTCCTAGTAAAGGAAGAGGAATTTGGAATGAGACATTTAGTTTGGGGAAGTAGATAATTTTAAACAATTCAAAAGAGAAAAATGTCAAATTCAAGGAATAGAAATAGTCAAAAGCAGTTGTCTCACTGAACTCTTCGCACCACATAGAAAACACTTCCTATGGATAAGTGAGAACAAACTTAAGCAGTGGGTCAGAAATCAAATGGATTATTTTAGTGAAATGAGAATGACCCCAAACATCAGCCAAGAATAGAATGTGATGCAGGTGCCCTCTAGGGCTTTTTTCCAGGACAAGGTCAGCCCTAGACGCTCCCTTTGATCTTTAACCAGTCTTCTCCTAGCACTCCCTTCCCTAGGTGCCCAGTGCCTAGCTGCCCCACTATGCCTAGGGCGTCAGCATTTGATAAGATTCAAACTGCCTGAAAGGGCCAACCCCTTGCCCCCAACACACTGTCCAATGACAATGACTTAGTAGTAATCAGTACCCAGCTAACATATTACCTAGGAAATTCTCCTTTAGGCCAAAGGGGTGTCACTAATGAGAAAATGTCAGACAGAGATGACTGCTCAGAGTTTGTTTCCTAACATGCAGTTTGAATAGTGACAGCCAGTGACCAACTAATTGAGAATCCTGCCCACATTTGAACATTGTACTACCAATAGGATTACTGGCTTTCAAAGCTTTACAAAAAAGCGGCACTTATGCTGAAAAAAGTGATGAGACTTCTAACACTGGCTTCTCTGTTGCCCCAGGTTTCAAGGTCCTCAGATACTGGGCTAGAAGGAAATAAATTTTACACCATCCCAAAATTCCTAAGGCAGAACAGGTAAGAGGAATTTGAAAAGATGGAAGCAAACAAATAAGCCAAATTTTCTATGGCTCTCCAAGTTACCAGTAGCCTCATTCCCTTACCTCTCCGAACTGAAGATCTCTATGAAATGAAAAATGCTTGAGAAAAGGGTGGCATCAAGATGCTTGGCAGAATTTTTAAAAAAGGATTTCAGACCTCAAGTTTAATTGCACGGGGGAGTCATCCCTGAGGCAAAAGGCCCAATGGCTGGCTATCACCACGGGCAAGGAGAAAGTCTTGTTTACTTCCTGGCTAGAGACCTTTGAGATCCCTAGGGTTGTGGACTAGAAGTGTGTGGGTGTAGGTATCGGTATGTGTGTATGTGTGTTGTGGAAAAGGTGGGTAGAAAAAGTAGAGAGGAGGAAAGAAAGAAACACTGAAAGTGGAAGGAGTATCCAAGAAAAGGGCATTAACATCCCCCCCATCTTGGGTCTAGTGCAGCTGTTCCAGTGGTGGAAAGGGAGGGTTACAAGCTTCCCAAGCACCCCCACCCCCACTTAGGTTTGAGGGCTCTCTCTACTATGCTATCACTAAACATGCTATTCAGTCAAGTCATCTGCTGCTTGTTTATAGAAGACAATAATAAATCTCCAAACCAACTGAAAGAGGATTTGTGCTATATTTTAGACCACATTTCCTCTACATCATTTGTCAGCTGGAAAGAATGACAGCCTCCAACTTGAGACTAGCAGAATCCAGCTGAGCCAGGTATCTTAGAAAAACATCAGCAAATCACTGTACCCACCAACTATCGGCCCCAAAATAAAGCATCTTCTAATTATGGATAGAAAACAATGGAGGTGGTGCTTAGTATTCTATGAACTCAGACAAAAAGACTTTGAACAAATCAAACCAATCTCAACCACATTCCCAGGATGAAGGCCTAGTTGCCTTCTGTTCATTTGCTCTGTACTAATAGAAATTTCTTTTAAACAAAATCTATCATTTATTCAAGGAAGTGTCTATTTACAAAAATTGTCTCAGTTTCATGAGGAAAAATGAGACAATTCAATAAACAGAGAAAACTTACATTACCTTATGCCCTGTGATTATAATTCCCCATATTCTGAAATAAGTCCCAAAAAGCTTAACAAAGTGTGTCTTAACCCATTAAACCATTTTCTCTCCTTCCTTCCTTCCTTCCTTCCTTCCTTCCTTCCTTCCTTATGTCATCCCTCCCTTTATGCTCCTGCCTTTTCTTTTATTTTCCTCATTTTTTTCTTTCTTTTTCTCCTTCCCTCCTATCTTTCTCACTAACTTGATGAAGCTCAGATCTAGACTGATAGTTTGACCTTGGGCACTTTTATCTTCTCAGAGATTCAGGCCTCAAAATTGTCCATTGCAATGGATTTGATATAAGTAGAAATATAACTGGAAAAAATAGAAAGGAAAGACTATCCAAAAGGTAGAATGGGATGATGCTGACAAATTAAGAAACCAGATATCCACATGTTCTCACTGAGCTATCGAAGGATTACCTCTGTGATGCAAGACCTATTGAAAACACCATTGCACAACATCAAACTCTTCTTAATGTGTTTGCTAATAAGGTAGGGACACAGAGTACTAAGAAACTAGAAGGATGATTTTATTGATCAAATATTGAAAGACATTTTCTTCCTCCAAAGATTTCAGAGAGAGAAAGAGAGAGAGAGAGAAACATATTTCCAACCAAGAAAAAAAGCATGCAGTTTTGAGTTCTGATCACCCATCAGCCACATGATTCTGAGTAAAATCTCGGTTTATCTGTCAGGGCCCAGCCAGGAAACCAAACACCAGTTTCAATATAGGGCTTGAAATAAAGGATATCTAAGACCAAATTAAAATGTATGACACAGTGGGTGGAGGAGCTGAGAAGCCAAATAGAGGAAAAGAAGGGAACCTAAAGATTAGTGACAGCAGAGGCCACTTTGACACCTAGAACTAGAGAGGCAGAGAGGAAGTGGTGCCAGAACCCTTGGGCAGAGTCACCCAGAAGTTCAACAGTGGGCCTGTCTGAGGGAACTACAGCTACAAGAGAAAAGACAACCACTATTGAAGATACTGCCCCAGGCTTCTTTCCTCCTCCCACCTTCCAGTCTCCTACCAGATTCTCCCATTGGATGAGCAAAGCCCAAAGCTAGTTATTTCTGAGAAATACGGCCTACAGGAATTATCATCCCTGTGCTACAAAGCAAGGTGAGTGAAAAGCAAGAAATATATCTGAGGGAAAATAGGCCTACAGTTGGCACACTCATTCTCCTTTTCTATAAAGTAGAACAATACTACCTACCTCCCCAAGTTATGAAGCCTCTTTAATTAAATAGTATATGTGAAGTGTCTACCGCAGTGCCTGGTCTAAAGCAGGTTTCAATATGTATCATTTCCTTTCACAGTTCCAAAGGCTCAAGAAATTCATGTTTTTCAAAGTGCCTGGGTCTGCCTAGAAGTAAATACTGTTTCTGTATTAAAAATCCCTTGATTTTAAGATGCAATTGCTTATGTTTCCATCTGTTCTAATTTTTAACACCCCCCCCCGAAAGGATTAAAATCATTGTTTTCTAAATGGTCATTTCAGACTTTTCACTTTCAGGCCAAGTTTGTGTCCTATTTTGTCAAATAAGTTATATTCCTGCCTCATTCTGACGTTTGATATGTTCCTATTAATTGATTTTTCTTAAGATAAAAGTTTATAATAAGCAATAGTCTCAATCCACAGGAGTTAATGAATTCTACTAGTGAATACTAAAAGGGGGCTTTTGTGAAGGAAGAAATCCCTCAACAAAAGGCTAACTGAAGATAAATATCCCCACTGTCAAACACCAGCTGGGCCCAAAGCCTTCTGTTTATGTTAGAGAGACTTCTGTCTTATAAATGTGTCCTTCAGCCCCATACACCAAGCATGAATATTTCAGCAAAGAAATTTCAGAAAACCTTTGCTAGCCCTTTCAGAAGATAAAAATGCAAAGATTGAGACAGAGGGAATATTTAAGCTTCATGCATTATTTGTAATTTTGAGATGTTGGTAGTGAAAGGGAATTTGTGTTTCAATCACCTATACTGCCACTTAGGAAATTTAGTCCTAAGGAAATCAAAAAAACTGTGAGACTTTGAGCTGCCGTTGCCACTTAAACTAGACAACGAGGAATGGTGACTGCAGAAATGGTTTGTGAGGAAAATGTGATTTGTAACAATACAGAACCTATTAAAACTATTTGTTTTTCCTTTCTGTACACCCCTAGCCCCAGCCTCTGAGTCTCCAGATGTAGGATGAGTTCCCAGTGTTAGGAAAGTTATACAAAAAGACAAAGATCGCACATGATTGAAGCCAGGTAAAATTTTAAACCTAGTAGATGGTGAATTATATACTAAGGTTTTTTTTTTTTTTTTTCTAATACATACCCCTACAGGAGTCCATTGGTGAAATTGTCCTGACTCCCTAGTATATCCTTCAGATAGATCAGCTTGGGATTCTCGCTCTGGACTCAGCTTCCTTTCTTTTAACCACCAGGGCAAACCCTGTGCATCATTAACTTAGGCCCATGCAAGATTAATGCTAGCTAATCTGATCAGCCAATCAAATGAGTTAGTGAGCATGTAAAGCATGATAGTAATATGAAAATACAATGAGAAGTATTGCCTTTGTGGTTAAAAAGGTTAGCTCTGGAATACAACAAATGCAGTTTCTGATCCCTTGCACAAATTATTTAATCCTCCAGAGATTTTGCTAGTTTCTGGTGCCTTCGATGAATGCAGAGTAAGTGGCAATTTAATGTTTTCTGACTTTTGGGACAGTTTTCTAGAGATATTTTGTGAAACTAATCAGCATCTAAGAAACAGCAATAATAAGGGACCATAAAGGGAGGGTCTTGAGCTTAGGTAAAGCCATTGGAGGATAAATTCATTCTTATTTTAGTGCTCAGGAAGTATCTAGGCTGTCTTTCTGAGAGTGATAATAGCACATGTCTCCTACTTCTTCCTCCTTGTACAAGAGCCTTTACCCTCTCATAATAGCTGCTGCCAACATTTTCAATCAAACTCACCAAAACTCACGAACCCTAACACATCTAAGGGACAGGGAATGACAGAGCCAGACATTAGCTCAGAAATACCTCTGTTCATGAGGTCATTATTAGAACAGCTAATTAAGTTGCTTTGGAAATTAATTCAAAGAAGGAAAAATTATAATCTTCTGATGAGAGCTGAGAAACAGGCTATAGCTACCATCTCTATTACTTTAAACAGCCGGGGACTTACAACTGTCACTATTCCATCATGGCATCACAAGAGGGGTCCATCCCATTGGGCAGCATGAGAGAAATGGACAAAATTTTTGTCCATTAAAGACACAACAGATACATCCCAGAGTATAATGTTGACCTTTTGGCCTTTAGAACATGATTTTGCAGATAAATTTGGTGCCCTGACAATTTCATGTGGCATTATGCCTCTTCTGAGTGTCATAGCTATTAAGGCATAGATGATTGGGTGCCAAATAAAACCTTATCAAAACTTATTTTAATAATAAGTAAGACCACGATATGAGGTCGGAGTGACATACTTTTACATTGTTAATTTGAATGAGAGGAAGCCTGCTCTTTATTAGTTTAAGCCCAAATTCCATACATGTAAATCTACAAAGCTATAGGACATCAAAGTATATACACGTCCCTAAGCAAGGGGTCCTCTAGTGCACAAATAAATATTTTAAATTAGTTTTTAAGACCCAGATACATGCCAAAACCAGCAATTTATGGGAATAGTAGGATTTGGGCTACATGGGATGGAAAGTATTTAGAAAAGCAAAGCGAAGGGGTATGATTTTCCAAGTATGTTAGTTAGCACCTTTAAATTCAAGGAACAAAAACAATCATATTTCTTCAATGAGAAGAGAAGTAACCTTCCAGTGTAAGGCTACTAGAAGTAAGAAATATAGAAAGTAGTCTCAGTAGCTCCGTAGTCAGACATTTTGTTGACCTTGAATATCTTTTAAGATGTGCAGTTTTAGTATTTGAATATTAGCTCTAAGAATCCAACAAGTAATCAGACCAGTAGACGTCTATTGATTTCAACTCTATTACTTCACACCTTGAACTATTTTCACCTTTTTTCTGTTCTTCTCTCTGCCTGTACTTTTATATGTTGCTATTCCCCTAAAAATGATTGACAGACTCTTTCTCTCTCAATAGACTCTCCTCCTACCCTGTGGTCTCTGCTTATTTGTGGCTTCTGATTATTATAACATTCCTGTTTGTCTCTGAGTTCTTCCCCATTCTGTCACCTACTGATATTCTCAGTGTATTTTTCAAACACCACAAAAGAGAGGATCTAAATGGGATTGCCTGCCACTATTAAGTTTTTAGCATTCATTTTAGGAGAGCTCTACTGCCAAATTACCCATAGATCACTGACTTGCCTGAAGGCCCAATCAACTATGGCTTGGATGGTGGTATCATTTGGCACAAACTATAGTTCTCATAAGGAGCAGTGCAAAATACTTTTCAACATAAGGTAACATAACTGCTCCACTTTTCATGGCCTGTCCACTAATATGGATGAAAGGGTGAGCAACAATAAAAAAATCAATTCACACATGTATGGGAAATAATGTAAATTAGTCAGGTTCTCCAGAAAGATAGAAACAATAGGATAAAGAAAGATATGAGAAAGGAAATTGCTTCACACAATTATGGATCCTGAGGAGTTCCAGAGTTCTGCGATGGGCCATCTGAAAGCTGAAGAACCAGAACATTTGATAGTGTGTGTCTTAGTCACTTTCCCATTGCTGAGACACGATACCTGACACCACTTAAAGAAGAAAAGGTTTATTTGGGCTCACAGTTACAGTCTCTGGTTGGCTGGCTCCAAGGTAGAAACAAACAGCATGGTAGAAGGGCCTGAGAAGAGGAAAGCTGTTCATATCATGGCAGTCAAGAAGCCAGGTCACACCCCCAGCGGACCACCAAACACATGAGGCTTTGGGGGGACACCAGAAATCTAAACCATAACAGTGCGACTCAGTCTAACTGCAAAAGCCTTAGAACCAGGGAAGCCAATGATGTAATACTCAGTCTGAGGCCAGAGTTCCAAGAGGCCAAGGGGCTACTTGTAGGAGACCCGGAATCCAAAAAGCCGGAGACTTTAGAGTCCTGACATTCCAGGACAGAAGAATGGCATCTGAGCTCCAGAAGCAAGACAGAGAGTGACTTCTCCTTCTCTCTCCCTTTTTGTTCCACACTGAGGGCTGATCTTCACTCCATCCACTAACTCATATGACACCTCCTTCAGAAACATGCCTGAAATGTCCATCAAAAATAGGCAAGATCACTTCATTAGTTTGCTGGGCCTACCAGAACAAAATACCACAGCCTGGAGTCTGAGGGGACTTAAACAACAAATTGTATTTTCTTACAGTTCTAGAAGTTAAGAGCCCAAGATCAAGGCTCTGGCAGCTTTGATTTCTCTTGAAACATTTCTCCTTGGCTCAGATGGCCAACTACTCACGCTTGTAGATCCCTGATGTCTCCCTCTATGTCCTGTTCTTACAAGGACTGCATCATACTGGATTGCAGCCTTCCTTAACAGCCTTATTTTAACTTAATTACCTTCTTAAAGGCTCTTTCTCCAAATAAATCACATTCTGAGGTCCTGGAGATTAGAGCTTCAACATAGGAATGGGGGGAGGCACGATTCTTCCCATAAAAATCAGCCTAGCTGAAGAGCAGGTAAGGAAATGGGAGAAGAAAATGTTTATTGAACATATGTTATAGGCACTATGCTAAGTGCTTTTATAAAGTTTTTCTTTAAAATTCAAAATAACTCTTATGAGGATGGCACTTATTATCTGTATGCTATAGAAGAATAAATTGAAGACTGAACTTACTTTATAGTAACTGAGTAGAAACTCTTCCCCAGACATGTATTTCTCCCAAGCCAAAATTCTTACCACTACACACTGCCACCTCTCCAGACCACGTAGAGAGAGGAATTTGAAAATGTATGAATGGATTACATATTGCTTTGAAGGCTCTAAATGCAAAAGCTAGAAATTTGATAGAGAATCACTGAAGTGTTTGAATTGGGAAGAGAGGATACTGGTATGGGAAGTGAGGTTTTGAGTAAATTTGTGAGAGCTAATTTTTATTGAGAGTTTATTATGTGTCAGACACCGTAACGTGTACTTTATATGAACTGAAATTTATTCAACACAACAACCCTATGAGATAGATGTTGTTATCTCCAAAATCTGAGACACAGAAAGGTTCAGTAACTTGCCCAACAGCCACACAGTTTGTAGGTGTCAGAGCTAGGATTCAAACACAAGCATTCTGGCTCAGAAATTAATGTGACACACAGTGTGAAAGATGAAGCACAGGAAAAAGAGTTTACACATAGGGAGAACATTTGGAGGTAACTGTAAAAGTCTTGATTCAAAATGATGACGGCTGGATCCAGGCGATAAAGATGGAAAAATGAAGAAGAGATTAGTTTGAGAGACTCGGGTGAAAGATCTCTGTCTCTCACTCTTAGGAGTACATCTTCTGCAGGGAAATAGAAAGACAAATGGCTTCCAATTCTTTTTCTAAATGCAGCTATGTTTCCTGACTATTCATCCATGGCTAAAACAGAAGAAAAAAATGACACTTCTGCAGATGTTTCTCAAGTCTCATGTGATTTATTCTTTCCAATCAAAAGGTAGTAATTTTCTAATCTCAAAGGATACAGACATTTGCTCCCACCAAATAAGAATCTAACTACCATCTATTGTATTTACTGGTAATTTATACACAGAGGTTTCCTTAGCAACAAGGAACTAACAACTTCGTTGTTTGGAGTTAAAGTGAAATCTCAAATTTCAGAAATTATATTCTGAAAGGATGCAGTATCTTGTGCAGATCATATATTTTGTCTAGTGTTAAAAGAACAAAATGAGATGTACTTGAAAACAGATATTCAAAGTGATTCTGTGAACATCGGCAACCTTTGGCCTAGCCAAAGAACACATATTTCACAGAATTATGGAAAAGATTCAATTTTTAAAAGTTCAGAAACTAAATTGTTTGACTGACAATCTACATTCATGGCAGAAAAAATATATCCCTATTTTTTTCCAAATCATCTTTATTCATTTGAAAATGTAACTAAAACATGAGAGAAATAAATGTTTAGTAAGTTCTTATTATGTAGGTGCTTCCATGAATATGATCTCTCTTTAACCTGAAAGTGGCTTTTATACCACCTTTATACATTCAAGCTAATCATTTTTCTCCAGCCTCCAGTCTAGACAATTCCTAATGAATATATTTTAGTTTGGTGGGAAAAACTGAGAGTCCAGTATCTTGGGTGCCAGTGTATTGGGTGACTGTATACCGATTGGCATTCAAAGAGAGATGCAGATGTGACAGCAGCTGGAGCAGTGAGTTTCCAGAGACCGAATGGCCAAAGTGGTCAGCACTGCAAGGTAAACTCATGTTGACCTCCAGCACAGGCTGCAGAAATGTCAGAGTAACATCGAATCTAACCGCCATGCCAAAGCTTGGTGCTGTACTGCTGATTCCTTGATATAGAATGGATAGGAAACAAAAAGCCTTTTGTTTTGCAAGGCCTCTGATGAAGTCTGGGAGTGGTGATTTTTTTTTTTTTTTTTTTTGTGGGTACCGGGGGGTCGACCTCAGGACCTCGCGCGCCAACAGGCGCCCGTGCCGCTGAGCGATATCACCGGCCCCTTTTTCGTATGTGGGATCCAGGAGTCGAACTCGGGCCCTCGCGCTTGCAAGGCAGGCGCTTATGCCGCTGAGCCATCTCACCAGCCCTGGGAGTGGTGATTTTAAAACATGATGATAATTAAGCCATTTTCTAAATTTTTTCAATTAAGTCTTCTGGATAATTTCATGAAATGTGTGCCATTTGGTTAGTCTGTGAAGTTATTTCCAAAAAGAATCCTCTTTTTCTGCATATAATTAATTTTTTTTGAGTGAGTGACCATATCCAGTAAACCATGAGCAGCATGTACTTTATCAAATATACCATTACTAAATGCTGGAAATCAATAGTTTCCTGGATATTAGGAGAGGCCTGTACACCAGTTGTGCTTTCTCTGATTATATATCTTCTCTATTTTCTTTACAACAAAGGTATTTTCAGGAAAACTCATTGCAAAACACTATTACTTTAAAGAGAAACCCTTAGCTGTTACTACCCCAGGCCAAATTCAATAGGAATCACTGCCATCATCTTTATTCTATGTGAAGCCCTTGAAGCAAGAGCATCCATCCAAAAGCAGCAAGGTGGCCCCTCCCTTAACTTTCCTCTGCCCAGTGTCCTGGATCCCTACACGATATTTAACTGGTCCTTCAGCATTCACTTATACTCTCCCAGTCCTTCTCAATGCGTATTTTCTCTTGCAAGTAAAAGTCATTGCTAGCAGTAAATTTTAAAATGCCACCATGCATTTAAGAAGCAATGTTTTGCCAAAATGAAACCAAATTCTTTGTGAGATGTTCTGGATTTCAGCCATTTTATTCATTGCATGAACCTGAGTAATTTCTCTCAGTTTTTTCAACTGTAAAATAATATATTTCCTTATATGTTATTGTGAGGATTAAATGAAACAATTCATATACAATTTTCCCATAGCGATGGGTAAGTACTCAATCAAATTTTAGGTTTTAAAATCATAATAATAATAAATTTGTCTGACAAAAAACTTTATCTTTTTTCTTTCTTTATGCCCTTCATTGCAGGAATCTAAAGTAACAAAAAAAAAATGAGTGACAAGTACCTACATTTCTTTGTGTTCCACAAACAGCAAGGCAACCCTTTCCTTGCACCTTGGGAAGCTATTGGAAACTGATTTTAACTTAGGTCTTCATATTTAAACGTAAATACAATAGATGGTTCTAGGCTTAAGCATTCAAATACATTAGGTGCAGCCTAGGGCATTCATAGAAAAAATACCACTTTTAGCAAGCACAGATTTCCCTGGTCACAGGCCCAGACATATTATTTTAAAAAGGGAAAGAGAAGGATCTTCCTCTGAGCCAATATTCTGTAGTCTAATGAAGAAAATTTAAGCAAGTTATATCCAGGTAAGTTCAGGAAATTCTCAGTCAGTCCATGTTGTTTTGTTTTGTTTGTGGGTACCGGGGTCGACCTCAGGACCTCGCGCGCCAGCAGGCACCCGTGCCGCTGAGTGATATCACCGGCCCCTTTTTCATATGTGGGTTCCGGGAGTTGAACTCGGGCCCTCACGCTTGCCAGGCAGGCGCTTATGCCGCTGAGCCATCTCACCAGCCCAGTCAGTCCATGTTGAATCCTTAGTCATAATCACGACATACTCCTCTTTATTTTACTCCTTCCTCCCCCAGGATTAGTGATCAATTCTGAGTATGTTGGAGAGTAAGGGATACAGTGAAAAGGAATGGCACTGTGTTGGTCTTACTTTCTTACATTTGATCCTAGTCATGCATGTTGTACAATGTTCCTTCGAATAGTGCATCAGTTAAAATGTATTGCTTAACGAATCACATCAAAGCTTAGTAACTTAATATAACAACCACTCACTTAGCCCACAACCCTGTGGACAAGCAATTGGGACTGATCTCAGCTGGACTTATTTATGCAAGCATCCACAGTCAGCTGGCAGTCAAGGACCTCACTGACATGCCTGGAGATTGGCTGGCTGTCAGATGGGAAGGAGTAACTGGACCACATGTTTTTTATAATCCAACAGGCTAATCACAGAATGTTCAACAGTTGAAACAGAAGCAAGGGAAGGCAAACCATAATGTGTAAGCACTCCGAGTTTCTACTTCCTATCACATTTTGTATTTCCTGTTGGCCAAGTTAAGATACGTGACCAAGCCTGGAGTCAAGGTGAAGTGTACTACCATAATGTAGAAACAGGAAGACTGAAATAGATTAGAAACGAACGATTTTATTGGAACAACCTGAAACAAGAGGAAGTTGCTTATTTTATAGATATTTCATGCTAACTCAGCTCTTTTGTGCTAGTAGCTAGTGAGATATCACATGCTTCAAACCATGTCAGAGAGTCTCCAAATCATATGTAGAATCCTCTTGCCCAGGCTAAAGACATCTTAGAAACACATTGGCCTGCTTTCTCATCCTCTCAGGTAACTTTTCCTTACTCAATTCAGAGGACCAAAGAGCATTTTCTTACGAACTTCTAGGTCCCTGAAGGGTTCGTTAAACTTAGGAGTACAGGGTTGACATTTGTATGAGTAGTGGAGTTTTATCTGTGTACTTTCTTTATCTAGGCCTGACACACATTGACAACTCTACCCTAAGGTGGCTGCATTGGACGACAGGAAGTGGATCCAGAATTCTCAGCTCACTGGTCTTCACCTGGGACTAAAAATATAATTCCTTTTTCCTTTGATTTCCTTGACCTTTGATGAGTATTTTAATCATTTATCATCCTTGATTTTTGGCCCAACAGACTGGGGAACAGAATAAAGAGACCGCCAAATTCATGCCTGATGTTCTGCCTACCTTTCAAAACTCCTGCACTCTTACCATTCTCTGCTTGAAAGAGTGTGTGTGTGTGTGAGTGTGTGTGTGTGTGTGTGTTTCTGAGTGCTTTGCACATGTTATCAGGTGGGGAGAGTATGAGAAGGCAGAAGAAAAACTGTTCAGACTAATCTTGTATTCTTTCTTTCTCAATTATACATAAACTAGTGGCTTTATTTAAGATCAGGAGCTAAAAATTTCCCACCTTCATTCTTGGAGCTCATGGTAATAAGTAATCCTATGAATTCTGAATTTGTACAGGTAGGAGCTATTATTCTGGATGTGCAGATTCTGGTCAGACACAGTTCCCCTCTGAATCATACCATCAACCAAAGGCAAAGGTCTCAGGTGAACCTTGTAAAGGCCTTGTATAATTTGTAGGGGGAGTGATGCCAGACAACTGCATTGAAGAAGCCAAATGTAATGATTTACTAGGAAGAGAAATGTAGAAACGTAGTATCTTGAAGTATTAACAAATGGATTTTCATTCTCTTTTTACTCCCCATTACCCCCTCAACATTTCCCATTAAAATTAGCCCTAGAGGTTGAGACATTACCTTGGGCAAGGACCCAATATATAAAACAAAGAGTCACATTCTAAGGGTTTGCTTTGGAATTATATCTCTGAAACTGTTAACAGAGCCACTGTTTCAAGAGAAAAAGTTTGGGATTATAAAAAGCCAAGACTTTTGAGAGAGAAAATGGTTTCAAGTTTCAAAATTTAAAGACTTGGTGCAAAGCCTAAAAGTTATCCCATAAACAAGAAATTTATAAAGAACATACCATGAAAGAAGAACCTACCTTCCATATCCTTAGATGAAATAAAGTTAGATTGGCTGAGAAGAAAAGGAGAATTGACACTAACTGAAAGCAGAGTCCTGCCCTTCACCTCTGTGCTGAAGCTCAAGAAGGCAGCAAGCCTTGTAAAAACGGTGACCAGACATATCTACAAAGAAAGGGGCAGAAAGTTTCCCAAATTCCCCAAGACTGAAGAGTGGGGATAGATATGCTGAAGTTGCCTGTGCTTTTAAAGAGGCTGCATTCAAGTGACTAAGAAATGTGTAGTGGGCTAGAAGGGGCTTTGTAATTTCAATGAAGAAACACTGACAGTTGAATTTCATGTTAACTGCGCAATGTGCAAGTCTGGAGTGTCTATGGACATTAGGAGACACTGTGGTCAGGATAAAGACGGATAGCTACAATACAATAAGGGCTGGGTTCTCCTCATCAGATATCAACAAAGAATGATCATGGGCACAATATCCTTGCTCTCATTTTGGTACTCAGATGTAATCCTGTAGAATGAGGCAGAAGAGCAAAACCTTGATTTTATATCATGTTTTACCTGAAAAAGAATGCTTAATCATCAATTTAACTAAGAGTACCTTGAAACAATATTAAAATTTCTAAAACTGAACACAGTAGGTACTTTAAACAGTGAAGGGGAAAAAGGATCACATTTTTTTTTTTGTGGGTACCGGAGGGTCGACCTCAGGACCTCGCGCGCCAGCAGGCGCCCGTGCCTCTGAGCGATATCACTGGCCCCTTTTCTCGTATGTGGGTTCCAGGAGTCAAACTCGGGCCCTCGCGCTTGCAAGGCAGGTGCTTACGCCGCTGAGCCATCTCACCGGCCCAAGGATCACATTTTTACACCCTTGAATTAGACTATATCAGGGCATGTTGTTTCCCGTTACTGCCGTAGTAAATTATCACAAATTTAATGGCTTAAAACAAAAAAAAAATATATGTTATTATACCTGTGGCAGTGAGGAGTTCCAAGATCAGGTGTCAGCAGAGCTGTGGTCCCTTCAGAGGATCTAAGGGAGCATATATTTCCTTGCCTTTTCAGCTTCTAGAGACAAATTGCATTCCTTAGCTTATAGTCTCTTCATCTTCCAGCAACATGTCTTCACCTTGTCTTCTCTCCTCCTGATCATTCTTTTTTTTTCCTTCCCTCAGTCTGTCTCAGCCTCTGTTTCTTTCTATCTCTCACCTCACACACATACCTCCTCTGTTTCCAATCCTTTGGAAGCACATCCCATCTCCTCCTTTGATGCAGCCTCTCCTGCCTCTCTCTCCCGTGTAAGAACTCTTATGCTTGCTTACATTGGACCTACCTAGGATAATTTCCACAATTCAAGATCTTTAACTCAATCACATGTGCAAAGTTCCTACTGCCATCCAAAGTAACATTCACAAGTTTCTGGGATTGGAATGTGGACATCTTTTAGGGGCTATTACTCTACCTACCACACAGGGTAAGCTGGGCTGTGACCCAGGAAAACTCGCTGTTATAAAGGTCATTCTTGAAAGAACCCAGAGAACCAAATGCCCAGGCACACAGTTTTCTGTGTAAGACTGATGATACCAACTTCTCTGTAGACATTAGGCACTGAGAAAGCCCTACCAGTTGTTCACAGTCAGAGTTAAGGCTGAGTGGGTGGTGCCTGTGTTATATCCGTTGTTAGATATTTTGGACATCACCCCTGGTGATAGTGATAAGTTGAGAAATACCACCCTGATGATGTGAACAATTAGAGTAAATCCCTTGAGAAAGGCAACTCACAGAGCTAAATGGGCTGACTAAGGCAAAGATTTGGATGATCAGGTGGCTGATAGAGGTGAATAAAAAATGATTATATTTTCTACACATATGCTCTGGGTAACATCCAAAACTGGCTAGTGTTTCCAGTAATCAACAACCCTGTGGTATACACCTCAATGTCCTCTTCCCTGTGATGTTTCAAGAAGATATAAGTGACTATTTCTCACACCCTAAGGGACATATTGATTCATTCATTCAACCATCTTTATTGTCTGTCTGGTGTGAAAAGCTGTTCCAGGTGTTGGAAATGTGGTGGTAAACAGTACAAGATAGTATGAGGCAGAAGTTCTCAAACTTCATTGTGCATTTATGTACATATTTATTGTCCAATAAAATGTAGAACACAGGGATGTGCTAAAAGTATAGGTTGCATTTTTGTGTTGATGTGTAAGGCACTTAGGGGTTTGATATCTCTAACTAAAATATGCTCCACTGACAAATTCTAAGGGAAGCTGGCCTCCTCACAGCTGCTGCTCAGTTGACTGTAAACACGTGATTCCACTTTCCTGACACCCAAACCAGGGTTGTCCAGCCCTAGCCTTATAACCTACCTATGGCACTGCCAGCAAAAAGAGCAAACCTTAAAAAATGAACTAACTCAATCGGATTTCCTTTCTTGGTAGCTTAAACAAAGGATCACAGAAAGAAAGTATACGTTAGGTCTAGGAACTAAACCGAAGGCTCATTATTAAGGCAGATCCAGGTTTTGTACAGTATAAAGCTTATATCACTGGAGAAGGATGGAAGAAATTTAAGAAAAGAACATAAAATTTTAAATTAAGGACAAAGCCTTGGAAAAGGTCCAAATAAGTAAGAAGCCATGAAACTTAAACTCATTAACTAGTACTGTACTATAATCAGTCTGTACCCATTTACGAAAACAAATGTTAGATTTTCAGAAAATTTGAAAGCTCCTTGATGCTATGTTAGTGGCTTGAATTCATCCACGGTGGGAATTCTGAAACCACAAGTCAGTAAATGTGATGAATCAGGGCATTTTCCCTTGCCAAGAGCTACTTATTAATCATTCACCAACACAACATTGCATTGACTTCTTGATAAGAAATCCACCTGTGGCCACAGATAGATTTAGTTCGTAGGACATTCATTAGGAGCCATGTGTAAGATAAGTAAGCAGAAGACGCCAGAAAAGAGAAAAAGGAGCAGATTCCTGGAAAGAAGCAGAGAAATAATGAGAAGAAGAATTCTGAAGAATAATCCTCCATTCCAGATAGCATTTTAGTTTAGTTTCCGGTTCCAATAAAACCTGGCCGTATTGCATTTTCTATGTTTGCATTTGAATGGCATAGTCTTTTATCCCTCAAATTGCCCTCCCTTTATTTGAATTAGCTTGAGTGGGCCTCTCTTCTTTGTAACCAAAAAAGCTTTATTTCACAGTTTTAATGAAACTAAAAAAAAAAAAATGAAATCAATTCTTTGGCTATAGATTGAAGTACTTACTTAGGCCAAAAGTCTAAGTAAGTGTCATTGGGTGGGAAAGTGAGAATGGCTCGTAGCAAATCTACCACCTTCTTGAAAAATAACTATTTTGAACACTATATGTAAAGTTTGAGATCACTATTGAATATTCAAGTAGATATTTCAAGTTAACATTTGCAAATCTTAAATTTAAAGGAGAAATCAGGGCTGGAGATACAAATTTTGGGGTCATAGGCACACAGGCCGTACTCAAAGTTATGGAACAAGATAAAATCAACTATATGAGGAGAATATAGATAAAGAAGAAAAGATGGTCCAGAACTGGATCCTGGAGCATTTCTACACTCAAAAATAGGATTGAGGAAATGAGCCAGAAAGCAGAATGAACAGCTACTAGTTATAAGGAAAATATGGTGTCCCAGAAACCAACAGAAAAAATAGTTTCAATAATAAGGTATTGGTTAGTTATATAAGATGTTTATGAAAGCCCTATTAAAATTAGGATTAAAAATTGGTCATTAGGTTTGGAAAAGTTATTGGAGTGGTACAGAGACAAGCCTGATTGTGGTAGGTTATGACAAAAAATGGGTTCTGAGGAAATGAAGACACTGACTATAAACGAATCAGTTAAAGACGTTCTATAATGGTGGAGAACAGAAAAATGGGGTAGCATTTAGAGGGAAATGTGAGATAAAGGGAAATACAAACATATGTTTATGTAGTGAACTATTCCAAGACAAAAGGAGAATTGATGGTACAGAACAGAGACAACAATGGCAGGTTGAAAGTCCTTGAGAAGTCAAGAGCAAAGCACAAGTGAGGGACTGACCTTTGATAGAAGCAAAGAATATACAGAAGCAGGTTAGATACATTTAATAGTAGAAAGGTAAGGGACCTCTCATATGAAAATATGTTTTGTTTTAGTTTAGTATTTAGTGGAGTGGGAAGATTTTGGAGGTTTCATAAAGAGGAAAGTGAACAAAATGGCTTTTCGAAGAGTAGAGAAGCAACTGTGCAGAAATAGTATGATCTATTCCTAGGCAGGAATGGGGGAGGTGTTCTGCTCTGCTCTGCTCTGCTTTGCTTTGTACCAAGGTCTTGCTATGTTGTCCAGCCTGATCTTGCCTTGCCACCAAAATAGCTGAGATTACAAGCATATGGGACTTTGCCTGGCTCTCCTGGGCAGTTTTATGTTGAAACGTAAGGGTATGATTTAAAGTAAGACCAGTTAGTATGTGGTTTCACTTTGATGCTCTAACAAAATTTTCATCTTAGAGTTCTATAAGTCAGAAATCCAACATGGATCTCACTGGGCTAAAGCAGAGACATCAGCAGGTTATCTTTCTTTCTGGAGGCTCTAGGAAAGAAGCAATTTCTTTGCCTTTTCTAGCATTCTTTGGACCTCCTACATTCCTTGATTTATGGCCTCTTCCTCCTCTTCAAATCCAGGAATAGTGGCAGTCCTTCTCACATCACATCCCTGTACTCTCTTCCATTGTTGTATCTCTCTTGAACAGCAACTAAGAAAGATTGCCCTCCTTTATTAAAAATCCATGAAATTGAATTGGGCTTACTTGGATAATCCAAGATAATCTCTCCATCTCAAATTCCATAACCTTAATCACATCTACAAAGTCCCTTGTGCTATAAAGGTTGCATATTCAAGGTTCCTGGGATTAAAGTATGGACATCTTGTGCGGGGGCATTTTTCTGATTATTAGCACAGCATTGTTGTATATTTTTCCCAGTAGTGTTCAGCTGCAAATAGGCAAGCCTGGAATAGGTAGAGAATAGGACAGCGACAGGGTCTGGCTTCTGAAAACAGGTATGTCTGAGAAACAGGCAGAGAAATAGGCAAGAGCTAATGAGGTATGCAAGACAGTAGCTAAACTGATAATTAAAATCAACATTTTGGAGGTGGTTGATTCATTTTTTTTAAATGACATATTAAGGATATGAACTGGAGAATGAGTAGATCAGGCAAGGTAAAGAAAAAGATCTTTGGAGATTCAAGATGAGACAAGCCAGAGTGTTGTGTCTATGTGAATGTTTAAGTCCCCAAGAATATTATCAGCTTTAGGGAGAGAGAGGAAAAAGTGGACCAAATACTAAAAGCCCTCATTCAGTTACATGAAGTAACTGATTTAGAGGAAAACAAAGAAAAGTAGCAGGTTGTAGGTTAGCATAGCATAGGTACAAACGTCCCAGGATAAATAAAGGAAAAAGTAAGAGAAATGGAAATCTACCCCACTTCTACTGAGACCCTGTCTTCTAAACTCCTACCTTGTAAAGGGCAGAGATATGAAATAAACTTACTATTTGAAAACTAGTATTTATTATACTTGTGATGAGCTTTGAGAATCTATATATTTGACATGCAAAAAAACCAACCTTCAGCCTCAATATTCACACAAATCATATTTGGCTTGCATTTCAGTCCCAGCCTTTATAAGGCCAAATGGTCAACCATATATACTTCAGCATAATATTTAGCATCCTGGAACTTGAGTATGGCCATTAACCAAGAGTCTCAAGTTACTAGCACATCTAGTCAACACATCAATGTCAGTGATAGAAATAAAACATCATTTAGATATACTAATATATGAATATTCACTTGCAAAATAGGCAAGCATCCTTCGTGTTGAAATCTGGAGTAAAACATTTTGTGGTTAATATATTGAAATTCTCATTAACCCATTGAAGTATAAATGCATATGTATTATTGCAATAATAAAGTGTTTTAATATCTAATAGTGATTGTGAAAACTATGCATCTTGTCTTTAAAACAATTATTAAAGACTTCCAAATAATTATGTAAATAGGGAATCAGCTTGACAATATAAATATTAATAGGGTGCAGTAACCTGATAATCTGTAGAAGAATATTATATGATTTTGAGCCCCCAAAATAAGGCGGATAATTATATAATTGTAGAATCAAAATAATAGATTTTATTTCAATTTTAATCTTTGTAAAATTACTTAGTCATCATGAAATATTTTACTTGATTAAATGTATAAAGCAAAACTATAATCATTTAGTAAACTAGCTGAATACCATCTGATTTAAAATTATGCAACTCTATTCCAAGAAAATGTCATAATTTCTGCATTATGTACATTTGATAAGAAAGAATTAAAAGACAAATATCCATTTGCCATCTCAAAATTTCATGAGGAAAAAACTCTAAAATCACATGTGAAAGCCTCTATGATAACTCATCTTTGATCCAAAGAGAATGAAGAACACAGAGTATGAATAAGAAGAAATTAGAGGAAAATGGATCACCTTGTAATTATCTCTCCCAAACACCTCAGTTTAAAATTATCATCTGTTTAGAATTCCCAGCAAGTAGTAGAATGACACCAAAAGTAACTTAGCACCAGATAGTACTGAGAAATCATTCCTGCACCATAATGTCAAACTCGTACTTGATGACTAAATGTATAAAGTAACATTATAATAGTTAATTCAGAGAAAGAATTCACATTTATGCTTGTATGTCACAGGTCATTCTCTTGTGAAGATATTTGGTTTTTGTTGAGCTTTGTTTTACTATTTTTTACTATTGCTTAATTTTAACTTGAGATACATTTCTCATAACATAATATTCATCATGTTAAAGTCTGAGGTATGATCAAAATATATGGTGAATATTTACTTTTTTTTTTAATATTACAAGAAAAGGCACATTGCCATTAACCCTCCTCGAAATATTCCCCTCACTTTACACATTTATCATTCTTGCCACTTTCTGAAGCAATTCTGGACGTCTCTTTCTTTTTTTAATTTTTTTTTTATTTTAAAGAGAAAAAACAAAAATAATAAAATAGAGTTTCAAAACAGGTTAATAGGAGAGTTACAATAATTAATACATTGCATATTGTTGTCTTCGTAGTAGTTATTCAGAGTACAAGATATAGGCATGCTATCTTGTCCAAACAATATCAGCACAAACCTTTCTTTTCAAAGACCTAAGAGAAACTAGCTGTATAACTATCTTGACTATCTTGTGCATAAAAATGGAAGTCTCTCCCTTGAGTGTCTTTATTTGTGCTGTTGTGGCTACCTCGATGTCCTGAATCAATTCAAACATCTATTTTCATGGTCATTTTGACTTTGTGCAAAAGCCAGAAGTTGCATGGTGCCAGATCCTGTGAATAAGGTGGATGAAGACACACTGTAATGCTTTTGCAAGTCTAACTTGCTTTTGGATGGCACTTAGCAGCATCATTCATCATACTGTTTATCACATCTTGTAAAGCCACTCAAAAAAGGAACTTCTGGAACTGCTTCAGAAAGTGGCAAAATGATGGGAAAAGTGTGTTTGAAGTGGGGGAGGTATTTTGAGAGGGACTAATGGCAATGTACCTTTTGCAGTAATATTTTTTAATTTAAACATTCACCGCATATTTTGACTACACTTTGTACACATCAGTGGTTTATAGTATATTCATAAAGTTGTGCAACCATTACTACAACCTAACTCCACAACTTTTTATCACCCTAAGAAAGACATCCCATTCCCATTAGCACTTACTTTCTAGTTCTTGGTACGCAGTGCCTCTGGTACCCACTAATCTACTTCCTGTCTTATGAATTTGTCTATTCTGGACATTTTGTTTAAAGGGAGTCATACAAAATATGGCCTTATGTGCCTGGCTTCTTTCGACAGGCATAATGTTTTCAGACTTCATATGCATTACAGCACATATCAGAACTTCATTGCTTTTTATTGCCCAATAATATCTCACTGCATATATATACTATATGTTATCCATTCATCATTTGATGAACATTTGGGTTGTTTCTGCTTTGGATCTATTATGAACAATGCTGCTATATATTTTCCAATATAAGATTTTTAGTAGATGTATGTTTTCATTTCTCTAACATATATACCTAGGAATAGAACTGCTAAGTCATATGTTAACTCTGTTCGACCATTTGAGGAACTGCCAAACTATTTTCCAAAGCAGCTGCACAATTGTGTATCTACAAGAAATTTATGAGGGCTCTAATTTCTCATACTGACCCCTTTGATCTAGATGCCTACTGAGACTAAATAGGATTTCATTTCACCCTGGAATACTTGGACTACAGGACACTTTTCTTTGGCGAGGCCCAAAAGGTTAAGCACCCACCATCCTACTTCTAAGTCCTTACTGCTATCTTCCCCTGACAACCTTCTACCAAGATTCCTCTATGTACCTTATAACAAAACCCACATATTTATGATATGCTTTGGATAGTTTCAATACTCAGGTTTTGGAACCATTTATTGCTTAATAGGAGTTCATATCAAGACCATTTAGTCTTGAGTAGCTATGTAATGTTCTTGAGAAATATTATTTCAGTTATTTCTTAAAATATGATGATATAAGTACCATTCTTCCCATTTTAAAGATAAGGAAACTGCACTTCAGAGAAGTTAATGAACTTGTTCATTGCTACAGAAAACAGATTTGTGGGAAAATCAAGTCCTATGCTTTGATTCCTTTGAATGCTATCCCAGTGCAGGTAAGTAGATGATTACCTAATACAGCCTCACGATCATAAAATCATTTGCATAGATTGTATTAAGAAGACACAGTCCCAAAATATTTTTGGCAGCTACCAAATTCTCCAAAAGCTTTAAAAGAATTATTTAGCTTTTCTATGATTAAGCATTATCTGGATTCACTACCGATCATCAAATTCATTCAATTAATTGTTCTGAAAGAATTACTTTAGGCTATATGTGGCAGAAAACAATGGGGCAAAAGCTGAAATGTGGCTAATGTCCAACTAATAATTGCCATAGATTCTTCTATAATATTTTAGTTCTTAATCATTTTATTCAGTTCTTTCAATACTTGTATTTATACCCCAAAATCCAGATGTTCATTTAGTATTCAAAATTTTCACAAAATACTTCACTGTACTCTTCAACCAAAACTTATTTCCCCATGTGCAATCTGCCCTCATTTCAAACAAGTCTCATTTATATCTTCCTTCCATGTCATGCTCATTATCACTTCAACAGCTTTGCTCATGTTTCTCCCTCCTCTGATAATATCTTTCCATTTTCCCTCACCAATAGAATATCTACATCTCCTTAAGGCCTAACTCAAATCTTACCTGGTCCATAAAGTTTCCCTCCTACAGTTGTAGTTCTCAATAGTCCTCAAGAAAAGAGTCCTCTCTTTTCTTTGGTTTCCAATTGCATCTGGATAAGCAAGAAAGGCAAGAAAGATGGGCACATCAGTGAGACTGCAGTCCTTGGTTAGAAAATGATGTACTTCTCGGGAGTCCAAATTTCGGTACTTTCAATACCTCTAGTACTCTTGAGAACTTTAAATCACCAAGATAATCTTTCTTTATCTCATGATAAAATTGAGTAACATATTCATTTTCAGCGAAATCTACCTAACAAAATACCTTAAGTAGAATTTTTTCTGTATACAACTTTTGAGATAATCAGGCAAAACAAATTCGCTAATTTACTTTTATTTTATCTGTTTTTACAGAGCTGGATATTGAATCTAGGGCCTCATACATGTTAAGCATGCACTCTACCACTGAGCTACATTCCTACTCCCCTTAATTTATTTTTAACCCACTTACAGGGGGTTGTTTTCAATTTGGTAGGCCTCTGTCTCATTTCCAATGTCTGTACTGTCCATTCTTAGAGAGTGAGCACTGAGTCTTAAAATAATGAGTCCATGAATCTGCAAAAGTAAAAATGTCCAGTAAATTCTACTCACTTAGAAAAGAAAGTAGACTCAGAATGAAAAACTTCCAAGAACATGAGGGAAAAATAGGACTTCAGTTGACCAAGGTGATCAGGACTATTTAAAAGAATGTGCAAGCTTCTCAAAGACAGGAACTAAATACAAATATTCTTGGTCTCCTCTGACATCAATGAATAGCATTTTAGTAAAGAAAACCCCTATCCATTAGACCTTTTTGGATGTTTAATTTAAAGTCACCCCAAAGCCTGAAAATATCTGCCATGAGTTTTCAATTTTAATACCTATACTAACATCTATCTCTTAACTCTCTTTGGTAATTTCTTCTCCCTCTTGTCCTCTTTTCTCATTGGCAGTCTTTTATTTTCTTTTCCAGAAGCCCATTGAGCACAGCACACTTTCAGTAATGTTCCATTTTTCTTCTTGTTTTTAAATCAACCATATGTGTCCCCTATTAAGAAGTGAGGCTCTGATAATTCTGGTTCCCCTTTAATGAAAGAGTTCTGTTATAAAGATAGAATAGAAATCTCACGCATAGATCCAGGTCTTGCCTGAGAATGGAGAACCTTTATGTCAGTATTTATTAGATGCAATATTTTTAAATGGAATATGTGAGCACTCTCTCCAAAATTTCACCATGCAAAAGCCCCAGTTTGGAATGCCTTTACATTAATCAGCTTTCCCAGCAGCATAATGATGCTGGAAATTAGGAAAGCAATGGAGGATTCTTAGTCGGATTTAATAGGCTCAGGCACTTTGCTAACACACTGCAGTGGATCAATTGAAGTTAATTATTATACAAGATTAAACCCCAAGTAACTACAGTACATCAAACCAATGCAAAAAAAGCTCTGGTTCAGAAAGGAGGAAAAACAAACATGAATTCTGGAGGCAAGACTTTTCTATCCAATCCTTAAGTCACATTACATATAAACATAATGGACTAATACAGTATGAACTCCAGCTTACTAAACTATGAAAGTGAGTTATAAACTTCACTTACTGTCTCTGTGGGATACTTAACCTGAGAACCTAAAGGAATAGTTGTGAATTTTCTAAACATTTTTATTTATTTTTACTTACTTCATTTGTCTTCTACTGCTTGTCCAGATTTACATTTCCACCCATCAGGGAGTTAACTTTTTATGATCATTGACCATGCTAAAAAAAAAAAAAAGTATCCGAGGAAGCCACAGAAGTAAATAAATGGGTTTTCATATTTAGTCACTGCCTGAGTCACTTCAAGAGAACATGGGTAAGTCTAGAATAGGTGCTTAATAAATGACTGTTAACAAGTTAAAAGAGAGTGTTTTAAGCTCTTTAGAGACCTAACTATAAAAGACATAGGAACATACTAAAAGGGAGAAAACAATGACAGGGCATATGCATGCTAATTTGTTGTTATTAAGTGATAGTGATGTACATTTTTGGCAAGATAATATTTTTTAAATACAACCATTTCTTTCTGAGAGTTCCTTTTTCTCCTTGCCCTTCCCTTCCCTGAACAGTTAAACAATTCTGGGCTCATTTTGCTTTGGCAGACAGCAGACAGCCAGAACAGCAAACAGCAGTAGGGAGCAAAAGGCTTCTCATCTTGGCATTTAGGTTTCAAATGCCTAGCAAAGGGCCCACAACCTAGACAATATTTGTGAGAAAACGAAGATTACCCCAACGTTTCCCACTCAAACTGAAAAGATTTCCCAGGATGAGGAAACTAAAGGAAGTTAAAGGGGAAGCAATGAAAATATAAATGCCAAATGATCCCAGAGAGGGGACCAGAAATAAAAACCACACACATTTTTTAGTTCCAAGAGATAGGAAATATAGGCTTCATTTTCAGGTAGAACCCTTGGGAGACAAAATGCTCTTACATGTGTTTTAAGCAGAAGTGGCCATAGACAGCATCACAGAAATTTACTATACCCATGATTCCCAAAAGTGGCATGGCAATAGAAGGAAAAAAAGATTAACCTGAAGGAGTCATAAAGATGACAGCAAGGAGTATCTCCCCTGATGATGTCTATGTACCCTTCATATATGTTCAGATGGGAGCGGCACAGCAGATTCCTAAATGGGCAGATAATTTTGAGGATATAGTAGATTATCTCCCAGTCTCTCAGCCCTATATAACTTTTCTGCTTATCCCTCAGTAACTTAGAAACAACTTACAAGATAGTGTAGTATCCCCAAACTGACCACAATTAAGTTTCCAAATCCTGTTGGAATAAAGAGCATACATTGAAATTTATCGTAGTATTAAAGTTTCATTTCTCGTACATGAGAATTTGTGGACTGGAATTCACACCTGTCTACTTATACACAGAAATAAAGCAAAACACAAAGCAAAAATATGTAAAGTAGGGATGGGCAAGTCACTTATTCTGTAAACATTTATTCGCTGGTCACTATGGCTTTGTTTAGGGGCTGGTGAGGGGAATACAATGGCAGGCAGTCATGTCTGGTAGAAATTCACAATCAAGGGTTCAGACATTTAAAGGGAGGTCAATGAAGTAGATAAGGAAACAAAAGGAGACTCTGACATGGGAAGAAAATGACATTCACCTAATTATTTAACTTTGTGTTAAAATATTGGTTCTCAAACTGTATTGCAAATAAGAAACAGCTTTGATGTTGTTGTTGTTGATGATACACATACCCGGGCCCCTCTACCAGAGATTTTGATTTCATGAGTACAGAACAAATTCAGAAATCTTTTTCTGCAAAGCTCAAAATAGTAAGTATTTGGATTTTTCCAGCTATGTGGACTCTTCTATTACTCAGTTCTGTGATGCAGTGAAAAAGTAGTCATAGACAATACATAAATGAAAGAATATGTCTGTGTTTAGGTTAAACTTTATTTACTAAAAAAAGCGCCATTTTAAATTTGACCCACAGGCCCCGCAGTTTGTTAACACCTGGTCTCATGCAAAGGATGGACACCTGTAATTTTTTACAGTTCCACAGGTGATTCAAATTCACAGCAAAATTATTGTAAAAACAGTAAACTAGAACATTATTTACCAGAAAGCTGTAATTTGAATACAAATATGTTACCTATGAGAGAGTAACACCTTAATCCTTTATCAATACTTATCAATTTTTCAACTTGCAAAAACAGGAAATTGTGGCAAAATACACATGGATCTCATTTATGTATAGCTATGCAAAAATTATTCAAAAATCCCAAATTAAAGATGAACTATATTCCTACAACACATTAAAAGAACAAACTATCACGACTTAGTGGAGCTAATTCCAGGACTGCAATGAGATTCCATACTGTGTGTCCCAACAGTTCAATTATTAACAGGAGACTAGTCATGAATATATGCTTGAATATGAATAGAATGTCTCTGGAAGAATATACGAGAAACTGGTACCAAATGTTTGCCTCTAGGGAAAGGAACTGATCGGTTGAGAACAGCGTTATAAAGGGCACTGCCATATATAGTATATTTTGAGACTTTAGGATTTTTTATCTAGTGCAAATATTATATATTCATATATGTAACTATTGTAATTTTAAATTAAAGTGTCCCATATTCATTGATTCAGTAAAGCTTTATTGGTCTTATAGCTGGAACCACAGAAATGCACAGGATATCTAGCAGAGGAAACCATGGAGCAAACAATTCAGAAAGCATGGCCAGGCCGGTGATATCGCTCAGCGGCATAAGCGCCTGCCTTGCAAGCGCGAGGGCCCGAGTTCGACTCCCGGATCCCACATACGAAAAAGGGGCCGGTGATATCGCTCAGCGGCACGGGCGCCTGCTGGCGCGCGAGGTCCTGAGGTCGACCCCCGGTACCCACAAAAAAAAAAAAAAAAAAAAGAAAGCATGGCCTGAGTGTATATGTTCCCCCACAAGGAATTCTGATCCAATTGGCCTGGAAGAGAGAGGGAGGCACATAGGCTAGTGACTTTAAAAAGTCCCCACTTTTATGACTAAGTAGGTTTGAGAACTGCTTAACTTTAAATAAATATGGTTTGCTGGTGTAAAAGCCTAGAAAGAATTTTAATTGTATCTGAGGCTGACACTTCTCACTTCTTCAGAGTACATAACAGGTGCCTGGTGCCATATTTTGTAACAATGAGACAGGAGGTCAAGAAAGTAGTGAATGTCACACACCTATTAGAAAGTCTGGTGACATATTTTAGCTACAAAAAATGTTACTGACATCCAGACAGAAAAAAACAGGTTATTTGTAAAGAAAAAAACAATTAGACTAGCATTAAGCTTTTCTTCTTCAACACTAAAAATTGGAGGACATTGGAAAAATATAAGGAAAATGTATTTAATCAAATATTCATATGTGAGAGTAAAAGAAAAATATTTGTGGACATAACTTCAGAAAGCATACCACTTGGGTATTCTTTGTAAGTAAATTACTCCAAGACTTTTTCCAAATGAAAATTATAGCATAGCAAATAACTCAAGATAAAGGAAGCAAAATGTGCACAATTGAATGGTAAGCAATGGTTCTTACAAAATTTTTAGTGAAATCTGAATGGATAATAATAATATTAAAATAAACTAAAATATAAATGCTATGAAAATTGTACTGAGCTATAATTTACATCAGGTAAAGAAAATATATTGGAAATAAAATTAAACATATTTCTCAAGTACAATGTAATGTTTTTATATATATACACATCGTGGAATGATTAAAAGCAAGCTAATTAATCTATCCATCACCTTACTTACTCATTTTTTGTGGTGAGAACATTTAAAATTGTTTCACTTAGCTATTTTGAAATACACAATATATTTTTTATTAACCATGGGCACCATGCTGTGCAGGTCATCAGAATTTATTCCACTTATCTCACTGAAAATTTGCACCCTGTGGCCAACATCTCCCCATTCTTTGTTCACTTCACTAGCCCCTGGTACCCACCATTCTATTCTCTATTTCTGAGTTTGACATTTTTAGATTCCATAATGAAGAGGGTGAGTGCTATGGTTTTGATGTAAAATGTCCCCCAAAACTCTGGTGTGTTCAAAGGTGGGGCTTTTGGAAGGTGATTGGATCATGGGGCACTATACTCAGGAGTGGATAAATCCATTGAGGAGTTCATAGGTGAATGTGCTGTTAAGAGGTAGGGCCTGGTTGAAGGTAGCTCACTGGGGGTGTGACTTGGAAAGGTGTATTCTTGTCCCTGGTCTCTCTCTCTCTCTCTCTCTCTCTCTCTCTCTCTCTCTCTCTCTCTCTCTCTCTCTCTCTCTCCCCTCTCTCTCTCTCTCTCTCTCTCTCTCTCTCCCTCTCTCTCCCTGGCCTTTATGAGTCCAACAGGTTTCTTCTGTCATGCTCTTCATGCTCTTTCTGCCTTGGAGTCAGCAAACTTCGGACTGAAACTTCTGAAACTGTGACCCAAAATAAATCTTTCCACCTTTCAGTTGTGAGTGTCAGGTATTTTGCCCCAGCAACAGGAAAGTAGCTAACACAATGAGGTATTGTTTTTCTGCACCTGACTTATTTCCCTTAATACAATGTCCTCCAGTTCCATCCATGTTACTGAAAATGGCAGAATCTCATTCTTTTTATGGGTGAATAATATTCAATCCTATAATGTACTACATTTTATTCATCCATTCATCTGTCCATGGACACTTAGGTTGATTCCATACTTTGGCTATTATGAATAGTGCTGCAATAAACATGGCAGTGCAGATGTCCCTTCAACAAATTGCTTTCATTTCCTTTGGATACATATCTAGTAATAGGATTGCTGAATCACATGGCAATTGTACTTTTAATTTTTTGAGGATCCATCACACTATATTCCGTAATAACTATACCAATTTACAGTCCTACCAACCGTGTGCAAGCATAAATTTTGCCCATATCCTTGCCAGAACCTGTTATCTTAGGTCTTCATTTTTTACTTTTTTATTGTCTATTTCCTTTTTTATTTTAGCTTATTAATACATGTGTGTAGTACACAATGTTTATATTCCTTGTGTGGAGTTGATACATGTACATGACACATTCCAATTTCTTTTTTTTATCCCTTGTCCCTTCCTTCCCTCCCCCCCTTCATCTCTTGATCCCCTTTCCTGCTAAGAATGATCTGTCTCCCTACTTCCATGCACATTCATGTTTATAGCAGTGCAATTAATAATAGCTAAATCTTGGAAGTGGCTCATATGTCCATCAACAGATGAATGGATAAAGAAAATGTGGCATTTATATACTACAGAATATTACTCTGCCGTAAAGGATAGACTTGAGTCATTTGTAGGAAAACCCATGAACCTTGAGACCATAATGTTAAGTAAATTAAATCAGATACACAAGCTTAAATATCTCATTGTTTCTCTTCTATGAGAAACCCACAGTAAAAATCAAGAGCAAAATAAAATATCTTTACTTTTCTTGATAATAACCATTCTAACAGTGGTGAATGAGAATGTATCTCAATGTGCTTTTATTTTGCAATTCTCTGGTTACTAGTAATGAGCATTTTTCATAGATCTGTTGGCCATTCATATATTGTCTTCTTTTTTTCTTTATGCACAGCACTGGAAACTGAACCTAAGGCCTTTGTGCTGACCTATATACCCAACCCTTTTTTATTTTTATTTTGAAACACAGTCTCTAAAGTTGCCAGGCTGGTCTTGCAGTTTTCCTGTCTTAGCCACCCAGAGTGCTGGAATTACAGATGTCTGCCACCACGCCCAGCTACATGTCTTCTTTTGATATGTCTGTTCAGTTCCTTTGGTCATTTTTAACTGGGTAACTTGTTTTCTTGAGTTCAGTTTTCTGTATGTATTTTGGATGTTAGTCATTTATTGAATGTATGGTTTACAAATGTTTTCTTTCATTGTTTGAGTTGTCTCTCCACTCTGTTTGATTGTTTCATTTGCTGCACAGAAACATTTTAGCTTGATGCAATCCCAGTTGTATACTTTTACTATAAATTTATAGCCTATGCTTTTGGGCTCATATTTAAGAAATCATTGCTCAGGTCAATGCCATGGAGATTTTCTCCTATGTTTTCTTCTAGTTCCTACAGTTTCAGATTTTATACTTAAGTCTGTGATCTATTGAGTTGGGTGTTATAAATGGTGTGAGGTAAGGGCCCAGTTTTATTCATCTGAACATGGATATCCAGTTTTCTCAGCACCATTTATTGAAAAAACTGTCTTTTCATATTATTTGTTCTTCACATCTTTGTTAAAAATCAATTGACCATAATTAAGTGTGCTCACTTCTGGAGTCTCTATCTTTTTCCATGAGTATATGTTTCTCTTTTTATGCCAGTATAATGCTGTTTTGATTACTATAACTGCAATATCTCTTCAAATCAAGCATTTTGATGCACTGAACTTTGTTCTCTTTGTTCAAGATTGTTTTGCCTATACAGAGTCTTTTATGGTTCAAAGAAAAGCCCAGGATATAATGGCTTCATAGCTAAATTCTACTAAACATTTAAGGAATAACTAATTCAATTCCTTCTCAAATTTTTCCAAATAATTGAAGAGGAAGAGAAACTTCATAAATCATTTTATAAGACAAGAAATAACCTACTATCCAGGTCAGGCAATATCACTGATGAAAACAGATGCAAAAAATTCTCAACAAAATATATCAAACTGAATTCCATAGCACATTAAAAGGATCATTCATCACGATCAAGTGGGATCAATCCCTGAAATACAAGGATTGTTCAACATACTCAAATTAATAAATGTGATATTCCATATTAACAAAATGAAAGGTAAAAACACATTATCATCTCAGCAGAAGCAGAAAAAATTAACAATCATATTTTTCATGATAAAAAGTCACAACAAATTAAGTATAGAAAGTATGTATCTCAACATAATAAAGATCATATATAACAAGGCTATAGCTATTATATACAATTGGTGAAAATTTGAAAGATTTTTCTAAAATCAAGAACAAAACAAGGACAATCTGCTTTCATCACTCTTACTCAATGTAATACTGGAGATCCTAACCAGAGCAATGAGGCAAGAAAAAAAAAAAAAAAAGGGCATCCTACTCACAAAGGGAAAAAAAAGTATAAAATTATCTCTGCTCGCAGACATATGAGCTTATATGTAGAAAAAATTTTAAATCCACAAAAATATTCTTAAAACTAATGAATGAATTTAACAAAGCAGCAGGATACAAAATAACACATAAAACTTAGCTGCATTTCTATGTACTAACAATGAATAGTTTGAAAAGGAAATGAGGAAAAGAATTCATTTACAATAACATCAAAAATAATAAAACATTTACAAATATACTTAACCAAAGAGGTAAAAGGCTTGTACCAATGAAAACTACAAAATATTTCTGAATATTAAATAGACAAAAAGGAATCATGAAATAATTTTTTTTAAATCTGCTTGTCTTCTCACAATACTTCAGTATCAAATGTGGGGTTTTTTACCCCCACACCAAATAATTCTCCAACTCCCTGCAGACAGCAATTGCATATCTACTGGTTTAATTAAGTTCTGAGACTAGCTACAGAGAGCTAGATTTTCCCTACTTCAAAAACCAATTGCAAGTAGTGTGTCCTCAGGTTACTCACACTTGTGTCTGGCGTGGCTATAATTCAGAAGTTCACAGGACCCCTTCATCAGTTAAGTGTTTTGTTGTAACAGCTCACAGAACTCAGGGAAAGACTATACTATTTCCAGTTTATGAAAACACTATAAAGGATATAAATAAGTAGCTAAGGAAAGGGCTACATAGGGTGAGGTCAAGAAGAGTCTCAAGTGCAGACAGGAGGTCATTTTTTCACTGTGGAATTTAGAGTAAAATATCTTCCTGACATTCACTAACCTAGTAGTTCTCCAAATCCTGTTTAAAAGTTTTATTTTTTAATGGGTATTCCATTATGTAAGCATGGGAGCATGGTTGATTAAATCACTGCTGGTTGATGATTGATTCTATCTCCACTACCTTTCCCTTCCCTGGAGGTCAGAGGTGGGGCTAGAAGTTAGAACCTTCACATGGTTAGTTCCACTGTCCCCTTCCCAAAGGTACTTAAGGCCCAGCTACCAGTCATCTCAGCATACAAACAGACAATTTCATCACTCTGAAGATTTCCATAAAGCTTAGAAACTTTCATGTCAAGATCCAAGAATTAAAAACCAAACATAACAAGTGATACTCCTATCACCCCTATCACTGATGAAATTACAAGAATTTTAGGACCTCTATGTCAGGAACCCAAGGCAGAAACTAACATATATTATGTGAAACTGGAAGGATATCCCACGGATTTGAGTACAATATGTTAAGATTTCAGTACTACCCAAAGTAACCTACAGATTTGATGCAATGCCAAACAAAATCTCAATGACAATTTTTGTAGAAATAGAATGATCCATCTTAAAATTTATATTGAATTTCAAGTTACCCAGAATAATCAAAACACTCTTTAAAAAACCAGAGAACTCATACTTCATTATTTTAAAACTGACTACAAATTTCCAATAATCAAAGCAGTGTGCTACAGGCATAAAGTCTGACATACAGACCAATGGAATAGAATTGAGAACCCAGAAATAAACCCTAATGTATATGATGAAATGATTTTCAACAAGGATCCCAAAACCGTTCAATGGGGAAAGGGCAGTCTATTAACAAAACATGCTGAGAAATCTGTGTATCTACATGCAAAATACATACAGACATACATACATAAAGTCAGGCCCTTACCTAATGCTATATACAAAACAACTCAAAACAGATCAAATGCTTACATGTAAGAGTTAAACCAGTTAAACACATAGAAGAAAGTAAGTCAAAAGCTCCCAACATTACATGTGGCAATAATTTCCTTGGATATGACTCAAAAAACACAGGTTATAAAATCAAAGATTGACAAATTGGATTGCATAGAAATTAAAAAGCTATTGTGTATCAAAGGGCACTATCAACAGCTTGAAAAGGAAACCTATAGAATGGCAGAAAATACTTATTTATCATATATCTGCTAAAAATTAATAAATATATAGAGAACTCTTAAAACTGAACAACTAGGGCCGGTGAGACAGCTCAGCGGCATAAGCGCCTGCCTGGCAAGCGCAAGGTCCTGAGTTCGACTCCCGGTACCCACATAAAGGAAAAAAAGGGCCGATGATATCGCTCAGTGACACAGACACCTGCTGGCAAGCACGAGGTCCTGAGGCTGACTCCTGGTACCCACATAAAAAAAGAAAAAAACTGAACAACTAGAAGAATCAAACATAAAATTGTACCAATATTTTAAAAAATTGGACAGAGTATCTGAGTAGACATTTCTCCAAAGATGGATGAATGGCTAATAAGCATATAAAAATATACTCAACACCATGAATCATAAAGAAAACACTTATAACCATAATGAGATACCATATCATACCCACTAGTATGGCTACTATTTTAAAAAACAGAAAATAACTATTGGTGAGGATATGAAGAAATTGGAACCCTTTGCACCATTGATAGGAATGTAAAATGGCACAGCCACTGTAGAAAACAGCATGATATTCCTCAAAAAATTAAAAATAGAATTACCATAGAGTCCACCAATTCCACTTCCAGGTATATAACCCAAAAAAATGAAAGCAGAGTCTCAAAATATATATTTCTTCACTCAAATTTATAGCAGTACTATTCACACTAGACAAAAGGTGAAACAACAAAATGTCTGTTGGACAAAAAAAATGAATGGACAAACAAAATACAGTAAATCTACACAATGGAATACCACAGAGCCAAAAAAGAGACTGAAGTAGTGATACATGCTAAAACGTGAATGAACCTTGAAAACCCATGCCACATGGAAAACTACTCACTTTCAGAAGTCTTGGATGAAATGAATAATCTCTATGTTTTTAAAATTACTTGGGAATATAGAAGATGGAATACTTTTCAACTTGTCTTACAAAGTTTTCATAACACAAATACAAAATACCATAAAAACACACCCAAAAAAGACCTGGGTGTGTTGGTGCATACCTATAATCCCAGCTCTCTGGGAGGCTGAGGCAGGAAGATTGCAAATTTGAGACCAGCCTGGGCAACATAGCAAGATCCCGTCTCAAAATATAAAATAAAAAAGGGCTAGAGAATAGCATACTATAAAGGCCCTGGGTTCCATCCCTAGGAGGGAGGTGGGGAGGGAGAGGGAGAGAGAGAGAAGAAAAAGAAAACAATTATCATGTAAATGTAAAAATGCTAAGAACAGCTTTCTAAAAATCCCACAGTTTATGGTAGACATTAAGAAATCTAAGAACATAGTTTATATTTAAAAATTAAACTGAGAAAATTCACGTAATTAGATCAACAAATAAAAACTAAAAGACATTAAATTCTGTAGCCACTGCAGATAAAACTCCAAAGAATAAAATAGAAATGATATAGCATTTAAAAGCAAAACACGCTAGCACCTAACTACCTGGGTTTGACTCTCTGCTCCAGTAATTCCTATCTGGATGTTAATTAACTTCTTTATTCCTCAAGTCCCTCAAGTTTAAAGTAGGAATTACATTCTTCTATGAGTTCATATGTGTAAGAGACTTAAATCAGTACCTGCTTGCTTCCAGGCATGGCGGCACATGCCCATAGTCCCATCACCCTGTGAGCTGAGGCAGGAGGACTGCCTCAAGTTCAAGGCCAGCCTGGGCTACATAGTGAGTTCAAGGCCAGCCTGAATTATATAGTGAGACCCTGTCTCAAAAATAAATAAATAAAATAAGTGTCTGCTTTCCAGAAAGGCACTGTGGTATAGTAATCACCTGGCTTGAAATCCAAGTTCGCCACTGGAAGCTGTGTGACTTCGGGAAAGTTACTTAGTCTCCATGTTCCTCCATTTTCCCTCCCTATATAAGGGAAGGGAATAATAACAAAACTATACCTGAAAATACATAAAATAATAAATCTACTTCTTATGATTATCATGGGAGTTAAATTAGATCCAAAAACACCTAGGTCATTGCCTGATACATGGTAAGAGCTATTATGACAACACATAGGCTTTTGGGGGTTACTTCTTCATACTTCCAATCTCTATAGCAACATGCTCACAAGTTCCAGTAACTGTAGTATTCACAGAACTATGACCTCTGCCTGTTCTGCCCAGTGAGGCCACCATTCTCTGATTAAGCTCTGCCATTCAGGAAACTATACCCAGGGAAGATATTTGTGTGAATACTAGGCCTTAAGCATATACTACCTCTCTGTCAAAGTTGGCAATCCAACTCTGAATGCTGTCAAAAGCCTTAAATCATTGTATATATCTTGTCAAAATTGTATAGTTATTCATAGCAGGAGAATAGGTCTGATTCTAGCTACATTTTTGTGGGCAGAATTGAAAATCATGGCAATATTTTCTTGAAAAGTGATAACATACTCTTTTATTGAGTTTGGGGGGAAATGGGTATTCTCCAACATTATGGTTAGGTGAAACCATAAATATTGGGTGTTTAAAATAATAAAAATGAATGATATTTACTAAGTTTATTGCATATCTCAGAATTTTTAAGCACTTTATACAATGTACTATCTCATTTAATCTTCACAGCAGACAAATGAAGTATTTCCTAATTAGAGAAGAGGAAACTGTGTAGCGCAGAGGAGGTTAAATAACTTATCCGTGGTTATACAAGCTAGGAAGTAATGAAGTTAACATTTAAAACCTGACATTTATTCTGGAGCCCATGTTCTCAACTATTGTACTGTACTGACAATCTGGAAGTATTTATTAAAATTAAAATGTGAATAACTTTGGACCCAGCAACCTCATTTCTGAAAATTTATCCATCAGACATAAAAGTGCCAGTATATCGAGATATATGTGTAACTTGTTTATTGGAGCATTTGTGACAGTTTTTTTTAAGACCTAGAACAACCTGAATGTTCATTGATATGAGAATGGTTAAATAATTATAGTGTATTTTACACACTACTGAATGCTATTTCACTACTAAATGAGAATAAGCTATATGTTTTGGATTGAGATTACATACAACATACTAAGGATAAAAGCAAATTATAGAATATTATATATAGTGATTCATAAGTGACTCACCTCATTTATATATCTCTAGGATAGACCTCTCCCTTGAAATTCTGACTTCCTACTCAACATTTCCTCTTGAAGTCTCAAAAGCACTACAAATTCAGTACAATCAAAACTGAACTTGGGCTGGTGAGGTGGCTCAGCAGCGTAAGGGCCTGCCTGGCAAGCGTGAGGTCCTGAGTTCGACTCCCGGAACCCACATACAAAAAAGGGGCCGGTGGTATCACTCAGTGGCATGGACGCCTGCTGGCACGCGAGGTCCTGAGGTCGACCCCCGGTACCCACACACACAAAAAAAAACTGAACTTGAGAGCCAGTGAGATGGCTCAGCGGCGTAAGCGTCTGCCTGGCAAGCACAAGGTCCTGAGTTCGACTTCTGGTACCCATAAAAAAAAAACTGAACTTGAGATTTTCTATCTCCAAACTCACTTGGTTCCAATGGCCCATTTCCTAGTTAATGGCACCATCAGATATCCATATATGTAAGCCATAAGCCCAGGACTCATCTTTGACTTCTCCCTCTCCACATCATTTACCAGCAATGATCTTTCCCCACGTACACATATATCCTACCTTTCACAATTTAATTACCTAAATATATCTCCAGTATACCTACTTCTTATTATTTCCATTATCATCACTCTAGACCAAAGTACCAACAACTCCCACTTCCATTGCTAAAATCTCTAACCCAGCTAGTTTCCTTATATCCACTGTAGCCAACATTAAATCATCCTACACCCTGCATTGTGAAAGCAAAGAGAGTTGTCAACGTGGAGAGCTTTTGTGTTAATCACTTTATCAGACAAAAAATAATGCAGCACTATCACAATCACGGCCTAAAAAATTGATTTTATCTTTTATAAAGTAACAGCTTTGTATCTGGGAAACATCTTGAGTCATTGTGGTGGACTAATTAATGGTCAACTTAAGTGGGAATGCCCAGATGAACTGAGTCAGCATGGTTCTAGGTGTGAAAGATCAACCTGAGGATTGTTGGCGGAATGGCATAAAGAGAACAGGAGGGGAAGACTGCATGCTGTTGCTTTTCCTGGAGAATTTTGCCAGGGCTGGTTTTCCTGATACAAACTTGGCTGTTCTCCTTGTCAGATGAGCTTGGGTCCTTGCTGTCACCAGGGATGGCTGCTTTTCTCTTCTGGGGAGCTGTGGTCTTCGCCTTGAGCATTGCTTCCTGGCTCTAGTGCAGATCCCTCAGCCTTCTGCACAAATCCTTCACCCCACCGGTGCAGACTTTCTAGCTTCCACCACTGGCCTTTGGGCCTTCCTGGTGCAGATCTTGATAAAGACTTGCATGGGACATTGCCATGGGCTCTGGGCCTCTGGCTAGACTCCTGCGGGACATTGCCATGGGCTCCAGGCCCTCATCTGGATTCTTCAGGTCTCTAGCGCAGACAGATCTCTTGCACTCCTCTGCATTTGACTTTTGGGGTGATTATAAAATAATCCTATAAATTATGTATCCTGTATTAAATCTATTCCCTTGCAAACCCTAACTACTATAGTCAAAACCCCTAATACACACCATTCAGGAAAAACAACAATAAAATACACTGTAAATTCTTCCCCAAAATTTATTTTTGTGGGCGGGTAAAGTGTTTCTTTCTAGGGACTTCTTCCAGCAACCATGCCCCATTTATTCAGCTCCCCATTTGGCGACAGCTTCATATGTATTGCAACAGAAAAAATTCTCCTTGCTTTCTACTCACCCTGTGTGATTAATTTTATACCCTGAAAGACTCTGAGACCCCAAAGTTCTCCTGCTGTTAGCCTAGGCCTTTGCAAGTCAATTTCATTCTGATTCTCCTAAGATTCCTAGGCTCTAATCCCTGCTCTGAATCTTTGCTTACTGGTTAGAATCCTGTTACCAATAGGCAGATCTTTCAAATGTACCTAGCTGCTTGCTAATCCCTGAAGACCTACTGTCTTGTGTAGCCCTGGGAACATCTAACATTATATTAACATACACTCGGGTGTTGACTATTGCTTGAATTTTACTGAGATAGTTGTGCCTTCAAGGCAAGCCTAGTCTCAAAATCCTGGACAGTTTTTTCAGTGACTGCCCTTCCCCAAAGTGTAGGTTTTATGTCTGGTCTCAACACTTGATAGTGGTTTCCAGATGTGAAGCACTCCCCATGACTATGAAATACAGGCAAGCTCTGGGAAAGGGGGCAGGAGACATAATGTCAACACCACTTCTCAATCGTGTGGATCAATCTCTATAAAGCAACCTCATTCAAATTTTGAGAAACCTCTGACTTTTTGACGCACCAAATAAATTAAGAATAGTTCAATATGTGCAGTACTAATTTGCATCTTTATGATATTTTACTTCTCCCAAGCATTTTCACATCGTCATTTTTATTTACACCTGCTATTTTATCAGATCTCATAGGCTTCTTAAAAGATAAGTAGAACAGATATTAAGGGAATTAAAAATCTCTATTATTTGAATTCTCCCTAGCATCTGGTACAGTACATTTGCACAAAGTAAGAGCTCAATATATAACTATGAGTTTTATGTTTATTGCACTTTATAGATTTAGAAAATAAGGCTTGGTGGTACTAAGCAGTACATGCCAGGATATGTTACCACAGACAAGTAGGTACACTTCGCATTCCAGGCCCAGTGCCCATTTCATTAGAGCAATGGTTTTCAAACTGTACTCCATTGAAATCTTTTTGTGTTTGTTTTTTTTTTTTTTTTTTTTTTTTTTAGACAGGGCCTCATTACATATTTCAAACTGGCCTTGAACTCACCATGGAGCCCAGGCTGGCCTCAAATTCCCGATGATTCTTCTGGTTCAGCCTCCTGAGTGCTGGGATTACAGGGGTGCGCTACCACTCCTGGCCTGAAATCTTGAAGCTCTTTAGAATTGTGCAGAGAGTGTGAGGGAAGGCAGAGTGTAGAACACACAACTATTGCAATCACGGCATCTTTATGTCCATCCGTTTTATACACAGTATTGGGGTTTCATTTCAGATTTTACTTGAATCAGTGTTTGTGGTACTAATTAATTTTTTCTTAAGAACATGCAGACATTTATTCATGCCAAGTTATAATATCCTTTGTGGTGAAAATATTATTTACTTGATGTGTAGAATTGAAGTGGGTGGGGAAACAGAAAACAACAACGCTAGAATCAATTAGATCTAGTAGTCATGAACTAGACTCAGGTTCCTGCAAGTCTAGGCCGTGGAAAGGGCAAACACAGTGTACAGCTCCAGGCGGCACCATTTACATAGATTGCAGCAGCCTTGCCCTAAGGACAGAGACTCCACATACCTAGAAAAGCACTCATGAAAAAATGACTATATCCTATGGACCAGAGGTAGCAAACCTTTAGAGCTTTCAGTGACACAAACAGCCTGCTGAGGCACACGTGCCATAGGTTCACCGCCACTGGTATAGACATTCAGAATGTGCAATGCTGTATTTTTTAGACCATACACAGTTAATAAAAGCTATTGTTGAGGGTTTCATGATGACTGCTGCTACTATTTTGGAGTCCAACCACCTACAATGTTTTGTTGCCTTAGTTACTATTAGACTTTTCAAGCTCAAAAGGAGAAGAAAGCAGAGAAGTATGACTGTGAGTGGGGGCTGAAAAGGAGTGAAGCTTTGAAATTGGTGTGTCACTACAAAAACAAGTACAGAGGACACAAATAGGCAATTCACAAAATAAGAATGTCCAAAAAGCATATAAAAATATTCAATCTCACCATTAAATAATGAGAAATAAAAGAAAAATCAATATGATTATTATTGAGGAAATTAGCAAATGTTAAAAATAACTATGATGGGCTGAGTTGGTGAGATACAGGGAAATGTACACTCTCATGCATTGCTTTTTAGAGCATAAATTGATACAAAAATATAGGGGAAATTTAATAATAAACAGTAAGAGTCTTAATATTTTGTGTATATTTTTACTCTGCAATACTATTATCTAAGAACTTAACCTGTAGAAAGAATCACAAGGAAGAACAAATATGTACATTAGTAGGTCTTCCACAGTGAAATAGTGGAACCAGCTTAAGTATCAATAATAAGACAGTGATTAAATAAATTGTCGTAGGACTGGGGATATAGCTCAGTGGTAGAGTACATTCCTAGTGGGTGGGATGCCCTGAGTTCATTCCCAAGCACCATAAAAACATTTAATAAATAAATAAATAAATAAATAAATAAATAAATAAGAACCATATAGAAGAAGATTTAATGGCATGGAAGAGCTTTTGAATACTCTGTTTTTAAAAATATATAGCAAGTTTAAAAGCAAGCTGCACAGCAGTTTATAAAGTATGACATTTTTGAATATGCATGTTTCTGATAATCATTAAGACTATTCATAAATATTCTCATGCTCTCCTTGAAGAGCCAGGATATGTCAGTGAGTCTCCTTTGAAGGCAGATATGACCATGTATCATAACTAGGCAAATGAAGTATGAATGGGACATTTAAGGGCCAATGCTCAGACTGCCACATGCCCTTTTTCTTGATATGATAGAAGCATGTGTTAAGAAGGATCTCTGTCACCGTGGGTTCCTAAGTGACTATGATGAGCAGAGGCTCTTTGCCCCATATGTTGCATATGTAGCGTGAATAGGAAAAAAAGCCTTTACAGTATGAAGCCACTGAAATACTTATACCACGTGTCTTAGTTACTTTTCTCTCATTGCTCAGACCAAAGGGAGGAAAGGTTTATTTAGCTCACAGTTTGTAGAGGTTTCAGTCCATAATTGGCTGGCTCTAAGGCAGGGTGGCACATGGCAGAGGGGCAACAGTTCATGGCGGCAGAAGACAGCAAAAGCAACAAGAGCAAAAAAGGGGGCTTTGGGGAGACATCCAGACACAAGCTATAACACCAGGGGTGTGTGTGTGTGTGTGTGCACGTGTGTAAGTCAGAGAGAGAGAGGTAAAGAAGAGGTGGAAGAGGAAGAAAAATAAAAAAAAGAAGACTGGTTAGTTACACTTAAGAATAATAACAAAGGAACTTTTGGGTAATTTTCATTTCCTTATTTTTTTAGACATGTCTGAAAATTTAACAGTAAGCATGTAAAATTTTTAAGAAATAATCTTTATTTTCTAGAGTAGTTTTAATTTCACAGCAAAATTAGTCAGAAAATATGGAAAGTTATCATATACTTCTTGCCTCCCCACACTAAACTCCCAATTATTGACATCCTGCACTGGAGAGTAGTACAGTGAACCAACAGCAACATTTATCCACCTTTCTAATAGCATACAATATTTTGTTGCCCTGAAAATCATCTGTGCTCACACTCAAACCCCTATAAACCACTGGTATTTTTACTATCTCCACAGTTTTGCCTTTTCCAGAATATAATATAATTGGGATTGTACAGTAGGTAGTCTTTTCAGATTGGCAGCTTCTTTTCCTTTTCAGATATTTATTTTTTATTATTAGTATATGTGTGTAGTACATAATGTTTACATTCCTGGTGGGGAGTTGGTACATGTATATAACACATCTTAATTCCTTTTTTCATCCTCTTTACCTTCCTTTCCTCCCCCTCCAGCCATCTCTTGCTCCCCTTCCTTTTTTTTTTTTTTTTTTTTTTTGTACGTTTGCAGCATCAGATTAGCAAGTTCTATCTGTAGCATGGATTTAAGTTCCCTCCATTTCTTTTAGCAATTTAACTTGAATTTAATTTTAGCTTTTTTTTTTCTAGAGATTGAACCCACGGGAGGTTTACTGCTGAGCTTGTTGCAGAACCTGTACCAAACCAAAAGGAAGATGCTCCGCACCAAGGAGTAGGAAGGCAATTGTTTATTATGCTAGTGGGCTGATGGCGGAATCATTCGCAGAGCACCAGCCCTGAACTGTAGTCAGGCTAGGGTTTATATAGGGTTTACAAGCAAGAAGTATAGAGGCAGAGAGTGTGAGAGTTTACGACAAAAGCCTTAGTCATCAGTTACTAAGCAGGCAAATTTTGAGACAGGTTAGTGGGAATGGGATGTGTTTACAGGTTTGGGAAGTACAGACAGTGCAGCTGGGTGCAGCCAGCCGTATCCAGCTTTATAGTTTATGTACAGAATGAGTATATCTTGTGGCCTTGTTGTATTAGTCAGGCAGGGTAAGCTCAAAGTTTTAAATTTCCATTATAAGCTATATCCCCAGCCACTTTTTATTTTTTTATTTAGAGACAGGTCCTCACTAAGTTGCTCAAGCTGACTTTGAACTTGTGATCCTCCAGCCTCAACCTCTTGGGTAGCTGGGATTACAGACATTTGTCACCATGCCAGGTAATAGCTTATCTCTCTTTAGCGATAAGTGATATTCCATTGTCAGTATGTACCCATTTTATTTATTCACCTACTGAAAGACATCTTGGTTGTGTACAAATTTGGGCAATTATGAATAAAATTGTTAAAAACATCAGTGAGATGTTGTGGGTTTTTTGCATAAATTCTCAATTCATCTGGACAAAGTATGATTGGTAAACCATATCATAAGTATATGATTAGTCTTATAAGAAACGGCCACACTGTCTTCCAAAGTGACTGTAACATTTTGCATTCCCATCAGCAATGAATGAGAGTTCCTTTTGCTCTGTATCCTCACTAGCATTCGGTATGCTCAATGTTTTGGATTTTGGCTCCTCTACTAAGTGTATAGTGTTTGCTCATTTCTGTTTTAATTTGCTTTTCTGCAAAGATATATGAAATTGAAAATATTTTTATATGTTCATTTGTCATCTAGATATCTTCTTTGATGAGTGTCTATTCAGGCTTTTTGCCCATATTTCAATTGTGTTGTTTGTTATCTTATTGAGTTTTCAGGAGTTCTTTGCATATTTTAGAAAACAGCCCTTTCTCAGATGTGTCACAAATATTTTCTCTGTCTATGGCATATATTCCCAATCTCTTAAAATTAGAGCAGAAATTTCTTTTTATTTTAATGAATTATAGCTTATCAAATTATTTCTTTCATGAGTCATGGCTTTGATGTTATACCTAAAAGATACTGCAATCCCCAATGTCATTTGGGTTTTCTTCTATTATATTTTAGGTTTTTTTTTATAGTTTGGTATTTACATTAAAATCTACTGTGCAGTAGAGGTAACTTTTGTGAAGAATGTATCATCTAGGTGTAGGTTCATCTTTTGGTATGTGAACGTCCAATTGTTCCAGCACAATTAGTTGATAGTTGAAAACACTACCTTTGCCCTCATTGTATTGTATTTGCTCTTTTGTCAAAGATCAGTTTGCTATATTGATAAGGGTCAATTTCTGGGCTCTCTATTCAGTTATATTGAGCTATCTATCTGTTTTTTCACTGATATCACGCTGTCTCGGTTCCTGTAGATTTATAGAAAATCTGGAAGTCAGATAACATCTTCTTGCTTTGGTTTTTAGCTTTGCATCTTGTACTGCTTTTGTCAGGTTTTGGAATTAGGAGAATGCTGACCTCATAAAACAAAGCAAGATGTATGCCTTCTGCTTCTGTCAACTGGAAGATATTGTAGAGAATTGGTGTAATTTCTTCCTTAAACATTTGTTAGGATTCACCAGTGAACCCATCTAGACCAGGTGCTTTCTGTTTGAGCAGGTTTTTCATGTTGATTTGATTTCTTCAGTTACAAATAAGGCTATTCAGATTATCTTTTTCTTCTTTTGTGAATGTTGGCAGATTGAGCCTTTCAAGTAACTAGTCCATTTCAGTTGGGTTATCCAATTTATGTGTTATTCATAACATTCTTTTATCTTTTTGATTTCCATCTTCTGTAGTAATGCCTCCTTTTTTATTTCTGATATTTGTAATTTGCTCTCTCCCACTACCACCTTTCCCTGTCATTAATGACCTTGGTTAGAGACATACTGAGTTTACTGATCTTTTAAAAAAACAGCTTTTGGTTTTACTGATTTTCTCTATTGGTCTCCAGCTTTCAATTTCAATGATTTCTGCTCTAATTTTTAGTGTTTTATTTTACTTATTTTTGATTTAAGTATTTTTTTTCTTTTTCTAGTTTCTTAAAATAGAATCTTAAGTTATTAGTTTCAGATCTTGTTTTCTAAAAATAAATGCATGCAGTGATATGAAGTGCTTTCTGAGCACTACTTTCACTATATCAAATAAGTTTTAATAAGTTATATTTTTGTTTGCTTTTTAGTATGCTTAGTAACTTTTGGTTGAAAGGTTGGCACAATGTGCTACATAAACATATCTGTGGTAAATAGGCCTTTAGTTGTTTTGTGATAAGGCAGGGGGAACATTCCATAGTCCTACGATTGTCAGGCTTTTGGTTAGCCTGTAACCCTGGACTGTGCTTCTTAAATTTTCCCTTGAGGTAGCATGGAATGTTTACAGAGGGCTAGAATTTAGTGTTTCCTTCCCCCAAAACTTACAAAATTGTGGAGGCACCCTGTTCCTAAATCTTTCTGAAGTTTTAAACTCCCATACTTATCTACACAAAGCCTCAAGTATTTGCCAATTATAGTTCAGCTTTTCCTATCCTAGGCACTGTTTCCTACATAGCTTCCTGTACCTGATTATTGTCCCTTATATGTACCTGTCTGTCATTCCAATGACTGCAACAGTGATTTTCACAGAGACCTCACCTTTCTGATGTATCTAGGAAGAGTTGTTGACTTTTAAATTTGTTCAGCTTTTTGCTTGCTGTCACAATGTAACAACAGTGGTGATTTCTAAGTTTTTATACGCCAGTATAGAAACTACTTTATTTAGATGTGTTTATAGGGTATAGGATATATATTAAGAAATAAATTATAATTGTCCTTTGAATGTAATTTTTCAAAGAATCTTAGTGACTAGTGTTTTCAACTTTAATTCTAAAAGGATGTAAATGGGGGACACTCTAAAATGGAGGGCTGAAAATTTTAAATATAAGAGGTCTTGTCCATCCTCCAAGCAATCAATATTTCATTACCCCAAGTAGACAAAAGGCAACTCTATTTTCATGGGAAAGCAATTGTTTCCAAGGTTCTACTGCTTTAAAATGAGTTCATTTTCCTGCCTGGAACAGATCAGACATAAATCTGTATTATTTTAATTTTTTACTCTTTCATCAACTGCAATTGTTAAAAAAAGAATTTGTATTGCCTTATTACAAATTCAAATAAATCTAAAATGATGGCATAATCTCAAACAGCATGTCATCTAGATGGCAGCAGTAGTCTTGGCAAAAGACATTATAACTTATCCAACTTTGAAAGCCTGACCAAGACAGAACCAATGTGGGATGAGTCAGGTTATACTGATAGGCCATATATTGTTTCCATAAAAAGCCTCTGGTTTGTCAAGATACCTGAATTCCCATCATCATCACTACTCCCTTACACTAACACAGTTATGTCTTCAGAAGTCCCTTCCCTACCTATGACTATATGGCCTAGAAAAGCTAATATGTTCACTTTTCAGCATTCATTCTTTAACAGCAGGTAAGTTCCTGAAGGAATAAAATTCTGTAATAAACAGTAAAGCTCTAATGGACCTGAAGAAAAGTGAAAACTTTCTGGACATGGGAAGGAACATGGGCACAGGAAAGCTAGAGAAAGAGAAAGAATAAAGGAGTTGGGGCAGATACCAAAAAGGAAAGCTAACAAAGACTCCAAAATCACCAGTTTGCCCACTAGGTCCCAAATGGCCCTAGTGCTAGCCGATTGCTCACTTCTGATGGACACCTGACTAGTGGAAACATGATTTAGTCTCTTATTTGTATCTTCATCTGTGAAATGGAAGCTGAAGCAAAACAGAGTAATAGTAGGTGATAATAACTGTACAAATAAAAAGGCAGATAAAGAAAAGGGCTAACTGAGCAAACAGACTACAAAGGTACACATTTCAAAGGTCTAGACTCAGTAGGACTAGTTTGAAAACAACCCTGAGTTAAAGCATGATTGATTAGGAGGGCAAAATTTCCTGGATTACAGAGTTTGCCTGATGTCCTGGCTTAATTATTAACAATGCCCACTTCCACTTTTAAAAGTGTCCCAGATTGAATGATAAATGGTATGTTCATCTTTATGAAAGACTGGCAGTGGTACCATGTGAATAGATTAGAGATATGCTTAGTTAATAATTCCCATCAGGCCTGAAGCCTCCAGAGTTTGCAAACTTGTTGATCCATTTCTGAGGAGCTGCCCATGTGCCATGATGTAGCCATATTGGGAAGCTTGCATTAAATGTAGGCAGTGCTACCATTTGAACAGATGGCTTTGAAAGGGAGAGGGTAAATATGAGAATTTCAGAAATCATAAGGTTATGGGTGTAGATGCAAAGGGGGTAAAATGGATGCATTAGAAGCCCCTCAAATCACACTCAAAGGAAGCACTCACTCTGCCTAGGCGTAAGGCTGGACATGATCTGTGTATCTGAGCAGTTGTCATGCCTTCCATTCCCACCCAAAAGGACAACAGTGTTTGCTCTAGACAGGGTCACTGAGTCACAGGCTTAGCTTACATTCATAGATAAGGATGGCCACTTACTTTGCCTTCAATTTCTTAGAAACATATCAGTCCTTGTACAATTGGAAACCCCAAACAGCAACTACAGTAACTAAAAAAAAAAAAAAATTAATAGCCCATGAACAGAGAAAATGCAATATAAAAACTGCTATATTGATGTGTAAAAAAAGATTCATTTGATTATAAACATTGGATTCCAGCTCTCATCTTACAGCACCAGAGAGGAAATTGTTCTAAAATTGATAACTTGTATTTTTCCCTCCCAAAATTTGTGTTCTCATTCAAATTGCACTAAATCTTCAGAGACATTGCCTTCTGAGCCTAAAACCTATTTCCCCACCTAATTCTCATCTCTTGGTAAATACTTGTAATGTATCTGGGAAATCAAAGACATAATTTCTTTTTCAGTATATGCAAAGACATTTGTCTCTCGTGGTTGAGGGGGTGAGTTAAATGCTACAAAAAATCAGAAAGCAAGTAAGGGCTTTAGGGCAGCTCCTTGTCCCTCCGGCACTGGGTTTATTTCCCTTCAAACAGTACAGGGGTGTGTGTGTGTGTGTGTGTGTGTGTGTGTGTGTGTGTGTGTGTGTGTAAGTGGAAACCAAGATTCTGGCCTCTCAGCTGCTGCCAGAAAAAATCAGTGTTATTTCAATGTACACTAAGGAGCAAGTAAGGAAAGAAAAATTAAAAAGATAATCAAAACCCTCCCACGACCCTCTTGCCTCCAAAGTTTTAACCAAGAGCCCTAGATTCTGCTATTCTAGCCTCTGCTGTGCGTATAGAGAGCAGGTAATCAGCAAAGCTAATCAAAAATGCATTCATTACTGCAGAGCAGCAGTCGGTGAGAGCAACTGCAGCTTTCATTTGGCAGGTGGTTTCTGGACTGGCACAATCCAATCTCCACAGCTCTTTGGCAAGCCTCTTGCATCCCCTTGCCCTCCTCCCTCTCTCCCCATGCCAGTAGTCTGTGCCATGCTTAACTCTGCTTCTCCATTAAATGCAATCTAATTCTCACAGTTGACAGTGTTCCCCCTCAATCACTACATTCTTGCTCTGTAAAAGCTGTTTTCTGTCTACTAAGTCCTCTGAGTACTTTATAAGCCTTTAAAGTCATTTCTTCACTTGAAAATATACATTTTTCTTTGTTTTCAAAACAGGAAGTCCATTTCTTGCCAGGGCTAGACAAACTTAAATGCTGACAGATTCTGAAAATGCAAAAAAATATTTCCTGCTTTCTCCAACTTAGCAAAATGGACTATCTCAAAGCTTTCAGAACCCAAATAAACTCAGAGGTAATTGTGCTAAAAGATGCTGATAAGGGGCTAAGGTTATAGCTCAACATTAGAGCATTTGCCTAGTATGTGAGGCTCTGGGATCCATCCCCAGTACCACAAAAATAATAATGAAATGAAATATGGTGATAGGCATTAAGCTGATAATAATAGCGAACATGTCTGTGCATTTCTGACAAGTCAAACATTATTCTATGCACTTTATCCCATTCAACCCTCACAATAGCCTGATGAAGTGTTACTATTATCATCTCCATTATACAGATGAGAATGGTGAGACCCAAGTAGATCAAATGACTTTAGTGCTAGTTGTAAATGAAGGATTTTGAATGATGACAGAGTAGCCCCTGCTGTAAGCCATAACTTCATGGCTCGAATGGAAGAAAGTAAGTGTAACCTATACACATAGTTTCATTCTTTCTCAGACAGTAAAGTTAACGCTTCCAAGGGATATGATCACCATTCAGTAAAATAAATATTTTCTAATATACATAAATAGCACTACCTCCCTTGAAAAATAAATCTGCTTTAGCAGAGGTGGAGAGGGAAATTTATAAAATAAAAACCAAATTCTTTTCAATGTCTTTTCATAGTCAGTCTATAATGCTGGTAGAAAGGCCAATGAGTTTGTTTGGTGGCACAGAGGCAGCTAACTGTTCCCTGACCTTTGGGAACACACAAACTATTTCGGATGTCAGAACACAAATACATACACACACACACACACACTATGATATGGATGCAGGGTGACAGAGAGGCTACCTGGACTTGATTCTACCTCCACTACTCAGAACTGTGTGACTTTCAGCAAATAACTTAATCTGTGTCTTAGTTTCCTCAGCTATAAAACTGAAATAATAATAGTACCTACCTCAAAGGGTGGGGGGACTGAAATTAAATGAGATAATACATTAAAGTATTTAGCATATGGCTGAAACATAGAAAGCATTAGATAAGTAATAACTCATAATTCTTTTCCCTTGACACATAAATTGTTACTTATGTTGTACAGCTAAGGCTTTAGTGGAGTAGTGAAAGGTGGCAATTTGAAGCATGGGAGGGCAACACTATGCACGCTTCATTAACACTTCAATTTTCCCCCAAATAAATCCACAAAAGTCTGATCCTACTTCAGAGTATACTATGAAAGGATATCACATTGGAATATTGGAGATTTGGAAAAGTCAAATGTATCAATTAGGGTTCACTAGAAGTACAGACTATATATAGATAGATATAGATGTCTATGGAATCAAGGGTAGAAGAATGCAAAATGGATGTCTGCATACTGGAAAGCCTGAGGATTTAATTGAAGGTGAAGGTCCTAGGCTCACTGCAGTCCGTGTAAGTCTGTGTCAGAAAGCTGAAAGGTCTGCACTGGAAGGCTGAAGAGTCTGTGCTGCAAGACTGAAGGAACTGGCGACAAAGGTCCAAAGCAAAGGTGAAGATGGCAGCTCCTCCAAAGAAACAAAAGGAAGACTTCCTTCTTCCTTCCCTTTTTATTCTATCCAGGCTACAAGCCTATCGATTGGTGCCATTAACATTCAGGTTGGATCTTCCTTTCTCCATGTAAGGCCTACATGTCAATTATCCACAGACATACCCAGAACTGTGTCACTAGGCACTCTGTGTCACTAGAACTAATTCACTAAGCATTTCTTAATCCATTCAACTTGGCATATCACAATTAACAACCACACCAGATACTTCCTTATTTAAGTGTTGGTAACAGAGAAGTTTTGAAAAATAAACATTCCAAAACTACATCTTTTTATTCAAGGTAATCTGTCCTCTAAATTATAGGGGACTATGTTTTACTTTAAGTACAACATGTAAAAAAAAACATTAAAATAACAAGATATTCAACTTTTACTTGAAAAAATGATTTCATTCAGATTTTCTTTAAATGACAAGCACCAGTCCTGAACTGAAAATAGGATCTGGTTTACCTAAATTAATTTTCTACTCAAATTTTTAAATGCATGTCCATTGCATAAAGCAAGATTTACCCATATTATAAGGTATAGAAGCAAATGTCTGATGTCCATTTCTACATTTTCAGCATTTACAACCCAGCCTCTAATCATGCTGTGGCCAGCTATAGAAATAGTAAGCCAATCTCTATGTTCTTGAGGAACAGTTTCATTATACTAACGCAGACCTTCAATTCTTCTCAACTACTATCAGTCTCTTAATGGAAACACAGGGCCATCTTCCACCAAGTACATTGTAGAATATACCAAACACTTTTATCTAATAGAGCCTAACAAAAAGAGGAAAGAGATGGGTAACTTCTGATAGTGAGGGAACATGAAGAGAAAAGTTATTCTCCTTTTCTCCCTGTAGGTACACCTTCTACACTTCTCCACCATTCTCTGCATTTCAAGAGACATTTCCTAAGCATAATGTATGGCCACTGCTCTCTAAGAGTTTGCCATATTTAATCACCTAGACAGAAGGGCATTCGGCCTTTTCTTTTTTTAGTCTCCCACAAAATAGAAACTTTTTCTCCTCTGTATTCTTCATGATGCAATTACCATAATGTTAAAAACCACACCACCGGCTCTTGTTTTTGGCTAATTCCAACACCTCACCCCATTGATTAATTTCAAAAAAAAAAGTAAGCATCTCTTATGTTCCAGGCATTGTCCTAGGTGCTGAGATTATAGCAGTAAACAGAACAGATAAATTCTAGGAATAGATGTCTTTCATGGTAATCCCATAAATGTACATTTTTGTTCTTTCATCTAAATACCATATGAAAAGAACTCTTTGAAATACAAGTATTACCACAACCAACAACTATTTATTGGAACTACCTTATCAATTTTTTTTCTCACCATAACACATTATACTAGTCTATAAATGTTATGGCACATAAGTTATATAAAAGAATCCCTGCCCTCTTGAAGTTCACAATCTTAAACAGATAAACAAAATTAGTTAACTCTCAGAATAAAAATATAGAGTTACAGTGATTCTGAATATCAAGAATGTGGTTCCCTCAAATTTTACTCTGGTTAGAAGGATGGTAAAGTGTCGACAATTTTTTTAAACACAGATTCTTTTGGAAATATAGACATCCCATTCATTCATATATTTATTGATCACACTACTCTAATTCCAAAATGATTTTGAGATAACCTAAAATAAAAGGCATTTTATTGCTTTGATTTGTTATGCATAAATCTCAAGAAAAAGTCAAATAACATATTGAAGGAGAAAAGTAAGTTTCAGTAGTCAAGAAATCACTGTGGCTTTCTACTTCTTTGGTAATTTGTCTGCAATTATTAGAAACTTCCACAAGGTGGTGGTCACAATGTCTTAGTTTATAACCATATCAGCGCAGGCAGGTATCATGGGTATGATTTACCTGAAATGAAGATACCGTGTACTACTCCAAACACAGCATTTTGTTCCTCAAAACCTTTGTGTCAGAATTCATAATTAAAGAGCTTATGGTGTTTTCAGGAAAGCTGAGAAAATTTAGATCTCCAGTGGAAGCCCTCATTTATTAATTCAGTCAGCACACCTTTATTGAGAAGCTTCTGGGTACTAAAGATTGTACAAAGCATTTAAAAATAAATTTTGTGTGCACAAAAGTATAAATAAAGAAAGCATCCTCAATAAAGGAGAAAATTAATTCACATTTTAACTTGTTAATAATGGGAAATGTTTAATTACTTTCATTGAACATCCTTTGACAGACTCTTTTCAGGGTCTCACCTTTAAGGTTTGTATGAAACTCTTATAATTTTGATTTACATTAAATATGGGGATACTAGTACTTTTCAAAGGATTGTAAGGATTAAATGAGACAGTATGCTTTTTTTGTGTGTGTGTGTGTGGGTACCGGGGGGTCGACCTCAGGACCTCACGCGCCAGCAGGCGACCGTGCCACTGAGCGATATCACCGGCCCCTTTTTCGTATGTGGGTTCCAGGAGTCGAACTCGGGCCCTTGCGCTTGCCGGGCAGGCGCTTAAGCCGCTGAGCCATCTCACCGGCCAGAAACAGTATGTTTAAACCATTTAGCAGAATACCTGGCATGAAGTAAAAAAGTAAATGTCAGCTATCAGTATCATTGCCATAATCAACATGATTATTGTCTTCAGTATCATTATTACAGTCATAGTCATCATCAGGAAAAAATAAGTTAATCTAGAGATACCAGAAATGTGAGTAAAAGAAATTCAGAACTGGGAAGAAGTCATTGCTTTCCCTTTATTAGCAAAATGTGTCAATGTTTTAGCTTCTGCATTATATCATTAAAGGAAGAAAAGGCTTGTTCCTTTTGTTTCACTGAGTTTTGTCTTTAAAAGCACTACCTCATGTGGACTTTCCCAGTGTAGTGCCTCTGGATGTAACATGATTTTTCCCCTAGGGAACTCGATTTGAGTTATGATATCAGGGCAGGTAAGATCGGTAAGGCCACTTTTGACTGGCTTGCTGCCAAGATACAGTGATTTCAAGTGATTTTCTCTTGCTTTGTAACATGAAACTTCTCTTGGGACTGGATCTACTCACTGAGGGAGGGCAGGAGAATCAGTGGGGAACTGTTTGCAGCCTCCCTTGAGGAAGCCCCTTCATGCCCTTTGAAGCCTACAAGCCCCTTGGTGAATAAGCTCTCTCCCTGGGGCCTGGCATCAAGAGCCCAGGAGACTGTAGAAGGACGTGCTGCATACTAGCCACTTCTCCTCAAAAGCAGGAATTGCCCTCATAAGCAAGATCTGTGCAGTTGCACAGGGTCATATGCTAGAAGGGGCCATTATTTGTTTAGTATTTTGTTATCTAATGTTTGAACAAGGGGCTCAGCATTTGTATTTTGCTCTGAACCTTGCAAGTGACCTAGCCAGTCTTGGCTGCCTGGATGACTTTCTAAACACTGGGTGGGCCTTGCTTTTGTTCTCCATCATTCTTGCTGCTTACCAGAGGCCATCTCACTTTCCATACTCAGGTCCAACTAAGTGTTGTAGTTCAGTGAGAAGCAGTTTTCTGCTTATCTCTGATCTCTGATGATAGATATTTTCATAACTGCAGCTTCCTGTCCATACTTTCTCTAAGCTAAAAAAAAATAACAACAATAAAATTCCTTGAAGCACTGATAACTAGTAACAGGCATTGTTAAGTACTTTGCGGCAGATTAAAGCCAAAGAGGCATCAGAGGGAGTCAGAAAGCCTGGGCGGCTTGTGCATGAGATTTTGGAAAATAACAGATATCTGCCTTGCCTCAGTTGTTTACCAGAAAACTATTGCTATGGAATGTCTAAAAAAGTGAAAGCAGTAAAAATACTCTTAGAAAGTTCACCTTTCCTGATGATTCTATGACTTGAGCTAATCAACCTTACCAAGTTGCAATCCACAGTATTGAGTAACAGTATCGGTGCTCTTTCTGTCTGCCTTTTGGCCTCCCTCCTGCCCATTCTCTGCCTTCTTCTTCTGTCTCTAATGCTTTACACGTTATATGGAAAGTTGATGTTTTATCCCCAATTCACAGATAAGAACATTGAGGCTCAGAAACTTTAAATGATTGCCTGAAGTTACATTCATAGTGATTTGGGCAGAATAGTGATTAGAATCTAAATTTTCAGATTCCTGTTCCAATATTCATGTTTCTGAAGAGGTATGTATAAACCATTTGGTTTTTAAAAACTTCTACTCTGAATACATAAGAGTTGGGCTTCTCAACAGTGACACCATTGACATTTGAATAATCCTTTATTGGGGGGAGGGCTACCTTGTCCTTTGTAGGAGGTTTAGCCATATCCCTGGCTTCTATCCACTAGATGCAGCTTCTCCTCCCCCAGTCTTGATGATCAAAAATGTCTCCAAACATTTCTTCTTCCTGCCTTTTGGTGGCAGGGGGTAAAATCAAATTCAGCTGATAATCACAGCACAAGAAACTTCTGGTGAATCTTGTAGTAAACTACAAACTCCCTCCAAATCTATATCTCCTCATACTGAATTTTCTTAAACTATGTCATATCTATATTTTCAAAAAGAGAATAACCACTGATTTTAATTTTGTGGGTAATCAACCAGAAAAGTGTGAAGCCGTTAATATATTTTCTTTTCCCTCAAAATTTTATTATGTTTATAAAATTAATGTCACAAAGATTCCAAAGACTATGCTCTCAACACACAGATTACAACAGATTAAACTTTTTTTAAAAAAGGCAATTCCTTTTTAAGAATTACCCACAGGCAAGTATCTTAAAATTTAACTGTTTCCAGTTACCTTTTCATTCCCTTAAGTACTCTGACTTCTCTTTCAAAGCAGGGAATTGGGAATGAAAAGAGAGACAAATTTTCCTTATTACTCAAGATGGCTAAAGTCAAACTTACAGCTGACATTGGGAAGCAGAAATTAACAGGTGGAAATGGTATACCAGCAGATAGCAAGTGTTCACTCGGCCCTTAAAGCAACTGCACAAACCCCGCATTGCCTCAGCTAGGTAGACCATGCACATTGTCATCCAAGCTGAGCTACTGTTAAGAGTGAAAGGGGGCATTGCTAATAGTTGTTCCATGATGATATGCATAAGTTGAATGCTATTGGGCAATCAAGGATGCACATTGGTCCTAGCTTTAGATCACTCTTAGAAACACACCACTGCCAGAGCCCTGCTGTACTAGGTAGGTATTGCTTTGCACAAGGTACCACAAATCACAGAGGATTAAAAGCATAATGATTTGTCATTTCTCACCCATGTGCAGCCTGGTTGCGGTGCAGGTGATCTAGACTGGGATAACTGGGCAGGTCTGCCACAGTGCTAGCCGGTATGGCTCTACCTTTCACTTCAGGTCTGAATCGACTGTAACAGCTCTGCTCCACATATCTCTCATTCTTCCTGGGCCACCAAACTAGATGGTACACGTCCTTCTCATAACACTGCCTGAAGTGAAGGTGGCAAGCAGGAGTACATGAGATTTCTTCAGACACAACTTGGAAATGGTGCACTGCCGCATGTTCCTACATGCCACCAGCTAAACAAGCCATGTGGTCAAGTTTGAAGGCAGGGGAAGAGACTGCCAGCAGTGAGGCCATAATAAACCAATGGATTCAAGAAAGGGTAAACAATTAGAGTACTTGTTCAGTGCAACACATGTGCTCCACGTATCCCAACCCCATTACACCACCCACACCCCTCAAAATGGGAGAGGAAAGCCTATTTGCCTCAGATATGTTATCTGCCATGATACTTACTCCATTTTTAACTTGCAGGCCTTCAAGTTTTAGGATACAGAATCAGTTTCTAATTTTTCAGGTCTGCAAGTTCTAGGATACAGAATCAGTTTCTAATTTTTTGTAAGTATTACAAAAAATGGAAACTTTTCCAGTTAAATATAAAGCATAACACCTCAAACGATTTATACCCAGAATTCATCAACATATCTAAAATTCTCATATCTACTCAAACTGCAATCCCTGTTCAAGTAGAGTTGGGAGGTGGTGTTAGCTTAAGTTGAGGGGTTAATTTCTTCCTGACTTGCCTGTGGTGTATTATAATGATGGTTTTTAATGTTCCCAGAGGGGTAAAAAGGCGTGCATTAATAAAAATGTCAACAATATCATCTCTGGTAGGTAACCTGGAATAATCCACAATAAATTAACACTTCCCATCAGAGAGATGTTGCAGCTTATAAGAATGGCGCTTTGTGAGAAGTGTAAGTCCCGAAGCCATGTGATTTCCATCTGCAGTTTTCAAGCCCATTCAGAGCCCACAAGGGGATAATTACTTACTAAAATGCACCTATCTCCGCTGTATATATTTGTTATGAATCAATCCTTTCATATCCTTAGTCTCACAGCATGAAGGAGACTCTGGTCTGGTGGATATAGCCCTAGAGGGATAAGAAACTTCATTCGCCACCACTTGGTTGCATGACCTTGGGCTATTCACTTAACCTGTTTGATTATTCAGTTTCATCCTCTGTGGGTTGACACTTTAGACCTCTGAGGAAGGAGTCACTAGATCCTTACTTAAATATCTCTGGAAGCCTATTTCTCTCTAACCCTCAGAAAATGAATTATCGCTCTATTTGGTACTCCGGATAATATGATTCTCTCAAGAGCAAAACCACATCTCAGGCAGATGCACCTTGAAGTGAATTTAAGGAATTGAGTTATTAAAATAAAAGAAGGATTTAACCACTGAGCATTGTAACTATAACAGACCAAAGACAAGACCATTTTAGCAAGTCATCAGGGTCCAATAGATATTTCAAGAATGAAATTATTACTTTCCATAATTCTCAGGGAGCAGGTCTTCAGACAGGGTTTTCAGTGGTTATGTGGTTGTTTCCCAACCTTTGTATCTTTCCTTAACTATGTGTAAATCACACAATCTGTTGGGGGAGGGAAAGACTGAGCCTATGCTAACTCTATAGATGGAGCATAATATTGTTCCCCATGCCATGGTGATTGACTCAGGCAATTGAGGACTTAGCATAGCAATACCTGGCCAATACAGGATGAATCATGAGTGGTCATGTAATTTAATTTGATTCAATATAAAATGATATGATGCAGATATGAAACCAAGAAATGTTACAGCCATTTTACCATCATGAGGGAAATTGAAAGGAGGGAGGAAAAGAAATTAAATCCTGAATAAAACTGTCCAACTACTGAGGAAATTCTCAAGCCAGCCCTACCTCTTGCCCTTCCAAGTATATGAATCTATGTGTCTCTACTATTGTCTATCTTTAATGGGTGTATTCTTGCTTGCCACAGGAAGCATCATAACTGATATAAGAGCTGAAGGGGTCAAACCATGGTCACCACCTCTGGTGGTAAAGGTAGTGTGAAAATTCCAAGGAGGAAGGTGGTAAAAGAAGTAAAAATTTGAAAGTAAAAAACTACCTTCAAATAACTGTGCCTCCCAACATATCCTGGAGGTGTCTTCAGGGCAAAAATTAAGTTCTAAACACCCTTACTATGTATTAAAAGACAAGCCGATCTGAAAATAATTTGATGAGCTTTTGCTCCCTTGGCTACTGCTCATTTGGTGTGACTGTCTCCGAGTGAAGTTAGAAGACAGGAAATTGCTATAGATCCATTTCTAGGCATACTAAAAAAATACTCATAATGCTTCCCCTCTGACTTATACCTACACTCCTACCAGAAGTATCTCCAACTAGACCTGTGCTTAGAATTTCAACTTCACAAGGCTGTGGATTTCTTCAGCAATACCAAGACTGACACCCTCAGTGCAGATTTCTGAAGAAGTTTCTGGTGGTGGGGTATAATAGAGAAGATGCGATGACTCAGAAGTATGATGGACCCAAGCTTTCTTAGATGTCTCACTTAACTGAATGAATCTCCAGATATGGCTGAACTGTCTGTTCTCAAAGCATATGGGAATGGAAATGCAAGAGGCAATCACAAAAATCAATTGTACCTAGCTTACTTTCTTGATTAATGTGTAGGCTGAAGTGTGGATGGTTTTTCTAACCCTAAAATAATTCCATCTCGTGGAATTTTGGGATGATAGAACATAAGAGCAGAAAAGAACGGTTAGAAATCACCTTGTTCTGCCTGCTCTGGTTAATGTTTTGGGATTGAATCTGGGATAAGCTAAGTACCTTGCTTCAGATATTTAAACACCCTCCTCCATGCTGCCGTGGAACCTGTTTTCAGATCACTTACTATACATATTGCATTGTCATTGCCAGTGAATACATCTACTCTTCTTCTGAATTTGAAATTCATTGAAAGCAGAAGCTGTGTCTTCCTTTCTTTTATTCCTGGTTCTTAGCTGAGTCTGTCATATAGCAGGTGGTCAATAAATGTTTGTTGACGAAATCAAAGTTTCAAGTCAAAAGATGAAAAAATTATCTTCCTGTCAGGCAAAGGATATATCTTGGTTTCATTATCTTTAAAAGGTATAGAGTTACCTTCCAATGAATCAGGATAATTTCTGTTGCTATTTTACTTATTTGTAAGGTATCAAGTCAGCAAGTATGAGGCTCAGTGTACGGTATAAATTCCACTCCAAACCTCCAAACCGCCCTGACCAATATTTGTTTCTGCTTATCCAAACACACCTATCGTAAGCCTGAAACAAGCAAAAATGTCAGGAAGAGAAATACTATTTTCAAATTTTAATAAAAACTGCACGCAATTATTTTTTATTACTTAAACTGTTTCATTTAAAAGTACAAACCATAGGTTCTAAGACTAGAAGGTAATCTGAATCCAGTGGGGATACCTCTTAAACCATAGAGGGAAAGCTAGATTTGGGGCAAATTCTTGTCTTATGATGCTGCTAGTATATTCTCTAGCCTCTCATGGGAAAATCAGAGATGAAGTTCAAAAAGTGTCTCACTGTTCTCTTAGGTAAGAGATCTATTGCTAAAGAATTTGCATGTATTATACAGGCTTTTCAACCGGCAGCAATATGCTTAGTCTACCACTGTGCCCCTGCTGGCTCAGTTGAGACTAGTCCAACTCTGCCAACAGCTGCTACTGACAGCTAAAAGTTGAAAGAGTGGCAGCAGATGAAAGAGACGGAAAAAGGTAGTGGGCAGGGGAGGATGAAAACAGAAGGGATGGGTGGCATTTACATTGATGACTTCAATGGAGGAATTTTCAAGTGCTGAGGGACTGAAATGTCCTACTTCCTCTTATCTTTTGTTAATGAGAGGAAGTAGGTTTCTTCAAGCCAAATGACAGTGAAGATCGCCACGAATCTCTTCTTCCACCTCTTTTCATGGCTAGCATAGATGGGGACCTGGCTGCTTTCAGGAGTCAAATGAGGTGTGCTGAAAGCCACCTCCCGCCTGTACAAAATATATTATTCACCCACCTAAAGTCAAAAGTGAAACCTCCTTATTGGAGTTATTGCTTTGGGTCAAGGCATTAAAAGCACCTCTTAAAATGCAACTATGTTATCTAAAAGGAGGAACATATAGTACCTGGCACAGAAAACAGGTTCTCTAAATGTGGCATATTTAATATGAAATTGTCACTGTCTGCCATCAGAACTTTAGTAAAGATTCATCAACCAGATTCTCTCCTGTCTCCTGGAGCCCTTGAGGAGCTACAGTGAGAAGATTTCGATGTAGAACACTGGCAGAAACTTGGTAGCAAACTCTGAGGACCATGGAGAGGAAGGAAGTTGACAGCACAAGGAGCTTTTGGGGAAAAGAGGAGAGGTGCTTGTAAAAGGTGAGACAGAGGGGAAGAAGTTGGGAAAACCATATTTGTTGATTCTTCTGTGAGCCAGTCATTGAATCAGATACCTTCACATCCATGATTTTATTTACTCCTCACAATCATCTTATAAAGAAAGAAATATTAATATTCCCCCTTTGACGATGACAAAACTGGGGGGGGCAGATTTAAAAAGTTGTTCAAGGTCACACACTGCCTATATTTGATGAAAATTAGACCTGAACCCTGACCTATCTCCTAAGCTGGTGCTCCTGCGTGATGTTGTCAATGCCTTCATTGTCAAGGGGTTGTCAGGCTTGTCTCTGCCACCCCTCTGCCCCTGTTCCTTCCACTAGAAGAATGATTCTCCTGTGGCTTCCAGGTTTCTCCCACACTCTTGGTCATGGACTGTCAAAATGGAAACAAAAGAATTCTGTGGGTGACAGGGCAGAAAGAGATTATGCACTATCAGAATGGACAGATAATTAGGAAGAGCCTAGAGCCATTTTTCTGGTTGCCGAAGGGTTTTGAATCCCTTAGTTCCAGGCTCCACCCTGTTTTGTCAAATTGAAGGTTCTGAAGTAAACAAGATATTAGCTGGGTCCCTCGACCTCTGTTCCCTATCTCCTGCCCCATGTGTATCAGTCTGCATCAATCTTCACTAACCACTTAAACCAGGAGGAGAGGACAGGAAAAGAATATCAGATGCTGGGAGGATAAAATCTGTGCTTTCTGAGTAGCTGCGGGGTAGGAGTGAGACTTGGGAGATGAAGAGCATTCTTCTTTTCTCACCTCTAGAGAATGGGGCTAGCGAGAGGAACATAGCCCAGGAGGTTTATACACAAGGTAGTGTCTCGGAGAGACCACCTATCACTGAGATCCAGGCTGGACTCTTGACTTCATAGGTTCTTCCCTCCCCTAGATCAGAGAGAGGAAGAATAAATGGGCAGGATGGGTAACCTCTGGGGCCGTTACTCAGGGGCCTAAGCTGCTACATATAGATGCAACAAAAGGGGGCAAAGCAGCTAGGGACAGTTTCTTCCAACCTTAACTTTGATCCCCACCCCCATTCCAGCTCATTACCACACTCCTCTCCTCCGTCGCTGGAACTGAGCGTCCTTTTCATTAACCTTTTAGTTACCACCTCCATGCACATACTTTTTTCCTATTCTCCAAAGCTGTTGGCACCGCACTGCCCCTCTCCACCCCCGCGCCTTTCAAACCCGCCTCACCGCTGAGGTGGGAGGGAGCGACACACCTCGCAAAGCTGCGGGGATTGGAGTGGGGGTTGTTCACTCGCCCTCGGATCTCTGCTGTAAAAACTGAGCGGCAGAGACTGGGCATGCGCAGCATCTTCGGGCGCATTGTGATGGGAACTGCTTCTGGAGTCTACAAAGACTCCGGAGTAACCACTAACAGTCCTCCCAAGACCCCCGTTCTTTAAAACAGACACACAAACGCAGAGGCAATGCAGCATTTTTTTTGAAGGGGGGGACCAGTTGCTGCTTTAAAGCCGGGTCCACGTGAGGACTGGTGTATTGATCCCATCTCCCATGTTGACAAACGCCAGCGCCTAGGCTTTGCAGTCCGGGGCTGCAGTTTGCAGCGGAGCTAAGCGGTGTGCGGCTTTGATTCCACGTCAGATCAACTTTGATCAATATCCCCCTACCGGTCCAATTGGGAGAGTCCAATTCAGCGGCGCGAGCCTTTTAGCTCTTTCCTTCTTTTCCCCCTCTTTAGACCCACCATCTTGGGGGGGTGGGTCTCGGGCTTTCTTAAATTAATTTTGTTTCTTATTTCTTTTTCTCCCTCCTTTCCTTTTGTTTGTTTCCTCTCTCTCTCTCTCTGTCTCTGAGAGAAATCGCTCTGAGAGAACCCAGCTCGTAGCCAGTGAGCCCTCCTTCCAGATTGGTGTGAAGACAGAAGTGAGGTGGGGGGCGGGGAGGGGGTGTGAGAGATCCTGGGAGAGAGAGAGCTCGCAAGAGAGGAAGAGAGGAGAGAGAGAGAGAGAGAGAGAGAGAGAGAGAGAGAGAGAGAGAGGAGGAGAGGAGAGGAGAAAAGAGGAGAAGAGGAGGAGGCGGCGGCGGAGGAGGAGGACTAGCGTGGGGTGGAAAGGAAGAGTGAGCGAGAGAGCAAGTTGAGGGGAGGGGGTGTAAAAGCCGGCGAATTCTTTTTCTTTTTCTATTATTATTTTGACGACTCCCGAGTTGCGCCCATGCTCTTGTCAGCTTCGTTTTAGGCGTAACATGGCCAGGCAGAAGAAAATGGGGCAAAGCGTGCTCCGGGCGGTCTTCTTTTTAGTACTGGGGCTTTTGGGTCATTCTCACGGAGGATTCCCCAACACCATCAGCATAGGTAAGCGCCAGAGAGCCAGCCAGTGAAGCAGGCTCTTCTGCATCTGAGACCACTGCCCCAGCGGGGCTACTGCGGTCGCGAGTCCCTGTGCCTGCATGATCTAGGGACGGTGACTGGGTACGGGGACCACGCAGAGATCTCGGGGATCTGAGACCCAAAGAGCTGGCTAGTCTGGGGAGCATCGGGGACGAGAGAGTGGTCTCCTGGGGCTGACGCGGGTGGACTACCAGAACAGGGGAGACGAGCAGAATGTTGGGCTGCTGCAAGGGGGCGAAGAGTCGCGGCTTTTAGCTCGCTGCTCTGGACTTTGCCATGGCGTGCGCGCAGCCGCTGGAAGTTGTCCCAGGGTGATGCTGCCTGTCTGGCCGCGCCAGGGCACGTAACCGGGGCCCGGGGCGCCCCGACCCGCGTCTCTGTTCCAGGAAGACAGGCTAGTGTTAGAGGAAGGCGAACCTACTTCGGATCCCCCAGACCTTGGCAGTGGCCAGGGTCGGTGGTGGATGAGGTAGGAGGAGGGGGTGAGACCAGGCACTAAGCGGGCGAGCGGCTGAAGTCACGCAGACCACGAATTCATGAATTGCCGCTGTGTCTGTCTGGAGCTGTGCTCGCGGGAGCCGGAAGGGATTCTCTGTTTCTGTCTGTATTTACAAGTCCAGAAGTTAGAATTGTTGCCATTACTGAACTAATCTCCTGTATTGAGAGACTGAGAGCGTGGCTAATGCGGAATGGGATGGGGCAGCAAAGGGAATGATTTTTCCCCCCCAACCTGTCCCTTTGCCCCTGGAAAAAAATGAAACAGCTGTGGGGATGGGGGTGGGGGTAGAATATGGGAGAAGGGGAAGACTACCGCCTCAGAAAGAACCAAGTCCAACTCTGGGTTCTATCGTCCTAACCCAAAGGGATCCCTTCTTCCTTTTTTCCCTTCTCTCCAACCTCTTGTGTTCAATTTAGAGAAACCAGGTTTCTGTTGGCTGAAATCTGAGTTCATAAGTCTTAAGAAACATACAACTTGAAAATTAACCCTCAATTATACATCCGCATAACATTGAGAGGTATCTGATATTCAGTGTTCCCTGATTTCTAACTCGTCCTACGGTGAGGGGACACAAAACAGATCTCGGTTCCTTTTGCTTATAGGTGGACTTTTCATGAGGAACACGGTGCAGGAGCACAGCGCTTTCCGCTTTGCTGTGCAGTTATACAACACCAACCAGAACACCACTGAGAAGCCTTTCCATTTGAATTACCACGTAGATCACTTGGATTCTTCCAATAGTTTTTCTGTGACTAATGCTTGTAAGTAGATCTGTTTTTCCTCCCTTGGAGACCTTGGGGACTTTATCTGCATTTTGCTTGTAATGCCTGGGGTCTGTGTGTGCTGAGGAGTAATTGTCTCAATAGACATTTTAGGAGCTCTAGTCAGTCCTGGTTTCCTGTTGCATAGATAAACACGGAAGTATTCACCTGGAAGGTGAAGGAGGTCGGCAAAACTCAGGGCAGTGGGCAAAACTCTGTCGTGAATGATGTTTGATGTAAAAGTTTCATTTTCCTCCCTCCCCCACACCTTATTCGTTTGTTTGTTTGTTTGTTTTCGCTAGGAGAAAAGAAAGCAAGAAAGAAAAAATTGCATGGTTATCCAGGGAAATTTCTTCAGATAGAATTTTAAAAAGAAGCAGCAGCAGCTTCTTGATTGAGTCGACTCAGGATGTACATTCCTTCAGTGTTAGAGCTAGTGTCCCACTGGTAAGAATGAGCAGAATTTGATAATTGCCTAATAAGTAGGAGCCAGATATGAAAAATTCCGCAAACAAGTGACCTTGAAGGACAGATCAGGCTGGATTCCCTGGCCTCTTTCTGTCCTAGAATATCACCTTTCTTACCCAGATAGCTCTGTTAGGAACTGATAAGACTACAACTGATTCCAAGTGATGAAGCCTGGCAAACTCTAAGGAGGGGAGAACACAGTGCTCAGGTGAATATTTGAAAAGCAAGTGCTGTCTCTCTTAGTATTGTTCACTGTCCCTTCCACAGTGTTAAAGACAACATGGTTCCTAATTTATAGCAAGAGGCTGGGCAGCAGAGAGAAGCTTGGAGCAGGAAAAACAATATCAACATGAGGAATTTCATGGGCTCCAAAGTCATTTCTGAAATCCACAGTTGTGCCCATGATTATTCGTATGGTGAGGGAACATTTAAAGAAGTAATATTATGGGAGCCCAAATGGCTTAAGAGCTCCTTGGACACAAGACTTTAGTTGAATGGACTGTTTTATGAGAAAGTCCAAAAATTCTTCAAGCTGATTTCACTAAAAGTTTCAGAACAGTGAGTCCAATGATGACATAAAGAATGTTTTGTTTTTATAGTTGGTGTAGTTTGGGACTTTTTTTTTTTTCTTTCAAGGGAGAAATGGTATTTATGTTTGGTTAGGTGAAACTTTGTATATGACTTTGTTCAAATCCTCTGTCTGAAAAGATATATAATTTCCAAAAACTGTTGAAAGGGTCCCAAGGGCACAGGTTCTTTGGATTTGAAGACTTGGATCAAAAGGATGGGAGTGAAAGACTTTGCAAAAAATATGACAGTTATCAGCTCTAAGAAAATTTTAGCTGAAGATACAGATCCTTTTATGAACATGTTCTAAGATACTCTGTATGTGACATTCTTTGGCTCTCCAACATTGACAAAAATAGAAATTTATTAATTCCAGCTAGGTGTGAAAGTTACAAAATGTCTGTCTATACTTCACATTTTATTTTGGTAATCCCAGGCTGTCTCTATAGCATTTACAACATACGTCTGACTCTTAATCCTGCAGCACTACGTTCTCATTAAGAGGCTGAATCTCAGATGTAGCTTCCTAAATACTAATCACAACAGATTTAAAACCAAATGTATAAAATTACCAGGGTTTATTATCATTAACAATGAACAATACTTATGTCAACTCCCTTCAGTGTCCTTCCACTGATGAGGGCTGGGAAAAGAGAGCCAATTGGCTTCTCAGGTATGATTGATTTCCAAGGTTTTTTGGTAGAGTTCTATGGTCAAACCAGATTGACACCCCCCAGTCTAGGGCCATCAGAACCCTACCAAAGGAGCGATTGAAAAAGGATGCTTACTATGTGAAAATCTCAAGTTAAGAACAGGTAATAAGTCATCTGTATTGGTGTTGAGTTGCCTTAATGTCTTACTTCTTAGGGTGATAAAGGAACAACCATAGAAAGGAAAAGCAAATGATAAAATCCCTCACCCTAAATCCATAGCACTTCTACTTAAAAGGCTGGGCTATGGCTAGGGGCTTGAAAGTGTGGGGTAAGGGTGTGGCTCGTTGGGCAACAAGAAAAACAAAATTAAAAAACGACTTTGCCCTTAGGCATGCCAAATACACATGTATGTATGCACAGACACACACCACATAGGAGAAATATCTAGAAACCAGTGACGTGTACCCAGATGCCTGTTGCACTCTCAGACTCTACAGCGAGGAAGAAAGCTGTCATCTTCTCTAGTCCCTGAAACAGTCATGTCTGAATATCACAATCATTGAATGGGGACCAGATCTCAAAGTTGTCTCCTGGCAGCTGTTGCCTAGTAGCTTAGTATGAGAAAGGTGCAGATGCCAGTGATTTGAAGAGGTCAGGGAAGCCCTGGATTTGTCTACTGTCTTCCACTGGGCTTGACTATTCTTTCACTTGAGGAAGTAGAGATAAAATATTTCAGATACTGGCATACGATTCTAGTTAAGTACTGAAACCTGGCAGGTGACCTCAGATTCCATTCCTCCAAGTGACTACCTAATTGTGCAGAGAAAAACGCCTGTATCATCTGGCCTGCCCTTCCCTGAAGAACTAGGGAGAATCTGAGTGAACCCCAGAGGAGTCTAAATCTGATCGCATCTCCTCTCTGATTCAATATGAAATGGGCTGGCAAAAATTAAAGAAATGTTTCCCTGCTGTCATGCAGAATTCCCAGTTTCCGCTTCCCCTAGCACTAGAATTGATCTCGTCTCATGATCTTTTCTCCACACTCAATTTTGAGGCAGGCACATGCTTTCTAGGTATAAGGGTGAACAGGTACACAAAGAATAAACAAATCATAACGTTTTCTGTATGTGTCCCTTCCTGGTAGTCTTCCTCTGCATTTTCCCACTTACCCCCCACAATATATTCAGGCTTCCTTGCAGTGAATCCCAGGCAGCTGTTATTTAAACACTCTTCTTTACTAGCAACCATTTTTTTGCACAAGCCCCACGAGCTTTACTTAAGAAGGACTCCAACTTCATTCTGTGCCTTCAGAGGCCAATAAAAGCCTCCCTGGCTTTGAAAGATAGTTCATCTGGGATCCCAGCTCAGAAGTCAATTGAAGTTTATCGAACATACTCATCTGATTTACGACACATGTCCCCATTTCATAGGAATTAATAGAATTTGCTGCCTTGCTTTTCAGTTTAGCTAAATAAACTCAGAAAGGACAGTGTAAATATTCTGGATTCAGGACATATGCATTCATAAACATAGGCACTCATACACACACAATCAGTATATATGAAAACAGTTATACACACATGTTGTAAGTTACATATTTATTCTTTAAAAAGACAGATTTGATCTTCTTCAAGCTTTGGGAAAGGGTGTGAAAACACCAGGGGACTACTGTGCCCCATTGGTGGCTTGGCTGCCTTGGTTTCTCAGGAAATGTCGCTGATTCCCTTGAAGTCCCCTCCTGTGTCTTGCTGTGCACTTGTAAGTGCACTCCACACTACACCGCCCCAGCCTCTGCAGTGTCAGCTCATTAGCACACAGATCTCATATTCCTTCTCCGCACTGTCATTGCAAAAATTGCTGTTGTACACCTTTACAGCCAACAAATGTGCTCGCATATTACGCACTGTTTGCAAGAAGCAGGGAAAAGGCAAATGTAACCTTAAAGGTTATTCACCATGGAATTGTGCTCTAAACGCGTTGGCTTAAATAAAAATCCGTTGATGGAGAAGCAATGGTGATGGTGGGACTGAGAGTAGGATTTAGGAGCACAAGCTCTAATGGAGCCCCAGGCAAAATCCCTTTTGCTGGCTAAACCTAATCCATCAGCTGCAAATCTTTATTCTATTATTTTTTTTCAAGCCATTTGAAATACACCTGCTTACTGAGAATGCACTGTGTTTATAATTGAGGACATTTCGCTAGCAAGTGTACTTAGCCAAGACAGGTTTCCCTCTCTTGCCTACAGTCATAATCTAATTATCTAATTATTCTAATTGCCAGGATCCATTTAACCATTTAGGTCCATTAGGGAAGGAAATGTCTCCCTTGATACTATGTTGTGCAGTTTGGTGGGTTTTGTTTTGCTTTGCTTTGCTTTGCTTTGGGTGCTTGTCCTTTCCGTTTAAACTTGGAGCCAGATTGAAGACCCTGGGATCAAGGCTCCTATCCTAGAATACTAACCCATGTCTGCTCTGGCTTCACTTTCCCCCACAATCCCCCATCTTTGCACCTTTGCTGCTCTCCCTCTCTCTTCTGTCTCCTGGCCAGCCTTCAGGAAGCTCACTGGCTTGCCTCACTTCTCAGCCCCTTTGGCCAGCTGGCTTAGCCCACTGAAGCATGAAGAGGTCACCTCAGTGGTGCCAGTCAGAGATTTAAGTCACCTCTCACAAGGTTTATTATGTTTTTTAAAATCTATTTTTTATAGGAGGAGGAGGGAGGGAGATGATGCTGTTGATTTGGGCCATAAAAATAGATGGCAATCATCAGGCTGTAAAGGTGAGCCTCCTGCAAAGTGTATTACCTCCTGTGCAAGGCAGCTTCCTATTGATTTACTAAATGGGAGAGGGGGCAAAGAAGTGTTTGAGGGGAAAGAGCAAAGAGAATTGTTTTGTTCTCTATCTGTGCTTACTGCAAAATAGTCCATGGTTTTTCTTCCTCTACAATTTTAACTTTTTTCCCTAAGATAGAACTATTTTTCCACATCCCCCTACTTTTGCCTCTATAGAAGTTGTTTTCATAATTCCACATTTCCCTTCCTTGTACCTAAGATTCGGTGAGAATGGTGGGGGTCCTTGAAATTTTTATTATGTTTTGGTTCCTGATATATCTTTAAATTTCATTGTTACGGGTAGTCAAAGGTGATTGGCTGTTTTCATTTTAACAGATTGAAAAATAAATGAAGCTGCCAAGGTGCTATGTCTTCCTTTGTGGACAAGAGATTTATCATTTTTACACAATTGGTTTAAGAATTATCAGATAATACAGATTTTTAAGAGAGGGCTAGAATTTTAAAAGACAGAATTCATAACTTGAGGTGGGGGAATAAACATTCTTAATCAGATGACTCACTCACCTTTGAATTTCATAGATGGGGACTGCAGATGTATTTAAAAGACTTTTCATAAAACTTTCTGTTTTTATGAAGGTCAAGAAAATAATCTGTATATTTTACCTGCTCTGTTTAAAACCTCAAGTTTCGACTTTATTCCTTTAACTTTGATACTTTGGGTCTAATTTGATGAAATGTCCACAGGAGGGTACAGTCAATACCACAGGTGGGAACAATGGGTATTCTTCAGGAGGACTGTGGGAGATGTGCAGACACAAAAGGAACCCTCTCCCCCCAAGAGCTGCTCAGGAAATGTCTAGATTGCAGACAAATACCCTCGGCCTATGTGTGGGGTCAGCCCTGAATTAGGGCAGCTGCACCCCAAAGGAGTCAGTCCTTAGCAAAAGGTTAACATGGACAGAATTTGTCCTCCTCATATTTCTACCTCCACTACTGTCATTATTTCCTCCTCCTGCTCTGGGTGCCCAGCTTATGCTCTTTTGCTGGTCCCTAACCACCTACTTACTGACTTGCCCCCTGCTTCTGTTGTCCCATCCACACTAAACTTACTTAAGGACTACTTCCTTTCCTGGACATTTCCAAACCTAATTCTCTGTTTTCATTGGAATATTCTGTTCTTAGTCCTTCCTCCTCAGGAATTGTACTGTACTTTGAGGGTGACAACTTTTGAGCTAATACCAGGGACTATAGGGACCGTAATGTCTCAATTTCAAGGAAAGATACTTAAATGGGGATATTTCTGAAAATGATAATCAGGGTGGCTGTTCACTCTACCCAAACCAAAATCAGCTGTCTTTGGCCATGGAAAAACTGTACAGGCCAAAGTAAAAAGCTAGCTGCACATAGTAGGTTGGATGTAAGTACACAAAATGCATAGACAAGTTCAACTTCTGCATGTTAAACCTGAAGCCTTTGGGATAATTTGAGAAGCAGCAAAAATTCTTAGGGATTTATTTTATTACATAGGCCATTGTAGGATCTGAAATTGCCTGTGTGGGTGCTGGCAAGAGATGCACTGCCCAGGAGGAACATCATAGAAGAGGAAAAGGTTGGAAAGGAAGCTGGATCTCAGCTGAAAGTTTCCATTCGCTGGGATGGCATATGGAATGCCATGTTTTCTGAAGCAACATCCCTCTCACTGTCACTAAATCAAAGCTCTGGATGTACTTGGAAGCCTAGCCGAGAAATGTCTCCTCGCTTCTTCTATCCCTCCCTTGCATTGGCTTGAACATATATTCTGGCCTCCCTCCCAATGGAAGTAGCCAGCATATTCTCTTCTGAATTTCCATTTGACCATTGATGAGCGAAGTGTTTACATCCTTCAGTCAAGCAGTCAAAGCCTCTCTGCCTCTTAGCTCCCAACTATCACTGGCTTCTTAAGTAATTGCCCTCAACACAACTGTCATTTGTCCTTGTTTCAAAGAGGCAGGGGAGCAAGAATAAAGCTGAAGAAAGGAAACACTGCTGGTAGTGATCCTTTAACCCTATGCATACAATTCAGTGTGGAATAGCACTTCTTGACCTTTCACCTGGAGATCTTGTTAAAATGAAGATTCCAATTGAATAGGTCTGCTGTGGGGCCCAAGGCTTTGTATTTCTAGCAAGCTACTGGGTGATGCCAATGCTGCTGGTCCTTAACCACACTTTGAGTAAGAAGAGTTCAGAGCAGGGAAACTGATTACCAAGGGAAAGGCTCTTTCAGACAAGCTTTTACTCACATTTGTGTCCTCTTGCCTTCCAAAAAAAGGTTCTATAAGAAACACATTTGGCTCTAACTCACAGGTGTCTCTGTCATATTCCCAACAACCTTGTGTACACTTCAGCCAGGTAGGTGGCACAATTAAGTGTCATAAAGAGCATTTACTTAAAGTCGAGTTTTGTAAGGATATGGAGGGACTAGAAGGCAGGCTGAGAGAAGAGGTAGCTCATGAGTCAGGATGACAGTGTCTTGGCTTCTTGCCACACCCCCAAGTGACCCTTTAAAAAGCAACCTACTCGAGATTTGATGTTAGCTTGCATTTCCAACTCCCTTTCTACTTTCCTTCTCTGGGTCAAAGCATGGCAGACAAAGGCATGTAACATCTGTATGATTTCTCTTAAACAGAGTTAAAACAAAAATACAACACAACTCAAATTCTATCTGGTGCCATAGGAGCCTAAAAAAAACTTTCAGGGTTCCATTTTCAGGGTTCACATCAGGCACACATTGATAGGAACTAATATCACTAACAAATCTGAGCTGAACACTGCTCTAGGGATGTCATTAAAAGATTACCCAGTGTCATTGAGGACTGCAAAATGGTGCCACATTGCCCCAAAATATTGCTCCATAACAGTCGGTCATTAGTCTGAAACAGCAGAAATTCATCTGAGTTACTGCACTGAAAACCTGTGGTAAAATGCAAGTGTGCTATCTAGAAGGGAATGAGTTAAATTCTTGTCAGCCATGAATATTTCAACCAGAATTCTTTATTCACATTATTGCTTTTACCTCACAGAATACTCCGAGGGGGCTACTCAAGACAGCTAAGTGACCCAGAATAAGACATCTGCCCAAGAAAGTGGGGCACTAAATGGATGGTGGACCCTTGAGGATGAGGAAGGATCCTTAAAATACACTTTATCTCTTTTTCAATATTTGACCTTCTCCATGGTAAATTCTGATACTTTATTCATTAAGATCTTAGATGACTTAGACTATTTTAGTTGCTTTTGACTCATCAAGTGACACCCTTCTGACAGTAGAGGGCCTGCTGCCTTTTCTGCGCATAGTTGTTTGCTTCAACAGGTGATCTCAGCCTCAGGGTTCTCTGCAGTTACTGTGGGAAATTTTCAGAAGTGAAATCAGTTTGTGATGGAAGGTAGTAAGGATTTTTAAAAAACATTTAAAAATCGTTGTGATCAAAAAAAGTCTTCTTTCAATTTTCTATGATTGGCTGATCTACCTTGCCAATTACTCATTGCAACTAGGGTTCCCAACTTTGTAGCTGCCCAGAAAAGGGTTAGGCTACCAGCAATGGATGAGACAGGAAGGGATCATGACCCAGTCCACAGAAGAGTATATGGGTAGGGATTTTGATATAGATATCTGTGTGGGTGAACAGCCTTATAAATTTATGGTAGAAAAGCCACTAACATCCATCATCAACCAGCATCTGTTACAGATCCTTAAAAATCTAATTGCAATTTCCAAAGCTACTTGTTAATTGGTTTAAGACAGTGTTTCTCAAATTGGGCCACTTGCATCAGAATCATAAGAGATACTTATTAAATGTGAATTCCTGGGTCATACCCCAGATGTAATGAATCAGAAAATATAAGGAAAATCCTTTTTAATAAGCTTGAGAGATGCTACTAAAGTGCACTCAATTTGGAAATCACAAGTGTAATATGCCCTGGCACTACAAACAGAAATATGCAGATCCAGATTGAATATTGATTACCTACTAAGTACCAGGTATTGTGCCAGGTATGTTGCCTTTATGTGTAAGTATGGCGCTGTTGACACATGCAAGCATTAGTGAGTTTGGCTCTCAGTCTAGAAATTCAAGACTTGAAAAGAACCAGTGGGCTAGACTCAAGTCACAGTCTCTGAAGGAAACAAGGCAAAAATGCTCCTTGAGATGGTAAGTAGAAACAAGGGAACAATTTTTATTTTAACAATGCTTCTTCCCTTCTTTGCTTGTAAGCTAATGACTGGTCCTTAGCCATACTATAAACTAGATTTCATAGCAAATGTCAACCTATTTCTTAAAAATAGATGTATGCAATCAGTTCATATAGCATTCATTGTGCCTTCTTCCCCATTCTTGCAATCAACATATTTAAAACCAGAGCTGAGGGGCCGGTGAGATGGCTCAGCGGCATAAGCGCCTGCCTTGCAAGCGCGAGGGCCCGAGTTCGACTCCCGGATCCCACATATGAAAAAGGGGCCGGTGATATCGCTCAGCGGCACGGGTGCCTGTTGGCACGCGAGGTCCTGAGGTCGACCCCCCGGTACCCACAAAAAAAAAAAAAAATACAGAGCTGAAATATTCATTGTAGCACTAATGAGTGGAAGCTACTGTACTAAACATTTTATATGTCTTATCTCATGGAATCATCACATTGCCAGAGGGAGGGACTCTCATTTCAATTTTATAAAAGATGAATCAGAGATGGTCCAAAATATATAAGTAGCTTAGTCAAAGTCACACAGCTGGCTAAGTAGTAGAGAGCCAAAATTTTAACTGAGCATTTATTGTCTCCAGAGCCTGACTCAATTTCAAAAAGAGTTGACATTTCAAATGATTAGAGGAGCCCAGCAGATCATATAAATGTGGGATTTGGACCAGGTGTGCAATCAAAGGGAGTAGTGGGGCCTGTGGCCATCTGGGAACTCCATATCCCTACCTGAAAACATTCAAATGCAATTTTTTAAACAAACAAAATATCCACAAGAGCACCTGATGTGATTGGGAGTAGAAACTGCAAGTTCTGATTGCTACACTACACACTACACTACACTACACTCCCTTTAGCAATTTAAGTTACTGATTGAGGGAAGTTCTGTCAACTAGCAATTTCAACTACTGATAATAGCAGAGAGAAAAGTTTGAATTTCTCCTTGGAGTATGCCATCAAGGTTTCTCAATATGGTAGAATAATCTCTTTGGGCACAGACTTGTGGTCCTGCGTAAACACATTCTTTATAGTGTTACCTTCCATAGCTGAGTGCCAGCTCAGCTCTCACTAACCTTCCTGAGGCAACACTGAGGTGTACAGCAAGGTCATAATGCTGGCTCAGTGTCATTAACAAGTGCTCAGTAGATCCAAAGAGGTATACTTCTGAAGGGGGCTGATTTGCAAACCATAGGCCCAAACTTGGAAGCACTGGATCAAGTAAAAATCCATCAACAATCACCCAGGGCAGGAGCTTCCAATACACTCCAAGAAAGAGACTCACCAACTTTAGACCCAAGTGCAGAATAGAGATGTATAGTTAGTTGTCTAGAATCATAAACTGACCTAAGCCAATTTGGTCATTCACAATCATTAGGTACCCTTTGGTTGGATATTAATAACCTACCATAGTTAGAGTGAATGCTATAGGTCTTCTCTTCTTACCATAACCTCATTCCCAAGTATAAAAGAAACCCTCAGACAAAATTCTGTTTCTTATTAAAATAATAGCAAGCTGGCATTAAACAATTGGACAGCCTGTTCTCTAGGCTCAGTCAAGTTCAGCTCCCTTTCTTTTTAGGTGCTCCAACATTAAGTCTGCATAAAGGTTCACTTGAGGCAGATAAGACAACATTCTAATGGTAGGATTCAGCTAACCAAGAACCCCATAAGTGGCTGCCCACAGGTGAACTTACAAATAAAGCCTAAGGTACCATTTCTAAGTGACAATACTATAGAGCTTATTAGATTTTTATATCTTCCTTCTGCTACTTTAGGAATACCTCTACCACAGTTCTAGTCAATCCACAAATGTTGAATGCTACTAATTTGACCAATGAGAAATTTAATGTCAATTAACAAAACTTCACTGGAGATGAACTCTTAGTGTGTGTGTAGAACCACTTCTTGATTAGAATTTTTAAAAAACTAGATAATCACTCCTGGACTGTGTGTTTCCCTGTGAAGTTAACTGACCATTCTGGGGGTATATATTAAGGCTAACACATATAACTTTTGGAATACCACATTTACATGGCCTTCTGAAGCAGTAAGAGCTCTAAGAGTTACAAGGGTGAAGGGGAATGAACCATGGGCTAGGAATTAAGAGATCTGTGTTCTAGTCTCAACTCTGACATCAACTACCTGGCTGACCATAAATAATTCTCTCTGTCTCTAGTTTTAGTTTTTATCATTTGTAAAGTGTTCTTCTGGATGATCTCTGAGACTTTCATTTTTGACATCCTATCATGAATTCCTGTTCTATTCTTATCATCTCACTGAGGAAAGATCATGGAAATTACTCTTCATCTATTCTCTGCCTTTATGTGACTATGATGATAATATCAAATCCATGAAACCATTGGATAGTATTTCCAATGGTTATGGCTTATTGTTGCTAATCTCAATTCTTCTACTACTGAATGTGATACCTTGGGCAAGTTACTTAACTTCATTGTGCCTCGGATTCCCCATTCTATCATATAACCTTACCTAGTAGCATTGTTGAGAGTTTTAAATGAAATAAATCCACATAAAACAACAGTGCCTGGCACATATTGAATGTTATTATCCATATCGTCATCTGTTTAAGATCTTTTGAGCTTTTTGTCTTAACAACAGAAACACAGTATCATTTGAAAAATAAAATTCCTTGTTACTTTAGGGATTAGATTTCCTTCCTGAACAACTGTTCTCTGAGGCTTTCTACAGCTTTCAGTTTTTCACCAAATCCAAGAAACCATCATAGCATCCCCTTAGATCACCAGCCTACCAGCCTAACCTGTAAAATTTTTTCACCCATGCATCCAGGTTTGCCCACCATTTTACCTCTGGGCAGTGGCAGCTACTCAGATACTCTATGATTCAGAAACTGAGATGCACAATCTAAGCGCTAATGTGTTCAAGAGAAGACCTACAGTCTTCTTTCCCAAAGAAACTATCTTTATCTCTCTAATTCGATCTACTTCCAATCACAAAAATGAGTCATCTGTTCTTCTGTGAGAGTTCATTATATAAACAGTGCACACCCTGATTTCCAAAAGGCCCAGGAGACATCCACTTGTCCTCTGAAAGTTGATTCTGAAGAAAACACTTGGGCCAAGCACCCATGGGACTGGCTTTGTAGTCAGGCCATGGAGCATCTCTCAGAAATGGGCAAGGAAGGGCTGGTGAGATGGCTCAGTGGCATAAGCGCCTGCCCGGCAAGCGCGAGGGCCCAAGTTCGACTCCCGGAACCCACATACGAAAAAAGGGCTGGTGATATCGCTCAGTGGCACGGGTGCCTGCTGGCGTGCGAGGTCCCTCAAAAAAAAAAAGAAAAAAGAAATGGGCAAGGAAAAGCCCCAAAAGTTACCAGGAAGAGCAGCAAGAACTTGCCAGGGCCTCCCTGGTGGAAGGCATTTCCTTTCCTTTGCTTGGGCAGCACAAGGGTATTAATGTGTGAGTTTTTCTTCCTGGACTCTGGAGTCAAGAGCCCTAGGAACTGAAAAGGGCAGTGCTCCACATTACCTATTCTCCGGTACACTATGTACTTTGCTTATCCTTTCCCCTGGTTTGATCCACTTCTTAGTAACACTTAATAGTGGATGATTCTTTTAGTCTCTTGCCATCTAGATGATGAAAGCTCAACAGAGACCTGCTTCTGGCATGTCTCTGGGTCTAGTCAATTCCTCCACTAAATACCATAGCCTCTTAAAAGAGTTTAGTCCACTTCATGCAAGAACTGCTAATAGTGTCCTTTGTCCTTCTAGTTTCTGCCAGACCCAACTCTTAATGTCCCTAATTCTTCCTTCTACAACTTATAGATCTATAAAACATGAAAAGACGAAAATAATGAGGAAAGTTGTGTTTCTCCCTGCATAAAAAGTCCTTAAAATGCCCAGCTTATCTATGCTCACTCCTGGCCCTTGGGTTTTACACCTCCCACTCTGCTGCAAAAGGTTGTTTTTTGACCCTCACCTAGTGGAAACTTGTTTCTTCTACTGTTTGGAAGCTGCTGAATGGCAAAGAATGGTTGTCAACTAGACTGCCTGCATTTCAGTCTTGGCCTTCTCACTGGCCAAATGACCTTGGACGGATTACTTAATCTTTCGGAGCCTCATTTTCTCATCTGTCAAATTAGAATGAATATAATAGTAACTACCTTATAAAGTTGTTGTGAAGATTAAATGGGATCGTCCATGTAAAATATCTATGATGTTTTGTGACAGACAGTAAATATTGAATAATTGGTAGCTATTACAAACAGAGTAGTGAGGTGGCTGGTAAATGAAAGAGGGATAGAATTAATCAATACCGAGCTGTAGAAGAAATTCTTCTTATCTCTGGCCATTCCCAAAAGCCCTCCGAACAAACCTGTGCCCTCTGTGAATCTGTAGCTGAAATACATTGGATGAAGTAATCTTTGAATACTTTCAATGCTACCTTGAGGGTAAGAAATTTGATTTGAGGCAAAAAAATGGAGAAAGAAAAATTATAACTTAAAAAGGTATATACACCACTAAGTCTACTCATTCCAACATTAAATGGAATTATCTAGAAAGCTATGATGTCTTCTGATATTTTTCTGTGAACTAGATATGATTTTATTACTGTCCATTCAGTGTGGACAGTAACATGATAACCATGGCACTGGATAGCTTAAAGGAAAGAACAATCTTTCTTCCAATGTAAAGAAATGTGTTCATGTGTTTAAAGTAGGGCAGTGGAAAAGTGGATCCTAGAGTCTTCACTCAGACAAGGAAAAGTGGATGCCAAGTGAGCTTTCCAGCCATGATTTTTCCGAGTTCTTTAATGGAGGTTGATGTGTGGATGGAGTTTAGAGCATATTAATTTGAGTGGGTGGATTTTCTACTTTTGATGGTGCTTGCCTACATCATGCTGAAAATAGCAAAGGAAGGAGACATGGAAAAGGTTAAAAGAGAAATTTTGCTAATGAGATTTTCTAGCATTTCAGTCTCTGTTCTCTGCAGAGCAAAGGTTAACTAGCTGATTCCACAAGCATAGATTAACCAGAAAGGATCCTACTGGAGACCAGCAGGCAATATAGATATTTTTTCTCCCCTCACTTCCTCTGTATTAAGGGGCTGGTCTAACAGCATGCTCTCTCCAGCAGGCCAAAACCTGGGTGATGACCAAAAGCAAGATTTGTATTTTGTATCCCAGGATATCCATACTCTACCAGTATCACCTCCTCTTCTCAATCCTATCCAAGCCTGCTGCTGTGTTTTCTTATGGAACATTCATGAATTTTTTTTTTTCAGATGAGGGAACTGAGGAACAGAGAGGTTAACTGTCTACCCAAGGCAATAGAGCTAGGTGATAGCTGGACTGGGATTACAGTGTAGGTCTTCTAACACTTGGCACTTCTCTTAAGTGTCTTCCAAACATAATCCTTCTCTTAGTTTTCTCTGCTATACAACCCTGTCAATTTTAAATGGCAACCTTCTCAATTTCAAACAGGTGGAAGAGAAGAATAAATCCATAGCAAGTGAATTGGAAATGCAGGAAAATATGAGTTTTCGGGGGCCATTGTTAATGGTATCTTCCATTTAGTGCTCCCAGTGTTAGCCTGTCATCAACTTACCACCATCTGATTTGTAATCAGGAGTGAGCAAAACAAAGTCTCAAAGTCTAGTAGAGATTACAGATTTTTGGAGCTAGATCAAGTAGTTATAGTACAAATTCCTTATTTTGTGGATGAGCAAAGAAAGAAAAGTTTTGTCAAAGGCGGTGCAACTTCGTAGTGGCAGAAGCAAGATGAGAATTTGCACTCCCATAGTAGGATATTTTTTACCATACTTTGCAACCTTACCAACAGAAAACTCTACTAAGGCAACACCAAAATTTTTATTACTTAACTAATTTCTATAATCTCTAGTCCTCTAATTGTTTCATATGTACAGCTCATATTGCCCTAACCTAATTTTTAATATATAAAACATTTTAATGATTATAGAAGTTAAAATATAAGAATAACTCCTGCTCATTGTAAAACAAAACAAAACAAAAACCTTCACAAGTAGATTAAAAAATCACTCAGGTACAGTAAAATCACTGGGTTTTACCATATGTTCACATTTGTATCCTGCCTTTTTACTTTAAATTATATTGGGAACATTGTTCTAGACGTTACTAGAATCTTCTTTAAAATTTTTTAAAATACTTATAAATTAGTGTATCACATGGTTATTATATGACATATAATAACATTATCCTGTATATATTTATATATTTTATATATTTATAAAATATACATAAAGCTATTACCAAATTTTGTTCATTTTGATAGATTCCCAGTTCACTGAGGTTTACAATTAGCCTCAAATTCCTGTAATGTTTACATTGTTGCATAGTTCTAAATACAGTAATATATCATAAATACTTTATCACCTTTGGTTGCCTTCGCCTTTCTGAAATGATCATTATTCCTGCACCAGATAGGGCAACAAAAGGGAGAATTTGATCTTCCATCCTCCATAAGGTACATGTTATATAACTCAAGACAAGCAGTATAGAAGTAGTGGCTATGCTCAGAAAGTTATATTCTCTGGGTTCGATTCCTGGGTCCGTCTCTTTCTAGTTGTACAGCCATAAATAAGGAATTTAACTCCTCCACACCTCAGTTTTCCTTCTGACAAGTGGAGAAAATAGTAATATCCACCTTGTAAGGTTGTGGTAAGAAATAAATAATAAAACATATAAAACATACTTAGCATATAGTAAACTCTCAAGAAATGAGTTGTCACTGTTTTATTTGCCAAAGGAAAAAGGTACCAGACCTGAAGAAATCCTGTGTTCTTGTTCCATCTCTGCTATTATCTAGCCCTATGACCTTGAAGGATTTATTTTACTGGTGTAAGACTCAATTTCTCTATCTACAAAATTTGGATGATAATGCCTGAGCTGTGTACCTTGCAGGGATGTTATAGAGAATGAATGTGAAGGTGCTTTGAAAATCACAAAGTATGACTGCTAAGTATGTAAAGTTAGGTGCTATGTGTGATTGTCCTATAGTAGGACTGGATTCAGATGGTGCAGGAGATTAGGCTGAATATACTGAGTCTCAGAAGATGTTTTCAAAAGGAAACCTCTGATGTTAGAAATATAGACTGTTATAGACATAAGGGACCTTAGAGACCATCTGGTCCAACATCTTAATGTGACAGACATATAAGAAAAGAGATTCAGAGAAGGAAGAGCTCAAAGTCACAAAGCCAGTCACAGAAACAGAACTAGAACTCAGACACTTCTCAAACACAATCCTAAAGAAATCACTACAGGATTTTATTAGCTGACCTTTGTTGAAAAGAGAGTAAAGAAAAAAAAATATAGGTATTTGTGGAGTCCATGTAGTGGGTATTGATTAATTTGGGTTTTATTGAAAGGATAAGCAAAATATAGCCATTGCTCTACTATAGTTTGAAATGTCAGTCTCATTCCAGGTGAGGGCGAGTAATGGGGCAGGAAGGTGATAGGGGAAGGGATAATGCCCTCAGACTTGGCCAAATTCTTTGGAGACTTTTGTTGTTGCCAGCAATGGCCACTGTAGCAGATGGCATTTCTTTGATTATTAATATTTATCCTTGCAGTCAGTGCTCACTTGTATGGTTTTTGAAAACTTGGTAAAGCAGATGAAATTGCCAGTTGCTTGATAATACAACTGCCAATTGTTTGAGTGGAGTAAATTGATTACAGCCAGAGGACTATTCATTTTAGCCTGGTGTGCATACAGCCTACATCGGGCCAGCACTGCATCACCAGTGGCAGCTCAGATATCACTGCGTCTCCTGAATTATATCCCTTCAGGTACTCTGTAAATATATGTGTTGGATGCTTTCATCTTTACATTATTTTAGCTAAGATGAGAGCACACAAACACTTCCATCTGACAACCTTTTCAAGTTCAACAGCATAGAAGGTTATTTTAAAAAGAAACAAGAAAGGAGTTTTTTCAAGAGCGGGCTCCAAAGGTGACTAAAAATGCCATTCCACACAGTAGCCCTTTAAGAAATGTAGTATGAAATGTGCTAATGCACTAAGCCCAGATGAGGTCTCACTATTCTTAGCTCCAGAACATTGGCTCCCTTCAGCTTCCACTGGGGCTTGGACAGTGACAGTGTCCATCTAGGTTTGCCCCCGCCTCCAAATCTGAAGTGCCCCTTTCTGCCATTCAGCTGAAGGGGACCCTATCCCCAGAGGCAGCTCGCCTTTTCCTGGTCATCCCCACAGCTCCTGCGCAGAGGGACCCCCTGCCTTGGCCACAAAGCACTGGGAAAGCAGTTAGAGAGTGCTCTACCGTGCCACAGAGATCACAGGCTGTTGTGTCTAAAATGTTCACTAGGTGGGGGCCAGGCCTCCTGTACTGGGAATCAGTGGCCAAAGTCTGAGACTAGCAAGGTGGAAGAAAAGGGAAAATGACCTTGTTTATCAAGCCTTGTTATCCTACAACAAGTGTGCCCCCACCGCCACCACTGGAAGCTTGAAAGGAACAAATTTCAGGCAAATGAATGTCAGGCCTACTTTACACTGTGGGACGTAAATATACGGAACCTTTTAAACCAGAGTTGGTGCCAACTGAAAATATAAATACTGTCAGAGAAGGTTCAATACATTTGTGGCTGCTAAGGCAATGATAGGTTATTAAGGGAAACGAGGCTGTCTAGGGACATGTTTAATCTCTGAGCTCAGAATCAGTAAGGACAACCAGATCCTCTGGCAGCCTCACTGAAACGAGTCCTGACGACATACATGGTCGCAGGACTGTGATTGTGCTTTCCAATTAAGCTAGGGGCAAAAAAGCTGTGGTATTTAGGGTTGGTTAGCTCAAACTGAAATGTTAAAATCTCTGGTTGGTTCAGAGTGAAATTCTTGCACGCATGGGATACCAATATGTCATGGAAGAAAAAGCCATAAATCCCCCCACCCTGACCTTGCCCTGCTACTCCAAACCAGATACATGACTTCCCCCTCTCTAAGCCTCTCCTTTTTCTATTTGAAAAATGAGGACATTAGACTAGATGACCTCCAAGGTACTTTATAGCTTCACTACGTTTAATTACAATGATATCACAGGGTTCCCTTGGAGGTTTGGAGGGAATCTTCTGCTTTCCTTGCTGTCCCTTGTTCAGGAACTTGGGGACTTCAAGACGCTTGGGAGATGCTCCAGACTCATCTTAGATGTTTTGCTCAAGCCTAGCTTCCACAGGAAAGGCACAAACTCTGGAATTTATATCTCATGGCCTCTTCCCCTTCTTCTAAGACCCCAACTTCCTAAAAAGGAAGTAGATACAGGGGTTCCATTTTGTTCAGTGCAGTAGGCAAGTTTGAGTTCCAAATATTAGAGGCAGCATTGTGTGGCTTTTAAAACTAGAGCTGACTTGGGTTAGAATTCTGATCCTGCCACTTTCAGCTATGTGACCCTCAGCAAGTTACCTAAGCACTCTGTGCTTTAATTTCCTCATCAGTAGACTAACAGTCATAATACTGCCTCCCTCCTATGGTGATTGTCAGAATTAAATGAAGAAATTCATGTCAGATGACCAGCATAATGCCTGGCACACAGTAAATTCTGTCACCAGTGGTCATCCTTCTCCATTCTGCACTAAGTAGATATTGACCTAAAATCAAAACCAATACATCAATATCGAGATCATAACTTTTAAGCAGAGGCAAAGTATTTGGCTTCTCAGAGCCTTCATGTCCTGGTCCCAATAATGACATGTTTAGGATTTACCAGGGACATTTTGGAAAACTGCCCATGCCAATAAGAAAATTGTATCTGGTGAGGGAAGCATTTGTGTGACCCTTCAAATCACAGGGTTTAAATGAATGCTACTTTCCCCTCCTGTGAAGCCAGCTCAGTCTATGGGGATCCTGCCAGGCAGCTGATAGAGAGGGAAGCTAGCAAAAGTGATTGCTTGATGTGACTTATCCACTCACAGTGCCACACAATATCTCACACCTTCTGTTCAAGGTGTAAAATTAAACTGAGATAAGAACAAGGCCAATAAGATTGCCCCCACTCCACCCTTCTTGGGTTCTTAATGAGTAAGCACCTTGTAAGGAAAGCAAAGAGAGTTTAAGCTGGATGTGCAAATCTGGAAATTTTGAACCCAAACCCATTTTAGAGGTAGGAAGAACTTTCATATGGAGATAAAAAAGATAAAGCTGAAATGAGGCAGAATCAAAGTTGATGAAATTGCAAGAGATGTGAATAAATAATCATTAATTTATTCCTCAAATCCTGCATTCTGCTGTGTGGATGTCTCTTTTTGGGAATTGAGAAAGAGGTGGGAACATGTGTTATGAAGAACCAACTTCTCTTACTATACATCCAGTTGGCTATTATCGAGTGTCAACTTTGACCTAGAAACTCCATACCCCATCTTACACAGAATTTCTAAAGATAATTTCTCCTTTTTGGCTTTTCTTTGTGAGAAACTCTCAGTGTTTGAGAAAAAGATCCCAGTAATTAATTGAGATACATGCATGAACATGCGTATGCTGTAAGAGTTTAATGGATCAAGTAAAGGAAGTAAAGAGATAGAGCTCAGGTCCAGTATGACAGAGGGTGGAGAGGGATGATGTCCTACACTGACTATTGGCACTACGCAGTTTGCATTCCTGTGTTAGACAACTTTGCATTACTATAAACAAATGCCTGAGACAACTTATAAAGAAGAAAGATTTATTTTGAGTCATGGTTTCAGGGGTTTCAGTACATGGTCAACTGGCTCTATTGCTCCTGGGCCTGTGCTGAGACACAACATCATGGCAGGGAAGGTGTGGTAGAGCAAAGCTGCTCACCTCATGGTGGCTGGGAACCAAAAGAAAGAAGGGGTTGGAGTCCCAATATCCCCTTCAAGGGGATGTCCCCAGTGACCTAAATTCCTTCCATGAGGCTCAACCTCCTAAATGTTCCACCATCTCCCAATAGTGTCACAGACTGGCAACCAAACCTTCACCACAAGTGCCTTGGTGGTGGGGGGCATTCAAGATCCATTAATGAAGACAGGTCTAAAATCTATTACACGATAAGGTAGTCAAGGCAGGTGTCATTACTATACCCATTCGACATGTAAAGAAATAGGCTCAGAGAGTTTAGAGTACTGTTCCCAGTAAGGGCAGGAATGGGACCCAAACCTAAATCTAATCTTGTGCTCTTTCCATTCCCTATGGCATTTCCATTTAACTAGGGAACGAATGGCTCCATCTAAACTAATTTTCCAGATAGGTGAAGCACACGTCTTTCAGCAGTGCATGTGCTATTTTTATTTTAACCATTTTTAAAGAAAAACTTTCTAAAATGTATCACACACCTCCATGCCTTATTATGCAGAAGATACAGATTACTGTGCTTTTAATCTTCTATTTTCATATCCTTCTATCACTTCCCTCACTGTGGCTGACAATGCGTGATACTTCTAGGTTACTAAGATAGTATATTCAAAATGGTGGGCTCCTAAAAGCAGATATACTAAAATGTGACAGTTGACAGTTGGGGAATGGCACACTGAATCACTAACTATAAAAGTCCAGCAGTCCAAGGCTATTTAGTATAGGGGCAAATAGATCTAAAGGGTCAAATAGCCTCACAGACAACAAACTCAGCAGTGGAATTGGAATTCCCAGTAAAGACCCAGAACCATCAATAGAAAATTGAATTGTATTCATTCTACTGCATGGGTATATCACAGGAAGAGGGGATGGGAGATGTCCATCCCAGCTGGGAGGAGTATTTTTCCACTCACACCGTTTAGAAATGCCTGTGCATAGTGATAATAGAAAAGCAGACTTTTAGAGAGTGTATTGCTGCCTTTAAATTCTCCACACACAATACATCCTTTTACTGTTTGCCCCTGGGTGGACCATTACCTTCCACCCCCACCTTGGTATGCCAGTGCTTTACTGTATTGAAAAAGACAGAGAGGGGAGTTTCCATTTTAGAAAGATTTCTATCTCACGTATATGTCTAAAGAGGTAAATCTTCACTAATCTGGAAAATGTATCCCATGTGAGATGCATGGCAAATTACTGTGTGTTTAGTGTGTCACTTCCCTTCTCTTTGTCCCACCTGTAATTTCACAGGGAAAAAAAAATTCTATGGGCAAAGCCTCTATAGATTGCCAGCCTATTGGCCTGCTGCAAGTACTTGGATCTTTTCAAATTCCAATCAGAATGGGCTTTGCTTTGCCTTTTCCATCTCTGTCTCCTCTGACCCAGCAAAGTTTCCATCTTTCATCCTGTCACTTAGCTAATGGTGTGTGTCCCTCTTGCATACACTCCATAGTCACCGGCTTCTTTCACTAGTGGAGTCGTCAGCGAGATGCTCGGCAGATGGCTCACTGGCTGCCATTCTTGTCCCCTCACTGCAGCAATCTGTTGTTCTAAAACAAAATGTTAATGAAAAATAGAAGAACGCAGTGCCAATGTCTGTCTGGTTTAAATTAATACAGAGTCATACCTTTTGAGGCAGGTTTTACTGGCACAATGTTCTCCATACATGCTACCCATATTGTATGTGGGTTTTTTTTCCTCTCTCTAATTAAAATTAAGCCCTTTCATTTATCTGAGTCTCTCTGGTACCCCCAACCTGTTCTTTTTAATAATAACAAAGGCCTAACAAACAGTTGATTTCAGTGTTCCAGGGAATAGCATCTCACCTGGTGGAACATAATTTTGAGAGATATTATATGTGATGTCTAATTATAAACATGCTTTGATTAGATGCTGTTTTCAATACTGAAATGACACGTTTACTAAATGCTTCAAGTGCAGTTCTAAGTTAGGCATGTACTTATTGAAATCTCTTTCAATCCATTTGTTTTAAAACTGCTGGCAAAATCATTGCTAATTTGCTACTTTATTTACAAGGGCCCTTCACTTTCTATGTACTCAGCACAGTATTCATTTCTGTGGCAGCACAGGCCTGCTCCTGTCTTTGGGGAAAATGTATGTGTCTGCAAGATCACCCATGCAAAACAAATTTTTAACTTCTGTTTAGGAAAGGAAGGGGCACAGTGTTGTTAACACACCCAATAGGGGAAATCGCCTCAATATATTAACTTGCAAAGACTTCTAGAGACCAAGAGAATGGCAGTTCCAATCAATTGCAGAAGACCACATCTTTCATTCTTCCTGTGACTCCTTTGTAGATGCTTTTAGCAATAGCATCAGGAATAAGAAGAGCTAACGCAGTGCGTCTTACACATTAGGCAGCCTTCTAAATGATTTTCATTTATTCTTTCAGTCATCAAAACAATCTCGGGGCCAGGGATATAGCTCAGCAGCACAGTGCCTGCCTGGCAAGAATCAGGTCCTGAGTTCAATTCCCTGTACGAAACAAACAAACAAACAAAAAATCTCATGACTTGGATCTATTTCACAGATGAAGCTGGGGCATAAAGAAGTTAACTCACTTGCCCAAGGTCACACAACTAGTAAGTTACAGAACTAGAGAGGAACACAGCCTGCCTTTAAAGCCTGCTCTTTTAGTCACCACATACCATTCTGTACTATGTTGGAAGGACACCGATTCCAATCTGTTGGGAACTAAGCTATTGCCTTCTTTCAGATCCACAGGAAGTTTTCTTTGCTCAAACTGCTGTGCAAGTTAGAAGCAGGGGTCTATATCAGTGGAGCTTGCTTAAATGCACGTGTCACTGCCTCTAAGACTAAGGTTATTTGAGCAAATCAAGCAAAGGCAGTGGACAGGAGAAAAGCCTGGGGTTGAGGGCAGGAAATAGGGTGCTAGTCATTAGGTCAACCATCTGAGGGCTGTGCACTGGTCCACCCAACAGTCCTGCAAAGAGAAGGCCAAAAAGGGTGAGGTTTGCAGAGTCCATATCAGAACCAGTCAACCAGGTAGGGTGCCTGCTGGGACACAGCAACCCAGCTCCAGTCTCAGCACTCCTCCCTACTAGCAAACAGGGCTACCACACAAACCAAACACCACTGAAGTCCAGCCTTTCTCCTGCTGCTCAGAAGCCAGCTCAATTTGAGAAAGCAAACAATAGGAGATGATTCTAATTAACTGTGTGTATCCTAGGCCTAAGGACTTACTGAGCTTTCAAGTTGTTTAAAAAAAAAACAACAAAAAAAAAAACAGTGAGAAGGCATTGACTGGAGGTGGCTGTATTTTTCTGGCCTTACTAGGAACCAAATGAAAATAGGAATTTGGAAAAGCATTTGGATGGCAGGATATGTTAAACAGAACCCTGGGCTGAAAGCCAGGTAACCTGGGTTCCAGCCCCAGCTTTGTCTGTATCGTACCATGACCTCTCTACGTCACACTTTCTCTGAAAAATGAAAAAGCCCTAGGAAGGCCTCTACAACATTAACTGTACAATTTTAGCCTCCTGAACTACTTCCTAGAGAAAGATGATTTTCCCTAGTGGAACAAGGAAACTCAGAGGATGATTTGACCAAATGAAGCAAAGATTTGATCTGTTTAGGGTGTTTCTGAGCAACCCACTCAGACTACTTGAGTCAGGAAGTAGATTTCTTTTGGGCCTGATTTCTCCCCGTTTATACCACTAGATAATTGCTCACCCCTCTGAGTCATCAAATCCTAAGCCCTTTGAATTTTGGAAATAAAAATTGCCTTAAAGCTTATCTTTTCCCACCTCCCCTCATGGTTGGGCTCCCTTTTGTCTAAACATAGCCAGCCTTAGTAGGGCACCAGTGCCAGCTTTACACATAGGCAGAAAAGGTGCTAGTTACCCAGCTAGATGTCACAGGGGCTGGGATGGGTCGTCTAACCCTGAAAACTCTCATTAGAGCTCTCCTCTTATTCTTAGTATGCACTGATGCCAGAATACCTTTAACGGAGAATCTACACTTCCCTTTCTACACAGAAAACATATAATTGCCTTAAAAGAGGTGGTACTTTCTAAATTCATATCACGATATGCATGACTCCATAGCCTATTCTATCACAATAGGAGATTTCAGTAGAGAACTCAAAGATATAAAATTATGGAAAAGAGTGAAATGTATTTTTGTGAAAGGGAGGAAATTATATAGAACCAGTAGAGAAGGAAAGGTAGAGACACTACAATGGTGAACAAATAGGTTGTGTAACAATGTGGAGTGAGACTTGGGTTGACACCTCAACCCTCCCACGCGACTAGCTGTATTATCTTGTGCAAGTCTCTTGCCATCCCTAAGTCTCAGATTCTTAAACTGTACTATGGAGATAATAATATCTATTACACAAGGCTGCTAAGAATTAAATAAGTAATCACTCAAAGACATAATTTTAGTATACTTGATTTAAGTACATTTTCAGCTCCAAATCTACAATGTTTTCATCATTTGATGGTTTCTGATGTATGTACCCTTGCTTATACCTCTACATCACTCATGGATATGACCAATGCTATGTCCAGGTTTGCAACCACCAATAATACTTTTAACTATCTTGACCACCCATGGAGCTCACTGAACAACTAATTCAAGCACCAGCCATAATATCAATTGTCAGACATCTTCAATGCCTACCTAGAACTTAATCAAGAATTTCAATCCATGAAAATTTGAGGGAAGCCCATATTTTCAAGCTTGTCCCAATTTAGCCCAGTTAATAAGAAACCAAGGTGGTTTACCTAATTAATTAGCTCCAACAAGGGGTAAATGTGAGTGATGGCTCCCCTGAAAATCTTCCCAAAGCATATTTCAAACTTACTATTGGAGAAGAAAGTTAGCAAGTGAAATATTAAGGTTTTGTTTTATTTTGTTTTGTTTTCTTTTGTTTTTTTTGAGACAAGGTCTCTCTATGTAGTTCAGGCTGTCCTTGAACTCACGTATAGCCCAGGCTGGCTTCGAACTTGCAGCAATCCTCCTGCCTCAGCCTCCCAAGTGCTAGGATTACAGGCGTGCGCCACCACCCCCGGCATGTTAAGGTTTTTGTATGAATTTTAGGTTTAGGGGAAGGTATTGAGTCCATATTTTTGTCAAAGATAATGACAGGACTGTTAGCTTTTGATCATACTGCTGGAGAGCCTTGGCTCCCTTGACTTTTGGCCAGTGCCCTTCCTTCTACACCATTATTAGCTTGGATGTTGTCAGGTTTGGCACTGCGTCTTGCTGAGTTTTGTGCCTTTGGGAGGGAGTATTAGTTTGGACTGGCTAATCAAATCCACAATATTTTATTTTCAATGATAGAAACATGAAAATTTGGAGCCCAGGGCTCTTCTTCTTCCTTTTAAAAACATGTTTGAAGCTCCTTATTTTTTTTAAATGACAGTGCTACTTCTTCCTTTTAACAATCTATTTCCATTTCCACTAGTCTACCAACTCACCTCTTTTGAGTTCACCAGTGATCTCCACCTCACCAAACCCAAAGACTGTGTTTTTATCATCTCTCCTTTTCAATCTCTTTGAGTATTTTATACACTGGTTTATCTGTCCTTGAGGTTCTCTTTAACTCATCTTCTGCTGACACTGCACATTCTTGATTCTCCTCTAATTTTCTACCCACTCCCTTTTTGCCTATGATGTCAAGCAAGTAAGTTACTTCATTTTAGGCTTGAATTTCTTCATCAGTAAAACAAGGGGTTTTAAAATAGGATAACAACTAGGGTCCCTTCCATATCAAACATTCTGTGGCTCTGAGAGTCAATGAGAAATACCTGAGATCCATTATTTGACTCCAACATATTATAATATTTTTAATGTTTTGTAGGTACTCCTGTCTAATGTCTTATTGGTTGATATAAGCTTACAAACTTTGTAAGGGTGGGCTTCTGTTGATTTGTACATAAACTGTATTTGTGTTCCTTCTTTACCTATAAGTATGCATATTTGAAATACCTATATACTACATGGTGCCTTTCTTTTTGTTTTTTTGGGGTTTTTTTATTTTATAATTAAGTTTTTTGGTACAATTTAGATACGCATAATGATCACATTTTGTAAGGAATTTGTTCCTGTACATGATATATCTTAGTTAATGGTGCCTTTCTTGAAAACAGATATAAGGCTGCTTATGGTTAACAGTTTTTTTTTTTTCTTCAAAAATGTATATGGTCAGAAACAATTCCCCTTGTTCCATTATTTTGGATATTTAGATAACAAAACTATACTCTTTTTAGCCAAGTGAAAGCATTATGACCAACCACAAGAGCCATGTTTCACCACTGTTATTCACAAAGAGCCACAAATAATATATTTGACAGCTTAGTACTAAATTCATGTGGCACACAGAAACCAGCCGCAGTGGTTTAGTGAGCTCTTCTGTGTGTCCATGTAGCACCACTTGAACATATTCAAAATGATATATATCTTCTGATATTTCAATTCTGATAATAGTTTCTACTGATAATTTTATTCTTTCACCCACACTATAGATGCTATACATGATACTTTCAAGGGTTTTTTGAAACCCCATACTTGAAAAGCCATCCCCAGAAATCCTCTAAATAAATTTTCCTTGCCCCAATTAAAAGGCAATAATGCTATTCCTGAACCTAGACGGTGTACAAGAAGTATATGTCAGTAATGAGGAGATGAGAATAAAGCCAACTTTGAGTGCACAGATTCAAAAATGCCTCTTCCTGCTAAGGAATCCAGTCAAGAGCGGAGCCAAGGGTTCTTAAGCTGCTCCCAAAACAAGTCACATAAAAACACAGCTGAGGCTTTGTTGAGGTTCTGTTGTTGTTTATTACCAAAGAATATATGAATTTGAAAGACCTTGCACACAAAGGAACTCCCTTGATCCATGGAACATAAATGTGTCAGTGTCTCAACAAAGCATGATACACGACCATTCCTTCTCTAACGGGAAGTTCAGTGATCACCCGAAGTTGTAAGAGTCAGGCTCAACAGTCAGAGTCAATGGAAACAAATCTCTGTCAAAAATTCAAGAACTATTAATTTATTCAAAATATGAGAACCACTAGCTGCTACTCTCACTCTTGCTCTCTCACTCCCCTTCTCGCTTTCATGCCACCTAAGTGCTTCACAAAATTTGGCCGATAGGCTGATTTTTATTGTATCATGTAGTTCTGTTATTGAGCGATTTCAGGGACTGGAGTACTCAAACCAATAGACTTGGGCTTTCAAGATACTAGAGAATGAATAAATATGCCACATAAGGTTCATCAATTTTTATACTTAAAGTAAATAAAATTTACTTATGACTAAAACTATACTGTGCAAAAAGTTATCTTTCATTGGACGATTCAGGAATACCCTGGAAGGAGTTCATATGATTAAGTAAAAGGCATCTTTGGAATGACAGGACCATCAACATCTGTTTTAGGTAAAACAGTTGACCCTAAGGTCTCTGGGGAAAAAATCAACCTAGATTATTATTAAAGTGAGTAAACATTATCAGAATTGTTATATACATGTTTAAAAAATCCTACCTTTGTAATTGTAAATTCAAATATTCTTGACACACTGTCTTTTATTTTCAAATCAGAAATCTTAACTGTCTGTGGTATCTCATTATAAAGCTCAGATTTTCCTTCTCTGTAAACATCTTCATGTTTTGGGCTTTAAGGATATTATTACCTGTATGGGTCAATTTTACCGTACTGCATTCTCGAAACTTCAGGCTTAAGTGGGTTCAACATAATTCCAATTTACCTCTAAAGAGCTCCAGGTGTGACGGTGCCAGTAACAGCATTTGCTGTTGTGTGTTGAGTTATATTTAGGTTTCTGGCAGAAATTAATAATTACTTATAACATTTTGTAAAAACAAGAAATTATCTCACCAGCCTTTCATCCAAAGCAGCACAATTTGTTCTATTAGTTTGGGGAATTTTTGCACTGCCTAGGGGAGAATAATGGGCAATAATAATAGCAGTAACAATAGCTACTGAACATTGACCTCTTATGTGCCAGGCATTTATTAGATGCTTTTACATGTATTATGTCATTTAAAGCCATGTAACAAACCTAGGCACAATCATTATTGTTAGCCTCATTTTATAAATCGAGTGAACCTAGAGAAGTGGGTGTTTCTATAGGATCTTTACTCAGACCAAATGACCTGTGTATAGATAGCATTGGTTATTTCCCATGAAACAGCATTAATAGTTAGCTATTTAGTAAGCATCTACCACGTGCCAGGAATTGGGCCAAGTACTTTATATAAGTTGCCTCATTTAACACTCCCATCAGCCTTATGAGGTTGTTATTTTTAAACATGTTTTATAGATGAAGGGAATAGGAGTACATAGAAGTTAAGAATTTTTTCCAGGTCATGTTACTAGTGAGGGCAGAGTTGGGATGTTAATATAGATAGGTTTGATCCTAAAGTTCGAGCTCTTTTTACTATAAAGCAAAAATCTAGAAAAGAGAAGGAAATAAATTTACTTTAATAATGAATTCCATCTTTTTGCTTGGAACTAAAGCCTTAATTATGAAAGCCAATGCCAGCAGCAAATTCCTGTTCATAGAGCTTCCATTCTATGAAACACAAAATTACAACATTCTGATCACTTTGAGCTTTCAGAGTAAAGGATGGGAACAGGGAACAAGCCATTCTCCAAAATTCTTTTCAAGACAAATTAAAAAAGATGGCCATTAAAATAAAAATTTTCCAAACTTATACACATGCAGAATGGCTTTCTTTGAGACAATGAATTAACTCTTCTATGCCATTACATCATCGCCTTAGTTCAAGATGCCAGTGCCTCTATTCCCTGTGGCCTGAAAGCTTTAAAAAAGCCTCTCCAAACAGAAACATTCCATCGGCCTTTTTCATTAGAATCCCTTGGAATGGTTGTTAAAACTGCAAATTTCCAAACCCATCTCCTGAGAGCAGGACTTGTGAATCTTCATTCTAACAAATGCCTCAGATCACTTAAATAGATAGTAAAGTTTGAGATCAATGCACACAATGATAAAACTCTTAAGCTTAGTGTTGTGAATTCAGGACACCCAGACACAAATAACCTGAATTTATTTTCACCCTATACAAGGAAGGAAAAGCTCTTTTGGGTTAACTAATATTAATAAGCTACTTAACATAAGCTTCCAAGGTACTTTAGAAGCACTTGCTGGCAAACAGAAGGTTAAGGTTAGTTCACAACTTTTACATCTATTCCTGCCAGCAGAATTTACAGTCTGCAACGCATCCATGCAAAATATCCAGCAGTCCTCTCTTAGCCTTCAAAGGTCCCTAATTAAAATCAAATGATCACCTAAGAACATTCCATAACACAGACTTTATCCTAATTAAGACTGATATTGTGTCAATCTAGCTCTGAATAATGATGTTGAAGTACATTTCCTTTGTCACAATTGATATCAAATCTAAAGGAATACTAGCCTCCATGATAAATAGTTATTAATTGAGTGTTTACCGTGTACAGGGCACAATTATGACATTAGAAGGTCTCGTGAGTTGATTTTGCCTAGTACATCCTCCTCTTCAACTTTCACAATTCATATGAACCTATGGTATTAAGGGCTCCAAGAATGCATAATTCAAAACTCACAGTTACCAAAAGCAATTGTATCACACACCCCTTCAATGAGGAAAACCTGATGTACCCTTTCAGAATGTGCTTCTCTACAACAGTACTTCTCAAAGTGTTGTCAGTAGCATCAAAATGCAAAGTCAAGAATCTCACCTCAGACATCACAATCCATCTCTGTGGGGGCTTTAGGAATCTGCATTCTTAAGTACACTGCTCTAGGCTATACAAAGGAATCAGTGGTGGCTCCAAAGGTGATTGCAAAGGGAAATCAGTACAGCTACACTGGCAAGACTGAGTTAAAATTAAATAACACACTCCAAATATGAAATCTACCAAGTGACTATATTTTGATGCTTGGTATTTCACCATCCAACCAGTCCAAAAAAAAAAAAAAAAAAACTAGGATGTTTGTACAACCAGAAATGCTTTCCCTTAAGTTATCCAGAAATGATACACAGAATAAGGTCAACTAAATGTTCCCCCAAATTCTGCTTCCATCTCAGGATATAATAGAAAACCATAGGCAGGCAGATCTCTCTCACTTGCTGAGCTGTAGGACTCTAGCAAAGCCATGTCACCTCTCTGATTCTCAGTTTCCTCATCTGTAAAATGAGAGTGGATATCCTTACCTCAGAGAGTCACCACAAGAACTGAATGAAGTAGAACACACAAATATTCTATTACAAATACGAAGTTCATAAAACGTTTCTTTCATTTTCCCTTTCTGTCCATTCCCTCCTCCCCTGGTATAGCACTGTGCTGTCAGCTTCATTAGTGCAGGAGGGGCAGGAAATGTGGTGTTGGGTTGAGAGCAGCTAGTCTCTACCAAAGGTAGTTTCCTTTAATGAGCCCTCATGTCGGCAATACAAGGCCATGTGCAAGGTACTGAAGTAGCTATTCAATTCCACTAACTAGGAGCCTGCATGCACTGGGGTCCACAGAGATGAAAAGACAAGTCCTGCCCTCAAGTTACTCATGGCAGAGTAGTGACAAAACTGAGTGTGCCAGAGGGATGCAGCCAGTGACATAGGAAAGCCAAACTAATACAAACTGCATTATGCCTCAGTTAAATCAGAGAGTCCAAGGACACCCAGTGTCATTTTATCTGCCCAGAAAATCCAAGCACTGACCTAACCCAGGGCTGCAGTTCCAGGGCTCAGTTCCAGCAGCCAGTGCAAAGCCAGTCACAGGATGCTTTGTGGTTTGTGCCTGGTGCTGTACTACCTACAGGACAAAAGCAGGAAAGCAGAGGTGACCCCTGCCCTCTGGAAGGAAAAACACTGATGAAGGCAAACCTCTAGAGCACATGAAAATAATCAAAACGTTAGCACTGAACAAACAGATAAATACCATGTTCGTTCACATCATTCTTTCTCAGGCTTCTGTTCATTTTTCTCTAAGATGAAAAAGCTTAGATGAGACAAAAATAAGTGAGCCTCAAGTCCCTAGGCACCCCTCCCTCAGCAGCTTATCAAGAGAGCTGGAGATTCTTGCTGTTGTTATTTTTTAAAACACTGATTTCATTGGATTTGCATGACAATCAGTGGTGAAACTAATTGGAATATAGCTTTCCTAACATTTCGTCTTCTTTTTAACAACTCTTTGTGCTGTCTCGGAGGGGGGGAGAGGAGTAATGCTCACATGGAACATTCTCTTGCTTTCCAGTGCTCCCATCTGGGTCTTAAGCTCCTTAAAACTCCAGGACAGACTCCAGGAAGCTGCAGTTCCCTCTCCACTAGTATCTCTTCCCATATGTAGCTGGGCTTTGGGAATTGACACGGTTGGCACCTCTCAGAGAAGGAGGATAGAGGACAGTGGCTGAGGGACAATACTAGAGGACCAGGAACAGACTTGGCCAGCAATTTCTTACATCTTCAGTTTAACCCTATGCCAAGCATCCACCATCACCATTGAGGAGAAGGCATAACATTTTTAAAGAAGGCTCTATGAATAGCACAGATGATGTCTCTAAACAGGAAAAAGAGTGGCAAGGGAAGGATTATATTAAACAAACAGTGTTATTTCCTCATTTTCTTTTAGAACTCTTTGTAGGGACAAACTATAATGAAGAGCCATAACTGAATAAATACTTAAACTATGTAAGCCATCTCAAAGCATGAGTGGGGCTTAATGTACTGATCTACCCCAGACATTTAGCCTACAATCTGCTGGACAACTATGCTTCATTCCTAACATCTAGCTTCTCAGATAGCCTTTCAGTACTAACTATGTGATGCTGCTAAAAGGCAAAAGGTGCTGACAGGACCACGTACATTTCTGTGATGCCTTTTTCTCCCTAGCAGAACAAATGGTGTTCAGATCTTGCAAAGCCAACAAAACTGCAGCGTAGGTCAGCTGCAAACTCCCCTCATCAGAGACCTCCCTGAGCCAGCAAAGTCAAGGCCATGAGCTCAGGGCCCTCAGAAGGTCACTGGAGAGGACGGTGAGTCTGCAGGATGAGTCAGGAGAATTGAGAAAGCCCAGCCAGTCCCCAGAGCCAGGCCTCCGTAAGGCAGCCAAGGAAAAAGCTCTGCAAGAACCTGGAACAGACTGATAATGGAGGAGAGGGTAGAGGAAAGAAGCAACAAAAAGACAAACTACCTGTCCTCAGCACTGGCAAAAGAAGGAAGCAGATGCGTTTTATCCTTGGTATATGCCTATCCCACTTTTAATACCCTCTCCCTCTTCAAAGCCCCCAAGATGCCCACAGCAAATGCCAGCTGACCAAGGCATTTCCTAGGTTGCCCCTGACCCCCAACAGGTTTGCCTTTCTCAGACCTTCCTCAATATCCCACTGTCTTTCAAAGCAGTGTCTCGCTTTGCATTGCTCTGCCTTGTCATTTCATAACTGATCTGAGCCAATGCACCAGTTCATGAGTTAGTGTGGTCCCCACCAGGGTCACATATTGGCAATTAAACAGCTGTCTCTTAGCAACAGTACTTTTACTCCAAAGTGAGAGGATTTCTGATGAAGAGGGGATCTCATGCAGATAGATCCTGGAGGACCACACGTCCAATTCTCTATGCAACCATACTTCCCCACTCCTTGCTAATCATAACCCAGCCTATCCACTTGGCCCAAAGCCCAAAATCAATTTAAGGCTTGCGCAGATGCCTTCTTATGTGGGCCTCGAAATACAAGAACTTCACATAAACTATTTCCAGCAGATTGCAAACTGCAAATTTGTGATATCATCACTTGGGGTAGGGTGAATAAATATAGGACTTAAGAAAACCGGCCATATTATCAAACCTTGAGGTCAAAATTTTTAAAGCAACCTACATTATGATAAAAATCACACGGTAAAAAGTTTTTGAAACCTTAAATGCTCCAAAGATACTAAATAAGAGAAGATATAACCTGGAAGGCCTGCCCATGGCATCAGCCTATGTACCTGGTGCCTGGGAGAGAGTTATGGGGAAGCCAGAAGGGCTCTTCTGGAAGGAAGCAGGTAATGATTGGCAGTGATGTCTTTCTCTAAGATAACAAGATGAAATAAGCAGTTGGCATTTAGGTTATGTAGCTTTTTAGATGCTGTAGACTATTGAGGAAACCACTTGACTTGCGATAGATCTGATTTCCTAACATCCTGTGCTGAGTCACAACTGAGTTTTCAGAAGGAAAGCATCTAGTCTAGAGTTCTGAGTTCCAGACTGTCTGGAAAGCATCTAGCAATGCTGATTCCTTATGGAAAATACTGTCATTTTAACAAGACTTTTCTGGACGAAGAATGCTGTGGCCTCAGATTGCTTATGCAAGTGGACTTGCCTGAGTACAACACTTGTCTTCGTTTGTTTTTCCTCCTCCTTCTGATTCTGCAGTTCAGTCTCCCTGTACCCCTACCATTGGGCCCCCTTTTTTCCTGGAAGCTAAGGGCTCCCCATAGCTCTACTCACTCCAGGTTGCTCATGATGCCAATACAGTCTCCAGACCTTTGTTTCTCTGCTCCCTGCTCCCTGTTGCCTGTTTCCCACAGAAATAGTGGTGACTCATGAACTATTATGCATTAAAGTGGACATGGCTGGTAATGAGTTAAATTGTTGCTTCCAATTAGAGCAGTCTAGTTGGTAAGGAATGGATTTCTGATAATAGCCTTTTAGGCTTGTTTTAGACTGGTGGAGATAGTACTTTTGGAGAGGAAATTATTGCCACACCTTTTATCATAGAGTGGAAACAGTTGCCTGCTTTTTCCTAAACATAGAACAGGAGCTACTCTGGCTGGCTTAGGGGATGGAAGCAAACAGCTTACAAAAGATGCTTAATTCACAAATAACCTGTTATGGTTGCCCAGAATCCATTCACAGGCAGATGTTCCCCTTAAAAGGCTATGGCTTTTGCCTGTTATTTTTACTTTGACTTTTGCACTTGTGCCTTTCTTTACTGAGTTTTCCCAAGGCAAAATGAAGTTGCTAAATTAGTATTGCTTGTTTCCTGGGTCATCAAAAACTTATGTTTCTTGTTAGTGTCTTGAAATGAGCTTACTCCTAACCTCCATCCCTCACACCTTTTTAAATTTCAAGAAATAGACCTCACTTTACTCAACAACTACACTACTGAAAAATGTGTATAGAGCAAGGGCAATACTGTAGGCACACCTTATTAAATGGATCTATAATGTAATGAATTCCAAGTCGTCTGATCCATTCATTCAATAAACAAGCACAAGGCCGATCTTTGGCAAAATTCATCAGTGAGGCACGCCTCTCTTCAGAATATTAAGTTTTCCTTTACCAGTTGGTAAATAACTACTAACCCTTACTCTGGCTGCTTTAGGCCCTACTCTGAGATTCCCAGACCTCCATAAGATCCAACAACAGATAGGGTAATTCCTGTCACAGCAAAGGTTTCCAGGTCCTTGTTCCAGGGTGATACCTAGAACCTATTATGATTTGTTTCCTATGACTGCTCACGTGAATATCATCCACAGTTGCATCAAGGCAACTGAGTAGCAGCTACTGGTTGTGTCCATGAGTGTGGGCCATAATCACTTTGCTTAAAGCTACTGTAGTGACACTGAGGTCTGTCTCAGTTCACTTGCCCCCAAGCATTCTCATGGAGCAGAACATCCACAACCTTCAAAGGATGGACAACTTGAGCCCTGTTTCCAAAATAGCATTTGGCAAGCAGCCTAGACTCAGATGGGGACAACAGACAAAGGCTGTGGGCCTGATGGGCCAGCCCCCTGTCACATCACTTCAGGGGTTCCTCAGTCCCCTGGGACTCACTAGTAAATCCTTTACATTTGAAAAGCAGAAATTATCTAGTCCACCTGAGTGCCCTGGGAGTGGGTCTGTATTCTTAGCCTCATGCTTCAAGTGCTGAGTTTAGAGCAAAGCCTCTGCTCAAGGTCATGTGATGAGTCAGCTACTGAGTAAAGAGTGAAAAGAAAAGGAGAACAAACAAAGCACAACAGGGTTAGCTTGAACTGCCTCAAAACTACACTGAAGGCCTAGCCAGACCATTTGTATTCTTCATCCATAGATAGCTTGAGGAATTGCCTTGGAAGGGTGTTAATGAACTTAGGTAAGGAGGAATAATGATATTGGTAGGTCTCTCCTTAATCAGCAATCCTAGAGGCCCAAACTTATGGTAGCCTTGTGATATAGGTGAATACACACTGAGTTTCTGCTTGCTGTCCTCATTTGTATCTCGAAAAAGAATTTATTCATTCTGCCTCATGTAGAATCTCACTTTTTCTCCCAGTGTGCCTTAGTTACTATTATGGCTTCTCCATGTGGCAAAAGGAAGCAGAAAGAGGCTTATATCTGAACTTGGAAGGTCTGAGTTCTACTCTACTCTTTTGGTAACATAAGGGAGGCACATTGTTTCATTTCATTTTCTTCATTTATAAAATAGGGATGACACTGCTACCTGCCTCATGGATTGGCATAGGGAGAAAATGCTATCACAGATAAAACTACTTGAGCATTTCAGTGCCATCCAAATGTGTAAGGAAATATAACTGTCTTCAGAAATGCTCTAGGGGTACATGGAAAATGATGCATATCAAGTGCCAAATATTTACCCAACACTTTTCATATCCATTTAGTTGCATTAATCCTGACAACAATCCTATGAAGTAGATATTAGTTGTTGCATATGAAATGATGAGAGACAAAAATGACAATAAAATATATCATTCTGTTTAAATTCCAATTTTATTTTTAAAATAAGTTGAATTGATCCTAAAGAAAAGCTTGCATACCAAAAAAAAAAAATCCAAAGTACAACTGATAATGACATAACAGGTCAGTTTAACATTTACTTGAATCTATAAGATAAAATTAAAAAGAAAGCATGTGATTCTTTCTATAATTTATGTCACAGAAGCGTAATGATTATCACCCCAGAAAAAACACAGGTACTTAAAAGGTAGTCAATAAATCCAAAGAACTACCTATGTTAGAACGACATAGGATGAGGAAATAGAACACATTTATATTGGGCTTAAAGTAGCAACATTATGTGGCCTGCCAGGGGAGCATACAAACTGCTTTGGAGGAGGAACTGGGTGGAAATTGAAGTGGAGATACAAGGAGGAACAAAGACAGGAGGACTGATTTGTATAAATGCGAAAATGCAAGCACACATGTATAAGAATATCCAGGATACTACAGACCTGTAGTTTCTTCCCTGGTCAGTGAAAGGCTACTGTTGTAGCTGAACCATATTCCTGAACCTCTCCCAAGAGAAGAGGTTACAGAAAGGGCAATTGTCAACATTTTACTCATATCTTAGACAAAAAGAATGGGGCTCAGAAAGTTTTCTCCCCAAGCACATGGCTGATAATGGGGGAAATTGGGATTCAATCTGAAGTATATATGACCTTCTTAGGCCTATGTTTCTTTTTCCAAAAGAATGCACCCTTTTCCAAACCGCATTGCCTCTCTCAGAAATGGCAGTAACTCCTTGGGTCTTGGAAAGACCCTACTCCTTGTCCTTTCTTATATTGGCCTTACCTAAGGGATATCTAAGTATCCCTTATCATGACCACCCCAATGGTCATACATGAATAACTTCTGCAAGTATTCCTACAAAAGCTAAATATCTCTGTTTCATTGTTCAAGGGTACACTATGTGACCAAGAAATATAACTGTTCTCCATTAACAAAGTTAATTGACTTTCCCAGGGGATTAAATTTACCCATGACCTTATCTTGTCTTCCTGGCACTGCCTCCCAAGCACAGAGATGCTTGAAGGCCAAGACCTTGTCTGAAATACTCTAGGCAATAGCCTTATAGCATCCAGCACATAATTGAATGCAGCAGACACACAAAGTATGTGATGAATGGGTAGAGACAATCCTCTCACCATATGCAATAATAAAAGTATGCCTTTAATATCTTAATGTTATTAGAATTCCTTGGGAAATTTTTCCAGAGATTATACACACAAAAAAGAAAAGAAATAGAAATGAAGCTAATGATTAGCTCCCACTAAGAAACTATTCTCTTTCTCAATCACTAACCTAGTAACACTTGTTCTAATCTCAAATCTAACACTAACGACCAGAGGAATTAGAAGAAGACATCTTCCCTTGTTAAGCTTCAGTTTCCCCATCTAAAACGTAACAGTGTGTTATATCACTGGTTTTCATCCCTGACTTTACACTGGAATCACCTGGGAAAGCTTTTTAAAATACTAATGCTAGATCCTGTCCCCGGGGTTTCTGATTTAATTGGTGTAGATGGGTAAAGTCTGTGCATCAGTGATTTTTTTTAAACTCCCTAGTGAGTCTGATATGCTACTGGGGTTGAGGACACTCAGTTAGATATCCTCAATGTCCCTTCTTACTCTGAAAATTAATATGCTGACTATAGCCAGATCTCTCGTGCTATCAAGGCTACCCTTCCTGTTCTCCATTTTCCTCTCTAATACCACACACCGCAAGATCTATCAATTAAGTTGCTCAATAGCTTAACATCATGTTTCACCCCGTTTACCTATTGACTTAAAACTCTGTTTACTCTTGGGGTTCCTAAGCAGTGCTATTTAGATCTACTTTTTAATGGTAGGCGAGTCATTTTGCCATCAAAGAAGCTCCCCTGCTACCAGGATGTATCCCCAAAGAACTAGCTGGCCTGCCCTATTTCAAGGCTGGGAAAGCCCACAAGCAAGTGTGAGCACCTGAGAAGGCTCCCACTGATCTGGAAGGAATCTATAAGCACAATGCACAACTTTCCATTTCACTGAACTCTTCCATGGCACTGAGCCTGCCCATTCCATTTGGCCCTTTGTCAAGAATGTCCTTGACACGTAAGAAATTGATTTGTCCTTCTCTTGCTTTAAATAATAAGCCAACAGTTGTGCAGAAGTTTTATAAGGTATTGATTTAACATACAAACTGCATTACGGCCCTTGAATGCTACAGCAAAAGCCAATGCCTCATCAGCTTGGAAAACCAATACAGTGACATCTTAGTGTTTTCTTAACCTGTCAAAACATTCTTGAGCTCTGGTTTTGCTGAAGAACAGACATGCCAAGGATTTAGAAATGTCAGATTAAAATATTCTGGGATATTTTCAAAAAAATGAGTCTTTTTAACCATTAGCAGGCTATCAACAATGCTTTTCAGAGCGTAGGGCTGCCAAAAGAATACTCTCTCTCAGAAGAAAAAATTACACATTATACAGGGAACAGGAAGTCCCTCAAGATCAGAAGACAGCTTTATTCTAGAAGTACTCCACCTCAAATATTTACATGGTTGTTAGATGAGAAGGGCTAGAAGTGTGACAGGATAAGAATGGAAGGGAGCCTACAGCAGGAACCTGGATGAAAAATTCCCACACTACCAAGATCCTAAAATTCAGATTTGAAAAATTAGAATCTGGCACAGCCTTTCAGTTATACAGCATGGGTGTCCTTCAAGGTTAAGAAAGGGCAGAGGTGCTTTGTTGTAGACCCTTGATCAAATTGCCAAAAGTACATGAGCTCATTCTTCCCTTCATTGCCAAATATCTTGGAAGAGTAGTCATCTATTCACCTTGTCCACTCATTTTTTAAATTTGCCTCTTATATTCACCATTCTGCTGAAATTGTTCTCATTAAGATACATGTGATGCTAATGACCATTCTTTCTTTCTGTGCTTTTATGTGACATGATCTACCTCCAGAATTTCCACCTATTTCTCTACTTTTATTTTTAGTTGGCTGCTAAAGCTAATCTTCCTTTATCCATGCCTTAAATGATGGACATTTTCCTTGCCCTTTTTCTCAAGCTTACAAATGCCTCAATGCTATGACTTACATGAATGTCATGTCTTTATCTCTTGTCCCAATAATTAATTCTTTGAAACTCTAAGCCCATATTATCAACTTCCTTTTTAACATCTTCCCCAGGATGTCCAGCAGACACTTATCCCCATTCCCAGGCTGCTTGTTCTCTTGCATTATTTTAGTTACTGCAATAAATTTCTATCTGGTCTCCCAATTTGTAGGCTATTTCTCATTTTTAATCTATCTTCCCCATTTTTCAAACTTTTCTCTTAGAAACATATATATCTGACATTCCTACTGTTTAAAAACTTTTACTGTGATTTCCTTCTACCTATGGAATAAATCTACTCTTTACCCCATGATATTCAAGATATCTGACAAGCTGGCCCTGTTTTAGCTTGCTGCTTTTACAACTGGTATATCCCCTATCGTTCATACCACTCTTCAACTCCTCGTTCCCACCAATCTTATGCTGTAGCACTCCTTATGTATGCCATACTAGCTCTTGTCTCAGTGCTTTGCTTCATACTACTTTCTATATCTGGAAGAATCCTCCCTCCTTCCTATTTACAAATCATATTTTAAAATATCACCTTTGCAGTACTACTCAGAGAGAAAGAAGGATATATTTGAGACATTTGTAGGAGATGCACCTTGAGACCATAATGCTAAGTGAAATAAATCAGACATACAAGGTTAAATACTGTGTGGTTTCTCTTATATCAGAAACTCAAACTATATATAATTTAAAGAGTAAAATAAAAGATTATAGGTAACAGGGAGATAGACTTTGTGGAGATGGGAAGGGGATCTAGAGACGGGGAAGTGGGAGGGAGAGAAGAGGAAGGGGAATCAAAAAGGATCAAGATGTGATATGTATATGTAACAATTCCTCACAATGAATGTATTTATTGTGTATCACAAACATATACTAATAAAAAAAGAATTAAGTAAAAAATCACCTTGTTAAATTAAAATGTTACTCTCTGTGAAATCCCAGGTAGTATTACTTGTGCTTTCTTATCAACTCCAAACTTTCTACAGACCATACTTCTAATATTCAACACATTGTTTTACAAGTAGGTGTGTAAGAAATTGTTTAGGGGCTGGGATTCTGCCTCAGCCTTAATGTTTAAGATCTCAGACTCTGGACTCATATGGACATAGAATTGAGTAGCAGCTTTCATACCTGCTTGATGTGTGATCTTGGGCATGTTAACTAGCACCTTCAAGCGAGTGTTTTCATCTGCAAAAATGAGGTAACAATACAGGAAGAATAAATGAGATAATATACATAAAACAGCATATGACAGATAATAAACGTTTAAGAAATGTTAGCTATGACTATTTTTTTTTCTGTGTCTGGCATATCTGATCTTGCACAGAGCAAGTGTTCAATAAATGATTGCTGGGTAGATTAATTATAACATGGAAGCTCAAAGAACACTTGTTAAATCGATAAGTTCTTCCTGTATTGGAAATTGGAATTCCTTCAATAGGCATGAAAATTGGGCTATATAATGAATTTCTTTTGGTGTAGTCAAGTCATTGCAGTAGCAATTGGGATAACCAAAGCCTTTGTAAGTGTGCTTTATCACCTGAACATGAACCTATTACATATTTCCTGAGCTTATAATATCTTTATTCCCAACGAATACACATTTTGAAGTATATATTTCAAACTTTTCCCAGATAAATCCGAAGTCTTTGCTTCTACTTTAACATTTCACAAATGGGATGATTCAATTAATGTTCTACTTATTTAATACAACAAGCAGAAACTTTTAAGATATAATGGTAATTGAGCCCAGCATACTTAAAAACAGCAGTCTCTAAGTCAAGTTCAGCAACATGTCTTGAAATTGGGACCTTAGATGTTTTAATCATTCCCAACTCCTCTGCTAATAAAAATTTAAATTAATGGCATTCGTAATTTTGCTCCTTTTCACCTTTAAATCCATCTTAATCTCTTGACCTCCATTTTAGTCATGAATTCCTGGAAGATTACCTTTCATATTCAAACCACAGTAATCTATTTAATATCCCCTGATAGGGAATATTCTTTAAAAAAGCCAAATTCTATCATGCTTTAAATAGGTTCCCTGTCCTTTGAGAAACAACAAACACTAGTCTTTCCCTTTACTTAATCCTAGAAAGGGCTTAGAGGAAAAATATATATATATATATATGTATGTATATATCTCGTATCTTAAGTCCATTGTGAGGAAGTATGGCAAGCCAACATTGAAGCATTAGAGAGTTACTGTCATCATCACCCCCACTGTCATAAAAATCAATTAAACACCCGTTCAAGAAGTTTGGAAACAAAGACAGAGGGTTCATCCAAATACAATTAGAATTATTTCAGCATATTTTTCCACTCTTATTCATTTGCCTACATTTTTCAAAGTTTGCAAACCAAGCATTCCCAGTCAAGTATAGTAAGGAGATTTTAAGAACTTCAGAAGAATTGCAATTCCAAAAATATGACTAACTTGAAGATTTCCCATGATTTCAGTTTTTCAGAGGAAGATGCTGTGAGACTACACGTACTATTTCCCAAGTCTATGGGGAATTTTATCTCTGTACATACAAACTACTCATTCCAAAATAAAGTGTTAACAATCAGCTGATGAGCTGATCTTTGGTGTCTGATAACCAACCATGAACATTACTAACTTGAACGAAGGCTGGAGCCAGCATGTTTTACTTCATTTTAAATTCTGAAAGAGAAATGGGATAAAGAGATATGGCGATTCCCTAATGATAATAACTTTAATCTCCAAGATATTAAAAATAAGAATTGAAAACCAGAGAACACTGAAAAATTCCATTGAGATCTTAAAAAGAACAATACAATATGCAAATAATCATTCTTATAGTAGTTCATCATTGATTATCCATGAGAACAGAAAAGTGCTGAAGCGTTGGGAAATGTTAAATTATATTTTTCTGTAACTTTTACCTTCCTGCTCCTCCCCCATCTCTCCTTTCCTCCTGACACACTTGAATTTTTTTTTTTGGTGGGTACCGGGGGTCAAACTCAGGACCTCGCACGCCAGCAGGCGCCCGTGCCGCTGAGCGATATCACCGGCCCCTTTTTCGTATGTGGGTTCCGGGAGTCGAACTTGGGCCCTCGCGCTTGCCAGACAGGCGCGTACACCGCTGAGCCATCTCACCAGCCCTTGAATATTTGTTTTAGATTACTTTTTGTATGTCTATGAAAATCTGATGTTGGCAACAATGAAATCTTATGTTTATGGTGTCCTTACCTTTGTTTCTGAAATTTTGCTTCCTTTATTATCTTCTGTACCTCCTGAAATATACAGATTCTTCCTCTGTAGAGCCCCATTTCTCAATTATCTAGGCTAAGTGACTTAATGCTGGTTTCATGCTATATTATACTGTTCCTGAATCATTTAATATATTTAAAGGTTGCTTTCTCAACTAGATCATGAGTTCTTTAACAGTTCATACCTAGTACTTCCTTTCTAGCTGCTGTGGTCCTTGTTATGTAGACCGTGAGCTACTCCAGGCAAGCACCATGCCTTATTTACCTTTGCCATCTTCTGTACAGTTCTCTTGTCTTAGGTTGAGTTGAATGCTTTAAGTATTGTGATGTGCAGTCATTTCTATGATGTCTTCCCTGCTCTGTCACCATCCCTTTCAGCCAGTGGGAACAGGAGTTGAGAGACATTCCGAGTTCTAATGAAGTCACTGAAACTAACTGGCCAAAGACTAATAGGTAAAGGTGTGAGGAAAGGGTTGTATTCAAAGCTGTTTGTACTTCCCCTGTTAAAATTTTGCTGACATTTTAGAGACTGGAGCCTTCCAAATTCTCCTGCTGTCCCTCAGGCACCTTTTAGGAAAAATTTGCTTCAATAACAATAACAAAGCAGCAAAAAAGGAAGAAGAGAAATTATCATAATAGCATGGACTTGCCCCAATGTTGTCAGCCTCTCAGCAGCCAACCCCTTGGACCTGCCCTATGCTTGTCAATGAGAGGATAAAAAGGATATGGAGGAGACGTTTTATGGTGCCATTTCAGCTGCTCATTTTAAATATGCCCTCTATCAAATATAGTGAGCTGGGACTTGGAGATCGGACAGCTGGGCTGCTTGAAAAGGGAAAAGACATTATAGTAAATTGTATTATTGTACATTTGCTGAGTTCCAGGGTATCTGGGAGGGCCTAAAGGTCCATGGGAGCATTTCCAAATATTGGTTTGAAACACTACTATGTTGGCAGGTAAGCTCAAGGCTAGCTAATGAGTCCAGTGATATGGAACCATGACTTTGTTGGTTGGGAATTTGGTGGTTAGGGGCTAGCATGGAGATTTTTTTAAGAGTAGATGAACTTGGCAGGCAAGCCAATAATGAATATTTTTATGGAAAAATTTAATAATGCCATTGAGTTAACTGCCTGGCCTCAGTGATGCCTTCCAATATTTAGGGTCTATTTAAAAGCAGATGTCTGATTCTGAGGTTTTATGACAATGATTCACCACATCCAAAATTGTTTACTCTCCTCATCCCTCAGCACTTAGGAAAACACATATAGCATACATCTAGTCCAAAGGCCCAAATTAAAAAAAATGGTCCTAGTAAGGCTGAGGAAAGTGGGTGGCTCCTTTGGATTGCCAGAGACCTGGGAAAATCAGTTCAGTACAGAGGTCAGTAAAGTATTTGGTTTAATTATATAACACTTGTTTACAAAATGGGGCACATGCTTTACTGAAGCCTGATTGCCACGGGTGACATACTTGCTTAATTCAAAAGGAGAAATATCTCACTGGGAGTGAAATGCTAGAAATTGTGCTCAACCCACGAGGACTCTGCTGGGTTAGTGAGAATTTGCAGTGGAAAAATCTGAGAGTTTAAAAACTCTTTGGGGATTAGAGACTAACCTCTCCTCTTTGCTGATGAGGAAACTGAGGCCCAGGGGTATACCCAAGGTTACATTGCTAGGACTCCAACTCAGGTCCTCTGGCCCCTCAGATGGATACATTTTCTATTCCACCATGTAGTACAGTATACAGTTTGTAATACATTTATAATCCTGACCTTAAAACTCTAAAAACTCCTGATATACCCACATGCAATTATTAGAAAAATAATATATTCTGTTCCTTCTATGGCCAGTGTGCCATGAATTTCATTGCATTTACCTGTCTGCACCTTTAAATCCATAAGAACTCCCCATTAAACAAAACTTTAATCCGGATGGCCTATTCCTTAACCTAGTGAGATAGCATATTATGTTAGGAAATGAAATGTATATTTTCCCTTGGCATCTACCCCCTTTCCTAAATAGAGGATCCATGTCTGTCTGAGAACTAGAGAAGGAAAATTAAGAGTAAAGGACAGAAGCCAGCTTTCAGAATGAAGTGCTGGTCTAGGAGTATATTTTATCTTTCTGTTTCCTCTATAGCACCTGGCACCATGTAGGACATATGGTCATTTCCATATCTACTCATTGGTTGATCACAGAGGCCCCCAATTATGATGCTCTACTAGACATGGAAGAGAGGGGCTGGGCTTAATGAGTCATTCACTGTAGCTTGATGGAAAGATCATGTATTTTGCACTTAACTGGACATGAGTTGCGATATTTAGGAGCCTAGCATGATGTTTAGTAAATAGTGAGTGCTCATCAAATGACATCCGACATAATGATTATTATTATGAAGCAAAACTATGCATCATAAGGAATACAGCTTCCCAAGTTTCTGGATTATTAGTCAGATGCTAAGAAGGAAGCAGAGGTGCTAAAAAAGTGGGAGTCTTTGCTAAATGTATGAATTGGGGGGTAGGGGAAAAACTAAAAGAATTCTCAGTTCCTATACTTAAGGATAACTTTTCAACATTTTCACCAGAAGTGTGAAAGACCTTGCTCCTGTGGAGTAGTCCCACGTGGTTTTCATTGCCCCACTGGACATCTGGTGACATCTCCAAGTAGGGGAGGCCAGTGCCCTTATGTTGAACACTAGCTACTGGGGGAAGGAAGTTTATTGTGATGCTCCATAATTTCCTGAATAGTGCCTCACGTTCTACAGTTTTTCTAATTCACCCCTAAAGGGGAAATCAAAACTAACACATCTTATGTCCTATGCCCTCAGGACCCTGGCCTTAGATAATACAAACAATAATTTGTTCTGAAGCATTAATGATCACTAATACCTCATTTATCCCAGGGAATCCAGATGCAGTGTTTTCAGTTTAATGAACACTCTGTGCCAACCTAAAGCAATTTGCTAGAAATTTCTGGAACCTGAGTAGGCTGGCATGGGAGCTATTCATGGCCACATAGAAACATTTTAGTAGTCCTCAAACTGTACCATGTGGGCAGCTCTGCTACAGATCATTCTAGCAAGTTAACTGAGTATAAGTTATAAAAATAACAAAAATATGAGAAAATTGCCTACTCAACCTATGTGTAGGGCCTCCCAGCTGTCACTTTAATTATGTAGACATTTTCAACACCTACTCTGAACCTGGCACTGTGCTGGCTGCTGTGGATACAAAGATGGCTATGACACATCCTGGAGCTTCTACTTCCATGATCCAACTGGACTCAAAACATAGAACTACTTATTTGATTGACAAAGGAAATAAAACAGGAGAAAAAAGCTGACAGCTGTTTGCTTATAGCCACTTACAATCAGAGACTTCTCCCCCTTTTTTTAAATACTTCTTTTTGTTTCAGACACAAAGAGGATAAAGATCTGCATGTGAAAGCACCCAATCTGAGAGGTAAAAGCTAAAGAGCAAGTGATCAGAGAAGTGAATTCTAAGGAAAGCAAATTGCTTGTGGTTTTCCAAACAATCAACACTGTCTGCTCCCAGGCAATAGCCTTTGAAGAGGAATCCACTAATTAAACCTGTTTTGACCATTACTATTCTAAACATTTGGCCCACACTGGCAATACCTGGAAAATAAAGGAGGCAGTAAATCCCAGGTAGCTTAACTGAAATATTTTCTCCTGCTGGTAAGAACCATACATCTGATTTCAATGGAATTGTAAAATATTCAAGCCAGAGAAAACCTTAGAGATCATTTGATCCTCATTTTTCAGATGAAGAAACAAGCTTAAAGAGCTCAAATGATTTACCTTTGCCCACACATACAGAAAACGGCAGAGCTGGGCCCAGAATCCAGAGCTCTTAAATGCTACTTTTTTTTTTTTTTTTTTTTTTTTTTTTTGAGACAGGGTCTTGCTACGTAGTTCAGGCTGGCCTTGAACTCCTAATGTAGCCCAGGCTGGCCTCGAACTTACAGTGATCCTCCTGCCTCAGCCTCCCGAGTGCTGGGATTACAGGTGCGCACCACCACGCCCAGCCTAAATGCTACTTATTGATTCCCCTAGTCGGTCAACTGAATTTCTTTGAGCACCTACTCCCTGCAGGCACTGTACTCAATTCCAGTAGTAGGGGGTACACAAGTGGTCTCAATGCCTCTCTTTATAAAGCTGGGGGAGACAGACATTAAACAAATAACAAATCGATTATTTATAAGTATGATCCACACACGAAAGATAAGTGATGACAGAAATGTGACCTTGTTGAGAGACTAAGGAAAGTTATGGTTGAGGCTAAGAAACAAAAGATAAGAATGAGTACCCTAGCTTGGTCCACACTGTCCATATCCTTGGTGGTGAAGGTCTAAGAGAAAACATTCTAATCCTTGGCGGTGAAGGTCTGAGAGGGAGAGAACATCCTAAATAACATATGGAAAGGTGCAGCCAGTCCAAAACTATCCCAGATCTTCTATGCAGCTCTTCTCAGAATCCAGATGTCCTGCTCTTTTTATATAGCAGAAAGATATTCAGTACATTTTATTTTTTTCAAAAGCATGGTGCGTACTAGAGAGAAAGACATCATAGTCATCAGGACCTATTATAATATTTATTGAATCACTTTTCCAATGAGTTATTTTTACTTACCAGTGTCATACACCAAAGTGAGTAATCAGTGTTTGAAGCTTCTGAAAAGTTACATCTTCATCCTTTTACCTGATATCTGAAAATAAAATAAACCTATATACAAATCAGTTGATTTTAATTGATACTCACTGCAAGTAAATCCATGGTTTAAGGCAGAAATAAAGAAGGATAGAATTTTCACATATTTATGCAGAAGAGAATATGCATAACCTTGTGTCAGCAGGCAGCAACCACATCTTAACCCCTTCCAGCTCTCACTAGAAATGCTCTGACCACAAGAGCAAGCAAAGCTATGGGACAGGTGCCAGCTTCAAGGGAGATTTGGAATCCTGCATCCTACATGCAAAAGGATAATTCTGAAGCCCTCAGAAGTCCTCAGCTTTTACCGTGTTGTCCTAAATATATCTACAATGCAGCTCCCTACTTTCATCTCAGGTTAAGATTAACTATTCATAAAAAAAGTAAAAAGTTGGTTGCAGGAGGTAGAGAAAGAGGGAGAGTGATTGTTTAATGGTACGTCTCAGTTTTAAAGGTTAAAAGAATTATGTAGCTGGATGGTGGTAAAGGTTGCACATTATGAATGTGTTTAATACCATGGTACTGCACACTTAAAAATGGTTAAGATGGCTGGATGTAGTAGCACACGTCTGTCTGTAATTCCAGCACTCTGGGAGACTGAAGCAGGAGGATCACAAGTTGAAGCCCAGCGTGGGCAACTTAGTGATTTAGCAAGACCCTGTCTCAAAATAAGAATAAGAATAAGAATAAAAATAAAAAAAGGGTTGGAGATGTAGCTCAGTGTGAAGGCCCTTGGTTCAATCCCCAGAACCGCAAAAACAAAAGTTAAAATGATAAATTTTAAATTATATGAATCTTACCGAGATAAAACATTCAAAATTGATTGTTAATATTAAACTGTAATCTTCAACATGCAGTGTAACAATAAAAGCAGCTCCGTTAGATGCACTATTTGTTTTGTGTGGAGTATATCATTTAATTTTCACAACGGGATCTATCCCCACAAGAAGATAAGCTCCCTGAAGGAAGGATTTGTGTCTGCTTTGCCCACTGTCATATCCTCCACATAGAGAACAGTGATTGGCAGAGCAAGCCCATGTTCAGTGGATTTGGAACCAACCAAAGCAGTCTTTTAGAGTCTGCTTAGCTGCTGGGCAAAATGCCTCCAAGGTCTCTATCTTTAGGCCCCATCTATTTAGGTCCTTATTATCTCTTACGGGGAAGCCACAGTATGCTTCTAACTGCTCCTGTTCACTGCCATTCTGAGGCTCCCACACAAAACAAATAGTGCATCTAACGGAGCTGCTTTTATTGTTACACTGCATGTTGAAGATTACAGTTTAATATTAACAATCAATTTTGAATGTTTTATCTTGGTAAGATTCATATAATTTAAAATTTATCATTTTAACTTTTGTTTTTGCGGTTCTGGGGATTGAACCTAGGGCCTTCACACTGAGCTACATCTCCAACCCTTTTTTCATTTTTATTCTTATTCTTATTCTTATTTTGAGACAGGGTCCTGCTAAATCACTAAGTTGCCCACGCTGGGCTTCAACTTGTGGTCCTCCTGCTTCAGTCTCCCAGAGTGCTGGAATTACAGACAGACGTGTGCTACCACATCCAGCCATCTTAACCATTTTTAAGTGTGCAGTACCATGGTATTAAACACATTCATAATGAGGTTCTGAGGTTCACTGCCATTTTGTAACTCTTCCTGATATAACACTCAAGCCTAGGGGCACTCTTTACTGCTAGCCTCCCAAATGTCATAGACTCTGCTTAGATATCACAGTGGCATTTTCAGTAATTCCAGGTTCACATGGTAGCTTTAACATTGTTATATGTGTGATACTGATTACCTCTCTGAGTCCCAATTTTCTTATCTGTGAAATGGGAAATCACTTAAGAAATTGCTTGTCTTCCGTGAGCCTCCTGTTTCTTGTTTATCTCCCAGGTCTCTCCTAGCTCTCAAGCCTTCATGACTAACGCAGTGATATCCTACATCTCAGCTGTCCCATTCTTAATAATTTACCTCCCCTTGCAGAAGTCCTACAAACAGCTCTGATAACTTAAGAATTTGCTACCTTGAGACCATAATTTTAAGTGAATAAATCAGACACACATGTTTAAATTGCATTGTTTCTCTTGTGTGAGAAACTAAAAGGGTAAATAAAGAGCAAAATGAAGGACAGATAATGGGAAGTAGGAAGAACTTGCTCAAATGGGAAGGGGAACAAAGGAGGGGGTAGGTGAAGGGAAGGAAGGAAACAGGAATCAAAAAAGAATAGAAGATAAAAATGGAAACCAAGCTTTTGTAAATAGGGAGGAAGGGTTGAAGGGAAGGGAGGGGAATGAGAAAAAAAAGAATTAAGATATATATTGTACAGGTACAAATTCCCTATGATGAATGTGTTCATTATGTATGGCAAATATATGCCAATAAAAATTAATTTTAAAAAGAAAAAAAAATAATTTTCTAGGCTTTCAGCTACTAGGGAATCTGCATACATTTACCACATATGTAGAATTTAATTATTTCTCACCTCTTCTGAAGAGCCATTCCTACTATTTCTGCCTTTATCCCTACTTAAATCCTTTTATGCTTAAGATCTAGAAATAAAAGAAGACCAGTATGTCTTCTGCCGGAGAATTTGATGATCAGAGGTTAAAGCCATGAATAGTAAATATTTGAGATGTATTAGCTATATAAAGCTGTAAGCTTGTTGATAGGCCTTGGAAGGACTCCTATGAATAATTCTTACATATTTACCTTTTTTTTCCTGTGTTTTTTTTTTCCTTTCTGAGAGGAAATACTACACGAAAATGAGGAAAATAACAATCCCTGTTTTATAGCCAAAATTATTCTTTTTTTTTTTTTTTTGTGGGTACCGGGGGGACGACCTCAGGACCTCGCGCGCCAGCAGGCGCCCGTGCCGCTGAGCGATATCACCGGCCCCTTTTTCGTATGTGGGTTCCGGGAGTCGAACTCGGGCCTTCGCGCTTGCAAGGCAGGCGCTTAAGCCGCTGAGCCGTCTCACCGGCCCCAAAATTATTCTACTCATCTATTTTTCTTTCTTCCATTTTCATAAGTAACACCTTTGGGGTATTAGAAAAATAATGTTATCTTTGTAGATGAGAACGATATTGCTGTCCCAGGCTTGCCTGGAGCTATTCACTTCTGTGGTTCCTCCTTCAATGAGCTATCACTCTCACATGCTGGATGCGGTGATCTGCCCAGTAGTAGAAATCTAACTGGCCCCCTTACAAATTGGCCTGTGATTTGGGCCTCTGCAGGGCAGAGAATTTCCAGCCACTTCCCTCGTTATCTCTGTGTCCATCATTGCTCACACACAGAGTTGTCACCATGACAAACACCCTCCTGGTCCTTATGTCATTCCCCAAGGCTTCTACCTTGAGAGGATTTGTACTTTCTCCCCTGGAATCCAATTCACAAACGTTTCTGACTCTGGAATACTGATGATATTATAAGTAGAGTGGCAAAATGATATGTGGCGATGATAAGTATCCACGGGATAGGCAGTTCAGGGTGAGCTTCTTAGAGGAAATTATATTCCAAGCAGGCAGCAAGCAGTGAGTGCCATCCTCACTTTCTGAAATTGATTGGGTGACAATCCAATTACAACATGTACCTGTTCATTTCATACATTGTGAACACATACTGAGATCCAGAAACTCTTCATTTCAGAGTAGAATATCCCCCCTCAGCAACTGGCCCACTCTTCATGGGAGCTTAGCACATAAATAAGGCAATAGCACCTATTAAAATAGTAACTGTTCATTAAAAGCTAAGGTGACTATTGGTAAATGTGTATGTCATAGCAACAGTATACCAGGGAAAAAGGCAAGAGGGTCCAAATGGCAAAATCTCTTCTAAAGACACATAATTAGATTGTAAGCTCAAATAGCAAATACTCTAAGATAATTGGTCCTTTATCTTCTCCTTATAAAAATGAAGGTTTATTTGCCCTATAAATAGTCCAATAAATTTAAATTGGCACCCTGTGGTGTGTGCTGAATACCTAATCAGAAATAAGAAGCAATAAAAAAGAAAAATCTTAAATTTGGAACAGTATAGGAAAATAATATAGGAACATAACACAGTTGCCAATAATACCTCCTCATCATGTAGTAGATCCCAGAGCAGCCATTTCTCCCGATAGCTTAAGATTACTGAATGGATTCACGGTACTTCAAAGGCAGAGGCTGTGTGGCTTTGGAGCACTCCCAGAGGAAGGAAGGAGCAGGGCAGGGCAGGGCCAGAAAGAAAGTGACTCTCCACCAAGGAGAAATTCACGAAACTTTGAAATCAAATGCAGTACTCATAAAAACGAAACGCTTTCTGGCACCCAAAATGTCTTTTGAAGTATATTTCCCGTAATCCTTCCAAAGCTACTCACATGAAGCTCTTCAGAGAAAAGACACAACAAAAACCCCATAATACATAAGCATACAGCAATCTAACCTCCAGAAAAGAAAGTCAGTGCTGACTGATGAACACGAAACACAGTAAAGAATAAAAATCCAATTTCCTCCTGCTTTCTAAGTTTGATGACCAGACACACAAATACTTATTTAATGAGTGACAGCACATTGATAACACTTTTCTATATTAACTGGATAGATGAAGGAGAAGGGAAGTTGTGTTATCATTCAATTATTTTACACCAAATATATTTACCTACTCTAGTCAGAGATTATTAATCATGTACACAAAAATTTGACTTAGAAATCCCAGAAGGCTTTATAGAAATTCATGGAGTACAATGATTCAGGTGGTCAATTAAATAAGGAAAAGGAGGAACACAGGGTGAGTCTTTTTTTATCTTAAAGAGGAAAAAACAAAAACAATGATAGAGAATTTCAAAACAAGATAATAGGAGATTAATAATGGTTAATAAATTGCATATTGTTACCTTCAAAGTAGTTGCTCAGATTACAAGATATAGGCATGAAAATTTGATCAAACAATATAAGCACAAACCATTCTTTTCAATGAACTAATAGAAATTAGTAGTATAATTATCTTAGCTATCTCGTGTATATATATATTTTTTCTTTTCCCTTCCTTCTTTTCTCCTTTCCCCCATCCCAGTTGTTCTTTCCTTTTGAGCAGTTTCTTCCCCTTTCACAATACCTATTGTACATTTTGGATCTTATTTACCCTTTCAGTTTCTTACACTAGGGAGACAATATGATGTTTACACATGTGAGTCTGATTTATTTCACTTGTGAGTATGGTCTCAAGTTGCATCCATTTACTTATAAAAGCCTCGAGTTTGTCCTTCTTTGTAGCTGAGTAGTACTCCACTGTATAAAAATACCACATCTTTTTTATCCATTCCTTAGTTGATGGCCATTTGGGTTGTTTCCAAGATTTAGCTATTACACATTGTGCTGCTATAAACATGGGTGCACATATATCACTGTGGTACGATGTTTTAAATTCTTCTGGGAAAATACCCAGAAGGGGAATAGCTGGGTCGAATGGGACCTCTAATCCTAGTTTTTTGAGGAATCTCCACACTGATTTCCACAGTGGTTGTACCAGTCTACACTCCCATCAACAGTGGAGAAGGGTTCCTTTTTCCCCACAGCCCCTCCAGCATTTGTTATTGGTTGAGTTTTTGATGATAGCCATTCTTTCTGGGGTGAAATGGAATCTCAGTGTTGTTTTAATTTGCATCTCTCGAATGACCAATGATGTTGAATATTTTTTCATGTATTTATTTGCCATTTGTTTTTCTTTACATGAGAAGTGCATATTCATCTCAGTTGCCCATTTTGGACAGGGACTTTGAATTTGAGAGGTCTGATTTTTTTCAGTTATTTATATGTTCTAGATAGAAGTCCTTTGTCTAAGGGACAGTCGGCTAAAAGTTTTTTCCCACTCTGTGGGTTTTCTTTTCACCCTGTTGGTGATTTCTTTTGTTGTGCAAAACTGTTTACTAAGATGAGATCCCCGTGGCCGGTGAGATGGCTCAGCGGCTTAAGCGCCTGCCCGGCAAGCGCGAGGGCCCAAGTTCGACTCCCGGAACCCACATACGAAAAAGGGGCCGGTGATATCGCTCAGCGGCACGGGCGCCTGCTGGCACACAAGGTCCTGAGGTCGACCCCCCAGTACCCACACAAAAAAAAAAAAAAGATGAGATCCCAGTTGTTGATTCTTTGAAGTACTTCCCATGCAGTTTGGGTTTTGCTCATGAAGTCGATGCCTACCCCTATGTCTTCAAGATTTCTACCTACTTTCTCTGCCAGTAGATTTAGTGTTTCTGTTTTAATATTTAGATCCTTGATCCATTTTGACTTTAGTTTAGTACATGTTGATAGGCATGGGTCTAGTTTTAGTCTTTGGCATGTAGAAAGCCAGTTTTTCCTGCACCATTTATTAAAGAGGTTATCTTTCTTCCAGTGACCATGTTTGGCACCTTTGTCAAAGATAAGGTGGCTGAGTGTGTTTGGAGTTGTGTTGACATCTTCTAATATGTCCCACTGATCTTCAGGTCTTTTCCTTTGCCAATACCAGGCTGATTTCATCACAGTAGGTTTGTAGTGTAATTTCAAGTCAGGAATTGTGATGCCTCCTGATGCCTCCTGGTTGCCCAGGATCGCCTTTGCTGTTCTAGGTCTCTTCTGTCTCCAAATGAATTTTAGGAATGTTTTCTCTAGATCTGTGAGATATGCTAATGGTATTTTGATCAGGATTGCATTTAATCTGTATAACAATTTTAGGAGTATGGCCATTTTCACTACGTTGGTTCTTCCTATCCATGAGCAAGGGATATTTTTCCATTTTCTGATGTCCTCTTCGATCTTCTTTTTCAGAGTACTGTAACTTTCAATGTATACATCTTTTACTTCCTTCATTAGATTGATTCCTAATTATTTCTTTTTTTTTTTGATGCTATTGTTAAGGGTGTTGTTTCCCTAATATCTCTCCAAGTGAGTTTGTTGTTTGTGTACAGGAATGCTATTGATTTTTTTTGTGGAGGACCACCTGGAGGACTCTCCTTGAAAGAAGAACAATTATCTCTGTTTTGGCTAAACCTGGCCCTATTTCCATGTACTGATATGTACAGAGCTGGCTAGGACTTTTCCTTATCTCTTCAATTGGTTTTAAGCAATGTAAGTCAGTCAGTCCAGCCAAGGTGCTGATGTGTACACTTTGAAGCAAGGTGACAGGTCAGTGTTTCCCTGCCCGTAGCTCCCAAAAAACATGTGCAAGCTGGGCAGGAAGGAGAGCCATGCTCCACACTGTAGGCTGGGATCAAGCCTTGAGATAAGAGGCTATGACTTCCCAAGGCATAAAGATTACACATCAGAGCTGAAGCACCAACCCCAAACCATTAGATACTACCTCAAATTGTGTTATGCAGATTACTCTTTCTGCATATCCTTCTCTCTGCATATTGCAGAGGTGATTTCAGGCCACCTACCTAGCCCAGTTCATGGTACTCAAGTACTTCCCGCCACTCTCACAGTCACTCATCCTGAGCCACTCCCCTCATCGAGAATTAACAAAACCTGGGTTTGGCCTTGGCTCGAGGCCTTTGTTCTGGTTAACCATCACCTTAGCTGGACTTAGGACCCTTTAGCTCCCCACAACTACAAATGTGCCTTAGTGTCTTTATTCCTGCCATGGGTTGCCATGGAAGTGGTGGATTGGAATTAACCAATAACTGTTCCATGGGAACAGTTAACTAGGATTAACTAGGATTCCAATAACTGTTCCATGGGATTACAAATACAAACTTCCCAGAATTTTCTAGTGTTGACTTTGTATCCAGCTACGCTACTGAATTTGCTTATTAAATCTAGAAGTCTTTTGGTGGAGTTTTTGGGGTCTTCTATATAGAGTATCATACCATCTGTGAATAATGCTAATTTAACTTCTTCCTTTCCTGTACTTATTCCTTTTATTTCTCTCTCTTGTCTAACTGCTCTGGCTAATGTTTCCAGAACTATATTGAATAGCAGTGGTGATAGTGGACATCCTTGTCTTTTTCCTAATTTTAAAGTGAAAGCTTTCATTTTTTGTCCATTTAGTATGATGTTGGCTGTTGGTTTGTCAAAGAATATTTCCCCTAAAGCATCTTAGAGGTTCTTAGTGAAGGTGAAACTATCTAGAGGTCACCTCCCTCCCTCCAAACAGAAGTTCATGGAAGTTAACCAGAATAAATTAAATGTATCTGCTTCTTGACAGGCATTTCTTTAACTTTTCTAGGGGCCTCTCTAACTTTTCCCAGCCTCAAAGGACCAAAAGCATCTTTCATAGCTAAAACAGTACATGGTTTTTTTGTTTCCTCTGTGTCTATCCCTGGCACTCACCAAAGGCCTCTGTACTTCGTGTATCCTCAAATGCCATTGCTGCCTGTCTGACACTCCTGTTCAGTATCATCCATATCCCTCTGGAGCAGAGACTCCTTCTTAGAGACAGATAATCGCCAGTGTGGGAAGGAGCATTGGCCATAGCAGAAGTCTCGGGGTAGAAGATGACAAAACATAATCATAGAGTCACTGGGTCTGTAGCATCATTTTGCAGAGCCTAAGCCCCATAAAGATCAGTCTTTAACCAACTTCATTAGGGACTCCATTTAAAAGGCAAAGAGGCAATGAGACCCCAGTTGTGCACGGAAACAAAAATCACAAGCAATAAAATAAAATTAAATACTCATAATTGACTAATTGCTGGTACAGTTGGCTGTTTTTCCCCCCAGGGAAGGCATGGTCTATATGATTTCTGGAGCATTTAACCAAGTACAGCTATAATTATTATTATTCTTATAATATTAACCAAGTACAGCTATAATTATTATTATTCCTATAATAATAGGGTTCCAATAGATCTTCATATTTTACATGTTTTATATTCATTATGGTTAATCTCAAAACAACTCTTTGGGTATATAAATACTGTCCTTGCCAGTATGCTGGAGAAGAGCTAGAGCTCAGAAAAAAGGTAAAATGAAGGTCACAGGTTGAGTCAGCAGTAACTTAGGCAGTAGAACTGGAGAATTTTGCTTCTCAGTACCAATTTATGTCATCAGCTCTTACACGCTTACTGTATGTACTAAATTATACTGAGCCTGTCAGAGAAACTAACAGAACACACAGTTCCTGGCTTTCCAAAACTGTCTTGGCCATTGATAGAAGTTTCCATTCACACATATAAGGCAAGCAGACCACAACTGGGTCCAGGCATGCTATGATTAAGTGCCAGAATGGTGGCTTGAGGCCAAGTGCTTCTGGCTTCAGGAAAAGAATAGGTCTCCTAGGAGCTGAAGCAGCCACTAAAAGCTTCATGGAAGAAGTAGCTTCAGCCAGGTTTTGAAAGGTGGACAAGAATCAGAATGCCAGAAATTTGGGAAATGGCATTTCACGATGGTCACACAGCATGAGCAAATGCTCAGCAACTAGAATGGGTAGGATGGCACAGAAATATCAACTAGGCTGGAATAGAAAGTCGCTATTGAAGAACTGTAGGAGATAATTTGAGATAGGTCATAGGTTCTAATGGTGGAAAGTCATGGCATAGAAAATAAATACCAACTATTTATTGACACCTAGTATGTATAGCTCTGTCATTCTTGTTTTTTTGTTTTTTTTTTTGGTTTTTTTTTTTTTTTTTTGTGAATTTTAAGCTGAAAGTTTTGGATTATATCTGACTAGCAATATGAATCATAGACCCAGTCACTGGGTCCCAGTACCTAAAATGAGGCAGAATTGCTGAATTGCCTTACTTGTATGTCCTTGAACAACCTCTGAGAACTTATTTGAGTGTTTTTTTAAGACTGAGTACACTGCTTCTCTCAGACAATACCATTCTTATCTGAAAAAATAAAGCCTTTAATTTTGCATGCAATGCACAAGAGAATTACTGAGGCCTAATTCCTCTTCATCTTAGAGCAAATGGACAACCCTTACGTGGTTAGATGTATTCATCAGTAACACATAAAAGTTACAAGTTCATACATGACTGAGCAGAAAAGCTCTAGAGGGGGTTACTTATTTTGTTTGCAGATGAAACTACATTCTGCAAGTTTCATGTGTTTACTTAATGCTAGCTATTTCTAGCTATTTTTAGTCTGATGCTTCTCCATGAGGAAAGTTAGGCACTTTAGGACACAGTCTTACTTTCAAGCCACTGAAGAAGCATGTACAGTGTCCACGGCACAGAACTCAGCTGTTCTACATTGCTGTGAGAGGTTAAAGTAGAAATACATTTGAATGATGTTCTGCACCAGTGGTTTCTCTTCTCATCTCACAAATGGATTGAGTTCTAAAATATGTATAATCTGGCTTGCATGCAGGTAACTTGAACAGCAGAGCTGCTTGTTAAAGTGTGTAGGACGTAGGTTGGAACTGAAGAGTTGCACAACACTGAACTTAACCCCACTGCATGCTAATGTTTCTGTGAGAAGGTGCATTCACCTTCCCAATTTGAAAGTTCAGTAATACAAGGTCCTTGATCACTCCCATCTGAGTCAGTGGGAGTAGAAACTCCTCCAGCTCGCATCCTCATATGACAATTCAGTATGACTACTGCGGGTCGGAGTGAGTTCAGATGGAGCTCAGAGTGTCTAGGGAGGAGGGATGGATTAGGAGAATAAGAAAAGGAATAAATTGGACCTCTGCAGGTGGCAATAAATAGTGAACACACCAATGTTGTAGACCAAACCAGTGCTTGGCTTGGGCCAGGGCACAGAGCTGGAATGGTATAAGGTGGTAAAGAAATGTATTTTATTTCATGGCCCATACAACACATGCAAATATTTGATAACCAAAATGTCGGTTTCTTAAAACAATATTTACCCTTACTCCGTGGATGCACTTTGGCATTTTTCTGTTCTATTTATTTTTAAATGCTAAGTCATGATTCACTATAATGATTTCATAAGCCACCAATGGGTTGTATCCTGCAATCTGCAAAACACTACTATAGGAAAAAGAAGGAGGATCAGTTTTCTTTCATCCTTTCCTGCCTCCCTTATTTATCATATACTCTCATCTGGAACAAATCAGAAATGAGATTGAGAAAACAGAGACTAAGAGTAGAGAAGGTGGGTTCCAGGTCACACACAGTGAAAAATGTGGAGAGGAAAGGTGAGCTCATGCCATCCCTGTGAGTTCCCTAGTAAAAGGTCATGTGAAATGGCACTCGGGCACAGAACACTCTATCTCCAGCATCTGGCACAGTATATGGTATTGTTCAAGGGACACTGAATTTGAAAATCTGTCGAATTGACACACATAAGTCATAGGCTGCTTGCGCAAACATATCCAATCAAAACCCACAGAAGATCAGAACCTACCCTTGCAAATCTCAGTACTGACAAGGTTTGTTGTTAGCAGTTTTACCTCCCTCTGTCTCTCCCCAAGTAACATCCATCCTATATTGAGCTGTCCCCAACTGTAAAGATATTCTGCTGGGGGACAACTGAAAGACTCAGATCTTTCTTGACTCTGGCTAAAAATGGAGATGATTGAAAGCAGAAAATCTTTCTAGGGGCCCTCATGCAATACCATAAGGCCAGTAACTGCCTGATTAATTGGCAGTTGCCATTAATCATTAGAGAATGTTTCTTTCTCAAAAAAAAAAAAAAAAACCTATGGAATTTGCTGGGACAGTGTTTAGAACACAGGGAGCACCAAATAAAGACTGGTCGAATTAGAATCTGAAGCATCTGAGTCGATGTGGGAGACAACTTTAGTAGGACATTCTAGGCTAGCACTGTCTGTGATGATGGAAATGCTGCATGTTGCATTATCCAGTATGACACCTACCAGCCACATATAGCTATGGAGCATTTGAAATGTACCTGGCTAGTGTATCTGAGAAATGGAAGTTTAAATTTATTTTACTTGAATTAATTTAATTTTAAATAGCCACATGTGGCTGGTGGCTACCAGATTGGACAAAACATATCCAGACAGTCACTAGATATAAGAAACACATTTTAGCATGTGACTCTCACTGCTGCCTTAAAAAAGGAGTATCTTTTACTAAATTACATCCAAGACCTGAAATGTCTCTCTTCCAAGGATGTCCTTCCTCTGTAGGACAAAGGAGTATAGATTAGGGGAAGCCAGTTAAGAGGGCTTTGTTCTCAGATGCAAAGTAGGATACCCGTTCCCAATCAAAGCAGCTTTCAAATAGAAAGCAGCAGGACCCTGAAATGTCTTACAAGAGCCAGTGAGGTTTGCCTGAATATAGGCCCTATGGTGACAGACAAATACCTCTGCCTGAACTTCCATAGCACAAAGTTCTACACAGACTTAGACCATCCTCCCAAGCCAAGATCAGGGAATTGCTTTCAAAAATCTGACCTGTTGGCTCCAAGGTAAAAGAAATGCCTTTCATTCAAACTTGCTGGGTTGCAGATGTAGCTTAGTAGTAAAGCACTTGCCTGGTAAGTGTGAAGTCCTGCCAGTACTGATATCTAGATAGATAGATTATATAGACTTTTAATGCAGCAATAAGGTAAACAGTTCTGTATATCCACCAATCTTGGGTCTTGTGAAGATGGTGTTTCATTGAGTTGCTCTCCATTGGGGTTGCATTTGGGAATCTTATAAAGTTGCTTACTACTTCTTTAGAGTCTCCCAGCATGGATGAAAATTGAGAACCACAGATCCTAGGAGCTGATCAGACAACAATTACTCAATCTGTAAAATGGGTAAACCATTGCTTCCTGAAAACAAAGATCAGTGAATCAGCTTTTGATCTTAGGTAATGACACACTGTGTCAGGTAGCAGATAGAGAGGAGTTTCACTTATTCTTCACTAAAGAGTACTTTTCTGTCTCATTATCCTCTCCTCTCAGCATCCTCTTCTTTTCTCACCTCCTCCTCTGAAAACTCAATGATAAAGATACATAGTGAGTGATGATAAGAGAGAGAAGAAAATCATTCCAGTTATTTTTTCTGAGATTCAGGCCTGTGAGCATATCTAAAAAACCAAAGTCATCATATCGTCATTAATCATTCATATTGTCTAAACTACAAATATATTAAAGATACATTTGGAGCAAGCTAAAGAACTCTAACCAAAAAGTATATATTACCTAATTATTCGGGAAAGTATAGGGGTAAAGGAAGAAGTAGTTTGCCAAGCAATTCTGTCCTTGACCCTGCCCTCTTTAGCATTTTTGTCAATAATTTAGATAATACTACCCAAACGCAGCTGATCAAATTTGTGTAACTGGGAGAAATCACTAATAAACTTGTTAACCGAATGAAAATTTAAAATGAACCCAAAAGCCTGATCAAAACTATGAGAATATTTTAAAAGAGTAAAAGTCTTTATTTAGAGAAAGAATTCAAAAAGAATGGGAAAGGAAAGTATATATTCCTTACCGATGATAGACCTGAACATTTTATTATCTGTATACGTTTTTAATTATGAGACATTTCAAGCCTACAGAAAATAATATGAGATGACTATTAATTAGCTTTTAAAATAATTTTTTATTTGGGGGCCTAGCTCACCCTCTCCCCACAGCATGGGCTACAAAATGAAAGAAAATGATTTCCAGATACCGTATGGCATGATATCAAACTTGAAACTCTCATCTGTCCATGACAAATCTTAGGCCTGATTCAACGGCATTTATAAGAGCATCACCCTCCTGCACAGCTTTAGAAATTGTTTCATTGTGACTGGATTACTGGATCAATTAGTTTTTCAGTTAAGAGTCCTGCTAAATCTCATGTAAAATGAGTTGCCAATCAAGACAGGCCCCTGACTGTTAGATGACTGATGAAGATATATGGGTGACGGAGACTGAGAAGAATGACAATCCTTTTGAATTTTTTATTGTGTGGATGGTAATTACTGAGAGCCAAGTACCGATACTACTCAGTCACTGACACCTGGATAGCAATTTTTTTCATTTTTCATAGGGAATGTTCATCTATTACTTCCATTATTTCTCTGCATATTCCTGTGAGGTGGGCAGGGCAGTTGTTACTATGCTGGTTACAAATGACAGACAGGAAGTCCAACGAGGTGACTGGCTGACAACATCACACAATAAGAGCTCAACATTTATTTAATGAATGAATAAGAAAACAATTTAAAACCCACCTCTGACTTCTGGGCTCCAATGCTTAACCATTTTATATTGATATAAAACGATCTCAAATCAACCCCCTTATCCTGACCCCTTCTAGCACCTCTCCTGCCATTTCTGACACTGTTACGGAAGGGTAGTTTACACTTACAGATTTAAAATAAAATTTCCAAAATATATGTATTTGTATGTAATGCCTGCATTTGTAAGCAGTTACATTCAAGTAGAATCAAATGTTAACAATGTTTTCTTTTCCAGCCTTTAGATACATGACATGTAATTGCAAAAATAACTAGTTAGACTGTCAAAAGACAGTGTACTCTTGGAGCAGAACAAACTGTTCCAGAGAATTAGCCCCAAGATGGTAATTAAACCATGGAATCATCAGCTGGAGAATGGAACTGACACCATACTCTGACTCTGGAACCTAGAAGTACCCACTGTGGTTACTAGGACCCAAAACCAAAGGGAAGTCAGGGTGAGTAGGGGCTGATCTGTAGGAACCCAGCGAAGGTATGAGCTGACTACTCCTTCACGCACACCCTACCACATCCACCCGCTGATTAATTCCCCTTCATCTACCTCCCCAAGTTAAACACAAGTGGCCAATTACAGGGCAGGGCCAGGAAAGTGCAGTAGCTGGGTTTTGAAGAGTCCAAAATATCAATCCTTCCAAACTTTCCACCATTAAAATGACTCATTTTGAGATCTTCTAGGTATGTATGCATTTTTATTGGGTTAAGGCTTTGTCTTATTCAAGAAGGAAATCATAAGGTAAACCTGTGGTTCTCAATGTAAGGGAGGAGTGATGTTGTCCTCTAAGGACAATTAATGAAGTTTTGAGGAATTTTGATAGTTGATGAGATTTTTGAGGCATCTGTGGCTGTCACAACTGGAAGAGGGGATGGTACTCCTAGAATCTAATAGGTAGAGTCCAGAAATGCTTCTAAATATCTTGCAGTGCACAGGACAACTCTCACAATAATTATCCAGTTCGTAATGTCAATAGTGTTGAGGCCGAGAAAGCCTGAGCTGCCTCATTTGTAAAGTTTCATTTATTAGTCCATTAACAACTCATATACAGGATAGATCCTTGTAGAGATAGGGGTTGGGATGGATATATTTTGATTGATCAGTTGGAGCAAAAAAGAGGAAGAGTAATCTGATAGAAGTAGCAATAGATTAGGAAAAATTTAGAAACAGGTGAGCAGTTAAGAGACTATTCTCATATCCTAAGATAGAAGGAATGAGAACCTAAATTGAAGATGAACAGAAGATATATAATCTATATGCTTTAAACCATAGTGGATCAAGCATTTCAAAAGAATGGTATAAATTTGGGAAGTCTAATTTTTTTGAGTTCTTTATATATATTAGATATTAGTCCTTCATCTAATGAGTAACTGGCAGAATTTTTGTGGGTTGCCTCTTCACTCTGTTCGTGGTTTCCTTTGCTGTATAGAAGCTTTTTAATTAGATGTGATCCAATTTGTTGATTCTTGTTATTATTTCTTGTGCAACAGGGTTCCTGTTCAGAAAGCCTTTGCTTATGTCTATGTCTTCAAGTATTTTATTCATTTTGTCTTTCAGCAGATTAAGTGTTTCTGTTTTAATATTTAGATCTTTGATCCATTTTGAATTTACTGTATGGTGAGAGATGTGGATCTAAATTCAATCTTTAGCATGTGAATAGCCAATTTTGCCACCACCATTTGTTAAAGAGGCTATCTCTTCTCCCATAAAAGTATTTGCCCCCTTTGTCAAAGATAAGGCAGTTGAGTGTGTCTAGAGTTATTTCTGCATCCTGTCTCCCATTCTCTTGATCCACAAGTCTGTTTTTTGTTTTTGTTTTTTTTTTTGCTTTATTTTTGCCAATACCATGTTGTCTTTATCACTGTAGCTTTGTAGTATAACTTGAAGTCCAGAATTGTGATATCTCCTACCTTTCCCATGTTTTCCAGAATTGCTTTTGCTGTTCTAGGTCTCTTCTGGTTCCATATGAATTTTAGGATTGTTTTCTCTAGTTCTGTGAACAATGCTACTGGTATGTTGATTGGGACTGTGTTAAATATATACAACAGTTTTGAGAGTAGGGCCATTTTGACTATATTGGTTCTGCCTACTCAGGAGCAGAGACTGTCTTTGTATTTTCTGTTGTCCTCTTCAATCTCCTTTTTCAGAGTACTGTAGTTTTCATTGTAGAGGTCTTTCACTTCCTTTGTTAGCTTGACCCCTAAGTATTCAATTTTACTGGATGCTATTATGAATGGTGGGCATCTGAAATAAATAGACACCTCTCAGATGAAGCAATACAAATGGCCAATAAATACATGAAAAAATGTCCAACATCATTGGCCACTCAAGAAATGCAAATTAAAACAACACTGAGATTCCACCTCACCAGAAAGAATGGCTATATTCAAGAAATCAAATAATAACAAATGCTGGAGAGGCCGCGGAAAAAAGGAACACTTCATTGTTGATGGGAGTGTACACTGGTACAACCACCATGGAAATCAGTATGGAGATTCTTCAAAAAACTAAAAATAAAAATTCCATTTGACCCAGCTCTTCCCCCACTAGATATCTTGTCAGAAGAGTTAAAGACATAATATTACAGTGATACATGCACACCCATGTTTATAGCAGCACAATTGGTAATAGCTAAATCTTGGAAACAGCCTAAATGTCCATCAACAGATGACTGGATTAATTAAATATGGTATTTATACATAGTAGAGTACTACCCTGCCATAAAAAAGTATAAACTTGAGTCATTTGTAGAAAAAAATAGATGCACTTTGAGCCCATAATGTCAAATGGAGTAAATCAAAGAGACAAACTTAAATATCTCATGGTTTCTGTTACGTGAGAATCCCAATGTATAAATAATGTGCAAAATAAAGAACAGAGAGTAGGGGCCGGTGAGATGGCTCAGCGGCTTAAGTGCCTGCCTGGCAAGCGCGAGGGCCCGAGTTCGACTCCCAGAACCCACATACGAAAAAGGGGCCGGTGATATCGCTCAGTGGCACGGGAGCCTGCTGGTGCACGAGGTCCTGAGGTCGACCCCCCGGTACCCACAAAAACAAAAAAAAAAAAAAAAAAAAAAGTACAGAGAGTAGAATATAGCAAGATGGAACTTTGGCACATATATGAGAAGTGCTCTAGGAGGTGCAGGGAGGGGGAGGAAGTGGGAGAGGATTAAAAAAGAAATTGAGAAATGTCATGTACCTGTACCAACTCCCCATGATGAATGTAATCATAATGTACTACAATCATGCACCAATAAAATAATAATAATAAATACAAGAGTATGTTAGTTAGCTTTCCCATCACTGGGACACATATCTGACATCCACAACTTAAATGAGGAGAAGTTTCATTTGGCCCACTTTTTAAGAGGACTCGGTCCATGGTTAGCTGGCTCCAAGGCGAGAGCGTCATGGTGGAAGGGCGTGGTGGAGCAAAGCTGCTTACTTCATGTCAGCTGGGAAGCGGAGCAGGGGAAGTACACCAGAGAGGAAAGGGGATAGGGACTATGCATAGTATCCAAGGCCATGCCTCCGTGACCCAACCAGACACCCCCAAAGGTGTACTTTACTAATCTGCTAAGCATTTCTTAATTCATTCAAGTTGTAATATCAGGATTAGTAGTCACAAGGAATGAGAGAGAGAGTGAAGGTAAAAATGATCCTTAAGACTCTAGCTTGGATGACAAGAAGAGCAATGCACTAGAAGAACAGGAACAAAGGACAGACCCAAAGTAGAGGAAGGAAGTGGAGAAATAATATGCTGAGTCTGTGGTGTCCTGAAGGCTTCTAAGTGAGGCTATTCCATAAGTAGTTAGAAATGTGGATCTAACTGGTCAAGAGTGTGGCTGAAGCTACAAGTGTCTAGCTGGAATTCATCCAAATGGAAAGAGTGAGCTAAGCTGCTCCTGCGTGGCCTGTAGCAGGACCTATCTGTATAAACAATATACACCAGTTTAAGAAAAGATATGAAGAAAAAAATTAAAAACATTTAGTATAAGAAAAGGTTCAGGGGGGCCGGTGAGATTGCTCAGCGGCTTAAGCACCTGCCCGGCAAGCGTGAGGGCCCGAGTTCGACTCCCGGAACCCACATACGAAAAAGGGGCCGGTGATATCGCTCAGAGCCACGGGTGCCTGCTGGCGCGCGAGGTCCTGAGGTCGACCCCCCGGTACCCACAAAAAAAAAAAAAAGAAAAGGTTCAGGGACAAAATCTGAAAATGCCTTCATTGAAAGGTGAGACTAAGAATAAACTGATAGAGAGCAGCAAACAAAGTGAAGTCCACAGAATTTAGTGCTCTGGAAATAAGAAAGGGGAGTTGCCAAGAAGAATTGGCCAATAATATCAAATACTGCTTAGCAGTCAAGTCCAATGGTGTCTGTGAATAGAGTTGGATTTGGCAGTGAGGAGGACATCATCAAACTTGAGAGAGCAGTTTCAGTAGAGAGATGGGAGTGGACACGAGGCTGCAGAAGTTGAGGACTGCAGGGTTGTCATCATCCCATCACTAGAGGGGATGGTAGCGAAGTTAGAATAATATTTTCTGGAGGTAGCAGGGACTTTGGTGGAAATCGAGTTATTTAGCAGATGTTTAGCCTGACAGGAAAAAGGCAGCACAAGAGAATACAGACACAAATTTGAATAGCTAATAGCTATTATGTATCTCCTGAGTACATCCATTGCATTATTGAGCTTCCTGTAAAACTAAGTTGAGGACATGTGTAATTGGAATTAGATGTATCATAGGGTACCCAAGAAGCCCAGTGGGTAAAGTTGAACTCAATTTAAGGAAGAGCTCCCTAGTCATCAGAGCTGCCCCACAAGGGAAGTAATGAGATCCCTTGATACTGGGAGGATTCAAGGAGAGGCAATACGACCTCAGGGGAAGTGACTCCTGTATTGAAAAGGAGGTTAGACTAAATCATTAATTTCTGTCTTTTGGGCTTCTCAAAGTAATAGTATTTTAAGGCAAAAAGGTGGATAGAGTGTAAATTGATCCAGATTAATATACCAATAATTAGTGTATTTCTTTATTAATATAACTTAGTATATTAGTTTTCTATTTATTGCTGCAAAAAATTACCACAAGATTAGTGACTTAAAACAATACATGCTTTTATCTTCCAGTTTTGTAAGTCAGAAGTCTGGTATGGGTCTGATTAGGGTGTCAGCATGACCATATTCCTATGTGGAGTCTATATGGGAGAACCTGTTTGCTTGCCTTTCCAACTTCTAGAGACCCTCATATTCCTTGGCCCATGGCCCCCTTCCAACTTCAAAATTACCCAACAGCCAGTGAAATCTTTCCTGTATCTTGTAACTCTGATACTGTCTCTTTCTTTGTCTCTGCAACATTTAAAGAGCCTTGTGATTACATTAGGCCACAGTGCTAATATAAGATAATCTACTTTAGGGTCTGCCAATTAGCAACCTTATTTCCATCTGCAGCCTTAACTCCCCTTTACCTTACAACCTAATTGACAGATTTGGAACATTAACACATGGATCTTTTTGGGGGACATGATTTTGCCTACTCAATAGGAGATATAGGTATGCATATATATATCAATATAATCTCCTCTGTTGGAGACATTGTTATGATTTATTATCAACTTCATCATAATTCCAAAAGAAAAAAGACTCTACACGCAACAGCAGAAAGTAGAAATGACGTAGAAAAAAAGACAGTCCTTCTTAAGAAAGCACAGTTGTTGACCTTACCTTAACCTAAACTCTCTCTCTTTCTCTCTCTCTCTCTCTCTCTTTCTCATTTATTTCACTAAATTGGAAATCCACCATGGACCAAAACCACAGCTTTAGAAATCACTAGACTATATGATATCTTAAGGCCCCTCTCAGGGCAAAGCTTGTTTGATCCACTGTACTCTGGTATTATGTACAGAAACTTCTTTTGATATATCACTATCAACTTCTTCATGACTATATTTTTCTACTTCCTGCTTGCTTCAAATGTGATAATTAAGTCAGCAAGAGACTTCAGTTTCCTTTATTCCCCTTCATTCAAAAGGGTATGAAAGGTGTTCTGTAAATGATATGAAATATTGTTATTCTGATTGTGGGATAATCAAGTTGTTTGACATTTTTGCTGTGAGGCCTTTTGGAATATGGGTGGCATAATTAGCTGCCACACTGTACGCTAACAATACCTGTCCCAACTCTACAGACTTGGGGACTATAAATAAAAGCGTGACAGCTGGCTCCAGCCTTGCCTGTCACTCATTATTGAAGGGAACACAGTTGGGGAGCTACACTAGAGTCCCCAGGAATCCAGGATGTAGTCAGAACCGACATCTTCAACAAGAGAATTTTGGTATTTTGCTAGTGTGAGGAGAAGACGACAAGCACTATTTGGAAACAGACAACCAAGCTATTTTACACTGAGGAGGTACAGAGGTGAGAACAACATTTTACTAGCACAAAAGCATTGTATAGGGAGAGAAAGACAGGATGATAGCACTTTCTGGAGCCAAGTTAGCGAGGTTTCTTTCTTAACTGATTATTACTCAGAAATGAGAGTAGGAAAGAGCACTGAAGGAAGGATAGAGGAGCCAAAAGCAAAGAAAAGCTGTGTGGCCTGGGGATTCACTGTAAGATTTAGGGCAGTGGTTACTGTGGTGGGGATAATGTGATAGAGCTAACAGAGGGCCAAGGTACTAAGAAAAAAAAAGGAAAAAAGCTGGTCACATGAAACCAACATTCTTTATATTTTACTTATTTATTTCACTTATTGTTTTTTCCCCTCACTGGTATATAAGTTCTAAGAGAACAGGATGTTTCTTCACTTCTGTATCTTCCAATGTCTATATCAGTGCCTACTATACAGTAGGTGTTGAGTAAATATTTGTTGAATGAAAAAATAGCTAGCATTAATTATCTGTTATATTCCTGGCACTGTTACAGATGTTCACCATGAATGAATTCATTTTATCTTTCACAGCAATGCCGAGAAAGTCACTATGACTGCCCCAATATTATAGAAGCACAAAGAGAGTAAGTAACTTGCCTAACAAGAGATGGATGCATGATGTAACCTATACAACCTAACACCAGAATCTGCCTGGATAATAACAATCCTATACTGAAGCTCAGACAGGTTAAGAAACATGAGCAAAGTCACACAACTAATGGTGGGAACCAAAGCCTGCCTGTCTCAGAAGCCATTGCCCTTCCCTCTACACTTCATGACTTCATAAGATTGCCAAGACAAATATTTCTTCCATCAGCATTTTAAAAAGGACAGATTTCTCAGACAAAATCATTAGGTGTGGTTCAGTAAAGATTCAGACATCCCTCCAAACAATCATGAACCACAAAGATCACCAGTCTTCCACTAGCTGTCATGGTCAGTTTGGGGACTGGGTGGAACTGGGGAAAGCAGCTGGAAGATAAACCATGGGATAGCCCCGGTGGCTTTATCCGTGCTCCCTTGGCTGAGGGTTAGGCCTTGGAGATAAGTCGCTTTCATGCCAGGCACATTCTGACTCATGCTACTCTAGCTAGCTCTGGAGCAGGGATGGTGAGGAGATGCTGATAAAGCATTTCCAAGAGACTGGTTCATAATTCATTGTGCGACCTTGTACAAGACACTTCCTTTCTTGTGTCACAGTTCCTTCATGACAGGGAGGCATAAGACCAGAAGAGCTCCACTTTATCTCTTTTACATATTGAACTTTTTCACATAAAATTTCATTTGGAGAAAGGATTCCTCCACTAGTTAATATGCTTGAAAAAAAAAACAATGATTAAAAATATTAAGTTTCTTCTAGCACATTCTAAGGGTCTAAAGACATAGAGACTGTCCTGTGTGTCAGTTCAGTGTTCCATTTGGCCCTACTTCATGCAGCCAAAAATGGGCCCAAGAATCTGCTGTGAGAGACCATGCCCAGGTCCCGTGTCCCAGTGTCTTTCAGAGGATTTTAACCCTATCCTCCTATGGCATCTATCTTTTCCATTGAGCTACTCCTCACTGAGTCTTCTATTTATGTTGCCTGTATTTGTTGGCAGGGATAACCCCCAAAAAGTCAGTATTTGCAGGACAACTGTACTTCCATTTTATAAAAAAGGGAGTAGACTGTTTACCAATTTTCTCTTAACATTCTTCTTGTTGATGTCCACTGCTGTATATCTACCTTTTGGACTATGGTAGCATACTATTCCCTGATGATTGCTGCTGATCTACAAAGACCCTTGCCAGAGTCACAACCAATGCTCTGTGCTTCATTTGAAATTCTTTTATTTTCAGTAGGTTCCCTCACACCTGCTCCCCACACATTTTATAAGGTCTTCCTTTATTATGTTTGGCTCATTTTCTACACAGGCCTTAAAATGTCACTGGGTGCGCCTTCCTGGAGATAATTCGTAAAGTTTTACTGAAGTCTGGAATTCACATATACAATATAATTCCCTTGTTATAAAGCTTTTAAAGAGCAAAATAACAATCTATGGTTAGGTGCATGTGCTTGTGCATTTTTAAAAGTACAAGATAATGTAAATATAAAATTTAAGATAGGGATTGGGGGGATCAAGACAGGGACATGAAATAGAGGAAGAACACACAGGTGAAAAAATTACTGGTAACTAAAACTTCTTGGGTTGAGTAATAAGTTCATGGGTGTTCATCATGGCCTACATAAATAGATAAATAAAAGCAATAAATGAAGTATGACAGGTCCATGTATGAACTACTAATGAATCCAAACTCTTGCATTCAAAAACAATGGTTAGAAGAGTAATATGAGTCTGTTCTTCTACTAAGCAAAATCTCACCACCATAACATGCTTACTTTTGTTATCTACTTCCTTCCAATATGTAAGGGGCTTTTTGAAATTTGAAGTGAATCATAGTTATAGGTTTCCCATGTTATTAGTTTATTTTCTCCTCAATCATCACCCATAATCTGATAAGGTTTAGGTTCTTCTTGTTGAAAATACATTGTATTTCCCCACAAGTCTATTTTTGTATAGAGTTTATGGATTTTCATCTCTCTCTTGCTAGTTGGTATGGACTTGAGTATTACCAGCTATCCTCTAAATCATTTGGTTGGAAGGGTCATGATTGCCTGTTTCAGCGTTCCAGCCTCATGACCATTAGTGTCTTAGTTACTTTCTCATCATTTAAACACAGTACCCAAAACCCACAAGTTAAAGGAGGAAAGGTTTATTTTGGCTCAGTTTGTAGTAGTCTCAGTCCATTGTTGGCTGGCTCCAAGGCAGGATGGCATGGCAGAGGGGCATCATAGAGGAGAAACAGCTCATGGCATGGCAGGCATGAAGCGGAAAGAGGGATCAAGGTAGGAGGGAGGGAGATAGACCCTTCCAGGCCAAACCCCAGTAACCCATCTCATCTCACCAGGTTTTACTGCCCAACATCACATTTAGCTATAAACTCATCAGTGGACTAATCCACTAATGAGTATCATGCCCCCATGATCCAATCACCTCCTCAAAGCTCCACCTATGATTACATGAGGCTTTGGGGGAACATCTAGGCATTAACTTAACATTTAGTAAGGACAAGCTTTTTTTGTAGGGTTACCAAATAAAACCAAAATGCTCTATTGAATTTGATTTTTAGAGAAATACCAAAAAATCTTAACTTGCATATGAATTTGAGGACATTCTTATACTAAAAAAATTGTTATCTGAAATTCAAATTTAATTGGTTATCTTCCATCATTATTTGCTAAATCTGGAAATTTTACACTATGTGGGCCAACAATTACTCTTTAATGACATTGTTGGATTTGGGTTCCAAGCAGTAATTAGAGTCAGGCAGACTCAGGATCAAATCCTGAATCCTCTGATTAACAGTGACAACATTTTTTGGCCTCAGAATTGTAACCTATTAGTTGTGGGAGCAACATTTCATAAGGTTTGTGGGAATATTAAATGTGATAATAGTTGCATAACACTTAACACAGTGTCTGGCTGAGTACTATTATCAATATTATTGTTATTATTTATTATTAGTGTCAATGGCTGTTATTATTGTCAGCTGCCATTATTATAGTTGTTATCATTGTTACTGTCAATTTTATACAGAACATTATATGTATTGGCCAAGATTTGACCTAGTGATGTGAAAGTCTCCATTTATGGGATTAATTTGAGAATGGGATTTTTCTTTCTTTTAATATCTCCTTTGGTGATGACCAAGGCATCCTTTCTGCTTCTGAGTGCACCTTTTGATTCATTCTCTAGTTGGCTTTTCCTTCTAAAATAAGGACATTTTATGTGCATGTGTTTTGAAATCACTAAGAATTCCTCAAGTTGAAGGCTATTGTCTCCTACTTGGAGATGGTCAAGTGACTGATAATCTTTGAAATGCTACCCTCAAGGCAATGACTAATGAGTTTGGCTGATAAAAGAACAGCCCTAGTCAACATATATTTAAATAGACACATGGAAAGCAAGATACCATAGACAGAACTCTCCATTTTTTAGAACAGGGTTAAGAAATGAATCAAAGTTGGTTTTCCACTTGCTTTCATCTTAACGTTCAATGCCCACCTTCTTGTTGGTGTCTAATGCCTTTATTGTTTCTCCTTTCAGAGAGGACTCCAAAGCCTATAATTTTATTTTCCCACCTACTCATTCTCATCAAAATTTATCCTTCTGCTTCCCCACCCATCCTGGCATCTAATCGGACATGTTAATTCATTTTACCATTATAAGGGCTAAAAAAGATTCTATTTAATCCCCCTCCCCAGCCATAAACTTTTTCTCAGCCCTCTACAGCTGAAGAAGTAAGCCTAAAAGTGGCATTTAGGGTTTCTTAGCAGATAAAGGAGACCATGCAAGACCCCTTAAATCACACCCTATTATCCCTGTTATGTCTGCTTCGCATGAATGAAAGGGAGCAGCGGTGCAGATAATTTAAAGATCATTTCCACTTGGTTTGGGATTGCACCAAATGGGGTCGTTGTAGTTGATTTGCTTTGCTAATTATGTTCTACTGAAGCTAATATTGAAATTGGTTCACATATTTTAATCTCATCTGGGCCAGAAGAAGGCAGAGGTAGCAGCATGGCCCACTTTGAAATGAAGGAAAACTGACAACTATGAGGGGAACCCAAAAGTTCCACATGTGCACCAATGAGTCTGTAAGATAAACCCAAAAAGGATCAAGATAGAATGTTGCCAATCAGGCAAAGCAGGCAGCCACCTACCTTGTGTAACTCAATGGGCACTGAAGACCAGTCACGCCTACCGCTTGCCCAAAATCTTAAATCCTCCAAATTAGTAACCTATGCAAAGCCGATAACATAATTGTGATTGAAGCATTATGTAACCTAGGAAGAGTAACGCAGTGGACACATTTCACAGTGTACACATTAGCATTCGTCTGACTAAATTTTCAGTCATCATTGTCACTTAGGAGAAAAGGCACTGAGAGGAGTGGAAAGACAGTTGTACTTTGTTGGGGACATGGCTACATTAAGAGTCTTCTGTGCTACTCCAGAAGGAGGACAAGAACTCCTAGTGCCTCAGAGGTGAGCTTGCAAGGTTACTGAAAGGGTAAAACAACCTTAATCTCTTTCTTTCCCACATTTTCTTAGTTTCTTTCTCAAGGTACACATAGACAATGTGTAACTATTTCAAATACATCCTTCCCTTTCTTACTTATCTCCTGCTGAGCAACTAGGCTTTCAAGGGCTCCTAGAGATTTTCTGAGGTCTTGGTTTTCTTTTGAGGCATGTAATTCAAAGCCTAACTGTACACTGAATTTCCAACCCTACAAGCTGCAACAAGGGACAATGGGCCTATTGAAATTGCTTTCTCTTTTTCTCATTGCAGTCTGCTCCCAGTTCTCAAGAGGGGTTTATGCGATCTTTGGATTCTATGACCAGATGTCGATGAACACCCTGACCTCCTTCTGTGGGGCCCTGCACACTTCCTTTGTCACGCCCAGCTTCCCCACTGATGCAGATGTGCAGTTTGTCATCCAGATGCGCCCAGCCTTGAAGGGCACTATTCTGAGTCTTCTCGGTCACTACAAGTGGGAGAAGTTTGTGTACCTGTACGACACGGAACGAGGTAAGAAGATGTATCTGCTCTCCTCTTTAGATAGTCATGTAATAGTGGTATTCAATCTTCCTCAACTCATGTGCCCTTTTCTTCCAACAAATAAAATCTAATACTCTTCCTAAATTGTATTTAATATTAGATATAAATCAAGGATTAAGATAAAAAAAGTAATGGTAATTTTAGAATCTAATTTTACAAGCTATATATGAAAAGCTATTTGGGATAAATTCCTGGATGAGACATTGTTGTGAAAATGTCTAAAATGCACAGAGTAAAAAAGCTCGGTTTGAAGTAGAGAGATGCCTAAACTGGAATATTTCAGAAAATTAATTCAGTCAGAGACCTTAATTATCTTCCCTTCATAGATGAGATAACTGAAGCCCAAAGAGGAAGTGTACTTTTTCACACAGAAGTTAAACCACAGATGTGGAACTGGTGGCAACGTCTCCTGCCTCCAGGGCTTGTTCCACCAGGTTGCATTTGGTCCTCGGCTTACAGGGCCTCCACAATTCCTTGGCAGAAATCATGAGTGGAGACTGACTCAACTGGCCTTTGGGCATGGATGGTTTTTCTAACAGCGATATAATATATTGAGGGCAGTGTCTATTGAAATGGTCTCAGAAATTAAGTCTGATCTAAAACAGTATACAGCAGGGTGTACTAATTAACTAGCTAATGTACTTAAATCTTAATTCACCTTACTAGACTCCAAAACCCAGTTACATTTGAGGGGATCCTCAGTAAAATCAAGGGATAGGAAAGATATTCCTTTATCAGTCATTTGACTTTAACTCTGCTTATAGACTAAGGATGACTCTTTCTGACTCAGGGTTTTCAGAATCAGGGGAAGAAGGAACAAATGAAATGTCTGTCTTCCTGAGGGATTCTTGGGGAGGGTCCTTCTACGTAATTTAACTTGAAAGCCCCATTTTCGCTTTCGGCAACCCAGAGTACTATTTATGTTACTGTCATTTTGCTGTATCATCAGATCCTATCAGGAACTATTTAAGCCGGTATTTGCTGATGGTTCTTACCTCCAAAATACTATCAATTTTCATGAACCTGGGCTAGGAGATCAGCGCTATAGTACAAGCTCTACCATTAGCTAGCTCTCTGACCTGGACCACCTTACTAGATCTCTCTTGCTCTGTCTCCTCACCTACAGTGTGTCCCTTCTTAATGTAATATTATCTGATTCTGTGATTTTTTAGATATTATGTCAGACACAGGACACTTTGTATCTTGCTGCTAAACTTACATATTATCAGTTAATTAGTCAACCAATTCTATAAGCCAATCCTCTGCTAGATGTGTATACGTATAATATGGTTCCAAAAGAAGTAGATTGAAAAGGATATTCATGACACTATTATTGAACAACACAGAAAAATATCAAATTGAATGCTACACTGTAGATTCCGATTGCTTTAAGAATTATGAAGAGATAGCACTTCAGGAAAATAGTTTTCAGAGAAAGCTTGCCAGAGGAGCTAGCCCTAAGGGATAGGTAAGTTGCAGATTGCAAGAGAGAGGAGGGAGGTGGAGTTGGAGAAGAGGAAAAGAGCAGGAACAAAGGGCAGAGTCAGGAAGAAGCTTTGCATGTTCAAGCAGCGACTTGTTTGACTAGGATACCAAAATAGTCTGGAAAATCTAATTCTTAATTTGCTAAATTTTAATGCATTTCATTTTGTTCAAACACTGAGAATGAATTAGCCTATTTCCATATACTGTATATAACGGAATCCAGTGCATAGCAATCTAGACTTCAGAACTGAAGTTTGACAATCAGCAGCTTCTCACTTAAAACTTTTTAAAAGCTAAGTATAGTATCAATTCTACTGATACTGTGTTTTAGTTACTTTTCTCATTGCTGATACAAAATACTGGACACCAAAAGTTAAAGGGGAAAAGGTTTATTTGGCTCACAGTTTGTAGAGGTTTCAGTCTATAATCAGCTGGCTCCAAGGAAAGGTGGTGTGGCAGACAGGCCTTGCAGAGGAGAAACATTCACGGTGGGCAGAAGGTAGCAAAGCAACAAGGAATTTTAGCAGCTTTTTTCTGCCCCTTTTATACTCAATCTTGGCTACCGGGATTAGGGTGGTGCCAAACCAATCAGTGGAATTATTTAGTGATCATACACCCTTAATCCCAGCACCATTAATCCCAGCATTGTACCATGAATCACTCTCACACTGTAGATCTAGCTATCTCTGAAAAACCCCCACCTATGACCACATGAGGCTTTGGGGGTACATCTAGACACAAGCCATTACATACTGTACCTCCCATTTATTTAAATGAGGAAGATTCAATGTATTCTCATCTCTTGTGACCCATCTCTGTTCGTTAGCTCTCTATCAGAGAAAAGGAAGCCAATGTCATCTACGCCTATTTCTTATCCATGCATCTTTTTCTCAAATCGTGTCACTAAATAATTTAGACACTCCTATGGTCTTTGAGTCAAAAGAAACCTTTTTGATTCATGTAAATTTGTATTTCTTTCCTGTGTATCCATCTAGCTTGTAGGATTAATCTCTGCTTTGAAGAATTACTTTTCATAAACTTTCCCATTAATTTACCTCTTGGAAATCTCACTGAAAACACTATACGAGGAACCTAGTCCAAAAATTTGAATGTGGGTTTCCATTACCCCCATTGGAAAAAAAGCAGTCTATTCTTCAAGATTCAATATAATTATTCTTCAACCAACTAACAAACTTGGTCTCCCTATGCCACCTCATGAGATGCTTCCACTGCGGGCAGCTCCCATTTTCTACTGTTGCCCAAATGTCCCAAGACCATGCTTGCTTTGGCAATTTCACTTCTACTACTACTACCACAAATTCTCTCCTTTGTTTGATTATGAAAATCATACCCATCATTCCATTTTTTCAAAATTCACATCAAACTCTATTTCCCCCATTCTATATTTACTTAGCACTTCTTACTATGTTACACATCCACAATGCCCTCCTTGGAAAGAACAAAACCTCAACATCTCTGCCTTAATCTGCCTCTACCCTTCCTTCCCTGACCACTCCAGTGCAAAATGATTCATTCAATAGATCATAAGGTTACAGTGACAAACAAGGTACATATGCTTCCTACCGAGAGAGATATACAAAGATCAAGTAAAGTAACAAACAAAATGATTTCGCATTTAGATAAGATGGTGTGGAAGAAACACAGAGAAAGATAATAATGGAAAAGACCCAATTTTAAGTCTGCTTAGTGACAGACTCTTTAACAAGGGACATTTCAGCCAAGAACTAAGAGATTTAAGGAGGCAGTCGTATGAAGAGTAAAGTTTCAAGCAGTGAAACTAACATGCACAAAGGCCCTGTGACATATTTAAAGAACTGAAAGGAGACCAGTGTGGCTAAAGAGTAATGAATAGGCAGAAAAGTCCTGAAAAAAGAATACAGAATTAGATGGGAGCTAGATTATAGCCATGGAGTATGAACAGGAGCCCTGATAAGGAGTATGGATTTCATTCTAACTACTGTGGCAAGTTATTGGAGGCTTCTGAGCAAGGGAGCCACATGTCTTTATTTAAGTTTCTGTAGAAAATGGAGTGTGGTGAAAAAAGAAAAATCGATTGAGGCTGTTGTGGTCATCCAAGTGAGAATGATGGCAGCTTAAACTAGGTTGGAAAAAGAGAAAGGTTATGGAGTTGAAATACACCTTGGAAACAAAAGCAACAGAAATGGAGGACAGACTGGCTGTGGAAAATAGAGGAAGAATTCAAGGATGACTATTAAGTCTTTGGCTTAAAAGACTGGGTAAGTTGGTGATGCTGTTTACTGAGGTGGTTGGGCAGAAGAAGAGCCACTTCTGAGGAGCAGGTATCTTGCCAACCTCTAAACACACACAGAACCCTTTTGTTCATGTCATTCACTTAGCACTTAACATAACTTTTTTCCATTATTGTTTCACTAGGTCTGCTATATACATTCTCTCTTGAGTTATAAAAACTGGTAAGCCCTTACATTTATACTTCGTGCCTTTGCTGATACATAGCACAGTCCTGATTTCAGCCTCCATTACTGATTCATCAAGAATAAGCCCATGTCTGTTTTTCAGTACTGAACTGAAAGAAAGAGGGACAGAAAAAGGAAAAAGAGAGGGAAGAGCATGGGAAGAAGAGAGGATGGAAAGAAAGAAGGCAGGCAAGGGTTGAGAAGAAAGGAAAGGAGAGAGAGAAGGAAGTAAAGAAAAAGGGGAGGAAGGGAGAGAAGAAAAGAAAGCAAGTCCAATTTTAAAATCACTTGGTGCAGTTCATTTACTATTCAGTAAAGTATTTATTCTGTATTTTCCTCAATGGTTATCCATCGCTTTAGTAATAAAAATTATGGTGAAAAATTATAGCATCATAGCATAATTTTAGAATATTTTAAATTACATAAGAGAGATGAGAGATGTATCGCAGCACATACAGTCACATTTGAATAAACTAAACATGCAAGTGATGTGGCTCTACTGTAGCAGAGCGGAGAAGAATGAGGAGCTGAGAAATGGGTTAAACATTTGAGGTCACTTGAAAGATATGTAGCACAAATTGGATAATTTTTCTCTCTGAAATTATAAAATGCTGAATGGATTTCCAAGGATTCTCTGTGCTTCAATTTCTGTTGGCAGAAGAAGGTCTCACTTGGGGTTTGCAGGTCATCATTTCACTTAGTTATTAAAATACCACCTTAGTTCATTAATACACAGTTGAAAATTATGCTCTTGGTGCTATGTACATAAAAAGGCAGTTCTTGGAAAAGTTGTGAGGTTAATTTAAGTGTGCTATCTCCCAACTCTATACCGTGTCCTCTTTATTGACCCCCCCATTCTTTATTTACCGAGTACTTCTCACTATGTCACACATCAAAACTGCCCTCCGTGGCAGGAGCAAAACCCTCAACATCTCTTAGTTTGCCTCTACACTTCCATAAAATTTTCCTGCCCTGCATTTTGTTCCCACTGATTAATAGTCTTTCTCTGCTAATGACAAGCTCAGCTCACCAATTTATTCATGCCAATTTACTATAGCTACTAATGACTTGTGTGTCCAGGGAAGGAGAAATTTCTCTTCAGGCAAGGGACTTCTATGGAAATAGAATCTTAATCCAAAATGCAGCTTTCTTTTTATTATTGTCATTTTTAATTAACATACAATAATTGCATGTATTTATAAGATGCAATGTGAAGTTTTGATACATGCATATATTGTGTAATGATGAAATCAGGGTAATTGGCATATCCATCACTTTGTACATTTAACATTTCTTTGCTGTGAAAGCATATGAAAACCTCTCTTCTAGTTAGTTTGAAATATACAGTACACTATTGTTATCTATAATCACCCTACTGTGTAGTAGAACACCAGCATTTATTCCTCCTATCTAATTGTAATTGTGTACCTATTGACTAACCTTTCCCCAGACTTCTTCCCTATTCTCTAGTAATCACTGTTCTACTCCCTACTCCTATGAGATCAACTTTAATGCTGAGATACCAGGTGCTACGAGTCCAGTTTGGAGGTTCTTTGCCCATGTGCTTTCCCACAGAAAACCCTCAAACCATCACAGGGGGATGGCTACTACTTCCAGTTATTAGGCCTATCTTTTGGGTACAAGTGTTCTAGTTCTGCATGGTATTAACATTTCCCCCCACAACAGTCGCATGCTTGAGAACTGCAGCCAGGCTCACCTGTGCACCTGACAACTCTTCTTGACTTCAATGGGTACAGCCCACAGAGATGAAAGAAGCCAGCCAAGCAGTAACTCTCAGCTTAGATAATGAGATAATAGCTCTGGGTGCCCTTTGAGGCAACTAGTCCCTACCTTCTTGCCAGTGTTCAATAAACTCCTGCTGGCTCCCATTCTCAACCTGAAACTCCCTATTCAGTTCCCAAGTAACACTCCGGAAGTCAACAGCCTTCTAATGGACACTTCTATTTTCTTTGGAAGGTTGTGGCAGGAACCTGGGCAGTTGTAACAATTACACCATCAGTCAACAAGCAATTATTGAGCTCTCTGTAGTACTGGCTTATCCTAGCCCACTGGTGGGGATTTAAAAGCAGCCGAATTAGTTCCTGCCTCTGAGGAGTTAACAATCCTGTTGCAGAAACAGTGATTTATCTCAGGGGCTGCAAAAAAATAATTTGTAAGCCAGCTGTTCCCACACCCACCGATAACATTTGCATTCATTATAGCAGGTACCTTGGGAAATGAGTTAATGTTGTCAAGTAGCGAGGAAGGTGAGAACATTTTGGAAGGTCCTGAAGGGCTTCATAGGTAAAAGGACTCCCCAAGACAAGGAGAAAAGGGTCCTTCCTCAGAGCACTATGAATGTTCTCAGGCTGGCTGGATTTGAACTCTACTGAGAGACAGGCAAAGCTTCAGTTCTGCACACCTTCCTGCATGTCGTCACTCACAACTACTTGTATAACCTAACCTCACCCCTTCCACTCAGTTCTACTTTCTGAACTAAAGCACTAAGCCTTTCTTCTCCCTCTTGCTGTTGTACAGTACTCTCTTTCTCCTCCCTTTCCTTCTCTCTGTTCTCTTCCTACTTTTCTTTTTTTCCCTGTTCTCTCTTTCTCCTCACAAACACATACACATGTACACAACCCTAATACCAATTATTGTAACAAATAAGCAAATCTATTGTCATCTTATTGCCTTATTTTGATAAGAGCAGTTGTGATTTCTTAAGCATTTATTGTTGACTAAGGCCTAGGCTTTTTCATTATCACATTTAATCTTCACAGCATCCCTGCATCTTTACAACTGAGGAAACCAAGGCATAAAACTATCAAATGATATAATACAGGATGGTTCCTTGGGTTACATAGCTCCAGCGTAATGAAACCAGGTTCTAAGCAAGATCTGCCACATTCCATAAGCACATGTTTTTCACAGGTTTACATAGTGCCTAGCACACTCTCAACACTTGGAAACCCTTCTTGCCTCTTCCCTTAGTTTTCTCTTTAGCCATTCCTCAAAGGAGCTGATACTTGGGCTCTCTCTATCCTGCTTTTCTCCCCTGGGGATACAATCTAGTTGTCAATTTCCCTCTTTAAGTATGATGTCCACAAATTCATACAGTTTCTTGTGGTACCAGGGGATGAAGACAGGAAGGAAGTCAAACATTCAGGTTAAGGGGCAGATGAGTTGCAAAGGTGAAAGCAGAGAAAGAGCAGAGTTCTAAATGCAGGTAGAAGACAGGTTTGCTTATGCTCCACACCAGTGGAGTGCTGTGGTAAGCACCTGCTTCTGGTTGGAAGGGAGCTCATCTATCCTTCTCTGGGGCAGAGACAGTTGCCAGAGCACAAAAAGATATTAACTTGCAAGTCCTCATTGCTAAAGGGCTGCTTCTCACTGGAGAAGAAAACAAGAGCAATGAAGGGTCACCATCATGAACTTCTTTACAGTTCCTGCTAAGTAATATGAGTAGCATTTATATCCATTTAAAAAAAATAACACTATCCAGCCAGGGATATAGCTCAGCAGCACAGGTGCCTGCCTGGCAAGCTGAAGGTCCTGCGTTCAATTGCCACGACCACAAAAAAAAAAAAAAAAAAAAAAAAAAAAAAACCACTATCCAGGATTTCTCCAACATTTTTAAGAACTGATTAAAGAATGTACAAAGGTAACAGATGGCTCCAATTCTAGTCATGTCCATTTGTTTTCTGGGAAATGTGGAGTCAAGAGAGTTTTTATTGAAATTCAAGCTACTTTTTACATCTGAATAGATTAGGAAAGCCCAGAGAGTATATTATCCTGTGAGAGACAGATACTAAATTCCCCTGTTGAGCAGCGACAATCAGGGTTGACAGTACCTGAGACATTTAGCAGTTTCTTCAGCCTTCCTAATCTATTGCGGTGAGTCTTCAACTATGAAAGCATCTTGAGAGCCTGCACAATAATAATAGTGAATGACTATTTGGACTGGATCGTGAATAAAAGACCAACCATATGTCTGTAATGAGAGTTTCATTGAAAATGAAAATACTGGAGCTGTCATATTTTTTAATACTTCGATTCGCACATCCTTGACTGCTTTGGGGCATAAAAAGAGAAAGTGCAGAGCAATTTGTTGTCAGCTCTTGAAATAAATTATCATTTAAACAGTTCCTCTTCACAAAGGTTATTAGCTTAGTAGCACATTCCTAGGGTTGGACCATCAGTAGGGGTAAAAAAATCCACAAGACATTAAACTATCCTTTCAAAAGCTGACTATTAGTTACTGTGGAAATTGCTCTCTCAGTAGCTTAACATATTTTGCTGTAGCTCTCCAATACTGCAGATTAGACTGCAGCGACTATTAATAAATACTGTCATATTTTACAGCTGTCATGCAAAGCTGAAAAAAGGCTTCACTGTGATTAGATCCTGTTTACTGTAATATTTCCAGCTCAGATTCAGAAAGGCAGTTTTCCTATAAAGGTATTTTCCATAAGTAGAATATTTCTCCATCAAATGACACGACTAATTTTAATATATTGTTAACTCCTTGGTGGCAGTGAATTTGAGGTTGAATTGATTTCCCAGCCAGAGCTACATTTCTCTCCAAAGACACATTAAGCGAAAATGTCAAATTTTCTCTCCTGGGTTGTCCTTCATATGCAGAGATGGTGCTCCTGTCAAAAGATGTGCTTTGAGTGGTCCCCCTCCCCCTCAGAAGGACAAATCTGAGCTGGCTTATCCACCTGCTTTTATCTTGTCTCTCTCGTGACCGATTGCATTGTTTGCAAGTCAGCTGGTCAGGATTTAGAGTAGGAATATTATTTCAGTAGGAGAGCTAGAAATTCTGCTTCCTGAGCTAAAATGCTATCATATGAGCAAAAAAATAGATCTCTAGCCCCCCTACCATGCACTAGCTGTTTGGCACAGTAGTCACATCTCTGAAAAAGAGGTGACAGCTGGCAGGGTTGCTTTTGCTCTGACCTTCCATTGCTTTTCACGGAGTTCCTTGTGGAATTAACCCTCAGTGAGCTGAAGATCTAGTTTTCAATGAATGAGAAGTCCTTACAACATTAAGAGTTAGCAGAAATATACTCTAAATCTAGGTTTGGGCCTGAGAAGTCCTTTTAAAAGAGCTTGAAAAGTTTTTCTTAAATGTTTCTTGGGGAAAGGACAGACTGTGATGTAAATCTGCAACTATGACTTTGAGGCTTGTCCCTTGGATTTCTTTAAACAACAATTAAAGCTAAGGCAGCATTGTTATGAAAGTAAAACAAGAGAAATGCAAGTGAAGACTTTAACACCAAGCTGAAAATAGTGATGTGCTCGATGAAATTTTGCTCTTGTTTTATCACAATCATAAGACAGTACTGCTCATTGAGAAGGGAGAATAATTTTATCCCTCTCAGGGGACATTTTACAATGTCTAGGGGTATATTAGTGCTGAGTAGAGGCCGGGAATGCTGCTACACATTCAACAATGCACAGAATAATATCCCCCTCCCAACAAAGAATTATCTAGCCTCAAGTGTCCATAGTGCCAAGGAAGCAGCAGGTCAAGCAAATGGTTGCAAGAACTTCTCAAGGGGCGGTCAGTAACCAATCTAGCAATTGCTCCGTGTCTCTTACTGTGCATACACCAATATTAACAGCTATGTTGAACAAGAGGTAGTTTTTGAGTCTGAAGAGCTAACATCACAGCCAGAGAGACTGGTTAATATTAAAGCACATGAAGCAAAGATTGGTACAGCAAACAGCAAAGGGAAGAATTAGATTGTGTGGCCCAGATTTCATGTGCTGTGGAGACCAAAGAAGAAAGAGATCATGAGTGGCAAGATGGACTAGTTAGGGAAGACTTCCTGGAAGAAGTTATAGATGTTTCTGAGCCCATTGCAGAACTGTGTCCCCTAGCAATGACCTTGCCTTGATGGCTAAGGCCAAGTTGGTATCGAGAGCCAAAACAACATGGCATTCCCATCAATGCTCTCCAACGTCAGAACTCAGGCCAAGAAGCACAATTAAAAGAAATACCAAAAAAGGAACAATGCTCCTTTTACTAAATAGAAAGCAATTACAGGGCTGTTGAAAACAGGTGGTAAACAAAGGGAGGGAAGGAAATACTGGCAAAATTCCATTTTCCCAACTAATCCTGTAGCAAAAGTGCAATCTGCAACAAAATCAACACATGGAGTCACTGTTTGGCATCAGTGCCGCTACACACGCTGCCTTAGCCGAAAAATGGATGGAAGTTAAGAAAACAGACCATGTACTGGACAGGAGGGAGGCTAACAGGTGAAGGTGGAGCACAGCTCACTCTACCCCCCCACCCAGGGCTCTGTGGAGCACCTTCACGCAGGGGATGGGGAAGGTCACACAGATAGAGACTACTTCACTCTCTGACTTCCTGGATCCTTTCCAATCAGTGAGTTGCCAGTGTTGTATGCTGTCCTCCTTTGTGGACTCCACAAACAAGCTGATTATTTCTCGGGTGCTAACTGCCTCAGCGGGCCTTCTCAGCAGTAGAACAGAGGCTAATTAAGATCATGTCAGGCAAGGAGGCTGACAGGTTATGTTCCTGGGCCACGCTGAACTTTTAGAGGGTACTTCAACCTCACTGCAGGCAAGCGGCACTTGGCTAGGCACTGATTCCATTGCAGGATCCCATTTATTTCTACAGGTTCCTGCATCAAGGGGCTCTGTTTTGTCAAGGGTTTACACACTTCTCCTTGGGGTAATTAGTTGCCACTGTATTCACTTTCAATTGCATTACTCCAGCTCCCTTTCATTTGAATTTTAATATGCTTGTAAACAAAGATAACAATTAATACTGTGGTCATTTTTCCCTACTAAATCAGGTGTATGTGTGTGTGCGTGTGTGTCTTACCGACATTCATCCTACAGAGGTGAGTTTAGGACAAATAAAGGAAGCTCTACTTTTCACAGCAGGTAGAAAATGGAGGAAACATATGGAACTCATTACACCAAGTGGTGGATTAGACTGAAAATAAAAATAGATTTTCCCTTCCTCCAAAAAAGGCTTAGATGAATTCATGGAAGACAGACCAATAGTGAGTTATTAAGGGCAATGGAAGTGTTAGAAGATTTCTCTATACCGAGGTTGACAAATTGCATAGTAGATTTTTGAGGCCATATTTACCTTTTCATAGGCATAGTCATACAGAGGACTGGCATTCTATCCTCTGAATTTTAAAAGATAGTCTGGAGTCCACTATGCATCTAGGAGGTAGGGAGAACTTCTCAGAAGTAAAGTTCTCTGGAACATTCTGTCTCATCTCATATAATCAGTCTCTAACTACTGTCAAAGATAAATATTTTTGCAATAGGAAAGAGTTCAGCACAAACTGAACTCATTTTCAATTTGTACAGAAGTGACTGGGCATTTTAGAGGGAAAATAAACTAATAGGGGAGGAATGAATGGGGCCTCCGGAGAATCAGGGAAGTGAAAAGTTACAAAAGCAGGAAGAAGGGGTTGGTCCATGTGAAACTCATCTGGGTTTGTTAACTGGCATTCTTTTTTTTTTATTAGTACATGTGTGTAGTACGTAATGCTTATTCCTTGTGGGGAGATGGTTCATATACATAACACATCTTAATTCCTTTTTTTCATCCCTTTCCCTTCCTCCCTTCCCCTTCCATCCATCTTTTGATCCCCAAAGGCATCATATTACAGCGATACAGTGATATTAACTCGTATTCTTCAAAGTCAGGCTCCTGTGCTTCCACGGAGGCTGGGAGACAGGGCCCTATATTCAGGTGTTGTCTAGAACAGACAGTAAATTCTTTTGGCAGCCTTGAGTTTTCCTAGATGGGTACTTCAGGATGTGCTATGGTCATGCTAGGGATACAGCCTTGAGGTGTTGGAAACTATGTTAATGCTTTGTTCAAATCTCTGTGCGCCAGGGTTGAGGCCTAGTCAAGAAGAGGGGTCAGAGGAGGCTGGCGAGAGTTTGGTGAAGGCAGGATTTTTGTCGATAAGCATCACAAACATCCAGTTGTGAGAGATGAATGGGCCAGTTAAGAAGGCTGAAGAAAAGCATCATCAAACTGAAACCTCACTTCCAGGCTCACTAAGCAACTGTGTGATCCTGTGAAGTTACATAGCCTTTCTGGGAAAAGGAGAGAGTGAGCTCCATCATTCTGCAATTAACAATTCTTGGGTGTAAGAATCACTTGTCAGGGACATTACCGGGTTTATAGAAGTGAATGAAAGAGTTCCTCCCCTTAATAAGTTTATAGTTTATAAGAGCATCATAGACACTTAAATAAATGTAATTTTCAGTGATTCTTCAGGGTTCTAAAATTCTGTGGGCTTTTGTAGTACTTCTACTTACAACAAAACTGTAGCTCCTTTTCAAATGACTATTCTTAGGAAGGGTTTTGGAGACACACAAATAACCACCTACATTGACTATGACAATTAGCCTAAGACCCTCAGAACATTCATGTTTCCTTCTTGCTCATCTCTCGTACTCAGCCCTTAATCTTTCTAGGACGCTTGAGAGAAGAAAAACAAAGAAACAATGCCTGGTGCATAGATTAGGATGCCCTAGTAGATCTTAAAATCCTTCTGGATAGATTTCCACACCAGCAACTGCTACAACATACTACTAACAAGATTTCTTCTAAGGTTTGCTGGGATTTTCAACAATGGTCTCTCTTCCACTTAAAATCTCTACTGCCGGCACCCTTCAAGTTGTTAGAACATGGCCCTACATAGCCATATGCAATCTTCAGGCTTCGCAAGAACGAAAGCAGTGTTTCCTATCAAGAATTACATGAGTTTCTAGGGTAAAAGATAAAGCAGTTTTGTTTCTTGAATATATCCAATTTCTCTAAAGATACAACATTCATCATTAGGCAAAGCAATAACAATTTCACATGGGCTTTCCAGAAGCCCTGATCCCTCTTCCCAGTTCTAGATCTGTATGTCTAGTTTTTTCCCCTAAAACCTTTATACACTATCTGGAACTCAAACTCAACATTCTGAACTCTGAGTTTATTCATCATCCCCAGAAAAAATCTCCCCTTCCCCTTTGTTCCCAGACTGAAGGAATGGCACTACGATACTGCCTGAAATAGAAAACTCATCCTCGAATCTTCCCTCTTCATTATCCCTTATATTCCATCACCATGACCCTCTTCTACTGTCCCACTACTACTGACTCAAATTCAGGCTCCCATCACCTCTTGCACCATCCTGCTAATTGATTTCCCTGATCTTGATTCCTCCACTGCTGCCAAATAAAAATCTTCCCATCACATCACTCCCTTGCCTCAAAGCTTTTGTAGCATCCCATTAGTCTTAGCATCAAGTCCTTACTTTGTAATATGGCTCAGAAGACTATTCACAATCCAACTAAACTCTAACCCACATTCTTTCATTGTATTGTTTTGTTTTGTTTTGTTTTGTTTTTTGTGGCAGGATATCATTATATATTCCAGGCCACCCTTGAACTAGCTAAGTTGCCCAGGCTGGGCTCAGACATGTGATCCTCCTGCCTCAGCCTCACAAGTGTTGGGATTACAGGCATGAGCCACCACACCTGGCCTAGCCCCCATTCTTAGCTTCATCTCTGTCCATCCCTTACCTACCAGTGCTCTATGCTGTAACTATACAGAGCTTTCCGTATGCCACATGTATCACGCCTTTTTTTGTTCCTTTGCACATGGAATTTCTTCTTTCTAGCACTCAGCCCCTTCATTCCATTCTCCTCTTACCGACACACACACACACACACTCTGGAAAATAACATATCCTTCAAAACTCTGCTTAATAATCTGCTTCCCCAGGCTTAGATCTCCCTACCCCCAATTCCCTCTGCCTTCATACTACTTTGTATGCACCTCTAGTACAGCATCAATTATACAATAGTATTATTGTTATTATTATCTGTTTATATGTTATCTTCCTCACAATACTGTGAACTTTCTGAAGAAAAAATTGCCTTATCCATCTCTGCCAGCACCGTGCTAAGTGCTGAGTATAACACAGTTGCAAGTCATTATTACCGTAAATTGAACAAATAAATGAGTGGATGAGATTTTAGATAGCCACCTACCTCTTATGCACTGGGCTAAACCTGATTTTGAGCCCTTCTTTGACCCAACCACCCTACCAATGCTATCATCTTCCTGGTCCAACTGACTTGGAAGCAAAAGAGGTATTTTAGTGCTAGGAATCTTAGTCATGGGTTTCTGGCTAAAGGACAAACCTGCAGTGCACTAGATGATTCCTGAGTCTAAGCCAGTACAGTCATTAATATTTCATGATTCTCAAGAGCTAGGGTATAGATGTTGTACTAGTTTACCCAAATCACAAGAATCCTCTAAAGATAAGGGCAGCATGATATTAATTTACACAACTCCCAGCAAAAACTAAAGGAGGAAAATTACTTCAAAATATCTGTGTGGGCAGTGCGAGAAAATGCCAAGCAATTTGAGAATAGATTTAGTCAGTTCTCAATTATCTGTACCAGAAGAGGCAAGCCAGGCACAGACAATCCAAGGGGCATTTCTGTGGTCAGGACATAATGCCTTCTCATGCCAGAGTTTCTTTTGTGGTTCTAGCCCACTGAGTTTTGGCTGAGCATGGAAAGTAACAGAGGTGCTCCAGGGAAAGGGACGTTCTTTCAATTACAAATTCCCCATGGGCAGAAAGAACCCTTTTGAGGCACTAGCAATAATACAGAATAATAAAATAACTGTGTAGAGAAATAGAAGTATGTCAGGGAGTGGACACAGAAGAAAGGAGAAGGACCCTGAATCTGGGGAAAAAGCAGGCAGTATCAAGATTCCGAAGACAAATTCTGTTAATCTTATAATGACCAATCCTGTTCCTAAAATCATGATTGTGGGCCGGTGAGATGGCTCAGTGGCATAAGCACCTGCCTGGCAAGCACGAGATCCTGAGTTCAACTCCCGGAACCCACATACGATAAAAGGGCCAGTGATATCACTCAGCGGCACAGGCGCCTGCTGGCGCGCGAGGTCCTGAGTTCAACCCCTGGTACCCACATAAAAAAATAAATAAATAAAAAATAAAATAAAATCATGCTTGTAATACAAAGAAGAAATTTAAAAAATCAACAATAAGCAATGGGAAGGCTGGTAGTTTTTGCTAAGTTATTTGGCGTGAGGTTTATATTACATAAGAACTCAAAAGAATTTCATCAACTATTACATTTCTAGTCTTCAACAAGCAAACTACAAAATTATTCCACAGAAGCATTTTGTACCTCTGAGAGGCTGAGAAAAAGCTTCCAAAGATTAGTCAGGTCACTTTCTCTCTTGGGAAGCTTTTGGCCGAATTATATTCCTTCTGAAAATCCTGGAGAAGGAATTAGTGATTTCTACTTGGCACAGGGTAGAAGGAACCAGGACAATATTATTTACCAAAACAACCCATTGTCTTCCATTTTGTAACAACTTTCAATAATATAAATATGTAATGATTCATCAGTAAAGTGAAAATTTTCAAAAGCAGGGACTAAGGCTTTCATAAGTGACTTTTTAATCCCACCACTTTTATCCTCCTAGTATGTTACTGAATAGTAGCTTTAAAAAATGATCTTGGACATGTCAAGCTGGAAAGTTGTTTTTTTTTTTTTAATTCTTAAGTCTGCGGTTTCAGGTTTGAAAAATGAACTGGCCCCATATTTTGTCAAGTTGGTAAGTCTCTTAATTTGTAATTCTACTTAAAAAGTGAGATTCCAAAAATCTAAAGGCTAGCCCCAGATTTGTTGTATTAAGCCTATTCTACCATCTCAATTCTTTTATCTGCATAGTGATGGTAATAGACTTTGCACCCTACCTCAAAGGAATAAAGAAGAATAACACAATGATGTAAACTAAAATCGAGTGCTGACTATGACTGGGCTGTTGCCTAAAGCTGAAAGACCACTCTGTAGATAAGCAGCTAAAACATGGGAGGAAGGGATCATGCTTTTGTGCCCACAGAGTTACACTCTTTTGTGTAAGGCTCTACCCATCTGAATTGAATGAGTCAGTGTATGTTCCCATGTTCGTCATGTATTCACCCACCTGGAGAACCCAGGCACTTCTATCCATTCCTTGCATTAATTAGCAAGTCAAAAGTCACTCCATTAAAAGGAAATCATCTACAAATGCTTATCCAATCAGTAGCTCCTGTTATATACTCCTTGGGCCATGTCATGACTGGCAAGAATGGGTCCTAGGCCCTATGTCACATGCCTGTTTCCTTGCCCTTAAAATGAGTATAATTGTCCCTGACTCATACGATTGTTTTGTAGATTGCATCTGTGAATAGTTCCCCCTGCTCATTCTTCCAAATGTTCTCCTCTATCAGAATTAGAACTTGTTCCCAGGAAAGGAGCTGGCTAACTCATTTATGTTACATGAAGGCAGAAATGGCTGAGACAGAAAGCCTTGAGCCAAAAAAATAAAAATAAAGAAGCCTCACTTTTAAAACTTCAATACTAGTGATCAGGCAGGGGTGCTGTTTGCTTGCTATCATGCTAACTTCACAGACAGCCCACCAACTGTGCACATATTGCTGAAGCTAGACCCATTGCTGAAGAGAAAAATGTGATTGGAGAAGTTGGACCAATTTTTTGTGGTTTTACTGGGCATACATTTGGGAGAATAATAAAATAGAAAATGTCATTCTCTTCATTTACAGCAAATGGAAACGGCGAAAGGCAACTTAAGCTGAATAGACAGCATATTTAGAAAGTCTTGAAGTCAATGACTCCACCAAGAACATATCCATATTTTCATCTTTAATGAGCTGATGAAAATCAGATCATATGTCCTTTTCTGACATATTTTTAGGATCCCCTGGATTCACAGTACATAATTAGATGTGGGAAGCAAAGCTAAAATTATGGTCTCACATTTGTTTGGCTTAAGCTGGTGAATATTAGGAATTAGGAGGTATGGCCACATCTCTAGGTCCGAGTTCTCTTCCAGTTTCTCTCCTTTCATCACCTGCAGTTTCTCCCACCACCCCATTACCTGAGGCCATTGCCAAACAGCTGAATGGGCCTAGTCATTTTTGTGTATCACCGGTGAGGAAAACTGTAAGAAAATAAAGGACAACCATCAGAAAGCATGGGGATGCTAGTCATTTTGTGGGAAATCACAAGACAGATCCTCCTGTGGCCTTAAAAATGAGCAGATAAAAAGATGTGTTATCAACTCTCTCACTGGAAGCAGTCAAAAATATAAAGTCAGTGTCCTCTAGACTCCAACTTCCCTCATAACTTGATCTTAAGGTCTATTCTCATCAAGCAGATGTTCAGAAATCTATGGTACAGTGTCCATGGTACAGTGTCCATATTATCTGAACACAGAAACAAGACACACCGTCTGAAAAGTTTTTTTTCTTTCTGGTCTTTCCAAGGCAGGCATGAATATGCAGTCTCAGCTCTGACATAGATCCGCTGTGTGACTTTGAGCAACAGCCTCTCTAAACATCTATAAAAGAGCAATGATTATAGTATTTGCCTCAATAAGCTGTCATGTAAATTAAATGAGATACTATGAAAATGCTTAACACAGTATCTAATAAACTGAAATATACTCAATAAATTGTAGGTATTACGACTTAGAATAAAGATGAAAATTTTACAAAAGCATCAAACATGAAACTATATTTAGTTACTAAGTTCAAGAATCACCTTTACAGAAAAGAAGAAAGATACATGAAATTTGTACTGTTCCAGAAAATTCTAGTTATCTTATCACTGTATCTATAGACTCTGCTTCCCTTCCCCCCTTCAGTTTAATAAAGCATCTTAAAGAAGAGATGGAAAAAATACAAAAATAAGAGGCAAAGTTAACCTCACTGACCCTGTAATTCTTAATAGCTACTGATAAGCTATTTGGATATCTGTGGATCTGATTTCTATTCCTAGCACCCATACATTTTGCTCTCTGAATGTTCCAGCTCAAAATTAGAGAAATATTTCCATAAACTATTTGCTTTCATGATCTCATCCAATATGTAACTGTGAGCTCAAAATTACTGCTTAACCAGAACTCATTGAAATGGAAGAACATTCAATTATTCTAATTAATATTATTCAAAAGAAAACCTACCACTTTATACTTCCAGGCACTTTTTCCATGTCTTTTATCATCATTCATGCCCAATCAGGAGAGCAGGGCATATGTATAATTGTTGGTTTATGGCTGAAATAAATCTGTATTCCCAAAGAGGGGAATGATTTGTCCAAGGTCACACAGCTCATAATCAGTAAAAGCAGGACTAAAGCTCAAGTTCCTAACACCTTGTCCAAAAATCTTTCCCCTCAACCAAACCACAGCACATCTTTAGGACAAGTGCTTATTTCCTCACTGAAGAAGAAAGATTGAGCTTTGGGAGAATGTTTGTGTGATAATGAGTAACCAGTTCCTCAAACTATTATTCACGCTTCACTGACCACTTGTTATGTGCCAGGCTTTGTGCTAAGCCTCTTAAATGCATCATCTCCTTTAATCTTCACAATAGTTTTACCAAGGAGGTATTATCATGATCCTCATTTTACAGACGAGGAAGTGAAGGCGTGGAAAGGATTTGCTCAACATCATACTCCTAGTGCAGCTAAAGCTAAACACCCAGTTTCCTAATTTCCAGTACCATATTCTTCCTTTTGCTCCACACTGACAGCCATCTTCAGCTTTCCTATTAACAAAGAAAAGAAGGCATTTTTAAAGATGCTTTACAGAAAATGATAAGCCAGTACTCTCTCAAATTCTCATACTGATAGAGATGAGAAATACAGAAAGGAAGGATATCATACTTAATCCCAAATCATGAATGTGCAGCTGTGAAAGGAAAGTTGGGCATGCAGAGTTCCAGAAGAGAGAACTCAGGGCTAGGGGTACATTCTCTCTCACCCATTCACACCCCAGGCTTCCATCACAGCTGGTTCTCAGCCAAATGGAAAGGCAAAGTCATTGTTGTCAGTCCATAGCTCCTTCCTCCTATGGGAGTCTGGAGCCTTCACCACACTACTGACCTCTCCCCACCACCGTCGCCACCACCCTTCATCAAAACTGTCCAGTTTCTTTTTCCCTATAACTTTATTAGATGCCTGAAGCCAAGTAGTCCGAGTGCTCGTGACTGGAGAAGACAATGGCTGCCCATCTCTGATACTGGCTTTCTTTAAAAGTGCCTTCTAGGCCTTCCTTCACCTTTGAGCATCTGAACAAGATATGTAGGACCAGACCTATTCGCATCAAGTTAGGAGACCCAGGGTACAGTTGCCATGGCTAACTCGCTCGCTACGCACCAAAAGTTGACCATCTTCATTTTTTCTTGCCTCAAGAAATCCTCTCTTGATGATATAAATGTGTACAAATCACCCTAAAGACAGGAAAGGTGAAGTTCCAAGTGCACATTTAGACTGGGAAAGGGAAAAATTGGTTCATTATTTCAAGACCTCTTGAAATGCTGTAAATACACAGTTAACACAAAACAAAGATCCCTTTTTCCCCCTTACATTATTTATGTGCCATCTAAAAATTACATGCCCGTTCTTTTTCCAGTGCTAAGAGAGAGAAACATGCATATTCATGATCTGATAAATATTTAAGTGGGATTTATTTAAATGAGAGAGTCCATTTACAAACATTCCCTGGCTCTGAGATCTTATCCTGGGTACACAGAGGGAGGATAATTTCCTCTGGTATATTCAAAACCTCCGCTGGCCACCTGTCCCCCTAAACTTGGAGCTCTTCCTTGAGAGCTGGTGAATGCCACTCGCAGTATTTCAAGGGAGCCTTCCGTACCTCCTCCCTCCAGTCCTGCCTTCCTGCTCTGAGATCATGCCATGGGATTAGTCACTGGCAAAATGTTAGAGTTGGCAGTTTATTTGGGGGCAGGAGGGCTGGTCATAGCTTTCTTTTCCTGGGCCCTTCCTGCCACCACACTAGTCCTGCAGCAGAGCAGCACTCATTACTTACATGCCTCAGCTTCCTGTGGGTCCATCTCTCTTGCCTCAGCAAGAACAATTATGTGGTAGACCAGTTATCAGGACTAGTTGACTGCAACCCTTCATTGGCGGAAATGCATTTTGATGTTTTTTTTTTCTGCTGTCTTTTCTTTTTGTGATCTTGATTTACATTTTGCATTTTTAATATAAGAGAAACCATATGACATTTAAGCTTGCGTGTCTGATTTATTTCATTAAAATTAGGGTCTCAAGGTGCATCTGTGTTTCTACAAATGACTCAAGTTTATTCGTTTTTATGGCAGAGTAATATTCCACTGTGTATAAATACCACATTTTCTTTATCCATTCATCTGTTGATGGGCATATAGGCGGATTCCAAGATTTAACTACCCTGAATTGTGCTACTATAAACATGAGTATGCATGTGTCACTGGAATATGATATCTCTAACTCTTTCCAGAAGATACCTAGAAAGGGAATAGCTTGGTTGAAAAGAATTTCTAGTTTTAGAGAACACTGTAGTGATCTTGACAGTGGTAGTTTACACTTCCACAGACAATGAAGAAGGGTTCCTTTTCGCACACAGCTGCACCAGCATTTGTTATTATTTAATTTCTTGATGATAGCTTTCTTTCCAGAGTAGTATGGAATCTCAGTGTTGCTTTAATTTGCATTTTGTGAATAGCCAGAGATGATACACATTTTTCATGTATTTATTGGCCATTTCTACTTCTTTTGAGAAGTGTCTATTCAATTCAGATGCCCAAATTTGATTGGGCCTTTTAATTTGGGGGTCTAACATTTTTAGTTCTTTACATGTTCTTGATATAAGTCCTTTGTCTGAGGAATAGCTGGCAAATTATTTTTCCTATTCTGTAGGTTGTCTCTTCACTCCGTTGGTTGTTTCCTTTGCTGTGCAGAACCTTTTAATTTGATATGATTCCCATTTGTTTATTCTTGGTTGGTATTTGTTGATTCTTGGTTGATTCTTGGGCAACTGGGGTTGTGTTCAGAAAGTCCTTGTCTATGCCATGTCTTCAAGAGTTTTGCCTATTTTGTCTTCTAGCAGACTGTTTCTGTTTTAATATTTAGATGTTTGATCCATTTTGCTTTTAGTTTAGTATATGGTGAGAGATACAGTCTAGGTTCAGTCTTCGGCATGTGGATAGCCAGTTTTCTCATCACCATTTGTTCAAGATGATATCTTTCCTCTAGTATATGTTTTTGGCTCCTTTGTCAAAGGTATCCTCTATTCTGTTTGGATCCACATGTCTGTTTTTGTGCCAGTATCATGGTGTTTTTATCACTGTAGCTTTTATAACTTCCAATATGGGATTTTAATTCCTCCTGCTTTAGTCTTGTTACCCAGGATTGCTTTTGCTATTCTGGATCTCTTCTGGTTCCATATGAATTTTAGGATTATTTTCTCTGATTCTGCGAGGAATTCTGTTGGTATTTTGATTGGGATTGCATTAATTTTGTATATCAGTTTTGGAAGTATGGCCATTTTGACTATACTGCTTCTACCTATCCAGAAACAGGGGATATCTTTCCACATTCTGATAACTTTCTCGATCTCCTTTTTCAGAGTACTGTGGTTTACACTGTAGAGGTCTTTCACTTCCTTGTTAGGTTAATTCCTAAGTATTCAATCTTTCTTGATGCAATTGTGAGGGTATTGTTTCCTTAATTTCTTTCTTGGTAGGTTTATTATTGGTGTACAGTATTGCTATTGATTTTTGTGTACTGACTTTGTATCCTGTTACATTACTGAATTTTGTTATTAATTCTAGGTGTGTTTTGTGGAATTATTTGGATCTTCTATATAAAGGATCATGTCATCTGCAAATAATGGTAATTTAACCTCTTCCTTTCCCACACATATCCCTTTTGTTTCTTTTTCTTGCCTGATTGCTCTAATGTTTTGAGAACTATAGTGAACAAGAGTGGTGACAGTGGACATCCTTGTCTTGTTCCTAATTTTAGAGGAAAAGCTTTAAGCTGCTCTCCATTTAATATGATGCTGATTATTGGTTGTCATAAATGGATTTTATAAGATTGAGATAAGGTCCTTCTATACCTATTTTCTCTAGGGTTTTTATCATGAATGGGAGTTGGATTTTGTCAAAGGCTTTTTCTGTGTCTATTGAGATGATCATGTGATTTTTGTTTGCTTCTGTTTATGTGGTTTATTGCATTTATTGATTTGCATATGTTGAACTATCCCTGCATCCCTGGAATGAATCTTACTTGGTCATGATGTATGATCTTTTTTATGATTTGTTGCATTCTGTTTGCCAGTATCTTATTAAGGATTTTTGTTTCTATGTTTATTAAAGAGATTGGTCTGTACTTTTTTGTTTTGTTTTGTTTTGTTTTGTTTCTTTTTGGTTGGATCTTTTTCTGATTTTGGAATCAGGGTAATGGTATCTTCCAGGAATGACTTTGGGAGTAATTTTTCCCTTTAAATCTTATTAAAGAGTTTGAGAAGTATGGACATAAGATCTTCTATAAAGTTCTTGTAGAATTCAGCAGTGAATCCATCAAGACATGGGCTTTTCATAGTTGGTAGTATTATAACTACTTCGATTTTATTGCCTAATATTAGATTATTCTGAAGCTCTATATCTTCTTCATTCAGCCTTGGTAGTTCATATGTATGTAGTAACCTATCCATTTCTTCTAAATTTTCCATTTTATTAGAGTACAGTTTCTCAGTGTAGTTACCAATGATCTTAGGTATTTCAACAGAATCCATTGTGATTTTACCTTTTTCATTTCTTTTTCAAAATTCTATTTTATTAAGACATGTTTGTAATAAATGAAGTTTGCATTCATCTTAGGGTGTAGGTATATGTACATAACATAGTGATTCTTTTTTATTTCCTTTCCCCCTCCTCATCCACCTCTTTTCCTTTCTAATTGCATTGATTCAGATCTTTCCTTTTTTTGGTAGCATTGGCTGAGGGTTTGTCAATTTTGTTTATTCTTTCAAAGAGCCAACTCTTTGATTCATCGATTCTCTGTATTGTATTTTATTATCAATTTCATTAATTTCTGCTCTGATCTTTATAAGTTCTTTTCTCATACTAGATTTAAATTTGGATTATTCTTATTTTTCTAAGACCTTGAAGTGCATCATTAGGTTATTTCAGCTCATTGTGTTTTTATGATGCAAACATTCACAGCAGTATACTTCCCTCTTAGGACTGCTTTCATTGTATCCCACAGGCACCAATATGTTTTAGTGGCATTATTGTTTGGTTCTAGGAATGATCTAATTTCTTCCTTGATTTCTTCTGTGACTCGTTGATTATTCAAGAGGGTATTATTTAATTTCCATGTGTTTGCATAATTTCTGTGGTTTCTTTTGCCATCAATTTCAAGTTTTATTGCACTGTGGTCTGATAATAAACATGGGGTAATACTGATTCTTTTGCATTCACTTAAGCATGTTTTATGGGCTAGCATTGGTCTATTTTGGAGAAAGTCCCATGTGCTGCTGAGAAAAATGTATGTACCATTGTTTTGGAGTGGAACACTCTATAATATCTATTAAGTCCATTTCATCAAAGGTTTGGTTCAGCTCTGCTATTTATTTGTTAATTTTTTGTCTAGTTAATCTATTTATGACATTCAGGTACCAAGATCACCCATTATAATCAGGTTGGTGTTTACCTGATTTTTTATGTCCATTAGTATTTCTTTTATGAAGTTGGGCTTGCCAGGGTTTGGTGCATAGATGTTTATAATTGTTATCTCTCCCTGTTAAATTGTTACCTTAACCAATATGTAGTGATCTTCTTTGTCTCTTCTGATTAGTTCTGGCTTGAAATCATCTTTTTTTTTTTTTTTCAAATTAAGATAGCTACTCCTGCTTTTTTCTGTGCTCCATTGCATGAAGTACTGTTTTCCATCCTTAAAATTTCAATCTGTGAATTTCTTTTCTATTTAAATGTGCTTCTTGTTACTGTATTTCTGTGGTTTTGTTTCTTGATCCATTCTGTCACTGTGTGTCTTTTGATTGAGGAATTGAGACCATTTACTCTGAGTGTTCTTACTGAAATGTATTGGTTTATTCCTGGCATTGCATTATTTTCCTGATGCTGATTTGCTTATTTTTTCCCTTCTGCTTCATTGCTCACCCCACCAGTTCCATTGATTCTACTTGACTTATTGGTGTTGTTAGCTTCATTGTATTTCATTGTTCTTCAGAATTTTTTGTATTGCTGGTTTTGAGGCCATGAATTTCTTGAGGTTCTCTTTATCATTGAAATACCTTATTTTTCCATCAATTTTGAAGGAATATTTTGCAGGAGATGTAAGTCTGAGTTGGAATTTGTTGTCTTTTAGGCTTTGAAACACTTCACTCCAGTCTCTCTTGGTCTTTAATGTTTGTGTTGAGAAGTCTGCTATAATTCTAATGGGTTTACTTATATAAGTGATTCACTGATTTTCTCTAACAGATTTTGTCCCTGTGTTGGATTTCTGGTATTTTAACTGTAATGTGACATGCGGAGGCTTTATTATCATCATGGCTTTTTGGAGTTCTATATACCTCACTTATCTGAATGCTCATTTCTTTCCCCATATTAGGGATGTCTTCTGCTATTATTTCTGTAAACAGATTTTTATGCAATTTGTGCTGTCTTCTGAATTTTCACTTATTCCAATTAATCTTAGATTAGTCTTTGAATACTCTAGTAGTTGTTGGATCCATTTTTCTTATTCTCTTGTTGTTTTTAAGGCACTTTTGAGTAGTTGTCTTTGAAACCATCCCTGTCTTCTAATTCTGAAATTCTGTCCTCACATTGGTCACTTCTGCTGCCATAATTTCAATATAATTTTAACTTCCTGGATTTCTAATTGAAACTCTTTGATAGACTCTAATTCTTTGCTAAACTGATCATTAATGCTCTGTATTGTTTGTTTAGTTCAACTAGTTTTTATCAGTGTCTTCTGAAAGCTCCCTGTTCACTTTGTTTATTACGTCCATTATCTGTTTCCTTATATCCTCTGTGATCCTACCAAGCACCTCTTTGATCTATTTTTTTCATCTTTTCTGTTATTCTTGTGAATGGTTTGGGTGTGTGGCTTTTGTTATTCTCCTCCTTGATGCCCCCAGATCAGCTTTGGGGATTGAGTGTTTTGGAAGGCATTTTGTTGGCTTGTTTTCTCATGTTTCTATGTTTTGTTTGTTTGTTTTGTTTTGTGCTGAGGTTTGTGGGCATCTATAGTGGAAAGACTTTATGGCTAGTATGGAAGTATCTTTAGTTAATCTGCTTTTTAGTGATGTACTTTGGGCATGGCTGTAGTCCTTTGCCTCTGCCCCAGATCGAGCCACCTCTGTTAATTTGGGAGGAGAGGATACAGTGCAATTGGCCCAACACCCAGTTCTCTGGGTATTGTTAACATCACAGAGGTAATCTGGCTGTTAGCATACAGAGAAAACCTATTAATATTAAAACCTATTAATAGCAACAATTTTGTGACCCAGGCAATATCAAGAAAATCAGCTACAGTAACATCATCCAAGATAAATTGGATATTGACATACCATAAGAACCAATAATATACCACCCTTAACCTTAGCAAAGAAATCTGCAATCATATTGCAAACACTAAGACACCCCAGATATTGACATACAGCTAATATGTACTAAATACAACATCTATATCTCCACTAATGGTAGAAAAGAATTCAACATTAATTATATAGAGTTTTCTCTAACAATCTAAAGATTAATAAAGTTTAAGGGTTATATTGTTAAAGATATAAGGGGTTGGGAATGGGAGAATGCAAGAAGAATAAATTGTAAATAAATTATAGGAGATGGGAAGGAGGAGGGAGAAATTAGACAAAGATCCTACTAAAGAGTAGAAGAATATTATAGAATTAGGTAAGGGTAACAGAAAATACCAATGAGAAATAGAAGATAAAAGAAAAAAGAAAGGACATGGACAAAAAATTAAAAGCAAAAAATAAAAGGAAAAAGAGGGAAGAAAAGAAAATACAGCAAGTAAAAAGGACAAGGGAAAAGTCCCTAAACTACAATAAACCAGTGAAGAAGAAAGAAAAAAGGAAAAAAAAAGTCCAAAAAAATTCTTTGTGTTTTTGAATAGGTGGTTTCTTTCTGGGGTCCACAATTTTAAAGTGTAGCAATTCTCAGTTTTCTCTGCTTACCCTTAAGGCCTGTGATTTTTTTAGGTGTCTCCACTATTCCAGCAGCCCCTCTGTATTACCCAGGCTGTGGCAATATGCAAGCCAAGATGTGTCCTGCTCACACTGGGAGATAAAGACAGTCAGACCCTAAACCCATGCCAGATACACAGGCATCAGCCTCAGGGCTTGAATACTCAATCACATTTCAATGCTTCGAAAGCATTTTGTTAGTGCTGCTTTTCTAAGGATTTATACAGTGTTTCTATTCGCGCCTCACAACAATCCCACACTTCCAAGGCAAATTCTTGCATTTTCTCAGCCTTGGAGATGAAGAAATAAAAGATACCTTGCTTGCCCAACCTAATTCATGCAGGTAGTGAATGGTAGGCTTAGAATTAGAGTGCTAGTCTGACTCTAAGGTCTGGAATCTTTTCCTCATACAAGCCTGCTTCTCATCTAGAAGGATGCCTGGAGAGAATGAAACCATGACCAGAATGGAAAATTAATGGAGTTCTAGCAGCAATATGTCTAGAGAGTTGTTAGCAGGGGCAAGACCTCTTCAATACTATCTAATAGGTGACTGCATATGAAGTTCCTTCTGGGCTCTTCATTCTGGTACCCATCCTTGAGCACCACCTAGATCTAGTCTTAGCCCAGCTTTCTCTTTCCAAAGTTAAATTTACCTGTTTTGTGTCTCATTTATCTTGTTCATGAGATAATCAGGGAACTTACCTAAATACTGGTTAATGGTTCAATGTACAACTCCTCCCCAATCATATACTGCTTTGCTGGAAGTTTTTAATGACTTACTTCAAGGACACTGTGCATGGCAAGGATTATAAGTAATGAGCCAGGCATTTGAGGACAATATCATTGGGCAAATGGATTTCTCAGTTTTCTAACTTATGCTACCTGAGTGACCATTTATTCTGTCTGATTAAAGGTTGTCAGACAAAAATATAGGTATCCAATGAATTTTTGTTTCCGGATAAACAGCATATACTTTGTTAATGTTAACACATCACAAATTGCAAGGAACAGATTTACACTAATAAATTGTTCCTATTTGCTTCTCATCACCACCACCACCCCAAACTGGTATTCTGTTCTGCTCTACTCTTTGATAAATGAAAAAGGAAATATATTTTGGCAAATAGAAGGCCCAGTGTTCTCCAAGAGTGACCTGGGCCTCCAAAGGCATATTGCAAGCAAACAGCAAGGCAGGCTGAAAGGCACAGCCAGGCCACTGCACAGACAGCAAGGCTGGCCAAATGTAATTAAACGCACAGCACACCACAGGAGTAACAGTGGGAAGATCTCCTTAACCAAAAAAAATTAGGGAAGTGAAGTGAACAATGTTTACAACCCTAATTAGCAATTTTCAGGACTTAGAATTAAAATTTTGCCAGTTTTAGACAACTTTATGGACTGACACCACGGAAGCCAAATGGCACCCAAAGGAACAGGTAGCACTAGATTCATGCCAGTCAGCCCAGTTCAGTGGCTATGGCATGCATCAAGATGAATTCAAGTTGAGAAAATGACCAAATAAAGCCAGTCTAACCCAGCGTTTGACATATAAGACCTAAAGAGGGAAGTGACTTATTTAGAGTCACACAGCAGGTTAGTGGTTGTCTCCTGACTCCAACACAGTGCTCCACCCTCTATCCAAGGATGAATTTCTGGAGATTCTAAATGGATTCAGCTCCTTTTCTTTATACTCTTGTTCTTCTAGTTCATATTAATTTTATTCCCAGAACCTGCTGGTTCAATACTTTCAAAGTTCACTTAGAAAACATTTACTCTGATTTCTCTCCTTGTTTCCTACTCCCCTATATTCAGATTTATTTTTCCATCCTCTCCATAAACTCCCACAACTAGATTATGATTTTCAGAATATTATATTTTTTAATTAAAAACACAGTAACAACTGAGTAATCCGAGACTCTACTTCCTTTCTTCTCCCACTTGACAGTGTGCCTTCTCTGTGTCAACCACGGTATTAAAACAATGCATGAATTTTATCACATCTCATCCTCATAATAACCTATGGTATGGGCAATATTATTGGTCCCATTTTTCAAGTGAGGATCCTAAGGTTCAGAGTGCTTCAATGATGCTTCAAAGGTAGTAAGCTGGTAAGTGACATAACTGGAATTTGTCCCTAGGCATATAACTTTAGTGTCTGTCCTCTTAGTCTTTACTTGATCCCCTCTGGAACATCAGACATACCGCTGCCAGAGTACTTTTCCTAAAGTAGTCATCATTATGACCATTCGTACTGCCCTAAGAGCTGCGCTTTCAGATACAGTAGTAACTACATGCAGGTGGCTATTTAAATATAACTTTAATTATCAATAAATGAAACATTAAACGTAGCCCCCCAGTCTCACTAGCCACATTGCAGATACTCAAAAACTACATGAAAGTGGCTAAAATATTGGACAGTGCAAGTAGAGAACATCTCTATCATTGTAGAGAGTTCTATTGCACAACACTACTCTAGAGACTAAAGTTTGAACTCCTCTGCCTGGTATTTCAAGTGTTCTGCAAGCTTTGTTCCTTCCAACTTTTCAGCTGAAAGGCAGAAAACAAGGACTAAGAAATGAAGCTGGAGAAAGGAGCAAGAGTCTGAAAATGGGCCAGGCCTGGTGGTGCACACCTGTAATCCCAGCACTCGGGAGGCTGAGGCAGGAAGAATGCAGCAAGTTCAAGGCCAGCCTGGGCTATGAAGTGAATTCAAGACCAGCCTGAACTGCACAGTGACACCCTGTGTCAAAAAGACAAAAAAAAAAAAAAGAAAAAGAAAAAAAAAAGGATCTGAAAATGGAGGAACTGCTAAGCTAACCAAGCAAGTGAAGCCTCATCCCATAGGATATGATGGATTTCCTCCATGACAATAACAGCCAGGGATGTTGAGACTTAAACTCCCTTCTCTTACCAGTGCCAGGAAGGGTTCTAATGTTTATACAAAGCTCTCACATTCAAAATGGATTCCAAGGACTTGCGCTCAAATCACAGCTCTGTTAATTATTAACTATGTAATGTTAGCGCTGACACTTAGCATCATGGAGCTTGTTTGCCTATTTATAAAATCGACTCACTTACTCTCCAGATTTTGTGATAAGATAATGAGGAAGGGAAAACAATGGTCTGGGTTAAGGCCTAGACTTTAACCACCTCATATGATTCTAGAGCAGCTAGGATTGAAACACATTGAACTGGGCGATCTTTGAAGTGTCATCAAGCTTGAAAACTCAAACTTTGACCCACAGTAAGAAAGACAGCAGTCAGTTTGGACAAAATACTTACTAAGGTCCCTGTAGCAGGCTGCAGGTTTCACAAGCATTCATTGTTTTAGCCACCATCATAGATAGCCCAGATTTCCAAGCAAAGCAGCTTCTTTGAGAGAGTCCAAAGCCAGTGTTGGCTTCTTAGCAGAGTACCTCTCCACCACATGATTGATGCACCCAGAATCCTCAGTCCAGGACTATGCAATCTTCGGTTTTTATTGGCCTCAGAATGAGTCACTTAAAAGAGCCAATGATTTAGAGTTTGGATACTGGCTAAAAGGTTTTTCCTATAGGATTAAATTCAAGTCACTCTGATTCAACTCCCTATTTCCTACTTCCTTATCTTGGGATTACTTTTTCCAAGGAAATGGGATATTCCAAACAGCAGGCAGATGGAAATGCAGAGGTATGCAGGGTGAAGAGGGCTGAGAGGAACTGGCAGAGAGAGAGAGAGAGAGAGAGAGAGAGAGGGAGAGGTTCTAAAATTCAGATAGCATCCTGCAAGCTCTATTAGAATGATACAGCAAACTCCTATTACCCAGCACTTTAAACCTCCACAGATTTCTCTGTGACTGAGGCTTTCTTGCACATGACAGTGCACGGAGACTTGGCATTCCACCTGAAGGTTCAAGAACCCTTCAAGACCTCCTTAAAAGTGTCCCAAAAAGATAAAATTGTGTTCAAGCTGATGCAATATTATTACTTATTTTTTTTAAATTGACTTCATGAAAATCACAAATCCCCATAGGGTGCATAGAAAAGCACTTAAACTAAACTGATGAATCAACACACCCTATTCCCAACTGTGCATAAAACTGAATGTTTGTGAGGTTGCAGGTGTTTGTACCTCTATCTTGCATCTGGAGAAAAAGAATCAAATGGAGGTCAGGAGCTCTCACTTCACGAATGAATGTCGTAGCTCTGAAAAAGTCTCCCAGGGCAAATCAGTCACCACTGCCTTGATTCTCATCATAGCACACTTCTGAGTTCCTCTCGAAAAGATAAACCAGGGTTTTCAACATCATAACCAAACCAGATCATGCGGGTGTTCCTTCTTCCCACTATATTTTCACTTTATTTCTTGTTCTATTGTTGCCCCTAAACTGTATAGAAAATGGTTCAACTTTTCGTAGTGTTTCTGAGTTTGGCTATTGAATTTGGCCCACAGCAAAAAGCCAGATTAAACATAATCACTTTTTTATTATTCAAAATAAGGCAGGTGAGGATTAGTCAATCAATATTCTCAGGGAATGGACTGTTTCAATTAACAGAAACTCCTGACTTTTAGTTGAAGCCTAAAGACTGTTGAAACAATTTATTTAATTTGGTCTAATTTTGGCAAATGTTTTTGAAGTGTCTGGTTTATTACTAAAGCTTTGTTTTGTTTTTGAGGCTCATGCAGGATGTTTGAGATGCCCTTTTGAATATTTTCAATTTCCAGAATTAGAAATAACAGTGGATAAGGCTATAACATGAACTGAGCTCAAGACGCAGCTTTGGTGAAATCTCCAATTTCCAAGGGTTTTTATTTGTTGCCTCTTTGAGTCAGTGATAAGGGATGAGGAAATCTTATTCATTGAAGGTTCCAGTTACGCAAAACTCAATGTTATGATACTGTCAACTTTGCCATACATTTTCATGCCTGAACTCTTGAAACTCAGGCCTAGCAATACTAAAGGACTTGTGGAAAGCTGATACTAGTTAATCAAATTTCTAAAGTCTCAGCCTCAGGTTCTTTTCAGTACAACATGTTGTGACATCCATGTCAATTCTACTTTGACGATATTTATATTGACTTCCTCCCATGCAGACCACACTAAGGTCAGCTTAATCTCGCCACAGTAGGAATAATATCTGAATATATACTCGACTTTGTGGCACTCAGAGTAGATTAGGTAAAAGTCATGGTTAAGATAATAACAGTTGCCATAACAATGTCCTTAAGCACCTCAGTTGAGAGCCATTATTTTGCATAATATGATCTTGACATACTAAATGCTCATTTGCATCCTTGTTTTGAGGACACTTGTCTGTGATATCATTGTCTATGAGGATAAATTTCCTTCGGAAAGGTTTTAGTGTCTCCAAAAATACACTGCTGAACTTCTGAGTGGCTAAAGAATGCTAATATGTAAAAAGAAAGGGATGTATGTGTTCTGAGATTGTGTCCTTTGAGTAATAAATAGTAATCATCTCTGTTGATTTTTATAGTGGTCTTAAACAGTTGACAGGGTCACAATCTCTCTTTACAGAAATGGATCCTGAGGTTCAGCTAGGTTGTCATGGTACCCTAAGACTGGTTATACATTCCTTTCCCCTATGGTGTTTACCAAAGCTTATTTATCATCAGAGTGCTCTGCAAGCTTTTTATAAATACAGTTTGCTTAGCTTCACCCAAGACCTGCTGAAAATTGCCTGCCTTACCAACTTTATATGATTATTATCAACTGATATAATTTTATTACTAAAATTGAAGGAATTAAGATACTGAAGAAGAGCAGCTGCTTAAAGCAAATATTTCACAATCACCTATTCTGTATTCAGCACAGCATCCCGTGTTGGAGGTTGAGTGGGAACGGTGACAAAAAAATGCAGAGCACTCAGACTTGGGCATTGGAGAGTGTATCAGGTGGTTGGTTGCATAGGCCGATGGCTGTCTAACTCTAACATGCACTAAATCATCAGGGGGGTTTATTAAAACTTCAATTACTGAGCCTGAGCCCCAGAGTTTGTGCTTCAATAGATCTAAAGGAGGAGCCCCAAGAATCTGCATTTTAACAAGTTTTCAGGCAGTGCCACTGATCCTAGTTCAAGAAACATACTTAGGACCACTAGCCTAGGCATCATTTAAAATCCTGTGACTATCTTAAGGTTAAAAGAGACATTTCAGAATATACTTGTGAAAGAAAATTGGAACAAAGGAAGCAACGCTCTGCAGTGCTCTGTTGCTTCCTCTGCCTCCCTTTCTCTTCACTGTCACACAGGGTCATGTGTCCATGCACCTCAGTCACAGAAAGAAATCTTCCCGATGTCCGAAAAATGACCCAATTTTCCTACCACAAATGCACTGGCTAGCACCATTTCCACTGGAAACGGTTTGTTTCCTTCACTGGCTGGTTTTGCTAAAACTAGCAAAGCCCTCTGCTTTCAAGTCCAGAAAGAGGCAGCAAAGGGGACATCTCTCTTCCTACTGTGGAAGGCACCGTTTCTCAAAGTCTGATCACTAGACAAACAGTAGCAAAATTACTTGCCATATTTATTAAGAATGGAAATTATGGGAACCCACTACAGACTAGGTAAATCAAAATTTCTAGGAGTCCTGAGAGTCCAAAGCCTTGAGTATCTTAGGTCATCAGGCATTTCTGAGACTAACTAAAGTTAGAGAAGCGCTAGTAAAAGGACTTAATGTTAGATTTGAACAAAGACTCTAAGGAAGGTCTCATTTATTGTAACTGGTCATCATTCCCCTCTCCTGGATTTGTGTATCCCATTAAAAGTCTTGTGGAACAAGGAGACACAAACACCAGGCTCCTCCTCCTTCACCTTTCCACATGATACCTCACCCTATCCTACCCCTTGTGAATCCACCTGCCTGGGACATTTCTTAGGTTACTAAAGCACACGCACTTAAGTCCTTAACAAATTCCACCAAGCAAGGAAATGATTCTTTTATTTTTTTTAAGATGCTTTTATTTTATTTTACTTTCTTTTTGTGTTTTAAAAACTTTTGTCTCTGCTGCTTCTTTTATGTCATGTTCTGGAGATATTTCAAAGCCATTTGTATTCCATACAGATTTTGTTTTCTTTAGTGTTCTAAGAAATGCCATAGCTTATATTGAAATGATACATTAAGATATAAGAGAAAAGAGACATTAAGAGAGAGAAAGAAAAAGTAGTGAGGAAAATGACTGAGAGCAACAATGATTAGAAAGATAGGCATAGGGATGGAACTCTCCTGCTACAGCACTAAAATGTCAGTTCATTGCTTTTCATGCACTTTTTCCTATCTTCCTGGAGTGGGGAACACTTTGGAAGTTTGGGAATGAAATGCAGTCCTTTCGCTTGATTTGGCAAGTGAGTCTGCTGGTGTTTCTCTCTTTTGATTTATTGTCAAGTTACAGCAAATATATATTTTGTGTCTCTTGGAAGTCATTGTATGTCTTGCAATTTCTTGTTATGGACTTCTCAATACAATTCTACATAAAGTAGAATAACTAATGATGGTTAGAAAACACTGTACTATGGGGCATAGACTGCTAGAACACAGAACCAAACACTTGGGTCCTCTGGGATGAGGCACCCACCACATGCAATTAATCAATAGTTAGCTTTAAATGACTTCTAAATTCCATCTCTCTTGTTTCTTCTCCTCCAAGAGTGTGTATGCACACGCATGCATGTGTGACATGTGTATGTGTACACACATACATGCACACATGCATGTGTATGTAAGAGTATACACCTAAAATATATTTGCATTAGCCATCATAATCATGCCCTCAATTTATATATAATAATAACTTTCATAATTCTGCAGAATGTCATACCCAGCGTTCTTTTTGTATTACTTTTAGGATCATGCAAATGTTACTGACAATTTGAATAAAATCTGTGAAAATAATAAAAAGTTATCCCCCTTAGTTCCAAAATGGAGCCAGAAATTTTGAAGGCAGCCCACTTCCCAGATGGGATCGTTGAGCACCCCAAATCTTTCTCTGACCAAAAATGCATCTTCTGATCTGCCTGCCATAGCTATCAAAACCCAACTGCCACAATTCTGGGCAACAAAGGCAAGGCAGGGGGCATCACAATTCCCGACTTGAAATTATACTATAAAGCTACTGTGATAAAAACAGTGTGGTACTGGCAAAAAAACAGACCTGAAGATCAATGGAACAGATTAGAAGATGCTGAAACAACCCCAGACATACTAAGCCACCTTATCTTTGACAAAGGTGCCAAACACATTCGCTGGAAGAAAGATAGCCTCTTTAATAAATGGTGCTGGAAAAACTGGCTCTACACATGCGAAAGATTAAAACTAGACCCATATCTTTCACCATGCACTAAACTAAATTCAAAATGGATCAGAGATCTAAATATTAAAACAGAAACATTAAATCTGCTGGAAGGTAGGATAGGTAAAACCCTTGGAGACATTGGTGTAGGCAAAGACTTTATGAATAAAACCTCAACTGCACAGGAACTATCACAAAGAATCAACAACTGGGATCTCATCTTATTAAAAAGCTTTTGCACAGCAAGAGAAACCACCAACAGAGTGAAGAGACAACCCACAACGTGGGAAAAAATGTTTGCCAGCTATTCCTCAGACAAAGGATTACCATTGAGAACATATAAAGAACTCAAAAAATCAGACCTCCCAAATTTAAAAACCCACTCCAAAAATGGGCATCTGAGATGAATACACATTTCTCAGATGAAGAAATACTAATGGCAAATAAATATACGAAAAAATGTGCAACATCACTAGTCATTCGAGAGATGCAAATTAAAACAACACTGAGATACCATCTCACCCCAGAAAGAATGGCTACTATAAAGAAATCAACTAATAACAAATGCTGGAGGGGCTGTGGGGAAAAAGGAACCCTTCTTCACTGTTGGTGGGAGTGTCAACTGGTACAGCCACTGTGGAAATCAGTGTGGAGATTCCTCAAAAAACTAGGATTGGAGGTCCCATTTGACCCAGCTATTCCCCTTCTGGGTATCTTCCCAGAAGAATTAAAAACATCGTACCACAGCGATATATGTGCACCCATGTTTATAGCAACACAATTTGTAATAGCCAGATCTTGGAAACAACCCAAATGCCCATCAACTGAGGAATGGATAAGAAAGATGTGGTATTTTTATACAATGGAGTACTATTCAGCCATAAAGAAGGATAAACTGGAGACTTTTATAGGTAAATGGATGCAACTCGAGAAAATACTCATAAGTGAAATAAACCGGACACACATGTGTAAGCATCGTATTGTCTCTCTAGTATGAGAAACTGAAAGAGTAAATAAGATCCAAAATGTACAATAGACATGGTGAATCAAAAAGAAACTGGTCAAAAGGAAAGAGAGAGACTGGAATAGGGGAATAGGGAAAAGAAAGATGGGAAAGGAAAAAAATTGTGTATATGTATATAAAATGGTTAAGATAGATACACTACCAATTTTACTTAATTCATTGAAGAGTAAGGTTTGAGCCAATAATGTTTGGACATTTGAATGCTAATATCTGGTATCCTGAATAACTAACTTAAAGATAATAATATGTAATGCATTAACCATTGTTACCCTCTTATTATGTTGTTTTGAAAATTTGTTCTTTTTTGATTTTTTTTTTCTTCTCTTTAAAATTAAAAAAAAAAAAAAACCCAACTGCCACAATCAAAATAGTCACCGTTTGAGTCTAACATACTAGAGCACTCTGCTGTAAGTTAAAGCTTTAATACATAGGTATTTATTCAATTAGTTTCTATCACTTTGCAAGGCCCTAAAGGAATAAAACATAAAATGGTTAACCTTTGGTTTTATTGGTGATAGTGAATAGAGGTCAGAAAAGACTTGAAGCTGGGCACACTGGCATACCAGGGTGACATGCACAAAGTGCCCTCGAGGAACATTAAATAGCCAGGAACTAACTGGAAGTTCTGAGAAGCCTGGTGGTGGGGAGAATTATATCTATGAGGATCATATGAGGCTGCAAGTGACAAAAACCTGACTATCGGGCTGGGGATATAGCTCAGTGGTACAAGCGCCTGCCTGGCAAACCCAAGGTCCTGAGTTCAATGCCTGGTACAAAAAAAAAAAACCTGACTATCTGTGGTTTAAACAAATAGGGATTATTTTACACAATAAAAGACTCCAACTAGTTAGCTGGAAGCATTGTTTCTGCTGCTCATGAATACTATTAAACACCTAAGCTCTTCCGCTTCCCTATGTAGGCACACTGGCTTTTACCTGCAGCTTGTTACCTCCTGGTCACAAGATGGCTATGACATCAGTTCTCCTAAGAGGCAGGAAAATTAGGAAAGAGCAATACTAATCACATCTGTCTCCTTTTATAAAGAAAATAATAACATTTCCAGCTCTCAACAAACTTCCATTTGCATATCATTGGCTAGAACTATATTGCAAGGGAGTCTGGGAAAGGGAGTATTTAGCTGGGCACATAGCCACCTAAAAGAAAACCAGGATCATTCTAGCAAAGAAGAAGGAAATTGACATGGGTTAGGCAAGAAACAATGCCTGCCAAATATCAAGCGAGGGCCTTAGCTGTTTTAATTCAACTCAACGAATACTCATTGGGCACCTGCTATGTGCCAAACACTGTGTCACATGCTTGGATATCTAGCTTTTGCTTTAAAGTAACCATACTTCAAAGAATGAAGCTTCTCACGAGAGGTTAATCACCAAAACAAATGTCCAGGTATGTGTCTAGTTTTGTTTTGTTCCTAGCCACTAAGCCACACTGAATTTTGAAAATGTAATTTCTTCAGATACTTTGGGGCAGAGACTCAAACATCAGCTAACTTGCTCCATATATGGACCTTCACAAAGAAAGCCTTTAAATTTTAGCTAGCAGGGTCATTTTTTTTTAATTGTGCATCAGAGTTACTCTATGCGTGCAAATTTGTTCTGCTTTTTAATTGGATTTGTACCTGGAAGTACTGCAAATTGCATTTGAAGATGGACTACGGAATAGATTCCAGCTATGGACAGCAATACAATGGCACAAGTGCTTTAGGTGCCAGTTCATCTCCACACCTTTATTTCCACACAGTTTCCAATCTCATTTTAGCTGCTGGCTAATCAATACAAAGGACTTTTTATAACCTGAGGATGAGCTGTAACGACCCTTGCCCTCACTGCCTGCCTCCCCCCACATCAGGGGCAAAATGATTAAAAACTCTAGAATGATTTATATTAAAGTTTTGTTCCTGGGGATTCTCTCCCTAAGGAAAGATCAATAAATGGCTCTCAGAAAGAGCCCTTGCTGCTTTGCCGTCAATGGGGCCAACCAGGAAATCCCTACAGTGTGAAACTTAGGCTAAGTAACACTTTAAGTCAGAATGAAAAAAGACTTTGGGAAAGTCAGGAAGTAGCCAGTAGGATCACACTGTATAGACCCTTCAAAATCAAACTTTCTGCAGGCTGGCACGGATGGCCTATGAAATGTGATACGAGAAGGAATTTAGTGCCCAAACTTTCACTTGCCTTGGCCTGCTGTGGTAAAATCTCATTAATGTTGTTTCTTAAGGGCCTTCTGGTGATTGATGTACTCCATCCCCAGGGAGATAATATGTTGCCTAAGATTTTTTTATCTGGTTGGCCAACTGTTGTCCAGAAGAGATCAAGATCCAAAGGCTAATTTGCCCTTTGGTACTACTGTGTTGTTGTTGTTGTTGTTGTTGCTGCTGCTGCTGCTGCTGCTGCTGTTGTTTTGAGCAATAGGAAAAGGATGGTTTGTAGTTTAGGAAAAAGGCAGAACTCAGTGAGATGTCCCAGGAGGAAGTCAAGTCTAAGCAAAGAAGAGCAGATAGCCACTAGACTCTTGAAAAGAAAATGTATTAAAGAGAAGGAAAGTGGCAGGGCCCCAGAATGAATCAGAAAATCCTGACACTTGTCCTTGACAAGCTCCTGTTTGAATCAGTAGAGCATACTTGTACTGGGGTACAGTGTCTTACACACACTTCTAGATAATATGTAATAAATCCTACCCATGAAGGATTGTGCAAAGAAGTTTGAGAGGGAGAATAAGGTTGATGAAAGGACAAATCTTTAGTGGAATAAAAATGCGCATTTATACTCTGTGTTTTTGCATATAGATACCTGATATGAAACCCCACCCAGTGTAACATCTCCATAGATGAGAGTCATTGGCATTGGTAAATGCGGGGAGGTTACTTACTTTCTCATCACTGGGACCAAATACCCAACACCCACAATTTAAAAGAGGAGAGGTTGGGCCGGTGAGATGGCTCAGCAGCATAAGCGCCTGCCTGGCAAACGCAAGGTCCTGAGTTTAACTCCCGGAACCCACATAAAGGAAAAAAAGGGCCGGTGATATCGCTCAGTGGCACAAGTGCCTGCTGGCAAGTGCGAGGTCCTGAGGTCGACTCCCGGTACCCACATTAAAAAAAAAGAGGAGAGGTTTGTTTTAACTCACAGTTTTAGTCTATGGTTGTCAGACTCTAAGATAGAAACAGGATGACAAAAGGCCAAGGCAGAGGAAAATGTCCTCAACCATGGCAGCAAGGAAACGAGAGATTGGGGTAGGACAAAGAAAGACAGAGAGAGACAGAGAGACAAAGGGAACAGAAGAACTGGGGAGAGAGTTATACCCTTCTAGGTCACACCCCCATTGACCCAGCCCACCCAGGCCCCAGCTCTTAACAGTACATTCAGCTACTAAGCTCATTAGTGGTAAATCCCTTGATAAGTATAACATCCCCATGATCCCATCACTTTATACACACATGAGAATTTTGGAGGACATTTTAGATAAAACCATAACAGGGGGTAATAGTTTATGTAGTAGGAGAAAGGGAATAGGTAAAGAAGGGAGAGTAGGAAGGAGACTAAAAGAAGTAGTTGAGGTCAGAAGTGAAAATGAGAGGAGTATGAAGAGGTAAAAGTGAAACAAAGGAAGAAGACATTGAGTATTAAAATACTTAATAATGACAACAATAACAATAGTAGTAGCTAACACTTACGTAAGACTATGTGCCAAGCCCTGTTGAAAGTAATTCACATGCACTCTCATTCAACAATCCTATGAAGTAGATTTATTATTGTTGCTCATTTTTGCAGACTAAGACACTGAGGCACATAGATTTTAAGTCAAAATCTTGTTTTTTTTTTTTTTTTTTGTACCCGGAATCAAACTCAGGACCTTGCGCTTGCCAGGCAGGTGCTTATACCACTGAGCTATATCCCCTGCAAAATTTTGTATTTGTAAAGCAGAGACTAGGGATGAAGAAAGAGACAGTCTTGACACCAAATAGTCTCTAACTTTTCAGTTACTTACACCAATAATACCTTTTCTTTCAATTCAGTTTAAGTCAGGTTTCTGTCACCTACAACTGAAAGAGTCCTTACTAATAAGTATTCTATTGGCTGTTTATCATGGGCAATGACTGGGTTAAGTGTTTTGTATACATGAGTCTAATCCCAGCAATTCAGTGAGTTAGGTACTATTATTACCCCATTTTGAAAATGAAGAAACTGAGCCACAGAGAAGTTAAATAACTTACTCTGAGTCATGCAACTAAAAGGCAGCAGAACTAGGAGGTAAACTTATGCAGTCTGACTCAAGACTGTGCTTCTAGCACTCCTTAGTGGACACATAGACAGAAAAAGAGCATGTCACTGGTCAGCAGTGAATAGTGAAAGCATGGAGGCAACTTAATTCCAAGCACTCCCTTTCATGAATAACTTGGCAAACTTATAGCTACCCTTTTTTATTTAAGCAAATCAGTTACTAAACATACGAGCATCTGTTTGGACTTGCTGTACTGTTTGGAAACCAGTTTTCTGATGTCGTGCAGCTTTGACTCTCCAGTGAGATGTCACCTAGCACTAATAGAAGCTGGCTCTAGGATTTCTTGTGCCCAAAGAGACTTGCTTCCAAATGGGAAAAGGAAGAAAGGATGATGAAGACATTTCTGTGACTACTGCTGGGAATACTTCTTAGAACAGGAATCAGTAGCATCATACTCTGGGAAGCACCATACTAAGATGCACGAAGTTACCATCAATTGCGCAAAGCCTACTCCTGATACTTTTTTGTCTGCAGCCTTTCCCTGTAGAGCCTGGGCATCATCCTTGGGGGTTTACAGTCAATCCCTATGAGCATTGCTTCTTTTATAAGTGTCATACAAGCAATCAATTTCTGTAGCTTTACTGCAGAAGAAAGAACCTTGTGTATGTTTTTAAATCTTTTTGTTTTATTTTTAATGTGCCCAAAAGCCTGTCTGCAGGGGATAACTATGCACCAAAAAAACCAAAATGATACTCTATCTAATCAGAATTCAAAAGTTAAAGATTACAAGTGGCCTTCATTGTTTTTAGAAGCATTAGGAGGCTCCCCTGATAATTCTCAGTGGATTTATATCTTGCTCTTTACTTCTGTACAGACACTATAAGTAATGTTATGTTAAATAATTTCATATTAAAGACAAAACCAGGACTTAATCTTCACTTAAGAGGCAAACAATAATTTTAGCTGCCTTTGTGAAAGGGCCTTATTTCCCATTCATTAAATGTTTATAAATGTTTGCTAGTTCTTAGAAGTTGAATGCTTAAAAGGATGGGAGAGATGTAAATTTCAAAAAATCAATCACTGTAGCTCCATTCCAAAATATATCTTGCATGGTATGGTGGATATTCTCCATGAGGCTAGTTAGTAACACGCATTCTGCATATTTTATAATTATGTGCATTGCTAGCAGAGTCAGTTGGATGTATTGTGCATTTGGTCCTCTAGAATCAGAATTGTGCCTCACAGCACCTATTATAGTAAATTGCATGGAGAAGTTCTTTATGTTGCAGGATTCTGAGCTGGATATTTAAATAGCATACCCTGGAAGTGTTCTGAGCTAATGGTCACCCTGCAAGAAGGGCACCACCTAAAGTACACTGTGACTTAAGTTTTTTGGCCCATAGCTAGAGCTAGCAGCTCATTGACTCAGAATTGGAATCTACAAAAATGAGAACAAACAAAGGTTCCAATAAAATCCTAGTTGAATAGAAGCAGATTGAGAAGAAACATTCATTGGTTCTGATTGGGGTTTTGATACACTCCAATTTTTAGATATAGAAAGCAAATCGCACACACACGGTTCATACTGTTGTTTTATTTTAATTGATGACATAATTGATGGAATTTGGGGAAAGGGATGGCTCTCCTGGGCCTCTTTTCTATCTCCATTCTTTCTAATGTTGAAATGTATCCACTAAGATAAGTGACTTGTGGATAGAATGAAAGGTATTCTATCTGTGGTGTAAAAGGTATTCTGCACATGGGATGGTATTTCTCCCCACTCTCACCTTGGAATGAAAGAATGATCTTTGGTTTTTCACCGTCTATGTAAAGAGATTGAATGTGTGCCAAATAATTGCTAGTGCTACCTTGACTTGCCATACCATTTTTGCTTGTCAGCCTGTTATGCCAAATAATGTCTTTGGATCTGATTGCTAAAACCGGTATGACTAACTCATACATTTACTTTGTGCGAAGTATTTAAATAAATAGGATGCTGTTCTCTTACCCTATGCCCACGAGTCAAACTTGTTCTATTTCCCCTTCATGTAACTAGTACCCTCCCCACCACCCAACCCAACCGCCATACACCATTTAGACGCCTGTGTCTCCTGCTGCTATTCAGGAGGCAAAACATCCAGATCATCTAAATGGGACTTGAGATAAATTATGCTGTGTTCCCTCAGAAATTACTCTGACACAACAATTGCTCCAGTAATAAACAGTGGAAAATACAGTGTTAAGTAAATCAGCAAATCTAAATTGCCTTAATTGGCATTACTAATTCTTGCACACAAATAAATTGCACATAAATAAATAATTATACTAGTTTCCTTCCAAATTTCAATTTGGACATGAAACATCCATTTAGTTTACTGCAGCAGAAGCAGAAGCCTTTACCAAAGTTGACAGTCCTCTTGGTGACATGCAGCCTGTACTGTGAACTCGACTTACATTGTTCACAGTAACTGTTAGCGCAAGACCTTGTGTGCAGTAGGGTTTTTAAATGAAGGTTTCTTAAATTACTGATTGTTCATGACCAGAACTTAATTTCCGTATTATTATCTCACAAAAACAAAATGCTTGATTTCAGCGTATGCAGTGATATATACCTTAGTTTTTATCCAGGAAAATATAGAATCTAGTCTAAATTTGTGGTTTACATTGCAATAATGCAATCATAGGGAAGAGGAGGTAGGTTGGGTTATTGAAAGGTTTGGGAAATGAAATAAATTACAAGTTACTAATTAGTGTTTGGGGAAGTAGAGAAAAATAGCAACAGTATCTAATGTTTATCATGTACAGTAGTTACTGGAAAGGCCCTAGATTACACTAGGGCCTCCCATTTAGCATCCCATTTAATCTTCACAGTAATTCAGTGAGGTAGGTATAGTGTAGTGGCCACATGTGCCAACTCTAAATTCATGTGATCTGAATTTGAATCCTGCCTTTACTATTTACTTGCTGCGTTGTCTTGGGCAAGATGTTCAAACTCCTCGTGCCTTAGTTTCCTCATCTATAAAATGGAGATATTATAGTGCCTACCTCACATGTATGTGTATTAGGAAAGTTAATATGTATAAAAAGCACAGAACAATGCTCAGCACACAGTAATCATCCAACAAATGTCAGATATTACTGTTTTTCATTTTATAAACAGAGAATATTATGCACAGAGAAGTTGAACAACTTTTCCAGAGTCAAACAGCTAGTAAATGGTAGAGCTAGAACTTGAACCCTGCTTTGTTTGATACAGAACTCACACTCTTAATTCTATGTTATATGATTTTTTAAAAGTGCCTGAAGAGAAAAAAAGAAAAAAAATAATTCTAAATCCAAACTTTTTTTTAATTATTTTAAAGAGAAAAAAAAGAAAAAAACATAGAACAAAATTTCAAAACAACATAATAGGAGGGTAACAATGGTTAATACATTCCATATTGTTATTTTTAAATTAGTTACTCAGGGTACAAGTTATCAGCCTTCAATTGTCTAAACAATATTTTTCCTTTTGAATGGATTCTTCCTGTTTTACCGTGTCTATTGTACATTTTGGATCTTATTTACTCTTTCCGTTTCTCACACTAGGGAGACAATATGATGTTTACACATGTGTGTCCGGTTTATACTCAAACTTTTCAAGTTACTGTGCGTCCAATCCTACTGTGGATGCTGAGCTGATGCAAGAATTAGACAATTAGTTGAAAATGTTCTGTTTTTGTGTCTTCATACAAGATTTCAAGCAGATTCACTAACTGAAAACTTCGAATTGTTTTCTAACAGTGGGTATGACTTTGCTCAGTGATTCAGATTTTTCTGCCTAGATAACTTCATGACCGGTGACAGGGCCTCCCTACACGGCTGACAAAAGTAAGGAATACAGCCTGTGCTCAAGGCCTACGACAAAGTTGTCTGTTTCTCATAACTTAATAAATGGGGCTTCTGGGAAAAGCACACCTCTAAAAGACAGACTGAACATTTTTAGAATAGCTTGCAATCAGTTTTAGACAAGAAAGCTGATGTCCTGGACTAATAAAACTTTGATTCTTACTAAATGCTGGCTTTTGTTCAAATGGGATGGATTCTCTGTTAAAACGTTGGCTAAGCTGTTTTCTGTGTGACCATGAGTTAATCAGTATCCTTCTCTGAGCCTCCGTTTCCTCCTGGAGATTATAATATTCCCAGGTCCTAGGAGCTGTAACTGCTCTGAGCCATTCTTGTATGTGAAGAGATGTCAAGGGCAAAATGGGCCTGTGCACTCTCTTAATTCTGAAATCTTTCTCTACAAGCCAGAAAGTTCCATTTAGGGATTTTAATCTCTTGATAAGGTCAAAGAAAGGCCATGAAAGTAGTTATTGCAAAGGTTATGACTTTCCCTTGGGCAATTCCATCTTCTGTCTAAGCCTTAAAGGACAAATGTTCAATATTACACTCTCACAAAATGATTTCTTTTCTATGGCCTGAGCTCTCAGGGACTATTTCAAATCCAAGTTTTGAAGCATAAAATTTCCACTGCGAATCTCATCCTCCATGCATCAGCCCAGAAGTGTTCCTGGTTACTTTCAAGAACTACTGAAACACTCCTTTAAAAATCAAATCAATTTTAATATAGTTAGAGTTTATTCAGATATGCCCTGTGGCACTTTGAGGAAGAGGTGGGCTGCAGAATCTAACAAGGGTATGTCCAAGCTACTGATCAATCACATAAGAAAGCAGAATTACTTACTAGCAAAAAAGACCTAGATTTATTATCGACCAACCAAACAAGTCATAAAATCATTCACCTGCTTTCAGAGCAGTGTTTTGGGCCAGATAACTTATGTACCCCCAGTCAAGAGCCATACAGAGAAATGAAACTACATGTCCAAGGAATATTTGTCACCTTGGTTTGTGTGACAGTGCTATGTATACAAGAAAGGATTCAAGGTAAATTGAAATACAGAGTCCACAAAAAAATGTATACACACTTAAGAAAAAGAAAAACTTGTATAAATATTTTAATACTAAATTTACTGAGACATCATGAGATTAAAACATTACCTTTGGCCTCTACAATTACAAGAGGTGCTCAAAATGGTGGCCATTAGCTTCCAGACATTTATTAGTACAGCAAACTGCTGCTTGGGTAACCTTGGTCATTGAGATTGCTGCACATGCATTTTGAAATTTTTCTCTAAAGGCCGGCAGTGTAGTGGGTTTTCTGCAAGCTATGACATCCTCTTGGGTCCCCCATATTAGGGTAACACCATCTGTTGAAAAAACATCATAATATTTTTCTTTTCCTGAAGTGTGTATACATTTTTGACAGACTCTGTGTATAATTTATCCATAGGACATCTACTGCTGGGAATAGTGTATCATCCATTGATAAGATCCCATGCTTTACCTTTAAACATTTTAAGGAAAAATGTATCTGGTAAGGGACTGTGGTTAAAAAGTTCACGCCTTTCCCTGAAGTTCCCTCTAAGTTTCATGCTTTGCATTGTTACTGATTTCAGGCAGGGTCAGTACTATTCAGTATCACTCTGCAATATAAACGTACCCTTTGGCCCCACAGTCTGAACCACTGCACCCTAACATCTGATTTCCATGCCCTAGGAGCATCGTAGATCACTTCAAACATTTCTTGTTTAAGGAGGCTCTCTCATCAGCCCAAAAAGACCCAGTTTTAGTGCTAAGTCCAAAAAGAATCCAATGAAGGCATACCACGTATCTGTCCCAATTTCAAGTTCCAAAATAACATTCAGCTTTCTTTTTATAGTAAAATCTCAATCAACCAGTCTAATGGGTTAGAATCTTCAAAGAGCCAGAATTCTGAGCCAAAGACCCTAGGAAAAAAATAAGTGGCTACAAAAAGATCAGGTGATATTAGGAATTTAGTAAAAGTGACAATTTCCTTGGGCTACTCCAGGATCAGTACACATTCGGCCAATTCCCTCTACTTTTGACTTCTACAGTTCTGCACAATGAATACCTATGTTCAGAATGATGATCCTGAGACTCTGCAAGATCCTTGAGCACCGAAAAAGGTCCTTCAATATTAATTTGATTATATTTATGGAAGGAAAGTAGACTTGCATGACTTAGAGACACAATAGATTTTCAATAAAAATAACGAAAGAATTTCTGCTTAGCATTCAAGTGCTCATCAAATTCCACATATGTTACTGAAAGACATTTTTCCCCTCCCCTTCCTTTATGGTTCTCTGAGCATGTCATATTCCCCTCTGGTCTTTGGTGTGTGCACCAGTAAAATTAAAAATATTAGATCGGATGATCTCTAAGGTCCTGTTTGATTCTTAAGTTCTATGATTATGCCATACCTATGATTTCTTGTATGGCTACTACGTTTTGGGACATTATGCATAATTCTAATAGAGTCTGCCTCAAAGGAAAATAAGTGCACCAGACTCTTTCTTTCATTCAGTGTTTTTAAACTGTCAAAGGTCGTGGAGTAGTCTCAGGACTATTAGCTCAAATTGACTAAGGACAGGGGTTTTGTTAATGCCATCTGTGATAGGCTACCAGGGCCCCTTTGAAGACAACCTTCAAGAGGACTAATAAGACAATTCACATGTAAGTAAGAATAGAAACGCATCTGACAAGCATAGGGTAGTTAAAGAATTAAAGGACAGTTTGGCAACTGCTTCCAAAAGGCCATAGTGGCCTGAAGTTACTTTGAAATTAAGTTCGTATTACTAAATGGAAGGCAAGAAGAGAGTCTTAGAATAAATCGGATAAAAAATAGAGATGATTTGCCTTACTGTCAATAATACCACAGGCAGTCTAGGGATTTGGTGACAGTCATAACAAAGATGTCTTAAGATTTTCTTTGCCAACTTTCAATATGTTCTTTCTTCCTCCATTAGGTATAAAGCTCAAATGACCAAAGGAAACAAAAAACCTTTAAAGTTCTGTAATGTTAAGTATTTCTGAGGCCATAATTCACTCCCCAAATACAGATAGCACCTGGATACTTCCTTCCACCAGAAATAATTGCTCTAGCTGCTTGCCTGGGCCACATGCACTAAACTTAAGACTTGGGCTTCTAGGAGTCTAAGAAAAACTTATTTTCAAATCAAGTTTATGCCAGCTGACCTGATTTTGAACCCACGAACACCCAAGCACAGAAAACTTCTGCTGCCAATTCTAACTGCTGGAGAGTGACCTGTTCTACTTAAGGGAGAATGCAATGCCAAGACTTAGGAACTAACAAAACAAAGCAAAACAAAATTAAAAGAGACCAAGAAACTGGGTATGGTAAGGCATATCTGTAATTCCAGAACTCTTGGAGGCAGAGGCAGGAGGATCAAAATTCAAGCCCAGCCTGAGCAACTTAATGACATACGGAGACCCTGTCTCAAAATAAAAAATAAAAAGGGCTGGGGGTGTAGCTCAGTGTGAAGGCCCTGGGTTCAATCACTAGTACTGCAAAAAAAAAAAAAAAAAGAATAAGAAATTAGAAAAATGACTGCACAAGCACTGTATTGCCTATATAAGTTCTATATCCTAAAGTATGGATGTTCTATGAAGGTCCAAAAGCTACTTCTTATGCCAAAAATGAACACCCAAACCTTGGAAAATTTATCTCCTATATTATCCTTGTTCTATTACAAGGGATTACTATCTACAATGCCACTACTGCTTTTGAGTTTAACCAGTAGCATCCACTTTTCTTAAAATCTTTTTTTTGATATCCCAAGCTACTTCTGTTTACTTTCCATTCGTCTTTTAAAACTGGTAGCTACCCTCTTCTTATTAGAGAGGACATGAAGGAGGGCAATTGTACATGGGTGATTATTTTGAATAAATCTAAGAAATTAAGGTGGAAAGTTGAGAGCAGAGGGTAGACAATACCTAAGACATAAGTATAAGAAACTGGAGGGGCCGGTGAGATGGCTCAGCAGCGTAAGCGCCTGCCTGGCAAGCGCAAGGGCCCGAGTTCAACTCCCGGAGCCCACATACGGAAAAAAGGGCCGGTGATATCGCTCAGCGGCATGGGTGCCTGCTGGCGCACGAGGTCCTGAGGTCGACCCCCGGTACCCACAAAAAAAAAAGAAAGAAACTGGAATGATTTCCCTTTTTCTCTAGTATTGTGGCTTTACTCAAGAATATTTAAATATGAAATATAAAAAAATGAAATATACATGATTTCAAGGGTATCCACTATTTGATACTATCCACACTTTGGATTCCCTGTTCCTGTTGTAAATGATCAAGAGTAAAATTTAAAGTCATGGTAAACAGGATGGCTGGAGATGGGAGGCAGCAAGAAGCTGGGTTGGTTCGTCTGCCTGTCTACTGAGACCTCCGCTTGCTCTAGCATTCTGTTGGGAGTCATTGATGTCAAAGTTCTCAGACTATTCTGCATGAATGAAACAAATTGTAATAGACCCAGAGATTGATCATTCAACAGTCTGAGGCCTGTTTTGAAAGATCTCTTAAATTTTTTTCTTATTCATCCCTTGGGTATATGGATAATTCAAAAGCACGTACTAGACATATCTGATGGGCCTGTCTGACTAATTGGCCAGTTTAATCTTTGATATTACACAGTCTTTACTTTAACTTTATCTAAGGGCATATGTTTCCCGTATATGCCACCAGATCACAAGTTGACCAGATGTCATGCATGTAAACACAAGGCTAAGAGCAGAACAGGTGATTATTGTGGTTGTGTCCCAGATACACCATTCCCTAGTAGAAAGAAAGGGAGTAACAATCATTTAGAAAGCACCTATCATGTACCAAATACTGTGATAAGAACTTTAATATATATCACCTAAAGCATATTCTATATTGGGAGAGGGGTTGATGTGGTCAAAAAATGGATGGCACATGGGAGAGTAAGAGAAGACAGAGTTATTGCATCTCAGAATCAATAAATCTAACAACAACATATCGATCCAAGAAATACCAGCATCCTCTGTCCAGAGGAGTTTATCTTTCAAAAAGATATCATCATAGCTTCAGCCAGCTAAAGATAAGAATGTCGAGAGACTCGGAAAAGGATGAATATCTTTTGAAATGATCACAACAGCAGTGTTTCTCCAAGCTACCTTGAGCTTTCTTGGCAACAGAGACATAAAAGGAAAGTCTAGGGTCGGACCAATACACTTATACCCCTCCAGCTGTGCCCCATATCTGCCACTTCCAAATAAACTTTTATCAACCCTGGGGCATAGGCTGATCACACATCATTTCCTGAAAAGAATTCTTCTCTGTCTTGCTCTGAGAACTTTGGCAGAGGATTGGAGAGGATGTTTTGTGTATCCTTGGGCATTCAAGAAACTAATGCCCAAAGCTTGGAGTCAGGGGAAGCTTGTCCAAATGCCTGACCTAAAAGGGCCATGGCTTCACTTCTTTTCTAATTAGGATAATTAACCTCCCCTGCTCATTCATTCTATTCCAATCCAAAAAGCTCAAATTAAAATAGCACAGGGAACTGTCAGGCTCTAGGGACAGGGAACAATTTATAAGCCTTTCATCTTCATGCAGCCATCATCAAGGCAGCAAGAACAAAGTTGTCACAGCAATTTCACCCTTGAAACAACCTTAGGGTACCCTGAAGGTCACTTTCAGGATTTCCATCAATGTAAATATAGCATCAAGTATAAAATTTTGCACAGTTCCATCACATTTGCTAACTATATTAGACCTGGGGTGGGGAGAAAGGGAGAATGCTAATAAGACATAATATTTCTCTTTGTATTATCACATGAGTTTTGTAGTTGGGCCAGGGAAAACAAAAACTGGACAGCTTTGAGTAAGTAGGGTTTCGTATGAGATGTATGAATTCTTTTTCTTTGTAAATAACCACTGGAAGCAAAGCTTCAGGAATATTTCAAAATCTAGAATTGAACCACAACATTTCAAGTAAGACAGAGACACAACTGAGGGCTTGTGATACAGCAGCTCTCCAGGTGGCTTTACCTGCCCATTCCCCACCTCTGAGCAGGTTTGAGAGATTCCAGTCAGGTGTCCACAGCCTCCGTGCTGCCTAGAGAGATAAGATTGAGTACTGCCCTCTAGATTTTTTTCCCCACTACAGCCAGGGGCTTCTTTCCATGCAGTCCTTTTTCCCTATATGTGGAACCAATATGCTTTATAGTCTCTATGCTAGTAACGCTTTGGCCACAGAATTTCGTGAGCCTCCATGGCTGATGGGAAAAGTGAGACAACACTGTAATAGGTGAGAACAGGATGCCCATATGCACTGAGTGCTAAAGAGTTACTTCCAGCACAGTAATGCTGGAGTTTTTCCTGGTCCACCTTGATTGGAACCTTGGAATAACCCCAATAGACAGTTACCCTCACTTGCTCATCAAATGCCATAAAGCCATCACCATAAATTTCTCAACCTGCTAGTAAGAGGTTTGACTGGGGCCTAGATTGAGCAAGTTAGTCATTCTTCAAATGTTGCCAATTCATGCCCCAGTCCTCTGCTAACCCTACACTGTTTGTATTCCATCTACAGTCTCCACTGCATCCTGGGCTTTCCCTTTTATATCATCCACTTTTGTCAACCAGCCAAAATATGATGCTCAATGGTCATACAATAATGCTAGACCAATTCCTTTCAAGTTCTGATGTGCTAATGAATCACCTGGGGAGCTTGTTAAAATGCACTTTCTTGTTCATTAAGTCTGGGGTGGGATGCAAGACCCTGAACTTCTAACAGTCAGCCTTGATGGTGCCAAAGTTGCTGGTCCATGACTATCTTAGTTTCTTTTCTCATTGCTGAGACAAAATACCCAACACTGAAAGTTTAAAGAGGAAAGGTTTATTTTGGCTCACAGTTTGTAGCGGTTTCAATCCATAGTTGGCTGGCTCCAAGGCAGGGTGGCATGGCAGAGGGGCATTGCAGAGGAGAAAAAGTTCATGGCAGGCAGAAGGCAGCAAAGCAGTGAAGTAATGAAGAAGAAGCAGCAGCAGCCCTCTTTCTGTCCCTTATATTCCATCCAGACTACCCACCATTAGGGCAGGTACCACTCACACCCGGGGTGGGGCAGCCTTAATCCCAGCATCACACAATTTAATCCCAGAATCACACACCCTACAATCAGCCACCTGTGAAAAGCCCCATCTATGACTGCATGAGAATTTGGGGGGGCATCTAGACACAAGCCATGACAATGACAGCACTTTAAGTTACAAAGATACATCATTTTCAGGACCTTCTGTGTATATAAGTATACAGGGGCTATACTTTAAGTAGAAAGAATATATACTCTCTTTCTGAATTATTCAAACCCAACTGAGATACTTGGAATAAGAGAGGGAGTCACATCAATATCTCTTAGCAGCTAACAATAGCCTCCTTTCCTACTGAGACTAAAAGAATAATTTAGTGTATAGCCAGAGCTATGCAGAGGTGTGGCAAAGCAGATCTTGGGATAGACTATCTTTCTTAGGACCTGGGTTACTAGAATAAGCCTTCCTGGGTGCCTACCTTGCTTCCTAAAGCCAATCATGCAGGCCAAACTCATTTTGCATCCAGGTACTCCATTCATCGCATCCACTTTCACAGAGGCTCTGGATGGCTGGTGCTACCATATCACTCATGCTGTGATCTGCATCAGTGGTTAAGACAGCGGAAGCAGCTCCATCACCTAAGGCACATGGCACAACCTGTTTATTTCATACTGGAAAAAAAAAAAAACAGTCTTCTGTCAAGTGAGGCCAGCTAAGCTAGGCGGGTGCCAAAGTTTTAAGGTTTTAAGGAAATACGCCTTTTGCACTAATTAGCTCCTCAGTAGGGAGCAATGTATTCCTTGAAGAAGACCCAGATGTCAGTAGTGCATCGGTGCCACACTGGACAGAACAAGCCCATTTCTCCTCTGAGGTATGAAGTATAAAACCCCTGGAGTTGTTAAAACATACATTTTCTTCAGAAATTGACTGCTTATTCCTCTTGTAAGGTAATTCCTGAATTCTTTTCTCCTCAACACTGTTGCTGATTGTGTTCTTTGCTCGAAATACCTAATAAACCTTAAAGAACATTTGAATTTCTTAATTTTTAATTTATTTTTCATTAACAGCATTATATGTGTTTATCTTGTATAACATGATGCTATGAAGTACATATACATTGGGAAATGGTTAAATGCAGCTAATTAATGAACACATTACCTCACATAGTTGTCAGTTTCATGGTGATAGCATAAAACATCCACTCTCCTTATATATTTGAAGAATATACCATTAACTGTAGCCATCCTGCTGTACAATAACCTCTTTAAATTAATTACTCCTACTTAACTGTAACTATGCATCCTGTGACCAACCACACACCCCACCCCTCCTTCCCTCGAGCCACCCCAGCCTCTAGGTACCACCATTCTGTTCTCTAATTCCGTAAGATCAAATTTTTTCAGATTCTATATGTGAGAGAGATCACGTGATATTTGTCTTTCTGCACCTGGCTCATTTCACTTACGATAATGTCCTCTAGGTTCAATCCAGGCTGCTGCAAATGACAGGATGCTGCCTTACATTGATATTTGCCGAGTTAAACACTACAGATGGGAAGGTTCCTCTAAGAAGATTCCAGAGCATTATGATTATGTGGATTCAATCCAAAATATAAACATGTTTTATGGCCTAAGGGAGTTGTCAAACAGTGTTTTAAAACACACTGGAAAATTTAAAACAGCTTTAAAAGTAGGCCAACTTGAGGAACTGCAATGGCCCCACACCTACGCTTCTCAGTAGCTGCTTGGAAACAAGTCTTGCTTGACTGGACCATTCCTGGCTCTGACAGGACCTCCAAGATACAGAAATATTTATCATTAATCATTTTCCTCCTACCCTTATAGCCTGTAGGAACATAGCCATTTTGTTAGGTTCTCTCCCCAAGCACTTTGCCTGAATGAGCACAAAAGCTTTTGGGGCATGGCTGAATAGTCCCTCCACTAATCCAATCATTGTGATGACTAGCTACGTGATTCCTAATTACATTCATTTTATTCAAATAAATTCCTAAACAGTGCAGTTTCCCAGCAAGCCATCACCAGAGTTGGCAACTTAATGCCAAGTGACTCAGGGCTCTCCTTCTGTCAACTCCTCAGATTCTAGTTTGCTGAAGCACTCCTAAATTCAGGAATAGGTATGTGGTTGTTTATCCTTTGCAAATAGTTATTGCAGAGATTTTCAGATTAAATGAAGCCAGGGCCATGACATTGATGGTGGCTGTGGTCAGTAAGCTTCCTTCTGGTCCATGGGTCTAGAGCTTTGCCTCCATCTTGCTCAACCAATCTTCTTAGATCAACTGGTGGCAAAGGAGGTTGGGTCAAATTATAGGCTGAAAAACTAACTGGTAACAGTGAGGGTAAGTGAACAAAAACATCTTTAAAGGTATTTTATCTTACCCCTTTGGATTATCTCTCCTTTTTCTGCAAGTTCTAGCTTCCCTTTGTCCCTTAAGATAATTGAACTCTCCCGAACCACTCTGCAAATTTTGTCTGATGGCACCTATTTATACAATTCTTAGGGGCACCTACAAATAGAATATCATTTTACATAAGAGAAAAATGAGTTCCACAATGAGAAAGAACAGCCACAAATTTATTCAGTTTAACAAGCCCCCAGAATGTTCTTAGAAGGTAAATCCTAGATTGCAAACAACTTGAGACATATGTAATACCTGCTCTGAACTACATCCTGTAGACAAAGAAAAACTTTAAATTTTTTAAGAATGACCATTTTTGTCATATAATCAAAGGAATGAGGAAGTTAAAACTGGCCTTAGTGAGCAACTTGGGTGGAACCAGAAAGACTATTACAGTAACTCTAGCATGTACCAATGATCACTTTGAAATAACTGACAGAACTTGAAATGTAAAGAAAGGGGCAGACACTTCAAAGATGAATTAATTATTTCACATATGTTTACAGCAGTGAAAAAAACAGGTTAATGCTCAGATTTTATAATTAGGAAATTTTTTTTTTTGGTGGGTACCGGGGGTCGACCTCAGGACCTCGCGCGCCAGCAGGCGCCCGTGCCACTGAGCAATATCACCGGCCCTTTTTTCGTATGTGGGTTCCGGGAGTCGAACTCGGGCCCTCGCACTGCCAGGCAGACGCGTAGGCCGCTGAGCCATCTCACCGGCCCATAACTAGGAAATTTGACAGAAATAGGGAAGTCAGAAGAAACAGCTGCTTTGGAGGCAGAGGGCATCTGAGACAGTGTGAAAAATAAATAAGGACACAAGCAATGATAAAACCCACCCAGACTAGTAACTCCACCTCAGTTCTAAAAGTGGTGGGAGAGATGCCATTGTGCAGAAAACCCTGACTATGCTTCTCCTAAACATTTTCTTCCAGTTGATTGCATGGTGTGTGTCCTAGTAGGCCCCCCAAACCCTGGGGTGTTTTCAGGCAGTTATACCAGTGTGTTCTAGAGCTCTCCCTGCCATGGAGAAACACAGAGAAAGATGTATGATCTCCTCTTTCCTGGGCAACTGCATGTGTCAGGGTAAGGTTCAGTCACTGATGAAGGGAAAGGAGAAGAACACGACATGGTTGAAAATCCCATCTCCAAAACTGACAAGTTACATGCTTTTATTATGAACATGTACCTGCCTAATGCTCAATTTTCTCATCTGTTAATAGGGAATATCTACTATAGGGTTGTTGGGAGGATTAAATGTGATAATACGTATAAATACCACAGATGACAGTGCAAAGTACTTATTCAATGTTAGTTTCTACCCCTCCCCCAACACTGAAAATAAAAGAAAAGCAGTTTAATTCAAAATCTGAGAAATAAGGGGCCGGTGAGATGGCTCAGCGGCATAAGCACCTGCCTTGCAAGCACGAGGGCCCGAGTTCGACTCCCAGATCCCACATACGGAAAAGGGGCTGGTGATATCGCTCAGCGGCACGGGTGCCTGTTGGCGCATGAGGTCCTGAGGTCGACCCCCCGGTACCCACAAAAAAAAAAAAATCTGAGAAATAAGACTAAAAAATTTAAACATCATGATACAAAAAAAAAGTCTCATCCAAACAATGATTTTAAACTTGACATTGACCCCTAACCCCTTAGAGGTGGTGGTCACCTTCTATAGCCTAAGATTCTCAGTCTAATAGAGGAAAGATGTGAGCTCAGAATCTCATTTCCTACTGTATCAGTCAGGTGATCTGCTCATTGATAGGTATTTTGAGTTGAGTCTTAATGAATGAGATATTTATGGGGTGGAAGTGAGACTTTTCTAGGTATAGAGGGCAGCCAGAGGAAATCACTAGAGATTATAGATGTAGAGTAGGTTGTGCTCTGCACAACAATTTGTGCAATTAAGAAAATGAGCCAAACTATGGACTCCAAGATCTGTACAGAATCCAGTGGGACCCAGTATCAAATGGGAGTCTCTGCGAGGTGTGAGAATACTATGCTTTCATGCACAAACTTGCTGGTTGGCTCTCTGGCTCCTCCATGCAAAGGAATTAAAGGAAAGAAGAATGGTGCTCTTAAAAGGAAGTTGCTGTTCTTTTGAACAGGTTCTTCCTAATTCACAATATCTATTGTACGTTTCGGATCCTATTTACTTGATGGAGGAAAGGGGAAAAGAAAAAAAATGTGTATGCACAAGATAGTTAAGATAGTTATACAACTAGCTTCTCTTAGTTCCTTGAAAAGAATGTTTTATGATAATATTGTTTAGACAAGACATCATGCCTATATCTTGTACTCTGAATATCTACTAAGAGGACAACAACACAATGTATCAACTGTTGTAAATGTCTTACTAACCTGTTTTGAAACTCGGTTTCATTGTTTGTTTATCGTTTTTCTCTTTAAAATTAAAAAAACAAGGAAGTTGCTGAAATCTTATAGGGAAAGCTGCAAGGGGTATATCTGTCATGACATTTCTGTTGAATTTAAATTTGGATGCTTTATCAAAATGAAACTTTATTCAGAAAACATAGATTACATTTCCACCAACAATGCAGGAGAGTTCCTTTATCACTGCAGCCATGCCAGCATTTATTATTTGATTTCTTGATGACAGCCATTCTTTCTGGTATAATATGGAATCTCAGCATTATTTTAATTTTCATTTCTCTAATGGACAGGCATGCTGAAGATTTTTTCATATATCTGTTGGCCATTTGAATTTCTTCCTCTGAGAAGTGTCTGTTCATTTGTCCATTTCTTAATTGGATCTTTTGTTTTAGGTAGTCTAGCTTTTTTTAAATTTTTTTATATATTCTAGATACTAGTCCTCTGCCTAAGGAATAGGTGGCAAAATTTTTTTTGCCCATTCTGTAGGTTGCCTCTTCACTTTACTAATTGATTCCTTTGCTGTGCTGAAGTTTTTAATTTGATGTAGTCCCATTTATTGATTCTTGGTGTTATTTCTTATGCAATTGCAATTCTGTTTAGGAAATCCCTTCCTACACCTATGGTTTCAAGAGTTTTACCTATTTTATCTTCAAGCAGGTTCAATGTTTCTGTTTTAATGTTTATATCTTTGATGCATTTTGATTTTAGTTTGGTACATGGTAAAAGATATGGGTCCAGTTTCAGTCTTCTGCAAAGAGATATCCAGATTTCCCAGCACCCTTTGTTGGATAGGCTATCTTTCCTCCAACGTATGCTTTTGGCCCCTTTCTCAAAGATCAAATAGCTAAATGGGTCTGGGGATGTTTCTTTTTCCTCTATTCTGTTCTATTAATCCACATGTCAGTTTTTGTTCCAGTACCATGCCATTTTTATCACTGTTGCTTTGTAGTGTAGCTTGAGGTCAGGTAACATGATGCTTTCTGTTTTGCAGTTGTTGCCCAAGATTGCTATTCTATGTCTCTGCTGGTTCCGTATGAATTTTATGATTGTTTTCTCTAGGTCTATAAAGTATGTTGTTGGTATTTTGATTGGGACTTCATTGAATCTGTATAACAGTTTTGGGAGTATGGCCATTTTGACATTGATTTCCCTATCCAGGAGCAACCATTAAGGAAATTACTCAAAGAAGTAAAGTTAGGAATTCCATATGACCCAGCTATCCTCCTTTTAGTATCTTCATACTATAGTGACACATGCATACCAATGTTTATAGCAGCACAATTCATAATAGCTAAATGCTGGGAGCAGCCTGTATACCCATCAACAGATGATTGTATAAAGAAAATGTGGTATCTACACATAATGGAATACTACTTGGCAATAAAGAAGGATAAATTTGAGACATTTGTAGGAAAATGGATGCACCTGGAAAATATAATTTTCAGTGAAATAAATCAGACACACAAGTTTAAATACCATATAGTATCTCTCATTCGAGTAAGGCAAAGTACAAACAAAGAGCACAATAAAGCATGGATAGAAGGAGACAAGGGGATAGATCTCTTGCAAATAGGAAGGGGTCGAAGAGAACATGGGTGAGAGGAGAAAGGAAGGGGAAGGGGAAATAAGTAGAATAAAGATATGTGATGTACAGGAACTTAATAACCTCAATGAATATAAACATTATATGTCATAAACATGAGATAAGACTAATAATATCAACAAGAACTAAACTGGGGGAAGGGAATCTAGAGGAGGAGGGAAAGAGGCAGGTTAGAAGGGGAAGAGGCTTTAAAAGAAAAGAACCAAGCTGTATTATGTACATGTACTCACTCCCCAAGATGATTGTAAACTGAATGCACTGCAAATATGTACTAATAAAAAAGAAAACACAGCAGAAACATCATTTTATATTAATATCAAAAGTTAAAACAAGACAAGGAATGTGGTTATTGCCAAGTTTAGGATCTGTCCTTGAGTAAACTATTTTCCTTCTCTGGGCTTCAGTTTCTCATTGGTATAATGATACAACTGGGGTCACCACTAATTCTAGTTCTCATATTTGAGAGTTCTGAGACATGGAAGAACTATAGCTTTTCAGCCAACCTAACTTTTCTGTAGCTCAGGCAAGATTTAACCTTTTTTTTTTTCTGGCTCTCAAAATTTGAACAAAATGAAACTTTAGCCTATAGCATTCCTCCATACTGCTAAATATACTCTCTCATCCACAACTGAAAGAAAACAACTAACCAAGTGAGGTGATCTTGGGAATACTTATCTTGTGGGTTTCCCACATCCCACTTTGGGTGTTTCCCAACCACAGTATTAAACCAACAGGAAACGTTGAACTTTTTTCTGCAAGGAAAAAGTGTGTTCTTCTTGTCCTTTAACCTTGTATTTTTGACCCCTCTGTATCCTCTAGGCGAGAGCTTGCACATAACATTGCCTTTGACAACCTTCCAATAATACTAGGATCAAGAAGTCTCAGGATTCTTGGCATGCACAGCAGGCAAAATAATCCACAGTCCTCTGTAATCAGGTCCAGACCCCTTTCATCTTTAGTGTAAATTCACCCCACTTCTCACCCCTGTCCTTCTTGTTGATAGCCATCATCCATCCCGCACACCAAATGCTCAGAAATGTTTCAAGGTTCGTCTTGGCCTTGTTTTCTAAAAATCAAGAATGCTGAAGAATATTCCCAAGTAAGTGACTTTTCTGATGAGAACTATTTTACTTAGGGGAACCCAAGTGCATATTTTCTAAGTTCAAGTCCCACCTACATCAGTTCAGTACACTACTCCATAGTACAGTCCCTGTCTTAGTTACTTTTCTCTCATGCTGAGACAAAATACCTGACACCCAAAGTTAAAAGAAGAAAGGTTTATTTAGTTCACAGTTTGTAGAGGTTTCAGCCCATAATCGGCTGGCTCCAAGGTAGGGTGGGTTCACAGAGGAGAGCAATTCGTGGTGGGCAGAAGATAACAAAAGCAACAAGGTGGAGACAGACAAGCCTCTCTCTGTCCCTTATATTTTATGCAGACTACCTGCCCTACGGGGGGGTGTGACACTCACACCCTTAATCTTACCCAGAACTATGCCAAACCAATCAGTGGACTGATTTGCTAATCACACACCCTTTATCCCAGCATCACACACTCTAGATTCAGCCGCCTCTGAAAAAACCCTATGATTTCATGAGGCTTTGAGGGGGCCATCAAGATACAAACCATAACAGGCCCCAATGTGAACTTCCACAAACAGAGGGAAGACCAAGAGCATCTGTGGATGCTCAGTACAAAATACTTCCATCTCTAGGAACCTTATCAAAGTTCATCCTATCCTGGAGAAGTGGCCACAGAGTAGACAGTCACCTTCTTATTTGTAGTCACTGGGTTTCATTTGGAATAAATTAGACCTGGAAGGAACATTACTGAGCCTAATTGTTAGCACTCCTTCTTACCTGTCAATGGGGACCTTTTTCAGTGTATGGCCTTCCCTCCACTGTCACCTAACTAGAATTGGTTAATGTATTCTCTGGTTGAGGTCTGTGGTCAGTTTTCTCCCCCAAGTACCCATAAAATGCCTGCTAACACCCAGGCCACTGACCACTTGCTTGGATAAGCAACTCAGTCATGAGGTCCATGCTGTACATTATTGGTCTTAAGGGGATTAAGAATCTAAGTGAGGAAATGTTAAATAACATGACATCTATAAGTGCTCAAACAATCCACAAAGCAGCCTTGAGATGACTCCTGCCCTCTGTGAGTTTGCATTATAGATAATCAATCCCAGGACAATTGTCTAGATATATAACAAAAACAGAAAGCAATTGTCCACAAGCATTGAAATAGACCCTTTATTCCAAATCCCAATTGTTGTGTTTTTGTTTTATTTTGTTTTTTGGTTTTTTATATCAGACCTTGTGTAGTTGAGGATCAGAGGCTTTCCTGTTCTGCTTTTCTCAGACATTAAACACATCCACTCCAGATGGTCTTCTAAATTTCCTTTCAGCGGACAATGCAAAGCAAGTTTGCTTTCACTCAACAAAACTGACATATCTATTTGGGCATATTTTCTCAGCTTTGGTGAAGAGAATGGAACTACATAATTCACCAGCAGGGAGACAAAAGTTCTTAATGAAGAACAGGATGAAAAAGAACAATGGAAAAGCCAGGAATACATGCACTGCCAACTTCAAAGTCAGTCTTAAATTTGACAAGTAGCAGTTGCCTCCTCAAGTGAGATATTGGGGTACTGGGAATACCTCAAGTTGCCAAACAATAGCCTGTCACTTACTGTGGTCTACAATTTCTTCATTAGAACTTGCTTCTTTAAGTCTTTGATTCTGTTAAAACATAAATCCTCCACAGAGGAGGCCACAATTGAAACTATTATAAGTAATGGACAGTCTAGCACAAGGAAAGTTTGATTTGAAGTGAAGGAGGATTTGTATTAGGGAAAAGGACACAAAACTGGGAAACGGAGGGCAACTTCTGTTCACTTATTCCACAAATTAGCTAAGAATACGTCTCAATGCAGCTGCAAGGAAGATAAGATTTGTAGAGGGTCAGCTCTTAATTAAAGAAAAACTTAAACAAACACAATTATAAGGAATGAAGCCCTCAGGGAAATCTTAATTTGCCATGGGTAAATTGGACTGGGTGTGGGTGAATATTTGTTTTTATCCTGTTCCATAAAATTCACAGATTGACATCCATATGCAAACACAGAGGGGTTTTTGATCTTCCCATTTCAAACTCCTCACATGCAGAACAGTTACTGCATTAACATCTCAAATTTAGACAATCACTGTATTGATTTTGATGGAAACCAAGTGTTTAAATCAAGTTGAAATGAAAACAAGCAACAACAAAACAACAAAATGTGAATTCAAAAGTGCTATGGAAATCTTTCCATCAGCTACTTTTAAAGGAAAGTACACGTTGTAATACAAATAATTATACCCTGAAGTATTGGCTCTGAGTTCATATTTGTATGTATCAGTTTTCATAGATATGGTAAAATATAAGACAAAACTGATCTGGCCTCATCATCTCCCTCCTCTGCCTCTATTTTTCCACTTTTCACTTCTGTCTCTAAAACCTTCAATAAAAAGCAAAATAAAAGATGCATAATAGGAAACAGAAAGGGGGAGAGAAGAGAGGGGAAAGGGACGTAAAAGAAATTGAGATGTGTTGTATACATGTACCATATCCACATGATGAATGTAATAATGTACTGCAAACATGTACTAAGAAAAGTAAAATAAAATTTAAAAAACCACCTTCACACTCCATATCTGGCTTTATGTGCCCTTGTTTTGCCACAATATGTAAGAGAAATTTATGTCAAAGTCCAAAGAGACCAAAGAAGTTGCAAGAATTAGAGAGTAATTCATGTAAGATTTAGGTTTAAATTCCAGGTTGAGCACTAAAATAAGAAGATCAATCTTTATTTAAGTTATGTTCATCAAGTGTACTACTAACATTTAAACTCAAATAAGCTGAATGAAAATATATATCACATATATTACAGACACTTTGTATCAATATATAATGACGCAAATCAATAACAAACACATTAACACTAGAAATGTGAGCTACTGAAATAAATAAGCAATACTCAAGGAGTAAAATTAGACAAAAATATAAAAAAGAACAATATTTCCTTCAGCTGAATTCAGTTGGGTAACACAAGCAGGACGGACATTGACCCTCTGCGCATCTGCTCCACCACTGTCCTCTCACTCCACTGACTCATGAGATGCCCACAAACTACCAGCTGTTCATTTATTAAATGTCATAAGGTCATAAAGCACATTACCGACTTTCACAGTCATCATCCAAATGACCAGACCCCAAAGCATTGGTCAACATCCCCTTTTTCTTTCCTTCCAAACTCACCCACATTAAGGTCCCTGCTAAAATGCAACTATGTTAGATGGAGGTTAACACATTAAACTATTTCCTATTCTTTTTTTCAATTTTTGTCTTTTATTACTACATGTATGCAGTACATCATAATCACATTCCTCATGGGGAATTAGTTCATGTACATAATACATCTTAATTCCTTTTTCATCTCCTTCCCCTCCCCTCCCGTCCCCTCCTTCCATATCTTGGTCCCCTTCCCATTTGAAGAAGATCTATCTATTTCCTATTATCTATCTTTTATTTTGCTCTTTATTTATATATTTGGGTTTTTCACACAAGAGAAACCACATAACATTTAAGTATGTATGTCTGATTTATTTCGTTTAACATTATGGTCTCAAGGTGCATCCATTGTCCTACAAATTACTCAAGTTTATTCTTCTTTATGGCAGAGTAGCACTCTGTTGTGTATAAACACCACATTTGCTTCATCTGTTAATCTTCTGATTGGCATATAGGCCATTTCCAAGACTTCGCTATTATGAATTGTGCTGCTATAAACATGGGTAAGCATTTGTCACTGTAATATGATGTCTTTAACTCCTTTGGGAAGATACTTACAAGGGGGATACCTGGGTGGAATGGAATTTCTACTTTCAGTTTTTTTGGCGGAATCTCCATACCAATTTCCATAGAGGTTGTACTACTTTACATTCCTACCAACAGTGTAAGAGGGTCCCTTTTTCCACACAGCCTCACCAACATTTGTTATTATTTCATTTCTTGATGATGGCTATTCTTACTGGGATAAGATGGAATCTCAGTGCTATTTCAATTTGCATTTCTCTAATGGCCAGAGATGGTGAACATTTTTTCATGTATTTATTGGCCATTTGTACCTCTTATTCTGAGAAGTATCTATTCATCTCAATTTTTTTGATTAGGTTTTTAATTTTGGAGGCTTAACTTTTTGAGTTCTTTATATATTCTAGATATTAGTCATTCTTATACTGGCACCTGGAAAAGGGAAGGGTTCTGAGAGAATTGGGCATAAGACTGGGAAGTTTGGATGTGAGGAGGAGAAAAGGAAAAGCTACAAATGGTGGTGATTGGCCTACTTGGAGTACTTGATAGACAGGGGATATCAGGATCTCATGTGGCATCGAAAAGATGAAAAGGTACACAAAAAGACAAGTTCTGTCTACTTCACAAAGATGCCAAGGGTCATTCTGATGTGAGACCTACAAAGTAGGCTCGACAGCATGACGTCTTGAAAGAGCACTAAATTGGAGGTTACAAGAATTGCTTCCATGGCCAAGACAAGGATGAGACAAATGAGGTTGCAACTGAGAAAATGCCTTCTTAAATTTTCTAAGTTATTCACCTTCCTCACCCTAGCTCTAGATTTGTTTGCTTAGATTCTAGGCTAGTTTTTTACTCTAAACAAGCTATCTGACCTTGGGAAAGTCACTTCTTTCCCTCCCTCTCTAACTACTACTCTCCAAACTGGAGCTGCTCCACTTTTATCTGTGTTAGATGTTGGGCTTCCATAGAAATTTCACTTGAAAAGGGAGCTATGCAGCTTTAACAATTGTGTCCTACTTCTTTGTAGTCATCTGTAAGACCCCTTGTAACCTATAATGGTGTGACTCTATGATAATTGCAGGCCACAAGAGTTTTCATGGGCCAGTTTGAAACTCTCTTTTCTCAACCTGAAAATATTGAAAAGGCAGTCATTAGCATAGGCCAGTAGACAAATATTAAATTTCTGTCCTGGTAAAGATCAACTTGTCTCTCTAGAACTTTTTCAGAGGGTCAGTAACCCTTTGGGGCTTTGTGGCAGACCTGACAATGTGTGCCAGACACAAATTGCTATAAATGTCATCACTCTGTGAAGTCAATGCATTAATATCCGAGATCCATCATTTGGGAAACTGTACAGACCGTATCAAAAATACAGACAGGGAAACTCTAAAAGATCTGGTACAGGTTTATGAGCAATGGGTGGTGATAGCCCATACTGGGAGATGTGAAGTAGAAAGAAGAAAATTATCTTTAACTGTATTTTCTTGGGTCTCATTGTTTTTCTGTGTTTTCAGATCAAATAGTAAATTTGTTCAGCAGGAAGTGGACCTAATTTTATTTGCACATTGAAAAAACTCCTGGCCACTTTCCTCCTGGAAAGGTGATTTTGAAACTTGAGGATTTGAGAGCCTTTTGTATCAGCTGCCCTGCCTTTCGTGAGTTCAACCTAGTAGTCATTCATTGAATGCCCTGGGAGCAGGCTCTGAAATGGGGATTCATGTGTAGGAAGTTGATTAGGGAGTGTACTCATTATCAGCACTTGTGAAGGGAAAAGAAGGATGCAGATTTGGGCAGAAGGAGAAAATGGGCTGTGGCACAGTCATAACAAGGCCTCAGCCTTATCTTTCAGGGAGCTCTGAAGCTAGAATGGGTCTTTACAGTTACCCTGTTGGGGTAAGGGAATTGTGCCTTGATACGCTCTCACCGCAAGTCATTGCATGCAAGCTGTCCTGGAAAGGAAGCATGACTTTAAGCCAGGCATCTCTCTTCCACCAACAACTTTCCAAGCAGCTGAAGGAATAAGGTCTGTGGTGCTAAAGGAGGATATAGGCTTACAGTATCCACTACTCTACCCTTTACCAAGATGGTCTCCTTGTTTGTGAAGAGTAGCTCAACAACCAGCCCAGTAGAATTAGACTGGTCATAGCAGCAACCCAGTTCTTCATCCGTAGTTGTCTTGCCATTCCTTTATTGTCATATTCTGTTGTTATCTTGGTTGAATACAGATGAAAATCTAGCTTTTGCCTAGTTACCTATATGGTAACTCCATTCTAAAATGAGGAATAAAAAGATGAACACCAGTAGTCTAAAACAAGAATAAGAGAATTTGATACTCAAATAGAAGGAACTTTCAGTGTTGCAAATTTGGGTATGTTAAAGTTCACCCAGTATGGATGACTGAACCTGCTAAAACAGCAAGCTTATTTTTACAAAGCCAGGCTTTGTTACAAACCTAACCTACTACTTTTCTTTTATTTTGTTACTTTTCTTTTATTTTGTTTCTTTTCTTTTTGTCTCTCAAGTCCCAATTTACTTTTTGGTCAGCTGCAACATGGAAAAGTTCAAGTACAATAAATTAGTTATGAAAACAAATAAAAGCTCTGCTTAGATTGCTCATTGATGCGCTCTGAACTGAGGTGACCATTTCCCCCAGGGTTCCAGAATTCAACAGCCACATGCTCAAGCAGACACAGAGAAACTCTGCGTGGTAAAAGACACTGCAGTATTAAGCCACAGTTCTGACTTGCTCAGAAAGTGTGAGCGGGCTCATAGCTCAGCAGGCCCTGGACATACTCTCACTAAAAAAGTCAGCGTGTTTTTTCTACTTAATTTTTGAACAGGTCTTACTTTCACATGGTTCAAAAAATAGAAGTATGAAAAGATCTATAAAATCACTGCTTATTAGAAGAGGGCTCACAGTTGTGGCAGGAGGCCACATATAGAGGACTGTTCATCTGTCACACTTGTCTTCCAGGAGCTTATGCTCTGCCAGGACAGACAGTCTGAGTCATACTTTTTGATCTTTATTGTTTTTGTACTTACAGAAAATAATAATTGCATCTTGTAAAGTACTTAAACATTATATAAATAAATGACACTAGAAATAGAAGTTCTTGTTAATTCTATAACTCAGAGATAATTCCTGCCAATTCCTTCAGACTTTTTCTATACATATACTAATATATGGGTTTTTTTAACTGAAAAATGGAATTACAACATAAATGTTAATTTGCAGCTTATTTTTTACACTCTTACATATTGCATAATAAGTGAAATAATTGAGGAAATCTTTCTTTGTTAGTATAAATACATTAAGCTCTCTTTCTTAAAAGCACCACAGTATGGTACCACAATGCATTTATCCAGTTTTGTCTTGCATTTTAAAAAGTCCATTATACAGTTCTTTCACAGATTTCTCCATTGCTTGTAAGTGATTAACCTTGAATTTAAATATACTCATCTCCAGAGAAATTAATGAGAAGCTAGTAAAAGGATGTTCATGAAGGGGATCCAGAAAAGTCTACAGGTAGCAGAATATGCCTGGTAAAGGAACAGGCATGTACAGTCACCTTTACCAGGTAACAGTGAAAGCAATGAATAGGTGGAGAGACCATTTTCCAGATTTCAAAGAACATGAGATAGGGAAGAAGTAAGAAGTAGAATGGAGTGAGGGACTGGAATGAAGAAAGGGAGATAAATGCATGTTCAAATAAAATGAATCTTGACACATGGTTCTGGAGTTGCTATAGAGCAAAGATTTTATGCAGAAAATTGACACTTTTTCATTGAATTCGTTTGATACTAATTAACAATGTAGTTTTGTTATTTATAAATATTAGCAATCTCAGGTTGCTAAAATAACAACTTACATCAAAGCAAGTAGTAGTCCAATTGTCATCCACACTTGCTGGTCAGATCACTTCTGAATTATCAGGATCAATAAAATATTGACAGATATTCATAGAAGAGAGATAGAACGGTGAGGAAATTCGTCATCATGTCATAAAAGTAATTGTTGAAGGACTGGGAGACCTTTAACCTGGGAAGACACGCTGACCGCCTTCAAAAATGTGAAGGACTGTCACAAGGAAAAGGGATTAAAATGTTCTGTATCACCCCAAATGGTGAACCAATGAGTAGAGATTATGAGAATTTGGATTCTCACTCAATACAAAAACAGCTATATTTTGCTAAAAAGCCTTTGGAAAAGTTTGCTTTAAATATATCAAAAACTCCCTGCGTAATTTCATTTACTATTCAGCCAATACTTTCTTCATAAATAGTTCAGAAATAAAATTCAACACAGTCCTTGCTGGATTTTCATAAATTCTTAATTACTAAGGTTCAAAATAATGAGGCCTTATTGTACACTGCTTAAGAAAGATTTTCAAATGCTTTAATCTCTTTTTTTCTTGTTTTTATTTCTTAATCCCATACCTTGGCTCACTGTGTGCCCCCAACTCCCACTGAAGCAAAGAGCACATCAAAAACCCACATGAAAATGTAAATCTGAGAAATAAATATGCGTGGTTGGTTTTAAAAGAGTAAGAATTAACGTTTAAAGCAATGGTAATTTACACTGATCTGTAATTTTGAGCTCCTGTGCTGAAATTGGTCATTTGGAAAATATCAAGTGCTTGGGTCTCATTTGTGATCTTCTTCCTGCATATACCCAGCACACAAAGGAGTTGTAATGACCAGCTGAGTCACTGCTGCCATGTCCCTGAAGCGTGCCCTCCACATGTCAATACCATTTTCTATGGTACAGTGAGACAGCACAGAACATGGAATGTGTTCAAAGGACAGCACCATCTTCCTCTGCTCTCTGTTCCTCCAGTGGTCGAATTATAACACAGATCATTTTGACTTTGCAAATTATCCTTATCACCTACTCCCATTAGTCATCACCTGATTACAAATGAAAATCTGTTTAAATCTGTAGGAAGAATGGAAGTGCTTTTGATAATATCCCAATAAAATGATGTCTATCCTTGATGAAATTGTACTTAGATTATGGATTCATACCAGAAGCAAAACTACAGACATGATATATATAATATTAGACATATGACTACTCTAAAAGACCAGTACAAAGAAAACACATGTGCTACTCTTCAGGTTCATACTTTAGGTATACTGCTTATTTCAGTTTCTCAAACTGTAACTCCAAATACCCAAAACTCAAGCATCATATCTTCTCTCTTTTCTCCCATTCAATATAGATCCAGAGTATTACTTGTTAATACTGTCTGTCAGATGTCTGATGTAAGTTAACTAAAAAAGTACCAGGAATTCTTGGCAAATTTAGTGGAGAAAGGGAAAGAATTCACAAAGCCTTAATAGGATTGAACTTTTTCATAATGCTGTGATAAAGGGCTAAGAATTGTATCTTTGTTATATCGTCTTTGTTAGGTTTCCATAGAGTTATTTTATTTGGGAAATATAATTTACCTTGTTGTAAATTTACTTTGTCATATCCATGTAAGAATGAGCTATGTTTTTTTTGTTTTTGTTTTTTGCTTTTTTTAGACAGGGTCTTGCTTTGTAGTTCAGACAGGCCTTGAACTCACTATGTAGTCCAGGCTGGCCTCAAACTCATGGCAATCCTTCTGCCTCAGCCTCCCAAGCGCTGGGATGACAGGCGTGCGCCACCACGCCTGGTGAATGAGCTATGTTTTAATGGGGTTCTATCTTTACTAAAGTTATTTCTAATTCTGAAGAATGCTTATGTGAAAGATGAATGAAATGAACTTCAACTGCAATAGGAAAAATTTTAGCCAGATATAAGAAAGATCTTGGCATTCATGTCTTAGATATTTTGGTAATGCATGTCAATAAAACAATTAGGTACTATAATTCAACTGTGACTTCTTGGGTAGAGATTGGATATACACTTAGCCTAATGCTCCCAAGTTGTAGAATCTTCTTTCTTAAGACAAAATGGAGATGCCAACTGTCTGGATATTTAAGCCCGAGTTGTGAGTAAGCCTGCTCTCTCCAGCAGATGAAGTTCAAAGGGACCCAATGGACTGTGAATAGAAAGTCAGTAGAATCTTTAACACCTACCAAAAGATTTTTAAAAGAAAAAAGAATCATTGTAGCTGTCTTTTCCTTCCTCTAGGATTTTCTATCCTACAAGCGATTATGGAAGCGGCAGTGCAAAACAACTGGCAAGTGACAGCAAGGTCTGTGGGAAACATAAAGGATGTCCAAGAATTCAGGCGCATCATCGAAGAAATGGACAGAAGGCAAGAAAAGCGATACTTGATTGACTGCGAAGTTGAAAGGATTAACACGATTTTGGAACAGGTACGTTTAAGATTTATTCCAGCCCCTAGCCAATATGTTAAATCATCATCCTGAGGCACTTCCCATATCTGCTAATAAATTAAGTAGCCAACAGTCTAAACATGCCAACAGTTTTTGTAGTCTCTCTCATCCTTTTTTCCTCCTCAGTGACTGCTGAAAAAAAAAAGAGAGAGAGAGAATCAAAGGGAAAAGAAAATCTAAGATGTTGAAAATTACATACCATGATTAATCTGAAAGTCTCTACAGTCGAATGTTATCTACCAGATAAACACACATCTCTGTTCAATATATATGATAGGTGACTATTTCAAAGCCAAAGCAATCCCCTTCCTTTCCCGTACCTTCTTCCCCTGAAGGAACAGATAAAGGGTTAGGCAGGGCTGGAGGGTAGGCTTTTTGTTACTCCTTGCTGGAATATGTACTATTCCCAGATCCTTCCAGAAATCACCAACCATTCTTCAACCAAGCAGTATGTGTAAGCAAACTGCTAGGGCAATAATTATCAAGTTTGGAGTCTATATATTATTTTGAGAGGCAGAGAGAGAGAGAGACAGAGACAGAGAGACAGAGACAGAGACAGAGAATATATGTTAAGATCTTTATAAAACGTAAGATGGCTTATGAGAAAAATGTTTAAGGTTTTAGAAGTGTGAACAAAGTAAAAAAAAAGAGTGAGACTCAAGGGAAAAATATAATCCAGTGGGCCAAAAAGTATTCATTATTAGCGTGCATATTTAAATTTAAGACTAAAAAATATTAGAAGAAATCGTTCACCCTAAGCCAGATAGATACTGTATTTGAGGTAAAGAGTCAAGTTGAAATGTAGTGAAAGTTTATTATTTTCCACAGAAGTCTCATTTTCTCAGTGAATAACAAAGTGTCCATGCTGCCATAAACAAAACTGTAAGGGAAACATTTCCATTGTAATTTAATCCCAGTGTACTTGAAGGCCAAAACGGCTTCAGGTATTGAAATTATAGTGAGGAACCATTGCCTAGGAGAGCTGCTTTATAGCAAATTCAATATTAATAATTTCTCATTTATGCCCCCATAAGAAAAGAATGCAAAAATAACAGGGAATAGAAGGGAATGAGGAAAGGGGAAGAGAGGGAAGGAGGGAAGATGGAAGAACAGAGGGAAATGAGGAAGGGTGGGAAGGAAGAAGGGAGGGAAGGAAAGAGCAAGGGAGGAAAGGCAAATTGCTGACTCTGCATGGTAGAAATACAAAGCTGCCCCTTGTTTATAACAGCATCACCTCTGGTGAACCACAGCTCACAGAAAATCTAGAGCACTAGCCTGGTTAAATCAAGTTTCCCATTCTCTTGAGCTGCACAAATGATTCAACTTCAGTCTGCCTCCCCTCCCCTGAAAAATGGCCTTTGGTTTTCTTAGATCTTGAAAGTGAAGAATCAGGTCAGTGATGTTGGTGTATGTACTACATGCCGTCTAAAATTTTATACCAAAATAGCTTTTTGGTGGGTGACTCACTTAATAGCCCAGAGCAGAGGAATATCCTCCTTGCTGTACTTTGTTTTCCTTCCTTTGTATTTGACTTGGATTCTTGAATATCTTATATTCTGTTAAGTATTTGTGGTTTTATAGGACATTACACTGCAGTCTTGGATTTTTCAGCTGTATGGAAGACAAAAAGTGGTGGGAAGAGTTCTATGTTCTATGTAGCTGTGAGATCTTGGCCTTAAATATTTATGTCTCTATTTTCTCATCTACATAATGGAGAAAATAAAATTTGCTGTACTTCACATGGTTTGTATAACTCCTCTAAAAGATATAAAATGATAAAGAATAATCATTATTACTATATACTTTCAAGAAAATTACATAGGCATTATTCAAATATTCTTCTCTCTTTTCATGTCTCATTCCTCTATCTTCCTTCCTTCTATATGGATATTCACAGTATCCCTCAAAATACTTTCTATATAATTTTATTCTTTTTAAAACAAATTATAATAAAACTACCAACTCATGGTTGTTTTCTATTCCATCTAAGGAGCTCCTACCAGGCCATAAGTTTTATGAGATAGAGTTCAGGTTTATATTGTTAACTGTTATAACACTATGTATTTGGAACATAAGGATTGATGGATGGATGTGTGGATGGATGGATGTATAGATACTGAACAAGCACATTTCAGCAAGTTCCGATGAAATTTTGCTGTTTCCATAAAGAGGCCAAAAAAGAGCCTGAAGCCACATGATAATGGTTTTTAAAGTATGCATTTTCAGTAGTTGAAAATAGTAGCCCTCTGGTTAAGCCTATTGCCATGATATCATGAATTTGTCATAATTTATTTTCTACAAAAATGAATTTCTCATTGAACAAATTGTTTAAACCATGGCATTTCTTTAGAGGAAACTTTTTTAAGTAAATTAAATGCTAAGATACAGATGCATCACATTTCTCATAGGTTTTTAATCATTATTCTGACAAACTTATAATTCACAATACAGATTTTGGTTAGAATGGTAATGCTAGAAACTCAATGTCAAAGCCTCCCAAGAGATACCCTCATTCTCCAAATTTTTTCAACTTTATTTGAGGTTATTTTCATGGCAGGAAGCTTCTACAGTCCCCATAAAATGGTGCTTCATACCACTCTCTGAGGAAAAAGAACCTTTTACATCTCTGTAAAGTTACAGGGGACCCTTGAGTTATGACTGGCCTCACATATGAAAAACTTGGGTCACGACTGGAATTTTAGGTTTAACTTATGACCAAAGTCTTGAGTTACAACCCAAATGCTGGCCACCTGTGCAGTTGTAAACAAAACTTGCGATGCCAGAAAAGGATACATAAGCATATATAAGCATCAGTCTGAGCCAGATGCACATGTTTGTGGACATGATTTCAGTCAGTGCTTTATATAATCGCTATGATTACTGCTATCAAAATGGCCCCAATAAAGCTAGAAAAAAAGCTAAGGAAGTAAGGGAAGGTAAAGAAAGCAATCACAATCGAAAAGAAGGAAATTGTGTAGAAAATGAGAGAGTGGTTTTCATGTAACCAATCTTGCTAATATGTACACTGCGTCAAAATCCACCATCTCAACAATCTTACAGAGAAAAGATTTGTATAAGGAAGCTAGTGTTGCTAAAGGGGTTACTCAAATTAGTATGTCTGAAGTAGAAAGGCTATTATTATTGTGGATAAACGAAAGGCAGATGGCAGGTTATAGCCTATCTGAGTCTATAATTTGTGAAAAAGTAGGGCTATAAGTGCAGACCTCATAAAGGATAATCCATCAACGAGTGATAATAGTGAAACATTTGTGCCAGTAAAGGGTAGTTTCACAATTTTAAAGCAAGAACTAGGGTTCATAGCATAACTAGGCATGGTAAAGCAGCCAGTGCTGATAGAGGGCTGCTGAAAATTACGTACACCCCTTTAAAATGATGACACAGAGAAATGGCTTTTGCTTTCATCAAGTTTTCAACTGTGATAAAACTGGCCTTTTCTGGAAGAAAATGCCCAGGATAACATACATTACCTAGGAAGAGAAGAAAATGCCAGGTCACAAGCCTATGAAGGATAGGCTAACCTTATTGCTATGTGCCAATATGAGTGGTGACCTCAAGATAAAGCCTCTCATGGTTTATCACTCTGAGACCCCTACAGTGTTCAGAAAACATAGTCATGAAGAATAGGCTAGGGGTCATGTTGAGATCTAATGCAAAAGCCTGAGTAATGAGAGTACTTTTTTCTTGATTGGATCAGGGAGGCTTTCTGTCCTACTGTTAAGAAATATGTAGAAGACAAAACATTGCCACTCAAAGCTCTCCTCATCATGGACAATGCTCCTGCTCACCCATGAGATTTGGAAGAATCAGCTGAGGGATTTCCATGCCTCTCAGTTGAGTTCCTCCCACCTAATACAACTTGTCTACTGCAGCCTATGGACCAGCAGGTTTAGAGCTAACTTTAAGAAGCTATACACCAAGGAACTATTCCTGAAGTGCTTCCAGATGGTCTCAAATACAGATCTAACACTTAAAGAGTTCTGGAAGGAACATTACAACACCCTTTCCTGTGTGGGGTTAATTGAGAAATCCTGGGCTAATGTCTCTCTAAAGACACTGAGATCTGCCTGGAAGAAAGTATGGCCTAAAATTATACAGGAGGGAGACTTTGAAGGCTGTGTAGAAGAGCTTGAGCCTTCAATCGACCCTGTGGCAGATGACATTGTCACTATAGCAGAGTACATAGGCTTGCAGGTAGACAGTGGTGATGTCGAGGAACTGGTGGAGGAACACTCGCAGGAATTGTCTACAGAGGAACTTCAACTTCTGGCTGAGCAACAGAGAGTGGCAGCTGAGGAGCTTTCTGAAGAGGAGCGGGAGTATCAACAATCAGTGAAGCAAAGTTCTTCTGAAATAAAGGAAATCCTGAAAAAATGGACAGAGCTACAAACATCTGTAGAGAAGACCCACCCAGACAGAGAAAAAGTCAATCGTTGCATTCACTTGTTTAATGACAGCGTCATTTCATACTACAGAATAGTGTTAAAGACAGAAACAATGATAGACCAGTTTTTAGCTCTGAAAAGGTTGAGACCTAGTGAGCCAAAAGCACATCCCAGTGGGCTACAGACTCTCCCAAGGAGAGAAAGGACACCAGAGAGCCAGATTCTTGATGTTCCTATGGAAGGGTACTCTCCTTCCAAACAATAACCACCTTCCATTTCATCCTCCCTTCCTGCAAGCCAAAGATGTCAACTTCAATGGTGAATACAATGTGAAATTGTTGTTTCTGATAAGTTAGGCACATTTTATAACCTTTTGGTAAATATAGTAGGAAAATTGGTGTTCCTGGTAAATTATGCACATTATACAACCCCTTTTATCATGAAAAAACTCTTTTGGGAAGTTTGGAATGCATTGTGGGCATTTCCATTATTTCTTATGGAAAATATAGTTTTGACTTACAACCAATTTGAGTTACAATCAATCTGAGTTAAAGATTAGACTTGATAAAATGATATATTTTTGTTAGGTTCTGATGTCTATTTGGCAAGGCAGCACAGCAGAGAATTCCAGAGCATGGATTCTGAAGACAATTTGCATGGATTGTCATTTACTAACTGTCCAACCTGGGGCAAGTTACATAGTTTTCTGTGTCTCCATTTCCCTCTTGAACAAATTGAGTTCGTAAATCAAGGGTCCACTGTATTCGCAATAGATCAGATTTTGATATGAAGTTTCTATTGTATTTCACATCCAATGAGTGTTAATGAAAATACCTCAGTTTGGTGCAATTTTTCAAATATAAGCTGTTCTTTTTTTTTTTTTTTGTGGGTACCGGGGGTCCACCTCAGGACCTCGCGCGCCAGCAGGCGCCCGTGCCACTGAGCGATATCACCGGCCCTTTTTTTGTATGTGGGTTCTGGGAGTCGAACTCAGGCCCTCGCGCTTGCCAGGCAGGCGCGTACGCCGCTGAACCATCTCACCGGCCCTAGCTGTTCTTTAATATAGTGTGATATAGCATGATCTTCATATTTTGTGATATGTTATTTTCCCCAGTGAATGTTCAAACACTTGTAAAACAAATCAAAAATCTTCTACCATTTCTTCCAAAGCTCTTTTTTAAACTGAATCTTTTATGTAACAGAAAAGATTCAATTAGGTACTATTATGTCTTTAATATCTCTAACAGTTAACCTATAAGGGAGGAATTCTAAATTTACAGCTATAAGAATTAACATTGGGCTGGTGAGATGGCTCAGCGGCGTACGCATCTGCCTGGCAAGCGCGAGGTCCTGAGTTCGACCCCCAGTACCCACACACACACACAAAAAAAAGAATTAACATAGAAAAGGACAAGGCTAGAGATGAAGCCATAAGGGATTGTTGAGGCTCAGAGAATAGTTAGAAATTATAGATCCTGAATCTAAAAATTAAGAACATGTTGTAAGTTTAAGCATACTAGGGTGAATGAACCATTGATCTGACTCACTATAGCTTTCCCGTTAACGTATTATGTTTGTGCAGATCTCTCCACTGGTGGTCAGTTGCCTTAACTCAATAACCAACTTAAACATTAACTTTTGAAAAATTTGCTTCTCAGATAGTTATCTACTCATAACTAGATACATCCTGCCCCCAGTAATATGCCCCAATGGACAACTTTTAAAGATTAGACTTGATAAAATTACATATTTTTGTTAGGCTCTGAAGTCCATTTGGCAAGGCAGCATAGCAGAGAGTTTCAGAGCATGGATTCTGAAGCCAAATTGCATGGATTGTCATTTACTAACTGTGTGACTTGGGGCAAGTTACATAGTTTTCTGTGCCTCCATTTCCTTGTAGTAAAATGGGAATGAAAAATGAATCTAAATGAATTAATTCAGAAAATTCCAGACATATTGTGTTGCATGCTGCTTTGATGCTAAAACAAAGTATTTTCACATAAATTATATCATTTAAACTATGGGAGGCAGGTAGGGCAGATGTGTTTATCCTGAATTTACACATGATGAATTGAGGATTGGAGACATTTAGAAGACAACTAAATGTGGCTGTCCGCTCAATCGTACTAAGTGGTAGAGCAAAGACAAAACTCATCCTTGGACTCTTCATTCAGTGCTATCGACCCTATACAGCACCACCTCCCTTCATGTCTAAGTTGCTCATTAAATAAATGTTTAACCAATGCCAAACCTTGGAATTGGCCTGCTCATCATGTTATATCTTAAAACAGTTGCAAAGCAATTAGAGATGATCCAAAGAAGAGCAGCAAAAAAAAAAAATAAATAAATAAATAAGAGTAAAGCATTAGAAAATAGGGCCTGTGAGGAAAGGCTAAATGAGTTAGGGTTGTTTATCCTAGAGAAAGAGAGCCAAGAGACAGTTTAATTACCATCCTCAAGTATAAAGAGTTATCATAAAGAGGTTACTGAGCAACTGTTCTATATGCCTAAGGACAGTACCAGAGCAAATGAGCTTAAGTAGACTAGAGAGGCAGCACTACGATGGACTCATTATAAAGGGGAGAGGAAACTGGAAGAAAGGGGAATCACCAATTCAGGCTCTGTGCAGGTGAAGCTATACTGGATTAGTGAAAAGTCAGATCTAGAACTTTCAGATTGTTTCAAGAATATACAAAATTCCAGGTTAATTCTGTGTGTTGACAAGTAAAGAGCCTTACAGAAGGCTTATTTTAGTGAATAGATAAGGAAGCTGTCATTAAGGAATTGGTTCTAGGAACCCTCAGAGATACCAAACTCTGTGAATGCTCAAGTCCCTTTTACTAAACTGCATAGAATTTGCCTACAACCTATGCACATGCTCCTTATAGTTTAAATCATTTCTAGATTATTTATAATATCTAATGCAATGTAAATGCTATGTATATAGTTATTGTAGTATATGTTTAGGGAATAATGACAAAACAGAGTCTGCATGTGTTTGGCAGATGCAATTTTTAAAATATTTTTAATCTCTAGTTAATTGGACCCATGGATGCATAATTAGAAGATACAAAGGACCAACTGTACTTCCTAATTTGTCTATCCATTACGTATCCAAAAGATTGCCCCCTTAAAGAGATTTAAACATCTCCTGTTCAGCCTTTGCCATGCTTTTATTTTTTCCATAGATAATTCAAAGGTAAATCGCAGTCTCTATCATCGGCCTAAATTACAGCATGTGTTAAATTGGACCTAAACTGATACATTTCAATATTTTACCCAGGAACATTATAGTGTGTATGGTTTCTCCTGGAGCTATTCCAAAATAAAGTCACCTGGTCATAGATCATATGAAAGATAGAGCTTCTTAAGGACATCCATAAGCAGGTAAATCCCTTAGGTCCCTTTCACTTGAGGAACACTGGTTATCACTTCAAATGCAGTAGTTTTAAGAAATAAAACACTCAAACTGGTAAATGAGGTTTCTAAAGATAACAACTTAGGCAAAGTGAACAATATTAGGAAAGCTTTCAAATGTATAAAGCTGTAACGATAAGGAAATGGTGTTCAACACAAAATATTGCAGAATATCTCTGGTAATTGTCATTAGAGCATTGTTGCCAATGGCCAGACCTAGAAAAATTAAGCAAAAATAGTATAACTATATACCTGCTCCCTGCCTCAACTCTGCTAGCAGATACTGACACTGTCCAGTTCCCCTCCATTTTTTAAATCCCCCTTTGCCCCAGTCCTTATTCTCAGTATTCCCTGTAAAGTATTAAATTGACTTGTCAATCCATAAGACAGTTTGGGTTAGCATTCCTTTTTGCAGTATATTATTTGTGGTATAGTTAAGTAAACATAAGCTTGGGAAACAAATTGAAGTGACTATAAATCCTAGCTCCCTCACTTCTCTTTTGTGTGGCACTGGAGAAAATTACTTTGTTTTGGGGAGGATCAATTTTTTCATTTTAAAAGACTATTCCACTCCCTCCGTTGCCTGAGTGTGCAGAGGATCACACCAGATTATATGTGGAGAGCACTTGGAACAGTGCATGGTGCCCCCTAGGTACTCAGTAACTAGGAACCATAGTAATTTTCTCATGAGTGTTGAGTTTCTGTGCTTATTTTAAAAAGTTAATTAGGATGGTTGATCAGGAATGGTGTCCCCACAATGTATGGTAGTGCACACCTGTAATCCCACCACTCTGAGAGGCTGAGAGAGGGGGATCACAAGTTGCAGCCCAGCCCAGGCAACTTGGTGACTTAGGGAGATGCTATCAAAAAATAAATGTTTAAAAAAAAGGATGGGGATGTAGCTTAGTGCAAAGGCCCTTTGTTCAATCCTCAATACTACAAAAATGTAGTATCCTGATGGATTTTCCAAGATATCCATTCAATCTATGGTCATATCATGACCTGAGGTTCACTAATATGACTTTAGCATGCTCAAAGACCTCTATCTTTTTTCTCCAGTGTAACATTGGATAATATATGATATTGATCAGTTCAAACATCATTTGAGGATTAACTAGATATTTTAGCACCACTTAAAATTAGTCACTGAAACTTGAGCCACATATACTACCTGAGCATTTCTAGTAACAAGTATGTATTACTATGTTCCAGATACTATTTTAAGTAACATGTGCGAGCATACATATATATGTGTGTGTGTGAGAATATATATATATATATATATAATGAAATTTCACGTTAGACTTAATAAGATATGTGAGATAGAAATATTATCTCCATTTTAGAGATGAGAAATTGAAACTTAGAGTTCATACAGCTAATATATGGTGAAGCTGGAATTTGAACCCAGGGACTCTGGCTGGATTAATCATTGCACTAATCAGCCTTGCATCTGACAGAGTTTTTCAATTGGAGTTGATTCAACCAGAAGTTATAAGGTAGATATAAGCATCCTGGTGAGGCCTGGAGCTGCTTTGTTTACACAACAACATTCCACAGATATTTTCTCCACTTGATAAGGAGCTATGGCTCCATTAACACACAGAATTGAAAATATGCCCCTTAGGCCTACCCTTTCCTGAAGAGCTCATTTGTGACAATTTTTTTTTTTTTTTTTTACTTTTGGTGCCAAAACAATCTGACTATGGAATGGGCCCCACAAGAATAGGACTAAATTGTGGGGGGACCTTGCTCTGAGTAATCTGTATGACAATTAGCTTGTTCTTCTGTTTGTTTTTCTCTTCAGGTTAAGAACCACAACCTCCACTGTCTTATCAAAAACTTCCCTGGTTTGCCCATTTCCTCTTTCCCTTGCTAGGGAGTAACCTTAATGTAACTGGTAATGTTTAGCAGGTACAGCTCTCATTGACCCCATTAGCCCCCCAAAACCAAGCATAAAATAAAACTGGCCATGGAGGAGCATAAAAGTCAATGGGATAAGTATTTTGGGTGAGTGCTTATCTTTTCCGGGTTTCTCCCTCCCATCCAGTACCACTCTTAGACCCTAATGAGAAGAGATGACACCTCGAGCTCCATTTTTTTTAGTGGACTTCTGTAACCACAAACACTGAAACACAAAGACTTTCTCTCTTCTTGATCTTGAGACTAATCTTTTTTGAAAGATTAGTAGTAGAGTGAGCATCAAGGGGATGAGGGAAAGGGACACAGAAGCCAATGCGGGCACCCCAGATCAGAGAACACAGGCATAAGAAGTCTGGCAGGGTAGGAGATGGGGCAGGATAAGGCAGTGAAGGAAAAATAACTATGTATACTATATGAAATGAGAGAAAATATGACTAATTTTGCTTAAATCTGGCATCTTCAAAAAAAAAAAAAAATAGAAGGCTTGGGCAGTTAAGTTCCTCCAAATAACTGCATTCCCTTTCTTTGTGCTATTTGAATGATGTAGTTTTGGAAGGCATGAGGAATTGCCCAGGAAACGCAAGTCATAAGAGTGAGTGTTAGGTAAAAGGAACTTACTGGCTTCTTGGAGAACTTGATAGATTCACTTCATCTCGGCTTTATGTGTGTCCAGTCTCCAAGAGGTCTGAGCCGTGGGTCTAGCTTCCACTCCACCCTGCCCTGCCCCAGCACACTTGTGTACCACACTGATAATAGGGCTGGCCTCGTAGGGAGCCTGCTTCTATTACCTTCTAGAATTATTTCAGGGGAATGGGCTGCAGGGCCCTGGTATATACATAGGCCAGGTCAAGGCATACCCTTCTGTAGGATTTTAAACAGTTAGATATGGTACATAGACCTCCATTTCTACTCTTTCTATAGGCCCCAAAAATATTAGGAGTGAAGCTACTCCTATTCACCCCTGTCTTTTATGGCAGTGTCCAGTTTATTCCTGAGAAGTAGAATTTCCTGAATTTTCTAGTTATAGTCAGTGTAAATGTCTCTTCTAGTCACCTCTCATGGTATTTGTGATTGAGGTAGGGTTGAAGTAGATGTTTTCACAGTAATGGAATCTCTTCCCAACTAATTTAAATGTTACAGAGAGTCAAGCAAATGCCTGTTTAAACTGGGGTACACGGTGATGTTCCTGTTACTCCTTTGGAAGATTTTGTCAGGACTGCTCTAATCTCTCAGGAGTAGCTGCAGGCTACTCTCAGGCAACCTTTCTGTTACCCTCATATCTTTCGCTTTATTCCATAGACATTCCCTTTCACTCCATCCAGAATTTGAAAAAAAAGAAGATGTTTAGGGAGCATGATCAGAATAAATTATAAGTCCAGAGGGACGTGAATAAGGAAGCAAATTGCTCAAATTTCTCCTTCCGCCCCTCCACACCATAGCGTCCACTGAAGCATTGTGTCTAGTCAGACTCTTTTCAGTGTTACAGTTGAGCAAGAAAGATTATTCTTGGGCCGGTGAGACGGCTCAGCGGCTTAAGGGCCTGCCTTGCAAGCGCGAAGGCCCGAGTTCGACTCCCGGAACCCACATACGAAAAAGGGGCCGGTGATATCGCTCAGCGGCACGGGTGCCTGTTGGCGCGTGAGGTCCTGAGGTCGTCCCCCCGGTACCCACAAAAAAAAAAAAAAAAAAAAAAAAAAGATTATTCTTGGATCTCCAGTGTTGTGCTAGCGGCCTACTTTCAGAGGCATGGTTATAAGCTGAGACTTAAACATTCTTCCATCTCTACATAGTAATGATTCTGTGCTTCATGCTTAGGTCTGTGTCCTTCACAACATTCAAAATATGTGGTAAGATGGAAACTAGAAGAGATAGCACAACTATATGGAAGACCCCTGAAACCAAAGTAGGATGTAATTTCTTTACTAGCTCATGTCTCCTCATGAACCGGTTGAAAAGTCTTTCCAAATCTTGAAAAGACAAAGACAAGTAGAGGATTTGGCAGAGGTTACTTGGATTTCAAAGGCCAATTGCAAGTAATGTTCCCATGAAAGACATAAGGGTCATACGAAATGAGATTTTTTGGAGTGGATGGGTAATTTCTTAGGTATTAAAGAAATCACTGTGTATTCAAGAGGTAACTGATGATGGGCCGGTGAGATGGCTCAGCGGCTTAAGCGCCTGCCCTGCAAGCGCAAGGGCCCGAGTTCGACTCCCGGATCCCACATACGAAAAAGGGGCCGGTGATATCGCTCAGCGGCACGGGCACCTGCTGGCGCGCGAGGTCCTGAGGTCGACCCCCGGTACCCACAAAAAAAAAAAAAAAAAAAAAAGAGGTAACTGATGAAGAAGAAAGGCAAATGGGATCAGAGCTCTGGAACTGGCACTGTACTTTACATGGAAAATGTCCCAGGCAAGGACCAGCCAACTGTTCTGAGGTTAAGTTTTATGCAAGAATTTAAATTCAGAATTCTCTTTTGGGAGAAATAAAAATTAGTTCTTTTTTTCTAATTTGTAATAGCCCATGGCAACATTAATCACATTGGAGAGCAGCTTCTTAATGAACACAAAATAATATAGTAAAGAGTAGGTATATATGTGTAGTAGAATAAAAAGAATTAGAAATCCCCAAAGCTTATTTTTGCATATGATTAATCACACGATGTAAGGTTAAAATGTTTCTAGTACCTGTAAAGTCTCTCCATCTTCTTCCAGGCCCATATGTAAAAGAAGAAACCTCATTCCTCTTTGTTTTTCCCTGCTTTCCAGTCCCTTGTGGACTAGCTCACAGACACAAATCAATACATAGCCAAACATACCTACTGACCTTCTTTCGTAGTTTAGTATATCTTACTAGGTTGTTCCTTTTCTTTCCCCACCTCCAATTATTCCAGGTTTCTCTGTATAAATCAGCTGCCTCATTCATCCTTTTCAGGGACCCTTATTGTTTCCTAACCAATCACAGTATCCAATTGTCTCTATTACTTAACCTAAAGATATGATGATTTGATGCTATTACTTAACATTACTGACTACAAGGTTGGGATCAAAAAATATCATATTTAACTTTTTAAAAAATTATTACAGTAGAAGATACATTGCCATTAATCCCCCTCAAAATACTTCCCCTCATTTTAAACGCACATATATCATTTTTCTTCCCACTTATCGAAGAAGTTCTGGAAGTTCTTTTCATGAGTGTCTTTACTTGTACTGCTGTGGCTGCCCCGATGTCTTGAATTAGTTCAAAACATTTACCTTTCGTGGACATTTTGGCTTTGGAGAAAAGTCTGAAATAGCATGGCACCATATCTGGTGAAGAAGGTGAATGAGAACCCACTACAGTGTTTTTATGAGCCTTCCTTTCTGTTGGATGACACTTGGTAGCAGCATTCAAGTATTTTTGATCACACTTCTCAAAGACATGACAGAGGATTTCCAAAACTGCTTCAAAAAGTGGCCAAAATGATGAGATAAGTGTGTTTAAAGCAAGGGAGAATATTTTGAAGGGGATTAATGGCAGTGGGTCTTTTACTGTAATAAAAATTTTTCTTTAAACATTCACCATATATTTTGATCACCCCTTATATATGAATAAATATTTTGAGGCAAAAACATATCTCGGAACTACAGAACAGTATCACCAAAACCTATCACTGCATTTCTTAAAGATGCTCAGTATAAACATGCCTTCTCTCAAGTCCGATCTAATGTCCTCCTGGCCCTAAGTGAGTGGGACTCTGTACTTGCACTGAAAACATTCAACATTTTAAGTGATTTAGATGTTCACTGGCAACCATAAACTCATCTCTAAAATGCAAAGATATTTATACTAAGAGTTAGAAGCAGACATCACTGTTCTATATTTAGGGATTTTATCTTTGGTTTATTGAAAAAAAATGGCCTTTTTCTCTGGACATACTTCACACTAGACTGGCTAGCCTGGCTTTGTGAATATTTAGAAGCAAATCACCTCTGGGAAAATAAAGAGGAAAATCTCATTCAAGATCATTGTTTTGAAACAGCATGACTTGTTTATTTCAGATGATAGAAGCTTTAGTCTCCAAAAGGAAATGTTCCTACTCATCCAACAGTTCCCTCTTCTCATTTTTTAAAATCTAATACCTCATTATTTGTTTGATTATTTCTTGTGATGTTTGGGGGTTTTATTTTAAAATCAACATAAATTCAAATTAATTTTCATTTGGGAATGTGAGAGTTCCCTAGGAGAACTCTCAAGGACTGAGAATGCTTGAGATGACTGAAGATATCTTGGGGTTTTATGAAGTAGAGTACAGAAGACTGAAGGCTGAAGAACTGGATTTTAGCTCCAAGCTGTCTGATTTCCCAAAGTTAATTTCTCTGCATCATCTCTGTTTCCTAAACCCATAATGAATGTGTTGAATATGATGGTCCCTCCCAGTTCCAACAGGCTGATTCCTAAAGCTGAGAAAAACCAGGTAGAAAATACGATTCAAGAAATATTGATTGAGGAGCTGGGGTGTAGTTCAGTGCTAGAGCTTGTGCTTAGTATTCATGAGAACACAGGTTTAATCCCCAGCATATGAAGGGAGAGAGGAAAGAAGGAAGGGAGGGAAGAATGGAGGAAGGGAAAAAAAGTACAAAGAAAGAGAGAGAAAGAAAGAAAGAAAGAAAGAGAGAGAGAGAGTACCCACCCATTTTGTCATAACCAGTGCTAGCTAGATACGGTAGAGGGAAAATAACATGGCTTCCCTGCTAAAGAAGCTTACAATGTGGTAGGGGGATAAAGCTACACAATAATTCTGGAAGGCAGAATATGATAAATATCTAAATATGTGTGATTCAATTTTCTGCTTTCTTAGATTGCCAAACTAGTAGCCATCATTAAATGTATTTTTGCTGACTAAGACTCTTAAAAAGCTCAACATCAGTGAGCTTTGCTGAGATTCGGAGACAAAAATGATGATGAGATTGAGATGATGTGCCCTAAGGCCAAGATATGGTCAAGAAGTTTATCATTTACCTCTATCCTCTAGAGCACAGAACAATAAATGCCCCCAATAATAGGAGTTTCTGGTTGATCAAAGCTGTTTCACATATGTATATATAAATATTTCATCAGGCCTTCTGGAAAATGCCTACAGAAAATTCCTATTAATTAAGAGCCTCTGGTAGTTGGATTCTGATTAACTGAAATTTATTTCTTCATCGCAGGCCTACCCTACATTCCTAATTATATCTACATCCACTATTGTACTCCTGCTTAGACGCCCTTTGCATACAGCAATGTATAGTAGACTAAGTAAAAAAAAAATTAAATCAAGGTCTTCTCCCCCACCATTAACATGAAAATTTTAGGACTAAGGGTGATACCTTTGTCCAAAATTATAAAGATATGAGTTGATTCAAGTAGAAGAATAAAACCAATATAAATATTCACCTTTGTTTCAAATTAATCCCATCACTTAAATCAAGTGGGATCTCAGAGATCATCTCTTTAAAAATAGAAACACAACATTAACCAAATATAGCTATTTTAGCCCTCTATGAGCAATGTGTATATTTTCATTTGACACGAAATTAAAACACCCTGATATGCCTTACTTTGTATCGCGTACACGGTAAGCACTTCTGTTAAGCCTTTGCATGCACCGAGAGATTAGCAAAGTCCTATGGGCTAGAATTACTTGGTTGTAAATACTGAAAAGTTTTTAAAAATCTTCATCCAGCTTTATAAGGAAGTTTCCCAAGATTACGAGCAACAAAAATGTAGCAGTTAGGTTTGCCATATAGCTGTATGATTGGAACAGAGACTGTAACAAATAATTTTGTGAGTGTTACAAGAACCACGGTTTAGAACAGCAGCACAAAAGTTAGCTACTGTTCAAGCTTGCATTGCCACATGACCCTTAGCTTAAAATAAGTTAGACCTCTGACTCCCCTACAGTGAGGCACCAAACAAATGCAAAATAAGAGCAGCAACGAAAATGAAATGTGCGGCTCAACTTCTTTACGAAACTAACACTGAAGGATAAAGGCCATCGAAAGATGCATGTGAAGATCCAGACTTTGCTGAGACTGAATGTGGGGAACACCACTGGATCTTTCTAATGATGTTATCAACCAGCCACTTGGCCCTTCCAGTCAAATTAATCCCATTCTGGTTAGGACAGCTTTCTTTCAGTTCAGATTTGGTAGCTCTTTGCTCAAAGGTAATGACAGATTGACAAGTGAGGGGCAACATTCAAGGGGCCAGGGCTTTGAGGAGATCGGTGATAATTAGTGACATGTCACTATGGGTGGAGCTAAAGTAGAAGAGATTAGTAGCAAGACAACACTATTCTATCTCGAACCTATTTTTAACTATATATAATTTTTACATACATAACTTTAAATATATTATTTTTGAAGATAGATACTCAATAGCCTCCCAAATACCACCACAATTCTACTGAAAAATAATAGCAATGACTAAGTAGCTTATGAAGGAATCCACTTCTACACCCAAGACTAGGAATCTGCATAAATTGTTTTCCAGTGTCACTGTATGACCTTACACAGTCCCCTCACCTTTCGTCATTTTAGCAACTTCAGCTGCAAAAGACCAAAATCGTTCCCTGACTTACTAGGATGACATTAGGATGAATCACACAAATTTTCTAGTGCATTTCTAGGTCCTCATAGAGAGCAAGTATACAAATACAAGGCATTATAATTACAATCACTGCAGCTCATTTGTTTAGGAGGAAAAAAATGAATGAGGAAAGGAATGTGTGGTTACTGGGACTGAGAACTCGAAAAGCATTTAAACTCCTTCTAGAATCTGAGGGGGGTGTCAAGAAAGGAAGACAGACCAGGCAGAGTCTGAGAAAGTTTCAGTGAAGCACCTTCACCTAGCCTGTGAAAGTGGCTAGGGATGCTCCTAGTACATTAGATGCCTTCCTGTTTGTCTTTGACAGTATGATGCTCCTTTACCATGGTTATCATAAAGGCTTAGATTTGCTAGTGCCACTAAGTGAGTGGCAAATGCCTTGATTTGATTATGGTTTTGTTGGCCAAACAGGTCTTGGCTACCATAGTGGGATCAACTGGTTTTAAAAGGGGTGGGGGTTAGTGTATTAAATGATTTAACTTCAGTTGTTTCCATGCCTTTGATTCTCTCCGTAGTAGAAATTCTGACTGGTGTACCTAGCATACCTGGATTATTCTTGAGAAATGGGGCAGGAAGAGAGGGGTCCCTCTCAGAGTTCAGCATTGGCAGAAAATGTGCCTGCCAATTTTAAGAATGGGGACATAGAAAAAGGAAACCAGGTGAACTGATGTGCAAACCAGAACTTGGAGATAATGCTAGCATACACATGCTCTTTCAGAGGCAAATAAAAGAAAAGGACCAAAATAGTGTATGACCTCAGCAATACCATGTCTCAGATTAGAAGATGACATCCAGGGACACTGAAGCAATGGAGTAGGCAGTTGAAAGGAGGTACTATAGAAAGCTTCTTAATGGCCACTCTCAAGTGCCTTGCCCTCACTGCTGTCCCTTCAACAACTCTGAGAGTCCTTAGCACTTCTCCTGACCTGTTTCAGACGATTGCTTGTATTTAACTTGAAAACCTCTTACTCAATAAATTGCTCCTCCTCCCTCTTCCCTGGCCAATATAAAATCAATTGTTGCTTGACAGACTGCTTTGTTGCAGTTTTCTCAAAGACACAAGGGAAAAAGCACATCTTATTTTTATACACATTAATTTAATTTCAGTCCCACCCACTCAAGCACATCACAATCCTTCAAACTCTGACCCGAACCCCTTCATTTTGTGTCCATGGCAACCACCACCAAGCCACTCAGAGAGAGCTTCAAAGAGTGGCAGGAAAACACACCTCCCAACAGAGCCATTATCTCCTCCGCATTAGCCACATCTATAACAGGTGGCAGCAGGCCCATCCCTGATCCTCAGGCATTTTCTTTCTTCACAGAGGAGGAGTGCTACTGTGCCTCCTTCTCAGAGAATGAGCACTAGGTGTGGCTACTTCTCCCAACCAGTCCGTTAAAGATAAAGTACTCAGCGTTCATTATTAGAACCAAGTATGACAGCTTTGGTGAGCAAACTTCCCAGTGCTGTGCTTCCTCAGTGACTCTATCAACTACAGCCTGCACCACAATACTCTGTTCGCTCAACTGCAGTCAGTGATGATATGCATAACATCCTATATGCTTTCTTTTATGGTCCTTACTACTCAGTGACATGCAACTCATACTCTTAACTTTCTTAACGAGTGTCAAGAAGCATGCATGATGATCTTGTGCCACCAATGCTATTTTTTTTAAAAAGAAAAGGTGTAATATTACTAACGATTCAGGTACTGAAGGATTTGCAAGCCAATAAAAAATGATATGGATTCTCCAAATATAGAGAAATCTGTTCAGCCTGCAAACTGTCTTCATGAGTTCTATATTATCTGCTTTGCTTGGAGCTTAGCTGAAAAGTTTGTCAGACGGCAATGAATTTCTTTTTACTGTGTTCCAGAGAAAGACAGGGTGGGTTCTTGGGAATGGTTCTGTCTACCATCTCATTACAACAGAGCCTAACACAGCTCACAGAGACGCTTTGCATAAAGAGGATCAGCTGAGACTCAGTTCTTTGTGGTAACTGAAAAGTACCCATTACTCAAGTGTCCTCTTCATAGAATCTACACAAACAGGAGTAAATGTGAAGTGGGAGAAACAAATGGATGGCTTTATCTTATCAACTTCATGAGAAAAAGAAGCAGAAGGCCATTATGCACAATCTTTACCAGCAGATCTGCTGAAATGTAAGGAGATGGCTTCAAGCACCTCTTGAAAGCAAGGCAGCATTCCTAGTCATACTTCCTATCTGTAGTCCCAGATAAGAATTTGTCAGGCCGGTGAGATGGCGCAGTGGCATAAGCACCTGCCTGGCAAGCGCGAGGGCCCGAGTTCGACTCCCGGAACCCACATACGAAAAAAGGGCCGGTGATATCGCTCAGCGGCATGGGTGCCTGCTGGCGCGCGAGGTCCTGAGGTCGAACCCGGTACCCACAAAAAAAAAAGAGAGAATTTGTCATAAATTTAAAGAAAAAGTAAAAAATAAATAAGGCATGGTTTCAGCCCTCCAGGAGCTGATCATTTGGTACGGAAGCATCCCAGTAAATACAGGAGCATGATCTAGTGTGGTAATGAAACAGCTGCCATCATACAAACCAAGTCCGCTGTCTCACAAAGTAAAACAATGAAATCACAGACAGAAGGGAGGTTAAAGGAGAAGCGTATAATGGAAAAATAATAAGAAGCATCGCTCCTGGTAGATGTCCAGGTGGGGTCCTAGAAAGTGAAGTACCACACGACCCCTCAGTCCAGAGCTTTTTATGGATAAGCAGAGCATGGGGATTGCTTAGTTGTTTAGTCACCACCTATCACAGGCAGCTCTTTGGGTTTAAAATGGCAACTTGGAACTCAGCCTCTTTAAATTAGTTACTCAACATGCAGAGTTTAAAGGAAACCAGTTATTCTGCTTTTTTAAATTCCTCAAACCTCAGGAACTTAATAGGAAGGGGCTGTAACTCCTTTAGTAGGTAGGGGTTACATTCCATGTTGCCTGAAGACCTCATTGGTCAAAGTCCTAGTTTTACTGCCTATTCTTATTTTAATTTTTATCAATATGTCTCTTCACCCAACTCTATCTCAGGTCCTTTCCCTAGCTAACTGGCTATTCTTAAGCTAAATAACGGTGCTGCCTCTCACAGTAAGTGCAGTAACAAAGGGATGCATGGATCTTAACAGAAGTGCAGAAGAAACATACCTAACCTAACTCAGCCTAATTCAGAGATGGGGTGGCAAGACTGAGTCCCCCAGGACCCACTGAAATTTATCCAGTTTGGAGGAAGAGGATGGAAATTTATTTATATATATATATTTTTTATATGCGGGTACCGGGAGTCGAACTCAGGACCTTGCGCTTGCCAGGCAGGAGCTTCTACCGCTGAGCTATATCACCGGCCCGGAAATTTATATTTGCCTAGCTATGATAATCTCTACTTTCTTGTCAGGATGAATGCAAGTAAGCAGCATCAAGTGAGAAATTGAGACTCATTCAGATGTCATAAAACAGAACACAATTTAGCCTTTCATCATGGCCTTTGAGTCCTCAAAACACACACTTTCTTCACAAGCAAATACAGTAACATGGTATCTGAAATGAGAAAATTCTGGTTAGGCATTCAACTATTCCTTTACTTTACAATGAGACAACTGAGGCACTAAGAATGGGATAGGCATACATAATGCCCACAGCCAGTGAGTGAATGAGCAAGGACTGAAACCCAGACCTGGCTCCAATGCCCACACCAGCTATGCCACTACATGGAGTAAACAGACATGTATATGTGGGTTCCCCTGAGTAGGCCACCCGGCTTCTCAGCCTCATACTTCCCACCCAACTGCATGCAACTAGCGTTTAAGCTGAGTTCAGATGAAAGATCTGTTCAGATCTGTTCAGATGAAAGCATACCACACCAGAAAGAAAGCATTTGAAATGAATACCACGTCCCATCCTTCCTCCATGTTTGGAACCCTTTCCTTTGCATTCTCTTCTGCGCCCTGTCGTGGATGGGTATTTCTCAGTGATGAAGGGTAATGTGGATACAGGGCTTTTCGTTTGTTTGTTCATTGTGACATCAAGCTCTTTTCAGCAAGGGATGCAGCCTTTAGATAGCAACACCATTCTAAAAAATATAACTCCCATTATTTGCTTGTCTCATCCAACAAGGTAGAATGCGGATTTTGATTTGAAAGTAAGCTCCTTTAGTGAGTTTTACTTAGGATTGAAGCATAAACAGTTGTGATCACTGTTGGTCGGCATAGGTTATAAATGTCTGTTTCACATGTTTATATTCCATTAAGGGGGACTCATTTGGGCATCAGAATACAATTCTATTTTTAAAAAATGGAATAGAGAAAGAAAAGCAGTTTTCAAATGTTGTCATTTTGTGCATCTCCAAATGGTCAAATTCTTGGTTTGGCAGAGGTTATGATTTTTTTTCCCTTATTTTCCCATTCTACAACTTCTTTCTTACCACTTTTGGTTTCCAGGACTTGGGAAGATATGGGCAAGCAGAACATATCTGAATACTAAAGGACAACCCAAGCATTCGTATTAAAAAAAAGAAGTGAAAATAAAGCCCCACTGTGACTTACTCTTACTTCATGGTAACACAGTCCAGTGCCAGCACATAATTTCATGTGAAAGATTCATATTAATATGAATGGAGGAGGATCCGGTTTCATAATAAAAAATGCTAAATCTGTGTGCTCTCTAATGTCTTCCCAAAGTCTCCAAGGCCAAAATCATTTTCAGCCCTGTGGGTGCACCTCCCAAGAAATTAGAATGCCATGCACCACCACACAGACATGGTGCTAAACATTGCCTGCCTGCCCTGATCCTCTCACATTTTGAGAAGTACAATTCAGATGGTTCCTGGTTTACGAACGTCTTACGGAAAAAATTGAAAAGGCCATACACAGTAAAATCAAAAATCCTTCATTAGAAAACTTTCCCATAAAGCAAGAATAAATACTGCCTCATAGAGCTTTCCATGTTTTTTTCAAAACTTTTTCACAAAATATTTCCTTTGAATCTCTAAGGTGCGTAGTACTAATAGTATTTTTTTCCATTACATAGATGAGAAACAGATGCAAAGAGTTTAAATAACTTGCCTAAGATCACATGCATAACACTGTTGAATTCTACTCCTAATTGTCTAAAGATCTAGACCCATTTTATGCACCACATGGAAAAGGATACATTTGGAAATGCAGTAAACGAACTGTTACACACATTAACCATGCGCTGCCCCGATCAGCTCCCCTGCTTTCCAAAGGTATGGCTAATAATCTGTACTTGCATTCTTCTTTCCCCCTTTCCCACTCTGTTTCCTGAAAGAACAATTAAGATCCATCTGGGATTAATTATAGCAATTCTTGAATTTGAACTTGCAGCCATTACCCAATTGAGGTCACTTATTTTAAATTAACTTGCCTGGTCAGAACATAGGTTTGGTTATCTTCGGAGCCCAGTGCAGAGAGGCGCCAGCTCACTCAGACTTTTAATTAACCACCTAAATAACCTGCACTGTGACAAGCTGCCTCTGATTTCGCAGAGTCATTCATTTGCATTCAGACAAGGATCAAAATACATTGTCAGAACTTCAGGGACTGAGTCCTAGAAATCTTCACACGGTCTCTATTAAGGCTGTGAGCCACTTCCCTTTGGTTCCCTCTAATTATTTTTCCATGCTTTGTTCTGATTATCCAACATTCATCACAAGTGCAGCTTGTGATTAAACAATGACAACTCATGTCATATGCTGATAGGGAATCGAAAATTGGAGCCAGGACCATATGAACCGAGCACAACACTTTGTCAAATAATTAGGAGAAACCAAAAGGAGATTCCCAGGATGCCCTGCAACAAAGGAGACTTTCCAAAGATGCAGGGCACAACTGGTGCCCACATAGAAAATAATACATAACAACAGTAGGTACTAAGTCATTGATGAACTGAATTCATTGTGGGAGCTGATCATCCCACAATAATGTTATAATTTATTATTATTATTATTATTATTATTGCTGCTAACACTTAGTGACTGGGATTTTGAGTCAGTCAAATCTGATTTTGACATCAGTCTTCCTCATTTTCTGCCTGTGAAGCCTGAGGCAAGTTACCAGTCATCTCTGTGCTTCGATTTCTTAATGTGGCAGATAAAATTAATAATACAGCTTATACAGGGTGGTATTGAGGCTTCAGTGAAATAAAGTATGTTTAAAAAATCATTAATGACAGTGCCTTGTACAAAAGTAGTCGATAAATTTTACTTTATGTTTGCATCTGTTATATCCTAGACCAGGCCTTTGTCCGTAGCATCTTCCTACAAGGGACACTTTCTGTCCCCCTGCCAGCAACAGTTCCCCCTCAGTCAACCCTAGTCTAAAAGTCCTTTCTTCCTCTTTAGAGGAAACCTTTCCCTAGTTCTGTCTCCTGCGTCTAAACTTATTCAGTGCCCAACCCTTCAGTACAATTTCTTTACGTTTTATTTTATTATAGAAGGCACCATCAACTGCAGCTTCGTAAGAAATCTAAACTTTTCTCCAGGGCATACTATTCTTTAAGACCACCATGTTAGAAATATTTACTGAGCACTTCCCCAGTGCCACGCACTGGAGCTGTAGCCTGTGAGGTACACAAAATATGTACAAACATCAAGAAACAGAGAAGGGAGGAAGAAAAGAAATAGTGATTAAATCCCCTTATATCACAGGTGCTTGGCTACAAATTTTAAGTGCATTTCTTCCTTTAGGCCTTACAGATAACCTTAGAAGTATGTGTCATAGAGATTTTTGCTTTACAGATGTGGTAACTGAGGTTTGAAGAGGTAAAATGACTTGTCCAAGGTCACTTCAGCTGGAATGAGGAAGGACTGATTATCTGACCCCAGAGCCCACTCTCATTACCATTGTGCTTTACTGCATGCCTTATCATTTGGTTTGGCTTTATCAGTTACAGCAACGTGTGCCAAGGCAATATGTAAACTGTAAAGTGCTACATACATGACATAAAGATAACTGTAGTACAGTAAATGCTGTTGATTTGTCACCCACGTGCCCTCGGCACTAGCCTTTCCCACACGTGCAAATAGTGTCCTATTGTAAGCATCTGCTGTTCTCCACTTGAAGTCCTTCTCTTATACTGAGAATGAGATAGTGCGGAAATATTAGGGTGGAAAAAATACTCCTGACAGCAGCTATGGGCCAATGATGAATGGAAATTGAAAGTCAATTTTTCTGACCTTTTCAGTGGGTGTGTTTCCCACCACTTTCAGAGGCAAATCTGCTCATAATACACCTGTATTGGCTCCCTTCCCCTCCCTCAATTTTCTCACTTTCCTACCAGTGCTTCCTGAAATCACCTCCAATTACACTACCAGGCATCAAATTTTTGTCTCAGGAACTGCCTTTGGGGAAGTCCTGCTTAAAACAAAAATCTTCCAGAAATTCCTCCTTTGGCTCCCTTCCCAGAAGTCTGAATGAGTGTCCTAATGCTGCCTCCTAGCTGCTCCAGGATTCTTGTGGATGCTCCCCAAGAGACAACCCTTTATGCTTAATGTGTCTCTAACTCTTTTCATGAAGAGCCCAACACTGAGAGTCCTGCTTTTAGCTTTTCAAAGTACTTATATTGTGAGATGAAAAGGTGGTTCTTAAATTTCAGTGTATTTCACAGTAACAAAATGAGATATTAAAATGTAGACTCTCTGGCCCTAACCCAGACTTGTGAGTCAGACTCTTTGGAGAGAAGCTCAGATGCCTGCATTTTCACAGATTCCCCAGATGATCCACACAGCGTGCACGTTGAGAAATACTGTCCTAAGATATTGTCTTGTAGCCTGGGCCTCCAGGGAATGTAGATTGTGTTCCTTAGTGTTCTCTCTACCTCCAAGGCCTCTGTGGATTCAAGTAAGAAAACCTGGAAAACTGTGCCTCCCTATTCCAAAAATACAATGCGCACAAAGCCAAGGGCCAATTGTCATTGTCAGAGTTGGGCAGCCTAAGGCACCACAACAGTGTTCTACAGTGCAAAGGAGAGATCCACCTTCCTGACACTGCCAGATTCCTGCTCTCACTTCTCTCACTGTCCACACTCAAACCCTGATCTCCCCTCTTGTAAAAAAAAAAAAAAAAAAAAAAAAAAAAAACTTTTATGACTGTACCTGCCCAGTTAGGTTATGGTGTGTGCTCCTTCGTCTGTGGATGACAGCCCTCCCTTCACAACACACACACCCTTGCTTCCCAACCATGGATGTTGTGTGATTGGAATTTACAGTTTTGATCAGTGCTGGGGCCAGGAAGGGAAGGGGCAGTAGAAGGAGCCAATGCGTGTTACTTTGTTGTTGGTTTATCCCCAACTTCTGATCACTCTGCACCCTCAACTCAAATCCCCAAACTTCAAGTGCAAACCTCAGCTCTTTCTCCCGACCTCCAACTCAGTGAAGTGCTATCCTAACCAGTGGCCCTAATACTCCTCTGCAGCCAAGCACTGATGCCTCTCTGTGTCCCTCGCCCCATAGCAACAAGAAATCTCTACCTTTTGGGAGTGAGGACATGACATCAAGGAGGGCTTTATGGAGGAGACTGGGATTTGAAGGGTAGATATGATTTCTGTGGAGAGCAGAAAGGTAGGGGTCATTGCAATGAGGAAATAAGGAAAGAGAAAAGAAAGTTTGAGTTAATTACGCAAAGTTACAAAGCAAAATAGAGACTTTATCCCAGCCATCTTAGACTGTACTCTTGACAACCATACTCTATTGCCTCTCAACTATTATGTTCCCTATTTCACAGATGGAAAAGTGAGGCTGAGATCTTAAGTACCTTGCCTAAGTTTACAAAGCTTATCACCAGCAAAGTCAGGATGCACTGCCTTTAGCAAATCCCATTCTATTTACTATCTAGCTATTTATAGCCCCTCTCTCTAACAGAGCTTCTTCCACCAGCTACTTCAGTCACAGTTTCTCATGGAGTTAGCCCTGGCTACCATCACACCAAATGCATAGAGTTGCTCCAAATAAAAATCTCTCTTCTAGTGTGTAAGCACTGTAAAACAGCAAGACTCTCCTGAAACCAAGAAAAATAGCCCTCTGAAATACATCTCTCTTCATTTTCAAAATAGCATTCCATTTAAGTTACCTGTTTGTCAGGTTCCCACTCACAAAGCCATGGGAAAAAAATGTTTAGATCTTTAGTTGGAGACAAAGTACTTTCTATCTATAGCAGGTTGTGAGTTAATCATTTTCTCTTCAGTTGTACTTTGTACATATTTCTGTTCTCACACTTCTCCCACTGGGTTATAATTGTCTGCTAATGTGGCTGTCTTTCCCATTTGAGTATGAGATCCTCCAGGCTAAGAATCAGGTTTTTGTGACCTCTCTCCCCAGGACCTAGCCTCAGAATTGACACAGAAAAGACATTTAACAAATATTCATTAAAAGAAGACAAGAATTAAATGTGATTAATAGAAGCAGCCCTTCCATCCACTAGGGACTTCATATGCTTTCTGAGTCCAGTGGTATGTTGGAAAACTGGCTCTTGGCAAAAGAGAAAAAGCCTTGGTTTTTAGTATTGGCTGATTTCTGTGATGTTAATACTCCCACCATTGCTGATTTTAAGCTACCGATGGCTTAATAACTGGCTCACATACATCTTAAACATTTAACAATCGACTTTCAGCCCCACCCCCTTGGTCTGAAAGTTAACAATTCCGCCTGGAATGTTTGAGCTGGTTGCACGTCAGCCCGTGTGATGACAAAGATATGTGAGCTGGCAAAGTAGGGAAAATAATGCGAAGTCTGAATAGCAAAAGTGAAAGACTAAACCAAACATTTGTGAATTAGGAGAATTCTATGTTTTGTCCCCTATAACCTAAGCCTCTGTCATTTATCATCCATTTGCAAACTGAAATCCACTTTCAGTGGATTAAATGACATGGCTCCCAGAAGAGAAAGAAACCTGCCAAGTAAGAAATTTTCCTGTAAATCAAAGTCCCCTCCACAAAAACCACATTGCGTTTTTGAGAGATGTTTACTTTATTTGAAAATATAAATATGATCACTTACTTCAGCAATCAAAAACTCTCACAGATTAGGTTGTCAAATGCAGGAAACACTGCACAAATATAAAGTGTATTCATAGAGGCATAATAAGAGAGTTCAAAGGAAGAATGTCCCAACCTCTATATCTTTATGTGTTTCTTTCTCTCTCCTCCCTGCTTGGAGATACCATCATTCAGCCCTGGACCTAGTCTCTAATATTAAACCTTATCAGTCATGCTTCAATTTTGCATGCAATAATGAAACCAAGAAGTAAATGGCAGGCCTTTAATCCAAAACTATCAGGCTTCAAAGTTCATGTTCTTTGTAGTAAATCACCTTTAATAAATACCTATATGTTTGAAAATTCAAGGGTGACTCAGATCACATCTATGAAGAATTTTAAGTTGAGCACAGTGGAATGTGCCTATAATCCCAGGATTCCATGAGGTAGGTGGATTGGAAGCTCAAGATCAGCCTGGGCGACTTAGCAACTTAGCAAGACCCTATCTCAAAATAAACAATTTTTTTTTTAAAGGCTTGGAATGTAGCTCAATGAAAAGGCCCTGGGTTCAATGCCTACTAACACCAAAAAAAAATTATTAGACCCTTACAAATTTAAACACTGTAAAAAGTCATTTTCAGTGTCATTCCTCAAAAAACTAAAACTAGAAATTTCATTTGACCTAGTCTCCTTCTAGGTATTTTCCCAAAAGAGTTAAAGACATCATATTACAGTAATATATTCATACCCATGTTTATAGCAGCACAATTCATAATAGCTAAATCTTGGAAGTCCATCAACAGATGAATGGATAAAGTGTGATATTTATACACAATGGAGTACTACTCTGCCACAAAGAAGGATAAATGAGTTATTTGTAGAAAAAATGGATGCACCTTGAGACCTTAATTTTAAGTGACATAAATCAGGCACACAAGCTTAAATATCACATGATTTCTCTTATATGAGAAACCCAATATCTAAATAAATTAAAGAGCAAAATAAGTAATAATAGGAAACAGAGAGCTCTTTTGTTAAAATGAAAGGGACCAAGAGATGGAGGGGAAAGGGAAAGGGATGAAAAAATAATTAAGATGTGTTATATGCTTGTACCACCTCCCCACAATAAATGTAATCTTTATGTACTGTAAACACATATTAATAAAAATTTAAATTAAAAAGCACTGTCATTTTAAATGCACTGTCTAGGGCCGGTGAGATGGCTCAGCAGCGTAAGCGCCTGCCTTGCAAGCGCGAGGACCCGAGTTCGACTCCCAGAACCCACATACGAAAAAGGGGCCAGTGATATCGCTCAGCGGCACGGGTGCCTGTTGGCGCGCGAGGTCCTGAGGTCGACCTCCTGGTACCCACAAAAAAAAAAATTAAATGCACTGTCTAAAATAAATTTATCACTAATTTGAGAGTATAGCCAATTCAAAATGCAAAGGCTAAAAAAATCTACCATGGACATATTGAAGAGAAACTAACTTCCTTTGGCTGTATTATTCTAGATTGTTCACTAATTGAAACTACCCCCTACCCACCCTTTGAAAAACTGACTAGAATATTTCCAAATATAAGTAGGGTGTTATGAAAGGTCCTGTAGATGAGGTACTCCAAGGATAGGCACAATATTAGAAATCCATTAGAGCTGAATGTCATTTTATAGGAAGTTGGCTGGTAAGAAGGTTTGGGTTTTTTAGGTGTTTGCAATCGGTTCCAGGAACAAGAACTCTGATCAAAGCTGCAGAGCCTCCTGGGTGGGGCAGTACATGTAAATTGCCTTAGGAATTGGTTTTGTACATCTCTAAAATGTATTAGTTGTACTCAGTCCCAGTCATCATTTGCTACCTCCCAAACACTGCCAATCATTTTGTTCTCCTATGAAGCTCAAGAACCTTTGGGGGCCGGTGAGATGGCTCAGCGGCATAAGCGCCTGCCTTGCAAGCGCGAGGACCCAAGTTCGACTCCCGGAACCCACATACGAAAAAGGGGCCAGTGATATCGCTCAGCGGCACTGGCACCTGCTGGTGCACGAGGTCCTGAGGTCGACCCCCGGTACCCACACACACAAAAAAAAGAACCTTTGGAATTAAATGGGCGATACACTTAAAATATGAACCATAAACTAAGGCAAACTAACCTTTTATCAGGACAGGGAAACAGAATCTGCATCCTCTCCCTAAAAACATGACGGCTTTAAGGAAATATTTCCCACGACTCCAATGATACACAAAAGGATTTTCAGTGACACCTGAAGGAATATGTTTTATTTTTATACAGTTATATTTATTTTCTCATAAGTGGTTTAATGGCTATTGTCACTTTGGATATGGCTAAATTTAAGTAAAGAAGTGAATAACTCTAAAGAATATATCAAGTAAATAATAGTATTGTGCTATGTAGATAAGACACAAATTATTAAGTCTATGAAGTGAAATTTTAGAAATATTGTTGTAGGATTAAGACAATAACATGTACTCACAAAGACCAACATGTATTTAAATGATCTTTTATATCTAAGCACAAGAATAATCTGTTGTTCCTTTAACTTACTTGTGGCCACTAATTGTCTTATTTGTGCAAGCCCTTTGCTTCTCCTGCCATTTATTAAATCTCCCACATATTCTATTCAGTCATGGGGAATGCAATATTAAAGTCTGGGAATTGAAACTTCCCAAAAACATGTCCTTTGGTAAAATCTTTGTCCCCTAATCCTCACATGTTAGCATGTTATTTAATGCCTTTTGAGTTGCTTTCTCTCTGCGTAAGCCTCCCTGTAGACAGCATAAGCTTCGTGAAATTCCTCAGTTATACCTCCATTTTCCTCCTTTATGAAAAGCTTTATCCTTTCTTTCTCTGTTTGCACCCTTCCCACCCCCACTGCCATTGACCTGACTTTGGGATGGATGACTGGTTCTTCTCTGCCTCACTAATTCAGTACATTCATCCAGAGCAGATGACTACCATATGAAGTGCTGTAATTCACTCATAGGGGAACGTGTGTGTGCAGATTGAGATTATTAGAAAATAATTTTAATGGAATTGACTCCTGATAAGTATGTACTCAGACTCAAGCAATTTAATAGCTTGGGATATTCACTCAAGAAAATGAATGCCTTTTATCACATCAAAAATTTCTTTTAGGGGCCGGTGAGATGGCTCAGCGGCTTAAGCTCCTGCCCGGCAAGCGCGAGGGCCCGAGTTCGACTCCCGGAACCCACATACGAAAAAGGGACCGGTGATATCGCTCAGCGGCACGGGCGCCTGCTGGTGCGTGAGGTCCTGAGGTCGACCCCCCGGTACCCACAAAGAAAAAAAATTTCTTTTAGGAGAAATCTAATCTAAGTCTGATTTCTGTAGTGTGCCACTCATTCAACTCCCCACATAGCTAAAATCAGATAGGGTGCCATAGGACAACAGTATCTTTTTTTTTTTTCTCCAACTAAGAGAGCAAGAAAGGGACAGGGAACCTGGAAAGTATCTTATCTTTGAACATAAAGAATGTGATATGATAACTTTTTCATAGGAAGAAAATATCCATACCATAAAGGAGGAAACCCTGGTGAATTAAAACTAGAAATCTCACACACCCACACTTCTCCCCCAGCCCCTCAAACATTCACAGGGCACTCACATCAAAGAGAAAAAAAATTAAGGTGAACATCAAGGCACATTCTGTACTCAAAGCAAGATCGACCTTTATACATAGATCCTTTTTTTGGCACTGATGTAGAAAATCCAAACATGGAGATACTTAGGTCTGCAAATAACCTAATCTGCATACCAGATGGATCTAAGGGGGGAAAAACATACACACTTCTTCACACACATCTTTTTTTTCTGAAATGTGAGCATAGTAAAACAGATGCTTCTGCCTCCCAAAGGATCTGTGGGCCTCTCTCAAGTAGTCTTGTGGAGCAATTTCATTTCAAATTTCTAAATTTATGAAAATGTCTAGATTAAACATTAAATTGAGAAAGGAAGGCCCTCTTACATAGAAAACCAAATGAATATTTTATAAATTATTTTAATCTGCTCAGTAATGCTCAGCTCTCAACTTCGCAGGGAAGGGGATGAGAGGGGTCAGTCAGATAGGTAGACTATAATTCACCGACTTCTTGGACACATAATTTGATGCCATCTGCATGCCTCAGTGTGTTAGTATGTAAGAACTCTTTCTTCTGCAGAGGAAACTGCTGTTCAAGCTTCAGTGAATGAGGATTGTGGCTTTTTTTTTTCTTTTAGATGCTCTATGTGAAGATAAAAATAAATTCCCTTAAAACAGTGAATTTTATCTACATTTCAGATATTACCCTTATTACATTTATCATATTTTCCCTCAAACCAAGCTGTCTATCATCACCAACAAATCTTACAAAGGCAAAGTGAATAGTACATGGATTTGCGAACTTGGTATTTTTTCTTTAAATTTCACAGTCGACTGTAAAAACAGCTTTTATACTCGAAGTGCTGAAACTAATTCAGAAAGAATTATTATAATTACTGTAAAAGCAAAGTTGAATATTCTCATGATTACCAAAGTCGTTAAATAACCGAGGGTCCAATTTATGCCTTGTTCAACTATAACAGATGGAATGAATAAAGATTTAGGACTAACTGAACAAGAACCACTCCTATTATCTACGTAGTTCTTTTGTACACTATGTTACATATAACCTTCCCATTCCATCCTATTTCCACGAGCCTTGTCACAAACATTTTATAAAGGGAAAGACCAAGAACAAAACATGGCACTTTTAACAGTGAGTTCACATCAGTAAGATTATAGCTGCCCAACATAAGTAAAGTTTCAAGATAACTGAAATTTACCCTCTTAAGTACTGGGGGAGCATTTCTGATGCAAACCTTCCCTAAAACATTATACAGATCCTTGAGTTTTTCAGCAGAGATCACTGAAAACAACTACAGCCCGAGGACTCAACCATTCACACCAAACATCCATTATGCAGTGCATAGTACAATGTTGTCTACTTTTTTTTTGTCCCTCCCTTCTCCTGTAAGTCAGTCTATCACTTCCTCTGATATTAATGTACCTCTTTCTAATGTCACTCCCTGCCTCCGTGAATACCCCTTCTAGTTTGCAGCATTTAATTACTGTGAACTAAAAAAAACAAGATTTGTATGAATTGTATGTTAAATAACAGTCAAGACAATACTGAAAGGGAGGATGAGGAATTAATTACAGGCTCCAGTGCAACAGTTTTGTGACATCTAAATGTTCCCATCTTTAGATAATTTTGCCATCTCTTCCCCTTTAAGGCTATGTTTTGAAAGGGTGATGGCGTGAGAGAGTTACCTTCAAATAACGCATTTTATTGCAAGCAGCCTTTGGGGCATGGATGGAAGCAGGTATTCTAATGGCGTGAATTTTTTTCTGAACCTGGAAAAAACTGTCTTAATGAATGACCCCTTCCCAGAGAAATACAGTATCACACACATAATCAAACACTTCTGTAGTGTGAGCTGAGATATGAAGGGCCAGATTATAGATAAGGAAATGGAGGCTCAGGAAAGTGGAGATATTTGCTATCAGCAAACTGTGTCAAAGCTGGGCTCCTGGGTTCTCCTTTGGGCTCTTTTCACAGCACTACCATTCTCTATTGCTCCCTCTTGCCTTTCCTGTTCTCCCAAGGATGCTAAGCTCTGCCGCTGGTGAGAAAGACTTACTGGCTCCCTTTGGGCTTCATTCCTTAGTTCTGCCTAGTCTTGTCACATGTCCTTATGAATATTGCTCATTTTTCTGGCAGAACTCAAAACCCTATTGGTTTTATTACATTGAGGGTTGTCAGTGAATTAAAACTTCAGCAAATATATGGTCCCAACTTGCCACCAAAAGTTAACAGATGTCACCAGCAAGGATGTTTCTCACAAGCAGACACTGAAGAATACATCCCAGAAGATACCTAACAGCTCATTTTGTGTCATGGCAGCATGAGAAATCACCTCCTCAAGACATTCATTAACCTTTTATTTCCTTCATAAATAATCAGTCAGAAATGTGGCTCGTATTTTAAATTAATCAAAAACAGTTCTGTCATGTTCTTTCTCTCTCCTTCTCTGTGTGTGTGTGTGTTTCTCTCTCTCTCACTTGAGTGCTTATAACATCCTCATGATAAGCATGATATTTAAATCTATTGTTCCACTTCTCTGAGCCAGCTCAATCCTTGTCTTTTCCATGAGGCCTTCCCCATCCATCTCAGGGCTTAAGCATCTCTTCTTCCTCTCCTCCAAGAACTTAGAGCAGTTGTTGGTATTTAGCACATACGGATGCTTCTCTACTTACAATGGGGTTACATCCTAATAAATACATTGTCAGTGGAAAATATCATAAATCGAAAATATGTTCAATATGACTGAACTACTGAAGATCATAGCTTAGCCTAAAGGAGCTCAGAACACTTAATTGGCATACAGCTGGGCAAAATCATCAAGCATAAAGCCTATATTATAATAAAGTATTAAATACCTCATGCAGTTTATTGAATTCTATATTAAAAGTAGGAAACTTTCCTGAACTTCCTTTTCCGTATTGTTAAGCTATAGTCAATGTCCATTAAAGCACAGTTTCTACTGAATGCATACTACTTTCACAACATCAAAAAGTCAAAATATCATAAGCCAAGCCATCATGAATTGGGGACCATCTGTATTTAGAAACCATGTCATCCTTCAGGAGATTGATTCAAGGACGTCTCCTACCTCGTACTACCAACATCCTCAGATACTTAAGTCCCTTATGTAAAATAGCATGGTATTTGCATATGACCTACACGCATCCTTCTGTGTGTTTTAAATCATCTCTCGATTACTTGTAATACCTAATACAATGTAAACATTATGTAAATAGTTGTTATACTATATTACTTAGGGAAATGATGACAAGAAAAAAAGTGTGTACATGCTTAGTGCACACACAATTTTTTAATATTTTCAATCTGTTTTTTATTGAATTTGTGGAAGCAGAACCCACCCGTAAGGAGATTTTGATTGTACTGTCCAGAGTATCAGTTACAGAAACAGAGAGGCTCAAGCTCTAATTCCAGCTGTAGCATTTCCTAGGCCTTGGGCAAATTATTTAAACTTTTTGGGCTAAAAGCTCTTTTCTAAAATGAATTTAAGACTGGGCTATTTAGACCTCACTAGCCACGTTAAAATCTATGCAACTTTATTTTTATATTATTTTATTGTGGCGCTGAGAATTGAATCGAGAGCCTATGCATACTAGGCAAGCATTCTACCACTGAGACACATCTCCAGGACCCTACAGTTCTTTATATATCAAATGAGGCTGTTAAATTTTTCTAGGGATTAAATATATATATAGAACCTAGTACATTGCTTGGAATATACTAGATACTCACATTAGGGAAGTTGCATTTATTTTATTATAGCTTTTATATATAATTCTGGTTTGATATGTGTGAATGTCTAATATTTTTCCAGATTGTTTTTAAACCCTTCTACAGCTACATTCAGTGCATTCAGTGAGGAATTTATCACGATGGGGTTTAATGTCCCCTTACTTTCATACTTCTTTCCAAAGCTTTATTCCAGATATTGTATTCATAATTTTGTCTTATTTTTCTTGAAGAAAGACCTTAAAATTTTATTAGCTTCAAGCCAGCATAAAACATGGTTCTAACTCTAGTTGTGTTTTTAACCTCTATATTATTCCCCTCCCTGTTGCTACCACCTGCATCCAGTATAGTACCTTGCATATAGTTAGTACTCAATAAAATATTTTATGAAATCTTTAATTAACCAGAATTTTTGCTGTGCTTTGTTACAAGTCAATGAACCTATATCAGGTATTCAGTCAAAAACTTTCAACTGATGCATTTGGTTGGAAAATATTCAGCCCATGTACCTATTTTGAGATCATATAAATGTACTTTGAAAATTGTAAGGCTTAGTAATAATGCAGTGATACTCATGGAAATTATGACAAGAATGATGAGCCTGAGGAATGGTTTCTCAGCCTTGCTACCAGTGACATTTTTGGCTAGATAATTCTTAGTCGTGGGAAAGGTTATGAACATTGGAGAATATCTAACAGCATCCCTGGCTTCTACCCACTAGACACTAGTAACACACATCCCTGTTGTGACTACCAAAAATTTCCTCAGGCATTCTAAAGTGTCCCTTGATGGAAATCCCCCTGACTGCCTGAAGGCATTGTTCAAAAGATATGCAGATGATCACAAGTCTTTCATATTAAGTTAGGAAAAGGAAGACAAGCATTTTAGAAAAGTTTTCAATAAGCAAAAGCAACCTCAGTTAACCTAAAAATCCCATTAACCCCATTCTTTGAGTGTTCTATTCCCTAAGCATTCCAGATAACAAAAAAATGTACTGTACATTCTATTTTCTGACTTGTATGCAAAGTTCAGCTCATTTTCCATCTCAACGGATGAGTACAGAAATCCAGTTCATGAGTGGGGGATCGTCAGCTTCATCACATTTGCCATCTATTTTAAGTGACAGTGGTGTTACTGACCTGGAAGTGTAAAGATCCCTCTTCCCCATTTTGCCATTCTAACTTGATATTAGCTGTTAGGGTCGGGATGCCCGCCGCGTGAAGGAAGACTCCAAGAAGCGTTCTCTCATGCAAAGGGCAAGGGGTTTTATTATCCAAGCATGCGTGGGGCTCACTGAACACGCAGGAACAGTGGGCCCCGAGGTTTGTCTGTGCAGGGCTTATATGTCTATAGAACAAAGGGAGGAGGGGTCTTTGCAAGCGCGGTTACATAAGCAGATAGCATTGGTTAGTTTAAACAGCTTTTTACATTCATTGGGAGAAGACACTCATATGGGAGTTTTTAGGCTGGCCGACCGAGCGGGGAAGATGTTTTCTAATATGGGCAGCAGGTGGTCCGGAACAGCACAATCTGCAATCCTTGCAAATTTCTTAGCCCAGGGTCAGTCTTTATCTTGCAGCCCAGTTCCCTGATCTGTGGTCAGCTTTGTTTTGTTTTTATCTACTTTAGGTAGCTTTGTAACAGCTCAATTCCCGGAACATTGGGAGGAGGGGGACAGTACAGACTGTGCATTCCCAGAAGGGAAAATTTCTCTTACATTCCCCCCTTTTTGTTTTTGGGAATCTTTAATCTTAGAGATCGGAGTGTCCATTTTTAGGATCATCTAGAGCTGCATATTGTTGTCTAATGAGCATTAGTTTTACATTGTCAATCTGGTTATATATTTGAAGCTAGGAATAGGTATGGGTTTATTTCTTGAAATAATGTCTAAATAACCCAGTCCAGTTTATAGGAAGGAGAGTGAAGGCCAGATTTTTGGCTTTCAGGCCATTTATCACAGGTGGGGGCAGCAATATTAATAACATCAGTGACATTAACACATACGTGGTCAAGCAGAACATTTTTTTAGCTTAATCTTTAGGGTGTTGGTTCCCCTTTCCATCGTTCACTTATCTGGTTCTGTGGGTGGAGAGACTGAGGTCGGCAGCACTTTGAAGTGGCTATGGTGGATCCGGGCGGTCTTTCCAGAAATCGCCTGAAGAGTACCTGGGTACTGGGCTCCACCGCTTGAGCAGGTTCTGTGGTCGGTGGGTCAGGTGGTGGATGTTTTTGGAGGAACACCCGATGGATGGAGGAGAGCACGGGCTGTAGAGCCTGAAGGGACTTAACGAGATCCTGATTAGTAAGTTCTGTAATCTTTTTTTTCAGCTAGTTTAGGTAACGGAGGGGGAGGTCAGCCAAACATGGCTTCAAAGGGGGAAACTCCTGATACATAGGGAGTGCATCTGGCCCAGAGGAGAGCAAACGGGAGGAGGCTACACAGGGTGAGGGCGGTGACCAGAGTCATGTTGGTGTTTAGCTGCAGCAGCTTTTGCTGAAGTCTCTTGGTGCATCGAGGTCTGAAGGTCTCTGGGGCAGAAGGTCGCACTTCTGTAAGCTCAGGTGTCCATGTCTTGATTCGGGAGCATTGAATCCATGGAGCACAGCCTGTAACTTTAAGAGCAGTGAGAGTGGTTAGGATCACCTCATTGGGTCCCTCCCACTTTGGTTGGAGAGGCTCCTCTTTTAGGCTGTAATCAGGACTTGGTCTCCCGGATTTGAAGGAGTGGACTGGCGTGGGCATGGGGATCAGATGTCTCCATAACAGTCTGCTGAAGTTTCTGAAGCATCTGGTGCAGCGCCTTTATCTGTTGGTGCAAGTTTAAAGTTTCCATCTCCTGTAATCTATTTAAAACAGGTATCAGTGGGGGAGGCTCCCAAACATTATCTCAAATGGAGTTAGTCCACCTCAGTACAGTGTACACCGCAACTGCAAGAGGGCCGACGGGGAGCACAGTAACCCAGTTAGCCCCAGGCTCTTGGCACAACTTTGTCAGGGTGGTTTTTAAAGTACAGTTTTGTCTTTTTACTTGGCTTGAGCTTTGTGGCCAATACATAGTATGGAGTTTTTATTTTAGCCCCAGCACTGCTGTAAGGCCTTTGACCATTTTACCCACAAAAGCAGGCCCATTATCTGAACCTACCATTATGGGGAGCCCATACCACAGAATGATCAGCTCCATCAAAGCTTTTATCACCTCTCTCGATGTTTCAGTCTTAGTGGGGAGGCCTCCACCCATCCTGAATAGGTACAAATCAAAACTACTAAGTATCTCTTATTTCCGCTGGTGGGTTTAATTTTAGTAAAATCCACTTTAACATCTTTAGATGGCACAGTTCCTTGTCTCCGGACACCTAGTCGTTGTGTTGCCAGGAGACAGGGTTGTTGTGGGATCAGTTAGTGCCCCTCTCAGTCACCAAAGCACATCAGGTCCATATCACAAACTGTCTCAGGAAGCAGAGCCTCTGTCTGGATGGTTCGCTCTAAGGTGACAATCGTTGTTCTCACCCTCTAAACCCCATCGATTACCATGTTGCTGCCATCTGAAAAGAGGGTCAGGTCCGGGTCCTGAAGGGGCACATCCTGCAAGTCTGGTCGGGCTGAGTACACCATCTCAATGGCTTCAGCACAGTCATGTTCAGGTGGCTCCAGGGAAGTGGGCAAAAGAGAGACAGGATTAATAGCTTGCACAGTCTTGATAATTAACCTGGGGTCTTCTAACAAGGTCCCTTGGTACTGGGCCAACCTGGTTCCTGAGATCCATTTACCTCCAGGTCCTCTCAATAAAGTCTCTATTGCACTTAGCTTTTGTCCCAAAGTCAATTTGTCAGCTTTTTTTACTAGAATGGCTGTGGTGGCAGTCGAACGCAGGCAGGAAGGCCATCCTGCTGCCACGGAGTCCAGTCTCTTAGATATATATGTCACGGGGCGTTTCCAGGGTCCCAGTGTTTGTGTAAGAACACCCCGAGCAATGCCGTCCTTTTCATGGACAAACAGCTGGAAGGATTTTATGATGTCAGGTAGTGCCAGGGCGGGGGCGCTTACCAGTCTGTCTTTCAAATCCTCAAAAGCAGCCTGTTATTTAGGATTTTACTCCAACAGAGGGCTATTTCCTCCTTTTAAAGCCTCATAGAGGGGCTTCGCTACTGCTATAAAATTAGGGACCCAAAGGTGACATTACCCAATGGTTCCCAGAAATTCCCTCAACTCCTTTCTGGTCACCGGCACTTGGAGGCCCTGAATGGCCTGAGTGTATGAGATTGGCAGAGAGCGTGTTCCATCCTTTAATATAAATCCTAGAAACTTAGTCTGCACGCAAATTTGAGCTTTTTAGTCAATTATCTCTATCTAGTACATAAGATGTTTTTATCTAATTTGTTTTTTAATGGACATCACTGAAGAAATTTTATGACATTATCTGGACTGTTTAATATCTAGGCATTTCTAAATACTGTGGCACGTATATAGCATATACATCACATAGGTTTTTGTTAAAAATTATCATTTGACTGGTGACCTTATATTAGTATGAACCTCTTATTATAAATATCTGGAGCACAAGCAAAGGTAGGTGTCTGAATCTGAAAGAAAGAAAGAAAATGTTATCTCTGTAAACAATCCCAGTTTTTATATTTTAGAAGACCTGTACATCTGGAAGGTATGAATACACTTAATATACTATGAGATCAGCAACACTGAATTGTCATAGCCATATAAAAACTTTTGTTTCTTAATTTAGTTTTGTACCAGAACATCTTTAAATCAGAAAACCTCACTGTCCTGTTTTAGAAAATTTAACCTGTTGATGATGACCAATGTAAACATATCACAATAATACATTTTGTCTAACAATTTTTGATGACTTATGAAAACCAGATCACTTAACACATTATTTTGAACAAGAAACTCTCAAATTATAATATAACAATAAACAATAAACAATAAACAAAACAAAACATGCATTACATTTATAGAACCAATTTTAACATCATTTTGGCCAGCTGGCAACTTTTGGTGGAAGCATACCAGACAAACATTTCAAAAATCCAAAAATGCAAAAAGAAAATTTGTTGAGCTCAAATAAAACAGCTGTTTACAGGTTGGGCACACAAAAAAACAAAACATACAGACAAATTTAAAAAAATCAGAGTGCACTCATATATATTGGTCAAATTAAATTATAGTAACTTTTATAATTTTAGAAGTTTGAAATTACAAATAGACTAGTCAGAATTATTTATAGGTCAATAGCAGAGATCTCTCATAAGAATTTGGAAGAAACAAAAAATAAATTCCTTCATAAAAATACTGACAACTTTCATGTTTTCCTTCTATGTAGCTTCCAGCTCAGTCATCTTCATACCCTCTGTCACATATTCAAACCTTTTTTTTTACTCTCTTAGCATTCTCTCTGTAAGAATATCATTTATATAAATTTCCTTGATATATCTTTGTCAAAACTTATTTTGACCCCTTGTTCCTGGGTTGTTACAATTACACCCAGTCTCCCGCTAGCTGCAAATGTTGCAGCCATTTGTGATTTAAGAGCAGAGACCCTCTGTGTGCAGAGAAAGAGAAAAGCACGCTTCAGGATAAGGTTTTTGTCCCAGGTGTTTTGAGCCAGGGCATCCAGCTTGTGTTTCCCATTGTGGCTTACTCAGCTTAATTGATGTTTTGACAAAGCAGGCATTTATATTTTTTTTTTTAGATAGTAATTTTGATTAATCGTCACTCAGGAGTTTGTAGTGCACAAGAAATGTTTTATGTACATCAGTTTAAACTGAAAACCAAAAGTATAAGTGTCATTTAGTCAAAATTTGTAATTAGATTTCTCCTGTAAAACTTTCTTAGATGTTTGTAGGCAGCGCCAGGCTGGTGACGTCCAGGCTGGCCATTGGGGCAGCACTTGCACCACGCACAACCAGTTTATATATGGAAACTAATTTGGGTGCTCAGGCTTTCCGGTGACAATATTATCTGGGGGTCGAGTGACCCTTTAGCTAATCATCCCACATTGAATGTGGGCCATTTAAGCTCACAGAAGTTTTGGAGCTTTACTTTTTATCTTAACTCTATAATCCACTTTGAACTTATCAAAATTGTTAAGCATATATTTTAAAAGAGTTGACTTACTACCAGCAGAACCCATTATGTCAATGACTTGGACAACGCAGTAACCCACAATTACAATTTATCTAAGCAAGTTCTGTCCCCTCCACTTAATCTGAAATGCAAATAAAATTTTGAGACTAACAAATGGTCTCCTGCCAGCAGGTTGAATTCTTCTGGTAACAGTGACTTGGAAGCGCAGGCGCAGGGGGGATAACAGATGTAACACAGGGGAGGAACATGCACACACACACAAAAACAGATAATCCCGGGAACAATAACCATATCGCTCCCGACCTCAAATTTAGAACAGATTCAGAGGATGACCTCTGATAGACTGCAAAACACCATATCCGGTGGCCTAGCTCTCACAGGTTTAAACAGAACAGACTCTAGCACAGAACAGATACCTGGATGAGCCTTGGGCAAACTGTCAAACCAGAAACCCAATTACAAGCGCGCTTATCTTGGTTGGGAGGCGGGAATTCAGTTGTCTCTGTCTCGTAGCCTTGCGTCCTGCCTTGCAGCTGATCTGGGGGGGCCAGCTGAAGATCAGCTTTTTGGCGCCTTGACCCCCCCAAGGGTTAGCTGCCAGGCAAGGAGGCATTGAGGTTCCCTCCTTATTGCCCATGGTGGGTGCTGTGGAACAAAAGAGGTTAGTGGCGCCAAACAAATAAAGACAGACAAACACTAAGACCAAGATAATAGACAAATGCCGGCGTACACAACTTCCCCAGAAGAGGAAGTGAAAGAGTTACAACCGGGGAATCCCCCGCTGAACAGACCCTCAGGAGCCCAGGAGGTAGGCTCCAGGAGTCTATGTAGAAACACGACCGGGGAATCCCCCACTGAATAGGCCCTATGGACCTATAATCCCCAAGGCGTCCCCCGGGGAAGTGACTTGTGACCCAGAAGCCCAGAGGCAAGTCACTTGGACCAAGAGCTCATGCGTCTTGGTGCCAGTCACAACAAAAACTAGGCGACCGCAAAGTGAAAGTAAGACAAAGAGAGGCAAAGAGAGAGAGAAACGGCCGTACTTACCCCAAGAGGTGGCTGTTGAAGTCTTCCAACGCAGGGGGCAATCCCCGATCTCGCTGGGGCCTCCAAAATGTTAGGGTCGGGATGCCCACCGCGTGAAGGAAGACTCCAAGAAGCATTCTCTCATGCAAAGGGCAAGGGGTTTTATTATCCAAGCATGCATGGGGCTCACTGAACACGCAGGAACAGTGGGCCCCGAGGTTTGTCTGTGCAGGGCTTATATGTCTATAGAACAAAAGGAGGAGGGGTCTTTGCAAGCGCGGTTACAGAAGCAGATAGCATTGGTTAGTTTAAACAGCTTTTTACATTCATTGGGAGAAGACACTCATATGGGAGTTTTTAGGCTGGCCGACCGAGCGGGGAAGATGTTTTCTAATATGGGCAGCAGGTGGTCCGGAACAGCACAATCTGCAATCCTTGCAAATTTCTTAGCCCAGGGTCAGTCGTTATCTTGCAGCCCAGTTCCCTGATCTGTGGTCAGCTTTGTTTTGTTTTTATCTACTTTAGGTAGCTTTGTAACAGCTCAATTCCCGGAACATTGGGAGGAGGGGGACAGTACAGACTGTGCATTCCCAGAAGGGAAAATTTCTCTTACATTAGCAATTCTTCCTGTTTTCTCTAGCTGAAAGCAAACTACAACAAAAGAAACATGGTCCATTTAACTGTGATTTTACTGTATATGAAAGACCAGACACGCTGTTGATACTTTAAAAGCATTTGTTCTAGTCACCCTGCTGATTGTGCAATTGAAAATGCCCTTCTTGAATAAGCAACATTTCTCATTTCTTCTTTCTCTAGGTTGTGATCCTGGGGAAACATTCAAGAGGTTATCACTACATGCTTGCTAACCTGGTAAGAACAAGCAGTTTAGTGTCCCTAGGCAATATACAATATATTCTATTTCGGTTTTGTCATCTGTAATCATCCAAAAAGGAAATACATGAAGTACTTAATGTGTTTTCTAGAAGCTTGGAGAAATGAGTTTAGTAAATACCAAAACCTGTATGTAATAGCCTTATTTTCAATTATGTTGCTTTTGTTTTAACTGTGTAACTATATTCATTCCTTACCTAAAAATAATTTGATATGATTCCTCATTTTATTATTCTTAGGTTCAATTTGGATTTGAAATTTAAATCAGGTTTGAAATGTAAACCAAGGGACAGACAACACAGGAAACTGACTCCTACTCAACTGATACAAGTATATGTGTGCATCATTACTGGATTTGTCCTTTTAGAAGCAGACCACTACCAAATCTTTCCAAAACCAGACGCCAGAGTAGGTTTCAACATTGTACATTAAGTGACGCTGTCAAAGTGTAAAGGTGCCTTCCTAATTACATAAAACACAACTTGGATCTTTACCTTCAAATTCCCTGTGTCTTTAAAATTTGTGATAGTCTAAAAGCTAGTGTTTCATTAAGGTTATTTCCTACCTCTTCTTAATCTGAAAGGACAATTTGTTTAGCAATTAACAAAATGGCTTCCAAATTAGTAATATCTGTTTGGCAGAGGTTCTAAATAATACTGACTTCATACAATGAAAGAGAAATACTAAATTTTTACTGTAATACTAAGAATCTATTAAATTTTTACATGAGTTCTAACTTCAATTTTGTTTCATTAGCACAACAGAATCATGATCATTACAATGCTCTTAAACCAAAAGAATAGCAACAAAGGTGAAAGATTACTGTAATTATAGTCTTAGTTTTCTTAAGTTAAAGAAAATACCTTATTTTGTATTAATAATGAAATTTTTTAAATGAGAAAGGAAATGTTACTTAAATCTCTTTCTTAGAAAGTATGTACATTCAAACACCTTATAAGATGAGAATTAGAGCCACTGTTTCAAATTATTTCTCCAACAATTTACTCAAAGTGGAGCACTTCAGTCCATTTCGGGGATAAATGAATGGGCTCTTTAGCAGAAGAAATCTTTTTTTCTTTTGTGGGTACCGGGGGTCAAACTCAGAACCTCGCGCGCCAGCAGGCACCCGTGCCGCTGAGCGATATCACCGGCCCTTTTTTCGTATGTGGGTTCCGGGAGTCAAACTCAGGCCCTTGTGCTTGCCGGGCAGACGCTTATGCTGCTGAGCCATCTCACTGGCCCGGCAGGAGAAATCTTGATTCTTAATTCACATCTGAATATATTCAGTTTGGTTTTAGGCAACTGATAAGGGATGTTTTGACTCAATGGAGGCTAGACTGGGGTTGGGCAGGAAGTATGAATGTCACAACAAGGCACATGAGGCTGCTATTGATGACTTTTTGTTATTCTTTCCTCACCAATACATAGTCCTTTCTCCTTCACCCTTTCCTCCTTTATCTTTCTCCCCCTTCCTTGTCTCTCCTTTATGTATCCTAGAAAGCAGCAAGATATATACAGCATAGTCATAGCGTTTAAAAATGTGTCATTGACCTATTACTGACAGTACATGAGGTGACTTTAGGTAGTATCCCCACAAACTTATTTTAATGGTAATATATTTCTTTAATATATATTCAAAAACTATAAAGCTAGCACATCAAAATCAAAACTTTATAGATATTATTACCTCATACACAGCTAAAGATTCAACAGCAATGAAATAATTTTTAATGAAGTAAACGATAGTATGAGTGATGAAAAGATATACCCAAATCTGTTTTCCTGCATGCTTCTGCAAAATGTGGTAGTGGTTATATGTGGCTGACTGAAGTTTGGGAAAGAACACTGAACTGGGTGTCAGAATGTTTGAGTCATTATACTAAACTTGCTACTATCTAGCTATGGTATCTTGGATAAGTAACAACCCCCATGGACCTCAGTTTCCTCACTATGGAAGTATGCGTGGAAATAGAGTGAAGATCATTCATATATGGGTAGGTCCTTTAAAGTATGTGCTAAGACAGAAATAGCAGTTGAAGACATTTATTAGGAGTAATACTTGTGAAAGACAAAAGGAAGGAGACATGAGTAGGTAAAGAGCTTCAGATCATCATGCAGGTCTGATACTACAGAAGGAGCGGGAAAGGAAGGAAGTTGGACAGAAAGAGCCTCAGACTGTTGTGTAGATCTCAGAAAGTCTTGGTCTTCACAGCTGGGAGCTCCAATGTAAAGACCATACATAAAGGACCCCTATGCTGTCCCCAGTAGCAAGCCATTGCATCCCCACTTTTCTCAGCTGCTCAGGAAGCACACCTTTCCTCTTGAAAGGTGAGGTAGATCCTGAAGGCACCAGAAGCTGGAGGCTGTCAGCCACCTTAACTTCTCAAGGTAGGTTGTGTCCGAAAGGGAGATCTCAGTCATGCATATCGATGATTGTCTCAGTCGGCCTTAAATGACCAGACAATCTATAAAGACCTTTCTCATTCTAGAATTCCAACGAGGCCTCCATATTCCATTGAAAATCCTTCAGGTGAGCTTCAGTTTCAATCTTGAGATGCAAAACTGACAGAAATGACAACCTGCAGAGTGATAGTACTGCAAAGGAGAATTGCTAGGATAAGGTTGGGGGAAAGAGTGGAAAACTGAATCCTGAACACACAATTCAGAATGATGAGACCTTGCGGGGATGCGTACTACATGAAAGAGTAAAATCTGCTCCTTCAAAAAGAAAGTCAATGAATAGTATCATGTCGGCCTGAGTAGTGAAAACATAAACTCATTTATCATGCTTCTCTTCCCTTAGTGACCTTTTCATTTGAGCTCAGCCATGTGTTTCCTTAAGTCCCTGTATACTGCATCAAATTGCATTTGGGCAACAGAGATACTGCTCATCTCTGATAACAGTAATGGAATAGACTATCCTTGTCATGGTTTCCAGCTTTTTGTAAGTAGATAAAAACACCCCCAAACACCTCCAGGAAAGATATGCACATTCAGAGCAAACTAAAACTATTTAAAAGTCATTTGGATGGTCAAAAAAGGGAAGTGAAGAAGTGAAGCTAAGAAGATGAACCAGCAGGATAAAAACTGAGGAGATACATATATATATGCTAATCTGAATCTTGGTGTTACAACACCACATAACCACTCCTTTCTTCCACAAATGCAAATTCAAGAACACTCTGCCTAACTGAGCTTCCTGAAAGCACCTGCACTACAACTCCAAGTGTGCCCTTTGATGTTGCTCCATCTGTCTGGCAAAGACTTCTGTGTGCTTTTACCGGCCTTCCCTAGTAGCCACCTTAAAGCGAGAAGAGTTGAATATTACAAGAATGCTTCAACGAAGGTTTTTAACAGGTCAGGGTGTACATATCAGAGTGGACAATAAACCACAGAAAACTTTAATTTGCTAAAATCCCTAGGAAAAAAAAATAAAAGATTCTACCAGGAACACAGGCCAGAGATATGATCTGCTCAGGCCAGAAGTGGACATCCCGAAAAAGCAAGTAAGTCTCTTACAAATTTTGTATCATTTGGTGATGTCTTTTTCAGGGGGTTGTCCCATTATTAAGTGTTGTATTATCTTCTAGGACTCCAAGGCAGTTTCTCTACTGCAGTCTAAGAGGTAACCGGCACGTTCTCCTCCCCAAATGCCACCATTAGAATGAAGTATTGCCACAACCTGCCAATCAAGCAGCCTCTCTTTCTCTGTTAGCAGGTCCTGGATCTGGATCCTTTACACTGTGTTGCCAGCCATGTTATGTCTCATGATTTAAATTTTTCTTATTTGTCAATAATAATAGCTCATTCATGTGCAGGACCCTAGACTAAGATTAAGAATAGATGCAAAACGGGCCGGTGAGACGGCTCAGCGGCTTAAGCGCCTGCCTTGCAAGCGCGAAGGCCCGAGTTTGACTCCCGGAACCCACATACGAAAAAGGGGCCGGTGATATCGCTCAGCGGCACGGGTGCCTGTTGGCGCGTGAGGTCCTGAGGTCGTCCCCCCGGTACCCACAAAAAAAAAAAAAAAAGAATAGATGCAAAACGAGGGAGGCAATGTGATACAATGAAAAAAGACTAAGACTAGAACCTAGGATGCAGGTTTGAACCCCAATAATTCATTTAACTAGGCTTCTGTTAAGCCAAACCTCTCTGGACCTGTTTCTTAATTTGTAAAATGGAAAGTTAGGCCAGATCACTCTTTCCCAAAATGTTCTATTTGTACATGAGTTGATGGTAGGTAGTACATAGAAAAACTTTCTAACTTATTAGTTTTAAATTTATATTAAACGTGTACTAAAATGAATGTCCCACCAATTCTGTGACTCTGTAGATATCATTCTATAGATAAGTTTATAGATGTCATTCTTTAAAATGAAGCTAAAGTAAATACTTAGGTTTTAAAGAATATAGTCAATGTAAAGGTAAATATTAATTATGGTTCAGATGGTCCACCTATACAGCAAATTAAAACTGGAAAGGCGGGCCGGGTGTGGTGGTGCATGCCTGTAATCACAGTACTTCGGAGGCTGAGGCAGGAGGATTGCGGTGAGTTCGAGGCCAGCCTGGGCTACATAGAAGTTCAAGGCTAGCCTGAACTACATAGAGAGACCCTATCTCAAAACAAACAAACAAACAAACAAAAAACTGGAAAGGAAATGACTAAAATTTGGAAAACCCTCTAAGGGCACTTGTAGTTCTACATGTCTTTCTTCTTAGACAAGAGTTTGGACAAGAGTAGCCCAGGAGTGATAGTATAGACACAGCAGCTGAGTGAATGCTGAGGACACAAATGGGGAAGCAAAACCAGAGCCCTGTTATCCTTGGGGATAGAAAGTCACAAGGCAGACTAAACCTTTAAAATCAGTCCAGATAGGGAAAAGGCAAGAGGGATGTGAATGCTCTTAGCCAAGTTCTAAACAGAGATGAGAATCTGAAGGCTCAATCAAAGTAGTCTAGTGGTTGACAAAGGTGAATTGGATCTGGGTTGAGGTGGTCCAACAACAGATGTTTGGTACCCCTCCCCACAAAAAAAAAAGATTTAAAAAATGAAGCAATTGAGGTGCCTGGGTGATAACAGGGCTTATTTGGTACTGTACCAGTTACCCACTGCCTTAGAAGACCTGACAGTTTACCTGCCTAGATGGAGTCTGGTCTCATGGTTAGGAATAGTTGTTGGCGCTGCGAGCAGAAGTTATGTCAGCTGCTAGCAGTAAAGAGCAGCAGAAGCAGACAATGAAACAGGTCCTTGTGCTACAGGAGAAAAGGGAAAGAAGTAATGTATTTTAGACTCTTCCCTGCTGTGCTAGCTGTTTTCTTTAGACTTTTCATTTGATCTACCCACCTCTCCAAGCCTTACACGGATCAAGAAATAGGCTTTGAAAGGATGCTTAACTTACCCGAAGTCTCAGATAACCCACTGCCAAGCTGTGGGTGGCTAGAGTGTTGGTAGAGCACTTTGCTCTGTCTCGTTTGTCTACCTAAGCATCTCGGTGAGACTGAAGGATGGCCCCACAAAGGTTACAAAAGAGCATGTGCCAAGACACAAATAGAAATGAGTGAAACACAAGCTATAAAGTTATGAGAGTGATCAGAGATAAAAGGACTTTAAAAACAAGGACAGCTTTGTGAATCTGGGATGGCACTGTATCTGGGATTGAAACCTGACCAATATGAAATGTACTGTAGCTTTCCAGGCATCCATTACATCTCCATCACTCTTTTTTCTCCTGCTACCATCTCTTCTCTTCCCTTTCTTTCCCTTCCCTTCTCTTCTCTCCTCTCCTCTCCTCTCCTCTCCCCCTCCTCTCCTCTCTCCTCTCTTACTATCCCTTCTTTCTCTGTCTCTCTGTGTGTCACTGTCTCTGTCTCTCTCTCACACATACACACACACACACACACGCGCACACACACACGCGCACACACACACATTCCCTCTTTCTCTTGCTCTCTCTTCTCTCTTTCTCTCCCCGTTCACCTCATTCCTATTATTAGTATGCCAGGAAATAATTAGGAGGTACAAGATGACACCTATTTTTATTTTAGTAAGACAAAAACATTGCTCATAAAATAGAACCCAAAGAGACAGTCAGGAGTAGCCTAAGCTTGGAGAAGCGACCTCAGCAGTTTACTGCATCTCAGAATGTACCTGAAACCAAGAAGGGCTCCTTTGTTTAGAGAGAAAGCAAATTCGAATGAGATTAAGTCATGCTGTTTTACTTGCCATTAACAAGTATCCCCTTCTGCTCCTTCCCCTTCCAGGTCTTATTCTGTTCTCTACTTTCCCTTCCTTTGTTCTCCCATTTTGAATGTTCTAAATAAAAAAATCCAATGCTCAAAGCCACGTGTTGTGATCACTGACACCTCAGCAGATGGCATGTAAAACACAGAGCTCCCTAGGCTGAAGCCTAGCTTTGCAAGCAAAGGAGGTGGGCTTGGATGGAAAAACTACCACTGGACCACAGAGCCATGGAGCCCAATCACCTCCCCTGGCTACACCGTCTGTCTGGTGGCTCAGCATTCAATGTTTTCACCAAATGTAAATAGGGTACCGCAAAATACCAAGGGGATGAGGAGTGGGGATTGGGCTGGAGTCCAGCTTCTCACCATACATTTAGAACGCCACAGGCATTTGTCAGCTTAAGGTAGCCAACTCTGAGACACTCATTCTCCCTTTCCCCAAATGTCTCCATTATAGTGAAATATTGCTTTCCCCTTCTCTTCCTCCATGTCTTCTCTCTCTCTCCCTCCGTCCCTTCCTCCCTCCTTCCTGGAATTAACAAGATCACCTCCTACCCAATGTTCTAACAAGATGAGTTGAAACAATTCTGTCTTCTCCCCCAGGTTCCTGTATCATGTCCTGTAAAATATCACTGCAAACTATTTGTGAAGATTAATTGGTTTCTTTTCTCCAAATCTTCATGGAACAATAAAAATGCAACAAAAAATAAATTACTTAAAAATGAAATAAACCAAATAAGATACATAAAATTTAAGTCCAATATTTTTAGGATTACATCCAACAGCTTTAATATTACCATGTCAAGCTCCTATACAAGTTGATAAAGACTCACTCTCGAGGCCGGTGAGATGGCTCAGTGGCTTAAGTGCCTGCCTGGCAAGTGTGAGGGCCCGAGTTCGACTCCCGGAACCCACATACGAAAAAAGGGCCGGTGATATCGCTCAGCAGCACGGGCGCCTGCTGGCGCGTGAGGTCCTGAGGTCGACCCCCGGTACCCACAAAAAAAAAAAAAAAAGACTCACTCTCAATTCCTTCCTTATCTCATCGCAAACTGGTAACAAACAGTGAACCCACAGCAGTCTGCACACATGTGGGTGGCACTGGTCTAAAGATATTTACAGTAAGTTTTTCCCCTCTGTTTTATTTGTGTGCCCAAAATCTTATTCACTCCACTGCAAAGAAGACAAAGGATAGTGTCCTTGAGGAACTTATAATCATATTGGCCAAACCAGGCTTGCACAGGGTCTGATAATTGGCGTGGAGATAAGCAAGGAACAAAGAGAAGGCAGAGTGCGGGGAGACAATAGTTTGCATAATTTGGCCATAGTAGGCCTTTTGGAAAAGGTGACTTCCAAACAATGATCAAAAGGATAAGAAAGATACAGTTACAGGAAGGATCAGGGAAGGTTCATACCTTGGGAAAAATATATGCCTGGGTCTTGAGGCAGAAAAGAACTTGATACATTCCCTGAACTCTGCATGAAGGTAATTTGGACTAGAATAAAGTGAGAGATAAGGCAGATTTAAGCTTTACTAGGCCAGTACAAGGAGTTTTAGCTTTTTAACTGCAATGGAAACCCATTGAAGAGTTTTAAGAAGGGTAGCAACATGATCTAATTGATGCTTTTAAAGGAGCAATGTCAAATCAATGAATTTTATAGTATATAAATTGTGTCTCAATAAAGCTGCTAGTAAAAAAGAGAGCCATGAATATGATCCCACTAATAGCACTTATATTAAGTTGTAGTTATTTACTCATTCATAAAAATAACTTCCAGTAGACTGAATGAGATTGACAGTGGCAAGGCAGTGACAAAGTTTGATATGGCTCACCATTGTACCAATAGATTTAGAATATTTCCAAGTATGTGTGTTGATTGTATTAGGGAATACAACAGTTAATGAAAAAGCAACTAGTAATCAAGTGCTAATTTGTATGGTGTAATCTTCTACTGTGCATATTATACCCTCCCTGGAAGATGGACCTGCTTTCTAAGAAAAGACTTGTGTCTTTCATTAACAACTTGATAACTTGAGTCACCACAATTACTATGCATTTCTGTATTGAAGCATCACCAGATGAACAGTTCAAGTATTACCAAAGGCAAAGCTGACTTTCATTCCAAACTGTGCAATAGATAGATCCCTGGCAGCCTTCCAACACTCATTCTACTGTTTTTATCTTCCCTGTAGGCAGGCCACCTTTCCCATTTCTCCCCCAGTATCTATCATCAATTCAATGAAAGTCCAACTTATTTTGTCTCAGCTTTCCTATACGTATAAAATGCACCCTAAGAATAGTATTATATGAAGGAAATCTTCACATAATATCTTGAAAATACATGCTCCAAAAGTGAGCCCGGAATAAATTTATTTCAAACTCTCAACTATCCATGGTGTATGTAGGAAAATGAATTACAGTGGGATAATATCAAAGTCATTTGATTCTTTTGAAGACTGAGTTGTCTGGCTAGTCTCAGATCAGGGATGGTCTGTTTGAATGCCAGTTGTTTAATCACCAGCTGTGTGAAAGATGACCTTGGAGAAGTAGCCAAGGATACCTCACAAAGCTCTGCAGGAACTGCTCAGGCACAAAGGTCATGGTTGATTTTATACAACTATGTTCAGGTGTGGGAAACAGTGCACTGTCACAAACAGATGTAATGTGATCAAGAAGTGATACAATTGATGAAATATAGCAGAACTTACAAATCCAAACGAGTAATTTCCCTCTCAAAGGAAGCACCTGTACAAATTATACTGATATTTCTAAAAAAATATTACTGTGTCAATTAGCCAATAAAATCATTAATTTCAACCAAGCAGAACTGGTGAAATGCAAACAGCATTAGAATCTGATAACTTTAGTCATAGCACAAAAAAGTCATTGAGTATGTAATTGTCACTTCTAATTTTTAACATCCCTATGAAACAATAAAATGGGCTTAACAGAAATTCCACTTAGCACAACGGGGAGCTTGGGAACTTAGTCACTTAATAATGACATTGTAGAGTATACAGATATATTTATTGCACACAAGGCATGTAAAAGCATAAAAATAAAGAAGACAGAAATTGCTGAGTAGTCATCAAAATATGTAAAAGTCTATGTAATCATTGGCCCAAAAAAAGGAACCCAGCATTTGGTACAAAATGCAAATAAAAATTTGATATAGATGTTTCTTAATCATTATTTTACTAATTGAAAGTGTTGGTAAAGAGGAAGAGAAAAGACAACTATTATACATTGTTGGTGTTAGTGCAGCCATTATGAAAAATGAGATGGGATTTCCTCAAAAAAACTAAAAATACTACTATGATATGGTACAGTATTCCCACTTCTGGTTATACAGATACTTCGAGACTTATATCAGCATTACATCCCAATAAACCCTTCAGAATTGAAAATATGATATGTAGAAAATGCACTTAATGCACCTAATGTATCAAACATCATAGCTTAGCAACACGATATATTGTAGGTATGGGTTGATTACCCCTGGATGACTGTGGCTCACTGGCACTGCCCATCATCATGATAGAGTGTCATACTGCATATCCCTAGCCTGGAAAAAGGTCAAAATTTAGAAATTCAAAGTATGGTTTCTATTAAATGTGTACTATTTTTGCACTATCATAAAGGCAAAAAAAAAAAAAAATAAACCTAAGTTGAGTCATAGTTGAGGCCTGTCTGTATATCCAAAGGAAATTATGTCAATATGTTGAAGGAATTATCTGCACATCCACATTCATTGTACCATTATTCACAATCACCAAGTATGGAATCAATCTAAATGTCCATCCATGGACAAATAGGTGAAGAAAATGTGGTGCATGAATATTCAGCCTTTAAAAGATGGGAAATCCTGTCATTTGTGATAACATGGATGAATCTGGAAGACATTATGCTTAGTGATAAAAGTCAGATACAGAACAAAAAATACTACATGATTTTACTTATAGGTGGAATCTAGAAAAGTGGAACTCATAGAAGAGCAGAATGATGGTGACCAGAAGCTAGGGAAGGTGAAAAGGGAGGGATTGGGAAGCCGTTGATCAAAGGATACAAATTTCAGATAAACAAGAAAAATAGGTTTGAGATCCGTTGAACAACAGAGCGACTACAGCCAATAATAATATATTGTATATTTGAAAGAAAGTAAACTGCAAATGGCTTACTATAAAAATGATGATGAGGTTACAGACATTTTAATTCACTTGGTTTAGTAATGCTACATTGTATACATATATCAAAACATCACAGTGTACCTCATAAAGGTATAAAATTATGCTTTGTCAAGATTAATATTAACAGTAAAGAAGAAAAAGAAAAAGGTGCTTGAAGAATGAAATTTCAATAGAAATGCCTAGACTAGTAAGTGATAAATTTGGGGTCCTTTCTAGATGATGAGAACAGATAAAGAAATCAAAACTTAAAATGACAAGATGTGGCTAGGGGCATGAGATCTGCTGAAGGAAATGAAGATGAGGCCAGAGGAGCAGAAGATAACAGATACTGGAAACTGACATGAGGATGCCTCACAGGAATGGCTACAGCTGATTGGATGAGGGAACTATGTCCTACTCATGGGTATTTCTGTCCGGGGGTGGGGGATGAGGATGCAACATTCTGGAAAGGGTTGCACTATAAAGAAGCACCAGTAAGAGCATTTTCAAAGATAGAGTCTGAGGTAGCTGGCTATGGAGAATAATTTGACAGCTAGCACACAGACAGGTAGGATGCATGCCTTCCTCTATAGCTCCCTATCCCTTGTAATTCCATCACTTTCCTCTTTTATCTGCTGAGTGCAGTAATTGAAAACCTAACCCTGCTTCATTAGATTTTTTACAGATGTTTGGAAAAAGGAGGACTCTAAATTCCCCACATAGTGGATTATGGATGGTCATCACTAATTGCTGGTGACCCTAGGAAAGAAGAAAATGGGAACTCAAGAGCCAAGAAGCACCATATCATGAAAGTCAAGGACCAGATTGACCAGAATCTCTCTCATAAAATATCTGTCTCTAAATATTACCCCCACCCTTTTCCTTTTTCCACTCTTACCCAAAGGTTTGGGAATGATGAAAACCTATGTGGGCAATTTTACAAAGGCTTCAGTGGTTTCTCAGAGATTCTTCTGTACTAGCCATCTCCAGACCCCTTAACCTTCTCCTGCTAGAAATTGGTGCTAATTGGCCAATTCTGCTACAATAACTTTTTGTAGGCTTTAGAAAAGATGGCATCAAAATTCCCAAAAGTGAAGACTTTGGGTGGCAAACTTCAAAAGTAAAGATCACCTAAAGGAAAAGAAAAGGGAAAAGTGGACCAGGAGCGACTAACTTCTAATGGTCCCCATCTTACTACTGTCTCCAGTTCCTCCCTTTCCCCTTTTTTCTTACTGGATATATGGTGCTCAGATCTGTTGGCTTAATGTCTTAATGCCGATTTTAAGGGACCTGTCCTCGGTTTTCCAAATGCCAGGACTGTGGATGGGAAGCTTGAAAAAGGAAATCTACCAAGAGGTTATAAGCAAGAAAAATGGTTAAAATGAAAGGAGGAAAGCCAAGAGCAGGCTACTTCTGCCCCATAGACAGAATCTCTCTTTTAATACAACTATGACTTCCATTCACTCATCCCCCCTCCCAGCTGTTCATGTCATCAGTACCTATTGAAAGCGTGGCAGTAGCTTTGCTGAATTAGCATTTTGGCTGAGGCTTCAGGAAGAGTCAGGCCTCGATATTCTTTTTCTTATTATTTTTCAATTTTATTAGTGTTTTCAACACATTGTAGTTTCACTGGTTTGGGGAACTGGTAATTTCAAAATGTCATAGACTGTGCTTGTCCATGACCACAATAGTACCTACCAATTAGTGAAAGATACAGAACATATTTTAAAACAGTAGAATAAAGGTAGACTTCCTTCCAGTAGACTAAGAGCCAGGCATTTTCAGCTAGCAACTTTCTCCTAACTTCCTCCTTTCTACTGTTTTTCTCTACTCTTATCTATTTCCCTAAATTATATGCTTGGTGGCCATTTGTGTTATGCTAGTCTTTTTTGCAGAGGTTTTTAGAGATACTTGGTATTTATATCCAAATTTGATGTTGTTGTGTCAAGTCAAAAAGAAAAATTTAGCAAGAATTATGAGTAAGGGAAATGCCTTAAAATAATGAGATTATAAGTGAATAGGAATCAGGAACACACCAACTCCTGCTCATAGACAAGACCCCTATCACTGGTCTTAACACTTTTATTTTCCTTTTTATCCTGTAGATGTTTCATGGACATTTCTACTACATTATTGTCTTTATAGAGGGTTAAGTGGGACTTGGGCTAAGTATTCCCCACTATAGTTGACAAGTGGTCACCTCAAGAAATGAAACTTGGAGTTTATAAATAAATGAAATGTCTTAGAATACTGTAATAGGAAGCAAAGCAGAATCAGGAGCCAGCAAACTGCTGCCTTCACATGAAAGTGTTCTCTCAATAGTCCCCTTTTAACATACACCTATTCCTCTTGTTTTTACTTTTCTTATTTCCGGGAAATGGGATGGTCAGTGCTGAAACTGTTGGGACATTGCAATAAATTGCAGATTGTATTTTACTCATATCAGCTGGAGAATCCAGCAGTATGTGATGGAAAAGACACCATAATTTGAATCATATTAGAAGGCAAATGAACCAGGAGTCAGCCACCTCTTGCCCAACAATCGGCCCCACTCTCTAATCTTCCTTCCTTCTATTCATGAATTTCACATATCCATTTTTCTTATTTCTCTTCTAGGTTTTTGGTAGCTCATTTCTGTTTCATTCTTTTATTTATAGAGACTTCAGGGGGCATGGGAAAATATTCTGCAGGTGATCAGGAGAAATAAAATGTAGGGAGCATTTATGAGCAAGTAAAATAGTACCTGTAGTTGATGCAATAGAAAGAAAGGCAAGACAAGAGCCAGTCAACTTCAGTCCTTTGTAAAAATTATTCCACTTTCATTATTCAATTTCTTACCACAACCATGTTTTTTGTTTTTTTTTTAAACCCTCTTAAATTCTGGATATATGTTGGTGAACTCTGTTATATTAGTTCTTTGCTGAAGTTGTCCAAAGAATCTAGTCTCACTTTTCTGCACCTGCAGACTGTGTCCATGCATAGCTCCCATGGAATCTAACAGTATGTGATGGAGAATTACCAGGTCTGGGGCCATGTTAGAAGGGAAACAGGTGAACCAAGAATCAGCCAACTCCTAACCTTTGCATTTATCTTCAAACTTTATTCTTTCTGCCACTAATCTTTGCACATCTATTTTTATCTTTCAGATGTTCTGTATTCATTTCTCTTTGTTATCGTATTTATATTTTCAATCAGCTCAGCCAGATATTCCCTTCCACCTCTGAGTCTGCAAGTGGTCAGTTCAAGAAATGAAAACTAGGGCCGGTGAGATGGCTCAGCGGCGTAAGCGCCTGCCTTGCAAGCGCGAGGGCCCGAGTTCGACTCCCGGAACCCACATACGAAAAAGGGGCCGGTGATATCGCTCAGTGGCACGGGTGCCTGTTGGTGCGCGAGGTCCTGAGGTCGTCCCCCTGGTACCCACAAAAAAAAAAAAAAAAGAAATGAAAACTAGTGAGTTTGTGAATAAGTGAAATACCTTAAAATGTTGTGATAGGAGGAAAAGCACAATTAAGAGCCAGTTAACTCTTACCCTTCATGGGAAAATGGCCTCCCAAAACAGTATGCCCATTGCTCCATACCACATCCTGGATATGTGTTATACAGCTGTGCTACATCAGTGTGTTTGCTGAAGTTGTTGAAATAACCTAGTTTCACTTTCCGATACCTCATACTTTCTATCTGTGTGTATCAACCATATAACCCAGAAGGATATGACAAAAGTATTTTAAAATATTTAGAAAGGAAGGAGGTAAACCAGAAGGTGGACAATTCCTTCCATTTATTAAAAAATGGATTCCTAATGTTCCCCTCTTGGCACAATCTGCATCTTTTTGTTTACCCTTTTATACTTGGTGGTAAGCTCTTTTATATTAGTATCTTTGCTGAAGTTGTCTAAAACCTTTCCTATTTTCTGTACCTGCAGTCTATATTTACGCACATCACTCATTGAACCTAAGAAGTATGATGACAGTGCACTTTGTTTTGTTTTGTTTTGTTTTTATATGCGGTTACTGGGAGTCGACCTCAGGACCTCGCACTTGCCAGCAGGCGCTTGTGCCGCTGAACGATATCACTGGCCCAGACTGTGCACTTTGAACCATGTTAGATGAGAAGAGAGGAGCCAAGAGCCAGCCAACTCCTGCCCAGCAGTCAACATTCTTTCCCTGTCTTCCTTTACTCTACCCACGACCATCTCCACTTCATTTTCCTTTCTTACCTCCCACGTAATCAATGGGCATTTTGATGGTATTTTTTTAGAACTGGTGTGCTTGGGCCAAATATTCCCACCTATAGCTCTGTTTGACATCCCAAGAAGTGAAACCTAGTAGCATTTATGGACAAGTGAAATGCCATATTGTGACAATAGAGGCCTTTATTAAAAAGTATTCTTGCCACAACCACACTTTTCCCCCACTTTCAACTGGATATTTAACATTAATCTCTCTTTTTATTAGTGTCTTTGCTAATCTAGTCTTAGTTTTCTGTATCTGTAGACTATGTTTTGTTACACAATACAAAATTGAATCTAAAAATGTGGTAGAAAACACAACACACTTCAAACAATGTTGCAAGGGAAACTGGTAAAATAAGAGTCTGCCTATTCCAGCTCATTAGTCATCCTTCCCCTCCTAACTACTACTGTGTATTTCTTCCAATGTCCTTGGTTTTGTTTTCCTCTTTTATATTCCAGATATTCAGCGATCATTTCTGTTGTGTTATTAATATAATGAGATCAGTGGAGTTGGTCCAAATGTTCTTACCTGTGGTTGTGTAAGTGGTCAGCTTAAGAAGTGAAACCTAGGAAGAGGTTCTGAATGAATGAAATGCCTTAAAATATTTCCATAGGAAGAGAGGCAGCATCAACCACCGGCCAACTGCTGCCCTGTTTACAAAATATGTTTCCAAATATTACTCTTCATACCATTTCCCTTTCAATCTCTTCCCTTGTGGATATTTTTTGGTCAACTCTGTCATATTACTTTATCTGCTAAAGCTTTCCAGAGACTGGTTACATCAGACTATTTCCTCTAACCTCCATCATCCTGCCACTTCATCTCCTCCGCCACTACAATTCTTTTGCCCTCCTCATACACACTGGTTATTGCCTGGGCTCTTCTCTGTTTTATCTGTAGATTGCTTTCCAAGATTCACAGTCTCAAATGTACCACCTTGCTGCTGTGGGTATTTTGCATGATGAAAAAAATATTTAACAAGATAGTGTAGACATGCATATTTCCCTAATATTTTTAGACATTAATAAAGGAGTTCCAGGAGCTAGACATCTCCTGCCCTTTACTGAGATCCTCAATCTTAAAATAACTGTGATCCTGTATCTCCTTTACTCCACTTTAATGTATCTATGTCTCATCTTTGCCAAATGTTTCATAGTCTCCTCTTTCCTGTCAATGTCTTTGCTAAGCCTGTGGGAAAAATCAGGCCTCTGTTTTCAATCACCATAGAGCATAGTTTTTCACAATATAAGATGGCAATATGTGAAGGAAAACAGCACATGCATTACAAAATTAAATTTGGGCAGAGGTGGTCCAGGAGCCAGCTAACTCATACCTTGTTCTCAATATATTCAGCACCTCTCTCCTGGCTCCCATCTTTCTATCACTGACCTTCCTCCCTTTATTTTCCTCTGCATCATCCAAATGTTCAATGTTTTTGTTGTGTGCTAGTGTATTCGCAGAACTTTTAGAGAGATTTGGTCCTAGTGTTCGCAATTTGAGACTCATTTTTGGCCAACTCTTAAAGGAAAATCTAGAAAAAGTTGTGGGCAAATTGAAATACCTTAAAATAATTTGAATAACTGTTGAATATGGACCAGTCATCAGCCAACCCTCACCTCTAGCCTGAACTTGTACCCTTACTCCATTTCTGTAACTGTCATCTTTTATTTTTCCCCTTTATCATTTAGATTTTTGGAGATCACTTCTTTTGTGGTGATACCTGTACAGTCTTTAGACAGACTCAGCCTCAATATTTTCCCTTAAGATCTCTTTATAGGGCCGGTGAGATGGCTCAGCGGTTTAAGCGCCTGCCTTGCAAGTGCGAGGGCCCGAGTTTGACTCCTGGAACCCACATACAAAAAAGGGGCCGGTGATATCGCTCAGTGGCACGGGCGCCTGCTGGCGCACGAGGTCCTGAGGTCGACCCCCGGTACCCACAAAAAAAAAAAAAAAAAAAAAAAAAAGATCTCTTTATAGCCAGTCAAGAAGTTCTGGAAGGAGTTACAGACAAAGAAAATGTTATAAATTAATCACAGAGGGGTCTGGGGGTGTAGTTCAGCGGCACAGCACCTGCCTAGCAAGCGCAAGGTCCTGAGTTCAATTCCCAGTTCCAAGAAAAAATTAAAAATTAAAAAAAAAAATCGCAGAGGTAGATCAAGTGATCCAGTAACCAGCCAACTTCTCCCCATACTTCTCCCCATATCAGAAAATTTCTCCTAACTTCTGGCATCCCACCATGACCCTCTCTGGCTCCGCCATTTTATTTCCCTTTTTATACACTGTGCATGTTTTATGGTCTCCTTGTCAATTTTAATGTCTTTACACTGGTTTCAGGGATGCATGGCCTAGATATAAACACCATGAGGATTGTATGTGTCCAGCCCAATGACTAAAAATCTGACAACACATTGTGGCAAAGTGTAGTGTTTTAAAATTTGGATAGCAAATGAGGAAGAGCTTAACATTTGCCTTTTAGCCAATACTCAACTCTTATATTCTCCATCCCTCCCACTCTCCCCATCCTTATTTCCCATCTATCTATTATGTGTTTGCCTGTCAGCTTTGCTGTGTTATTTCACTGAAGCTGTGGTTAGTGTCAGCTCTCAACTCACAGCCCACTTTGCCAATGATGTCTGTACATGACAATAAATTCTAGAAACATGTTTTAGAAATAAAATTTTAAAAACCACATTTTCAAAAGTGAAACAGACATAAGAGACAGAGCTGGAGCCAGGAAAATCTTCCTTCTCAGCTATCTCCTCTCTCCTAACTTCCGTTCTTCTACCCCTTATCTCTACCCTTTTATTCTCCCTTTTTACAGTGCATATGTTTGGTAATCATCTCTTTTACCCTAGTGTCTATTGAGAGGTTTAAGAGACTTCTCTTCAATGTGACCATCTTGAGGACTGTTGTTCACAAACCTAAAGAGGAAATCTAAAAAGAGGCTATGAATAGGTGAAATGCCTTAAATAAAGTACAGGAGAAGGATAATTCACATTCCTATCCCTTAACCAACATTCTTTTCTACCTCCATTTTCCTACCAATTCAGAGGATTTAGGAAAAATCCATCCTCAATTATCTCAACCTTAAGCACTGTGGGTTGCTGTATCTAAATGCTGGGAACCAGACTGATGTCCAAGCCATAGAATCTGACCGTTATGGTTTGTGTCTGGATGTCCCCCAAAGCTTCACGTGGTCATGGGGGACAGGCTTTTTGGAGGTGGCTGAATCTAGAGTTTGTCATTGGTTCATTGTCCAGCGCTGGGATTGGCGGTGTGAGTGCTACATCCTCCCTGGAGTGGGTAGCCTGCATGCAATATAAGGGAGGGAAAGAGGCTTGCTCCTTCCCCACCCCCTTTTGCTCTTGTTGCTTTTGCTGTCTTCCGCTGCCGTGAACTGTTGCCCCTCAGCCACGTCACCCTGCCTTTGAGCCAGCTGAGTATGGACTGAAACCTCCACAAACTGTGAGATAAATAAACCTTTCCTTCCTTAATTTTCGGTGTCAGATATTTTGTCTCAGCAACTAGAGAAAAGTAACTAAGACACTGACACAAGATTGTGAACATGAAAACTGTACACAAAGAGATACTGGGAGAAGTAGGATCAGAAACCAAGCAACTCTTGTCATTTAGCAATGAAATCTCTCCTTCTATCTCCCTAATACCTACTACCTCCTTCTTCCACCTCACTTCTACTCTCTTCATTTTGTCAGTGGGGCTGTATTAGTGCTTTCTGCCCAAATTCCCTGATAAGTTTTCAAGGTACTCTGCAGAAGCTGGTGTTGTGAAGGCCTTGCTAGGCAGAAAAACAGGTTGAAGTGATCTATCTGTGGTGTCATTTGTGTGTATGTGGCACATCCAAGCTACTCTGGTCTCAGGTGTGTCAGAACTCATTCCAAGGTAAGAATGTCATAGAACACAAGTTGAATGAGAAACTTCTAGATCCTCTGTGCTATAGTTGATGTGTGGTAGAGAGATAAGTATGCCTATGAAGGCATTTGCAAACTGCAATATGTTTATCATTTATCGAAGAAGAAAATACCCAAGTAGAAATATGTGATGTTGATGAAATGGGGGGAAGCTCCCTGGAAGTCAGTGAAGATGACTGAGGGAAAATCTGGCCCCTAGGCCTTAAGGCAGAAGTGAGAGTTCTGAAATCCTTTCTCCCTCTCTCCCTTTTGTCATTTCTATTGTCATTTTAACTTATTCGGAGTTATAAGCAAACAGAAGTGTGATTCTTATCAAAGTGAGAAATGCTGCTAATCTAGTGCTTCTTGTCATTATTGATCTCAGGGACCAAGATGGTGACAGAAGCATTCTCAGACCCTTTTCCTTAAGGAAGGGAGTTCCAGTTTTTCAGCCCAGGTTTTTAAAGTCAGGTCAAGCACCAGAGAACCTACCCTTCACCCATAACATCAGGCAAAGGGGAATTGATCAATTTTCTTGTGTAGTATTTGTTAACCACCAAATATGGTTTGATACAGTAAATGAATTAATGAATTAAAACTCTACTTTTTATTTGTATTTATGCTTGTGGAATGGGGACTTGAGTAACAGGGTTAAGTTCCAATAGTACCCTCTGCTAAACTTTTATATATACAAGCTAGCTCTTCAGCTTATTTTAGTGCAGAGATAGCTAATGGAAGAAAGCACTGGGTCTTAGTTTCTCATATGAAGGAGGTCATTGGGAGAAAACTGGTCATAACAAGTTAATACTTATTTTTTAAACACTTTGTAGTTATCAGAAGAGTGATTTTCAGTGATGCAAACCAAACTATTTTGCTCATTGATCAATCTCCTTTGAGTCATAAGCCACTTATGAAAGGAAGAGGAAAGGGGTTATAAATAACAACTGAAAAAGCTGTTTTACTGAAATATTTTCTAAGACTGTCTTCTTATTCATGTTTATGAAATGTAAAGTTAAAGAAGCAGGGGGCATGGCTATGGGAGAGGCATACAAGAGAAGTTTCTGGATATTGGTTACATTCACCTGTTCAGTTTGTAAATCATCATCAAATTATTCACTTACAGATATGTAAACTCTTCTATATAATTATTGTGCTTCAATAAAATATTTTTAGAATAAAACAATTTTAAAGAATTGATAGAGATTTGGGAAATACAGGTATATGCATTTATCAGAACTCCTTGAGTGGTTGATTTAAAATGTTTATATTTCATTGGATATAAATTTTGCCTTGAAAAGAAAAAAAAAGAACTATACACAAATATTAAACTCTAGTTAGTGGCATATATGATGAAGTTGTTAGGGATAAAGTATACTTTTATGCATTCTAAAATTGAAATTGTATGATGGATTGATAGCAAAATATTCACAGTAGAATCTGAGTAGTGGGCCAGTGAGATGGCTCAGCAGCATAAGCGCCGGCCTGGCAAGCTTGAGGTCCTGAGTTCAACTCCCAGCACCCACATAAAGGAAAAAAAAAAAAGGGGCTGGTGATATCGCTTAGCGGCACAGGAACTTGCTGGCAAGCGCGAGGTCCTGAGGTCAACTCCCTGTACCCACAATAAAAAAAAAAAAAAAAAAAAGAATCTGAGTAGTGATTATATGGGTGTGTTTGTCTTAGCTACTTTTCTCATTGCTGAGACAAAATACCTGACACCCAAAGCTAAAGGAGGAAAAATCTATTGCAGCTCACAGTTTGCAGAGGTTGCAGTGCATAGTTGGCTGGCTCCAAGGCAGGGTGGCATGGCAGAGGAGCATCACAGAAGAGAAACAGTCCATGGCAGGCAGAAGGCAGCAAAGTAGCAAAGAAGAAGCAGCAGCAGCGAGCAACAACAGCAGCACTCTTCCTGTCCCTTGTATTCTACCCAGGCTACTGGCCCTTAAGGCGGGTAGCACTCACACCCAGAGTGAGGCATGCTTAATCCTAGCATCACACCATGAATCAATCTCAGCATCACATCCTTAATCCCAGAATCACACAGTAGATCCAGCCACCTCCGAAAAGCCCCACCTATGACTGCATGAAGCTTTGCGGGAACATCTAGATACAAGCCATAACAGTGTTCATGCACATTTCTTTCAAATTTTACGTATATTTGAAGTTTTTATATAAAAATAGTAGAGGGAATATAAAATCTAAACAAAGGAGGCAGAATTCTTCTCATTTCTGTATGAACAGAAAACTGGCTTCAGCCCATGGAGGATTCTAATGCATTTGCAGCAGTGAGCAAGAGACAGGTATCCAACAAAAGTAGCAGCACTTCCTGGGTGAGGCGTCCCAGAAGACAGTAATACCCAGCGGAGCTGGTGGTAGCCAGGTGGAGATGGCTTAGGTGTGAACCCTGGGGAGACTGCTTCAAGAGACTTGGGTGGCCAAGACACCAGATGGTAACCAGAACAAGTTAAGATAATGGGAGAGGCTATGCAGATGTCGAGACTCATTTATGGACACATGAGAGACGTACCCTGGGGTTTGTACCATTATATACAACCAAGCTGTGAGTTTCGCTCATTGGTATTTCTCTGAGTCACAAATGTCTAAAGTATTCATCACTACAATATGACTCAATCTGTTGTGTTTGGCATGTTAAGCTGAAGAGAAGATTTTTATAGTCCTCATTAGGGTCAAACTGTTCAACATTTTCCAGTTACACAAAGCATTATATTTGTACTCAATGAAGACTGAATATACAAGTAAATGAAACAAAATATTTGCTTGAAGTTGGCACTTATGTTTGTCCATGCAGCAGCTAAGCCCCAAGCACTAAAATGGAAGAATGTATATTTGCTCCATCAAATCCAAAGCTTTTTTGATTGCTAATAAATGATCCTAGGAAAGGAACTTTTATCTCATCCTTAGCACTCTAACAAGTACAGTGCATAAGAATACATGATCTGCTACAATCATAATTCCCTTTCAATGTCTTTCCAGGGTTTTACTGATATTTTGCTGGAAAGAGTCATGCACGGGGGAGCCAACATTACAGGTTTCCAGATTGTCAACAACGAAAACCCTATGGTTCAGCAGTTCATACAGCGCTGGGTGAGGCTGGATGAAAGGGAATTCCCTGAAGCCAAGAATGCACCACTAAAGGTAATGTTCCATGGCATGTAGAAGCCTAAGGCAGGCTTTTCAAAGCATTTCAGTATGGCCTCTATATACTAATGGTCATCCTGTGATCATGAGGTTTTCCCTAGAAGTGATTTAAAGATGCTGAATGAAAACAACTGCAGATGACTTTATTGCATTTGACAACTAAACACCCCAGAATGGTCCAGTGTTTGGGAATAATTTAACTTAAAATTTGTAATGGATTTCATTTATAATATATTCATAATAATCTACAGTATTAAAGAACCTGAGCTAGGTAAAGGGTGGAGGCAGTGGGAATAGGTAAGGAAGATTGATAGTCTGAAAAAGAAAATTAGATTTTACATTATTTATGTGATTGCTTTGTGTTAATAAGTTCCATGAATCTCAGAACACCCAAATGAATTAAGCACTAATACAGAGTATATGATATATAAATATAAATATATATATCAGAAATGTTTTCCTGCCTGCTGCAAAAGTATCTTCAAAATAATTAGATTACCTAAGTTGCTCATTTTCACAAAATCAAGATAAGAATATTAAAAGCAGAAAGTCATGTTTATAGTGCACATTTTTCATACATGCTCCCCTGCGGCTAGAAATTCTATTATTTAAAACTTAAGAATTAAAACAGATAAATTAGAGGGAAATTATTCATGTTACACAAAGGATCCTTCAAATGTATTTTTAAGTAACTCGCTCCCTCAGTGCATTGATTCAAGCATGAAACAACTGACTTTAAATTCTTCCTTCCTGCTACAATGAAAGTATGAACCATGGCTATGATACAAGATGAAGGATCAAATAGAGTCAAACTCTCTCCTAACAAAGGAAAAATCTCTTTTCTCATGGTTTCAAGATACTTGACTTCACATCCTTCCTCCCTGACAAGAATAGAAAAGGGAAGAACTGTAGGGAACACAGACCACAAAGGAGATACATTCTATACTACCTATGCAGGTCCACCCTAAATGAGTCACATCATGAGACTCTACTTCACACAATTGGCCCAGAAAACTTGTGAGTTAAGCATAATTTTTAAATTCAGTTATATCACTTACTAGTTAAATGGTGCCCTATGGTTGCAGTGACTACACATGCCAGATTTATCCAGGATAGTCCTTTTTTAAAACACTCCGCCCCATGGTTAGATCAGCTGTCCTACTTTTGTTCAGTAAATGTGGTCACAATCCCAGTGAGGAATTCTTTCTAATTAAAGTGTTTTTAATATACTAAACTGATATTTATCCTCACACTAAATTTAGATTTTCATAAAACTGCCTATCTACACTGCATTGTGATCCTCAGGTTTAGCAGGTAATAAGTAGAAGAAATTTGTGTATTCAATATTTTAGTACAATGTACCAGGCACTGTGTTAGGCACAGAAAAGGTAACAAGTATAAAAACTATAAAATGGATACTGCAGAGTAACTTATTCCTCCTCTGACCTTGTAGAACTTGTTGAAAAGAGATAAAAGACTATCTCAGCTCTGGATTATTCATTGATACATAACAGCTGATATGTGTAATGTAAAATTCTAGAAACTGCTAAGAAAAAAATATTCAGGTTTTCAACTCAAACCCTTTGAATAACTTAAGAAATAGAATTTTTATACAAATACTTACAACTTTCAGGTTACTTTTCCTTAGTACTAGTTACTATAGAACCTTTCTCTGAATCAAACAAAAATCCCAAGTTAAAAACACGTGCAAGGGGAATGATGAGGGTGGTGAAAATGATCAAAGTATGCTATGTGCAGGTATGAATCTGCCAAAATGAAACCAATTAATAAAAATTTTAAAAACTTATATACAATTTTTATTAGGAAATAAAATTATCTAGAAACTAAAATCCCAATGCTTCATTTACTCAGTATTTTATAAGCTTTCCTCTTCGGATATTTTTTTTTTCCAGAGAGGGCATTCTCATGCATGGGTAAGTAGAACCTGAATAAAGTAGAAAATTAAATAGCTATTTTTGCATGGCTTAGGAAGGACTACATTAAGATTGCTGGCAATTTATGCATTTGGTCAGAAAGAAAATCACTGCTATCCTGGCTTTATGCAATGCTAGGAGAGAGAGAAAGAGAGACACAGAGATTTTTCTTCATGAAAGAACATATGTCCCCTGTTATAGTCATACTTGATGATTTGTTTATCAAAGAAAAATAACATGAGAAAAGTCAAAAAAAGTAAATTGATGTTTGTATAAACAACAACATATTCACTCCCAATTTTATTTTGATATACTACAGGAAGAGAGAATTCTCCCTTGGACATTTTGCTCCATTAAAACAATTCAACAAGAGTCTATATCCTACGAATATTTGCCACCTTTACAAAACAGGGCCCAACCTACTTTAATCATACTTTGTTGATTAGTGTGATGAGAAAGCATTCACCATTTCAAATTGCAAATAATCACACCCCCTGTATTAAGTGACTGGCCTCATTCCTAGTAGAGCATATTAATATATCCAAGAAATAGGAAATAAGTGTTTTGGCCTGAAAGAGGTAGCATCGTGAAGCATTGCCCACAAATTGTCAACATTATCAGATTTAAAACTCAATAACAATTGCAATTTTCTACAATTGAAAACCAGCTTTGGTTTTTGCTACCCATCCCCCCAGGAAACAAAAACTGATTTATTGCTGGCCAGAGGTCCTAGCTCAGTAGAAACATGGTCCAAACAGAAATGATTAATGTTTCCCTCCAAATTAATTTCAAGCTGTCTAACTTAGCTATTTCCATTTTCCCCTAAGTAAACATCAGATCTGAATTTTTCTATTACAAACAGCAATAACCCAGTCTTGCTTTAGGATATGCTGTTTCCTCTTCAATTTATAGATGCCATCCTTTAACTTCACATGCATCTGTCCACCTATAAAGGATGCAGCCTTTTGGTAGTCACTCACTCAGTGTGAAACCCAGTATTGAGAGCTGGAGAGAGATTCCCTGGAGCCATTCCATCTTAATAACACATGCACACATGAGGTAAGAGGCACCATTCTAGAGTGAATCAAAATCAGGCTCACCCAGAGAGACCTCTTGACTCAAATAATTAGGATGGTAACTTCATAGAACAAGAGGTGGAGATGAGTGAAAATTATAAGTAACAAGACAAGTTTTGAGAACGTCATTTGTCGTGATATCTTGTTTTCCATGCATCTATTTCAGTATACATCTGCATTGACACATGATGCGATACTGGTCATAGCAGAAGCTTTCCGCTACCTGAGGAGACAGCGAGTGGATGTGTCCCGAAGAGGTAGTGCTGGAGACTGCTTAGCAAATCCTGCTGTGCCCTGGAGTCAAGGAATTGATATTGAGAGAGCTCTGAAAATGGTAAAGACTCCAAATGGGCTATTGGTGTGGAGGGGTCTTATAAAGACACACAAAAAAATGAGACCTCAGAAATGAAAGAAGACATACTAAAAACAATAGTATCAGAGTTTATAGAATCTTAGAATACAGAAAAGATGAACATGGGTATTTATTCATCCAAATCTAGAAATCTAAACATAGGGGGTTCTACCTTGAGGTTTGAAAAAATAGTAAATTTAGGGTAAATGAATCTTTGGTCCTGGGTTGTATTACAGATAGTAAATGGAATTCAGAAGTCCCAAAAGTTATGGCTTCAATATGTAAATAGCTTCAAAAAATTCAAATGTTCCAGAAATATGACATCCCTTAGTGAGACTGTGATATTTTATAAGATGCTCCTAACCAAGACAGACATTACAAAAGACAACAGCATCCTTGGACTCATCAGACAAATTACTTGCCTGAATAGACCATGGAACTGAGCCAGTGTGATAGTATTTCTGTTGTCAGAAAAAACAATTATACTATTCTGCATGGTAGAATGCAGGAACATGATACATTCCTAGGCCTACTTAAAGGCTTTTGCCCGATGCCTCAAAGAAAAAGCCTAAAGAAAAGTACAAGGAATCAATGGATAGACCATCAAATAAGTCATTTGTTTTTAGTATTTACTGGGTAGGAGATCATTTAAGGCTTCAAGCAGTGTCCTTTGAACAGATTCCATTATTTACACTAGAAGCAGCATCACCCATTCATTGCAGATTTCCAAGCAAGAGCTCTTTCCTGAATATTTTGCTTTATGCCTGCCACATGTGCCTGCATACATTAAAATGAGCCTTCAAGAGTACAAGAATCTCTTATTTCTACTTAATTATCATGATGTTTGGAACATCCAAATGAATAAAGAGATAGGCAATGATAAGATAATCCTTACAACCCTGTACTGAAGAATTTGTAATGGCTTCATAACATACATCATTTTGTAGAGTTGGCTCTCTTACTGCTGTCTTAAATTTGCCAAGTTGGAAGCATTCAATCAAAAGGGGTTAGTAGACCCTGTGTCTCTCTCCAAGAAAGAGATATGACTCATTCTCCCATCATGCAGATTTTTATGTCATTATGTCAGTCCCCTAACAAATGCCCTAAGTGTAGTTTTATGGAGGTAGCAAGCACTGCACAATTTTGAAGAGTAGTTAATTAAATTCAACCTTCAGAGCAGTTACAAGATTTGTATTGTCAGGTGAAATATAATGGTGAGTGAAATATTAGCCTCGCTCAGAGTGAATCGAAAGAATTTTTCATCAACAAAATCTCAAGGGGCAAGAGCCAGCATCTCCAATTGATTATCCATTCATGGCACAAAAACTACCTTCCCCAAATAGAAAACTGGCCACTAGAATTAAGAATAAGAAATTAATTTGGCTAGAAAAAATGAGATTGATCGCACTATCACACATAAAAGTTCATGCGTGTCTAGCTCACTCATAAAGCTCAAGCTATGAGCTAGGTAAGTAACTTTCCTCCCCAGGTCTTAATGATTCCAACACTCAAGCAAAGGATCTTTCACCACTTCCTGCAGGCCAGTCTCTTTCTGTTGTTCCAGAGGGTCTGGAAAGCATCAACCATTTCCAAAAGTGCCGAAGTAAAACCACACTATTCAGAAAGGCTGCAAGTTAGGCTGCTCTAAAAACTAAATGTTTTACTACATTAAAATAAACCTATGTTCACTTGAGTTAATTAAAAGTGAGATTGCATGATGTAGAAGCATCCCTCATGTGACTAGCACATAGTTGCTTCTCAATAAATCATTCTCTTTCTTCAAAGAAATCTAGCAAACAAAATTGTTGCCTGATAGAGTCGCCTAAGGGGACTGTTTTAATGAATGTATAACCACATCATTCATTCAGTAAATATTTATTGAGCACCTAAGGCTATGTATCAGTCTCTATGTTGGTAACAAACATAAAATAAGATGAGAAGAGTGCACATTTAAATTGTTAATATGTAACCAAATGCTTTAAAATATCTTAAAGTCACTTGCAATTGGGTAATCATTCTCACAATCTGCAAATAGTTCAAGAGGAGCCTAAGCATACTCTGCTGAGATATCTGTCGCAGATTCTAAGTCATTAAGGTTGGTTCAGTAAAAATGTAGTGAACACCTGCTATATCCCAGACACTGTATTAGTTTTGGAGAGCACAGAAGAACGTCTGTCATCCTGAGATGCTCCCAATCTAGTTGTGGAGCCAGAAATACATAGGAAATTAAAATATGATGATACACAGGGTGCTGTGAATTGAAGAAGGGATTGCAGATGGGTTTGGGGAAAGCTGTCAGTGACATTCAATACCTTAATAATAGATTTCTCTTTGAGTAGTCATCCAATTGTACTTCTGCTCACCAAACATTTGGATCACCGTGTTTGAAATCTCTTGGACACATCTTGTCTTTCCAGTTCATAAATCATGTTCAAACAAGCCAAGTCTTTAGAAATACATGATTCTTAGTGAGACCTGAAGCCTTTAGTATTTTCAATAATGAAGCGTTTCCTCAATAATCTCCTATGTCATTGTCTCTGTCCTGGCTAACTCCTCTCCTGGATTTCAGTGCTCAAGATGGAATGTGAAGAGCTTTTCATGCATCAGTCCCATCCTACTGGATAAGTAATTTCTATCTCACCAAAGCTTTTTCATTTAACTAGAAATGTGATTTCACCTTTCCCACAAGCCTAGCCTGACAATAGTGCTTAGGCTTGTTTGACTAGATGGACTTGTTTTTATTTAATCACATTAAAAGACTCTTCAACATGAATTCCGCAGTCTCTTAATTGGTGGTGAGCAAGCCCTCTTCCTTTTAAAAAATGTTCCCTGACATTTTACATCAATTTTCCCTTCTGCAGTACAAGCCCATTACCATACCACCTCTGACTTGTTTCGCAGCTTACCATGTTCTATAAGGAAGGGAGAAAATATTCTGTCCTTCATCCTACAAAAACAAGGCATATTCTTTTTTTTTTTAAGCAAAGCCTTTGACCCTGACTCACTAGATGAGTAATACAAGTAGTTAACAATAATGACATATCTATAGAGGGTCTTTCATCCAGTGTTTGAACTGTAAAAAAGATGAGTGAGGAAATCTCTCTATTTAGCAGAGGTGGCCCCTTTATAAGTTCAAAGTAGTGGGCCCAGACTCAGGAAATATGTATTGTGAAATATGTGAAATCTGCTTTTGGCATCCCAAACAGGTGTTTAGGCTTCCAGTACCTCTGTCCTGTTTAGTGTACCATATTCCTCAGCAGATACATTAGCAAATTTGCTCAGTCTTTGGATTCTCCCTCCATGGCTTAGCTCTCTGCTTTCTTATCCTAGCATATGTGCCTCTGAGAGGCGAAGCTCATCCCAGTCATTGAAGTAGATGATAAATATGTAATCCAGTCAAGAAACAATAAAATCCCTTTTGGTTAATAACAATAATTAACATAGATAGCTTGCAGGTATTGCAATGCTTAGTACACTCCAGACACTGTTTTATACATTACATATGTGTAACTCATTTAATCCTCTCAACCACTCTGAAGGATAGAACAGATTACAGCACTGAGATTTTTTAAAAGCACTAAGGCATATACCCAAAGTCAACCAGTGAGTAAGCGATAAAGCTAGGACACGAATCCAGGAGCTTCAGAGCTCATGTTATTGAAATGAGATTATGTTGAGATATTGTAAATACTAAGGTAAGACACAGCCATGGCCCCCAGGGAACTTATAACTTAGAAGAATGTATTAACCTAGTTCAGAGAATAGCCTGAAGGGTATTCTTAAGAAGGAACTAAAGGAAATTTCAGGTCTTTGAAAAAGTGGTGGTAGGGCTCTCACTGTATCGTATAGGTACCTGTCTCTCACATCCACTCAAAGCTTCATAATAAAAAACATACTGAGAAAATACTTTACAGGAAATGAAGATCTGTATAGAATTGATCTGGTAGATAGAGCTCAATGATTTGAAATAAAAATTCTCCAAGATATCAAGATCTGTCAGTGGACTTCATCCCAGAGACATACAGGACAATAATGCAGTGCAATTTAAACATTTTATATTTTTCCTTTTTACAGGTCCAAGTACAAGGAATGACTGGAAACATCCAGTTTGACACTTACGGACGTAGGACAAATTATACCATCGATGTGTATGAAATGAAGGTCACTGGCTCTCGGAAAGTGAGTAACCAAAACAGACATTCAAAGAAAAAGTCTCTCAGAAGGTGACGCTACTCAGATGCAAGAAAATGGGTGTTGGGAAACACACACACATTTTTGCCTTTTGGATTGATGAGGAGCATAGATAAGATGCACAGCCTTGCTTCGTAATCAGAAGGATCAATCCACCCATTTTAAAACATAGATTTCAAGAATGGCCCTACAAAAGTGATAAACTTGTGAGTTTATTAACAGCTTCTTCCAGTAAAGGGAAGGAATCACGAATTTTATATCATGGTAGTATTTAAACAGAAGCTTCCAAAGTACATATGGTTTTAGTCAAAAAAAATACTTGAAAAACAGAAATCCTTCCATTTTGCCAGCTCACCCACCAAAAAGACTCTGGAATAATACCTTTCTCTATAGCTGAATTTTATTATGTGGCTAGCTTGTTTCTGTCTTAGTAGTAGTTGAATTAGGCTTCCTACCCCTACCTCCGAGATTTCCTACAGTTCAAAACAATATATTTTTCTGCTACAGGAGTTTAAAATGGGGGGAAGGCCAATCATCTAACAAAGGACTACATTATTTTACATAATATCAGTAAGGGTGAAGTGGGAATGGGAACCCAGGATGAAGGAACAGCAGATCTGTGTGTTGATGTTGGGGTCCTTGTAGGAGTGGCAAGACAGAGAAAAACAGGATGTCAGTTCTTGCAAAGCTCACCCTACTTTAAAAAAGAAAGTCTTATTGCACAATAGCAGCTGAATTTCATGCAGTTCTTTTCGTGTAAAAAATAGGCATCCAGGTCAAATGTCTGCTCTTTCTAGGCTGGCTACTGGAATGAGTATGAGAGGTTTGTACCTTTCTCAGATCAGCAAATCAGTAATGACAGTGCATCTTCAGAGAACCGGACCATAGTAGTGACTACCATTCTGGTAAGTGTGGCAGAGAATAAGTGGACTTTCTGTGTAGCAAGACTTCTATTTTCTGAAAGGCATTATTCAGCCAGTAGAAAATACCTCAAGTTCAAGTAGTGAAAACTTTCAACAGGGCAGCTCAGGAACTGTTCAAATTATCTTGCCATGGTGATGAATAGAATGCTGTTTTTTTTTTTAAAAGGAAAAAAATAGGAATTTGCAACTGTTTCAGGTATCATTCCCCCTTTATTCCTGCCATGTTCCCATAAGATTGATGTTTCATATGGACTTCAAATGTAGTTCCTCATTGTGGGCGAGGCAGCACAGTGAAGAGAGAGTATATTAGGGTTCTAATATTAGATCTATTACAAACCTGTGTAACTGTGCAAGTCATAACTTCTCTCAGCCTCAGTTGTTGCATTTAAATTTGTGTAATGAGCGTAATAATAATCTCCTGCCTATGGAATAAGACCATTTCAAGGCACAGTTCAACATATAAAGGTTTCCCATAAAATTCAAAGCACTGTTAAAATGTGAGATAGTATTCTTAATTAGTTTTTAAATATTTTTCTAGATGCTGGTTTATTTTTTTATTGAATGAAGTAAAACAGGGGTTAAAAACAAGTCTGAAACTTGGCCTGCATTAGGTCTGAAATTGATTAACTGAATGGAGACTTGGCTGAGGTTGACCTTTCACTTGAACATATATATCAAATATTCACCTTGTCCTAAGTACTCTACTAGGCCCTGAATATAGAAAAATGAATAAGCTACGGACCCTGACCTCACAAAGACCATGATATTTCCCTATGGCCTGCCTCAGCTGGCTGTGGTTCCTATCTAGTAAATCCTGAGAAATCAAAGGCAGTTTACATTCATGTAACTAAGAGATATATCGGTGCCCAATTTGACTAAATCAAACACTTTATACCTGAAAACTAGTCCATCTTTCAAACTCTCAAAAGAAGTTAAATTTTCTCTACTTCCTAAGTCATCATTTAAGGACTTCAAGGAATATGTGGCCTACCGAATAGTCAATTGAGGTTGTTCTGCTTGTTAAGTAAAAATTTGTAAAGATCTGTTACACACATCAACCCCAATAGTCACCAAGGAAAAAATTTTATTATACATAACATCTTTTAGAAAAGTGTATAGGAATAATACTTTGAATTTCTTTCTGGTCTCAAAGGAATCACCATACGTAATGTATAAGAAGAACCATGAGCAACTGGAAGGAAATGAACGATATGAAGGCTATTGTGTAGATTTAGCCTATGAAATCGCCAAACATGTAAGGATCAAATACAAATTGTCCATTGTTGGTGATGGGAAATACGGTGCAAGGGATCCTGAGACTAAAATATGGAACGGCATGGTTGGAGAGCTTGTCTATGGGGTAAGTGTTTTGTTTTGTTTTGTTTTTTAAAGAGATAAAAACAAACACTAGAAACAATGATACAGAATTTCAAAGCAAGATAATAGGAGATTAACAATGGTTAATATATTGTGTATTGTTATCTTCAAAGTTGCTCAGATTGTGTTCTCATTTATCTTTATGCCTTACAATTAAAAAAGAAGATAGGAATTTAATTTTCAAGGGCAACACTTATCCAATTGTATAGTGTTCATATAGTCTATAAGGAAAAAGCTTTTCTTCTACAGTTGGAGTTTTAAAAGGTAGGTTGTCAATAGCATCTTTGGGCAACACAATTATTTCACTAAATGGAACATAGAGTTGAGGGATTTTATTTGGCAACATTAGGCACAGCCCGCCCTCTATTGAAGATCCCTTCCTTCTGTGTTCTTTGTCTCATGTGGTAGAATCATCCACCCACATAGCTGCCTAGGCAGCTCTGCCTAAGCAACCCTACCAACTTTCCTTATTGTTCCCCTCATTCCTAGTCTGTCACCATGTCCTATGATTTCTATTAAGTCTCTCAAATATAGACATACTTTTCATCCCCATAACCTTAGTTAAGATTTTCATCATTGTCAGTCATGTAATTGGCTTCCTTGCCTCTGTTTTTACTCTGGCAAATCAGATATCCATATTACTGCAATGTCCTACTTTAAAAAGTCACATTCTTTAGCATGGCAAATAAGGCTCCATATTCTAGCACCTGCCTACCTCTCTAGCTTTAGCCATCTACCACCACCTGCTTATCCTCCAGAACTCAGAGATAATCCCTCTTTCAGGAAGCCTTCCCTGATTTAGTATACCCGCCTGCAGTCTGGGTATACCCATATGCTCGCATGTTTTGCTTCTTTGTAGCACTATATGCATTTGTGTAGTACTTCTAAACCTATACTGTATGGATCCATGTACAAGTTAACCCTCCCTATAAAACTATGAACTTCTTGAGGACAGAAGATATGTCTGGTTCACTTCAATATCTCAGAAACTAGAACGTAGTAAAGATTTATAATACATGAATGAATGAATGAATGAATGAATGAATGAATGAATGAATGACAAAAGGATTCTACCAAATGTTTGGTCATCAGCCAAAAGCAAAAGAATATTAAAAATTAGGGATTTAAAGCAGACCACAGTGGTATTTTCAGAAAGCCTTGATGACTTAGTTTTAAATGGTTTGGGCCTCTAACTGGGAATATCAGATCTCGATAACTGGACCTAAGAACTGACCATTAGGTGAACCACTCACTAGGAAACTACTCTAAATACAGGTCGTGACAGCAGAGGTTTAGTGCTAACAGACAAGGATTATTTGCAATGATTGGATCCAAAGATTAGCACAGGGAGTAACATGGCTGGGGAACTTGTCTATGGGATAAGTATTTTTCAGCTGTTTTCATTTACCTCTATGCTGTCTAGACAACAGGTGAAGAGAAGACAGAGGAATCCAGGGGGTGGGCATGCTGAGAAGTTTTAGCTGGGAAGAAGCAAACATCCAGGTTATCTCTTGGATTGAGGTTCAGGAAAAGGACTCTAGTGTTCAAGACAGGGACCAGCAAGTATAGCATGTAGCTCTCCAATAATAAGAGAGTACTGGGATCACTAAATAAGTTTTTGGAACAGATTTTTTGGAAGAAGCACAAAGGCGAAAACTCATTTCTAAAAATAAGGGCACAGAAAGGGAACTAAAGCTTAAAATGAGGCTGGGCCCCAGGTATAAAAACTGGGGCACTGTCCTCCAGCCAGATAAGCAGCAAGGCAATTTGAAGGTCAGCCTCTCTCTATGGGGCTGGAACCAGTCACCTCTTGTCTTAGGTCAAGGTTGGACCTGAGGACTGGACCTGGGCTGAGATGTAGATGAGGTTCAAGTACACCCAGCAGTGAGAAAGAGATTTTCTAATTCCAGAGAGTCTTGAACAGGGGGTAAAGCACCTGACACAAGTTTTGAGGATCCTGAGAAACTCTGATAACCTCTCACTTTACAAGTTACTGATAAGGACTTTTTTTTCTTTTTCTTCACCCTTTTCTCCCCAACGCTTAGGTTCCAGGGGGCTTATTTTGCTTACAGTTGTCCCCTGCACTTAGTACATTATCTCATACATAGTAAAGGCTCACTTTTTAATGTCTGGTATATAGTACTGCCTACCAAATATCCATTAAATTGAGTTCTTGTAATAATAGATTTCTTGAAATAATCATGTAATATTTTTATTATTATTACAGTTAACACTTATTGCATATTCATTGGTTGCCAGATACTGTGCTAAGCGCTTTGCAGGCATCACATAATATAATCCTTATAATGCGCCTCCAAGGAAGTTGCCATAAATAACTTCACTGTACATGTGAGATCATTGAGGCTGAGAGGTGAAGTCACATGCCGAAGACTAAAGAGCCTATGGTGGCTATCTTACTTGTTTGGGCTGCTATAACAAAACAGCTTAGACTGGTGACTTATGCAACAATAGTTTATTTCTCGTGGTTCTGGAGGCTGCGAAGATCAAGGCAAATTTCATTGTCTGGTATGGGTCTACTTTCTGCCTCATAGATGGCACCTTCTTCCTGGGTCCTCACCCGATAGAAAGGGTGAAAATATTCTTGAGTCTATTTTAGAAGGCCACTAATCGTATTCGTGAGGGCTGCACCGTATGACTAATCACCTGCTAAAGACCCCCATTTCCTAATACCATCACTCCAAGGGTTAGAATTCAAGCACATGCATGAAGAGGTACACAAACATCTCATCACAGCAATGGCACGGTTATTTGAACCCAGATCATTGACTATGAAGTCCATGTGCTTTAAGCATTGTACTATACCACCAACAGCCAAAGCGTTGTTTCTGGTTCATCTCATTTGGAAAGATAGTTTGAAATTTATTAGAAAGGAACTTGGTGCCTTAGCCCCCTGGAGAGAAGTTTTTGTTGTTTTCATTTTTGGCCAAGGTACTATGGCAAGAAATTTAAACCAGGCATGATGGTGCACATCTGTAATTTCAACACTCTAGGAGACTGAGGCAGGAGGATTGCAAGTTCAAGCCTAGCCTGGGCAACTTAGTGATTTAGTGGGACTTTGTATCACAATTTAAAAAAAAAAAAAGATTAAAAGTAAGGGACCGGGAATGTGGCTCAGTGCAAAGGCCCTGGATTCAATCTCTAGTGCAAGAGAGAAAGAGAGGGAGAGAAGCAGAGAGGGAGAGAGGCAGAGAGGAAGAGAGGCAGAGAGGGAGAGAGGCAGAGAGGGAGAGAGGCAGAGAGGGAGAGAGGGAGAGAGGCAGAGAAGGAGAGAGGCAGAGAGGGAGAGAGGCAGAGGGAGAGAGGCAGAGAGGGAGAGAGGCAGAGAGGGAGAGAGGGAGAGGGAATGGGAGAAAGAGAGGGAGAGGGAGAGAGAGAGAATTTAGGTTTTGAGTTTCTACTGATCCAGGGTATCCAAGCTATTCCATGGGTTTTACTAGCCCATCTAAACTGAATGGGCAGAGCTCTCTAGTGTCTCAAAAGAAACCCGTCTCTCCGTAAATAGATCAGTGCCATCCTCTCATTGAGCAAGACATGAGACACAGTGATACAGAGCAAGGCAGATTTCCTGACATTGTCTAGAAGGGGATCAGCTTTCTCACTGGGCTTTGGTTTTCCCCCTGGAAAAACCTCTATACTGTATTCATTTAATCTCTGCGTGTCTCTTTCTATTTCCTATTCATATATTCGTGAGGGAGAGACCTTGAAAATTAGAGCCATTTTTGATTATTCATTCAGATAATTTCTGTCCATTCTGAAAAGCTAAAAATTCTGGAGGAAGTTTTCACCTTTTCTCTCCAGTTCTTTCTACTAAAAACAATAGTAATAGCCTGGTAAGTTTCCTACAGAAACGTCCTCCTCCCTCCCCTGACCTGGAACAAGCCTCTGATGCTTTCAGATATTCCAGAGAACTAACAGCAAACCAACCCCTTGAAGCTGACTGCCAAAATCCACCTTCTTCTAAAACTTGTGCCTATGAAAAAGAGACATTTCTATCATGTTTGGAGTAAGAGATTTCTGTTAGGGACAATGATCTCATAAGCTAAATGTGTCTTTGTCACCTTTTAAATCTTTTGACATTGAGAAGTTTTCAAGTTCTCTCTCAGTGATAGACATGGAGAAAAATGAAAACACAGGCTTTTGTTTCTGACGGGCCTGACCTCTTGTGGTTTGCAAGTTGCTTAAGAAAAAGAAGAGCAGAAAAGCCCTGAGATTTCTCAGAGTGCTTAATGAGCAAAAAGAATGGGGAAAAGGGAACTATTTCTCTCAGTGAACATGAAAACTACACAGATAGGCACTGCTTTATATTAGAATATTTCCTCTTATGCTTTTAGTATGTAAAATAGATCAGAGCAGAAAAAAATGAAGAAAGGCAAAGATGAAGAAAGCTTTGCAAAAGAGATTTCAGTATCTGCCACAAAGTCTCAAGAGAGTCAAAATGAATTAAATTTGTTAAAGAATAAAGAAGCCAATCAGCCTCTTTTCAAGTGACTCCTAAACTCGGTTTTTTTCCTCTAAAGAAATTCAAATCAAAGTTGATGTTGGGGCACCGTGTCTCTCTAAGAAGACTATTTTTGAAACAAATGTCAGTAAGACACAATGTGCCCCCATTATGTAAGCACTTCAGAACATTACAGACTTGAAACTGTCCACCTGTTTTCAGCAGTTTTGATTTTAAGCTGGATGTCTGTAATGCTGCCACATGGTAATTGTCCCAGCTCAAATGGCTCATAGACCACAAGTGTTTATGTCTTCCAAATAGCAAGTGTTTTAAGAGGACATTTTTAAAAAGCTTTTTGCTGCTAGCAGAGCCCTCAAACATCCTTTAGCCTAATTTTTCATTCATTTTACAGATGTCTGTGGAGACTAGCCAAGATTGGACATTAGAATTTCCTATAGGGTGAACAAGGAAACTAAAGCCTGATGGAAGACAGGGGTGACAGGAATTGTAGGAAGATTGTGACAGGGTCACACAGTTTGGCAACTCAAGCTTCATGACTCCTGATCTGGTGCTGTGTCCACTGGGTTCCACTGGCTCAGTTTACTAAGCTTGTCAGATTATGGGAAGATTGGTGTTCTATCAGTTAGGTATGGCATCCTTGCCTGGCCTCAAGAAGCTTAAAATCTACTTGGATTATGAGCTTTTTGATCCGAGATACTCATCCTACTTATCTATAGTCTCTAGGATAATGTAATACAAAAGTCTAGTTATTACTTAAAATATTTGCAAACCCAATGTAGATAGGTGAGGGCTTCTGCCCTTGGAGAGGGTATTTGACCTAACTGAAGAAGAGAGGCGGAAAAAGCCTGGAAAGAAACCAGGGCTCTAACCAAGAAGAAACCTCCCAGTGGCCAGCTGCAATGGCCCTTATGTTCTTAGCACTTAGAACTAAGAATAAAGAGTAAGGGATTGCTTTGGAAAGGGCCTGACAAGCTACTGTCCAGACTGCTTTCTCTGACTTAGAAATCAGCAAAGAGCTTTGGGGTGGAGTTGGGTTTGGGAAGTATGATTGATTTGAAGTCACATTCCCTGGGTGTCTCCAGATTCCCTTGCACTCCTAAGACAAATGACAATTCTACAGATACTATTTGCACTAAAATTTTCTCTTACTACAAGAAATTATTGCTTAGGTTGTCACCATTTGAAGACAGGTTCATTTTCCATTAAGAAAGGCAGAGAGTCGATCTGTCCTTCTGGCTAAAAGGTGGAAGAGCAAGGGTCTGGTAGCAGGTGCCATGTATTCTCTTCTATTCTTCAGATGATTACACTGGGCTTTGACAAAAGGGTTATGATTTGAAAAAAGTACCCCTCTCCTTCAAGTGATACCTGTCAACTCCAAGAAGGGACATTAACGATGCATGGAAGTCCGCCGTGCTGAGCAGAGATGGTGGGGAAACATTTCCAACCAAGTTCAGTTTCACAATGGCTTCATCCAGCTCCGGGATAATGGAACTTCACCCAACTCCATTTCTTCACTTTGTCTTTAACTCTCTGCTCCCCAAGGATAAGAAGCTCTAATCAATAGATCCAGAGTGGGATATCTGCTCTTGATAAAGAAATGAGGAGAACCCATTGTGACGCTGCCTGTTGTTGCACAGATTTAAATAGGCCTCATCCCTTTCCCCAGAGCTTAACAATTGCAGATACTAAATATCCTATTAGATTACAGCTAATAAAACACTTTAAGTCCTGCCCCCCAAAGCACAGCAATTATATTCCTATTGTCTAGCTTGACTCTGCCCTACTCCTTTTGCTGACACATTTAAACTTTCCAAAGGAAATGTCCACCAGAGGCCACTGGAGTCTTATGGTTGATAGTGGGAGAAAAGGTGAGGTCACACCTGCTTCTTCTCTCAGGTAGCGTACCTTATGCATCGCACGGCAGTACGCCCTCTCTGTCTTCTCCCTTGCTTTCAGAGAGATCATAAAAATGGTGGCTGACAGGCGTCTGCTCATGCATAGTCTCCAGATGGGTTACAAATTTTATATCAGATAATCAGACAAAGATACTTAAAGATATAACAAGACTTCTAGCTCAAAGAATTTTTTAAAATTACATTTAAACTGTCATCTCTGCCTAAAACCTGTCAGACTCTTAAGTGCATCATCCCTATACATACGAGTTTATTGGTTTTTAAGTTCTGTGAAATTTACAACTTTGGCAACCCACCTATGAAAAGGATTATAAAGCCCCTCAAGCTAAATCCTCTCCAATAATGCATTTGCTCTGGGTTTGCCACTGCTAAGTAGAAAAATCAAACCTAATTTAGTATGTTTACTGAGCCCACACAGCCGCTCTTAAGCCTTTTGACTAAAATCCTTTAAGTAGTCAAGATGCAAGCAAAAAAAAAAAAAACACTATCAAACTCTTACCCTGAGCTCTTAGCATTTGCTTACACTTGTCTGTCAGCTGGAGAACCTTCATACTACCTGCATATGCACCTAGGTTTGTGAAAATGACTTGTCTACTGCTGTTACCAGCATAGGCAGAAGCTTGAGGACAAAAGGCCCCTGAAGCAGTTCAGGACACCACATGAAAGGCTTTTCATTATTTTGTCAGAATTTCACCTACTTCCTACCCCCACACACACCCTATTTGTAATTCTTCATACTCTCTCCCAACCACAGCTGACTTTCACAAGAATAAAAATCAGGAAAGGAATTCTGTGATTGTCACTTGATTGTCAATTGGATTGGTTTGAGAAACACCCAGGAAATTAGTAAAGCACACTTCTGGGTGTGAAGGAGAGGGTGTTTCCAGAGACAATTGGCCTGTGGGACAGCAAAATGATGGGGGAGATCCACCCTGAAGGTGAGCAGCACCATCCCATAGGGCAGGGCTTGGGTGGAACAAAGGAGAAAGAAGGGGCATACATCTGCTGACTCTTTCTCTATACTGTATGTTCTGCTTCATGGCTGCCATGAGGTGACCGGCTTTCCTCTGACGTGTCCTTCTAACATGATGTTTCTGCCTCACCACAGGCCTAGCAGGAACAAAGCCAAGTGACCATGGACTGAAACCTCTGAACCATGAACCACAATAAACCTTTCCTTCTTCAAATTTACTTTCTCAGGTACTTTGTCACAGCAACACAAAGCTAACACAAATTCCATTTGGAGAGTTGCTTTTGCAATTTTTCCATCAGTACTGGCCTTCTAAATTTTTAACTTGCCTTAAAAGTGACCTCCCTCATTTCATGCTATGGCAGACCCAGGAGAGCTGAATGACTATTTTGGGACACTTGTTAGTTATCTGCTCTTCCCCAGTTTATTTAATAATCAAGTTGATTGCTCCACATACTTTATGGCAGGAAGGTTGCTAAGCCCTGATATAACTAACCATCACAATGGCATTTTACTATGGAGAAGGGGATAGTGATGACAGAAGACAAGAAATTCTCCAAGGCTGTCTCTAAGTGAGTCTGAGTCACACCAGTCTGCTGTTTTGGTCTCTCACCAAGCACACAAGAGATGGAGGAGTTGTGAAGTCTCCTGTCCAGCTGGCTGTCCTTGGGGCTGCATCAGTAGCTTCTTTCCTTTCTATTGGTTAAGGCTTCGTTCTTCTATTATTTGTCATTATTCCTTTGTCTTTTTCCATCAATAGGTCTTCTTTAAGGGTCAGCATGGGAATTCTCATTTTGGAATCAGGTGCACATCAATAAGGCTTAACTGAGCACAGATTTAATACCATTCTGCATTGGAGGAGTATCTTCCCAAAAAATAGATCTTTGAAAAAGAACGTATAAAAAATAGAAATTCAGAAAAGATAGAAATACCAGACTGAAGGAAACAGGCAAGTGCCTGAGGGGAGCAGATTCTTCCTTTTGTGATTTTAAAAGTACTTCAAACTAGGAATGACCTCCTTTGGGAAGCTCTTTTGCTGAATGTTCCTGGGAACCACACAACCGAAGTCATGCTTCGTCTGTCCAGTACCCACTTACTAGTATTTATGTGTGCTTACCAGGCAGTGGGTCTTCCGGTTACTTGGTTTTTTTTGTTTGTTTGTTTGTTTGTTTAAGAAGTCAAGATTCTCAAACTCTTTTCTGTACCTTATTGAAAAGAACTCAACTCCCTTAAATTCAGTCCAAAGTGATTTTCTCACACAAATGCCCCCTTACATCTTTCTTCCAAAAAAATGGCAATTTCTCCTAGAATTCTCCTTTAGACTTACAAGATTAAAACACTAGTTGAATTAAGTAATTAAATTCAAATGAGATCAAGTGGGAAATGTTATGAGATGGGTATTTGCATGTTCTGAGCAGGAGGCAGAGACATGTTGGCAAGTAGAGCAAGTGGCTATATCTATGAATTCTCTTGGCATGATAGGACTATTTCTAGCTGATTCAGTCTCTCTCTGCCAAAACACCCTGCTAGCTTTCTGGCCAATTCCATTCTTCTCAGCAGCCTTTGTTCTACAACCAGGTCAAGCCCCAGGCAAAAGGGTGTTACAGGTAAAATTTGTCTTTGGCTCCCATCCAGTCAGCAGTGAGGGACTGGAGATTCAGGAGACAGCTCCAATGGAAGTTGAAGCCATAGATCATAATACCGAGGGGAGAAAGTAAAGGATAAACCTTAAATGCTCTTTCCTCTTCCACAAATTTTCACGATTATCTTCTAAGTCAGGCACCATGAATAGACTCTGGAAGCACAAAGTAAACCTTGGTTGAGATAACAGAACTAGGAAGAAAAGACAAGAGAAGGAATATTCACTAAGGTAGGAGGAGAACCTGTAGGCTTTAGTATCAGAGAACAAAGGAAAGCGGCCATATGGTGCAAAATACCAGTGGTTTTACATGAGCAGTTGATGTCTGAGGGAAGACCTTTGAACTTCATAACGAAATATATAGTTTAAGAAACAAACTCAGTAAAGTGGAAGGCTTAGAAGTTAGATTTCAAGCATATGGAAAAAGTGGTGTTGAAATTCAGAGATAGTAATGGTGTACTTTTTTAAGAACATTAATGGTAACAGACAGAAATAATGTGGTGACCAGGGTAGCAGGACCAAAATGTGGAAGGAGTAGGTTTTGCTTGTTAGCAAACAGAAATACATGAGTATGATTTTAATTGAATAAGATAAATCAATGGTTTTCAACTACAGCAAACATTATAATCACCTAGAAGGCCACCTGAGTTCCACCCTTAGACGCAGGTGGCCTTAGTTCCACTCTCAGAGTTTCTGATTCCACACATCTGGGATGTGGCCTGAGAATTGATATTTTTAACAAGTTCCCAGGTGACATTTTTGCTGCTAGTCCAGGAGCCATACTTTGAGAACCACTGAGATAAATTAATGGAAAAGGAAAAATTATAAGATGTAGAAGAGACAACAGATGGAGCTGTGTTTTAAGACAGCAGAATATATGGAATGCATGGAATAAGTAGATTAAATCCTAGAAAGAGTGTCACTTTTTATGAGATGGAAATTCACAGAAGGAATGGATAAACAAATATGTGAAGGACAGGAAGGACACTGAGGTGGTAGAATTTAGATCAAATGCCTTCCATCTTCTCAGTAAAGAAAGAGGCAAGATCATCTGCAGAGGCAGTAGGACTGGAAACAATTAGAAACGAGAAATTTTGGAATAAGCATCATTCATAGGCTGTAGAGAAGAACCTACTTTGGAGTGATAGATGATGGGTTTAATTTTAGAAAAGGTGAGTTTGAGATTGTAGTGAGTGATCCATGTAGATTTAGTCAGTAGGCTGTTGGCTTCAATAAACACGTGCTTTTTGCAACTTCTAGGAAGGATGTAGCATGTCCTCCTTTCAGGTAAGTAGTTTTGTCTGTTTTGTTCACCTTATTCACTGGTTCATTCTTCGCATCTGGAATAGTGCTTGGCACAGAATAGGCATTCAAATATGCACTGGAAAAAAATCTGAGCGAGATTGCCCAAGTGGATAATTGCAAATAAAAGTAGTCTGCTGTAGTAACCACCAAGTATCAATGGAGACCATTGTGGGGGTTAAGAGACTGAGTTCTGGAATCTAATTACTAGGCTTCTAATCCCCCATCTAATCTAATATTAGGGTTCTGATCCTTAATGTAATCTAAGTAAGATAATCTCAGTGCTTCACTTTTTTCATCTCTAGCATAGGAATAACAATTGTACCAACCTTAACGTTGCTACGAGAATGGAATGAGATCATATGTATGAAGTGCTTAGCTTAGTGTCTCACACAAAGTAAGCACTCAGTAAACATGAGCGAGCTGTTCATCATCTGCTTTCCCCCTTAAATTACTTACAGAGAATTTTTTCAACAGGTTCAAGTTACCATATGTAATTCGAGGCAGTAAAATTTCATTTCTTTGACAATATACTCTATCTGCCCACTAAAAAGTATATTGAGACATAGCTCAATATTTAACAGAGGAAAAGTTGGTCAATATTAGTATTTTTACTTCATACCTAATATATCATCTCTAAGCCTTTTCTTAGTTACAAGCATTTTTCTAAGGGTGCATTTTAAGGCCTGGATCCAGACTAAAGCTTACTGTTGTAAAGGAACGATTACAGAAAACAAAAGAAATAAGTACAGAAATCCTTCATACCAACTTTCACAAAACTAATATAAAAATGTGGCCTGACTTCGCCTGAGTTAATTATGCAATGCACCACTGATATTTATTGATATGATATATGTGAGTGCTATACCAACATTCCTCACTAGATATAGCTTACTATATAAACTAATATGAGGCTGGGCGTGGTGACGCACGCCTGTAATTCCAGCACTCGGGAGGCTGAGGCAGGAGGATTGCTGCGAGTTCGAGGCCAGCCTGGGCTACAAAGCGAGTTCAAGCCAACCTGAACTGTACAGTGAAACCCTGTCTCAAAAAGACAAAAAAAAAACCTAATATGCATTCTAATAATTATTTTACCCTTGCCATTACCCAGGCAGAATTCTTTCATGTTTTCATATATCACATTCAAAAACCAGCAACTTTTTAAACACATCTACAGTTTTATTTAAAGTCTGGTGCAATGATACATACAAAATAGAAGGTTCAGTCCCTGCCTTTGAAGTATCTGTTTAATAAACATAATCTCAAAAAATAATTCAAGAATAACACAAGATAGCAGCCATCCAAGAATCTGAACGGAACACATGGTGAGAGGGAAACAAATGTGAGTATAGGCTATTGGGCTTCTCACAAAAGTCTCCAGTCAAGTGAGAGAGGTAAGACATAAGAGGATGAACACAAAAATAAGAAAACTAAAGTTAGGCAGGGATATCCCACAGGGAGTACAAGGTGAGTTGCAAGTTTCAAAAAAAAGGGAAAAAAAATGGAATCTGTTGCCCTAAGGCAGTCTGTCTCAGAGGACCAAAAAAAAAAATCCAATGCTTTTTCTTTGATTTACCATCAAGTTAAAGTACTTTAGAACCCACTGAGTGCTACTACTTTTCTAACATGAGGATTGATGAATTGATTGATTGCAGCGATTTTAGATTTTAGATTTCCACTAAAGAAGCATATTAGGTGGCAAATGACTGAAATACTATCTTTAAAAGTCACATATGCATTTGTTTTTCAGAGAGCTGATATAGCTGTTGCTCCACTTACTATAACATTGGTCCGTGAAGAAGTCATAGATTTTTCAAAGCCGTTTATGAGCCTGGGCATCTCCATCATGATAAAGAAGCCTCAGAAATCAAAACCAGGCGTATTCTCATTTCTGGATCCCTTGGCCTATGAAATCTGGATGTGCATTGTCTTCGCTTATATCGGAGTCAGTGTAGTTCTTTTTCTAGTCAGCAGATTCAGCCCTTATGAATGGCACTTAGAGGACAACAATGAAGAACCTCGTGACCCTCAAAGCCCTCCTGACCCTCCAAATGAATTTGGAATATTTAACAGTCTTTGGTTTTCCTTGGGTGCCTTTATGCAGCAAGGATGTGATATTTCTCCAAGGTTTGTTTCCGTGTAATGCCCAACACCTCCTTGCATTTTATGGCCATACTCCATCCATGTAATTGCCCTTAATGGCCATATTTCACTCATGTACATCTGGCATTCGTTCATTTCAACTCCAGTTTTCTTTCATTTAACATTCCATCCAGTGACAAATTATCATCAAGCCATTTTGTTTCATGTATTTCTATGGTTTTGTATGTTTACACAAATTATACCAAATATTTGCACTCTCGATAAAGGCAACATTGTGTACCAGTATTAAATTATTCAGATAAAACAAATAATGAATCTTAGATCAAGCAGGCATGGTTTCTTCATTAACTGGGCTAAAATATTTCTTCATTTGTCAAGAGATTGAATCTAGACAAATGTGTGAAAAAAGCTCTCCTACCTTCCACTTTCAGGGTCCTCTCTTTTAGCTCTGACTGCATAGAACTATCTACAGTATTGTAGTATTCCAGCAAAGTCTCTCGGGTAAAATTATAAAACTTCTCAGAGAAAATATAAGATAAAATCAGTGTGACTTTGCATTGGACAGAGTTCTCAGATAGAACACAAAAAAGCACAATACATTAAAATTTTGATGCACTGGACTTCATCAAAATCCAAAACCTTGCATTTCAAAAGACACTAATAATAAAATGAAAATTCAAGCCATAGAATGGGAGAAAATATTAGCAAGTCATATACCTGATAAAAGAACTCTATCTAGAGCACATCTGTTAGAACTCCATAAAAAGAACCCAAATTTAAATTCAATTTTTAAAATGTACAAAAGATTGGAATACACCTGTGACAAAGGAAGATACTTCTGCACATCCTTCATAATGGCTAAAATCAAAGACGCAGACAATACCAAATAGTGGTGAGGATGAAATATAATCTCAACCCTTAGTAGTGGGAATGCAAAATGCTATAGCCACACTGGAAAATAGTTAGGCAGTTTCCTATAAAGTTAGACATACACTTAAAATATGACTCAAGAATTCCACTGAGTTATTTACATGAGAAAAATGAAAACATATACCCACCTAAAATCTTATACATAAACGTTTATAGCAGCTTCATTTATAGTAGTCAAAAAGTAGAAACAACCCACATGTTCATCAACTAGTGAATGGATAAACAAACTTTGACATGTCTATACAATAGAAAACTATTCAGCAATTTAAAAGACTACTAACACATGCTGCAACGCAGGTGAACCTTGTAAACATTATGCCAAGTGAAATAAGCCAGACCCAAAAGGCCATGTGTTACACACTTATATTTATTGAATACACCATATTGTATTATTTCATTTGTCCAAGACAGATAAATCCATAGAGACAGAAAGTACCTTAGTGGTTGCCAATATCTGAAGGGAGCAGAAGGAGGATAATAAGGCCAGGATAAGTATGAGGCAAGTGAGGCTAAGTAGCGTAAGTGCAGGGATAAGATGTCTTTATTTAGAATTTTGATAATTTGTTCATCATGGATGTGTTTGCATTCATTTTTAGTTTTTCAGGTGTTGCAGTAGAATGCTATTTATTTCAATTAATGAGATTTCAACATCCCCTTAAATTTTGCATGTGGTATAAATGCTTCACTTGTCCCACTCTAGCCCCAGGCCTGCCAGGATTAACTGCAAATGGGCATGTGGAAACATATTGGGGTAATAAAAATGCCCGAAATCTGGATTGTGATGAGTGTTCCAGAACTCCAAACTTACTAAAATTATTGGTTGTACACTTATGTTGGTGAATTTTATGGAATGCAAATTTGATCTCGGTAAAGCTATCAAAACCGATTATCTTGGGCCTCATGGATTTACTGTGTTAACCCACAAAAATAAAAATGGTGGTGAATTTATAATCATAAAATTTTGTAAATGAACAGCTTTAAAATCATAAAAAAACTTACAAAACAAATAATTGTAGGTTTTAGTAAAATTTAATGTCAATCCAAATACTGACTAGAGTCATTTGTATGAAGTGTGATCAAAAAATATTATGTTTATAAATTTTTAAACATTTTATTACAATAATAGGCACATTACCATTAATCTCCTTTAAAATACTCCCCCTTGCTTTTTTGTTTTTTTGTTACTGAGAATCGAACTCAGGACCTCACACTTGCCAGGCAGACCCTGTGCCGCTGAGCTATATCCCCGGCCCTCCCTGTGACTTTGAACACACTTATCCTATCATTCTTGTCACTTTCTGAAGCCATTCTGGAAGACCTCTTTTGTGTTTTTAGTTGTGCTGTTGTGGTTGACTCGATGTCCTGAATCAATTCAAAACATTTCCCTTGCATGGTTATTTTGACTTTGGAGAAGAGCCAGAAGTTGCACAGCGCCAGATCCGGTGAATAAGATGTATAAGGACTCAAAAGTTTCCTACCCTGTTTTTACAGCATAGTTCTTTTTGTGGTCATCCAATGGAAGACAAGACATTCAAAATGAAGCTTTGCAGTGTAACTCAGTGGTCACCATCTTCAGCAGCTTTTTAGAACAGTCTGTGAAGGGCAAGCCTCATTGATCCAAATCAGACTTTTTTGTCACTCTTAGTCTGCTTGGTCAGGTTCTCCAAATTATTTCACTTCTGTACCTTTTGTGCTCAGAATGTGTGTCATTTCATGATATTATCTGGGAGTTCATTTGGTTTTCTAGTTTCTTTTTTATTTTTTGAAATGTTCACTTCAAGGGACTATTGTTTCTGAATGACTGTGTAATTGGAAGATTTTTAACATGGCTGGTAATCTGTGTTGAGACAATGCTAAACAGTCATTAAGATGGGAGATTCTATTGGTTTCTGTAAGTGAATTTTCAAAACTAAATTTGTGATATCCCCAAGGAGTACTGCATACTATCCTGCATACTCAAACAGGTCTCTTAAAAAGCCATTTGCTTGTATAAGTATTTATGCACATCGCTTTGTTAAGTAATAACTTAAAAATGATGACCCGAAAATGACAAGTTGGACCAATTTCTAAAAAAATTTTGCAGCAGAATTTAAGTTATGTTTCTTCTGTGGCACTGAAATATATCAAATGCTTTTTTCAAAGTACAGATTTTATTATGCTGCTCTAGATACTGTCACATAGAGCAATAGCTTTCAAAAATTTTGACCATGACCCACAGTAAGAAATAAATTTCCATCATGACTCAGTACACACATGTGTATATAATAAAAGTTCTACCAAACATTAACCTTAAAGTGTGACATCCACTCTGGTATTTTCTATTTTGATTTTTTAATGCTGGTCATACATAACTCAACCCAGCAATAGGGCACAGAGCCTACAGAATAACACTTACATACAGTAACAAGGATTATCCTTATTGTGCTTTCAAGGGATAAATTATTACCTCTATGAGCTCTACATTTTCTACCATATGAGTGATCCCTCCTCTGATACTGTCTATGGTATCCTCCAAAAGAAATTATATTTTTAAGCCTTCTAATAAAATGTTAAGACTTCTTAGCATATTTATTATATACTAGTAAGAAACATGTTTCTCCTTGCCTTGAGAGCTCTATTGATTATATTTTTGTGCCCAATTGCATAACACCAAAGCCCATGTAATGTGTTTCTCTATTAACAGATTTAGAAATTCCTGATAGTAATATAGTTGCGCTCTGAGATTTGTGGTTGCCTTGACTACAAACATCAGCATTATACTTTATTCCTGTTTAATGGCCCCATTTACAGTGCAAACTCTCCAGAAAGCCCAGAATGTGAGCATGCATTGTGCACTCTGACTTTTCTCAAAACTGAGGCAATTCAAGGAATTATGAGATCACATTTTAAAGTAGAATTAATTTAAAGTATTAGAACAGGAGGAGATGTCAGAGAAAAATTAGTCCAACTGCTGCCATTTACTAGCTAGAGGGCAACAACAGGCTTCATTGAGCTCCCACTGTGTATGGGCACTTTACCTGCATTTTCACAGTGATCCCAATCCTCAAAACACTGACATAAGATCATCATTGTACTTATTTTTAAATTGAAGAAAGGGACACATTAAATAACCTGCCCAGACACACAGCTAATAGCAGAGTCAGAATTCAAAGCTAGCTCCAACTCCAAAACACTTGCTCTTTCCTCTTCATACTGTTCTTTCACAGCATATACAAAGGAGTGGAATCCAGAGAGATGACAGAATAGAACCCAAAGACACGGAGGTTTTAAGAGCCAGCAGCACACTGCCTTGCACTGTGGATCTAAATGTGCACAGTTTATTCCATCTCTTCCCTCTTGGTCAGGCATAAGAGCTCTTTTCCAGTAGCCCTACCCATGAAGAAACTCTGTCTTTGCCCCGATTGTTAATGAAAGTGGGCAGTGAGCATTCAAAATGCTGTTGATGATGTGTCCACTCCAAGTAAAAGACTACAAAATCAGCAGTAACTCATCCTGAGGAAAACTGCTGGCATCATTCCATTTCCATCAAATAAAGTTATTGACAGTTACCTAGAAGCTTAAAGAGTCTGCATCAATATTAGGTTTAATATTTGAACTACTCTAATTGTTCAGAGTGAATTACTTTGTTCTACATGAAGCTGAAGGCTGAGTCAACCTTAGAGAGGGTAATCAATGTAATAAGCTGAGGTCATATCTATATACCAACTGATTTGTTGAGAGCAGTCAGGAGAAGTTGTAAACAGATTCAATTTAACCCTTCTTTCCCTGAGTAGAAGCGGGGGAATAGGCAGTGGGTGCAGCCAGAAGAAGGGAGCAGAGTGGTTGAGCTGTGGGCACTGAAGTTAGCTTCACTATAGCCACAATCTGCTTAATGGTTGTATTACCTGGGGCAAAATACTAAACCTTGCTAAGCCTCAGTTCTTCATCTGTAAAATGTAAAGCACAATGCTGGGCATCTAAGAGCCCAATAAATATCAGATATTGTTATTATTCAATTGGCTTCATCTAATCATCCTAGTTTCACAAATACAAACAGTGAATATTATATTTTCATTTGAATCCCTAAAACTTCTTAGAAATACAGCTGAAATACTAGTCAGTACCACATTGCAGAACTGTAATAAGAATAACCAGGAACATTCTTTCTTGGTCCCATTACTGTCTTCATTAAAGGATTATACTTTTGCAAATGTTGTCATTGTATTAACCCACAATATAATACTGATACTGACAGCAGGTTGCAACTTTTTTAGAATCTGAACTTAATTTCCTTTTTAAAACTTTGATAGGGCCACTGAAGCAGCCCAGAGTCCAAGTACAGACAAATGCTCCCCCTGCTGACTTTCTGTGAAGCTGCAAGGATATTTGAGGGCTACCCAAGTTGAAGCTAGTGATGATGGGGGAATTATTCCAGGAAAAAAATAAAAATAAAAAGAACAGACTAACTTGAACCTGATTACTGTGTACATATTTTTCCAAAGGTATTACTTTCCTATTAAGTTTTCAGTATATCAATAATTTGGAGAAATAGGCAAGGATCTAGGTTAGATATAGATCCTTTTCCCTTATATTCTCCTTTGAAATAGAAAATATTGCAGAATAGTAAAAGATATGAAGGGTGTAAAATGAATGGGATCAAAGACAACAGGATTTTTTGCTTTTTTAAGCTATACCCTTTCCTCTACCAATGTATTACCACTGTCTTCGCCCTACTGCAAGTTCACTTCAAAGCAGCAGTGATGTGACAATAAATTAATGATAAAATGGCAGGATTTTTATTACAACTATTGCATGATTTTTCTGAACAAAAGCTGTAGCTTGCAGTCTTTGGGACATAGGTACTTGCTCCCATCAGAGAAGACTCTAAAAAGCCAAGGATTTGCACAATCCTGCACATTCTTTAAAAAAAAAATTCTGCCACAGGTACAGCATTAAATGGCATATAGAAATGATGCATACTTTAGAAAAAGAAGTGGAAAAGGAATGATAAGGAGTTTGTACAAAGAGAAAGCAGTTTTCAGTTCCATCTCTTTATCTCATAAAGCTAGTAAAGTGCAGATTACAAAATTTACTTACAAGATGGAAGTTACAGCACATAGCTCACTTTCATTGTCGTGTCAAATGTCATTAGTACATTTTATTACTAACTTAGGAACTTCAGTTTCTTATGATTACAGATAACAAGAATATTGTATATTACTCGGTATATGTACCTTGTAATGTTTCATATGTCTGTTTTTCTTCTGTTATAATTTATTTTCATTAACTTTATGCCTCCTCTTACAATTTTTCAAAAGGTATGACACACTCCTTAAAATGTGTTCTTAGAAACACTAAATGCGAAGCATTTTATAGCCATTTCATTATGCCGACCTTGAAATCTGTCTTGTGCAACAAAAGTATTTGAAATGAATGTTAAAAATTTTGCAGCTGCATTAATGGAATGAAAGGTACTGGAAAATGACAGGTCTTTTTAATTCAACTATAAAGTCTTGTCTTGTTTTAATAGATCCTTTATAAAATGTGATGGGGTTGACCTATCAGTCACTTTTTCTATAGCCTGCATGTGGAATGTGGGTTTAAGTGGCTATAGTTTTGCTAATAATAAAAAGGGAATGTAAAAATGCTTGAGGTGCTTCTTCCCTATGGGTTCCATGCACCTCTTCTCAGTGAAAAGATTAAGCATTCCTCTCAAACAAGGAAAGAAAGTGGCAGAAACCCCATCAAATCTTTTGTCCAAGCAACTGCTGTCTTGGGGTTATAATGTTGAATGAAATCTTGTGCATTGCACACTGATTCCTCGGAGGCTCTTTACTGAGGTTTGTAAAATTATTATACCAATTTCTATGTGGTTACCCACCCAAATTCTCTATGCCTATAGGCACAACCATCCCTTGGTATCAGAGGAGGTTGTCTACAGGACCCCCAAAGATACCAGCACTCATGAATGCTCAAGTCCCTTATATAAAATGATGTAGTATTTACATACAACCTGTGCACATCCTCCCATATACTTTAAATCATCTGTAGATTACTTATTATAATTCTATGTAAGTACAGTAGCTGTTATATTGTGTTGCTTAGGGAATAATGACAAGAAAAACATCTGTACATTCAGTCCAGATGCAGTTTTTTGTTGCATATTTTCTATCCTCAGGTAGTTGACTGTGGACGTGAAGCCTGAGGATACACAGGACTAACTATGCCATTACATTAACCACATGATTGCTAAAGTCAATAACCAGGTAGACGTGAGGCCATGAAAATGACCATTTTGCATTTAGGTTGATATTCAATCATGACAACCAATCTCAGCTGAGTCATTCAGATCAACCACATGATGATCAGAGTCTGTATTAGGGTGGCCAAAATAACCAGATTATGATGTGCAGACTTGATTTTAGATCAGACAGACATAGCCACAGTCCATTAGCCTCAGTAAAATGGCACAATGTAATTTCCATAAATTACTGTATTTTTCTCCACATTTCATGTAGACAATGCATAAACTACCATTAGTATTCACAGCAGCAGAATTTACCTTTTTTTGTACCGAACTTTGATTCTAGAATTATTCCAAAGTCAGTTTTTTCCATGATCTCAGTAAAACCCTATTCTCCCACATAAGGATGACATTTGCAGTTCCCATTCCAAATGAACAACAGATAAAAAACAATATCCAAACACATTTGGTTTTCCTACAACTATATTTCTCAGTGTTTGTAAGAAAATTGTACTTTCTATAATTTACACACTATTCTGAATTTTCCTATTCAAATTACGAGTATTTTGCACTACAAAAATCTGGATATTTCTTTCCTAGTATGTAAGTATAGACGTTGTATTTTCTATTTCACTTCTCCGTGCCTCAGTTTTTTAAATCTGTAAATGCCTCTGTTTGATTATCTGTAAATAATCCTTATAATTCTTAACTGAAGGGATGGAGGGTTTTAAAAGCTGGTACTGTATGCATAAAGCAATTAGAACAGAATATGACACATAGGAAATACTCAACAAGTGTTATCTATTATTACCATTTTTATTACCCTGTTACTATGATACTATTTGAAGCATTAATCTTTTTTATTTTGTGGTATTTGGATTTTTATTAGTACATCTTTGCAGTACATATTGGTTACATTTACCATGGGAAGTTGGTACATGTACACAACCCAGCCTAACTTTTTTTAGTCTTTCATACACTAACATTATTTCCAGAGTCAGACTAGTTCAGAATAAGTAAATGTATATGACAACAATGAAGAGAGTCTATATTCATAATTGGAACACTGTATACTTTTAGCATTGGGAAGTGTGACATATTCTTTTCTAAGACTCATCTGGATGTTTTCACCTTTCCTGATTAAAAGAGAAATGTTCCTAGATGAAATCCTGAGAGAGTATAACCGTTAGTTCAAAAAATCTGTTGCACAACAAACTTTCACATTTGAAAAACTGAAAGTGATTATGTTTGGCAAATAAATAAATAATGGTTGTTTTAGGCATCCAGGGACCAACAAGAATTGCAGACTTTAAAAAAAATAAGTGGGTTTGTTACCACTAATCAATAAAGAATACTATTTATAAAAACACCTGTCAAAATTATTTGATCAGAGTGTAACTTCTAAAACAGCTGGATTTTTCAGAGTCTGAAAGAAAGTTTATCTTGGGACACAGGAATTTGAATTTGCTTCAAAGTGGTATGATCCTTGTACAAGCAAAGAAGAGCTTGATTTGTCAGCTCTTAGCCCAGAACTGCCCTCTTCCCACGGAGCCTGGAGATGTGCCAGGCGCCTACGCCTATTCTTGACTTTATGACAGAGTGAGTTCTTTCCTGTGAGCTTTTCTGAGCATGGGAAAGCATAGCCTAACCAGGATGGAGCTCTACAGCACAGTAGAAGTATCCTGAGGATGATGTGGCAATGTCCTATAAAACCTAGCAAGCAGATTTTCATTTCTGCAAACTGAGCCAGTCTTCAGCAACACTGCAAAGGAGATGACATATCCTAAGTACAAGCCATTACCCATCACTGAGCATTCATTGCCCTCATGTTGGTCCCCTAACTTCCCACGGTCCCGCTCCCTGAGCAGCACTCATGATATAAGCCTATAACTTGCAACCATGCCAGCACCTTAAGAGTTTTATAAAATGCTGTCACTTAGCCCCGTATCCCAGAATTCCAACTTAATTGGTATGGGATGGAGGTTAGGCAAGGATTTTGGGGGGGGGTCTTTTTTGTTTTGTTTTAATTGAAGCTTCCCTAAAATATTGATATACAGGCAGAACTGACAATCACTGATGAAGAACATGTTTGTTTCGCAGTTTGGTCTGCAGACCACTTGCAGCAGAATCACCTGTGATTTTTGGGCACTTGATATTCTGAGTATACCTTCTAAGAAACACCCCAGGAATACCAGTGCATAATAACACTGAAGAGCAAAATGTTCATTTTATTAAAACTTACCCATCTTCTGTCCCATTTCCTACTAATTGGATGAAAATGAACATTGTTGAACAATTTGATCAAGAGCTCTGAAGACAACCCAGAGAGTGATTGTACTAGTAAGAATTTCTACGGCATGCAAGGAGAATGGTGCTCTTTGTTTTGGGGTTGTTGTTGTTGTTCTTGTTGTTTTCTTAGTTTGGGGATTGTTTTTGGGAGGACATGTCTTCTGGTGCCTGACAAACCACATTATGCAGGTAGTTTCCTACTGTATTTGGGGCTTGCCCTCAGTGGCTTAGGCATAATTTATAAAAGGGAGGAGTTTTGATCTCCTGAGCCTCAAGAACCACTTATATGAAGGTAATAGTAAATATTATCATCTAACTCCTTGCCCCATGGGTAGCCAACTCCACAAAATGGCAATGTCTTTATTGAATTTATTAAGCTTAAAGTGAATAGTGTCCATTTACCAGTATCTACCCATTTGTCTTGAAGTGTGGAATGGTGTTTTACTGTGTTTCTCCCATGAGCGCACCTTACATCAGTGGTTGTTTGCCTTGTCTGCACACTGTAATCACCTGAGGAGTTTTACAAAATGCAGGTGTCTGGGTCCCACCTTCCAGATCCTCCTTTAATTGATCTCGGAACCTGAGCATATTTTTTAAGGATCTCGGGTAATTTTAATGTGCAATGAAGGCTAAGAACCACTTGCTTTAAAGGAAATGAAGCGTTTTTCCACCGGTGTGTCCACCAAAGCTCACAGAACAAGAACTCAATAGGTTAAATTCTGACATGTAAATAGAGGATGGTAAAAAGATTCTTTCAGTGATTAAAAAAAATCTTTCTTTTAAACCTGTGTTAGTGAGCTTTCCATCACTGTGACAAATACCTGAGGTAAACAATTTTTGAGGAGGACAGATTTATTTTGGCTCGCTGTCTCAGAGATTTCAGTCCATAGTCACTTGGCCTTGTTGCTTTGGGCCTGTGACAAGGCAGTATATCATTACAGGAGTGTGTGGCACAGGAGTCCCGTTCACCTCAGTGCAACTAAGAAACAGTGAGGAAGGGAGAAAAGGAGGGAGGAAAGGAGGAAGGGAGGGAGAGAGAGACAGAGAGACAGAGAGAGGGGCCAGGGTCCCCATGTCTCCTTCAAGAACACGCCCCCAGTGACCTAACTTCCTTCCACTATGCTCCAACTCTTAAAGGATCCACCACCTCCCAAAAGCACCACAGACTGACAACCAAGCCTTCAACACATGGTCCTTTGGAGGACATTCAAGACCCAAACTGGAGCAAAACTTGTACAGGCCAGAAGAGCAATATGCATGTACCATCATCAAAGCAATCATGACATGGGATGTTGTTGTTAATAAGTAATTTTTGTCTGATGTTTTAATTCTCTCACATCATGTACTTCGGGCCTTCATCAGCTATACTAAAACCACTTCTCTTCTGGAAATAAAGACAAGGATTTTTTTTTTAAACTGTAATCCAGCCCCTTTGGATCTGGATTTGTTTTTATTTTATTTTGCAGATCACTTTCCGGGCGCATTGTTGGAGGAGTTTGGTGGTTCTTCACCCTGATCATAATTTCTTCGTATACTGCCAATCTTGCTGCTTTCCTGACTGTGGAGAGGATGGTTTCTCCCATAGAGAGTGCTGAAGACTTAGCTAAGCAGACTGAAATCGCATATGGGACCCTGGACTCCGGTTCAACAAAAGAATTTTTCAGAGTAAGTACTTCGATGTTAATTGGGCCTGCTGGTTTTTATTTTATTATCTTTTCACAAAGGCGAATTCATAGTGCTTTTAAGGGAGGGTTGGGAAAAGTTGGGAATAATATCAAAGCAGAGTGTCTTAAATACTGTGCTGCTTAGTTGGTGAACCAATTCATTTTCCTTTAGAAATAAGACCGACTCAAGTGAGACATAATAGCTGAGACACAACAGGTGACATATCAAAAGCACTGAGTTTGAACTGCTAGGTTCGTATCCCAACACTGCCACAGAATTATTGTCCTTGGGCAAGTCATTTAACTTCTGTTGGCTTTGATCTCCCTACTTAAACAATGTGGGGAATGAACTATATGACATCTCTTTCTTCTAGCTTTTACAAAAGCAGTAATTTTGTCTCAAGTAATTGACTCTAAGACTCTGACAAGTGATCAGCTAGAAGATATTGCATATTCTGTTTTAGACATTGGCTTTCTGTTGAAATATATTCCAGTTGTTTCAAGAATAAATATACATGATGATAATTCGATCTCGGGGCAGCTTATAAATATTTTGATTTTTTAAGCAGACGTATTCTCCCTGCCACCATAAACCAAGTCTTATTGGGGAAACAGCAAATTGTTCATTAGCAAAAACTAGTAAAGCTGTGTAAACTTCATTGGAGTTTTTAAGAACTCAAATGTTTTTCAGTTGTTCCAACAAGGAAAATTTGTTGGTTTAGATTAGAAAATGAACCCATTCAATACATTGCCACTGCCCGCTAGGGTAGACATTTATAACTGGTTGTAGCAACGATCCAGAAGCCATTTGAGATGTACATAGAGAAGAAAATTTTGGTCATTCTTGCCAAACAATAATCAAGTAATTGGACGATAGATACAATTACTGACTTTTCCTTAAAGGTCTAGAATAAAGAGATGTTGTTTTTAAACCTGCTTATTTTAATAAACCAGAAACCAATATATTTCTATGCATATTACCACGAGATTTGTCCAATTATTTCATGGAAAATCAGGAGGAGTGTGTTTCTTGACATGACAGAAATTAACTAAAAACTTTTCACTCCCAGAAGGAGAAAGGATTAGTTCTGAGACCCTTTCACTAATTCTCAGTGGCTCAGGATATCAATATCTCACCTCTACCATCTGTTTACTAAGCAGATCATAATTCCCAGCTCGGGGAGGGACCCAGTGTTGGAAGCATCAAAATAACATGAAGACCCTCTGAAACTAATCTGGCATTGACTCTCCCTATTATGGCAGTCCCAGAAGCCTATTTGGGAACAACCCCTTCCCCACATGAAATGACTTACATATGTCAGGACTGGAAGCCAGGGATTTCCATCTGCCGAGTAGTCAGCACATAATCAGCTCCATGGAAATCTGGTTTGGTATCAACCTTCAGCCCAGCTTATGTTCACCATCCCAATAGGCATCAAGGTACTATATGAATTAATTGACCGCTTAGGATATTAAGACTTGAGCCCTCTGATAAAAGATACTTGTTGTACTGGAAAGCATTTTTTCTTCAACAATGATTAGCAATTAGGAAGGTGTGCTTTAAATGGTAATCAGTAGATGACATCAATTCCTATTAAGCTTTCAAACTCCATTCATCCACATTGCAGGCAAAAGGAGGTTCTCTGGGAAGATTTAGTAGCACAAAAGCTTGAAAATATGACCAAGTAGTCATTGTCCTAGTACCCAGACCCCACCACCCCAACTCGTTTTGTGTCTTTATCTATGGATTCATTTGATGATGGTTTCACTAAAGAGTATCACATTACTAGAGCCAATTTGAATCAACATTCAATTCTTTACAAAGCTATTGCTACATTCTAATTGTTTTGTGACCTTTAAAGCCAATGAGTAATTCTTATGGAAACGGAGCTGTTTTGAAAATCTGATTAGAGAGGGAGCTGGATATTTCTAGGTATAAAGGGAGTACAAAATCATTTTCTAATTCCCAAAATGCCACCTTTTCTTATTCTCCAAATCGTAGCTAGTGACAGTATTAAGGACTCTGTGGAGTGGTTAGTCCTTCAGCGCAGCACACAAAGATGGGTGATCTAAGAGTGAAACTGACCAGCATAGAAAAATCAACTTTTTTAGCCCGTTTGTACTGAAAATGTTATGTAAACCTATCAAGAGTATGCTTGGTATTCGTATAATACAGGGGCCCAGCCCACTGGTATCCAAGCCAGTTTTCCTCACTATGTCCTCCGCCTCACTCCTCCAGTGGGGCAGAGAACCCAATGGGGCAGAGAAAGGAGCCTGGAAGAGCACATTATCCTTCACTCTGGGACTTGACTGCCATAGTTATGTCCTTCTTTCAGTTCTCAGTGATCTCAGGGCATGGAAGCAATTTGAAGAATAATGACTCCTCCATACATAAACAAATTGGGTAGCTCTGATAGCTACTATCAGCTCCGATGGTATGCCTTCTGAACTTTAAAAAATGAAACAAGATCACATGCAACATTTATGAACATAATATGAGTTCATTTCTTCCCAATCTCACTCCATACTAAAACAACTGGGACCAAATAGTAATAGCATAAACCAGCCTAGGGCTAGCCCTCTAGTTCTTCCACTAAGAGAGAGAAATAAAAAAAAATAAAATTCTTTTCTGATTGCCCTGCAGACATTTTTATTCATCCTCGGTAAGACTGCCATTAAAATGACAGTACTTTTAAATGATTCCTTTGTTTCTCTCATTTTCTAAGCTTTCCCTAGCTGTCATCTTACAATCACATAAATTCACTGGCACAGAGGGACCTGTTCCATAAGGAAAGGCAGAGAATAAGCAAAATGCATGCAGCTGGAAGAAACATCTGGAATATTATCATCAACCCTCTTGACTTGAAAACTGATTTCCTTAGACAGCAGCTCCAAAACCAAATATCCCTACCAGAGGTGGAGACACATGTGCTAAAAACCAAGTCAGCAGTTTTTTGTCATTGCCCAGAGAAATGCCACTATGATTTGGAAAGCTGCACCAACATGACCATTCTTTAGCAGGTTTTGGAAATTTAACCTGATGCAGATAGATGTTAAAAAGTAGCATTAGGAGGCCAGTGAGATGGCTCAGCGGCGTAAGCGCCTGCCTTGCAAGCGCGAGGGCCCGAGTTCGACTCCTGGAACCCACATACGAAAAAGGGGCCGGTGATATCACTCAGTGGCACGGGTGCCTGTTGGCGCGCGAGGTCCTGAGGTCGACCCCCCGGTACCCAAAAAAAAAAAAAAAGTAGCATTAGGAGAAAAAGCAAAATTATCTCTGCCTGTAGACCCCTACTTGCCTAGGAGGCAACTAGGATGCTTGCTTTCTTTTCCAAAATTTGGCCAATTCTCCACTGAAGATAGGTTTCAGGATAAAAGGAGTTTTTTAAATGAAATGTTTACAATAATTTTAACCCATTTAAGAAAGTAAATTTAAAAGAAGAGAAGCGGAGAGAGTGGGGATTTGTTTTAGCAACTTCAGGTCCACAGAACAATTAACCTTTATCAGGAGACCCCTGAGGGGACTGTTTTGTCTTTCGAGTTGTAGACATTGTAAGTCCCACGAAGCATCCTTGAATTACTCACGAATAAGGTTTTGTCTCAACACAGACCTTTTTGACTGTTGTTTCCCTCATTTAAAACTTTTTAAGTGCAAGTAGTGAATGGAAGGGCTCTGCAAAATGTTTAGACTCTGCTTTCGCATTCAGAATTCCACCGCATGCACACACACATGCACACACACACACACACAGCATTTTCATTTGAAGCCCACATTTCTTCAACGTTTGTTGGTTATCTATAATAGAGCTTTTGAAATATACGGGGAAAGGAGAAAAATCTTTCCACAACTGCACCTATGCAGAATACGTCAACATTTTGACATTATCATGAAAAGCAACCATTAATCTTTAAGCTGTATTACAACTGAGCTGTGTACTCAGCAAACCTCTCTGACCCCTTTCCTCATCCCCTAGTGTTACAAGAGACATGAACATGTAAATATCCTGTTGTTAAACCTTTTCACCAACTATTATGATGAATTTGGAATCTTAACCAACAATATTCCTGGCCAACTGCAACAAAATTATATCAATTTGAAGACAAATCTTGTAACATTTGGGGAAACAGCCAACCGTACACTAGGGAACACATAACAGCAAAAGTGAGAGATGAATTGACAGTAAAGAATGATAAGCCAGACATCTCTGTTTATACAACTTAGTGATTTTGGAGGGAAAAAAAACTGTCTTTCAATTATGACATGACTGTTTTGATGCTGTCTTATTTTCTATGTTAAATAATATATTACATAGCGAGAACCATAGACATTATGGGTCAATACTGGAGATGGAGTGACAGCCACAGGCGAGGCTACTGATGGCCAACCAAACAGACCTCTGGAAAAGGGAAAGATACAGTGAGATAGCTGTTGGCTTTTCCAATCCCTCAGTAACCAGGGATCTGTGGTTCCACGGAGCTTTCTTGGAGGCAAGTCTTAGGCTGGGTGAGAAGGACAACCTCCTAGGAAGTAGAGGTTAACCCGACAACTTGTGCACATAACTGAAAACACATCTAATACCTGTCTCAAGAAAAGGAATCAAATGTGGCAAAGACAGGCTAATAATAATGCTTTAAATTCCATTGTTTACTCATCACTCTTTTAATAACTCTTTTGAGCGCATTCTTTGTGCCAAGTTCTGTACTAAGCACCAAGAATCCATACATCTCTCTAAACAAAATTAAATTTTTTGTCAAATCGTCTGAAGCTACCTAGACAGGCTTCTTTGGCATACTTGGAAAGTATTTTGGGGGATGCATTGATTTAAAATATAGACATGTCAGATAACTAAATGATTATCTTTCCAGTGAAGCTGATTGGTATGTTTTTCCATAGTGCTCCTTTCCAGCATGGGCCAACCTATGGTTATGCCACACAGTGACTAACAGTAGGGTTAATGATTCTCCACAGAAAAAAAAGGCCTTTATAGGAGCTCATAAATCTAGTGGACTGTCATCTTCCAACACACATTCATACCATTACCATATTCAGTTCATACATCAATCCTGCAATCCAGCCAGAGCAGGTATTATTACACCTATTTCATAGAGGAGACATTTCAGGCAAGATGACATTTTGACTCGTTGAACACCACACTCAGTGGAGAAGAGCTGGAACTAGGACCTTCATGCTGTGAATCCCCATTGGGTTCCCTTTCCACTCCACCTTGGTGCCATTTTGGTATGAGTATTCACAGAAGTATGGGGTGTTCCATATGAATCAAACTTCTAATGCAGTACCTGTTAAGGCATATGGGTGAATTTTGCTTTTATCCCCTATGATAGAATCAACAAGGAAAGAAACATACCTACGTTTAAAAGACATCTTTCCATGTTCTTGACAACTTTAGAGGGATCCAAATAAAAAGGCAAAGGAAGGGATGACATTCATAAAACTAGACTGAGTATCATAAACATAGAAAATCCCTGTGATTTCATGACATGCTAAAGGTTATGTTATGCACGTGGATAAAAATGGAAAGAACAAGAGTAATGTGACAATTACTTCTAGTTCCACATCCACCACTGACTGTTTTTCTTTCAGTAAGGAATACTTGGTCTCAGTTTCCTCATTTGTCAAAGAAAATATCCTCCGCTCTACTTTCCTTATGGCATTGGTAAGAGAATATTATCACCAAAAGCTCTTTAAAAGTATGAAGGGTTCTACAAATCCCAGGAGACATTCAGAAAAGGCCACAGAAATAGAGCAGTTAAAATATGAAGGCTCTCCAGATATGGCTCTATCTGCAGAGATTTGAGGGATATTTCTGAAAAATAAAATAAGAAAACCTCTGCTTTCTCGGTGGAAGAGCTATGCCCCCCCGGGGGGGAGGGCTTTGAGAGGAGAGAGGAGGCTCATTTTTTCCCTTCTCCATTCTCCTGATCCCACTCCTACTTCTAACTATAAAATAGTACTACTGAACTCATCTCCTAGCCAATCTTTAGTGATTCCTTTGTGACCTACAGATTCAATAATTTCAACATGCACAATTTAGAGCTGCCCTTGAAGACCACCTAGAAACTTCAGGTACTTCCAAAGTGGCACACAGGCCATCTGCCCAAAGTAACCAACCATATGGATATTATTTGCCTATCTCTTTTTGTCCTCCCAGGTAACCTACTTGCTTATGAGAGCATTTCACAGCCCAGAAAGCCTAAGGGGGCTTAAGTCCCAGTTCTCCTTGGGGCTGCCAACTCTTTCAGGCAACATCAGGATAATTAACATCACACAGGACTCCCACATCTTTGTGAGAATTCAGAAACTCTCCTTCCTAGAACTCACCTTAAGATCTCACTTTCTTATCCGACAAAGTCAAATCATCTGATAGCCTTCCAGTTAAGGGAAGGAGGCCCATCTGTTCAATCAGACTTTCCTTGAGTTCACCTGGCAAGCCTGCACAGGTTAATTATTTACAATTCTTCATCTTTGTGTGAAGACCTAAAAACTTAACTGTAAGGATCAAGTAAAATTTCTACCTACTGAGATTCAAGCAATAAGAATGAACTAGAATGCTTTGTTGCATTCCACTTTTGAAAGGAAAAGGCAGCTCACACAAACATATGACATTTTTTAGGATACTAGGTGATATTCTGTGGTGAGATTTATTCCAGTCTTCAAAGCCTTCTACAATTTTGGCAGACTAAATAAATATTAAGTTCTACCATAGTAATTTAAACAGCAGGGATATAGTACAGGCAACATCGTAGAATCCTTACCTTTAAGGAACTTGCATTCTATTGGAAGGAGATAAACAATAAACATGTGGTTGAATAGATATATAGAATAATATTAATTATTGATAGGTGCTCTAGGGTATTATGACAGAAAATGACAGTGCGAGGGAGGAATATTTTAACTGTGAGCTTGGGAGTGGAGAAAGGGCTCAGGGAATGTCTCTTTAAGGAGACAGCATTTGATTAGAGCCCTGAATGATGATAAGAGGTAGCCATGTGAAAATCTGATGGAAGAGTATTACATACAGAAAATATGAGAAGTGCAAAGATTCTGGAACAGAAACAACCCTGGAATGTTTAAAGGACAGTAAGAAAACCAATATGGATAAAGAATGGAAGCCCACATTAGAATTTAGTGATGGAGATTGTATAAAGTTATATCTAGGATATATTTGGGGAGTAGATTTACATAATTTACTGATGGATTAGAAGACATCTGTGAGTGAAAAGGAAGAGCCAAAGATGACTCTGATTTTTAACCACCATCCCATTTCAGTGATCATTAATGAGATCTGTAAATCCTACATTCCTTAAATGATCCAGGGTACTTGGTAAACTGTAGTAACAAGGGCTGAAAAGGTATAGTAGGATTGGTTAGGAAGCTTTCCAGACTATTGAAGCATGTTATCTGTCTGAAGGGAAGGTTGTCTCTGCTATAACTTTTTTCCTTGTTCAACAGGCTTATTATTTTTAATTGACATATAGTATTTGTACTTGTGGGGTGCAGTAGTATAATTAGATAAATATATACAATGTGTAATGATCAAGTCAGAGTAATTAGCATTTTCATCTTGAATGTTTTCATTTATATATGTTGAGGACTTTCAAGCTCTTCTATAGTTACTTTGAAGTGTACAATTGTTTTAGACTATAGTTGCTCTATTACACTATGGAATATTAGAACTACTTCCCCCAAAATTGTATTTTGGTATCTGTTATCCACGCTCTCATTATTCTCCCACACTCTTCCCTTCCTAGTTTCTAGAGACTTCTATTCTACTCTCTACTTCTGTGTGATCAGCTTCTTTAGCTTCTATAAGTGAGCAAGAACACAAGGCGTGTGTCTTTCTACACCTGCCTTATTTCACTTAACATAATGTCCTCCAGTTCCGTCCATGTTACCACAACTAACAGGATTTCATCCTTTTAATGCCTGAGTAGTATCCCACTGTGTATATATCCCACATTTTTAGCCATTCATCCATCAGTAGACATCTTGGTTGATCCCATATTTGGCTGTTGTGAGTAGTGCTGCAATAAACATAGGAGTGCAGGTATGTCTTTGATACACTGATTTGATTTCCTTTGGATATATAAACAGAAGTAGCATAGCTGGATCATATGGTAATTATACCTTTAGTTATTTGAGAAATTCCCATACGGTTTCCCATAATGGTTGTACTAATTTACATTCCCACCAGTGGTGAATAAAAGTTTCCCTTTCTCTGCAACCTCACTAGCATTTCTTATTTTTTGTTTTTTTGTAATAACCATTCTAACTAGTATGATATGGTATCTTATTTTTGATTTTTATTTCACTGATGGTTAGTAATAATGAGCATTTTAAAATATATTTGCTAGGCATTTATGTTGCTATAACTTTTTAAATAGTTCTATTGACATATCATTCACATAATATACAACTCACCCCTTCAAGGTGTATAATATAATGGGTTTTGATATACCACATTATTAATTTGTAAAGTTATGATAAATATACATATAACGTGTTTTCCATTTTAAGTATATAATTCAGTGACATTAGTTACATTCACAATGTTATCCAACCATCACCACTATCTGTTTCCCAAACATTTTCATCACTTCAAATAGAAACTTTATAAATGTTAATCAGTAGCTTCCCATTCCCTCTTCCCCAAGTCCCTGGTAACATCTAATCTACTTCGTGGCCCTGAATCTGCCTAATTTGGTAGTTTATATAAATGGAACAACATAATATGTCCTTTTGTGTCTGGCTTATTTCTCTTAGTGCAATGCCTTCATCTGTGTTATAACATTTGTCAGAACGTCATTATTTTTCATGGTTGAACAGTATTCTATTATATGTACATAACTCATTTTGTTCATCTATTCATTTAGTCATAGACACTTGGATTGTTTCTAACTTTCAGCTACTTGTAAATATTGCTACTGTTCAAATTCCTTTGGATACATACCTGGGATGAAACTTATGGATCATGCAGCAATTCTGTATTTATCTGCTTTAACTTTTTAAAAGTCTGTTTTGAAACAAAACAGATAAGGGTGTCTTCTCTTTTCCTCCCATTCCTACTTAAACAAATCTACTCTAAGGCAAAAGGTGCTACTGCTTCAATAAAAAGGAGGTTTCTAGGCAACTGGTGTGGGGGACAGGTGGCACATTTTCATCTTGACACATGACTGAAGTTGAAGAGGTGTGTGTGTGTGTGTGTGTGTGTGTGTGCACGCATATGTGAAGAAAAGTCCTAAAGTCTTGCCTATGGCACACATTTGTATAGAGAGTTCTGGTTATTTTAATTAATGATACCAATCTGTAGCAAAAATTTAGGAGAACATGCCTCCGCCTGTATTTGGACTGCAATTCTCGTGCCCTACCTTGCAGGCTAAGGATGATAAAATGAAACCCACTGTCCTCCTCCTATTCTAAATGGTTTAAAGTATTATCTATCAAAAGGGGGGCTTGGACACAGATTGTCTATTGCATTTCTTTTCAGTTTTGATTGCAGGCATCTTCTGTAAGCTATCCTCATAGTTGATATCCTATCTACATGTTCCTTGGTGCCCCAATGAGTAGATTTTTAAGAGTGGTTATCATCTATCCCTAGAGAAATCTGAACTCCAGAACGGAATCTTTCTTCCCAATTTTATCAAAATTCTTGTATGTTCACAGCCTACTTTATTTGACTCAATTTTATTTCCTTTGTATTTCTGATCTGGATTGCAGACTATTTTTTTCTTCTATCAGCCAGTAACATTGATTTTCCAACTCACTGGATAAAGAAGCCTGTCCTAGATAATAGCTGGGAATAAATAGCATGGATATATATATATATATATGTGTGTGTGTGTGTGTGTGTGTGTGTGTGTGTGTGTATCCAGTATGCAGACAACAAAAAAGTCAGATGAGTTCATCACAAATAATTTATAGAGAAAGGGGCATTTTAAAAACATTCGTAGGTAAAGGAGAATTTAAAGTAGCTCAAGGGATATGTGAAAATGTATTTGTGACCAAACCCATGGTTTGGTGATGTAGCTCAGTGATAGGGTGTCTGTTTAGCAGGTGCATTTCTATCTGGACCTGACCAAAGAGTGGACCAACAGGAACTGGTCTACAATTTTCTACAAAATTATTTCCCAACATCACAAGAATTGATATTATTTAACCTGATGAAAGTATGCAGCAGCAAAATACATTAAAATTTCCCTCAAATATTTGAAAGGTGGACATTTTAAAGGTAGATTGGACTTGTTCTGTGGGTCTGTAAAGGACAGAACAAAAATCAAAGAATGAATATTACAGGGATAAAGATGTTAGATCAATGTAAAAAGAACATTCTAATAGTGCAAAGCAAAAGGAGATGTGCTCTCCCCACACATCATCAGTGGGCTTCAAGGGTAGGTTAACGGCCACTTGTCAGAGGTGTTGAATAGAGGACTCAATACTCTGATGGATTACTGCACATTACCAGTATTCTCCAACACTGATTGCTTATACAATCATTTGGGGAACTATTTTATTTTATTTCATTTTATTTCATTTTATTATTTTATTTTAAAGACAGGGTCTTGCTACATTTCCCCAATCCTCTTGCCTCAGCCTTCTAAGTAGTTGGGACTACAGGCACACACCACCACCCTCAGAGGGATGATATTTTAAAACATAGGCTCATGCTGATTCTCTTAGATTCCTCTAATCTGTTTCATTAAAAACTAATACCCTAAGTGATTTCAGCATAAGGGACCCAGATCCACTCTTTGAGGAACACTCCACTATATAACATACAAAGGAATTTCTGTTTTGGTGATTTGGGTTTGCTTTCTTCCCAATACAAAGGATGCAGGGAAGAGACCAGAGGCTGGGCCTTTTCCATTACCTATTTCCTGGGTGAATCTTAGTTGACCAGAACTGTTGTATTATCGTCTTTATGGACCCTGCAGGGAACCCTATCGTTCAAACTTTCTATCCTGGATGACTCTGGGTGTCCAGGTACAATTGCTGGCTATCTGTGGAGATTTTCAATCAGTATGACTATGATTAGAAGGTAATGGCTTAGATAAGAAGAATTTCTTAGGTAAAAATGGGACAAAAGTTGAAGACTGACCAGAAGCCTAGAAATTCCTACCCATGAGAAAGAAGCTCTGTCTTACTTTCCTTTAACTGACCCTTCTTTCCCCTTCTCTTTCCTTCCTCTACCTGCTGAGTTTTGTACAGTCAGGGCTGTTATGTTGCAACCCTGAGGCTCCAGGGGAACTCTTACCTCAACTACCCCTACCTGGAAGAATTTAGGTGAATACCCCAAGATGCTAGTCAGCATGAGAAAACAATAGGCATAGATCCTGGGAAGAAGTACAGGCATAAGAAATTTCATAAAAAGAAAGAATAAAATGGGACATAAGGAGTAGACTGATCAAGAGCTTAGAAGCTTGAGCCAACATGAAGACGCTGGCTTGTAAGCCTTTCCCAGCACCTGCCCCATCTCACCTGCAGGGTCGCAGGTGGTCAGAGATTCTGTGATGATGTTCAGAGGCTAAAGGGAGCCCCAACCTTCAAAATTCCAATCTGGAAAACACTAGGTGGACAAAAAGAGCTAGACTTTGCATGGGGAAGCTTAGTATTAAAGTTGGAAACCATGGGCAAGAGAAATGCCCTTAAAACTGAAAAGGGACAGAATGAGAAATTACCTCAAGAGCTTTGAACTCTTAGCCACTAGTCAAAACTCTCTCCTACTACCATGATACCCCCTCCCTTCCTCTTCGTCCTTTTACATGCCTTCTCTGATGAGGCAGCTCTACTATGTTGCTGCCTCAGGGAGCCTCACCCCTCAAAGTTCCCAATCTACAGGGCTGTAACTGGGTAGACATGAACCCGGATGCCAGAAGGAACTCAAAATTGAATGGATGTGAATGCTATCAGGAAGAGGAACAGATGTTAAAATTGGTACAGAAGGAAAACATAGGATGAGAAGCCTGAAAATTCCTGTCCTACAGCCAGAATTTCTTTCTTAATGTAGTACTCCTAATTCCTTACTCTTTTTTCTTTGTCTATTTGACCTGGTGATCTGGACATTGGCAGCCAAAGCGGCTGTATTCATTTCTTAAAAGCACTAGAGAGACCAGGGATCCAACCCACCCCACATAGAAAACATGAGGGCGGACAGCCCCAAGTACCCGTATGTCAGGATGAGGTCACCTGGGAGTAACTGGAGGTGACTGATGAGGGGAATGTGAGCTGGACCTCATCCCTTTAGTATTCCTAACGAGGAGGGTTAATGAAGGCCCATCTCTCATGAAAATGGTCATATTTTCCAGACAGCAATCAAACTAAAAGCTAGCTCTTAACCCTTAAAGGAAAAAATGAGATTTCTGTGATCTTTCTTTCCTTTCTTCCTCCCTTTTGTTAGTTCTATGCTGCCATTGTCATTTTAACATGTTGTGGGTACTAAGGTAAAAGGAAATGTGATGATTATCAAAGGCACCTATCCATGGAGTGAGCACGGGGTATCTACTAAATATGAGCAGCAAAGTGGTAGAAGGAACTATCTGATTCTCAAGCAGAAAGGAAATCTGGCCTAGAGGCCAGATTGCCCAGTGTTCATCCACATTAGCAGTCAGGGACAACTGACCAATTTCTAATCAGTGTAGACTTTGCTGATTAAGACTAAGCTATGGGCATTGCTAAGATTCAGACAGGGTTATATTGGGACTTTTAACAGGATAGATAAAGTATTCCCACCACAAATTATTTGTATCTCTGATGAGTACTTAAAAGGACCCATTCCTTCTTTCTAACTTCATTTTGAAAACCATCATCTCCCAAACAAGGGTATACACCCCAACTACTGTGGAAAAGAGACCTCTACCCATTCCCTTTCTGGAGAACGATTTTACTTTCTCATTTATGGAGACCAGATTTGTTTTTGTAAGGCTGGGTCCAATTTTTTTCCATTCTATTTCACTGAGACCCTTACTGTTACCGTAGATACCTTTTTCTGGCCTAGGCATTTTGGGGATGCAACACAGTATCTATTGTATCAGGACCTCCCACCTCGAATCACTTTGTGCTAGCTTTTCTTTTATCTTCCCAGGCAATTTCTGGGCTTGCCCTTCTGCCAGCCCAAAGATTAATAGGGATTTGTTAGAAACATGTGTTATCTTTAAAGCTGTCCTTTTCTTCCAAAATTGGTGACTATATAACACAGCTGGATGCTACCTTAAGTAATCCATACATCAGAAAATTCACAACCGATAAAAGCAATTAATAATAGTAATTATTCACAAAGAAACATTCTTCCCTAGACAACAGAAATCCCTTAGTACATTTTGGTGTTTACAGATCATTAACTACTTACCAGAGAAACCTAGGAGGAGGATTTTCAGAAATGAACATAAGACAGCCCATGTATTGATAGAAAAACAAAAGTTGATTTTCAAAAAAGGATCTAATTTATGGCACAGCTTTTTCTAGGAATTCATCTGCTACTTAATGTAAGGAATGCTCTTATCTAGGCAAAGCAGCACAAACCAGGGAAAGGAAAGTTCAAAGATGTTAGCAACTTACTTGCTGAGATTGAACCTATCTACACAGGTATGGTTACATCATTCCCATAGTCTGATAGTACATCTTGGAGTCTCCTTTACACAAGTGAGTCATTTTTCCAATACTTTTGGATCCATGTCTTTCTAATGCTGTTCTATATATGGAGTATGTGCCATGTTTGTTGCTAAGACTGAAGCACTAAGAAACTTACAGGTTCTGAATTCCTTGACTTCGTTTAAATTTGTAACCTGAATGCTGCATTCATGGCCTACTTTGCATATCCGTTTGTACCATCTTAAGGATTACCTCCCTTTCATTAATAACATATTTTTCAGCAAGTAGATAATAAATGACTTAGATATAAATCAGTAGAAATGCAGAGTGCCACAGAGAGAAGTGCACTTTCCCCAACACTGACAAGCAATTTTGAGGCTGAGGGTAGAGAAATGAAATCTGAGAGAGAGACAACTATATAGAAAGGCCCTTAATTAAATGCTCTGCTGTCTTTACATGTCAGACTGTGACAGAAAAGTCATCCTAATGGAAATTAGATTTTGTAAGTGACTTTAAAAATCTTGGGCTAATAGAGAAAGGTCATTTAATTATGGAGAAGAAAACCAGATAACTCTCAGCCACAGATTATCCTAATGTCTGTAACACATCTGTAGAAGCATTCTTTAGTTTGTTAACTACTATCTGTGGCACACTAGGTGGAATGTGAGAGGCAGTGGGCTGCCATTGATTGATTGGAGTTAGAATAGAAGATAAGCAGAAAAGTCTTAAAGGAAAAATACATAAAAGTTTTATTGGCCTACTCCAGTTTTCTGGAATAACAACAGATAATAACACTCTTTCTCAAGATATAGATGGCTTCTTTCAAGTTGCTGTATTTCTTTGGTGATAAGTTGCTGGCACAGAAATGAAGACTTAAGGGAAATGCATTACAAACCAATGACTGCTGATAAATTATCTCACAGACCATAGGTTTCACAGGCACTAGAAAATACTGTACATGTAATTTGGAAATGCAACCCAGGCAGTCAGTTTCACTTTACCCTTCTAACCTTCCGGATTCAACATAGTTTCCTTTCATAGTTCAACTATTGCTTTTTACTGTCAATCAGAAACTCTTGTCTAATGAAATGGTGGTGTGATTAGGTTTACTTTGGAGGGTTTGCAGACTTTGATTTTGTTTCTGTTCAATAGTAGCAGGAAATACACAGACCTGAATATAAGACAACCTAGTTTTCTCATTTATTCTTTTAAAAAATTGTTTCAGCTCATAAATATCTTTCCATTTTGTTAGTTTGTTTGTTTCTAATGGGATTTGACTTACAAATCTGCAATTTGGCTACATTTGCTTTAGCTTGATGTTTTTGGTATAGCTTGCTTCAAGTCTTTGATTACTGTATGATAGCAACCAAGGCAAACAGCTATAACATGCAATCTGCTTAATTCCCAAGGTCTTACTTCCCTATGGAATATTGGTGTCATCCTCCCTTTGGTGACTCAGATCAAGTAAATTTGATGTAACTATAACACAATTCAAAAATGCTAGACAACAGCACTCATAAAAAAACAGAGTTATTTGAAATTTTTAGAAGAGAGCATCTCTGGAGGTTCTACAACTTTCAGTTTTGATTATACTCAACTCTTCCACCCATCCATCAGAGCTGATAAGGGAAGAACTCTTTTTTAAAAACAGGGAAATTATAAGAGTTATCACCTGACTGCTCACTCCTGTTGGAATTCTTCCCGTGGGAAGAAGAGTTGGAGAGAGATGATCCAAACAACTTAATGTAGAAAGTTACAGAACCAAAAAAAGAAAATCAGCCTGGCTGGAAATTTAAGTAGCATACTCAATATTTTGCAAATATTTTCTTGTATAATAATCTGTTCTTTTCAAGGAAATTATGGCTCTCAGGCAAGAGTAACAATAATATTCTCTCACTGTATACCTATACCCAGGAGTTCATTTACTTTCAATTTTACACAAATAGGACAAATTTAAAGGAAACAGTCCCTGCATGTGTCTAAGGAATTTTTGCCAATGCAAATAATACAGCTTACCTTTCTCTAGAGGGGCCTTCCATAAACACAGGCTGTATAAGCTATGCCACAGCAGCAGGCTGGAGCAGGAGTTATGGCTCTTCCTCCTCTGCTCTTCAACTGAAGCTATAACTACCCCTCCATTGGATGCAGACAACACTTCTATTTGATACCCTCATCACCTGCATCATCAGGGTAAACCAGAAAATATCATGAAGCAGGCAAAGTAGTTCTTGATGCTCTTTCACTGATTTTTAGTACTTTTCTGTTTTTCCTTTACTTAAGCTATAAGACCTGTGCTATTCAATATAGTACCCGCCAACTACATGCAACTATTTAAATTTAAATTAATTAAAATTAAATTTAAAATTCAGTTCTTCAGTAGCACCAACCATATTTCAAGTAACTCAATAGACATGTCTCACTAGAAAGTAGCATATTGGACAGCATAGATCTAGAATATTACAGGAAGTTCTTCACATAACTCTTCTGTTAGCTCCCTTAACTTTTGGGGTATAAGGACCACATTTTACATATCTCTGTTCCCTACAGCATCCCTACGGTGCCTAATACAGCTATTGAGTGGAGGAAAACGTTAGTGTTCACTATGTCATCATGAGCTATACTAAATTCATCATAAGCAATCTTTCTCTTCATCATATCAAGAGAATACTGGAAGGCAGGCCCTGTGACCATTCTCATTTTTCAGATGAGGAAACTGACATTCAGTGAGATTAAATGATTTGCCCAAAGACATTTAGCTAATAAGTGCCAAAGCTGGGTCATTTCAGAACCTTGTTTTTAACAATTGCCAAGGAATGTCAAGAAAACATTGGGTAACTGCAAGTTGCACTGCGGACAGGCAGGCCCCTTCCAGAACCTTGGTGATGAGGCGGTTTCTCCACAGCACCCATATTGGCCAAGGCAGAATAAAGAGGGTTTGGGATCAGGGCCAGAACCTGAAGACTGGGGGTGTAAAGTATGTTGAATTATATTTGAGTGTAGGTATCAGATTAAGTGGCTATGTATTTGACTACTTCTCTAAATTAACTAATAGTAAATTAGCAGTTTTTAATCTGCCATTTTGCATGTAGAAACTGTTCCCTTGACCTGAATGGTGAAGACTAGTGAAACCTAATCACTTCATGAAGTCACTCTCACTTGCTGTACTTACCAGAAAAGGTTCTGTAACTTGAGCTTCCATCCAGCATATTTCGTGCCAGGACACGCAAATGCCAGAAAATCAACTTTCCTGCAGCTTTCATAGTCCGCATGTTTGCCAGACCAAACCCTGGCCAGCCACTTTTTTAAATCAGCATAGCACCTTTATAAATAATACTTACCGGAACATTCCTAACACAACAAGAAGGGAAAGACTTAAATCTAAGCCCACCTATTCAAAATTGAGAGCCACAGGAGAAGATAAAATGTGACTATATTGAATTTGAACATTTTAGTGGCCCCGTTTAGCCTCGTAAGGTATCCTCTGCCGAGTATCTAGTGTGTTAACTTTGATTAGTCTGTTCCTCAGTAGCACAGAGAGCACTTAACCTGACATCACACTTCTTGTCACCTACATGCATACATCTTCATGTGCCCCAGTGTATTAGGTGCCAGTCCACATTGCCCTCCCTCCCCAAGACCTACCTTGATTCCCCTTCCCTCTGGTATTCTTCGGATGCAAACTCTCTAACCAAATCATGCAAAGGTTGTGGATATACTTTATATTGCCCTTCCATTTGCCATGAAGGCATAATCTAATTTCCTGAGGACTTACTACATGGCAGGCATTATCCTGAAGCTTCATACAAATTATCTCATTTAATATTTTATCTTCATTTCAGACCTAATCAGCAGAGTCTTGGAGAAATTTAAGTAACTTTCCTAAGGTGAGCAGGAGGCATTCTCTCTAATGGTAGGATTTAAGGCCTTCTGACAGGCTAGTGAGTCATTTTATTGGTGCTTTTTAACCTCAGAGCATGTTGCACAGGCTTCAAAGCTGAACCAATGAAGAAGATTAAGGTTTTACAAAATCATGTAACGGTGGGTCAAAGTAAAGTTCAATCAGTTCACTGACATTTTGGTCAATGGAGCCACTAGCAATTCCTCCACTGGGAGGCAGTGTGGAGTAATAGGAAAACCATGGGTTTTGAAAGCCGACCAATCTAGATTTGAATACTAATTGTCGTTTCTCATCTATGCAAGCTTGGAATTATCACTTAAATTCTCTAAGCTTGGGAAGGAGAGAGAGGAAAATAGACTTTGGTTTTAAATTATCTGAGTTGGAATCTCAACTATTCATTTATTCATTCAGTTAGAATTTATTGAGTACATGTTAATGACAACCATTGTTCTAAGTGCTCAAAACAAGTCCTGTTGCTCATTGTAGTGGGTGAAACAAGAAAAATAACAAATGCTGTAAACGTGTTCTGTTTAGCATTGAGTGTAAAATACTAAGGATGCTATTTCATCTCAGCTCATTTCAAGAAGGCCTTTCTGACATCTGACTGAAGTGAGAGCAGGCCATGAAAACATGTGGGGGGAGAGAAAAGCACTCTAACTAGAAGAGCATGAGCAAAGGCTCTGACATGGGAATGTGTATGGTTGCTTTATAGAAAAGTTTCTGTATGGGTGAAGAGAAGTGATAGAGGGAAAGAGTGTAAGAGATGAGGGCAGCAATGAAGACAAGCTATAGCATGTTGCACTGGGCTTTGCAAGCTTTGGTAAAGATTTTGGACTTTATTCTATTTTTTTTAGTAAAATTTTTAGATCAGTCACTCTCTGGGGATTTTTTATTCTTGTCTTTTTACTTTCAATTATTATTTTTATTGGTACATTTGTGGGTACCAGGGGTCGACCTCAGGACCTCGCACGCCAGCAGGCGCCCGTGCTGCTGAGCGATATCACCGGCCCCTTTTTCATATGTGGGTTCTGGGAGTCGAACTCGGGTCCTCGCGCTTGCCAGGCAGGCACGTACACCACTGAGCCATCTCACCGGCCCTTTATTGGTACATTTGGAGGGACTGACATGATCAAGTTTAAGTGAGAAAGCATCTCTCCGATCGCTATGTGAGGGCAAAAGTTGAAGAGCAGGGAAACACTTAAGAATTGATCACAATATTTCAAGTGAAAAATGATTGGCTTGATTAGGGTGGAGGTGGTGAGAAGTGGCTGCATTTTGAATATATTTGGAAGAATGAGATGACAAGGTATGGTGTATGAAACCAAAGAGAGGAGTTGAGGATGAACAAAAGATTTTTGGGGCCGGTGAGATGGCTCAGCGGCATAAGCGCCTACCTGGCAAGCGCGAGGTCCTGAGGTCGACCCCCGGTACCCACAAAAAAAATAAATAAATAAAATAAAATAATACACATTAAAAAAAGGCTTTTGGCCCAAGCCACTGAACAAATTGGATGGTCGTGCCATTATCTCTGCTGGAGAACACTGGCAGAGGATCAAGCAAGAATGAGGAAAATCAGAAGTTCCATTTTTGTCACGTGAAGTCGGACATACCCAGGAGATATTCCAGTAGAGATTCCAGGTAGGCAGCTGCATAAATGAGTCTGAAGTTTAGTGAGGTCAGGGCTGGAAGTTTAACCAGCTATATCATCTCGAGCATGTTAATTAACTTCTATAAATCTTAATTACTTTCTCAATATAATAGGGATAAAATTGGTTTCACAAGGTCATGCTAAGGATTAGCAAAAATGTATGTAATTGGTGACACACCATTTCTAGTGCGTGCAAGTGCTCAATAAATGGTAATTCTATCATTGTCAGTATTTACTGTAATAACTGGAAGTTAGTTGTTGCTACTGTAGGATCAATGTTGATTGTTCTAAACACAGTTGAATAATAAAAACACCTAGGAAGCACTTTTTGGATGTTGGCCCCACTTTGGGCTAATTAAATCAGAATCACAGGAGCAGCAATCAATTGCTTCGCAGGTATATATTACCCACCGATAGAGAACAGATGAGCTGACTTAAACAGGAATTCTCTTCAAATTAGTTCCAGCTCAACATTTGGGAAACACTCCCAAGAAAATCCTACATGGAAAACTTGGGCTTTTCTGGATATCCCTGAGCAAATTGCTTTTTTCATTGAGGTTTTCTCTTAGTGTGAAAATAATTCTTGCTCTGGGGACCTAGAAGAAATAGCCACTGTGGAAACTCACAATATTGCAATTCCAGGGTAGATTTTTCTCATTAATAAAAGAACATTTCCTCTCACTTCCTAAGGTGTTCACTGTCAGGTTTGGCCTCTGCACTGCAATAAATTGATTCAAGAATAATAAGAGTATTGAACGTCTCTTTTAAATGCTTGATAGAAAATGAAAATACAATTGAACAGTGAAATCCAACTGGGCAAGGGTAATAGGCTCTGGAATGGTGAAAATGAAATTTCATTGAAAAACAAACTCTAGCAGGTTGAGGGAAATGTCTTGAAGTGTTCAATAGTGATAGTGGACATTGGAGACAATCCATTGCTTGGGACTAGGGGAATTTGAGGCTTTGCTCCATTTGGTAGTGAAGGGTGTGGTGGGCACACTTTCTCTGTGGCCCATTCTCTGTTCTAAAAATAGATTCTGCAATTAAAAGGTTAAGGTACATAGTTAGCAGTTAGTTTTCAGTACACACACACACACGCACACACACACACACACACACACACACACACACCTTTCTTACACAACCGATGTGTCCAATTTTAGGCTATCTTTTCTAAATACAAGTTCTTCTGCAAGGGGATCACCTTAGGCTGTTGTCGATCATTTATACTTCGTCATGAATGTTTTCCAGCATTTTCTGAGGACAGGGTGGAGCAGGGCGGTGTACCTAGTAAGGTAAATTTGGAAGAGGGGGGAAGCTGTGGCACTGCCCAGACACTGAAGTGAAAATTGAGTAGTATTTACAATAAGAAAAGCTGACCCACAGTCTTGCTTGATAATGGCCCTAATGGGCCATATTTATATTTTTTTCATTCCCAAAAAAGGAGAAAAATAATTTGTCAGTCTCTGGTTTTTAAAGTGGGGTTTCCATGTGCATTAAGGGCCCGGCCCCTTGATCCTCAGTCTCACATTTCAAGATGAGAATAATAGAAATAGCAGTCCTGTTTAGGTTGATATAAAGTATAGGCATCATTTGAAGCAGAATCTGGGCAGGCCTAGCCGGGCCCTAGCATATGACTGACAGTCGACCATTAGTTTATCTGGGAAGAATGTAACATACTGTTTGAGAATGCAGAGACTGAAGGTTGTGTGAATTCCCAGTTCCACCATGTAACAGCTGATTACCCTTGTACAAACCACTTAACTTCTCTGTGCCTCTGTTTCTGCATTTTAAAAATCGGGTAATAATATAATCTACTTCATAAAGTCGTTGCAAGGATTGCATGAGTTAACACATGTAAAACACTTAAAATAGAGTCTACAACAAAGTATGTGCTCAATTAAATGTCAGTCATAATGATTTTTACCCACTTGATGGTTGCTCCATTAAAACTCATATAACAAGGGTTTTCAACCTTGATTCTATTGATCAGATAATTCTTGGTTGTGGGGACTGCCCTGTGCATTATAGGGTGTTTAAAGTCATCACTGGCTTCTATCCACTAGATACCAGCAGAGCTCCTTCTTTCAAACTTGTGACAATTTCAAAATACTTCCAAATGTCGCCAAATGTCTTCTGGAAAGCCAAATCTTGACTGACTGAGAGGCATAGGAGTAGAGAATACAGTGTCCCTTCCTCTATTCCCCCAAATAAGGCAATGGAACCTTTAGAAACATTTTCTTCAAGAGTTTGTTGACCCTGGCTTTCAAAGTCATGCAGCCACTGGTGCTATGTTCAACCCAGTGGAATATGCATAGTCTCACTTGGCATGAGAAGAAAAGAAGATGAATCAGAATAGGAATCTGACTTTGCATGCCAGGAAGGGACACTTGAAACGTCACTGGAAATTTAACTGAGTTGTTACCTGTACCTTTAGAAAGGAGACATCGGAAATAGCACTCCTTGAAGTGGAAGGAAACATGTCCCTGGACTTCAGAGCATGGTTTTGAAATGTTAGAAAAAGGCATTTGGAATGAGTATTTGATATTTGAGGGCAAAACTCAATGTCTAGGCAAAAGGTGACTTCCAAGTCCACTAACATTTTCTAAAACCCAGCCCTCAAAATAACTCAGTCAGAATCATAACACACCAATAGAAAATCTAAGAATAGAAACCAGCATTTCTTCCTTCCTCCCTATCCCCTCTGTTTTCACCAATACACAGTCACAGGCAGTTGCTGATTGAAGCAAAAGGGAACTGACAGGCAGTACTTGTCTGAATGTTTAAAAATGTGCGAACCTAAGTGAAGGAAAGACAGCGAAATTGGTGTTTGGGTCATGCTTTAGAAATGAAATCCTTTCCTGTGTCCCTTGCTCCAAATCAAAATGGAAACTATTTCCTTTGCTTTAAGTGGAAAAAACTGTAAAATTCAATGATTCTTCTTTCCTAATACACCTCATCAGAGCTACCGATTTCTTCCAAGAAGATGAGGAAGGAAAACATGTATCAGATGCATTTAGCAAGCCAGATGTGCTCTTTCTCTTCACACTCAAATTGCTCTGAGCCTTTCACATAGTTAAGTATGGATCCTAGGGCCTTGGAGCAGGATCACAGTAAGTGACAAGAACATTCACTAATTCTAGTGCCTTAGTGGGAAGAGATTAGGGTTAATTTCCAGTTTAACCCAATTTCAGAAAATAGCTTGGACAAAAAAATAAAATTCTTTTTGAAGGTTTCTTTTATCAAAAAGGATATTGTCAGAGATCGAATAAAAAGGCTGAGGTGGTAAGGGAGAGATCTGTGTGTAATTTCAATTCAGCAGATTTTGGTGGTGTATCAGCATTATTCCTCATTAGCTATGTGATCTGGGACAAGTTACTGAGTCAGTGGCAAATCTTCAAATTTCTGTATAGCAGATCCTTCAAGGTGGTGTTCTGGTTGGGACTTATCTGGAAAATGCTCACCAGCAAGCACACAGTTTTTCCCAGGCTTGTGGTGAATTGGTGGTAGATAAATGAAAATGAGTGGATAGGCTAAAGCCCAAACTGGCATTTTTCGCATTGCCATTGCTCTTACCTTCTCTTTCCCTTAGTTCCCTCATTCATAAAATGAGAATTCATTCCCTCATTCGACAAATATTTATGAAGCACTACTAGGCTCAGACACTCTTCTTAGTGCTGGGGATTAAGCAATGAGCAAACAGCAGCTGCTGGGCCTACCTCACAGGGCTTCTGTGGGGTTGAAATGAGACAGTCGGTGTCAAATCACCTTGGCAACCAGAAAGGTCTAGGCAAATTTAAGGTTTAAAGATATTCAACTGTCTCCTCTCTCTAGTAATGACAAACCTAAGGCCTTTCTGAATAAGGAATACCTAAAAGGTTGTACCTAAAACGCCACAAAAGAAATCTCCTCTTTCTGGATCTAAACCAAATATTTGAAATTTCCATTGTCAGAGTCAAAAGGAAGAGTTTCTATAGAGGTGAGACTTATGACTGTATTTACAAACTTGAGAACCCATCTATGCCTTTCTCCTCTCTCCATCCTTCTACTCTGCCCACCCACTAGGACACTCAAGCATATTGTCCTCCTCCAATCCCATCAAACATTTAAAAAGGCAAAAAAGTGGTGTGGAAATGGGGAGGGTAGGAGCTCCCCAGAACAGTTTCATCATCAGCTGCCTTTCCTTGTAGGGCCTTGCGTCGTGAGGGTCACCAGTCATTATCCTAATATTTGATAAACTCTGTTAGGCTACATTTTGCTCCTAAATGTTAGGGAGGATACATGACACGTGCAGGGGTTCTGTAAGTGCTCTGCTCAGGCAGACTGAACCCCAAAGCCACTCTTTTGAATTTATAGCATTTACCACTGCTACCCGAACCTTTATTTTTAAAATTTCAGAAAAAGCTAAAAGACTTAGAAAAAAAGTGTATTATAGCTTAGAATTATATTCTCTTAAAGGTACAGTCTAGAGAAGAAATTGACCAAATTGGTCAAGCAATAAACAGCCCGTAACAAACAGCAAATGCAGAATGAGTGAGGGGACATGATTTTTGTTTGGAATTCTTGCCATGTTTTCCTTTCTTAGTGTCACATACACAGGGATGGCCTTCTCCAGCCACTAAAAGGCACTTTTCACAAAACCAATAAGCCCACTCTTTTTCCAGGAACATGAATCCCCTATTCAAATAAAAAGCCATTTTTTGTGACTTTATAGTATCAGTGAAAACCTCCATGAGAAACAAGTCTGCTGCTGCCAGAAAATGAGTACAGGATGAATGACTGATGGAGGCAGGGGAGACAGATGGAGGCTGAGCACCCTGAAGTCAAAAGTAGCCTCTCTTTGGCATATTTGAATAAGGCTAGTCCTATACATTCAGCGATGGAAATGGAAATGCAGGCAGGTTGGCAACAGTGGCCAAATAAATAAAGTTCATTCATTCCCCTTTGAGGAACAATGGGGTACAAAGTGCGTAGAATCATCTTCCCCTGACCTTTCCTTCACACCATCCTCTCAAACTATACATTCAGAATACATTGTACATGTTTGGGACAAACAACAATGTTACTTTCTTTGCAAATAATGTCAATGCTATATACTCTGACAGTAAATTAATACCATAAAATGAACCTGCATACCATGCTTCTGTTCACAATTATGTTTCCAGTTTATTGGTCTTTTTTATTAATTCTGGACTATCAACATGGAAAAGTGTCTGTTGAAGGGAAATTTTGTACTCATGTCTAGATGGTGAGACTAAATGGTTCCATGGCCTTTTGTGTTAGTGCCACTGTATCAAGCATGTTTGTGGTCAATTGTGGGGGCATATTTTAGGAGGGATTTGAAAAATTAAAAAATATCCAGAAGATTGTGACAAGAAAAGGAGAATTGGAATTCATGTCATGCAAGAAACAAATGAAGACCTTTACAATGTTTAGCCTGCCAAAGAGACAATTAACAGGCGACATTGTGATGGCAGACTTCAGGATGTACATTGTGTGAGAAAGAGAGCATATTTACTCTGAGTGACTAAAGAGAGAAGAATTAGATCCAATGAATGGCACTACAGTTATAATATTCATTCATCCCTCAGACGCATACTGAGAATTTACCACATGCCAGGCATTATGGTAGACACCGGAAATGCAGAGACAAAGAAGACATGATCCCTACTCTCCAGAAGGTCAGATTTGGCTAGGGATCACCATTATTAAGCAATATAATTAGTGCTGTCTACAATGGAAAGATGGAAGCAGAGGAAGGACTGCCCAATTCAAGCAGAAGGCAAAAATACAATTGGATAGGAGAGGCTTTCATTAAAGATGTCAGCCTGACAAAAAAGAACTTTCTATCGACTTCAATTACCCCACCACGGAATAAGCTACCTGCTAAATTCCTGTGAGCTAGGAAGTTCCTCACCACTGGAGCCATTTGAACAAAGACACTACTGCTGCATTGGGTAGAAGGCTGAAAACGATGTTTTTGAAGGTGCCTTCTAGCTCTAATATTATATTCTACTGATTCCAACAGGATGTTCTGTTGACCAAGAGGATATTCTATTTTAACTCAAGGAAAGCAGAAATTTTCACTGTCCAGGTCTCCCCAGTAGCAGTGCCCTGGGTAATGAAGATTTTAATGTGTAAGCCTCAAATAAACCACGAAACATAAATGTAAAAGGAAAATTTGCCACACTATACATTTTTCCCCCACCAACGAAATTCTAAAATTACAAAGTCAAATGGTAATGATTTTTGTTAATGGCAGACCATGGGTATTCCCCAGGGATTTGTCTGGAGACACAGATATGCCAATGATACTTAAGCATACGATAGCTCTCAAAAAATGAAGTTGCAATTTTGTAAATATGAGACCAAAATAATTGATAGTGCTATTTAAATAAATTCTGCCACTAAAACAAATTATGCTTTATTTACTATAAAAATACATAATGTTCTTCAACACTTCCTGTGTTCCAGGCACTGTTATAAGAATGTATTAACCCATTTAATTTCTCCCAACAAAGCTTTGAAGTAGACTTTTTAAATTATTTTATTTTATTTTTATTACTACATATTTGCATTACATAATGTTTACAATCCTTGTGTGGAGTTGGCACATGCACATAACACATCTTAATTCCTTTATTCATCCCCTTCCTCTCCTCTCTTCCCCCCCATCTCTTGATCCCCTTCCCATTTGAGAATGATCTCTCTACTTCCTGTCATCTATCTTTTATTCCACTCTTTGTTTATAATTTGGATTTCTTTATATAAGAGAAGCCATGCAATATTTAGGTTTGTGTGTCTGACTTATTATTTTAAAAATCATCCCAATTTACAAACGAGGAAACTGAGACACATGGAGGCTAGACAATGTATGCACCTAACATGGGATTCAAATACAAGCACTCTGACTCTACACATTTAACCACAGCACTGCACAGTTACCTTGTACTTACCTGGGTCTACAGAAAAAGACTTTTATCACTAAAGAGCCACTGCATGCATAATCACTTAAAGTGACCAACACCACTGCAAAGAGATACAAGGTCCAAGTGGTGGCCTGAGTGACTGCTTCCATGCACTCGACTTGGCAAGGCCCAAGATTCAAATATTCACCACCATAAAAATGTTTCTATCTTAGAAATTCATGATTTTTTTTTTACTACAAATACTTTGAATCTGTGACTTTTGAATCCATTAATGCTAGAGCTCTACCTTACCTGCTCTTTTGGGTTGATCTGTTCCACCTCCATTCATGTATTTCTCCTTTGGGTTTCATTTGCTAATTATCTACCAGTGTATGAGAATTTTTCATGGTCTCTCTGCATAACTATTGGTTTCTTCCTTCTTTGGTATAAAGTGGTGCTCTGTGGCATGAAAGAAACAAATCATCACAGGTTGGAGAAAAAAATGAATTTGTTATTATATATCCAGCCCATAATTTTTTAAACTTCTCCCAGATGATCGAGCTGAGATTTAATCCCTTTTATTGCCTTTGGCGTTTCAGGCAAAATAAGACAGACTGAAAAAAGAGAAAATTCTAGTGACCTTTTTCTTCTTTGTGGTCTGAATTTTATACTGTCACTTAAATACTAGTTAGGAAGATAAATGTTTCAGCTTAAATTTTCTCACTTATGAGCCATTTACTTTTCCCCCTTCTAACCTCCTTCAGAATCCATCATCAACTAGAGTGCAATCATTTCTGCCACTAACTAGCTCGTCATTTACTGTATTCATTAATGCCTGCTGCTTGTACACCACATACCTTTAAAGTGCCCACTTCAAGCACTGCCATTTATTCTCCTAGAAATGCATCATTATCTAAAGGAATAAACCTTTTAACCTGTATCAGCAATCAAAAAGCTTGAATAAATGATGAAGTAAATGAGTCAAAATTACAGTACACATGGATCAGAATTCATGGACCCCCTTAGCCCTTAGCTTAAGAATTTATCTTTGGAAGCAATGGCCTGTTTGTAAATTGTGTAAGAGACAAATTGGTCAGAAAATTCCTTCTCCCCACCCCACCTTGTACTCAGGTCTGATGGGGCTAAGATAAAGAATACAAAATGCCTGTTTATAAGTACACATGCAAAAAACATACCTACTATAGTGCTTTCCATAATACTGAAAATATAGATCTAATCTGAGTCCTTCAAAAGGTGATTGAGTAAATAAACAATAATGCATTCATGGGTTAAATTGCTATACACACCAATTATGAAGAAGATATGTTTATTCTGGTTAAAGTATGAAGCCATGCAAGGGAATAATAAAGACCAAATTAGAATTGTGGTTACTTTTGGTGAGTAGGAAGAGCTATGCAACTAGGGAGGAACAGATAGGCAGAATTCAACTGGCTTCATAAAGTTCAACTTATTAAGCTTTCTGGCAAATACATAGGTATCCTTACATTATTTTTAAATCTTTCTGTGTATCTGAATTATTTACTTTTTCTCAATTATTTGGCCAACTTGCTAGGAAATTCCTATTGAAATATAATAAAGTCACTGACAGTGTATTTCATTATAATGCTTAGAAATTATTTTATGTGTCCGAGGAGAATGATCTGAGCATAAATGTCTATAGGAGAGATCTCAATGCTAAAGTACATTCATATTTTGGATTATTAAAAGGGAAGTTACTTTTTTTAGCATCAAAGGCAGGCTAAGTAGCATTTTAAAAGAGAAGTGAAAAATATGTATCCTGGTTGGTTTAGCTGGAGACTTAACCTAATGATTGTCAAGAAAAATTCAGCTCTAGGATTCTACAGTGCTATAAAGCTAGTGCTAATGACCATTTTTACCCAAGCTTTGGTTTCCCCCGATCAGGCCTAATCTATGATTATTAAGCAAACATACCACTAGTAGCTACTGTGTATCAGGGATTGTGCTGGCTATCAAAATCAATACATTATACATTATGGACTTTGTCCTCAAGAAATGTTCGGCTACCTTTGGGAAGACCAAAATGTAGCCTATGACCCACCATAATGCAATAGAGTAAGCTCTATAGCAAAGATTATTAGCAAAGTCCTCTGGGAGGACAACTAAGGCAGCACTTCTGTGGGAGCAGGAGAGACTTAAGAAAGAGAGTCACAGAAGAAGTGAAATTTGCTCCGATCTTATAGGATAAATAAAGTAACTCAGGCAGAAGCAAAAGTATAACTGAAGGCATAAGAAATGAAATAATATGGTTTACTTTTAGTGACTAGTGAGTAGTCCAAGGGAACTGGGTCATAAAAGAGTGTAGCCAAGATCATAAACACTCTTGATTATCATACATAAGAGTTTGCATTTTGTCCTGCAGGAATTACAGAATTATCAGAGGATTTGAAAGGAAGTAGTATAATCAGGTCTGCATTTTGGAAGGATTGCTGAATGATAAATCAAAAAGAAATTAAGCAAGGAGACCAGTCAGGAGGCAATAGAGTCCAGACAAAAACTCAGTAGAGTTTGACTGAGGGAGGGCAATGGTAGTGAGAATGGAAAGATGAAAGGTGAAATTCTACATGTATTTCTGTATTACAGTAAATAGAATAATGAGGCACCAAAAGAAGAGTAATACTAAACCTTCCAACTTGGCTGGTCAGTGGTTTACCGGCAGCATATAGGAGAGCCACACTTTATAAGAAGATAATAAGTTTGGTTTAAATGTGTTTAATTTGAAAATATCTATAGATACATCCGTTGGAAATGTCCATCAGCAAGGCTCGTTTGTTGTTTCCCAAAGTGTATCTTGAATCCAATCTCTTCTCTCTGTTTCCATTGCTCCCACCCTAGCCCAAGCCACAATCATCTGTCCCCCATTAGAACAGCCTCCAAACGAATCTTCTTGCTTCCACTCTGGCCCACTTTACAGTCTATGCTCCATACAGCAGTCAGCATAATTTTTTAAAATCAGAGATCAGATCTTACCACACTCTTCAAAATCTTTCAGTAGTTTCTTATGTTCTGTAGACCCACATTTTACCATCACCTACAGGGCCTTACGGATCTGGTCTCTAAATTGTCTTTCTAAGCTTATTTCTTGTCCCTCTCCCTTTTGTTCATTCAGCGTCAGCCGTACTGGTTTCTTTTTGCTGTACTTGGTGCAAAAATGCATATTCCCCTCTCAGTGAACAGCTTCAGTGACTTAGTGAGGGCCTCAGTGAATGGTTGATTGCCACAAACACAATACTTAATTTCCATGGTGATAGCTCTGGAAGTTCCAGCCCCCTGGAATAATTTGGACAGACCCAAGAAGACCTCAAGAATGAAGCAATGCAGCAAGTCCAGAGAGGAACAACTACATAATTAATCAAACAAGCTTGGGTGGGTACCAGGAAATATCATACAAGGACACTTAAAATCATAGTATGTGATTGTGATTTTCACCATTCCATCTCACCTGTAGTCAAATGTCATCTTAGAATTTTTCTCCAGAGTTTTAATTGTTAGGACCTAGCTCCTAACTCAACTGGAAGTTCTGGGGCCATTGTAACTATTCTTCCTTTATATTCTCCAGAATGACTAGCACAAAACAAGGGACACAGAAAGCATTTAGTACATGCTCTAAGGACCATGTGAACTGAGATGAAATATAATGAGATCAAATTCAAGAAGGTAAAGATAAGGAAGACTTGGCTTTGTAGAAATAGCAAAAAGCTTTGGTCCAGCCTCAACCTGTGTTGAAAACAGGACTATCACAAGGAGTGATGAAAATATGTGGTGAATGTTTAAATTTTAAAAAATATTATTACAGTAAAAAACATATTGCCACTAATATCCTTCAAAACACTCCCCCTTTTTTTGAAAACACTGCATCATTTTTGCCACTTTCAAGCAGTTCCAGAAGTCCTCACAAAGTTCTGGAAGTCCTCTTTTGTGAGTGTCTTTACAAATCGTGGTTAAAAATACAGTGAGTACTGCTGTCAAATGCCACCCAACAGAAAGGCAGGCTCATAAAAGCATTACAGTGTATCCTTATCCACATTATTCACCAGATTTGGCACCATACCATTTCTCGATCTTCCCCAAAGTCAAAATGACCATCAAAAATAAACACTTTGAATCAATTTGGGGTGTTGAGGCTGCTACAACAATGCAACTAAAGACACTCAGGAAATAGGACTCCCAGAACTGCTTCAGAAAGTGGCAAGAATGATAATATAAGTGTGTTCAAAATGAGGAAGAGTATTTTGCAGAGGGCTAATGGCAATGTGTCTTTTACCTTAATAAATTTTAATTTAAATATTCACTAGTTTTCAATCACATTTCGTATAGTCTTTACACTTCCACTAGAGTGCTTTATCTATGTCAGATGCTCAGTAAATATTTGTTGAAAGGATGGATAAATGACTAAATACATTAAGGAAAAAGCAGGCAACACTGATAGAAAGTAATGCTCCAATAACAGGCAGTTTTACTTTGTCTCTGTTGTGGTCATATATCTGGGAGTGCCATGTTATTTTTAGACATTTCAATTTAAGAGAGACATCACAAATTAGAATGAGTCTATGAAGAAAAGATTAAAGTTGTGAGAATTCTAGAAAAATTATCAATCAGTGGAGTTTCACATAATGAAAAGATGAAGAGGGGACATAATAAAAGCCTTGCAATGTTTGAAGGATCACTATACAGAAGAATCTGCAGAATTTCTTTGTATAACTCTAGCATATAGTGCTAAAGGATGGGAGTTATGGACAAGAATCAGGTCAGAATAAGGAAACACTTTATTATAATAATTTATGTACTATGCTGGAAGGGCTGACTAAAATGATTGTACATTCTTTTTTGTTGTTGTTATTTTTTGTTGGGGGGTTGGGGTTGTTTGTTTTGAGACAAGTTCTCACTATGTAGTGCAGGCTGGCCTTGAACTTGCTTATGTAGCCCAAGCTGGCCTCGAACTCACAGCCATCCTCCTGCCTCAGCCTCCCGAGTGCCAGAATAACAAATGTGTGCCACCATGCCCAGCTTGATTGTACATTTTCATAATGATTTTTTTTCAGGCAAGTACAGGAAAAACACATAGCAGGATATTGTGTGGAGATATTTCTTCATTGAAAGGAAGATTAAAATAAGAAAGTGTTTTTCATACCAGATTTTAACCAATTAGTGAGTCCATAAAATAAATTCAGTGGGTCATAATCAGCTTTCTTTTTGTAGTACAGGAGATTGAGCCCAAGGTTTTGTCACTAAGCTACATCCCCAGCCCTTTTTTATTTTTTATTTTGAGAAAGGGTTTCACTAAGTTGTTAAATTCCCTGGGCAGGATTCCAACTTGTAATCCTCCTGCCTCAGCCTCCCAGAATGCTGGGATTACAGTAGTGTGCCACCATGCCCGACTATGAGTAGCATTGTTTAAAGTGAATTAGAATAGAAAATATCCAAGAACATCGCACGGCAAGAACGCATGTGGTTTTAAGAAACCTGCTTTAGAAACATGTTGACACATGTCTGAATGTGTCTCCTCAGTTGCAGTGTAACATGTTTTTCTTTCCACAGCTTGCAATCAAAAATGTTTGAAAACTACCGCACTAGGTCCTCTTTCAGTTTTCAATTTTGGCAGTTCAAAGAACTCTTATCTCTTTGTTGCAGAGATCCAAAATTGCTGTGTACGAGAAAATGTGGTCTTACATGAAATCGGCAGAGCCATCTGTGTTTACCAAAACAACAGCAGATGGGGTGGCCCGAGTGCGGAAGTCCAAGGGAAAGTTTGCCTTCCTGCTGGAGTCGACCATGAATGAGTACATTGAGCAGAGAAAACCATGTGATACGATGAAAGTTGGTGGAAATCTGGATTCCAAAGGCTATGGTGTGGCAACCCCTAAAGGCTCAGCATTAAGGTGGGTGGAATAATATAACAATATCCGTGTTGTTATAGTATTCCACCTACCCTGATGCATTTTGTTGTCATTTTCTTTCTTGTGGATTTTGAGGTAACTTTTAAAAGTTTAAAATCTACAATATTCCATGGAGTTAAATAAGACGGTAAATTATGGTCTCATCTATTTAATGCATCCATTTTTTTAATGTTCTCTTTCTGTGTTGTCCTCTCTGACTGTTTGTTGCTGTTTTAATTTTACAGTTCAACGGCTTTTTCAATTTAAATGGTAAAAGCCAAGTTATGGTGCCATATGTGACGAATGTTAATTGCATGGATGTGGTGTTCTTGTTACTTTTTTTCTCAAAGACAATTTCCCCATCCCGCACACTTCAGTTTTGAGCAAATGTTATCCTCCATGCCACCTTCCAATATTTAACCCTGTATTTGCTGTACAGACATTTTTATAGCTCCACGTTCTGTGAAATTTAGCCAATTTGTCCTCTTGTGCTCCTTTTTATACGTTAACGATTTCCTAAGCATTTGTGCATTTTCTTACAAGTTATGTTTTATCGTTTCAAGAAATGCTGTTAACCTGGCAGTATTAAAACTGAATGAGCAAGGCCTCTTGGACAAATTGAAAAACAAATGGTGGTACGACAAAGGAGAGTGCGGCAGCGGGGGCGGTGACTCCAAGGTCAGCCTCAATGTCACCACAACCGGGTACCCTTAGTGACGAGTAATCGGCAAGACTGTTATCTTATTATTGAGGAGAGAGCACAAGACTCACACATGAAGTGGGATGACCAGGTTATTCCCCTGCTTGGCAGCTTTGGGAACCAGGAAGACTTTAGGGCACCGCCCACATCTTTGATCTAACTTGGGTCCCTTCTTGAACTCCCAGACAGAGGCTCCCCATTGACACCTCTCCCCTTCCCTGGCACACCAGACTGGTTACCTTACAAAGGCCATGTTATGGGTTTCAATGCTCTAGGCTTTCAAGAGCCCAAGCCTTTACTGTGAGACTGTCCCCTCTTGCCTCAGTCGAGTGATGTGTGAAATTAGATTCATCTAGTGAAAAGTCAGGTTATAGTTTCTTTTTTCTAGGATGTGATGGTTGTTCATAGAAGTTGGTTGATTGAGTAGGGGTGACTTCTTCAATTATGTGTATGAATGTTGAGATGTTGTTCTCTATATGTGATGGCCCATTTAAGCTGGCCCCACTTAACTTGAAAACCAAAGAACAAAATTGGTTTTCAAGTTAAATGGGGTCTTTCTTCGATAGGTCATCACATATAGAGAATTTTCAATGATATTTTGTGTATTTAAACAAGTGCGCTGCCTAACTGTTGATATTATGTGTGTGAATGCTTGATTTGGCTTCTTAGCCATGTTCTTGGTTCAGGTAGGTCTAAGTGTAATCCAGGCTGCCATCGTGAGAAAACTCATCTTACTTGGCATTCCTTTGGTTCTTAATACTCTTTGGGTCTAGAATGAATGAGTAGCCATCATCCAAGCAACAAGAAATAAGGGGTCACTCAGAAGCCAAGACACCAAGTCATGGAAAGACACATTGGGTAAGTACAGGAGAGGACCTGAAAACAGAATTCTCCGTGGCCCGAAGGGTATGAGAATGTATTGAAGCATGTGAGATCAGCTCTCATACGATCAAGATATAATGGGCATCTTAAGGTGAACAACAGTGTTTCCCAACCACAGAGCAACAGACAGGCAAGCCAAAACTTTTCTCCTTCGGATACAATGGTTGTACCTCCACTCTTCTCTTTTCCTCTCCATCCCTCAGGATCCTGATGCAAAAGTTATTTTGCCAGTCTGCAGTTAAATATGGATTTGGAAACACTAATTCAGAGCAATTTCAAATAAATAAATTTAAAAACAACTGACTTCAGCATATGATCTTACCAGTTATTAGCAAGGCCTTTTATTGTAAAACCTTGGTTAACAAGAACTCACATAACCAGTACCCCACCTAACTGAATTGTCCCCCTCAGAACTTCACACTGATGAGAAAGCATCAATAGTACCCAAGAAAAGAAGATCTCAAGGAAACGATGTTTTTAATCACTTGCCCACAGATAACCTGTGGTTAGACCACATTCAGCTCTTTCTCCTATAACCTCTTTCCATCTGGATTGAGCCACAAACATTAGAGGCTGCTTCCCTGAGGCAAGAAAGTGGATACGAATATTTTAAGAAAACATGTCATTAGCCAAGAATGAATCAAAATGTGTATTCTTACTGAAAATTCCATCATTCCTTATGGATTCCAATTAATCAAGATTTTTCTATGTGTCAAAAAGCAGTAACTTCCTTTCCCACCAATGTGAACTGATGACATTGATAATTTATCCAAGTTTTTGGTTCATTTGATTTTTACAATGGCTAACGTGATACTCAAAGTACTTAGCACTTTCTTTCTGGTCTTTTTCTCGTGTTATTAGCAGGCCACCAAGAAGCTAATTATATCATTGAAGTGAGTTGCAGAATGAAAATAAAGCTGGATTGGATACACTGCTCTCATGAACTCATCATTCATACTCAGCATAGTAAAAAGAAGCCATGGACTATATCAAGATGACTCGAAATAATCCACATGATGTGAAGTGCCCAAAAGTTTTCAAATAACCAGATGTTTGATTTTATATAAACAAAAATACTGCAAATACTTGGTTTAAATTTTACTTTTTACCCATATATTTTGGTATCATGAAGACCCTAAAACTTTAGGCCACCTATTTGCTAATTACAACCAGCAATGGAGCTTTTTTCCTCAGCTAGCACTGCTGCAAAATGTTTTATCAAGTAACTTTATTTCCAGCTCGCAATTTCCAGATTATCTGAATTTTGATATGAAAATAGAGGATATTTCAGTAGATCCTAATTATTTGCCACTTTTTTGACCATATCGCTACCTGCCAGACATTTTTCATATTACTTTTCTTGGTCATTTCTACAGTCAACCTTTGAAATGTGAACCCTTTTCTCAAATATGGATGATAGCATGATCAGTGATGCACACCCAACAATTGCTAATTCCTTTTCTGGATTACCAAGGAGCTTGCCTTTGTCTTCTTCCTTCTCGCTACCTGCTGTTTTCTGCAAGTGAGCAAGAAAATGGGGCAAGAGAGGAACTTGACTCTGTTCTACCGCTACTTAGTGGTGATGCTAAAACAAATTAATGGAGAAGGAGGTAGAAATGACAGTGAAACCTTGTGGATTTGGAGCTCTCTAAATAATTATTTGTGATAAGCTAAACAGGGACCAGTCTATAAGCTGACTTTGTATTATTAGAGATGGAGACAAGAGAGGTTTGTTAAGCAAATGAAGAGTCTAGACTAGACTGTCAATGGGATTTTCCCTTAAGAGAACAAACCCTGATCAAATATTAGAAACACTTTATTAGATATAATCATATTCATTACAAATTTATCTGCTAAAATAGCTCTCACAAGGACCTCCACTAAGGCAATGTTTTATAGTCAGTTTGAATTATAAAATAGACTTAATAAGACTGTCATTCTTCAGACCCATTTTGTAATTCAGGACTTGCTTTACTCATTCAGACAATCCTTCCCCTCAGTCCGAATCAGTGAAGTTTTACTGTATCAGCAAAATGGCTTGAGAATTAAACTTCTGTATTGTATCCAGTCCCCAGTTAATATGACAGCTGACTGTTGAATATACCGTCATTTTACGGAGAAAGTGAGACTCAGAGATATTGGTGACTCTGAGATCACACAGCTAATGCTGTCACAAATCTCTGCTGACTTTCAGGGTCACCTTTTGTGATAATAATGCAGACAGCAATTTATTGCATCTACCCACCCAATGAATAATGTGAATCTGGTTGTATGTGATATGTTTCCATAAGAATCAGGTTTATTTTCAACTACCTTGGTAACTAGGCAAATGGCATATTTAAGCCATTCCAGCCCTCAGTCCCAACTACTAAAAATGACAATAATCACAAAGTCTGACATGTATAAGTGCTTTTACTTTTTCAAAAACACTTCTGCACCTATTATCTCTGAAACCAGAAGAGGAAGAAATACTTGTATTACTTATCTCTGTCTCACTCCTACAACTTTTAAATAATGAAAAATGGACAATTAGGTTAAATTGTTGACTTTTTCCTCTATGGCATGAGCAATTATACTTTCTAAGCCTATTCTAGAAAAATCGCTATATCATGGAAAGTACCAGCAATTTTTCAGGCTGTTGTAAATGTATACATGCTTAATGTAATGTAACAGATATCTTATTAATTTTATTTTCTAAATACAAGAAAGTTAGAACAAAATCAGTAACTGAGGCAGCCCCTGAATTGGATCTACAAGCCAGAGCCAAAAGACTGCTTGGCTTTAACAGTTTCCCAACCTGGACTAATAAGGGCTAAGCAAAGTACACTTGGTCCTTCCTTGATGGACTATAAATGCAGAGGCAAAGAACACAGAAATTAGAACTATAGTTTGGAAAATTTTAACCTGAAAATCACCCTTTTATGTTAGTGCTTTATAACAATATGTGTGCAAATGCAATAATTAAGAGCCAGTAGGTTGTTTCAGGGATTTGTTTCAGGGATAAACCCAGATCACCAGGGGTTTGTGACACAGCCAGTGAAAGTCTGCCACTGTGAATCGTAGCAGAATGGAGATTTAGCTGCTGAATTACCATATAGGCATATCAGCCGCCTTCTACAGCTGCCTGTTGCTTCAAACTTTTACATTCTTCTGGTCCCTCCACCCACCCAGTTTCATTTCCTTACTCTTGGGTTTACCTTGCTGGTGGGAGTGGGTTCAGTGACACAAGCTATTTGATGAGGATGAGAAGTTACTATAAACCATACCTTACCTCATCCAAGATTTGTACCTGGTTTTAGTTCTATCCAGGTATTTAAGTAGAGTTCATTATCCATATCTTCTAAGGTGAAAAACAGCACATATTGTGTGCTTTGGGAAACAATGGAACAGAATTTTAAATGGAACCATTCTGACCCCCCCTTGACTTCAATGAAAACTGAACAATAGGTGGTTCTTTTATTTGTAAGGCATGTAAGGAGAAAAGAGAAGCAAAGGAGGATTATGCAGTTAAATCTCCATTATTTAAATAAATGGTAAGATCATTGTTATGACTTAGTATTGATATAGAAGCGCAGTTCAGATATGGAAAAAGTAGAAGAAACTGACTGATGTGCATCACACATATTGGGGAAAAAACAGGAAATTTATTTTGATAGATTCAAAAATTGCATGTAATTAAAATTGTGTTTACTTTCATGTGGATGCTTTTATGGTATCTAAAAAAGTTTGTTCTCTTAAGAAATTCAAACAGGTTCCTCCTCTCTCTTCCTGGCAACCTTTTTTTTTTTTTTTTAATCCCATGCATTTGCTTAGCAGGTCTCTCTTCTATTCAAAGATAACAAAAAGTGACACTTTGAGACAGCCTATTTCCAAATTCCCTCAGCTCCATAGTTGGTGGAGCTTAGACAAATGGCACTGTAACTGTATTTCCCATATGTATAAATGAGATCTTCAGTTTGTGTGTATTTCTTCTTCTGTGTATGTCTAAAATTCTCCTCTCCTATGCCACCATCTCTTAATCACTTCTCTTCCACACTCAGAATTCTTTGACATTCTTGGGACTTGGGTAATGGATATGAATCTGCATCTGCTTTTACCTGCAACAAACTGGACCTTTTACTGGCAGGAGCCATCTCTAAAGGTAGAAATTTTGGATACCCAGGGTTAAGATGGATCCCAATGACTCTTTATTGACACTGTTATGTGTGTAGGCAAGAATCATTACAGATCGATGGCTCTTCCTGGGTCTTAGCAGAAGCTCCTGTGAATCCCCAAGACTGGTTTGAGATCAAGGAGTAGGGTGAGTATGTTATGATCTTCGTTGGTTTGCATGTTTCTGTGCTGGTACTACCTCCTGGAAATATGAAGAACCTGACAGTTTTCTTTCCTGGTAGTGACTAAATTTGCTCATTGAACTTATTCAGGTCTTCTTCCCAAGAGCAAATCCTCACTTTTTCTCAAATGGCTGCTTCAAGCAAGGGACCTATTGCCTTAAGAACTGTGGCTGCCAAACCACTGATTTTTCCAAATCGTGTTAAAGAATAAATTCTACTACCGGAAAACAATGTAAAATCCAGAAAGAAAATCTTTTTAAATTTTTCCATTCTGTGACTTTTAAAAATTGACTGTGTGGCCTTAACATGAATTCTATGATTAGGGCATGACTGTTTGCCTTTGTTGTTATCCTGATAACATGAATGTGTTTCTTATTGACAAATAACGACCAAATATCCAACATCAGAGCTACAGAAAGAGCAGCAGGAGCGAAAAGCCTGAAGGTAAGAATGATATTATCCACTTGCCAAGAGGAAAGACACCGTTGCAGTGGCAAAGATTGAAGTGGTGCATACCTGTGCCCTGTCCACCCCTTGAAGACCAAATCATTTGGTTGGCTTTTATTTTGAGAGGTTATAGAACTACACTGACTGAAAGGTAGGACAATCATGGAAAAGAAACATGAAGGATTTGATGCAACTGAAAAACATTTGTTTAGGGTGGGAGCTGGGGCTGGTGGAGCAGGGTGGGGGCAAATTTCTTTTATGGAGAACAACTGAAATTCTTTCTTTTGACTTCTAGAGAGCGGTATAGCATTTGGCCCTTGGCACATTAGGCTGCTACTCATTGGTCAGAGGTGGTAAAAACAGGATCCGAGTGCTGGATTCACCTTTTGGCTAAATTTCATCTGGCACTGATATGAATACATCTCAAAATATAGACCAAAGGCAATAGCATACTTTTAAATATATGTACACTATATATGTATATATATATATATATATATATATATATATATATACACATACATACATACACTATTACATATGTACATGCATTTATGTGTATTACATATATAGTAAGACCGCTAGTGTGTCCTGCCTAGCATCACTACTGCAAATGCAGATGAGATATGTGGATGCTAGAATGTGTGTAAGAGGAGGATGGTAGATATCCTTGGCGTGGCAACCAGTAGTCAACTTTCAGATCTGATATGTAGACACCATTTTTGGAATCTATATTTGGATATAAGCTAAGACTGATTATTTTTCAATGGCTATTAGAGAAAAAGAGGATGGTGGAACCCATAAAATTAAGTTCTCAATGCATATTTTGCTTAGAGTTGGGGGAATGCTCTAGATGTCTTCGGAAACACTTATCCTTTGTGTTTCTGGTAAACTCAGACGATGCATGCATATAACAGGAGTTGAAAGTTGTGACACAATGACCTAGATGTCTTCAGAAACACTCATAATTTGAGCTTCTGGCCTCTCTTGGTGCCATGAAAACGAACTAAAGAAAACACACATGCATAATAAAGCCTAACCAGATTTGATAGTTTGAGTTTTTAATGTGTGTTAATGTAGAATTTTCCAGTGATTCATATCAATCATGTACTTAGGAAAATATCTGTGACCACATTATAACTAAAATTGCCTTCTCCAGCTTACTATCTTCCCTGATCCCCTTCCCTTTATCAGGGATATATTGGGTGTGAAGTCTTCCTAGACACATTAGGCTGTGTGAAATAGTCCACAACCAATGATTTTGGATTCTGGTTCTAGAAGAGGAAGCTGGACAGAAGGCTAGATTAGCAGACATTCATCAGCGAAATTCACAGCTTGTGAAATCATAGAGTGTGTTGTTTTAAATACCACTGGCTTTAGCCACAGATCTTCAAGTTGCTTCTGGGTCTGCTGTGTTAGCACAGATGTTCCTCAATAGGTTTCAGTCACTAGCCCTGTTAGGGCCTTAGTAAAACGACTCCCAGATTTGAACTCCTTAATGTTATATGCATGCATTATTGAATTTGCTCTTTGCACTTATATTAAATTATGATTTCATTAACAAGGAGTGAAATAGGTTTGAGCTACATTTGTGAACTACATGATTATAAGTACACTCTCAGAGAGAGTTTCTAGCAGCTAAGTACTGCATAACTCTGCAAATCATTATATGTGCCCCTGAGGAATGAGGGTCACCTGGATAGTCTGAGTTCAGTAATGCCAGCAGTCATATGTGTACACGCTCCCAGGTTTTGGAGAAAGTTCAAGCTGAACAAAGGGTAGAAAGATTGAATGTGAAAAGAAGGGAATAATGATTTTTTTAAAGGGCTCCAGATATGAGTGTACTCTAGAGAATGCTTTGAACTGCTGTGGCCTCCAACCACTGTTATAAGGAGGGATAAATACATTCACTACACATATCCCGAGTTAGCCCACAGAAAAGAATATAAAGGACTACATAGCAAATCCTATTATTCAACAAAAGTTCTTCTCTTGCTTGATCATCAATTGGCTTCAACTAAATCAAGCTAGACCAACCTGGGCAGAGATGACTGTGCCTACCTATATATGCCTCTTATGTCCTGAGTAAAGCTAGGGCTTTAACAGACAAGGCTGGAGTGAGTGATTGACAAGTTTGGTTTGTCAGTGTGAAAACCTGAAGTATCTTCAGGGACAAAGACAGAAAAGCCTGGCAAAGTGGCATAAATTTGTAATCCCACCCAGCTACTCAAAAAGCTGAAGCAGAAGGATCACAGAGTCTAGCCTGGGCAACTTAATGAGACCTTGTCTCCAAAAGGAAAGTTTTTAAAATTTCTAAAAAAAAAAAAAAAAAAAAAAAACAAAAACAGCTTGGGACTGTAGCTCAGTGCTTGCTGGGTTCAATCCCTTTTACTGAATTTGTTCAAAAACCAGAAAAAGGAAAGATGACTGTTCTCCCTCCACTGGGCCAAAGATAATACTGAAGAGTTCAAAACATCACTAGATACCAAGAAATAAGTGTTAGTGGGCCGGTGAGATGGCTCAGCGGCTTAAGCGCCTGCCCGGCAAGCGCGAGGGCCCGAGTTCGACTCCCGGAACCCACATACGAAAAAGGGGCCGGTGATATCGCTCAGCGGCACGGGCGCCTCCTGGAGCGCAAGGTCCTGAGGTCGACCCCCCCGGTACCCACAAAAAAAAAAAAAAAAAAAAAAAAAAAAGAAATAAGTGTTAGTAACTTGGAGCAAGTGTCTGGATCAGGGATAGGGCAAAGGAAGGACTTCCAGCTCAGGTTGTGATCAGTTTTCATTTTCATCATCCAAATATTGTGTTGTCAGACCAGATTCTAATTAAGTAAGCAAATGTACTGTCCTTGCTCATCTATTTCTTTTACATGTCTTGTGATCTTGTCTTCCTCTGTAACCTACATAATTACACATATATCTATCCCTTCTAAAGTCTTCTGCAGGCATTATTTAAGCAGGCATTTGCTCTTTAGGTGTCCCTGCTAAGGAAGAAATGAAGCCATTTAGAGCAGAATATATCCCACAGTTTCTCGGGTGGATAAATCATACTATACCCTGGGTTCCTATATTTTTCAGGCCTAGAGCCATATCATAGTACAGAATCTTCTCCCAACCCTTCTAGGATCACCAGATTATTTGGAGGAATCAAATTGGTAATTAATTCGTGAGACTAGCCAATTTTTCTTACTTTCCCCTGTATTTCTGGGCTCATAGTAAGGAATCCAACATGGCTTCAAGCAACTTTATTTACTATTTTAGTATTTCTGGAAATAAACATTTTAAATTGGGCAGTTCTTTTTAAATATATCAAAAGTCTTATTTGTTTTGATTTTTTAGATAAGCAGTTTATACTTTTACAGAAATAAAAATACAACTGTATTCTTATGCTAATAATGTCTCCATAATGCAAGGTTTACCATCACTAAGAGAGCACTGATTCTCTGAAAGGCTGGTTGGTGTATCCCAGCAACTGCCCTAGAATCTACATACCCACCACCTGTGAGCACAGTGCTTTCTGAGTTTCTGCCAGTTGTGGGTGGAAGAGACAGAAATTTGTATCGTCCGATCTTTTCTTCAAAAATAGAACTCATTATCAAGGCACTATGAGTTATCCTATATAAAAAATAAACCTGTGTCCCTGCAAAATTATTTCCCACAAACAGGAATCAACATCCTGACACAGGTCAGTATTCCCTCCACGTACTTTTAAATGACTATCTAATTTGCATTTTCCCATGCTTTCTCCATCTGAACCATATACACTTTTATGACTTAGGTGTCATAAAATATTTTCTTTTTGGAGAAATTTACACTTTTACATACACCCAAACATTTTTTAAATATAACAGAATAAAGAGTTTTATTTGTAAATAGTTACCCTCTGCTTCATTTTCTATTTTTCAGGAAGACTTATGTTTCAACGAAGCATGTTTCTCAAACTTACAGATGTGAAAGTCTCATGGTAGAACTTCAGTTATCAATTAGGAAAACAATTTTGGAAAGTGGGACATTACCAGACCCCTTACAGTTAAATCACAAAGTCCTCCTGTTTTCTCCCTAAGCTTGCTGAACCATGGCTTTGTGGTAGGAGGGCTCTAATCAGCAAAAAATTCATTGCAAATCCTTCAAGGGGAGAATGCTTGACTAATTTCCACGATAGCCATCTGACCTACTTTGTTTAATTCTTTTTGTTCTCTGTTGAGGTGAACACAATAAATATTTCTGACTCATAATTCTCTCAGGTACCAGTTAAGGGCCTGTAGTAATTGCTTGAAACACTACCCTGAAAACATATTGCTGCAGCACAGTAAAAGGCCCCAGCTGCAAAGTACGCCCTTGCTAGGTTGATAGTTATTTGGGGAATCATGATCCCTAAAGAAAAAAAAATCATTGTGAACATCTAAGCCTGAAGAACAAAAATAATGGCAGCTGCTACCCTTATTTGTGTTCCACTGGAAAATGCACAGAGAGTGATGTATATTAATTTGCCTTCTGGCCTGCCCCATAATTTGCCGTAGTGGCTTGAGCAGATTGCTTAACCTATTTGTGCCTCAGTTTCTTTACTTATTAAGTGGAGGGAGACCATAACTTTACTTTCTTAGGTTGATCATTAAACTTGAACAATAATTATTAAAAGTAATAGGTTGAAAAATTAAAAAAAAAAACACTAAAAGACAGGTCAATTTATCAGATAGTTCTTGAGAAAAGTATAACTGTGAATATAGGTGCATAAGCCACGGTCCCTGCCCTTGAACAGCAGACAGTCTAGTGGGAGTCACAGACATTGATATAAATAATAAAACAAGATAGAGGGTGATGGCAGGGAGAGAAAATATAGGAAGAGCAAAAATGGTTTCATGGAGAAAGTGATATTTAAAATGACCAAATGCCCGCCTAATTTTCTTTTCTTCAAAGTACCAACGTATGTGTTTGTGTGTGCATGCATGGGTGTGTGTGTGTGTTGGTGGAGAATGTATCAAAACATTTGGTTGGTTTGGTTTGGGCTAGGCAATATGCCTAATAAACTGCAGTAAGAGAAAACATTGTGTAGATAAAAGCAGTTTTTCTCTGCCATCTTGGAAACTTAGTCTATACCACAGCAAGATGGAGTTCTAGGATCTTTAGCATTTAAAGTGTTTTATTTACTTGGCAGCTATCCTAACCTTGCTAAGTGGTATTATCTGTGATTTCTGATTACAGCTTTTATGTGCTCCTTGGCTGTGCTGCTACTTGAATTGTTTGTTTTCTTCCCTCATTTTTATTTAGAAGTTCCCGAATGCACATTGGTTCCCTGCCAGATTTCATAAGCCCTGTGATTTATTTTCCAATCAGAGACTAAATTTCTAGGAGTATGTCATTTGTCAGTTCTTTAATATCCTACAGTATCCCAGAGGAGATCTGGATGCTCTGAGGTCTGGTTTCTCAGTCTCAGTATTGGCATTTGGTGTCAGATATTTCTTTGTTGTGGAAGCTCTCCGGTACATTATAGGATGTGTAGCAGCATCCCTGGCCTCTACTCACTGGATGTCTATAGCATCCCCCCCAGTAATAATAACAAAAAATGACACCAAACACTGTCAAATGTGTCCTGGAGGGCAAAATGCCCCCGACTTGAGGACCATTGCTCTAAAATAACCTCCACTGTAACTGCAGAGGTCATGAGAGTGGAGAGCAGCTACCAGCCATTCTGTGAAAGCCACTGGATGGCAAAGCAGGGATGGGCCAGAAGTAAGATACCAAGTTGCTTACTGATGTACTAACCTTGGGTTTTGGCAAAAGTACATATGGTGGCAGCCCAGGATACGCCCCTATTACAGAAAGAGACTTCCCTCCTCCAAAACCAGTGTTTCTTAAACTTTCTGTCCCAGAACCTTTTTATACTCCTAAAAAAATTGAGAACCCCAAAGAGATTTTGTTTATGTGTTATAGCTATTAATATTTACTACATCAGAAAAGAAAACTGAAAAATTTTAAAGTACTCATTCATTCATCTAAAAGTAATATGTCCAATATGTTATGAATAATATGATATGAATAATATGAATAATATCCTTTATGGAAACAATTATAGTTTTCCAAAACAAAAGAAATATTGATAAGAGTGCTATTGGCCTGTATTTTTGCAAATGTCTTTAATATCTGGCTTAATATAAGAGAATGAGATTCTCATTTCTGTCTTCTCATTCAATCTGTTGTGATGTCACATGTCATGTAGTCTCCAGGAAATTTCACTATATATCATGAGGGAATGATAGGGAGAAAAGCAGGTAATGTCTTAATATGATTATTAAAAGTTGACTTCATAGACCCTCTGATGAAAGGGTTTCAAGTGTCCCCCAGGGGTTCCTGGACCACACTTTGAAAATCACTGTTTTAAACTAACATGCTATACTTTTATCAAACTATCTCACTTAAGGATTGACAATGTCTTTGGAAACCAAGATCTCTAAAGAATAACACCCCTCCTTCGGGCCCTCGTGCGAGTACCTTCAATCTGACTGCTCTGTACGTAATACCTAGTGAAAGCAGCAGTACTAAAGAAACTGAATGGAATCTTGAATGATGGGGCCTGGTAAGGGCTTAGCAAAAAGCTGTGTGAGGACACAAGGCCCTTTGCAATAAAGAAGGAGGAAGCACAGAAAGGAGGAAGAAAATGTTTTGCATTTTTTGCTATGGTCCTGATGAGCTCAGGTCACCTCTATGTCATTGGAATGCACCTTTGCCCTGCATCCTGAGTCAACTTGCACGTTGCTGAGCTTCATGCCAGTGTCTGGCTTAAGAGATAGCATTGGGAGGGAAGTGATACAAATAATAGGGGAAGGAAGGGAGAGAATGGAAGGGGGCCATAGATGGCCTGTCTGGCCTTTACAATCCTAAGATTTCACTTTCACTGCCAAAATATATATTAGGGCTCAGTTTTTATTTTGTTTTTTTGGGTTTTTTTGTGGGTACCGGGGGTCGAACTCAGGACCTTGCACTTGCCAGGCTGGTGCTTATGCCACTGAACTATCTCACTGGCCCTAGGGCTCAGTTTTGAGCCTCAGTTTTATTGCTTTGTATTCCAAGCTATTCTGATTTGTCTTTGAGAAGGCTAGGCTTTTGAGCATTTATTGAATAACTTGTATAAAGTATAAAGGCACCCCAACTTCCTTGTGAGTTACAGAATGCTGATATTTCATCTGCCAGCCCCTGCACTAACCAAGGAAGTGTCACCCGCCCCTACACTAAAGACTTATAGTTTGTCAAATCTCGAGTATTCTGAAATTGCATATTATTTTTAAATGATGATACATATTTTAGATATCTCCAGATGGGATGACCCCTCTGCTCTCAATAGCAAATGGAGGAAGAAAGGAAATAGGAATTAAAACTTGGTATGGTAGAGGCCATATCTTTGTGACTATGGAATTATTGTCAGTTAATGGGTCCAACTTACTCAACATAAGCTAAGAAATTTTATGAAATGTTCATGGTTGCAAAAATTTTGTCTGATAACTTCTTTTAAGACATTCAGACCACCAGGCACTAGTATTGGCAACATTGTCTACATGAAACGGAACACATTTTGTTGCTCCATAATGGTGGTTTATGCCACCCTTTCTATAATGGAGTTTTTACTCAAAACTATTAGAGATTCTTCATTTAAAATTCAATAGCTCTAGGAAGAAGACAGAGTAAAGGTCAGTATTCCTATTTCACAGCTGAAGAAATCTCTGAGAGAGAAAATCTTTATCCTAGAGCCAGTAAGGTTTCACACATTTGCCCCATGGTTCCAAATACTGTCCTTGTACTTTAAGCAGTGAAGGACAAAGGAGCAGTGTCTTGGCCTCCTGGGATTGTGTTAGCCTCTCAGTTGAGGGGGTCTCATCTTACTAGAAAATCTTACCTAAACTGTTCCTCTCCAGTGCTACCCAACAGTGGCAGAGTTAGTCTGTCATTTTATATCATGCCCTATTAATATTTTGTTTTGAAACAATCTGGTTCGCTGCCTGGTGACCTGAGTTAACCATAAACATATGACCATATCAGAAAGACAGGTAGTCAGTAACTCAAAAAACAATGCATAGGCCAGTTTTTCCACTTTTAAAAATACTCCTCTTAACCAAAACTCAGAAGTCCACATTATACCTTTAATACTAAGATCGTAAGATCATTGTGTGCATAGGAATTTAGAAGACATGTTTGTGAAATGGGGACACATATGTCATGCAATTCTTTCTGAGACCATTTTCAGCTAGGCAACAGATTTGTGTAATAAGGGACAAGTAATCAGAAGGCATGTTATGGGGCCGGTCAGATGGCTCAGGGGCATAAGCGCCTGCCTGGAAAGTGCAAGGTCCTGAGTTTGACTCCCGGTACCCACATTAAAAAAAAAAAAAAAAAAAAAAAAGAAGACATGTTATTTAGGTAGACTCTATCTTCTGTACAGATTCATTCGTCAGTCCACAATATGGAAATGCTTCCTTTTCTGGCACCATCCCCTTCCTGACTCCCCCATAAAAGTTGCTTTCTGTCTGGAAGTACAACAAGACACCCAGTTAGGTCAAACCTAATATGCCTCCATCACAAAGCTACCTTAAGCTGCCGCCGACGATTGTCACTTGAGGGGAGACCCTCCTCACCACACACAGCCTATCTGAGGAGTGCCTTTTTATCTATCCTCATTATTTAACAGTGTGTGCCGATTACTCAAAGCGATATGGGCAGGCCCTGGTAAATATAGCGTTGCTGTAGTGTTAAATTTTTATAAGGTAATGCTCAGGTTGCCTGCAGTGTCTAAAATTACTCTGTGGCCAGGGCCCCCTGCTTTATCGCTTTCTATAGTTTTAAAGTAGTTTAAAGCTTGAATAACATAAAATAACATAATATAATGTTATTTATGTTATTTCCCACGTGAAGAACGCCTGTAAACCTTGCAGTATTGAAACTCAGTGAACAAGGCATCTTAGACAAGCTGAAAAACAAATGGTGGTACGATAAGGGGGAATGTGGAGCCAAGGACTCCGGGAGTAAGGTCAGTCGCTGAAGGTCTTTTTGTACTGATTAGCAATCACATTTTGACCCACTGTTTATTTTCTACCCCCAAACGGCTTTCCTTCCCAACACACACTCCCTGACACAGTGGGACCCCTTTATAACACCAGCGCTAAAGGAATAAGGCGAATGTCAGCCCCAGAGGCTTGCCCCATGACATCATCTGTAGACTCTGCAGCGCTGTTCTGATGATGAGGGAATTCGATGTGGCCCTCTGCATTCCAAAGCTGTAAAATCATAAGCTGTGTTATAAGGGGGTTTTACTGTATTTCACATTTCAAAAGTGCAAAGAAAAAACATAACAACAACCAAGAGGAAAAAAAGATCCAGTTGTGACAGTATTTTTTTAACCTCTTACAATGTCAGAGACTTTGCAGTTGTAAATATCTTTGGTTATTAATATTAATATATTACATCTATCCCATCCGAATACAAATAAACAAAGACTGGTCTCTGCCGGCAGAGTGATTAGCTCCCTCCCAGCTGCTGTCCTATTGAATTCAGCATCTATTTGGATTTCAAACCTCATTAAATCTGTCACACTTCTCTCTCCAAAGGTGTCATTTGAATCTCTGTACGTAACACTTTTAAAATTTAGTCACATGCTCCGTAAGGGTATACATTGTCAGGATAACATCACATTGATAAGCATGAAACACTCTTCCCCTCCTCCTTCCTGCCCCTCTTCGCTCCCCTAAGAAAGTTCTTTTTAGTTTCGATTTTTGCCTTTTCCTTTTTTTGAACTAATATTGTGGTATCAGTTAATTCATTTCATGAAATGCCACTCATTTTCCCTGTGCAGTGAACCATTTTGCTACTGGTTTTCTACACCCCACATCAGGGAATTTTATGACTGCTGTGAAACTTAAACACATGGAACTTGAAACTTTTCTTGTTGCTAAGCTTTCATGGGTGATGCTAAAGGACCTCTCCCCCACCCTTTATATACCATCTACATATACAAATATTATGGCAGCGGGAAGGTTACCAGAAATTGGTCCATTTCTTAATAGACCACGGAACACCCTTGCAGATAGTCTCACCAACCTCCTTAAAGAGATAATTCATTGTTTCCTAAGTGACAAAAATTCTTACCACTCACTTAACTGTCATTCGTCTTAGCAGAGTGTCTATTTGCAAGGTTGTTGTGGACATGAGGCATCCCAACACCCCCTTACTGAATGTGATTCAACTTCAATTAGCCTTTTTTTTTTTTGAGGCAAACAAGTACAGTTCTGGGTCCTTTGAAAATATGATCAAAAGGACATGGCCATATTCCTTTCCATTGGATGCTTTAAATATACCAGGACTAGCTAAACCACAATATTAAGGGTCAGCAGTGGCTTTCATCTGCTCATTCTGGCATCATTTAAATAAGATGCTCAAAATTCACTGGCTTAAAAATTTGGGTATTCCATTCAGTTACACTCAGCAGCAAAATGGTTACATTCCCTCTAAAAAGACTACAAAATGCTACTTTATTTTTTTTTTTTCAAAGAAAGACTCCTGGCCCTTGGTGTGTCCTACCTCAAGGTAGGGCTCAAGCCACCAACTTTTTTCGTTCCATCATTCAGCAGTTCAGTTTTTGCTTTTTCATACAGGTAGATAGCTTAGTCAGATATGTGGTTTGACCTGAAAGTCACTGACCGGCTTCCTCGATTCCCCCCCCCCCCGCCCCGTTAAATAGAAAGAAGTGTAGTTTTCTTTTTTCAAAAATTATTCTTTACATTCCTTGGAGTAAAAGCTGAAAATGAGCTGGATTTTTTTTTAAATATCAGCCTCCTGGAAAAGCTTTCTAATTTGTATGGAGCCAATCCAGGACCCAAAGGGTCCTCCTGACTGACACCTTAAACTTTCAGGAAGATGGAGCAGAGCCAATTCTTTGTGCTACACCTTTGTTCTAGCAGTACAAAGACTTGCTGCCCTGATTTTGACTAGGATGAGAACCTAGCAACCAGTTCCTAAAGGGAGCAATTTCTAAGTCACTGGGGGAAGGAGGAGAATTAACCCTTTTTAAACAAATCTTCGTGAAGTAACTTTCCAGACAAGAATATCAGAAACTTTTACTGTTCTCACCTGGTATCTTAAAGACTAGTTGTCAAAGTTGGTCACCGGGAGAACAAGGGAGAAAGGGGTGTTGCAGGGCAGAGAGAGGAAAGAGTGCTTCAAGTTCCCAAATGAAAAGAGTGCTACATTTGTAGAGATTGTGTCACAGCTCGACTCTGGAAAATGGTGTTTTTTGAGACTAGCAGAGGAATAAATTATGCTTGTGTTTACTGTTTTGTTCCCATGACCAAATGCTGCCTTATTTAGTTGTTGAACACCATTTTTAAGTACTAAAGGAGCATAAGGACTGAAAATAAAGGGCTGTTTAGGAAAGGATCAAAATTGTCAACAGAAGCACAATGTATCGTCTTGCTGGTCATTGTAAACCATTAGCCAGTTGCCAGAGTTGAGTCCTAACACTTACATCAGTATTCAGTTATTTTACAATTTAGAACTGTCCTATACCGTTGTAATGCATTATAATGTCCCATCGCCTTTGTTTTGCCCAAGAACTAATCGTGTTGTTCATTTTTCTTAGGACAAGACCAGCGCTCTGAGCCTGAGCAATGTGGCAGGCGTTTTCTATATACTTGTCGGAGGTCTGGGGCTGGCCATGATGGTGGCTTTGATAGAATTCTGTTACAAATCTCGGGCAGAGTCCAAACGCATGAAACTCACAAAGAACACCCAAAACTTTAAGCCTGCTCCTGCCACCAACACTCAGAATTATGCTACATACAGAGAAGGCTACAACGTGTATGGAACAGAAAGTGTTAAGATCTAGGGGTACGGTTAAGGCCTAGTAAACTAATCAGCTTTACATGACTGTGTGCTAACCCCTTTATTTTGTTTTCTTTGTTTTTTTAGTTTGGTTTCTTATTTTAATTGTTGTCTCTTCTTTGCAACCATTCAATGCTTTGAAACAATGATTGACCTTTCTTGTCAGGTAGTGATACTTTTCTAATAGTGTAGGTATAATTAAAATGTTATCTGTGACTTAAAAGAAAAAAAAAATTCTCTAGAGTAGTATTGTTAAATAAAAATATATGCAAACCACAGACATGAACCACATGTATAATTTTTAATGGTCTAGTAATCATACTTGAAAAAAAGTGAAATTAATTTTAATGATATATTTCATTTAGACCAATATCTCCATTATCAATTCAGCATGTTTTCAATTAAACAAGAATATTAAAAACAAATGAGCTATTTTACATTCTTTTATTCATATTGATCTTAGAAATCTGGAGTATATTTTATACTTTGGGTACTTCTCACCTCATACTAGCCACATATTCAATACTGAATAGTTGTGTGCGCCCAGTGGCTCTTAGAGAAAGGAGCTGCTCTAGCACTGACATTACAGCTAGAGCTAGATGTAAGGCCCTGTCGCCTCAAATAGTGCAGCATTCCCATTAGGGAGCTATCGTTCTTCTAAGTAAATAGTTGAGTCTGAAGCAATTTTCTTAATCTTTGAGTTCTGCTGTTGTCCCTTCCTTAGGACTGTAAGTGTCTCTCAAAAGACAGACTTGAGTCACTGATGCTGGCCAAACCCAAATTAATACTTGAGAGAGCCTGACTGATGTCACCTTGACTCTGTCAGCTGCAGCCAAACCCCACCAATAACTGAGACATATTCAAAGGCAGGCTTGTGTTAGGATAATATTTCCTTCCTGGAAAAGTTAAAAAGAGATGGTCTAATTATCTTCGAGTACATCTGTCATTACTAACATGCTTATCTAAAGTGGAACAGAACTAGCAACTTCATATCCCTTTACTTTAGGTGAATGATTTTGACCTCATGAGTAAATGTCAATGTGCTAGAATTTCTACTAACGCATTCGTGTTTTGAACTTCTTGTATTTCGCATCATGATTCTAAATTCAGCCAATTTTCAAACATTTCATCCAAATAAGTCATTTGTCTTCACCATGGAAATTATCTTGTTTGATGAAGTTGCTAGTTGTCCTGTCCTCCTGCAAACTGTAGCCATTTCCCACAACATATTCGGTACACTGAACTAACCTAATGATAAAGTGTTCCCCTGGCATTAGGGAATATTTGACACATGGTTTTATCTGTAATTAACACTGTTTACATGCAAGCATTTAATGTTCAGTGTACTTAAAATGTTTTACTCTTGAGTAGATGATACAGGCCTCCAGACTATTTATCAGCTATTCTATCTGAGAATCTATGTCCCTACTTCCCAACTACTATAACTTGAAATCTCTCGTTAAAGCCCAAGAGCAGTGCTCTTCAAACATCAGCACGCACACAAATCATGTGATGATTTTATAAAATTGTAGATCCTGACTCAGTGGATCTATGATAAGGCCTAAAATTCTACACTTTTCACAAGCTACAGGTCATGAATATGCTATTCTCTGGTAAGGAGGAAGGAAAATGGAGGGCGAGGAAGGAAGGAAGGAAGTAGGAAGGAGAGGGGGAGGTAAGGAATAAAAGAAAGAACAAAAGAGAGAGAGAAAAGAGAAAGAATAAAAGAAAGAAGATAGAAAAATAAAAGAAAGAAAGAAAGAAAGAAAGAAAGAGAAAGCTGAATCAGCAATCCTTTGTTTGAACAGAATATTGCAGTCCTAAAGTGGAGGCCTGGAACATCAAACTGGAAAAAACAGTCTCAGAAATTAACTTGCCACACTTCTGACTCTCTGGATTTTTTTTAAAGTTGTCTTTAAGTTGTCTTTTTTTTTTTAAGTTGATCCACTTTTATGAAGCAAAATCCAAGCTAATTGAGACAAAAGTGGCATATAATAGGCACTAGTGTCCATGTGGTTAGAGCCTAGTTAGCTAGCACCTTGGCAGCCATCTATGAGATGCTAAGAAAACCTGGGAAGAACTCCTGCAAACAGTTCTGTCCTCCAAGCCTGTGTAAAGCCCCCAAATGAGAAGGAAAAGCCTCAGAAGATGCCATGAAAACCTCACATGTGTCAGTCAAGTGGTACAAAGCAGGCTAAGCAAGAAACAGAAACCTCTCTGCTGTCCTCAACAAATTTGGTGATGTGCTATTAAGGGAGCGTTGGTCAAATGAAGAGTGAACTCTTCACCCATTCATCTTTTATTTCCAGCAAAGTTCTAAAATATCTCCTAGAAACTTCTAATTTGTTATCTAGATATTAGGCTTCCAATTCTCTGAGTTGGCCTAGATCTGTCAGGGTCTATTTAGAGGCACAAAGACGGAGCGGCATCCTGAGATTTTACTTTTATTGGTAATTGTCAGAGCCTGCCTGGGAGGGTTATAGTACTCGTAATTGTTTAGGAAGAATGACTTAGCATAACTCACCTGCAAGAATATGACACAGGGAAATCTGGGTAACAAAAGGGCATCCTTGAAAAACAAAGGATTCATCTCTCATTTTCTACCAGTCACAGTACCATCAGGATTATTGGACAGACATATGTGCCTCAGGCTCAGATCATGTTTAGCACCCACTAGAGATTAGGCAGCCTCTTGACTACCTGATGAATCGCTGGGTTCCTGACAAGTCACTGGAAACCTCCCCACTGCACCACATGCCTTGGCAAGTGACCTACCATCAAGTGTTCCAGATTTACTCATCCTAGGGTTGACTCTGCCAATTATTTTAAGAAACTCCAGTTTCCTCATTGGTGTTCAGAATTACTTCTAGCTTTTTTCCAGTTTCTTCAACAATATTTTTGAAACCCCTTTCATATGCAAAACTACAACATGCTTGAAGTTTGGGTGAAACATTTCCATTTTTCTTCTAAGACTGTTCTGTTTAGGAAATATTAACTTTGTTCATGTGGCTCATTTTCAAAGGGATCAATTTTCCTTTTGCACTTTATGCATATGCATTCTTGCTGGAGAAATTTTCCTTCTCCAGCTTAAACAGCTCATCTTATCTCAAGTGGAAACAAAATTCTGGGTAACTAGGGTGGTGATATTCTTTCTCCCAAGAAAACTTTTACCTCAGTGATAATACTTCATTTATCCTCATTTAAAAGAAGGAAACGGAGGCACCAAGGGGTTAGGTTACTTTCCTAAAATCATCCATCTAGATAGTGACACCCCCTAGCCAATGGGAGAAAGGGGCTTTGATCTTTCTGCAATAGATATAAAACTTCTCCAAGCTCTGAGAGATATGACTCAGGACTAGGGAATCCAAGGAAGAGTTGGGCCCACATCCATGTTAATTTTATTTTGCCCTCCTTGGGGCTTTTGGCCTTCAGGTGTATCTTTGACATTCTTCTTGCAGACATTTTATTATAGAGCCAGTTGTAGATAATGATTATGCTATTCCTTTGGGCTAAATTCAGTGTTCACTCAGGAGAAAAAGAAGTGTTCTATTAGCCTACAGGGAAAAGGTGAAGAGGGGAGTGTGAGCTTGAAGAGGAAGCAAGACATTGATCTCCTGTTTTCAGAGTCAGGGACAAATGATCCCCTGCACCAGTTATTACCTCCAAACAAAGGGTGCCACCAGCAGCATCTTAATCAGGCCCATAATGTCAGGGCAAAGACTCCATGGTTGTGGAGCACCTTCTTCAGTATCACTGCTCTAGCCTCTTTCTGGAATGTGCCGTCTCTTGTGCTATTTTCAGACTTTAAGAACTAAAGTTGTATGAATTAAGAGAAATAGTCACCTTTCTGTCAATGAGCAAGTTTTCCTCTCACGGTCAAAATAGATTTAAATTCAATAAACCCTAAAATACTGTTCACCTATGGTCTTAGGTAAACAATGCTTTGTCGCAGAATCTGTAGTAAGAGTACACTCTTCAGTGTACTCTTCTGTATATCTCCATGTAAATGCCACTAAAATTTCTAGTATGCCTACATCCTAAGTGAATAAAGTCTTGAGTTTGACTTCATGCAAGGCCTGTATGTTTCTCAGTACAACAATTGCACATAGTAGAGAATGATCCTAACTTAACTTATTGCAAAGCATTTGCTTTGAAGCTGAAGAATTCAGCCAGATCTGTTGTCTAAGGCCAGTCAAATGAGGGGCAGCCCCAGTAGTGCCAATTTGAGAAAACAGCCACAGGTTTTGTCCAAGACAGACTGAGCCATCATGAATCTGTAAATTCCCAATAGAAAGCTCTCTTCAAATTTAAATTTCCCCTTGCCTTTGCAGATCCTTTCCCACTGGAGGCATACAATGAGAGGAAATCACCGAAAACAAGGCTGCTTCAAGGATCCTGAGCCAGATTTCACTCTCCTTGGTGTCCGGCATGACACGAATATTGCTGATGGTGCAATGACCTTTCAATAGGAAAAACTGATTTTTTTTTCCTTCAGTGCCTTATGGAACACTCTGAGACTTGCAACAATGCAAACCATCACTGAAATTTTTTTGCTTTGCTTGAAAAAAATTAAAATAAAAACCAACAAAAAAATGGACATGCAAGATTCCAGTATGTGAAAAAAATCTTACTAAAAAAAGTCAATTCAACAAAAGCCATTCTTTGATACCACTGCACAGTATATGAACACCATGTTCTTTAATATACACACATATACACACACAGACACACACAGACACACAAATTTAAAACTCCGGTTTAGCAAATAGGCCCACTCATCTTAGCTAAAAGAATTAATTCCTCCTGATTAAAAAAATTATATATATATATATATATGTGTGTATATATATATATGTATATATATACATATATATATCTGTCTCCTGGTATTTGGGAAGACAGACTGGCAGTTCTTCTAGGATCTGCTGACCAGATGTTTTTGGTATTTCCTGTTGGTGGTGATATTCTGTATACCCTATTTCCTTTCAATGTTGCTGAAATGTGTGTATCTTTAGAATGTAAATGTGACACTTATGAAAAATCGAATGCTTTGAAAAAGGGACTAAAGGTGACTTCTCTGTGTTCTTGAAATGGTTTTGTGAAAATGCTTTGATAACTTCCCACTTGGTAAAGGGATTAAGAGAGCTTTCGAAATCAATGTGTGTGTAGCAAGGGATGGGGCACTATCAGGCAAACCTCTCGGTGCTTTCCTAAAACGGATCCCCGGGGCTTTCCAAGAAGCCTGGAATTTCAGCTCACAGATCTGTTTTTCTTGCTTCAGTGTGCATTTTAAGTCAATATAGCTGAGTATTTAGCATTGAGGTGAGGGAAATGCTGCCTATACTCCCAGATGTGTTTAGAGTATCTTTCTCAGAAACAACACTGTGTTTAGCTCTGCTTTCTCTGCTAAGTATGCCTTTCAAGTGTACACCACCAAGACAGGACCACGTTGCAAGGTGGGCCAGTGGGTTCAGACCACAGTTCTCAATCTGACTTTACTCTCGCTCGGTCTGTCTTAGCAGCTGTTGCCTGTTACTGCCCGCGGCTCTCCGTCAACTGCATGTGTCCTTTTCTAGTTTGCAAAGACTAAAATGCATTCCCAAACCTACTGCTAATCTGAGGGCCTCAGCATCACTCCCAGGTCCTTGCTTGTAGCAGATTCTCTACTGACTCTCAGAAGATCAATCTACTGCTCCACAGGCTATCAAATAACTAATTGCATACCTGCCGTTGGCATCATCAGAACAGCCAGAGGAAATAGTCTCCGCTAATTACCTCCTATACAGCAACGTATGCTTTCTGTAGTTCAGTAGTTTGCTCTCATCAGTAACGTGCATTGGGAAGTTTCCAGACTGTAAAAACTAGGAGCTCGCCTTCCTTTCCCAAGTGTGACCCTTAGATGCTTAGTTGACTTACTGGATATTTGCTCCTGTCTTCAGAAAAGAAAGGAAGAAGTCTCGTTCCCACGAAACATTTTCAGAAAAGTGTAATATAAATTTTCATTCCAAAAATTGTGTCATAAACAAATAATTCACCTGTCAGATTTTAAATGGTATTGAACAAAAAGGAAAGCTGTTGTGTTTTTGTTTTGTTTTGTTTTCATGAAACTGTGATTTTCAACTTATGAATGCTATAATGTCCCAGTGCGGGAAGCTAATGCTGTGTGAATACAAAGTTGTTTAAAACAAACCAACCAACCTACACACAAACGTTTTCATAGGTCTGTATAAGAGAAATGTATGTTGATTGACTCAAATCAGTTTTTCAGAGAAGAAACTTCACTGGGATAAAGAAGTGAGTAAATTGGTTTATTATTAAAAAAAACTTGCATGTTTAAAAAGCTGATTGCTTCAAATTTCTGCTACTAACTTCAAGCTATGGGAGTTTGGCAGTACTCACTTGAGGATATTTTTTTCCAATTCTTTTCTTTTTGTTGTTAAAGCTGTACTTCAGTGAACAGAAAAATTGCCAAGCAAACTAATGGCCATAAAAGCATAAATTGCATGTGTGGGCATAATTACAGAGCCTCATTGCGATGAGGTATTGTACAAAGTTTTAATACATTTTGTAAATAAAATTGTAAAGAAAGAGTTCTGCTTCTATGCTTTGACTAGCTGTTTAAAATTTACTTGGATGCAATGCCAAGAAGTCATTTACTAACTGACTTCCTACCTGAAGCTTTACCAATGACGTGACCATCACCTTACTGGTAGTTTTCACAAAGACTTGCAACTGCAGTCAGGCTCACATCCCTCAGCCCAAACTGTACCATAATTCAAGACCTTAGATTAGTTTGACTTCAAGGACTTCCATTCCCATTCTTTATTTCCTCTACCCTTTGTCACCATCCCCACTCCACTGGGTAACTTTTATTCTCCCAAGAGTCACTGATTTAGAGTGGGGGAAGAAATAATGAACTGAGCACTCTGGATTTTAGGATATTTCTGGAGAAGAAATAAAAGGTTTGTCTTGCCTGATTTTTAGACTCTGAAGATGGAATTCAACTTTATCCAATAAACTAAGTGTTTAAATGCAGATCAGTTTTATAGAATGATCATAGAAAGTAAAAATAGGAAAGAAAGAGAGGACATAATTTGCAATGGAGCTGGAAAACAGGAAAATGCAGTTGAGATTCTAGAAAGATAAGGGAAGAAATATATCTGGAGTTAGGGAATTAGGGAGGAAGTAACATAAGACCTTTGAGAAGAAGAAAAATAGAAATGGAAAAAGCAAACTCTCAGAAAATTCTGATATAATCACACCGCAGTCAACTTGGCCTGTAGGCTCCAGCATAGTATAATTGCTACCATTTCCACTGCCCTCTGAAATGCTCACTAAGTGTTAAAACACTTATATTTTATAATAATTTTTCAACTGCTTTTTTTTTTATTTTAAAGAGAAGAAAAAACAAAACAAATCAAAAGAAGAACAAATTTTCAAACCAACATAATAGGAGGGTAACAATGGTTAATACATTACGTATTACTATCTTTAAGTTAGTTATTCAGGACACCAGACATTAGCATTCAATTGTCCAAACATTATTGGCACAAACCTTACTCTTCAATGAACTAAGTAAAAATGGTAGTGTATCTATCTTAACCATCTTACATATATATATATACAATTTTTTTCCCTTTCCCTTCTTTCTTTTCCCTATTCCAGTCTCTCTTTCCTTTTGACCAGTTTCTTTTTGATTCACCATATCTATTGTACATTTTGGATCTTATTTACTCTTTCAGTTTCTCATACTAGAGAGATAATACGATGCTTACACATGTGCTTCTGGTTTATTTCACTTATGAGTATTTTCTCGAGTTGCATCCATTTACCTATAAAAGTCTCCAGTTTATCCTTCTTTATGGCTGAATAGAACTCCATTGTATAAAAATACCACATCTTTCTTATCCATTCCTCAGTTGATGGGCATTTGGGTTGTTACCAAGATCTGGCTATTACAAATTGTGCTGCTATAAACATGGGTGCACATATATCGCTGTGGTACGATGTTTTTAATTCTTCTGGGAAGATGCCCAGAAGGGGAATAGCTGGGTCAAATGGGACCTCCAACCCTAGTTTTCTGAGGAATCTCCACACTGACTTCCACAGTGGCTGTACCAGTCGACACTCCCACCAACAGTGAAGAAGGGTTCCTTTTTCCCCACAGCCCCTCCAGCATTTGTTATTAGTTGATTTCTTAATAGTAGCCATTCTTTCTGGGGTGAGATGGTATCTCAGTGTTGTTTTAATTTGCATCTCTCGAATGACTAGTGATGTTGCACATTTTTTTGTATATTTGTTTGCCATTAGTATTTCTTCATCTGAGAAATGTGTATTCATCTCAGATGCCCATTTTTGGAGTGGGTCTTTAAATTTGGGAGGTCTGATTTTTTTGAGTTCTTTATATGTTCTCGATAGTAATCCTTTGTCTGAGGAACAGCTGGCAAACATTTTTTCCCACATTGTGGGTTGTCTCTTCACTCTGTTGGTGGTTTCTCTTGCTGTGCAAAAGCTTTTTAATAAGATGAGATCCCAGTTATTGATTCTTTGGGATAGTTCCCGTGCGGTTGAGTTTTTATTCATAAAGTCTTTGCCTACACCAATGTCTCCAAGGGTTTTACCTATCCTACCTTCCAGCAGATTTAATGTTTCTGTTTTAATATTTAGATCTCTGATCCATTTTGAATTTAGTTTAGTGCATGGTGAAAGATATGGATCTAGTTTTAATCTTCGGCATGTGTAGAGCCAGTTTTTCCAGCACCATTTATTAAAGAGGCTATCTTTCTTCCAGCGAATGTGTTTGGCACCTTTGTCAAAGATAAGGTGGCTTAGTATGTCTGGGGTTGTTTCAGCATCTTCTATTCTGTTCCATTGATCTTCAGGTCTGTTTTTTTGCCAGTACCACACTGTTTTTATCACAGTAGCTTTATAGTATAATTTCAAGTCAGGGATTGTGATGCCCCCTGCCTTGCCTTTGTTGCCCAGAATTGCCTTTGCTATTCTAGGTCTCTTCTGATTCCAAATGAATTTTAGGATTGTTTTCTCTAATTCTGTGAGATATGCTGTTGGAATTTTGGTTGGAATTGCATTAAATCTGTATAACAATTTTGGAAGTATGGCCATTTTCACTATATTGGTTCTTCCTATCCAGGAGCAAGGGATATCTTTCCATTTTCTGATATCCTCTTCAATCTCCTTTTTCATAGTACTGTAGTTTTCAGTATAGAGGTCTTTTACATCCTTCGTGAGGTTGATTCCTAGGTATTTCATTTTTTTGGATGTTATTGTGAAAGGTATTGTTTCCCTAATTTCTCTTTCAGTAAGTTTGTTATTTGTGTACAGGAAGGCTATTGACTTTTGAGTATTGACTTTGTATCCAGCTACACTACTGAATTTGCTTATTAAATCTAGCAGTTTTTTAGTGGAGTTTTTGGGGTCTTCTGTGTAGAGTATCATGTCATCTGCAAATAATGATAATTTAACTTCTTCCTTTCCAATCATTATTCCTTTTATTTCTTTCTCTTGTCTAATCGCTCTGGCTAAAGTTTCCAGAACTATGTTGAATAAGAGTGGGGACAGTGGACATCCTTGTCTTGTTCCTGATTTTAGAGGGAAGGCTTTCAGTTTTTGGCCATTTAGTATAATATTGGCTGTTGGTTTGTCATAGATAGCTTTTACCAGATTGAGATAAAGACCCTCTATTCCAATTTTCTGTAGGGTTTTTATCATGAAAAGGTGCTGGACTTTGTCAAAAGCTTTTTCTGCATCTATTGAGATGATCATGTGATTTTTGTCTTTGGTTCTGTTAATACGGTGTATTACATTTATTGATTTACGTATGTTGAACCATCCCTGCATCCCTGGGATGAATCCAACTTGGTCATGGTGTATAATCTTCTTGATGATTTGTTGGATTCTGTTTGCCAGTATCTTATTAAGGATTTTTGCATCTATGTTCATTAGGGAGATTGGCCTGTAGTTCTCTTTCTTAGTTGGGTCCTTCTCTGGTTTTGGTATCAGGGTAATGCTTGCTTCCAGGAATGAATTTGGGAGTATTGCTTCCCTTTCAATTTCATTGAAAAGTTTGAGAAGTAGGGGCGTTAGGTCTTCTCTAAATTTCTTGTAGAATTCGGCAGTGAATCCATCAGGGCCTGGGCTTTTCTTTGTTGGGAGGTTTTTAATTACATCTTCAATTTCATTGGCTGATATTGGTTTATTTAGGATTTTTAAATCTTCTTGATTCAGCTTTGGTAATTCATACGAATCTAGGAATCTGTCCATTTCTTCTGCATTTTCCATCTTAGTAGAATGTAAATTTTCAAAATAGGTATAGATGATCTTCTGGATTTCTGCAGGGTCCGTCATGATATCACCCTTTTCCTTTTCAATTGCATGGATTTGAGTCTTTTCTTTTCTTTTTTTAATAAGGTTGGATAAGGGTTTGTCAATCTTATTTATTCTTTCAAAGAACCAACTTTTTGCTTCATTGATTCTTTGTATTGTTTTTTTATTCTCCAATACGTTAATTTCTGCTCTGATCTTTATAATTTCCTCCCTTGTACGGGCTTTTGGCTTAACCTGCTCTTCTTTTTCTAGAAGCTCGAGGTTCACCCTTAAGTTGTTTATTTGCGCTTGCTCTATTTTCCTGATATAAGTGTTTAATGCTATAAATTTCCCTCTTAGGACTGCTTTCATTGTATCCCATAAGTTCCGGTATGTTGTACTGTCATTATCATTCAGTTGTAGAAAGTGACTAATTTCTTCTTTAATTTCATCTGTGACCCATTGGTTGTTCAGGAGGATGCTGTTTAATTTCCATGTGTTTAGGGAGTTTTTGTGGGATCTTTTGCCATTGATTTCCAATTTCATTGCACTATGGTCTGATAATATGCATGGGATAATTTCAATTCCTTTGCATTTACTTAAGCAGGTTTTATGAGCTAGTATGTGGTCTATTTTGGAGAACGTCCCATGTGCAGCTGAGAAAAATGTGTATTCTGATGTTGTGGGATGGAACACTCTGTAGACATCTACTAAGTCCATTTGTTCAAAAGTTTGGTTCAGTTCTACTATTTCATTATTGATTTTCTGTCCAGTTGATCTATCTTTTTGTGACAGTGGAGTATTGAGATCTCCCAATTTAATTGTATTAGTGCTTATTTGATTTTTCATGTCCTTTAGTACTTGTTTTATATAGCTGGGTGCATTGGTATTTGATGCATATATATTTATGATCGTTATCTCTTCCTCTTGGATTGTTCCCTTTACAAGGATGTAATGACCGTCTTTATCTCTCTGAATCCTTCTTGGCTTGAAGTTCACTTTGTCTGCAAAAAGAATAGCTACCCCTGCTTTTTTCTGGGTTCCTGTGGCATGGAGTATTGTTTTCCATCCTTTGACTTTCAGTCTATGAATTTCTTTCTGAATTAAATGTGTTTCTTGTATACAGCATATTGTTGGATCTTGCTTCTTGATCCATTTCGCCAGTCTGTGCCTTTTGATTGGTGAATTGAGACCGTTAACATTGATGGTTAAAACTGATATGTATTGACTTGTCATGATATTTTCCTGTTGTTGGTTCCCACTCTTTGTTTTTCCGCTTTCCGGCTATTTAATTATTTGCCCTGCCTGGTGGATTCCTTCTGTTGGGGTTCCTATCTCTTTCTAGAATGTCCTTCAGAACGTTTTGGAGTGCTGGTTTGGTGGTCATAAATTTTCTCAGATGTTCTTTGTCATGAAAGTATTTTATTTCTCCATCAATTTTGAAAGATAGTTTTGCAGGGTACATCAATCTGGGCTGAAAATTATTTTCCTTTAGAGCTTGCAATACATCATTCCAAGCTCTTCTTGAATTGAGGGTTTGTGCTGAAAAGTCAGCTGTGATTCTGATGGGTTTTCCTTCATAGGTGATTTGTCTCTTCTCCCTAACAGCTTTTAAGATTCTGCCCTTCTGTTGAATTTCTGGGATCTTGACTATAATATGTCTGGCTGAAGTTTTTTTTTGATCATGTCTAGTTGGTGTTCTAAAAGCTTCACTTATAGGGGTGTCAAATTCCTTTTCTCTTCCAGGAAAGTTCTCCCTGATTATGTCTTTGAACAAGGTTTTAATGTCGTTGATGCTATCTCCTGCTTTTTCATTTATTCCAATTATTCTTAAGTTGTTTATCTTTGAGTCATCTAGCAGCTGTTGAATTGATTTTTCATGGTCCCTTGCTATTTTTAAGAATTTTTCCATTTCATGATCACTAATTGCAAGCCTGTCTTCTATATCTGAGATCCTGTCCTCGCATTGGCTTATTCTGCTACAAATACTTTCAATGGAATTTTTTATCTCTTGGATATCTGCTTGAATCTGCCTTATAGATTCCATTTCTTTCCTATGCTGAGCATTCATGGTTTCTATAGTTTTCTTAAGTTCATCTATTTTTTTGTCTGTATCAGCTATAGTGTCCTTAAGCATGGTCTTCATTGTAGACATTATCTCTGCAGTTATCTGTGAGATTATTTCTGTTTTAATTTTTTCCAGAACCTCATTCAGTTGCTTTGTTGTTACCACTTCAGATAGGCCAGGTGGGTGGCTTTCGGATTGTCCCACCTTGTTGCTCCCTAGGTTTGCCTTTGGTGAATTGGATGTGTGTGGTTGCATCTTGTTTAAGTGTCGTCTCATTTTTTCTTTCTTTAATTCCTGGGGTGATGTTTGCAAATTACCTATAGTAGGTTACTTTATTGCTAGTGTTTAAGATCTTTAGAAGATGACTACTTCTCTGCAGTATCTTCCAAGTGGAGCTTGCTTTTAGGTTTTGAGCTTTCTGCCAGATCCTACCTCTTCAATTCGTTGGGTATGCGAAGTTGCTACCTGTTTGGCCCAGTCCTTGATTCTTTGGTACTGTGCCACTGTATTTTCTGTGTCCCTTAGTCAATCTCGATCATGAAATATCAGGAAGGAAAGATGTTTAGAACAATTATTTCACATTTGGCTATAATGTTAACTAAAGCATCAAACACAGCCTAGAAAATGACAGACTGAGCTAACCAGTTATTTACCACTTTTAGCTGTATAGAGTTGCGGTTATATAACAAAATCTAAAACACACCAGAAAAATTATATGCAGTATACAAGTCCTATGTATGTCAATTTTTCCTTGAGGAGTTTAAATTTAAGATGAGTTAAGGAGGAAATAGAGTATTGGGAGAAGAGGAAGGAATTAGATGTAAGGTTAGAGGACCAAGAGGGATCCCACTAAAATTGGGACACTAGTGCAGAGGACAGGTGGTAAAAAGAGAAGGAAGGGATAAAAGGAAGAACAGATCACAACCACAATCACAAAGAAGTTAGAGGCGCTGTTTACACTCATATAAAAAACCAGAGAGAATAATGAAGGAAAGAGCAAATACACATACAGAAACAAAAACAAAGATAAAAACAATAAAACAGACAGATCAAAAATAAAACCCCACCAAAAAACAAAACAAAACAAAACAAAAACAAAAAAACCCTTCGCCAGAACAAAAAAAACAAATCAGTGAGAAAAAAATAAAAATAAAAATAAAAATAAAAAAAATAAAAAGAATCAGTTCCAGGTGTTGACTCTGTTGTAGGCAGGTACCTTGTGACAAAGTCCTGTTCTGTGCAGGTCTGTCCCAGTAAGCCAGGAGCGCCCTCTGGCGGGCGGTGAGCAGAGGCGCGTACTTTCAGGCAGAGACCAGTCTAGCTCGCCTCCGCTCTCAGCGCCCTTTCACGATCCCTGGGCCTGAGAGGCGCAGCGCGCTGTCCGGAGTGCGGGTTCCCTGCACTGGTTCCCGCCGCTCTGGTTTTTCACCACGCCCCCCACAATGGCGCCGGGCCAGTCACTCTCTGGCGCGGGACAGGTGTGGCTGAGAGTCCAGTCTCGTTCGCCTGCTGACCTCAGCACACTTTCGTGGGCCTGAGAGGCCCCGTGCTGCCCTGTCCGGAGCACAAGTTCCCAGAGCAGTTTCCGAGCCGCTCTGAGTTTCGCCACACCCCCCACAATGGCGCCCGGCCGGTCGCTCTCTGGTGCGGGGCAGCTGTGGCTGAGAGACACTCACCGCCGGTCAGCGCCGTTGTCCGCCACTCCCCTGCCCCGCCGCTGTCTCAGGATCCTCCGTGGGGGCTCCCTGGGCGCCAGCTGCCACCGTGTGTCGGTAGATTTGAGCCTCCGCGGCGCTGCAACTCCCAGGATAGTAGAAGGTGCACGCGCGCGGTCTGCTCCTTCTTTCCTTCTTCTTTGTTGGAAGTCACCCGTCACTGGTGCCGGGGGTCCCAGATTGCGCTTCAGAACTTTTCTGGGTTTCGGGGAGGCATCTCCCCCCCTCCTGCGCTTTCCGGGTCGCTATATTCCCGTGTTCCAATGGTAACTTTTAGAGAGAGTTTTGCTGCCTGCTTCTTACTCATCCGCCATCTTGAGGTCGTCCCAATGGTAACTTTTAGAGAGAGTTTCGCTGCCTGCTTCTTACTCATCCGCCATCTTGAGGTCCTCTCTCACTTTTTTTTTTAATTAAGACATATGTAACAGACCTATCAAAAGAAAATTGATTCTCTAGGGAGCAGATTCAGTGACCAGATTAGACTAGATTGGTGGTCCCCTTGGAGGGCTGATGAAATCAGTTCAAGTACCAAATGATGTCCCCAGATCTTCCAAAGTAATAGATTTCTATTTTAACTCTAATTCCTTGCCCCAGAGGAGAAGTTAATCTCAGGTGTTGTCACAGATGAGAATGAAGCACTATTTTGGTTTAGAAAGTGTCTGGGATTTTTCTCCTTGAAGGAAGAGAGAAACAAAAGGGAGTACTTTCAGAGTTTCTTAAATTGGACTCTAGGTAGCTATATATTTTGCTTTCACATAAGGTCAACCTTGCCAACCAAATCTTCAAACAGGCCTTGAGCTTCAAATGATTTGCTCCCCCTGTGCACAAAAGGAGAATGGCTCTTGAGCTCTACTTTGGTTTTCTTGCCCTGTTAAGACTCACCTCTAAGCACACCCTGTCAAAAGAACAATCTTTAAACAGGAAAGGCAAATATATTTAAAAATACCCTTGGTACTATCATGGCAGAAATGATGCTGCAAATTTTCTTCCTGCTGTTGAATGAGAGAAAGGTTTGACTGTGACTTGGAGAAATGAACATAGAGAAGAACAAACTGAGAATAAGTAAAACTATTATTCTTCAGAATCCAGAGTCAATCAACCAAAATAGACATTAATATGCTACCTCACAAGGTCAGAACCGAGTTACAGCACAAACACCACCAAAGCCTATAATGAACTTTTCAGATACTCAGGGCTATATCTATCCCTCCTTTCCTCACCCTGTTGGCACCAGTTTATTATCAGATCACTTGGCAAACACAAAATTCAGCAGCAATACATCTGCATGCAATTATGAAAGGACACAAAACTTAGCAACCAAATAAGAAAATCTCTCTTAAATCTAATGGCACAAAAAGAACTTAGAATTTCACCTCTATCATTCTGGACTGAAGGAAGGGTATATTCTGGGGAGAGAGTACTGGAAGACACTAAGAATTAATGAAAACTGCCTTCCAAACTAAGAGTGAAGGAATGAAGAGATAGGAAACATCCTGAATATCTAAGATGAGAAGTGATGGACCAGCCATTTATAGTTGCTTATTTGTTGGCTCATGATGCCCTAGCTATAAAAGCATGAAAGAATCTACAATAACAGCCTAGGAAATAATCCTTTCCCTATGCTGGCAGCTTTGACAACATTACCCCTGCAGTGGTTTCACTGAGCTACAATCCTATAGCAAGAGTTGATTTACAATTTTTCTAATAAATATTCATTAAACCTGAACAAGTCAATTAAGTTTTGGTGGCAGCTCACAAGGAGCTTAAATACAGGCGGATGGGGAAACATCTTCTATGAGTACTCCCAAGCAACACTGCAGTCTTCCCCTACGAGAGTCTCTCAGTTTCCCCGAGAGACTGTAAACCCTCTCTGAACCTGGTGAAGCCCTCTAGGGCTCTCACCCCCACCCCCATTTTTAACACAGAAACTATGGTGGCCATTCTTATCCTCGCCCTACTGTCATCAGAGCTCCTTCTAAGAATATCTATCTTGATTTAAAACCCATTATATGGGGGATAAAATAAAATATGAGAATAAATCTAATGACTTTTAAAATTAGTAGATATGATAATTTGAGAAAAACAGGCTCACACTCAAAAACAGAACACACAGTACAATGACAATGAAAAAGATGAGTCAGTTTGACATCAACTTGTATTACTTACTGTAAGATGTAGTAAAATGTAAGCATATAGTTATTTTCACCTTTTGGATCTCAGAATAACAATATGGTTTGCACACAGGTGGAGGAAGACCAAGTAGGGCTGCCATCAAAGTAGGAATGTGCAAGCCCTAAGGATGTTAAATGGGGACCTAAAATTGCCCCCTCAAACAACAGTGAATACAGTTTGCAGCCCAAGACTAGCTGAGGTGGGGTTGACTGGCTGTAGTTCATACTATTAACCTGCCTCTTCTAAAAAAAGACATACAATAGCCCTAGATGATATTCTTCCAGAACATATATGTCAGCCTGGGCTACATAGTGAGTTCAAGGCCATCCTGAACTACACAGCGAAACCCTGTCTCAAAAAAAAAAAAAAAAAGCGGAACATATATACAGAAGTAAAACAGTATAATACAAGGGGTGGACTGTGGCAGACCTAGAGAATCCCTAGGTATCTCTGGGAAGATCCCTCTTCAACAAAGGACTCACTGCCCAGATGCAAAAAGATCAATTACTTGACAACCATTTACTGTCAGAACCAACAGTGTTGGCATCAGACCTTGAGCCAAAGTCATGTTCTTCTGAGTAGCCACTAGCCAGTGAATAAAAAAGCAGTGGTACAAGAGTCTAGCCATTTTTTTCCAATGTAAGACTCCTCCAGTGTGAATCTGCTCTAGAACTGCCCACTAAACTGAACAGTCAGAAATTTGTCATGTCTTCATCAAGTCTGAAGGCTTCCCCTGCCCGATCTTGCTTCCTTCTCTGTCATAAGAATCACTCCCAAATAAATTCGAATATCCACTTACCAGGCACTCATCCTTCCTGCAATAGTCTCTTTTAAAATAAAATTCTTCATCTTTAGAAATCATGCTTTCTTTTCTGGGAAGATGGCAGAATGGTGAGCAGCAGAAAAACAGCCTCTCCAATATTTGGAATCCAGGTACTAAAATATAGCAACATGAGAAAGAGAAAGGGGAGGGAAGTGGGTCCCCAAGAACAACCAAGGATCTGAAGCAAGAATTAGAGCCCACAGGGGAGTGAAGAGAGGGACCAAAACGCAGAGGAGTGAGGTAGCAAGTAGCACTTTCTCCCTGAGCCCCAGCTCATGGCATGGGAGGGACAGCTCAAACCTGCAGAGGCACAGTGACTAGTGGCAACCCTAAAGGCCTCCACAGAGAAAACAACAATGGAACGGAGCAGTGGATGCTGTGGACCGCAGTGGCTGGTGAGTTATTCAGGTTCAGATTCCCCCCCAGGAGAGAGCGATTGGCTGGTAGCCATTTTGGAAAGTGGCCAATGGAAGTCAGAACTCAGAACAGCTGTAAGTTGGCTCCATCTAGCAGGTACAAATGTCAGAATGAGGTGCTACTGAGTTCAAGCCAGCAGGAGGTCAGGGAGTCAAACTCAAACTGTCAAGGAGCCAAGTTCAAGCTGGCAGGAGTCACTCAGAGTGTTGTAGGCTGAAAAACTCAGATCCCAGTCTCACAGCCAGAAACCAGAAGCAGCCTGAACCTCAGCGAAACTAAAGGCCCAGGTTTGCTGGGATTATCCACCACCACCATAATTCTACTGCTGGCTTGCTGGAATCAATCAACATAGATCTGGCCTCTGTCTGCCCCTTCTGTCAATGAGTGACAGCAGAGACATGTCTTGAAGTGGACATTTTTTCTCCTTTTCTTCCTTTCTTTACTTTTTTATGTTTTAATTTATTTCTATTATTTTCTCTTTTTCTTAATTGCTTTTATTTTTAGACAAGTGAGAACACTGTTTCTAGGGTTTTGTTCATTTGTTTGTTTTGTTCTGTTTCTTCCTTCTTTCTTTCCTTCCTGTTTTCTTTACCAGTTCCCAAAGCTTGGATAACTTCCTTTGTGCTCCAGCCTTACTTCTAATCCATTTCTATTCTTCAATTTCTCTATTTTCCCCAACCCTTTCTAAATTCTCTCTCCTGAGTGTAAAATTGCCATATTGAGGGAATATTTATTGTACACAATTTTCTGGTTTCCTTTAGATTTAGTTATATAACTACAAACCCAGTTCATACAGTCAAAAGTAGCAAATGAATTGCTACCACAGTTTGTCATTTTCTAGGGTGTGTTTAATGTTATTGTTATTAGTGATCACTTCTATGCCAAGACTGAGATTGCCTAGGGGTCATAAATAATACTATAGGCCAGTGCCAAAGAACAAGAGGCTAAGCCAAATAGGCAGCAATTTCTACTCCCCAATAAATTGAAGAGGCAGGAGCTTGCAACAGACTCAAAGTCTAACAGCTAGCTACATCTGGAAGACATCTCTGAGAGGTAGTCATTTCCTAAGTGTTCTTGATACTGGAAATAGAGATACCTACCATAAACCATTTAAAAACATCAACACAGGAATTAAAATTTAAAAAAAATAGAAAAAGAGAAGACATGGAAGCAAGATGTGTCCCCATACTTCTACCTCACCAAAGGCAAACCCAGAGAGTAATGAGGTGGAACAATTTAAAAGCCAACCACCTGGACTTTCTGAAGTGGTAACAGCAGAAGTAACAAAGCAAATGAATGAGATTCTAGAAAAAATCAAATCAGAAATAATTTCTCAGACAGCTTAAGAGATGTTGCCCATAATGAAAGGCATGATTATTGAATCTAGAGAAGATACAGATAAAAAAAAAAGGAGCTTAGGAAAATGATGGGAAACATAAACACCCAACAAAGGAAAGAAATGGATTCCATGAAACAAATTCAATCAGATATCTAGGAGATTAAAAATTCTACTGAAAGTATATGCAGCACAATGAACCAATGTGAGGACAGAATATCACATCTAGAAGAAAGAATTGTGGTTAGCAATCACAAAAAGAAAGATTTCTTTAAAATAGCAAGATACCATGGAAAATCAATTCAACAGCTGCTAGATGATATGAAGAACATAAGCTTGATCAGAGTCAATGAAAAGGCAAGAGATAACACAAACAATGTAAAAAAACCTGTTCACAGAAATAATGGCAGAAAACTTCCCAAGCATGAAAAAAGAATTTGGCACACAAATAAGTGAGGCATATAGAACTCCAATTAGCCATGATCAAAACAAATCTACCCCAAAACATATAATAACCAAGATTCCAGAAATTCAACACAAGAACAGAATATTAAAAGCTATTAGAGAAAACAAGCAAGTCACTTATAAAAAATGCCCATTAGAATTGCAGCAGACTTCTCAACACAAACCCTCCAGTCAAGGAGAGCTTGGAGTGAATAATTTCAAGGCATAAGAGAAAACAACTCCAACCCAGATTGATGTACCCTGCAAAACAATCTTTCAAAATTGATAGAGAAGCCAAGCATGGTGGCACATGCCTGTATTCCCAGCACTCAGGAGGCTGAGGCAGGAGGATAAGCTGTGACTTCAAGGCCAGCCTGTACTACATAGTGAGACCTTTCCTCAAAAAAAATTTATTGGGAAATAAGACACTTCCATGACAAAGAACACCTGGAGGAATTCATAACCACCAAACCAGCACTCCAAAATGTTCTGAAGCATATTCTAGAAAGATATTGCAAAGATTATAACTCCATGAACTCCAACAGAATGAATCCACCAGGCAAGGCAAGTAATTAAACACTGGGGAAAGAAAGTGAGCCAACAAGAAAACAACATGACAAGGATGTCAATATGTATCATTTATAACCATCAATGTAAAATGGTCTTGATTCACCAATCAAAAGAAACAGACTGGCAGAATGGATCAAGAAGCAAAATCCAACAATATGCTGCATACAAGAAACACATTTAACTCAAAAGGAAGTTCATAGACCTAAAGTCAAACGATGAAAAGCAATACCCCAGGAGACAGAAAGCAGGAAAAAATCAGGGGTAGCTATTTGCAGATGGAGTGGATTTCAAGCCAAGACTGATAAAGAGAGACAAAAGAAGGTCAATTCCTTAAGGGAACAGTCCAAGAGGAAGAGATAATAATCATATATATATATATATATATATATGTATATATATATATATATATATATATATATATATATATATATATGTGTGTGTGTGTGTGTATGTATATATATACCAAATACCAGTGCACCCAACTATATAAAAATATTAACAGACATGAAAAATCAAATAAGCACTAATACAACTATAATAGTGGACCTCAAACCCCACTGTCACAAATAGACATGTCAAGTAGACAAAAAACTCTACAAAGAAATATCAGAACAGAACCAAATTTTTAAACAAATGGATTTAGTAGATGTCTACACCCTGTTCCACCCCATATTGTTCTTAGCTGCACGAAGGACGTTCTCTGAAATAAGCCACATACTAGCTCATAGAATATGCTTAAGTAAATGCAAAGGAAATGAAATTATCCCATGCATATTGTCAGACCATAGTGCAATGAAATTGGAAATCAATGGCAAAACAAACCACAAAAACTACATAAACACATGGAAATTAAGTAACACCATCCAGAAAAACCAATGGGTCACAGATGAAATTAAAGAAGAAAATGTAATCATCATGTATATCTAAAATGTATCAATAAAATAAAAAATAAAAAATAAAGAAATCAGACCATTTTTACAATTAAATGATAATGCAATACAACATACCAGAACTTATGGGACACAATGAAAGCAGTCCTATGAGGGAAACTTATAGTGGTAAATTCCCACACCAGAAAAATGCAACAAACTCAAATAAACAACCTAATTTTAAAACTCAAGCTTCTAGAAAAGGAAGAACAAGTCACACCCAAAGCTTATGTGAGGGGGGAAATTATAAAGATTAGAGCAGAAATTAGTGCAATTGAGATTAAGAAAACAATACAAAAAAACAATGAATCAAAGAGTTGATTCTTTGAAAGATTAAATAAAATTGATAAACCCTTAGCTAACCTTATCTAAAAAAGGAAAGAAAAGACTCAAATCTATGCAATTAGGAATTAAAAGGAAAAAAATTACAACAAATCCTGCAGAAATTCAGAAGATCATTAACACCTACTTTAAGAATCTGTATTCTAATAAGATGGAAAACACAGAAGAAATTGACAGATTCCTAGGTACGTATGAATTACCAAAGCTTAATCAAGAAGATATAAAGATTCTTTGAAACTGAAGATGTAATTAGAAACCTACCAGCAAAGAAAAACCCAGGTGCTGATGGATTCACTGCTGAATTCTACAAGAAATTTAGAGAACTCTTTAATGAAATTAAAAGGGATGCAATAATCTCAAACTCTTTCTTGGAAGCAAGCATTACCCTGATACCAAAACCAGAGAAGTATCCAAACAAAAAGAGAACTATAGGCTAATATTCCTAATGCACAGGGATGCAAAAATCCTCAGTAAGATACTGGCAAACAGAATGCAGCAAATCATCAAAAAGATTATACAACATGACCAAGTGGGATTCATCCCAGGGATGAAGGGATGATTCAACATATGTAAATCAATATATGTAATACACAATATTAACAGAACCAAAGACAAAAATCATGTGATCACCCCAATAGATGCAGAAAAAGCATCTGATAAAGTGCAACACCCATTCATGATAAAAACCCTACATAAAATTGGAATAGTCTTTATCTCAATTGGATAAAAGCCATCTATGACAAACCAACAGCCAACATCATACTAAATGATCAAAAACTGAAAGCTTTCACTATAAAATCAGGAACAAGACAAAGATGTCCACTATCACCACTCCAATTCAATATAGTTCTAGAAACATTAGCCAGAGCAATTAGACAAGAGAAAGAAAAGGAATAAGGACAGGAAAGGAAGTAGTTAAATTATCATTTTTTGCAGATGACATGATACTCTACACACAAGACCCCAAATACTCCACTAAAACACTTGTAGATTTAATAACCAAATTCAATAGCATAGCTGAATACAAACTCAACACTCAAAAATCGATAGCATTCCTGTACACAAATAACAAACTTACTGAGAGAAAAATTAGGGAAACAACATCTTTCACAATAACATCCAAAAAAATAAAATACTTAGGAATCAACCTAATGAAGGAGGTAAAAATCCTTTACATTGACAAGTACAATACTCTGAAAAAGGAGATTAAAGAGGATGTCAGAAAATGTAAAGATATCCCTTGCTCTTGGGTAGGAAGAACCAAAATAGTGAAAATGGCCATACACGCAAAATTGTTATACAGATTTAATGCAATCCCAATCAAAATATCAATAGCATACCTCATAGTATTAGACAAAACAGCTGGATGTGGTGGCACATGCCTGTAATCTCAGCACTCAGTAGGCTGAGGCAGGAAGATTGTTGCAAGTTCAAGGCCAGCCTGGACCTCATAGTGAGACCCTGTCTCAAAAAATAAAACAAAACAAACAAACAAACAAAAATTAGAGAAAACAATCCTAAAATTCATTTGGAACCAGAAGAGATCTAAAATAGCAAAAGCAATTCTGGGCAACAAAGGTAAGGCACAGCAGATCACAATCCCTGACTTGAAATCATACTATAAAGCTACTGTGATAAAAACAGCATGGTACTGGGAAAAAAAAAAAAAACAAGGATCAGTGGAACAGACTAGAAGATGCAGAAACAACTCTAAATACATTCACCCATCTTATGTTTGACAAAGGTGCCAAACATCTTCACTGAAATATAACCTCTTTAATAAGTGATGCTGGAAAAACTGGCTTTACACATGCCAAAGACTAAAATTAGACCCACATCTCTCACTGTGCATCAAACTAAAACACTAAATCTGCTGGAAAATAGAATAGGTAGAACTCTTGAAGACATAGGAGCAGGCAAAGGCTTTATGAACGGAACCCTGATTGCACAGGAAATATCACAAAGAATCAACAACTAGGAACTCATTAAAAAGCTTTTGCACAGCAAAGAAACCAACAGAATGAAGAGACAACCCAAGGAGTGGGAAACAATTACTTGCTAGCTATTCCTCAGACAAAGGACTAATATTCAGAATATGTAAAGAACTCAAAATAAATCAGACCTCCCCAAAATTTAAAGGCCCAATCCAAAAATGGGCATCTGAAATGAATAGATACTTCTCTTGTAAAGAAATAAAGATGGCAAATAACTATATAAAAAATGTTCAACATGGTCATTCGAGGGATGTAAATTAAAACAATGCCATGATTCCATCTCAGTCCAAAAAGAATGCCTATTATCAAGAAATCAAACAAAAACAAATACTGGCAGGGCTGTGGGGGAAAAAGGAACCCTTCTCCACTGTTGGTGGTAGTGTAGACTGGTGCAGCTATTGTGGAAATCAGTGTGGAGATTCCTCAAAAACTAAAACTAGAGGTTCCATTTGACCCAGCTATTCCTCTTCTTGGTATCTTCCCAAAAGAATTAAATGCATTATTCCACAGCAATATATGCACATCCATGTTTTTAGCAGCACAGTTTGTAATAGCTAAATCTTGCAAACAACCCAGTGCCCATCAACTGAAGAATGGATAAAGAAGATGTGTTTTTTTTTTTTTATACAACAGAGTACTACTCTTCCATAAAGAAGTACGAACTTGAGACATTTCTAAGTAAGAGGATGGACCTTGATACCATACTGTTAAGTGAAATAAATCAGACACACATGTGTAAATATCACATTGTTTCTCTGGTGTGAGAAACCAAAAGTGTAAATAAGGACTAGAATGTATAATAAATACTGTGAAATAGGAAAAAAATGTTCAAATGGGAAAGGAAACTAGGGAAGGGGGAGGGGGAAAGGAAGGAAGGGAAAAGGAAAAAAAGAGAATAGAAGAAAATATCTAAACAAAGCTTTCTGTAAATAAGGAGGAGAAGAGGGGTTGAAAGGAGGGGAAGCAAAGGGGAAATAAAGAAGAATCACTATATATCATGTACAGGTACCACTTCCATATGATGAATGTTATCATTATGTATATCTAAAACTGTACCAGCAAAATTAATTTAAAAAAAAGAAATCATGCTTCCTGCCCCTGCTCGAGGTATTGGTGGCAGTATGTGGCAATAAGAGATCTCATGACAGCAGAGGGTAGACAAGACTGAAGACCCAGTGTGTCCTTTGGCTTTTAACTGCTCTCGCTGTTCAGAGACTGGTCTAGTCTGGTTCCTGGACTACTGGTCCCTAAGGTACACTGTTCCCACTTGTGGGCATCCTGCTGGTATCCGGGAAAGGAGCCTACAGCTGGGATCACATGTGCACCATTTGTACCTCTCACCTTGCTCATGACCTGTCCAGTGTCCCTTCTGATTCAGTCACATTAGACTCTTACAGGTGCTATGAATCCCCTTTCTAGACATCTGCCCGTAGCATGCCTCTGCTCTTGCCCCAGGTATAGGGCTACTTTGTTCCTACCATGATGACTTACTTTTGCAAGTTCAGCAGCCATAACCTCTGCTATGTTGGGAGTATGAAGGAACGTCAAATTCTATGACTCCTTACTGCTGAAATCAAGGGCAGCTCGAAAGAACTAAACTTTGGCCCTCTCTCTGCAGAACCATTCTTGTCCACCAAGTTTATTTTGCAGCTTTTGTACTCACCTCTCTCTAGATTCCTAAACTGGACAAAGGGTAGATGCCTTTTTACTGTAGAACTTTGACCTAACAAGAGAAGATTGCTACATCCCTGACCACATTTCTGCTCTATGCTTGTCTCTCTCCACCTTCCTCCTGCAGTCCAGAGGAATCAGAGAAGCAGGCTCTACTTCTTGTCTGACCTAAAGGGCTTTTAGGATAAACTCTATAATTAACCTAGCCCAGGTCTTCTTTATAAGATAAGAAGGAGGATAAAGGAATTTAGAAAATCCTTTTCCCTCTTAATAATGTCTGGCTTTCAAAGCTATTTTTTTTTTGCTTTGAACTTGAAAATCCTACTTTGGAAACCAGAAATGGAATACTACTTTTTTCTCTTTGAATCCTTGCTATATGTTTTTTCTCTGGTTATACAAGTTTTAATTCTACCCTCCTCCCAGAACCCCAGCCCTTAAATCAACTGGAAGTAAGGTCATATATCTGAAAGAAGAAGAGGTAAGCATATTAAATATCTTGGAAAGAAAAATAAATTATGTCTATTATAGAACCTACCTTCATCTAAATATGCTGGGTCCCTGAGCCTGGTTTCTTTTAATGTCCTGAAAGAAAAAGATTTGATTATATGATAAATCAATGATGCCTTGAAGTGAGAGGAAATTTACATATTTAATCATTGTAACAAGCCTATGATGTAGACACTCTTACAAATAAGAAAACTGGCGCAAAGAAGGGTTACAAAATTTGCTAAATGTGACTTGTAACTGGCAAGGATGCATGTCTGGTAGCAAATTTTCTAAGCCTGCTGACTGGCTAATTTCCAGAGACAACAGAGCCAACAATATCCAGCTCAACCTTCTTTGAAAATTCCTTCCTAAAACAATTAACTTTTCAAGATCTTCCAAGACCGGAAACTCCAACCTTGACAAAGTTTTTAGAGAAAAGCAAGGCTTCTCTGATATGGCTCAAGCAATGAGTACCACACCATGGGCTTTCCCTTGTTCATAACTCATAGCCCCTGCTGCATCCTGATTAGGGACCATGCCTTGATGCTAATCACTTTCATTATGAAAACATATAGCCCTAAAACTATCTGAGAGAAACAGTTTGCAGGTCCTAATGTGCATTTTCCCTCTTCTATTTTCTCTGCTGGGATTCACTTACAGGCATGAGCATAAAAAATACATATCACAAATGATGATTTACAATTACTAAAATTAAATAAGAGAAAATCTTTACATTCACATTAATTTTCTTATTTGGAAGAGCCACCCCATTTTACTGATTGCAATAGAAATAAGTTTGGAATGATGATTGTGACATTCCATTAAATTAATGGATTCAATCTCATAACTCACTTTTATGGATAATATTTAAAATACTGTATTAATTCCAAACAGAATACATTCGTGGTTTGTTCTGGGAAAACAGATTACTATGTGTAATGCTAGTAGTCATTGCTTTCTGGTGTTATTTACCTGCTCCCAATTTCTTGGCTTAATACCACCATGCATATAGTGAATAATGCACTGTACGAAATGTACACTGTATGAAATAAAACACATTTTATATACAGTAAAGTTATTTATATGTATGTCACCTAATAAGATAATTTGTATTTTCTCTGCCACACACCCTTTTTTCATTATTTTTAATCAAATGTGTACCTGGATGAAATATTTCAGAGGCAAAGGGTAGAAGGTCTGAAATGAGCAGCCTTTTTTTCATTTTTTATTGTAGAGATGTAAATGAACATACAAATAATCACCATCCAGATCAAGATATGGAAATTTCATCATCCCAGAAAACTTTCTGTCTATACCCAGAAGGTAATCACTACTCTGATACAGTGTTAAAGTAAACAACCATTTAAAAATGTAAATTTGGTGCTTAGAAATCTCCTAAAGTGAAAACTGAAGCAATTTGTCACTGTTACAAAAACAGCTCAACAAAATGGAGGATAGATATTGGGAAGTAAGAAGAACATGTTCGAAAGGGAAAGGGAAAAAGGGAGGGGAAAGGGAAGGACGGGTAAAGGGATTGAAAAACAAAGTAAATGGGGAGAGGAAGAAGGGTTGAGGGAGGGGAGAGAATGGGGAAAAAAAAACAAGAATTAAGATATATTATGTACAGATACAAATTCCCTATAATGAATATGAGTACTATGTATGCCAAATATGTACTAATAAAAATTTTTAAAAACTCAATTCCAACAATGAGATGTACTCCCAAACACATTTATACTATGCCAATAATAAAATACATGGGTTTATGCTCACTTTAACCACTTAACAGTTTACTCCATGCATCACTCAGGCAGCACGTTTGTTCATGTACTGACTATCCCGAGAGTCGCTTGGGTGGGTGTCATTTCAACTAGTCTATTCTTGAATTGAATAAATTCAATGAAATTGTCATTTTTATATTTCCTGTTATATTATCTTATAAAAGTTAACAAAAATATGCAATTTTTGGTCATTCTGTATTTAAATAACTGGACTAGTAAGTGATTAAAAAAATAAAACAACTCAAAAGTCCAGCACTCTTAAGGATGGCTTAACCATAACAACTTTCAATTTTTCAGGAGGCTAATTAGGTCATTCAAAACTATCCAAACCTCTGATCATGCATCCTCCTTTAAGGTTTTTTGTTTTGTTTTGTTTTTTTATATGCGGGTACCAGGAGTCAAACTCAGGACCTCACGCTTGCCAGGCAGGCACTTATGCCACTGAGCTATATCACCAGCCCTCCTTTAAGGTTTTAAGAACAGTTTTTTTGCCTTTTTTTCCCCCAATCCCTGCCCTTCCTCATCCCATGAACCTCCTCCTTACCTCCTATGCCAAGTCATGTGCTGGAGTCTGTTTGCAAGGTTTTAAAATATCATAGTATACATCTTTTCCTAAACTCACATTCGGTGATGTTCAATTAAAGTTCACCAGGTGGAAGCTCCAGAAATTGGCAAATGCTACAAATCAGAGTTCCACAGGCCACAGTGGTGATTGTTAAACATTTACCATCCCATCACTGACCAGTGCACCACACACAATATACATATTGAAGTCATATCAAATTGCTTTGAAGAGCTTTGGGGATTGAACAATGCTATCTAGTCCCACAAAGCAAAATCAACCACAGACAATCTTGTAGGAGCAAGTTTCAACTCAGCCAGTCTTTTCAGGTTCACAACAGCTTGCCATTCGTCCTGGTTTTGTTTGTGCAACAACTGCCATTTTGTGAATTGGCCCCATGTTGTCACCGCAAACTTTTACTTGAGGTAAAGAGTCACTAACTTTGCCTGAAATTTTTCACAATACCCTTAGAGACACACAACAGCATATTTCAGAAATAGTTGAAAAGTCACTGTGTGGAACAGGATCCTGATAATTCAAGTCTGTACTACAAACCACATGTTTTATATGATTTTATGTATATGATGCTATATCTCCAAATCATTCGGGTCAATAATGGTGTTGTTGTCTTCTTTCTATAAATTCCTTAGTGTACCTAACACAATGTTAGGTTTAGAGCAGTTGCCAGGTAACAATACATTAACTTCACTCTTTCCTCCCCTATTCTCTTCTCTATACCACATACTTAATCAGTTACCCTACATTTTCTCAGAGCTACTCTTTACCATCTCCATAACTCTTCCAGTCACACAAAACAAACCTTACTAAAAAACTAAAATGAGTATTATAGGTATACTGCATTTCAGGAACAGAGTGTATTCATTTGACAAATATTTGAGCATGAACATGAAGAACATTGTTCTAAATTTTGTAGGGGCATACAAAAGATGATTTGGACACAAACTCTGACTTGATGGAGTTTCTATAGAAACAGAGTAGATTAGTTACATATATAACACACTCTGATACAAGTAGAAAAATGATCCAGAAAAAATGCTGCAAGAGTTTAAGGAGGGAGATGTTGCATCCAGTGGATCTGGGGTCCCCAGCCCACCCCTAAAACTTCCCCTGAGTTTGTCTGTCTCTCCAAAGTAGAAAGAGGAAGAAGAGTCAGAAGACACAGTGTAAAGCAAAAGTATTAAAAGGAAGGGAGGGGAATGGGAAAAATTAAAATATATTATGTACACTTACAAGTTCCCTATCACAAATGTGATCAAGTATGTCAAAAGTGTACCAATAAAATTAATTTTTTAAAAAGGAAAAAGTACGAAGCCACTGCAAGAAGTGGGGGCCTCAGAGCTGGGGCTGCAGGCCTGTTTTATAGGGTAAGGGCCAGTCTCCACCCCCTGAGGGTTGATACCTGATTGACTGGATATTGGGCTTGTTGCTAGGGGTTTGGGTTTTGTGGGCTAACGGGAACTTGGGTCAGCATGGCAACCCGCACAAGGAGGAACTAGGATAGACATTGCTGCTTGCCAAACAGAGGGTGTTAAACCGCAACCTGTCAGCTCTCACTGCTTGCAGCCCCCAGAGCATCCCAGAGGTTGTTCTTCTCCTATTTCTTAAAGGAACTGGCTCCCTATTTCTAACCTTACCTAAGGGTCCCAACTTTCCCTACAGAAAGACTACTACACACTAGTATAATTTTGAGGCATGCTGAGTTGGAGGCAGAGGTGAAAGAACAAATAAGCAAAGCAGGAAAGCAAAGAGTATATATTAGGAGCAGCAGTTTGTCTGAAGTGTAAGATGTAGGATGAGGAATCATTTTAAATAAAGTTGGAAAGTATAGGTCACATTACAAAGATTATCACAAATTTGTCAAGGAATTTGAGTTTTACATTCATCTTTGTATTACTCAAAGAGTGTCAGATTCCTCTACAATAAAATACGCAAAATAAATGACTTAAAACAACCAGATATATTTCTTGCTCATGCTACATTTCCTTTGTTGGTAATCTAGGTGGGAGAGACCCTTAATCTTAGACCCAGGCTGGGCATGGTGGCCCACGCCTGTAATCCCAGCACTTGGGAGGCTGAGGCAGGTGGAGTGCCATGAATTCAAGGCCAGCCTGGGCTATATAGTGAGTTCAGGTCCAGCCTGGACTACATAGCAAGATTCTGTCACAAAAAAAACAAACAAACAAAAAATCTTAGACCCAGGGCAACAGAACAGCCTCCATTTAGAGACAGAGGGACAGAGAATCAGGCAAATTATACACTAGCCTTAAAGCTTCTACCTCAAGATACTTCTGCCTGCATTTCATTGGATAGGGATATTTGCATGGCCACAGAAGGAAGAGAAAGTATGATCTTACCATGTGCCCAGAAGAGTAGATAGATATACTTCATAGACAGCATTATTGGCTATGAGTCTTTAATAAGGAAGGCAATCAATATGCTCATGTACAGATTTCAGAAAGATCACTTTTAGCAGCATATATTGGGTGGATTGGAGGCAGGCTTACATGGAAGCAGGATACCTAGTCAGGAGACTGGTGCAGTATTCTAGGGGAGAGATGGTAGTGGGCTGACCCAGAACAACATAAGAGAATTAGAAAAAAGGGAACTGATACATGAGATGTTTGATGAGATACCAAGGAAAATCAACAGTACTAAGCCAAGGAGTGATAAAAGTAGGAGAAAGGGTAAATAAATCATGCTGCTGCCTGGTGGGCAGAGATTGTGGCAGCCAGAGCTATTGGGGTGGGACTGGTGGTGGAGAGGAGCTAATAGACATAACCCTTGCTAAGTCCTAGTTAAGTACGGCTGGCAAGTGTAGATGGCAGCTGTTGATTACTGGTAGTGAGCTGTGGATGGTGAAGATAGAGGTGGTATGGGCAACAAAATTCAGCACAACTGAAATGTAGCAGATAAGGTAGAGAGTAGCAGAGTAGTATGAATTTAGGCTGGATGGAAAGGAGCCAAATAGGAAAGGCTTTAGCCACTGTGGCATGAGGTTTGGATCTTATCATAAAACACTAAGAACCATTTAATTATTTTAAATATATCTTTCTGAGGGTGCTTCAAGCACATGGATAGAAATGAACTGAGAAAACCATGGCAGAGTAAGACCAAGGGTACCTGACTAACCAATATATGAGCGTATTGACAACAAATTTGCAGAGGGCTATGCTGCCTAACGCAGACTGGATTGTAATAATTCATGTCTATGTGACAGGTGGCTACACAAAGGTGAATTGGAGTGCTCCCTGGTTTCTGGTCCAGGATTTTATGATTCCCTTTTTTTTTTTTTTTTTTTGTGGGTACCGGGGGGTCGACCTCAGGACCTCGCGCGCCAGCAGGCGCCCGTGCCGCTGAGCGATATCACCGGCCCCTTTTTCGTATGTGGGTTCCGGGAGTCGAACTCGGGCCCTCGCGCTTGCCGGGCAGGCGCTTAAGCCGCTGAGCCATCTCACCAGCCCTATGATTCCCTTTTTAAATTTCATTTTCATTTTTCCAGTTAATTCCCTGACACCCAGTGGCATTATTACACTGTTAAGCATGACCACAGGAACACCAAGTTTAACTACTAGAAACTTCCTTTGTGGATTGACTTCAAAATCTGACTTTAGTAGAAAAACCGGGTTCAGATAAATGAGAGATCATTTTGGTGGCTGCTGTGCAAGTGTCTGAGAAGTGAGCACAAGTTCAGCAAAACGGACTGAAACACTGGAGAGTGGATGTCTTGGATCTGAAGTTACTGTTATGAAGAAGAAATTCAAATACAACCAAGATTTATGTCATGCAAGCTTCACTGACCTTTAAAGCTCAGAAACTTGATCAAGAATATTTAAAAACATAGAAACAAAATGAAAATGGGCCACAGAAATATTCATATTTAATAGAATTCAACAACCACATTGTAGACAAGTGGTAACCCACATTTTGTAGGCATTGAATCAAATTGAAACATGTTAGAAGATGTTCACATGCTGCATTAACATCTTTAGAGCAATTTATATAACAAAAGTTTTAAACCTACTTCTGGCAATGAAATGTTTAGAAATAAATCAGAATGTATTCATCATGGCACTCTTAATATTGTAGAAGATAGGATGAGGTGGAAAAAGAAAACAGCCAGGCGTGATGGCGCACGCCTGTAATCCCAGCAGTCTGGAGGTTGAGGCAGAAGGATTGCCGCGAGTTCTAGGCTAGCCTGGGCTACATAGCAAGACCCTGTCTCAAAAATGCAAAAAACAAAAGGAAAAAGAAAAACATTCAGTTAGTAAAGAGCTATTTAACATAGGCAAGGTGGATGCATTTTTTTACCATTGAATTATTTATGTATTTTTTAAATTTTTAATTTTTATTAATACATGTTTGCAGGGCATTATTATTGCATTTCTTGTAGGGAATAGGTACATGTGCACAACACATCTCAATTCTATTTTTTTCTTCTCTCCATCCCCCTTTTATTCAGCCAGCATCAGATTCATTTATTTATCTTTTAAGTTCTTATAAAGATTTTTTTTTTTGGTGGGCCGGTGAGATGGCTCAGCGGCACGGGCGCCTGCTGGCGCGCGAGGTCCTGAGGTCGACCCCCAGCCCCTTTTGCACACATTGTCTCATTAATCCTTTCAACTTCCTTTACGGTAGATGCTTATGTCATTTCTCATCTGTGGGTGCTTAGGTCTACACCTGACCTTCTCTAGTCTTTCCTGTACTCCTGAGCATGAGGCCCAGAAAGCCTACATCTCCAAGACTCTTTTACCAGCTAGAATCTGTCTAGCTTTTGCCAGTGAAAAGCTTCTTCCTTAAATAATGAAGTAAGTGAGAAGGGGGAAGCCATGGTGTGCTTGCTTCTACAGTGACAGCATCGGTAACTGCAGGTAATTCTGAGCTCCAGCAGCATCAGTAAAGTTGTAGGAGCCTCAGCAACACTGTGTATGCATGCTCAGAGATTCTAGGCACATCCATTCTTCCTCATTTTTGCTCCTTCAGCCTTGGACAGCTGTGCTTTCCAGCAGTTACTGATATCCACATAGTACCAACCTCTGCCTTTTGCACCTCCACCCCTCCCAAAACTTTTGCAATCAATTTCCTAATATTAAATGCCACTTTGTTTAAAACACCTAGATGAATTTCTGAATTTTCTTCAGTGGTTACTCTTATCATCTCTATTTCAGATACAATCCAACTATCACCTGGCCTAAGAAATCTATTAGATAAAAACGAGTTTACATTAACATCTGTCATCCAGAATTTCTCTTTTAATTCTTTCCTTCACTCTTCCTTCACACACTAGAATGTGCACTCGCACTTTGAAAAGCTCCCCCAGTGTTTCTGGAAATCTTTAAAGGGGGGTCTCATATGTCTTTAAAACTATTCAAGGTTCTAAGTTGCATGTGACAGAGACTCAAATTAGCTTAAGCAAAAACATAATTTCACTGACTCACACAGCTAGGAAGTATATTGGGTTAAACCAGAGAATTGAAGGAAGCCATGCAGAACAAGAGTCTTGGGGAATAAAACTTAATGCCATAGGGAATTTCTCCTGTTCATCTTTTATGTCAGCCTTTTTCTAATTGGCTTCATTCTTCCTACTGCAAATGGTCCTCCACGTGGTAAGAGAAATAGCCAGTGGCAACTCCAGCATCCCACCCTTAGAGCATGGCCAGGAGGCTGATCTGAGAAGCTAAACTACATTTCCACCAGCAAATAGTGAAGGAATTGGGGCAAGACTTCTGACTAGCCATTTTAGACCATGTACCCATGCCCCAGTTTTATTTTGTTCTGCACTTTTGTTTTCATTGTAAGAGAGGAAAGGCACAGCAAAGTGCAGAAGAATGAGAAAACCTGTTGAACAGAGAAACAAGAACAAGTGCAGACGACTACAGCTGGCATCACCACCCAGCTATTTCCCTATTCCAGTGCTACTCTGACACCCATGTGTCACTGTCCACTGCCTGGAAGGCCAGTAGATTTTCAAGCTTCCATTAAACTTCAGAAAGCCTATAGTGTTCACAAGAACTGGAGAACTCACAAATATGTGGCTTTTTTCACTAGGTCATCAATATCCTTTCCCCTTAGAACAAGGTCCATTTGGGCAGGGATTTTTATCTCCTTTCTTCCTACTATCTTTAAAATTTATTGATTAATTTTAATGTGGCAAAATATACAGAAGACATGCCATCTTAAATGTACAGCTCTGACACTCAGTACTTTCACACTGTGCTGTATCATCATTCATCTTCAGAATTTTTCATCTTTCCTAACTGAAACTCTGTTCCCCTTAAACCATAATTCCCTATTCCTTCTCTCCCAAACCCTGGAATACATCATTTTACTTTCTGTTTCTATGAACTTGACTTCTCTAGCTATATCATATAAGTAGAATCATAAAACATGTGTCATTATGTGACTAACTAAAGTCATGTAGCATAATGTCTTCAAGGTTCATCCATGTTGTAGCACTGACAGAATTTCTTTCTTTTTAAAGATTGAATGACATTGCATTGTATATCTATACCACATATTATGTATTCATGTCAATGGACATTTGGATTGCTTCCAGTTTTTAGTTATTGTGAATAGTGCTGCTGTGACCATAAGTGTACAGAATACATTTTTAAGTGTCTGCTTTCAATATTTGTGGATATATACCCAAAGGTGAAATTGTTGGATCACATGGTAATTCTGTTTAATTTTTTGAGGGATCACCATACTGATTTGTAGAGTGGCTACACCATTTTACATTCCCACTAAACAATGCACAAAACTTCCAATTTGTCTGCATCCTCACCAACATTTGTTATTTCTGTTTGTGTTCATAACAGACATCCAACGGTATCTCATTGTAGGTTTTATTTGCATTTCCTTAGTCATTAGTGATGTGGAGCATTGTTTTATGTGCTGATTGGCCATTTATATATCTTCTTTGGAGAAATGCCTAGTCAAATCCTTTGCCCTTTTTTTAAGTAAAAGAAGACAATTTATATTTGAAGATGAGAAAGGAGAAAAAGAGAGATGATAGACAGCTACTCAGAACAAGTAGGGAGAATTTGAAAGTGAATTGCTCAGGGGCTCTGGCCACCAGCACTTTTTATAAGGTTTCTTCTTCCTACTTAGGCTTCCTGTGTAGGCCTATGTAAGGACAGGCTATTTAGGCTTAAGGATTAAGTAATGGAAAAGTTTGTGCTTCTTTGTTAATCATGCTACCAGGGACCTACCCAGACCTAGTTTCCTCCCTTTGGTCTTCCTAATGCCTTTGTGTTTCTAATTCCTTAGAGTCTAGCTGCTTTTGCCCTTTTGAGTCTAGCTGCAGAGGTCAAAGTTGTCTATTAATTTTTAATAAGGCTTAATGAGGCCTTTGCTCTACCTTTTCCCTTTCTACAGGGGCCCCTGTCCCTATATTCACTGCCTTGAGGCAACCATCCAACTGCTGTTGGGAAAACAGGTGATGACCTAGTCATTTGAGAGATGCAAATTAAAACAACACTGAGATACCATCTCACCCCAGAAAGAATGGCTATTATTAAGAAATCAACTAATAACAAATGCTGGAGGGGCTGTGGGGAAAAAGGAACCCTTCTTCACTGTTGGTGGGAGTGTTGACTGGTACAGCCACTGTGGAAGTCAGTGTGGAGATTCCTCAGAAAACTAGGGTTGGAGGTCCCATTTGACCCAGCTATTCCCCTTCTGGGCATCTTCCCAGAAGAATTAAAAACATCGTACCACAGAGATATATGTGCACCCATGTTTATAGCAGCACAATTTGTAATAGCCAGATCTTGGAAACAACCCAAATGCCCATCAACTGAGGAATGGATAAGAAAGATGTGGTATTTTTATACAATGGAGTACTATTCAGCCATAAAGAAGGATAAACTGGAGACTTTTATAGGTAAATGGATGCAACTCGAGAAAATACTCATAAGTGAAATAAACCGGACGCACATGTGTAAGCATCGTATTGTCTCTCTAGTATGAGAAACTGAAAGAGTAAATAAGGTCCAAAATGTACAATAGACATGGTGAATCAAAAAGAAACTGGTCAAAAGGAAAGAGAGACTGGAATAGGGGAATAGGGAAAAGAAAGAAGGGAAAGGAAAAAAAATTATATATATATATAAGATGGTTAAGATAGATACACTACCAATTTTACTTAGTTCATTGAAGAGTAAGGTTTGTGCCAATAATGTTTGGACAATTGAATGCTAATATCTGGTATCATGAATAACTAACTTAAAGATAACAATACATAATGCATTAACCATTGTTACCCTCCTATTATGTTCTTTTGAAAATTTGTTCTTTTTTGATTTGCTTTGTTTTTTTTTTTCTTCTCTTTAAAATAAAAAAAAAACAGGTGATGACTTATCTGGCTTCTTCAAGGTGAAAGAGTCATAGTTGGGAAGCAGTGAATGGAAGTCTTCGTCAGGGAGGTTCACCTGGTGGGCCTCAGTAGAAGAAGTCTGGCAGCTTTACACTGGGTTTCATCTGTATGATCACTTGGGGTTTGGCAGCCTTTAAGCAAAGGGAAAAAATAAGCTTTACTGAAAGATCAAAGCATATGTGATCAAAGCATGAGCAATAGGATGGAAAAGCAGAATGAGGAAGGAGTCATGTCAGATGCTGTTTTTAAAGGATTAAATAGAGATTGTAACCAGTTGGCCCTTAGGACTGTCAGCAGGTGTCAATGATTGGAGCCCTCCTCCTGTATGTCTAGCCCATATTGTTATTACTCATACATATCTCTGGCTATGTCTTCTTATTGGACATTCAAGATCAAGTTAAGGTGAGACCTTTGTCAATCATAATTTACCTCCTGATAGATGTCAAAGTCAGTTAAGTCTCAGGCATTCCTTCTCGAGCTATGGTCAGAGCCTCTTAGCTTTCAGGTGTGTCATCTGCCAAGATGGGTCACAGCCTGTGCTAGACCACATGGCTCTGCTTGGAGGCATGGGATCATTTTTCCCTTTAGTGACCCTCCTTCTAGCATGATGCTAGAAGGTTGACTGGTTGACTCCTGTCCTCTGGGGTCCAACAATCTCCTCACTTAAGAGGTTGGGTGACTCACCAAAGTTATAGGACCCTGTAGAAAGTTCCTGTCATGTCCTGGGTCCTTGTTTAGGTCGGAGGGCCAGGGCCAAAATATTGGCTGTCTTCTGAGCCCAGTTATCTTTTTAGTTTTGGTCTCCCAAACCCTAGTTGTTGAACACCTGGTAAGAGAAGATGGGTTACATCAGCAGTATAGTGGGAGCAGTTAATTTTATGACTTTGTCTAGATGTCCAGCCTTCTCTGAAGAGGTCCGCATAACTGTGTGAGTTATCAAGGGCCTTTGCTCATTTTTAAAATCAGATTGCTGTTTGTGTTGCTAAATTGTAGGAGTTATTCATATATTCTAGATATCAAGACCTTATTGGATACATGATTTGCAAACATTTTCTCCATTCTGTGGGTTGCATTTTCACTCTATTTGATAGTGTCCTTTGATACACAAAAGATTTTAATTTTGATAAGGTCTAACTTACTTATTTTTTCTTTTGTTGCCTGTGTTTTTGGTATCATATCCAAGACACTATTACCAAATATAAGGTCATGAAGTCTTATTTAAAGTATTTTATACTTTCACCTTTTATGTTTAGGTCTTTGATCCATACTGAGTTAATCGTTGTATATGATATAAGGGTAAGAGTTCAACTTCATTTTCTTCCATGTGGATATCCAGTTTTGCCAACACCATTTCTTGAAAAGCCTGTGCATTCCCCTCACTGAATGGTCTTGGCATCCTTATCAAACTAATTATGCAAAGATTTTTTCTAGACTCTGTATTATATTCCATTTTCTAAATGTCTGTCATTATGTCACAAATGTTTTGATTACCATACATATTAATACTATAACTTGAAATCAGATAATGTAAGACCAACTTTGTTCTTTTTCAAGATTGTTTTGGTTATTCAAGACCCCTTGAAATTATACAAGAATTTTAGGATAGATTTTTCTATTTCTGCAAAAGAAACAAATGAGATTTTGGTAGGGATTATGTTGAAGTTGTTGATCACTTTGGATAATATTGACATCTTAACAATATGAAATATTCTAATCCATGAACACATAATGTCTTTCCATTTATTTGTGCCTTCTTTAATTTTTCAGCAACAATTTATAGTCTTCCAAATATAAATTTTTCATCTCTTTGGTTAAGTTTTGCCTAAATATTTTATTTTGTTGATAGTGTTATAAATGGCATAATTTTCTTAATTTTCTTTTAAGATTGTTCATTGTTAGCATATAGAAACAGAACTGATTTTGTGTATTGATTTTGTGTCCTGCAAGCAGGATACTGATTTTGTGTGTTGACTTTGTTGAATTAGTGCCTATTGCTTAACAGCTGGACTCTTAGTGTCTACTGCTTCAATATAGTAGGTGCTCAATAAATGTCTATTGAACAAAGAAAATGTCCTTTGAAAGAACCTCCCTCTTGCTGCTTCTTATGGTGCTTCTAATGACAATGTTCATTCCAAAGTTGTTGGTTCACAAAAAAGAAAGACCTTATCCTTAATATTGTATTATTCTTTGTTGTTGGGACTCCAATCCATTAGCATTAGCCCCATTCATGGAGCAGACAGAGTCTCAACCAGGCTTTAAATGCACCTGGTATGCACTAGTATTTGTGCCTGTTATTTAATGACATGTCTGTTGTTAAAGCATCAAAATACTTCCTTTTTTTTTTTTTGTACTGGGGATCAAACTCACAACCTCACACTTGCCAGGCAGGCACTGTGCCACTGAGCTATATCCCCAGCAATACTTCCAAATTTATTGATAAAAATAGTGACTTCCTTGAGTATCTAGAGTGCCTCTGCAACTAGGTTTACTATCTGTGAAAAATTGTTTCATTGATGCTGTAATGAACCACACCCTTCTATATCCTCTCTCTTGTGTGGTTCCCTCACAAATTAATTGTGGACTTGCCCATGTGACTTGCTTTGGCCAATGGGACATTAGCAAATTTGATGCAAGCAGAAGTTGGAAAATTGTTTGTGTATTGGGGCTATTGATATAGGAACCTTGCTGCCAAGTGAAGCAGCCCAGCTTATCCTGCTTAAGACAAATGGCCCAGACAATAGCCAAGTGAAATTATTTTAGGCTACACAGCCCCAGCAAAGTCACTAGCAGATTCCAGCCACATAAGACATCCTAAAATGAAACAAACAAAATAACAGCTTAGCCCAAATCACTGACCACAGAATAGTGAGCAAATAATATGATTATGGCTTTAATCCACTAAGTTTTGGCTTAGTTTGTTATGAAGCCATGTTAACTGAGACATAAATGGACAAAACTATTCTCTCATGCTCCAAAGATACGGAATAACAGAAAGCTCACATCATGCAAATACTGAGAGAGCATACCTGTGAGAGCAACATTCACTTTTAAGAAAAATATACACAAATGGTCCCAAATTAACTCAAAATTCATTCTGTTTATTTGAAAACTTTTAACCAACTACTTATACCACCTGGTGCTAACCAAGTGGTAGATTTGTTTCTCCTTGAAAGAGATGAGAATTTTTTTCAAAGACATTTACATTATGATTTATCACTTCAATTTCTTTAGAAGGCAAATAAATATTTAATTATTACATGAGCTTAATTCTTTGTGCACTTTCACTTCCTATCCATCCAATTATAAAGAGGAGTAAATCTTCCTTGCTAAAGAATTACATCTCATCCTCTAAACTTCTAGCTAAAATAATTTACACTCTACTTCTTTTGTGTTTTAAGGGTGCACAGTTCTTAGTGTCTTCAAGAAGGTCACATAGCTGATGTTTCCTAATCTTACAATTTTGCCTTCATGGAATCAACAAAGGCCTTCTGTTGCCTTCTATGAAGACAAAGATTCATTTCTAGCCACTAAAAAAGGATAGCTTTTCAGTGCTATCAAGATTCAAAATTCCTTGAATCAAGTGTTTGAGGTTTGGTAACTGTTTGAGAATTCTACTTTTCTTTTCTCAAGAAAATCCGAGGCTCTAATAAACAGGTGAAGTGAAATTTCCCACAGAATACAATCTTTAGAGAGCATGGAATCGAGTTGGAATGAAAAAAAATGTGATTTTTTTATTCTGTGACTAGGATCTTTTACTAAATTGAAACGGTTTAGTTTCACTATTATTTCTCAACAAAACATATTGTAGTACAATCAGGCTTTCTTTGCCCAGGGTCATTAACTCAATTGATTTGTGATTATTGTTAATGAAGTTCAGTTCTTGATGGATTCCACCTCAGTTTGGGCTAGTTTTCTTTCTATAGGCATGGATGGCACCTTTGACTCCAGTAACAATCTGACCCTTGACCTTCGCCTCAAGAACAATAGAGGTTATGGCATCCTTTGTGCAAGCATTTCCATTGTGAAAAGAACAATCTCTGTTTGCAGTTATAATGCAATTTGCCATCACTTGTGCCAGATTTAACTGAGAAGAAAAATATCTTAACTTGAATTTGAGGCTCTGGTGAGTCCATACAGAGTTCGTGTACAGTATATTAGGGCAAGATGATGAGCAGCAATAACAAATACTCATACTGATACAATGGCTTTATTTTCCTCATGATGAACATTCCTTAAAAAATCTCTTTACTGTGATACAATTGACAAGTAAAAAGCTGTACTTATTTAGTGTATCAAATTCAGTAAGTCTGGGGATAAGTATACACCAGTGAAAAAACCCTAACCACCATAGAGGTCACAGATACATCCATCATCTTCTGTGATAGTTGATTGTGGTGTCAAGTTGAATAAGAAACATCTAGCAGATTGTTTTAGCACAGTTCTGAGTGTGTCTGGATGATGGACTTACTGAAGAGGGAAAACCCACCCTGGATATGAATGGCACCAACCATTACGGGCTTGTAGCCTGCATAGAATAAAAAGGGAAATCTTCAGAGGAAAGCTTCTCACTCCAGTCCTCACCCTCTGTGAATATCCATCTTCTTACATAGATCCTTTGGCTTCCCACTACAGCCTCACAGGGAATTCTGCAGTGAGCTCCAGGCTTTCAGCTTTTGACTGAATCTTCTACTCTCCAGCATGCAGAAGGCTCTTTTGCATTCTTCCATCCCTGCCTCTGCAGGTGAGCACTGTAAGCCTATTTTGTAAATCCTCTATATAGCATTTATATTATATTATATTATATTATATTATATTATATTAGTTTTTCTAGTGAACCCTAGCTGATATACCTTCTGTTATATTTTTGATCTAAAATGTCCCCCAAAATTTCATGAATTCAGCAGTGGGGCTTTTGAAAGGTGATTGGATCATAGGGACACTATACTTATCAGTGGATTGATCCACTGATAGTTAAATATGCTGTTAGGAGGTAGGATGCCGTTAAAACAGGTGTGTTATGCCAGGTGTAGTGGTGCATACTTGTAATTCCAGATCTTAGGAGGCTGAGGCAGAAGGATCACCATGAGTTCAAGGCCAGCATGGGCTACACAGTAAATTCAAGGCCAGCCTGAACTGCATAATGAAACCCTGTCTCAAAACATAGGTATGTCACTGAGGGCATGCCCTTGGAGGCTATATCTTCCTCCTATGCTCCTCTCTTCCATTTCTGTTTACTGTCTGCCATGGGCTGAGCAACTTTCTTCTGCCATGCCTTTCTACCATGCCATTTCTGCCTTAAAGCCAACCAGTCATGGAATAAATCCTCTAAAAACCATAAAGCTAATACAGAACATTGGTACCAGGAGTGCGGTTATTGTTATGACTATACCTAACCATGTAGTTCAGAAGCCTTGGGAAGTTGTCTGTGGGAGGAGTTTAGAAAGTTTTGGAGAAGTGGGCTAGAGAAGCCCTAGATTGTTGTAAGCTGAGCTTGAAGGGTGATTTTTGTCAGAGTTCAAAAGTTAAGAATGTTGATAGGAATATGGACAGTAAATAACAGGTCCATGAGGTTTCAGGTGGGAATGTGGATTGTATTGGAAACTGGACTAGAGGCCATGTGTGTGTCATTCTGGCAAAGAACTTGTCTACATTTTCTCCATGTCCTAATACTTTTTATGAGGCTAAATTTAAAGGTGGCACACTAATTGATGTGGCAGAGGAAATTTCAAGGCAGACCAAATTTCAAATTGCAGCATGGGGACTGCTGGCATCTTTTATCCAGCTCTACAGTGAGAATCAGGAGCTGAATGATTTGAAAAATTTGCAGCCTGAAAGAAAGGAAGCTTTTGTAAAGTTGGGGCCTAAGAGTGTGAGGAGAGCATTGTTTCTAAAAAGATTAGCGTTAAAAATAGAAGCCAAGTACCTTGCATCAGGACAATAGAAATTATGCCTTGAAGGTATCATAGTAACTAGCTAAACCCCACCCTTTGCAGGCTCAAAGGCATAAAGGGGTAAACTCCTCTGAAAGACTTTAAGAGGCCCAGGGCACCCTGATCTTTCAGAGACACCTTGAGAAATGTTTCCCTGAGTTCAACCATCCAGGAATTCAAAGACCACTATAGCCATAGTCCAAGGGGGCCAGAATACTACTTGAGTAGGCAGCAGACCTTAGCATCATCCATGTGGTGCTAATTTTTCAACCAGGCAAAATACAAGAATTGTGGGAGTCACAGAAGCTTCTACCTAGATTTCAGAAGAGGTCTGGAAGGCCAGTCAAAATACCCATGAGGGGGCAGTGCATTAAGTTCTGAGAGTGAAACTGAAAGGTGCGATGAAGACTCCAGGAAGTTGGAGATGCTAGAAACATGGAACATCTGCTGAGGAAAGCCACTGGAAATCAGCAGAGCCAGCCCAAGAGAGAAGCCATGTGAGTGGCAACCAGGAAGGCCATAGAGGTGGGGCTGGCCGAACCCTTTGGCACTCACATCTCACTACAACCTGCCAAGGATGCTGGACATGCTAATACTAGGAGATTCCCTAAGGGATCTCTTGTGCACTAAACATTCTTCCTTACTTCCATTGTGGAATAATGGGGCAATTTCTCCTTAGTAATCTGAATCAGTCACCCCTGCCAACACTATAACTCTCTCTCTTTTTTTTTTTAATGGGGGTACTGGGAGTCGACCTCAGGACCTCACGCTTGCCAAGCAGGCGCTTATGCCACTGAGCTATCTCACCGGCCCTATAATTCTTTTTAGCTTGTTGACTCAGAGGTACAAGGAGCCCAAAATGGTCAGGGAGTGTCTTAGCCTCCAGTTCAATGGAATCATTGCCGTGCTTACAGTAGAAGCCTTCATTTATAATTATGCAAAGGTATTTATTATGTAGGCTTACAGGATCATAGGCAGGAAAGGACACAATGGCCATCAGGGAGCTGGAGAGACAGAGGATCCAGTAGCTGCTTGGCCTGAAAAGTTGGAAGCTGCAGAAGAAGCATTAAGAATACAGCACCAATCCAAGGCTGAAGACCTGGAAGCTCACTGCAGAGTTGGCAGTGCAAGTTTAAGTTGCAAAGCTGAAGAAACTAGAGACCTAGAATGTGATGCCCAAAGGTGACAGCAGGAAAGAATGCAGACTATCAAGAACAGAGCTCTTCAAAATGGGCGCACTTCCTTCTTTCCCTTTTATACCATCCAAGCTATAAGCTTATTGTCTGGTGGCACCCACAGCCAGGATGGATCTTCCCTTCTCAGTTTGCTGGCCTACATGTCGGTCATCCACAGACATACCCAGAACTGTGTTTTACTAGTAAGGTAGGCATCACTTACTCCAGTAAAGTTGACATATCACAATTAATTATCACACCTTCCAAAGTTTCCTCTCACCTCTTTTATTGATGATATGGACACAATATCTAATAAGGACACAATATCTACTCTCTTAGAAAAGTTTTTGTATACCATAGTGTATTGATAGCCATAGACATTATGCTGACTAGTAGATCATGAAAACCACTTACCTTGCATAAATGAAATGTTGTATTCTTTAACCATCACCTCCAAATTCCCCCTGTCAATCCTTGGTAATCACCATTCTATTCTCTTTTTTTGTGAATTTCACTATTACATATTCCCATATACTGTAAGTGAAATCATATAATTTTGTCCTTCTTGTTTTGGCTTATTCCACTTAGTATAATATTCTCCAGGTCCATTCATGCTGTCACAAATGTCAGGATTTCCTTCCTTGATATCATTGAACACTATTCCATTGTGCCTATATACTGCATTTTCTTTACCCATTAATCCATCATTGGTCATTTTGGTTTATGCTATGTCTTGGCTATTGTAATGTTGCAATGAATATGGGGGTGCACATATCTCTAAGACATATTGATTCCAACATGATTTCAATAACACTAACACTAAGCCAAAGTGATGATGTAGTCCAATGATTTACTGTTTTATAGTTCATTTGTTCCTCTCTTTCTGTCTTCTTTTGTGACTTGATGGGTTTTTATACTAGTATGTTTTGATTTTTTTCTTCTTATCTTTTCTATATCTATCACAGCTTTTGCCTTAATGAGTACAATGAGGTTTACATAAAACATTTCATAGTTTAACAGTCTATTTTAAACTGATAACAACTTAAATTTGATCTCACAAAAAACAAAAAAACTCTACACTTTTAGCTTTGTCTCAACACACATTGTTATTGATGTCACAATTTACATCTTTTCATTCTGTGTATCCATTAGCAAATTTTTGTTGCTACACTTTTTAAAATAGTTTTGTCTTTTAACTTTTACACTAGAGTTAAAAGTTATTTGTGTACCATCATTATAGTATTAAAGTATTCTGGATTTGACTAAAACTTCAATATTCCCAATGAGTTTTAAACTTTCATATGGTTTCATGATGTGAATTACCATCTTTTTGTTTCACCTTCAAGGGCTCTCTTACCATTTCTTATAGGGCAGATCTACTGGTGATGAACTCCCTTTGCTCTTGTTTTTCTGAAAGAGTCTTTATCTCTCCTTCATATGTGAAGGGCAGCTTCACCAGATAAAGTATTATCAGTTGACAGTTTTTTATTCTTTTTGCATTTTGAATATATCATCCTCATATCCATCCCCTCTATTACATACCCATACACTCCCTCACTTCCCCCTAATTCCTTTCCTCTTAATAATAGCCTCCCTTCTACTTTCTTGTCATCTATTTTAAATTCCACGTATTAGAGAAAACATGCAACATTTGTCTTTCTGAGTTTGGCTTATTTCACTCAACATGATGATCCATCCATTTTCCTGTAAATGACAAAATTTTGTTCTTCTTTATGGTTGAATAATAAGTCATTCTGTATATAATACCATATTTATTTTATCCACTCATCTGTAGGTAAGCACCTTAGTTTATTCTATATCTTGGTTATTGTGAATTGTGCCACAAAAAACTTGGTATGCAGGTATCTCTATAATATGCTGATACTAATTACTTCAGGTACATACCAAGAAATGGTATAGCAGAATCAAATGGTACCCCTAGTTTTAGTATTTTGAGGAACCTCCGTAATGATTTCCATAGTGGCTGTACTAATTTACACTCTCATCAGCAGTGTAGGGAGTTCCTTCTCCCCTCAAACCTTGGTAACATTTATTGTTTTTTGTATAATTGATTATACCCATTGTGACTGGAGTGAGATAGAATCTCAGTGTGATTTTGATTTGCATTTCTCTAATGGCTAAAGGTGTTCACTACTTTTTCATATACTTATTGGCCATTTGTACTTCTTTTGAGATGTGTCTGTTTGATTTATTTGTCCATTTATTGATTGGGCTATTTAATTTTTCATGCTTAAGTTTTCTAAGGTCTTTTATATATTTGAGATACTAATTTTTTGTCAGAAGTGTAGTTAGCAAATATTTTCTCCCATTCTGTAGGCTCTCTCTTCACTCTGTTAGTTTTTTCTCTTGCTATGCAGAAAGTTTTTAATATGATGTAGTCTCATTTCCTGATTCCTTGCTATTGGAGTCCTATCAGGAAGTCTTTCCTTGTATCTGTGGTTTCATGTGTTTCCCTTCTGTTTTCTTTGAGTTGTTTCAAAGTTTCAGGTCTTATATCTAGATCTGTGATCCATTTTGAATTAATTTTTCACAGGGTGAGAGATAAGGATCTAATTTCTATCTTCTATAAGTAGATACTTGGTTTTCCCAATATTGTTTGTTGTAGAGACTTTTTGCCAACATACAGTTTTTTATATTTTGTTCATATTTTAGTATAATTTGAAATCAGATATTGTGATATCTTCAGCCTTGTTCTTTTTGCTTAGAATTGCTTTGGCTATTCTGATATTTTGTGTTTTCACGTGAATTTTAGGATTCCTTTTTCTAGTTCTGCAAAGAATGTCATTGGTATTTTGATGGGGATTGCATTGAATGTGTAAATCTTTTCGATAGTATGGCCATTTTAATAATATTAATTCTGCCAACTCATGAACATGGGAGATTTTTCTATATTCTGGTATCTTCTTCAATATCTTCCCTCAGTGTTCTAAAATTTTCAGTGTAGAGGTCTTTCACCTCCTTGATTAGATTGATCCACAGGTATTTTATTTATTTTGAAGTTATTGTGAATGGAATTGTTTTCCTGATCTTTCTCAGCTAGTCCATTATGTGTGTTTAGAAAAGCTATTATTTTTTAATATTGATTTTATATATGGCTATTTTGCTAAATTCATTTATCAGCTCTAAAAGTCTCTTGGTGCAGTCTTTAAAGTTTTCTAAGTACAAGATCATATCATCTTCAAACAAGTATAATTCCACTTCTTCCTTTTCTATTTGCATCCTTTTTTCTCTTGCTTCATTAGTCTAGCTAAAATTTCAAGTACTATACTAAATAGGAATGATAAGAGTGGACATCTTTGTCTCATTCCTGATTTAAGAAGAAATGCTTTCAGTTTTTCCCCATTCAGAATGATGTCTACTGTGCATTTTTTGTTTATGGCCTTTACTATATTGGGAATGATCCTTTATTTATTTTTATTAGTACACATTTACAGCACATAATGATCCCATTCATCATGGGGAATTTGTACATGTACATAGCACGTCTTTTTATCATTAGTTAAGTTTATTGGTACAGTTTAGATATACATAATGATCACATTCATCATATGGAATTTGTACCCGTACATGATATATCTTGATTCTTATTTTTCCCCATTCTCCTCCCCTCCTTTCTACAACTATTCCCCTTCTTATTTATGAAAGCTTTGTTTCAAATTAATCTGTTTTTTCATTTTTTCTTTTCCCTTCCTTCCTTTCCCCCTCCCACCTCCCTTGTGCCCCTTTCCATTTGAAATTTTTTTTTTAATTTTAATTAACTAAGTGTATTGGTACTTTTTAAAATATATGCAATAATCACTTTCATCATTAGGAATTTGTATCTGTACATGATTTATCTCAATTCCTTTTTTCCCATTCCCTTATCCTTCCTTCAATCCCTCTTCCCCTCCTTATTTACAAAAATGTTTTTACCATTTTTCCTCCTTTTCTCATTTTTTTCTCTTCCCTTCCTTCATTTCCCCCTCCCACCTCCCTAGTTCCCCTTCCCAATTGAGCATTTTCTTCCTATTTCATAATATCTAGTATATATTATGGTCCTTAATTACACTTTTGGTTTCTCACACCAGAGAAACAATGCAGTATTTACACATGTGTGTTTGATTTATTTCACTAAAGTATATGGTCTCAAGGTGCATCCATTTACATAGAAATGTCTCAACTTTATCTTTCTTTATGGTTGAGTAATACTCCACTGTATAAAAAATCACATCTTCTTTATCCCTTCATTTGTTGGTGGGCTTTTTGGATAACTAAGGTTGGTAACAACAAACTGAATAGCTCAAATAGCTAGCAGAGAGGATTTTTAATGTTCCTAACACAAAGAAATTATCTATGTCTGACATGATAGATATGCCAATTACCCTGATCTGAGCATTGCTCGCTGTATACATGTATTCAAATGTTACACTATACCACATAAATATGCACAATTACTATATGTCAATTAAAATTGTTTAAATATTTTTAAAAGTACTTGATATATCTGTCTCATAATTTTTGCAAATGAAACATATGGCCAAGGTAAGCAAGGCAGCTCTGCTCCATGATCATTTACAGATCTGGCTTCATTTCATGTGGCTACCCCTCTATCTGTTAGATCATGGATGTCATCTACTTTGTCAACATGAGTTTATCATGGGTTGCAATGTGGAGAAGGAAAATGCACCCTCTTATGGCCTGAAAATGCAAACATTGCTTCCATTCCCATTCCACTGGGGAGAATGTAGTCAAATGGCTAAATCTGCTATATGAGGGACTGGTGTGGGTATAGCCATGTACCTTGTCCCTAGAAAGAAGAGAAGAACATATTTTGGTATTCAACCAACAAGTATTTGGCATAGTTGGAAAATCAAGATCCTCCTATTTTGCTATTTACATCTTCAAAACATTCACTGAGAAAAGCTGCCCCCAGCACAAGCTTTATGAAGGCATGTAAATTTTCAAGTCAAAATCCATCACCCAACCAAAGCCAAAACTAGAAAAAAGGTGATCAATCAAGGTGAAATTACAGACTTAAAGAATAAGAAGGAATAACTGCATCACCCGTCCTCTACTATATTAATTCCATGATCCAGAGGATGTACAGAACGTGCTAGGTAGTCCCTACTTCCTTTGGAATAGAGAGGAAACCCATAAAAGAAAAGAGGGAGGATTAGTAACATCGTCAAGTTCTTCCTCTGACCTGACCAGGACATTTCATATCACTAAGCTTCAGAAGTTCTCAACTTAACATCTTCTGCAGGATTCCTCCTCTTCCCCTACCTATCTCCCATCAAACTCTAGCCTGTCATGAAAATGTGATTAATCTATTCAACAGAGAGCAGCTACTTTGTATGTATTCTGGGTTAGATCAGAAAGATTTTCCACCGTGTTGACTATTCTCTTGACTAGAACATTTGTAGTTCCATTCTGTTTTCCCCTTTACTCTTATTTCAACAAGTAGAAATAGGGCTACATACACTTGGCTGAGGCATCTTACCCTTGTGTTTACATTCTCAGCCCTACATGGCTAAGCTAACTTGCAGTCCCACAAAACATCAGACTGCTAAGCAGCAACCATTGGTAAAGGAAGGTAACTCTGTAGCTACTTATGTGTCTCTCATGCACTCACGGAGATACAAGTAACCATTCGTTGTCAAGGCCAAAATATTGGGCAATAAAATATCTACCACCTGGAAATTCCTGAGGCTGTTCTGAGGAACTGCTTCTAAGGACACCAGCCTATTGTTGCTTCACTTTTTTCTATACTCTGGAATGCTTATTTCTATGCTTCCAGTCCCTACAAGGCTATTATAAGAGACAGAAAGCTCATATATACTAATCCATAAAGTTATCCCACGCTAGCACTATAGTCACTGAGGCCAAGTGGAGGACTCACCCTTCTCCAATACTCTCTCCTCTAGCTGAACTGTTAGGGGTGTCTAGTCCCCTTTAAGGATATTCATTCCAGGCCGGTGAGATAGCTCAGTGGAATAAGCGCCTGCCTGGCAAGCGCAAGGTCCTGAGTTTGACTCTCGGTACCCACATACAAAAAAAAGGGCCGGTGATATCGCTCAGCGGCACGGGCGCCTGCTGGCACGCGAGGTCCTGAGTTCAATCCCCAGTACCCACAAAAAAAAAAGGAATATTCATTCCTTTATTCTGAACCATAGTGTTCTCATCTGTAAAACTAGATAATAATAGTACTTACACTATATAAATGTTTGAGAACTAAAAAATTGTAAATATCATTAATACTCAATTTAACAAGCTCCCTATACCAATATGGTGCAGGTAAAAGGAAAGAGGCATTGACACATATCAGTAGCTGCTTATATATTGGCATGGATCATTCAACCCAGGCTGTCTGTTCTCAGAGACCAGGTTCTTAAGCACTGTGCATTGCTTCTTAGGCATTCGTTCATTCAGCAAAGCTTTAATGAGCAAACACTATGTGCCAGGTACAGTTCTAGGTGCTATGAACGTAACAGAGACTAAAACAATATTCTTCCAGTCATGGTTTACAATGTTCTTCCAGTCATAGTTTACATTCTAGTGGAGGAGACAGGCAAGAACCTAGCAACTAAGTGCCATGAAGAAAATTAAAGTAGGGAAAAGAATAGAGGGTGACAAGATTTATTAGAATCCTCTTGTACAACACTTAAAATCCCTTGGATTGGGGCCGGTGACATGGCTCATCGGTGTAAGCGCCTGCCTGGCAAGCACGAGGGCCCGAGTTCGACTCCCGGAATCCACATATGAAAAAAGGGCCGGTGATATCAGCGGCACGGGCGCCTGCTGGTGCGTGAGGTCCTGAGGTCGACCCCCCGGTACCCACAAAAAAAAATCCCTTGGATTTACTCCTTATTCCAGACAGAATTGTGGTGACTGGTTCCATGCATGCTTAAGCCAGCTTCAAGTTAGCTCAGTGTGACACTGCCTTGTAATGGGTACATAATGGGCTCTTGCCTCCTGCAACCAGGTTTCTCTGACTCCTGTCTTGAAACTCCTAATAATTTTTTAGACAAAGGGCCCTGTGTTTTCATTCTGCACTGAGTCCCACAATTTATGTAGCCATTCCTGCATGAGAAATAGGGAGTTGATGAGAAAATGCTTCCCCCTTTTTAACCACCAGGAAGTGTTGCTGATATGCATATCGTAAGTTGTCTTAGATATCCAGCGAGCTGATAAAACAGTTGCTCATAGCCATGGTCAACTCTGTGATCCTTATACTAGCTGTCCCTCCCTCCCTGTTGTGCTTCCCTTGCCTTTCACTCCTCCTTCCTGAGATAACATTCCCAAGGAAACAACTTGAACAAAGGCTATTGTGATAGCATTTCAGCAGAGATCATTAAATAGTGGTCTCTGCAGATATCTGGGTGAAGATCACTGCAGGCAATGGGAATATTCAGTGCAAATGCCCTGAAGTAGGAGCATTCCTAACGTGTTTGAGGAGCAGTAAATAAGTCACTATGCCTGGAGCGCAGTGAGCAATAATAGATGAGAGCAATAAGAAATGGAGTCCATGAGGTCATGAAGGGGCTTAGAGATCACCATAAGCATGGTGTTTTTTACTCTGACAGAAATGAGTATTGGAGGAGCATTCTATCAGAGAAGTGGTATAGTTTGACTTCAGTTTTCCACAGGTCACCTGGCTGCTATGTTGAGAAGAGATTGTAGAAAACAAAGGTCAAAGCAGAGAGATTATTTAGAAGACTATGGCAACCATCTAGGTAAGACCAGATTGTGTGAAGTTTGATGTGACATAAAGTTATATTTGTTGAAAGATTCATATAAAAGTTATACAAGTTGTAATTCTGATGTGTTAGGCCGAACTATGCGATGGCCATTAGGGCTCTAACTTATTGGGCTCTAACCTATTAGACTCTAACCTATTAGATTAAGTTTCTGTTTTAGGTAGATAAGTGTCTTAAGTTTCTGTTTCCCTACCTCAGGGCAAATTCCTGGAAATCATGTGACTTGGCTGGTTGCCAAGCCCGCGCGCGGGCTACATTCCTGTACCCGGGCTCCTTTGTCTCCTTTGTTAGCCTTTCCTCCAAACTGATTGGTTGCCCGTTTGCTAAACTCCCCTATCTATAGGTTCCCCTAAGTAACCAATTAATGTATTAATTACCCTTTAACTCCTTGCGATTGGCTTCTCTAAAACTTCGCTTGCTTATCCCTCATTACCATACCTAACCCTATAGAAACCCCTTGTTCCTGCCCTTCGGGGTCGCCTTGGCACGTTCGCTGGGTGACCCTACGCCGGTGTAGCCTTTCAATAAACCCCGTGCCTTTTTACATAAGAGCCTGTGTGGTTCTTGGAGCGTCTCCCTTCTCGGACCCCTCTTCCGCGGACGTTACATTTGGGGGCTCGTCCAGGATTAAAGGGGGGCCAGGGGAGAGGCTTCAACGGCCGACACCGCACCTCTTGGGGTAAGTACGGCCATTTCTTTATATTTCTGCCTCTCGACTATACCTCTGACTTTGTTTGTGACTCCATTTGCCTGACACTGCAGTGTCATTTGGGAGAGAGAATTTCCTTTTCCTTCTCTCTCCGTTCGTTTGGGTGGCCCTTAACTGGGCCCCATCCTCCGCGGAGTAATTTTGGGGTTCTTCCAGACCCGTTAGTTTCAGCAGTCACTGCTGAGTGTGTTTTGTTTTGGAGTCATTTCGTTCTTTTGTTCTCTCCTTCACTCCCCAGCGCAAGCGTTATCACTACATTCTCTCCACAGGACAATGGGACAAACAGTCTCCGGACCGCTAGACCTCACCCTGGCCCACTGGTCAGAGGTCAAACAAACCGCCCACAGCTTATCTCTCCTCGTAAAAAAGGGGAAATGGATAACTTTTTGCCACTCCGAGTGGCCTCTTTTTCAGGTTGACTGGCCACCTGAAGGCTCCTTCAATCCAAATCTGATCCAAGCAGTTAAAGAAGTTATCTTCAGAGAAGGCCCTCGGGGGCACCCCGACCAACAAGCTTACATCCTAGTTTGGCAAGATCTCAGTGAAAACCCACCTGCTTGGGTAAAGCCCTTTCTGTCCCCCCTGCCGGTGGAGGGACCTAAGGCGCTTCCCGCCCATACACCCCCTGTGGTTTTGCCCGAATTGCAGGGTGACTTGATTGGCTGGGACATGGACCCCCCCTAATTATGCCCGGCTGAGGAGAGCTCCTCCACCCCCCGTGGCTGATCCACCTCCATCAGCCCCTCCTTTTCCAGCCTCACCACCGTCGGATTCCGACGACGAAGGACCGGCGTGAAGAACACGCTCCCGCAATAGAGACGTAGCTGTTACCCTACCCCTCCGGCCCTATGGGCCACCTATAGATGATGGTCATGGGGGAGAAATGCCAGCTCTCCAATACTGGCCTTTCTCCACCTCCGACCTTTATAATTGGAAAAATAATAATCCTCCTTTCTCCGAGGATCCATCTAAGTTAACTAATCTTATGGATTCTTTGATGTTTTCTCATCAGCCCACCTGGGACGATTGTCAACAACTCCTAGGTACCCTTTTTACGACAGAAGAGCACAGACGTATCCTGGTTGAGGCACGCAAACTCATTCCAGGACCCAATGGTCAACCTACGCCGCTACAGAATCTCATTGATGATCTCTTTCCCTTGAATCGCCCGACCTGGGACCCTAACTCACCTCGAGGTAGGGAGCATCTGTCCATTTATCACCGGACTCTAATGGCGGGTCTCTGGGCGGCTGCTCGCCGCCCTACTAATTTGGCTAAGGTAAGAGAGGTAATTCAGGGGCCTACAGAGACCCCTGCGGCATTTTTAGAGAGAATAATGAAGGCTTATCACAGGTATTTGCCGTTTGATCCTCAGAGTGAGCAAATGCAAGGAACGATGGCTATGACTTTTATCGGGCAGTCAGCCCCTGATATTAGAAAAAAGCTGCAATGCTCTGAAGGGTTACCTACTTTTAATCTACAGGATTTAGTTAAAGAAGCAGAAAAAGTGTATTTTAAAAGGGAGACAGAAGAGGAAAAAGAAATTAAGAAAGAGAAAAGACAAGCTAGAGAGTTTGGGAAAATCTTGGCCACTGTAGTTACCAAGGCAGCTCAGAGTAAGGAACAGGAAGATAAGAAAAAACCACGATGCCCCCCTTTAGACCCTGACCAATGTGCATATTGCAAAGAAAAGGGACACCGCATTAGAGAATGTATCAAATTAATGAGAAAACAGGAGAGAGAAAAGTCAAAAACTTCCAAGCACACTTTGCTAGCCCTGGAAGAAGAAGATGATTAGGGGCGACGGGGTTCGGATCCCCTCCCCGAACTCAGGGTAACTTTCAATGTGGAGGGGACCCCTGTCAACTTTGAAGTAGACACAGGGGCTATATATTCTGCTTTGCAAGCACCACTTGGAGCTCTTTCTCCCAAGAGGTCTTTAGTTCAGGGGGCCAATGGTAGCAGATATCGAGCATGGACAACTCAGAGAACAGTAAACGTAGGAAAAGGAACTGTACAGCACTCCTTCCTAGTGATACCTGAATGTCCTGCTGCTTTAATGGGCAGAGATCTATTGACTAAACTCTGGACTAAGATAACATTCGAACCTATGGGCCCACGGGTTGTTTTTCAAAACCCTCTGGTGGACCAGCCATTGACAACCATGTTAACCTTGTCATTAGAGGATGAATATCGACTTCATGACCAACCCCGGGTGCTTGCCCCAGCCCAGAATTGGATGACTGACTTTCCTGAGGCCTGGGCCGAGATGGCTGGGTTAGGGCTAACTGCCTTACAACCCCCGGTGGTAATCACATTAAAGGCCACCGCCAGCCCAGTCCAGGTCAAACAATATCCTATTAATAAAGAAGCCCATCAAGGTATAAAGATACATATCCAAAGATTTTTGGATTTAGGAGTTTTAAGACCCTGCAAATCCGCCTGGAACACCCCATTGCTGCCCGTTAAAAAGCCAGGCACAAATAACTATCGGCCTGTTCAAGATCTAAAAGAAGTAAATAATAGAGTAGAAGACTTACACCCTACAGTGCCTAACCCATATAACCTGCTCAGCATGCTCAGTCCCACAAAAACTGTTCTGGATTTAAAAGATGCTTTCTTCTGTCTGCCTCTCCATAAAGACAGTCAATTGTTATTTGCTTTTGAGTGGACTGATCCCGACGGAGGCACATCTGGACAACTCACTTGGACACGCCTCCCACAGGGTTTCAAGAACTCTCCGACGATATTCGACGAGGCACTCCATAGAGACTTGATGGGTTTTCGAACCCATCACCCAGAGGTAACCCTCCTTCAATATGTCAATGACCTCCTGCTGGTGGCTGAGATGAAATCGAGCTGCCTGTCTGGGACCAAGGGCCTACTACGGGAGCTGGGTAAGATGGGATATCGAGCCTCTGCAAAAAAGGCTCAAATCTGTCAAAGGGAAGTCCACTTCCTGGGATATTTGCTTAAAGATGGTAAGAGATGGCTTACAGATGCCAGAAAACAAACTGTTGCCCAGATCCCCATTCCCAAAAGACGCAAAGAACTATGTGAGTTCCTAGGAATGGCAGGCTTCTGCCGCCTTTGGATCCCGGGATTTGCATCCCTGGCAGCGCCACTCTACCCACTCCTTAAAGAAGGAACTCCTTTTGTGTGGGATAAAAAACAACAATTGGCCTTTGATAATATTAAAAGGGCTTTGCTGTCCACTCCAGCTTTGGCCTTGCCAAACATAGACAAACCTTTCACCCTCTACATAGAGGAAAGAGAAAATGTTGCCCGAGGGGTTCTAACTCAGACACTGGGACCCTGGAAATGACCTGTAGCCTACTTATCAAAAAGACTGGACCCAGTGGCCAGCGGGTGGCCCTCCTGTCTAAAAGCCATAGCCGCAGCCACCCTATTAACTAAAGATGCGGACAAACTGACTCTGGGACAAAACCTTACTATTGTGGCCCCTCACGCATTAGAGAGCATAGTTCGTCAGCCACCCGATAGATGGCTCTCTAATGCTAGGATCACACATTATCAAAGCCTCTTGCTAAACAAGGATCGAATAACCTTCGGTTCACCAACTGTTCTCAATCCGGCCACCCTACTCCCCGCTACTCCTGCTGACCAAGTCCTCCATACTTGCCAAGATATTCTGGCTGAAGAATCTGGGATCCAACGCGACTTGATGGACCAACCTCTTCCAGACGCAGAGGTAACCTGGTACACTGATGGCAGCAGCTACATGTTAAACGGTAAGAGACATGCGGGGGCAGCGGTTGTGTCAAAGGACAAAGTCATTTCGTCCTTGGGACTCAAAGAAAACACCTCTGCTCAGAGGGCAGAATTGATTGCCCTCACAACAGCCCTAGAACTGGCCAAGGGCAAAAAGGCGACAATTTATACTGATAGCCATTATGCCTTCGCCACTGCCCATGTTCATGGAGCCATTTACCAACAAAGAGGGTTGCTAACTTCGGTGGGAAAAGAGATCAAAAATAAACAAGAGATATTAAGACTCTTGTCCGCTATCCTGTTACCCCAAAAATTAGCTATTGTACATTGCAATGGCCATCAGAAGGGAGACAATCCAGTGGTGAGAGGAAATAACTTTGCAGACAAAACGGCTAAGCAAGCCACATTGTCGGGGCCTACTGAACTTCTTTTAAAAACTCCTGATTCTACAGAGGGAGAGTTGGCCAAAGCTGATCCACTTCCACTCATAAAAGAATCCAACCTGAGAGAATTTCTACAAAAGGCCCACCGCCTAGCTCATCTGGGGGCTAAGAAACTTACACTGGTGGCCAAACAATATGCCAACCATTTCCCGTTGTTCAAAGTCTCGGAGTTGGCCAAACAAGTGGCCACCTCCTGCAAAGCTTGCCAACTGATTAATGCTCACCCCTCTCCTGTAACACAAGGAAAAAGATTACGAGGGACTAAGCCTGGACAATTCTGGGAAGTGGATTTCACTGAGATTAAGCTTACGAAATTTAGATTCAAATATTTACTAGTGTTCGTAGATACTTTTTCTGGATGGACTGAAGCATTTCCTATGAAGACTGAAACAGTCCAAGTAGTAATAAAGAAATTAATAGAAGAAATATTTCCTCGATTTGGACTGCCTAAGGTAATTGGGTCTGACAATGGGCCAGCGTTCGTGTCCAAGGTAAGTCAGGGAGTGGCCAAGATCCTGGGGATAAATTGGAAATTACATTGTGCATATAGACCCCAGAGTTCAGGACAAGTGGAAAGAATGAATAGGACGATTAAAGAGACCTTAACAAAATTGGCTCTAGAGACCGGTCATAAAGATTGGACCATGCTCCTACCTTTTGCCCTATTTAGAGCTAGAAATACGCCCTATTCTGTATCCCCACACCTAACTCCCTTTGAAATCCTGTTCGGGACGCCTCCACCGATACAGGACCTCAACAACTGGCCTTATAATGCTGCCCTGCCTACCCCCCTCGCTGATAGACTCTTGCTCCTTGACCAGGTCCGACGGACACTGTGGACACAACTCTCCCAGGCTTATCAACTGGGAGACACCCTTGTTCCCCATCCATACCAGGTTGGAGACTGGGTGCTTGTCCGTCGACACCAGGTTGAAACTCTCCAACCACACTGGAAAGGACCATACCAGGTGCTGTTGACAACCCCCACAGCTGTTAAAGTGGACGGCATTGCTTCCTGGATACACGCTTCACACCTCAAGCCCACAGTTCCCCCTTCAGAGACCAACTCCTGGATCCTCCAGAAGACTCAAGACCCTCTTAAGATCAAGCTTACTCGCAATCCGTAAGACTGCTCCATGCATTGTTATCCATTGGCATTTACAATTGTATTTGCTCTTCTGATTCTAATTTCTGCTATAGCCTTTTGGACTGTTTTACATGAACAACATTGGGAATTTCCCCAAAAAGTTGTTTTCATCCTAATTTACCTGATTATTGTAACTGGGTTGAGTGTCCTTAACTGTCTAAGATGTACTGGTTAATACTAAATGGGTTACTGACCCTCTGTGTGGGACAAAATATACATCAACCATGGAAATGGACCATTACTCGTATGGAGGACCACAAAGTCCTCGTAGCCTGGGAAGGATCTGGCACACCCGATCTCTCGATCCACCCCTGCTTGTTCCTTCCGCCCCCTTATTCCAACCCAACCCCAGCCACCTGGTGTGCTAGATGACTCTACATGTGCCCTGCATCTAATCCTGGCAAAAGCTACTGCAATAGCCCAGGTCAATATTATTGTGCTTATTGGGGATGTGAAACTCTAGCGACTGGTTGGTCTACAACCCCGGACCCTTATTTTACCTGGCAATGGAAACAAACGAACATAACTATTATACCACGAGACCCTAATGACCTTGGTTGGACTTTGGGAAGAATGTGGGGCACTAGATTTGATGCCACCTCACATTCCAGAGCCTTTATACTTATCAAGAAAATTGCCATACTACCAAAAGTTGCAATTGGTCCAAATCCAGTCCTAAAGCCCAAGACTCAACCCAAACTCACTCGAGCCCCTAAATTGGCCACAACCACCCCCACTCCTATGCCCATGAACACTGCCTCATTTAATGTGTCCAGCTCTGCTATGGCATTATCCTCACAGACTGAGTCCGACTTTACACGCCAGCCAGACCAGCTCCCAACCAGGCAGCCAGCTGAAACAGTAGATAGATTATATAATCTTATATTGGGAGCCTATTCGATGTTAAATTATACCCAGAGTGACCTAACACAATCTTGCTGGCTCTGCTTATCTGCGGCACCCCCATACTATGAGCGCATTGCAATTAATGGCACTTACCAAAGCCTACAGACAGATGATTCCTGTGATTGGAATGGCAATCACCACCTCACCCTTTCTGAAGTCTCAGGGAAAGGGATCTGCATAGGGACACCTCCAAAAAGTATAAGACAGTTGTGCCTACAGACTCATAATGTCTCTACATCAACAGGATATTTACTCCCCTTAGACGGGACCCGCTGGGCCTGTAACACTGGAATCACCCACTGTGTCTCTACCAAGGTGTTTAACAATTCAGCTCACTATTGTGTAATGGTAAAATTGTTTCCTCGGATCATATATTACTGTAGCGAGTCTTTTGAAAAAATCATGGAAAAGACAACAACCAGGTACCAGAGAGAACCCATATCTTTAACTTTAGCTGTTCTAGCTGGCCTGGGAATCGCCACCAGTGTGGGTACAGGGACCGCAGCGCTCATTCAGTGCACTAAATATATAGATTCAATGCAAAAAGTAACTGGTCAAGATCTACAGGAATTAGAAATGTCCATAAAAGCCCTCCAGGACTCTCTAACCTCCCTGTCTGAAGTGGTATTACAAAATAGACGCGGACTAGACCTCCTTTTTATGAAAGAAGGGGGACTATGCGCTGCCTTACAAGAAAAATGTTGTTTTTATGCCGACAATTCAGGGGTGGTCAAGGAGTCCATGGACAGATTAAACCAACGTCTAAAACAACGACAGAGAGAAAGGGAAACCAGAACGCCCTATGGAGGTTTATGGGATGGCGTCCTCCCTTACTTGATACCGCTGGCGGGCCCCCTTTTAGTAATACTCCTCCTGGTCACTATAGGACCATGTGTGCTAAATCGAATAACTACCTTCATTAGACAACAAATATCAACAGTCAAACTTATGGTTATTAGACAACAATACCAATCCCTCCAACAAGACTCCCATCTTTAAGATTAAAGATTCTCCTAAGAAAAGGGGGGAATGTGAAGTTTGATGTGACATAAAGTTATGTTTGTTGAAAGATTCATATAAAAGTTATACAAGTTGTAATTCTGATGTGTTAGGCCGAACTATGCGATGGCCATTAGGGCTCTAACTTATTGGGCTCTAACCTATTAGACTCTAACCTATTAGATTAAGTTTCTGTTTTAGGTAGATAAGTGTCTTAAGTTTCTGTTTCCCTACCTCAGGGCAAATTCCTGGAAATCATGTGACTTGGCTGGTTGCCAAGCCCGCGCGCGGGCTACATTCCCGTGCCCGGGCTCCTTTGTCTCCTTTGTTAGCTTTCCTCCAAACTGATTGGTTGCCCGTTTGCTAAACTCCCCTATCTATAGGTTCCCCTAAGTAACCAATGAATGTATTAATTACCCTTTAACTCCTTGCGATTGGCTTCTCTAAAACTTCGCTTGCTTATCCCTCATTACCATACCCAACCCTATAGAAACCCCTTGTTCCTGCCCTTCGGGGTCGCCTTGGCACGTTCGCTGGGTGACCCTTCGCCGGTGTAGCCTTTCAATAAACCCCGTGCCTTTTTACATAAGAGCCTGTGTGGTTCTTGGAGCGTCTCCCTTCTCGGACCCCTCTTCCGCAGACGTTACAATTGGTGTTAGGGTTGGGACACCTGCCGCGTGAAGGAAGACTCCAAGAAGTGTTCTCTCATGCAAAGGGCAAGGGGTTTTATTATCCAAGCATGCGTGGGGCTCACTGAACACGCAGGAACAGTGGGCCCCGAGGTTTGTCTGTGCAGGGCTTATATGTCTATAGAACAAAGGGAGGAGGGGTCTTTGCAAGCGCGGTTACAGAAGCAGATAGCATTGGTTAGTTTAAACAGCTTTTTACATTCATTGGGAGAAGACACTCATACGGGAGTTTTTAGGCTGGCCGACCCAGCGGGGAGGATGTTTCCTAATATGGGCAGCAGGTGTTTAGGAAAGGGATACTTTGTAAATTCTTTAGCCATGGAGTTGTTTTTATCTTTTAGCCTAGATCCCTGGTTGCTCTGTTCTCACTCTTATCTAACTTAGGCAGCTTTAAATTGTAACAGCTCAATTCCCAGAACCTTGGGAGGAGGGGGACAGCATGGACCGTGCATTCCCAGAAGGGAAAATTTCTCTTACATTCCCCCCTTTTTGTTTTTGTGAATCTCTAATCTTAGAGATTGGAGTGTCCATTTTTAGGATCATCTAGAGCTGCATATTGTTGTCTAATGAGCATTAGTTTTACATTGTCAATCTGGTTATATATTTGAAGCTGGGAATAGGTATGGGTTTATCTCCTGAAATAATGTCTAAATCAGGCAAAAGAGAAGTTAAGACACATAACCCAGTCCAGTTTACAGGAAGGAGAGTGAAAGCCATATTTTTGGCTTTCAGGCCACTCATCACAGGTGGGGGCAGCAATATTAATAACATCAGTGACATTAACACATACGTGGTCAAGCAGAACATTTTTTAGCTTAATCTTTAGGGTGTTGGTTCCCCTTTCCATCGTCCACTTATCTGGTTCTGTGGGTGGAGAGACTGAGGTCGGCAGCACTTTGAAGTGGCTATGGTGGATCCAGGCGGTCTTTCCAGAAATCGCCTGAAGAGTACCTGGGTACTGGGCTCCACCGCTTGAGCAGGTTCTGTGGTCGGCGGGTCAGGTGGTGGGTGTTTTTGGCGGAACACCTGATGGATGGAGGAGAGCATGGGCTGTAGAGCCTGAAGGGACTTAACAAGATCCTGATTAGTAAGATCTGTAATCTCTAGTTTAGGTAACAGAGGGGTAGGTCAGCCAAACATGGCTTCAAAGGGAAAATTCCCGATACATAGGGAGTGCATCTGGCCCGGAGGAGAGCAAACGGGAGGAGGCTACACAGGGTGAGGGCGGTGACCAGAGTCATGTTGGTGTTTACCTGCAGCAGCTTTTGCTGAAGTCTCTTGGTGCATCGAGGTCTGAAGGTCTCTGGGGCAGACGGTCGCACTTCTGCAAGCTCAGGTGTCCATATCTTGATTTGGGAGCACTGAATCCATGGAGCACAGCCTGTAACTTTAAGAGCAGTGGGAGTGGTTAGGATCACCTCGTTGGGTCCCTCCCACTTTGGTTGGAGAGGCTCCTCTTTTAGGCTGTAATCAGGACTTGGTCTCCCGGATTTGAAGGAGTGGACTGGCATGGGCATGGGGATCAGATGTCTCCATAACAGTCTGCTGAAGTTTCTGAAGCATCTGGTGCAGCACCTTTATCTGTTGGTGCAAGTTCAAAGTTCCCATCTCCTGTAATCTATTCAAAACAGGTATCAGTGGGGGAGGATCCCAAACATTATCTCAAATGGAGTTAGTCCACCTCAGTACAGTGTACACCGCAACTGCAAGAGGGCCGACGGGGAGCACAGTAACCCAGTTAGCCCCAGGCTCTTGGCACAACTTTGTCAGGGTGGTTTTTAAAGTACAGTTTTGTCTTTTTACTTGGCTTGAGCTTTGTGGCCAATATATAGTATGGAGTTTTTATTTTAGCCCCAGCACTGCTGTAAGGCCTTTGACCATTTTACCCACAAAAGCAGGTCCATTATCTGAACCTACCGTTATGGGGAGCCCATGCCATAGAATGATCAGCTCCATCAAAGCTTTTATCATCTTTCTCGATGTTTCAGTCTTAGTGGGGAGGCCTCCACCCATCCTGAATAGGTACAAATCAAAACTACTAAGTATCTCTTATTTACGCTGGTGGGTTTAATTTTAGTAAAATCCACTTTAACATCTTTAGATGGCACAGTTCCTTGTCTCCGGACACCTAGTCGTTGTGTTGCCAGGAGACAGGGTTGTTGTGGGATCAGTTAGTGCACCTCTCAGTCACCGAAGCACATCAGGTCCATATCACAAACTGTCTCAGGAAGCAGAGCCTCTGTCTGGATGGTTCGCTCTAAGGTGACAACCGTTGCTCTCACCCTCCAAACCCCATCAATTACCATGCTGCTGCCATCTGAAAAGAGGGTCGGGTCCGGGTCCTGAAGGGGCACATGCTGCAAGTCTGGTTGGGCTGAGTACACCATCTCAATGGCTTCAGCACAGTCATGTTCAGGTGGCTCCAGGGAAGTGGGCAAAAGAGAGGCAGGATTAATAGCTTGCACAGTCTTGATAATTAACCTGGGGTCTTCTAACAAGGTCCCTTGGTACTGGGCCAACCTGGTTCCTGAGAGCCATTTACCTCCAGGTCCTCTCAATAAAGTCTCTATTGCATGGGGCACAAACACACTTAGCTTTTGTCCCAAAGTCAATTTGTCAGCTTCTTTTACTAGAATGGCTGTGGCGGCAGTCGAACGCAGGCAGGAAGGCCATCCTGCTGCCACGGAGTCCAGTCTCTTAGATAAATATGCCACGGGGCGTTTCCAGGGTCCCAGTGTTTGTGTAAGAACACCCCAAGCAATGCCGTCCTTTTCATGGACAAAGAGCTGGAAGGATTTCGTGATGTCAGGTAGTGCCAAGGCAGGGGCGCTTACCAGTCTGTCTTTCAAATCCTCAAAAGCAGCCTGTCATTCAGGATTTTACTCCAACAGAGGGCTATTTCCTCCTTTTAAAGCCTCATAGAGGGGCTTCGCTATTGCTGCAAAATTAGGGACCCAAAGGCAACATTACCCAAAGGCGACAGTACCCAATGGTTCCCAGAAATTCCCTCAACTCCTTTCTGGTCACCGGCACTTGGAGGCCCTGAATGGCCTGAGTGCATGAGATTGGCAGAGAGCGTGTTCCATCCTTTAATATAAATCCTAGAAACTTAGCAGTCTGCACGCAAATTTGAGCTTTTTAGTCAATTATCTTTATCTAGTACATAGGATGCTTTTATCTAATTTGTCTTTTAATAGGACATCACTGAAGAAATTTTATGACATTATCTGGACTGTTTAATATCTAGGCATCTCAAGTACTGTGGCATATATAGCATATACATCACATAGGTCTTTTTGTTAAAAATTATCATTTGACTGGTGACCTTATATTAGTATGAACCTCTTATCATAAATATCTGGAGCACAAGCAAAGGCAGGTGTCTGAATCTGAAAGAAAGAAAGAAAATGTTATCTCTGTAAACAATCCCAGTTTTTATATTTCAGAAGACCCGTACATCTGGAAGGTATGAATACACTTAATATACTATGAGATCAGCAACACTGAATTGTCATAGCCATATAAAAACTTTTGTTTCTTAATTTAGTTTTGTACCAGAGCATCTTTAAATCAGAAAACCTCATTGTCCTGTTTTAGAAAATTTAACCTGTTGATGATGACCAATGTAAACATATCACAATAATACATTTTGTCTAACAATTTTTGATGACTTATGGAAACCAGATCACTTAACACATTATTTTGAACAACAAGAAACTCTCAAATTATAATACAACAATAAACAATAAACAATAAACAATAAACAAAACATGCATTACATTTATAGAACCAATTTTAACATCATTTTGGCCAGCTGGCAACTTTTGGTGGAAGCATACCAGACAAACGTTTCAAAAATCCAAAAATGCAAAAAGAAAATTTGTTGAGCTCAAATAAAACAGCTGTTTACAGGTTGGGCACACAGAAAAACAAAACATACAGACAAATTTAAAAAAATCAGAGTGCACTCATATATATTGGTCAAATTAAATTATAGTAACTTTTATAATTTTAGAAGTTTGTAATTACAAACAGACTAGTCAGAATTATTTATAGGTCAATAGCAGAGATCTCTCTTAAGAATTTGGAAGAAACAAAAAATAAATTCCTTCATAAAAATACTGACAACTTTCATGTTTTCCTTCTATGTAGCTTCCAGCTCAGTCATCTTCATACCCTCTGTCACATACTCAAACCTTTCTTTTACTCTCTTAGCATTCTCTCTGTAAGAATATCATTTATATAAATTTCCTTGATATATCTTTGTCAAAACTTATTTTGACCCCTTGTTCCTGGGTTGTTACAATTACGCCCAGTTTCCCGCTAGCTGCAAATGCTGCAGCCATTTGTGATTTAAGAGCAGAGACCCTCTTTGTGTGCAGAGAAAGAGAAAAGCGTGCTTCAGGATAAGGTTTTTGTTCCAGGTGTTTTGAACCAGGGCACCCAGCTTGTGTTTCCCATTGTGGCTTACTCAGCTTACTTGATGTTTTGACAAAGCAGGCATTTATATTTCTCCTTTTAGATAGTAATTTTAATTAATCATCACTCAGGAGTTTGTAGTGCACAAGAAATGTTTAATGCACATCAGTTTAAACTGAAAACCAAAAGTATAAGTGCCAATTAGTCAAAATTTGCAATTAGATTTCTCCTGTAAAACTTTCCTAGATGCTTGCAGGCAGCGCCAGGCTGGTGATGTCCAGGCTGGCCATTGGGGCAGCACTTGTACCACGCACAACCAGTTTATATATGGAAACTAATTTGGGTGCTCAGGCTTTCCGGTGACAATATTTCATACTCCATTGATTATCTGGGGGTCGAGCGACCCTTTAGCTAATCATCCCACATTGAATGTGGGCCACTCAAGCTCGCAGAAGTTTTGGGGCTTCACTTTTTATCTTAACTCTATAATCCACTTTGAACTTATCAAAATTGTTAAGCATACATTTTAAAAGAGTTGACTTACTACCAGCAGAACCCATTATGTCAATGACTTGGACAACACAGTAACCCACAATTACAATTTATCTAAGCAAGTCCTGTCCCCTCCACTTAATCTGAAATGCAAACAAAATTTTGAGACTAACAAATGGTCTCCTGCCAGCAGGTTGAATTCCTCTGGTAACAGTGACTTGGAAGTGCAGGCGCAGGGGGGATAACAGATGCAACACAGGGGAGGAACACGCACACACACACAAAAACAGACAATCCCGGGAACAATAACCACACCGCTCCCGACCTCAAATTTAGAACAGATTCAGAGGACGACCTCTGACAGATGGCAAAACACCATATCTGGTGGCCTAGCTCTCACAGGTTTAAACAGAACAGACGCTAGCACAGACCAGATACCTGGACAAGCCTTGGGCAAATTGCCAAACCAGAAACCGAATTACAAGCGCGCTTATCTTGGTTGGGAGGCGGGAATTCAGTTGTCTCTGTCTCGTAGCCTTGCGTCCTGCCTTGCAGCCGATCTGGGGGGGCCAGCTGAAGATCAGCTTTTTGGCGCCTTGGCCCCGCAAGGGTTAGCTGCCAGGCAAGGAGGCATCGAGGCCCCCTCCTTATTGCCCATGGTGGGTGCTGTGGAACAAAAGAGGTTAGTGGCGCAAAACAAAGACAAACAAACACTAAGACTAGTACAACAAACAAATGCCAGCATACACGACTTCCCCAGAAGAGGAAGTAAACTGAATCTGATGGGCGGCGAATGGTGGCCGCACCAAAAATAAAAATTCTGAGACAGAATCCAAATCGGTGACCCCACCGCTAACCAGTCTGCTAGACCGAGAGTGCCCTGGGGCGTCCCCCAAGGAAAGTGGCCTGTGGCTCAAAAAGGATGCCTATGGCATTCACCTAAGGACTCACGTCCTTAGGTGCAAGCCACGTGGATCAAGAAGCTCACGCTCCCCGAAACCGACCACGCTAAGACACAAGAGATCAGGATCCAAGTAAAACAAAGAACGAGAGATAGGAATGGCCGTACTTACCCCGAGAGGCAGCTGTTGAGGTCTTCCGATGCAGGGGGCAATCCCCGATCTTGCCAGGGCCTCCAAAATGTTAGGGTCGGGACGCCCGTCGCGTGAAGGAAGACTCCAAGAAGCATTCTCTCATGCAAAGGGCAAGGGGTTTTATTATCCAAGCATGCGTGGGGCTCACTGAACACGCAGGAACAGTGGGCCCCGAGGTTTGTCTGTGCAGGGCTTATATGTCTATAGAACAAAGGGAGGAGGGGTCTTTGCAAGCGCGGTTACAGAAGCAGATAGCATTGGTTAGTTTAAACAGCTTTTTACATTCATTGGGAGAAGACACTCATATGGGAGTTTTTAGGCTGGCTGACCCAGCGGGGAGGATGTTTCCTAATATGGGCAGCAGGTGTTTAGGAAAGGGATACTTTGTAAATTCTTTAGCCATGGAGTTGTTTTTATCTTTTAGCCTAGATCCCTGGTTGCTCTGTTCTCACGCTTATCTAACTTAGGCAGCTTTAAATTGTAACAGCTCAATTCCCAGAACCTTGGGAAGAGGGGGACAGCATGGACCGTGCATTCCCAGAAGGGAAAATTTCTCTTACATTGGTAATAGTAAAAATGGTAAGACGAGGTCAGATTCTGGATTATTTTGAAGTAGAGCTAAAGGAATTGCTGAAGAACAGAATGAAGACTATAAGACGAAGGATATCTAGAAGGTCCTAGCAATTAGGACAAAATTGTCCACTAATAGAAAAGTAGATGCCAAGGGAATCAAGTTTTCAGGAAGAATCTGGAGTTTGAGTTTTGAACATATTAAATGTACATGCCTATGAAATATTCAAATGAAGATGTTAAATAGACATTTAACTATGTACATCTGAAGTTCAGGGAAAGGCATGACTTAGAGACATAACAGAAGTGAGCAGGTCCCAGAGGGACTAGGGGACAGAACAGAATGGGGGTGGTTCAGGTAGGAAACAAGATGATTGGAGAACACACAAGGAAGTATTGGAGAAAAGGAAAAACAATATTCACGATGCCGGATAAATCTATGTCTATTTATTCCCTTTTCCTTGTACAACAAGAAGTGATTAGTGAGTTAATTACAACAGCTAGCTACAGAGGGAGGGATAATTACCACAGAGGTAACCTCATACTGGGTACACTTGGGGTTGACTTTATACAGAGTCACATTTCATATATGGAGCTCTCAGATATGAATATACCCAGTTATGGCAGAACTATGTAAATAAGACAAACCAGCCCACCTAAAATGAGCACAGAATTGAGGCACATGTACTAAGCTACTGCAACCCATAAATTAGCTATTCCCCAAAGGCAGCATCTGGTTTTGCTCACTAACATTGACATTTCTTCACACACCCACAGAAGGAAATCTATTGACAAAATACTGAAGATTATACTGAAGACAGCAGAGAGGAGATAGAGGAAACATTTACATTACACATATCCTCAATTCCCTCCCCATTCTGCCCTCTAGTCTCAGTCCCTCTCTCCAGATATCCCACAAATTGAATATTATTTTCATTTGCCCACTTCAAGCTGCCTGGCCTCACTAACCTTCTGTACTCCTCTCACTCCTGCCCCTAACCCAACCCAACTCTAGCTCTTCCAAATTGTAACTCGACCCATTTTGACACAAAAGATAAAGGATCTCTGGTTACTATGATCCCTTGTGTAGATGGTGGATAGGGAGAGCTGGGGAAAATTATTAAAAGTTTTTTTCTTTTGTATTAAGTGTTGAGGAATATATTAAGAGATGTAGTCTCTACCTTCATATATCCAACCAATACATAAATGGTCATTGTGACTAAGTGCCATAAGGGTTATGATAGAAATAACCACAAATACTATGCTTATGGCACCACAATGGAGGGGCATCTAATCCAGAAGGGGTAGTAGTCAGGGAAGTCATTAAAATATATCCTGGGCAGCTACTACGTGCCAGACCCTGTGCTGTACAACAGTGGTATGGAAATGAATCCTATAAGCCTCTGCTCCCCAAGAAGAGCATCACTAGTTGGTGCTCTTGGTTCACTGGTGCTCTAAGCAGGTGCTTAGTCTGCCTGTTGGGTAAGCCCTTCATGCCCCCTGAGGCTGTCTTCCATCCTTAAACTCAGTGGACCCAATCTGTCCATTGAAGGAATCCGACCAGAGTTTGGCAGAACCAGGATCACAACCTGGGGCTTTTGGTTCTCATTACATGAGACTTAGAAAATCTAAGAGGCTAAGAAGTGTTGACTCAAACGCTTTGTTCTCACTGCTCATTTATCAGCCCAACTGTATTAATAGAAATAGGAGGCTGTAGACATTGCACAGGCCTCTAGAGAGTTCTAGGGCTGATTTGCCTATTTATATTTTCCTGCCTCAGTCTCCATAGTCATTGCTGAGACCAAAGAAGTCTTACCTTCATTGCAATTCCTTGGAACCAGAGTGACATTCAGTGGCCACTGGAGGTTGAAAACAAGTGTCAGAGAAAGCACTTGTCTTTATGCGGCAGAACTGAGTAAGGTAACTTTCCCAGAAATTTGCCATTTAAACTACCATGATGTGACTGGCTCCTGCTATTGTTTATGGAAATTGAGCATAAGGGAAATAAGCTATAGGCTGACTCAACCCAAGACTTCTGCCTAACACAGACTATCTCTCCTCATTCCGATGCCTTTACAGAAAAAACTAAGCCAAAAGAATTTACATATTAATAGTGATTTTTATCTTTTTCCCAGATAATACTTCCTTAATGAAAAAGAATTGGAAATAAAAACCCCAGCATCACAAAACATTAAAATCATACACAATTCCAACACCCAGAAATAAAACTCATTAACATGTGATTACTCTTTGACATATGATACAAATTTTCTCAGCATCTCATTGTCTTCCTATTCTTTTGACATATAGAAGCTGGATCTTTATATATTCAAATCTATTTATGGCTTCCATCTTTGGTCACATATTTTAAAGAGCTTCCCTTTCTCCTAAATTCACGTTGTTTTTTCCTCTGGATTTCTCATTTTCTTTTTTTTTTTTTTGTGGGTACCGGGGGTCGAACTCAGGACCTCACATGCCAGCAGGCACCCGTGCCGCTGAGCAATATCACCGGCCCTTTTTTTGTATGTGGGTACCGGGAGTCGAACTCAGGACCTTGCGCCTGCCTTGCACTTGCCAGGCAGGCACTTATGCTGCTGAGCCATCTCATCATTTTCTTATTTATACTTATTTAATCTATTATAAATCTATTTTGATATTTCTTTGTCTTCTGGCTTCTGCTTGGGTTTGGCCAATAGACATCAGGAGGATGTCAGAGGATAGTGGGACAGTGTGAGATCAGGCTATAACTCTATTGAGTAATGGTGCCACAGTTGTTATCTGGAAGAAAAAATTGCTCATTAACTTTTGAATTTAAATGCAACATTCAATTATTAAACATTGAAATATGATGGCATCTGTTTCTAGGTTTCCTGTTCAATTCCACTGGTCCTTCTCTTGTCTCGCTTTGAGCAGTTAGACATTTCATAAGACAGGGCACATGTGCCACAGTAGATGTATACACCCACATACTTACATGTTCACATGTGTAGGCACAGGAGTGAGAGAAGTGAGCCTTACCAAAGATCCAAAGATGCAACTTTGGAGCCAAGGAGAAGAATGAGTACCTCCAGGTTTGTATCACTTCCATGAGATCCAGTCAGACAGTGGATACCTTCAAACCTGTGCTGAATCCACTCAAATCCACTATCTAACTGTGCTTCCTGCTCCCAGGATGCTCACCACTGTGGACTAACCAACAGGCTCCCTTGCTTTCTGGCTTGTGCTTGAGTTTGGGCAATAGGCACCAGGAAGAGTTTAGAGGATAGTAGGAGGGCATTTATTCTCCCAAATCTCTCTCCCTTTCAGACTTAATGAAGGCCACCACTCCTATCCAGAGGCCTTTTCTAAAGAGCTGCCTTCCTCACATTCTGGTAACCGTTGGATGCTTCCTCTACCTGTTCATTTGGATATCAGAGGTTATAACTTCTCCAATGTTGCTAGCCCTAAAAGTCTTGTACTATCATTTGCTGGTTCCTCTAAGCTTGCCCACATCTTTATTAAACTCTTCTCCAACTACTCAGATTATGCCACTATTTATAGCTAGGACCTTCACTGATACATACCCCCTTTAAGGGAGCACTACATCCTTAAAGATGTGAGCCTCTACTATCATCCTGCCAGAGAAAAGGATCGTAAATCCAGCTAAAATAATGTCTGTCCCTTCCACTCCCCTTAAGTACACTAACAGTGTTTTCTCTTTTTTTTTTTTTTTGTGGGTACCGGGGGGTCGACCTCAGGACCTCACGCGCCAACAGGCGCCCGTGCCGCTGAGCAATATCACCGGCCCCTTTTTCGTATGTGGGTTCCGGGAGTCGAACTTGGGCCTTTGCGCTTGGAAGGCAGGCGCTTACGCCGCTGAGCCATCTCACCGGCCCCAGTGTTTTCTCAAACACCAGCCTATTCCAGACTTCTACAAAGAAAACTAAACCAAAAAGCAAATATGAAATAGTTTTGCAAGAATAAGTGGGGTCCCAAAACTTTAATCACATGAAACTAGGATCAAAGAATTGCAAAGTTAACAAAAAAACCATATTTTAATTGATTTCTACTATCTTAAAAAGCACAAAATTAAAGATCTGTTAAACTTACTGTACCCAGGATGCTATAGTTTGGATCTGGAATGTTCCCTAAAGGTCCATGTATTAAGAACTTGGTCCTGTTGTGCTGCTATTGGGAGGTTGTGGAACCATGAGCAGATGGGGCCTAGTGTGATGTCCTTAGATTATTAATGGGGCATTCCAAGGAGAACATAGGACCCTGTTATGATTTGGGTCTGGATGTCCCCCCAAAGCTTCATGCAGTCATGGGGATTTGCTTTTTGGAGGTGGCTAAATCTAGAGTTTGTGATTGATTCATTGTCTAGTGCTGGGATTATGGGTGTGAGTGCTATACCTACCCTAGGGTGGGTAGCCTACACACAATATAAGGGACAGAAAGTCTTCTCTCACACTCTTCCCTTTTCTGCTCCTGTTCATTTTGCTGTCTTCTGCCACTGTGAACTGTTGCCTTCTGCCATGTGCCACCCTGCCTTGGAGCCAGCTGATTACAGACTCAAACCTCTACAAACTGTGAGCTAAATAAACCTTTCCTTCCTTCATTCTGGGTGTCAGGTACTTTGTTCCAGCAACGAGAGAAAAGTAACCAACACAGACCCAATCTCTCCCTCTTCTCCTCTCTACTTCCTGGATGATGACATCAGCAGTTTGCTCTGCCATGTGCTTTTGCCATGATGTGCTACCTTTCCAGAGACCCAAAGCAATGGGACCACTAGACCATAAACTAGACTGTCTGAACCATTAACCAAAACAAACCTTTCTTTATAAGTTAATTGCTTCAGATGTTTCATTAGAGTGACAGAAAGCTGAGTAATGCAGAGGAAACCTTACACCGAACTGATAGATTCCCAGTTGATCACGAGACTGTCATTCCTAACTCCATCCCTCACCTACCCTACTCCCAACCCTGAAGAAAATAAAGGACATTAGCCTGTCTCTATTTGAGAACCTAAGATGAGTAAATAACAGACACAAAACAAATCTTTTTTTTTTCAGAATTGTCATCATCATGAAGTTTTAACTATAGTTTCAAATTTAGATGGTATCTGGTGGCAGTCCCAATACAAGAGGATTTTGTGAGTCTTCACTGATAAATATTATAAATTAGGGTGGCATCTTAGTTTGAGATTCTGTAAGAAAATCTTATAGACTGAGTAACTTAAACAACAATTGTTCATTTCCCACAGTCTAGAGATGAAGCCATCCAAAATCAAGGCACTGGCAGATCCCATGCCTGGTAGGCCCTGCTTCTTGCTTCACAGATGGCTATCTGAACATTATATCATTATATGATAAGAAAAGAATTTGCTAGTTCTCAGGCTTGTTCTCATAAGGGCACTCATTTCATTTATGAGAGCTCCATCCCATGGCCTAATCACCTCCCAAAGCTCCCACCTCCAAATGCCATCACACTGCATTAGAGGTTCGACATAGAAATTCCGGTGAACACAAACACTCACAGCAGGCAGTGCTGTAGATACTGTGCATTGGTTCACTCATCTTTATTCTCATTTCCTTCTAGTGTCCCTTCTGTGCTGCAAAGATTAAGAAACTGAAAACTACCTTTCGCAGATTCTTTTGCAGCTAGAATTCTGTGTATGGAATAGTTTCCATCAGGTAAGTGCCCTAAGGTAAGCACTGGCTTCAGAAATGAAGCCAAGGTTATTCTGGTCTTCTAGGGTCTTTTACCCTAGACATTGAGCTCATTCTGCATCCATGTATTGGTGTCTAGTCTCCAGCTTCCTGGGTGTCAAGCAGCAGTAACATTTCCTGGTTCTAGCTTCTGTTTTTTGGGCCAGAGCCATGGTGCTATTTTCTAGAAGTCAAGCATTTCAGTGATGATCTTAGACTTAGTATCCTGGTGGTCTATCAGTATTATAAGACTCTGGGTGCCAGTCCTTAAGCCCCATCTTAGAGTCCACTCTTCTAACCCTTCCAAGGATTTTTTTAAAATTCCTCATTAATCTCCCTCATTAAACCTTGTTTTAATGTCACCAAAATCTAGGTATTCATCTGAATATTCTTTTTTTAATTAAGTTTATTGGTACATTTTAGATATACATAATGATCATATTCATCATAGGGAATTTGTACCTGTTCAGGATATATTTTGATTCCTCTATTTTTTCCCAGTCCCCTCCCCTCCCTTCAATCCCTCTTCCCCTTCCTATTTACAAAGCTTTGTTTCCATTTTATCCTTTTTTATTTTTATTTATTTTTTTTTTGTGGGTACCGGGGGTCAACCTCAGGACCTCGCGTGCCAGCAGGTGCCCGTGCCGCTGAGCGATATCACCGGCCCCTTTTTTGTATGTGGGTTCCGGGAGTCGAACTTGGGCCCTCACGCTTGCTGGGCAGGCGCTTAAGCTGCTGAGCCATCTCACCAGCCTTTATCCTTTTTTTTCTTTTTCCTTCCTTCCTTTCCCCCTTCCCCCACCCTAGTTCCTCTTTCCTTTTGAACAATTTCTTCCCATTTCACAATATCTACTGTATATTTTGGTCCTTATTTACTCTTTCAGTTTCTCACACCAGGGAGACAATGCAGTGTTTACACGTGAGTCTGATTTATTTCACTTAAGAAGTATGGCCTCAAATTGCTTTAGTAAATCCTTTAATTAATCAAAATAGAGTGATCCCTCCCCTTTCCTATACTGAATCCTGACAGGTACAGGCAGCCAGAGTCAGGTCTAGAGTCTTTTATCAATTCCCCTCAAGACCTGAATTTACTATGGGTTATAGACAGCAGCATTTCATGTAACACCTGGTTAGTAGACAGGAGAAAAAAACTCTTTATCCACTATTGACTTAAGTCGTAGGTCATAGATACTGGTATCTTGTCCTTGGTTGAGGCATCTGCATGTCAGGTGCTGACTTAGGCACTTGCACATATTCTCATTTAATTCTCTTAACACAACTCTGGAAGGTAGGTACAATTATCCCAAATTAACTCAACCATGCACATAAAGATTTCTAGATAAAATATGCACATTTCCCTTGGGTTTACATCACTGTCAAACTAAAGTTCCTTATCTTACATGGGAATCCAGACAGTCATTGAGTCTAGAGTCTAATCTACTCTGAGGACTTCAGTTGTGGCAGTATGTGACCTGTTGAGTGCTCTGTGATCAACATGACTTGGCATCAGTCTTTGTGTCTACTTCTTTCCATCCTACTACCAGCTGGCAAATTTCCCTTTTATCATGAATCAAGTTTTCTGAGGAAAAATCTTTCCTGTTCACTTTAAGCTGAGTTATAAGAGTCAATTGCCAACCTATGCATAGGCAGCATCCCTCAAAGACAAGCATCTATCTCGGGTCCAATCAGCTGTGACTGAGAAGAGAGTTCCAAGTCCTGGTGACTATTTTAACAGGAGGATAGAGAGGGAAGACAAGATTTAGGCATCACTTGAAAAGTCAGAATATCTGGAAACACTGAGCTCATATTTTCACAGGAAACAGGAAGTAGACTCCTTTCATTACAGTTTGCTGCTTGTCATTCATTTATGTTAATTTCATAGCCCTTTCAGAGATTTGAGTTTGAGAGCTCCTAAGTTCCTTCCAACTCTAAAAATCTTGAATTTTAAGGTTCTATACTCTTCTTGATTTCTTTACACTGAAAACATTGTGGATTGACATGGGCCCCATTGAACAGATAATGTGGAAACAAGAGAGGAATCATTTCATTTATCCACTGATTTGATTTTCTAAATAAAGGCTCTACATTTCCACACTGTACAGTCATCATTCTCCTCTACTGCAATTGCAGTAATTCTCAGTGTGCCATGAGCTATCATCATCCTGTCAAAATGAAAATCTTACAGAGAGCCTGTGAAGGCCTTATCAAATCAAGTGGAAGTGATTAGGGACAGTAAAAAAAAAAGCAATTATATATACACTATTAAATAATGCAAAGGATGAGAGTACAACTAATCTTCAGATTTTCAGAAGGTTTCCAATTTTGTATTTTGTTGACTCAATAGCAAATTATCAGTTCATTAAATGACTAAACCATTTATCAAAACTGTGAATGACAAGGCAATCAGTGACAGAATAATCAGACTCAGAGTCTGTTCTTTGTGTAAAATTCAAATGAACCAAGCACAATACAATTTTGTACTTAATGTCATTCTTCTAATCAGCATATTTCTGCTCCAATGTGAGATCTTTGTTTAAACATGAGATGCAACCGATATGAAAGCCACAAAAATCTCATTTATATAATCATAACAAGCATGTTATCATGGTTGTCAAAATTAATTAAACCTAATTTGTTCTACTTTCTAAACTTAAAATTGACACAAAATTTTTTTGTGTGAAAGGCAAAAATGCTAAAGAATCACAGAAATAGATATAAAATGATTTTGAATGCCTGCATTTTGTTTAGGTCAGAGAGGCACCTAAAGTCAATTATAACAGATTAGCTCACCCAAAATTGTAAAAGATCAGTTGAATGTGAACATTCTGTCTGTGAACAGCTTAACTTTTGGCTTCTTTTTAGTAAAATGAGTGTCCCTGGTGCAATTACAATAAAAACAATAAAAGCAATAAAAACAAATTTGGAAAACCATGATTAACACACAACTTCTCAGAAAGGTATTCTTTCTTAGGCAAGGAACACCTCTACTTCAGATTACACTGTCATCCTGATCATTCTCAAGTTATTGCCAGAGTTCTGGCTACAACAGTGCTTCTCAAACATCAGTGTATATCGGAAACACCTGTTAAGTAGATTTGGCAGCTTCACCCTGATCTTGATTCAAAGGCCTCAGCAACACCGGAAAAGTCTGCATTTTAAACAAAAATATTAGGTAGCTCTGTTGTAGATACTCCAAGGACTACACACTGAGAAACATCAGCCCACACAGTGTTTGCTTTTTTGTGCTTTGCATTATATTGCTCTGAATCCTTGCTTTATAAATTCTCCCAGTATCTCTTTGGAGCTCTTTGTACATGCACTAATTAACCTCCACTAATGTTTCCTAGGTTCTGCTGCATCTCATTAGCCTGAACTGGAAAATGTTATGATTTCCACTTTTTCTTTTTCCAGATTTATTCCTCTTCATACATGCATTTTCCATGGAAAGCATCAGTGAGCTGCGCCCTTCCAGACAGCTTCTCATCTTCCTTAAGCCGATCGGATTCCCAAGTATTTGGGAGCAAGAGCCCTTTAAATAAATATATAGGCTCTCTTTATTTCAATTAAACCTCCCTGTTGCCAAGGAGAGCTTCTCTAAAGCATTTGGTGTCTCAAATTCTACTCCAATGAGGAGACAAAAAACAAAGAAAAAGGATCTAAGAGTTATCCATTTAACATTTTATTATCAGCTCAAGTAAAAATGTTGTCAGTGAAGGGAATCATCTTTTCTTGAAAATTGTCTGTTGAAATGAATTATCCAAGTTATCACTGAGCATTCTACCAGAGAGAAGACAAACAGTGTAGGGATCCAGCTTGACACGACCACAGCCATCTTGATCATAATTTCAATTTTACCCACCAAGTGATTCTAGCATGTGTTCCAAACCCAATAGGATAGACAAAGTGGTTAAGATAATCGGCCATACCTTTTGTGCCAGGCACTGACACCCAGATCATTTCTTTTTTAAAAATGATTTGTATTAGTACATGTTTGCAGTACATAATGATTACATTTATCATGGAGAGTAGGTACATATACATAACAAATATTATTTTTTTTTATTCCTTTCCCCTCCTTTTCCTCTCTCTTCCCTCCATCTCTTGGTCACATTCACATTTGCAAAGTTCTATCTCCCTGTTACCTATTATCTATCTTCTATTTTGCTCTTCAATTTATACTTTGGGTTTCTTTTTTTTTAACAGTGCTAAACGTTTATTTGAAAAGTGTGGGGTAAATGGGTATGGGAGAAACAAGCTCTGCAGAGCAAACTTGGGCCAGACAAAGACAAAAAGAGGGTAAAAGCAAAAAAAAAAAAAAAAAAAAGGACACACCAGGTCTGAGAAATGCAGCACAGACTATTATGGAAACCTACAATATCTGGGTTTCTTATATAAGACAAAATATGCAATATTTACATTGTGCATCTGATTTATTTCACTTAACGCTATGGTCACAAAGTGCATCCATTTTCATACAAATGACTCAAAATTACTCCATTGTATATAAATACCACAATTTTTTATCCATTCATCTGTTGATAGACATATAAGTTGCTTCCAATATTTAACTATTATGAGTTATGCAATGTAAACATGGGTATGCATGTATCAGTGTAATATGATGTCTTTTACACTTTTGGGAAGATACTTAGAAGGGGAATGGGTCAAATGAAATTTCTAGTTTTACGTTTTTGAGGAATTTCTACACTGATGTCCATAGTGGTAGTACTAGTTTACATTCCCAACAATGTTAGAAGGGTTCCTTTTTCCCCACAGTCCCTACACTACTTGATATTATTTGATTTCTTGATAATAGCCATTCTTTCTGAAGTAAGATGTTATCTCGGTGTTGTTTTAATTTGCATTTCCCTGTTGGCAGAAACACTGAATGTTTTTTCAAGTATTTATTGGACATTTGTACTTTTTCTGAGAATTGTCCATTTCAATTAAAATTTTTTGATTGGGTCTTTCATTTTGGAAGGTCTGATATTTTTGAGTCCTTTATGTATTCTAGATATTAGTCCTTTGTCTAAGGAATGGCTGGCAAAAATTTTTCCTATTCTATAAATTGTCTCTTCACTCTATTGGTTGCTCCCTTTGCTGTGCAGAAGCTTTTTAATTTGATATAATCCCATTTGTTGATTCTTTTTTTCCATTTGTGGATTCTTGATGTAATTTCTTGTGCATTTGGTGTTCTGTTTGGAAAGTCCTCATGTATGCCTATGTCTTCAAGAGTTTTACCTATTTTATCTTCCAGCAGATCTAAAGATATTGTAATCCAGCAGGAACAATATATCTAAAAGTGTCCTTTGACTTGGTACAATTGTCTTCCATGTTTTATATGTACTTTGGCCTATTAGTCTGGTTTTCAATCTGTGTATATCATAATTAATTTTATAACATCTTATAAGATAAGTAAATAAATCTGATGCTGGAAAAATAAAAGGGGGTGGAGGGAAGGGGAAGAAAAGAATTGAAATGTGCTCTGTACATGTACCAATTCCCTACAGTGAATGTAATCAGTATGTACTCCAAACAAGTACTAGTAAAAGTTAAAGAAAAATAAAGAAGTGTTTCTGTCTTAATTTTCTTCAATTTTTATTGTTTATTAGCATGTGTTTGCAGTACATAATGACTACATTTCTCATGGGGAATTGGCACAAGTAAACAACACATGTTCATTCTCTTCTCATCACCTTGTCCTTCATTCCCTCCCCCCTCCCTCCATCTCTTGGTCCTCTTCCCATTTGCAAAAGATCTGCCTCCCTATTTCCTATTATCTGTCTTTTATTTTGTTCTTCATTTACATTTTGAGCTTCGTATATAAGAGAACTACATGATATTTAAACTTGCAAGTCTGATTTATTTCACTTAATATTAGAGTCTCAAGGAGCATCCACTTTCCTACAAATGACTCAAGCTTATTCTTCTTCATAGCAGAGCAGTACCCCAGTGTGCATAAATACCACATTTTCTTTATTCAGTCATCTGTTGATGAACATATAGGCTGCTCCCAAGATTTAACTATTATGAATTCTGCTGCTAAAAACATAGGTATGTATATGTCACTGTAATATGATGCCTTTAACTCTTTTAGGAAGATACCCAGAAGGGGTATGGCTGGGTCAAATGGAATTTCTATTTTTTGTTCATTCAGGGATCTCCTATCTGATTTTCATAGTGGTTGTTCCCACCAACAATGTAGAAGTGTTCCTTTTTCCCTGCAGCCTCGTAAGCATTTGTTGTTTGATTTCTTGATGATAGCCATTCTTACTGGGATAAAGTGGTGTGGTGGTCAACTGATTGTCAACTTGAGTGGGAACACCCAGCTGAATTGAGTCCATACGGTTCTACACATGGAAGACCCACTTTAAGGAGAATTACAGTCGGAATAGTATAAAAGGAGAACAGGAGGGAAGGATTTCAGCTGCTCTTCCTTGGATGAGCTTCACTGCAACTGCTTTTTTTTTTTTTTTTTTTGGAGAAGTTTCAGCGGTTTTTCTTCAAAGGAGCTTTGACTGTTTTCTTTCTTTGGGGCAGCTTCAACACTAATCTTCATCTTGGACACCATCTCCTGGCTTCCAGTGCAGACTCCTCAGCCTTCTGGCACAGATCCTCTGGCCTTTTGGCTCAGACACTTCAGCTTCCAGCACTGGCTCTTGGGCCTTTCTGTTGTAGATCTTTCATTCTCCCATCTCAGATCCTTCAGACTCCTGATATGGATTTGCACAGCACATTGCCGTGGGCTCCAGGCCTTCAACTGGATCATTCAGGTCTCCAGCATGCAGACAGGCATTTTGCACTCTTCTGCATCTGACTATAGTAAACACTGACCAATACAGATGATATTTCTATGTCCTTTCAATTTGCATTTCTCTAATGGACAGAGATGTTGAACATTTTTTCAAATATTTGTTGGTTATTTGTACTTTTTCTAAAAATTGCCTATTTTAATTGACCATTTTTTGATTGAGTCTTTTTATTTTTGAAGGTCTAATATTGTTGGGTTATTTAAATATTCTAGATATTAGTCCTCTGTACAAAGAATAACTGGTAAAAATTTTCCCATTCTGTATCTTGCCTCTTCACTCTGTTGATTGTTTTCTTTGCTGTGCAGAAGTTTTTTTTTTTTTAATTTGATATTATCCCGCTTGTTGATTGTTGATGTACTGTCTTGTGCAGTTGGGTTTCTGTTGAAAGTCCTTGCCTATGCCTTGGAGAGTTGGCCTTCTGGCATAGTGTTCCTGTTTTAATATCTAGGTCTTTGATCCCTTTTGCTTTTAGTTTAGTACATGGTGAGAGATATGAGTCTAGATTCAGTCTTCTGCATGTAGATAATCAGTATTCCCAGCACCATATGTTAAAGAGGCTATCTTTTTCTAGCACATGTTTTTGAAACTTTTGTCAAATATCGGATGGCAGAATATGCCTGGGCATTTTTCTGCACCCTCTATTCTGTTCCATTGATTCACATGTCAAGCAAGGGAGAGAAAGAAATGGGAAATATATATGAAAGGAAGATGTCAAATTATTATTTGCCTACAACATAATCCTCCACATAAAGGACCCAAAAAATTCCAACAAAAGACTCCTGGAATTAATAACCAAATTCAGTAGTGTAGCATGATAAAAAAAAATTCAGCACACAAAACTCAATAACATTCCTGTACACCAATAAAAAACTCCCTGAGAAAGAAATTAAGAAATAAATACCACTCACAATAGCATCAAGAAAAATTAAATGCTGAAGAATTAACTTAACCAAGGAAGTGAAAAACCTCTACCATGAAAAGTAGAGTACTCTGAAAAAGGAGATCAAAGAGGACATCAGAAAATGGAATGATATCCCCTGATCCTGGATAAGCAGAACCAGTAATGTCAAAATCGCCATACTTCCAAACCAAGGTACAGATTTAACACAATCTCAATCAAACCACCAATAGAATTCCTCACTGAAGTAGAGAAAACAGTCCTAAAATTCACATGGAACCTGAAGACACTCAGAATAGCAAAAGCAATCCTGGGATACAAAAGCAAAGCAGGAGGCAACACAATCCCAGACTTCAAATTATACTGTATTACAAGCCTACAGTGATGAAAAGAGCATGGTGCTGGCACAAAAACAGACATGTAGATCAATGGAACAAAATAGAGGATGCAGAAATAACCCCAGGCATGTTTACCTTTCTGATCTTTCACAAAGGGACCAGAAACATACACTGGAGGAAAGGTAGCCTCATTAATAAATGGTACTGGGAAAAATTGATTATCCACATGCAGAAGATTGAATCTAGACCCTTATCTCTCACCTTGTACTAAACTAAAATCAAAATGAATCAAAGATCTAAATGTTAAAACAGAAAAACTTAATCTTCTGGAAGATAAAATAGGCAAAACTTGTAAAATCCTTGAAGGCAAGGATTTTCAGAACAGAACCCCAAATGCACAAGAAATTACATCAAGAATCAACAAATCAGGTCATATCAAATTAAAAAACTTCTGCACAGCAAAGGAAAGAATGAACAGAGTGAAGAAACAGTCTACAGAATGGAGGTAAATTTTTGCCAGCCAGTCCTCTGACAGAGGACTAATATCTAAAATATATAAAGAACCCAAAAAATAAACTCCCCCAAAAAATAAAAGACCCAGTCAAAAAATGGGCAACTGAAATGAATAGGCACTTCTCAAATGAAGTACAAATGGCCAATAAATATATGAAAAAATGTTTAATATCACTGGTCACTAGAGAAATGGAAATTAAAATAACACAGAGGGTCCATTTTATCCCAGTAAGAGTGGCCTTCATCAAGAAATCAAATAATAAGAAATACTGGAGACATTGCAAAGGGAAAGGAACTCTTCTACACTGTTATTGGGAATGTAAACTATAGCCATTATGGATATTAGTGTGGAGATTCCTCAAAAAACTGAAACTAGAAATTCCATTAAACCCAACAATTCCCCTTCTACGTATCTTCGCAAAAGAGTTTAAGACATATGGGCAACCCGTTCAGGACCCCTCCTGTCTCTCGGGAGATATTCCTATTCCTCATTCCTTTTCCCAAATAAATTTTCCTACTCTTAACCTCTGTTGTTCCTTAGAATTCATTCTTTGACTTCAGGGAACATGAACTTGGCATATCTGACATCAAACACTTCCCCTATATCATCTCAGAGGTCCCACTGAGATCTTTGGAAGGAAGATCTCACTATGTAGTGCAGGCTGACACTAAACTCACTTATGTAGCCCAGGCTAGCCTTGAACTCACAGTGATCCTCCTGCATCAGCCTCCTGAGTGCTAGGATTACAGGCATGTACCACCATGCCCAGCTCCAAGCAACTGAAGTTTGGAGACTAAAACTGCAATGGTAACTGGGTTAAGAAGACAGCAATTATTTGGCTCTGGCTCTCCAACGTCAATGAGGACCCAGTACATGAGGGAATCTTTTCTACAGGATCCTACAACTTTGGCCACCAAACTCCAAGTGATCATGACCATAGAACCAATGACAAATGTGCCAGACTCCTTTTACAGGATCCACTAGATCAACCTTGTAAAGGGAGTTCATAACTGCTAAACTTCAGCATGACTTCTAGCCAAGGTCCATTAGATTAGCTCTCTGGAGAAGGCCCCTGACTGCAGTTTCCCCTACACTGACCTTTCTCAGCTTGAAGCAGCTAGATGGAAACTATGCCCCTTCTCCTCTAACTGCAGTTAGGTATACCTCTTCAGAGGGGGGAATATTATAGACAGCTAAGTAAAGTAGAAATATTGTAGGCAGTCAGATAGGGCTAGGCCCTCAAAGAAGTCAGTGCAGAAGATGAGAACACATCACAACCGTGGCTGGAGGACCATCTGAAGAAGATCAAAGTCACAATGGCCAGATTTGCACACTTCTCTAAGCAATAAATGGAAGTTGGAGATTATTGGTACCACCCTTTTGAGATTTGCTGCATAAATAAACAATTATCTCATTAGGGGTGGGCCATCCTCACTCACTCACTAAGTGTAAGACTAAGACTAAAACTAAGACTATTATGACTACAGATTATTGACCAGGGTTAATAATGTCATTCATATGCCCTTGATACTATTAGATCTATATTACCTAAGTGACTATACTTGTAATCTTATTCATTGATTATAGTTTTGACCCACATTGTACCCACCCCTCATGACTTTGCTCTATACAACTTCCTCAGAGGGCTGGGAATATATAGCTCAGTGGCACAGCACCTGCCTGACAAGTGTGAGGTTGTGAGTTCAATTCCCTGTGCCAAAAAAATAAAAAGACAGATGGCTTTGGATTGTTGGTGACCCCTCCCTCCATTCAGAGGGCCTGGGTGGGTGTGCAAGATCGCTGATGTCACAGTAGGGTGCTGGCTGGGTTGCACACAATGGACAGGTGGGACTAGTGGCCTGGAAAAGTCTGAAACAGCAGTAACAATATGAGCCAACAGTTGGTTCACATCAATACTCCTAGGCTAGTCAGCCCAGGAAGACTCCAGGACTCAGCAACCAGCCGGCAGGAGGAATCCAGGTGACTGGCCCTTCCCCCAACACCATAGGACTTGGTGACTGGGGGGACACCAGCCATGCAGTAGGACCCTGACTAGGGCATACAAAATGGACAGGAAAGACTAGCAAGATTGAAAAGACCAAAATACAGACCAACAGGTGGTAAGTTAGGGGAACCAGCATTGTGCTTAGGGACAAAGACACATGGAATAGAAGCAGGTGGGTAGGGTGGCCCTCTTTTTGTTTTAATTTATTTTATTTTATCTTGATTTATTTTTGTTTTTATCTTACTTTCTTTTCCTTTTCCTTTTTTCTTTGCTTTTTTCTCATTTTTTTCTTTGTTTTTCTTTTCTTTTATTCTCCTTTGTTCTTTATTCTCCTTCTTTCATTTGTTTTCTTTTTTCCTCTTTTCTAAATGGCTGGGAGAACTCCAGCCACAGAAAACTAATCCCATCCCCCAAACCCAAAGACCAAGCTCAGACAATCCCTCGATACTCCTTCATTCTTTCTTTCTTTTCTAGTTTCCAAAACCTTGCATGATCATCCTTTTTCCTCTGGCCTTGCTTCTACATCCTTTCCAGTTATCTTTGTTTCATACAACATCCTCCCAAAATTTCCCCACCACAGGGTAAAATCACTCTACCAAGGGGAAACACTTTGCATACAAACTCCTAACTTATGATCAGTTCTGTTATAAACAACTATAGACTGCTCCTGTGGTCTAAAGAACAAAATCAACAGTTTGTCAATTTCTAAATTGTGCTTGATGCTAATGTTATTGCTAATTGTACTATTTTAGCTAGGATGTCATATCTATTGTAATCAGTTTTTCTCCCTTCTGTAACAATACTGGGAAGCTCTGGGGTAATAACCTCACCACAGCCTAACACCAAAGGACTGGGGTTGGAGCCAAACAGATGTGAACATCCCACTCTCAATTAATTGGGAAGGTAGGATCCTGGGGCACACACAAACTAAGAACCTCCTACACACAGAAGACATCTCTGAAGAACAGACTTTTCCTAGAGAGGCTCTGATACTAGTGATATAGCTACCTACTACAAAAACTCACAAGGATCATCACAGAAAACAAAATTTAAAAAAATTTTTTTGAAATAGAAAATGACAAGACAAAAAAGCAAAATGCAATCTCAGACCTCTAGCCCATCCAGAAAAAACATAGGAGACAGAGACATAGAAGAAATTGGAAGACACACACCTGAAATTTTTGAAAAGATAGCAAGCAAAGTAAAGAAACAAATCCATGAAGCTATAGAGGAAATCAGACCAGAGATAATCTCTCAGGTAAAAAAACAAACAAACAAAAAAGAAATGACAACCATGATGAAGGAATTGCTCAGCATAGCTAGAGAAGACATAGATAAAAAATTAGAGGAGCATAGGAAAATGATGGAAACCTTGAATGAACAATATAGGAAAGAAATACAATGCATGAAACAGATTCAAAGAGATATCCAGGAAATTAAAAATTCCATTGAAACCTGGCAAAACTGAAGATAGACTTTCAGACCTTGAAGACAGGATCATGGCTAGCAATCACAAAAGGAAAGATCACTTAAAAATAACAAGGGACCAGGAAATAACAATTCAACAGCTCCAAGACGATGCAAAGAAAAACAATGTAAGACTGATAGGTGTCAATGAAAAAGTAGGAGTCAACACAAATGACATAAAAAAACTATTTGCAGAAGTAATAGCAGAAAATTTCCCAAGCATAGGAACAGAATCTGACATACACATAAGTGAGGCATATAGAACTCCAAATAGCCATGACCAAAATAAATCTACATCCAGACATATAATAATCAACATCCCAGAAATTCAGCACAAAAACAGAATATTAAAAGCTGTTAGAGAAAAGAAACAGATCACCTATAAAGGAAAGCCCATCAGAATCATGGCCAGGGGCCGGTGAGATGGCTCAGCGGCTTAAGCGCCTGCCCAGCAAGCGCAAGGGCCCTAGTTCGACTCCCGGAACCCACATACGAAAAAGGGGTCAGTGATATCGCTCAGCGGCACGGGCGCCTGCTGGCGCATGAGGTCCTGAGGTCGACCCCCCGGTACCCACAAAAAAAAAAAAAAAAAAAAAAGAATCATGGCCAAATTCTCAGCACAAACCTTCAAGTCAAGAAGAGCTGGGAGTGAAGTATTTCAAGTCCTGAGAGAAAACAACTTCCAACCCAGATTGATGTACCCTGCAAAACTATCTTTCAAAATTAATGGAGAAATAAGATACTTGCATGACAAAGAACAACTGAAGAAATTCATGACCACCAAACCAACCCTACAAAGAGTACTGAAAGATATTCTAGATAGAGATAAAAATGACCACAATTCCAAGAATAACATCGGAAAGAAAGCACCAGGCAGGGCAAGCAATTAAACATAGGAGAAAAGCAGGGAACCAACAGCAGGAAAATAACATGACAAAGATAAGCCAATACATATCAGTTATAACCATCAATGTAAATGGCCTCAATTCACCAATCAAAAGAAACATACTGGCAGAATGGATCAAGAAACAAGATCCAATGATATGCTGTATACAAGAAACACGTTTAACTCAAACAGGAACTCATAGACTGAAAGTCAAGGGATGGAAAACAATACTCCACGCAAGAGGAACCCAGAAAAAAGCAGGGGTAGCTATTCTGTTTGCAAACAATGTGAACTTCAAACCAAAAAGGATCAAAAGAGATAAAGAAGGTCACTAAACACTTGTTAGGGGAAAATTCAAGAAGAAGAGATAACAATCATAAATATATATGTACCTAATAGGGGAGCACCCAACTATATAAGATGAATATTAATGGACATGAAAAATCAAATAAGCATTAACACAATTGCAACAGGGACCTTAATACCCTATTGTCACAAAGAGATAGATCAACTAGACAAAAAATCAACAAAGAAATAACAGAACTGAATCAAAAATGTGAACAAATGGACTTAATGAGTGTTTACAGAGTGTTCCACCCAACATCATCAGAATACACATTTTTCTCATCTGCACATGGAATGTTCTCTAAAATAGATCATATACTAGCCCACAGAACATGCTTAAGTAAATGCAAAGGAATTGAAATTACCCATGCATATTATCTGACCATAGTGAAATTGGAAATTAATGGCAAAAGAAACCGCAAAAACTCCACAAACATATGGCTATTAAATAACACCCTCCTAAACAATCAATGGGTCACAGATGAAATTAAGGAAGAAATTAAACAATATCGACAACTAAACAAGAATGCAGATACAACATACCAGGACCTGTGGGATGCAATGAAAGCAGTCCTAAGAGGGAAATTTATAGCAGTGAATTCTCACATCAGGAAAACAGAACGAGCACAAATAAACAACCTAATGCTTCATCTCAAGCTTCTAGAAAAAGAAGAGCAAGTCAAGCCCAAAGCCCATACAAGGGAGGAAATTATAAAGACCAGAGCAGAAATTAATGCAATGGAGACTAAGGAAACAATACAAAGAATTAATGAATCAAAGAATTGGTTCTTTGAAAGAATAAAAAGAAAATTGATAACCCCCTAGACAACCTTATCAAAAAAAGGAAAGAAAAAACTCAAATTCACGCAATGAGGAATGAAAAGGGTGAAATCACTACAGATTCTGTGTAAATTCATAAGATCATCAATACCTACTTTGAAAATCTTTACTCGCATAGGATGGAAAACACAGAAAAAATGGACAGATTACTAGAAATGTATGGATCAACAAAGCTGAATCAAGAATATGTAAAAATTCTGAATAAACCAATATCAGTTAAGGAAATTGAAAACATAATTAAAAACTTACTGACAAAGAAAACCCAGGTCCTAATGGATTCACTGCTGAATTCTACAAGAAATTTAGAGAAGATTTAATACTAATACTCCTCAAACACTTTAATGAAATTGAAAAGGAAGCAATTCTCCCTAACTCATTCCTGGAGGCAAGTATTACCCTGACACCAAAACCAGAGAACCACCCACCAAGAAAGAGAACTACAAGCCAATCTCCCTAATGAACATAGATGCAAAAATCCTCAATAAAATACTAGCAAACAGAATGCAGCAAATCATGAAGAAGATTATACACCATGACCAAGTGGGATTCATCTCAGGAATTCAAAATTGTTCAACATACACAAATCAATAAACATAATAAACCATATCAACAGAGCCCAAGAAAAAAAATCACATGATCATCTCCATAGATGCAGAAAAAACTTTTGATAAAGTCCAACATTCATTCATGTTAAAAACCCTACAGAAAATAGGAATAGGTGGACTTTACCTCAATCTGATAAAAGCCATCGATGACAAACCAACAGCCAACATTATACTAAATGGACAAAAACTGAAAGCTTTCACTCTAAAATCAGGAACAGGACAAGGATGTCCACTATCACCACTCCTATTCAATATAGTTCTGGAAACATTAGTCAGAGCAATTAGACAAGAGAGAGAAATAAAAGGACTAAGGATAGGACAGGAAGAAGCTAAATTATCATTATTTGTGGATGACATGATACTCTACATAGAAGACCCCAAAAACTCCACCAAAAGACAATTAGATTTAATAAGCACATTCAGCAGCATAGCTGGATACAAAGTCAAAACTCAAAAATCAATAGCATTCATGTACACAAACAACAAACTCACAAAGAGAAATTAAGGAATGACACCTTTCACAGTAGCATCCAGAAAAATGAAACACTTAGGAATTAATCTAACAAAGGAAGTAAAAATTCTATATACTGAAAATTACAGTACTCTGAAAAGGAGATTGAAGAGGATATCAGAAAATGGAAAGATAACCCTTGCTCATGGATAGGAAGAACCAACATAGTGAAAATGACCATACTCCCAAAACTGTTATACAAATTTAATGCAATCTCGATCAAAATACTATTAGCATACCTCACAGATCTGGAGAAAATGTTCCTAAAATTCATTTTAAACAGAAGAGACCTAGAATAGCAACAGCAATCCTAGGCAACAAAGGCAAGGCAAGAGGCATCACAATCCCTGACTTGAAATTATACTACAAAGCTACTGTGATAAAATCAGCATGGTACTGGCAAAAAAACAGACCTGAGGGTCAGTAGAACAGATTAGAAGATACAGACACAACTCCAAACACACTCAGCCACCTTATCTTATTTTTTTTTTTTTTTGTGGGTACTGGGGGGTCGACCTCAGGACCTCGCGCGCCAGCAGGCGCCCGTGCCACTGAGCGATATCACCGGCCCCTTTTTCATATGTGAGTTTCAGGAGTCGAACTCGGGCCCTCGCGCTTGCCGGGCAGGCGCTTACGCCGCTGAGCCATCTCACCGGCCCAGCCACCTTATCTTTGACAAAGGGGCCAAACATGTTCACTGGAAGAAAGATAGCCTCTTTAATAAATGGTGCTGGAAAAACTGGCTTTCCACATCCTGAAGACTACACTAGACATGTGTCTGTCACCATGCACTAAACTAAAGTCAAAATGGATCAAGGATCTAAATATTAAAACAGAAACACTAAATCTACTGGCAGAGAAAGTAGGTAGAAATCTTGAAGACATAGGGATAGGTAGAGAGTTCATGAACAAAACACAAACTAAGTGGGAAGTACTTCAAAGAATCAACAACTGGGATCTCATCTTATTAAAAAGGTTTTGCCCATCAAATGAAATCTCCAACTGAGTGAGAAGACAACCCACAGAATGGGAAGAAAAATTTATCTAACTGTCCCTCAGACAAAGGACTTCTATCTAGAACATATAAAGAATTGAAAAAAATCAGACCTCTCAAATTCAGATACCAAATCCAAAAATGGGCATCTGATATGAACACGCACTTCTCAGATGAAAAAATACAAGTGGCAAATGAATATATGAAAAAATGTTCACCATCATTGATCATTCAAGAAATTCAAATTAAAACAACACTGAGATTCCCTCTCACTCCAGAAAGAATGGCTGTCATCAAGAAATCAACCAATAACAAATGCTGGAGGGGATGTGGGGGAAAAGGAACCCCTCTCCACGGTTGGTGGGAGAGTAGACTGGTGCAACCACTGTGGAAATCAGTGTGGAGATTCCTCAAAAATCTAGGATTGGATGTTCCAATTGACCCAGCTATTCCCCTTCTGGGTATTTTCCCAGAAGAATTAAAAACATCATACCACAGTGATATATGTGCACCCATGTTTATAGCAGCACAATTTGTAATAGCTAAATCTTGGAAACAACTCAAATGCCCATCAGTGGAAGAATGGATAAAAAAAGATGTGGTATTTTTATACGATGGAGTACTACTCAGCTATAAAGAAGGATAAACTCTAGGCTTTTGTAGGTAAATGGATGCAACTTAAGACCATACTCATAAGTGAAATAAATCAGACTCACATGTGTAAACATCAAATTGTCTCCCTAGTGTAAAAAAATGAAACAGTAAATAAGATCCAAAATGTACACTAGGTATTCTGAAAATTAAATGGGAAGAAACTGCTCAAAAAGGAAGAACAACTGGGATGGGGGAAAGGAGAAAAGAAAGAAGGGAAAAGAATATAGATATAGATATCCAAGATAGATAATTATACTACTAATCTCTATTAGTTCATTGAAAAGAACGTTTTGTGCTTACATTGTTTGATCAGTTTTTCATGCCTATATCTTGTAATCTGAGCAACTACTTTGAAGATAACAATATGCAATATATTAACCATTGTTAATCTGCTATTATCTTGTTTTGAAATTCTGTATCATTGTTTTTATTGCTTTTTCTTTAAAAAAAACTTCCTCAGAGAAGTGGGATCATTGGCAACCCATTCAGGACCCCTCCTAGCTCTCAGGAGCTATTCCTATTCCCCATTCCTTTTCCCCAATAAATTTTCCTACTTTAAAAAAAAGACAGCATATGACAGTGATACATGCATACCTATGGTTTTAGCAGCAGAATTCATAATAGCTAAATATTGGAAGTGCCCTATATGTCCATCAACAGATGAACAGATAAAGAAAATGTGGTATTTAAACATAATGGTGTACTACTCAACCATAAGGAAAGATAAACTTGAGTCATTTGTAGGAAAATGTATACCCCTTGAGACCCTAATGTTAAATGAAATAAATCAGGCACACAAATTTAAATATTACATGATTCTTTTATATGAGGAGGCCAAAATATAAATACTGTGGTACCTCGGTTCACAAATGCTTTTGTTTTCAAACAATTTGGTTCCGAAACAGAAGCGTTTCGCAAAATTTTATTTTTGTTTGTGAATTCTGCATTGGGTGACAAACATGACCGTGGTCATCTTTCCTGCATGAACACTAATATGGCCATCTTTTCCAGAATTGTGGAACAAATTAAGTTCATGAACCTAGGCACCACTTTAAAGAACAAAATAAAAAATACATAATAGGAAACAGGAAGATGGGTCTTTGCAAGTAGGAAGAGAATGAAGAAATGGAATAAGGATTAAGGGAGGGAGAGGAAGGGAACTTAAAAAGAATGAAGATGTGTTATATACATGTACAAGCTCCCCATGAGGAATGTAATCATTATGTACTGAAAACATGTACTAATAAAGGCCCGGCATGGCGGCACACACCTGTAATCCCAGCACTCAGGAGGCTGAGGTAGGAAGATTGCCGTGAGTTCGAGGCCAGCCTGGGCTACAAAGTAAGTACAAGGCCAGCCTGAATGGCATAGCAAAATCCTGTCTCAAAAAGAAAAAAAAAAAAAGTACTAATTAAAAAATGGAGAAAAAAAAAAGAAGCCTGACACATTAGGCATGGTGTTTCACAACTGTAACCCCAGCACTCTGGTAGACTGAGGCAGGAGTATTCCAAGTTCCAGCCCACCTTGGGCAACTTAGCAAGTTAGTGAGACTCTGTCTCAAAATAAAATAAATAAGTAAAAGAAAAAGTGGCCCTGCTGATAGCTTGATTTTGGTGCAGTGAAACTGATTTCAGACTTCTGACCTCCAGAACTTTAAGAGAGCAACATATGCTGTTTTAAATCACTACGCTTATATAAATTTGTAACACCAGCCTGAAGAATTCAAAACAGTAGTTAAGACAACTGGTCCTTAGCCCAGATTGAAGAAGTGACAACAAATAGTATTAGTAGGCACTGTGTTCGTACTACCACATGCAGTTTTAGTAAAAGTGCCATTTGTACTAAAGAGTTTCTTAGATGAAACAGTGAAGTTATTAATGTTATAAATATCAAGAACTTTTTAAAATATTTTTATGACAAAATGGGAAGTATAAACAAAGCCCTTTTACTATACTCTGAAGTATAATTGCCTCAGAGACATTATTTCTGCAATTTAAAAGCAACTTTTTTCATGAAACAAAATTCTTTTGGTTAAAAGAATTACTGACAAAGTTTGGTTCTTTAAACTTGGGTTTGGGGCAGATATTTCTCTCAAATTAGCAAAATGGACCTGTAACTTCAAGAAAAACAATTGACAACATTTTTAGCCAATTATAAAATTCATGCTTTCACATAAAAATTAGAATTTTGGAAAACTTTATCTACCACCATTAGCTTGATAGCTTTCCAAAACATAAATATTTTCCTGATAAAATCAATGGTGGTATTAACAGTGTGGCTTCTTTCATAATGTGTCCTGAAATATGTCGATATTTGGAAGATCTACATAACTCAATGAAGTAATATTTTTTAAATAATCAGTGAATGATGTTATAGAGCCATGCTTCAATGCAACCTCCATTCCAAGTAAGGGTAGACTAATGGATTTTTCATTTATGAGAATACAAAAAATTCATTGATTTGGTTTCATTTTCCTTATTGAAGCCAACCTCTAAGAAACTTCCACTTGTACCACTTTGGTATGTTATGAAAAATAGCTACAATTCCCTGAAAAGACTAATAAAATATTTATGTCTTTCCCAACTACGTATATGTGTGAGAAAGCATCTTTTCTTATATTTCAGCCAGAATGACATATCACAGCAGAGTGAATACAGAAGTAGATTTAAAAAAAAAATCCAGCTCTTTGCTATTAAACTAGACATCAAGATTTTTAAAAAATCAATATCTTCTCTCACCAAATGTTTTTTCTGTTTTGAAAGATATATTTGTTTGTTTATATTATTCTCATTTCTGCTTTGAAGATATATTTTATTTTCATAAAATAATTTGTGCTAACTTACAATTGAATTCACTTTTAAGTGAATTCATAGTTAAATATTGTTAAATTTCTCCAGTTTAATTTCTGATACAGTAAACATTAATAGGTTCAACTCACATAAATAAAAGTTCTTTGGAGGCAGCCCACTTTCCGGGTCCCCTCTGTCCCTCTCAGACTGAAGCTTTCTTTCTCTCAATGAAGTCCTCCTACTCTTAAAAAAAAAGTTCTTTGAAGCCTTCAATAATTTTTTTTTCAGTTCCAGGGATAGAACCCAGGGCCTTGCACATGCTAGGCAAGTGCTGTACCAGTAAGCCACACCCTCAACAATTTTAATTTCTTTATTTTGAGACAGGGTCTCATTAAGTTGCCCAGGCTTCTTAATTATTTTTAAGAGTAAAATCAGCAAGGGTTGGTGGCACATACATGTAATCCCAGCTACTCAAGAGGTTAAGGCAAGAAGATCACAAGTTTGAGACCAGCCTGGGCAATTTAGCAAGATCTTGTCACAAAAAAAATTTTTTAAGGACTGGGAATGTGGCTCAGTGGTAGAGTGATTGCTGGTTTGTGCAAGGCCCTGGGTTTGATTTCCTGAAAGGAAGAGAGGGAGAGAGAGAGAGGAACAGAGACAGAGACAGAGAGACAGAGAGAGACAGAGACAGATATCAAAACAATTCAAAAGTGCTACCGCAGTGCTACATTTGCACACATGTTCAGGAAAACACATCTATTGAAGCTTTTTTGAAATACTAAAAACTGGAAACAATTTAAATATTTAAGTAGAGCCAGGCATGGTGGCACATTCCTGTGATCCCAGCACTTGGGAGGCTGAGGCAGGAGGATCGACATGAGTTCAAAGCCAGCCAGGGCTACATAGTGAGCTCATGGCCAGCCTGAACTACATAGCGAGATCCTGTCTCAAAAAATCAAAAATAAATAAATATTCAAGAAGAGGTGAATGAATAAATTGTATCTAATTATACAATATAATATTGTATAGCTGTTGAAATGAAAGAAGTGCTACTAGTATTAACAAGGGTGAATCTCTAAATCATAATGGTAGGAAAATTATAAAATTCTATTTACAGGATAATAGGTTTGTATACATTTGAAAACATTTATATAAATTTTAAAACACTGATAATTGATATATATAGTAATTATATAAATATAAATCAATGAAATAAATGCCATCAACTACAGGATAGGGTTCCTATAAGAATGAAAAGAGTGATCAAGAAAAATTACAAGGGCTGGTGATGTAGCTCAGCAGCATAAGCGCCTGCCTGGCAAGCACGAGGTCCTGAGTTCGGTTCCCAGTACCCACATAAAAGGAAAAAAGAAAAATAAAAATTACAAATGGACTTCAATTGTGTTCATAATTTTATTTCTTGAACAAAAGATTCAAAACAAGTATGAAAAACTACTAACATGTGAATTCAGGATGGTAGATATAGAGATCTCTCATTTATTAAATTCTTTTCCTTAAGTTTTTACAGTGCTACCCTCTCCCAATTCATATGTCATGGTCACAAAGTCTCCAGAGATGAGTAAGGGTTCCCCTAGGCAGAGTGGTTCCCAGTGATGTCCTTGTCTCTTCATTTTCTTTCAGGAGATTTCAATGAATTGTTGTTTACCTTAGATTTAGTTCTAAATAAGCCAATCTTTAAAACTTGGATGAGAAAAAAACTAATTCAAAATAATTCTGCAAATTACAAATTGTTCAAAAGGAAAAAGGAACAAGGGTGGGGGAAAGGGGAAAGGAAGGAAGGGAAAAGGAAAAAACAAAACACAAGATAGTTATACTACTAGTTTCTCTTAGTTCGTTGAAAAGGAAGTTTTGTGCTAATATCATTTGGAGAATTTTATAAGCCCATATCTTGTATGCTGATTAACTACTTTGAAGATAACAATGCTCAGTGTATTAACTATTGTTATTCTTCTATTATTTTGTTATGAAATTTTATTTTACTTTTTTCCATAAAATAAAAAATACAAAATAAAAAGATAAAAATAATTACAAATAACTTCAAATTGAAAATAATTCTAACAATGATACTGTCACAAACCACTAGCAAGAAAAAGGGGGAGTTAGCATTTCCCCTACTCCTATGACACATTCTTGAATGAGCAATCTAGTCAGATCAAATTATGTCCACCCGCAAAATTGAAACAATCAAGAAAAATATCAAAATATTTGTGGATCAATGTCTTAGATTATTAATGATGAATATCTCCCCAAATCTATTATTTTCTTAAAACAATTACTCATGATCTTATGAGTTGACAAGATATTTTAAAACATTGTGCATTTTTCCCATTCTCTTTAATTTATATTTTGTGTATGCTTATTATATTGTACATTATACATTAGTATAATAGTGCAGGCATATGATTCACAAATATATGAAATACCCACACTCATATGCAATTTTGTTTTTAACTGATGAGGGAACAAACAGAAAAGCTGAAATCTACTGGTCTACGCTATTGGTGGATCCAGGCTTTATGGAGGCTGAAGCTCAACAATTTATGGGGTCCTCTTTATGAAAAATAGTACAAAATACTACAAAGTTATGAATACCAAATTAGGCAAGACATGAATATTTATTTAGAATAAGAAAATAAATCACAACAAATTACCTATTTTTAAAACTTCACATGTACCACTAACACCACAAAATCCAGTAAAACAATGTTTGTTTGTTTGTTTGTTTTCATTAAATCCTGATACCGCTATAGACTCTTAAAATTTTACAGGCAGGAAACAGCGTAATAAAACTTCTCATCTGCCATGCATGCTGCTCATCACGAAAAAGGAAAGATAACTCTGAGGGCAGAGCCACAGGCCTCAGGAACTATTCCCAGGCCTTGGCACCTCATCTTGATTGTTCAGCTAGACTTCAAAATTGCTTAAAATGGTGACTACATTTTCCCTCCTATTCTACCTCTTTTTGAACAGGAATATCTATAACTGGTATTCTATATCTATCCCACAATTTTATTTTCACAGCAGACCACTTATTTTCTATTTTTACAGGCCTACAAATGAAGAATTTTGCTAAAGCCTTACCCATGCCTAATTTAAATGATTTATATGACACACGGCACCTTTGAACTGATGAGACATAGATGAGATTTGGACTTCAGTTGACGTTTTTAATGGAGTGAGATGTTGGGTGACCTTGGGATTGAATGACTGTATTTTGCATATGGAATGAACATAAATCTTTATGGCCAGAGGGAAGTTTGTGTGTGGCAGAACAGTAATGCCCTACCCAAGATGCTTGTGTCCTGATCCAGAAAACTGTAAATACATTAATTTATATGGAGAAAGGAATTTTGTAGATGTGTTAAATTAAGAATCCTAGGGGAGATTATCCTTTATTATCTGGGTCAGCTCAAGGTAATCACAAAAGTCATTAAATAAGAGCCAGGCATGGTCGCACACATCTGTAACCCTGGCACTCAGGAGCTTGAGGCAGGAGGATCACTGCAAGTTCAAAGCCAGCCTGAGCTATATAGTGAGTTCGACATTAGCCCGGACTACATAGCCAGACCATGTCTTTCAAAAAAAGGAAGCAAGAGGGTCAGAGTCAGAGAGAAAGATGTGATGATGGAAGCTGGAGACAGAGAGCTTGACAATGCAAAGCTGTGGGCCTTGAAGGAGGTAGGAGTGGTGAGCTAAGGAAAGCAAGTGGCCCCTGGAAACTAGAAAAAGTAAGAAAGAGCATCCAAAAGCCATCTAATGCCTTGAATTTAGCCCAGTGACACTGATTTCAACCTTCCAATCTACACCCGCAGAAGATTGTGTTGTTTGTGTTATCCTAAGCCACTAAGTTTATGGTCATTTGTGATAGCAGCAATAGAAAACCAATGCAATACCTTAAAAATACATCTCTATCAGGATTCAGAAATTTCTCACTTTATTGACTGAGATATTCCAAAATATCTTTCCAAAGGGCTGCTAAATGGCATTATGCTCTATCAACCTTTGAATAGTTTTTGTATCTTGTTCATACTTGAATTTCTTTCCTAGTCTTCACAAATGCATTACAGTGGACCCTCGAGTTACGACCAGCCACATGTACAAACTACTTGGGTTACGACCAAAGTCTTGAGTTACGACCTGAATGTGTGGTTGTAAACAAAGATTCATGTTGCCAGAAAAGTGTATGTAAACATACATAAGCGTCAGTCTGAGCCCAAATGCACGTGTTTGTGGACATGACTTTACTCAGTGCTATATATAATTGCTATGATTACTGGTATCAAAACTGCCTCTAAAAAGCTAGAAAAGAAGCTAAGGAAGGGAAGGTAAAGAAAGCAATCACAATTGAAAAGAAGGAAATTGTGGAGAAATATGAGAGCAGCATTCATGTGATCGATCTTGCTGGTATGTACAGCATACTCTTGTCATTTTCATTGCCTATATTTTCTTGGCTATAGTGGTTGTTTTCCTTAATGTCATGACTTTGAATCTTCAGAGTGTTCAGTCTCTACCACAGTGTAAGTGGTTTTAGCATACTGAAGCTTCTTCTAATATTCTTTCAGTTTTTGTTTTTGGCTTCTACTAAGATAACTTTCTTTCTGTCATATTCATTGGTCAATATTTCTGAATAAAGATACACAAAATTAACATGCAATTAATGCACTCACAAGAGCAATTGACATGCTACTGCATCACGTTGAGCTACATAATTATTCATTATCAGATTTTTATTATGCTCCATACATTGGCATACAGATAAATAGGTGCCGATGGTATTCCCACTGGAACACTTGTTTCTTCAAGTCATTTTTTTTTTTTTTGGATTAGTGTCGGTTTTGCATACTGCTCCATGCAGAACTGCCAAACTGCATCTGGACAACATGAATCATATATAGAAAACCAGTCCAATACACTGGAATGCATAAAACACAAGATTTCATTCACAGTCACTGCATGTAGTTCTACAGATTTAAGCCTTATGAATGCAGGAATTCTGATATAGGCTTTTCAACTGTATTTCCATCAAGAAAAGAAAATTGTTTATGATACATTTATAATCATTTATACCACATTATTGGTTTTATTTCTGCCAGACCAGAACTTATGTTTTGATTGGACATTGATAATAAACCAAACCCCCACACACATAAACTTTTACATGTCTGGTAACTGAAGGGACATTCCAAAGACTGGCTTCTAGCTCAGCACATCTCAAACCTTGTTTCTACTCCATCAACCACATGGTATCTGTGCCAGATACTACAAGCACATTTGTTACTGTGGCACACACTTGATCCTGCACTTCTGGCAGACTGCGAAGCAGGAATTCTTGGAAGAAATTCCTATCATAGTAACCTAACTATATACAGAAATGATTTTCATATTATTTCATCTTATTTCATAAATAATAGTTCACTAAACCTCAGATCAATGCATCTTCATCAACTGTCCATTAGTCAGATCCCAAAAATTCCCCTGGCCAGTCCAAGACCCATCCAGTATAAGGGGAAATGCAATGGAGGAGAAGGTGCAATGGAAGGAGATAGCAGTATTAACTGATTGCAGTTAAACATTTTATTTCTGCAAATGTTACAGAAACTTATGACCATGGAAATACATTTTTTAGGGCTTCTCCAGACTCTTAGAAAGGGCCCATTAGTTTCACAGTAAATTTAACATTGGTCCACACAGCAGCCAAAGTGATTTTTTTTTAAACTATAAACCCGACGTACCAGTCCTTTGTATTATAGCTGCTGCTGATTTCCCATTGTTGGGTTTTTTTTTTTTCCCTTTGGTTTTTCAAACCAGAGTCTCACTATGTATTTCAGGCTGGCCTCAAACTCATGGCCATCCTCCTGCCTCAGCCTCCCAAGTGCTGGTATCACAGACATGCACTACCACACCTAGCTTCCCATTGCATTTAGAATAAAGTAGAAACCCCTTACCGGGCCTGATCCGGTCCCTGTCTGTATCTCCAGTTCCACTATTACTTACTCCTGCTCACTACAGTTTATCCACAAGACATATGTCTGAGCCTGAATGGATAAATCAGCCTCTGGGTGTTTATTAACCTATGACATCAGTGTTTCCTCTATTCCAAGTATCAGGTTTTTCCCATGTGTAATACAAGGAAAATTTAAGAACTTGCTTGTATTAGTCACTTACCCATCACTGGGACACAATACCCAACACCCACAATTTAAAGAAGGAGAAGTTTAATTTGGCTGGACGTTTCAGGATATTTAGTACTTATTTGGCAGGCTCCAATGCAGGAACATTATGGTGGAAGGCCATGGTAGAGCAAAGCTGCTTAGTTCAGCCAGGCATGGTGGTGGATGCCTGTAATCCTAGCACTCATAAGGCTGAGGCAGAAGGATCTCTGTGATTTGAGGCCACCCTGGCCTACATAGTGAGTTCAAGGCCAGCCTAACCTACATAGCAAGACTGTCACAGGAAAACCAAAACCAACCAAACTGAAAAGCTGCTTACTTCATAGCAGCAAGAAAGCACAGCAGGGGAAAAGTGCTGGAGAGGAAGGGGCAAGGGAACAGACATAAATCCTAAAGCCACATCTCCATAGCCCTAGAAACAGCCTGAAATATGCTCCACCAGTCCCCAATGTGGATCCCAAGTTGATATTCCATCCTAACTGCCACACTGCTGAAAAGTACTCTGACTGATAAATTTTGCTTTTTCTTTCTAGTACACTTATATCAACTACTATATGAAATCCTGGTAGACATTGAGCACTAACTTACAAATTTAAAAACCAACAAAGGAAAGAAATCAGGGTTCTTGGAAAAATGGTTGCTTCCAAGCCTGGGGAAGGTCATGGATAAGATGAGCCTGGGAACTCTTGTGACAATGGAAAACAAAGAATTCATCAAAGACTAGAGGGGTCATATCAAAGAACTAAAGGAGCCAACCTGAAAGGGATGGAACAATGCAAATGAAAAGGATAATAGCTATAATGCTTTGAAACATATTAAACATGTTTAAATCCATGAATTTATAATGATATTCAAATATAAATTATTGGTCATTTCTGGAGGATATCAGTGAAATAATTCATTATTGTGAAAACATAAATGGGAGGGGGCAAGCATTTATCCTACCTTTCCTGTAGAAACTGTACTATATAATAAATAATAGAAATGGGAAAGTTAACCCGCAGAGTGGGAAAAAGGTTTTGCCAGCTGTTCCTCAGACAAAGAACTAATATATAGAATATATAAAGAACTCAAAAAAGTCAGACCTCCCCCAAATTTAAAGACCCAATCCAAAAATGGGCATCCAAAATGAATAGACACGTCTCAGGCAAAGAAGTAGAAATGGCAAATAAATACATGAAAAAATGTTCAACATCACCAGTCATTTGAGAGATGTAAATTAAAACAATGCTGAGATTCCATCTCACCCCAGAAAGAATGGCTATCATTGAGAAATCAACCAATAAATGCTGGATGGGATATGGGTAAAAAGGAACCCTTCTCCACTGTTGGTGGGAGTGTAGACTGGTACAAGCACTGTGGAAATCAGTGTGGAGATTCTTCAAAAAACTAAAGCTACCGGTTCCATTTGGCCAAGCTATTCCCCTTCTTGGTATCTTCCTGAAAGAATTAAAAGCATCATACCACAGTGATATATGCACTCCCATGTTTATAGCAGCACAGTTTGTAATAGCTGAATCTTGGAAACAACCCAAATGCTCATCAGCCAAAGAATGGATAAAAAAGATGTGGGTTTTTTTTATACAATAGCATACTACTCAGCCATAAGGAAGGATAAACTTGAGACATGTTTAGATAAATGGATGTACCTTGAGCCCATACTCTTAAGTGAAATAAATCGGACACACATGTGTAAATACCACATTGTTTCTCTGGTGTGAGAAACTGAAAGTGTAAAAAAGGAACAAAATGTATAATAGATATTGTGAAATAGGAAGAAAATGTTCAAATGGGGAGGGGAACAATGGAGAGGTAAGGGGGAAAGAAAGGGGGGGAAGAAAAAAACATGAAGAGAAGGAAAAAATGGAAACAAACCTTTTATAAATAAGGAGAGAAGAGAGATTGAAAGAAGGGTAGGGGAATGGGAAAAAAGAAGAATCAGAGTATATCATGTACAGGTACAAAGTCCCCATGATGAATGAAATCATTATATATATCTAAAATGTACCAATAAACTTCATTAATTAAAAAAAGAAATGAAAAAATTATACTCTATATAAAGTATTCCAGATTATAAATGAAAAAATGATACATTTAGCATGTCATTCATTTTGCATGTCCAATGAAGTATTCTTGTTAAATAAAATGAAGAAGGAGGGAGGAAGAGAGGAATAAAGGGAATGAGGGAGGGGTTATGGCTTACATCTAGATATACCCCCAAAGTCTCATGTATTCATAAGTGGGACTTCTCAGAGGTGGCTGGACCTAGGGTGTGTGAATATGGATTAAGGGTGTGATAACTAAATTAGTCCACTGATTGTTTTAGCATAATTCTGGGTGTGGTAATGGGAAGGCCCACCCTGGATGTCAGTGGCAACATCCAAAAGGCTTGTAACTTGGATGGTGAAAAAGGGAAAGAGAAGCTTGCTGCTTGCTGCTGCTTCCTGCAGGCCTTGCCATGAACTGTTTCTCCTCTGATTCCCCTCTGCCATGCTGCCCTGCATCAGAGGCAGCCGACTACTGACCGAAACCTCTACAAACTGTGAACTAAAATAAACCTTTCTTTCTTTAATTTGTGGGTGTCTGGTATTTTGTCCTACAGTGAAAAAAGAACTAAGACAGGAGGAATGGATGGATGGAGGAAAGAGGAGAGAGGCAGATATAGAAAGGGATGGAAAGAGAAAGGGAAGGGGAGAGGGAGACAGAGAAAAGGAAGGAGGAGAAAGATGAGGAGAAATAGTGATGACAGAAGAACAAGTTAAATCTCATCACAAGAAGCACAATCCAAACTGTGGGATGTTCTTTGGGACAAATGACCTGTTTTCTACCACAAGTATATAATTTCAAGAAAAAAAAGAGATGGAAAAGAATAAACTAAGAGAGATAAAACACATATAAACTAATCATAATGTAGACATTATTCAGATCCTAACTCACACTATAAAAAATTATGTACCTAAAAGAAATAAAAATACATCTCCATACAAAAACCTGTACATCATTGGTCATAGGAGCCTTACTCATAATAGCTCAAAATTGAAAACAATCTAAATGTCTATCAACTGCTAAATGGATGAACAAGTGGCATATCCATTGATGGAAAATTATTTGGCAATAAACAGGAATGAAGTACTGATACATGCTACAGCATGGATAAACCTTGAAAACATTATGCTAAGTGAAAAAAAGCTAGTCACAAAAGATCACATATTATGTGACTCCATGTATTAGTCACTTTCCTATTGCTGGGACACAATACCCAATACCTACAACTTAAAGGAGGAGAGGCTTATTTTGGCTCATGTTTCAGAGGATCCAGTCCATAGTCTACTGGCTCCAAGGCAGAAACAGCATTGCAAAGGGGCATGGCAGGGGAAAGCTGCTCGACCCATGGCAGCCAGGAAGCAGAGAGAGAAGGGAGGAGCCCGGGACAAGAATATACACTTTTAGGTCATGCCTTCAGTGACCTCCTCCCTCCCACCACGCCCACCTCCAAGCACATGAGATTTGGGGGGCACATTTTCTATCTAAACCATGACACCCCACTAATGTGAAATGTCCTGAATAAGCAAATCTATAAAGACAAAGTATATTAGGGGTTTAGTAGGGCTGCGGGAGTAGGAGGAAGATGGGGAAAGGGGTGACCAAAATAGGTAAGTGGTTTCGTTTTAGTATGATGAAAATATTCTAAAATTGATTGTAGTGAAGTGTTATGGCTTGTGTTTAGATGTCCCCCAAAGCCACATGCAGTCATGGAGTCGGGCTTTTCAGAGGTAGCTGGATCTAGAATGTGTGGTGCTAGGATTAAGGGTGTGTGATTACTAAATCAGTCCACTGATTGGTTTGGCATAGTTCTGGCTAGGTTTAAGGGTGTGAATGCTATACCTGCCCTTGGGCAGGTAGCCTGCTTAAAGTATAAGGGACAGAAAGAGGGCTATAATGTGCTCTCACCTGCCTGTTTTCCATGGACTATCTCTCCTCTGTGATGCCCCTCTGCCATGCCACCTTGCTTTGGATCCAACCAACTATGGACTGAAACCTCTACGAACTGTAAGCCAAGTAAACCTTTCCTTCTTTAACTTTGGGTGTTGGGTGTTTTGTCTCAGCAATGAGAAAAGTAACTAAGACACAAGGGTTGCACAATTCTATGAATATGCTAAAATCCATTGAATTTTACATTTCAAATGAAGTAAGACATGTGATGTGCATTCTATCTCAATAAAGCTATGTGGTGTATGTGCGTGTGTGTGTGTGTTTTGAGACAGGGTCTCACTACGTAGTTCAGACTTCCCTTGAACTCACTATGTAGCCAGGCTGGCCTTGAACCCATAGCAATTCTCCTGTGTCAGCCTCCCAAGTGCTGGGATTACAGGTGTGTGCCATTACACCAAGCTCAATAAAGCTGTTTTAAAATTGTGACATGATACTATCAAAAATGTAAACATTGGATATATTAGGAAACAATTGTCATATGACTGTTTTTTAAAGACTCTGAACTTCTATAGATAAATATTGAATTATTTATGGTTAAAATTATGTGATACATAAGATTTGCCTCAAAATAATTCAGGAGAAAGAAAAGTAAGTGTAATATAGATGTAACAAGATTGGCCATGAAATTATAATTGTTGAAGCTATATAATATGTACATAGAGGTTCACTCTACTATGCTACATGTTTTGGCTTGAAATTTTCCTATTAAATTTTATTTCAAAGATTAATAGTACCCCAAAAAGACTGATGTTCGTTCACTGTGTACTAAAATTATCCTGTGAGTTGGAACCAATGTTTCACCTGAAGGGAGAAGATAATCTCAGTTGAAAAAGCCTGGAAAGTTTGGCTTTAGAGTATTTCCTTCCCACATTTAGGCAGAGGCAATAGTTAGGGTATTAATGTAACTAGTACATCATTTGTACTCCTAGGCTAGTGAAGACTGGCTGCCCACATAAACACAGACATCTGGAAGAGTCAAAATCTAAAGGCTAGTAGGACACAAAAGACACAAACCACTTTTAAAAGATTAATAAGTGAGACTATGTTAAAATTTGATTTCTTTTCACCAATAGGAGAGTGGGAAAGTAGGTCAATCACTTGGAGAAAGTATTTATAAGACACTTTGTTTGCAGAATATATCAAAAACTGCTAAAATTCAACAAAGAAAGGACAACCTGATAGAAAAAAGGGCTAAAGATTTGAACAGATACTTCACAAGAAAGAGTTTCCAAATGAGTAATAAAAATATAAAAAGGTTGTTATGGCTTGTGTCTAGATGTCCCCCCAAAGCCTCATGCAGTCACAGGTGGGGCTTTTTCAGAGGTGGCTGGATCTAGAGTGTGTGATGCTGGGATTGATTCATGGTGCAGTGCTAGGATCAAGGGCACTAGGATTAAGGGTGTGAGTGCTATCGTCCCTAAGATAGAAAGAGCTGTAGTTGTCCCTTGTAGCTTTGCTACCTTCTGCCCACCGTGAACAGTTTCTTTCTGCAATGCCTGCCTGCCAAGCCACCCTGCATTGGAGCCAGCCGATTACGGACTGAAACCTCTACAAATTGTGAGCTAAATGAACATTTCCCCCTTTAACTTTGGGTGTCAGGTATTTTGTCTCAGCAAGGAGAGAAAAGTAACTAAGACAAAGGTATATAACTCTGTCATCAGTGAATTATAAATTGTTACATATGTATACACACCCACCGGAATGGTGAAAAAGTGAAAAAAAATAGAATATACTATGTATTAAAAATGTCATGGAGCAAATGAAACTCAAATATATTGCCAATGAGAGTGTAAATTTGTGCAGCACTTTGGATAACTATTTGGCAATATCCACTAAAACGGAATACATATATGCATACTCTATATTTATGCAATTTCAGGTATATACCTGAAAGAAACTCATGCATACGCTCACCAAAAGACAACAATATTAAACAATATTATTTATATTAGTATTTGTAATAGCCAAAAAACTAAAAATGACCAAACGATGAAAGAATAAATAAATAATTAGTGAGAATGAACAATCTATAACTTCACACAGTAGAGATGAATCCCACACACTTAGTAATGAGTGAAAGAAGACAGGCACAAAGAATAAACGCTCTATAAAGCCACGTGCCTGAAATTCAAAACCAGGGAAACTTAGTTTATAGTGATAGAATCAGGAGAGCGGTTACCCTTTGTGGAGAGGATGGGAGAGAACTTGAAGGGAGTGTGAGGGAGGTTTCTGGTTTTTACTGAGTGATGGTTACAGCTGTGATCCTTTTGTGAATGTCCACATTGTTATTCACTTATAATTACAGTATTCCATTTTCTGAATGGCATACTTCAACTAAAATTATCACTTAAGAAGATGAAAGATTAACACCACACCAACTTAGCTTACTAAGTCCTGTTTCTTTACAATCTTCTAGCTGTAGAAGGAATAACATCTTGTTATAGTATGTTTACTCCCTCCTATAGTAGTTATTCTCATTCCACTTTAGGGACAAGGGGTCTAAAAACAAACTGGCATTTTAAATCTTTTTAAAATAGCTTTACTGAGGTATAATTTACATAACATAAAATTCACCGATTGTAATGAAAGACATAGTTTAATGACAGAGTAAGTGCCTGATATGTTACAAACCCTATGACAACTAAGATGCAGACACAAATATCATACAGTCCTCATCATTAACCAAGAAAATGAGATTAACAGAAGTCAACAATCACTGGAAAACTAGCTCAATATAAGGCTGCATTTATAAATCTTTCTCTACTTCCAGCTGGATAAATAACTTCTAGAATATTATGCTTGAATTTGGAGCAACACAGTTCAAGAAATTACAGAAAAACTAAAGCTCTTTGGAAAGAAAGGGAATTGCAGGCAATTATCCTGGAGATGGATCTATTCAGTGAACTACAGGGAAATGGATGGGAAAGTTTAAACTACACTAAGATTACACAATGATTTTAAGCTAATTTCTTTACAGTACCAGAGATTTTCAGATATTTCCTTTTGCATAAATAACCCTTTTTCTTCCTTGCACTTTTGGACAAAGTGAAGTCACTATCTACAGCATATCTAGATGGCACCTGGACTGTAGACTGCTATAATGATGTGGCCTTGATTCACAGCACAGCAAGCTTGACAATGAAGAAGCAGGTAGAAATTTAGATCACCAATTTAGACACGTGAATCTGTTTGTATCCTCTCCTTAATTCCTCAAAGAACAGGCTCTTGGTGTTCAAGCCACAACATTCTTATAATCTGTACACACGTTCTTACAACTGCAACCTTACCTATGTGCACAAATTCATGCAACACATACATTTATAGACACATGTATAGTCTTTCACCATTAAATATGATGTTAACTGTGGGTTTTTAATGGGTATTGTTTATCAGGTTGAGGAAGTCCTCTTCCCCCTTCGACTGTTAGATTGTGGATTTGTCAAATGGTTTTTCTGTATCACTTGGTTGTGGTCCATTATTCTATTAATATGGTGCATTGCATAGATCAATTTTCATATAAAACAAAGCTTGCATTTCTGAGATTTTTGTATTAAACCAACCTTATATTTCTGGGATGAATCCAACTTAGTCATAATGCATAATATTTTTAATGTTATGAGATTCAGTTTGCTAGCACTTTGTTAAGGATTTTTGCACCTGTATTTTTAGAGAGTTTAGTCTATAATTTTCTTTTTTTTATGATGTCTTTGTTTGGCTTTGGTATCTCGGCCTCAATGAAACAGTGGGGAAGAGTCCCTTCCTCTTTTATTTTTTGGAGGGCCCTGTGAAGAATTAATATTGTTCTTTAGTCATTTGGTAAAATTTACCAGTCAAGCCATCTGGACAAAAGCCCTTTTTTGAGAGAAAATTTAAAATATTATATACTATATATATATATATATATATATATATATTTATTTATTATAAGTATAGTCAAATGTTCTGCTTCTTTTAAGTCAATTTTGACAGTTTTCAACTTTTATAAATTTATACATTTTATCTAAATTATCTGATATGTTGATGTAGTTCATATATTACTTCTTTATAATAATTTTATTACTATAAGGTTGGTAGTAATATTTCTTTTTTCATTACTGATTTTAGAACTTTGAGACTTCATTTTTTCTTTATTAGTCTAGCTACAAGTTTATAAATTTTGTTAATTTTTCAAAGAAACAACTCTTAGTTTGGCTGTTTAATGTTTTTCCTTTCTCTATTCTTTATTTCATTAATTTCTGCACTAATCTTTCAAATGTATCTTTCTGATTGTTTTGGGTTTAGTTTGCTCTTTTCCATTTTCTTAAGGTAGGAGGTTATTGATTTGATATCTTGCTTATTTTTTAATAGATGCATTTATTGCTGTAAATTTCTCCCTAAGCTCTATTTTCACAGCATAAAACAAGTTTTAGCATACTGTTTTTTGTTTTGTTCATATAAAATATTTTCTAAAAAATATATTTTCTAATTTCTTTATGATTTGTGATTTTTTTTTGAGTACTGTGAATTGAACCCAGGGCCTCTGTACTAAGCTATATACCCAGCCTTTTTTATTTTTTATTTTTTTAATTTTGAGACCAGGTCTCACTTTGTTGCTAAATTGCCTAGGCTGGGCTCAAACTTGCAATCCTCCTGCCTCAGACTCGAAGAGTGCTGGGATTACAGGCATGCGCCGCCACACCCAGCATGATTTTTTTCTTTGACTCATTGGTTATTTGAGAATGTTGTTTAATTCCTACATATTTGTGAACTTCCCACATTTCCTTCTGTTATTAACTTTCTACTTCATTCCATTGTTGTTAGAGAATGTATTTTATATAACTTCAACCCCTTTAAATTTATTGAGACTTGTTTTATGATCTAACATATGGTTTATCCTGGAGAATGTTCCATGTGGACTTGATAAGGATATGTATTCACTTATTGAGTGGAGAGTTCTATAGATGTCTATGTCTAGTTGGTTAATATTGTTATTCAAATTTTCTATTTCCTTCATAACCTTCTGTATTGCTTTTCTATTCATTATTGAAAGTGGAACATTTAAGTTTCCAAATACTATTTTCAATTCTCACTCTTTTTGCTTTGTGTTTTGAGGGGCTCTATTATTAGGTCCATATATTTTTTAAATTGTTATAGTTCCTTGATGGCTTGACCCTATATTATATCCTTCGTTGTCTCTAGTAAAATTTTAGTCTTGAAGTATATTTTTGTCTAATATTAATATAGCTTTCTAGTTCTCTTTCAGATACTATTTCCATGGTATATATTTTAACATTATTTTTATTTTCAATCGATTTGTGTCTTTGAATCTAAAATGTGTCTGTTGTTGAATCATGTAATTCTGCCAACTTCTGCCTTTTATTTTCAGGGTTTAAGCTACTTATATTTAATGTAACTTATACAGTATGATTTATGCCATTGTATTACCTGTTTTCCATGACTTACATCCTCTTTGCTCCTCTATTCCTCCATAACTGACTTCTTTTGCATTGAGCAAATGTTTTCTAGTATCCCATTTTAATTCCTTTGGCATTTCTTATAGTACAGTTTAGTATTTCTTCCTGATGATTACTAGTAACAACTTAATTTATAAAAATTAGTTTGAATTAATATCAACTTAATTTTTACAGTATTTAAAAATTTTGTTTTTGTATAGCCCCTTTTCCTTACTTTTTCACATTTTGCTGCTAATATTATCATATAAATCACCTCTTTACACATGAACTAATGTTACGTATATGGTGATACTCTTGATGTCCCACAGGCCTCTGAGGTTTAGATTTGTTTCTCATTTATAGTCTCTTTTTATTGATATTATTTTGTTCTCACATTTTCCTTTAGTTTTTTAGATATAATTTTCTTTAGTTTTTAACTCATTTATAGTAGCTATTTTAATGTCTATTAAGTCTAACAGCTAAACTTCTTCAAGGGCCAGTTTCTATTGATTTATTTTTACCAGTATATGTGGGCCTGTCTCATAACGTTTGCCTATCTCATAACTTTGATTTGAAAACTGTGCATTTTAAATAATATAATACGGCATCTCTGAGAATCAGATTTTTCTCCTCCCCAGGGTTTGCTGTTGTTGTTTTAGCTGTTTTTGCTGCTGCTGTTTTGTAGGTTTAGTGGGTTTTCTCAGCTAATTCTGTAATGTCTGTATTCCTTAGCATGGGCACTTCCTGAAACCTCTGCTTGGTTAGAATAGTAGTTAACTAATATATTGGACAGAGATTCCTTCAAATGTCTTGAAGCAGTGTAACCTAGCCCTTGCCAAGAGGTGAGAGTGTGTTGGAGCATACCTTCAACATCCTATCCGGCAGTTTATAACTCTGCCTCAACCTTTACTTCTTGCTTGCAGAGATTTAAATCAAGCCAGAGGTGAGAGGTCAGGAACTTCTCAGGATATTCCTTGGCATGCACACAGCCCTGCACATGTATGTGGCCCTCTAGAGTCCCAGGAATATGTTACATTATTTTAAAGCTTCCTATGAAATCTCATTCCTTAGTTTTTCTGTTCAATTTGTTTGCTCAAATTATTATCAGCACCTTGTTAACAGCCCTCTTGTTAACTGGTACCATCAGCTTAGGCAACTGCGATGTTTAACAATTGTCACTGAGTGCTATCAACAAATGTTTTGGAGATAGGGATATTAATACATTGCAAGCTCTGAGTCAGATCAAATAACTTAAAACTTTGGGAAAGGAACTTCCCAGGAAACCTCCAGGCATGTCGAGTAGTCATAATTTTCAGGGGAAGAACCTTTGGGGAGAACTTGAAGTACCTTCCTCCTTTTTCAGCAACTGGTGGCTTTCAAAGTTATCACCAAGATGAGAAGAATGGAATGAGATTAGGGCACCTTGAAATAGCATGAAAATCACTGTTCTTATGAGGTTCGACTGTTTTCATTGAATAAATGCTCCTTGTATAGTTTTAAGCTTCAGTTAATTTACAGAGTTCTGAAAAAGTTGATTTTGACATTTTTTGCCAGGGTCCTTTTGCTTTTACAATGGAGTTCATTATTTTATCACATCTGCCTGCAAGTGAAGACCACTGTAACATGGGGAGCATCTTGACCCTATCTGAAACTGAACTATTACGTGCAAAAATTAAGATTATCCAATGTTAATGAATGCCTAGTGCTGGGAAAGTCCTCGCATTTTAAAGAACATATTCCTCCTCTTTGAGGTTTTGTTGTCCACCATCTCGAATGCAGAAGCATAGTACAAGTTACTCTCTCACCTTGGGCCAGTTGAATGTCTGCAACAACAACATGAAGTAATATGCAATGATATGAAGTACTATGCGGTGAACATAATGCATATTCTTTTGCTCTAGGCAAGAAAACACTTTCCATCTTGATTGAATGAAAAGAAAGGAAGCAGGGCAGGTGAGATGGCTCAGCGGCATAAGCACCTGCCAGGCAAGCGCAAGGTCCTGAGTTCGACTCCCGGTACTCACATAAAGGAAAAAAAGGCCGGTGATATCGCTCAGCGGCACGAGCACCTGCTGGCAAGCGCGAGGTCCTGAGTTTGACTCCTGGTACCCACATAAACAAAAAAAGCAAGGAAGCAGAGGGCTGGGGAGATAGCTCAGTGGGTAAAGCACTTGCCTAGTGTGCACAAGGCCCTGGGTTCAATCCTCAGTACCAGCCAAAAAAAAAAAAGAAAGGAAGCAGGCCAGCTACCAGAAAACTTATCAATATGCTTCACAGCAGCCATTTTAGTATGTAATGCCTAAACAAGCCAAAATCAGAGAGAACTCTCCCCACTTCTACCAATAATGTGTCACAGGGACTACATCTCTCTTCACGGGTTTCAAAGTTGGGTCAGAAGAAAGGAGATTTACCTACTTGGGTATGGTCCAGCAGTTGGCCTAGGCCTGTGGGTAACTGTAGGCCACAGAACTTTGATCTTCTTGGATATGAAGGAGAAAAATTGCGAGAAAATATGTGTCAGGATCAGAAGGTACTCAGACCACATTCTCTGAGGAGTAGATTTGTTGGTCAGTGCCTAGAAATCAAAAGATAAAAGCCCACCAACAAAAGTTTTAAAAATGTTTAATCTAAAAAATGTTTCACAAAGTCGAGAGCTTATTGAAGGGAGGGTAGGGGAATGGGGAGAAAAACAAGTTATATCATGTACAGATACAAATTCTTTATGATGAATGTGATCATTATGTATACCTAAAATGTACCAATAAAACCTGATTTTAAAAAGTTGAGAGCTTAATCTTCTTCCTGGACAATATGTACTCATCTCACTTAAGGAATAGGTAGTATCATGATCCATCCTACCATGCTATCACAAGGACAGTAACAAGAGCAGATGACAACCTGGGCTCCAGAGGAATTCATTGACCTCAAAACAATAAGAAAAAATAGACCCCCATAGGGTCTTAGTGATTCCAGTTCTCCCTTTTCTCATCTGGAGAGAAAATCTGGATTTGCACATCATGACAATCTATCGTTTGAAACCTTGTGAGACCTATTTTGTGTGTGTGTGGTACTTGGATTTGAACCCATGGCCTTGCACATGATAGGCAAGTGCTCTACCACTAAGCAACATCCCCAGCCATTCTTTGTTGGTGTTTTTTGTTTTCTCTTTTGTTTGGTTGGCTGGTTGGTTGGCTGGTTTTGAGAGACTCAATCTGAGCACCAGAATCATGATGATAACCAGATTTTCAAGATAAAATCCTGGCAGATATGATTGGACACTTGCTTTCAATTAGACTAGAAGTATGATTGTATCCTGCATCTGAAAGTCTATAAAGGTTTCAAGCAAGTAAAGTAGAATATGAATTTGCAGGATTTTGTCCGTTTTCTTTTGTTTAAGTAATTCCATATGTTAGGGACCATAAATGCTATGACTAAACGGGAGAAAATACATGTGACCCACAGCAGTATGTCCCAAGTCTGAGGAATAGTAAATGTCCTTATAAAAATTACTGGGACAAGCATCTTTATTTTTTATATCTGCCTCTGTATTTTCTTTCATTTCCTGGCTAAAGACAATTCTCTGTGTCATATTTAAGCAAGAAAAGCCTCTAATCTCCCTACACATGAAAATAAATTAGCCGTGTACAATAACCTATTTACAACTGTGACCCTTTGTCTGAGTTTTGTGGAGATAATTTTTGGAAATTAACTGGTCATAGGAATCTATTATTTGTATACACTATAAATATATCTAATCCAAACAAAGAGACATACCATCAAAGTTGGAGGAATATATAGATTCGAAATAGATTTTTTATAGATGAAAGAACAGAGTTTTGACTTTAAAGCATTCATCTGGCTTGTACAATATGAATGAGTTTGTATGTGTATTTAAAATCTTGGACTGCAAATGGCCCAAGAATATAAGAAGCAGGGTATAACCATATACTTTTGGCCTGTCCATACTCTTTATGATCACCCAATATCTGGGAAATCTGAAGAATACTTGAGTGTATTATTTTTTCTTTTTGCCCCTTGTAAGAAGTCAGGAAATCTCATGGACCTACCTAAATAAGCTAAATGAAAATGTAGGAGGAAAAAACTTTTTTGCTGGTGCTGAGTCTCCAACTCAACTGACATATTGATTGGACAAGAACCACAGAAAACTGCACATAACTAAAATAGAAGGGGAAAATTACATTTTAACTATAAACTCCTGCTTGGACAATCTAGCTTGACCAAGAGTTTAATATGATTCTTCTACCATATGAATGTATAGTATTTTCTAATAAAATAGTTTAGAACACCTCTGTTACTTATGAAAGACTAGCAAGTACTTATATAGACCTAAAAGAACTAACAAATTCCCATATAAGGAGGAAATTGTACTTCTGATACTTTAAATGTAAGAAAACCTCTTCACAAACAGAAACTGCCGATTCACAAACTGACAAGCTTAAGTAGTCATATACAGTAGTTGGATACTAATTACTAAGGATAAAAGAACGAAATTAATATAGGAAGCATGCTAGCTATTAGTAATCACAAAAAGTACTATTACAAACTTCTGTGAAGTAGTTTTATTTAAAAAAAAATGTAGGGCTGGTGAGATGGCTCAGCGGTGTAAGTGCCTGCCTAGCAAGTGTGAGGTCCTGAGTTCGACTCCCGGTACCAAAAAATAAAAATAAAAAATAAAATGTAAAAGTACTAACATACTGTAGTTCCAATTCATCTAATATACTTAATCAAGATAAATCCTCCCAAAATTCAGTGATTTGATAAATTTGATTGCAGAAAAAGCTAAGTGTCTTCTCCCTGATTTTATTATAGTGAGATTTGTCATAGTTAGTTTTGTCATTGCTGAGATAAAATATCCAACTCCCACAAGTTTGTTTAGCTCACAGTTTGTGGAGGTTTCAGTCCATAATCAGCTGGCTCCAAGGCAGGGTGGCATGGCAGAGGGGCATCACAGGGAAGAAACAGTCCATGGCAAAGCAGGGCAGGCAGAAGGCTGTAAAAAGCAAGTCAAAGCAGCAAGCCTCTTTCTGTCCCTTATACTGTACCCTAAGGGCCAGTAGAACATGACCCTTAATCTTAGCATTGCACCATGAATCAGCCCCAGTGTCACACACTGTAGATCCAGCTACCTCTGAAAAACCCCCACCTATGAGTGCATGAGGCTTCAGGGGGACATCTAGACACAAGCCATAACCATATTATAAGTGTAACGTTGCATTACAGAAGTGTAACAATTTTTTTAAAAATTAAAAGGAAGAGACACAGAAAAAGTAAAAAAAAAACCTTAGTCACCATAAGAATTTATTTTTAATTGACTCATCAACATATATTTTTCTTCATAACACTTAGATTATAAACCAATAAAAGTCTTATATTACTATGATTTATTTTTAAAACTGTTTAAATCTTTAAGCAATGTAGCCATCTATCACTATGTGTGTCTGCATTTATGTATATATTGAAGTCTGTTAAAACTACTTGACTGATTTTAAAAACAGAAGCTTATATATAATAGAGAACTGGTAACAAAGAAAAGTGATCTTTGGATTTCTGGCTTATTTTCAAACATAAGGACACAAAATGTTATTTACTTTTGGAATGTTCCACCCAGATGGCAATTTTTTCCCTCACCCTATCGAAATACAATATCTCAAAAGGGGGTGTTAACTTTTTTGGGTTTGTGCTGGTTTTGCATACTTTAAAACCATATGCAGGCTTAGGGTATAGCTCAGTGCCAGGGGAAGTAGTTAGTATAAGCACGGCCCTGAGAGCCATTCCCAGTGGGAGGGAGGAAAGAAAGAAGAAAGAGAGGGAGGGAGGGAGGCACAGAGGGAGAGAGGAGAGGAGGGAGGAAGGGAAGAATGAATGGCCAGTGAGTGCATGAAAACATGTTCGGCATCTTTGGCCATTAGAGAAATGCAAATCAAAATAAGACAGAGATTCCATCTTACTCCGGAAAGAATGGCTATCTTTAAGAACTAAAAAACAACAAATGTGTGAGGTGTGGTGGCACACACCTGTAATCCCAGCACTCCGAGGCTGAGGCAGAAGGATTGCTATGAGTTTAGGTCAGCCTGGGCTACAAAGTGAATTTAAGGCCAGCCTGAATTGCATAACAAAACACTGCCTCAAAAAAAATTAAATTAAATTAAATTAAATTAAATTAAATTAAAATAACGACAAGTGTTTGAGAAGTTGTGAGGAAAAAGGAAGCCTTATATATTGTTGGTAGGAATGTAAACTAGTACTACCACTATGGAAATCAGTGTGGAGATTCCTCAGAAAACTAAAAATAGAGGTTCCATTTAACCTAGCCATACCTCTTCTGGATGTTTTTCCAAAAATGTTAAAGACAGCATATTAATTACAGTGATACACATATATCCATGTTTACAGCAGCACAATTCATAATAGTTAAATCTTGGAAGCAGCCTATATGCCCATCAACATGTGAATGAATAAAGAACATGTGGTATATACACATGATGGAGTACTACTCAGCCCTGAAGAGTAAATTTGAGTCATTTATAGGAAATGGACATATTTGAGACCATAATGCTAAGTGAAATAAATTAGACACAGAAGTTTAAACATCACATTGTTTCTCTTAAATGAGTAATGTAAAGTATAAATAATTTAAAGAGCAAAATATAAGGGAAATGACAGGAAACAGGGAGATAGACTTTATGGAGGTAGGAAAGGAATCCAGGGATGGGGGAAGTGGAGGAAGGGAAGGGGAAGTAAAAAGGATCAAGATATGATATGTATATGTATCAATTCCCCATGATGAATGTATTTATTATGTATCACAAACATATACTAATAAAAAGGGAAACATTTTTGAAAAATAAAATAAGGGCATCCCTTCCTAATCACTCTCCTCCACCCACTTGAGCTTGGACGCCACCTTTGGAGCATTCCGTAGAACCCCAGACCAATGCACACGCTCTCTCACTTTTTTCTTCTCTCACTCTTGAGCACAAGAACCTAATTTATCTGGATGGCATGTAGTGTGCCTTTTTGTCATCCCTGTACCATTTCTTTGTTTATGACCTTCAATAAACATAGCTGCTTTTCCCTTAAAAAAAAATCAGTTACCTGGGTATTCTTTGGGGTTCGGGAGACTAGTGAATTTTGAATATCATGGTACACTTGACTTGCAGGCACTGGTTCCTTCCATGGTCCTCTTTTTTTTTTTATTTTAAAGAAAAGAAAAAACAAAACAAATCAAAAAAAGAACAAATTTTCAAAACAACATAATATGAGGGTAACAATGGTTAATGCATTACGTATTATTATCTTTAAGTTAGTTATTCAGGACACCAGACATTAGCATTCAATTGTCCAAACATTATTGGCACAAACCTTACTCTTCAATGAACTAAGTAAAATTGGTAGTGTATCTATCTTAACCATCTTATATATATATACAATTTTTTTCCCTTTCCCTTCTTTCTTTTCCCTATTCCAGTCTCTCTTTCCTTTTGACCAGTTTCTTTTTGATTCTGGTCCTCTTGATGTGGATCGGAATCCTTAACAAACTGGACAAACATTTACAATGTGTTACACCCAGTTCAGAAACTGGGCCTACAGTGAACAAAACAAGATTCTCCTAAAAGAGCTGGCATGCTTGGTTTTGTTAGAGGCTCTGCTGGCTCAGTTCACATAGCCTTCAGATACACTGTAACCAAAGAAAAGAGCTACAGTGTAGCCTAAGCAAAGCTTTGCCTGTGATTCTCCTGCTATAAGTATTTCCCCTCTTTAAATATCCAGGTGCATTTCCAGCTCTAAAAAATACTTTACCCTGGGTTTTTCCACTGCTGTTTCTCTCAGCCAGAGCCATGAGGACCAGGAAATATCTTCAGACCGGAAAGCCATGCACTCACAACTCTTACCCTGGCAGTTTGTTTTCTTTTTTCTGTTTCCCTTTTTGCTATTTCTAGTGCCTTTAATAAGTTTGGCTTTTTTTCTGTTTTTTTTTTTTTTATGTGGATACCAAGAGTCGAACTCAGGACCTCGCACTTGCCAGCAGGCGCTTCTGCCACTGAGCGATATCACCGGCCCCTTTTTCTCCTTTATGTGGGTATCAGGAGTCGAACTCAGGCCCTCGCGCTTGCCAGACAGGCGTTTACGCCACTGAACCATCTCACTGGCCCTTTAATAAGTTTTTAATCAAGTTTCATAATTGTTTCCTGTGAAGGGACTTTTTTGACCACTTCATTCTTCCACAATTACCAGGAGCCTCTGTGTTGTTTTAAAAGTATATCGACATTATTATAATAGCTTCCTCATCACCAAATCTACAATATGAGAAACATTTCCAAACAAGAAAGATGCCAAGTATGATGGCACACACCTGTAATCCCAGCACTCTAGAGGCTGAGGCAGGAGGACCACCATGACTTCAAGGCCAGCCTGGGTTACATAGTGAGTTCAAGGCCAGGCTGAACTACACAGTGAGACCCTGTCTCAAAAAATAAAAAATCCAAATAAAAGAGAATCACCAACTGTGTCAGGTACTTTTCTATAGGTCAAGTATTCTTTTATTTTATTTATTTTTTTTTTGTGGGTACCGGGGGGTCGACCTCAGGACCTCGCGCGCCAGCAGGCGCCCGTGCCGCTGAGCGATATCACCGGCCCCTTTTTCGTATGTGGGTTCCGGGAGTCGAACTCGGGCCCTCGCGCTTGCCAGGCAGGCGCTTAAGCCGCTGAGCCATCTCACCGGCCCAAGTATTCTTAATAGCAATATTTCAACTACTTTTTCCTCCAGATAGATTAAAACATAATCAGGTTCACATGCACTATCGGAAAACAATTTTATCAGCTTTATATATAATTCATATGCCCTAAAAGTCACATATTTAAAACATACAGTCTGATGGTTTTTTAGTATATTCACAGCATCTTTTAATCATTACCAAAATAAAACTTTACAAAATTTTTATCACTGTAAGAAGAAACCATATATCTTTATCTAAGACCCTGTATCTCCCTCAACCCCCTCAGACCTATGCAGCCACTAAACTACTTTTCCTCTTCATAGATTTTTCTTCTCTGGACATTTCATATAAATTGAATCAAATGATATGTTTTCTTTAGAGATTTCATACAATGTTTTCAAGGTTAGCATAATGTTCTCAGCATAATGTCTTCAAATTTTATCTATATTGTAGCATCTATGCATTTCATTTATTTTTATGGTCAAATCATATTTCATTGCATGAATATACCAAATTTCTCTTATTCATTTGAATATCTGGAATTTTCTCATTTTTTTAATATTATGAATCATGCTGCACTTGTGTAGAGGTATTTGTGTGGACATATGTTTTCCTTTCTCTCAAGTACACATTTCTCTCAAGTACACAGTGGAATTGGTGGGTCAAATGAAGACTACACTTCACTGAAGAACAGACAGATTCTTTTCCAAAGTGGCTGTATCATTTTTTCATTCCCACCAAAAGTATATGAGGACTCTCATTTCTCAACATCCTGAACAACATTGGTTATTGTCTTTTTATTACAGCCATCCTAATGGATGTGAACTAGTATCTCATCGTGATTTGGATTTGCATTTCTCTGGTAACAATGCCTCTGTGTTTATTGGACATTTCTGTATCTTCTTTGGAGAAATGCCTATTCAGATCCTTTCCCATTTTTAAATTGGGTTATGTTGCATTTCATTAATAATTTGTTTGGGCTGGTGAGACGGCTCAGCGGCGTAAGCGCCTGCCTTGCAAGCGCGAGAGCCCGAGTTCGACTCCCGGATCCCACATACGAAAAAGGGGCCGGTGATATCACTCAGCGGCACGGGCGCCTGCTGGCGCGCGAGGTCCTGAGGTCGACCCCCCGGTACCCACAAAAACAAAAACAAAAAAAAAATTTGTTTGTGTTCTTTATATAGTCTAGATGAAAGTCCCTTATATGATTTGCAAATATTTTTGTTCATTCTGTGAGTTGCCTTTTCATTTTGTTGATAGTGTCCTGTAAAGCACAATAGGTTTCACATTTGATCAAGTCCAATTTATCTATTTTTCCTTTTCTGCTAATATTTGTGGTGTCATATCTAAGAAACCATTGACAAATCCAAAGTCACAAAGACTTCCTTGTTTTCCTCTAAGAATTTTATAGTCTTGTTTGTTACCTTATGTCTGGTCAATTTCAAAGCTGTGACAAGTGGATATCCATACGCAAAGGAAAACAGAGCCCTGCCTACTGTATCCCTTTGCATATGTATATCCAGTTGTTACAGCATCATTTATTGAAAGAACTACTCTTTCTTCACTGAATTATGTTGGCATCCTTGTTGAAATCAGTTAGTTATAAATATGAGGGTTTATTTCTTGATTCTCAATTCTAATCCATTTATCTAGAGGTGTATCTTTATTTCAGTACCACATTGCCTTGATCATTGTTATATCACACTTTTGAAATGAAAAAGTGAGTCTTCCAATTTTTTTCTTTTCAACATATTTTGTCTATTCTATGTCCCTTGAATGTCCATATAAATCTTACGATCATCACATCAATTTTTACAGAGGTCAGTGGGATTCTAAAACAGATTCGATTGAATCTATAGATCAAGTGGGGGAAGTATTGTCATATTAATAATATTAAGTCTTCCAATCCATGACTATAGGATGTCTTTATTTATATCCTGATTTTTTATGTTAATATTCAAAGCTTTTGGGCCGGTGAGATGGCTCAGCGGCATAAGCGCCTGCCTTGCAAGCGCGAGGGCCCGAGTTCGGCTCCCGGATCCCACATATGAAAAAGGGGCCGGTGATATCGGTCAGCGGCACGGGTGCTTGTTGGCGCGCGAGGCCCTGAGGTCGACACCCCGGTACCCACCAAAAAAAAAAAAAAAAAAAAATATTCAAAGCTTTTTATATGAAATACAATAAGCCATGTTAAAAGGCAAATCGTGTACCACAGTAATGTGTTTACAATGTGTGCATATAAAGAAGTCTTACAAATTAACGAGAAAAAAATGGCACAACAGAAAAATTGGAAAGATTTATGAAGTAATTCACAGGATAGGAAATTCACAGAATTGGTCAGAGGGATTTTTTTTTTTTGAGACAGCATCTCACTATGTTTCCTAAACTGGCCCCAAACTTCTTAGCTCAAATGATCCTCCTGCCTCAGTCTCCTGAGTAGCTGAGACTACAGGCATGTAACACTGTGCCTGGTAATTTCTTGTAGTCTTAAGAATATAAGTTTTGTACATTTTCTGTATAATTTATTTCTAAATATTTTAATATTGTTGATGCTATTGCTTTCTTAATTTGATATTTTATTTGTGTGTGGCTACTGTATAGAAGTACAATTTTTGTTTTGTTTTGTTTTGTTTTGTTTTGTTTTGTTTTGAGACAGGGTCTCACTATGTAATTCAGGCTAGGCTTGAACTCACTACACAGCCCAGGCTGGCCTCGAACTTGCAGCAATCTTCCTACATCAGCCTCCTGAGTGCTAGGATTACAGGCATGTGCTACCACTACTGGCTTACAATTTATTTTTATATATTAATCCTATATAATCTAACTTTATTAATTTATCCTCTAAACTCATTTATTAGTTCCAACAATTTTTAGTGGATTCCTTCAAATATACAAAAACATGTCATCGTCAAATTTAGTTTTGCTTCTTCCTTTATAATATAGATGCCTTTTGCCGAGCATAGAGCCACATACCTATAATCCCAGCACTCAGGAGGCTGAGGCAGGAAAACTTTGAGGCCAGCCTAGGCTACATAGTAAGTTCAAAGCCAGCCTGAACTACATAGTGAGACCTTGTCTCAAAAAACCAAAAACCTATATATAGATAGATAGATGATAGATGGTAGATATGCCTTTTATTTCACTGTCTTGTCTACTTTTTAATTTTTTTAATTTTAATGTAATATAAGTAGATTAATAAAGAAAATATAAAAACACTCTTCTATAAGAAATGAAACTATTTCATAACAAAGCAATTAGAGACTAACAACAGTTAATACACTGTGACTAATGATTTTAAAAGAATAGAGCTCTGGTACAATGTTAACCAGAAATAGTAACAATAGATGTGCTATTCTTGTTTCTATCCTTAGAGGGAAATATCAGTGGCTTATGACCTTTATTGTTTGCTAATATTACATAAAAACTATGGGTTGACTGTAAACAAGCTGCAAATGTGCTCAGGCCTTCTTCACATTACTTTACAAACACAGATGTGTTTTCATTTCAGGACCAAACCTGAGGCCTTCCCTGAGCTATACTTCTGTCTTGGCAGAGATCAAAAGCTAGAGGCCAAGCCAAACCATATCATCTCCTTAAATCTCTACTTGGATGTGGTATATGTCACATTGCATTCATGCCAGTGGCCAAACCTTTTCAGTTGAGACCACAATCAATTAGGAAGGTGCCTGTACTCCTCCCACAATAGGCACAGTAAGTCATCTGGAAATGGGCAGGGATATATAATCCTCTTACAGGGAAGATGGGAAGAAATACTGAGGAAAATATCAACTCTATCAAGTCTAGTTACCAATACCTCTAAGAATTATAGAAATTAACTAAGAAATTCAGTTAATTATTATAACATAAAAACACAATGAAACCAGCAGTTTTTTGTGAGCATGACCACTCTTTGGAAATTGACAGGCCAGTGATATAGGTCAGCAGCATAAGCACCTGCCTGGCAAGCGCGAGGTCCTGAGGTCAACTCCTGGTACCCGCATATAAAAAAAAAAAAAGAAGAAGAAAGAAATTGTCCCAGGCTACATAGGAAAATATCAAAACTTTGAAAATAAGGAAAAATGATGACTGCATGACTTGTCAAATAGCATGGCAGCACATTTTCCTATAAGCCCATCAATCACCTGACTTTCTCAAAGTTTGTAACTTTGACTATCCACAACTAATTAGGTACAGAAAGTTTTAGTCTTACAAAGTGAAAGGTTAGGATGCAGGAAACTATTAAGATGTGATTTATTTTTGGGGGGTTGAGCTTGGTTCAGTAAATGATGCCAAAAGTTTCAGTTTATCGCACAATAAAACATCCACCAGAATTGAATCTAACTTAGTAATCTTATGGCATTTTCCTCCAACTGACTGAATGATCTTTGTGTATCTCCTGGTTCTTTCATCATTTGGTTGAATAAAGCTTTGGCACATGGTATTGAATGACTTTGAGATTTATCAATATCATCTACTCCAAGCAGTTTTCCCTGACTTCTCCTTCCTCCAACCACCCACATAAGCTCTTTGCTCCCTCAGCGCTGTCTACTTTTCCCATCACAGCACTGTTCACACTGTGTAGGACTTGCCTGTTCATTTAGTACCCCCCTTACTGGACTGTGAGCAGCCTGAGAGATACTGCCTTCCTTTACTGTGGATCCCCAGAGCCAAGTTCATTGCCTCCCACACGATCAATCAATGTTGATAGAATGAATGAAATGTAATTGTTTTATTTAATTTTATTTTATAGAAAAAAGGTAAAACAAAATTTTGTAACAAAATAATAGGAGAATAACAATAGTTAATACATTACATGTTGTTATCTTTAAAGTAGTTGCTCAGGGTACAAGGTATGGGCATAAAAATTTCTCCAACTGATATTAGCACAAACCTTCCTTTTCAATGAACTAAGAGACTCTAATAGTATAACTGACTTGCATTTTTCCCTTTTCCCTGCTGCCCTTTCCCCTTTCACCCATCCTAGTTCCTTTTTCCTTTTGAAGGGTTTCTTCCCATTTCACAATATCTGTTGTACATTTCAGAACTTATTTACTTTTTCAGTTTCTCATAGGAGGGAGAAAATGTGATGTTTACACATGTGAGTCTGATTTATTTTACTTATGAGTATGGTCTCAAGTTGCATCCATTTACCTACAAAAGTCTCAAGTTTATCCTGCTTTATGGCTGAGTAGTATTCCACTGTATAAAAATACCACAGCTTTTTTATCCATTCCCCGGTTGATGGGCATTTGGGTTGTTTCCAAGATTTAGCTATTACAAATTGTGCTGCTATAAACATGGGTGCACATATATCGCTGTGGTACGATGTTTTTAATTCTTCCAGGAAGATACCCAGAAGGGGAATAGCTGGGTGGAATGGGACCTCAAATCCTAGTTTTTTAAGGAATCTCCACACTGACTTCCACAGTGGTTGCACCAGTCTACACTCCCACCAACAGTGGAGCAGGGTTCCTTTTTCTCCACATCTCCTCCAGCATTTGTTATTGGTTGATTTCTTGATAATAGCCATTCTTTCTGGGGTGAGATGGAATCTCAGTGTTGTTTTAATTTGCATCTCTTGAATGACCAGTGATGTTGAACATTTTTTCATATATTTATTTGCCATTTGTATTTTTTCATCTGAGAAGTGTGTATTTATCTCAGCTGCCCATTTCTTGACTGGCTCTTTGAATTTGGGAGGCCTAATTTTTTTCAATTGTTTGTATGTTCTAGGTAGAAGTCCTCTGTTTGAGGGACAGTTAGCTAAAATTTTTTCCCACTCTGTGGGTTGTCTTTTCACATTGTTGGTGATTTACTTTGCTGTGCAAAATCTTTTTACTAAGATGAGATCTCAGTTGTTGATTCTTTGTTGTATTTCCCGTGAAGTCTGAGTTTTGTTCATGAACTCTCTACCTACACCTGTGTCTTCAAGATTTCTACCTGCTTTCTCTTCCAGTATATTTAGTGTTTCTTTTTTAATATTTAGATCTTTGATCCACTTCGACTTTAGTTTAGTGCATGGTGATAGACATTGGTCTAGTTTTGGTCTTCAGCATGTAGAAAGCCAGTTTTTCCAGCACCATTTACTAAAGAGGCTATCTTTCTTCCAGTGAACATGTTTGGCTCCTTTGTCAAAGATAAGGTGGCTGAGTGTGTTTGGAGTTCTGTTTGCATCTTCTAGTCTGTCCCATTGATCTTCGGGGTTTTTTTCTTTTCTTTTTTATTTTTATTTTTTTGCCAGCACCATGCTGATTTCAACACAGCAGCTTTGTAGTATAATTTCAAGTCAGGGATTGTGATGCCTCTGCCTTGCCTTTGTTGCCCAGGATTGTCTTTGCTATTCTATGTCTCTTCTAGTTCCAGATGAATTTTAGGAATGTTTTCTCTAGTTCTGTGAGGTATGCTAATGGTATTTTGATTGGAATTGCATTAAATCTGTAAAACAGTTTTGGGAGTATGGCCATTTTCAAAATGTTGGTTCTTCCTATCCATGAGCAAGGGATATCTTTCCATTTTCTGATATCCTTTTCCATCTCCTTTTTCAGAGTACTGTAATTTTCAACATATGGATCCTTTACTTCCTTTGTTAGATTGATTCCTAAGTATTTCATTTTTTTGGACGCTATTGTGAAGGGTATGGTTTCCCGAATTTCTCTCTCAGTGAGTTTGTTTTTTGTGTACAGGAATGCTACTGATTTTTGAGTGTTGACTTTGTATCCAGCCATGCTACTGAATTTGCTTATTAAATCTAGAAGTTTTTTGGTGGAGTTTTAGGATCTTCTATGTAGAGTATCATGTCATCCACAAATAATGATAAATTAACTTCTTCCTTTCCTATCCTTATTCCTTTTACTTCTCTCTCTTGTCTAATTGCTCTGGCTAATGCTTCCAGAACTATATTGAATAGGAGTACTGATAGTGGACATCCTTGTCTTATTCCTGATTTTAGAGTGAAAGCTTTCAGTTTTTGTCCATTTAGTATGATGTTGGCTGTTGGTTTGTCATCGATGGCTTTTATCAGATTGAGGTAAAGTCCATCTATTCCAGTTTTCTGTAGGGTTTTTAACATGAATGAATGTTGGACTTTATGAAAAGCTTTTTCTGCATCTACTGAGATGATCATGTGATTTTTGTCTTTGGCTCTGTTGATATGGTGTATTATATTTATTGATTTGCACATGTTGAACCATCTCTGCATTCCTGGGATGAATCCCTCCTGGTCATGGTGTATAATCTTCTTGATGATTTGCCACATTCTGTTTACCAGTATCTTATTGAGGATTTTTGCATCTATGTTCATTAGGGAGATTGGCCTGTATTTCTTCTTTTTGGTTGGGTCTTTCTCTGGTTTTGGTATCAGGATAATACTTGCCTCTGGGAATGTTATGGAGTATTGCTTCCCTTTCGATTTCATGAAAGAGTTTGGGGAGTATTGGCATTAAATCTCTAAATTTCTTGTAGAACTCAGTAGTGAATCCAGCAGGACCTGGGCTTTTCTTTGTTGGTAAGTTTTTAATTACATTTTCAATTTCATTGACTGATATTGGGTTATTCAGAATTTTTATATATTCTTGATTCAGCTTTGATAATTCATAAGTATCTAGTAATCTGTCCATTACCTGAAAGCAGTAGGCTGCAGGAAAGAACAGGAAAAGTGCTTCCTTTTCCTTCCTATTACAGAGCACTTCAGAGAAAAATTTCCCAAAGGGTCAAGCCTAGGCAAAGCACCCTTTGTCTTCTGATATTCCTTTCCAAATGTATTTAAGCCTTCCCAAACCCCTCAAACTATGGCAACTCCTGAGTTTCAGGTACGTGTTGGGCAAAAGAGGAGCAGGCTGAGCAGCAGGTGTTAAGAAACACAACTATGATGTCTTATATCTCTATGTAAGCCCAGATGAAGAGAAAGGACTGTTTATGGAATATGGGTGTACCATAAGGTATAAGAGAAAAATTCTTTTAATGAAATCTGCCCCCAAGGCTGAAGCAGGAATAGTAGCAAAGCTACTGAAATACATGACTAGCACTTTTTGTGTTCCTTCAGCCCAGGGACAGGATTGGGCCCAGTGTTTACATTTGGACCCCAATTAAGAGAAAGTTAATGGTCTAAGTAAGATGAACTGAAGGACCACAAGGGCAGGGGGGCAAATGACTGGTTGATGTGGTAAAAAAAAAAAAAGTTTCTATTTAGTTAAAGGAAATAACAAGTCATCATTTCAACAAATATTTATCCAATACCTAAAACATGCCATTGACTGTGTTAAGTGCTGGCATTACACAGTTCCTTCTCTTATGGAGTTTATATTCTAGATCAATGTGGAAGACTTCAGAGAGACCAAACAAACCCTCAATGAAAGGGCAAAAGAAGGAAAAGCAAAACTGCTCCAAACCCACTACTGCTTAGACTTCCAAACCAGCTACCTCATGTTTTGGAGGTCAACAAATTGTAAAGTATGACCAAATTGACTAGTAAAAACAGTAAAACATCAGTTGTGACACATTCCTCCTGAGATAGGAAAGTAGGGCCTGGCCAAGCTGGCTGGGAAAATGGGTGTGACCTGTTAACTACAAGATCCTGGACACATGCGCACAACAGTTCCCAAAGCTCTACGTGGACTTCTCGTGAGAACTCGAGCAGGTTTCAATAGGATGGCCTAGACCCAATAACCTGGGGTGTAGGATCCCAGCACCACCTCTTAGGACCCTTATGTAGAGGTTCTCATGGGTTTCCTCAAGATTTGGACAGTATGAAAGGACATGGATGCCATGAAGACCTTGCTATTGTGGCTTTCCCCATGATAGCCCATCCTGCTTTCTCCAGGGTGTATTTGTATATTTTTTGTGGGTACCGGGGGTCGAACTCAGGACCTCGCACTTGCCAGGCAGGTGCTTATGCCGCTGAGCCATCTTACCAGCCCTCCAGGGTGTATTTTATCTTGCTTCCCCTTTTACTTGGCCTAATCTTGCTCTGCAGAGCCAGTTTCTCCCCCACTCTTCTTTACTTTTTTGAATAAACTTGGACACTGCTTTTTGCTCATTTTGCTCAAGATGAGTTCTTGGAATCTAACTCCAGAAGGAGGCATGCAATCCAAAACCCAGTAATGTTTAGTTGGTGAGCCACTTTTAGAAGCAGGCTGCCTGGTACCACTTCTACAATGAAACTGGAGGAAAACTTGAAACATGAAACCACAAATTTTACTTCACAACTCAGCCCCCTCTAGAAACATCAAGTAGGTCCTTTTGGGGCAATCTTCCCACTTCTACTTTCACCTTCGAAGTGCCACCTGTGTGCCTACTGTGACTGCCTCCCAGGATAAGGCTGTATTCTTTCTTCTGACTTTTGCCTAGGTACATTTACCTGTCCAGCCTCTCAGTGCTTTCCCAGGGAATACGGGAACATGTTGGACTATCATCAAAAATGATCTGTGCTTTCAGTGCAATGAGAGAACTGATTGCCTTTCCCATGATACTTTAGCTTAATGTATATGCACATCTCTAGGAGTCCATGTAAAGTAGTTAATTGTGAGAATCTTTCTTTTTTTCTTGAGACAGGGTCTAACTACATGGTTCATACTGACCTTGAACTTACTATGTAGCCCATGCTGACCTTGAACTCACAGTGATCCTCCTACCTCAACCTCCCAAGAGCCAGGATTACAGGCATGCACTACCATGCCAGGCAATTGTTAGAATTTCACATACCACAGCTAGCTGGTACATATTTTGGAACCAGGGCCTTTCAGTGCCCACTCAAACTGCACTGAAGACACCTACCTACTCAATGTATGTGCACACATAACCAGGTCTAGAACTCAAACCCCTTGACATATTGATACACCAATGAGCTTTCCATCCACTGATTTAAAAAAAAAATCTTTATTGAACTCTACTTAAATATGTGCTAGGCATCATTCTAAGTACTTTGTATAAATTATTTCATTTAATCCTTAGGACAACCTTACAAAATGTCATTATTAGCTTCACTTTATAAATGAAAACAGTGAGGCACAACTCATCTAAAAGGAGTCAGGAAAAGAAGAGGAAAAGACTGGACAAATGAACAAATACCGAAGTGTCAGATTTAAACTCAACCACACCAATAATTATATTAAATATATGGCCTAAACATCCCAACTAAAAGAGAAAAAATTGTGAAAATGGATTAAAAAGCAAAAAAAAATCCATAATTTTCAATATGAAGCAAAAAATGGAGAAAATGTACTATGCAAATACAATTTTGAAAAGCTGGGGTGCCTCATTTCTCTAAGCAGAGTGCATCCTATATCTTCCTCTAATAAGTCCTTCTCATGTCTCTTTTACTGACCCATCCTGAAAATTCATTTTCCTCACCAGTAGTCAATGAACCTGCAAACATTTTGAAAGGATGGTTTAAGTTCTTTATTTCAGCCTGAGGGAGCACCAGACCCAACAGGGTGACATTTATCTTGGCAACGAGGAAGAGACCTAAAATGAGAAGTGGAAACCTTGGAGATTTGACTAACAAAAGATGATGGTTCTTCAAAAGATTGAACCCAATATATTTATGTCTCCTTTAGATCAATGAGGACAAGACCTTTGGTCACTAGCTAGGCAGGGCCAATGCCCTTCCTAACTCTGAAGCAGTTACATGAAGATGGACCCCTGGGTCTTCTGCACCCCCTTAAGAATAAGGAACCAGACTTCCAAGAAGAAGGAAGGAGTACAGTGGTCAGCAGCAGAGAAACAGCTTCTGCGATTTGGAGTCCAAATGCTGCAATATAGCAACATGAGGAAGACAAGGAGAAAAGTGGGTCCCCGAGACCCAACAAAGACCTGAAGTGAGAATTAGAGCCCACAGGGAAAGTGAGGAGAGGGACCGCAACACAGAAGAGGGAGGTGGCAAGCGGTGCTTTCTCCCTGAGCCCCAGCTCACGGCATGGGAGGGGCAGCCCCCGCCTGCAGATGGACAGTGACTACTGGTGACCCCAGAGGCCTCCACAGAGAAATGAAACAGTGGAACAGAGTAGTGGACACTGCAGACTGCAGTGGCTGGTGAGTGATTCCATTCTAGTCTGATTTTAGTGTCTCCAGTATTGAGAGTCCTTCCCAGTCCTCGTCGCAGTCTGAGAAGTTTATATTTGTAATCCCATGGAACAGTTATTGGAATCCTAGTGGGTTAATTCCAATCTAGCACTTCCAGTGCAACCCACGGTGAGAATAAAGACACTAAGACATATTTTAGTTGTGGGGAGCCAAGAGGGTCCTAAGTTTAGCTAGAGTGGAGGTTAATTGGAACAAAGACCTCGATCCAAGGCCAAATCCAGGTTTTATTAATTCTCAGTGAGGGGAGTGGCTCGGGATGAGTGACTGTGAGAATGGTGGGAAGTATGGGAGTGCCATGAGCTGGGCTGGGTGGGTGGCCTGAAATCACCTCTGCAATATGCAGAGAGGAGCATATGCAGGAAGAATAATCTGCATAACACAATTCGAGGTAGTATCTAATGTTTTGGGGTCGGTGCTTCAGCTCTGATGTGTAATTTTTTATGCCCTGGGAAGTCATAGCCTCTTATCTCTGAAATGGTAACAGCAAATGTAACAAAGCAGATGAATGAGGCTCTAGGAAACAATCAAATTAGAAATAATTTCTCAGATAGCCATAGACCTGATGGCTACAATGAAGGACATAGTTAGTGAATCTAGAGTAGAAACAAAAAAAAAAAAAAAAAAGAAGAAGAGCTTAGGAAAATGATGGAAACCATGAATGCTCAACATAGGAAAGAAATGGGATACATGCAACAGATTCAAACAGATATCAAGAGATTAAAAATTCTATTGAAAGTATATGCAGCAGACTGAACCAATGTGAAAATACAAAATCACACCTAGAAACAGAATTGTGGTTAGCAATCATGAAAAGAAAGATTTCTTAAACATAGCAAGAGACCATGGAAAATCAATCCAGTAGCTGCTAGATGATGCAAAGAAGAATAACAAGATTGATTGAAGTCAATGAAGAAGCAGGAGCTAGCACAAATGACATGAAAAAAAAAAAAAAAAAAACTTGTTCACAGAAGTAATGGTAGAAAACAGCCCAAGCATGGGAAAAGAATTTGACATACAGATAAGTGAGGCTTATAGAACTCAAATTAGCCATGGACAAAAAAATAGACACAAAGACACTGAAAGAGTAAATAAGATCCAAAATGTACAATAGACACGGTGAATCAAAAAGAAACTGGTCAATAAGAAAGAGAGACTGGAATAGGGAAAAGAAAGAAGGGAAAGGGAAAAAAATTGTATATATATATATAAGATGGTTAATATAGATACACTACCATTTTTACTTAGTTCATTGAAGAGTAAGGTTTGAGCCAATAATGTTTGGACAATTGAATGCTAATGTCTGGTATCCTGAATAACTAACTTAAAGATAATAATACGTAATGCATTGACCATTGTTACCCTCATGTTATGTTGTTTTGAAAATTTGTTCTTTTTTTGATTTGTTTTGTTTTTTCTTCTCTTTAAAATAAACAAAAAATTAAAAAAAGACATATACTAGTCAAGATTCCAGAAATTCAGCACAAGAAGACAATATTAAAAGCTGTTAGAGAAAGACAACTACAGGCCAATATCCCCAATGAACATAGATGCAAAAAACTTCAATAAGATACTGGCAAACAGAATGCAGCAAATCATCAAGAAGATTATACACCATAACCAAGTAGGATTCATCCTAGGAATGCAGAGATGGTTCAACATACGCAAATCAATAAATGTAATACATATCAACAAAGCCAAAGACAAAAACCACATGATCATCTCAATAGATGCAGAAAAAGCTTTTGACAAAGTCCAACACTCATCCATGATAAAAACCCTACAGAAAATCGGAATAGATGGACTCTACCTCAATCTGATAAAAGCTATCTATGACAAACTGACAACAAACATCATACTAAATGGGTAAAGCTTTCACTCTAAAATCAGGAATAAGACAAAGATGTCCACTATCACCACTCATATTCAATATAGTTCTGGAAATATTAGCAAGAGCAGTTAGACAAGACAAAGAAATAAAAGGAATAAGATTAGGAAAGGAAGAAGTTAAATTATCATTATTTGTGAATGACATGATACTTTACATAGAAGATCCCAAAAACTCCACCAAAACACTTCTAGATTTAAAAACCAAATTAAGTACTGCAGCTGGATACAAAGTCAACACTCAAAAATCAATACCATTTTTGTACACGAATAACAAATTCACTGAGAAAGAAATAGGGAAACCACACCTTTCATGATAGCATCAAAAAAGAAATGAAATACTTAGGAGTCGATCTAATAAAGTAACTAAAAACCTTTACATTGACAAATACAGTACTCCAAAAAAGGAGATTGAAGAGGATATCAGAACATGAAAAGATATCCCTTTTTCTTGGTAGGAAGAACCAATATGGTGAAAATGGCTCTACTTCCAAATTTATTATATAGATTTTGTGCAATCCTGATCAAAATACCATTAGCATACCTCACAGAATCAGAGAAAACAATCCTAAAATTCATTTGGAACCATAAGAGACCTAGAATAGCAAACAGAAATCTGGACAGCAAAGGCAAGGCACAGGACATCACAATTCCTGACTTGAAATTATACTACAAAGCTACAGTGATAAGAACAGCATGGTGCTGGCAAAAAAAAAAAAAAGACCTGAGAATCAATGGAACAGATTAGAAGATGCAGAAACAACTCCAAACATATTCAGCCATCTTTTCTTTGAGAAAGGAGCCAAACACCTTCACTGGAGGAAAGACAGCCTCTTTAATAAATGGTGCTGGAAAAACTGGCTTTCCATATGCCAAAGACTAAAACTAGACCCATGTCTATCACCATGCACTAAACTAAGATCAAAATGGACCAAAGACCTCAATATTAAAACAGAAACACTAAAATCTACTGGAAGATAGAATATGTAGAACTCTTACAGACATTTGTGTAGACAAAGACTTTATGAATAAAACACTGATCACACAGGAAATATCACAAAGTATCAACAACTGGGATCTCATCTTATTAAAAAGCTTTTGCATGACAAAAGAAACCACCGACAGAGTGAAGAGACAACCCACAGTGTGGGAAAAAATTTTGCCAGCTATTTCTCAGATAAAGGACTAATATCTAGAATATATGAAGAACTCAAACAACAGACCCCCTAAATTTAACGACCCAATCCAAAAATGGGCATCTGAAATGAATAAACATTTCTCAGGTAAAGGAATAGAAATGACAAATAAATATATGCAAAAGTGTTCAACATCACTGGTCATTTGAGAAATGCAAATTAAAACAACACTGAGATTCCATCTCACCCCAGAAAGAATGGCTACTATCAAGAAATCAACCAGTAACGAATGCCGCTGGAGCTGTGGGGAAAAAAGAACGCTTTTCCACTGTTGAGGGGCATGTAGACTGGTGCAACCACTGTGGAAATCAGTGTGGAGATTCCTCAAAAAACTAAAACTAGAGGTTCCACTTGACTAGGTATTCCCCTTCTTGGTATCTTCCTGAAAGAATTAAAAGCATCGTACCACAGCGATATATGCACACCCATGTTTATAGCAGCACAGTTTATAATGGCTAAATCTTGGAAACAGCCTAAATGCCCATCAACTGGTGAATGAATAAAGATGTGGTTTCTTTATATAATGCAGTATACTCAGCCATAAAGAAGGATAAACTTGAGACATTTCTAGGTAAATGGATGCAGCTTGAGATCAAACTCTTAAATGAAATAAATCGGATGCACATGTATAAATATCACATTGGTCCTCTGGTGTGAGAAACTGGAAGTGTAAATAAGTACCAAAATGTATAATAGTATTGTGAAATAGGAAGAAAATGTTCAAATGGGAAGGAGAACTAGGGAGTAGTGAGGGAAAAAGGAAGAGAGAGAAAAAAATGATAAAAGAAGGAAAAAATGAAAACAAAGTTTTGTAAATGAGGAAGGGAAGATGGGATGAAGGGAGGGTAGGGGAAGGGGAAACAAGAAGAATCAAGATATATCATGTACAGGTAAAAATTCCCTATGATAAATGTTATCATTATATATATCTAAATTGTACCAATAAAATTAATTTTTTTTAAAAGTAAGGAACCCAAATTTGGGAAAGGGGGGATAGAGGAAATGAAAACTACTAGGTATAAATGAGATAAGGAAATCAAGATTTTAAAATTATACCTGTAAGACATATTGCAGCTTCAAGACACAACCCAAGCCAACTTTTGTTTTCCTTTTTTCTCTTTTCCCAAAACATAATAAACTTGGGCAACTCCCTTTCACCCACTAATGGGTTTGCCCATTCCCCTTTATTTGCAAATGGTCCTCTTTCACCTATGAATAGATCACCTTTTAGGATTTCCCATATAAATGGACCATTATCTCACTATGGGTGGGCCATCCTCTCCCACTCCCTAGACAAGGCTAAGACTAGGGTATCAATTCCACAGATTTCCACCACTCATAACACATAAAAGATCCCCAGTTCCCAACTGTATCATGCTTCATTTATCTGAGCACCTGCACTCTGCTCACGAATGCATCCTATATCTACCTCTAATAAGTCCTTCTCATGTCTCTTTTTACTGATGCATCCTGAAAATTATTTTTCCATAACAGGAGTCAGGAAACCCACAAACTTATTTTAAAAGGGTAGATTAAATTCTTTATTTCAGCCTCAGGAACCAACAGACCAAACCCAGTGACAGGAAAATAAATATCTTAAAATGGGGGCTTTTTCAAGACTAGGCTAAGTTAAAAATGAGCTTCAAATAATAAATCTCAAAGTGATTGAGGGTTGCATCTCTTCATCATCTTAAGATATCCTAAAGCTAATAGTCTATGTAAGAACAACTCATTTAATATTCTAATAATGGTTTTAAGAAAAACTTTCACTATGAAGGGTTAATAACTATGACTTTCCTGGTCTGTTAATGGGTTTGTTTATATGACCTAATGCTAACATTTGTAAGAGATGCTTAAAAAAAGGGCTTGTTTGCTTCTCTGTAGTACATAAATTGCTATTTTACTGTCTGGTCTTTGCTTAAATTAAATACTGTACTTTGAATTTTACTTTGAATGAATTTTTTTAATCACTTTGTTTTTACAGAAAAGCCTTAGAAGTTTCAGAAACAAAGACTGTGATCTTTTCCCACTGTAAAAGACAGTTTATTTAGCCTATGAACAGGCAGCTAGCTATGGAAAGGACCTGAGATAGAGTTGGGTGATCAGTTACATTGATAAAAATTAAAATAAGAATGGGAAGTGGACTAGGACTTTGGCCCAAGAATAAACTTTCTCAGCCAACATGGAATACACTCCCTTCCTACTAAGGGAGTTGCAGCCCTTCCCTCCTACGTTCTTCAGTTTCAAGAAATTTGAAATACGCAATAACTTGTTATTCTTTAAAATCCCAGTTTCTTGAGTTGCATCCATTTACCTATAAAAGTTTCTACTTTATCTTTCTTTATGGCTGAGTAGTACTCCATTGTATAAAAATACATCTTTTTTTATCCATTCCTCGGTTAATGGGCATTTGGGTTGTTTCCACAATCTAGCTATTACAAATTGTGTTGCTATAAACATAGGTGCACATATATTGCTGTGGTACAATGTTTTTAATTCTTCTGGGAAGATACCCAGAAGGGGAATAGCTGGGTCAAATGGATGCAACTCGAGAAAATACTCACAAGTGAAATAAAGTGGATGCACATTAGTAAACATCGTATTGTCTCCCTAGTATAAAAATGCAATTTCATTGTGACTATTCCATTCCTTAGTCTTCTATTTTTACCTAGCTTTTACATAGCTTAATCTTATACTGAGTAAAATTAATTAATTTTTAAAAATTAAATCAGGGTGCATTTTAAGTTCTGTTTGTTATGTAATGCATCATTGGAAAATACCAAGGAAGTATCCTTTGTTTTTTATGATGCGTGAGTGGAAGTAATGCTAGCTGGCAGTATTTGATTGTAAGAAATCAATAAAGTAATTGTTTTTTTTTTAAAAAAAAGAAAAATCATTTTAAAGAACTAAAAATATAATTGTCTTATAATGCAGGCAGACATGATTGTTGCCTTAATATACTGTAAAAGCTACTAAATTGTTTCGCTAAATTGCTACCTTGTGTATTGCTTATATCAATAGTCATATAATTGGCAAAAGCCATGCTCCTTTTGGTAGATAAGAGGCTGTTTTGTTTAAAAAAAAATGTATGTTCTTATTATAATACACATTAATCTTTGTACCATACATTCTATTAAAAATGTTTACAGTTCTGTATGTGTACCTAAGGAATCCTAAAGGTGTTACTAAACTAATTTTTGGTCTTGGCCTTAGTAAATTCTGTGTTTTCTCCCTAATAGTAATTTGCATTGGTTCACAAGAGGAGGGGACTCTTAAGTAGTATTTGCTTGATATACCTTTCTGGCAAAATTAAGCTTGCTTCACAGAAATATCGGCTTTTTAAAATTAACTCTGTCACTATGTTTCTTAGTTCATGTCTACTTACAGACTGGATTTGCTTGCTCTTATTGGCTTGTTTTGCTTGTTTGTAAGCTTTGTAACAATTTGTCAAAGTTCTAATATTTTCGGGTGCTAACTACAAAATAGAAAGGGTTAGACTTGATGATGGACTTTACATAAACTTAGTCACTTTTTCTAAATCTGATATTTGGCAAGAATGGTTTTTATGGGGCCGGTGAGATGGCGCAGTGGCATAAGCACCTGCCTGGCAAGCATGAGGGCCCGAGTTCGACTCCCGGGACCCACATACGAAAAAAGGGCCGGTGATATCGCTCAGCGGCACGGGCGCCTGCTGGCGCGCGAGGTACTGAGATCGACCCCCAGTACCCACAAAAAAAAAAAAAAACAATGGTTTTTATGACACTGACTCTAATTGTCTGTTGTGTCCCCTCCAAGGTGGGACACGGTCTGACTGACCATCACTGGGGAAAGCTACCTTGGTACCAAGGGACAGGCTGCAGATGGTTAACTGACAATGTCTTCAGAAGAGAAGAAAATGCATTCAGACGGGGGCGGGGCGGCGGCTCGTGAACATGAAAGAATCAGTGGTATGTCAACCCTACCAAAATAAGTAGAGCTGCAGAAGTTATAAAAGAGGATTCTTGGGCCGGTGAGATGGCTCAGCGCTGTAAGCACCTGCCTAGCAAGCGCGAGGGCCCGAGTTCGACTCCCAGAACCCACATACGGAAAAAGGGCCGGTGATATTGCTCAGCCGCATGGGCACCTGCTGGCGCGCGAGGTCCTGAGGTCGACCCCTGGTACCCACAAAAAAAAAAAAAAAAAGTATTCTTAAGGATGATTACCTAAAAGCAAAAAGCCGTTGTGGCAGGTGTAATGATTAAACATCTAACCTTGGCTTTCTTTGTATTTAACTTTACAATCTTTAGTGATACTTTTTCAGGCTCAAACATCTGGCTTTCCTTTGCTTATGTTCCAGCTAGTTGTGATGGAACATGTATGTCAATTCAGTGTTTGACAGCCAGATGGTGTGTCACCTCAAGGCCCTCAAGATTGAGAACCGGAATAAAGCAAGGGGGGAATTGTAACCAACACTGCAAAGTGGAACTTTAAAAGTTAGATACTTTTTCTTTTAGAGATAAATAACTTTTTCAAACTTCCTCCTACTGAGCACATAGCCAACAATTCCTTCTCTCCTCAGCCCAAAATAAGTAACAGAATGCAGATGCTGGCCCAGGAGGCTGGAGCCGGTTCCTTTCCACAAGAAAGAGGAAGATGAGCTGCAGATGGCTGGAAATGATAAAGCAAATGTGAAGATCCACATTTTCTCTTTGTGCTCCCCCTCCCCTCTTTTCCTTACTATAAAGGACCCTCACCCACTTGTATGAAGGGAGACGATGATTTGAGGCAAACAGGCCCCTCCATCTCCTTGGAGCTAGCTTTGAATAAATCATTTTTTCCTTTTAACCAAAATAAAATAAATTTTAAAAAACAAATAAAAAGCTGGGAGCCCATATTAATATCAAAGTAAATTTTAGAACAAGTACATAATCTTAAATGTGTATGTACCTAATAAAGTTTAAAAATACATGAAGCATCTGGATGACCCAGTGGGAGGCACCCTCGACCCAGTGTAACATTTTAAATCCCCAAACCCAATGCCCTAAGCTCTTGTGCCATTTTCCTTTGGCCAACCCCAGCCCGCTCACTCAGAGCCCACTGTCATGTAATTAAACTTTGCTACTGTTTCCTTAAAAAAAAAAAAAAAAAAAAAAAAATACATGAAGCAAAAACTGACAAAACTAAAATGCAATCCACAATTATGTTTCTAGATTTCAATATTCCTTTCTCAGTAATTGTCAGAAGAAGTAGACAGTAAATCAGCAAGGATACAGAAGACTCGGGAACACCATCAACCAATTTAACCTAATTGGTATTTACAGAACACTACGCTCAATATGGACAGACTACGCATTACTTCCAAACATACGTAAATCATTCACTGTCGCAGGTCAAATATTGGACCATAAAACAAGGCTCAATAAATTCAAAAGGACTTAAATAATTAAAAGTAGGTTGTTTGACCACAACAGAACTAAACTATGTATCAGTAACAGAAAGATGCGTGAAAAATCTGAAAATATTTAGAAATTAAGCCACACATATGGGTCAAAGAAAAAAATAAGGAAAGTTATACAATATTTTGAGCTGAATGAAACACCACACATCAACTATGTGAGATGCAGCTACACCTGTTGTTAAAGGGAAATTTATAGCATTAAAATTACTAAATATGTATACAAATATCTACTCATCATCACTATATTTTATTAAAAAAAGAGGAAAAGAGCATGTTATTGTTTGTACCTAGATGGCCCCCCCAAACCTCATGTGCTCATAGATGGGACTTTGGGGAGGTGATTAGATCATGGGGGCATAATACTCATCAGTGGGTTAGTCCACTGATGAGTTTATACCTGAACGTGATGCTGAGAGGTGAAACCTGGTTGGAGGAGAGGGGTCACTGTGGTGTGGCCTAGAAGGGTCTATCTTCCTCCCTCCTCCCTTCTCTCTCTACTTCCTAGTTGTCATGGGTTGAACAGCTTTCCTCTGCCATGCCCCTCTGCTATGCTATCCTGCCTTGGAACTAGCCGACTATGGACTGAAACCTCTACAAACCATGAGCCAAAATAAACCATCCCTCCTTTAAGTTGTGGGTGTCAGGTATTGTGTCCCAGCAACAAGAAAGTAACTAAGACAGGGGGATAAAATCCATTCCTGAACACAACTCCAATCACAGAATAGTGAACCACTATAGATGAAAGAGGAAAAGGATATGTGTTAGAAGAAACTCTGAACTTCAAACTGTTTATCTTTGTAGTAAACGGTTGCTGACAATACATATTTAGGCTAACAAGTGGTCAGATCAAAGAAGGTCAGTGAAGGTAGGCTAGAGAAGGTGGGCTGAGGGGTTGGGTCCCTGAACAAAAAAGCAAGATGGGCTAGCAAAGTTGATGTATTCTGACCCCAGACCAGAGGCTGATGCTCTTGCTTTTAAAATACTGCTTGCTAGCATGGGTTGTACAGGATCCAACATACCACTCAGAGAACTAAGAAATCTCTAAATGGGATCTGCCCCAAATAAGTTCTTTACGTGTATTATTAGATTTGATTTATTGGCAAAAGAGTATTGTGAAGACCATATGAAGAAGTGTAAATAGTTTAGTAGAGTTCATCACCACTCAGAGGAACAGAAATGGACAAGGAAAGTCATCTCGATTGTCTTGGTCATTTACTCATCACTGGGACAAAATACCCAACACCCACAACTTAAAAGAGGAGAGGTTTATTTTTGCTCAGAATTTTAGTCCATGGTCGGCTGGCTCCAAAGCAGAAACAGCATGGCAGAGGGGCGTGGTGGAGGAAAAGGTGCACAGCCATGGCAGCCAGGAAGCAGAGAGAGGAGAGAAGCCAGGGACACTCTCATTGATCCACCTTCAGCCAGAGCTCAGCCCCTAACAGCACATTTAGCTACTGAACTCAATGGATGAGTCCACTGATGATTATCATACTCCCATGATCCATTCACCTTCCAAACGCATGAGACTTTGGGGAGGAGGACGTTTTAGACCTAAACCATAACATTAATATAGAAGCAACAACCTTTCATTTACCTATAAATATATTAAAAATATAACACCAATTAAAGCAAAAAGATTAGTGATTTCATGTTTATTTTTTACAAATATTAAAAAGATCAAAAGAAGCCTTGAGGCAGTATGGAACAGTATCCAAAGAGATAGAATTTGCTTCACAAATCTGATCAAATCCTGGGCTAGTATGATTAAAAAGTTAGCTTCAAGGATTCTGTGCAATACTAGAATTAGTCCAGATTCCAATTCAAACTTCTCTCACCAACACTGCCAACTTAGGGTTAAACCAGACACCAAAAGACCAACACCCTCTAGGTCTAAGATTAAGTAAAAGTGTATTAGCTTCCTGAAAGTCCAAATCCTTCATGAAGTTTTTTTAGAGTAACTGTTGTAAACAAGACTTGCAAATTCACCCTTATCTGATCTGAAGTAGTTCTTGCCAACTTGTCACTAACCTCTTCAAATGTAGCTCATCTCCAGATGCATGCAATATGAATACTTCATTTTACATTTTGTTTCCTGCTTAGATCTTATAAGCATGATCTTTTGTCTTTATTATTGATGTCTTGTATCAATTATCCTGGAAAGCACAAAAGATGGTCTGCATAACAGTATCCAGTAGTAGCACATCCAACTACAACTCACACATGTTCTTTGTTAATGATGAGATATGTAACAAGAAATAAATCCTATTACATACTGAATAAAATTAAGATCATGAAGTCCTTGAACATAGTGCAATATCATTCTGGGTAAAATACAGGACTTTGTGGGAACAAAGGAAATAGTAGCTTTTTATCAGTCCAATATCCAAGAACATCTAGCTGTTATCTGACAAGAAAGAAAGAAGAAAGAAAGAAAGAAAAGAAAAAAGAAAGAAAGAAAAAGAAAGAAAGAAGAAAGAAAGAAAGAAAGAAAGAAAGAAAGAAAGAAAGAAAGAAAAAGAAGAAAAAGAAAGAAAGAAAGAAAGAAAGAAAGAAAGAAAGAAAAGAAAGAAAGAAAGAAAGAAAGAAAGAAAGAAAGAAAGAAAGAAAGAAAGAAAGAAAGAAAGAAAAGAAAAAGAAAGTCAGTCTAAGCCAAAGTACCAGGTCATTTTCTCTGTCTTGTTTCTGATTTGCAATTATGTTTGTGCCCAACTACAATCTTTTTTCCCTCTCCTTTCCCCATTAACTGCTTCTGTTCAACCACACATGAAAGAAATTAAGCTTTTAAGCCTGATCCATGTGGAAACAGTCATTACAGTTTAAAACAGTATCTAAGAATCAGGGGGGGAAAGCAATTATTCTTACATTAAGTTGTATCTTCTCAAGTTGCTATATTTTCCTTTACTCACTATTTATAATATCCCTTTTCTTGTTATTCTTAATCATCATGTCTACTTGTGTCTATAAATACAACACAATCTGCATTAAATTAGCATGAATTAGCAAATTTCAAGCAGTTCCTCTTTTTATACACAACTCTAGACTTATTAAAATTTCTTGTGCCCTCACAGAAAGTCTCTAGAAATGCTATTTCAATTTTAAAACTTTTAAAACCATTTAAACCATGCTTCTAATAAGTGATGAGATAGAATATTAAACAACTGTGTTATGAGCTTCAGTCTAGCTAAGAGGCAGTATTAGAGATCAATATTTATAAAAATGAAATTATCCAGAGCTCTTTTTTTCTTTTTTTTTTCTTTTTGAGACAGGGTCTCACTATGCAGTTCAGGCTGGCCTTGAACCTGCAGTGATCCTCCTGCCTCAGCCTCCTGAGTGCTAGGATGGCCAGAGCTTTTAAACCTATTGCTCAAATTATTTGTATCATAGGAACCAAACATTGGTTGCATGAGTTTTTTCATCTTTACAAAAATGCTTAAACGAGGTACATTTATCATAAGTACCAGTTTATATACTCTATTCCAAATATTAAAAAATGTTCCCAGACCAAATGAAATCATTGAAACCTGTGAGCCTGAACCATATTTTCTGGTGTCATAGAAAAACCCTTCTTAGCATGAACTGAGGTGTCAGGGCCATTGCAAGGTATTTCCTTTTATTTTATTCGCCAAAAAGAAATGGCTTCCTTAAGAATGGAAAGAAGCTTCTTTCAGGTCTCAGTTCCAGAAAACATTCTTCTCCATCACAGCTCAATTTTTGTTTTATGGATACTATAATTCATATAACTCAGGGGTCCCCAACCTCTTGGCCATTCACTAGTACTGGTCCATGCACTATTACAACATGGACCACATAGCAGATGAGGGGTAGGCAGGCTAGTGAAGCTTCACCTGTATGTACACACACTTCTCATCACTCACATTATCTCCCTGAGCTCCGGATACTTTCAGATCAACAGTGGCATTAGATTCTCATAGGCTCTAGAACTCTACTGTGAACTGCACAAGCAAAGGTTGTGCACTCCTTATAAGAAACTAATGCCTGATGATCCAAAGTGGAACTGAAGCATTGGTGCTAGCACTGGAGAGTGATTGCAAATACATATTAACATTAGCAGAGATGTTTCACTGCAGGGACCATAATAAATCAATTGCTTACCGACTCAAATCAAAACACAATCAGCGAGTAGCAAGTGACAAGCTGCATCTGCTGGCAGGATTTATAGTGGCAAGTGAGTGGATGAACTTAAAGCCCTACTTAAATTATGGGTTCATTGCCACAGTGATTCAAGCCTGTTTTGTATGTGGTGACTGTCTATACAATAAAGCCATGAAACCATAAAAACTGCTTCACTACATGGAGACCAAGCACCCTGCTTTAAAAGACAAGCCTTTGGAGTTTTCAAAAGAAAAAATGCAAACACAAAGGAAGCAATTATCAAAGGCCACCACTTCATCAAATGTGTCTGCACTGAGAGCATCATTCTTGGTGGCTAAATACATTACTAAAGCTAAGAAGCCCTTCACTATTGGTAAAAAGTTGATCCAACCTGCTGCTAAGGTCATTTGTTGTGAAATTTTATTTTATTTTATTTTTTTGTGGGTACCGGGAGTCAACCTCAGGACCTCGCGCACCAGCAGGCACCCGTGCCACTGAGCGATATCACTGGCCCTTTTTCCTATGTGGGTTCTGGGAGTCGAACTCAGGACCTTGCGCTTGCCAGGCAGGCGCTTATGCCGCTGAGCCATCTCACCAGCCCTTGTTGTGAAATTTTAGAAGAGGCTGCAGTTCAAAGGGCGCCACGTTTTCCTTTTTTGGCTAGCACCATAACCAGATGAATTGATGAAATAGCAGAGGATGCTGAGGCACAACCGTTACAGAGGATTGAGTTACTGTAGAGTGCAATCCAGGTTAGCAAGTCTACTGATGTTGACAAAGCAATTATGCTTACTTTTTATGTGCCATTTTTCAGGATGATGTACGTGAGGATATGTTACATGCATTTTTGTTGCCAACCAACACCACAGCTACAGAACTATTCAAGTCTTTGAATGATTATTTATCAGGAAAACTAAACTGATTATTCTGTGTTGGTATATGCGGCTGCTGCTGGTTTCACTACTTTGGGTCAAAGAAGTCGGTTCTGAATGTGATTCTATACAATATTATACTTAAAGAAATGCTGGCTAGCTGAAAAATGTCAACTGAACTTAATGTTTTGCAGGCTAATTAAGATTATCAACTACATTAAAGTACATGCCCTTAACTCGTGTTATTCACACAGCTCTGTGAGATGGACACAGAGCACACATCTCTTATACACAGAAGTGAGATGGCTTTCTAAAGATCACTAGTGAGAGTTTTTGAGTTATGAGAGTTGCTCGAGACTTTTTTGAAAATATCACCCCTGGCAGCATATTGCAGAGACACAGAATGACTCACAAATCTTGCTTGTATGATATATTTGACCTGCTCAACAAACTCATTCTGTCACTTCGGGAGAGAACAACTGTGTTCAAGTTAGCAGATAAAGTCCTTGCATTCAAACTAGAATTATGGGGGTGACACGTGTGCGTTGAGATTTTTGACATTTTAAACATTACCATATGGGGCCGGTGAGATGGCTCAGTGGCATAAGTGCCTGCCTGGCAAGCGTGAGGTCCTGAGTTCGACTCCCGGAACCCACATCAAAAAAAAACAAAAACAAAAACAAAAAACATTACCATAGCAGAGAGATTTTGAAAAAGACTGAGCTAGGGTCTTCTTTCCCCCCAGCTATTCCATCACTTATCTCAGCTTTCAAAAGTTTGAGCATTACTTTCCAGCCACAAAAAGATCCCCAAATTGGGAAGGAATGGATCCACAACTGTTAAGGCTTGTGTTTAGATGTCCCCCCAAAGCCTCATGCAGTTATAAGTGGGGCTTTTTCAGAGGTGGCTGGATCTAGAGTGTGTGATGCTGGGATTAAGGATGTGTGATTACTAAATTAGTCCACTGATGAGTTTTGCATAGTTTTGGATAAAATATAAGGGACAGAAAGAAGGCTAATGTTGTTGCTTGCTTGCTGCCTGCCATGAATTGTTTCTCCTCTGTGAAGCCTCTCTGCCATGTCATCCTGCCTTGGAGCCAGCCAATCATGGACTGAAACCTCTACAAACTGTGAGCCAAAATAAAACTATCCTCCTTTAACTTTGGGTGTAGGGTATTTTGTCTAAGTAATGACAATTTACTTTGTCCGTACTAGAAGAGGATTGAATGCTTGACTGCAAATGATAGTGTTCTCAAAAGTATATTTGAGACACTTCAAATGTCCATACTTTCTAAAATCAAGGTGGAATATCCTGAGATTGCCACACAAACACTAAAAAGCCTGCTTCCATTTGCAGCATTTTGTCTTTGTGAAGCAGTGTTTTTTCTGCAATGACAGCAACCAAAATGAGATTATGGAGTAGAATTGACATAAGCAACACACTTTTGAGTGTCAGTGCCTCCCATCACCCCTAGATAGGATCATCTAATTGCAGAACAAGCTTAGGGTTCTGAGTTGTATATTTATTTCATTATATATAATAATAAAATGCACAATAAACGTGCTTTAATCATCCCCAAACCATCCCTCTTCCCTAGTCCAAAAAAAAAAAAAAAGAACTCCTCCACGAAACCAGTTCCTGGTGCCAAAAAAGTTGGGGACTGCTGCTATAACTCACATTATCTTCTCTATATGGCCTGCCAGTTTCTCAGAGCTGATTCATGGCCTGAGTGTACACATTTTTGGTATTAACTTCATTTTTTTTTTTTTTTTTTTAAAGAGAAGAAAAAACAAAACAAATCAAAAGAAGAACAAATTTTCAAACAAACATAATAGGAGGGTAACAATGGTTAATACATTACATATTACTATCTTTAAGTTAGTTATTCAGGACACCAGACATTAGCATTCAATTGTCCAAACATTATTGGCACAAACCTTACTCTTCAATGAACTAAGTAAAAATGGTAGTGTATCTATCTTAACCATCTTATATATATATATATACAATTTTTTTCCCTTTCCCTTCTTTCTTTTCCCTATTCCAGTCTCTCTTTCCTTTTGACCAGTTTCTTTTTGATTCACCATGTCCATTGTACATTTTGGATCTTATATACTCTTTCAGTTTCTCATACTAGAGAGATAATACGATGCTTACACATGTGCTTCTGGTTTATTTCACTTATGAGTATTTTCTCGAGTTGCATCCATTTACCTATAAAAGTCTCCAGTTTATCCTTCTTTATGGCTGAATAGTACTCCATTGTATAAAAATACCACATCTTTCTTATCCATTCCTCAGTTGATGGGCATTTGGGTTGTTACCAAGATCTGGCTATTACAAATTGTGCTGCTATAAACATGGGTGCACATATATCGCTGTGGTACGATGTTTTTAATTCTTCTGGGAAGATGCCCAGAAGGGGAATAGCTGGGTCAAATGGGACCTCCAACCCTAGTTTTCTGAGGAATCTCCACACTGACTTCCACAGTGGCTGTACCAGTCGACACTCCCACCAACAGTGAAGAAGGGTTCCTTTTTCCCCACAGCCCCTCCAGCATTTGTTATTAGTTGATTTCTTAATAGTAGCCATTCTTTCTGGGGTGAGATGGTATCTCAGTGTTGTTTTAATTTGCATCTCTCGAATGACTAGTGATGTTGCACATTTTTTGGTATATTTATTTGCCATTAGTATTTCTTCATCTGAGAAATGTGTATTCATCTCAGATGCCCATTTTTGGAGTGGGTCTTTAAATTTGGGAGGTCTGATTTTTTTGAGTTCTTTATATGTTCTTGATAGTAATCCTTTGTCTGAGGAACAGCTGGCAAACATTTTTTCCCACATTGTGGGTTGTCTCTTCACTCTGTTGGTGGTTTCTCTTGCTGTGTAAAAGCTTTTTAATAAGATGAGATCCCAGTTATTGATTCTTTGGGATAGTTCCCGTGCGGTTGAGTTTTTATTCATAAAGTCTTTGCCTACACCAATGTCTCCAAGGGTTTTACCTATCCTACCTTCCAGCAGATTTAATGTTTCTGTTTTAATATTTAGATCTCTGATCCATTTTGAATTTAGTTTAGTGCATGGTGAAAGATATGGATCTAGTTTTAATCTTCGGCATGTGTAGAGCCAGTTTTTCCAGCACCATTTATTAAAGAGGCTATCTTTCTTCCAGCGAATGTGTTTGGCACCTTTGTCAAAGATAAGGTGGCTTAGTATGTCTGGGGTTGTTTCAGCATCTTCTAATCTGTTCCATTGATCTTCAGGTCTGTTTCTTTGCCAGTACCACACTGTTTTTATCACAGTAGCTTTATAGTATAATTTCAAGTCGGGGATAGTGATGCCCCCTGCCTTGCCTTTGTTGCCCAGAATTGCCTTTGCTATTCTAGGTCTCTTCTGATTCCAAATGAATTTTAGGATTGTTTTCTCTAATTCTGTGAGATATGCTGTTGGAATTTTGCTTGGAATTGCATTAAATCTGTATAACAATTTTGGAAGTATGGCCATTTTCACTATATTGGTTCTTCCTATCCAGGAGCAAGGGATATCTTTCCATTTTCTGATATCCTCTTCAATCTCCTTTTTCAGAGTACTGTAGTTTTCAGTATAGAGGTCTTTTACATCCTTCGTGAGGTTGATTCCTAGGTATTTCATTTTTTTGGATGTTATTGTGAAAGGTATTGTTTCCCTAATTTCTCTTTCAGTAAGTTTGTTATTTGTGTACAGGAAGGCTATTGACTTTTGAGTATTGACTTTGTATCCAGCTACACTACTGAATTTGCTTATTAAATCTAGCAGTTTTTTAGTGGAGTTTTTGGGGTCTTCTGTGTAGAGTATCATGTCATCTGCAAATAATGATAATTTAACTTCTTCCTTTCCAATCATTATTCCTTTTATTTCTTTCTCTTGTCTAATCGCTCTGGCTAAAGTTTCCAGAACTATGTTGAATAAGAGTGGGGACAGTGGACATCCTTGTCTTGTTCCTGATTTTAGAGGGAAGGCTTTCAGTTTTTGGCCATTTAGTATAATATTGGCTGTTGGTTTGTCATAGATAGCTTTTACCAGATTGAGATAAAGACCCTCTATTCCAATTTTCTGTAGGGTTTTTATCATGAAAAGGTGCTGGACTTTGTCAAAAGCTTTTTCTGCATCTATTGAGATGATCATGTGATTTTTGTCTTTGGTTCTGTTAATATGCTGTATTACATTTATTGATTTACGTATGTTGAACCATCCCTGCATCCCTGGGATGAATCCAACTTGGTCATGGTGTATAATCTTCTTGATGATTTGTTGGATTCTGTTTGCCAGTATCTTATTAAGGATTTTTGCATCTATGTTCATTAGGGAGATTGGCCTGTAGTTCTCTTTCTTAGTTGGGTCCTTCTCTGGTTTTGGTATCAGGGTAATGCTTGCTTCCAGGAATGAATTTGGGAGTATTGCTTCCCTTTCAATTTCATTGAAAAGTTTGAGAAGTAGGGGCGTTAGGTCTTCTCTAAATTTCTTGTAGAATTCGGCAGTGAATCCATCAGGGCCTGGGCTTTTCTTTGTTGGGAGGTTTTTAATTACATCTTCAATTTCATTGGCTGATATTGGTTTATTTAGGATTTTTAAATCTTCTTGATTCAGCTTTGGTAATTCATACGAATCTAGGAATCTGTCCATTTCTTCTGCATTTTCCATCTTAGTAGAATATAAATTTTCAAAATAGGTATAGATGATCTTCTGGATTTCTGCAGGGTCTGTCGTGATATCACCCTTTTCATTTTCAATTGCATGGATTTGAGTCTTTTCTTTTCTTTTTTTAATAAGGTTGGATAAGGGTTTGTCAATCTTATTTATTCTTTTTTTTTTTTTTTTTTTTTTTGTGGGTACCGGGGGGTCGACCTCAGGACCTCACGTGCCAACAGGCACCCGTGCCTCTGAGCGATATCACCGGCCCCTTTTTCGTATGTGGGTTCCGGGAGTCGAACTCGGGCCCTCACGCTTGCAAGGCAGGCGCTTACACCACTGAGCCATCTCACCGGCCCAATCTTATTTATTCTTTCAAAGAACCAACTTTTTGCTTCATTGATTCTTTGTATTGTTTTTTTATTCTCCAATACGTTAATTTCTGCTCTGATCTTTATAATTTCCTCCCTTGTACGGGCTTTTGGCTTAACCTGCTCTTCTTTTTCTAGAAGCTCGAGGTTCACCCTTAAGTTGTTTATTTGCGCTTGCTCTATTTTCCTGATATAAGTGTTTAATGCTATAAATTTCCCTCTTAGGACTGCTTTCATTGTATCCCATAAGTTCCGGTATGTTGTACTGTCATTATCATTCAGTTGTAGAAAGTGACTAATTTCTTCTTTAATTTCATCTGTGACCCATTGGTTGTTCAGGAGGATGCTGTTTAATTTCCATGTGTTTAGGGAGTTTTTGTGGGATCTTTTGCCATTGATTTCCAATTTCATTGCACTATGGTCTGATAATATGCATGGGATAATTTCAATTCCTTTGCATTTACTTAAGCAGGTTTTATGAGCTAGTATGTGGTCTATTTTGGAGAACGTCCCATGTGCAGCTGAGAAAAATGTGTATTCTGATGTTGTGGGATGGAACACTCTGTAGACATCTACTAAGTCCATTTGTTCAAAAGTTTGGTTCAGTTCTACTATTTCATTATTGATTTTCTGTCCAGTTGATCTATCTTTTTGTGACAGTGGAGTATTGAGATCTCCCAATATAATTGTATTAGTGCTTATTTGATTTTTCATGTCCTTTAGTACTTGTTTTATATAGCTGGGTGCATTGGTATTTGATGCATATATATTTATGATCGTTATCTCTTCCTCTTGGATTGTTCCCTTTACAAGGATGTAATGACCGTCTTTATCTCTCTGAATCCTTCTTGGCTTGAAGTTCACTTTGTCTGCAAAAAGAATAGCTACCCCTGCTTTTTTCTGGGTTCCTGTGGCATGGAGTATTGTTTTCCATCCTTTGACTTTCAGTCTATGAATTTCTTTCTGAATTAAATGTGTTTCTTGTATACAGCATATTGTTGGATCTTGCTTCTTGATCCATTTCGCCAGTCTGTGCCTTTTGATTGGTGAATTGAGACCGTTAACATTGATGGTTAAAACTGATATGTATTGACTTGTCATGATATTTTCCTGTTGTTGGTTCCCACTCTTTGTTTTTCCGCTTTCTGGCTATTTAATTATTTGCCCTGCCTGGTGGATTCCTTCTGTTGGGGTTCCTATCTCTTTCTAGAATGTCCTTCAGAACGTTTTGGAGTGCTGGTTTGGTGGTCATAAATTTTCTCAGATGTTCTTTGTCATGAAAGTATTTTATTTCTCCATCAATTTTGAAAGATAGTTTTGCAGGGTACATCAATCTGGGCTGAAAATTATTTTCCTTTAGAGCTTGCAATACATCATTCCAAGCTCTTCTTGAATTGAGGGTTTGTGCTGAAAAGTCAGCTGTGATTCTGATGGGTTTTCCTTCATAGGTGATTTGTCTCTTCTCCCTAACAGCTTTTAAGATTCTGCCCTTCTGTTGAATTTCTGGGATCTTGACTATAATATGTCTGGCTGAAGTTTTTTTTTGATCATGTCTAGTTGGTGTTCTAAAAGCTTCACTTATAGGGGTGTCAAATTCCTTTTCTCTTCCAGGAAAGTTCTCCCTGATTATGTCTTTGAACAAGGTTTTAATGTCGTTGATGCTATCTCCTGCTTTTTCATTTATTCCAATTATTCTTAAGTTGTTTATCTTTGAGTCATCTAGCAGCTGCTGAATTGATTTTTCATGGTCCCTTGCTATTTTTAAGAATTTTTCCATTTCATGATCACTAATTGCAAGCCTGTCTTCTATATCTGAGATCCTGTCCTCGCATTGGCTTATTCTGCTACAAATACTTTCAATGGAATTTTTTATCTCTTGGATATCTGCTTGAATCTGCCTTATAGATTCCATTTCTTTCCTATGCTGAGCATTCATGGTTTCTATAGTTTTCTTAAGTTCATCTATTTTTTTGTCTGTATCAGCTATAGTGTCCTTAAGCATGGTCTTCATTGTAGACATTATCTCTGCAGTTATCTGTGAGATTATTTCTGTTTTAATTTTTTCCAGAACCTCATTCAGTTGCTTTGTTGTTACCACTTCAGATAGGCCAGGTGGGTGGCTTTCGGATTGTCCCACCTCGTTGCTCCCTAGGTTTGCCTTTGGTGAATTGGATGTGTGTGGTTGCATCTTGTTTAAGTGTCGTCTCATTTTTTCTTTCTTTAATTCCTGGGGTGATGTTTGCAAATTACCTATAGTAGGTTACTTTATTGCTAGTGTTTAAGATCTTTAGAAGATGACTACTTCTCTGCAGTATCTTCCAAGTGGAGCTTGCTTTTAGGTTTTGAGCTTTCTGCCAGATCCTACCTCTTCAATTCGTTGGGTATGCGAAGTTGCTACCTGTTTGGCCCAGTCCTTGATTCTTTGGTACTGTGCCACTGTATTTTCTGTGTCCCTTAGTCAATCTCGATCATGAAATATCAGGAAGGAAAGATGTTTAGAACAATTATTTCACATTTGGCTATAATGTTAACTAAAGCATCAAACACAGCCTAGAAAATGACAGACTGAGCTAACCAGTTATTTACCACTTTTAGCTGTATAGAGTTGCGGTTATATAACAAAATCTAAAACACACCAGAAAAATTATATGCAGTATACAAGTCCTATGTATGTCAATTTTTCCTTGAGGAGTTTAAATTTAAGATGAGTTAAGGAGGAAATAGAGTATTGGGAGAAGAGGAAGGAATTAGATGTAAGGTTAGAGGACCAAGAGGGATCCCACTAAAATTGGGACACTAGTGCAGAGGACAGGTGGTAAAAAGAGAAGGAAGGGATAAAAGGAAGAACAGATCACAACCACAATCACAAAGAAGTTAGAGGCGCTGTTTACACTCATATAAAAAACCAGAGAGAATAATGAAGGAAAGAGCAAATACACATACAGAAACAAAAACAAAGATAAAAACAATAAAACAGACAGATCAAAAATAAAACCCCACCAAAAAACAAAACAAAACAAAACAAAAACAAAAAAACCCTTCGCCAGAACAAAAAAACAAATCAGTGAGAAAAAAAATAAAAATAAAAATAAAAATAAAAAATAAAAATAAAAATAAAAAATATAAAAAGAATCAGTTCCAGGTGTTGACTCTGTTGTAGGCAGGCACCTGTGACAAAGTCCTGTTCTGTGCAGGTCCGTCCCAGTAAGCCAGGAGCGCCCTCTGGCGGGTGGTGAGCAGAGGCGCGTACTTTCAGGCAGAGACCAGTCTAGCTCGCCTCCGCTCTCGCCGCACTTTCACGATCCCTGGGCCTGAGAGGCTCAGCGTGCTGTCCGGAGCGCGGGTTCCCTGCACTGGTTCCCGCCGCTCTGGTTTTTCGCCACGCCCCCCACAATGGCGCCGGGCCAGTCGCTCTCTGGCGCGGGACAGGTGTGGCTGAGAGTCCAGTCTCGTTCGCCTGCTGACCTCAGCACACTTTCGTGGGCTCAATTGAGAGGCCCTGTGCTGCCCTGTCCGGAGCACAAGTTCCCAGAGCAGTTTCCGAGCCGCTCTGAGTTTCGCCACACCCCCCACAATGGCGCCCGGCCGGTCGCTCTCTGGCGCGGGGCAGCTGTGGCTGAGAGACACTCACCGCCGGTCAGCGCCGTTCTCCGCCGCTCCCCTGCCCCGCCGCTGTCTCAGGATCCTCCGTGGGGGCTCCCTGGGCGCCAGCTGCCACCATGTGTCCGTAGAATTGAGCCTCCGCCGGCACTCCAACTCCCGGGATATTAGAAGGTGCACGCGCGCGGTCTGCTCCTTCTTTCCTTCTTCTTTGTTGGAAGTCACCCGTCACTGGTACCGGGGGTCCCAGATTGCGCTTCAGAACTTTTCTGGGTTTCGGGGAGGCATCTCCCCCCCTCCTGCGCTTTCTGGGTCGCTATATTCCCGTGTTCCAATGGTAACTTTTAGAGAGAGTTTTGCTGCCTGCTTCTTACTCATCCGCCATCTTGAGGTCTCCTAACTTCATTTTAACAATTTCATCCAGAACCCAAATTTTTTCATTTACTTTTAAAATACAATACTGTACTTTGCCAGGTGTGGCAGAGCACACCTGTAATCCCAGCACTCGGGAGGCTGAGGCATGAAGACGGCTGGGGTTTTAGGCCACCTCAGGCTACACAGTGAGTTCACAGCCACCCCGAACTACATAAGAAGATCTCGTCTAAAAAAATAATAATAAAATAAATATTGTACTGTATTTTTCATAAATCTTTTTTGGAACATAAAGAGAAATAAAACATTACATACTTGTTGAAAGAGTAAGGCTACTAGGACCTTGAAATAAAAAACAGCCCTCTACCATGGGTCAGTTTCTTTCTAATAAGTAATCACTTGCCAAGGCAAAGAAAGCTGCTCTATTTTTCATCCCTGACATTTTACCCGAGGTAGAGAGACAAGCAACTGTCTTCAAACTTTCACCAGCTCCAAATAGTCAGGGTTATCATAAAGTTGTAGACTTTTTTTGAACATGATTGGGGGAGGGTATGACTTGCCACCTTAAATCTTTTTGAGAATCAGGTGAAAGATATAGATCCAGAAAAGTGCACATTACAAACGTATATCCATTTGAGAGGAAGGAGGTAGATCAATATGCCCAAGCCCATTAATGAACCTAAAATTAAGAACTCCTTTCTGAAAAATGGAAAGCCCAGTTGCCACACACTAGACCTCAGAGATTCTGTACTGTACCTGATTTTCATGTAAGAGTTCCAGAGATGGGTTGGAGATCAAGAATATCTCCTGCTCATATTACTTGGTAATAAAAATATTCACAGTGATAAATGTCTCAAAATGTCCTGTTTTATCTTCATCCCATAATCACTCTGCATATTAAAGTAGTAAGCCCTGCTTCACCCAGTCTCCTTACCTAGGTTTTTCCTCAGACCACCTCCCCTTCATCTAACATTATTTATATATTTATTGTCTGCCTCCACTGACTAGAATGAAAGCTCCATGAGGGCAAAGCCTTTTTTGCTCATGATGCATCTCTGGTGCATAACAGGAAAGCCATTTTTAAAAAATTTACCAATTTACTTTTTTGCAGTACTAGAGATTGAACCCAAGGACTTTGGACTTAGCTATATCCCCAGCCCTTTTTACTTTTTATTCTGAAACAGGGTCTCACCAAGTCCCTAAGCTGCCCAGGCTGGTCTTGAACTTAACAGTCCTCCTGCCTCAGCCTCCTAGAGGGCTGAGACTACAGGCAGGTGCCACCATGCCCAACAGGCAACTCAAGCATTTTAAAAATTGTATTAGTACATGTTTGCATTACACGAAGTTTACATTCATCTTAGGGAGTAGGTACATGTACACATCTTGATTCTTTATTCCCCTTACCCTTCCTGCCCATCTCTTTCTCTGTCTCTAGATCAGCTTTCCCCATTTTCATTACTTTTTTTAAGTTCATGTTTGCCACATATAATGTTGACATTTATTGTGGGAGAGCACTCTATAGCAGGAGTTGCCAAACTATAGCCTAGAGGCCAAATCCAAGCTTCCAACTCTTTTTGTAAATAAAGTTTTCCTGGAACTCAGCTATGTTCATTCATTTATTATGATTTACTACTTTTATTATCAATGACAGCGCTAAGAAGTTGCAACAGGACCATACGGCCCACAAAGACTCAAATATTTACTATTTGGCTTTTTATAGAAGTTTGAAAGTGCTCATTTGGCCCTTATTTTGCAGGTTACATTATACAGGAGTTGGGTCTTATATTTCTTTGTACATAAAACAGACCAATGTTCAGAAACAGCTATCACTATATAGATTTTCTAGCTCCAACATAAATTATTTTTGCACAGTTAAATCCAGAAGTTACTATTTTCTATCATCAATGCAATTTTAGCAAGGACACAGGCAAAGATTACGTGTATTCAATACCTGAAGAACAAGGAAAAGAGATACTGATGCTACGAGTAGTACCCACCAACTTTCAAGTTAAAAATCACTTAATCTTTAAAATGTGAATGCAACATAAATGGAAAGCTCTTCCCGAATATATTTCAGACAAATGATTTCAAGGTGAACTACAGTTACTTTGTCTTAATCAAAAATGATTTTAATAAAATATTTTTATGCCAGGTACAGCATGGGTTCTCAACAGTGAGTGAATACATCACTCTCCCACAAATAATTATTCTACTCATCTGCAAATTACAATACCCAAAAAGTGACATCAAAATTTATACTCCTTGGCCAACTCTAAGATACGCTCAGTATTTTTTTTTTTTTTAATGTGAGTACCGGGAGTCGACCTCAGGACCTCGTGCTTGCCAGCAGGCGCTTGTGCCACTGAGCGATATCACCGACCCCCTTTTTTCCTTTATGTGGGTTCCGGGAGGCAAACTCAGGACCTTGCGCTTGCCGGGCAAGCGCTTATGCCGCTGAGCTATCTCACCGGGCCCCTGCTCAGTATTTCTTGATTGATCCTTTGAGAAAGTATATCCTTTTTGTCTCAAAAGATTTGCATAGGCATAATTGTTTCTAAGAAAATGAAGATTGAATGAATAATTCTAGGCATGTTTTCAGCTCAATGCTTCCTCCTAGTGCAGATGTAATCAAATAAGATGTTTCATATTATTAGGTATGTTGTTGGCCAACAATGTAGCCCACAGATGATGAAATGGAGACAGGCTAGAAAGTTTATTGAAGCACCTTTGCTAAGTTATTCTAAATAACCAACAATACACACAATGATATACAATCATTTGAGAAAACTATTGTTTATTTAGAAAAAGGGTTACACTGGTAGAATTCATTTGATTAAAAAAATTCTGTTTTAAAAATGCCACTGTGAAACTTTCACAGACGAAAATTCAGCAATACAAAGCTCCTGCAGCTGTCGAATTAAAACAATTACTTTTGATAACCCCCACCGATTTATCTAATTACAAGAGAAAATAGCAAAGGACAAGTGAGCGCTGGTATATTTTTCTTTTTTAAAAAGACTTTAATGTTGTACATGTAGTATATAAAATGATTGCTAGGCATTTCATAAGATACTTTTCCCATTTCGTTAGTGATTAATATTAAAAACAGGCTAGGGCCGGTGAGATGGCTCAGCGGCTTAAGCGCCTGCCTGGCAAGCGCGAGGGCCCGAGTTCGACTCCCAGAACCCACATACGAAAAAGGGGCCGGTGATATCGCTCAGCGGCACGGGCGCCTGCTGGTGCGCGAGGTCCTGAGGTCGACCCCCCGGTACCCACAAAAAAAAAAAAAAAAAAAAAAAAAAAAACAGGCTAAATAATAAGTTAAAACTGAGTTTCAAAATGAGGTAAATCAAAAATGGTTCCATAATTGTTTATTTTCAGTTTCAAACAGTAAAAAGGAAGCATTTCGGGTTGGGAGAGGCTACACCCAGACAATATTTAGTTAACCAAAAGTGAAATTCTGTACATATGTAACCATGTTTGCTTGTTGGAAGTGTATGCAGCACATTGTGCTAAAAATACGGAACAATTAACACTTTCAGCCATTACTGAAAATAAACATGTAAGAAATTAAGCAACAAGTTAAAATACAGTAATGCACAACTCAACAATTTTAGGTTTTCCACATGGAGCAATAAAGCAGATAACTGAATAATTTAAGGAGATGCAAATGGGCCCTCTTCATTCATAATTCTCAGCAATCTACTCAGGAAAATAAATTTCTGGTCACAGCAGAACAATTTCATTCCAATCTCACCTGAAAGAAACACAGTGATTATACTGACAGATAAGGAAAGAATGAGGGAAGGAGAGAAGGAGAAAGGGAGTGGAGGAAGGAAAGAGAGGAAGAGGGAAGGAGGGAGGAGAGGTAGCAAGGAAGCAGAGGAAGGAAGAAAGAAGGAAAAAAGGAAGAAAGAAGGAAGAAAGAAGGAAGTGTTAAGAAAGAAAAGTTGGTGAGTTTTGTTACAATAAAGGCTTGAATGAAGTCCCCAGAAAAGGATGAAACAGTTGTGTATTTCTTATTGTCCACTCTTAGAAACCATTAAGATAAGCACACAATGACTTGAACTGAACATGGGAGTGGGGAGAGCAACAAGTAAAACATTCCACAGGGGCAAGCAATAGTTTATCAAAAATAAACAGAACATGTAGCAAAGAAAAGGAACCTATTTTACATGATCAACAAAAAGAAAAAAAAAGAAAATGACATCATTTTTCACAAGGACAATTTTAATAGTGACTTATATTAAGATGCAATATCTGCTAAATTATAAAAATTGCTTTAAAAATATATTGACTCAATTATATTCATTTCCTTTATGTATTGACATTTTTCAAATACTGCATATTGAAATAATTCAAAACATGATCATTATAACATGTGGCAAATAACTTCCTATCTGCCTAACATTGTTCTCATTCAAATTTTAAACTAATGCTCAATGCATTAATCTTTATTGATGAAAATACTACATTCACATATTTCATAAAACCAGAGCTAGAAGGGGTCTTAGAAAATAATCACACTTGCATGAAATGCTGACAAATAATTTACATATCATTTCTACACAGCATTCTGTTCATATCATGTATAAACTTGACATTATCAATAATTATGGATACACTGATTTTGAACTTACGATTTTAATACTTAAACAGTCATTGTTCCTGTCCATCGACTGATGAATGGATAAAAAAATATGATACACATTCATACAATGGAATATTATTAGCCATAAAAAGGAATGGAGTACAGATACATGCTACAACATGGATGAATCTTGAAAACATGATGCTAACTGAAAGAACCCGGATACAAAAGGTCACAATATTGCATGATTCCATTCATACGAAATGTCCAAAATAGGCAAATCCATAAAGTACATTAGTGGTTTCCAGGGAGTGGGAGGAGGGGAGAATCAAGAGTAACTGCTAATGCATGTGGGCCTTCTTTCTATAGTGAGAAAAATGTTCTGAAATTAGACAGTGGTGATGACTGCACAGGATAGTGACTATACTAAAACCACTGAATTGCACACTTTAAAATTTATCTCAATTTTTTAAATTGAAAAAAAGTGATGTTCTAATAAAGAACATCATGGTATCTGTATGACCATAACTAGAATAAGAAACACATTCTCAATCATCAAGATGTCACATTAGGAGAATTATTGGGCAATTGTGCATATTAAAGAATAAAACTCTGTTGCTGTTAAAACAAGTAAAGATTTTTCCCCAGAACTAAAATCAAAATTTTTACAAGACAAAATCCTCAAGCAACATAATCATCCCAATGTTGTATAACGTATAGTTCACACACAAAGACAGCCTATCTACATCATTAAGGAACTGGTTCCAGGAGGCGATTTCCTCTCCTTCCTGAGAAAGAAGGATAAACTAAAACTCAGTGAAATTTGCATTAGATGCTGCTTCTGCATGGAGTATCTGGAGTAAAAATTGTATGCACAGGGACCTTGCTGCTAGAAACTGCCTGAAGGTGAAAATAATGTTCCCAAAATCAGTGACTTTGGAATGTCTTGTCAAGAGGATGGTGGTGTATATTCATCTTCTGACTTAAAGCAGATTCCCATTAAATGGACAGCACCAGAAGCTCTTAATTATGGGAGAGATCATTCTGAGAATGACACATGGAGCTTTGGCATCCTCCTCTGGGAGACCTTCAGCTTAGGGGTCTGTCCATACCCTGGAATGACAAATCAGCAAGCACAAGAGCAAGGGGAAAGAAGATACTAGATGTCAGTCTCTCAGCAGTGTCCATAGAATATTATAAAATAATGCTGAAGTGTTGGAATTACAAACTTGCAAACTCTCCCTGAGTTCAATGAACTTCCAAGAGAGCTACCTGCCATCAAGAAAGTCACACAGTGAGGAAATGTCAAACTCAGCTTTTAAGACATCTTAAACAGAGTAATATTTTCTTCTCATTAACACCGAGTTAATACCACATTACCTGCAACATTTTTCCAACTTTTTTTCTAAATTTTAAAAACATATGTGTCTCTTTAGCAATCTCAAATAAGAAAGCACAGGTTCTAAATGTAAGGGGGTCACAGAGATCTTTTTCAAATTTAAGATTGTTGATGTTTCTCAATAGCACTGTCTACTTCAATCTCAGTTCACACTTTGCTGTCTTCCATCACAGACACCTCTACTCTGTTGGTGCTATGAACTATACTGATAATACCATATTTGTAGGACATATTTAAACAAAAGGTAGCCTTCACTCTGCTGAGACAAAATTACATTTGTAAACATCATTTCATATTGGTGATTATCTGGACCTCCTAGGTTTTACTTTTCACCAAAAATAGGCCATTTGCCTATGTTCCAATATACCTTCTTCTTTGTTAGAGCATCAGAACACTATATACAAAATGTCCTCATAGAGTTGGAGTAGCTAACTTGAGCTGTGATGGCAAAAGGCAAGTTTGAAAAGGTGGTCTGGAGAAATCAGCTAGGGTGGTGATTAAAGTATAAAGAACAGGCAAACATAAAATCAACCTTCTTATGAGAGGTATGCCTTTATACATACACAATAATTTCATGGCCATATTTACCAAAATAGTCCTAAGAAATGTTTCAGTAGTTCATAGATTCCTCTTAAAATAGTCTTTTGGATGACAATAAAAAATTAACAACTATAAAATACAATCCCTACAAAACAATAGCTTACTCATGATTAAGTGTCTTTACCTCAAAGGAAGTATTCCAGAATTATGTGTTCCTGCATTTTTACTAATGTTTGAGATTGTCAGGATTTCATGATCTTAGTATCCCCCCCTTTTACACACACACGCGTGCACACATGCACAAAGGTATACAAGGATGAAACTGACACTTTAAAGACATCACATGAACATAAGGAAGAAACAAATTATGAAGAGAAAGACAGGGACAATCATCCTAATTCCACCTTACACTTTCATTTGCCCTTGTATTACAACCTAGGAATTCTTATAGCAAACACAGTTCCTGAGATATTCCATGTGGGTAAAATGTAATGGTAAAAACTGAGACTCTGTTGAGATAAATCTGAATTTTTTTTTTTTTGAGACAGGGTCTTGCTATGTAGTTCAGGCTGGCCTTGAACGCATGACAATCCTCCTGCCTCAGCCTCCCAAGTGCTAGGATTACAGGCGTGTCCCACCACACTCGGTGAGATAAATCTTAATTTTATCCAGGATGCCTCTTAACATAAATATGTATGCAGAAGATAGTCACATTGAGTGGTAAATGTGGCATGGAAGCCTTTTAACCTATGCCTATATCAAGATTGAAAAAAAGAAAATAGCATCTTAATGAATATTTGGTTTACCTTAAGAGAAAGAATAAGGAAACAAAAAACTTCTGCCCTCAAATGTTTGGTAACTATAAGTATCAATGCACAGAACTCACACTCCATACGTTTGAAGGAGTATAAAGGATAATAAAGAGAAGGATGGTCTGTATCTATCATTTCATCTCTTAAGAAGAGTCACCCATTTAATGATTAGTACATACAGACCAGAATGAAAACATAGTAAGTCTGGCCTCAAAAAATGCTGCAGCACACGAAACAACTTTTTTAATCAGAATGGTTTTTCCTTCTTTCAGATGGTATAAGTTGAACGAACTTTCTTTAAATGACAAATTTTTTAAAAAAGTTGCCCTTCATCAAGTTCACACTGATTCCCAAAACATTTGCTACCTTTGTACACTGCTCTTTCGGTATAGTTAACAGAGCATCTAAAATATCCCAGAAAAAAAAAGAAAAATTCTTGGTTCTTTGATTAGCAGACAGGGACACAGTTATTCCCTGAACAAAATCACAATCTAAGGAGGTAGATATGTAACATACTCATATATACATGGGAACCAGTGACTCAGACAAACTCACATGTAAGCAATGGCTAGCTAAGGAGAAAGAAATTTGAACACTCCCTATCCCAATACATATTACCACCATCCAGACATAGGCCCCAGAATGGCAATGTGTTCCTAAAATAAGAAATCTGTGAGCACTTAAGAGGTCATTTTCTAAGTACGAACTGAAAATAATAAAAAAGCTTAGAGCAAGAATTACATTATCAGTTGTGTATAGGGCTAGGGATGTAATGAAAACAAGTGAGTTGAGTGGGGAAATCTATTGAGGTGAATTGTTTTACAGGGCAGGGGACGGCCCTCTCTAAGGAGGGCAGCACCTAGGCAGGTCTGGTTGCTGCCATGCAGAAATCAGGACACAATGCTGTCAGATAATCTGATTCTTCAAGAGAAATGGGAATTCAGAATTGTCAATTCTTCTGATTACTATAGGCAACCAAGTTTTTTCTGAAAAATTAAACTTTGCATCGGGGCCAAAAAGGTACACCTAACAAGCCTCATTTTGCCCAATAACTGAGAATTTGCAACCTTGCCCTCAGCAGGTAAGAGTATTAGATTAGACATGAGATTGGAGGTTGAGAAATAACCTACATGTATTAGGCTTTGTTGGAATGGAGGATTAGAGTAGGAATATAACAGACTAAAAATACAGATGCGCAGCATATGAGCTGAGGGCCACCCATATCAAATTGAAATTGAAAAGCTAACAGATGGTTCCTAGAGGACAATTTTAATAGGCAGCAATTTCTAAAAAGTAAAGTAGAAGAAAAAATTAAAAAGAAAGCAGCAGGCAATGTTCAAGAGGCTAAAGGAGAAGTAAGATGAAATTGGACAGACTTTACAGGTAACAGAAGATGCAGAGAACAGGCCAAAAAGAGTTTACAACCAAAAATAGGAGATAGGACAAGACAGACTGGAATGAATTTAATCTGGGTCACATTTATATACCTCATTTCCTTAACTCTAATGTAATCATTTTAAAGTTTCTGAAATCAGGATGATAGGTACAAATCAATGTCATTTCTCTACTCACTCCCCTTAAAAATGTTCTAAAAACCAACAATGAAATCTTCAAATTAGTGACATCTTTTAATCATGCCAATGTTACATGTTAGATGGTCTCCTTTCCAGAGAACAGAAAGTAAATTAAAAAGGGAAAGGGGGAGTGGATTTAGGAGCAGCCTACAGGTAGATGGTACCAATCAGAAATGTGGAGATCTCTGAAGGAAAAGGAAGGAAAACACAAAGACCGGCCCAAGCACAGAATGAATTCAAACAGAAAGAGGTACCCAGAAAACATTCAGAAGACAGCCAGAAAATGAGAAAGGTCAGCCAGAGCCTCACAAAAGTAAGACTTTTCCCAAGAAAAACTATAGTACATAGTTGTTAGCAAGAAAACTGAACAAGGGAAACATGCTAAATGTACCTTTAAAAGGATATCTGAATCTAGACACTTTGTTATAAGACCACGAGCCAAAAACCTACCACTGGCCAGTTTTTTCATGACTTTGTTCCTGAGGGATTATAGAGAAGTATAAACTCATAGCCAGTTTAAAAATAACTCTAAGAAATCTGTAGCAAAACCTTCACTGCAAAAGAATAATACTTAGGTACTAAATAAAGGAAGATGTATAAAAATCACAGTGAGGCCAGGCGTGGTGGCGCATGCCTGTAATCCTAGCACTTGGGAAGCTGAAACAGGAGAATCACCGTGTGTTTGAGGCCTATCTGGGCTACAAGGTGAGTTTGAGGCCAGACTCAACTGCATAGTGAAACTCTGTCTCAAAAAGATCAAAAAAAAAAAAAATCACAGTGAAAGTTGTCAGTGACAATGGATGGCCCATTCCTAATGAAGATTTGAGAAGTAAGCTGTTAGCCTTTTTAAAAGAGAACACGTGAAAGCAAAACACCAAATTAAGAGAAAGATTAAGGACGAAAAAAGAAAGATTAAGAATTTATACTTCACTGCAGTAGACAGCAGGGAAGGTGGTTAGAATGGGTAATATTTCTATTATAATCTTTCTAATTAAAAAAAACTATTACATCCTAAATACTCTTTCATAACTCTTATTTATTTCACTTTAACACTTAGATTAAAAAAAAAAAAAACGCAGAAAAACACCGCTCATCAGGTGATCACCAATCTGGCTGCTTTGCAGTCAAAATAAAAACGACAAAACTCATACCCTAAAGCCCACACACGTATACTGAACTGGCTCTCAGCTATATTTCTCACTCTTATATTGAACAACTGTAAATAGCCTTGGTCATCTATCTGATTTCATGAAAGATTAGATGTAGTCAATAATATTAGGGGCAAGGTATAGACAGCAGGTACACTTAATATCGTTAAGAAATGATACCTAAAATGGAAGCCAGAAAATGAGCTATAAAAAAACAGAGTCAACAACTTTATATATGTCTATCTGGCCAGGTGCAGCAGTACACACCTGTAATCCCAGCACTAGGGAGGCTGAGGCAGGAGTGAGTTCAAGGCCAGCCTGGGCTACATAGGCGTTCAAGAAAAGCCTAAACTAAATAGGGAGACCCTGTCACAGAAACAAAACCAAAAAAAACCCTCAAAAAACAAGTATGATTGGGCTGGTGAGATGGCTCAGCGGCATAAGTGCCTGCCTTGCAAGCGCGAGGGCCCGAGTTCGACTCCCGGATCCCACATACGAAAAAGGGGCCGGTGATATCGCTCAGCGGCACGGGTGCCTATTGGCGCGCGAGGTCCTGAGGTCGACCCCCGCTACCCACAAAAAAAAAAAAAAAAAAGTATGGCTATCTGGAAGTATTAAATGTAGGGGGCAAATTGTCTTACCACTAATCCTAACATCACCAAACAGTAACTATTCATAAATTTGACCATAAGTGTTCAAAACAGGCTATAATTAGAGTCTGAACACTCTGTCTACTAAGATAGACATATGATTTATTTAAGATGGTTAAATACTTTTTATATCTGACATAAAGCCTGAGTGTATTACCTTGACAACAAAGTTTCATATTTAAATTCTAGAACTAAAAACACACTTTATTTTCTGGCTTTGCAAAACATACGCAGTGGGAGAAAAAGAGGTCTAAAACATTAGCAAAAATCTATGGATAATGGATCTCATGAGAAGGCAACAAGAACAGGGAACTCTAAAGAGTAAGACCTAGGTTTGACTATTGGCTGTGCCGGCTAAAATCTCTTGTGACTTTCACAAGAAAGTCACTTTCAACTTAACTTCTCAGAGTCTCGGTATTTTCACCTGTAAAATGCAAATACTACCACCACTTATAGGACTACAGATACTTTTAAAAGGTAATTAATTACCCAGAAAAGATGGGAATGAGTGATGAACAGAAAGCCAGATGTTCTTAAATACATCTTGATGCTTTAAAAAAAAAAGTGTGGCTAATCAGCAAGGTTAAAATGAAAACAACTTAAAAAAATAACTGCAAATCTTATTTTGGATCTGTACCCAAAAACTTGGACATTATACTTAGGTGAAAATTGAAGTAGTTGTATTTTGCAAACTGGACCTAGTTTTTTCAATGTTATCAAACCCATTTTATGTTTCTATCTTTAAATGAAAAGGTGATAGAACACTCACCTTGATTGAAAGTCTTCATTATCTGTGCTTGTCCGAGGACTTATGAGTAGATGACAAATTAAGGGAAAACAACTTGGGGTGGGTGGGTGGGTAGGTGTATGTGTGTGTGAATAGTGTCCCATCTTCTAGTGTAACCCCCCTCAGCTTACAGTACTATTTAGCTGTGACCAGCTTGGTATCCTCAAACTCTACCAGTTCTTCTTATCTGCCACATCAATTTGCCCTTCTGTCACCATGCCGCAGCCCAAGGCACTCTTTATTCCTTTTCTTCCTTTTGGTGACAATACAGAGAGAGATCATATAAATCCCTTGGTGGCATAAAACATCTCAGTCATAAAAGAAGTTAAAAAGTCAAGAACATCAAATCTCTCTCTTTCAGATTTCATACATTTGAGAAGGTTAACTGGAAAGACCATTTTAAAGCTAACCAGTGCCTAAATATTTACACCACATACTATAAAGATATAATTCCAAACATCAATTTTATCAAAGCTTTCAACAACACTGATTGAAAATGTTAATTAATAAAGATGAAAAGGATATTGTTTCTTCTCTTCTTTTCCTCCTGAACTGTCCCGTTTCTCTTTCTTTTCTATCTTTTCTTTATCATGCCTGGATTCCTATAAGGAATGGTGGAATTAGTTGGGGAAGGGAAAACCAAATATTTTTTTTTAAATCAGCTCAAAATCCCTTTTCATCACCCACCAGCCGTAATTTTTCTTCAAAAAGTTAATATGACATCAAAAGCACAAGCAACAAAAGAAAAAGATATATTGACTCCACCAAAAGTAAAATCTTTCCTGTATCAAAAGCACACTTTCAAGAAAGTGAAAAGATGGCCAACAAAATGGGAGAAAACATTTGCAAATCATGTATAGGGATCTAATAATCTAAATTATATAACAAACTCTTACAACTGAGCAACAAAAAGACAACTCAATTTTAAAGCAGCCAAAGGATCTAAATAGATTTCTCCAAAGATATACGAATGGCCAACAGGCACATGAAAAGATGTTCGACATCATTAGTCATTAAGGAAATGCAAATCAAAACTATAATGAGATACCACTTCACACCCACTAGGATAGCTATAAAACAACAACAAAAAACAAAATAACCAATATTGACAAGAATATTTAGAGAAATTTGTACCCTGATACAATGCAGGTAGAAATATAAACTGTATAGCCAGGAGGAAAAATGTTTGACAGTTCCTCAAAAAAGTTAAGCATATAATTATCATATAATCTAGAATTCCACTCCTGGGTGAATACTCAAGAGAATTAAAGACAAATATTCAAATAAATACTTCACAGCAGCAGACAAATGTTTGCAGGGCTATTCACAATAGCCAAAAAGTTGAAACAACCTAAAAATCCATCAACTGACAAACACATAAACAAATGTAGTATATTCACACAATGGAATATTACTTACTCATAAAAAGAAATAACGATAGATTTTACAACATACAAGAATCTAAAAACATTATGCAAAGTGAAAAAAGACACAAAAGGTCGTACTATCGTACAATTGTATTTATAGGAAATATTACAAAGAGGTAAATCCACACAAACAGAAAACAGATTAACACGTTCATGACAGGGCCATAATACATTTGTCTAGCTGCTGGACGGCTTGAACCACTGGTGGTATATTCATGACTGTCCCATCATGTGGCTTTTTATTAATTTTATTAGTAAAAAGACCAAGAAAAGTGATCAGATCCATTTGTACCACTAGTAGTACAAGCCGCCTGCTGGGTCAGTCATGCATGTACCACCTGTGGTTCAAGCCTGGAGGGAATGTGTTAATGGTTGCCAGAGGATAGGGGCAGGGAAAGTGGGGACTCACTGCTTCATGCGTGTAGGGTTCCTTTTTGGTGATTAAAATGTTTTGGAACTACAGTGATGAATGTGCAATATTGTAAATATGCTAAATGTCACTGAATGTGACAATGTCACTGACATTGAAAGCATATACAACTAAACTAGGCACCTTTTAATGTTCTATAATTTTTATGAATTATGAATATACTGCATAATTCTGAATATATGCAATAATGCTTTGTAAACACTTTATATTTAGTAATTGCTTATTATGTTATGGCACATACATGAGGTTTAGTTTGCATATCATCCATTAGTATGTAAGAGAATGTACCTTATACTTAAAAGCAAATTAAGTTTCAAACAAATTAGATTAGGATAAAAAATTATAAAAATGTTTAAAATCTTATTTAATAAAGCCTTTATTAAAAAAAAGACTTTAGGGCCGGTGAGATAGCTCAGCGGCATAAGTGCCTGCCTGGCAAGTGTGAGGTCCTGAGTTTGACTCCCAGTACCCACCTACGAAAAAAGGGCCAGTGATATCGCTCAGCGGCACGGGCGCCTGCTGGTGTGCGAGGTTCTGAGTTTGACCCCCGGTACCCAAAAAAAAAAGAAAAAAAAAAAAAAGACTTTATGATACTGTGATGGTCACAGAGAATACATGTTACTGTATTCTAATCTTACAAATAAAGGGAAACTAAAAGCAAAGAAGTGTAAATAGAAAAAAAAATAAGGTTAAAGCTCAAAGAACAGAAGTAGGCAGGAATGGGACAGAGAGAAAATAATTTCAGAAATACACTAACTCTATCTACCCTCCCGGTAATTTGGGACTAATTTGGTTCAAATTCCCCAATCAAATAGCCCACCTTCCTCCCATGCCTCTCTTCTCACCACCAAATAAAATTAACATAAGATTATTTGATGAAGCAAAAAGTTCAATATTTGCTAAATTTTCAAAGGGTTGATTTTCTTTCTTAAAGAAAAAGTATATTGTTTCCCTAATTTACCTTTTTGCCACCGGAGGAGATTTTATCCATCTTCTCAGATTTAAATGAATCACTGCCTTTTTCTTTGCCTGAAGATTTTGACTTATTTTTTTCCTTGTCTTTTTCATTTGGATAAGGAGACTCACATGGACTTTCACTTTTGTGTTTTGAAACCCCCACTAAAATTACAAAAGAGATTCATGAAAGCCTTTTCTAATTCATTTTGATGACTGCTTTGAAAGTATTAGTAAGTCTACCTACTTGTTCCATTTTCTTCTTTCCTCCTCTTGGTTAAATCTGGTGGCACTTCACGGTCATTGTTTGAATGATCCTAGAATCAAGAATTGTGAACTATATTGATCAAGGGTTTATGCTTTTGTTTCAAAGTATTACTTTTCTACAAGAAAATGTACAACTAGCATGGTGAATATTTGCAGTAGTTTCATATACTTGGTAAAACGGCGTGAAAGAAAAGCAGAGCTGGGAGAGACTACTAGGCTACAGATCTTTATTACTGCAGAAGATGCAAACACACTTGAGCATAAAAATATCAGTTAAAACTCAAAACAGATTGCTATGAAACAAACTTGTATTTTTTAAAAGGCAACAAACACACTATTACACAATAATGAGGTTTCCAAACTAGTTTTAAAACTTTACACACCCTTTTCCGTTCTTTCCTGTCCTTTTCATCTTTTTTCTCTCTTTCTCTGGATCTTTCCCTTGATTTGTCCAAATCTTTCTTGTCCATTTCTCTCTCCTTACTCTTGGACAGTGGTGTAGTAGTATGATTAAGGTAGAGCTGTTAAATTAAGGCAATATTACTAACGATTATTTTAGTTTTCCAGTATTGGGACCTTTGGTTTTTAATTAAATGAAGACAATTGGTAGTTAGACCCAAAGTCAAATCTGGTCAGCTGTCTGTATTACAAGAGGTAAAATAAAAGAGCATCACACAAATTATACAAAGGCTTTAATTTGTAGCCTTGTAAAAATTTCCATTTAAACTCAACCAGTATATTACTGCCTTAACTGAGACTCCTGAAGTAAACTTATCACTCTACTGTAAAGACCTAGTTACTACCATTACAAGAGTCCACAGGTGAAAAACAGTGGCTGGACTTTATTATAAAAAAACAAAATACAAACCTCTGCATAATCATGAAAATTTTTAATGTCTTACTGTCCACTAATAGGCAGTCAATAACGACAGTGAGCAAAAATGTAAAAATAAAACCAAGCCATGTCTTTACTGGTAAATACTTTCCACCTCAGTGTAAACTAGACAGAGATTATTCAGCATTCCAATTTCGTCAAATAATCATAATTGACTTTGACATTTTTTTTTTTTTGTGGGTACTGGGGGGTCGACCTCAGGACCTCGTGCGCCAGCAGGCGCCCGTGCCGCTGAGCCATCTCACCGGTCCTTGACTTTGACATTTATTGTATTGGTTTAAAACAGTCAGAAAGCCAGTGTGTCAGCCAAGGTTAATTAAACTACTCAAAGACTGAAAAATAATGAACAAACATCACCCTCTGCTTGTTCTTTAACTGCCAATAGGTCTACAGGCAATTAAATAGCAAGAATATTCTAACTCTAAATAACGAAGACACAACCCTACTTATGGAAGTTGTAAATATGGAAATCCACCATAAGAAAAAATATTTAGGAAGTAGTCAGGAAATAATCAGATACCTAACCTTATAGCATTTAGAACAATATTACAAACTGAACTTAATAACTGAAAGTATTAGGCAACAGAATACTGAATATAAACTTATTGCATAACTACACGATTCCAGATACACCTTAAGAGTAAACATAATAGTCAAATATTTTTACATGAAGGAATCCTTTGGTATTCAAAGGAACAACAAGAAAAAAAAAGGCCACAACTGTGAGAATTAAACACTTATTTTTAACACCACCAAACATTTTCAATTCAGTTGGCTCAGAAATATTGCCATAGCAATGCAGAAGTGGATTCTTTAAAATTTCTATGTTTAAAAGTTGATGATCGGGCCGGTGAGATGGCTCAGCGGCGTAAGCGCCTGCCTTGCAAGCGCGAGGGCCCGAGTTCTACTCCCGGAATCCACATACGAAAAAAGGGGCCGGTGATATCGCTCAGTGGCACGGGTGCCTGTTGGCGCGCGAGGTCCTGAGGTCGTCCCCCTGGTACCCACAAAAAAAAAAAAAAAAAAAAAAGTTGATGATCAACTGAAATAGACAAAATGCTTATTAATAACAAAGAGCAAGAGAATGATAAACAGTCATAAAGTATTTGTCTAAAAGATACTCTTGCTGAGTAGACATTTAATGATGCTTCAAGATTTTTCTAATTGTGAGGTTTATCACACCTTAATTTACTCATGAAACTGATAAAGACAAAGGCAATAACATATTACTGCAATATTCAAAAAAGATTTTTCTAAAGGTAGTATTGTTTACTTTCTTCCAATAAAAGAAAAAGAGGTTTGTACAGACACACATACACACACACACCTTCCACAAGAATCAAGTCTTTACCTGTGCCTATTTGAATTCTGTATTGCAAGGAATTGAGCAATTTTCTAGGGCTTACGTCTGGCATTAATCAAATATTTCATTCTTGATGTAAAAAGTCAAAAAGCTCAACAGATACACAATAAGAAATTATTTGTTTAGAAATATACTTAATTCAATTCTTCCTTTCTACTCTTTTAAGAACAGTTATGACCACAATACTTTTTCCACAAAGAAGTATTTTCTCATAGCCTTTTGAATGAAATGCATACACATTAGCTTAGGCAGTCCAATCTCTCTACAATCTTTTCACAATTATATCCTTCTCTACTGCAACCAAGTGAGTTCCATGCCGTGGCCATGCTGTTCCCTAACTCCTATCCTTTTTAGCAGTTCTCTTCACCAGGATGTTACTCACTTTTATTTTAAACTCTTAAAATCCTACTTAGTCTACAAAGACAATTCAATAGCCATCAGCACTTCAACGGTTATTCAACCCTACAACTTACTTTCCAGTGTGTGTACGCATGCCTGCTTGCTTTCTTCTTTCTCCCTTTCTCTCTCTTTTCTTTCCCTCCCTTCCTCCCCTTTCTTCCTTCCTTCCTTCCTTCCACAGGGTCTTGCTAGGTAGTTCAGGCTGGTCTCGAACTCGTGGCAATCCTCCTGCCTCAGCCTCCCGAGTGCTAGGATTACCGGCGTGTGCCACCACACCCAGTTTCGTTATTTAGCTTTTTTGTGACAGGTATTTTCTATTAATTTCATGCCATTTATTTTTGTCCATAAGTTTCTAGTACAGTAAGAGAGCTAGGGTAATTTTCCTACTTTTATATACTTCCTAGTACCTTGTGTACATACTGAGTACTCAATATGTATTCCAAATAAAATTAATGATTTGTATACAGCAGTGTTGAATTTTGTCCTTGATTGGCTTTTATTCCTGACATTGAGATCACTATGGTCCAAAAAAAGAACTTGACCTATTTTTAAAATACACATTTGGTTAGAGGAGCATGCTTTTAACACTTTATCAAATGTATCTGGCTAGGATTGCTAGGTCAAAACAAAACTGATCAAAAGTAGTTATATGCCAGGTGAAAACTGGGGTGGATGGTAAACTAAAACAAAAGACTTAGCCACTAAGATTTTTCTCTTTAATTAATCTCATCTGAAAAATCAAATCCATGCGTAAGTTTTACCATGGATTAGAGAATGAAAATAGCAGCTGTCTTGGTTTTGAATGCCTGTAAGCCCCTCACTCTGGGAAGCTGAGGCACAGGTTTACAAACTGGAGCTCAACCTGGGCAATTTAGGGACTTAGCAAGACATAGTCTCAAACCTTTAAAAGGACTATGTAGCTCAGTGTGAAGGCCCTGTGTTCAATCTCGAGAACTAAGAAAAAGAATAAAAAGAAAGTAAAAATAGCAAATAAAAAAGAATCCTAGAGGCAAAAGCACAACTTAATGAGGGAAACAGTTTTATATGGACAAGTGACAGGACAACATGAAAAGCAGACACTATCTGCTAAATCCTCTAAAAAGCAAAAGCTACCCCAGAAACAGTGAAGTTATAGACAGTTTTAGAAATCAAAGTCCAGGAAAAATTTTATTCTAAGACATGTGTATGCTATTAAACTTTCTAAACACATAAACTCAATCAGCTACCACACAAACCAGTACTTTGGATGCTTTACTAATGTCCAACTGCTTAAGAGTTCACCTCAAATTTCATTAAATACCTAACCTTATCACCAGGCACCATGCTAAGCTCTAAGGATCTGAAAAGTGGTACAAGTCACATAATTTTTAGATGCATACTTATATGCCATTTTCAAGATTTTCTGGTTTTATGTGGAATAGATCTATTGAATTTTAATGTTCACAGAATTGTAACTAAAAAAGTGGGAAAACTCACATGAATCACTATAATTTAAAAAATAAGATAAGCACACTAAAGGAGCTAGGAACCCTTTTGACTATTGTTGAAATGGGTGCCAAGAAACAAAAAACCTTAATTCACATTTTGGAACTAACAGGTAATATACTAACAAAGGCTCAAGAAGTTTTTTAATCTCTCATTTGTCAAAAAGACATGTACTATCTGCCCTATTTAACCCCGCAGCACTATTATGAGCATGAAATGAGACAAATATAATTTATCCCACGTTTTATTTTCAAAAGGCTTTCACAAATGGGAAGAATCTTCATCAATGATTAGAAAATCTTGTTAATTTTACAGCAGGTTTCAAACTGCTTCAAAGTATGTTTCAATAAATAAATACAAGACTATTAATCCATGAATTTAAAATAGCCCTCAAAAGCCACTGATGGTTAAGACTGACAAGTACAATCTCAAACCGTTTATAAAAATCTACTAATTGCAATACATATGCAGTTTAGCCAATAATACAATTTAACTTTAAAGAAAGTATCCATTGTATTGCTGATACTCTTTCAATTAATACAGTACATTCTAAAAACAATGCCAACATTTTTAGGGCACAGGCATACTGGCTAATCAATTAAAAAATAGTGATTATTTGAAATTTCCACAGAAATTTCAGTATAAAACTATAGTAAAAGCAGTCATGTCAAGCAATGTTTCAAAATTCCATTTGATCCATCAGTAAAGAAGCAAATTTAGCAGATAAAAGAGGAAGTATAAAATCAAAATAAAGGAGGGTACAAATTTTATAATAAAAACAAACTAGCTTGAACGATAGACAATCCAACTATAATACTGAAATGAATTATGATATACAATACACAAACTACACACTATTTTTAGAAGTAGAATACCCAGGAAAGTAGAGTAATAGGTAAGAATACTGACATGGAAACACAACCAGAAATTTGTGTTTACATGTCAGGGGAATGATTATTTTACATTAACTTTATCTCTTGATGTTATGCCACAACGACCAAAACGATACCTCAGCAGAGAAGATAATATAAAGAACTAAGTGAAATGAGACAGACTCAGTTTTTAAAACAGTTATGTGACTGCATCAAAGTATTTTTTTGGTCTTCTGGACTGTCTTTTAAAAAAGTCAGAGAAGTCTGGCTTTTTTTGAAAAATTAAAGAAGCCTACTCCCCTAAAACAAACCAGCATCACTCCTTTCCCCAAACCATAAACTTATTTCCAGATTTTAAAGCATAAGAGGAGAATGCATAACACAGCAAGCCAAGGATAAATTATAGAAGTGTTGCCACATTACACACATTATATAACAATCTCTCTAAAAAGGACCATTGTCATCTTTTCTTTAGCTTGTAATAACAATTTTTAAAAGTCATCCTAAGCAGAGTACTTTTTGCCACTGAACCTAGCTTACTGAATCTACTAGGTTGAGTATATACACTGGATAAAAGAAGTAAAGAACTTTTTGGTTTTCGTAGGCATGATGATTTTAAAAGGCTCAAACCTTTGCTGAAGACTCCTTGAGTTCGATGAGACTGTCCTGTAGAAAATGAATGGAGATGACAGGTGAGCTGGCATAGTTCTCAGAACCCAGAGGAACTTTGGGAAGTATGGCTGTAACCTGGAAATAAACCAGCTACTTCTTGTGAGGATAAATTTGGTGATATCATTATCAATATGAATATCAGTAACAAAAAACAAAAACAAAACCATGAAATGGAATTGTAATGTTAAAAAAATATATATATATGTACTCAATGAAAGAAATAAAAATTTTATTCTGCTAAAAATTTAAACATAAATGTCAGTGCCACATTATTCATATCTCTGTATTTAAGCTATAATTAATTTAAGAGGCTTAAGAAAACAAAGCATTTTTTCTCCACAAAAAGTTTAAAATAGTGGAGTTCACTGTGGAAGAACAACACTGACTTATATTTTCATAGTTTTTCTTTAATTGGAAAGTTGATTTTACTTATAATCCTAATATAACTAGACATGTTTTATTATAGCTAGAAGACCTAGTGGCACTGTATTACAAGAAAACAAAATATATTCTATAAAAGAGTAATCACTTTTTTTTGTAAAGTGCCTATGACTGGTGAATCTCATAACATACACACATACATACACACACACACACACACACACACCCCCCGCATTTAAAAAAAAAAGAAAAAGAAATCAATTACGGTATTCCACCACAGTGCTCTTGATGAAGAATTAATAACTTACAGTTTTAAAAGTTCAACGTACTGCAAATTCAAAGATTCCATGAAATTAGATGACTTTAGAATTAAAATTAAATATGGAGCAAAGAATGGCTACCCTGAGTCTTCAAGAAGGCTACACCCACGATTTTGTGCTGCAGTTGAATGCCTGGGGTTTCTCTTTGCTGGGTGGTAGGATTGGATGCCACATCTGCTTTTATCGTAATGCAAGGTTCAACTTGTTGGGAACCCAATAGTTATAAACAAACCTCCAAGGGAAGATACAACAGAAGCTGCATGCTCACTGAATATACACAACTACAGGAGAACTGATCACCAAGGAGACTTTAAAATGGAACTCCTTTCAAGACTCCTTCTTAGAAGGCACATCGGTATGATGCTCATCAAGAAGCTTGATGAATTCAGAGGTATCTTGCTTATCCTGTATCATCCAGGACGTCTTCAGTGCTATATATTCTTCAATATTTATGCTGAAAAATGGGCTTCATTCTGCTGAAAAGATTCATTTGCTTGTAGCTACCATTGCACTCCAAAAAAGACTGCTTAAAGCAGTGAGGCACTTCTGGGTAAAATTTCTCTTGTACTTTGAAACACTACAAAATTAGTGCTAGGTCCTTGAAGCTTTAACTTTTTTATATAATAAAAATACTCAATAGGAAAAAAATATCAGTCCACCAATACAGAAAAAATTCATTTTCTAATGCAATATAAAACCTCCAGTGGCTCCAGTGAATACTTGGCACAAGACTTGAAGGAAGTCAGGACACTGGTATTCCAAACAGGTGAGCCTAATACGGATGCTGCCTTCCTCAGGCTATACTAACCTTTACTGTGGAGGAATGTGATGGAGAAGGGTGGGTATCAATTTTGCGGCGTTTTTGTTCTGTTAGGACAAAAAGAAATAGTCAGAATAAATAAAGTAGGTTTCCAATCTTCCCATTTTTTTCAAAAATGAACTTTTAACATCAACTACCCTTTCCCCCAGCAAAATCCCTATAACTTGCCAAAACAGACAATAAAAACTATACATTAAAATAATAAAAGGTAGACAAATATAAACAAAGATATACTTGCCCCTTTCAGGCTCTGCAATATCTGATCGGGGAACAGGTGACTTCAAGGACCCAGAAACTGGTGTTTTTTCTCCTCCTTTAACATTTTCCTTTGATTTCATTTCCTTTGCTATATCTCTTTCTCTCGATGGCTCCTTCTCTCTTTCCCTTTCTTGAGTCGATTTTGCTTCTACGTTGGGGACAGCAGTCTTGAATTTCTCATCTTTAGCTTTTTCTTCTTTCTTGAATTTTTCTTTCTCCTTGTCAGACTTAGGTGTTCTTTCCTTGGTCTCTCTTGCTTTTTCATCTTTATTTGGCCGCTCTTCTTTTGGTTTTTCTTTACCATCTTTACCAAGTACCCTGGCCTCTGGAGTAGTAGCTGGAGTCTTTTCTTTTTTCTCTTTTTCTTTCTCTTTCCCTTTTTCTTTGTCATTTTCTTTAACAGCTTTGCTGCTTCAGAACAAAAACACAGAATTTTAAGACAATTATAAAACAGAATTTCTTACTGATTTCAAAAATTCTAGAAGAAAACTAAATGACAACCTTAAAACAAGTAAAAAGGAATAACTTCCTTATCCAGTAAATAATGAACTCATGAATGAATCCATGATTAAAAGTCAGGTGCGGTGGCACCTGCCTGTAATCTCAACACTTTGGTGGTTGAGGCAGAAGGATTGAGTTCAAGGCCAGACTGGGTTGGTGAGTTCAAGGCTAGTCTGAACTAAAAAGCTAGACCCTGTATTGAAAACTAAACAAAATGAAACAAAAAATAATAAATAATAAATGAATCAATGATTAAAATAATGTCAGGTTCTTTTTGTATACACGTATAACCTTTGAGGATAACAAGGTAACAACCAAAAATATATTCCACAAAGCAACCAAGGGTGCTACTATTAGGAAACAGATTACTGAGCTAGATGATCACTATTCTAAATTAGTGTGGGCTTTTCTTATGTAAACTAGCCTCACTCAGATGGCCTAGAGCACTAGCTCTATCCTAACACAATTTTGTTTTGTTTTAAACTTTATCACCTACATTCCCCTGAATATCTCAGCAGGGGAAACAAAGTTGTTGTATAAAACATAATTATACAGAACATAATTAGGATGGTAAGTTCATTATTAAAATAAGAGTACCTACAAAATTTCAAAGTCCAGCATAAATGACTTTCATACTGCTCAATTACTACCCCCTTCCATTCATGGTTAATGAAACCAATTACATAAGAATTTAGAATTGTGACAAATGTCTGCGTTCCTACCTGTTAGAGCCACTATTTCCATTATTTGAATTTCCTTTAGGTGTGGCACTAGAAGTTTTATTAACAGCTTTCACACCACACTGAGATCTCTCCCTTGATTTATCTGAAATAAAAGTAGAATTTTCTTTTAACAAGAGCCTAAACATAAATAAAATACAATTTCACAGCAAAATGATTAGAGGATAATTAGAAAGAATCAGCAGGCTGATTTCATCTTAATAGTTACACACTCCTACCTAGGAAATAAAGTAATACTACACCAGCATTGTGCTTATCATGTGATACAGAACATTTCACTTTATTGAAATAAAATGTATTATGTTTCTACAAATAAGCATACCAGTCTCCTCAGTACTGCTCTCATCCGCTTTAGATGCACTTCCTATTGATGATGAAGAAGGCCCACCACCAGGCCCATTTTGTATACTGGCAACAGCATTCCTCGGAGGAGGGTCTTTGTGATGAAACTCATTTTCTGGTATCATGTATGACTTTCTACTTTTCAACTGCCCAGAGTAGCTGAAAGTCGCACAAAGTGTTTAAATATACAAACACAAATCAAAGAGCACAAACATGGGGTTTAAATGAATAAAATTAGCAAGTTATTCACTCAGCTACTTGGTTCCAGAGAATAAAAGTTAATTTTTATAAGTTAGTAAAAGTCTTTATAGAGAGCCCTATCTACTTTCATAAAAATAAAACTAATCCTTAAAAACTGATTTCTTGGGCCGGTGATATAGCTCAGCAGCATAAGCACCTGCCTGGCAAGCGCGAGGTCCTGAGTTCGACTCCCGGTACCCGCATATTTAAAAAAAAAAAACTGATTTCTTCCTGTTGCTCTTGAAGAGCTGATAACTATGATAAAATTACAATTCCTCCCATTCATGACATATTATACATGACTTTTGAAGCTATCATCCAGTATAGACCGGAAGTTGATAATCAGAAGTGACAACTCTCACCAGCCTGTGGGAACATGATCGCATAATCTCCCATAATCTCCTGAAGTAAGGCAGAAGATTAACTTCAACACTGTAAAACATTTTAAAGTCTTCAGAATTCTTCTGTCATCTATTCTCACAAATCACATTAAAGTATAATTTTGTTACCCCATAGCCAATGCATATAGATCTGGTCTCTTCTCTTTTTCTTCTTGGCAGATTTTATGCACTCTTCTTTCCAGAGCCTGACCCAGATTCAAAACTTTGGGGTACCAAGGAAGTATTTTTGTTAGCACAATCAAGATATTCCTGATGTGAGTATATTCGCCTGTTTCAAGGCAATGAACTGATGCCTGCAAAAAAAAAATTAAGATCTATTATAAAAGTATAAGTATGAAGAGAAAATATTACCTTTGAAAAATCCAATTTTTTTTACCTTCGTTAGCTTGTAATGCCATTTATGTACAACGTGTCGAAAATTTTCATAATCTAATTGATCAGCTTTATTTCCACCATCAAATCCAGTTGCCCGTAATATGGTAAGGAATCCTGGATAGTTTCCACATTCCTAAGGAGAAAAAAGTCTGTCACTGTTAAAAGTTATATCCCACGAAATAGTGGAAGTTGAAACTTAAGTAGACTAGATCAATAATTCCATGAAAAAACATCATGTGTATTTGGATGATAGGTTGCTTCTGCAGAAAGTTTCAGCTTATTCAATGACACTAACTTGGACAGTTTGAAATAGAATTAAAAAGTATACCACTTCTTAATAATGCATTAATTATGCTTTTAAACACCATTTTACAACTGAATCTTAAACTCAGTTTTCCTTTTAAAACTGAACAATATAGAGATTACTGGAAGTGGTCATTATACACATAGGTAAAATATTAAAGATATTTATTAGTCATACCTTTTCATATGTGGCTCTATCACTATGCCACCTGGTCACAGTCTCTAACATGCAGCATAGAAATCTCCCATATCGGCTAGCTTCATTTTCAGTACAGCTTGCAACTGTGTAAATTATATCAGAGAAAACCTATTGGAAAAAAGAAAAGTTTGGGGCAGGGAAATGAAGGTCAAAACCAGTTGAAAATATTAAAAGATTGTGTTATACAAAAATCATAATAAATAGGTAAATTTAGTCAAAACTTAAAATGGGAAGAAACTGTTCAAACGGAAAAAAGAACTAGGATGGGGGAAAGGGGAAAGGAAGGAAGGGAAAAGGAAAAAAACACAAAATACAAGATAGTTATACTACTAGTTTCTCTTAGTTCATTGAAAAGAAAGGTCTGTACTAATATCATTTGGAGAATATTTTACGCCCATATCTTGTACTCTGAGTAACTACTTTAAAGATAACAATACTCAATGTATTAACTATTGTTATTCTATTATTTTGTTATGAAATTTTGTTTTACTTTTTTTCCATATAATTAAAAAACTTGCAGGGACTTTTGAAGATTCTGGCTTTTGTGGAGAAAAAGCACATTTATAAATCAAGCAAAAAATATTGTAAAGAAAGTTGATTTACAATGACCAAACTATCATTACTACCACATAATAGCTTCTTAATGACAACCATACATATGACTGGGATTGGGGGGACAGTAAGCACAGGAAAAGCTGATAGAAACTAGAAATAGGCAGCTGACATGATAAAATGTATACGACATTTCCAAACCACAATGGGGAGTTAATTTAATTTAAGAAAAAGCCAGATACAAAACCTATGAATATGGCCACACTAAAAGGCTTCCCCTGCTTTTATGTCTAAAGATATAAAGTTTTTTGTTGTATTTTTGGGTTTCTTTTGTTTATTGAGGAGTCAAGGCTAAGACTGGAAAAGAGTTCTACCCATGATGACACAACACGTAAACTCAAATACTGAGTTAGTAGCTTAACCTTGAGTACTTATAATGTATCAGGTATTATTCAAAGTGCTTTTAAGTGTAGTGACTCATTTAATTCTCAAAACAATCTTATGAAGCAGGTACTATTATCCCATTTACGGATAAGAAAAACTCAGGCACAGAGAGGTTAACTAATTTGCGAAAGATAACATAGCTAGAAAGTAGTAGAGGGCCGGGCATGGTGGTGTACGTCTGTAAATCCCAGCACTCGGAGGCTGAGACAGGAGATCACTGTGAGTTCGAGGCCAGCCTGGGCTACAAAGTGAGTTGAAGGCCAGCCTGAACTGCATAGTGAGACCCTGTCTCAAAAAAAAAAAAAAAAAAAAAAAAAAAAAAGAGTAGTAGAACTAGGATTCAAGTACAGGCATTTGAGTTCATGCTTTTAATCACACACACAATACCTCTATAGATAATATTTAGCTATTACTGTGTGAGACTTTTTTTAAAAGTTGCAATAAAAAGAACTTACTCGATCATAGCAAAGAAGTGTTGAAAAATTTGGAGTTTTCTGTTGATGTACCAATTCAACAAAACGAGCACAGTAAACGGCATCAATTGCTGAAAAAATACATCGAGGAAATATACACAGCTGTAGAAATTTTGTGATGGTCTCATTTTTGGTAGATTCTAAAAATAAGAGTAGAATATATTAAGTGGTAAACTTCTTCCTCAAGTGCCTCATGTCCACTAAGCATGACAACATACTAACTTTAGTGTAGAGAATGCTATAAAACTACAAACTACTTATAGCTTGTAACCAAACAGTCATGCCTGGGATAAGACTATCATTTTCATTCTGTAGACATTTTTCTATTTATAATTTCCCCAGAAATATGATTTTATACAGAAAAGCTGAATAAGAAGCTGCCAATATTATAGTTATAAGATAATTAATTTCACCAGCAAACTAAACTAGTTCGTTCAGTGAATTGTTTTTGCATTAATGAATAATCAAAGAATGGGCTAGTGAATACTGAGCTGCAATAGAAACAACATACTTCAAATACCATACTTCAATACAACATACCTCCAAATTATAAAGGTTTGCTTTTGTAATTTAATAGCAGGAATGTAACAATTCCAACAACTTACTTGCTAAAAGCCAGTTGTCCTTTTCCAATTTCAGTCTCTGTAGAATTCTCTGTACATGTTCCATCTGTTTCTTTTCTTCTTCAAGAAGCTTGTCCTGAAGGGCAGTACAACGTTCCTTCTCTTTTTTCTTTTTATTTGGAGGCTATGAAGTAGAATTTAAACACTTTTCTAAATATATGCATATTACCTCTCTTCCTAAAGAGATAAATGCTGGTACTTTATAATTATTTCAACATGAATGTACACTAGACCTACTTGAATGCACTTTCTCCTCCTTTCAAAACATCCAAAACAATGTCCTGCTCTTCTTACACCATCTAAACAGGTCACCTTCTGAAACTGGTAATAAACCATCTGAGGCTTTCATTGAGTCATCTTTGACACTTCCTTCTCTTTCATTCCTATATCCCCACTTATTCAAAAGTCTTATGCACTCCCACCATCTCTACCATAGTCTATGCTTAGTATCTCAAAATGAATTACCCAAAAAGCCACCTAACTGGTCTCTAGCCTAATGCTAGTCCCCACTGTTAAAGAGCAACCTTCATACTGTTGTCATAAATAATCTTTTTAAAGTTTTTTTTTTTTTTACTATTATCACTTCTCCACTCAGATATCCAAACCAGCTCTCAATTTAATCAAGCCTATTTTTCCACCTGACTTTTAGTGCCTTATATAATCTGGTACCATCCTAACTAATTTGTCACTAAGCCTATTCAGTATAGGAAAAGTGATCTCCCTCAGTCCTCATACTATTTCTTGCCTTTGCTGAAACCCTATAGTGGCTTCCTGATTGGCTCCCAATTTCCAAACCTAATCTATTTTCAAGGCCTGCACAACTCTAGACTCAGCTCTTCAAGAAAGTCTCCTAAAGCATTTCCCTTCTAGGAACTCTTACTGCTCTTAAAATTGGAATCATACTGTATAGTTGGAATCAGACAGATCACTTTGACCTATTACATAGTGTTCAGTAAAAAAGCAAACACGAATGTCTTTTTTTTTTGGTGGTGGTGGTACTAGGAATTAAACCAGGGAGTGTTGATCTACTTCCCCACCTTTTTTACTTTGAGATTATAGTCTCACTAAGTTGTCCGGGCTGCACTCCAACTTCCAATCTTCCTGCCTCAACCTCCTGAGTAGTTGGAATTACAGGTGTGTACCACCATGCCCAGCCATAAAAGTTTTTTGATTAATCGTAATTTCTACTCTTTTACTAACCCCTGCTTCACCCTCTGAAAGGTTATCACTTAAGCCCAGTTAAGAAAATATTATCCAGCAAGAGGATCATAGCTTCAAGGATCCTGAGCTAAAACAATTATGAAGTATAGATATCACTGAATCAACATCATGAAGTTATTATACTTGAGCTACTAGAACAAAAACCTACCATTTCCTGATTGTCATCAATTGCTTTCATCTGGACTTTAAGTTTATTGACTTCTCGTTCATAGCTGGTATGTGGAACTGCAAGGTCATACATTGTCAATGACCAGAATGTAGCATAGAATTGAGGACTGATGTCATCCCAGACTTTGGAAACATGTAAGGAGACCACTGCTTCATGGACAGGAGCCATCACCATCTCACATGATGTAATGTACTTATGAACTTTATGTTGCTGTTTACTTCCCTTTTCTGATTTTTTAAGTTCATCATACTTTGACTGGAAATAAAAAGTAAAAACACATATACATAAATACGCATGAACAACAAAGTTGATAGCTTTAACTTTTGTAATATAAAAACCCAGAAGATGACCATGACAAAACTGTTACGAAAATTCTAGCATCTTACCAACAATACTTGTTTTCAGAGAAATCATCCCTGGAAGCTATTGGAATCTTTAGTTTCATCTTCTGGCTAGAAGTTTATTATAAGATTTATTTTCAACAAATCTAACCTGATTAGTGAATAGGATATGTATGTCTCTATCCACATTTCTAGTTACATATGGAACTAGAAATAGCTAAGCAGGACAAAATATAGTGTCATTACATGTAGTTCCAACCAGCTATTAGAATTTGTCAATTAAGAATCTGGGTTACCACTTCAGAAAGGTTATGAGAAAATTATTTTAAGACTCCTTGGGCCGGTGAGACGGCTCAGCGGCTTAAGCGCCTGCCTTGCAAGCGCGAAGGCCCGAGTTCGACTCCCGGATCCCACATACGAAAAAGGGGCCGGTGATATCGCTCAGCGGCACGGGTGCCTGTTGGCACGCGAGGTCCTGAGGTCGTCCCCCCGGTACCCACAAAAAAAAAAAAAAAAAAAAAAAAAAAAAAAAGACTCCTAAGTAGGGTGACCAACTGCCGGGCTTGCCAGGGTTTTAGGGGTTTCCTAGGATGTAAGAATTTAGTGCTAGAATTGGGAACGTCTCAGGCAAACCACGACTAGTTGATTACTCTAATTCAGAACTAAATAAAATTTTCTATAAATACCTGTGGCACAGTGAAGTTTAAAGCCATGTGATAACTGATGCTACAGCTTCTTTGGAAGAAGGCCATATTCTTAATTACATGAGAAAAAAATCTGTTAGTGCAATGGAATGGACTGCATATTAGTTTAGCGAATGCTAAAAGTGAAAAACATTACTACAAAGCAAAATCACTGTAATTGTCTCATGTCCTTCGGTCTCTTTAGGATGAGAGAGCTCTCACAGAGAAAACCTCGCTTGGGTTATGCATAATTTTTAGGGTGACTCTAAGAGAAGTCCTAAAATTAGCTGCTTCTTTACGTCAGAAAAGCATATAAATTAATTTGTTCTACACATGTAACCCAAAACTACAGGGTCAGTGATCAAAAGTTCTGCTATAGTTTTACACTGTAAGGCCAGAGTCTCAACTCCTCATAGTCCAGCTGCCTTCCTTCCCTACTCCCTCTTACTGAATGCCCTGGATGCTGCTTTACTGTTAAGCTCATTGGACTAAAAACATAACAAGTCCTCTTTGTTACACAAGGTATCTCAAGCAGGACCCAAGAGTCTTACAATTGTCCTGCAAGTGGGAAGGTTTATCTCCTGTTATCCCCATGTTAGAGAGTATGCTAATAGCTACTGAGATTGCACAAGTGACAAAGCTACAAAAAACAGTTATGAGACAGCAAGTCTCAATTACATCAGAGACCTGAGAAAATAGCAACTGGAGTTAACAAAAGTTTCTAAATTTAGAGAGCGGGTCTTAATGAAGGTAACTAAAATGAATCTAGATGAGCAGAGTAACATCTCTTAAGGTTCAGACACAACATGGAATAAAAAAGTGCTGAAACTACCTGCAAAGACAGCCTAGCTACCTAATTTGGAAAAGATCTAGAATCAAACTGGGGAAAAGCCTCTCTTTCAGACGTGTGTCTCAAAATGAGTCTCAACAATAAAAAGTGAAAATTAAGTTATTAGTATGGGAGGGTTATCTAATAGTTCCAGTCTCCCCAGTCCTCTGGTTCTAAATGTGTGACTTATATCACGAGGCCCCCTCCTAGTCCCCACCTAAAAAAAATAGTCTTAATCAGAAAAGATAGCTATAATTCACATTTACTTAGGTTAGCTATTTCTTTATCTAAAGTTAACTAGTACTTTAAACTCATATCTTCAGTCAAATGAAGAATAATAAACAGTTTACATCTCAAGTAACTTGGGAAACTAAATGTATAGAACAGAACTGACCTCAAGTTATTGTTGTACTCCTGACTGCTGTTCAAAAAGCTCTTGTTGGCCCAGAATCTGAGCAATGTTTGGTGAATTATTCCCAAGATAGCCTTGTAGCCAATTTATGAAGGGGACCTAGCAGTCCTCTAATACTCATGCATTTTTCCTCTCTCATCAGAGGCTCTTCAAGAGAGGATTTCACCTAAGAAACAAAAGCAAGTATCCCCAGGGCGGCCTGGGTGCCCGTCCAGTGCTCCCCAGGTTGCCGGGGAACTCTTTTTTGAGAGAGAGATATGTGGCCTTTTAGATAAAAGACTCGTTACTGCTTGGGTTATACGGCTACTTCTATGTACTTCTATTTTCGTCCTCAACCCTGAGAAAGAAATGTTATTTCTTCTATTAGATTTTGTATTTCTTAAAAGACAAAGAAACAATATTTTACACAGGCTAGAAAAAAGACAGCTACTGGTATGAACAATCTGCTTGTGACTGGGAATAGCTCAGGCAACAGGTGTTCCTGTTTGCTAGGGTTCATTACTTACTGATTAGTGTGTTAAATTCCAAGAATAACACAAGTCAGAATTTCTGATTTGAAACAATTCTCCCACCTCAGTCCTTCAAGAAATGAGGTCCCTTATAGAGACTAATCTACTGTAGAAAGGGGCTACATAAAGCATGCAATTCTCCAGATGGACAGATTTGAAAGGAAAAAAAGAGGTCTAACCTTACTTCCTTATCCCTGCTCCTCCTCTAAAATACAAAACATAGCATATTGCTAATAAAGTGGTAATTAAGTAACATTAAAAAAGTGGGAGACTATGGCAGTGATGGTGAACCTTTTAGAGCTTTCAATGACAATAAACAGCCCACTGCAGCATGCGTGCCATAGGTTCGACACCACTGGGCTATAGCAATTGATATATGTAAACACTTAACAGCAAATGATTGATTATAAGATCAGTTGCAACTCAAATTTCTTAGCACCTTTTTGTATACCTCTACTACTACGAACAAAGAAGGAATCTTGATTTAAGAGAGAAGACCAAAACCTCTAAAATCTGAAATAAAAATGCCATGAAGTACAGACTTAAAAAGAACAGAAGAAGGGACAGAATCCAAGCTTAAAGAAAAATGAAGAATATGCTGGGGCTCCATAAACTGACCATGGTCCCAAGGTGAAAAGAAAAGCAAATTCCCTTTAAAGGTCACTGCTTTGCAAAGGAACAGTCCAAGTGTCAAATCAAAGAGGGCCTTCCCTTCTCCCCCCACATCCTTACTTGAATTTCAATATAGTCACTACTAGAATGTCACGGTTTGGAAGTTTCCAGTTTTCTCTGGGTCAGGTTTATTAATAAGTTTTATTAAAGTGGAGAAAACAAGAACCATGAACATAGTCTCCCAGAAGTTACACAAGAGAGAAGGCAAGAATCTTTAGGGGGCCGGGGGATTCCTACATTCTCCCTTTCCCTCTAGGTGTTATGGGTAGTAGCAATCAACCATCTGATAGAAATATTCTCACTGAGGAAACAGGACTGCCTGTAGTCAACAGGAACTCTTCTCAGAGTGACATATCCCAATTCACAAGCATCAGAAATTACCTAGTGTTTGTTAATAAGCACAACCAAAAAACAAAACAAAAACCAGAAATTCCCAGGTACTCTTCAATTTAGTGAATTAGAATTTTGAGCCACAGGATTCTGAGTTAAGATGCTTCCCAGGTGATTCTCATCTACACTAATATTTGAAAACTATAGTTCTAAAGAATCCATAAGACATCAACCTGGACAACTGGTGGAGCAATAACAGTAAAATTATAAAACCATTAAGATCTAAAAAGGACATTTTCACTGCACATTAACAAAAGGATAACTCTCTAAGACATAATCTATTTTTAGGTCAAACTATAATGCATTTAAAAATAAAATAATTGAGAAACAATTCGGAATCTTTTGTGAATGGCAACAAAGATACCTGTATTTACCGAAATGTGGTGTGCATACATTGGCCTAGACAGAAAAAATGCTGCATCATGGGGTGTATGAAATTCATTACAGAGCACATCAATGGAAGGCACTCGCTTTATATAATCTTCTGTGCTTAGATTTGATGCTAAAAAGCCACCGAACTGTACCAGGGTATCATGACACTAAATTTTAAAAATAAGACCAAAAACACAGATATGTTAATCATTTTACAAAACCAACATAAATATTTTCCAAAATGATTAAGATATATCATTTTAGCAATTTTTTAACAGTTAAGAATCCAAATTATTATATTGTGACAACATGGATGGAACTGGAGGATATGATGTTAATTGAAATAAGCCAAGCAAAGAAAGTAATTACTGCATGTTTCCACTCATATGTGGAAGCTAAAATGTTGATTTCATCAAAGTAGAGAGTAAAAAAGTGGTCACAAGAGGCTAGAAGGGTTGAGGCTGGGTGATGGAGGTTTGATTATGGATATCAAAATAGAATTATATAGGAGGAATAATTTCTAGTACTATATAGCATACAGTAGGGTGACTATAGCTTACAATAATTTGTTATACGTTTTACAAAGAACTGGAAACAAGGATTTCAAAGGTTCCCAACATAAACAAATGATAAATGGCTACGGAGATGGAAATGCTAATTACCAATTTGATCATTATACATTGTATACATGTATTGAATTATCCCACTACATCCCATAAATACATATGATTATTCTATATCAATTAAAAATTTAAAAACTAAAAACCAGATGCTTTCACATATTTATACTAGCTAAGTAAATATTTTACCACTGTGAAAACAAAGAGAATCCAAATCTTTCAACTAGAAAGGACTTTAGAGACCATCTACAAATATAATCACATAATCGTATTACAAAAAAGATGCCAAGGCCCTGACAGGTTAGCTAACTCATACCATAATTTGCAAAGAGATAGAGGCCCTATTTCTAGAATTCCTATTTCGCATTAGCATTGTTTCATACTCATATGATGTGCAAAAATGACACTTTTCAAATTATATCACAGTCTCTATTTCCCATTATCAGTATTAAAACATCTTACATCAACATAAAAGCTATTTTAACTTACCTGGTCATAGAGTTTTCCCACAAGTTTCAAATGTTTCTCTCCACCTTCCTGAAAGATTACCCCATTCCTCTGTTGAGCCATAAGTAAACAGAGAGGAAGAGCAAGATCGTGGTCCAACAGTGCATCCTTTAATCTCTGAGAAGATTTTTTAGTGTTTCTGATCTGACCAAAATAACCACCCTGCATAAGAGAAGATACAAATTCACTGGTGTATAACATATAGCTCATGCCATCATTTTTGAAAAAGACAGGAAAGCTGAGTTCCAATATTTAAGATAAAATCTTCCTATACTGTACATTCTTTCCTCTTCTTCACAAATTTATCTTAATGACACTATTACTGATTATACTCTCTGGCTTAAAGGTAACTGTCAATTGTGTTTAAACTGCATACCTTCTGCATACCTTCCCTTCCCATCTTCCAGTCCTTTATAAAGGTTTACTTTTTATTCAGTATAGAAGAGATTCAATAAAGTAAGTATGTTAAGATTTATACCAGCAGGATATCAACGACCACAGAAAATTTCTTTTAATATATTACTTTTTGTTGTTTATATTCTGTTTCCCTTTTCTTAAAATAAAGGTTACAGTAATTAGTATATCTCAGTTTTTAAAAAGAGAGGTAGGGGAAAATGAGAAGAGGGTGTACATGACTTTGACTTTGGCTTTATGTACAGTACTTATAAATTGCTTGTTTTCTATACTACGACCATGCATTAAGTAGGATTCCTCTTCTCTGTGTTAGATTCCAAGACTCACAACGAATGCTTGAAATTGCAAGTGGTATGAAACGTCATACATAAAATATTTTCCTTATGCATACATACCTAATATAAAGCTTAATTTATAAATCTAGTACAGTAAGTGAATAACAATAATAAAATAGAAAAACCATAATATATAACAAAAGTTACATGCATGTGGTCTCTCTCTAAATATCTTATTGTACTATGTTCACTCTTATGATGTGAGATGATACAATATACACATATGCGATGACATGAAGGACATATGCATTGTGATGTGCCATTAGGTTACTTAAGTAAGGAGTACATGAATACAACTAGTGCGATAGACTCAATCTGATAAACGGTCAATCTTGGGCAGGTTGTGTGTACAGTACAGATATGCTAGGCAAAGAGATAATTGACATCCAGGTGAGAGAGGATTGGGAGGGCACAAGATTTCATCATACTACTCAGATTGGAGCTCAAATTAAAATTTATAAATTGTTTCTAGATTTTTCTATTTAATATTTTCAAACCATTGTTGATTGGGGTAATTGAAACCTTGAAAAGCAAAATCATGGGTAAGGAAGTACCAGTGTACATTGTGCATTTAAATAGTCAATAAATAAAAGTAGCAGCCCCTACCTCAGCTTTCAACTGCTCACCACCTGTCATAGCCTCCAGTTGTTCCATTGTCATTTCCTCTGTAATTTCTATTCCTGCCATTTTTTGTACCACTTCCTTCAATATAAGCAGATCAAAACTATTCCAAAAATAAAAAATCTATAGTTAAAAACTTCATATATACAAGTGACAATACATTATAATTAATATACTTAGAATTCATAATGATTTATACATAGTATAAGGAGAGTAACATGACTTTTAAGGAAAAACTACATTCCTAGAACTATATTGAAAAGGATTTCATGAATATGTTTAATTTTTACTTGGAAATTACTTCAAACTTACAAACAGACTACAAAGAACACTCATAAACTCTTTATCCCAATTTTACAATTTTTTAATTTTTTTGGCTGGAGGAGCCATCACTTTATTTTCAGAAAGAGATGGCCAAAGATGGGGACATACAGAGGCATTCTGGCCACACAGCAAGAACAAGTCAGCCACCCAGAAATCAGAGGAAGAAACAAGGCCCCCAGCTCTCATACCCACCCAGGCGAGGTCTCAATTTTGCAACTTTTAACATTTTTACTGTTTGCTCTATCATTTACATTTTCTCTTCCTCCTTCCCTCCTCTCTCCACACACACAGTTTTTTTTTAACCATCTGAAGGCAAATTATTTAAATCATGGCCTTTTAACTCCTAAAATTCCTAAGAAGATAACTGTTCTCCTACACAACCACAGCATAGTTATCAATTTTAGTAAACCTATCATTCGTATTTCATTTTTATCAGCTGTCCCAATAATGTCCTTCATAGTATCTTTCTTCTCTAATATAGGATAACCAGTACATTTTTCATGGTATAATACCATCTCTCTAAAGAATCCAACTACTAAAAATGAATAAATCTATAAAATGGCCATATACACTTAGAAAAGAGAAAGAAGGAAAAATTGGTAACTAAACCTGATAGTTGGTTGGCTAGTCCAAAGTACATTTTAGTAATGTGTCAACAGGTATGCGTTTTAAATCTCAAAATTTAGGCCCGTCAATGGAAATAACACCTTGTGACTTAAGATTTTCAAAGTTTTTCCAAAGGTAAAGTATGACATACACAGGATATAAGCTAGGAGGCAAGGGAAGAGTTTTCTAATGTTGTTCTCGAGTGTGTTTGTTTTCTCGACTTGCCTTGCTTTGCCTAAAGACAGTTTTTCAAAACAAGATAGCCCTCACATAAATTAGTATACAAGTATCAACAAAATATTTAAATTTTTCTTTAAACTACATATTTAATTACACGGTCACAAAAATATATTCATACTATAGAAAAATTATAAATTTAAAAATAATGTGTCCTACTGGACTACAGACAGAGAAGAGTAAAATAGGAATTGGTGATAGATGAGCATATCTTAAATGATGTGCTGACAAAACCCTGAGACTACACATTTTGTTGAAGTTTTCCCAAAGGACAGATAAGAATCTGTCAAGAATTACTTGAATATCTGTTTAGAACACCAGACAGCTTATAATTTTTGTTTGTTTCCTTCTACGAGGAAGCTTTTGGAAACAATTTCCAATTATTTGATTCTAGTTAACCTATTGCTGAAGTTTAATATACAAAGTGATAAAAAAAACATAGTAAATACATAAATTTTAAAAAAATTACAGTAAAGGTCACACTGCCAAAAACAATGGGATAAGTGTGCTTCAAGAAAGGGGGAATGGGGCCAGCGAGATGGCTCAGCGGCATAAGCGCCTGCCTGGCAAGCGTGAGGGCCCAAGTTCGACTCCCGGAACCCACATACGAAAAAAGGGCCGGTGATATCGCTCAGCGGCACGGGCGCCTGCTAGCGCGCGAGGTTCTGAGGTCGACCCCGGTACCCACAAAAAAAAGGGGGGGGGGATGAGCCAGGCATGGTGGCGCACGCCTGTAATCCCAGCACTGGGGAGGCTGAGGCAGGAGGATTGCTGTGAGTTCGAGGCCAGCCTGGGCTACAAAGTGAGTTCAAGGCCAGCCTGAACCGCACAGTGAGACCCTGTCTCAAAAAAGCCAAAAAAAAAAGGGGGGGTATTTTGAGGGTTCTATTGGCAATGTGCCTTTTACTGTAATTAATTTTTTTTATTTAAGCTTCTACCGTATTTTTTGAGTACACCTCACTGATCAAATGTTTACAGCAATTTCTACCAAATAAAAACACTATAGTGTATCTTCATATACTTTATTCACCGGGCCTGGCAGCATGAGACTTCTAGCCCCTCCCCAAGGTCAAAATGATCACAAAAGGTAAATATTTTGAAACAATTCAGGACATGAATGCAGTCATGACAGCACAAACTCACGAAAGAGGAGCTTCAGAACTGCTTCAGAAATTGGCAAGAATGATAGGATAAGGGTATTGAAAGCAGGGGGAGTACGCTGAGGAGGATTCAGGGCAAAGTGTCTTTCACTTAGTAATTTTTAAAATTTAAGCACTCACCTTACTTTTTGATCACACCACACACACATTAATTCAAATTCTAAACACTGATACTGGCCCAGAATAAAATAAATTTCGGTACTTATAAAGAGGACATTGTCCAAAAGGCAAGTAAGCCTTACATATCTCTAAAGTTCAAATTCAAAATTATGCTTCAAAGATACTGTATACTCCCTTGAAATAAACATGTTCCCACCAGATACTCAATATAGTAAAGGTCAATTACTGTCCAGTAGCATAATCAATAGTGTAAAATGTTTTGTTATAAAAGGATATACAGTATATCACTGTTCACTACCCAAAAGCCTAATAATAGGGAGTTAAAATAAGTGAAAGTGTCTTTTTAGTGTGTTACATATATAGCCAAACATTATTTACTTGTTAAAAAAAAGTATCCCTTTATGTATTAAGTTATAACTTCCTTAATTAAACAATTCCATATAAATAAGTAAGCAATTATTCCACTTGATCCTATAGTAGTCTTTCAGGATTATAGCTATTTCAATATTCCAAAACCACTAGAAGTACTCTAATTATTGAATTTCATTTATATGTAATTTGTTACGATTACCTTTTGCCTGCCTTTAGTTGATTGGCCACATACTGCAGAAGACCCGCAAGATCAATTGGATATTTACGAAAAACTGCACCACAGAAACTAGCCAAACCTATATGAAGTTAAAAAACAATAAGAATCAAAACAGTTCATAGAACAGAAAGCACATTAAGAGTCATTTCTTCAACTAACTCAACTTCTAAATCAAAATGAGGTAGGGATAACTGTATTGCTGATGCCATGGAATGAAGTTTTACAATAAAAATAGCTAAGATTTAGTGAGCAAACATATGTCAAATACTATACCAAGCACTTTATATTGACTTTCTCATTTAACCCCTGCAACAATCATCTTAGTTTTGTATGACTCTACTGATGAGGCAAATTCAGAATAGACAGTAATCGGGCATGGTTGTACAACGCCTGTAATCCCAGCACTCAGGAGGCTAAGGCAAGAGGATCACCATGAGTTTGAGGCCAGCCTGGGCTACATAGTGAGTTCGAGGCCAGCCTGTACTACATAGTAAGACCCTGTATCAAAAAGTACCCCCCAAAACAAAACAAAACAAAAAAAGGTATGTTACTTCCTTTTGGTCACATAGCAGTGACCAAAGTAGGACAGTGATTTAAACCTATGCAACCTGATTAATTAAAATATAACAAAATCTTGCAGATCACTGTGTAAATTTAAACGAGATCCCTGCTCCTCAAATGTCTGAGTCAAAAAAAATTTCTTTTTATCTCAAAAACTGCTACTAACTGTAGAGATGGCCAAGAAAACAGGTAAATATTGCCAGACAAAGAAACAGACAAAAGACCAATTTTAACCAACAGTCCTCATTATATCATAAGGGAGAAGGAAACTACAGTCCAGACAACAGGAAGAGATCTAGTCATCTGTAGGTTATTCACCAATTGTTTGCTAAGCACATAAATGATATCAGACAAAATATAGGTCCTGCCCTTAAGGATCTTATGGTCTAGTGGGGGATACAGAAAAATAAACTGCAATGCCCACAATGAATAAAAGGCCCAATGGGAATACAAAAGAGGAGTACCTGGAGACCTCAAGATGGCGGATGAGTAAGAAGCAGGCAGTGAAACTCTCTCTAAAAGTTACCATTGGAACACGGGAATATAGCGACCTGGAAAGCGCAGGAGGGGGGGAGATGCCTCCCCGAAACCCAGAGAAGTTCTGAAGCGCAATCTGGGACCCCCAGCACCAGTGACGGGTGACTTCCAACAAAGAAGAAGGAAAGAAGGAGCAGACCGCGCGCGTGCACCTTCTACTATCCCGGGAGTTGCAGCGCCGTGGAAGCTCAAATCTACGGACACACGGTGGCAGCTGGTACCCAGGGAGCCCCTACGGAGGATCCTGAGACAGCGGTGGGGCAGGGGAGCGGCGGAGAACGGCGCAGACCGGCGGTGAGTGTCTCTCAGCCACAGCTGCCCCGCGCCAGAGAGCGACCGGCCGGGCGCCATTGTGGGGGGTGCGGCGAAACTCAGAGCGGCTCGAAAACTGCTCTGGGAACTTGTGCTCCGGACAGGGCAGCACGGGGCCTCTCAGGCCCACGAAAGTGTGTTGAGGTCAGCAGGCGAACGAGACTGGACTCTCAGCCACACCTATCCCGCGCCAGAGAGCGACTGGCCCGGCGCCATGGTGGGGGGTGTGGCAAAAAACCAGAGCGGCGGGAACCAGTGCAGGGAACCCGCGCTTCAGACAGCGCGCTGAGCCTCTCAGGCCCAGGGATCGTGAAAGGGCGCTGAGAGCGGAGGCGAGCTAGACTGGTCTCTGCCTGAAAGTACGCGCCTCTGCTCACCGCCCGCCAGAGGGCGCTCCTGGCTTACTGGGACGGACCTGCACAGAACAGGACTCTCTCACCACAGGGTAACTGCCTACAGCAGAGTCAACACCTGGAACTGATTCTTTTTATTTTTTTTATTTTTATTTTTATTTTTTTATTATTATTTTTTTTTTCTCACTGATTCGTTTTTTGTTCTGGCGAAGGGTTTTTTTGTTTTTGTTTTGTTTTGTTTGGTTTTTTGGTGGGGTTTTATTTTTGATCTGTCTGTTTTATTGTTTTTATCTTCGTTTTTGTTTCTGTATGTGTATTTGCTCTTTCCTTCATTATTCTCTCTGGTTTTTTATATGAGTGTAAACAGCGCCTCTAACTTCTTTCTGATTGTGGTTGTGATCTGTTCTTCCTTTTATCCCTTCCTTCTCTTTCTACCACCTGTCCTCTGCACTAGTGTCCCAATTTAAGTGGGATCCCTCTTGGTCCTCTAACCTTACATCTAATTCCTTCCTCTTCTCCCAATACTCTATTTCCTCCTTAACTCATTTTAAATTTAAACTCCTCAGGGGAAAAATTGACATACACAGGACTTGTATACTGCATATAATTTTTCTGGTGTGTTTTAGATTTTGTTATATAACCGCAACTCTATACAGCTAAAAGTGGTAAATAACTGGTTAGCTCAGTCTGTCATTTTCTAGGCTCTGTTTGATGCTTTAGTTAACATTATAGCCAAATGTGAAATAATTGTTCTAAACATCTTTCCTTCCTGATATTTCATGATTGAGATTGACTAAGGGACACAGAAAATACAGTGGCACACTACCAAAGAATCAAGGACTGGGCCAAACAGGTAGCAACTTCGCATACCCAACGAATTGAAGAGGTAGGATCTGGCAGAAAGCTCAAAACCTAAAAGCAAGCTCCACTTGGAAGATACTGCAGAGAAGTAGTCATCTTCTAAAGATCTTAAACACTAGCAATAAAGTAACCTACTATAGGTAATTTGCAAACATCACCCCAGGAATTAAAGAAAGAAAAAATGAGACGACACTTAAACAAGATGCAACCACACACATCCAATTCACCAAAGGCAAACCTAGGGAGCAACGAGGTGGGACAATCCGAAAGCCACCCACCTGGCCTATCTGAAGTGGTAACAACAAAGCAACTGAATGAGGTTCTGGAAAAAATTAAAACAGAAATAATCTCACAGATAACTGCAGAGATAATGTCTACAATGAAGACCATGCTTAAGGACACTATAGCTGATACAGACAAAAAAAATAGATGAACTTAAGAAAACTATAGAAACCATGAATGCTCAGCATAGGAAAGAAATGGAATCCATAAGGCAGATTCAAGCAGATACCCAAGAGATAAAAAATTCCATTGAAAGTATTTGTAGCAGAATAAGCCAATGCGAGGACAGGATCTCAGATATAGAAGACAGGCTTGCAATTAGTGATCATGAAATGGAAAAATTCTTAAAAATAGCAAGGGACCATGAAAAATCAATTCAGCAGCTGCTAGATGACTCAAAGATAAACAACTTAAGAATAATTGGAATAAATGAAAAAGCAGGAGATAGCATCAACGACATTAAAACCTTGTTCAAAGACATAATCAGGGAGAACTTTCTTGGAAGAGAAAAGGAATTTGACACCCCTATAAGTGAAGCTTTTAGAACACCAACTAGACATGATCAAAAAAAAACTTCAGCCAGACATATTATAATCAAGATCCCAGAAATTCAACAGAAGGGCAGAATCTTAAAAGCTGTTAGGGAGAAGAGACAAATCACTTATGAAGGAAAACCCATCAGAATCACAGCTGACTTTTCAGCACAAACCCTCAATTCAAGAAGAGCTTGGAATGATGTATTGCAAGCTCTAAAGGAAAATAATTTTCAGCCCAGATTGATATACCCTGCAAAACTATCTTTCAAAATTGATGGAGAAATAAAATACTTTCATGACAAAGAACATCTGAGAAAATTTATGACCACCAAACCAGCACTCCAAAACGTTCTGAAGGACATTCTAGAAAGAGATAGGAACCCCAACAGAAGGAATCCACCAGGCAGGGCAAATAATTAAATAGCCGGAAAGCAGAAAAACAAAGAGTGGGAACCAACAACAGGAAAATATCATGACAAGTCAATACATATCAGTTTTAACCATCAATGTTAACGGTCTCAATTCACCAATCAAAAGGCACAGACTGGCGAAATGGATCAAGAAGCAAGATCCAACAATATGCTGTATACAAGAAACACATTTAATTCAGAAAGAAATTCATAGACTGAAAGTCAAAGGATGGAAAACAATACTCCATGCCACAGGAACCCAGAAAAAAGCAGGGGTAGCTATTCTTTTTGCAGACAAAGTGAACTTCAAGCCAAGAAGGATTCAGAGAGATAAAGACGGTCATTACATCCTTGTAAAGGGAACAATCCAAGAGGAAGAGATAACGATCATAAATATATATGCGTCAAATACCAATGCACCCAGCTATATAAAACAAGTACTAAAGGACATGAAAAATCAAATAAGCACTAATACAATTATATTGGGAGATCTCAATACTCCACTGTCACAAAAAGATAGATCAACTGGACAGAAAATCAATAATGAAATAGTAGAACTGAACCAAACTTTTGAACAAATGGACTTAGTAGATGTCTACAGAGTGTTCCATCCCACAACATCAGAATACACATTTTTCTCAGCTGCACATGGGACGTTCTCCAAAATAGACCACATACTAGCTCATAAAACCTGTTTAAGTAAATGCAAAGGAATTGAAATTATCCCATGCATATTATCAGACCATAGTGCAATGAAATTGGAAATCAATGGCAAAAGATCCCACAAAAACTCCCTAAACACATGGAAATTAAACAGCATCCTCCTGAACAACCAATGGGTCACAGATGAAATTAAAGAAGAAATTAGTCACTTTCTACAACTGAATGATAATGACAGTACAACATACCGGAACTTATGGGATACAATGAAAGCAGTCCTAAGAGGGAAATTTATAGCATTAAATACTTATATCAGGAAAATAGAGCAAGCGCAAATAAACAACTTAAGGGTGAACCTCGAGCTTCTAGAAAAAGAAGAGCAGGTTAAGCCAAAAGCCCGTACAAGGGAGGAAATTATAAAGATCAGAGCAGAAATTAACGTATTGGAGAATAAAAAAACAATACAAAGAATCAATGAAGCAAAAAGTTGGTTCTTTGAAAGAATAAATAAGATTGACAAACCCTTATCCAACCTTATTAAAAAAAGAAAAGAAAAGACTCAAATCCATGCAATTGAAAAGGAAAAGGGTGATATCACGACGGACCCTGCAGAAATCCAGAAGATCATCTATACCTATTTTGAAAATTTATATTCTACTAAGATGGAAAATGCAGAAGAAATGGACAGATTCCTAGATTCGTATGAATTACCAAAGCTAAATCAAGAAGATTTAAAAATCCTAAATAAACCAATATCAACCAATGAAATTGAAGATGTAATTAAAAACCTCCCAACAAAGAAAAGCCCAGGCCCTGATGGATTCACTGCCGAATTCTACAAGAAATTTAGAGAAGACCTAACGCCCCTACTTCTCAAACTTTTCAATGAAATTGAAAGGGAAGCAATACTCCCAAATTCATTCCTGGAAGCAAGCATTACCCTGATACCAAAACCAGAGAAGGACCCAACTAAGAAAGAGAACTACAGGCCAATCTCCCTAATGAACATAGATGCAAAAATCCTTAATAAGATACTGGCAAACAGAATCCAACAAATCATCAAGAAGATTATACACCATGACCAAGTTGGATTCATCCCTGGGATGCAGGGATGGTTCAACATACGTAAATCAATCAATGTAATACACCATATTAACAGAACCAAAGACAAAAATCACATGATCATCTCAATAGATGCAGAAAAAGCTTTTGACAAAGTCCAGCACCTTTTCATGATAAAAACCCTACAGAAAACTGGAATAGAGGGTCTTTATCTCAATCTGGTAAAAGCTATCTATGACAAACCAACAGCCAATATTATACTAAATGGCCAAAAACTGAAAGCCTTCCCTCTAAAATCAGGAACAAGACAAGGATGTCCACTGTCCCCACTCTTATTCAACATAGTTCTGGAAACTTTAGCCAGAGCGATTAGACAAGAGAAAGAAATAAAAGGAATAATGATTGGAAAGGAAGAAGTTAAATTATCATTATTTGCAGATGACATGATACTCTACACAGAAGACCCCAAAAACTCCACTAAAAAACTGCTAGATTTAATAAGCAAATTCAGTAGTGTAGCTGGATACAAAGTCAATACTCAAAAGTCAATAGCCTTCCTGTACACAAATAACAAACTTACTGAAAGAGAAATTAGGGAAACAATACCTTTCACAATAACATCCAAAAAAATGAAATACCTAGGAATCAACCTCACGAAGGATGTAAAAGACCTCTATACTGAAAACTACAGTACTACGAAAAAGGAGATTGAAGAGGATATCAGAAAATGGAAAGATATCCCTTGCTCCTGGATAGGAAGAACCAATATAGTGAAAATGGCCATACTTCCAAAATTGTTATACAGATTTAATGCAATTCCAATCAAAATTCCAACAGCATATCTCACAGAATTAGAGAAAACAATCCTAAAATTCATTTGGAATCAGAAGAGACCTAGAATAGCAAAGGCAATTCTGGGCAAAAAACGCAAGGCAGGGGGCATCACAATCCCCGACTTGAAATTATACTATAAAGCTACTGTGATAAAAACAGTGTGGGGAGAACCTCAAGATGGCGGATGAGTAAGAAGCAGGTAACGAAACTCTCTCTAAAAGTTACCATTGGAACACGAGAATATAGCGACCCGGAAAGCGCAGGGGGGGGAGATGCCTCCCCAAAACCCAGAGAAGTTCTGTAGCGCAATCTGGGACCCCCGGCACCAGTGACGGGTGACTTCCAACAAAGAAGACGGAAAGAAGGAGCAGACCGCACGCACGCACCTTCTAATATCCCGGGAGTTGGAGCGCCGGCGGAGGCTCAATTCTACGGACACACGGTGGCAGCTGGCGCCCAGGGAGCCCCCACGGAGGATCCTGAGACAGCGGCGGGGCAGGGGAGCGGCGGAGAACGGCGCTGACCGGCGGTGAGTGTCTCTCAGCCACAGCTGCCCCGCGCCAGAGAGCGACCGGCCGGGCGCCATTGTGGGGGGTGTGGCGAAACTCAGAGCGGCTCGGAAACTGCTCTGGGAACTTGTGCTCCGGACAGGGCAGCACAGGGCCTCTCAATTGAGCCCACGAAAGTGTGCTGAGGTCAGCAGGTGAACGAGACTGGACTCTCAGCCACACCTGTCCCGCACCAGAGAGCGACCGGCAGGGCGCCATTGTGGGGGGTGTGGCGAAACTCAGAGCCGCTCGGAAACTGCTCTGGGAACTTGTGCTCAGGACAGGGCAGCACAGGGCCTCTCAATTGAGCCCACGAAAGTGTGCTGAGGTCAGCAGGTGAACGAGACTGGACTCACAGCCACACCTGTCCCGCGCCAGAGAGCGACTGGCCCGGCGCCATTGTGGGGGGCGTGGCGAAAAACCAGAGCAGCGGGAACCAGTGCAGGGAATCCGCGCTCGGACAGCGCGCTGAGCCTCTCAGGCCCAGGGATCGTGAAAGGGCGCTGAGAGCGGAGGCGAGCTAGACTGGTCTCTGCCTGAAAGTACGCGCCTCTGCTCACCACCCGCCAGAGGGCGCTCCTGGCTTACTGGGACGGACCTGCACAGAACAGGACTCTCTCACCACAGGGTAACTGCCTACAGCAGAGTCAACACCTGGAACTGATTCTTTTTATTTTTATTTTTATTTTTTTTTTTTCTCACTGATTTGTTTTTTGTTCTGGCGAAGGGTTTTTTGTTTTTGTTTTGTTTTGTTTTGTTTTTTGGTGGGGTTTTATTTTTGATCTGTCTGTTTTATTGTTTTTATCTTCGTTTTTGTTTCTGTATGTGTATTTGCTCTTTCCTTCATTATTCTCTCTGGTTTTTTATATGAGTATAAACAGCGCCTCTAACTTCTTTGTGATTGTGGTTGTGATCTGCTCTTCCTTTTATCCCTTCCTTCTCTTTTTACCACCTGTTCTCTGCACTAGTGTCCCAATTTTAGTGGGATCCCTCTTGGTCCTCTAACCTTACATCTAATTCCTTCCTCTTCTCCCAATACTCTATTTCCTCCTTAACTCATTTTAAATTTAAACTCCTCAGGGAAAAATTGACATACATAGGACTTGTATACTGCATATAATTTTTCTGGTGTGTTTTAGATTTTGTTATATAACCGCAACTCTATACAGCTAAAAGTGGTAAATAACTGGTTAGCTCAGTCTGTCATTTTCTAGGCTCTGTTTGATGCTTTAGTTAACATTATAGCCAAATGTGAAATAATTGTTCTAAACATCTTTCCTTCCTGATATTTCATGATTGAGATTGACTAAGGGACACAGAAAATACAGTGGCACACTACCAAAGAATCAAGGACTGGGCCAAACAGGTAGCAACTTCGCATACCCAACGAATTGAAGAGGTAGGATCTGGCAGAAAGCTTAAAACATAAAAGCAAGCTCCACTTGGAAGATACTGCAGAGAAGTAGTCATCTTCTAAAGATCTTAAACACTAGCAATAAAGTAACCTACTATAGGTAATTTGCAAACATCACCCCAGGAATTAAAGAAAGAAAAAATGAGACGACACTTAAACAAGATGCAACCACACACATCCAATTCACCAAAGGCAAACCTAGGGAGCAACGAGGTGGGACAATCCGAAAGCCACCCACCTGGCCTATCTGAAGTGGTAACAACAAAGCAACTGAATGAGGTTCTGGAAAAAATTAAAACAGAAATAATCTCACAGATAACTGCAGAGATAATGTCTACAACGAAGACCATGTTTAAGGACACTATAGCGGATACAGACAAAAAAATAGATGAACTTAAGAAAACTATAGAAACCATGAATGCTCAGCATAGGAAAGAAATGGAATCCATAAGGCAGATTCAAGCAGATATCCAAGAGATAAAAAATTCCATTGAAAGTATTTGTAGCAGAATAAGCCAATGCGAGGACAGGATCTCAGATATAGAAGATAGGCTTGCAATTAGTGATCATGAAATGGAAAAATTCTTAAAAATAGCAAGGGACCATGAAAAATCAATTCAACAGCTGCTAGATGACTCAAAGATAAACAACTTAAGAATAATTGGAATAAATGAAAAAGCAGGAGATAACATCAACGACATTAAAACCTTGTTCAAAGACATAATCAGGGAGAACTTTCCTGGAAGAGAAAAGGAATTTGACACCTCTATAAGTGAAGCTTTCAGAACACCAACTAGACATGATCAAAAAAAAACTTCAGCCAGACATATTATAGTCAAGATCCCAGAAATTCAACAGAAGGGCAAAATCTTAAAAGCTGTTAGGGAGAAGAGACAAATCACCTATGAAGGAAAACCCATCAGAATCACAGCTGACTTTTCAGCACAAATCCTCAATTCAAGAAGAGCTTGGAATGATGTATTGCAAGCTCTAAAGGAAAATAATTTTCAGCCCAGATTGATGTACCCTGCAAAACTATCTTTCAAAATTGATGGAGAAATAAAATACTTTCATGACAAAGAACATCTGAGAAAATTTATGACCACCAAACCAGCACTCCAAAACGTTCTGAAGGACATTCTAGAAAGAGATAGGAACCCCAACAGAAGGAATCCACCAGGCAGGGCAAATAATTAAATAGCTGGAAAGCGGAAAAACAAAGAGTGGGAACCAACAACAGGAAAATATCATGACAAGTCAATACATATCAGTTTTAACCATCAATGTTAACGGTCTCAATTCACCAATCAAAAGGCACAGACTGGCGAAATGGATCAAGAAGCAAGATCCAACAATATGCTGTATACAAGAAACACATTTAATTCAGAAAGAAATTCATAGACTGAAAGTCAAAGGATGGAAAACAATACTCCATGCCACAGGAACCCAGAAAAAAGCAGGGGTAGCTATTCTTTTTGCAGACAAAGTGAACTTCAAGCCAAGAAGGATTCAGAGAGATAAAGACGGTCATTACATCCTGGTAAAGGGAACAATCCAAGAGGAAGAGATAACGATCATAAATATATATGCGTCAAATACCAATGCACCCAGCTATATAAAACAAGTATTAAAGGACATGAAAAATCAAATAAGCACTAATACAATTATATTGGGAGATCTCAATACTCCACTGTCACAAAAAGATAGATCAAAACAGTGTGGTACTGGCAAAAAAAAAGACCTGAAGATCAATGGAACAGATTAGAAGATGCTGAAACAACCCCAGACATACTAAGCCACCTTATCTTTGACAAAGGTGCCAAACACATTCGCTGGAAGAAAGATAGCCTCTTTAATAAATGGTGCTGGAAAAACTGGCTCTACACATGCCGAAGATTAAAACTAGATCCATATCTTTCACCATGCACTAAACTAAATTCAAAATGGATCAGAGATCTAAATATTAAAACAGAAACATTAAATCTGCTGGAAGGTAGGATAGGTAAAACCCTTGGAGACATTGGTGTAGGCAAAGACTTTATGAATAAAAACTCAACTGCACGGGAACTATCCCAAAGAATCAATAACTGGGATCTCATCTTATTAAAAAGCTTTTGCACAGCAAGAGAAACCACCAACAGAGTGAAGAGACAACCCACAATGTGGGAAAAAATGTTTGCCAGCTGTTCCTCAGACAAAGGATTACTATCGAGAACATATAAAGAACTCAAAAAAATCAGACCTCCCAAATTTAAAGACCCACTCCAAAAATGGGCATCTGAGATGAATACACATTTCTCAGATGAAGAAATACTAATGGCAAATAAATATACAAAAAAATGTGCAACATCACTAGTCATTCGAGAGATGCAAATTAAAACAACACTGAGATACCATCTCACCCCAGAAAGAATGGCTACTATTAAGAAATCAACTAATAACAAATGCTGGAGGGGCTGTGGGGAAAAAGGAACCCTTCTTCACTGTTGGTGGGAGTGTCGACTGGTACAGCCACTGTGGAAGTCAGTGTGGAGATTCCTCAGAAAACTAGGGTTGGAGGTCCCATTTGACCCAGCTATTCCCCTTCTGGGCATCTTCCCAGAAGAATTGAAAACATCGTACCACAGTGATATATGTGCACCCATGTTTATAGCAGCACAATTTGTAATAGCCAGATCTTGGAAACAACCCAAATGCCCATCAACTGAGGAATGGATAAGAAAGATGTGGTATTTTTATACAATGGAGTACTATTCAGCCATAAAGAAGGATAAACTGGAGACTTTTATAGGTAAATGGATGCAACTCGAGAAAATACTCATAAGTGAAATAAACCAGAAGCACATGTGTAAGCATCGTATTATCTCTCTAGTATGAGAAACTGAAAGAGTAAATAAGATCCAAAATGTACAATAGACATGGTGAATCAAAAAGAAACTGGTCAAAAGGAAAGAGAGACTGGAATAGGGAAAAGAAAGAAGGGAAAGGGAAAAAAATTGTATATATATATATATAAGATGGCTAAGATAGATACACTACCATTTTTACTTAGTTCATTGAAGAGTAAGGTTTGTGCCAATAATGTTTGGACAATTGAATGCTAATGTCTGGTGTCCTGAATAACTAACTTAAAGATAGTAATACGTAATGTATTAACCATTGTTACCCTCCTATTATGTTGTTTTGAAAATTTGTTCTTCTTTTGATTTGTTTTGTTTTGTTTCTTCTCTTTAAAAAAAAAAAAAAAAAAAGAGGAGTACCTAATTCAGATTTACAGGTAGAAACATTAACAAAGAAAACTCTCTGAAGGCAATGACCCCTATTCTGAAACTGAAGAAACAAACAGAAGGTGGACTAGGGGAGATGAACGGCCATGAAAGAGAATCCAAGTAGAGGGAATAACATGCAAAATGTCTATAGAAAGTACAAGAAGTTCAATATTAGTGGAACCCAGACTACTGGAGTGTGAGGGAAATGAGGCTACAACAGTAAGGACCTAATTTTAAAAGAAACAATTTACACAACCTAAATATTTCAAACTTTATAGGACAATAAAGAGCTATTGAAAGATTTCAATATCAAAACAACTGGTTGAAAGAAATCCAAGTGGTGTCTAGAAGTCAAAGGTACAAGAAATAAAAAGACATGTGTTTAGACTTTTTGGTTAATAGCAAATTTTTGTTCTTTTAATTATAATCAGAATCTCGGAATTGAAGGGGAAGAAGTGTGACTAGTTCACTTAAGATCAACTCCTCTAAAATAACAGTAGCCAAAGAGAAGATGATTTTTATCTCCCCAATAGTGCTTCTCCAAATTTTATCAAAATCAAGTATGGTCTCGAGTTCGGAAAAGTAGTAAAGAGTATACAAATCTCTTTATACAGCCAAGAACTTGGACACTCTGTAGAACATGCTGAGTGGCTAGATACTCTTAAAGACCTCTTGACAAATAAGCTCTTAAAAGTCTCTAAACATAGGTAACAAAATACAAAATATAGCAGTTGGCACCAACAGTAATTTCATCTTTGAGAAAAACAGAAATACGTACTCTGAAGCCAGCTGGAAATGGTTGTGTCATCATGTTTCATTCTCTCCTTTTCTGGATTAGCTAAAGCTTCAATGATACAATCTTTCATACGTTAAGAAAATATTTTGTCACTACATTTCTAACAAAGACCCTTATACAAAAGAAATGCCATATTTTAGGAAAAAAACAAAATTATTTGCTTCAAGTTATTATTAAGTAAGTACTGAAAAATATACTCATCGTAGTACTAACTCTTCTTCCTTAGCCTCTTTTCCATCTTTCAGCAAGCAAGACAGAGTCCATCTATATCAAGGAGTTTGATAAAGCTAACATCTCTCCCTTTATACCACACAAAAGTAGTCATGCATGTATATATACGCTCACACTCTTTCAAATTCTTTACTGACTGAACTTCAGATCAGCCACCTGAATCAACCTGAGATGGTTACTTAGAAAATAAATCATTCACCATTAAAATCTATGAAATATAAAATCTATGTACTGCTTCACTTGAAAGGATACAGGCCAAGACATCATAATTCAATGAAGTGAGGTATTTCAATGAGTCTACTACAGGTGTTATTAAGTTATCATACTTCTGTATTTGTGACAAGATCTGGAAGACAGCAACAAAGAACAGATGGCATTAACTAAACAAAAAAAAAGTTTTCTATTATGCCAAGTAAGTAATAGCTATAGTTTTTCAAAAGAGAAAAAATAATACTTATAATTTAAAGTGGTTTCCTATAATTTCATATTTATAAAGAACTTATTATTCTATATTGCCTTTGAGAATATTTTCTTACAATACGTTTTCAAATTAGTAAATAATCCAAGGGGCTCTAACTTTGGATTATGGAAAGATAATTTAATCTAAAATGTTTTAGAGTTTTTCTAAAAAATGAAATAAAAAGCCTTGTGTGGTGGTACATGCTTGTAATCCCAGTAGTCTGGGAAGCTGAGGCATGAGGATCGCCAAGTTCGAGCCCAGGCTAGGCAATGTAGTGACTTAGCAAGATCCTGTGTCAAAATTAAAAATAAAAAGGGCCAGGGATGTATCTCAGTGTAAAGGCCCTTGTTCAACCCCAGTACAGTACTGCGCGGGGGGGGGAGAGGTGTATCTGAATCACAATGAAATGTTATTCAAATGTTTCTAAAAACTACAAATCAATAAATGCTTCTAGAAATCAAAATACAGTAAACAAGACAGCAGAGTGTTCATAATATTAGCACTGTCATGTGTACTAGAAAAATTAATCAATGTATTAAATATATTCTGTAGTAACTTTTGTGTTTAGCATAACCTGACATTTCACTTACTAAAGATTTTCCCCCTAAAACTACCAAACACTTAAAACACTACATCATTCTTTTTCCACTCATGCTGATTTAAAGGCAGCTAAACAAAAAATATCCCTTAAAACAATATTAATCTCAAAACATACATACATAATCAAACAAAATGGTTGGATTGCTGTGGCTCAACTTCCCAATTTGTCTTCCTGAAGGCTTCACATTTTCCTTGGTTAGCCTCCTACAAGGGGAGAAAAAGGTGGCAGGGATCATCTTAAGTAACATTATTCGTAATGCCGAAAGCTTTGGAACATCACAGTAGAAAAAGCAATTCTTTCCTGAATATTCAAAATGGATCAATGTAGACAACTATCTTCATCATATACTCTACTCTACTGCAATAACTGAAATATTTTGGTTAGGAATGCTCCTAGAGGATATAGAAATTTTATATTAAATGCTTAACATTTATAAAATATACATTTCAGCACTCAGGAGGCTGAGACAGGAGGACTGCAGCAAGTTCAAGGCCAGCCTGGGCTACATAGTGAGTTTGAGGCCTGCCTGGACTACACAGCAAGACCCTGTCTCAAAAAATTAAAAAAAGAAAAAAGAAAATATATGTTTCCAATTTATAGTGAGTCTACTAATCATTAAAATTCTTAATACACTCCAAGTACATAAAATTCTTTTTATAGTGAATCATAATTATTTTAGATGTAGAAGGGTTTATCAGTTTAATGATTAAGAGATCCAATTTGGTGTAATGCAATGAAAGGCCTCATGCCATCTGGTTCAATGGCCCTTATTGAGTAAAACCTAATGTGACACTCCTAAATAAGTTCTGTCTTTCATATTCAGGGGAAACATTTTTAAAAATATTTTCTGCTTCTTTCCTTTTTTCCCCTAAGCTCTGTATTCTTTTACCAGCATTCTGTGAACTATCAATTCTTATAGCTCAAAACAATTATTACACAGAATCTTAAATTCTTCTGAATTACACAGTAAATCTAAAAACTTAAATGTGAAAAGGTTACAAACAAAATGAAAGCTTTCTAAAATGAAAATAGCGAATTTAGTTTAATTCAAAGAATATGACCATTCTCGAAATAACAAACTTGATATAATTATCTGAAGACGCTTCTTAAAACAAAAACAGGCCCAATATTTAAATGATTTCATCATCAGCTGCTTCTCCTTTTATTCTTCATGGCCCACCCCCCCCCCATGGAGAAAAGAAATGATTAGTTTTAACCTTTGGCTACATTCTGTTCTACCTTCAAATTTACCACCATCTGTCCCTATTTCTAGCCCTACGTCAGATGGTCCCCCTACTTGCCAAGGATAACTCCCCCTACCCCACACACTCACACCTGGCTTTGTATTCCATTCCCTTCTGCCTCTACCACACTGGTGGGAAAAACAAACAAAAATTAAAGGAATATTTTCTTGATTATGTTTTACCCTCAAGCTACCATGGTAACTGGCATATAAAACACAAGTACTGATCATTTGTAGAATGAATTATTGAGTATTCTATAGCAAGCTTGAGGTTTTTTGTTGTTTTGGTTTTTCTGAGACATGGTCTCACTCTGTAGTTGAGACTGGCTTTGAACTCACTATGCAGCCAAGGCTGGCCCCTAACTCATGGTGATCCTCCTGCCTTAGCCTTCTGAGTGCAGGGATTATAGTCATGTGCCACCATGCCTGACTACAAGCTCAATGTTTAATTAAAAAAGTATACGAACTGTGAAATCCTACCAGTGACAAATTAACACATTCCATTTTTAATGTAAAAAGTTCAAAAAATACCAAACTCATAGTCTTCAAGCCTGGTGAAATAATTACAGCTTATAAATATAACAAAAACCCAAGTATAATAAAAACAAACATTCTGTTCTATATTATATTTTTATTCATTTATTTATTCATTCATTCATATTAATGTTTACTATGACAAATTATTACGTATTAGGAATACAAGGATGAATAACAATTACTAATCTCAAGCTTGGTCTAGCTGGGGAAACAGATTCAAAATCATTTTTAAATTTCTATATTCTTTTTAAAAAGAACAAATTTCAGAACAGTACTTACATGCTATGAATAAAATACAAAATGGAGACAATATATTTGCATTGCCCTGTATATACATAAAAAATACCTGGAAAGATAAATAAGAATCTAAACACCACTTTTTTTCGTTTTGGGGAAATGAGTGGATGGAAGATGAGGTGAAAGACTTTACTGTATACCTTTCTTCTTGTGCATGTTTAGGAGGCACAGTGTGATGTTTTGATCTATGTATTTTTTTTTTTTTTGTGGGTACCGGGGGTCCACCTCAGGACCTCGCGCGCCAGCAGGCGCCCATGCCGCTGAGTGGTATCACCGGCCCTTTTCTCCTATGTGGGTTCTGGGAGTAGAACTCGGGCCCTCGTGCTTGCCAGGCAGGCGCTTACGCCGCTGAGCCAACTCACCGGCCCTTGATCTATGTATTTTAATTGGTCTTTTTTGGATCCTTTCTAGCAAAAGTCAAGCTAATTAACATTCTGGCACCAACTTTTCTGTCATGAAAATGTTAAAAAATGTATATATTTAGTATTTTGAAATATACATTATCATTAACTGTGGTCACCAATGCAGTATAACAGTTTGCCAAAACTTCCTCTGGTCTCACTGAAACTTTGTAAGCTCTGATCAACATCACCCTTTTCCCCATACATTCCCCCTCCCTAGTAGCATCTACTAATCTTTATCTTTTCAGTATAAAACCTTTAAAAGGAAGGAAATTCTGTCATCCATGACAACATGGATGCAACTGAATAATTATATACTTAAGTGAAATAACCTAGGCACACAGAGATAAATATTGTATAATCTCACTGATACACAGAATGTGTATACCTCTTTACAGTTACTGAAATTAAAGCATATGAACATATAAACTTTTCAAAGAGATAATTAAAAAGAGAAAACAATCACAGCAATATCCCTAAGTGATATATTAGCATTATTTGCTTAAAGGATAGTGGTGGCACAATAAAGAACAATCCGTTGTGTTGGGTAGTATGTTCCAGGGAAGAATTCAGAGGTGACACTGAAGCTTGCTCTCCAAGAATGAATCACTACATGGACAAGGGAAAGGAAGGTAAGGGGAAACCTGCACAAAGAAAATAAAAAATATATGCAAAAGTGAAGATAAGGAGATCACGGCATACTTAGGGAAATATAAACAGGCTAAGTACAGCTGGGGATGGAATTGGCAGGAAATGAGGATGGATATAGGGAGGAAAAGATCAAGGAGTACCTCTTACGTCACCATGCCAGAAAGCTTGATGTACAGTCTGCAGGCAATGGCTATTAACCACAGAATTTTGAAGCAAGAGAATAATATAAGGCACCATAGTGCTCCAGACAAAAGAACTAAGGTTGTATTAGTAGAGACAGTAGATGAGATGGACTCAAGGAATTTAATAACACTTAATATTATCAAACAGAAATAGGCACTTAGATTAGTGCCTAGCACACATAGCAATGGTTCTAGAAATATTACCTGTGATATTGTTAAGCTATAAACTGTACCTGAAGAACTCTTAAGACCAGAACTTATTCGGGCAGATTAAAGCCTAATATCTGGAATAACTTTCCCAGGTGAAATAACTCATTCTCTTGTCCATCCTTCCACAGCACTTTATACATCCTGCATAACAGAACCTCAAAGCCAGACTGTGACCCTGCACATCCCTGCTTTCCTGATAGACTGTGATGAGACAGTATCTTCAGGCAAGGATAATATGATTGGATACTGTTATATACTGTATCTAGTTAAACTGTAGAGTGCATGACTTTTTTATTTATTTATTTTTTTGTGGGTACCGGGGGTTGACCTCAGTACCTCTCACGCCAGCAGGCACCTGTGCCGCTGAGCGATATCACCGGCCCTTTTTTCGTGTGTGGGTTCTGGAAGTCGAACTCAGGCCCTCGCGCTTGCCAGACAGGCACTTACACCGCTGAGCCATCTCACCGGCCCATGACTTTTAATTAGAATAACCATACTGGTACATGAATTTATAAAAGAAATGACAACTGACAATAAACAGACTTGATGAAAATATGTGCAATATAGCAAGTATAAATCAAACTTCAAATAGTCTACTTGGAAGTAGAACTAATATCACTCTTGTGTTTTGTTGTTTTTTGGAAACAGGGTCTCGCTCTGTAGTTCAGGCTGGCCTCAAACTCACTACATAGCCCAGGCTGGCCTCGAACTCCTGGAGATCCTCCTGTCTCAGCCTCCCAAGTGCTGGGATCACAGGCATGCACCACCACACCCAGCCACTCTTGTGTTTTTAGTGATATAAAAATAAAGGGAAAAAACGAAAAAAAAAAAAAGGAAGTTTCTCAAAACTTGGCTCCCTACAGAGACAGTTCTATGTAATTCCAATACATCTTCCTAACAGATAAAACGTCTTCATTATAATAACATATATAATAACTTTTGTTATAATTCCTAGAACTCTACCTTTCACAAATCATTAACTGTGTAAAGCCCATAGCAAGCTATCTTTTCTCCGTTTAAAGAACTCATCCAATAATATGATGTATTAAAAGGGATTTTTATTAGATTTTATACCTAGACAACTATGAAAACATTAAATTGGTAGTTAAAAGGAGCTAAAACCACAAAAATTGACAGTCATTCTATATAGAGTATATAATCGGCTATACAGTTTTCTCAAAATTAAGGCTCTGACATAAACTAGATGAAACAAAGTAAATTAGATCCAGATATAATTTAGAGTAATATGAAGAAAAATAAATTAAAACTTACTTCATGATATATTTGGCTCTGTCTATTGTTTGAGCTTTAACTTTTACTAAAAGTGGGTGACTGTTATAAGTTTCATTCTTCCACTGGCCATACAGACGGTATCTTTAAAAATGATAAGATGGAGAATTAGGAAAAGTTAAACAATTAGAGGTTAACAGTAGAATTACTGGTTGTTAAAAATATGAAAATATGTATTTACCTATGCTGATAAGGAAATGTTTTAAACATTCCCCATAGTTCCTCAGACATACAAGCATTGCAGTCCATCAAAGAAAGAGATGGTAGTAGTACCTGGTCAGTAATGCTAAGCAAACAGCTAAGGATAACTTCCTAAGAAGAGAAAAAATTATTTCAGTAATAAATCCACATTAATTCACCTGCAAAATAACTTCATGATATTCTTGGGGAAATGACATTTCTTGATCTCAAAACACATAATTTCCAATTCTCTGCCCTATCACTGTTCTTATTTGTGTTTCTCCATCCACAACAGCAAATTGGGTGAAGGAAGCAAAAGGGGTAGCAAGGAAATGAGAAACTTATCTCTCTTACTTTCTCAACACATTAATCTTCAAAAAAAGGGAGGAGGGGAATGTGAATCTTAAAACATAACTTTGTATGAGTTGCCAAAAGTTGTGGTCAACATGTAAAGTATAAAATAATTATTCATATAGATGATCAAAGCTCATTCACAGTAAAATTTGCAGTATACTATGACTAGACAAACATTAGACACATTTGATTCATTAGACACATTTTTTTCAGTCTCTTACCGTTTTCTCTTTATCTTCTTGTTTGCTTCCATCAGACTGAAACTAAAATTAAAAAAAAATTAATAAAATGCAAAGATTGAAATTATGCTGTCACAATATAGTTTCTAATTGGAAAAAGATTAACTTGCACATGAAAGTGGATTGTTTTTACACACATGTAGGTTCTAAATATAGTCTATTATAATTAACATTTTAAAATTTCATCTAGGGCCGGTGAGATGGCTCAGCAGTGTAAGCGCCTGCCTGGCAAGCGCGAGGGCCTGAGTTCGATTCCCGGAACCCACATACGAAAAAAGGGCCGGTGATATCGCTCAGTGGCACGGGCGCCTGCCTGGCAAGTGCAAGGGCCCGAGTTCGACTCCCGGAACCCACACAAAAAAATAAAAAAATAAAAAAAAATTTCATCTAGATTCCTAACCTCCAAATCATCCTTGACATCCATGAATCTTGTGTAAGCTTCATAAACCAATTATTTCAACCTCATTATCATAAACCAAAGATCCTAAAACTGATCTCAGTATTTAATACATAGCTAAATATTATAAAATTGTAACCAACATATTTAGCTTATAATGCATTTGTATTTTTTATCTAGATTTTCTCTACGGAATTAGTAAAATCAAACAGTAAAGAAATGAAACCAAAATTAAACAAAAAAATTTTTTTAAGTGGTAAAGTTTATTTAAAAAAGTAAAAGTAAAGAGAAACGGAGAAACTGGCTCTGCAGGAGTGAAAGAGGAAAAAGCAAGATAAAAGTACACACTGGAAGAAGCGGGGCAGGCTATATTATGAGGAAAGCCACAATAGCCAAACACAAAGAAATTTAAAGCTATGTTTTAATTCATGACTATCAACATACTCACTGAAACTAAGCTCAAATTATTAGTAACACTGCTGGCAAAGACAAAACCAATGCCTAACTTGGACTGACTGAATTTAAAAAAAACCGTGAGTCTATATTTTATCAGTGATTCCCAGATGGGCCCCTGAAGTGATACATTTGATGATGTTATCTATTTATTCAAAACAAAACAGTGATACTTGTATGTGTATACATGAGTAGAGGGCTAGAGGAGTGTGCAGAAGTAAACAGGACTCTTCAAGCACTGACACTTAAGGACAATCTAGATTTCTGAGAAGGACACAATTTAAAATCAAGCGAAGGAAGAGGAAAAGCTAATATGTAGCTAACAAGGTTATTTTCTTCATAGATGAGTGTATTCTGTGTATGTATGTGTTTTTACACTTGAGTATTTTAATGGGTGTTACCACTGGGAAGTCTAACTTCTTTGTTACATTTTCACCTGACACTAACTTAGGGCCTACCATTCTACCTTTATGGGAAAATGCATACAAATACACTTTTTGCCCCTAACTAACGGGTTTAAAAGTTATGGTTCTCTTTTACAGACACAACTCAGCCTGTCAGCAAATAAGGAACTGGGTTACAGAGGAGTAGCCTGGCAAAAATAGAGCTACAGTAGTTATTTTTATTTTTGTTTTGTTTGGCACGGGTGACTTGTAATTACAGTGGCATATTGGATATACGAAAGGAGGCAGAAATGAAGGTATGCCATAACTGGAAAAACTTAAGTTTATAGTTAATTATGTTAAAATTTAAGGCAGTTAAACTCCCCTTTTCCTGGTGTACTATGATTCAAATAAACCTAATAAAGCTACAAATAGTTTTCTCCGTAGAAATAAAACATCATCTTAGTTACTAAGCTGGCCTAATTCTCTTGCTAGGTACCTAATATGAATTTCTAATGTTTATGCATCAATTCTCTAGATTTTATAAGCAAGATAATTTGAAAAAGAAATATGGGGAACAAAATAAAGCCATTTAGAAGAACAGCCAAAACAAAACAAAACAAAAAACAACCTTCCTATCAAAGGCTAATTATAGCAAGGATAAAAAATAAATCAAGTGATACATTCAAATAAAAGCAATTTTCTTTTTGGTGGTAAAAGAAATACATTCCACACCCCCTTGATGCTTTTTCTTTTAGTTTACTTTGCTTTTTAATTCAGAGTAATATAAGACTCTCCTTTCACACAAAACAATAATAAAAGTTTTACCAAATACCAGGCTGAAATGGGAGAGAGACAGAAGAGGACAAGAGATATTCATTTATTCACTTACTAAGTGTCAGGCATTGGGAATTCAAAGATGAGCAGGACAAAGTTCCTATCTTTGAGGTGACACCACTTGAAGATCAAAGCTATAATTGCCAATGTACTGTTAGCAATTTAATTTTTAAGTCTGAATGAAACAGCACTCACAGTTATGTCTAGAGAGACCCAAACCAAGTTCCAATATCACTCCATAAAGACAGAGTAGCTGATGGGGTGCACGACAGTACTGGGCACCAAATAAGTAACATAGGTTATCCATCAAGAGGGAGGCTTTGGAAAAGTTGAAGAATAAAAGAGGAAGCTATAGATAAAACAAGTAAATTACCTTTTTATTACTAATGACCTATTTTTAATACCTTTAATCTATGAACATTTCAATGCTATTTAAGACTATACTTAATCCTCAAGGGGGAAAAAACGAAAACACTTAAGATTTGTGACTAGACTGGAACCTGAACCTGCACCTATTTAAATTATGGCACAATTTTCACTGTTCTTATTCTTCTCATTCCTATTAACTCCCACATATCCACTAGGTGCCATGTACTACGCTAAAAATTTTACATTTACGTCTTAAATCTACTCTATGAAGAAAACCTTTTTACTAGAAATGATCCAAATGAGACCCATTAAAATAACTTATAAATTGCAAAATATAATTCATAGGGGAAAAATGTTGACAGAAGATTAGTCACCATTCAATGTTTTGGTTCTCATGTTTATTTCAGATTCCTTTTATCTTCCAATCAGAACCTTTTAGAACTTTTTATAAAATGCTTAGAAATATCCAATGACGTTGAAACATCATTTATGAGGAGATAGAAAGAGATATTAAATGAAAACATACTATCCCTCTACCATATTTCATCTAGTTTAATAAAATCTATACTGCACTAAAAGGCTAACAATTAATAATACGGTCACCTACACACCATAATAATACGGTCACCTACCACATCTGTGCTGGTTCTTTTTATTCCAGTGTAATTAATAGCACAACCTTTCAATATCAAGAGTCCTAGTTCAGATGATAAATTATATAGTCTACCTACAACATAAGTAACATTCAAACTGTAGTAAACAACTTGTGAGAGTGGCTTTAATATTAAAACATACCCCCAAACCCTGCTATATAGCTATACTCAATTTCACAAATTCACCAATCAGAAGTAACTATTTTGGTTGTGCTATGCAAGTTCATTTTGCTTTACACAATGGTTCTAAGAAGCTAAGTACAAACACTTTCAGTGACATTAATAAATATGTATATGTGCTATATTTTTTAATGATTCCCTTTATAAAATAAAACCACAAAATTGCCCTAACTTTGGGGCAAATTAAAGCTTTAAATATTGAATTTGTTTAAAGTAACATGTTCCTGTGTTTTGGTTTGGCTTCCACCAGATCCTGAATTTATTCAAGTATGGGCACTGTTTATTTGGGAAGTTATCATAGGAATCACCACTAGGAAATTATCCCTGTGGATAAATGCACGTCTATCCCATTGGAGATTCTGAGTCTGTGCAGAAACGCATTGTAGGATTATTCCACCTGAAGACATGGTAGTTTTACACCAATTTTTGTCTTTCATTGGTTGAAAGCTGGGGGCGAGTGAAGTGAGTGCTACTTCCCTGGCAATTCAATACTGGCTTGTGTGGACCAAGCCTGAAGACAAGAGAGAGACAGGTACCAGCAGTTGAAAAGTGATCTAGCATACACTGCAATGTAAGGACCTGATATATAGGTCCTTACAGATGGGATCTGACAGCATCTGCTATGCCCTTGCATAAACAAATGCCCAAATCTCCAACCAGTTAACATTTTCATAAATGCTGTCAAATGTTACTTCTCTTTACACTTTGAAGTGTCCTCCTAAAATTAACTTTGAGATTCATTTTCAGAAGACAAAGTATTGGAGAGGAGGGGTGGGAATTGAATAAACTGTTCACATCATGCATTTGGTCTATATTTCAAAGTCTATTTCTTATATAAAACGCACTTTTAAAAATTATACACTATTTGTATGGAGTCTATATTTGCCTATTAATACTTAGTATCAGCCTATCCTTGTATGTTTACTTCTTTTAACTACTGGGGAAAATACTAACTAAGGTCTGATTTGTAATTTATTTAAGTATGACTGAGTACCTTGGTTAGAACTGTCACATGAACATACTCAGTAAAAGATAAGGTTATTGAAGCTCAAATCAATTATTATAGGAGGCAATATAAGTGCAAATATAAGCATCCTAATGGTTCTTCCTTTGTCAGGCTCACTGAAGAGGAAGGCTGTTTTTTTTTTTTTTTTAGATTAAACTTGGTCTCCAACAGTAGAGTTCCTCATGTGGTTTGCCAATGACATCAGTGTCTTCTCTATTTGGAAAATAAGAACTATAATAAAAGGTTTTGATTGCTTTTTAAATATTCTTACAAAACTCATTTCTACTTAAAATGGAGAGATACAACCACAGCTCTAACTAGTTCACACACAAAATCCTAACAAAAACTTTCAAAAATTTTCGTTGATTTGTTACCTAATCTGTAACATAAATTTCAACAGGGTAACTATCTGATTATCACTAAAATGTAAACAAAGGAATTAATCTAAAGTCGACAAATGTGCTCTTGAAGAAAATGAAGCTACTACTTTAAAGTAGCACTTAATGTTTAAAGACAAAAATAGATTAAAGTATACTAATACTTCAATCATCAAAAACTAATGTAATAACCGAAAAGTGATAACTCACTGTTAAAAATTCATTACTACTCACATTTTTAACTCTATGAAATAGAATAATTAATGTTAGTAACTAATAAATATTTAGACATATTTCATTTGATCTTCATAACAACCATGGTAACTAGAAAAGGCAAGTATTACCAGAAATCTCTAGCTTAGAAAAGTGACCAACTTAAGGTTACATAATTAGCAAGTAGCTACCAGTTCATCTTGGTGAAATTAGTTAACATAAAGATTAATTTTAATCCTTTCATTACTTTGGTGTAAAGTCTTAATTGAGTATGCTTTATGGGTAGGTTAGGTTCTAAAGTTAGTAAAATAGATGAAAAAGTTCCCTAAATCATACATGAAGTATACAGACATACCATCTTTTCAGTTAAGTCTACCACAGACTTTTTCCCACTCTAGCATAAGAAAAATTCACTGTTAAGTGAACATGAGATGTGAATATGAGATGAAGTGATTGGCTTGTATTTAAGGTTCATGTCACATGAAAGCAAATTAAACACCAAATTCACATTGAATGTGCTATAATACTAAGAGACCCGAGAAATGGAACCAAACAGAAAGAAAAAAAAAATCTCAAATTTCACTCTTATTTCTGTGCATACACAGTGAGTATTTTGATAGTACAAGTTTAGTTACACTCACATAAATTAAACACAGGTATGGTACAATGCCGCTGTACTTGAACTCCATACCTCTATCCAAAAAGATGTCTGTTTTGGGTTCTAACCTATACAACCAAGGTAGACAATTTCAAAAGTGGAGTGAAGCAAGATCACAGATTCTTCTCCCCTAACAGTTGATGAAAAGCAAAAATCAGTAAATATCAACAGCCACGAAATTCTAAAGTAGTCAGTTAATAAGCTGAAATTTTGGAACTACTCACTTAAGGTACATTTTCTAGCAACCCAAATTTTTATTATGAAAAAATTTCACTGACATAACAAAACCCCACAGGCATGAAATAATTCAGGATCCATCTCATAATAAGGACATTTTTCTACATTACCACAATATTACTGTCACACTTATTTTCTACTATCATCTAACACCCAGTCTAAGGTACATTCAAACCATCTTACTTCAGGTTTTTCTAAGCTTTACCTGTCAATCAATCACAACACTTCAGCTTTTACCAAGGGCCAAGAAATAGTAGCATAAAGAATAATCAAACAAATGAATTAAGATGGCTGAGTGAAGCACAAACATGGAATACCTCCCACCAAAATTCCTAAGGCAATGGACAGTTTTTTTTTTCTTTGTTTGTTTTAGTGCCCAAAATTAACCACCAGTAAGCAAGCAAGAAAAGAGAAACCTATGACATTAACTGTGGGGGTTGGTGGAACAGTCAAATGAGATTTTAGTAGTACAAACAGTGTCATATGCCTTGTACCACTAACACAATCTGCAGTAGTGCTGAGCAAGGAAGTTAAATAGAATCTTTGGTAACATGGCCTGCAAGGCATGTCGGTAGCCCAAGGAAAAACCCTTGTGAGGAAAAGCCCAGGACTCTGGCAAAGGAAAAATCAGTTGTCAAGCCTTGCTATCTTTCAAAAGCACTGTGCTTGGATGGGTGAAGGAGTCAAAGCCCAAGAAGCCAAATACCCACTTGGCTAGATGTGTCTTGCACAGGACGGACAAACAAATCTGAAGAGAAAGTAGAACTGAGGTCCTCTAAAGGGCTATATTCAGCCTCCACTGAGCTCATTCACTCCCCTATCCTAGAATATTAAAAGGTTGAAAACACAACCAAATATTTAAAGGATTGACTTGAGGCTTAAGGAGAACTGGTCATTGATATGGTGGGAAGGATGTGAAAAGTCACTTACACGTCATCAGAAAGAATAGAAGGTCTGAACAGAGCTGCCCACATTAAGGTGAAAAGAAACGCTGTGACAACCATGGAAGCGTAATGAAAGGAAAAGGAAAGGGGAGAGGGGAAAGGGGAAAGGGGAAAAGGGAAAAAGGGAAAAGAAAAGGCAGGGAAAGGAAAGGAAAGGAGAGAGGGGAGGGGAGGGGAAGGGGGAGGACAGGGGACGGGGGGGAGGACAGGGGACGGGGGGGCGGGGGACAGGGGGACAGGGGAAGGGGGATGGAGGATGATGGGACCGGATGAATGAACGTAGTCTAGAAGAAAATACAACACAGAACAGAGGTGCATTCTCTACAAGTAGCTATATATGCATTCAAAGAAAAAGTATTTAAAAATAACTCGATGAAACAAGAAAAACTTAAATGAGATTAACAGGATGAAATGGGAGATTACAGAGATAAAATAATAAAGCACTAACATAGATATAATAATAGTGAGGAATTTCAAGAATTGAACAATTTAGAAGACCCATTATCTGTTCAATTTCAAACACATTACATTGTATAAGCAGTACAGCATGATGGTTTTGACCTTAGATCTGAAGTCAGAATGCACAGACTGAAATCATAGCTCTATCCCATAGTAGCTGTGTAATCTGGGCCAAATTACTTAAGCAGTAGGACAAAAAACTTGGTAAAGATTAAATTAGTTAATTCATAATTCATGTAAAGTACTTGGAATAGGGCCTACATACAGTAAGAGCTCAATTGACATCAGCTGTTATGATCGTAAACAATCCATCAAATTAGCTGGATACAAAAATCAACAAGGAATTGATCATAACCAACAAAGAATTCGTCATCTTTTAAGTATGTCGTTGACTTCCAATTTCTGATTCAGTGTATAAGAAGCTTGGAAGTCTTCACTTTGCCCTAACAACAGATAAAAAGCTGAACAAACTGAAAAACTAGCTCTTCCTATATCTGTAAGAGAAGTGAAGTCACCAGATAAACCACTACCCACCTAAAACTGGAGACAGACAGGCAAATACAGAGAATCACCACTTACAGGAGCAGAAACTTCCCTGGGAAGCAATGCCTAGGTAGGAAAACCCAAACCATTACAGATGAATTGCGGAGGCTCAGTATGGACAAGTCTGCGAGTTAAAAACTCCAATGGGACTCAAGTCATAAGTGGGCCATCACAAACACACTTCCGTGTTTTTTGCTCCAGGAGATGACTCTGGTTCCCATAGTAAACACCAGAGAAAAAAGAATCCCTTGTCTTTTTAGCAGAAGAATAGAAAATGGAATCATTTTAAAATACACCAGCACTATGTCCTCAAAAGGGTTGCATCAGGAGAGTTAGGGGGAAGAGACTGAGAAACACAGGTGACATTCACACGGAAGGGGTCAAAAACTAAGACCTAATCACAGGACAATAAAATGCTTCCCCTCCACCCACATCACTAAAGGCTCATTTAAAATAGTTCCTTTTACCCAATACTCATGTGTAGCTACCAAGAAAAAATTCAAGGCATACTAAAAGGTGAACAAACAAACAAACAAACAAACAAAAACACCACAGTTTGAAAAGATGCAGTATGAACACAGTTTGAAGTATCAGAATCAGACTCAGATATGGCACTAATGTTGGAATTATATGACTAGGATTTTAAAACAACTATGATTAATATGCTAAGGGTTCTAATAGATAAAATAGATGGCATGCAAAATCAAATGGGCAATGTAAGCAGAGATGGAAATCCTAGGAAAGAACCAAAATAAAATGCTACAGATCAAAAACACTGAAATGGAATGATACCTTTGATGAGCTTATTAGTAGAACGGACACAGCTAGATTTCTGAGTTTGAGAGTATCTCAGTAGAAGCCTTCACAACTAAAAATCAAAGAGAAACAAGACTACAAAATCAGAATGGAATATCCAAGGACTTTGGGACAACTACAAAAGGCATCACATAAGCATAAATGAGAATAGTGTGCCAAAAGAGAAAAAGGAACAGAAGCAATATTTAAAGCAATAATGACTGTAAATTTTCTCCAAATTAACATCAGACACTACACCACAGACCCAGAAAGCTCACAGAACACCAAACAGGATGGATAAAAAAATCAAAGATTAAAAAAAAAAAATCATGAAAGAAGCCCAAAGGAGAAAAAAACATCTTACCTATGAAGAAGCAAAGATAGAACTACATCAGACTCCTCAGACACTATATAAGCAAGAAAAAAATGGGACACGATATTTAAAAGTGCTGAGAGGGAAAAAACAAAACACCTACCTAGAATTCTGGACTCACAATTATCTGTCAAAAATGAAAGAGAAAAAAAAAGACTTTCATGGACAAACAAAAGTTGTTGGAATTTGTTAGATCTGCCTTACAAGAAATAAAGAAGTTCTTCAGAAAGAAGAAAAATGATACAAGTCAATACTCAGATCTATACAAAGAAAGGAAGAGTATAAAAAAGGAATATGTAGGCGAGGTGTGGTCTGGCCTGTAATCCCAGCACTCAGGAGGCTGAGGCAGGAAGATTGCTGCAAGTTTGAGGCCAGCCTGGGCTACAAAGTGAGTTCAAGGACAGGCTGAACTGTATAGTGAAACCCTATCTCAAAGGAAAAAAAAAAAGGAATATGTAAAGATAAAATAAAACCCTTTATTTTTCTTACCATTAACTGGACTAACAGGTAAGTGATCAAAATAATAATAGCAGCAATGTATTTCAGTATGTATGCTTATGTGTTTGTGTACTTAAGGACAAGCAAAATGAATGGAAGCAATGACAAGGGTCAGGAGGAAAGAATGAGGATTATTCTATTGCTATAAGGTGCTCCAACTACCCATGAGGCAACACAGAGTGAATCTGGATTAATTAAAAATGTGAATTGCAAACTACAGGACAACCATTAAAAAAAAAGTGAAAAAACAATAGAGAAAATAAATAGAATTAACATGTAAAGAACAAATGGAATCAGGTAAAATGTTCTATTGAAACCAAAAGTAGAAAAAGTATGGTAAACAAATACAGGAAGAAAAACAACAGAAATAATAGAAAACAGTAATAAGTTTGGTAGATATTAATCCAAACATATCATTAATTGCTTTGAACATAAACGGTCTAAGTGCACCACTTAAATCACAGAAAATGTAAATCAACAAGAACTTATCTCTACTCAAAAACCTGTACACAGGGCCGGTGAGATGGCTCAGCGGCGTAAGCGCCTGCCTTGCAAGCGCGAGGGCCCGAGTTCGACTCCCGGAACCCACATACGAAAAAGGGGCCGGTGATATCGCTCAGCGGCACGGGTGCCTGCTGGCGCGTGAGGTCCTGAGGTCGAACCCCCGGTACCCACAAAAAAAAAAAAAAAAAAAAAAAAAAAAAAACCTGTACACAGGGCCAGTGAGATGGCTCAGCGGCGTAAGTGCCTGCCTGGCAAGCGCGAGGGCCCGAGTTCGACTCCCGGAACCCACATACGAAAAAAGGGCCGGTGATATCGCTCAGCGGCACGGGCGCCTGCTGGCGTGCGAGGTCCTGAGGTCGACCCCCGGTACCCACAAAAAAAAAAAAAAAAAAACAAACCTGTACACAAATGCAGCTTTATTTATGACTGACAAAATTTGAAAGCAACCAAAATATCCTTTAGTGAGTGAATAAATAATCTGTGGTACATCCAAGCACTAGAATATTACTCAGCTATTTAGAAATGATGGGGAAGGGAGGAGGGGTTGAAAGGAGGGTAGGGGAATGGGGAAAAAAAAAAACAGACATGAGCTACCAAGCCATGAAAAGACATGGAGGAAATGTAAATGTGTATTACCTTATCAAATGAAAAATGCCAATTTGAAAAGGTTACTGAATGATTCTGTTATAGTATATATCTAATGCCTCCCCCAAGGCCTCATATGCTCATAGCTGGGCTTTTAACAGGTAACTGAATCATAAGAGCTCTATAGTTACGTGTGATGTTAAGAGGTAGGGCCTGGTGGGAAAAGGTGGGTAAGTCAGGGTGTGGACTAGTAGTGTATCTCTTTCCCAGCCTTTTCCCTTTGCTCTCAGCTTCCAGGCTACCATGACATGAGCAGCTTTTCCTCCAATATGCCCTTCCACTATACCTTCCCACACTGGACCCAGCCAACTATGAACTGAAACCTCTAAAAACTGTGAGCCAAAATAAACCTCTCATTTAATATGTGAGTATTATATATTTTGCCCCCGTGATGAAGAAAGTGACTAAGACAGATTCCAAATACAATTGTTCCAAGATACCAAAATCCATAGATGCTCTAGTCTCTTAATGTACAATGGCACAGTATTTGCATATAACCTAAGCACATCCTTCTATCTACTTCAAATCATCTCTTACTTATAATACCTAACACAGTATAAGTAATTGTTGTACTGCATTGTTTAGGGAATAATTACCCAAAAAGTCTATACATGTTTGGTACAGATGTATTTTTTCAAGCATTTCCTATGTTAGTTGAATTTGCAAATGCAGAATCCACAGATAGAAAGAAGGCTAACAGGTTTGGGACACAGCTCAATGGTAGAGAACTTGCCTAGAATGAACAAGTCCTGGAGTTCAATCCCCTGTACCACAAAAAAAGAAAGAAGGCTGATAGTATATTACATTATGGAAAAGGCAAAACTATGTATACAGTGTAAAAGGTCAGTGGTTGCCAGGGATTAGGTGAGAGGGATAAACAGGCAGAGCACAAAGGATTTTTAGGACAGTGAAAATATTTATTCTATATGATACTATAATTGTGGATAAATATAATTATACATTTGTTTAAACTCCTAGAATGTACAACAGAGTGAGTCCTAATGTCAACTATAGACTTTGGATGACAACAATGTGTCATTGTAGCTTCACCGCTTGTAACAAATATACCATTCTAGTGAGGGACATCGATAATAGAGGAGCCTATGTATGTTTGAGGGGGGAATGGGTATGAGGGAAATCTCTGTACTTTCCTCTCAATGTTGCTATGAACCTAAAATGGCTCTAAAATGTAAAATTTATTTTAAAGTGTACAGGTGCTCCTACAACAGCTTTATCTTGGAAAGGGCCTGCACGTCCATCAACAGATGAATGGATAAAGAAAATGTGGTCTATATATACAGTGGAATATTACTCAGCCATAAAGGATAAATTTGAGACATCTGTAGGAAAATGGATGCATCTTGAGACTATAATGTGAAATGAAATAAATCAGTCACAGAGGTTAAATATCACGTGGTTTCTCTTATATGAGAAACTCAAAATAAGAATAATTTAAGGAGCAAAATAAAACATGATAGGAAACAGAAAGGTAGATGTTTTGGAGAAGGAAAGGGGATATAGGGATGGAGGGAAAGAGGAGAAAGGAAAGTAAAAAGGATTAAGATGCCGTATGTGTATGTACCAATTCCCCATGATGAATGTGTAATGCAAACATGTACTAGAAAAACAATTTTAAAAATAAAGTGCACAGGTACTACCAAAAACATTTGTGTCAGCTGAACACGTCAAAGCTGTGCTCTACAAAGAAAGAAAATTTTAATGATAGCAAAATATGTCCTTTCATGTGGAACAATTATATACAGAGTCACCACCACCCCCATTATAAGGGGAAAGTGAGAAAACACACTGGTTACTATACTAGAACAATTTGGCCTTTGGACCAGCTGCATGAACATCATCAGGGAACTAGGTAGAAATACAAATTTTCAGATTCTACCCAGATCTACTGAATCAGAAATACTGAAGGTAAGACCAACCATCTGCATTTTACCAAACCCTCCAGGTAGTTCTGTTATATGCTAAAGTTTGAGTATCACTGTACAATAAAGTCCTACACTACATACCTCAAATTTAATAAAGATACACACAAATAACTGATTACAAATAACTACTGTTAAGCAATATCTGATACAAACATATAAGCTACTTTTTAAAAAAATATGTATAAGCGACTCTAAACTTGAGCGATTTGTTAAAGAAGTTTAACTGAAGCTGGGCACAATGGTGCATGCCTGTAATCCCAGCATTCTGGGAAGCTGAGGCAAAATGATTGCAAGTTCAGGCCAAACCTGGGCAACTTAGTGATTCAGTGAGACCTCAATAAATAAATAAATAAATAAATAAATAAATAAATAAATAAATAAATAAATAAAGGGCCAGAGATCTGGCAAAGGCCCTGGGTTCAATTCCCAGTACTGCCCCTCCACCAAGGCAGTTTAATTACAAATACATTATTTAGAACTAAGGTTATAGTCACCTTTTAAGGGAATTTTATAAATTCTGGTTGAATTCCAAAGTAGGCCGACAAAAGCCTTTTAAACTCATAAACACAGACCAAAGAATTGGTCATAGTAAAATATTTCTATGGGCAAAAATGAACCAAAATTCTAACTTAGATCACTGAAAAGATTCATTTTTCCTACCACAACCCTAGTAATAGCAAAAGACAGATTTCTCCCCAGATGTACTGGCTCTGACAGTATTTTTGTCTTCTACCTCTATAAGAAAGGAATGGAGTTGGGTAGGAACCAGGCATAAGTGGGACAGAAATGAGAGGAGGGCTGCAATGGAGAAGCAGAAAGGGGAAGTGTGGCAGCTCTAGCAACTATGTATCCTGGCAATAGTGTATATGTACCTATTGTGTATAGGATTTCCATAAGTTAGATGTTTGGTCTCCTGCTTAAAAATTTATGATACCTATAGCCAAAGAATTAAAAAACAAGAGATTTGAACATTTTAAAATTTTCAACTAAAAAGAACGGCAGTAGGTAGGTAAAAATATGATGAAAAATGCATTGTTTACATAGTCTCAAAGTATCTCCCCACAAAACACATATTAACAACAAAGAAAAACACAGTAACTGTATAGCGGAGAAATCTGATGCAAAGACTTTAGCCAAGTGATCAATGTTAGTATCACTAGTAATGGAACAAATAGATTTAATGTGATGCACTGAGAAGCTGGTACTTCTAACATGACTCGTCCTTTTCAGACTATACTTATCAAGATGGTGAAACATTGTCATATTTCAGTATTGTAAATAGCAAATGATATGTATAGTAGTATTTAACTACTTCACAGATTTCTTTAAAGTACCTTTTCAAAATGCAAATTTGTGAGCATTAAGAACAATATACTAGCTAAGTATTAAAAGCCAAATCAAATATTTCAGGTGTCAAGGGATTTTAATTTTACTGTCTAAAATTAAGATCAAATGCAACCAACAAACAATAAACTTAAATTTGTGTTTATAACAATTTCGAGATGTTCTTTTTTTTTTTTTTTTTTTTATGTGGGTACCAGGAGTCAACCTCAGGACCTCACGCTTATCAGCAAGCGCTTGTGCCACTGAGCGATATCACCGGCCTTTTTTTTTGCCTTTATGTGGGATTCGGGAGTCGAACTCAGGACCTCGCTCTTGCCAGGCAGGCGCTTATGCCACTGAGCTATCTCACTGGCCCTCGAGATGTTCTTTTGGGCGTCTGGTTTTACAATGAAAAATAGTAATAATAATAATTATTATTTGTGGTGGTACAGGAGATTGAACCCAGGGCCTTTGCACTGAGCTAAGTGTTTTTTGTTTTTTGTTTTTTTTTCCCTGTTTTGAGACAGGGTCTCACTAAGTTGCCCAGACTAGCCTCAAATTTGCAATCCCCGACAGATGCCCAAGCCACCGGGATTGCAGGTGTAGACCACCACACCCAGCAAGAAATTATGTATTCTTTTCAGCTGTAAGACCTTGGATTGGGCAAAGATTTCTTTGTACAAAAAGAAACCTGTGAAACAAAAATATTGTTGAATTGGAATTAATCAAAAACATTTTTTTCTTTTTCAAAAGATAGTTAAAACGAAAAGACAAACCAGACTTAGAAAAACAATTTCAAAATTACATGTCTGATAAAGGCCTTATACCTACAATATATGGAGAACACTTACAACTCAATAATGAAAAGACAACCCAATTTGAAAATGGGCAAGAGGTATGAACAGATACTTCACTAAAGATAATTACAAATGGCAAATAAGCACATGAAAAGATGATCAATATGACTAGTCATCAGAGACCAAAAAAAGCACAAAGAGAATACAACATACTTAGTAGAGCAACATATATACTGAATAGAACAATGTAAGAGAGTGAAAATACCAAGTGTGGTAAGGATATGGAGCAATTGGAAGTTTCATACGATTTCTCCTAAGAATGCAAAATGGAATAGATACTTTGGAACAGTTTGGCAACTTTATATTAAGTTAAAGATACACTTACTTATATGACCCAGCAATACCACTCTTGGAGACATAAAAACATATGCCTCCCAAAAAACATGCACAAGATATTCAAACAGCTTTATTTATAACCCCCAATTAGAAACAATCTAAATGCCCATCAACTGATGAATAAACAAATAAACACTGGTACATCTATATAATGAAATATTACTCAGCAAAAGGAACTACTGACATATGCCATAACTCAGGTGGATCTCAAAAGCATTAACACAGAAAAGAGTATATATAATTCCACTTATATAAAGTAATAGAAAAAGCAATACCACAGTGACAGAAAGCCTATCAGAACAAGGGAAGGAGGAAACTGACTGTAAGGTGGCAAGAGAAACTTTCTGGGTAACGAAAATATTCCACTGATTATTTGTGGTGATTGTAGTGATAGACACACAACTGTACATATTTGTCATAACTGTACCTAACTCATCAAATTAAACAATTAAGATTGGAGAAGTTTACCGTATATAAATTATACCTCAAAGCTAACTTTAAAAATTAAAACAAGCATAAATAGTTAGGCCTGGAGTTGTGCCTTGAAGGGAGCACAAAGGGAGATTCTAGCTTCCTGGTACTATTGTATGTCTTGGTATGGGTGACAGACAATTGGATGTTCAGTTTGGGAAAGGTTACTGACCTGTACAGTACAGTTTATGATTCATGTATTTATGTGTGTGTATGTGTGTGTGTTTAGGATTTAGAATACATATATGATATAGTCATAAGATACATATATATGGTTAGGACACAATGAGCTTTACACAAACCTTACTCAACTTTTCTTCTTTCTAGAAATCCTGATAATTGTAAGTATACTCAGAACTTTTCATTTCCAAATTTAGCTTTCTACTAGAAAGAAAAATTTCACTAACCTCCTTCATAAATGACTTGCCTATGCGCACCACTTTTGCAAATAAAATAGGATCATGAGAAAGGTGAGGACCGAGGTAACAGAACATATTGAATACATCTCTCCTCAAATCTTCAAAGCTCTCTGCTTGCTTTGGTGCTCTCTTGTTTTGCAAAGCACTAACAGGTGAGCCTTTAGCACCTTTAGGAACGCCAACTCTATAAAAAGAAAGAAAATTTATAAATATATACACACATACTATATAATATCATTTAAAATCAACACAATCATCTTTATGAGTAAGTGAATCTTTTCTTGTTCACATTTGCTTTCTATATTTCAATTGTGCCTAACTTTATTATACCAAATAGTTAACTGGTAGAAAAACAAAAATATTCATTAGGAATAAAATTAGAGCTCAGAGGAGAATGTTTCAAATTAATAGATTAAAAAAAGGATACCAGAGAAATGTAGATCTCAAGTCATATTTAACATATATCATATGATTTTGAGTTAAACTTGGTCAGTATCAAGAATAGGGATGGTAGTAGGGAATAAGGGGTGGACTTCAGATACACCTGAAGATGAAACAGAAAAATATGGATATAACAACACTGATTCAAGTCAATAAAACACTTCTCAGTTGGAGTTCCACTGTTTAGACTGATACAAGTGAAGTGATAGTAGGGAAGGTGAGCAGCATAATGAAAGAGGGTATCATACTGAAGAGAGCAGCATGCCCAGAGTTCTCACTTGCTGAGCAGGTGTCCCACTCTGGAGTCACAAGGGTCACTCTCTTAGAAGAAGCCTTCAAGGTCCACAGCCCAGGTGGCACTGAAGGCAGCATCCAGTAGCTATGCACAAGTCACAAGCCTGGAGCTTTTGAAGCAGGCTCTGATCTGCACAGCTGAAGCCAGAGCTGCTGCCAATACTGCTCCTCAATACCTTGCAAGTAGGCTCAGGGCTACAGGACTGGTTGACACAGTAACTAGGGATGATGACAGAGGCTACACTAGTAATTTCCTGAACAGCCCACATGCCATCAGAGATAAGGCACATGGTGGCAATGTCCTCCCTCACAGCCACTCACCCCAGGATAGAGGAACATCACACTAAGTAAAAACCTCAGGAATTCTCTATCTCCCCCCAAAAAGAGGAAAAGTCAAAAGCAGAGAAGAGAGTTTTCACTCTCAATGGAGCAAATCTAACCTAGACATCTAACCTATACTTTTCTTAATGCACTAGACATTAGGAAAGAAGTCACTAATATATATTAGACATACTCTCTGAGAATAGTTATCTTTTGAGAATACACACTAAAATGTGTTTTGAAGAGAAAAGATAAATATGCAGATTTTTTTTTTTAAAAAGTAGTCCTAAACTTGTTCTACCTCAGTGTAAATATACAGCAACATACCTTCGGTAGAGAGGCTCAATAGTTATGTGAATGAGCTTGCAAAGAGCAAGGGCTATTAGTTTATGTGAAGCTGCATAGTATGGAGGCATCTGATCCATAATGTTTTGTGCATGCTGCCAATCACCAATCTTTAACAAGGCTTCCAACAACCCAAGTTTTTGGTTGTCAGGTGGCTAAAATGAACAGTTACAACAAAGATACTCAGGATGCAGACATCAAGAAATCTTAAAACTTCTCTTTAGAAATTGAGCTAAATACAAAAATTGTATATCAAAACATACATCAAAAATATTTGCCATCCCTGGGAAACTGAAAAGCATTTTCCTGAATATTTAGTTATTGTAAAATGAAAATAGGATCAGCTTTTTCATTTAGCAGACACAGGCACTACAGTTTAATAAACTTGGGATTAAGTACTAGTTACTGTTATACTGTGCCACAGGGATCTAGAATTCATTTATCTTTGAGAATTCCTTCAGGAGTTAAAGGACATTCATATACAGAGCAAAAGTACAATTAATACACTTTGACTTTACATAGAATATATTTTGAAATTTATATTAAAAAATACAGCAGCCTCTTTTGGGAGGATGCCATTCAGATTAAAAATGAAATCACATTTGCAAAATGAGCATTCCCAAAATCAGGTACTCACATATTCAAATTTAAGAAATTATGCTTCCATAAGCTGATTAACTATCAGAAGTTATAGCGCATAATTCTAAATAAAGAAAACAATGTTAAATTTACTAGAATAAATTCTATACCTTCTCTACTTTCTCCTCTTCTTTTTCCTTTTCTTTCTCTCGCTCATCAAGTTTTTCAGAAGACAATACAACCATTGTAAGTTTTCTAACAATTTGCTTAGCTTCCACAATCTCTTGTTTGTGTTCATCCATAATGCAATTATCAGCTGGAAGAAGCTAAAAAAGTTCATTAAAATTTCATGAAACAGGGCTGGTGAGATAGCTCAGCGGCATAAGCACCTGCTTGGCAAGCGTGAGGTCCTGAGTTTGACTCCCAGTACCCACATAAAGGAAAAAAAGGGCCGATGATATCGCTCAGCAGCACAAGCGCTTGCTGGTAAGCGCAAGGTCCTGAGGTTGACTCCCGGTACCCACATAAAAAAAAAAAAATTATGAAACAGCTAATGCCAACTATATGCTCATATAAAAATCAAGCAGTACCTATTCTCATTTGATAAAACTATAAATAAGAAGTCTAGCCTATTCATGACTATGAGTTCCCTTCTAAACTAAGTCTCACTCAGTTATTATAATTTGACAGGGTTAGGTACTACTGAATTTTGTACACACCCTAAAATCATGTAGCAGTTCAAAGTTTCACGTCTTCTATTAAAGGTCCTAAATGAATACAAGAGTCATGTTTATCACTAAATTTATCAGTCTGCCCAAGAAAATACCTACCTATTCCATTTTAAAAAACCACATATTACCCCCTTTTGAGGCCAAACTCCTAATTAAATAAAGTACTGCATATGGATTAAATTTGGGAGAGATGAGCTACTGAATTATATCAAGGAATAGATTTGAACTCTCTAAACGAAAAATATCAAGTAGAAAAATAATTTAACATCTTTTTATTTTCTAGGTGCCTATTTAAGTCTCAAACAAATTTCTAACTTATTGCAAAAGAGAAAGTAAACATTTATAGTCAACCTTCTAATGAAAAAGACTCAAGTATCTCAAGTACAGCCACATTTTATCATGGTTAATATAAGTATTTCATGTAATAACCATGATATAAAGAAAAAAGACAATCAACAAACAGCTACTAAGTAGTTTCTGCTAAGCATTATAGTGAGCTACAAAAAAAAGTATTTCTACCCCCTAGAAATGTATATTTCAGTAGCTAAGACAAATACCAAGTAAACAATCAGTAAATAATAAAAGAAAAGGTAAAATGTTAAATACTGTAGGCTTCATCCTGTTATTCAAGAAAAGGGAGGAAGAGAGAAATTCACTATGGACTGGTGCAAGGAGGTAAACAAGATTTTTTTTTTTTTAATTCTGTATGGCAAACACATTTTTACTGTTTTACTTGTATGCCTTGTATAGGTCCTTATATTTTACCTAGACCACTGCAATTTCCTCTAATGCACAAACTGAATGCTTCTTATAGTTATCTCACTTTCTACTTTTGTGTATTTTGAGAGTAGTATATTATGGGGTGCACGTGAAGCCAAAACTGTTTTGTCTTACTAGTGAAAACAATTTTACTATTACAAAGTGACCCTCATCACATCTTGCCAAAAATTCTCTTTTGCCTAACAATAATTTTTCTGATATACTTTCCTTATCCTTTTCCTTTGAACATATCTTTATCCTTGGATTTTACATGTATCTAACATAAATAATAAGCCAGTTTTTATATCCCACCTGACAATCTTTGATACCTTAATAGGAACACATGGTCTGCTTGCATTTACTATTAAACTCAGACATAATCAATTTAAATTCATCACCACTTTAAAGCTTTCATTTGTTATGCCAGATTGCCTACATCGTCAAATTCTCCCTTTTCTGATCAATTTTCTATATTCTCAGTCTGTGTATCACTTCTCTTCTTTAAATCCTAAATGGCGGTCTCTGCCCAAGAGAAAAAAACACACTCCAGGGTATGTACACTCAAAGTCCTTCCAACAGTTTAGTCCCAACCTACTTCTCCATCTTCATTTTCCCTGCATACCACACAGGGTCCAACCCCTGAGATTTCTATGTTCCCCTAATGGGATAATGAAGTCTTTTTAAATCCCTTGCATTTGTACTAACTTAATTTTGCCTACAAGGCTTTCCAGCATTTAAACCTGGACAACTCCTACTCGCCTATCAAGATTCCAGTTCAACATCACTATTTGGAAAGTATTCCAAAATCCAACACATATGATCACTATCTACTCTGAGCTCTGACAGCACCTTGTGAATACCTCCAACAGCATACTTATTATACAATGCCATTTTTCTCCTTCTTAGAATACAACTGCTTTCATGGTACAGACCAAGTTTTATTCAACTCTGTACAAAGATGGGCAAGGAAGTTATAAAGTGATTTCACAGGCAGCCAAGATAATGTCAGCTTTAGACAGGTTTAACAGATATTCTAATACAAACCTAATGTAATTTATACACTGAAAACTTAGCTTTTTCAAACTGACAGCTAAATTGTTGCTGAACTAGAGGTTATCTATCACAATCACAACTATTCTAAATCCGAAATCCAGCAATAAAGGCACAATAGTAGTCATTTGCTACACAATAAAAACACAAGTACTTTTTAAATATAGTAAAAATATAAATATGCTAACAAAGTTCACCATTCATCTTGAAATATCTAAGATTAACACTAGAGAGAAGGAAGAAGTGCCTGGATAATCCCATATTTCCCATGATTCACATGATAGAGAAGCCTAAAACTGTATTGGTTAAGAACTTGGCCTTTCTCCCCATGAGACATGCTTTGATGATGACTGAAAGAATTTAAACTTCATATTTAATCTTAACTTCCGTAAAGGTGACCAAAAGGTAGTTGATTTCCATAACTGTCAAAGAAAAGAATTAAATTCATTCACTTTATCAAGTAAACAGAAAGTATTAATGTATTAGGGCTTCAAAAAATAAGACTTGAGAGTTAGAATCAACTTTGGAGTGCTACACGACTGCCTACTCCTCTACCCCACCCCTGGAATAGATAAGCAAATATTCCAAGCAGCCCACTTGACTTACGTGTACATAAAGATCATCTAAATCAATAAGATTAAATTGCAGAAGTACTGCTGCAACTCTGTATAAAGATGATGGAGTCTCGCCATTTGGTTCCTTTAAAAACAAAAGAACAGTTTTCATTTAGTGTATAAAGTGAGACAATTAAAATCATATCCTCTATCTACCAATAAGAACAATTAGACCAAATAAGTCAAGAATATACTTCATTATCATAGAAAACATCTGAATTTAGGACAAAGATTATTATATCAGCATCCCTCTTCACATTCGAATATCTTCTGACAAACATGAGAAAAAGTTTTGAAAATAGGCATTTTTTACATTATACATTTGAATAACATCTGACAGTTCAATAGAATAAATAAAATTTTAAATTGCAGAACAACTGCCTGCATTTCTGTTTATATGTGTGTTTTCTTAACTTGCTTTTTCTAGTATTTCTCTCAATGGACATGCAGACAGACAAGACTGGCAAATGTGGAAGTGCAGAACTATCTGTTTGCTTTCCACTTTCTCCTTATACTTTTACTTCTTGGATTCTATACTAAGCATTATCTGCTTGTCTTCTGACTTCTCCTTTAAAACAGGTGTCCACAGACACTACAGACATGTAAACCAACATTTTAAAATACACAATGGCAAAGTCAATTCCAGGTCAGCCATGAGGATCATACACTAAAACACAAGGATCTTTTGAATGATAACAATTTTTGAAAATTTCTAAATTGCTGGGGTCAGATGAATAGATAAACAAGAACTGTCAATAACAAGTCAAATGTAAAAAAAAAAAAAGCAAACACTGGGAACATAAAATATGAAGCTAACCAAACTTAATTTATATATCATTAAAGAAGACTATACCTCCTCATTTAATACAGATAAATCTTCAATTTAACAATAATTCCTTGATTTTAAATGTTCGTTTATAAATGGTTAGAATCAAAATAGTTTTTAATAAAAAACAAATGTGGTCAGGGTTTCAGAGCAACTCACAAAAATGTACCTAACTGACAACCTCTCCTCCACTACCCAAATGGAATATACCAGGATCCCATTATTCCCTTTCTCCTTATTTAAATGAGCTCCAGACTCCCAATTCAAACAACTCCCACACTTGGATCTCCATATTCTCCACATCCCTGTTCTGCTCTAGTTCACCCTTTAATATCCTTGAAATGCTTCCATGGAATCCTCAGGAATTCATAATCCATCCTCAGCAAAACTCCCTATATTCAGACCTCTCTTCCAAAGATTTCCCTCACCGTGGTGCTTGAACAGACTTTGGCACCTTTCACTCTGACTCACTATCACTCTTGCAGGCTCTACTTGGATTTTAGTTGAGGGTTTTTGTTTCTGTAGGAGATGGGGGTGTCACTATATTACCCAGGCTAATCTTGAATTCCTAGCCTTAACTGATCCTCTCACCTCAGCTTCCAAACTAGCTGGGACTACAGGTACATGCCACCAAGCTCAGTTAACTCCTTTCTTAATATTCTTAACATTGGAGATTTTTATATACATGTGTACTCCTTCCACCATGCTGGCCTTGAACTCTCCTCTCTTCCCAATATCTTCTCCTTTATCCTATCCTAGCCACTCACCCCATATCCTAAACCTTAAAATCATCAATATCTATAACCCCCTCCATGATGCCAATGTATCCAGCCTCAAGCACACCCTGAATGCTGTTGGCCAATTATACTCTATTTGTCTCATCCATGCACTCAACTACTTCCTGTTTTCTATTTCAGTGAGAAAATTAGATCAATTGGGCTTCTACAAAAATCCCACAAATGTACCTACCAACAATGTACCTATATATGCTACCTTCTCACCTGCCATTACAGGTGAACTCTCTCTGCTCCTAAAGTCAACCCACCTACTTAAGCACTAAATTCCTTTCTCTCCTATTTAAGAATACAACCCCAACAATTCTCCCCATTCTCTTTTACCACACATTTCCCTTCTGCTCAATCATTCCAATCAGCATACGAAAGTGTTCTCTCTCTCACCTTTACAAAAAAAAAAATCCTTTCATTTCAGTTCACTTTCCCCCCTCCATCTACCATGCCACTGTCTGCACCCCTTTGTAGTATCTGCTTGAAAGAGCTGTCAATTGTCTCCAATTCCATTCTTCCCATTCTCCCTTAATACAACCCAACTCCATCAAAATAACCAGTTTTTATGTTTGTGATGATTAATCCAATAGTCAATGTTCAGTCCTTAAATGACCAATTAGAAGCATTTGACAGTTGATTATTTCTTCCTTCATTTAGCTTCCAAAATGCCATAAACTTTGTTTTCCTCTTATCTTGCATACTGTTCCTTTTCTACTTTCTTGCTGGTCCCTCCTCTACTCCCAAAGCCCTTAACACTGATATGCCCTAGGGTTCAGTCCTTGATTCTCTTCTCCCTATATATATTCAACCTTTGGTGATTTCATCCAGTATTGCAACTTTGAATAGCATCTATATGCTTTCAATATACCTATTTTTATTCCTAACCCCATTCTTGCTCTTGAACACCAGATTTATACATCCAAGTATTTATTCAGATCCAGTTATTTACCAGATCCATATACCAATTGCTTATACGTGGATATCTAACAGATTTCTCAAACTTAACACATCCACAACTGATCTCTGGATTCCTACCTCCAACACTCCAAACCCATTCCATCTGAAATTTCCCTTATCTCAGCTGATGACAACTCCATCTTTTTGGAGGCTCAATCCAAAAAAAAAAAAAAAATCTGAATATGTAGTCTTTAACTCTGTTTTCTCATACTCTACATCCAATTTATCAGCAATCTCACCTTCAAAATATATGAAGAATCTGATCAACATTCACTGCTACCACAATCTGGTGGATTCTTTCAAAACTTTAATCAACACAAACATGCACAAGTATGTTCATACTCTTTTTCTTTTTGTCTCTCTCTCCCCCCAACTCCTATACTCTTGAAGATTGCTACTAAAGAAACTCTTTTCTCAATAAGCTGACTATTAATGGGAAAATATTAAAGCACTTTTCTGACTTTCCAGTAAGAACTGCATTTCAAGGAAACCAAATGGCCTGAGTTGATAATAAGCAACTCTTCTTTATTCAAGAATGATAGCTGGGGCCAGTGAGATAGCTCAGTGGTATAAGCGCCTGCCTGGCAAGTGCAAGGTCCTGAGATCGACTTCCAGTACCCACATAAAGGAAAAAAAGGGCCGGTGATATCGCTCAGTGGCACAAGCACTTGCTGGCAAGCAGGAGGTCCTGAGGTCAACTCCTGGTACCCACATTAAAAAAAAATGATAGCTAATGAATGCGGAGGGCATGATAAAGTTAGTAAACCAAGAATGTGGGGCTCCTAAGGAAAAAACTGGCTCAAGCAAGGATCCTTAAGTTTACCCATGAATCCTAAACCATTTAATGTAAGGTTGATGAAAAACTGGATATTCACACTGGTGTCAAAGTATCAACCTGCATGTAACTTAATGGGGGAGCATTATATAACAGAAGCCTTGGACTGTTACTGATTCACTTAAAGACAGACACCAGATATTATGTACATGAAACCTATATCATAACCTCTGAAGTTTTTTTGCTGTTAAATATTTTACTGAATATAATCAAGTCTTTAGACCTGATTCCATGTATATAAGAAATATAGGGACAAAGAGCAAATTAAATCAGCCATGAAAAAGCAATCATACAAATCCAAATCGAGTATTCTAGGGAATGGTCTCAACAATTCAATGCAACTGAGAGGGGGCATTCTTAATAAAAAGAGACTGAAAAATCTTGACCATCAAATGCAACGTATTGTCTTTGGTTCATCGTTTGAACTAGTTGTGAATGCATTTTGGGGACAACTTAGGAAATCAGAACATAGTTTCATTTTATTATATGACAGTAATCTCATTAGGTAAGAAATTGGCCTTCTGGTTATAGAGAAAATGTCCTTAAAGAGTACAAAGTACAATATTCTGGAAGAAACTTTCGTGATAACTGTAATATAAATTAATACGCATTTCAAAAAAGCATGGTAACATATTAATAAACTTAATTCCAGGTGATGTTATAGTCATACATTATTCTTCTCTTTATACTTAAAAACACTCATAATAAAACAAAAAGAGAGAAAATGAAAAATCTAAGTTATATCAAAAACCCTCGGCCAGTATCCTCACCAAAGACCTAAGACCTTACACTGGTTCTCTGTGACTTAGTGCCTCTCATCTCTGACTCCATCCTACTGCCTTCCCACTGAATCACCCTGAACCAGCCACATTGGTCTCCATAGGGCTCTTCAATACATGAGGCATGCTCACATCTTCGGGCCACTGCATTGACTGCCTGTAGGATCTTTCCCAGATATTTGTACAACTTATATACTTCATATATTTGCTTAAATCTCACCTTTTCAATGAGATCTACTCTCACTATCCTATTTAAAATTGCAATCTATGACTTCAGAACTCCTGATCTTTCTTATCCTGCTCTGGATTTTCCCCATTTTGTGGATCATTTTCAATTAGAATGAAAGCATAATGAAATCAAGGATTTCTGTTTATGAATGTAACTCCAGTGCCTAAAACAATACCTTGCATCTAAGGATGCTCAGAAAACATTTCTTAAATGAAATGAATTTAGGTTATATACAACAGGGCATAACATGGTACCATTATTACTACTCTATGTTACGAATCCAAAAATCAAGGGGCTGTGACATAGTTGAAAACCATCATCTCCTCCTCCTCTCCTATGACAAAACAACTTCAGCCAAGTTTATCTTTTGGCGCCCTTACACTTCCTAGTATTTCCTTCTTACTGCTCTTTGTGCCGTTCCTCATGTTTCTGCTAACCCTCTATTGTAGCAATCTCTGTTAGAGAAATAAAAATATGCCTGTCCTACTCTTCAAAATGGTAATGTGCTTTTAAAACTGTTTACATCCTCTCTCACCCTTCCAAGTCAAAACATTCAAAATAGCTGATCACAGGTTGATATTAGAATAAAATCACTCTCACTGACATCATAGTAGGAACATTTAGCTCTGCCTAGAAGTATTAGCACTAAGGGGTAAAAAGAAGCCTAAACTAATTCAAACAATTCCTCATTGGTCAAAATACAGATTAGGATAAGAAGGAATAAACATTTTCAGGCAGTGATGGGAAAAGGAGATGGTAAAGAGGCAAGGGACCAATACACAGGTTGACCACATATACTGGGAGCCCTTTTCATAAGATTACATCTCTAAACAGTTGTTGTTTTTCATAGCTTTCCTTACTTTCCCTCCTAAGACCAGAAATTATCTAAAATCTTTGACAGTTCTTTCCCTACACTTAGTAGTCCTTAAGACTACAGATTCTTACAAATGACAAGATACCTCTGGCAATTGAAATAAGAGGAGGGGATTACATACAGCAATATGAGATTTACTTCTTCCATTAACAGGTTATTTCAGAATCAAATATTTTTTGCCATATTTTATATAAGGAAAATCCCCATTATCTACGAAAAGGATCATTGACATACTGGCAAACACTTCATCCCAGGTATATTTTAATTCAGCTGAAAAGTTTCATTATATGGAATATTTTCATATAAAGATTTTTAATTCTAAAACTAAGAACTCACCTAATTTGGTATTATAGAGTAGGTCAGCATTATGCACTGTGATATGTTCTAAAATCTAAGCCTTAAACTGTATTCTAATTTATCATGACCCAAGTTAAATTTTGGATACGTTTTCACTTCAGCAGTGGGCTTCATGTTCTTAAACCCAAAGCAATCATGGTACCTCCTAAAATCTGATGAAATACAGCACTTGAATCTGTTTCCCCATACCAGTGGTGGCAAAACTATGGCACGTGTACCACAGCAAGCTGCATCATTGAAAGCTCTAAAAGGTTCTCCATCACTGCCCTAGACTAAGAGTGCTCTCTCAGACTGCTAGCAGGAAAAAGAACAGCTGCCATTGCTAATTTTTTTTGCAAAGGCATAATACCACTCTTGCCTAAAAAGTCCTTCCATGTGACTTGTTTGGGCTTAAAAGCTATATACTTTTAAACACTGGTGTGCCATATCTTCTGTCTTCTGGAGCATTCTGGAGAATACAAAAATAAAAGACAAGCAGAGGCATTTAGAATCCAAAAAGGAATTCTCTGATTATCCTAAACTGCAGCTCCAAGAAAACAGGGGATAGGCATTCCTCTTCACCAGAGTACCATCAGTACCTAGCAGAGCAACAGGACATCATAAACATTCAATGAATGAGTACTTCTCAACTAGCTGATTCTGCCAGGCAAGTAGACAAATTAGCAAAGTCACATCAAAAGGACAATGGAGGCCTTATTACATCTTCCATGCTACCAAGAGAATTCTCTTTGTAAAACACAGAGCACTTATTTACAATTAGTGAACATATACTATGGTAAAGCAGTAAACTAATCCACAGAAATTAGTAAAACAGAACCTGCCCTAAATAGCTCACAATCTGGCAAAAAAAAAAAAAAAGAAAAAAGAAAAAAGAAAAAAAAAAGATAGGCACAATTTATTCTAATATAACATGATTAAGTGTTAGAAATGTGTCAAGTTTTACGAGACTGTAAGAACTGACTAAATCTACGCAGGTGAAGTGTCATCTAAGACATTACAGAGCAAGTAGCACTTGATCTTAAAGAATAAATAGGAGTTTACGAGATGAAGAAAAGAGAAGTGAGAGGGTTAGGTAAGAATAGTTTTCTAGGTACAAAGAACTGCATGAACAAAGGTTCACAGCAATGTCTACACTTAAATTCAGAAAACAGCTAGTCATCTGATATAACTAGATTATTAGGTTAAGAAAAAAAGCCTAAAGATAAGGCTGGAAAAAAAGAACAGTGCTGGACTGTAAAGAGCTTTTTCTGCCACTTGCTGAAGTTTAAATTTCATCCTACCAGCAAAGATTTTTGAGCAGTGAAGTGCCTCAGTCAAATCTCTTTTAGAAAGTAATAGTAGTAATAATTTCATAATGTAAAAGATGAATTGAAAGATAATCAGAGGCATAGATTAGCTTGATAACAATTACAGTAGTTTAATGAAAAATGATGTAAGATACACAAGTATTTATTCAAATCCATAAAAAATTCCAGTAGCAATTGTCTCTACAATAAGATCCTAACTCATAACACAATATTCAAGATCATGACAATCTAAAATGAACCTACCTTTCCAAAGTCATTTTCTGTCCCTTCTTTTCCCATTTTACATTCCAGCCTCAGCAGACTATGGACCATTCCTTCAATACGTTATGTATAGTCATACCACTACATTTTCATTCTCACACTGTCTGTTACTCCTGCATAGAAAACTCTCAAACAATTCCTACTCATCCTTCAAGAACCAGGTTTAAAAAAGTGTTATATCTATGAAGTCTTCCCTGAGTCTCTCTCTCCTGAGACAAAATTTAATTATGCATTCCTCTAGACTTTCATACCACATCAATTCATACTACTAGTACTTAACACATCATTAGCTCTCCATTTATCTATTTCCTCTGATAGAATGAGCTGAAACCAATCATTATTAAATAAAACTCAAATTATACACATGAAAGTATGATGTTAACCTATATATACAGATATACATTTTTTTACCTGGTAAAACTTGAATTTGAACCCAAGAATATGACACAGTGTTTGCGGTTCACACATACTCATGTAAGATTCTAATAAAGACATAAAGAAGTCATCGTGTTCTGGCCTGCATTCAAACACTTCTAAAATGACATCCAAAACTCTATTGGGATCCAGATTAAAGCATCCTGTAACAGATGAGATATACACAAATTCAAAAGTGATTATATGTCATTTCTAGTAAACCCAATAATTTTCAGGGAGAACTTACATAGCAAAATAAAAATGTTTTTAAGAACAATTTAAAAGTCTGTTTCCCCTCCTTCAGAGGGAAATCTTTATAACTTTCAAAATCATAAAAAAATAACACTCTACACATTTTACAGACGAGAATGTGACTTGTCCAAGATCACAGGATGGGTTAATGACAGGCCTGGGGCTGAAGCCCAGAACCTGACACTAGTCAAGTAAATGTTCTTCTATGCCACATTGGCTCATCAGTCCTTGATTACTCAGGCTAGTGAAAGAGATCCACACGATTAATTCTTAGCAAAATATAAAAATCAAACAATACATTTTACAAATTAGGCAACTACAGGACTTTTAAAAATATTTTAAGCAAAAATATCTGGAATGTTGATATAAAATTAAAAGTTTAGGTTCATGAAATTGGACTATCATTTATAGAATCATTTTTAAGTTTATCTTATATATACAACAGAGCTATAAAATAAAACTGTACCATTGATTTATATTTATAGTTTCTGATAGGAAAAGTGGTATACTCCTGATAATAAAGAGATCAGAGAATACCAAGGGAGTTGGGGACATGACAAAAGAGTAAGGATGACACAGCAGAGAAGGAAAAAATCACCTAGATAGAGCAGGAAAAGAAAGAAATATTGACTAGGTGTTTATGGCCATTTATCCATGCAAATCTCATAGGGAAAACTAAAAAGGGCCAATTGGACATGGACTACCAGCCACTCTATTCTTAATATGTTAATTCTATATGCATTCAACTTCAGCTGTTACTATAATATTATAGTGTAGTCACATCATATGTACATTACGCTATGAGAATTTAACCATTTGCACACAACAAAAATAAAAAGAATTACTTTAAATGATATAGGTAATTCTACACACCATTCCCCTCAATAAAACACCATCTTATACCAGGAGCGAGAATGAGACATTAATCTGATAGTTCCTCAGTTTATTTCCGTTCTTAACTTGCATCAAGTTAAATGAAATTCTAATATTTTAAATTATGTATTTTTCATTAGACATAGCCTCTAAATGCAAACTAACCACTTTATTGGCAAGCAAATAAACACTGATTTCTTCTAATGCTAAAGAAAAAAATAACTATGTTCAACTTTGGGAGATATGTGAAGTCTAACACATGTTTCTTATAGATGACTTAGGAGATTTTTTTCTCAAGAAAAAAAAATTGTTTTTGGTTTTTTGAACCAGGGTCTTGCTATGTAGTTCAGGTTGGCCTTGAACTCAATAACTCACTACGTAGCCCAGGCTGCCCTCAAATTTACAACAATCCTCCTGCCTCTGCCCCCCCTAGTGCTAAGAGTACAGGTGTACATCACCACCTCCAGCAAGAAAATTTGTATGCCTATTTCTACCCTAACCCTTTTATAAGTGATCTTCAGCGTTACTTCCATTAAGTCATTTATTTATATTAAATGCCATAAAACTTATGTATGGTTCATAATATCTTAGCAATCGCTTAGAAAACCAAATACAAGTATTTTCCCCTTTTTATGGGACCCATACTTAAGAATATATTTTCTTCCATTTCTCATGCTAAGGAAAACAAGGAGTAAAGCAGTAATCTTATCTTTAAAAAGAGTTCCAAATTTTCACAAATTCTCCAAAAAGATGTTTTCTTAAAGTTCTAGGGGAAAAATAATCCTAAATATTTTACATCCTATCTCCAAAAAGTAAGGCCTATGAACATAAAAGTGACTCCAAAATAGCAACTGGAATCCTTAAATGGGGGAATGCAAAGTAGTACAACTACGTTGTAAAACTGGCAGTTTCTTTAGAAGTTAAATTTACACTTTGTATCGTATGACTCAGCCATTCCCTTCTTTGGTATTCACCCGAGGGAAATAAACGTCTATGTTGATACAAAGACTTGTACACAAATATTCGTAATAGCTTTATCTGTAATAGGAAACACTCCCAAAGGTCCATCAACACAGGAATGGATAAACAACCTATATAAGTGTAGCATGTACAGTGGAACACTACTCCACAATAAAAACGAACTACTAATACAGTCAACAATATGGGATCACCACAAAAAAATTATGCTAAAATAATAACGCTGAATGAAATAAGTCAGACCAAAAAGTGAGTACATACTGTATGATTACATTTGAAGAAGAATTCTAGAAAAAGCAAACTAATCTATGGTGACAGAAAGTAGATTAGTGGTGGCTTGGGAAGAAGGAAAGGGGTAGTGAAATGGGATAATACAAAGGGACAAGAGGAAATTGGAGGGGGAGTGATACGAATCTATATTATCCTGTTTGTGGTGATGTCTTTATACGGTATACAAATATGTGCAGCTTACCAAATGTCAATTAGATCTCAATAAAGCTGCAAAAAACACTGGTACAATCAAATTGCTGTAACATTGACAATAGATCATGGAAGGAGGTCTAGTAATTCTCTAATTCTGTAACTTCTACATTTAATATTAAAAATCACTAAGTAAAAATTAATAACGAGCTATTCTACCATAGAGGGCAAAAGAGAGACAATATAATTTTGAAAAATTGGCTACCTAATAATTACCTATTAGACTATACACAAAAGTTGTGAATAAGGACTATGACAGCAATATATTAGCTTAAAAAATTAACTATTTCATTGATATTACTTTGAAGTTTACATTTTCAATATGCTGAAATTTGAACCACTAATGTTTGTTTTATTTAACAGTATTACTTCACTGAGACTATTCTATAAGTTATCCATATTCTTTCAACTACCCATTTCTTTCTAAGTTCAATCTAAGGCAGTAATCTAGAAGAAAAGGCCAATATTTTTATTTATAATAGATATCAACCTTTGTATCTTTCAAAAAGAAAAACTAGTAAGTTTTCTACTGTTAAGTATCTCAGGTACTGTAAACTAGTTCAATCAATTCCATGTCGTAAGAAAAAAAAGCCAAACTGAAGGTTTAGAAAATTATTTTAAAAACATCAAGCTTTAAGTAACAGTAAAGCTATTTTACATACAGTAAGACACTAGTAACAATCAGTGAGCTTGAATATCCAAAAACTTTTTTTTTCTAATGACAGCTGTGGTAGAACATAAGACTCTTGTGTTCAAGTGTCTCAGAAAGGCTTTTGTCCACCCCAAGCATCAACAGACATGTGATCTTGACAAAGATCTTAAGCCTGGCTCCCTACCTCTACTATCAGTTATATTAAGGAAAATACAGGCATACACATATATGCACACAAACACAATGCCTTTGGAGAAAGAAACAGGGAACCATACTGGAAGCGGACCAGTTGAAAATTAAGAAATGACAGTAATGGCCATGGGTTCACTCCGTTTAAACAAATACTAATTAACTACCCACTATGTGCTAGGTTCTTGAGATACAGAGATTAATAAAAGGCTCCTCTGTCCATAAGGAGAGTTCACACCTTTCAGATGACACACCTTTGAAGAAATGCACTGAAAAGTAACTGGAGTTTCCCCAAAGATGGACAGATGTCCAATATATATTACAGCAACTGTAACTAGAAGCAAAAAATATGATTAAACTGACAATAGCTGTTGTAGGAATAAGGCCAAATTGAAATTCTTAACACAAAAATAAAAGACCAAGGTAAAACTGTTAACCTGACTGAGAAAGATGTCTAGCCTATACATTTCAGAGAAGAAAACAGAATAACAGACTACATCATATTCCTGGCAAATTTGACCTTAAAGAGAGAAAGCCCATGTTTTTTACAAAAGGAAATGATTCAGCACCTAAAAAAAATTCCCTTAGAAAAAGGCTAAAAAGCCAGGCACATCCCTATAATCCCAGCTACTCAAGAGGCTAAGGCAAGAGAATTCCAAATATAAGGACAGCCTGGGAAACTTAGCCTTTGTCTCAAAAAAAAAAAAAAAATGTAAAGGGCTGGGAATATACCTCAGTGGCAGAGTGCTTGCCTAGTATGTGCAAGGCCCTGACATTCAATCCCCATTACTAAAAAAGGAAAAAGAAAAATGAAAGAAGAAAAAAGGGAAAAGGGAAAAAAGGCAGTGAAGGGAAAGGAACAGGCTACTAAAAGTCTAATGCTAGACTATTACTGGGAAAGTTTTACACCTAACAAAAATTACATTTTTTAAAAAACCATGCTAGAAAACACTAATTACAGTCTTTGTTTTCACAGTAGGTGGTACTTTTCCTAACATAGAGTCAAGAAACTTCAACACAGCAATAGTTTAGGTAAAGGAGGCAGCCAACCGGCTTCTCTTTCAAAGGGACAGGAAGGAAAAAGCTGACAAGACAGGAAGGAAAAAGGTGCCAAGATGCAGATTGATCCAAAAATAATTAAAATATGAAGTACTCTCAAAATAATGTACTCAAAGGGGCTCAATGCACCGTAATCATTCCAAGAATAAAACTGTTTGGCTTGAGGTATTGTTTCTTTAGTCACTTGAAAAGTAAAAAAGAGAACTTGTGAGATCGAATTGGGCAAGACTCTCACCCTACTCTTTTCAGTCCAATCTACAATCTTAGACACTAGGCAACAAATGCAGGTCCCGCGCCCTCATTCTGGGAAAGGATTTAAGTCTAAGAGAAGATAATGAACCACTAAGCCCCAAACCAAAAGAATCACTTTCACCCTCTAAAATTAAGCTCAAGTAAACTAGCTCCATGACTAGATTTTAGGCAAAATTGCCTTATTTAGAGCAATCACTGACAAACTATCGCCTATGGGTTAAATCCATTTGGCTGTCTGTCTTTGTAAACTAAACTAGTCACATTCACTTACGTACTGTTTATGGCCACTTTCACCCTCCAATGGCAGAGTATTTGCAACAAAAACCATATGGCCCACAAAGCCAAAAAAATACTAAGTTAGCTTTATAGAAAACTGTTAACTGACCAGTGATTTAGAACAAAGAAAACAAAAGGAACACCTGACAATCATTTTTTTATTGTATATATTAAGGTGTACAACATGCTGTTCTGATTTTCTGAAGGGCATTCAGAAGGGTAGACTGCATTGGTTTAGTTCATCAATCTAAAGACCCTAATTTCTGATACCTCTTCCTTTAATTTCTAAAGGATGCTTTTTGCCATCTTGATGCAAGAACTACTTGACAGGATCCATGTATGACTTCATTGGTCAAGTTTACTAATATTTCCATTTCTATTTAGTAAGTTGTTCAAATTTAGTGTTATATTTGAGATAACAATCACCCTACAAACTCAATGGTTCTGCTTCTTAGCTTGTTCATGCAGTAAATAGACCCAGGCTATTAGGATATAAACATTCTGACACGCTAGAATCTTTGAGGGAGCAAATAACTACCTTTTTTTTTAATGACATATTTATTGACTAAACACCTGCACTACTTTGTGGCAAAATGTGACTTAAAATGAAAAAAAGTAGAGAGCTGTTACATACTGCATCTAATGTGACTACTCATTGTGTTGTATAAATATTAATGTATTTATTTATTTTTTTTTCTCAAACTTCATTTTTTTAAAAGACAACAAGTAAACATTCTCATGTATTAACAAACTCAAGCATTAGAGAATGTACAAATACCTTTTGGAGAAAAATATTACTCAGTGTAAGATTAAGCCATGTAAAACCTAGGTAAAAATAGAAGACTAAGGAATAGAATAGTCACAGTGAAATTGCATTTTCATACTAGGGAGACAATACGATGTTTACAAATGTGCATCCGGTTTATTTCGCTTGTGAGTATTTTCTCGAGTTGCATCCATTTACCTATAAAAGTTTCCAGTTTATCTTTCTTTATGGCCGAGTAGTACTCCATTGTATAGAAATACCACATATTTTTTTTTAAATAACTACCTTTTTACCAAAAAATAATGAACAAGGACTTCTGATCAGACCAAGTACCTTGAATGTAAGTGCTCTTTAAAACACATATCTCCCCATCTAGGTTATCATTTTCTGATAATGGCTAGTGAAGATTAGATGTAAGACAGTTTTGTGTGACGTATTACCTGTCTAGATTGCTCCTGGAAAGAGAAGAAAGAGAATAAATACTGAGAAAACCATCTAAGGATGTCATGAAAAATAGGATGCTGTGTCGGCGAGCTGTTCTAGCCAGATGAGACAAGACCTAGATGGAGTTTGCATTTAGAGGGAACCCAATTAACCATAACACTGAAAAAAATACTCATTGGAATTAAAGTCTTAACCTCAATTTTTGCATCAAGGAAAAGTTCCTTTTTCAGACAACCAGGGAAAGAAAGAGGTCATCTAACCAGAAAGGAACAAGCACTGGGCCAGGGAAGAAAAACTTTCAAAATTTCTTCATGTCTGGGAATACAGGCATAGAATCACTATGAATTCTATGAGAATGGGGTAAAGATTCATTCATTTTTTCACCCAATATTTACGTAGCACCTACACACCAGGCACTAAAGATTAAGTACTAAACAAACCAGATAAAAACCACTGTCCTCATGGAGCTTATATTCCACTGGGAAGAAGAGATGGGATAAAAATGCACAGTACAGTCAACCTTCAGTACCCAAGAGGTTGTTCCAACACTCCCTTGAAGATACCAAAACCCACAGATGCTCAGTCTCTTAATACAAAATGACACAGTATTTGGATATAATTTATACACACCCTCTTATACCTGACTGGATTACTTAAAATACTGAATGCACTGTAAATACTATATAAATAGTTGTTTAACTGTATTGCCTAGAAAATAATGACAAGAACAAAATCCTGTGCATGTTTGATACAGATGCAATTTCCGCCCAAATATTTTTAATTCATGGTTGGCTGAAATGTAGAAACAGAGAGCCAAATGTACATTATGGTGATAATGCTAAGAAAAATAATTGGAACAACAGAAAGTGTTGACATGGGTGGCTAAGGAAGGCTTGAGAAGGTGGTATTTCAGTACATCTGATTTACCATGCTTCACAGTATACTTGATGGGTTAAAACAGAAGAGTAGTACAAGAAATCATATTGTTCATAATCATGGAATACCTATGTGTGTCATGACTTTGTGGTGGTGATTGTTACATTGTTCTTCAGAGATAATAACATAACCTGTTCTCTATAAGAGCAAAGTTGAAGGAAAGTAAGTAGTATACATTTTCCCATTAGATAAAAGCACATCTTCAAAAGAAAGTCCTGCTTTGAAATGTTCCCAAAATAACAAAGGAATAAAAGGTATAAACTCACGAAGATGAAAAGAGAAAAAGAGAGAGAGAGAGAGATCCAAAAAAGGGGGAAAAAGTAAAAACAAATGACTGAGGAGCTTACATGCCACAGGATTTCTGAGGAGACAATACTATCTTAAGTATGTAACAGGATATAAGGAAAGACAAAACTATAGCAAAGGGCCGGTGAGATGGCTCAGCGGCTTAAGCGCCTGCCCGGCAAGTGCGAGGGCCCGAGTTCGACTCCCGGAACCCACATACGAAAAAGGGGCCGGTGATATCGCTCAGCGGCACGGGTGCCTGCTGGCGCGCGAGGTCCTGAGGTCGACCCCCCGGTACCCGCAAAAAAAAAAAAAAAAAAAAAAAAAAAAACTATAGCAAAGCAGTACTGACAAGCTTCTCAAGCTAGATACAAATAAAATAAAAATAAGATAAAATAAAATAAACTGCAAGAAAAATGTAGTCTATCCTGGAAAGAGCAGAAAGGAACTACTACAGGAAGATTGTTAAAAATGGGTCACTGCCACACAGGTAAAGCAAGAATTCTGCAGCCCCTTACATAGTTTCAAGGCCAGCCTGAACTATCTAGTGAGTGAAACCCTGTCTCAAAAAAACAAAAACAATAAAAAAAAAAAGAATCCTGCTGCTGTATAGAACCACTATTCTTGATGTTAAATCAACATAGGACAGAAGTAGCAAAGAAAGAAGAGCTGCCAGAACTAACTTCAAAGAAAAGGATAAATTTAAACTAAAAGCTGACTTATTTATACGTGTTTGTTACCAAAAGCCAAACCAAAGAACAAGGAAAATCTTAATAAATATAGTTTTATTTGGATACCTACACAAAGTATTGCAGGAAATGGATAAAGATTAGGCCACCTGCTTTCTTGACCATACATAAATTCTAAAAACAAAGATAAAGAACTCAGAAGCTGAGGTTAAGCATCCTCTAAGATATAACCAATATGTCAGGAAATAAGTCTCTTGTAGGTCTAAAAACCTAAGACACCACGGTATTATAAAATCTGCCCTAAGCACAACACCCCCCAAAAATAGCAGAAATTCTTCCTACTTTCAGAAAATCAGGATTACCCTATTTTACTACCATTAATTCCTCCTTTCTATGGAATTCGAATACTTCCTAATGCTCAATGCAAATAAAAGAAAAACGCTATAGAAATGCTATTTAAAAGGTACAGAGAATAACACTTTTGTATCCGTCACACTTGCAACATTTTGCTACACTTATTTTTTTTTAAACTCTAGTACTGGGGATGAACCCTGGGTCTTTGCCCTGGCCTCCAACCCTACGCATTTTTTTATTTGTTATTTTGAGACAGTCTCTCACTAAGTTGCCCCAGGCTGCACTCATACTTGTTATCCTTGTGCCTCAACCTCCCAAGAGTGTTGGGATTATAGGCATGTGCCACCATGCCCAGCTTCTGCTATACGTACTTTAAGAAGCTGTGGTACAGATAAAATGTACATCAAAGTCCCTTTTAAGAAGACTGTTCTTAAAATTCAAGTTCAAAGGAAAACATATATCACCAGGGTTCAAGAGTTCACTGAAGCCAGGCGTGGTGCTGCACACCTGTAATCCCAGCACTTGGGAGGCTGAGGCAGGAGGATCACCGTGAGTTCGAGGCCAGCCTGCGCTACATAAGTGAGTTCAAGGCCAGTCTGCACTACATAGCGAGACCCTGTCTCAAAATTAAAAAAAGTTCACTGAACATTTATTAAAGTTTTCATATTTTCTGCCCTCTATAAAATGACTGAGACATAATTAAAAATTAAAGATAAAATAATAGAGAGTAGAAATTAATATAAATACACAGGTGACAGTGAAAAAAACTTTTCATAAATACCATGTTAAATTTTATAATTACTAACAAAATAATAAAAGAGCAAAGTAGACTCTTCTCTTATTTTTTAACTTAAAAATAACTGTTTGCAATGTACTCATTTTTTCTTTATGGATATTCGCCAACAGTCAAAAAAGTTTGTTATGTTAATAACACACATTTATACATAAACACACACACACTCAGACATGCCTTACCTATTAAAGATTTTATATTTTCTAAGATTAAATCACTAGTAATATTTCCAGATAAATCTTGCCCCAATTCAGCAATCAGCTTGGCATAACCTTCATTCTCTTCTCTTAACAAATTGAATTTTTGCTGTTTATAGCTGAAATCAGATAAATATTAAGGGGATAAAATTAATTTCAATTAGAAAGTTTGCACATAGTAGTATATTCTCTTCATTGACTATTTCTAACTTAAAACAATCCTAAAAACAGCTGTTGAAAGTTCACTTCTTTGTGTAACTTTCAGTATAGAAAACAATACCAGTTTAGATGGCTCTAATGTTAATTACATAGGGAAAACAAATAACACAAGGAAAGAATACTGCTAATACCAAGGAACAATAACATACCATCACTAAGAATATACCTTGAGTATAGCCACAGTTGTAAATGATAGCTAATAATAAAAGCATTGAATATTATTTTAACTTCAAATATAGACAAACTTAACGTTGGTTTTGCTCAGGTAAAACTCACTGCTGACTCAATTTTAGGCTAATTTTAGAAGGCAAAAAGCAAACTCTACACTAACCACAAACAAAAATACCTTCAAAGCACCTTAAGAAACTGCTAGACTCAAAATGAGAAATAAAAAACATTAAGCTACATTATCTGCAGCGTAAGAAACATGTACTTACAAGAGTTTTGTCTTGATTTTAACTGACTTTTGATTGAATTGCTGTGATTGTTTGATAAGCCCTAATGATTCCAATGTTTCTGGATCCAGGCGTTCCTTTAGAACTGTGTCTGAAACTAAATACTGTATTAAAAAATATTAAAGGCCATTTATTCTTTAGCTTTCCAACTATGCATCTACAATCGTAAATATATTCAAAATAATTTTCCCAAATAAGAAAACAAAAATCATATTACATATATATATGTGTGTGTGTGTATATATATGTAAAAATAAATAAATAAAACAGCTCAAAATTTGTAAAAAAAAAAAAAAAAAAAAAAAAGACTTGGAACTTCAATTTAACAAAAATGATGGCTCTCCAAACACTGAAATATATATCTCTTTCAAAAAATTCACTTACCAAAAAAAAAATCTCTTACAAATTATATGCATGCTATGTATAGCCTACAAATGACAAGAACTACAGATGAAATTTTCATTGAATTAACTGAATTTTCACTTAATACAGCACTTTAGCCTTCTTTAGTTTTTACTATAAGTCAAATTCTAGTACAGCCACAGTTTATTCTTCCAGGTCTAAGTAACAGAGTTTTCTCCTTGTTCCTAAATTTATGAATATAAAATATTTTACTAGACAAAGATTGTGATAAATTCTAAAATTTGTTATTTTTAAACTACCCCCATGTCTCCAACAGTTTATGAAAAAAATTTCAGTTTAAAAGCTATCTATAATCATTTCTAGTTACTTTAAGATGCTTACTTTTTCCTTTGTTAAGAACTTACTAGATGAGATGTAACATTCAAGGTTTTATATGTATAGTTTAGGTGATTTGGTAACATGCCTATTTGACAGAAACAACATGTCTAGTTTCACAAAACATTCCATTTCAAAACCCAAATCTCACCTTACAAATGAAGTCAAGTGAATATCAACATTCTCCATTAACATGATTAACTGCAATCATAACCATTTAATACAAAATTTAAAAGCAAAAGTATTTTGAAAGTCTTACCAAACATGCTAATACCAATTGTGTAAAATAGTCTCTCTTGCTTTTTTCTTCTAAACAATTTGTTTCAATATCTATAATGATGGAGAAAAAGAGGTAAATTTGGTTGGTCTTTCTTAACTCTCTAGCGCTAAAATTTTATTTTCTTTAAAACTAGCTGATTTTAAAATGCCTCATTCAGAATTTGGAAAAATTTTAAACTATAGTAACAAGAGATCTCACATGTGTATGAATGCTTTAATTTCTCCTCACACTGGAGACTGACCCTGTCACCTATAATATATCTTTAAAATGGTAAGTTGGTTATATAGGAACTACTTGCTATGGCACTGGAAGCAAAAAAGCTTCAAGAAAATGTTCTCAAAAAGAAAAATATTCTAACAAAGTTTAAATAATCAAAGATGCTAAAAAGAGATTCAATCCTTAGTTGTAAAACTGAAGTAGGTAACAACAAAGATCTAACTCTAAATATCCTCTTACTCACACAGCTCAAACCTCTGACCTTGTCCACCTTGGTCAAGCTACCATGTTCTAACCATACTACCCATCCACCAACTTTTCATAAAGACAGTATGAAAAGATATGTTTAAAATCTTATTTTGAATGACAATTCTAGTCACTAAATTAAAACTTACTCCATATTTTCATTTTCTTCCTACTGAAATATTTAAAAACTAAGACCTCTTTGAGTTTCAGTAAATTATTCCAAAAATCTGTCAATTTTTCATATCTGAGGTATGGTGGAAATGAAACAATTAATGCTAAATGCCAAACATCAATTTCAACCAGCACCAGCAAGATTAAACAAGGCTGATTTCAAATTACTGCTTTGGCTGATTACATACTATTAACCTTTTTTAAAGTCAACTGATGATTTATAACATGCTAATTTTTAAAAAGGCACAGTTTTAGTAAAGTAATAAAAATTGTCTTCTGAGTGATCTACCAACACAACAGACATCCATCATGACTTTGTTTCAGTTTACTTTCTACTGTATACACTGAGAATCAAATGAGATTACCATCAAATGTAACCATTCTACTGGCCCTTCTGCACTTTTCCTTCTTAGGCAGTGTTCATCTCCTCATATTCTGGCCAATGTACCTGAACAAATTCAGCTCAAGTGTATTACACAAATCTGATAAGCCAGGGAAGAGGTCAATGGTGGAAGCACTTGCCTAGCGCATTTTAAGACCCTGAGTTCAATCCCAGTACCATAAAATGAAACTGAATTGTATGATTTATGCTATGTAAACTGCAGTAAAACCTCAATTTATCACTAAGACTTTTAATCCAAGTGTATTTCATCAACCTTTCCAGGGACACTCAGGTGTCACAGTCTTACTGTTCTACTAAACCCTCCTCAGCCTAAAAATTGAACTACAGTACATATACCGACCTTAAACTGCAGCTGAACTGGGCTCATTCTTTTAACCACAACTATTTAGCCTCCAGGGCCTTAAAGTCCCTAAGATTCACCCCTAAGGTCAGAGCTCCTGGAAGCTCTCTGGAAGTCATTTTTTTCTCTTCAAGACTGCTCACTTCTCAGCCACATAACCTGATTAAGATACCTACCATTCTTTCCTGTTCTAATCACATGAGTAAACTTTTAATAGCGCCTCAGCAAATTCCTTAGCTGTGCAGTCTCAACAATCAATATACTATGCTGTTAGCCCAATTGCATTTCCCCTGCTCCTTATTCATTTTGTTCTAACTCATAATGCCATTCAAATAAACTCACTTATCCTTAACTCCTCTACCATAAATTTGCATTTTAAAAAATCTTTTAGTTTCCCCTATGATTTTACTAAAAAGTCCTTATCTGTTTCCAACTCTTGTCCTCCAGTATCACCAACTACCCACCCCAGCTCAGAAGTCCTATCAGTGCATCAAGTTACATCAGAGTCCCCCTTTCACTCCCTCATCATTATAGGATTAGTCTTTCAAAGAAAGTTATCTTAACCTGAAAAGTACTCTGATTTTCCTAATTATTAATATATTAGACAACATGATCACGGGCACTGAAGGTAAAGTGATCCAGATTCCAATGCTGCCTTACTGGCTACTGGCCGTGTGTCTTTGAAAAAAAATCACCATTTCTCTGAATCTCCTTTTCCTAATCCATGTACCTGACTTACAGAAGTTGCTGTGAGCATTAAAATGAAATTAAAACATAATGCCTAAAACATGGAAGGTGCTCCAAAAATAGCACCTATATCATTATCATCATAATCATCATCATCACAACAATAGCTCAAATTCTTATTCCTATTCCCCTACCTTGGTCTGAGATCACCCTTGGATCATTTTTTTCTGCCAAGGGTGGGGGTGGGTGAGTGAGGGGACAGGTGAGGGAAATTCTCTTTCCAAATGCCGTCCTAATCTTGCTTGTAAAAATGGACTCGATAGGCTAAAAGAAATTTCCCAAGAGCAACCAAATATCATCTTCATTAATTCATGTTACTAATAAAAAGCAACAACTTGTAACAATATTTCATACTACTAAATAACCATAAAGGGAAACTATATCCTAATAAAATAAGTCAATAAAAAATTTCTAAAGTAGACTGGTAACTGATGACAAACTATACTTCTGACCCTACTAACAAATAACAGATTCACAAAATGTTACCTAGAAATCATCTTTCAATATTATAAAATTTACTGTAAAAATAATTTTTTAAATGAAACTTACTTCCTATTTCTTTGTAAACTAATGTAATAGCTTTAGTGCCTGTTTCAAAAATTAAGCTTAAAGGGTTTTCCGCTTGGCATAAATCAATCAATCCAATAAATAGCATGAACATGTATTTCATCTTCCAAATCAGCAGAGTTTTCAGAGTGAAAGAGGGCACTATTAATAATTATGCCAGCGAAACTAAAACTATGACATATGGTCATTCCATCAATGGTCTGCTCTTTTCATTTATCAATCACAGTCCACACATGTTTTGACCCGTTCCCTACATTACCACTGTTATGAAATGTGAAATATCCTGAAGGATCAAGCCCAGGCATTTATATTTGCTGAGACCAAATTCTAGATTCTCAGTAAGACATTTAAGTAATTTATCTAATTCTAAGAATTAAAATTAATGAGCTAAAATAATTCATCCCAGCTTGAAATACCCTTAGAGGTTATATGTTATCTTATAATGAATATTCTAATGGCTACAAATGTTTTCTATTAGATTCAAGTTTATAGCAAAAGCACAAAATAATGAATATTCTAATCAATGTTTTCTATTAGATTCAAGTTTATAGGAAAGCACAAAAGTGATGGGGGAAAACTGCACTCAAAATTATTTTAATCCTTATCTAAAATTAGAGAAATAAATTTATAACACATTAAGTCCATAGAGGTATACTCCCTCTATGTCAAAGAGCTATTCTTTTTTTCTTTTCTTATTTTTCTTTTTGATTTTTTGAGACAGGGTCTCACTATGTAGTTCATGCTGGCCTTGAACTCACTATGTAGCTCAAACTGGCCTTGAACTTAAATTGATCCTCCTGCCCCTGCCTCAGCCTCTGAGTGCTGGGATTACAGGCATGTGCAACTACACCCAGTGAACTATTCCTTTTTTCTATCTTGCATGAATTCTTATTTATTCTGGACAAATAGAGAAGTTGCTATTTCCAAAGCTGGTTTCGCATTCTCAAAAGAAAAGTATTTTTGAGTACATTGGCTCTTCTTGCTTTTTCTAAAATTAATAATCAAAAAAGTACAATAGCAAAGTATGTCTTGACTGTTCTAAGTTTGAGATTCTGACATCATTTACTGAAAACCTGCAATGAATGACATTAACTAGTTGATTACTAAAAGCTCTATAATTCAGACAAAATGTCAGAAAACTTGGCTTTTTTTTTTTTTTTTTTTTTACTTGAAATGACTTAGTTTGGCTCAAATTTGAATATACATTGCCAAACCCTCAAAAATGTGAATTATACTCTAAATCCACTTTAAAAGTGACTGTTCTGATATTTGACTTACAATACTATAACTTCTATAAAGTAAAAAAATGCTTCTAGATTTATAAACATTTGCATATTTGTAAAATATTTTGAAAGAAAGTTTTTAAAAATTTTTTATTTAGGGCCAGTGAGATGGCTCAGCGGCGTAAGCGCCTGCCTTGCAAGCGCGAGGGCCCGAGTTCGACTCCCGGAACCCACATACGAAAAAGGGGCCGGTGATATCACTCAGCGGCACGGGTGCCTGTTGGCGCGCGAGGTCCTGAGGTCGACCCCCCGGTACCCACAAAAAAAAAAAAAAAAAATTTTTATTTAACATCAATTTACCAAACAGCACATGTTAAAGGTGAAATAAAGGTTTAATACCTACCTAATATACAGAAAACATCAGCAAGAATGGAGGGCATATCTTCACGAAATTCCTAATTTTAAAAAATATTGATAGTAAATACCAGCATATGACATAGCAAAATACAATTTCAGAATAACATTCTTCACACAAACTTAAAAACAAAAACTGTAGTATCGCTATGTTAAAAATTCTTCAAGTATCATAAATAGAGAAAATAAAAAGAGAAAGATAACAGTTTAATGTTTAACTCTCTACCATAAAGTAATCTGATATAAAAACAGAAACCTAAACAAGCACCTCAGGAAGGCACTGGAATTCAGAGTACTTCGCACCTACCTAGAGCAAAACTGTTAAAAATATACATATTAGCCACACATGGTGGTACACACCTTGGGAGGCTGAGGCAGTAGGATCACAAGTTCAAGGCCAGCATGGGCAATTTAAAGAGACTCTATCTCAAAATAAAAAAATTACAAAGAGCTGGGATGTAGCTCAGCACTCCCTGGGCTCAATCCTTAGTACCACAAAAAAAGGTACAATTTTCATCCAAAACTTTAAATGTGGTGCTCATGCCTGAGTCAACATTGACCTATGCAAAAATCATATCAGAAAATAAAAAACCTAAGAAAATATAAAGCCAGTTAAAACTATTATTGTATAACTCAAGATACTCTGAAGATAAAAACACTTACCAAAACCTATCTCCATGTTTTTTTATTTGCGGCCTTTAAAGAAAATAACCCCAAATCCTGTTTCTGGATAAAAATGCCAGCATTATTCTACATTTGTCTCCCGACTTCCACTCCCATGCTCAATTTTAGAGCCATTTTCCATTAATAAGGATTATAATTAAATTACTCCAATTAGTAGTTTGATGGTCCGAAGATTAGCCTCTTTTCGGGGGCTAGTAAAAGGAAATTATAAAAAAAAAAAGCTGCCAGGGGCAAGGAACACACAAAACACATTTCTGTGGCTAAGATACTAGACAGTGCATAGTACTATGAGAAAGCCATGATGCAGAAGTATATCTTTATATATTAATGATATCACTAAGTAATCAAAAAAGGAGACACTAAGAAGGAATCAAGCACAAATACATAAAATTCATTTACACTATTTAAGAAAATTAGAATCAGATCCCATAAACATTAAAGTTATACCAATGCCCAATTTACAGAATGAAATCCCCCTAATGATCAGTCAAATTTCAGTTTCAAGTTTCTCAAGGACTATGAACTCTGGCTATATCTACTTGACTGCAAGTACTCAAGCTACCTTAAGACCAAAAATAGAGCAATCCAAGAGATTTCAGATATGGAATATTTTTTTTTAAGAAACAGACCACTGGGCTGGTGAGATGGCTCAGCGGCGTAAACGCCTGCCTGGCAAGCGTGAGGGCCTGAGTTCGACTCCCAGAACCCACATACGAAAAAAGGGCCGGTGATATTGCAAAGCGGCACGGATGCCTGCTAGCACGCGAGGTCCTGAGTTCGACCTCCAGTAACCACAAAAAAAAAAAAAAAAGAAAGAAACAGACCACTTCGACATGAACTAGTGCTGTTATTATCAACTAGAGACAGTTTAAGGATAAAGACAAACTCATATTGAATCCCTACTGCTCAAATGGACCCCAATTTGGGGGAGGAAGTCACAAGAGCTAAACTTAGAATTTCCTTTAGACTATCCTGGAAAACACAAAAATCATACAAAGGAGATTACTTCCCCTAATAGAAAAAGGGTACAGAAGGGCTAGGGGATGCAGTTCAGTAGCAAAGCATTTGCCTTGCATATGCAAGGCCCTGGGTTTCTCCCCAGCACCATGAGGGAGGGAGGGAAGGAAGGAAAAATGCTTAAAGCAACACAACAGGGAAATTTACACTCACACCTAGCAGCCCCACATCCCACTGCAATCATACTTACTATAAAAGCTGTTCTGAACTGGACAAATAATTTTTACACAAGTCCAAAACCCAGCCTAATAATTACAGAGTAGCATACCACCTGTAAAACCTCAAGCTTAAATACTACTTTAAAATACCCTCACAAGCTGACATCCCACTTTCCAATTCAAATACCAAACCACCATGAAAAGTACATGGGCTTACTCTACATTCTCCAATAAATGAAAGCATAAAATAGAATTAATTAAAGGTTTTTAAAAATCTAGTTAATATTTTCTAAAACAAACAGCAAGCAGATGAATACTGAAAACAAATATTAGAGCTATGCCACCACAATTTAAAATAACTGAATCCTCAATTTTAAATAAGGATACCTTGATTTCATTACAGTACATCTTTTTGTCTGCTCTCCCAGCTTACCTAACATTTTCTGCTTTATTCAGAGTCAGAAAGATTAAAATATATTTATTGCTATCTATCAAAAAAGGCTAATATTACCATAAAACATCCACTACCGTAATTTTCAAAAATTGAAGTATAAGATATATACTTACAGGATCTTTGTATCAAAGCCACAAAGAGAGTTGCAACAATTAACTAAGTTACAAAGTAACTACATATATACAGTACTTACACTAATGTCATTAAGAACATTTGACGCCTGTTCGTGCTTTAGATTTCCTTTAATGACATGATATGACAATTCATAGAGAGCTTGCTGGAAATCTGTTGAACATAAAAGAAATGAAGTAAGAACGCAGTCTCCTGAACATGAAAGGTAGATTCTCTAGAGGAAAATGTATTTCCTACTTCTCGGAATTTTTATAAACATCAATAATAAGGGAAATGTACTTCTAATGCTTTTATCTAGCAATTTATTCTTTCATTGTCCCAAAACACAACATTAGTAGGTTTAGAAAAAGTGAATCATACCTTAACATTCCTAGTGGTTAAGCATTCTCTTCACAAGAATATATATATATATACATAGATAGATAGATAGATAGATAGATAGATAGATAATTTTTTTTTGGTACCGGGAATTGAACTCAGGACCTCATGCTTGCCAGGCAGGCGCTGTGCCGCTGAGCTATATCCCCGGCCCAGAATATTTTTGTATGTCTACAGATTTCACGTATTTAACATTCACTATGCACATAATTTATGACCCCACAACACTTTTAAAGCATTTTTTCATGCAACTAAAGTTGCTATAATTATTTTCAATGAGCACATTACTTCTAGTAAGTAGATATAAACAAAACCATTTTCTCACCAGCCAACTTCACAGATTTTTCTACATATATTCAGATTATACTTAATTCAATGTCAGGGCAACAATGACAACAGGTAAGGAACAGTTTAAAGAATAAACAATACAAAATTCTATCCATGGACTATTGTCAAAGAAATTACTCCCTAAGTCGAAATCAATTTCTAACAGAACTCAAACAAAAATACCTATCTATATGTACACAAAAAATTACAAAATACTGTATATGAGAACTGTCACCCACAACTAGCCACATCCATTATTAATTATCACAGCACCCTTTCCTGAAGAAAAACCTTTTGTTCTTGGAGTGGGAAGCCAGGAGCTGAGGAAATACTTCTGGCTATCTTTTTCTTTCATCCATACCTAAAAACTTCTTTCCAACCACAAAAAGTAGGAAAACAAGCAGCTCTAATATAAATTCTCTTTATCATCACCTTTTGAGATAAATCAAATTTTTTTCATGGCAAAACACTAGTGAAAATGAAATATTTAAAAATCTCCTCCCCAGGTATGAATACCAGTCTCAAAAAAGGAACATAATAGAAATCAAAATGTTTATCAATCCCTTTTTAGCCAATGAAAATACTATTTCTCAATGAAATAAATTTAGCCATTAAATCAATTGCTAAAGAAATATAGCCAGATTATCCCAATTCTTTATAAAGAATGCATTATTTCATATATATATATATATATATATATATATATATACACATACACACACCCTTTTCACAACTATGCATTCATCACGCTTATAAAGTAATAAAAACAAGAGAAAAATGTCTACGTGTTGGTAGGAATATGAGATCAAGTCCATGCTTTCCATTTCTATTAATGCCTTACAACAAGTAACACTTATTTAAAATTATCCGGACAACTAAGAATTTTTAAAGCAATCACTTAGAAGAACAAAAGAGCCAATTATCATAAACTATGTGTAGGTAAGAGTATGTCCTCTAGTGCTCAACTAGGGCTTAGGGAATTCTAATCCTCATCACAGAAGATTAAAATAGAGAACACACAGCCTGGGTCATTTTGCTGACACCAATGTAACATAAAAATATTCACTGTAATCCACAAAGTACCAAAGATAGTCCCTGAATCACAAGTTTTCTAAATGCCTATTTAAAAGTGGTTAAGAAATCCTATTGTATTTTATCCACATAGGCAGTAAGTGGTGCTTCAAGACCACCAGGCAGGGCCCACAGAAGCCTATAAAATGCATCCTGGAGTTGAAAAACTTTATACTTACAATAGGGAGGGAAATTTACAACCCTTGTAATTATACACAAAAAATTTAATGAAAAGTTTATCTTAATGTTAACATTTCAGAAAGAGCAGTTTTAAGAATAGCAATTTTAAGAAGGGACTTCTAGAGATTCTTAGAAGTTGAGGGGTTTGAATGATGAAGGCACCAGTTTTTGATTATGTCTAATATCACTAATACTACGCATGTTTATCAGCTATCATCACAATGTTGTTTTATTGAAGAGACGAAGGGAATGGCTTCTTAAAAGAACAAGTAGTATGTGCAAGGGAAACTGCCCGCCTGAAATGAAATTAATTCAAGGGAAGGACAAAAGGGAAAAGTCAGAAGGAACATTACTCAAACTCAAGCCCCAAGACAGAACCAAGGAGATTCCGAAGAAATGGCATTCAGTTTCTTACACGGACTTCCAAATGGACCCTCAAACCAAACCCTGACCACTGGTTGACAACAGCCAAAGGATATATGTGCTGAAGAAGCAAGCAGGAGTAAGAGGAGGAGAGTACTGGCAATTCAGCCAGTGAGGCCACACTCTATTTTTTAATTTGTGAATCAAAACAACCATTAAAATTAATAAATCAGTTATTTAAAATCCATACAGTCCCACTTAAAACTGAGAGAACAGTAAGGCTGTGTCATTTTAACTTTGTTGTATTTTTTAAAGAACTCTCTTATCCATAGAAGGTTTCAATCAAATAAAATCAAAGTGAAAAGTTTAAAAGTGGTTTTAAGCACAGGGAAGAAAAAATAAATTAAGTATCCAAATGTTTTCATGAGGGAATAGTTTTGTACTTTCTTACATTTCTGGCAGTCAAATGACTTAGTCAAACAAAACAAGTTATATATCAACTTCGAAAGTCTTTATAAGTGGTTATACAGTTTTGGGGGGAAGATGCTGGGGGTAAAACCCAGGGCCTTATGCTTGCTGTGTGCTACACCATCAGCCCTTGTTTATACAACTTTATAAGCAGTCTAAACAAGTTAATAATTTTGGAGGTGGCATGCTAGGGATGTTAAGTCTTAAAACATATCTTAATTAACAGAAAAAAATGGCTCTTTCATGCATTTATTAAAAAATTAGATTCCACTCAAGCATCCAAATGTTCTTTAAAAAGTAGATCCTCTCATGTTAAGGTATTTACTTTTTGATAAAACAAATACACATTTTTATAGAAAAACATTCTGCTCTATAGAATGTTTACACCAGCATAATTTAAATATAATACATTTTATGTACTAGTTTTTAGCTTAAAATAGAACATTGATTATGAAAACATTTTTTTTCATATTGAAAAAAAAACATTATGCGTTTTACCCTTGACAAAAGCTACGTACAAAAATGTTTGCTGGGCATGGTGATACAATCTATAATCCCAGCTCACTGGGAAGTAGAAGCAAGAGAAGCACAAATTTGAGTCTAGCCTAGACAGTTTAGCAAGACATTGTCTCAAAATAAAAATATATAAAGGGACGGGGATGCAGCTCAGCGCAAAGGCCCTGGGTTCAATAACCAGTATTTAAAAAAAAAAAAAAGAACGAAAAAGAAAATGCTTTAGACTTAATAGACACAATTGCTTTTGTTTTTGACCCTCTTTTGCCAAATCCATGACTTATTTTAAATTAATGAATGTTAAATAATAAAATCTTTTAAAACTAAAATCTACATTCTATTTTATTAAGTAACATTCTTTATAATAAATCATATTTGCAACACACAGTAAACATCTCCTTCGCTTTTAATGTTTTCCATGACAACTGCCTTTAACAAGATCCCCAGATACCATCGAAACATAACCAGCTTTAGTAGAAACACTAAACTCAATCTGTGGAAATTTTCTGGTGCAAGCCATATCAAAATAGTTTTTCTTTCCATGCTTTCACATTTATGATTAGTACAGGTAACTACTGAAATTTAAATATACAAAGTCCCAATTATAAAAGTCAGGCAGGACAAAAAACATCAGTATACAAAATATATAGTCTTACTATAACAAAAGTTTTAATCATTACTGTAATATATTCATGCTTCATATACTATGAACTCTTATATCTTTGGTTTTCATATATAACAATGAATAAAAGTGGCAATATAGTTACTAATTTCAGCCAAAAATTCTACAGACACTACTTCTTAAAATCTTACCTCTGTAAGTTGAACTATCATGGCTTTTATTGTCACTGAGAATCCGGCATAAATGCAAACTAGAACAAAACAGAAAAAAAAAAAACTGTATCAAGTTCCAACCCTAACACTGGATGATTCTTACAGAAGTTATATCAGCGAAAAAAATATATAAATGTACCAGATTATGTTTAAATGTGTTCGTTCATAATGACAAAACAAACCCCAAAATAGCCGGCTATAACGGGAGGATGCTTGTGAATCAATTCATTATTCTGAAAACTGGAAAATACCTTTTTTAAAAATCAAGTATTTATTCTGCCCTTCATATACAAACTACATCTACTCAATGGGAAATAAAAAATGTCTCTGTATTGAACTAGTTGAACCAATAAAGAGATGACAGAATTAAAACATGACCATCTTAAGATCCCTAATATATCAATAATCCCACCATCTGTCAATGACTGTTCACATCACAAAAGAAGACTACTGTATTAAACATTATGTGCCTCCTAATCCTGATGAACAAATGCACTATACTAAAGGAAGTAAGATTAGCATGTTGAAGAGTTACCTACACTCTTGTGTTTATTACAACACTATACACAATAGCCAGGATGGAATCAAAAAAGCTGTCCATCGATGAGCAAATGGATAAAGAAAATGAGATAGATTCTGAAGGTTTAGCTCAGTGATAGAGCAAACACCTAGCATGTTCCAGCTCCTGGGTTCAAATCCCAGCACCACAAAAAAAAGAAAATGAGACACAGAATGATGAATATTCATTCTGAAATATATTATCCAGCCACAAAAATGAAATTCTATCACAAAGGAACATGGATGGAATTGGAGGATATTATGTTAAGTGAAATAAGGCATAGAAAGACACATACTATATATCATCACTTATATGAGGAAGCTAAAAACATGATCTCATAGAAATACAGAACAAAATAGTGGTTACCAGTACCTGTGAAGGGTATGTGGGAAGGGGGATGGAGAGATGATGATTAAGGGGTACAGGGATGCAGTTCAATAGCAAGAATAATTTCTAATGTTCTATAGCATAGTAGGATAACTACTAGGTTGTTCTTTTGTTTTTTGTTTTTGTTTTGTTTTTTGGTTTTTTGAGACAGGGTCTTGCTATGTAATTCAGGCTGGCCTTGAACTCACTGTGCAGCCCAGGCAGGCCTCGAACTCATGGCAATCCTCCTGCCTCAGCCTCCCAATAACTGCTGTTGACAACAATTAATTATATATTTCAAAACAGACAGCTGGTAGAGAGGATTTTGAATGTTACCAACATGAAGAAATGATAAATGTCTGAGGATATGCCAATTACTCTGATCTGATCATTAGACACTATACACATAAAATGTCACGATGTACCCCATAAATATGTACAATTATTGTGGTAAATTAGAACAAAAATATATATTTAAAAAAGAACGTACTGCCCCACCTGTGATGTCTTTAAAAAAACAGCAATAAAAAATCATAAGCCAAAATCTGATCAAGCTGTCTAGATCCAACTACCAACTTACAGGAAATAAATGAAGACAGAGGAACATTATTAAGTGATACCATATGAATGTAATCACTAAAATCCTGATGGTGGTAAACTACTAGACAATGATCCCTTCCTCTCTCCAACAAATAAATTCCAAGGAAAACTAAAAGACTGTGGGGAATCCTCAGGTTAAAAGAGCCTTAAGAAAGACCTCAATCACAATTGTGTAGATTCTTACTTGGATCTTTTTTCAAACTATTTAAAAAGTAGTACTCATAAGACAATAGCAATGTCTTAAAAATGATCTTTATCTTTGAAAGAGAATGTTTACTTACAGATGAAATGCTATTTGCTATAAGACAAGACACAAGAATAGGAAAATGGATGGAATTATGGATGAAACAAGGTTGTCCAGGAGTTGGTAACTGTTGAAGCCAGTTGAAGATTTTCTGGGAAGGTATTCTACTTTCTTGTAAGTTTTATTTACAATAACAGTTTTTTTAAAACATTGAAAATTTAAAAATATTGTATTTTGATTTTTTTTTGGTAGTACTAGACATTGAACCCAGGGCCTTCATAATGGGCTAAATCCTGAGTCTTTTTCATATTTTGAGAAAGGGTCTCACTAAGTCACTGAATTGCCCATGGTTGATCTCCAACTCTCAGTCTTCCTACCTCAACCTCCCCAGAGCACTGGGATCACAGACATACACCACCACATCCAGCTTAAATTAATTTAAATGTGTACAGGAAATAATGGGAAAAAATACTTAACTGGAATTCCAGAAAGAAAATAGAGATTAGGGCAAAAGCAGTATTTGAATAGCCAAGAATTCAGTTTTCTAGAACTGAAACAAAATCCACAACTGAGCACACCATAGTTAAGCTACAGAAACCCAAAGACAAAATTTTTCAAGTGCCTGAAGGAGAAAGACAAGTTCTATATGACTTCACAAAACAAAACAAAATAAAACGCCAGAAGCAGCCAATAAATACACTCGGGTGCTGAAACAAAGTACCTTTCAAGGTGAATTTGGTACTCCAAAAAATTGTTCTAAGAAAAAGCGAATGAAGATTGAACTTCAGGCCAGGTGTGGTGGTGCATGCCTGTAACTCAGCACTTGGGAGGCTGAAGCACAAGATTGCCACAAGTGTGAGGCCAGCTTGGGCTACATAGTATGACCCAGTCTCAACAAACAAATAAATGAACTTCAGTAAAAAAAAAACAGACCACACACACCAAAAAAAAATGCTTAAGGATGGGAGGGGTGCTGGGGACCAAACCCAGGGCCAAGTACATGGTAGGCAAACACTATCACTGAGGTACACCTGTAACCCTAAAGACATTCTTTAAGCAGGATGACAATGAACCCAGGTAGAACCTTAGAGTTCAAGAAATGATGGGGAAGCCAGGCACGGTGGCACACATCTGTAATCCCAGCTACAAAGGAGACTGACCCAGGAAGATCACAAGTTTGAAGTGAGACTGGGCAATTCAGCGAGACCCTGTCTCAAAAAAATAAACTTAAAAAGAGCTATAGGTGCAGCTCAGTGGTAGAGTGCCCCTGGGTTCGATCTCCAATACCACAGAAAAAAATGATAAATATATGGGTAATTCTACATGAACTAACAATAACGAATAACGTCTGTGATAGTTATATACATATAATAAATATATACATACAGAAAAATATTGAAATACAGCAAGACTAAATTGGGTTTAATCACAAAAACACAAGGTTCGTTCAAAGTAATTTACCACATTTTTTAAATCACATGATAGGGGATGAAGATGTAGCTCAGTAATAGAGTGCATGCTTTACATACACAAGATCTTGAATTTGATCCCCAGAGCCACAAACAAATAAAATCACATTATAGTTTAATGGATACATAAAGAGCATTTGACAAGGACTGGGCATGTAGTTCAGTGGTAGAACACTTTACCTAGCATGAAGGAGGCTCTGGGTTCCATCCTCAGATGGGAAAAAAAAAAGCACTTGATGAAATCACTATTTATTATTTTTAATTTAAGAAAGATTCAGACAAATAATAGAAATTTCTTTAATTCAATGAAAAAGCAGTTCTGAGCATGTTCTTCAACAAGCCACTTGAGACACTTTAGAGATAAACAAGGTCAAAACTACATTCATAATACCAAGCACCATTTTCCTTTTTTCTGTATAGACATATGCAATAATCTAAAAGCAATGAAGGGTTAGCTTGGCATGTACCAAAGCAGTAGCACCAAAATGTCACTGAATCCTTTGTAACCAAAAGTAAACAACAACAATAAAGCCAGATTCACTTAAGATGTCACAAAACTATTTCATTGTGTTCTTCATGACCACTCACAAAAGCCAGCTTAGAATGTCTTTGATGAAAGTGATAGCAGCAAGAGTAGAGAATATAAGCCTCAAATCTTCCTCCCTCTTAAAAAAAATCAACACATAAAACAATTCCCTTTATGAGAAATCCAGATACCAGTTGAGAGACTCCTGTACCCAAGGCAAATGTAAAACCAGACACTTGAATTCTAGCAGGAAAATTCAGAGGATGTCCTATCATAGTCCCTCACCCTAGCACAATGCCATGTGATTCAGACAAAAACTCCCAGCATCTGAATTCTTCCTAGGGAGGAAAACAGAAGACAATGTTCCTGATTCTTCCTGGTGAGGGGCAGACAAAGGGACTGGTTTCTGTCTTGCCAGTCTTGGAACACAGATGGGATCTGTCATAATCTAGATGCCGGAGGGCTACTGAGAACAAAAAAAAAAAAAAAAAAAAAAAAAAAGCTGGGAATCATGCTACTGCCCCAGAGGACCCACAGCACAACAGACAAAGGACAATACAGCAGCTCATCGGCCTCTGAGGGAAGAAACAGAAGAGTGGATAATGCATCCAAAATTCCATCTTTGGGGGTACTGCTTGAGAGCAGACTAGTTTCTAATCAGACTGACTCATGGTACTGACAAAATCTGGAGTATTCAAGGTGTCTGGAGGCTGCTGAGAACAAAGAGAAAGAGCAGAATGGCAAGCTACTGCTTCAGAGGACCTGTGATTTAGCAGAAGGATACCAAAGAGCAAGACGTTACAAACTCCGGCAGGGGTGTGTGTGTGTGTGTGTGTGTCCCTTACTACAATATATGAGCACAAGTCTAGAGAAAAAATATCCACAGAAAAGATTTGAGATGTTCCCAGAATTCTCTAGCTGGACTGACTACTGAAGGTCTCTACTTATATAAACCTAGTCCATAGGGACTAGGAAAGATGATTTTTCAAATGTGCAGATACCAACACAAAGTTGTAAGGAATGTGAAGAAACAAGACAACATTGTCAATCAAAGGTCCAAAATAAATCTCAAGAAATCAATCCTAGGGCTGGGGATGTGGCTCAGTGGTAGAGTTCTTGCCTTGCGTGCACAAGGCCCTGAGTTTGAACCCCACCACCACAAAAAAGAAAACAAAAGAAACGAAACCAATCCTAAAGAAACAGAGGTACATGAATTACCCAACAAAAAGAATTCAAAATAATCATAAAGATGTTCAACAAGCTTAGGAAAATGATGCACAAACAAAATGACAATTTCAACAGAGAAAATATAAAAAAGAACCAAAGAGAAATTTTGAACCTGAATGTAATAACAGAACTGAAAATTCCAATACAGTACTTCAACAGTAAACTTTGTAAGGCAGAAGAAAGCATCCACAAACTCAAAGGCAGATCATTTAAAATTATCCAATCAGAAAAGAGAAAAACGATGAAAAACAGTGAAGAAAACCTAAAAGACTTCTGGAACACCATCAAGCAGAGCAACATATGCACTATGGGAATTTCAGAAAAATGGGAGAGGGAGAAGTCAGAAAGCTTAAAAAAAAATAATGGTCAAAAACTTCCCAAACCTGGGGAAGGATGAACCCTAAAAATTCCACACCAAGACACATTATCATCAAAATGTCAAAAGTCAAGGACCTTGCTGATCTCCAGAGAGTCTGAAAGAGCAGAATATTAATAACAGCATGAAAAAGTAATATATCATGTATAAGGGAAACTCCATAAAACTATCAGTGGATTTGTCAACAATATTGTAATCTCACAGGGAAAAGTGGGAAGATGTTTTAAAAGTGCTGAGAGAAAAAAATCTGCCAACCATTAATATCATACTTGATTTAAAAAAATATACCATTCAAGCTGGGCATGGTAGTGCATGCCTGTAATCTCAGCACTCCTGAGGCTGAGGCAGGAGGACAGCCATGAGTCTGAGACCAGCCTGGCTACACAGTGTGTTCAAGGCCAGCCTGAATTACAGAGCAAGACCCTGTTTCAAAAAAAAAAAAGCACTACACAGCAACATGAAAGCCTCTGAAAATATAAACCTCACCGGTAAAGGCAAATATATACACAAATGTAGCACCTGCAAGAGTGATACATAAATCACTTTTAATGCTAGTATAGAAGACAAAGTATCTTTTAAAATGTTAACAGATACACAAAAACATGTGGTTTGTAACATGAGTAACATAATATGTGGCTGGGAGAAAAGGAAAAAGTATGAAGTTTCTGTATGTAATTTAACACAGTACATAAGTTATACACGCAAGATGTTTTATGTAAGCCCCATGGTAACCACAAAGAAAATACCTACAAAAGAAAATGAGAAAGCAATCAAAATATGTCAGTAGAAAAAAAATTAAGCAGATACAAAGGAAGACAGTCAAGAGAGGAAAGAGGGAAGAAAGACCAGGCTGGGTGTAGTGGTGCATGACTATAATTTCAGCGCTTGAGAGGCTGAAGCAGGAGAATCACCATGAGTTCAAGGCCAGTCTAGGCTACATAGTGAGTTCAAGACCAGTCTGGACATAGTGGGATCCTATTTAATAAAACAAAAAACAAGGGCCGGTGAGATAGCTCAGCGGCATAAGCACCTGCCTGGCAAGTGCGAGGTCCTGAGTTCAACTCCCGGAACCCACATATGAAAAAAGGGCCGGTGATATTGCTCAGCGGCACGAGCGCCTGCTGGCGCATGAGGTCCTGAGTTCAACCCCTGGTACCCACCAAAAAAAAAAAAAACCAAAGTGCTACATGACAGAAAACAACCAAACCACAATAGTCTTTCCTATCAATTATCTTAAACGTAAGATATGGGGTAGCTAAATGGATTTTTCAGAATATAAGATTCAATAACATGCTGTCTACAAGAGTCTTACTTTAGATTTAAGGACAGTATGCTGAAAGTGAAAAAACTGATGAAGATATTCCATGCAAATGGTAACCAAAAGAAAGCCCAAGTGGCTATACATACATGAAACTAGTCGAAAACTGTCACAAAAGACAAAGACATTAGTCAACTTACCAGAAAAATATAATAATTATAAATATACAGACACAACTACATAACAGGACACCATGGACATACATATGAGGCAAACATGGACAGAACTGAAGAGAAAAAGACAGCAAAATATAGGAAATTTCAATAAACCACCTTTCTAAAGTTGATTTTTTTTCTCTTTCCAATTTATTTCTGCTCTAATTTTATTTCCTTATTTCTGTTAATTTTGGGTGTAGTTTGTTCTTTTTCTAGTTCCTTAATCCTCCCCCCTTCCCATACTGAGGATCAAACACAGGGGTGCCCTAGCACTGAATTACCTCCAAGCTCCCCCTCCACCTTTTTGAGTTGGCCTAAAACTTGCGATACTCCTGCCTCAGCCTCCCAAGTACAGTAGATATACATAGGTGTATACCATTATACCAAGATCCCTTTTTGTTTCTTTTATGTTGTTTTTTGGGGGTGGGGTGGGGTTGTTTTCATTTTTGTTTTTAGACAGGGTCTCGCTGTTTCCTGGGTTGGGCTCAAACTTACCATTCTGCTGCTCCAGCCTCCAAGAGCACTGGTATTACAGGTGTGCATTTTCCCAGCTTTCCCAGCTCTTTTAAAATCTGATTTTGAGACAGGGTTTTGCTAACTAAATTGCTCAGACTGGTCTCAAACTTGCAATGTTCCTACCTCAGGCTCCTGAGTAGCTGGGATTGTTACAGGTGTGCACTGCTGCACCTGGTGTTACTTGAAGTTTTGAGTTGAGGGATTTTCTTTGTTGGGCTTTTGCTTTCGGTTTGTTTTGCAGTGCTGGAGACAGAATTCTAGTGCCTTGCATATGCTGGGAAAGAGCTCTATCACTGAGCTACATCTCCAGCTCCTGAGATCTATTTTTAAATATGTAGCCACTTACAGTTGCACATTTCCCCCTTAGTATTACTTTTGCTGCATAAGTTTTAGTTTATTTTTAGTTGTCTCAATGTATTTCTAATTTTCTTTTTGTTTCTTCTTTGACCCTTTGATTATTCGTATGTCATTTAATTTTCACACAACAGTGAATTTTCCAGTTTTCCTTCTGGTACTGACTGATACTCAGTTTTATTCCATTGGGGTTGGAAAAGATACTTGGTAGAATTTCGATCTTCTTAAATTTTGTTTAAAACAAATTCTTTTTGTGATCTAACATATGTTCTGCCCTAGAAAGTTTTGTGTATGCTGGAGAAGAATGTGTATTCTCCTTCTGTTGAGTGGAGTGTTCTATATATCTATATCTATCTATCTATCTATCTATCTATCTATCTATCTATCTGTTAGGTCCATTTGTTATACAGTTTTGTTCAATTCCTGTTTCCTTATTAATCATCTGTTATATTAGGGATGCTCAATTGTATCTGATAAAGAGTAAATATGCAGAATACTGTATAAGGAGCTCTAATAACTTGATAGGAAAAAAATACTTGACTAAAAAATGAGTAAAGGGCATAAATTGATATGACAATTAAAAGACCATTACTTTTACAAAACAAAAACAAAAAAAAAGAAAATAAGTATTAGGAAAAACTGGAACTCCCATGCACTGTTGGGGATATACGATATAGCCACTATGGAAAACAGTACAAAGGTTACTCCAAAAATTTTAAAAAATAACCACCATATGTTCCAGTAATTCCTCTTCTGGGTTTTTATCCAAAAGAACTGAAATGAGGATCTCAAACAGGTATCTGCACTCCCATGTTCCCTGCAGCATTATTCACAACAACCAAGAGAGTAGAAACATATCATCAACAGAAGAATGGTTAAAGAAAATGTGTGTATGTACATTATTATGCAATGGATTAATATTCAACCATAAAAAAGGAAACCCTGTTATGTGTTACAACATGGATGAACCTTGAAGACAGTACTGAAGGAAAATAAGCAGGTCACAGAATGACAAACACTGCAGGATTCTATTTATATGAAGTATCTACTGTATAGTCAAAACATATAGATGCAAAAAGCAGAATGATGGTTACCAAGGGCTGGGGGAAAAGAAAACAGGAGTTACCATTTAATGGCTGAAAAGATGAAAAAGATTTAGAGATCTCATGTACAATAATGTGCTTATAGTGAAGAAATTGTACAGTTCACATAAGGTTTGTTAAAGTAAATCTCATGTGCTTTGGCTGGGGGTATAGTTCAGTGGTAGTGTGTATACTGAGCACGCTTGAGGCTTTCAGTGGAATTCCCAGCACCAGGGGCATGGTGACTGTGAAGTGACTACAGTGAGTTGTTCTCCCTCCTCTCTTCTCTGCCTCCCTTCCTCCTTAGGGAAATCTCCATCCTGGGCCCTGTGCTTGTTGGCTTTCAATCTAGTGCCACCAAATCTGGCTTCCTAGCACCCTCTACCTCAGATTTTATCGCACTCTAACTTGAGTGCCCGGTAGGCATGACAAATGAAAAACCCAACCCTAAAATCTTGGTCATCACCTCCCCCCCTGAGAATTGAATGCAACTGAGACAATCTAACAGACCACTGTTCAAAAAAAAAAAAAAATCCAGCACCAAAAAAAAAAAAAAAAAAAAAAAAAAAGCTGTTATTAATTTTATTAAATCCTGAGCCCAGGGCTAGTGGTGTAGCCCAGTAGAAGAACACTTCCCTAGCATGTGTGAGGCCCTGGGTTTGATCCCTAGAATCCAAAAAGAAACAAAAAATGAGCTCCAAAAATATGTCTTCTTTAAAAATGTCTTTTTAATAGTCCACGTGATAAAATAAAAAGCCTACATAAAGAATTTCTGCCACACATCAAAATACTATGGTTGTCTACAGGAGAGGCATGCAGTTGTTTGAATTGTAAGCTGAACTGTCTTGTTTTTAATGGAACATCATTTTTCACTTGAAAGAATGACTGAAAGTCAAACTATAGTTTCATTCAGACTTAGATCTCTGGCAGGCCATTTTCTCAAAAATGAACACAGTGAGTCCGTCACTTCATGGAAAACAACAGAGTATTTGTTGCCAATGACAAGTTTAAGCTTTCAAATAAAAACTACAATTTTGGAAAATTTATTAATGCCACTATGGAACTGACTACCTACTTCCCAATTCATAAAGACTTTCCTGGTAAGTATGTATTTTTTTATATTATACAAAGAAGTTTGTTAATACTGTGTTTGAAAGAGCTGCATATTTCAGTGAAATAAAATTTTCCAACTGACCAACACATGACTTTGCAAAATAATGCACAGGTAAAAGATCTACTCCAAGTAAAAGAGAAACACATGGATATTAATTAAATAAAATACAAAAAGTTCACTAATGTGATTTCAAATTTCATGTTAAACTATCAAGAAACTGCCACTGGGGGAGCTGGGCTGTGATGGTACGTGCCTGTAATCTCAGCTACTCAGGAGGCTGAGCCAGAAAGATCACAAGTTCAAGGCCAGTCTGGGCAATTTACTGAGAAGCTGTTTCAAAAAAAAATTTTTTTAAAGGGATGTGGATGTAGCTCAGTGCTCCTCTGAGTCAATCAATCCCCATGACTGGGAAGAAGAAAGTGAAGGAAGAGAGGGAGGGAGAGAAAGAAAAGAAACAAACAAACTGCCACCGGGGGTGAGGGATTGTGGATCACTTAAGTCCAGGAGTTTGGGATCAGCCTGGACAACATATTGACAACTTTTCAGGAGGGAAGGAGGAAAGGAGAGAGGGAGAGAGGGAGGAAGGATAAAGGAACAAACTGCCACTTGACAGAATTTTAACATGACATCAAAGAATATGCACGATCACCCAAAAAAGCTAACAAAATTATTTTCCCCTTGCCAACTACAGTGGTACTTCAGTTCACAAACGTAATTTGTTCTATGATTTTGGAAAAGATGGCCATGTTTGTGTTTGCATGGGAAAGCTGTCCATGGTCATATTTGTCACCCAATGCAGTTTCTGAAAAACAAAATTCTGCCAAACACTTCTGTTTGTGAACCAAATTGTTTGCTAACAAAAGCATTCGTGAACCGAGGTACCACTGTACTTATCTGTGTGACACTAAATTTTCTTCATATACTTCAACCACAACATATTGCAACCCCTACCTCACAGCAAAAATCACCACGTTATAAAACTCAAAAATGAAAAAAATAATTAAGTTTCCAGAATATTATAGAAAGATAGTTTCATTAAACTTGGAGTCAAGAAAGACTGCTTAAACACAAAAAGGCATTAATCACAAAAAGGCATTAATCATAAACCAAATGATAGATAAATCTGGCTCTAAAATGAATAATTTCTGTTCATCCAAAGTCACTATTATGAGAGTAGATATGCAAGCCAAAGAATAAGAAAAGACAACTGCAACATATGCAGCATACTGCAACCTACAAAGGGCTCAAATACAGACTATATAAAGAACTTCTACAAATAAAAGGAAAAAAATAAAAACAACACAATAGAATTATAGGCAAGTGATATAAAGAGGCCCTTCAGACAAAGAAACCAGAACTTCAAATGACCAATAACATACAAAAAGATGCTTAATGAAAATATAAGCCATAATAAAATGCCATCACATACACATCATATTAACAAAAATTTTAAAGTTTGATGGCATCAAATGTTAATGATGTGAAAGAAAGTCAACTCTCACATTCTGTTGGTAAGAGTACATAAAGAAATAGTTTGGCACTAATAGAGCTGAAGTTAATTACGTGTAATCTATAACCCAGCACACCTACACTTGAGTATATACTCCAATCTTGGCTTGTATACAAGACAGTTATATAAGAATGTTTCTATTGGTACTGTTAATAGCTAAAAAATATTTTTTAAATGCTCATCAATAGCATAAAAAATAAAGTATATAGTTTTATAATGGAATGTCATCCAACTAGAAAATAAACTACAAACATGCAACAACATGGATGGATCCTAAAGACATAATTGTGGAGCAAAAGCAACCAGGTATAATAGAATACAAACCCTATGATTTCATTTGTATGAAGCTCAAGAACAAACTTATTAGTAAAACTGTAAAGAGATGAAAGGAAGAGCCGGGCATTGTAGCACATGCCTTAATCCCAGCACTCGTGAGGCTGAGGCAGGAGGATCACCATGAGTTCGAGGCCAACCTGGGCTACATAAGCGAGTTCAAGGCCAGCCTGCACTACATAGCGAGACACTGTCTCAAAAAGTGAAAAAAAAAAAAAAAAAAAAAAAGAGATGCGAGGAAGAAGAAAACCTTAAGTGTCAAGATAATGGTTACCACAGAGGTGGTGGAAAGGCTTTGCTTTGATCAGAAAAGAAGGTAATGTTGCCTTGACCTGAGTGTTAAATGTGTGTGCATTTTACAGCAATACTTTAAGCTCTACATTTAGGTTTTATGCATTTTTTTGTAAAATATCATGATTTAGAAAAAAATTGTTCTTACATGTTGCACAAGGTTTTTAAAAAAAAACAAAACTAATGAATGTATATACAAGTTTCTTAATCTTTTTTATCTAGCTATCCTACTTCTAGTCCATGAAACAATTTTAAGACTTACAGAATCTCCTTATAAATAACATCTAAGGCTAACTATAATGCCACATTACCATCATCCACAGAAAGATTATCTACTTTGAAGATTACCCATACTCTTGCAGCTCACCTCTGTGTCATTTGATTATTTTAATACTCTATCATCAGAATAAACTTTTTTCTGGTTAACAATTCACTTGCAGATCTTACAAAATTATTTTCAAAACCAAAGAATAAAAAGGCCACTAGGAAGCAATTTTAAATCCTCACACATTTGAAAAGCTTATTGAAGTTTTTAACTACCTCCCAATTGGGAAAAAAAAAAAAGCCCAACAGCTAATAAAGAGGATTTTGAATGTTCTTAGCACACAATGATAAAAATCTAAGGTGGTAAATATGCCAATTACTCTGGTCTGATCATTACATATTGTATACATGTACTAAAATGTTACACTGTACCCATAAATATGTACAATTGCTATGTGTCCATTTAAAATAAAAACATACTTAAAAAAAAACAATTTTTCAGGGCCGGTGATATGGTTCAGCGGCATAAGCGCCTGCCTGGCAAGCACGAGGTCCTGAGTTCAACTCCCGGTACCCACCTAAAGGAAAAAAGGGGCCGATGATATCACTCAGCGGCACAAGTGCATGCTGGCAAGGGCAAGGTCCTGAGTTCGACTCCCGGTACCCACATAAAAAAATTTTTTTTTCCAGAGAGCACCTTATAAGCAGTAAGATAAACTGGTTTAAGTTTGATTCCAAGCACTTTCAACCACTTTCCTAGGGAAGGCCTTTCAAGAGGTTAAAAACACTAGTTAAGCTTCTAACTTTACAAAACATTAAACTTACCACAAGTTTATCTAGAATATAAAATAAAATCAAGCTTCCTTCTAACAGGCAACAGAAATAACATTTGCTTCAGACTACCATTAGAGACTGTAAGCAAAAAAAGTCTGCCATTTAGCTCTTTTATTGAGAGTAAGTATATATGAGTATCAAAACTGCTTCGATATTTACTATGAAGTATTAAAATAATTCCTCCCCACCCTCCTGATCCTTATAGGTTCAATTCATTTTAAAATACAATACCAAGGGGCCGGGGATACAGCTCAGTGGCACTGTGCCTGCCTAGCAAGCGTGAGGTCCTGAGTTCAATTCCCGGTCCCCCCCCAAATAAATAAATAAAATAAAATAAAATAAAATAAAATAAAAATAAAATACAGTACCAGAAAGTATCATGTCTTTGAGAGAAGAACATTAACAGAATCAAGTACAGTACCTCATCTTTCCCTCTGTGCTGAAGCTACTAAAATGAAAGTCAAATATTCCTTCTTATAGAAAGTTTAATTCTTAAAAGAATTACTTTTTATGGCAAATGCATTTGCTTCCTCACATTTTTCAATAGCTTCATGTTCTACTTAATTTAACAATAAATGCACATCTTGTTCAATAAGCTTTCCAATGGTTGGGAGGACGGGCTGCATCAGCATTCCAAACTCCTACCTAATGTTACAATCACCATTAATTTAAAATAATTGAAATATGATTCTATATTGTCAGTCACTAGAACACAAACGTTCTTTAGGATGCAAATGATAATATCTTCATGAGCTAGTAATATCTCAAAGATCTGTTCAAACTGTGTATAGAATCATTAATGAGTTACTACATTCAGGCAATTCACTTCCATAAGAGATACTCATATTTCCCTACTATAAAAGATTTATTTCTTAGTTATAGGAGAAAATAAAAATTTCCCCCAATGAGTAATGTAAATTAATCTGTGCTCTTCTCCATAAGCAATCCACTAAGAGCAGCAAGTATCTTTAATGAAATAATTGTTTTTGAATGCTGCATGTCTTATTATACATCCATCAGTTTTAGTAACCTAAATTTTTGGGGTGAGAGGCAAACAAAACAATCTCCAACAGTTGCCCATTTTAATATGTCTTCAAAAAATAACAAAATTTTCTGTCTTGGTGCAAATTCAAATTATTATTTTAGCCCCTTAATAACATTCAAAGGCTGAGTATGGTGCCTGCAATCCCAACACTCAGAAGGCTAAGGCAGGAGGATCATCATGAGTCTGAGACCAGCCTGAACTATACAGCAAGACCCTGTCTCCAAAAAAAAAAAAAAAAAAAAAAAAAAAAATATATATATATATATATATATATATATATATATATATATATATATATATATTTGAGTTTACCACTACCCACTCCTAAAACAGACTTGTGCTACTATGGAGATGTTGTATCGGATCCTTGAGAATAAGGACAGAATTTACTTTCCGTGAAAAATCTGTGAAAAACTGAACAAAATGTCTTACATTCTTCCAAGGACTTCAGAATTAACATGGATATTTAGCTTTTCACCTTATTTGCTCCCCCATTTTCCAATAAAAAGGAAACAAAAGAAGCCTAAACTACTTGATTATGCTCACATTCACCTAGCTTCACCTATAAACAGCTGATGTTCATCTGTGCCTCACTTAATTCTTAAAAAGAAGACAACAGCAAAGGTTATATATGTTGTTAATCAAAACACTACCTCAGTTATCAGTGTTAGAAGACATAGAACACAAAAATGAATAGAGACAAAATGATTTTGTCTTGTAGAAACATGCATTTATGAAGAAACAGGAAATTAACAGAAGTTCCTGCACTTACAGTATGAAAAAGCACAAGTATGTGAATAGCTCGTACTCTACTTTAACATGTAAGCATTATGAAATCTTTTTAAACAAAGAAAGCTGTAGACTTAGATAAGTTTCAGCTGAACTTAGAGCAACCTGGGGAAAAAAACTCAACCACCAAGACTAAAATTTCTTAGAATGACTGTATCTATCTCCCCTCCTGCTTCTTTCCAAGAAATTCAGATCAGACATTATTGAAGCTCCAAATGTAATTAGATAAGTTCTGGAATTATTTAGTAGCAGCGGAAGAAAAAAAATGGCATCCAAAACATTTGGCAATTTAATTCTAAAACATTCTATTAGTTACTAATAATCAGTAAGACAAGACCTAACAAAATTTCTAATTTGTTAAAACAGCAAGCTTGGGGCTCAGTGTAAATTTTCTAAAGAAAAATTTTTAAAGGAAAAGAAACTATTCAAAAAAATTTATGATACTCAACAAATTAAAGCATTTCAAAATTAGACCAAGTATTGGCATAAAGCTATTATCTTCAGATTAAGAACTTAGACTATAATCATCCATTAAGATTGTTTGTGACATGGGCCGGTGACATGGCTCAGCGGCGTAAGCGCCTGCCTTGCAAGCGCGAGGGCCCGAGTTCGACTCCCGGAACCCACATACGAAAAAGGGGCCGGTGATATCGCTCAGTGGCACGGGTGCCTGTTGGTGTGCGAGGTCCTGAGGTCGACCCCCGGTACCCACCAAAAAAAAAAAAAGATTGTTTGTGACAAAGAATTACAAAGCTCGCTGTTAATGATTTCTACTAAAAATTCTCCACTGGATCTAACAGTACATGCAAGTGCATTACCTAAATCACAGCAAGTCCTATGGTTAACATGAAACAATCAAGAAACTAACACTCAAATTCCAAAATTAAAGTGACTAAATCCATCTCTCACATATGTATAGAATTTCAAAGTTTGCATTCAGATTGAAACTTCTAATTACTGAAAAGAACACTTTTATCTATGTTTTGGTAGTTCTGTTTTGCTGTTCTGATAAAAGATCACTTTAGGAGTTCTATAATTTAACATTAAAAACATAATCAGTATCTCCAAATATTATAGGGTTACCTAGGTATGTGATGGACAGACCATTCTGACAAAAGACAATTTTACTTTTTTGCTTAATTACCTAACAAAACTTACTCTTCAAAACCAAGACCTTCTATCTAGAGGAAGTTGCTTTTCATGGGGCAATTAAGAATTTGCCTTCTTTGAAAGTTATAAAATGCTCCATACATCTCATGTTGCTTTTAACATGACGACACTGAAGCTGATTACCACTCCCAGAATAGACTTATGCTGCTGGTAAGAAGTGACAGACAAGGAATGAACTCACAAGCTTATGAAATATACCCTACATTTTTAAAAAGACAATTTTCTGTCATTAATACTCAGCTGCTAATTTCTCTTTAAAAAGGAAAAATCCACCTAAGATACAATTTTAAATACAGGTCATATTTCAAAAGCCAAATCTCCAAATGGACTCACTAATAATTTGGTGGTACTCTACCTTTGTTTTTAATTATTTCCTGTTGCTCTTTTATATTTCAGAGGCTCTGTTTTCAGACAAAGAAAAGGATTTTTTTTGTATTAACAAAACCATTTGTTCTGTCTAACAAAATGAAAATGCTAACATCTATCTTTAGCAAGGTTCAAGAACGCCCAAGTTAGGCTGTATGCAATAAAGTTTTCATAGAAGGAAAAGAGGTCAAATAAATCAAAGTTAAGTACTGGATGGTGATGTGTTTGACTATTTTAAAAATACTGCATTTCTGTCATATAATTTTAAATCTCTTCCTATAACAGAATATAATTATAAAACTGACTATACTAATTTGGATCTACTACAATTCAAATCACATTCCACACGCCATGCAATAACTTCACACGTCTCTAAGTCCTAGTAACAGTCTTTAAGTAGCTGTTCTAACACAGGAACTAAGACAGGTAGCACAAATCAAGTAAACAGCCATAAAGTGAACTATTTTAACTAGCTATTTTGACCACCTACATCACTTAGCTTTTCTCCAACCACTGCCAGTCAGAAGCCAAGCTGAATTTCATCTACTAGCCCGAATACCTGTCATTCTAAGGTGAAAGCAATAATAGTAACTGTCAAAAACAGGAGCTTAGGGCTGAGTGTGTAACTCACAGCACTTCCCCAGTACCTTCAAAAAAAAAAAATGCAGCTGGAAGGAAGCTGAGCAACCTACCAAGATGACAGCCCCTAAATAAATGAGTTCACTTTAAAAGTAAACAAAACAGAAATAAACTGGTTTATCAGTTTTTGGGTGATTACCCTAAGATAATGATCTTGACTGGTTTACTTCCCATCCAGCCTTCCAGCACAGGAGAGACCTGACAGCTATTCATTAAGTGGCACATACAAGGATTCAAAAAATGTTCCCAACAGTTAAAAAAAAAAAATGAATGTGTATCAAGCCTGTTAATAAACCAATAAGCACTTATAAGTATATGCTGGAAGGATGTGAGATGTTGAACCAAAAGAAATGAGACAGTTCCTATTCAAGGGCCTCTCAATTCATTAGTGTACAAGAGTAAATACACATGAAAGAGTCACAGCCCAATTAACTGCTAACCTGAGCAGTACAGTCTCAGTGCAAGAGCTGTCCTGAGAAGTTTAAATATTCTGAAGGCTGTAATAATATTACTTTTAATAGCTATCACTTGAGCACTCAGTATAAGCGAAGTGCTTTATAGGCATTAGTCTTCACAACAACCCTTTGAATAGAGTACTTATTTCCAATTTACTCAAGGGGAAACAAAGTGGTTAAAGAACTTACCCAAGGTCACTCAGCTAGTTAAGTGGCTAAGACAGCCGCTTATTCACGCAATCCAATTCTAGAGCTCACACTGTTAAGTTTCATGAAACAGTACGAGGGGGTGTTAAAAGCCATATAGGCTGGCAATACTACAAGAATAAGATCAGGCAACGCGCTCCGCGCACTTCTTTCCAAGTAACAAAGTGAAAGATTCATAGTATCTTTCGCACTAGCAACTGTAACCTGGCTACTGAAACGGTGAAATGGGGAGAGGTCCCAAACGACTTTAACAAGAGTTAACTTCATGCAGGATTCAGCTTTAGCTCCCAAAGCTATTCAGAGAAGGAAATTACAACTAATTTATGTTTTTATATCAGTGGTTTTGTTGCTTAACCTATTTTTTTTTTCCGGAAAGGGGGGACGGAGCGATGAAATTCGGAGTGAGGAAACCGCGGGCATGGCAAATTACTGTCCCGTATTGCTAGGGGGAGGGGGGTGGAGTAAGTTATATGACTAATGGAAACGTGTTACCCTAGGTTCTCAAGAAGCTTGGAGAGTTGCCGAACTAGTTATAGTTCCAGGACAAAATGGGGCTTAGGAAACATTTAGTGACGAAAGTTGACTCCAACCCGAAATAGCTCTAAGGTGAAAAGACGGAGCAAAAATAAATAAATAAATAAATAAATAAATAAATAAATAAATAAATAAATAAAATAAAATAAAATAAAATAAAATAAAATAAAATAAATGCTGGTAGGTCTTCGGGGAAAGCGGCAATCCCTGCCACACTTCCCCACCGCCCGCGGCGCTACGCAAGGCCAGGACAGTCCAAGACACCGCTCCCCGGGAGGACGAGAGGTGCCAAGCGGGGTTCTCTGCGACGCCCTGGGCTTCCTGGCGGCAGGCGGAGAGGAGGGAAGAGAGTCCGGGACGGTTCGCCCTCCTCGGACTTTGGGCAAAGGAGGTGCCAGGCTCCAAACTGCGGAGTCAAACGGTTGCAGAGTGAAGAAATGGGACAGAGAGAGATGGAAAGTCCGAATCGCTCCGGCCCAGACCCATAAAGAGAAAGGAGCCAAGTGAGCGCAAGCGAAGAGGGGGACAAAAAGAGATCGAGGAAAAGCGCGGAGATCCGCAGGGGCAAAACGGGAGTTCTGTTTAGAGGCTAAAGGAAACTGGGCTACTGTAGGCAACGGGGATTTCAAGGAGGTCAGACAAGAAAAGGAGGTCAACCCGGTTACCAGGACCGATTCTCACTGAGTTCGAAACTCCCAGTCAACCATCCACGCCCGCCGCCAGGGTGGGGGAGGGGCACATCTTCCACCCAGCCTCCCACCCCATTTGAGAGTGCTGCTGATGCCCTAGCCCGGCCAGGCCAAGCGCCTGCCTTTGGCCCGAAAACTCACAATTCGCTTCTCCCTGATTTCTCCCAGTTCTTTATCCACTCTGCGGGAACCACAACAGCCGCGGCCGCCATCTTCCCCTCACTAGTAACAGAAGCCCGGATGTGTAGCACGCGAGCAAGGGGTCAAAGGGGAGCACCGCCCACGGGGAATGCCGGGAGCTGAGAGTTTGGTTTTTGATTTCCCGCCCCACTTTCTTCCCCAGCCTGCGGAAGCCCAAGGCCCCGCCACTAAGGAGGTGGCTGAGACCCGTGAGCCCCTTCGCAAAGTGACTACACGCTGGCCGCGTCCTCCACAGTCCCTGCCCTCACTTTCCTTTAAAACGGGGAAAATGCCCTCCCCAGGTCAACTCAGCCCTTATCTTCCCCAGATCCCTAATTCAAACCGGTATTTTTCAAGCATCCAGTATGTGTTAGACACTGGCGACAAAGAAACAACATATCGTAATGCTACCTACCCTCAACAAGCTCACAGTTTGTGAGACAGAAATATAAACAATAACAATATGCCTCTGCTAACTGCTGAATGAATTAATCGGGGAGGGTGCAGCCATTTATTATGTGACAAGCAATATGTTAACGAAGGGATACTATTTAGCACTGGAAAACATACTGTGTCAGCCAAAGTAGAGGGCGGAAGTACAAGTAGAAACAAAATGTTTACATTACACATTACAAATTTAAGTATCTCTCCAAAAGATACTTATCACAAAGGGCAAAATAGAAACTTTATAATCAGAGAACACAGCAGACTTCACCCTATGTGATGCAAATAAATTCGCCCAGGTTTGAAGGAATAGTTCAGTGGTAAAGCGTTCACCCAGGTTGCAGGAGTCCCTGGGTTCAATCTCCAACACTACAAAAAATAAATAAATGCCCACAGAAGTAGGGCAAATGATTATCATGTGACTCCCGATGAGGTGCTAGAAAAACCACTGGGCAGTTTTTTAGTAGTATTAATCGTGCCCCAAAAGAAAAAAATACATAAAAATCATGCCCAAAATTTATATAACCTGAATTTAATCATGAAGGTGCATCAAACATCCATATTGAGGGACAGTCTACAAAATTACTGACTTGAAGCAACACCTTGTCTCAAAATAAAAAAGTTAGAGTATGTAGCTCAGTAGGAAGTCCCTGGATTCAATAACCAGTACCCCCCCAATTTACATTACTGACTGGCGCTGGACCTGGTGGCACAGGCCTGTCACCCCAGCATTCCGGGAGGCAGAGGCAGGATGATCACAAGTTTGAGCCCAGTCTGGGCAATTTAAGCACTGGATTCAATCCCCAGTACAGGGAAAAAAAAAATTGGCTTGCACCTTAAAAATTGTCAAGGTCACCGAAGACATACTAGCTGGGTGTAGTGGCCCACACCTGTAATCCCAGCACTCAGGAGGCTGAGACAGGAGGATCACTGCAAGTTCAAGGCCAGCCTGGGCTACACAGTGAGATCCTGTCTCAAAAAAAAAAAAAAAAAAAAAAAAAAAAAGACACAGACTAAGGAATTCTTGCAGATTACAGAAGACAAAAATATGATAACTTGACTCCTGGCTAGAAATGTTTTTCTTTTGCTATAAAGAAAATTATTGGAACAACTGACTAATTCTGAATATCTCTAGATTAAGTAATACTATATCAGTGTTTATTTCTTGTTTTTAATACTTGTATGTAAAAGAAAATCTTTGTTTTAAGAAATGATGCTCAGACCCTATCTCAAAGTAAAATTTAAAAAGGACTGGGAAGACAGGTGTTATAATCCCAGCACTCTGGGAGGCTGAGGTAGGAGAATCACAAGTTCAAGTCCAGTCTGGGCAATTTAGCACTGAGACCCTGTCTTAATAAAAAATGCTGAGGAAAACCTTGGGGTCAATCTGCAGTACCACAATAAGAATTGTGAGGAGTGGGGTGCTGGGGATGTAGCTCAGCCATAGAGTACTTGCCTAGCATGCAGGAAGACCTGGATGCAACCCCCAGTACAGAGGAGGGAGAGGAAGAGGAGGAGGTGAGACAGGAGATTAGAGCATGGCAAAACTGGCTGGGGAAGTAGGTGTGACCTGTTAATTACAAAATCCCAACACATGCACAGAACAGTTCCGAAGCCCTGTACGTGGACTTCTTGTGAGAACGAGCAGGTTTTCCATAGGATGGCCTAGACCTGGCATCAGCCTGAGGAGTGAGTGGTACAAAAAGGACATCCACACTGAGTTTTTGCCACTGTGTTCTCTCTCCATTGTGACCCACCCTCATGCTGTAGAGTGCACTTCTTTTCTACTTTTACTTGGCCCGAACTCTCTGCAAAGCCTGTTTCTTTTCCTACCTTTAATAAAACTTTGCTACCGTTTGTGCCTGTTATTTGCTCAGGACAAAAAGAACCTAGAAACCACCTCCAGAAGGAGACTCCAGCACCCCCAAACCCTGGTAACAGAGGGAAGGAAGGAAAACTAATAGCATGAGTAAGCAAATGTAAAATGTTAGCACTTTAGGAATCTGGATTAAAGGAGATCCAGAAATGCTATCCCAAAATACAAGGGGTGATCAAAAATATAGTTAATATTTAAAGTTTTTAAAAATACAGTGAAAGATGCATTGTCATTAATTGCCCTCAAAATCCTCCCCCTCACTTTGAACACAATTATTCCATCATCTTGCCACTTTCTGTAGCAGTTCTGGAAGTCCTCTTTCATAAGTCTTTACAAGGTAGGATCAAAAATACAGTGAACACTACTGCCGAGAGCCTTCCAAAAGAAAGTCAGCTTCATAAAAACATTACTGTGTGTATTCATGGGATCTAGCACTGTGCAACTTCTGGCTCTTCCCCAAAGTCAAAATTACCGTAGAAGTTAAATGTTTTAAACAGATTCGTGATATCACAGCAGCCATAACAGTACAACGAAAGATATCATGAAAGAGGACTTCCAGGACTGCTTCAGAAAGTAGCAAGATGATGGAATAATTGTGTTCAAAGTGAAAGGGAGTATTTTGATAGGGATTAATGGAAATATGTCTTTTACTGTAATAATTTTTTTAAACACACACCACACTTTTCAATCACACCTCATATCCTGCTTCATTATGCTCAGTTCAAACTGAGCACACTTGGAGAACCACAAATGCAGGAAGGGGCTTTCTCTTATCTTATGTATGTAAAGGTAGACCTTCCCCCAAGAAACTCATTTGATATGAATCCCCTCCAGGGATGTTTTATCAACCAGGGAAGGTCAAACTCTTATCACAGAAAAGACTGGAGGTCAATACAATAAGCAGATTTAGTCACAGCCTTTCATCTAGTCTTCTGAGGGCCCATTCATCTTTCTCAAAAATTATTTCTCGTTACCCCTCGCTTCCGCCCATTAAGAGGAAATAGAAGCTTGTAGATCTCACTGGATTTGGGTACATTCACTTTTCTTTCATGTGATGCCCCATGCACATAATAAAATTGTATACCTTCTCTCCAGTCTACTGTCCATTTATTTCATAGAGTCAATCATCAAACTACTCAGAGGGTTGGGGAAAAGTTTTCCTTCTTATTCAGGATGAAGGACAGACAAGATTCTTTGTTCTATTTGTGCTACTTTTCAAAATACAAAGTTTTTTTAAAATGCATATTTGGCAGAAAGTTTACAAAATGCAGGTAAGAAAATGAAGATACCATACCTCATATATATTAATAAATGAACTTTAGAACCAGGATATTCTAAATTTAGAAGTTTTATCAAGTCAGCCAGATTCACTTGCATTCAAAAAACTGTTCAGGGAATAGGCCGTGTTCAAAATAGACTGGATTCAGTGAGGCACGGTGGCACACACGTGTAATCCCAGCACTTGGGAGACTGAGGCAGGAGGACTGCTGCGAGTTGAGGCCAGCCTGAGCTACACAGTGAGTTCAAGGCCAGCCTGAACTACATGGTGAGATCCAAAAACAAAACAAAAAATAGATAGGGGTTGGAAGAGTGCTACATTGTTTATTATTATTTTCCACCAACTGTATCTAATATCATAGTATCTCGTCTGACTTTGAAATTATAAAGTCACTCACTAGGAAATACCTGTCATTCAGTTTCAGTAACCTCGCTCTTAAAAACACTCTGCAACAAGAAACAATACCAAGAATCAACAGATGGGGTCATATCAAATTAAAAGCTTCTGCACAGCAAAGGAAACAACCAACAGAGTGAAGAGACAACCTACGGAATGGGAAAAAATTGCCAGCTACTCCTCAGAGAGAGGACTAATACCTAGAAATATAAGGAACACAATATAATTTTACCCCTCAAAATAAAAGGCCCAATTAAAAACTGGGCAACTTAAGTGAATACATACTTCTCAGAAGAAATACAAATGGCCAATAAATACATGAAAAAATGTTCAGCATTGCTGGCTTTAGAGAAATGTAAATTAAAACAACAGTGAGAGTCCATCTTATCCCAGTAAGAATAGCCATCATCAAGAAATCAAATGATGGGCTGGTGATATCGCTCAGCGGCACAGGTGCCTGCTGGCACACAAGGTCCTGAGTTCGACCCCTGGTACCCACACACACACACACACACACACACACACATAAATAAATAAATAAGAAAGAAATCAAACGATATCAAATGCTGGTGAGGCTGCAGGATAAAAGGAACCCTTCTACATTTTTTTTTTTTGTTGATGGGAATGTAAACTAGTACAACCACTATAGAAATCTGTGGAAATTCCTCAAAAAACTAAAACTAGAAATTCCATTTGAACCAGCTATTCCCCTTCTAGGTATCTTCCTGAAACTGTTAAAGACATCATCTTCAGTGATACATGAATACCCACATTTCTAGCAGCACAATTCATAATAGCTAAAATCTTAGAAATGGCCTATGTGCCCATCAACAGATAAATGGATAAAGAAAATGTGATATGTGTACACAATGGAGTACTATGTTGTCATAAAGAAGGATAAACTTGAGTCATTTATAGGAAAATGGATGCACCTTGAGACCATAATATTAAGTGAAATAAATCAGACACACAAGCTTAAATATTGCATGGTTTCTCTTATATGAGAAACCCAAAATATAAATAAAGAGCAAAATAAAAGATAGATAATATGAAGTAGGGAGATATTTTTCAAATGGAAATGGCGTCAAAAGATGGAGGGAGGGAAGGAAGGGCGAGGGAGGGGAGGGAAGGAAGGGGGAGGGAGGGGAGGGAAGGGGATTTAAAAAATTGAGATCTGTCACGTACATGTACCAACTCCCCATGATGAATGTAATCATTATGTATTGCAAACATGTACTAATAAAAAATAAAAACTGTAAAAAAAAAAAACCTTGTGCCATTTCAAGGAGGATCAAATATATCAGTGCCTTCTGATCTTTTCCTGTCTCATTTTTATGGAAAATGTCAAATATATACAAAGTAAAAGGGATACATTGTGAATCTTCATGTATCATCATCCTCCACAGAATACTGAAACAGTATAGTTACTGTGAGACAAGAAGCCTTAGCTTGTTATTTATGTATACTTCACTATATAATTTATAGCAGAGATTCTCAACCTTGGACTCTTTATGTTTTGGGCCAGATAATTCTTTGTGCATGTGTTGGGGGGGTCTGCATTGTAGGATGTTTAACAACATCCCCAGCCTTAAACCACTAGATACCAGTTACAAAACACCACCCTCCCCACACCACACACACACACACACACACACACACACACACACCATTACAACCAACAATGTCTCCAGATATAGCTAAGTATCTCCTGGAGAGTAAAATTGCCCAGTGTTGAGGTCCACTGAGCTATTATATTCTTCTGTATGTGGCTTACCCTACCACGTATCACAGTGATTTCTCCTTCCAAACACTGAACTGTATGCATTATGCATACTACTCAGTATGACACAAACATGGTATGACTTAAGTGCAATGGTGCCCTTTGAGGCCTTGATTTTCCCTTCTCACAGAGCCTGCAGCACTATTTTTACATGATATGATGACTCCTTTAGGAATTACTCAGAGCTAATTGGCTTTTTGCTCTATATGATTGCAAAGCTATTCTATCCTTTTGCATCCTTGTTATTGGTTTGCCCGTTCTTTACTATCAATATCACGTATTTTCTCAGCAGGTAGGAGTATTGTTCCCTGGTGCTCTCTCACTGACTCAAAGTATCGGGGACTGGGGTCTGGGGTAAAAGCTACCGGTTGAGTAGTTTCAATGTTGACAGTTGATGCATGGAGTGCTAGGTTAATTTTAGTTAATTGTAAGTTCAAGCAGTTTCATTCGTTACCACTTCTGTGAAAATATATGATGACACCAAAAAGGAAGCACAAAAAAGCCAAATAAGCCAACATAACAAACTAATTGAATATTGAATGCAAAATGTTTTCTAAGATCCAAAGTGGACAAACGTTCTTTGAAATACACTACCTGATAATTTCTATAGTTTAGGCTAAACCTATTTATGCCAATCCAATCTATCTGGCATCAGCCTGTGCAAACTGTTTCTTTCTCAAAAGAAAAGCTGTTTCCTTACCTGTGTCAGAGAGTAAAGTTAGGGCTTCAGTTTGGAACTACAATCCCAGAAAGGAGGCAGAGAAGGGAGCAGAGAGGTTGATCCAGGCCCTTATGAGGGAGATTTATTAAGGTCATAGGACTGGGATGACCAGAGTTTGTCACTGGGATATGCATTACCTGTCTGGTAGGCATTATCAGCGCCCAGATTATGATTATCATTGTCTCCTCTCAGTTTTTTTTTATGGTTCTCCCTTCAATTTCATTTTCTTCTCTCCCATTTCAAACCAAATCAGTCAGGCTCCAGAGCCCACCTTCTTAACTCTACACTACTTAAGAGATTTTCATTTTGTTTTGCTTTTACAGTGCTGGGGATGGAACCCAGACTCTCCCACATGTCAGGCAGTGCTCTACTACTGAGCTACACTCCCAGCTCCACTGCTGGGTTTGAATTTAGATTTCACTACTTACCTGCATGGGCTGGGACAAGTTAATTAACTTCTCCAAGCTTCTGTTTCTTTCTTTATTAAATAAAGCTACCAGTATCTGTTGGGATTGGAGGGGCTCAAATGACTCACACTCCTCCCTCTTCCAAGTTCTAAATCAATTTTTTAAAAAAAAAGATGAAGTGGCTAGGAGAATGCTGTTAAATCTGCAAGTAATTCAGTCTCTTAAAAGCTGAACTCCAGCCAGGCATGGTGGAGCATGCCTGTAATTCCAGCACTGGGAGGCTGAGGCAGGAGGATTACCACAAATCCAAGGTCAACCTGAGCTACATAGTGAGTTCAAGGCCAGCCTGAGCTACACAACGAGACCCTGTCTCAGCAAAAAAAAAAAAAAAAAAAAAAAAACCTAAACTCCAGAAATACTGACAAAGTAATTCAGTCTCTTAAAAACTAAGCTATGAGTAAAAGTTCAATAAAGATTAGCTATTACTATTACTACTTACATGGACCCTGATCATAGTACCATCTATAGGATGCTGAGCAATGGTATAAACATGGATGATAATCAACTATGGGCTTTGTCTGTATGCTGTGCAGAGCTTGTTAGTATAGGTCCTGGGCTTATTAGGCCTGTGTTTGTATGGAAGCTGTCTTATGGTTCGCTGAATGTACTTACATGCCTATGTTCTATCGTAGATCAGGTTTCATAGACGCAGCCCCTTAGATGAATATTTGAGCATAAGTGGTTTATTGAGGGAGTATTCCCAGGAGAAACAAGTAAGGGAGTAAAGGAAATTGGTCAGAGGGAGGAATGAGGACAAGCAAGGGTACAAAAAGAAGTATTTGCCACCATCTGGTCCCTTAGTGAGATCTAGAACCTAGGTTACACAGAATTGGCCAGCATGATGTAAGGGGGCTGGACATTTTACTCCCATATATGTCAGTCAGTGGCTACAGGCCACCCCAGGAGAAACAAACTCCAAGGCACTTCTAGCTTTCCACACATTTACAGAAAGAGGTAGTGCTAGTAGCTCAATAGCAGGCTTCTGAAGAAATTTGGTGGTGCCAGCCTTTTAAAAAAATTCACACAATGGCTGGGGATGTACCTCAGTGGTAAAGCAGCATGAAGCCAATACCACCAAAGAAAAAAAATTACACAAGCTAGAAGATGGGCATACAAAACTGGTAACAGGGATTCAAGTGATCTGGACCTAGCCCTATGCATAGGCAAGAGATAACCTTTTCTAATGGGCTCCATGGTAATGTAGAAGAAAATAAAATAACCCTAATCTTGAAAATACTCAGTTACGGCTTTGAAATATATGAAGCAAAACTTAACAGAACTACACAGAAATAGATAAATCCACCACTCCAAGGAGAGACTTTCATTCATCTTTTTCAGAAATTGATAGATGAAGTAGGCAAAATCATCAGTAATGATGTAGAGAATTTGAACAACACATGAACAAGCTTGACCTGATAAAAATGCACAGAACACTATATGTAACAACTGGAAAATAAACATCCTTTACAGGAACACGTGAGGCAGGTGTGGTGGCACATGCCTGTAATCCCAGCACTCAGGAGGCTGAGGCAGGAGGGTCACTGGGAGTTTGAGGCCACCCTGTACTACATAGAGAGTTCAAGACCAGCCCAAACTACACAGTGGGATCCTGTCTCAAAAAACAAACAAACAAACAAAAAAACACACACGTGCTTTCTGAGATTTGATTTCATATGCAATTTCTAAAAATGGAATGCTGCAGCATATGGACATTTGATGGTTGAGTTACAGCTATTATCCCATTCATGATGGCCAGTTCAAGTCATCTAGTCTCTCGTTGCCCCATGGTCAGAAAGTCAGTCATATGTGAAAATAAAAAGAAAGTTATGTGGGCTGGGGATGTAGCTCAGTGATAGAGCACTTGTTTGGCCTGTATAAGGCCTCTGGGTTTGACCCCCAGCACTGCAAAAAAAAAAAATTACACTGAAAACAACATTAAAAGAACTCAAAATGGAGCTGGGTGGCCATTATGGAAGCAGTAGGCAGTATTTGTATACTTGCACAAATCCAGTTCCAGCCTGGAATGTGAACTTTGGTCATCTTCACACTTTATCCAGAGGCATCTGGAATGGTCTAAAATATCAGACAATTATATTGCTCCCAGAAGCTCAAGTTGCATATCAAGAGGTTGTCTGACTTGTATTACAGACATACTCATTCTGTCTACACATTTTTCCTTTTTCTCCATCAGTCACATAGCCCCTGTTCCTTTTCAACATATAGGCTCCCATGCTTCCTGCCTTTCTCAGAACACTGACTCAAAGTTATCTGAACCCATGTCTTCCGAACTACAATTCCCAAGACCCAAGAAAGTCCTTTTATTTTTGTAGTTTCTGGGTGTGAATTGATGAACAACTACCAGGGCCTAGAAGCAAACCAGGTACTGCCTTTCAAATGGAGAATAATCACCAAGCAAGGAAAGCATGGCTTTGCTTCATCCCACTAAGAATCTGTCTTTTAGGTTTCTTTCTGTCTTTTAGTTTTTTGAGACAGGGAGGATCTCGCTATGTAGTCCAGGCTGTCCTTAAACTAGTGGCGATTCTCCTGCCTCAGCATCCCAAGTGCTGCAAGTACAGGCATGCACCACCACACCTGGCTCCAAGTTCTGTGAGGTTTCTATTGGGCTTCATAGAGCAGTTCTGCCAGAATCTTCCAAAGCCAGTTTGCTGAGTCATAAGGCCCAAGTAACAGGGCAGTACACACTATACTATAGTCCAGATTTGCTGCAGAGCCACTTCTTCCGATCCCACTCACAACTGGCAGCTTTACAGGTTATTCCATAAATGGATCAGAGCAGTAGGCCCAAATAAGCTCTACAGTGCATCCTACATCCAAAGAGGCCCACCGAGAATGGGTTTCTCTGTGCTGGATGATGCAAGGGAAAACAACTTCTTTTAGAGGAGATAGCCTGACGTGCTCTGGATCACTGGACCCATAGAAATATATCCATATAGCAGCTACTTGAAGTTTCATGAGGTTTATCTCTTACCCTTTGGCCACAGACATCTAAAAGGCAATCAACTTCCATCTGGAACAGATTATGACAGAAAACAGCAGAGTTTAAGACAGCAAGAGAGTAAGGCAAATTTTTGGTGCTGGGGATTGAACCCAGGGCCTCACATGTTCTTCCACGGAGCTACACCCCCACAAGGGCAAACTGTTTCTGGCTCTGAACTGATGCTAATTTTCAGAGACCCAATATGACACTGTAGTTCATCACCAGAGCCAGGACTTATGGAGTTAGGTTATAAATGAAGTCTTGCTCTGAATCCCTTTCAGTGGGAATTTGCATCCATCTTGGCAGAATAATCCTGTGTTACCTTTGCTGCTATTTTCCAAGGCAATAGGTGCCACTAATTAACAGTAAAAATACCACCTTGAAATTTGAGTGTGATGGTACATGCCTGTAATCCCAGCACTCTGGGAAACTGAGGCAGGAGGATCATAAATTCAAGTCCAGCCTAAGCAATTTAGCAACTTAGTGAAACTCTTTCTCAAAATAAAAAGGGCTGATGAAGAACACCGTGAATTCGAGGCCAACCTGGGCTACATAGTGAGTTTGAGGCCAGCCTGAACTATGTAGCAAGACCCTATCTCAAAATAAATAAATAAATAAATAAAAAATAAATAGGGCTGGGGATGTACCTCAATGCAAAGGCCCTGGGTTCAACCTGCAGTACCACAACCACCACTAAAAAAAAAAAAGGAAAAGTTACCACTTTGGGAACCTCCAAGTGGTTGGTGCTGTCATCCCCTAATTGAATTAACAATAATCCACAACATTCTCCAAAACCCATGTTACCTTTTTCTTTAGGCTACATAGCCAAGTTAAATAGGGGTATATGATTTGTGATTGGAGTTATCACATTTTCTTTTCCTTTCCTTGTCTTTCTTTCTTTCTTTCTTTCTTTTTTTTGAGGTGGGGAGCTCACTATGTTGCCAAGGCTAGCCTTGAACTTGTGGCTCAAGTGATCCTCTTGCCTCAGCCTCCCTAGTAGCTGGAACTATAGGCATGTGCCACTGTCTCTGACTCTGGCTCTACATTCCCATTTTTAAAGCTCTTGGTTTTGACTCTAATATCTTCTTTGTCCCAGGGCTTCAGCATTGCTTGAGAATCAGGGATAAGAGCAGAAAAAAGTAGTTGCAAGCTTATGTCTTTCTATAAGGTCCTTCCCTCTGTGTATCAGTGGGTCAGAAAAATACAGTGATGTGTGGTGATTCTGCCAAGATGAGGGCAAGTTCCCATTAAAAGGAATTCACAGAGAAAGACTTCAATTATAATCTGACTCCATTAAATCCTCACTCTGGTGATAAACTACAGTGGCACATATATTGGGTCTCTAAGACACATTAGAGCCAGGATCTAATAACTCAGAGTGTTCTGGATATTTGTTTTTCCTTGGTCATGATCCTCTAGTAAATGGCCACAGGTCCTAGTCAGAGGAAGACTTGGAAGATTTGTAGTATACATTTGTGATAGCATTGCAGCAGGGACATTTCTCAAAGAGATCTGGCCTCCCTCTTAATCAAGGGGTTCCTGTAAATCAACTTAATTGATCTGAGTCCAGGGTCTGCCAACTTTATGCTTACAAAACCTAGGATTTTTCTGCTCCTAAATGTCACATCTATTTTGTTCTTAGGTAATTCCATAATTACCCACTGCAACAGATGAAAGTGAAAATACTCTGATTACCACCCTATCCTTGTGCATTATTATGTTAATTGCTCCCACCTTAGTGCTGATAGTTAAGTACCATCACCTATTCTGTACCCTTTAGGACCCTACTGAAATCAGGGAGTCTAGTTCCACTAATCATCTCCCACATCATCTCTGGGCAGCAGATGATATTACACAGGGCTCTTCAATAATACAGATGCTACCCTCCCCAATGTATTTCTTGATGCATTAGTGAAGAGAGCATCCTCCCAGGAGGATAGCCAACTCAGTTTTCCTATGGTTGTACTGGTTTCCAAGCTGAAAATCCCACAACCTAGGAAACCCTTAAGTTCTGGGCAAACCAAGGCAGTGAGTCACCCTCCAATCCAGTCCTTCTAAGAGTATAGTTGAAGGTGGACACCGAGCAGATGGCACTTAACAGAGCCACTTCAACATCCCCTTCTTCTTGAGCATTCGGGCATCTTGGCTATGCTGAGATCTAACACTTCTTATGACAGTGGAGGCAACGAGGTGTTCTAGGGGTTGGTCCTGAGAAGAATCAATATTCCTTATGAAGCAAACACTTTAATGGAAGTCACTAGAAGATTTTCATGCAGGGGAAGATTGGCACCTTTAGTCAGGGATATAGGAGTACTTCTATTGGGAAGAAAGTCTCAGGAGTACTTGGGGGTTAAATTTTTCTCAGCCTCATAAGTTTATGCCCAAATATTTCCAGCCAGTGTGTTGAGGTCCTGTTCTTTCCCCAGGAGTGTCCTTAACTTGGCCTAAGAGTCCTGACAAGGCTGTTCCTTTAATTGATGCTGCACCTCTGCAACACTTATAATCAGTCCCTGAGCGTGATCTCCAAGCATATCTGTTCTGCAGCTCCAGGAGATTAAAGACTACTAATGCTGGCATTTTTCATTGTGATCTGAGTTGTCCATTCAAGTCTTTCAATTTGTCCTTTTTTGTGTATAAACTCTCTAGGGTCATCAGAAACAGTTACCCCTAGCTACATCCTTTGCAATTATCATTGTCACCATAGAGACTAAGTGCTCCAGCCACTTGATTTCCCAAAGCTTTGCCCTTCAATTTCATCCCATTTCAAGTCACCATCAGTGATAATTTGAGTAATCATCATTCAGTACATGCCATATTATGAGTGTCCCATTTACACCTAGCAAAGAGGTTGTTGCAGATTGTACATTTTAGAAAGCAGAAGCTGAAACTAGGGCAAAGGGTTTATGGATGACCGAAACCTATGGAGAAAAAAATAGGAGGTAGTAGGACTGGACAGAGGCAGTACAGGTGTCTTGTTTACTTTCCTCTCGTTGCTGAGACAAAATACCTGGTGCCCAAAAATAAGGAAGGAAAGATTTATTTAGCTCACAGTTTGTGGAGGTTTCAGTCCATACTCAGCTGGCTCCAAGGCCGAGTGACACGTGGCAGAGGGCAACAGTTCATGGAAGCAAAAAAATAGCAAAACCAAGAAGAGCAAAAAGGAAGGAGCGAGCACGAGAGAAGACTCTTTCTGTCCCTTATATTGTATGTAGGCTACCCGCCCTAGGGTGGGTGTAGCACTCACACCCATAATCCCACCACTGGACAATGAACCAATCACAGATTCTAGAAGCCTGCCCCTCATGACTGCATGAGGCTTTGGGGGGACATATAGACACAAACCATAACAATAGGTAAGCAAGACAAACCCAAATCTGAAATATGTATCGATTCCATTCAGGACAACTCACTGTCCCCTCCAAAGTAGAAGGGGTGTGATACGGTAAAGATGGCACAACATGGCTGATGTCCCCTAATTTGCTGGTACTATATATCAAGGACACAGCATAGGTCTCTGCTCTTGCCTTCTTGGGCACTCAGCCATGGCAGTAGCTAAATCAACCATGGAAAGATGAAGCCCATGCTACTGGGCCCAGGCATGGTCTCCATTCCGGCCTAGGTAACCTTACCTGTTCATGGGCTCCACTGCACCAGAAATGGGGTGGCTAAGGAGAAAGTTTGGCTAAAATCTATAAGATAATCTATCTTATCCATCTGGTTGTTAAGAATCTTCTTTGCAATGGATGCTCTCTGACAGTATTAATTTGAGATATAAAGTTCTGCCCACTCCCAGGAGTCTATCTATATATCTTACCTAGATCTCCTTACCACTGGTATGCCAGCATTGCTCCTTCTCTAACTCTGTCCAATGAGCCAAAATATTTGCCACTTCCCGGGATTCACTGTGTATCCATACATCAGGCTTCATCTCCCTCCACACTAAATCAACAAAAATACTGCCCACTAGAGTGATTTCCCCTTAGCAGACAGAAGAAAGGGCAAAAGACATGGACAGGTATTTTACAAGACAGGAAAAACAAATGTAAGCAGAGAAATGCAAAATAACCTCATGAGATATATATATGCAAATGCAAATAAACTCATGATATATATATATACCATATATATATCATATATATACCATGTCCATATATATATATATCATATATATACCATATATATATATCATATATATATACCATGTCCACCAGGTTACCAACAATTCAAATTTCAGTGTCCATAAATGAAGTTCTATTGAAACACAGCCATACTCTTTCATGTACATATTGTCTATGGACACTTACACACTACAATGACCGAGGCATGTAGTTCTGACAGATTGTATGGCCCACAAAGCCACGAATACTTACTCTCTGGCCTCTTATTTTAAAAAATGGTTAGCCCTTTTTCTAAGCAGTAAAGTTAAAGAAAAAATTAATTTAAATATAAGGTAGATTAAACACAGGATTTCAACATTCCTATCTTATTTAGAACATTTTTAAGGACAGCATAACAGAGAATAGCAGAGAGAGTTAATATATTTTTCCTATAAAAGACACCTAGGAAGAGAGCTGGGGAAATGCCTACTCACAAGAGAAAGCCAAAGCCAGTGGTTCTCAAACTTGAATGTGCTTCAGAATCCCCTGGAGGGCTTGTTAAGATGCAGATTGTTGGGCCCCGCTCCCAGAGTTAATAATTTTGTAGATCTTGGAGGGTAGGGCTTGATAATTTGCATTTCTGACAAGTTCCTAAGTAATGCTGCTGCTATTGGTCTACAGATAGTATTTTGAGAATTGTTGCCCTAAATGTTAGTAGTTCTTAAAGTGAGATACTTCAGGAGCCCAGATCAGAATCACCTACATCTGTGGCCTTTTGAGATAGGATTTATGTTTGAGAGAAGAAATACAATAAACAAACAAATAGACATATATATCATAAAAGTAAAGTAGAACAAGGAGAAGAAAGAGTGGCATCATGCTACTTTATATAGGATGGTAGTCAAGTGACTCTAAGAAAAAACACTGGGGCCAGGCGTGGTGGTGCATGCCTGTAATCCCAGCACTTGGGAGGCTGAGGCAGAAGGATCACTGTGAGTTCAAGGCCAGCCTGGGGTACATAGTGAGACCCTGCCTCAATAAAAAAAAAAAAAAAAGAAAGAAAAGAAAAAGAAAAGACATTGGACAGAGATCTTAATGAATAGAGTGCAAGGTACAAATTATAATAATTCATATTTGTATTTTTTTTTTGGTGGGTACCGGGGGGTCGACCTCAGGACCTCGCGCGCCAGCAGGCGCCCGTGCCGCTGAGCGATATCACCGGCCCCTTTTTCGTATGTGGGATCCGGGAGTCGAACTCGGGCCCTCGCGCTTGCCGGGCAGGCGCTTAAGCCGCTGAGCCATCTCACCGGCCCATATTTGTATTTTTTTAAGACAGGATCTCACTATGTAGTTCAGTCTGGCCTTGAATTCACTATGAAGCTCAGGCTGGCCTCAAACTCACATCAATCCTCCTGCCTCAGCCTCCTAAGTGCTGGAAGTGCAAAGGCTATGAGACAGGAAAGCACTCTGCATGTGTTCCCAGAACAATTCAAAATCAAGAATTTGATTCTTTGCTCTTGGTAGTTTTTTGTGTTCTTCCTTCCTCCAGAGGAATAAGCTTCAGTATATTCTCTATCACATAAATAGGATCATATGATACATTCTGCTCTGCAACATGCATTTTCCCTTTATGATAATCATGAATAGTCTTTAATGTCATTAAATTTGAGATAGTTCTCATTGTTTATAAGGGCTGCATTGTATTTCACTGTATAATATAATAGGGATTTATTTTGAAAAAATCGATTATTTAATCAGTTTCCTATAGTTGAGCAGCTAGACTGTTTCCAGTTCTTAACTATAAGCCCAAAATGCTATAGTGACTGTGCACATGTATGTGTGCGTGTGTACCTGTTCATGTATTCATTTATATACTGAAAATGTACTGAGTAGCTACTATGTGTTAGGAACTCTGCTATATCCTGAAAATACATTGGTGAACAAAACATATATGATTTTTTTTCACATGGACTATATGATCTACTAGGGGAGAACATCACATAGTAAATATATAATACAAACTGTGAGAGGTGCTATCAAAGAATGGCAGACGCTATTGTTTAACTGATTCAACTCTCAGTCCTCAACTAATTAGGGGTGAGAGGACCCCTAATTTCATTTTCCTCAACTCTTTTTGGGTAACATTTTGGTCAATGAGATATAAGTGGGTTGTGATAGGCAATAATGGCCCCCCAAAAGATGTCCATGTCCTTATCCCCAGAACCTGTGAATATGCTAGGTTACATGGCAAAGAAAAATTAAGGTTGGAGATGAAATTAAGGTTGCTAGTCAGATGCCCTTAAAATAGAGAGATTACCCTGAGTTATTCAGGTAAGTTTAAAATAATCACAAAGCTCCTTTAAGTTGGAAGATGGCAGGCAGAAGAGTCAGTGCAGGGGATGTAGTGACAGAAACAAAAGTCAGGGGCTGGAGTGTAGCTCAGTGGCGGAGCACTTGCCTAGCACGTGTAAGACTCTGGGTTCCATCCCCAGCACCACAAAAAGAAACAAAGAAATAAGAGTCAGAGCAATATGACTGCTGTCTATGAAGATGGAAAGGAGCTATCAGCCAAGGAACACAGGCACTCTCTAAAGATGGAAAAGGCAAAGGAGCCAATAATCTTCTAGAGCCTCAGAAGAAGGGAAGCCCTGTAGACCCTGTAATTTTAGACCATGAGACCTATTTCAGACATCTAATGGCCAGAACTGTAAGATATTAAGCTCTGTTATTTGAAGCCACTAAATTTGTGATAATTTTTACTGAAGTCATAGGAAACTAATACATAGGTTCTTTTTTTTTTTTTAGTACCAGGAATCAAACTCAGGACCTTGGGCTTGCCAGGCAGGCACTAGTGCCTCTGAATACATAGGTTCTTTGGGGGAAACTTTCGCTTTCCTCTCTTCCTCTTATTCCTTATTCTCACCATGAATGTGGAGCTGTAAAAGGCATCTAGTGACATTGAAAAACAAGCCAAGAGGACTGCAAGGCCACCATCCCCGACCTTGTTGGCTGCTAACCAAATGCCAACAGCCCCTGACTTCTAGCTTTCTAATTCTGTGAGAAAAAACATAAAGCCATATTTTAAGCCATTGTACGTAGATACTCTATTACTTACAAATAAAAGCATCTGTAAGTCATAAGAAGGTAAAAATATAAGGGGCTATGAGAGAATATTATAGAGACTTGACCTGGTCATGAAAGGTGTATGTATATGTATGTGATACTCAACTAATTGCGTTAACTTGAGGAAGAAACACCCAACTAAATTAGATCAGCATAGTTCTGGGTGTGCAAGATCCACCCTATCTTGTCGCCAGAATGGTATAAAACAGAAATGAAGAAGCAAGGCTTGTTTCTGTTTCTTCAGAGGAGCACAAGTCTTCACTTTCACCTTGGAGCTCTGGTCTTCACCTTCATCTTGGACATCGTCTCCTGGCTTCCAGCACAGACCCTTCAGCCTGCTGATATGGACTCACATGGGACAGTGCAGTGAGCTCCAGCCTTGCCTGGGTCCTTCAGAGCTCCAGCACACAGACAGACGTTTTGCACTCTTCCACACCTGACTCTGCAGGTGGCCATTGTAAGTCAAACTTGTAAATTCTTATATATTTGTATATCTTGCATTAAATCAGTTTCTCTAGTAAGCACTGGCTGATACAATGTAATAGAATCTTTCTTTTCTTCCTTCCTTTCTTTCTTTTTCTTTCTCTTCCTTCCTTTCTTCCTTCCTTCCTTCCTTCCTTCCTTCCTTCCTCTCTTCCACCTCATCTTCTTCTGTCTCTCCATCTTTCTTTGCTGTCAAACATCCAATTCCCCCTCCTTATTTGTGGGAAAATCCCTAACATGTACAACTTTCATGGACTGCATTACCAAACCTCCTATTTCAAAATCTAAAGGTGAAAATCTTGCATCTCCCTGCCCCTTGGCAAGCAGGGAAGAGGAACATGCTCACCTCAATAGCAATAACAACAATAACAAAAAGGATACAGTATATATAAAGAAAATTTAACAATTTCCTCTGGCTCCGTATAGGTGACTCTTGATGCTCTTCTCAATGACCCCTAGGAATTCATTGTCTCTGTACAGACCAGAAGCTTCTCACTGTAAACACCTGCACCTCTCTGCCTATGGACTTTCTGGCCACAGAAGTGTGCTTAACTAGTGTACATGGTAGGCCACTAGTACCAGGGAGTTAAGGCCCATAGGAACAACCCTCAATCGATGATAGATATGAATAGAAGGAAAATACACCAGCTCTTGTTCCTTAGCTGGAAAACTCTGTTCTATTTAGGCTTTCTGAAACCTCAGTGGAATTGAATCCCAGTTGCCCACAGCACTCACCTGCTCATTAACAGACCTTACACTATTTTCCATTTCTTCCCTATTTCACTTCCCTATGTTGATTCCTGGGATTACCTCCCAGATCAAATACTTGCTCTCAAATATCGATCACAGGGTCTGTTCTACTCAAGTTAAAACAGTTGGTGTCAGAAATAGTCCTTTAAATGAGTGCTTCAAGATAGAATTCTGACATTGGGTCACTTGTAGAACGTATGAATGCAAGGACTTCATAATTTATGGAAACGGGGTGGTGGTAATCCCTGGCATGTTGTCACATCACGATTGCTGAGACTGGCACGGGGTACAGGTGGAAGGCACAGCTTATGCAATCACTCCACCACTTGAAAGATGAAAATTTTAAGAATCATGGAGTTAGAGCCAGGTGTGGTGGTGCCCACTTTTAATCCCAGCTATATGGAAGGCTGAGGCAGGAGTATCTCAAATTCTAGGCCAGGGCCGGTGAGATGGCTCAGCGGCTTAAGCGCCTGCCTTGCAAGTGCGAGGGCCCGAGTTCAACTCCCGGATCCCACATACGAAAAAGGGGCCGGTGATATCGCTCAGCGGCACGGGCGCCTCCTGGCGCGTGAGGTCCTGAGGTCGACCCCCTGGTACCCACAAAAAAAAAAAAAAAAATCAAATTCTAGGCCAGCCTGAATTACATAGTAAGGCCCTGTCTCAAAATCACATAAAAAGCTCTGGGGATGTAACTCAGCATTCCCTGGATTCAATCCCTAGTACCACCAAAAAAAAAAAAATATTGGAGCTAATTTCCTGTTGTTAATGGCCATAGAAACACTAAAAGAAGAATATGATAAATTTGGCCAGCCAATTATTGACTCTAACAATGGTATGAAAAAAAAAAACCTTCATGGAAACTTTATCTTTTCATCTCTTTTAGAAAAGAGTAGGGCCGGTGAGATGGCTCAGCGGTGTAAGCGCCTGCCTGGCAAGCGCGAGGGCCAGAGTTCGACTCCCGGAACCCACATATGAAAAAAGGGCCGGTGATATCGCTCAGCGGCACGGGCGCCTGCTGGCGCGCGAGGTCCTGAGGTCGACCCCCGGTACCCACAAAAAAAAAAAAAATAGAAAACAGTAGTCTCTGTGAAATTTTGGAGCACAGATTTGATTGTGAGAGTGGTAGAATTACACAGAAAGATGATATTTGTCTTCTACAAGGTCTGCCCCCACCTCAACACGCTTCTTCTATAGACAAACAACAAAGGAAAATTCTTAGCATGGCTTGAGAAGGGAAATACCATTTCTACTATGAGAGAAAAGAGATCATTCACTGAGTAGTTGTAGGATTTGGTGAATCTCTACTTGCAGGGACCAGGAGAACAGACTGGGAATGGATCTTGAGGATGCTGGATCGGGAAGGAATGGAAAGCTGGATGTGGGAGACTGTATCGACAATGGAACACTCTCCCATGACTCAGGGATTACCTTCCTAGTAAGGACACCTGGACCCAGTCCTAGTATACTGCAAGACTGGCTCCTTGAAACCTGGAAACAACAATGCTTACATAGTATATGAAGTGGACTTGTTGGAATTGACTTGGATGAGAAAAGAGCCAAAAGGCTCAAAGAAGTGGGCAAATTAGAATGGCTTAGTCATGTGCAACCAGAAAACACACCAGTTGGCGATGTCCCCTGGGAGGACCTGGCAGACACTACTTTTGTTAAGGGAATAAGGAATGTGTTATTAGCAATGTTGAAAAATTCCAGGGTGCTGTCACTATGGGTCAGGATTCATGATAAGGGAAACTGCTATGTAATTAGACTTTTTGGTGTTGATAGAGATGATAGAATTTTAAAATAGCAAGGAATTAACAGTCAGAGTCAAGGTGAGTGTAATAACCATAATGTACAAGTCTGGAATGGCAAAGATGGAACTTTGGCCTTCAGGAGTCCATATAGATGTTTAATAAACCATGGCATTGCTAGAAATGACCAAGATGGGAAGCTGTATTAATATTAGGCTGCCATAACAAAATACTATAGTCAGGTAGATCAAACAATACAAATTTATTTTCTCACAGTTCTAGGAGTTAAAATTTCAACTTATGAATGTGGAGAGTGGCTCAGCCCACAACAAAACATGAGAATATTGCCTATTTTTAAAAAAAATCTGTGCTGTGGGTGCAGCATGGGTTTAGCATGTGTGAGGCCCTATGTTAAATCCCCAGCATCCACCAGCACCACTGAAGATAAATCCTGAAAAAATAAAGAATAAGTGAATAGTAGAATTATATCAGCTACTATAAATCATGGAAAAAATGGCATTTTGCCCAGTTTCCATCGGTGAGTAGCTTCTCAGTCCCATACCTGATCGAGTGAAGAAAAAGCCAGGTTCCCTGGAGGGACAGCGTCCAATGCCACAGCAAATATATACAGTTAGTGTGACTGTATACTGGGAAGAGTACACATCTTTTAGAGGGGCTGGAAACCAAAACACCACCGTGACCCCCTTCTACAGTGGAATGTATTGAGGCCTGGTGAGAAATGAAGTCCTGACCCAAGTCTCCCAGTGACCCCAGTGGAACCACAGATAATTCTGTGTCTGTTTCTCTGGTCCTGGAATGTACTATTGCAGTGGACATCTTCAGCCATTTGAAGAACCCTCAACTGCACCTTTACTCAAAGAGAAAAGGCCACTATGGTGGGAATGGCTAAGTGGAAGCCTCTGAATCTCCCTCACTCCACAAAAAATAACAAGAAGCAATGCTACATACTGAATGAAATTGCAGAGTAATTTCAGATTCGTCACTGGCTGCCTCCTGAGACAACTTTGAGGAGTGTTCCACAATTACCTAGAAATCCCCAGTAGGGCTAAGCCCCAGTTGCCCACAGACATAACCTGCTCACTAATGTATTTTGCCTAGATTCCTTCTTCCCCAATCTCATTTTTCTACTTATTTGCGAATGCTTCACATGAGCACCTCCCAGATGGAATATCTGCACTCAATCTTTACCTCAATGTCTAATTCTGGGAAAACCCAATCTTCTCTCTGGTCTTTGTTCATACAAAAAAATAAACGTAGTTTGTCATTGTCATTTTTGTTCATTGTTAGCAGTAATAGGATTGTACCATATACATTACTCTACAATGACCTTTCTTTATTTTGTGATGCTTAATGGAATTTCTTCCAGGTTAATAAACTATATATCTAATCTATATTTAATAGCTGTGTCATATTTCATAGTATGGATATACCATTCTCTTGTTGCTAAACACTCAGGTAATTCCTGGTTTGCCTCTACAAACGATGCTACCATAAGTATGCTTGCACCTGTACTTCTATTTACATAAGACAGATTTCAAAATGAAGGATTGTAACCACGTGTGGTCGCACACACCTGTAATCCCAGCACTCTGTGAGGCTGAGGCAGGAGGATTACAAGTTGGAAGGCAGACTAGGCAAGTTAGTAATTTAGCAAGATTCTGTCCCAAAATTAAAAAAAAAAAATTATAAAGGACTAGGGATATAGCTCGGTGCAAAGGCTATGGGTTCACTCTCCAGCACTGCAAAGAAAGAAAGAGAGAAAGAGAGAGAGAGAGAGAGAGAGAGAGAGAGAGACAGAGAGACAGAGAGACAGAGAAAGAGAGAGAGAGATTGTGATGGGTAACGTTAATTGTCACCTTGACTGGATTAAGAAACTTCTGGAGAGGTGATTGAGTCTTGGGGCACTATACTCATCAGTAGATTAACCCACTCATGTTCATAGTTGAACGTTGTTTTAGGAGACAGGCCCTTTTGGAGATGTGTCACTGGTAGAGTGCCTCAGAAGAATATATCTCTTGCTGGTGCTCTTCCCCTTTCTGTCTCCTTGCTGCCATGAAATGAGCAGCTTTGCTCCACTACACCCTTCTGCCATGATGTTTCTGCCTTGGAGCCAGCCAACCATGGACTTAATCCTCTAAAACCAAGAGCCAAACAAACCTCTTCTTCTTTAGGTTTCCAGTGTCAGGTATTCCCAGGGATGGGAAATCTGACTAATACAGACTATCAAAAAGCATGTGTATACTTTCTTCTAAAACATCTATCTTCATATTTATCTCCCAAAGAGATAGAGCAATTTAATTATCTCCAGCAAACTTTTGAGTGCCCTTTCTCCCAGTTCTTGACAACAAGATTTCACATTGTTCCTTTACTTTTGACACCACTAGGGAAATTGACTATCTTCTCATACATTAACTGGCCATTTAGATATCCTCCTTGTGAATCAAGATTGGGGAGGCTAGAATGATCTGTATGGTAACAGAGTCAAGTCAAATATATTAGTATTAACTTGTTTTTAGCTTAATATATAGTCAGATGAAATATTTGTAAGTACCTATAAAGACTCTGTTTAGCATAACCACATATATCTCCTTTTTGTGTCAGCTGAAAAGATTTTAGAAGAAATGCCACCCCTGAAGCAATGAGTACAATGAATACCCAGATCTTGGCTTCTAATATTCCCCAATAAAATAAACCAGAACTTCTTAGAGAAATGGCTGATTCTATAAACTGGAACAGAAAGTATAAAAGATGAACCTGGAGCATGTTGTAGTGCCCAAAAGTAAGAAAATTCTCAAAATTTTAAAAAACACCATAATGAAGGTATGTCAGTGGAATATAAGAGCTACTTGGAACAACATATGTAACAAAGGAAGTAAAGTAGTACTAGATTAAAACACAAAGTATAAAATAGATATCAATACTGTTATAGATAATTAACTAAATAAATGGTAGAGAAGAGACAACTCTCCCATGCAGAAGGATTTCAAATAATTATGGAATTCAAATTCATTTTCACAAACATTATGTATGTATCCTTCCTTCAAGGAGGTTGATCATAATCCCTCACTATTTAAGTGTGGACTGGGCATTGTGACATCCTTCCAAAGGGCAAAGTATGAAAAGTGGTTTTTAAAAATGAGCGACTTTACAGTGGAGAAACCTGATAAACACTACCTCAAAGAGGTGATCAAGGTGAAGATCAACAGTGATACCTATCAACATGTACTTTTGGTATGTGAACAGGTGGCATAGTACTTCCCTGGTCTTCTGCCTCTAAACCCAAAACACTAGTTGAATTTTTAAAAAGGAAATTCAATTGAGGGACATGTTCAAACTCTCCCAGAAAACTTAAAATAAGACCATCCTGAATACGCTTTTCATTTGGTATAAGACCAAAAGTTCAATAAAAAAAACAAATTTTGTAAAAGTGCGGGAAAACAGGCACTTTCATGCATCGTTGGTAGGAGTATAAATTGTTACAACTCTTATGGAAAACAATTTGGCCATGGCTGTTAAAATTCAATATGTGCATGCCATTTGACCCAGAAATCCTATGTCTAAAAAATATTCTACATATATACATAGAGGTGCACAAATCCAATGTACAATATTATTCATTGAACATTATTTATAGTAATAGAAGATTGATTAATCATTTACAAGAGGGAACAGTAAACAAATAGCATAACAATGTGGCCTATGTATAAAATAAAATATGGTGCGGACACTAAAAAGGAGTAGAAGCAAGCACTTTGGGTACTACTCAAAGTTATAGTGTTAAGACAAAGCAATAGCAGAACAATGTGTGTATTACGCTACCACTTATGTAAAAAGTGTGATGCAAACTTCTCTGAAAGTACACGGGAGAGACTGCTCGCCTATGCAGAAGACCACTGAGTGGCCAGGAGAGGGGTGTAAGAGAGCCTTGTCACTCCGTGCTCCTTGGTTATTATTTCGGTACTTAAACCATATGAATATTATACTCATTCCAAAAGAATAAATAAATATTAGTTTTTATAACACTTGTAATATAAAATTATTTTATCCAATACAATGGGATTTTTCAGGATCTCACTCAAGTTTCATTATATCTGTTATTTGGGGGAAGGTTCATCTTTTTATCTCTTTCAATTTTTTCAGATTTTGTTTTATGTTCTCCAATATGAAATTATAATGTTCTTAATAGAAATCCTGTACATCTCCTGTATTATTCATTCCAAAATATTTTAAATTTTTGTCCATGTTGTGAATGTTAAACTCATGGTTTATGTGCATATTCCACTGTTACAACCACAGTTATAAGGCTGTTGTGAGGTTTTTAAAATCTACTTTTTCATTACCTAATATTTTCTCTCCTTTGGTCCTCCCTTTCTCTTTTTCTTCCAGCCCACCTTAGTATACCTATCTGGGAGTTTATTTTGTTTTTGTTTTGTTTTGTTTTTGTTTTTGTTGTTTTGGTCTTTTTGAGACAAGGTTTCACTATGCAGTTCAGGCTGGCCTTGGACTCACTTTGTAGCCTAGGTTGGCCTCAGACTCGCAGTGATCCTCCTGCCTCAGCCTCTCGAGTACTGGGAATTACAGGTGTGCGCCACCACACTTGGCCTCTGGGAGTTTATTTTATTGGTCCTTTCAAAACCACCAGCTTTTTTTTTTTTAAGAGAATGTGGTATTTTAATTGTAACTCTGCCAATACTTTTATCCATTTTTTGTCTTCAGTGAAATTTTTGTCCCCAAGCAAGTCAGGATTTCAATTTTTTCTAACAGATTGAGTTAGTGTAGTGTATTCTTGGTTATCAAAAATACTCTTGTAGGGGCCAATGATATAGCACAGTGACACAGCACCTGCCTGGCAAGCGCAAGCTCCAGGTTTGATTCCTGGTTCCAAAAAAAAAAAAAAAAAAAGTACCCTTGTCGATTTAGGATTTTGAGTTGGTGACTACTCATGATGTGTGGAAAAGCATGACACACACTGTACAAAATGGCATGCTGTTATGTTACATGCAGAACCCAGAAGGTCACATCCAACTAAACTACGAACAACTTTGGTCTTTGTTTCTTGTGTTTTTGTTTACTGTTAAGCACATATTAACTTTTAAAAAATAAAGCTTATTTTTAAAACTCAAAAATAAAACCCCACCAACTTTTGAGGGAGAGTGGGGGAGAGCCCAGCCCAGGAGCCAGAACCAGGAGGCGTGGAGTCCCGGGTTTGAGGTCACTCAGAGCCTAGGGAAAAGGGAAACAGGGAGGCTCTGTGGAGTTCAGCCTCAGCCAAAAACTCTAGGGGCCGACACTATTCAGGACTTCAGAAGCGCTGCGGGTCACATCTTCCTGCACTGCTGCCCCAGACGCTATCTCACCCTCCTCATCCCTGACAGTCCCGCGCTGCCTGGCCCCTCCTATAGCTGCTCCTGCCCGCCGCTGCTGCCACCCGCTTCATCCTCTTGCATCAGCCTCAGGATCTCAGGGAGATGTACAGCTAGAAGGGTGGCATTCACAGGATTGGCTAACAAACTCTCTAGAGCCATGATCGCACCCCCGAACAGGATATACTTACTGGTGGTCTTGTTATTGGTGCTTACAGCTTCCTGTCCTGTGTCCCCTGTCAAGAGGCACTTTCCAGTGTGGACAGACACAGAACACCTCTGGGTGACCTCCCTATTGATCAAAAGATTCCAGAAGAGTTGAAGAACATCAACAGTATTAATGTACTGATATTATTAAAGCCATGGCCAGCCATAAGGATGGGCTTATCATTATTTCTGTACTGGCTGCAACGCTGTGAATCAAAGAAAAGGAATTCAGGAAACTACAGCTATGGTAGCACTGGCTAATAGAAATATGTGAGCCACAAATGTGAGCCATATGTGTAATTTTAAATGCTTTACTCACCACATTTTAAAAAGTTAAACAGGCTGGGGTTATAGCTCAATGGTAGTGTGTGCTTAGCCTGAGGGAGGCCCTGGGTTCCATTCCTGGCAGTATTAGAATATATATATATATATTCCAATACCCAATGTATGTACTATATGTCCTAAATATTCAGTTTAAAATTGTGAAATGTTTTACATTCTTTTTTTTTTCATTCTAAATCTTTGAAATCTTGTGTATCTTCACATTTCAGCACATTTCCTGTCAGACTAGCTACATTCCATGTGCTCAATAATGGTCACAGCATAATTTCTTCTATTCCTTCCACTGGGGTCAACAGTTCTGCACAGTTATTCTTCTGAACCTCCAGGAGAGATTTATAAATCTATTGACTATGTAGAAGCTAATCTAGATAAAGCATGCAGGAGTACTACAGAACAATCGGACCACACATATTTTAGCAATTGCCTGAAGAAATACCATATGTAGAATATACCTTAATGGGTACTGTTAAATACTATCACTGAGCTCCAGAATATTGAAACAACTATGAGCCTTCCCTGGATGTTGGAGACCGGCCTGCACCGCCAGTCCCAGGCCCTTTTCCCAGGCGCCACTGGTGGGGATCCAGCCTGCTCCTCCTCCAAGCTTTCCCCACCCAGGCACCGCTTGCAGGGACCTAGCCCTGCCACTAGTTTGTTCCCCTGACCCGGGGGCAAACAAGAATGAATGACAAAGAGACGCAGAGTAAGTTTAGCAAAAGGGCACCCAGGGGCTCTTGCCTCTAGGGCAGAGGAGCCCAAATTCTCTAGCTGGTCCTTCTACTACTCACTCAGACACTGGGTATAAGCAATTAATGTAAAACAAGGCTCATCAGCCTTTCAAAATCCATTTAGTACATGCTCAGGTAAACAACTTAAACTCAGCTGTACTGACTTTCTCCTTTGTACTCACAGAGGAGGGCAATTAAGCCTCAATTCGCCTTTGGTCTCCCACACCTGTTTATTTTAAGTCCCGTGAAACCAGCGTAGAAACTGACAGGAAGACTTGGTGAGTTTGGCAGCTGGAGTGCCCTTGGCCCACTGAAGCCCTGGGTCCTCAGGGATGTCATTCTGTGTCCTTATACTCTGCATATGGGCCCAGACCAGCCCTGTCCTTCCCAAAATACTGTTCCTGATTTTGGGGGTGATACAAGAACTTCAAACTAACAATATCCTTCTCTTGTTTTCTAGAAGGAGTACCCTTTTAAAGTTTCAATTCATTAAAAATTCTACCTAGTTCAGGGCAGTGAAAGCAAGGCTAACATCAAAATAATTTGATTTAAAGGTCTCCCTGTACCCTTTGAATACTACTTATTTTTGTCTAACAATTAACAAATCTTAAATGTCCACTCTGATGATTTACGCACATAAATTCCAATTGCAGGACAATTTCACAAATTACACACAGACCAAAAATGGTGGAAGTTTTAATAGATTCGATTTACTTTTTTTAAAGTAGCTTTTGGCTTGTGGCTTTAACCATTTTTGTTCATTTTTGTGGCAGACACAGCCCCAAACCTTTCTCCCTCCTTACATTTTTAAAGACCTGATGAAAGAGGTTTTTTTCTATTGGATCTTCTAGATTACCAATGTGGTTCTCAGTTAATAGTCATATTTTTTTACCTTAATGTATCGAATTTTTAAATTCCAAAATCATATTTTCTAGTTCTACTTGCATCTCTTTGAGAGCTCTCATTACTTTTTTGTTTTGGTGTATTTTTTGACAAACGTGTATATGACACACACTATTTGCCATGCTCTGTTCTAAACATTTTACAAATATTGACTTGTTTAATCATTTAATAGTTCTTTCTGACGCACACTGTAGTTCTACATCAGTTGAAGCCACCTACCTAGCTGTGTGAGATAGTTCCTTCCTCCTTCTAACAAATAAGTTTCCTTAAATAGGTCATTTCCTTTGCCTGCTCATGATTTTGACTTCTCAGTAGGGAGGTCAGATTGTTAGGGTCTCCTGAGCAATGGTAACCAGTGAATTGTAGAAGATTAAGGAGGCTTTGCTCTTGTGGGTCAGAACTAAACTACATGAAGAGTCATATCTTTGCTGAGACACTGGGAGGAAACTTTTTTGCCCCAAGTTTTTCTGAGCCTGAGTGACGATCTGTTCCAACCATAGAGACTGAAAGCAAGTCAGGCCAGCAAAATAGTTTTTCTTGATGCCTATCATAGTCATCCAAATCCGACAGAGCCCTGAGGACCTCAGGAAAGCTGACTTAGAGGTCCAAGCTTCATAGAGTAGGCTTCATAAAGCATAACTTCCTAGGAGAACCACATAATCACCATCTTTGCCACAGGGTTCAAGAGCTATACCCTGCCCTCAACCATTGTCCCTCGATTCTCTCTCAGCACTAACCAGAGCAGATAGTTTTGGGCAACTCAGTGAGGAACTCCATGGCAAAGATTACCTATCTGACGTGTCTCTCACTGAGTAGAAATTGTCACATGCTAACGCCACTGCCATGCACAGTCACTGACTGGACACTGCTCCAGATCTGCATTCTATTCCCACTAGAAAATCCTAAAAATATATAGCCTTAGAAGTAACTTCCAGGCTCCATCATCCTACCCACCCTAGCTATTGTGTTTATTTTAAGCAAGATTCAAGAAGAGTGTGTTGGGGCTTTGTTCAAGCTGCCATCTTCAAGAATTTTAAGATAGTATATACATATCTATCTATCTATCTATATATATCTTCTTTTTTAATTAATGTGTTTGCAGTACCTAAAGATTACATTTATGGTGGGGAATTTGTACATATACATAACATATCTTAATTCTTTTTCATCCCCTTCCCCTCCAATCCCTCCCTACTCCCTCCAACTCTTGTTCCCCTTCCCATTTGCAAAAGCTCTATTGCCTTTTACTTTCTATACTATAAAAACATTGTAGTGGTGCTAATTTCAAAGAGAAAAGTGAAGGAAAATAGAAATGGCATTGCACTGGTGGTTTTCTGAGACCTAGAAATAATCAACATCTTAATGACTAAACTGAATTCCTAGAAGCAGGAGGGAGAAGCTCAAAGATTAGGGTCAGACAGGTAAGTACATGAAGAAAGGGCTATGGGTAAGTGCCTAAGCATTCACTGAGTAATGATATGTCCTAGGATGAACTCTAGAAGGTAGGCTACAAAGCTCTAGCATACATTGCAGTGGATAAATGTAGTCTGATCCAGAACCTACATCTTAATGTCAATGTTATGCAACCAACATTTAGTGCTGGACTTGCACCAATACCATCACCCATCATACAGTAAAAAGGCCAAAATAAGACATGCAATGACATCATGCTGTCTTATCTACTCAAGAAAATCACAGCCAGGCAAGGTGGTGGATGCCTGTAATTCCAGCACTCAGGAGGATGATGAGACAAGCCTTACCTAGAAAAGGATCCATACAACTCCATTCTTCCGCATAGCTAAAGACAGGCCTCGCACTACGATCACCCTACTTCTCTGTGTACTATGAAATATGTCACCACTTCACACGCCATGGGGCAGATCCTTATCAAATTAGGCCCTATTCAACACAACAAGTATCTCATTTCAGGAGCAGCTCAGCAGAATTGATTAAAAAAAAAACACGATGAAGAATAAATTAGTTGGGATGAACATAGTTACTCAAGAGGCTGCAGCAGGAGGATTGCACGTTCAAGGCCAGCCTGGGTAACTTAGTGAGACCCTGTCTCAAGTAAAAAATTACAACAGGTGAGTAAGAATATCAGTGCTCCATAAGTTCAATTCCCAATACCACAAAAATAAGTAGATGATAGATAGATAGATAGATTTATTTGAAATTATAATGTTGGTTCAAAGGATGCTTTGATTGACAAAGATTAATTTCAGCCACTAGTATTCCATGTATTAGTTAATTTTATGGAAAGTGCTTATACAAACATAAAGAAAAAAATTGACAGATATACTAAATGGACAGAAAATACAATATCACAAAAATAACCAATAAGTGAAAATCTAATATTGAAACTTTACAATTAATTCATTATCTATATTTTCTGATTTTTAAATAGTTGCTCATGAGCTTACCATATACCTTTCAGCTTATTAGAGTCAGCTTCAGATTTACACTAGCCTAATTTCAATGAGATATAGAGATGTAGCTCTATTATCTCCCCCACCTTGTGGGGTATTATTGTTAAAAATATTATATCACTTAATGTTACAAATTCATCAATATATGGGTTTTTTTCTTTCAGTACTGGGGATTGAACCCAGGGTCTACCCACTGAGCTACATCCCTAGACTTTTTTTCTTGTTTAGTTTATTTTATTAGTATGTTTGCAATTCATGCAGTTTACAGTCATCTTGGGGAGTGGTTACATGTACATATTACAGCTTGATTTTATCCCCTTCCCCTTCCTCCCCCTCCCCCCCTCCTCTGATTCCCCAATCACCTTTTTTGTACCTATTGATACTATTTGTCTTAGCACATGTTATGACATAATATTTACATTGGTTATTAGGTTCCTGTAAGTGACGTATCTTTATTCCTCTCATTTCCCTCCCCCTTACCCCTCTCCTTATTCCCTTGGACTATTTCCCTATTGTGCAAAGTCTGTCCCCTTGTCCCTTTCTATCCATCTTTTTTCATTTTCTTTGTACTTTGCCTCACTCAAATGAGGGATACCATATAGTAGTCATGTTTGTCCAATTTATTTCACTCAATATTATGTTTTCCAGGTGCATTCATTTTCCTACAAATGCCTCAAATTTGTCATTTTTCACAGCCAAGTAGTATTCCATTATATATAGATACCACGTTTTGTTTACCCAGTCATCTGTTGATGGGTATACAGGCCACTTCCAGGATTTAGCTGTTTTGTATTGTGCTGCTATAAACATTGGTATGCAAGTATCACTGTAGTATGACGAGTTAAACTCTTTGAGGAATATACCTAGCAGTTGGGGGGGGATAGCTGGGTCCTATGGGATTTCTAATTTCAATCTTTTGAGAAATCTCCATACTGATTGTCATAATGGTTGAAGATGTCAGACCTAGCCTTTTTAAAAAATTTAATTTTGAGACAGGGTCTCACTGAGTTGCCCAGGTTAGGTTCAAACTTTGATCCTCCTCCTTCAGCCTCCCAGAGTACTGGGATTGCAGTGTACACCACCATACCTGGCTCAGCAGTATATTTTTTAATTATTCCTTTACCCTCTCTAGTCATTTTCTTAGCTCAATACAGCTTTGTTCTCACTAACTTCCTTTGTGCTGTAATTGCCAAATATATTACACATAAATACATATATTATATTTCTGTATGTCATAGACCCAATTCTCTCTCTCTTTCTATATATATGTGTGTGTATAAGCCATATATATACATATAAACTATATATATGTACTCACATATCTATAATTTTGTACAACTACTCCTTTTTGCAGTGATGGGATCAAACCCAGGGATTCACATACACTAGGCAAGTACTCTGCAACTGAACTACACCCCCAGTCCTACAATTACTTTTTAAAACAATTCAGAAAAGAAAAGAGAAAGCTGTGCATTTGTAATGTCTTTATAATGTAATTACCTTCACTGCTGCTCTTTATTTTTTGCATAGATTTGAGTTACCATCTGGGGTCATTTGCCTTCAGCCTGAAGAACTACCTGTGGTATTTCTCATAGGGCACGTCTGCTAACAACAAATTCTCTGTTTATGTTTATTTAGGAAGGTCTCTTTGCCTTCATTTTTGAAAAATAAATTTGCTGGTTATAAGATTCTTGGTTGACATTTTTTAGCATTTTGAATATATGATCCATTTATTTTTGGCCTTTATTGTTTCTGGTGAAAAGTCAGCTATCAATCTTATTGGAGTTCCCTTGTAAGGAGTCATTTTTCTCTTGCTGCTCTTAAGATTTTTCTTTTTGAGCCCAGATGGTCTATAATTCCAGCTCTCAGGAGGCTGAGGCAAGAGGATCAGAGTGAGTTCAAAGCCAGCCTGGGCTACATAGTGAATTCAAGTCTGACTGAACTACATAATGAGAATCTGTCTCAAACAAAACAAAACAAAACAAAACAAAACAAAACAAAACAAAACAAATCTTCCTTTTGATGTTCAGCCATTTTAGTTTTGTGTGTCTTTTTGTTGTTCTGTTTGTGTTTATCATACCTGAGGTTCATTGAGCTTTCTGACTGTGTATAAAAATTAATTTTCAATCAAATAATTTATAACCAGTTCATTTAAACAACTTGTTTCATCTAAGTTACTTTTCTTAATTCATTTTAAAACTAATGCTTAGTGTAACAAAATTCATACAGAAGAATATAAAGTTAAGCCAGGCATGGTGGCGCACGCCTGTAATCCCATCATTCATGAGGCTGAGGCAGGAGGATCGCTGCGAGTTCGTAGGCCAGCCTGGGCTACATAGTGAGTTCAAGGCCAGCCTGAACTACATAGTGAGACCCTGTCACAAGAAAAAAAAGAAAGAAAAGAAAAAAGAATAAAAAGAATATAAAGTGAAAAATCAAATTTCTGAGCTGGGCATAGCAGATCACGCCTTTAATCCCAGCACTCTGTCAGGCTGAGGCAGGAGGATCACAAGCTCAACCTCAGCCTGGACAACTTAGCAATTTATTTATTTATTTTCTTTTTTTTTTTTTGTGGGTACCGGTGGTCGACCTCAGGACCTCGCACGCCAGCAGGCGCCCGTGCCACTGAGCGATATCACCGGCCCTTTTTTTTTTTTGTATATGGGTTCCAGGACTCGAACTCAGGCCCTTGCGCTTGCCAGGCAGGCGCTTATGCCGCTGAGCCATCTCACCGGCCCAGCTTAGCAATTTAGTAAGACACTGTCTCAAAATAAAAAGTTGAAAAGGGCTGGGGATGTAGCTCCACACGAAGATGCTGGGTTAAATTCCCCAGTACCACAAAAATCAATCAATCAACTTTCTGAGAGGCTGGGGATGTAGCTCAATGTGAAGACCCTGGGTTCAATCCTCAGTACCACAAAAACAAACAAATTAACCTTGTGAGAGGCTGAAGGTGTATAGCTTAGTGGCAGAGTGCTCACCTATCATGCCCAAGGAACTAAGGTTCCATTCCTAGTACTGCAAAATAGATAGATAGATGATAGATAGATAGATAGATAGATAGATAGACAGATAGATAGATAGATAGAAATTTTGCCCAACTCTTAGTGTCCCCTAAATTCCTAGTATAGTAGCTATGGATAACCATTTGATATGTATCTTTCCAGGCTTTTCCCAAAGCATATTTATATCTATGGATAAGTAATTGATTTGTTGAGCACTTTGAACTCAGTAGAGTATAAACAGAAAACAGCTTTGTCCCCAACCATTCTCCTCCAACAATGTCTTCCCTTATCCAGGTGAGACCTGACCTTTACTGTCTCTACCCCAGAGTGAGGTGAGGGTGTGGCTTAGAGTAAAAGGGCCAAGTGTTTGTTGTTGTTATTTTAAATTTCACTCATCTGACCCTTCTGTTGTAGCTCTCTCCTGGTTCACATAGGCTTGCCCTGATGTGTGGCAGATAGTATATATGTGGATTCTTCAGAGAGACACAAATCTCCATACTGCACAGTCTCCCTGCATGAACAATGGGCTGTCATGCTGATTTCTTGCAACTTCCTTCCATTCCTTTTCCTGGCTGTACACCCCTTGGCCTCCTACTACTTTCAATGAATTTTGGCTCTTTTTAATCTGCTGGGTATCTGTTTGAATCTGTTTCATGGATTCCATTTCTTTCCTATGTTGGGTACTCATGGTTTCCATCATTTTCCTAAGCTCCACTATTTTTCTTTATCTGTATCTATTGTAGTTTCAGTAACTATTTCCTTCATTATGGCCATCATCTCTTTAATTATCTACCTAATTATTTCTGTTTTTGTTTTGTCAAGAGAATTATTCATCTTTTTTATTCTTCTGCTATTACCATTTCAGAAAGTTCAGCTGGGTGGCCTTTGGTTTCTTCCACCTCAATGCCCCCTGGATTTGCCTTGGGCAAGTTGGGGGTGTTGGGTAGCATCTTGCTTCCATCTTTTCTCATTTTCTATTTTTTAATTTGTTTGCTGCATTGAGGCTTGTAAAGTGCCTATGGTAGGTAGCTTTGTTACTAGTACTGAGATCTCTTAAGGAAATAACTTTTCAGAGACATCTTCTAGGGATAGTTGGCTTTTGACCTTTGAGTCTGTCCCAGGATTCTGACTCTTCTATTTATTAGGGATGAAATGTTGTAGCCTGTTTGGCCTAGCACCCAGTTCTTTGATATTGGGTTGTAGTATTGTTTATGATCCCTAGTCAATCTAGGTATTTTCATACAAGGAAGAACAATTGATCAAAACAACTATGTCACCTTTACTAAAGTAGTACCATCAGTAGTAATAACAATAGCATCAAACACAGACTGGAAAATGACAAACTGTGATGACTAATAATTTGCCACCTTTAACCTCATGTACAAGATTTATAGTTATATAACAAAATCTAAGAAAAATAAGAAATTATATACAGAAAATATTCACCCAATAGAGCAATATTACCCTAAAGGGAGAAAATTTGAAAGGGAAAGTAGAAAATATAGATAAATGAAAGATGAAAAAGTGATTAGAAGAGAGGCTGGCCAGGTATGGTGGCACATGCCTGTAATCCAAGCACTCAGGAGACAGGCAGGAAATTACTGCGAGTTTGAGGCCAGCCTGGGCTACAAAGTGAATTCAAGGCCAGCCCTTACTGCATAGTGAAACCCTGTCTCAAAAAGAAAAAAAAAAAAAAAAAAAAGAAAGGCTGAAGGACAAGGAAAGATTGCCTAAGCATCAGAAAACTGATGAAGAAGACAGGAGGCAAGGAAAGAAGGAGAAAAGAAAAACAAGAACAAAAGAAAACAAAAAACTAAAAACAATGTTCAGGGCTGGTGATATAGCTCAGCAGCATAAGCGCCTGCCTGGCAAGCGTGAGGTCCTGAGTTCAACTCCCGGAACACGTATATTAAAAAATAATAAATAAATAAATAAAAACAATGTTCATACAAAAAATAAAAACGAGCAATCAAAAAACAAAAAAACAGACTTCTGGGAAGATGGCAGAGTAGTGAACAGCAGAGAAACAGCCTCCGCAAGATTTGGTGTCCAGATGCTGGAATATAACAATTTGAGGAAGAGAAAAAGGAGGGAAGATGGTCCTGGGGAAGAAGCAAGGACCTGAAGTGAGAATTGAAGCCCATGGAGAGAGAGAAAAGAGAGAGCTCAATGTAGAAGAAGGAGGTGGCAAATGGCACTTTCTCCATGAGCCCTGATTCACAGCCTGGAAGGGGTGGCTCAAACCTGAGGATGCACAGTGGCTACTGGTGACCCCAAAGGCCTTCACAGAGAAATGCACCTGTGGAATGAAGCAGTAGGTGCAGCAGACTGCAGTGGCTGCTGAGTTATTTGGGTTCAGATGCCCCCAAGGAGAGGGCGATAAGCCGGTAGCAATCTTGGGGAGGGGCCAACTGAGCTGGAAGCTCAGAGAAGCTGCTGACATGCTCCATCTAGTGGCTTCCAGTGTCAGGGTGAGGCTGCCAAGTTCAAGTTGACGGAGGTCAAGGAGCCAAGTTCAAGCCAGCAGAGAGCGAGTTCAAGTCAGCAGAAGACACACAGAATGTTCCAGGCTAAACAAATTAAGTTCCAGCCTCACAGCCAGAAACCAGCCTGAACGTCAATGGAACTAAAGGTGCAGGCTTGCTGGGATTATCCACTACACTTCCATAACTCTACACCTGGCTTGGTGGGATTAATCAACGCGGATCTTGGCTCTGTCTGCCTACTCTGTCTACCAGTGATGGCAGAGATACACGCTGAAGTGCATATTTTTTTCTTCTTTTCTTTTTTTTTCTCGATTGTTTGTTCTTATTTTTCCATGCGTGTGAACATTGTTTCTAGTTTTTTGTTGTTTTTGTTATTGTAATGTATACAATTTTCTGGTTTGTTTTAGATTTTTGTTATATAGTTCATATGCTTAAAGGTGGCAAACTAATAGTTACCAGTTTGTCATTTCCTAGGCTGTGCTTGATGCTGTTGTTATTGCTGATTGCAATACTTTATCCAAGGTAATATAATTGTTCTAAAAAGTTGTTCTTCCTGGTGTAGAAGATTGAAATTACTTAAGGGTCATAAACAATACTATAGGCCAGTGCCAAAGAACCAGGGGTTAGGCCAAATAGGCAGCAACTTCTCATTCCCGATAAACTGAAGAGGCACAATCTTGCAACAGACTTATAACCCCAAAGCAACTACACCTGAAAGACATCTCTGAGAAGTAGTCATTTCCTAAGGGTTCTAAATACTAGCAATAAAGCTACCTGCCATAAGCAATTTGCAAGCATCAACCCAGGAATTAAACTAAGAAAAATAGAAAATGAGAAGACACTTAAGTAAGATGCAGCCCAGACTTCCAGTGACCAAAGGCAAACCCAGGGGGCAATGAGGTGGAACAATTCGAAAGCCACCCACTGGACTCACTGAAGTGGAAACAGCAGAAATAACAAAGCAGGTAAATGAGGCTCTAGGAAAAAAAATCAAATCACAAATAATTTCTCAAATACCTACAAAGATGGCAACCATAATGAAAGACATGGTTAGTGACTCTAGAGCACATACAGATAAAAAATACAGGAGCTTAGGAAAATGATGGAAACCATGAATGCCCAACATAGGAAAGAAATAAAATCCACAAAACAGATTCATTCAGCTAGCCAGGAGATTAAAAATTCCATTGAAAATATATGCAGCACAATGAACCAATATGAGGACAGAATATCAGATATAGAAGACAGGATTGCAGTTAGCAATCATGAAAAGAAAGATTTCTTAAAAATGACAAGGGATTATGAAAAAATCAATACAAGAGCTGTTAGGTGATGCAAAGAAGAACAATATTAGATTGATCCGAGTCAATGAAAAATCCGGAGATAGTACAAATGACATAAAAAACCTGTTCAAAGAAGTAATGGCAGAAAATTTACCAAACAAGGAAAAAGAATTTGACATGCAGATAAGTGAGGCATATAGAACTCCAATTAGCCATGATCAAGGATATCTACACCAAGGCATATAATAATGATTCCAGAAATTCAACACAAGAACAGAATATTAAAAGTTTCTACAGAAAATAAACAAATCACCTATAAAGAAAAGCCCATTAGAATCACAGCAGATTTCTCAACACAAACTCTCAAGTCAAGAAGAGCATGGAGTGAAGTATATTAAGCCTTAAATGAAAACAATTTCCAGCCCAGATTGATGTACTCTGCAAAACTATCTTTCAAAATTGATGGAGAAGGGCTGGGAATATAGTTTAATGGCACAGCACCTGCCTGGCAAGTGCAAGGTCCTGAGTTTGATTCCCAGTACCCCCCCCCAAAAATAGATGGAGAAATAAGTTACTGCCATGGCAAAGAACACCTGAAGAAATTCATGAACACCAAACCTGCACTCCAAAATATTCTGAAGGATATTCTGGAAAGACATAAGGAAGAGTATAACTCCATGAACCCCAACAGAATGGATCCACCAGGCAAGGCAAGTAATTAAGCAGAGGGGGAAAAAATGGGAAACAACAAAAGAAAAATAACATGACAAGGATAAGTCGATACATATCAGTTATAACCATCAATGTAAATGGTCTCAATTCTCCAATCAAAAGAAACAGACTGTCAGAATGGATCAAGAAGCAAGATCCAACAACATGCTGCATACAAGAAACACATTTCATTCAAAAATAAATTCATAGACTGAAAGTCGAAGGATAGAAAACAATACTCCATGTGACAGGAACCCAGAAAAAAGCAGGGGTAGCTATTCTATTTGCAGACAAAGTGGATTTCAAGCCAAGAATGATTAAGAGAGACAAAGAAGGTCATTTTATACTTGTAAAGGGAACAATCCAAGAGGAAGAGATAACAGTCATAAATATATATGCACCAAATATCAGTGCATCAAACTATATAAAACAAATATTAACAGACATGAGTAATCAAAAAAGCATTGATACAATTGTAATAGGGAAACTCAATACCCCACTGTCACAAATAAACAGATCAACTAGACAAAAAAATCAAGAAAGAAATGCCAGAAGTGAACCAAACTTTGGAACAAATGGACTTAGTAGATGTCTGCAGAGTGTTCACCCCACAACATCAGAATACACATTGTTCTCAGGTGCATATGGGACATTCTCCAAAATAGATCACATACTATCTTATAGAACATGCTTAAGTAATTTCAAAGGAATTGAAATTATCCCATGTATATTATCAGATCATAGTGCAATGAAAATGGAAATCAATGGCAAAAGAAACCACAAAAACTCCATAAACACATGGAAATTAAATAACAGCCTACTGAGCAACCAATGGATCACAGATTAAATTAAAGAAGAAATTAGACAGTTTCTACACTTAAATGATAATGCCAATAATACATACTGGAACTCATGGAATGCAATGAAAGCAGTCCTGTGAAGGAAATTTATAGTGGTGAATTCCCATATCAGAAAAATAGAGTGAGTTCAAATAAACAACCTTATGTTGAACCTGAAGCTTTTAGAAAAAGAAGAGCAAGTCAAGTGCAAAGCTTGCACATGCAGGGAAATTATAAATATCAGGGCAGAAATTAATGCGATTGAGACTAAGAAAACAATACAAAGAATCAATGTATTGAAGAGTTGATTCTTTGAAAGATTAAATAAAATTGGCAAACCCTTAGCCAACCTTATCCAAAAAAGGAAAGAAAAGATGCAAATCCATGCAATTAGGAATGAAAAGGGTCAAATCACAACAGATCCTACAGAAATCCAGAAATTCATCAATACCTACTTTGAGAAACTATATTTCAATAAGGTGGAAAACACAGAAGAAATGGACAGATTCCTAGATACATATGAATTACCAAGCTGAATCAAGAAGATATAAAAATCTTAAATAAACCAATATCAATCAGTGAAATTGAGGATGTAATTAAAAATCTACCAACCAAGAAAAGCCCAGGCCCTGATGGATTCACTGCTGAATTCTACGAGAAATTTAGACACTATCTAATGTCCCTATTCCTAACGCTCTTTTTTTTTTTTTTTTTTTTTTTGGTTCTTTGATACAAGGTATCACTATGCAGTTCAGGCTGGCCTTGAACTCGCTATGTAGCCAAAGCTAGCCTCAAATTTGTAGTGATACTCCTGCCTTAGCCTCCCGAGTGCTGGGATTACAGGTGTGCACCACCACACCCAGCTCTCAAGCTCTTTAATGAAATTGAAGCAATACTCCCAAATTCATTCCTGGAAGCAAGCATTACCCTGATACCAAAACCAGAGAAGGATCCAACCAAAAAAAAAAAGAGAAATGCAAGCCAATCTCCCTAATGAATATAGACCCCCAAATCCTCAATAAGATACTAGCAAACAGAATGCAGCAAATCATCAAGAAGATTGTACACCATGACCAAGTGGGATTCATCCCAGGAATGCAGGAATGGTTCCACATGTGCAAATCAATAAATGTAATACACCATATCAACAGAGCCAAAGATAAAAATCATATGATCATCTCAATAGATGCAGGAAAAGCATTTGACAAAATCTAACACTCATTCATGATAAAAAAAATACAGAAAATTGGAATAGATGGTATTTATCTTAATCTGATAAAAGCTGTCTATGACAAACCAACAGCCAATATCATACTAAATGGACAAAAACTGAAAGTTTTCACTCTATGATCAGGAGCAAGACAAGCATATGCACTGTCACCACTCCTATTCAATATAATTCTGGAAATATTAGCCAGAGCAATTAGACAAGAGAAAGAAATAAAAGGAATAAGGACAGGAAAGGAAGAAGTTAAATTATCATTATTTGTAGATGACATGATACTCTACATAGAAGATGCCAAAAAGTCCACCAAAAGACTTCTAGATTTAATAAATAAATTCAGTACGGTAGCTAGATACAAAGTCAACACTCAAAAATCAATAGCCTGGGCCGGTGAGATGGCTCAGCGGCATAAGCGCCTGCCTGGCAAGCGCGAGGGCCCGAGTTCGACTCCCGGATCCCACATACGAAAAAGGGGCCGGTGATATCGCTCAGCGGCACGGGCGCCTGCGGGCGCGCGAGGTCCTGAGGTCGACCCCCGGTACCCACAAAAAAAAAAAAAAAAAAAAAAAATCAATAGCCTTCCTGTACACAAATAACAAACTCACTGAGAGAGAAATTAGGGAAATAACACCTTTCACAATAGCATCCCCCAAAAATGAAATACATAGGAATCAATCTAATGAAGGAAGAAAAAGACCTTTGCATTGACAACTCCAGTACTCTGAAAAAGGAGATTGAAGAAGATATCAGAAAATGGAAAGATATCCCTTGTTATTGGGTAGGAAGAACCAACATAGTGAAAATGGCGATATTCCCAAAACTGTTATACAGACTGAATGTAATCCTGATCAAAATACCAATAGCACATCTCACAGAATTATAGAAAACAATCCTAAAATTTATTTGGTACCCAAAGAGACCTAGAATAGCAAAAGCAATTCTGGGCGAGGTAAGGCATGGCACCTCAAAATCCTTGACTTAAATAATACTACAAACCTACTGTGACAAAAACAGCATGGTACTGGCAAAAAAAACAGACCTGAGGATCAATGCAACAGATTAGAAGATGCAGAAATAACTCCAAACATACTCAGTCACCTTATCTTTGATAAAGAGGACAAACACCTTCATTGGAAGAAAAATAGCCTCTTTAATAAATGGTGCTGGAAAAACTCACTTTCCACATGCCAAAGATTAAAACTAGACCAGGATCTTTCGCCATGGAGTATGCTAAAAATGAAATGGATCAAAGATCTAAATATCAAAAAAAAAAAAAAACACTAAGTCTGCTGGAAGATTGAATAGGTAGAACTCTTGAGGACACTGGTGTAGGCATAGATTTATAAACAAAACCCCTATAGCACAGGAGATATTACAAAGAATCAACAACTAGGATCTCGTCTTTTTAAAAAGCTTTTATACAGTGAAAGAAACCACCAACAGTGTGAAGAGACAACCCACAGTATGAGAAAAATTTTTTCCAGCTGTTCCTCAGACAAAGGACATATATATAGAATATATACAAAGAACTGAAAAAATCAGACCCCCCCCCTAATTTAAGGTCCCAATCCAAAGATGGGCATCTGAAATGCATAGACACTTCTCAGGTGAAGTAATAGAAATGGCAAATAAATATATGAAAAAAATGTTCGACATCACTGGTCTTTTGAGAGTTGCAAATTAAAACACTGAGATTCCTTCTCACTCCAGAAAGAATGGCTGTTATCAAGAAATCAACCAATAACAAATGCTGGTGGGGATGTGGGGAAAAAGGAACACTTATGCACTGTTGAGGGGAATGTAGACTGGGGCAACCACTGTGGAAATCAGTGTGAACATTCCACATACACACACATACAAAAATAAAAAAAATTAAAAAAACCAAAAATAAAAAACAAACCTAGAGGTACCATTTGACCCAGCTATTCCCCTTCTTGGTATCTTCCTGAAAGAAGTAAAAGCATCAAACCACAGTAATATATACATACCCATTTTTACAGCAGCACAATTTGTTTTTTTCATTTTAAAGAGAAAAAACAATAAAAACAATGATATAGAATTTCAAAAGCAGCTAATAGAGGATGAACAATGGTTAATACATTGTGTATTATTATCTTCAAAGTACTTGCTCAGATTACAGGATATAGACATGAAAAATGATCAAACAATATAAGCACAAACCATTCTTTTCAATGAACTAATAGAAATTAGTAGTGTAATTATCTTAGCTATCTTCTATATATACATATTTTCTTTTCCCTTCATTCTTTTCTCCTTTCCCCCCATCTCAGTTGTTCTTTCCCTTTGAGCAGTTTCTTCCCCTTTCACAATATCTATTGTACATTTTGGATCTTATTTACTCTTTCAGTTTCTTACTCTAGGCAGACAATACGATGTTGGGTAAAATCATTACAGATCCTGTGGAAATTGAGAAGATCATCAATACCTACTTTGAAAATCTTTACTCTCATAGGATGGAAAACACAAGAAATGGACAGATTCTTAGATACGTATGAATTACCAAAACTGAATCAAGAAGATATAAAAAATTCTGAATAACCCAGTATCAGTTAATGAGATTGAAAATGTAATTAAAAACTTACCAACAGAGAAAAGCCCAGGTCCTGAAGGATTCACTGCTGAATTATACAAGAAATTTAGAGAAGATTTAATGCCAATACTCCTCAAACTCATCAATGAAATTGAAAGGGAAGCAGTATATCCTAACTCATTCCTGGAGGCAAGTATCACCCTTATACCAAAACCAGAGAAAGACCCAAACAAAAAAGAGAACTACAGGCCAATCTCCCTAATGAACATAGACACAAAGATCCTCAATGACATTCCTGCAAACAGAATGCAGCAAATCATGAAGAAGATTATACACCATGACCAAGTGGGATTCATCCCAGGAATGCAGGAATGGTTCAACATATGTAAATCAATAAATGTAATACACCATATCAACAGAGCCAAAGACAAAAATCACGTGATCATCTCAATAGATGCAGAAAAAGCTTTTGATAAAGTCCAACACTCATTCATGATAAAAACCCTACAGAAAATTGCAATAGATGGACTTTACCTCAATCTGATAAAAGCCATCAATGACAAACCAACAGCCAACATCATACTAAATGGACAAAAACTGAAAGCTTTTACTCTAAAATCAGGAACAAGACAAGGATGTCCACTGTTACCACTCCTATTCAATAGCAGGACAATTTGTAATAGCTAAATCTTGGATACAGCTCAAATACCCATCAATTGGTGAATGGATAAAGAAGATGTGGGTTTTTTTTTATACAATGAAGTACTACTTTTCCATAAAGAAGGATAAGCTTGAGACATTTCTAGCTAAATGGATGCACCTTGAGACCACAGTCTTAAGGAAATGGGACACACATGTTTAAATATCACATTATTTCTCTTGGTGTGAGAAACCAAAAGTGTAAATAAGGACCAAAATGTATAATAGATATTGTAATTCGGATGAAAATGTTTAAATGGGAAGGGGAACAAGGGAGGGAGGAGGGGGAAAGGAAGGAAAGGATAAGGAAAAAAGAGAAGGAAAAATTGGAAACAAAGCTTTTGTAAATAAGGAGGGGAAGAGGGGTTTGAAGGGAGGGGACAAGAATGGGAAAGAAAGAAGAAGCAAGATATTTCATGTACAGGTAAAAATTCCCGATGATGTTTTCATTTGTATATCTGAATTGTACCAATAAAATTTAAAAAATAAAAAGGAACAAACAAAAAAAGACCAATGGCAATGAAAAGAAAAGAAGAAATTGAACTGGGTGTATTGGTACATGCCTGTAATCCTAGCACTTGGGAGGCCGGGGCAGGAGGATCACCATGAATTCAAGGCCAGCCTGGACTACATAGCTAGACTTTGTCCCAAGAAGAATAAAGTTGGGTAATAATATAAAAAATGGAGAGAAATGCTATTTTTTGTTTGTTTTTTGAGAGAGGGTCTCACTATGTAGTTCAGGCTGACTTTTTTTTTTTTTTGTGGGTACCGGGGGTCGACCTCAGGACCTCGCGCGCCAGCAGGTGCCTGTGCCACTGAGCAATATCACCGGCCCCTTTTTTGTATGTGGGTTCCGGGAGTCGAACTCGGGCCCTCGCGCTTGCCAGGCAGGCGCGTACGCCACTGAGCCATCTCACCGGCCCTCAGGCTGACTTTTAACTCACTATGTAGCGTAGGCTGGCCTCAAACTTGCAGTAAGCCTCCTGCCTCAACCTCCCGAGTGCTGGCATCACAGGCATGCACCACCACACCCGACTGAATGCTATTATAAAATACTATGATCAAGGAAGACCTTTCTGATAGGTGAAGTTTGAGCAGAAATTTAAAAGACATAAATAGACTATCCATGCAAATATCAGGGCAAAGAGCATTGCAAACATAAGTACAAAGCCCTAAGGCTCAAGCATGATTGACCTATTGGAGGAATACCAAGGAATCTTGTGTGATTAAAGTGCATGTGATAAGATCTAAGAGGTAACTAGGGAACAGGTTAGCTAAGTCCTTGGTGGTCATGGGAAGGATTTTCAATCTGACTGGGCTCAAAAGCCACTAGAAAGTATTAAACAAAGGAACAAATCTTACTTATTCTTTTAAAATATCACTATTACTTCTGAGGAGAATAGGCGTGATCAGAACAAAAAGACATGAAGCAGAGCCTTTTCTATCTCAAGGCATTTACAAAATTAAAAGTATTCCTTAAAGGAAGGGGACAGATACAGCAATGTATTAGTGACCTGAAGTCACCAGGAATATAGATCCTGGATCCTAGATTCTCTGTCTCTTTCTGTCTGTCTGTCTTTCTGTCTCTCTCCTCTTTCTCTCTTTCACACACACACACACATACACCCCACGTGGATTTCACTGTAGTCTTTGCTTCAGGGGATTTACCCACCCCAGGAAACAATTGATAGGCAAGCAGTGATTTTGGATGGACACTAGAAACTGAAGAGAACAGTTGGAGCAGATACCAGTCAAAGGGGGTCTTCGCTGGGTGTGGTGGAACATGCCTGTAATCCCAGCACTTGAGAGGCTGAGGCAGGAGGATTGCTGCAAGTTTGAGGTCAGCCTGGGCTATACAGGGAGTTTAAGGCCAGACTGAACTGCATAGTGAGACCATGTCTCAAAAAAATGGAGGGGTCTCTTAGCACAACATATATCCATTTCTGGAAAGGGAAATCAGAGAACTACACTCTAGAAGTTGGTAAATAAAAAATTCTCAAGCTTTTGGCTTGAGGCTTTCATGAAAGCCACGACTGAGGTGTACTTTGAGGCTTTAAGAGAAGCCAGAACCCCAGAGAGGTCAGCATAGCATGCAGGGATGTTTTCTGTGCTTGTTTTATTTAAATTTCTTTTTATAAGTATATATTTGCAGTACATAATGATTACATTCCTCATGGGGAGTCATTTCATATCCTAAGGGCATTTGACCATTCCAAAGCAGTACCTGAGAAGCTAATCTACTCATTTGGTGGCCTAATGGGGCAAGGGTGACAAAAGTAGGAATCTGAAGTAAATTATGCCTTGCTTTAGGTTTGGAAACTAGATGTCTACAATTTAGGAATAAGGATAAATCAGAAGTAAATTGATCCTTCATGGAATCTATAGTTCAGATTTCTTATTTCGATGGCCCAGAAAACTTGCATTGAAATAATCCCACACTTTTAGTGTCCCCAAGCACATAGTAAGGAGCAAAAAAATTTGGGGGGGAGGGGGAGATAATATTATTGTAGACCTCAAATTATTTGTATAAATAATTCTTCAAACAGGATCTCAATAATTAAAAATAACAGATACAGTGAGAGACAACATAGAGTGAGCAAGAACTATGAGAAATTACAGACAATAGAAATAGATGCACTAGGACTCCAGGTATTTATAAAAGCCCCATTTAAACATGTCTCAAGGAACTAGAAACTTATAAAATGATACTGTAAGTTTGAAAAGAAACCAACAGAAATTATAAAATTGAAAAATATAAGCAAAATTAAAATATCAGTAGATGAGTTTCATAGTAGATTAGATACAACTGAAAATAGAATCAATTACCAGAAAAGAAACCAAAAGGAAAATTGCTCAAATGAATCTGTTTTCTCAAATGGAAACTATGGAGCCAAAAGACAATAAATGAAGATTTTTAGATTATTAAAAATAACTGCTAACTTGGTTATGTCAATTGTATACAAATAAAAATATCAAAATTCAAGCAAAATATGAGAAGCACAGAAAAAAAAAGTGAGGTAGGTTTATTCACAATTGCCAAAACTTGGAAACAAATAAGATGTCTGTAACTAGGTGAATAGATAAACTGTGAGAAACTAGCCATCAAAACATGAAAAGACATGTAGAAAGCTTAAATGCCTATCACCAAGTGAAAGAAGCCAATCTGAATAGGCAACAAACTGTATGATTCCAACCATATGACATTCTGGAAAAGAAAAAACTCTGGAGACATTAAAGATCTGTAGTCATTAAGGGTTTGAGGAGAGGAGGGGATAAATAGGTGGTATCGCACAGAGGATTTTTTACTGCAATAAACTGTCTTGTATGATATTCTAATGGTGGACACGTCATGAATTTGTCCAAGGCCATAAAATCTACAACACCAAGAGTGAACTGTAATGTAAACTACAAACCTTGGCTGCTAATGATGTGTCAGTGTTGGTTCACCAACTGTAACAAATGTATGTCTGGTAGGGATATCAATAGTGGGGGAAGCTATGCATGTGCTGGAGGAGGGGATTTATGGGAAATCTGGATTTTCTCCACAGTTCTGTTATGAACCTCAAATTGCTTTAAAAATTAAAGTCTATATTTTCAAAAGAGTGATGTAAGCAGAAGATTTCATGAGAAGAGCTGATATACATCTAAGGGGAGTTCAGAAGTGTTATGGCTTGTGTCTAAATGTCCCCTCAAAGCCTCATAGGTCATAGGTGGGGCTTTTTCAGAGGTGGCTGAATCTAGAGTGTGTGATGCTGAGATTAAGGGTGTGTGATAACTGTATCAGTTCACTGATTGGTTTGGCACCACCCTAATCCTGGTAGCCTAGATCAAGTATAAAAGGGGCAGAAAAAGCTGCCGAGACCCCCTCCCTTGCTCGCTTTGCTACCTTGTGCCTGCCATGAACTGTTTCTGCTCTGCGATGCAGCTCTGCCTTGGAGCCAGCTGATTATGGACTGAACCTCTACAAACTGTGAGTTAAAAAAAACCCTTTCCTCCTTTAACTTTGGGTGTCAGGTATTTTGTCTCAGCAATAAGATAAAGTAACTAACATAAGAACAAAAGGAGAAAGAAAGGTAGCAAGAGAATATTCAAAGAGAAAGACTGAGAATTTCTCAGAATTGTGGAAGAAATCAATTTACTAATTTAAGAAACCCAGTGAGGCCCAAACAGGAAAAACAAAAAGAAATCGATTCTGGACACATAAGAGGAAAACTTCAAAAAGTCAAAAACAAAGAGAAAAATTTTAAAGTAATCAGAAAAGTAAGACGATCTACCCTAAATGAATCAATAGTAATTAGAATTATAGCTGAATTTTCATGTGCAACTTTGAAAGCCAGAAGACTTTGAAAAGTGATCATCAAGATGTTAAAAGAAATTAACTGTCCACCTAGAACTTTATACCAGTAAAAATATGTTTCAATAAAGAAAGTTAAAATGAAGGGCTTGAGATGTAACTCAGGGTAGAACATTTGCTTAGCATGGGTAAAGCTCTATGTCCTATCTTCAGCACTGATAATTAATTAATTTTGAAACCCACAATCCCTGAGACAGACACACAATAAAGGAAGTTTTAAAGGAATTTTATTTTACTGGACTTAAAGTATCTGAACAATATAATTAACAAATGACATATATATATATATATATATATATATATATACATATATATATATATATTTCACCAAATAATTACAGAATATATATTCTTTACTAGCATTCATGGAACATTTTAAACTGTTCTTTTAACAGAAGGAAAATAATCCCAGACAGAACCTCACAAATACAGCAGGAATGAAGAGCAGAGGAGGAAGGAGAAAGGTAAAGATTAACAACCCTTGATAAATCAAGAATGTATGTTGCAATTTCTAAGGTAACCACTAAAATTTATTTTATTTTACTGGTGATACCGGAGATTGAATTCAGGGCCTCATGCATGCGTTTTACCACTGAGCTATATCGCCAGCTCCAAAAGAATTTTTAAAGGGTATAACTTTGAAATTAATGAGAGCAGGAAATGAATGGGGGGGGAGATCCTGGGGATTGAACCAGGCTCTCATGCATGCTGAACAGATGTTCTACCACTTAGCCACATCCTCAGATCCTGAACAATTCTTTAATGTTACTAATTCAAAAGAGGAAGGAAGATAAAAAGGAACACAGAACAGGTGGCATACAGAGACAGTACATTTAAAAGATCAAATTAGTATATGTTAATTTATATTAGCTGTAAATTGACTAAATGCCTCAATTGAAAACAGATTATTAGACTAGATTGACCCACACACATGCATGCACACACACACAAATTACATGCTTTAATAAGTGATGCATGCATTAGAAAACTATACAGAAACATTGAACATTTTAAAATATGGGGAAAGATACGCCATTCAAACACCTACCCAAGATAATAAGAAACAGGGAGATAGACTACACGGAGATGGGAAGGGGATCTGAAGATGGAAGTTGATGGGAGGCAGAGGAGAGGAAGGGGAATTAAAAAGTATCTAGATGTGATATGTATATATACCAATTCCCCACAATGAATTTTGTTTATGTATCACAAATATATACTAGTAAAAAAGTGGGTGGAAACACCTATCCAAAAGAGCTGATATAGCTGTGTTAATATCAGATAGAATGGACTTTAAATAAAAAAGCATTATTAGAACTATTGGGAAACCCACTCAACAAGAAGATATAACAATAATTAATATTTGTGCAAACAATAAGACAGATTTGAATTATATAAATAAAAAATTGACAGAGCTATAAGGAGAAATATACAAACCAATCATACTGGATAATTTTAATTTACTTTTCTCAATAATTGATTAAACAAGTAGACAAAAACAATTTAAGCCAAGCATAGTTGCACACAACTGTAATCCCAGCACTCAGGAGGTTGAGGCAGGAGGATCACTGTGAGTTAGAGCCCAGCCTGGGCTACATAGTGAGTTTAAGGCCAGCCTGAACTACATAGCAAGACCCTGTCTCAAAAAAACAAAAAAAAAAAGAAAAAATTAAGAAGGACTTAAAGTATCTGAACAATATAATTAACAAATGATACAGATAGATAGATAGATAGATAGATAGATAGATAGATAGATATAGTATATACATATACTTCACCAAATAATTACAGAATATATATTCTTTACTAGCATTCATGGAACATTTTAAAATCTCATAAATAAATCTTAACAAATTTCAAAAGATTGAAATCATACAGATTGTATTGTACAGATCATGTTATCATATCTCAGTGAAATTGTGTTAGAAATCAACAACAAAGGGACGGTGAGATGGCTCAGCGGCATAAGCGCCTGCCTTGCAAGCACGAGGGCCCGAGTTCGACTCCTGGATCCCACATACGAAAAAGGGGCCAGTGATATCGCTCAGTGGCACGGGTGCCTGTTGGCGTACGAGGTCCTGAGGTCGACCCCCCGGTACCCACAAAAAAAAAAAAAAAAGAAATCAACAACAAAAATATTATTCTGAGATGACCATGAGTTTTGAACTAGAAACATACAGTATTTCTAAACAACTCAATGAAGAAATCATAATGCAAATTAGAAAATATTTGAAACTGATATCAAAATCACCAGTGGTCAGGTTGATACCCAGTACACTCACCAAAAAAAGCACTAATGATCAACATTTGTAGGGCACAAAACTAAAGGAAATTTTACTTTAAATGTATGAGGGGTGAAAAAATACGGTGAATGTTAAAGGTTTTTTAAACTTATTACACTAAAAGACATACTGCCATTAATCTCCTCAAACCAGGCATGGTGCCATACACCTGTAATCCCAGCACTCAGGAGGCTGAGGCAGGAGGATGTCTGTGAGTTCAAGGTCAGCCTGACTACCGAGTGAGACATTGTCTCAAAGAAACCAAAAAAAAAAAAAAAAGAAAAGAAAAAGAAAGTATTCAACAATAATTACATAGAGTGAACTAAATATCTAAGGATTAATAAGCTTAATCATAATACTATTAAAGATAGAGGGATGGGGAAGTGGAAAATAAAAGACGTAAAATTTGAAAAATGAAAAGGAAGATGAGGAGAGAAAAGTGAGATAAATGATTTTATTAAGGAGTAAAAGAATATTAATAGAATTAGATAAAAGTAACAGAAAAGAATAAACAATAAAAAGAAAAAACAGAGAGCAAAATAAGGGATAAAAGACAAAGAAAAAAGAAAAAAATCTAAACCCCAAAAAACCAATTAAAAAAAGAAAAATGAGTCCAAATAAAATTGTCTGTGTTTTTGAATAAGTGGTTTCTTTCCAGGGCCTGCAGTATTGGAATCCACCAGATATGAGAGGGGGATAGTGAGTCACTAGTAAGACCTATTTTGTTTCCACTTTCATTTTTGTGTGCGAATGCTGAATCCCGCTGTGCCTTTCCTGCTGGATGTGATCAGTTCATGGTGTCTGCCCTGGGGCTGTATTTCATCCAGCCACTCCCAGTTTCCATGTCTCTTTGTATGACAAATTCATGGCTTTCTCTGCCTAGTTTTATAGTCAGTGGGTTTGTGAGGTGAACCCCCCATCCTGCTCCAGGGGCCCCTTTCTCCATTCACCCCAGGCTGTGGCAACCATTCAAGCTGAAGCACATCCCTGATCATGTTCACAGATGGGGGAAGCAAATAGACTACTGAGTTCTTTATTGAATGTAAGCAGCAGGGCAGTGGGCGTCAAGCAGGCTGTGGGCCTCAATGCCAGCATTTTCAGACTCAGCCCCCTCCAAATGCAATGAATGCACCTGGCTTCTTCACATAGAGGGTAAAGGCATAGAGGGTGGGACCCCTGTGTCTTTCCCAACCTGAGTTCAAACTTCTCAGAGGGTCTTTGTCTAGCCCATGCCCTCTCTATGACTGTCTCTTGTAGCCATCTCCCTCCCAGCCATTGTGGTAGAATAACCCTAGAAACCCTGATATTCAGTTGCTCTGTAGTTGTTCTATTAACCCCTTCCCAAACTATTAACCCCTTCCCAAAAGAACTTCTGATTAAACACTCAAATATGGCGGGCACTGCACTAGATTTCTTCTCCAACTCTAGTCTGTCATGTAGAAGGAGTAACTTTCAGAGTAAAACTCCATGCTGTTTTTGCAGTTTACAATAACCATGGGCTTTTCTTGGGGCTTGTGCTGCTGGCTCAGTCTGTTGTTTCTCCCTGAAGCTGCCAACCCTCTCTGGGCTTACTTAGCATTAGTGGAGACAGAGCCCCACCACAGTGTTCCAGACTGCTTCGTTCTTTTCTCTTTACTCTGCTCTGTTTCTCCAGCTTATCTGTAGTTTCTAGTTTTCCTGTCAGTTCCCTCCTGATTCCTGGAGATCTACCTTTTTTCTTCACCAATTTGTTGTTTTCCATGTGCCTCAATTCCAGGTTCTGGAGAGGCTGTATTTTGCCACCAGTCTTTACTATGCCATTTTTAATTCTCGAGGTTTTTTTTTAAGTCTAATAAAATTGATATGAAAAATCTCACTCTTGGTGAGACTGAGAGAGAGAGAGACAGACAGACAGAAAAAAAGAAAGATCCAACTGACTGATATTAAGAATATAAGGGTACATCACTGGGGGTCTTTTAGATATTAAAAAGAGAATAAGAGACAATTATAAGGAATTTTAGTCCAATGAGCTTGAGGTTTCAGAAGAAACACATAATTTTCTAGAAAAAAAGTAACTTCCCAAAACCGATTCAAGGGAAATATATAAAAGTAAATAGGGACCTCAAGATGGCGGATGAGTAAGAAGCAGGCAGCAAAACTCTCTCTAAAAGTTACCATTGGAACACGGGAATATAGCGACCCGGAAAGCGCAGGAGGGGGGGAGATGCCTCCCCGAAACCCAGAAAAGTTCTGAAGCGCAATCTGGGACCCCCGGCACCAGTGACGGGTGACTTCCAACAAAGAAGAAGGAAAGAAGGAGCAGACCGCGCGCGTGCACCTTCTACTATCCCGGGAGTTGCAGCGCCGCGGAAGCTCAAATCTACGGACACACGGTGGCAGCTGGTGCCCAGGGAGCCCCCACGGAGGATCCTGAGACAGCGGCGGGGCAGAGGAGCGGCGGAGAACGGCGCAGACCGGCGGTGAGTGTCTCTCAGCCACAGCTGCCCCACGCCAGAGAGCGACCGGCCGGGCGCCATTGTGGGGGGTGTGGCGAAACTCAGAGCGGCTCGAAAACTGCTCTGGGAACTTGTGCTCCGGACAGGGCAGCACGGGGCCTCTCAGGCCCACGAAAGTGTGTTGAGGTCAGCAGGCGAACGAGACTGGACTCTCAGCCACACCTGTCCCGTGCCAGAGAGCGACTGGCCCGGCGCCATTGTGGGGGGCGTGGCGAAAAACCAGAGCGGCGGGAACCAGTGCAGGGAACCCGCGCTCCAGACAGCGCGCTGAGCCTCTCAGGCCCAGGGATCGTGAAAGGGCGCTGAGAGCGGAGGCGAGCTAGACTGGTCTCTGCCTGAAAGTACGCGCCTCTGCTCACCGCCCGCCAGAGGGCGCTCCTGGCTTACTGGGACGGACCTGCACAGAACAGGACTCTTTCACCACAGGGTAACTGCCTACAGCAGAGTCAACACCTGGAACTGATTCTTTTTATTTTTTTTTATTTTTATTTTTATTTTTATTTTTTATTATTTTTTTTTTCTCACTGATTCGTTTTTTGTTCTGGCGAAGGGTTTTTTTGTTTTTGTTTTGTTTTGTTTGGTTTTTTGGTGGGGTTTTATTTTTGATCTGTCTGTTTTATTGTTTTTATCTTCGTTTTTGTTTCTGTATGTGTATTTGCTCTTTCCTTCATTATTCTCTCTGGTTTTTTATATGAGTGTAAACAGCGCCTCTAACTTCTTTCTGATTGTGGTTGTGATCTGTTCTTCCTTTTATCCCTTCCTTCTCTTTCTACCACCTGTCCTCTGCACTAGTGTCCCAATTTAAGTGGGATCCCTCTTGGTCCTCTAACCTTACATCTAATTCCTTCCTCTTCTCCCAATACTCTATTTCCTCCTTAACTCATTTTAAATTTAAACTCCTCAGGGGAAAAATTGACATACACAGGACTTGTATACTGCATATAATTTTTCTGGTGTGTTTTAGATTTTGTTATATAACCGCAACTCTATACAGCTAAAAGTGGTAAATAACTGGTTAGCTCAGTCTGTCATTTTCTAGGCTCTGTTTGATGCTTTAGTTAACATTATAGCCAAATGTGAAATAATTGTTCTAAACATCTTTCCTTCCTGATATTTCATGATTGAGATTGACTAAGGGACACAGAAAATACAGTGGCACACTACCAAAGAATCAAGGACTGGGCCAAACAGGTAGCAACTTCGCATACCCAACGAATTGAAGAGGTAGGATCTGGCAGAAAGCTCAAAACCTAAAAGCAAGCTCCACTTGGAAGATACTGCAGAGAAGTAGTCATCTTCTAAAGATCTTAAACACTAGCAATAAAGTAACCTACTATAGGTAATTTGCAAACATCACCCCAGGAATTAAAGAAAGAAAAAATGAGACGACACTTAAACAAGATGCAACCCCACACATCCAATTCACCAAAGGCAAACCTAGGGAGCAACGAGGTGGGACAATCCGAAAGCCACCCACCTGGCCTATCTGAAGTGGTAACAACAAAGCAACTGAATGAGGTTCTGGAAAAAATTAAAACAGAAATAATCTCACAGATAACTGCAGAGATAATGTCTACAGTGAAGACCATGCTTAAGGACACTATAGCTGATACAGACAAAAAAATAGATGAACTTAAGAAAACTATAGAAACCATGAATGCTCAGCATAGGAAAGAAATGGAATCCATAAGGCAGATTCAAGCAGATACCCAAGAGATAAAAAATTCCATTGAAAGTATTTGTAGCAGAATAAGCCAATGCGAGGACAGGATCTCAGATATAGAAGACAGGCTTGCAATTAGTGATCATGAAATGGAAAAATTCTTAAAAATAGCAAGGGACCATGAAAAATCAATTCAGCAGCTGCTAGATGACTCAAAGATAAACAACTTAAGAATAATTGGAATAAATGAAAAAGCAGGAGATAGCATCAACGACATTAAAACCTTGTTCAAAGACATAATCAGGGAGAACTTTCCTGGAAGAGAAAAGGAATTTGACACCCCTATAAGTGAAGCTTTTAGAACACCAACTAGACATGATCAAAAAAAAACTTCAGCCAGACATATTATAATCAAGATCCCAGAAATTCAACAGAAGGGCAGAATCTTAAAAACTGTTAGGGAGAAGAGACAAATCACTTATGAAGGAAAACCCATCAGAATCACAGCTGACTTTTCAGCACAAACCCTCAATTCAAGAAGAGCTTGGAATGATGTATTGCAAGCTCTAAAGGAAAATAATTTTCAGCCCAGATTGATGTACCCTGCAAAACTATCTTTCAAAATTGATGGAGAAATAAAATACTTTCATGACAAAGAACATCTGAGAAAATTTATGACCACCAAACCAGCACTCCAAAACGTTCTGAAGGACATTCTAGAAAGAGATAGGAACCCCAACAGAAGGAATCCACCAGGCAGGGCAAATAATTAAATAGCCAGAAAGCGGAAAAACAAAGAGTGGGAACCAACAACAGGAAAATATCATGACAAGTCAATACATATCAGTTTTAACCATCAATGTTAACGGTCTCAATTCACCAATCAAAAGGCACAGACTGGCGAAATGGATCAAGAAGCAAGATCCAACAATATGCTGTATACAAGAAACACATTTAATTCAGAAAGAAATTCATAGACTGAAAGTCAAAGGATGGAAAACAATACTCCATGCCACAGGAACCCAGAAAAAAGCAGGGGTAGCTATTCTTTTTGCAGACAAAGTGAACTTCAAGCCAAGAAGGATTCAGAGAGATAAAGACGGTCATTACATCCTTGTAAAGGGAACAATCCAAGAGGAAGAGATAACGATCATAAATATATATGCGTCAAATACCAATGCACCCAGCTATATAAAACAAGTACTAAAGGACATGAAAAATCAAATAAGCACTAATACAATTATATTGGGAGATCTCAATACTCCACTGTCACAAAAAGATAGATCAACTGGACAGAAAATCAATAATGAAATAGTAGAACTGAACCAAACTTTTGAACAAATGGACTTAGTAGATGTCTACAGAGTGTTCCATCCCACAACATCAGAATACACATTTTTCTCAGCTGCACATGGGACGTTCTCCAAAATAGACCACATACTAGCTCATAAAACCTGTTTAAGTAAATGCAAAGGAATTGAAATTATCCCATGCATATTATCAGACCATAGTGCAATGAAATTGGAAATCAATGGCAAAAGATCCCACAAAAACTCCCTAAACACATGGAAATTAAACAGCATCCTCCTGAACAACCAATGGGTCACAGATGAAATTAAAGAAGAAATTAGTCACTTTCTACAACTGAATGATAATGACAGTACAACATACCGGAACTTATGGGATACAATGAAAGCAGTCCTAAGAGGGAAATTTATAGCATTAAATACTTATATCAGGAAAATAGAGCAAGCGCAAATAAACAACTTAAGGGTGAACCTCGAGCTTCTAGAAAAAGAAGAGCAGGTTAAGCCAAAAGCCCGTACAAGGGAGGAAATTATAAAGATCAGAGCAGAAATTAACGTATTGGAGAATAAAAAAACAATACAAAGAATCAATGAAGCAAAAAGTTGGTTCTTTGAAAGAATAAATAAGATTGACAAACCCTTATCCAACCTTATTAAAAAAAGAAAAGAAAAGACTCAAATCCATGCAATTGAAAAGGAAAAGGGTGATATCACGACGGACCCTGCAGAAATCCAGAAGATCATCTATACCTATTTTGAAAATTTATATTCTACTAAGATGGAAAATGCAGAAGAAATGGACAGATTCCTAGATTCGTATGAATTACCAAAGCTAAATCAAGAAGATTTAAAAATCCTAAATAAACCAATATCAACCAATGAAATTGAAGATGTAATTAAAAACCTCCCAACAAAGAAAAGTCCAGGCCCTGATGGATTCACTGCCGAATTCTACAAGAAATTTAGAGAAGACCTAACGCCCCTACTTCTCAAACTTTTCAATGAAATTGAAAGGGAAGCAATACTCCCAAATTCATTCCTGGAAGCAAGCATTACCCTGATACCAAAACCAGAGAAGGACCCAACTAAGAAAGAGAACTACAGGCCAATCTCCCTAATGAACATAGATGCAAAAATCCTTAATAAGATACTGGCAAACAGAATCCAACAAATCATCAAGAAGATTATACACCATGACCAAGTTGGATTCATCCCAGGGATGCAGGGATGGTTCAACATACGTAAATCAATAAATGTAATACAGCATATTAACAGAACCAAAGACAAAAATCACATGATCATCTCAATAGATGCAGAAAAAGCTTTTGACAAAGTCCAGCACCTTTTCATGATAAAAACCCTACAGAAAATTGGAATAGAGGGTCTTTATCTCAATCTGGTAAAAGCTATCTATGACAAACCAACAGCCAATATTATACTAAATGGCCAAAAACTGAAAGCCTTCCCTCTAAAATCAGGAACAAGACAAGGATGTCCACTGTCCCCACTCTTATTCAACATAGTTCTGGAAACTTTAGCCAGAGCGATTAGACAAGAGAAAGAAATAAAAGGAATAATGATTGGAAAGGAAGAAGTTAAATTATCATTATTTGCAGATGACATGATACTCTACACAGAAGATCCCAAAAACTCCACTAAAAAACTGCTAGATTTAATAAGCAAATTCAGTAGTGTAGCTGGATACAAAGTCAATACTCAAAAGTCAATAGCCTTCCTGTACACAAATAACAAACTTACTGAAAGAGAAATTAGGGAAACAATACCTTTCACAATAACATCCAAAAAAATGAAATACCTAGGAATCAACCTCACGAAGGATGTAAAAGACCTCTATACTGAAAACTACAGTACTATGAAAAAGGAGATTGAAGAGGATATCAGAAAATGGAAAGATATCCCTTGCTCCTGGATAGGAAGAACCAATATAGTGAAAATGGCCATACTTCCAAAATTGTTATACAGATTTAATGCAATTCCAATCAAAATTCCAACAGCATATCTCACAGAATTAGAGAAAACAATCCTAAAATTCATTTGGAATCAGAAGAGACCTAGAATAGCAAAGGCAATTCTGGGCAACAAAGGCAAGGCAGGGGGCATCACAATCCCCGACTTGAAATTATACTATAAAGCTACTGTGATAAAAACAGTGTGGTACTGGCAAAAAAACAGACCTGAAGATCAATGGAACAGATTAGAAGATGCTGAAATAACCCCAGACATACTAAGCCACCTTATCTTTGACAAAGGTGCCAAACACATTCGCTGGAAGAAAGATAGCCTCTTTAATAAATGGTGCTGGAAAAACTGGCTCTACACATGCCGAAGATTAAAACTAGATCCATATCTTTCACCATGCACTAAACTAAATTCAAAATGGATCAGAGATCTAAATATTAAAACAGAAACATTAAATCTGCTGGAAGGTAGGATAGGTAAAACCCTTGGAGACATTGGTGTAGGCAAAGACTTTATGAATAAAAACTCAACCGCACGGGAACTATCCCAAAGAATCAATAACTGGGATCTCATCTTATTAAAAAGCTTTTGCACAGCAAGAGAAACCACCAACAGAGTGAAGAGACAACCCACAATGTGGGAAAAAATGTTTGCGAGCTGTTCCTCAGACAAAGGATTACTATCGAGAACATATAAAGAACTCAAAAAAATCAGACCTCCCAAATTTAAAGACCCACTCCAAAAATGGGCATCTGAGATGAATACACATTTCTCAGATGAAGAAATACTAATGGCAAATAAATATACAAAAAAATGTGCAACATCACTAGTCATTCGAGAGATGCAAATTAAAACAACACTGAGATACCATCTCACCCCAGAAAGAATGGCTACTATTAAGAAATCAACTAATAACAAATGCTGGAGGGGCTGTGGGGAAAAAGGAACCCTTCTTCACTGTTGGTGGGAGTGTCGACTGGTACAGCCACTGTGGAAGTCAGTGTGGAGATTCCTCAGAAAACTAGGGTTGGAGGTCCCATTTGACCCAGCTATTCCCCTTCTGGGCATCTTCCCAGAAGAATTAAAAACATCGTACCACAGCGATATATGTGCACCCATGTTTATAGCAGCACAATTTGTAATAGCCAGATCTTGGAAACAACCCAAATGCCCATCAACTGAGGAATGGATAAGAAAGATGTGCTATTTTTATACAATGGAGTACTATTCAGCCATAAAGAAGGATAAACTGGAGACTTTTATAGGTAAATGGATGCAACTCGAGAAAATACTCATAAGTGAAATAAACCAGAAGCACATGTGTAAGCATCGTATTATCTCTCTAGTATGAGAAACTGAAAGAGTAAATAAGATCCAAAATGTACAATAGATATGGTGAATCAAAAAGAAACTGGTCAAAAGGAAAGAGAGACTGGAATAGGGAAAAGAAAGAAGGGAAAGGGAAAAAAATTGTATATATATATATATAAGATGGCTAAGATAGATACACTACCATTTTTACTTAGTTCATTGAAGAGTAAGGTTTGTGCCAATAATGTTTGGACAATTGAATGCTAATGTCTGGTGTCCTGAATAACTAACTTAAAGATAGTAATACGTAATGTATTAACCATTGTTACCCTCCTATTATGTTGTTTTGAAAATTTGTTCTTCTTTTGATTTGTTTTGTTTTTTTTCTTCTCTTTAAAAAAAAAAAGTAAATAGCTTTATAAACATTAAAGAAATAAAAGTAGTAATTACAGTTTTCTATAAAGAAACTTTAGGCCCATAAAGAAATTTTCTACCACATAGTCAGTGATGAAAATATTGCAATTTGTGTCATCTTCCATAGAATAGTAAAAGGAGGTACCCTCTCTGATTCATTTTAAGGGTCTAGCATAACCTTGATACCAGCTCTCCTCCCCTTTCCAAAAATGGTTCAAGAAAGAAAAGTTACAGGTTAATCTGCATCATGAACATTTGTAAAATACTAGACAAAATATTAGCAAGGTGAATCCAGAAATATAAAGAAGGAATTGTGAGTAAATTGAGTTTATATCAAGAATGTAAACTTGATTTAACATTAAAAATCAGTCAATGTAGATTCCAGAATAGTGGCATGTACCTGTAGTATAAGCTGCTCAGGAAACTGAGGCAGGAAGATCCTTTGATCCCAGAAGTCTGGGGCCAGCCTCAGCCACAAAACAAGATACTGTCTCTGAAGGGAAAAAATACAGGAAATTATTATAATGAGAGACTTTAGCAAAATTAATATTCCAAAATAAATTATAAAAGTAGAGTAGTAAACTTTGTGACCTAGGATTAAGCAATTTCTTAGATACAGCATCAAAAGCACAAGTAACAAAAGAAAAATAAATAAATCGGGTTTCATCAAAATTTAAGATTGTCATGAGACATAAATCACTATCAAGAAAGTGAAGAGGCAAGCCATAAAATGAGACAGAAATATTTGCAAATCATATATATGACAAAGGACTAACATCCAGAATGCATAGAATCCTCAAATTGTACATTAAAAAGACAAAGATGACACAAAAGTGGCCAAAAAGGACATAAAAAGATGTTCAAGATCAGTAATCATTAAGGAAATTAAATCAAAACCACAGCGAGATACCACTTCACACACACTAGAATGGCTATAATAAAAAAAAAGGCAAACTGACACGCGTTGTTGAGGGTTTGAAGAAATGGGAATCCTCATACATTGCTGATAGGAATGTAATATGACACAATCACTTTGAAAAAGAATTTGGCCATTTTTTCAAAATTCTATGTTTCCAAACATAGAATTCCCATATGACTCAGTACTTCTACTCCTAGATATATACCCAAGAGGAGTGAAAACATATGCTCACACAAAAACTTGTACACAAATCTTCATAGAAGCAGTATTCATAATAGCCAAAATGAGACTAGGGGTACAGCTCAGTGTTAGAGCACCTATGTATGAGGCCCTGGTTTCCATCCCTAACACCAAAAACCAAAAACAAAAAAAACACTAGCCAGAAAAGCAAAAATGACACATATGCCCATCAACTAATGAATGAACAAGAAAAATATATATAATGGAATATTATATAATGGAAAATTCATATAATGGAATATTATTTAGCCATAAAAAGGAATAAAGTACTGATACATACTATAATGTGACTAAATCTTGAAGAAATTATGCTAAGTGAAAGAAGCCAGTCACAAAGGACCACATCTATGATTCCACTTACAAGACATATCAGGCAGGAATTGTGAGGAAGAGAAGGGACTTCTGCAGGTTATTGGCAGTAGTGAGACATGATAACACTACACAGAGTCCCTTGACCAAGTAAATGTGAAGAACAGATTTGATACATAGTGGATTGGAGCACTGACTAAAATTCAAAAGGAAGGGGCCTAGAGCTGGGGGTGTAGCTCAGTGGTAGAGTGCCTGCCTAGCATGCATGAGGCCCTGAGTTCAATCCCCAGTACTGAAAAAAAAAGGAACAGGCCTACAATTGCACAAAACAAGAGGAGGAATGGCATCACAGAATCAGAAGGTCAAATGACCCCCCCCAAAACCATCATCTATTAAGGAAATTGTACTTTATTGTATCAACAGAAGAGGGTGCTCTTGAACTAATAAACCAAATAAGGTTTCATTCACATAGAATCAGTTATTACTGCTGAACCAGGAAAGTTTTGGATACTTTGTAATGATGAGAAAAAACGAATACAACATCTGCACAAAGTACTATAAGGAGAGAAAAAAATCGAGTCAAAACTCGTTAGGTGACAAAATAATCATCCTCCAATAAAAAGAATGACAAAGCAGAGAAAAACAAAAATTAAATACAATTAAACAAGCAACTATAAATGTAAAAAAAGATTAGAAATTCAAAATATCACACAGAAACAAACAAGAGGAAATGCGAAGTGAATCCTTTAGACCTCAGGAAAGAAATTGAAGAAAAAGACAAAATCATCTCAAAAGAGAGGTCTAAATTACCAAGTACCCAAGGGAGAATTGATATGATCGAAAAATACACTAAGATATAGAGAGAATGGGAATGAAAAATAGCCAAGAGAACCAAAACAAAATACAGGGGTAAAGAGGAAACTTTTAGATATATATGGAATCTTTTAAGAAAGAGAGCCAAGTGCAATGGCTCACACCTGTAAACCCAGCACTTAGGAGGCAGAGGTGGAAGGATTGTGAATCCAAGCCCCGCCTGGGCTACATTAAAAATAAACAGAAGGGGCTGGACATGGTGGCATGTGCCTGTAATCCCAGCACTTGGGAGGCTGAGGCAAGAGGATCACCATGAGTTCAAAGCCGGCCATGGCTACATAGTGAGTTCAAGGCCAGCCTGAACTACATAGCGAGATCCTGTCTCAAAAATAAATAAATAAATAAATAAGAATAAACAGAAGGAAGAAGAGGAGGAGGATAGAAGAGAAGGAAGAAATAATGGAACAGAAGTAATATTTAAAATTATGACTTAAAACTTCCTGGAAATAAAAGAATACCTAATTCTATATATTTAAATACTTGAGAACATTGATAGTCAACTCTGGGTCAAAGCCTAGTCAAACAGACATTGATGATACAGAAAAGAAAATTTTGGATCCACAGGAGAAAAAATCTAAATGACCTACAAGAAAAGAAAAACAGGTGGTATCAATCTACTTGATACAATTGTGGAAGTAAGACAACAGTGGAGAAACTCAAGTGAAAAAAGTGTAAGCCAAAAATTTTCATTTCAAACTTTCAAGACCTCAGGAAAACTTGTATTCAATAATTCTTTCTGAGGATTCTACTAGGGGTCAATTTTTATCCAACTAAGACATGACTGGAAAACTGGCAAAGGAATACATACTGACAATTAAATATGTTTCATTGTGGACTAGGGATGCGGCTCAGTGACAGAGTGCTTGCCTAGTATGTGTGAGGCCCTGGGTTTAAACTCCAGCACCGGGGAAAAGCAAGCAAACAAACAAAGAAATACCATCAAATCAAACAGTGAAAACTTAGGTAAGGGCAATGTAGACTAAGAGCTAAGATCCTTAGCTATTCCGTTACAGATCACCTCATCTATCCTAGTTGATGGCTTGCCTTAAGCTGCTTTGTACTCTGACCCTTGTGGTATCTTTTAGCTATTTCAGGTACTGGAAAGGCTACACGTCAGACCTCTCTCTCCCCTCTCCCTTCTCCCTTCTCCCCCCTCCCCTCCCCTCCTGCCTGCCCCCCTCTTCTCCTCCCCCTCTTCTCTGCTCTGTCACTCATAAGCACACAGCTGCCAGCCCAGGCCATTATGACATAACACCTCTTGATTCTACATTTTGTAATCTAAAGCAACACTTGTAATCTCATTCTCAGCCTACACATAAATACTTTACCTTCCTGCTGGGCCAGCTGCCCCACTTTTAGCCAAGGGATCCAGCTCCTCTTCCGTTTACCAAAGGGCTTCCAGGGTAGTTTTATTTACACACATACCCAGCCCATTTCTCTACAGGGGTAGCATCCCTTCCTTCAGAGATATTGAAAGATTTTTCTCTTTCAATAGATAATTGAAATTTAAAGATGTTTTTACATTCTAAATTGTAAGAGTGTACTTTGGGGTTTTATTCAGTTGCCTGCTACTCCAGCCATAGAAGAACAGACAGGATGTAGTTCAAAATAAATACATAAAAGATGACCCTGGCTGTTTGAGGTCTATTTTTTTTATAATCATGTTAAGGAAATAGCCATCTGTTCTTGTTTTACAAAGGTTTTTTTTTTTTTTTTTAATAGATCATAATAAACATTGAATTCTTCCAGATGTCTTTTTGGGCTTGTATTAGGAGGATCACATGATTTTCTGCCTTTCATCTACTAATTCAATCAACATTATAGGGCCAGGGGGCACAACCCAGTAGTAGAGCATGTACTTAGTATGTGCAAGGGCCTCAGTTCAATCTCTGGCACCAAAACAGGTAAACATTACAAAATTAATGTTTTTCATCATACTGAACCATCACTCACATTTCCTGAATGAATCCTACTTGGCTATTGGTTAATTCATGACTGTACTGTCTTTGTTAAATATCTTATTAGGATTCTTACAGTAATATTTTAAATGATATTTTATCCAATTTGTTTTGAACAATTCCTTTTCCTTATGATTTTTTTTCCTTCCAAATCATCTCTATCAAGAACAGAGTTGAGATACATATCATAGCCCAACGCATCACTCGTGGTCCCTGCTTAGTCCAGGAGTCCTTCACATACCATGTCCTAGCCTAACACAAAGAAGGCTTCGCTTGGCCCATGGTCCTTAACTGTGGTGGCCAGGAAGCTGGGAGAGGACCTCTTCTTAGTTCAGACCCTCAGATAGACCCTTGCTCCCCAAATCACTGGACAGACAGTACTAAATCAGCCAAGATCCAGAGCTCTAACACAGTTCAGAACATGAGGAGAGAGATCCCACTCAGGCTATATCAGAAATTGCAAAGTGGTATCCTTCAGGTCAGATCTACCTTGCACGCATTTTGCCTACACACAATGTTTCCTTTCTCTCTGTCTTCTTCCTTCTCTCCTTCCTTCATCCCTCCCTCCCTCCCTCCTTCCGTTCCTCTTTCCCTCTCCCATCCTTCTTTCCTTTTTCCCTCCCTTCCTTCAATTCTTTTGAAATTGACTCCTGTTGAAATTAAGGTCTGTACCACCGTCCAACAAATCATAGTTCCTATTCATGACATGAACCAAAGCACATAAATTATATTCATGAGCCACCACTGGACCAGGAAGTCTAAACCCATGTCATGATTCCCACTAAGCCAAACTCATTCTAAAACTGCAATTAAACACACTGAAATTCAAGTCCACGACCATTTGTCAAGCCATGACCATACCACTATTTATCAAACCAACGGACAGCATATACCAAGAACAAGGCTGACATCAATATATCCTACTTCCCTCAACCTTTCATTCACTAAATCAATATTTATTGAGCATCAACCACATACAAAGCACTGTGCTAAAGTAATTCTCTCAGCATTCTGACAGAGAGCCCTCTAACCATATTGGCAACTACATCCAGCCAAAAGTCAGTCCCAGGCATATAGCTTAGATCATGTAACCTGACATCACAATGTAAGTACCTACAATTGCCTGCTCAGCCTACAGTCAAACCCATGCCATGACTCCACAAGGGAAGAGAGCTTACTCAGGTGAGCGAAGTCTGTACTCATATACAGAAGAAGGCTTAGTATTCTAGGCAGCGGCCCCCAGCCAAACAGACCTAAATCTATACCCTTACTTAGCAATTTATGAGATACCCTTTGTCAAGCAATTGGCTTTTACATACATTAACACAAAACAAAATTTATCTCACATATTGCCTCTCTGTCAGTGTGACCAAGTGTCCCTGGGTGCCTGTCTCTCCTGCTCCAGATCTTAGGTCCTCACAGGCAGAGAGTCCCTGTTGCTCACCCCAGAACCCCAGGACAGGACACGGTGCCTGGCTCTGAGCCAGGGCTCCATAAAACTGGGCACCTCTCCAGCAGGAGGCCTGGGTGTTGGGAAGCACAGGGACAGCCAGGGAGCCTCACGTGAGATTCCTGAGCCCCATGGACAGGCAGGAGAGGAGACCCAGGCCTGCACATTGCTGCAGAAAAGCTGTTGCCAAAGGCAGGAGGGACTGTCAAATCAGGCCTGCTCTGAGCAAGCAAGTGGCAGCAAGGGCCACCTCTAATAACCCTGTAAGGGCTCAGTAAATGTGTGTTGAATCAGCTTAGCCATCATGAGAGGCACGAAGGGCCCTTGAATTCCCGCTGTTAGGAAGGCTAATTTAGCAGGCAGGAGAGAGGGAGGTTGCATGGGTGGCTGGTAGGGAGAAGCACTCAGCTGCAGCAGAACTGGCAGCGATGGCCCTACAATTTCAGGTCAAGTGATGGCTTCTGGACACCAAGGGGAGCCAGGCCCCTCCCTGCAGGCAGAGCTGGAGCACTCTCCATGGTGGTCGCTGAAGCCTATTCCATCTCAGGGATGTGGGGTGACTTCAGGGGGTCTCAGCTTTCCTGGGACTGGAGAATTTCCCAGGAAGCCAAACTTTGCATTTTAAAAACCAGGAGGGTCCTGGGCACAGCAGGGCAGTTGGTCCCTTGAGGTGGCATTGGAGGGCTTAGCAGTTCCAAGCAGGGGGCTGTCTGTTCCCTTCTGCTGTAGAGCGGAGAAAGTTCAGGAGGCCTTGGAGTGAGAGGCAGCCCATCGGGATGTGGTCAGTGGGAGTATGCACCTGCACCCAGTCCCAGTGGGAGCTTTCTGAAGGTGGCATGGGTTGGGCCCTCTTCTGGAGGGCTCAGCTCAAGGGGCTTTGGTCTCACTTCCATTTGGGCCTTGTGCTTGGCGGGCTTGATGCGAGAGTTAATGCATATATTAACTCTCTATGGGCTTTGCCTTTTGTGCAGGCTGCAAATGTTAAGGTGTTCAACAATCTTAAAATTAGCTTGAGTTTTTTTGCCATGGCTCTTGACTGGGACTTGTCCTCAGTAAAGGCAGGAAATATATTGATTAATTGTGTAGTTTTGCAACCCATGGGTCTAAGGAGTTTCAGAACAGTTTGTAGTGCAATGCAATCATTATTATTTATTTATTTATTTTTAAATTGTGGATCTTTTTCAAAGGGAAAGGGGAATAAGAGATGAGGGAGGGGGAAGGAGGAGAGGTAAAAGGGATGGAAAAAAAGAGAATAGGAGAAAAAATGAAAATAGAGCTTTTGCAAATGGCAAGAGGACCAAGAGTTGGAAGGAGCAAGGAAAGAAGGGAGGGGTAGAGGATGAAAAGAAAGAATTAAGTTGTATTAGGTACATATATTGACTCCCCACAATAAATGTAAGCATTATATAATGCAAACATGTAATACAAACATGCTAATAAAATATTAAAAAATTAAATTGTGAATAATTTGTATAGCATGGAATTCACCATTTTAAGGACACAATTCAATCGTTTCTAATATATTCACATACAACCATCACCAGAATAATCTAATCCATCTAATTCCAGAATATTTCCATTACCACAAAAAAAAAACCCTGTGCCTCCTAATTCTCACCCCCATTCCCTGACAACTACTAATTTCTTCTTTGTCTCTGTGAATTTTACTATTCTGTATTTTATAGAAACAAGAACACAATATGTGGCTTTTGTGCCTGGCTTCTTTCACTTAGCATAATGCTTACAAGGTTCATCCATGTTGTAGCAAATACCAGTATTTCATTCCTTTTTATAGATGAATAGTATTCCATTTATGGATATATCACATTTTGTTTTTCCATTCCTCAGTTGATAGGCATTTGGGTTGTTCTGGAATTTCGGCCGTCATGATTAATGCTGCTATGAACACTCATGTATACATTTTGTATAAGTAAATGTTTTCATTTCTCTCTTTCTCTTTCTCTCTCTCTTGGTTTTCTTGAGACAGAGTCTCGCTATGTAGTTCATTCAGACTGGCCTTGAACTCGTAGCAATCCTCCTGCCTCAGCCTCCCAAATGCTGGGATTACTGGCGTGCACCACCAGGCCTGGCCGTGTTTTCACTTCCCTTGGGTATATACCTAGGAATGGAATTGCTGAATCATATGGGAGCCCTATGTCTGGTGTTTTGAGGAATGGACAACTTGTTTTCCAAAGTAGTTGTATCATCTTGAATTCCCACCAGCTATGCCTGAGAGTTTCTTTTCTTCCTCACTCCTTTTTTTTTTTTTTTTTTTTTTTTTTTTTTTTTCAGTACGGGGTATTGAACCCAGGGCCTTCACACTGAGCTAAATACCCAACCCTTTTTAATTTTGAGATAGGGTCTCACTAATTTGTCCAGGCTGGGCTCAGACTTGGAATCCTCTTCCCTCAGCCACCCAGAGCACTGAGGTTACAGGCATGCACCACTACACCCGGCTTTTGCTGTTTGTGTTTCTTTTTAACTATAGCCATCCTAGTGAATTTGAAGTGGTATCTCATTGTGATTTTGGCTTGTATTTCCTCATTAAGCACCTTTTTATGTCCTTATTACCCATTTGTATATCTTCTTTGGAGAAATTAGTTTTCAGATGCTTTAGCCATTTTTACAGTGGGCTGTCTTTTTATAATTGAGTTATAAGACTTCTTTAGATATTCTGGATGCTAGAGTGTGTATTTTACATAATAGTGAGATTAATGATTTGTACCTGGTTTAGTTGCCACACATTCCCCCTTCCACGTCCACCAGGGAAATGTAGTTAAACATCTGTCGGTCTTGATCTGAAAGAGAAAGTACCTCCTGTTCTGGCCCTTAGAGAGGAGGACAGTGGGAGCTTGCACCATGGCTCTCTAGAGCCCTTGCTGGGAGACAACCTTTGACAGTGATGCATATCCATACATTCATGCTATATTGTATTTTTCCACATAATTACATGTGTATTTGTAATCACTGTCATGTTGGGCCCTCGGGATCTACTTTAGCAATTCAACCCTGTTTAATGACTGGGACCATAAAGTAGGGAACTGTGCCTGCTTGTTATCTGTCAATTTTTGGAAGCAGAATTACAGCACTAAGTCACACCAGCATGACATGAAAAAAACTATAATGTGATGTCTAGACACAAGGCATTTAGACACAAGGGAGGCCCAAGCTTTGTCTGGTTCCAAAGCTCATGCTTTTGCTCTTTCAGTGAACTGCCTTTCTCTCTCCTCAGAATTCCTGTCCCAAAAGAAGTCTTCCTATGATATAGCCTTGTCTCTTTTCTCCAAATTGATGCTTGCCATGTTTATTTTTCTTCCTCTCTTTCCTTGCCTCCTTCTCCTTCTCCTTTTCTTCCTGTTTCTCCCTCTATGTTCCTTTCTTTCTTCTCTTCCTTTCTTTCCTTTCTTTCCTTCTCTCTTCTCTCCCTCTCTCTTCCTCTCCATCCCTTCCCCCACTTCCTTCCTTCCTCCCTCCCTTCCCACCCCAGCTACCATTGGAATTCTGCTATTGTCTATGTTGTCATCTTGCTGCCCTGAGTAAATACCTCCCCTAACCCACTGCCTCACAGTATCTTGAAAAAGCTGGACCTTAAGATTCCTCTTTGCTGGAAACATGGAAATTTCTATTTTTATAAACCACAATTTTTTTCGTTCTTAATCAGGAGGTCCATATTTATTTTGTAATTAAATGTCAAGCCTGTGGATGATTTTTTTTGAACTTGGTAGTTCCTAAAGGTTTACAGAGAATAAAAGGGTATCATCTTGAGTATAGCAATATCAAAAGGGATTCAGTAGTTACTCTGCTGTTTAGGAATATGGAACATAAGGTTAAGACACTATATGGGTCAGAGCATTTTTTTCTGTGCTGGTTGCCACATCTTAGCAAGCACCAAAAACTAAAGCAATTTTTAAACCGATATTTACATTAAAAAATCATAAAATCCAATGCTTCTGCATACTGTTAGGTTATAGTCCAGTTTTGTGTGCTTTACTACACAGATTGCTTACAGGACTTCTGTGCATTGTAAACATAAACAGCGTGGAAAAGGTTAAATACCTGTGTACAGATTGTAAGATCTAGTCCAGACTTGCTGTGTGTATTGTAATGTTAAATGAAAAAAGAAGCCCCCCTTTGTATTATAGTCATGTGGTCTTATGTGTGATAAACAGTTGAATAATGAAAAAGTAAATAATAAATAATAAATAAAGATTCCTCTTTGCTTCTTGCTAGCAGCATTAAAGAACACTTTCTAGCCCAGCCCACATGTACCTGATAGATAAGGTGTGACAGCAAACCAAGAGCTCTGCCCATGAAAGGAAAGTGCTGGGTCGTTTTCATGGATCCCCTTGCCTCCCAAATCCATTCTCCACCTTTCTCTCCCTTGCCCTGTGCCCCAGGAAGCTAACCCTCTCTTGGTCTGTATCACATGAGCTCCCTTGCCCAATGGTTTCTGGTTAGGTTTGGCCAGGGGCAGGCAACAGGCACTGACCTGAGAAAAGGATTGGAAAAGAAAGCAGCCAGCATATTTATTCTGTTTCCCTCCTGCTCAACCATGATTTAGAAGGGGCAGGATTCCTCAGTGGCCACCAATGGATATTAGGCATCCCTCTTTCACAGCTCCATCTCACTGAGCAAAGGTTAGTAGTAATTTCCTCTCCTTGACTCTTCTGGATGAGAGGTGGTAATGACTTGCTTCTGTTACAGTACTGTTACAGTTTGTGCCTAGATGCCCCCCCCCAAAGCCTCACACAGTCATGGGGGCAGGCTTCTAGAGTTCATGTTTGATTTGTGGTCCAATGCTGGGATTATGGGTGTGAGTGCTACACCCCGCCCTGAGCCGGGTAGCCTACATACAATATATGGGAGGGAAAGAGGCTTGCTCTCTCTCTCCTCCCTTTTGCTCTTGTTGCTTTGCTGTCTTCCACCACCATGAACTGTTGCCCCTGTGCCATGCTACCATGCCTTGGAGCCAGCTGATTATGGACTGAAACCTCCACAAACTGTGAGCTAAATAAACCTTTCTTTCCTTAATTTTGGGCATTGGGTATTTTGTCTCAGCAATGAGAGAAAAGGAACTAAGACAAGTACCTAAAGGCTTTACCAGCTGGGCATGGTGGCAAACATGTGTAATCCCAAAACCCTGGGGAGCTGAGCAAGGAGGATCGAAAGTTCAAACCCAGCATGGGCAGCTTATCCATTTAATGAGACCCTGTCACACACACACACACACACACACACACACACACACACACACACACACACACAAGATCAGGGGATAGAGCTCAGTGTAAAAGCTATAGGTACAATATTCAGTAATGAAGAAAAAAGAAGACTTTACCATCCCCTATTGCTTTCCTTAGTCCTGCCTACATCTTCTTTCAACTTACCTAAGAAAAATCCCTTGTATGTGCCATCTGTTTCCTGCCCAGACCCTGCCTCACACAAGCAGAGCAAGGAGCTCTCCTAGAACTAGAGCAAGAATAGTGGCATTTCCATTCAACCTGGGCTCTTTACTCCCAAAGTAAGCCATGTATTTAGGGTTCTGAAAAAATAAGCAAATGGAAACCTAAAGTAAATTTTCAAGAGGCATGGATTGTTGCTTACAAAGCTCTGGGATCTTTGGTGAAAAAGCAAGGCAAGGTGGCCAGGCTTTGCTAGGACTACCAGACCCTGAACAAAGAGGATGGTACAGAATTACCAAAGCTGAATCAAGAAGATATAGAAATCCTAAATAAACCAATGTCAATCAATGAAATTGAAGATGTAATTAAAAACCTGCCAACCAAGAAAAGCCCAGGCCCTGATAGATCTATGGCTGAATTCTACAAGAAATTTAGAGAAGACTTAATACCACTACTTCTCAAACTCTTTAATGAAAATGAAAGGGAAGCAATACTCCCAAATTTATTCCTGGAAGCAAGCATTACCCTGATGCCAAAATCAGAGAAGGATCCAACTAAGAAAGAGAATTACAAGCCAATCTCCTCAATGAACATAGATGCAAAAATCCTCAATAAGATACTGGCACACAGAATGCAGCAAATCATCAAGAACATTACATATCATGACAAAGTGGGATTCATCCCAAGGATGCAGGCATAGTTCAACATATGTAAATCAATAAATGTAATATACCATATTAACGGAGCCAAGGACAAAAATCATATGATCATCTCAATAGATGCAGAAAAAGGTTTTGACAAAGTCCAGCACCGATTAATGATAAAAACCCTACAGAAAATTGGAATAGATGGTCTTTATCTCAATCTGATAAAACCAACAACCTACATCATGCTAAACAGACAAAAACTGAAATCTTTCTCTCTGCAATCAGGAACGAGACAAGGATGTCCACTTTCTCCACTCTTATTCAACATAGTCCTGGAAACTTTAGCCAGAGCGATTAGACAAGAGAGAGAAATAAAAGGAATAAGGATAGGAAAGGAAGAAGTTAAATTATCATTATTTGCAGATGACACGATCTTCTACCCCAAAAACTCTACTAAAAAATGCTAGATTTAATAAGCAAATTCAGTAGCGTAGCTGGATACAAAGTCAACACTCAAAAATCAATAGCCTTCCTGTACATTAATAACAAATTCACTGAGAGAGAAATTAGGGAAACCACAGCCTTCACAATATCATCCAAAAAAATGAAATACCTAGGAATCAATCTAACAAAGGATGTAAAAGAACTCTAAATTGAAAACTACAGTACTCTGAAAAAGGAGATTGAAGAGGATATCAGAAAATGGAAAGATATCTCTTGCTCTTGGGTAGAAAGAACTGACATTGTGAAAATGGCCATACTTCCAAAAACTGTTATATAGATTTAATGCCATCCTAATCAACATATCAATAGCATACCTCACAGAATTAGAGAAAACAGCTGGGTATGGTGGCACATGCCTGTAATCTCAGCTCTCTGGAGGCTGAGGCAGGAGGATTGCTGTGAGTTCAAGGCCAGCGTATCTCTCAGAATTAGAGAAAGGAATCTTAAAGTTCATTTAAAACCAAAAGAGACCTAGAATAGCAAAGGCAATTCTGGGGAACAAAGGCAAGGCAGGGGGCATCACAATCCCTGATGTGAAATTATACTATAAAGCTACTGTGATAAAAACAGCATGGTACTGGCAAAACAAAAAACAAAACAAACAAACAAACAAAAGACCCAAAGATCAGTGGAACAGATTAGAAGATGCAGAAACAACTGCAGACATACTCCGGCACCTTATCTTTGGCAAAGGGGCCAAACATGTTCACTGGAAAAGAGATAGCCTCTTTAATAAATGGTGCTGGAAAAATTGGCTTTGCACATGCTGAAGATTAAAATTGGACCCAGATCTTTCACCATGCACTAAACTAAATTTGAAATAGATCAAAGATCTAAATATTAAAACAGAAACATTAATCTGTTGGAAGGTAGAATAGGTAAAACTCTTGAAGACATTGGTGTAGGCAAAGACTCTATGAATAAAACCCTGATCGCACAGCAACTATCACAAAGAATCAACAACTGGGATCTCATCTTATTAAAAAGCTTTTGCACAGCAAGAGAAACCACCAACACAGTGAAGAGACAACCCACAGTGTGGGGTAAAATGTTTGCCAGCTGTTCCTCAGACAAAGGATTACTATCGAGAACATATAAAGAACTCAAAAAAATCAAACCCCCCAAATTCAAAGACCCAATCCAAAAATGGGCATCTGAGATGAATACTCACTTCTCAGATGAAGAATTACAAACAGCAAATAAATATATGAAAAAGGTTTAACATAACTGGTCTTTCGAGAGATGCAAATTAAAACAACACTGAGATTCCATCTCACCCCAGAAAGAATGGCTATCATCAAGAATTCAACCAATAGGGCCGGTGAGATGGCTCAGCGGCTTAAGCACCTGCCCGGCAAGCGCGAGGGCCCGAGTTCGACTCCCGGATCCCACATACGAAAAAGGGGCCGGTGATATCGCTCAGCGACACGGGCGCCTGCTGGCGCGCGAGGTCCTGAGGTCGACCCCCCCGGTACCCGCAAAAAAAAAAAAAAAAAAGAATTCAACCAATAACAAATGCTGGTGGGGCTGTGGGGAAAAAGGAACCCTTCTCTACTGTTGGTGGGAGTGTAGACTCTTGCAACCACTGTGGAAATCAGTGTGGAGATTCCTCAAAAAACTAGGACTAGAAGTTCCATTTGCCCAGCCATTCCCCTTCTGGGTATCTTCCCAAAAGAATTAAAAGTATCATACTACAGCGATATATGCACACCTATGTTTATAACAGTACAGTTTGTAATAGCCAAATCTTGGAAACAACCCAAATGTCCATCAACTGGTGAATGGATAAAGAACATATGAGGGTTTTTATACAATGGAGTACTACTGTTCCATAAAGAAGTATATGCTCTAAATATTTCTAGGAAAATGGATGCACCTTGAGTCTATACTCTTAAGTGAAACAAATTGGACATGTGTGTAAATACCGCATTGTTTCTCTGGTGTGAGAAACCGAAAGTGTAAATAAGGATCAAAAAGTATAATAGGTACTGTGAAATAGGAAGAAAATGTTGAAATGGGGAGGGGAACAAAGAAGAAGTGAGGGGGAAAGGAAAGAAGGGAAAAGTTTTAAAAAATGAGAAAAGAAGGAAAACATGGAAATAAAACTTTTGTAAATGGTGAGGGGAGAAGGGGTTGAAGGGAGGGTAGGGGAATGGGAAGAAAACAAGTTATATCATGTACAGGTACAAATTCTCTATGATGAATGTCATCATTAGGTAATGTAAAATGTACCAATAAAACCTGATTAAAAAAAAAACCAAGAGGATGGTACAGAATCATTACCTACTGGTTCTTGCCTCAGACTCCCTGGTTTGCCTCAGGGGCCTCAGATACTCTCAAATCCAGACTTCATGGGAATGAACAATCTTACCCAACCACCAAATGATAAATCAAGATGTCAGTTTGGGTTTTAGGAGGACATATGAACACTGGGTGCTGCCTCTGGACTTGCCATTGGCCCTGCATTATTCCCAAACCATATATGTGGTCCTTCATGACCTCCTAGAATGACAGTAATCATTTAAGATGATGACTATGGTGAGTCTCTTGGTTTGTGTTAATTGCTCCCAGGGCTGGAATTGCACCACGTCTGGGCATGTCTCATGATTTAGAGGGCCTGGCAACTCAAAGATACTTATTTGCATCAGTATCAAGTTGCACAGGGCACCTGTGTAAAGGAGGCTTGAATGGACACCTGGGAGAGATTAAATAAAGATGATGATACCTTATTTTTCATGGGATTGATTTTCCTGCTCCAGCCTTAGAGACCCATATTCGAGCCCTATTCAGAGAGGGCTAATGGCAAAAGCTGATGGATCTGATTCCCAGCTGAAATGTGATAGTGTGGGAGGAAACACTCTACTGACACATCAAAATGTGCAGTTTCAGTAGTTTCAGGCACCTACCTTCACATAGATGTTCTTATGTGAAGGTAGGAAAAATTATTCAAAACGTGTAAATATCGTAAGGCAAGAGGATGCCCTTTCCATATCATAGTGGAACATTATCTAATGGGCCTGTCCAAAGATTAATTCTCTAAGGAAATATGTCTTATTTGACTATTTACTATTAATTAGGGCCAAGTCTCTATGAATTTGCATGTTAACTCACAGACTTTTGTTTGATGAAAATGTTTTCTAGCCAGTAAAAAACTAACCCTCAAAGTAACAGCTGCATTTCCCTACATTGTATCTATTTAGTAATCTTATTCTAGAATTGTTTATTTCACTATCTATACGCACTTTCTTTTTTAATGAATTAATTTAGAAACGTGGGTGCCTTTATCTTTGTTGGCCAAGCAGGCTACTTGAGGGATCAAAGAAGGAGAAGGCGGTGGCTCGGATGCAAGCTGGCTGTGCCTCTCGGGCTTGTAGGTGTTGGAGAATTCGCCCAGGTCGTGGCAGATCATCTCAGGCTTAAATCTCTGCCTGACTGGAAGTCTTGCCGTTGTAGACGTCGTTGTAGACTCTGCCCACCATCCCCCACAGGATAATTCTGTCCCGCAGGTGCATCCCCAACCCCTTTGTTTTCTGCATGGGCGACGCCTGGTTCTTGGCCGTTCGCGTGCTTCGCTTCCGCGGAGTGTCACTTCCCACAGCAGCCACGTTGAGCAGCCCCTGCAGCTGGGCACTGTACCAGAGAGCACCTGCTCCTAGGACACGTCCTGCAGCTGGCTGGGGTAGGGGAAGTTGCGAAGGGCCACTTCTTCTGCTCCACTTCCACCATCTTGGCTCCCCGGAAGCAAATTATTATTTTAATTCTCCATATTTATGGGGTACAGCGCGATAATGAATGCACTGTCTTTCAAATTCTCCTTTGAACCCACTTACCCCACTGTTTCCTTATTAACAATTTAAGTACAATTTGCATAGATGTTCACTATATTTTGTATGAGTCACATTTTTTACTCTAAAAATGGTACTTTGAAGGTGGACACTGGAAATGGCAAGAGCGAGACACTTGGATGTTTTGTTGAGCAATGGATGTGAGGGCACTGCCCCCAGGTGAAGAGGGAAGAATAGTGGGAGTTCCCTATTACCTACAGCTGACAGGTTCATGAGGACATCGAAATCACTTCCTCGGAACTCCCGGACCTAATGGTGAAACAAATTTCTTTTTTCTTTTTCTTTTCTTCTTTTTTGGGGGGAGCAGGGAAGGCTTACTGGAGATTGAACCCAGGACCTTTGCAATGAACTACATACCCAGCCTCCCCTCTCTTTTTTAAAAATTTGAGACATAGTCTCAGTAAGTTATGCAGGTTGGCCTCCAACTTGCAGTCCTCTTGCCTCGATTTCCCAGTACTTTGGAATGCAAGCATGTGCCACCATATCCAACATGAAACAAATATTCTACCCGAAGTTCCTACTTTCAGCTTAATTGTGAAGGCAAAAGGAAATCAGAAGAGGGGCATTGTCCAAATTTCATTAAAATGTTGTCTCACAACTTTTAAATGAAAAATTGTATTTTTTTGGCAATTCTTAGTAGGTCTAAAACTGAACTTATCTTTCCCTTTCAATTTACTGCTCTCATATTCCCTAGCTTATTGAGTAGCACCTCTACTCACTCCATCTCCCAAGTCAATAACTGGAAAGACATCCTGGGCTCTTCTTTCTAATCCATCCTTTATACATAATTAATATCCAAGTCTCACTAATTTTGTCTCATAACCACTTAGTCCTTCCTGTCCAATCTGCCTGCTACTGCCTTCTCAACTCAGTTCATCACCTCTCATTTTTCCAACCTCCTCACCTGCCTCTGGTTCTACTATTCTGTTTGTTTGTTTGTTTGTGACAGACTCTCGCTATGTAGTTCAGGCTGGCCTTGAACTCACTATGTAGCCCAAGCTGGCCTTGAACTTGTGGCAATCCTCCTGCCTCAGCCTCCTGAGTGCTGGGATTACAGGCATGCGCCACCACGCCAGGCATGGTTCTACCATTCTTATCACCATATCCTGCCAGTCTACTTTACCCAATGTTGCCAGTTTTATCTCATTAAAAATTGCAATCATGTTATTCTCCTGATTAAAAACCTTTAAGAGGAGCCATTGCAGAAGTGGAATTGATGATGGAACTTGATCACTAAGTGAATAATGTAATCAATGATGCAAAAAACTGTCAAGGGCTTCTTACTGCCCAGGGGCAAGTCCAGACTCTTAGCAGCTATGGCAATTTATAACCTGGTCTTGGCCTATTTATCAGCGTCATTTCCCTCACTACCAAACATCCTCTACTTCAAGTTACACTGCACTTCTCACAATGCTCTTTCATGCTTCCTTGGCTTTGCACACACTGTCTCCTTTGTCCCAGATAACTTTATCTCTTTTCTCCGCTAAGTATAATCCTACTCATAGGTCAAACTCCTCCAAGCAGAACTTACTAGGGTCTCCTTAAATTATGCGTCCAGGATGCCTCGGTCACTTCACACTAGTCCTGACCTTCGTAGACCTTGAATATACCCCTATTAAATGGTGTTATGCAAAAGAAGCAAAGTTAGAAAGAGTATATGTAGTGGTCTCTCACTTGTTCAAGAAAGAAGGAAAACTAAGAAAATAGTAATGTATCTGCTTATCTTTAAAATAAGAAACACAAGACATAAAAACCAGAAAAGGGAGGAGAAATGGTACAGGAAGGACACAAGAATGAGTGACACTTCTGAGTATAGTTTTGACATTTTTTGTGTTGGGCTGGAGATGGAGCTCAGGGTGTCACACATGCTAGGCAAGAGCTACCTTCCTAGCCTCTACTGTTTTGATTTTTATAAGCATATTAATGGTCTATATAATCAAAACTTAATTAAATCAATAAGGATGGAACAGAGAAAAGGTTAAACTGAAACAAATGAATCACACTGTGTTTAAATGAATTCTATAACCTCATTTAAAGCAAGGAGAGAGGGAGGTAGAGAGAGGATTTAATCCAAGTAATTTACAACGTCCCAGTCCAGGTGATATGGGATTATGCAGCAAGCAGAACTGCAAACAAATCCTGAATTCTCTTTAGTAGATCTTTTATTGGTAGTAGTATGGGCAAAACCATTCTGAAATTACTTTGTTGTATCATAGGATAGAGCAAATGAGTAAATGTGCTGTACTTGGGAGTTAGGGTTCTCATTGTGAAAGAAGGGACATATAAATGTGAAATGGGAGAAGGTAGGAGAGAAGCCTGTAAGGATGAATTGGAATTGGAAGCATGGGTATGAACTTCTGATTTTTTTTAACCTTTTTTTTTTAGAACCAGGAATCAAACTCAGGACCTTGTGCTTGCCAGGCAGGCGCTGTGCCACTGAGCTATATCCCCGGCCCCGAACTTCTGATTTCTGAAGTATGTACATATATGTGTATGTACATGCATACATAGTCATATATATAGTGTGTGATAAAAAATACAATGCATGTTTAAATTTTAAAAATATATTAGAAGACACATTGCCATTAATCCTCAAGATACTCCCCCTTTGATCTGAACACACTTATCCCATCATTCTTGCCACTTTCTGAAGCAGTTCTGGAAATCCTCTTCCATGAGTGTATTTAGTTGCTCTGTCATGGCCACCTTGATGTCCTGAATCTATTAAAAACATTTACCTGTCATGATCATTTTGATTTAGGGAAAGAGGTCACACGGTGCCACATCTAGTCAATAAGGTGGATGAGGACACATGGTAGTATTTTTACGAACCTGTCTTTCCTTTGGATGGCAGTCCACAGCAGCATTCACTGTAGTTTTCATCACATCTCATAAGTGAAGAGGACCTCCAGAACTGCTTGAGAAAGTGGTAAGAATGATGGGATAAGTGTATTTGAAGTGAGGGAGGGGTATTTTCATGGGAGTTAATGGCAATATGTCTTTTATTATAATAAATTTTTTAAAATGTAAGCATTCACTGTATATTTCAATCACACTTGTGTATGCATACATGTGTATGTGTATATATAGATATAGATATAGATATAGATATAGATATAGATATATGTATAGATTTCCTCTGTCTGCTGAAAGGGCAAAGAGGCAATGACAACCAAGTAACAATAAGCCGGTCTAAGGCCCAGATCTTGGTCTGTAATACTATTCCCCAGTAAAAGGACCAGGGCACCTCAGAGTAATGGCCAGTTCCAGGCCTGGAGCAGGGTAAGGACAGGATAAACCTCAATCATCTTGCAGTGTCGTAAGGTTAAGAAGTAATTTAGTTGGGTTTGGTGGCACACGCCTATAATTCCAGCACTCTGGGAAGTTTGAGCCCAGCCTGGGCAACTTAGTGACTTACGAGACCCTGTTTCAAAATACAAAAAGGTGCTGAGGGTGTAGCGCAGTCAAAGGCCCTGGGTTCAATCCCCAGTACTGGGAGGGGTGAGGGGAGTGATTTAAAACAGCAACAGTGAAAGAGAGTAAGCTGGGCATGATGGCATGTGCCCACTGTCTGAGCTAGTTGAGAGACTGAGGCTGGAGGATTGCTTAAGCACGTGAGTTCAAGACCAGCCTGGGCAGCATAGCAAGACTGTCTCAAAAATAAACAAGGGCCAGTGAGATGGCTCAGCGGCATAAGTGCCTGCCTGGCAAGCGTGAGGTCCTGAGTTCGACTCCCGGTACCCACATACAAAAAAAAGGGCCGGTGATATCGCTCAGCGGCACAGGCGCCTAGTGGCACCCAAGGTCCTGAGTTCGACCCCCGGTACCCACAAAAAAATAAAATAAAATAAAATAAACAAAAACAAAAAGCAAAGAGGACATGACATAAGTATGCAGAAGCCAGCTTGAAGGAGCCTCCCATTGGCCAAGTCTGGGAATATTTGAACACCAAAATAATTGCAGTGATGAATTATAAATCAATGAAAAATACAAATTTGTTAGTATATACTGACAATCAATCAATAAGGAAGTAGAGAGAATTCTTGTTAATGTGGAATGCCCAGTGCCAAATGATTAATGTGTTAAGAATTCTAGAGTAGGAAAGTCAGTTTTATAACGATCTTAGTAAAGATTGTATCAGGAGCTGGGAGTGTAACTCAAGGGTAGAGTATTTGTCTAGGATGCTCAAGGACCTGGGCTTAATCCGCAGCACTGAAGGAAAAATAAAATCAGTGCTGGGCATGGTGGCGCCCACCTGTAATCCCAGCACTCAGGAGGCTGAGCCAGGAGGATCACTGTGAGTTCGAGGCCAGCCTGAAAAGAGTGAGATCCTGTCTCAAAAAGACAAAAAAAAAAAAAAAAAAAAAAAGATTGGATCAGAAAAAATGATCAAAAGATACTAAATTCAGGGGGAATTTTTAGTGGAAAATTTTTATTACAAGAAGGATATCTGGATTGTTTTGAGATATCACCCTTACAGAATTTCTTATTATTTTGAACAGTAATTATATAGTCGAGAAATCTGACCAACACTTGAGCAGGTGATCAAAATAACATTACCAATGAAAGACAGAGGAACATCATATGCCTCTAGATATGATGCCCTGAGGAGGACACAATGTCATCCATGGAAGCTTGCAGTTTGGGAAAACAGAACTTTATATACATACAATGAAATATTATTCAGCTTTAAAAGTATGGAAATTATGACAAGTGCTACAACATGGATGAACCTTGAAGATAGTATGCTAAATGAAATAGACCAGACACCAAAGGACAAATATTGTATGATAAAATTTATATGACTTCCCAATAAAAGTCAAATTCATGGAGAAAGAAAAAGAATGGCTACCAGTGGAGGTTAATGTTAGGTTTGCTTTGTTGTTATTTCATTTCTGTTTTTGTTTTTTGAAGACAGAGTCTTACTACATAACCCAGGCTGGCCTTGTGCAAACTATGTAGCCCAGGCTGGCCTTAAGCTTGCAATCCTCCTGGCTCAACCTCCCCAGAGCAAGTTATTGTTTAATAGGTATAGAGTTTCAACTTGGGAAGATGAAAAAGTTCTCAAGATAGATGGCAATGATAGTTGCATAACAATGTGAATGTACTGAATCCTACAGAAACTTATACCTAAAAATGATTGAAAGTTGGCAAGCCAGGCATGGTGGTGCACGCCTGTAATTCCAGCACTCGGGAGGCTGAGGCAGGATGATCACTGTGAGTTCAAGGCCAGCCAGGACTATGTAGTGAGTTGAAGGCCAGGCTGAACTACATAGTGAGATACTGTCTAAAAAAAAAAAAAAAAAAAAAAAAAAGAAGATATAAAAGGATGGCAGTACAGCTCAGTGGTAGAGAGTTTGCCTAGCATGTGCAAAGCTCTAGGTTTGATTTTCAGCACTGAAAAAAAGACTGAAATGGTAAACTTTATGTTATGCATATCATACCAAAATTTAAAAATTATAAAAATATGTAACCTTGATATAATAATGAGAAAATACTAGACAAACACAAAATGAGAGCTGTTTTTTTAAAGAAAAAAATATATATATTTTTTTGTGGGTACCGGGGGTCGACCTCAGGACCTCACGTGCCAGCAGGCGCCCGTGCTACTGAGCGATATCACCGGCCCTTTTTTCATATGTGGGTACCGGGAGTCGAACTCAGGACCTCATGCTTGCTAGGCAGGTGCTTATGCTGCTGAGCTATCTCACTGGCCCCAAGAAAAATATATTTTTGAAAAACTTCAGTGTCATGAAAGACAAAGCCTATGGAAATGTTCCATATGAAAGGAGGCTAGGGGAGGGGATGATGTCACACCAGTAGAATAGGAGCATAAGAAGTGTGAGGCTCTGGATTCATCCCCACAACCAATAAGTAAGTAAGTAAGTAAGGGTAAAGAGGAGTTGGGGCCATGATCTTGTGTATTAAAACCCAGGAAGATCAAAATTACTAAAGTCCAAAATCCTGAAAGATCAAAATCCCCAAAATATTACTCTAGGGAAACAATCTTTTTTTTTTTTTTTTGGCATTATTTGGGATTGAACCCAGGACCTTCACACTAAGCTACATCCCCAGCCCTTTTATTTTGAGACAAAGTCTCACTAATAGACTAATTTCCCAAAGTTGACTCAAACTTGCAATCCTCCTGCGTCAGCCTCCCAGAGTGTTGGGATTATAGGCATGTGCCCTATGCCTGGATGGAAATTTTTTTTTAATTTTCTTTAAAAGACATATATTTACATTTTTACTTCATTTTATTTTGTACAGCTGGGGATCAAACCTAAGGCCTGGTGCATGCTAGGTAAGTGGCCCACCACTAAGCTATACCCTGGCCTTACTTACATTTTTTAAAGGGGATTTATTTGAGAAACATTAAAAGATGAGAGAAGGACATTTCATAGCCCACTTTAGGCAATAAAATAAGTAGCAATATACATATCTTTGCAAGCATAAACACTCATGTATATTAATGACATTCACATGGATATAATAGTTACAAGCAGACAAAATGTATCCATAAAGAAATAGGTCAAAAAAGCATAAGTGCGTATCTCTATAGTTGGTAATTTTGTGTACCCAGCTTTATAACTACAGTCATAAGAAATACCGTGATGGTCCAATCAAAAACTGCAATGTGTCACTAGCACATACGAAATCTAGCACATAAGCAGGTCGGCAAGTTTGGAAGTCTGTGTCTAAGGCAAGGACTCTGTCCCAGCTCTCGGAGACCAAATTGCCTTGTGTATTTGTTTTCTCCACTCCCAGCTGATTGGATGGTGACCACCCATGCTGAGGGTGGGTCTTCCTCAGCTACTCCACTCAGACTCACATTCTAATCTTCTCTGGAAACGGCCTCACAAACTCATCCAAAATAATGCTTTACCGAGTTTCTAAGTACTCATTCTACCTAACATGATGCAACTATCCTGTGTACATGCAAACATGTACTAACCCCTTCGGCAGAATTCAACTTTCTATCCCGCTTATGTAGCCCTTTTTCCACTGGGAATTGCAGTTTTCAGGCTTTCACCATTTGAAATTTTTTTAATTTCAGTACTGGGGATTGAACACAGGGCCTTTGCACTGAGCTCCACCCTGGCCCATTTTTTGTTTGTTTGTTTTTATTTTTTTTTTATTTTGAGACAGGGTCTCACTAAATTACTAAATTGCCCAGGTTGAGCATGAACTTATGATCCTTCTGCCCCAGCCTCCCAGAGTGCCAAGATTACAGGCGTGAACCACCACACCCAGTATAGGGATTTTAATCTTTCAAAATTGTGATTTCCAGGATTTCAGAGTTTGGGGATTTTCTTCTTTGAGAATTTCAATATTGTATTTTGGATTTAACAGTTGAGATTGTCTTTCAGAATTGTAATTGGCACTAGCTAAAGCAATATAACTAAGTGTAGTGCCTAACTATAGATTAGATCCCTTATTGGAGGGGGAATATGCTCCAAAGGACGTTACTAGACCAAGTGCTAAAACTGGAATATAGGATGAGAGATTAGATAAAATCTATTGTAGACAATATAAAGTTTGGAACTTTATAATTGGGCTGTGGTAATAAAAGAGACTATTACCTTATTCTTTAGGAAATATGTACTGACATATTTTGAAGGGAAGCTCTATGACATAATACACTCTAGTAGTTGAGAGAAAAAATATGTAGAGTGAGAGCACAAATGGTAAAGCATATGTGGTAAAAATTTAACAAGTAAACCTGAATTTAAAAATGTATATAGGTATCTTTTATATTATTCTTATTCTGGCACTCTTTCTGAAAGTTTGAAATTATCTCCAAATAAAAAACTTAAACAACGAAACACATTACTTGCATTAATGTAGTTACTGTATTATATTGTGAGCAGGGCTGCACAAGTCTGTGAGCAATTACAGACATGGCCTATGTATTACTCATCATCACCAGAGCCTGTGGGGTGGGAGAGTGCCATCACAGGATGAGCACATAGTAGGTGTGTTATGCATCCTCGCTGACCGATTGACCCAAAGTGTCCAAAAATGAAGGCCCCACAGAGGGTGTACTGATGAGGTGATATGTTGGAGAAGGGTTCAAGTAGGTTGAGGAAGCTCTCCTGGTGTTCCTACCAAGAACATTTTTATGGTGTTATTGCCTCTTCCCTCAGGGATACACTTCACATTACAGGCGCACCCCTGCAACGCATGTGTTATGGATTCCTCAGCTCTGAGTAGGTTAAGCCATTCCTGAAGTAAAGTGCAAACAATTTTGGGCAAACTCTGTTGGGGTTTATCATCTCCGGTTATCTCTATAATTGAGCAGACACCCTGGAAAATGTGTGAACATTCTCATACCACCTTCACAAAGTGATTGATCGTAGGCCACAAAAGGGTCTTGTGATTGCCTGAAGAAGCTATTCAAGTAAGTGCCCGATTGATTATGATTATGTCTGCCTCTAATTAAGAGAATGAGTCATCAGTAATTCATATGGTTAATTGTTGTTACTACTGCTTTTATTTTTTTGCAATCATTCATTAAATTAAAAAAAAAGTGTTGAATATCTACTGTTTGAGGATACTGTCCTGATCCCTGAGGGTACAGCAGTGACTAAAACAGGTGAGTTCCTATCCTCACGGAGTTTAGTAGAGGAGACAAACTTTATATGAGTAAGCACACTAGAGATTACCTTTGAAAACTCAACATTTAAAAGAGATAGATTCCTGGGTTTAGGACTCAATGTTTCTGGATGTGAATTCTTTTTACATATTTTTTCTTTGCTTTGGCACTGGAGATTGAACCGAAGGCCTTGCGTATATGCTAAGCACAACTCTACCACTGAGCTACACCTCCAGCATCCTGCACATGGTTTCTTAAGGAAGTTTGGAGGCATACTTTCGTACTTTCACAGCATTGTTAGAGTCTTCCTGTATATCTTCTCCTTGGACTGAAAGTTAATGACAAGTCATTTAATAGAGTTAATAAAATTAGGAATTTTCTCAGTGGTACATGAAGGAACCCTGTATTAGTTGATAGCCAGCAGGAACAAATAGTACACTCAATTCTTTGAAAGAAGTATTTAAATAAAGCAACTATTCACAGCATTTGGGTAGGACTTAGAGGAGCCACAGGAGATACTGCAGAATCTGGGGCTAACAAAGCAGGAGGCTGATAACATCCTTCTACCTGAGTCAGCAAAGAAAGGGAGTGAATTCTTTTTTTTTTTTTTTTTTTTTTGTGGGTACCGGGGCGTCGACCTCAGGACCTCACGCGCCAGCAGGCGCCCGTGCTGCTGAGCGATATCACCGGCCCCTTTTTCATATGTGGGATCCGGGAGTTGAACTCGGGCCCTCGCGCTTGCCGGGCAGGCGCTTAAGCTGCTGAGCCATCTCACCGGCCCAGGGAGTGAATTCTTGCACCTCGGTTGGAAGACGGTAAGTGTGGTATAGAGCAGATCACCAGACAGGAGGAGCTGTGAGCTTCAGTGAGGGAGACAGGCAGCCAGCCTACAGAAACCGCTCAGGGGAAAAAGTCTTACAAAGAAGCACCCTAACTTCACTCTCCTCCCTCCCTGCAAATTCTTACCTGTCCCCACTATTGGCCAAACCCACCTGGAAGCCAGAGGGAAAGGGGCTCGGTATGTAATGTATATGCTTCAGCATCCCAGAGTACAGAGCGGAGTAGAAAGTGGATCTGGAGGAGCAAATCAGTAAAGTATATGCAGCACAGGCTTCTGTTAACCTTTCCTCACTTAACCTGTCTTCCGATGTATTTCCTCTCCAAGTTCGGACCTCACCATCTCATAACTCCTTACCTAATTTCTTTTTTGCCTTAACTAATTTCTCATGTGTAAAATGAAAGCTAATTCCTGTCACTGCATCTTACTTGCAATGTGTGGTTTCCTTGTTCTCTTACCCTTTACCTAAGATGTTTCCGTACGCTCCGAATAACCATGCCCAGTTCAGCGTGCCCTCTGGTACCTGATTTGAACGAAGGCCCTCCTAGCAAGCGCCCCTGCTATATTTTCTTTGGCCCCACAAGAGGCACCTGGATGTAATAGAGTGAGGTGGGAAGCACTTATTTGTGGCAGACTAATAACTTAGTTATGACTACAGTTCTGTTTACTACCATCTCTCTCCCTTTCTTGCCTGGCAACCACAGTCATGACTAGATTAGGATCACTGAGAACAAAGACACTGCACTCCAAACAACCAGGTTCAAATTATACCCCATCAGAGGAGGAATGAAAATGATTGAAGAAACTATACAAACTTGAAGGACTAGTATTTCTTGCCCTTGTTGGATGATGACATTAAAAAAAAAAAAAAGGCGGGTTAGTTAAGAGTCCTGGCATGTATGGGAAAGATAAACTCCAATTTCAGAACAGTGATTACCTCTGGAGTGAGAAGGAAAACAGACCCGGGGAAGTACAGAGGGAGCTTCAACTGAGGCTATATTTTATTTCTTAACAAGTGAAATTCTGAAGCACATATAAGAAAATGTTAGTGCTGGGGATGTGGCTCAGTGGTAGAGTTCTTGCCTCGCATACACAAAGCCCTGGGTTTGATCCCCAGCACCACCAAAAACAAATGTTCGGATTTAATAATAGTGAGCAGTGGGGTATTAAGAAATTCTTTGTACTTTTTATGTGTGGAGAATACAGCCAAGGAGAGGCAAACAGGGAGGTCTACATCACAGATGCGCCCAAGGAAAGTAACGTACAATTATCTGTGACCCTCCAGTTGCATTACCCCAAGGGTTTCCCCCACAAAATGTTGTCTTCAGTCACAACATTACTAGACAAAAATTTCTATGCTTGTTGAGGAAACACGGGGAACCTGTAACTAGAACATGCAAACCTTACCCAGAACTCAGGATTGCAAATCTCACACAAATTCCCTGATAGATAATAGCATGAGTCAGCCATTAGGTAGGAGCCAGACACACACGCCAGAAGACCACTGTCTAGAAAGGGCCAGGTCAAAAATTACCACTTCCCTGTGTGCCAGAGGATAGTTATGACCCATCTCCTAATCTCTAGCATTTATTTCAGGAGACACCACCAGACAGGATGACATCATGGTACAACATCACTGCCAAGGGCATGACCCACATACATACCTACAGAGAGCACTTCCCAAAGCAGCTCATGGCCAGGCCAGGGTTTGCAGCCAACCCTCAGCTAGGTGCCTTGAACCAGCTGCCCTCAGATACTTGCCAATACCTCCAGGAAGGGGGCAGGCCTTGCTGAGATGAGGATAACAACAGCTCCCTACTCATTAAACCCGGCACTGATTTAACACAGGCCTGAGCATACACCCACCCCAGCTCAGTCCATAGCGCATGACCATGCCAAGATTAGGCACTCCCCAAGACAGACTCCAGCTCAGGACTAAAAAGCATGGCCTCAGCTAAGTTTCTGGCCCTTATGAGTATACAGTCAAATAGTGTCCCCAAACGGGAGCTGAGACCAAAGCCCCTTGAACTGAGCCCTCCAGAAGAGGGCCCAACCCATGCCACCTTCAGAAAGCCCCCACTGGGACTGGGTGCAGGTGCATACTCCCACTGACCACATCCCGATGGGCTGCCTCTCACTCCAAGGCCTCCTGAACTTTCTCCGCTCTACAGCAGAAGGGAACAGACAGCCTCCTGCTTGGAACTGCTAAGCTCTCCAATGCCACCTCAAGGGACCAACTGCCCTGCTGTGCCCAGGACCCTCCTGGTTTTTAAAATGCAAAGTTTGGCTTCCTGGGAAATTCTCCAGTCCCAGGAAAGCTGAGACCCCCTGAAGTCACCCCACATCCCTGAGATGGAATAGGCTTCAGCGACCACCATGGAGAGTGCTCCAGCTCTGCCTGCAGGGAGGGGCCTGGCTCCCCTTGGTGTCCAGAAGCCATCACTTGACCTGAAATTGTAGGGCCATCGCTGCCAGTTCTGCTGCAGCTGAGTGCTTCTCCCTACCAGCCACCCATGCAACCTCCCTCTCTCCTGCCTGCTAAATTAGCCTTCCTAACAGCGGGAATTCAAGGGCCCTTCATGCCTCTCATGATGGCTAAGCTGATTCAACACACATTTACTGAGCCCTTACAGGGTTATTAGAGGTGGCCCTTGCTGCCACTTGCTTGCTCAGAGCAGGCCTGATTTGACAGTCCCTCCTGCCTTTGGCAACAGCTTTTCTGCAGCAATGTGCAGGCCTGGGTCTCCTCTCCTGCCTGTCCATGGGGCTCAGGAATCTCACGTGAGGCTCCCTGGCTGTCCCTGTGCTTCCCAACACCCAGGCCTCCTGCTGGAGAGGTGCCCAGTTTTATGGAGCCCTGGCTCAGAGCCAGGCACCGTGTCCTGTCCTGGGGTTCTGGGGTGAGCAACAGGGACTCTCTGCCTGTGAGGACCTAAGATCTGGAGCAGGAGAGACGGGCACCCAGGGACACCTGGTCACACTGACGAGAGGTAAGTCCAGGTGCCATGAGAGGGATCAGCCCAGGCTTCCTGGTGAAGAGACACTTTAACTGGAGCACACAGGCCACCTGCAAGTTGTGTGAAGTATGAGGCTTTAGGGGCAGTGTTCAAGAGCCCAGAGCACAGAATTCAAAGGGAACAGGACAGCACGAGGGGTGTCCAGAAACGGGGAAAGGCAGGAGCCATGTTCGGGAACCTGAGAGAGGCAGGAGGGACCAATGTGTCCCATCCCCAACAAGTCCAGTAGTGAGGGCTAGGAAAAAACCTTTGGATTTGGCAACTGGTAATCTTGTGAAAGGGATTTCATACCTGAGGCATGATGACAGAGGCCAGCCAACAGGGAAGAGGGGTGCATGGGAAGTGAATAGGTAGAGACAAGGATTTAAGATTGCTCTTCTAGCAAGTGAGCTCTGACATAAATAGAGGTAGAAATAGAAAGGGCTAGCTTGGGGGTTTAAGATGGAAGAGATGTAGCAGGTTACAGGAAGGAAGTTAGGGGAGGACACAGTGGAAAAGGAATGAATGAAGAATGGAGAGACAGAAAAGATGTGCTAGTCTGGGAACTTGGTTCAGGCATGTTGCATGGTGGTAAGAGTAGAGGTCATGCATTGAACCAAATCTCTCATTCATTATTCTGGGGCAGCTATGAACATGAAAGCCATATTCTGAGGGAGAAAAAAAGCTGGCTATCTCAGAGGCTACTTGAGGGATGGCATATTTACAGATCCTGGTCTAAGTAAGTATTGTCCTATACCTTGTTCGATAGGGGTATAGGGATGGTGCTCTCCTGTAGAGAGACGTTTAAACTGATGTTGGAACCACTATCATGTTATGGTCTGCTGAGCAAGTAGTGGCATGGGTTATGGCTGAGGGCTGTACCATGGTTTGCTGAGCCCTGATTAATGTCAAGTCTGAGTGGGGAGGCCCTTCTTATAGTGTCTTGAGCAATGGTTCAGGTATGACTCCTGTTCTGATGGTTTCTGGTATGCTTCATGGCAGTGTGTGGACTGAGCCCTGTAACCTCTGAGGTAACATAGTCTACACCAAGTTGTCCCTTGTCTAGGCTCTGTTATCTGCACCCTGATGTACTGTCTCCTGCTAGAACAGAACCTAGACTGTTCCTCAGGGGGCAGATCAGTGATCTGATCACCCCAACTATCCAGTGACTTGCTGAGCAGAAATGTGTTCATGAGCTCTGCTTTTGGTGAGGGCTGTCTGTTGGCTCCTTGAATGGTGCTGGTCCTGGTTTGGTGTGGGACACTGATAGGAGAAGGGAAGAATGGCCTTCCCCTGGCAGATGCTACCTATCAGAGTGCACAGTGATAGTGTGGATACTGACTTTTTTTTTTTTTTTTTGAGACAGGGTTTCACTCTGTAGCTTAGGCTGGCCTTGAACTCACTATGTAGCCCAGGCAGGCCTCGAACTCGCAGCAATCCTCCTGTCTCAGCCTCCTGAGTGCTGGGATTACAGGTGTGCATCACCACACCTGGCCTGGATACTGACTTTCGTCTGAGAAGGTGTAGGCACCAGTATTTTGAGAGAGGATGGAGGTGTGTGCCCTCGATTCTGTGGTAGCTAAGACCTGGGGTTCTCCATATGGGCTGGATGGTGGTACAGTTTAAGTGTTCATCTATGAGGGCTTTGTCCTGGTGTGTCCTGGTCTTTCTGTAACCACAGTGTGATCTGAGTAGCAAATGCTTGTTGGTCTTCTAGTGTACTGATGAGTGGTATGAGTGTAGGCTGCGATCTGGGTTGGCACTGTCTCACAGAGGGCCATGGAGTGCTATGTGCTCCCATGTAAGATGGGGCTCTTTGGTGATATAATAAGAATACAGCTATGTATAAGGGCTCAGTTCTTCACAGAGGCTCACTACTTTTGTGAATCTCACTTAGTATTCTTTTTTTTTTTTTTTGTGGGTACCGGGGGGGACGACCTCAGGACCTCGCACGCCAGCAGGCGCCCGTGCCGCTGAGCGATATCACCGGCCCCTTTTTTCGTATGTGGGTTCCGGGAGTCGAACTCGGGCCCTCACGCTTGCCGGGCAGGTGCTTAAGCTGCTGAGCCATCTCACCTGATAAAATAGAAAGTTTAGTGATCTAGGATATAGATAGATAAATAGATAGATAGATAGATATAGATAGATAGATAGATTTGTGCAGGCGTAGGTCCTTATCCAAGTAAGAGTTTCTTCCTGATGGGCTAAGTGTGAGTATAGTTACCAGTCTTGATCAGCAAGGACTTGCTGTCCAGTGACGGTATATACAATTCGTTTTGTATACAAGGTTTTTCCCTCTTGGTTTGCTAAGAAGTGATCTCTAACGTAGACCTGAGTCTGCTTAGGGAAGATCTCCTACTGCGGTGAGAGCTGGAAGGATTCTGGATTATTGCTCTGGATGCTGGACTCCTTCTGGCTTACTGAGTGATGGGATAAGTGTGTTTCTTGATCCCTGTTTCGTCCAGTCTGTACAATATTGAGATCTGGAGGGAGTACAGACAGGTTTTTGCCATTGTACTAACCTTCCCGTGAGTTGCTGAAATAAGCTCGTGTACAGATTTGCTAAAGGGTGGTATGGTTCTTGCTCTTTTATGAGTTCAAATCTGTTCCCTGGTACACTAACATTTGTGTGAGTATGGATTCTGGCCTGGTCGAGGGCTCTTTCATGGAAAACTTAAAGATATTTGGGTGGAGGCCTAGTGCTAAGGTAAGAGCTATGTCATGATTTGCCAAGGACTCTCAGCAAAATGAAAGGATGGACACGGAGCTGTGATCTGAGCAGGGCTGCGTCAGGGTGTGTTGAAGGCTGGAATGGGTTTAGGCTCTCACGAGACATGGCTGTCTCCACATGTGCTGAGAGGTGAGATGTGTACATACCGTGGCGGTATGCATGGGCTCTCACACTTGCTGAGTGGTGGTAGGGAGACCACATGCGCTGTATTGACTACAGATGGGACATAGAGCTATGTTGGCCCCAAAAAAGTTCAACAGGGTTTTCTACATAGGCCTTGATCTGAGTTTGGGTGAAGGTTATCCTTGTGCTTTATTTTTGTTTTGTTTTGTTTTGTTATTTTGATATGCTAGGTATCAAACCCAAGGTTTCAAACATGCTAAGCAAGCACTTACCACTGAGCTATACCCTGGTCCCAGCCTTGTGGTTTTGTTTGTTTGTTGCCGAAGGATAAACTATTGAGCCCCTCAGCCCTAGTTCTCTTTCTCCTGCAGTCCTGGTTGCAATGGACTCACCAAGAGCTGCAGGCAACAATGAGAACTATTTTGCACTGGGCAGGGGCATCTCCGCAGATGGTGAAGGGTTTGGGGCTGTGCTGGTGGTTACCATCCCCAAAGAGATGTTCCACAGGGATTCATGGCCACACCCTCTACATGTGGCCAGCAGTTCCTCTTTGCTTTATGCTTGTGGTAGGCACAGCTAGACTTCAAGATAGCTTTGCCAATTCTACCACTTATAGCTACCACACCAACAACTGCTGTTGGTCGAGGAGATGACATTCTTGGAGCCTGAGGGCAGCTTCGCACCAGTCTTCCTAGTTTGGGGGTGTAGGAAAATGACCATGGCATACTTCCAGGAGGCCCAGGCCAGCTTGCCCCAGGCCCCAGGTTTCTCCTCTAGGCAGCACACAGTTGTACCCTCAGTCATGGTGCCCACAGGGAGAACATTGCCACTGTTGACCCAGGCCTTCCCACTGCAGTGCATGAACTGGCCCATGTTATCGCTCTGTCAGCTTCTCAAATGGGTAGGGATCCCGGAAGACCACTGCGGTGAGGAGCTCGTAGTAGCTGAATTGTGAATGATGCCCTTCATGATGCCCTCGATGTAGCCACATTGCTCAACGAAATCCACTGCATGCAGGCAAGCAGCGGCCCTGCGGTGCCTCACGTGCAAGCACAGCACCCAGCTGGTACCCTTCTCTGCTCACGGATCTCGCAGCCCATGGCGGATCTGCTCCTGAGCACAGCAGAAAGAGATCCTGGTGGTTTTTACAGCAGTAAAGTAGTTATAGGCCAAGCTCCAGTAAGAGGTCCCATGTTATTCTACTGAATGGCAGCAGGATTCGAGTCCCTTTCCATTTAGGTGCTACATTTCCCATCAGTAGTACAACTGAGCTGCTCTCTTCAGCACCCTCATTTTCCGCTGGGACAGTATAACCCACTCCTCCATGGAGTGGGTCTCACGTGTGAGCACAGCACCCAGATGTGGTCTGCTGTCCCCAGATGTAGTCTCAGAAGCTCCGAGTTCACTTATTGTTCTAGTTATACCAGTTCTCAAGAGAGTGCATCTCCCCTGGGTACTGCGTTGGATAGAGCCCCCTAAAATTCATGTCTACCTGAACTTATGAATGTGATCTTATTTGGAAATAGGATCTTCACAGGTAATTAAGGTAAGATTGTACTGGGTCAAAGTAAGCCCTAAATCCCATATGATTAGTGTCTTTATGAGAAGAGGGAAATTTGGACACACAAAAAGGAGAAGGCAAGGTGTCCCTGTGAAGGCAGACACAGATTAGAGTGATGCATCTATAAGACAAGGAAGGCCCAGGTTTGGTGGTTACCAGGAGAAGTTAAGAAAAGGCAAAGACAGATCCTTCCCTAGAGACTTTAGAGGGAACATGGCCCTGCTAACACCTGGCTTTCAGATTTCTACCTCTAGAACTGTGAGAGAATAAATGTGGATGGCTTCAAGCCACCCTGTTAAGACTAATTTGTTATGGCAACTCTAGGAAACTAATATACCTTGTTTCTATTTTCTTTCTTTCTGGTTAGACCTTGCCTAGATGCCAAGGAGTTATTTTCATTTCTGTAATGTGTTCCTCTTTGGACAAGTGAGTATAATTTAGCCAAAGGGGTTTCATCAAACATCAACCTCTGTCAAGCAACTGTGACTGCTGGAACAGTACTAGAGCCTGTTAGCCAAGTGATACCTATTTAAAATAGAACTGAGATTCTTTTCCACTGGTTTGTGTTTTTTGGGGGAGGGGCTTATTTGTTTGTGGATTTTTTGGTACTAGGGCCAGGGCCTTGGTGCTGAGCTACATTCCCAGCCTTTTTTATTTTTTATTTTTTTGAGACATAGTCTTCCTAAATGGTCAGTCTGGGCTTGAACTTGGGATCTTCCTGTCTCAGCCCTCCACAGTGCTGGAACTCATATTTTGATAGCATAGTAAGGAAATGTTTAAGTTTCTCACTGGTTTAAAGCAAACATTTATTTTTTGCAGTGCTGGGCATCAGACCCAGGGCCTCATACTTGTTAGGCAAGTGCTCTACTAATGAGCTATACCCCCAAACCCACAAATATCTTTTATTCTGAAAAAGAACTTTTAAAATTCCCAAGAGACAGGGGTATAGCTCAGTGGCAGAGGACTTGCATAGCATGTGTCAGGCCCTGGGTTTCATCCCTAGCACCCCCCATTAATTAATTAATTAATTTAGTTAAATTAAATTTCTGGGGAAATGTTTTGCATCTATCCCACTTTCTCTGTTTTTTTTCACCTTATTGATCCTGATAGGATAGTTTGGATCTACTTTGAATAAATAAATCCACTTCATATGTTACTGATGTATGGTGTTCTTATTTAGAACTAAATTGATAGGAAATATATATTTGAGTTCTGGATACTATATTTGATGGAGGGAGACCAAACATACAGTGCCTTATTCTGTCTTTCCTTTCCTTCTTGTTTATAGTCATATGCTATCCTACAAAACATTTCCCTCACTTTGCTTTATCCCATTATCAAACACTCCAACACTATGCCTGCTACTATCCTAAATTCCCTTACTTCTCCTCTGCCAGTCCCCTACCTTGTTCTATTTTTCCCTTTCCTCTTCCCACCTACTCAGTGTTATGAAAGAAAACTAAATCATACCGTCTGGATTCAGTACAGACAGGCTTCCCAGCCTTTATAATGGATCATAACGGATGGCCCTCAATATCCACCTCAGGAAAGGAATAACCTTTGGGACGAGGCACCTCCTAGCTAGTGAACAGTTTGCCAGGACCCACGCCTCACTTAAAACCTGGTACTTAAAGCTATACACGTGATGGAACCCAAACCTATTCGTTGAGCTTTTGCAGCTTAATTGGCCTCTCCTTCCTCATATCCCACGTCCTGTCTGTTCACTCATACCTTGCTGAGTGCTGCCCGATCCCACAGCACCTACTCCACCCCATACTACTTTTCTAGTTTTTGAGGCTTGCTGCCCTTTGTCAGTTCCCTTGACTACAGCCACGCCTAGCCAGGGCATGGCTAACTGCTTCCCACTGTGCTAACTGCTTCACATCCACTATCTCATTTAATGTTCACAGCAACCCATGAAGTATGAATTAGCCCCCCACCTCACCTAATGACCATGCCTTCTCTTATACAGGAAAAAATGAGACCACCCAACACAAGCCACCCCAATTTTCCTGTTATCTACCTCAAATCTCTTCGGACTTTCAACTGCTTCATTTCCTTTACTGCAACTATGACACATCAATGGGCGGAGATAAAAGTAAAGGGGCATCTGAGAGATAGACATTGTTAGTCCATGGTCTTGAGGAGCACAGACCTTAATGGAATCCATGAAGATTAAAAGTGATGTCTAAGGGGGTGGGGGAGTAGCTCTTGCCTAGCTTGTGCAAGGCCCTGGGTTCCATCTCCATCATCGCAAAGAAAAAAGAAAGATATTTACAGGAAACATCAAGAGCCTTCCAGGAAAAGTCAGGAAGCTGTCATCCAAAGAGATACTGAAATTAGAGACAAGGGACCTACTAAGGTTTTGTTTTTGTTTCTTTGTTTTTTGAGTACACATTTGCAGAACAAAATGATTACATTTATTGTGGGGAGTTGCTACATGGACATAAAATCTCTTAATTCTTTTTCATCACCTTCCCCTCCCATCCCTCCCTGCTCCCTCCAACTTTTGTTTCCCTTCCCATTTGCAAAAGCTCTATTTCCATCTTTCTTCAATTATCTTCCTTTGCATCCCTTTACCTTCTCCTCCCTCCCCGCCTCCACCTCTTGTTACCCTTCTCATTTGACAAAGACCTCCCTACTTCCTATTATCTGTGTCTTGTCTTGTCCTTCATTTATATTTTGGGTTTCTCATATAAAAGGAACCATTCAATATTTAAACTTGTGTGTCTGATTTATTTCACTTAAAATTATGATCTCAAGGTGCATCTATTTACCTACAAATGCCTCAAGTTTATCCGTCTTTATGGCAGAGTAGTACTCCCTTGTGTATAAATACAACATTTTCTTTATCCATGCATTTGTGGATGGGCATATAGGCTGCTTCCAAGATTTAGCTGTTTTATAAGTTCTACTGTTATAAACATGGCTATGCATGGATCACTGTAATATGATGACTTTAACTCTCTGGGGAAAACATAGAATAGGAAGAGCTGGGTCAAATGGAATTTCTATTTTCAGTTCTTTGAGAATCTCTATACTGATTTCCATAGTGGCTGTGCTAGTTTACATTCCCACCAATAATGCAGAAGAGTTCCTTTTTCCCTTACCAGCCTCACCAGCATTTATTGTTTGATTTCTTCATGATGGCCATTCTTCCTGGAGTAAGATGGAAACTCAGTGTTGCTTAATTTGCGTTTCTCTAATGGCCAGTGATATTGAACATTTTTTTTCATGTATTTATTGGCCATCTGTACTGCCTCTGAAAAGTGTGTATTCATTTTGGTTGCCCATTTTTTAAGTGGGTCTTTTATTTTGTGGGGGAGTCTAATTTTTTGAGTTCTTTATATATTCTAGATTTTGGGGTTAAAAGCTTAGTTTTTTGTAAGAAAGCTTACTGATTTCTGGAAACACCCTTCTTTCTCACATAGCATCAGCCAATATGTAAAACACTTCTACTTTTCAGCCTTTTAAAGGTACTCTCTATCTCCATCTCTGTCTCTTCTACCTGCCTAGGTTAATCACTTAAGGTAGCTTGGATTTTTTCTCTGCAACCACCACTTTTACCCTGATGATGCCAGACCCCACCCTGATGTGTCAAAATAATGACTCCAAATGTCCCATCCTCCACCATAGCCAAGGGCCTCAACTTGCCTCAGTTTTGAAGAAAGCTAGTACCACTCTTCTTTATATACGTCGTGTTTGGCCCCTGTGCAAGATGACACCCCTCTGATCTACTATTGGCTCTCACCCTTTCATCTCCATACTGCTCTTTGCTTCCTCCCCACCCAAACCCTCACCGGATCTCTCCCTCCCAAACCTTTCCTCTGGGCCCTAGGGAGTTCTCTCAAAGATAAACTCTCTTCCCTTCCTCCTCTCAAAACACCACTTCCACTGCATCTCTCCCAACAATTGTGTTGACATCTGTCTCGCAGTGGCATTCCTCTCCACCATTCCTCTCTACTAAGTTGGCCTTCACCTGGGGTGGCTTCAGTGTTTTTACCAGTAAGTATCCATCTTGGGAATGTGATACCCAAGTGGGACTTTCTTTTTTTTTTTTTTGAGACAGGGTTTCGCTATGTAGTTCAGGCTGGCCTTGAACTCAATTTGTAGCCCAGGCTGGCCTCAAACTTGCAGTGATCCTCCTGCCTCAACCTCCCAAGTGCTGGGATTTATAGGCATGCACCATCAGGCCTGGATCAGGTGAGACTTTCTAAAATGGCTGCATCTGAACAGTCTTAGCCCACCTAGTCTTCTGGTTTCTCATTATAAAATAACTGCACTTTATATTGAAAGGCAGAAACTCAGCCATGTGTAATTAGAGAATCTGCAGCCATCACAGTTGAGCAGAGTTTCAATATATTTGAAATTTCTCAAAAACAGGTGTTTAAGCAAGATTTGCAGCAGACTATCTAGGCTTCTTTGGTTGGTGACAATGCACTCAAATCAACTCTATTACAAAGGGATGACAGGCAATTACCCTTTGAATTAAACTTCCATGATGTTGATAAGTAAAAAATTATTTCAACAAATATTTCCTGAGAACCAACTATGTACTAGGGAGACAAGAACAAAAAAAGAAGAAAAAAATTCTTTACCACACTGCCTAAATTAGTTCATAAATATTTAACATAAATCATATACAGGTAAAGTTGAAATAATGATACCCACGTTACAGGGTTGTTGCAAGTTTTAAATGAGACAAAGCAAATAGCTCAATAAATTGTCAGTAAATGGTAAAGGCGTGGGGCCATTGTGAACGCTTCTGCACCTTCCCAGTCTGACCACCAGGTGGCAGGCTCCCCTCAGCTAAACCCTACTAGGCCAAAGGTGGCCAGGTTGTCTATCCTCTTCAACACCACAGAAGGGGGACAAACGACCCCCAGTGACTCTTTGCCCCTCACCCGCTCCTGATCAGAGTTACTGATGTGCAGAAACTTCGCAGGGCCATTTTAGGTGAGAACTTGCCTGCCACAGCATAAGCCCAAATTGAAGCATTCTTCCCTAGGCATCACAGTTGGGAAATGACCTAGATCAGGTCAAGAAGCAGAAAAGGGACATTCAAGGCAAAGAGGAGCAAAGCCAAGCCAATTCAGGAAAAGACCATGGAGAGCATGAAATAGGAAGAGGAAAGAAGAGACCTAGAGAGAGGGAAAGATAAAACTTTTTTTACTGTCACCTCTCACACCCAAAGCTTTGCCAAAGCCCCTTTCATTTAAGCCACCAGCAACCTGAAACCCCCACCTCCCAGGCTCCTGCCACATGTCAAATCCCTTTTTAATCCTTGTAATCCCACTAATTCTCTAGCTGGCTTTCTCTCAGATATATTTCAGAGAGGAGTTTTAGAGTCCCGGGCAAAGAACTCGTCATTCTTTTCCAGCCTATGAAATTTCTCCTTTCTATCTGAGCTGCCATATTTTCCAGACTTCCCTGTTAGAAACTGTATTTCCATTTTTTTTTTGAAAGACACTTTTTTCTTCCTTACAATAGCCTCTTTGACATTGCCAGTTAACCAGGCTGCACATTTTATTTCCCAAGTCTCTAGTGTTTTTGATCATTGGCATACATATTTTCAGGCTTCCAATAAGGCATTTTTAAAAGTCCACAGACTTCCTGCGCATTATTGACTCTTTGAATGTTGGTCTTAATTTTTCCTATCTTGTAACACGCAGCACACCCAAACAGGAATAGGCCTTGTTCCGATACCATCCTGAAGCAGAACTGTTGATTTATTCTGCTCTCTGGGCAGAAACCTGGCTCCGACTATTACAGTAGTTAGGCCCAAGCACCAGTTAAGAGCTCTTTTCCTTAACACAGAAAAGACCTTTACTCAGGGATTTTTGTGTGTGTGCTGGGGATGGAACCCAGGGCCTTAGGCATGCTAACCACGTATTCCACTGCTGGGCTACACCCCCAGCCTCAGAATTTCTAGAGAAGCCAGGCATGGTGGCACATGCCTGTAATCCCACCACTCGGGAGGCTGAGGCAGGAAGATCACTGCAAGTTCAAGGCCAGCCTGGCCTACATAGTGAGTTCAACACCAACCTGAACTACATAGCAAGACCTGGCTCAATTCCCCCAGAAAAGAATTTCTAAAGAAAAACAAAAGGATTAATTGAGAAAACTAAACTTACACTCTAGAAAGAATAATACAGTAAAAATTAAAGCATATCGGGGGCCGGTGAGATGGCTCAGCGGCGTAAGCGCCTGCCTTGCAAGCGTGAGGGCCCGAGTTCGACTCCCAGAACCCACATACGGAAAAGGGGCCGGTGATATCGCTCAGCGGCACGGGTGCCTGTTGGCACGCGAGGTCCTGAGGTCGACCCCCCGGTACCCACAAAAAAAAAAAAAAAAGGAAAATTAAAGCATATCGTGATTCATATAAAGGGCAAACTGGTAAAGTACAACTAATTTCTCCTCTCTTGGCAAGGTGTGACTAAGGGAAGTGAATCACTTTTTAGGACAACATAAGGATTCTAAGAACTAATAGCCAGTTACCTGAAAAACCAGAAATTGTATTTCCTTCAAGTCATGCTCAATCCAGGTCATTGTCAGATCAGTCAAGAGGCACATGCCTTTGGCAGGCAGACCGACTGGAACCCGGAGACCCAGGACAACTGGCCCCGGGCACATGGAACAATCAGCAAGACCAGAAACGTGGAAGTGTCCGAAGCAGCAGCGAGGAGCCAGCAGCTGGGCTCTGGAGAACTCCACCAACAGAAGACCAGTCCCAGCCCCCACATCCAGAGGCCAATATTGGCTCCATACCCAGCACAATTCCCATGGCAAACTTGGCTGGAATACACAGCACATTTCTGGGATCTGACATGGACACTATCACAGAACTGTAAACGCCAGAGGTATTTTACCACTTTTATTCCCCCTTGTTTGTCTGACTGGCTATCCCTTTCCTGTCTGGTTGGAATTCATCTTGTTTTGCCTGGTATTTTGTGGTTATTTTTGTTTTGGGGGTTTTGTTTTCCTCTCCCCTCTTTCTTGGGTCTACTTTTTTTTCTTTCTTTTCTTCTTTTCTTTTCCATTCTGCTTCTCTTTCTTCCTTCTTTTTTTCACTGTTTAGGTTTCTTACCTTTCTTTTTCATTTTCTTTTATTGATCCTCTTTTTCTCCTTTCAAGTGAGTAAACAGTGTCTTCCCTTTCTGATTACTCCTTCACATTCTATTTCATTCTTTCCCTCCTGTGTCCTCCAGTTTCCCAAAACTTGGACGATCATCCTTTGAACTCCAGTCTTGACTTTACTATATCTGACCTCATTCATCACTTTATCCTGTCCCCTACACATCTTAACCCCTCCACACCCAGCAAAAGGGTAAAACCACTCCACTAAGGGGAAAAACACTGCATACAAATACAGGGTATATGTTTGATTTTGTTACATAACTTTAGAGTTTGTTCCTGTGGTCAGAGGTAGCAGGTTAATGGTTCCCATAGTTTGTCAGTAGTTAAGCTGTACTTGAAACTATCATTATTACTAACTGTACTACTTTAGCCAGGATGTCATACATGTTATAATCAGTTTTTCTCCCCTGTATGATAACACTGTGATAGTATGATGTCATAATCACCACCACAGCCCAGTACCAAAGGATTGGGTGCTGAGCCAAATAGTAACTTTGCATCCTTTACAAATTGGGAAGGTAGGTTCTTGGGATAGCTATAAGGAACCGCTTACACCTAGAGGACATCGTTGAAGAACAGAAATCTCCTAGGGAAGCCTCAATACTAGTGATAAAGCTATCTATCATAAGAAATTGGCAAGCATCAACATAGAAAACAAAATAAAGGGCCGGTGAGACGGCTCAGCGGCTTAAGCGCCTGCCTTGCAAGCGCGAAGGCCCGAGTTCGACTCCCGGAACCCACATACGAAAAAGGGGCCAGTGATATCGCTCAGCGGCACGGGTGCCTGTTGGTGCGCGAGGTCCTGAGGTCGTCCCCCCGGTACTCACAAAAAAAAAAAAAAAAAAAAAAAAGAAAACAAAATAAAATAAAAAAGAGAAAATAGAAAATGACAAAGAAGCAGAAGCAAAATGCAACCCCAGACCCTCAGCCCACCCAGGACAAGCCCAGAACACAGAAAAAATTGGAAGTCAAACACTGGAACTTTCTGAAATGATAGCAACAAAAGTGAAAAAACAAGTGGAAAAGGCAATAGAAAAAATGATCTCTCAGGTACAAAAAGAAATGATGCTTAGGGGGCCGGTGAGATGGCTCAGCGGCGTAAGCGCCTGCCTTGCAAGCGCGAGGGCCTGAGTCCAACTCCCGGAACCCACATACGAAAAAGGGGCCGGTGATATCGCTCAGAGGCACGGGCGCCTGTTGGCGCGCAAGGTCCTGAGGTCGACCCCCCGGTACCCACAAAAAAAAAAAAAAAAAAAGAAATGATGCTTAAAATCAATGATATTAGAAAAGACACAGATAAAAGAATAGATGAGCTTAGAAAATGATGGAAACAAAAAATGCCCAACATAGGAAAGAAATGGAATCCATGAAACAGATCCAAACAGAAATCCAAGAGATTAAAACCTCCATTGAAAGTATATGCAACAGATTGAACAAAGGAGAGGATAGAATATCAGATGTTGAAGACAGCATTGCAGCAAGTGATCATGACAAGAAAGATATCATAAAAATAACAAGAGATCATGAAAAATCAATGAATCATTTGTGAAGACAGCACAAATGCCATAAAAAACTCTTCACAGAAATAATGGCAGAAACCTTCCCAAGCATGGATAAGAATTTGACATACAAATAAATGAAGCATATAGAACTCCAAACAGCCATGACCAAAATAAAACTATACTAAGACATATAATAATGAAGATCCCAGAAATTCAGCACAAGAACAGAGTATTAAAAGCTGATAGAGAAAAGAAACAGATCACCTATAAAGGAAAGCCCATCAGAATCATGGCAGACTTCTCAATACACACCTTCAAGTCAAGAAGAGCTTGGAGTGAAGTACTTCAAGTCCTGAAAGAAAACAACTTCCAACCCAGATTGATGTACCCTGAAAAACTATCTTTCAAAATTCATGAAGAAATAAGATACTTCCATGACAAAGAACAACTGAAGAAATTCATGACCACCAAACCAACACTACAAAGGGCACTGAAAGATATTCTAGACAGAGGTAAAAATGACCACAATGCCAAGAACAACAACAGAAAGAAACAACCAGGCAAGGCCAGCAATTAAACAGAGGGGAAAAGCAGAGAACCACCAGCAGGAAAATATCATGACAAAGATAAGCCAATACATATCAGTTATAACCATCAATGTAAATGGCCTCAATTCACCAATCAAAAGAAACATACTGGCAGAATGGATCAAGAAACAAGATCCAACAATATGCTGTATACAAAAAACACATTTAACTCAAAGAGAAACTCATAGGCTGAAAATCAAAGGATGGAAAACAACACTCCATGTGATAGAAACCCAGAAGAAGCAGGGGTAGATATTCTGTTTGCAGACAATGTGAACTTCAAACCAAGAATGATAAAAAGAAATAGAGAAGGTCACTACATACTTGTTAGGGGAAAAATTCAAGAGGAAGAGATAACAATCATAAATATATATGCATCAAATACGGGAGCACCCAACTATATAAGACAATTATTAATAGACATGTAAAACCAAATAACCAATAACACAATTGTAATGGGAGACTGTAATACCCCATTGTTACAAAGAGACAGATCAACTAGACAAAAAATTAGCAAAGAAATGTCAGAATTGAATCAAACCTGTGAACAAATGGACTTAGTAGATGTTCTCAGAGTGTTCTACCCAACATCATAAGAATACACATTCTTCTCAGCTGCATGCTGGACGTTCTCTAAAACAGACTATATACTAGCCCAAAGAATGTGCTTAAGTAAATGCAAAGGAAATGAAATTCTCCCATGCATATTATCTGACCATAGTGCAATGAAATTGGAAATTAATGGCAAAAGAAACCACAAGAACTCCATAAACACATGGAAATTAAATAATACCCTCCTAAACAACAATGGGTCACAGATGAAATTAAAGAAGAAATTAAATAATATCTACAACTAAACAAGAAAGCAGATACAATACACCGGAACTTATGGGACACAATGAAAGCAGTCCTAAGAGGGAAATTTATAGCGGTGAATTCTCACATCAGGAAAACAGAACAAGCACAAATAAACAACCTAATATTTCACCTCAAGCTTCTAGAAAAGGAAGAGCAAGACAAGGCCAAAGCCCATACAAGGGAGAAAACTATAAATATCAGAGCAGAAATAAATGCAATGGAGACTCAGAAAACAATACAAAGAATAAATGAATCAAAGAGTTGGTTCTTTGAAAGAATAAATAAAATTGATAAATGCTTAGCCAACTGTATCAAAAAAAAGGAAAGAAAAGACTCAAATTCATGCAATGAGGAATGAAAAGGGTAAAATCACAGCAGATCCTGTGGAAATTGAGAAGATCATCAATACTGACTTCGAAAATCTTTACTCTCATAGGATGGCAAATACAGAAGAAATGGACAGATTCCTAGATATGTATGAATTACCAAAGCTGAATCAAGAAGATATAAAAATTCTGAATAACTCGGGCCAGTGAGATAGCTCAGCAGCACAAGCGCTTGCTGGCAAGCATAAGGTCCTGAGGTCGACTCCCGGTACCCACATTAAAAAATATAAAGAATTTTCTAAAAAATTCTGAATAACTCAATATCAGTTAATGAGATTGAAAATGTAATTAAAAACTTACCAACAGAGAAAAGCCCAGGTCCTGATGGATTCACTGTTGAATTCTATAAGAAATTCAGAGAACATTTAATGCCAATACTCCTCAAACTCATCAATGAAATTGAAAGGGAAGCAATACCCCCTAACTCATTCTCGGAGGCAAGTATCACCCTGATACCAAAACCACAGAAAGACCCAAACAAAAAAGAGAACTACAGGCCACTCCCTAATGAACGTAGACACAAAGATCCTCAATAACATAGTAGCAAAGAGAATGCAGCAAATCATCAAAAAGATTATACACTATGACCAAGTGGGATTCATCACAGGAATGTGGGGATGGTTCAACATATGCAAATCAATAAATGTAATATACCATATCAACAGAGACAAAGACAAAAATCACATGATCATCTCAATAGATGCAGAAAAGGCTTTTGACAAAATCCAACACTCATTTGTGATAAAAAAAAACCCTACAGAAAATCGGAATAGATGTTCTTTACCTCAATCCAATAAAAGCCATCTATGAAAAACCAACAGCCAACGTCATACTAAATGGACAAAAACTGAAAGCTTTCACTCTAAAATCAGGAATAAGACAATGATATCCACTATCACCACTCTTATTCAATATAGTTCTGGAAACATTAGCCAGAGCAATTAGACAAGAGAGAAATAAAAGGAATAAGTACAGGAAAGGAAGAAGTTAAATCATCATTATTCACAGATGACATGATACTCTACATAGAAGACCCCAAAAACTCCACCACAAGATTTCTAGATTTAATAAGCAAATTCAGTAGCATAGCTGTATACAAAGTCAACACTCAAAAATCAGTAGCATTCCTGTACACAAACAACAAACTCACTGAGAGAGAAATTAGGGAAACCACACCCTTCAAAATAGCATCCAAAAAAATGAAATACTTAGGAATCAATCTAACAAAGGAAGTAAAAGATCTATACATTGAAAATTACAGTACTCTGAAAAAGGAGATGGAAGAGGATATCAGAAAATGGAAAGATAGGGCCGGTGAGATGGCTCAGCGGCTTAAGCGCCTGCCCGGCAAGCGCGAGGGCCCGAGTTCGACTCCCGGATCCCACATATGAAAAAGGGGCCGGTGATATCGCTCAGCGGCACGGGCGCCTGCTGGCGCGCGAGGTCCTGAGGTCGACCCCCCGGTACCCACAAAAAAAAAAAAAAAAAAAAAAAAAAAAAAAAAAAAAGAAAATGGAAAGATATCCCTTGCTCATGGATAGGAAGAACCAACATCATGAAAATGGCCACACTCCCCAAATTGTTGTATAGATTTAATGCGATCCTGATCAAAATACTATTAGCATACCTCACAGAACTAGAGAAAATATTCCTAAAATTCATTTGGAGCCAGAAGAGACCTGGAATAGCAAAAGCAATCCTGGGCAACAAAGGTAAGGCAGGAGGCATCACAATCCCTGACTTGAAATTATACTACAAAGCTACTGTGATAAAATCAGCAATAGTACTGGCAAAAAAAAAAAAATCACAGACCTGAGGATCAGTGGAACAGATTAGAAGATGCAGACACAACTCCTAACACACTCAGCCACCTTATTTTTGACAAAGGAGCCAAACATGTTCACTGGAAGAAAGATAGCCTCTTTAATAAATGGTGCTGGAAAAACTGGCTTTCCCCATGCCAAAGACTAAAACTAGAACCATGTCTATCACCATTGCACTAAACTAAAGTCAAAATGGATCAAAGATCTAAATATTGAAACAGAAACACTAAATCTAATGGAAGAGAAAATAGGTAGAAATCTTGATGCCATAGGTGTAGGCAGAGACTTCATAAACAAAACTCAAACTGCATGGGAAATACTCCAAATAATCAACAACTGGGATCTCATCTTATTAGAAAGCTTTTGCACATCAAAAGAAATCATCAGCAGAGTGAAAAGACAACCCACAGACTGGGAAAAAATGTTAGCCAATTGTCCCTCAGACAAAAGATTTCTATCTAGAACATATAAAGAAATGAAAAAAATCAGACCCCCAAATTTAAAGGCCCAATCCAAAAATGGGCATCTGAGATGAATACACACTTCTCAGATGAAGAAATACAGAGAGCAAATAAATATATGAAAAAATGTTCAACATCATTGGTCCTTCAAGAGATGCAAATTAAAAGAACACTGAGATTCCATCTCACCCCAGAAAGAATGGCTATCACCAAGAAATCAACCAATAACAAATGCTGGAGGGGCTGTGGGGGAAAAGGAACCCTTCTCCACTCTTGGTGGGAGTGTCGACTGGTGCAAACACTGTGGAAATTAGTGTGGACATTCCTCAAAAAACAAGGATTAGATGTCCCATTCAACCCAGCTATTTCCCTTCTGGGTATTTTCCCAGAAGAATTTAAAACATCGTACCACAGCGATATATGTGCACCCATGTTTATAGCAGCACAATTTGTAATAGCGAAATCTTGGAAACAACCCAAATGCCCATCAACCGAGGAATGGATAAAAAAGATGTGGTATTTTTATACAATGGAGTACTACTCAGCCATAAAGGATAAACTTGAGACTTTTACTGATAAATGGATACAACTTGAGACCATACTCATAAGTGAAATAAATCAGTCTCACATGTGTAAATATCATATTGTCCTCCTGGTGTGAGAAAGTGAAAGAGTAAATAAGATCCAAAATGTACAAGAGATATTGGAAATGGGAAGAAAATGTTCAAAAGGAAAGAGAAAATGGGATGAGGGAAAGGAGAAAAGAAGGAATGGAAAAGGAAAAGGAAAAGGAAATATACATATACATATACATATACATATACATATACATATACACACACACACACACACACACATACACACAAAATAGTTAAGATAGCTATACTACTAATTTCTATAAGTCCATTGAAAAGAAAGGTCTGTGCTTGTATCATTTGATCAATTTTTCATGCCCATGTCTTTTAATCTGAGCAACTCCTTTGAAGATAACAATAAGCAATGTACTAACCATTGTTACTTTCCTCCTATCTTGTTTTGAAATTTTGTATCATTGCTTTTATTGTTTTTGCTCTTTAAAATAAAAATAATTTTTAAAAAATCAAGAGAGGCCTGGATTCCTCTACCCACTGAAGGCTGCTGCTCTTGCTGCTAATGTTATTATCCACTGTCCATAAAAAATAGACTTACAAAGAAATGGTTCTACCATGGCACCCTTGCCATCTTGCACACTTCTACGTAGGCAAAGGTGTGAAGCACAGCCTATCTGGGTCTTGGCAGAGTGCCTTGTCTTCCTCCTGGAACACAGGGGACTGAAGGCCTATAGGGAGCTACCAAGAGGCCATCTCCCACTTACCATCACATATCCTGTCATGAGACAGTGTCTCATCAGTTTCTCATTGCCCCCCAGGTTCTGATGAGAAGTGGAGCTTTCTACCCTGCTCCTACAGAGTCCAAAACTGATTTTATATATAACATATAAATATAAAATTAGAAACTATAACTTTTATATAAATATAAAATATAACTTTGAAATGTAAGTTTATGTAAATATGTATTCTTCAGAAACTAATGCTACAAGCCAGGTGTAGTGGTGCACTCAGGAGGCTGAGGCAGGAGAATCTCTGTGAGTTCAAGGCCAGCCTGAGCTACATAGGGAGTTCAAAACCAGCTTGAACTACATAGCAAGACCCTATCTCAAAACAAAACAAAACAAAACAACAACAACAAAAAGAAAGTAAAGCTACAGAATTTAAAGCCCCCAGAGACAGTCTAGAATGGGCTCCTTTGAAAGTGGGTGTCCCACAACTCACACTGCAGTAATCCAGTGTAGTCCCTTCTTCAGTGTAGTCCTTTCTAGTATGTGGGACAAGGATCACAGGGAGATGCCACCTCAGGTTTCTTCTTCTGTTTTCTATTTATATTATAAAATGTCTAAATCTAGAAGTGATTCATTGTATCTTTATCGACTATTATGGCTTATGTCTAGATGTCCCCCAAAGCTTCATGCACTCATAGGTGGTGCTTTTGGAAGGTGGCTGGATCACGAGTGTGTGATACTGGAGTAAAGGTGTGACAACTAAATTAGTCAACTGCTTGGTTTAACATAGTTCTGGGTGTGGATAATGGGAAGGACACCTTGGGTACGGGTGGCACCAACCAATAGGTTTCTAGCGTGGATGGAATAAAAAGAAAAACAGAGGCTCACTGCTTGCTGCTTTCTGGCTGCCCTGCCATGGACTGTCTCTCCTCTTCCATGCCACCCTGCCTTGGGGCCAGTGGACTATGAACTGAAATCTCTATAAACTGTGAGCTACAATAAACCTCCTCCTTTAACTTGTGGGTGTCACGTATTTTGTCCCAGCAACAAAAGCAGTAACTAAGACATCGACCAATATAATAAAAGTCTTGTCCCTGCCTTGTCTTATAGGTGAGTTTTACAAGTCTTAACCCAGTCCACCCAACCAAGTTGTGATTGCATCCAAAACATGATTAATTGAGGCCACAGCCATTTCCATTGACAAGGTCTCAGTCCTCTGACTGCTGGAGGAGGTCGCTGTTTGTAATGCTCTTTGTGGTGAATATTCTATGGTTTTGGAAAAATGTCTAATGACCAGTACCATAAAGTAATTTCACTGCCCTAAAAATCCTCTGTGCTCTGCCAGTTCATCCATCCCTCTCCCCCCTCTGACTTCTAGAAACTACTGATCTTTTTACTGTCTTCCCAGTGTTGCCTTTTCCAGAATGTCATGTGGTTGGAATCATATAGCACATAGCCTTTTAAGACTGGCTTCTTTCACCTAGAAATGTGCATTTAAAGTTCCTCTATGTTGTTCCATGGTTTGATAGTTCATTTTTTGTTAGCCCTGAAGAATATTGCATTGTCTAGATGTATCACACTTTTTTATTCATTTACCTACCAAAGGACATTAAAGTGGCTTCCATGTTTTGTCAATTAAAAAAAAATGGCTATAAACATACATGTAGAGATTTTTGTGTGGACGTAAATTTTTAGTTCATCTGGTTAAATACAAAGGAGTGTGATTGATCAGTAGTTGCTAGAAGTCAGAGGCAGCATATCATAGCGGGGAGTACATGGTAGAGAAAAGCTTCTCACCAAGGGCAGCTAGGAAGCAAAGACAGAGAAAGAGGGAGAAAGGATTGGAGCCTCCATATCCCTTTTAAGGTCACACCCATATGACCTAACTTCCTCAGATGAGGCCCCACCTCCTGAAGATTCCACAACCTCCCAATAAAGCCACAGAATTTGGTGCACATTTAAGAGTGTGGGTATGTATCATTTTTATATACAGCTATAGATACATAAACAATAATGTAGTATATGCCTTATGCTTTGTATAAATAATATCTATATTATACAACTTGCTTTTTTGTCTCAATATGTTCTTGAGATTTATTTCAAATGATACATGTAACTCTCTAATCCATTCTTTTTAACTATCATGCGATATTCCATTGTTTATAAATACATTACCATGATTTTTAGTCTTGTGTTGTTATTTAGATCATTTTCAATATTTCTCCATTAACAACAATAATGCATCAATAGGGAATGTAAATTAAAACAACAATAAGCCCTGGCATGGTAGCACATGCCTTAATCCCATCTACTCAGGAAGCTGAGGCAAGAGGGTCACAAGTTTGAGACCCTGTCTCAAAATAAGAAAGACTGGGGATATAGTTCAGTGGTAGAGTGTTTGCCTAGCATGAATGAAGCCCTGGGTTATGATAGATAGATGATAGATAGATAGGTAGATGCCTACATACATACATAACACTTCATACGTAATAGAATGGCTAAAATCTAGTACACTGGCAATACCAATTACTAGTAAGAATGTAGAATAACAAGTACTCTCATTCTTTGTTGTTGAAAATGCAGAATGGTACATACATTTTGGGAGAAAGTTTGACAGTTTATTATTAATATAAACATATTTCTTTTTCTGGATTTTGACCATTTTAATAGGCTCATGATTGCATTTTATTGTTGTTTTCATGTGCATTTCCCTAATGATAATGATGCAGAATACTGTTTAAATCCCCTAGTGTGGGGGACTGAACCCAAGGCTTTACGCACGTTAAGCAAGCACTCTGCCACTGAGCTGCATCACCAGTGCTAAACATGTCCTTACAAAACTTGGGAATCATGCTTCTAGGTATTTATACAACTGATTTGAAAATTTATGCTCACACAAAAACCTTCACATGAATGTCTATAGCAGCTTTTTTCATAATTTCCAATAACTGGAAGCAATCAAAATATCCTTTAATATGTGAATGGATAAACAAACCTTTAATATGTAAATGGATAAACAAACCATGTTACACCCCAGGAAGAGAATACTATTTTGAAATAAAAAGGAATGTGCTATCAACCCATGCAACAATATGAATGAAATTTAAATGCATATTTCTAAATGAAAGAAACTCATATGAGAAGGCTGTATCCTATATAAATCCGTTTATGTAATATGCTTGAAAACCAAGAGACAGAAAAATTATCAATGGTCTCAGGAGGGAGGATTAAATAGGTGAAGCACAAGAGTTTCAGGGTGGTGAAAATATTCCATATGATAATATAATGGTGGGTAGATGACTTTTGAAATATGTTTAAACTCATAGAATCTTTTTTGTGTGTGTATGTGGTGCTGGGGGTAAAACCCAGGGTCTTACAGATGCTAAGCAAATGCGCCCTTTGAGCTACATTCCTCAGCTCAAAACCTGTAGCATCTTATAGAACCTTAATATATGCAGACTAAGAAAAGTATTTGGGAGATCCAAGAAATCCCAGGATGGAATGAAGTTTGTAACAAAAGAATCTAAATGTAATACAAATGTATGCTATAACCTCACTGGAGAGGAAGTTAGAAAGGTGCTAACCTAAGTACCTTTGGAAACGAGTGGTGTCTGTAAGAGTAAAGGCAAAATGAACTGTACATAAGCACTGTATTCTAGTTACCAAAGTTGTTTCCCATGAGGATAAGGCTTAATGATTCTGAAAATAGGATTAAACAATAAGTATATGGACAGTGGATGATTTGTATGTTAATCAGCTTTCCATTTCTATGACAAAATATCTGAGAAAATCAACTTGAAAGAAGGAAAGATTTATTTTGGCTCATAGTTTCAGAAGTTTCAGTCCATGGTCACTGGGCTCCATTGTTTCTGAGCCTGTGGTGAGGTGGAGCACATAGTGGAGCAAAGCTGCTCACAAGGGCAGCCAGGAAGCAAAGACAAAGCGAGAGGAAGGGAGCAGTAACAAAATATATCCTTCGAGGACATACACCCAATGACTCACTTACTCCAACTAGACCCCATTTCCCAAAGTTTCCACTACTGTCCAAGACCCCATTGAATTATGAATCCATAAGTGGATTAAAACCATTGATGAGCCAGGTATGGTAGCCCACATCTGTAATCCCAGCACTCAGAAGGCTGAGGCAGGAGGGTCACAGTGAGTTTCAAGCCAGCTTGCCTACATAGTGAGTTCAAGGCCAGCCTGAACTACATAGCAAGACCCTGTCTCCAAAAATTAAAAAAAAAAAGAATAAAATATAAAACCATGGATGAGGTCAGAGCTCTCATGATCCAATCAGCTTCCAAAGGCCCACCTCCAAACATTGCTGCATTGGGGCTCAAGCTTTCAACACATGACCTTTGAGAGACATTTAGTATACAAACTATAACAGTGAGAGTCTCACTTGGCTTGGGAGACTACAGATAAACAAGAAGACTCTAGAATGATTCATGTGACTGACAATGGACTAAAGTGAAGACATCAGTATGAAATCATCTTTACTTAATATAAATGCTAATGTTTACAAGTAAAATATTTATGAATATGTATATGTACACTGGCTAGTATACACACATATATCTCCTAGCCCTGTCAGCTGAGTCTGGAAGCAATGACACCCCAGTAGTAATAAGCACACCTAGCACCCAGGTCTTTCTAATCCCACTCCCCAAAAAAAGGAACCAAGGCTCCTTGGAGAAATGAATAATTCTAGAAACAGGGCAGGAAATAGACAAGATGAGCCTCAACCATTGTGCAATGTCAGAAAATAAAAAGGCTAAAAAAGAAAGCAAGCACACAATGATGGCACACTAGTGATGTTATGCTGATAGCATGTGCCCTCCATATAGTGCGATGAGAATGGCACTTCACCTCTGTAGTCTTCCTCACCAGAATTTATAATCCTAGTCACAACTGCCTTTGCAATTTTTGTCTAAACCTAAAACTATTCTAGAATAAAATGGTTATTTTTGTAAAAATGTTGCAAGTCCCAATGGTGAAGTTTTCTGCAACACTACTTGCCTACACTCTTCAGAATTTAATGTCATGAAAAAGTTTATGAAACTTTAGGTTCAATACTAAATGAAATGAGAACCAAATGCAATGTGTGACACTTGAGTAGATTCTGGATGGAGTTTTTAAAATTTTTGTGTGTTTGTTTTCCTGTGGTGCTGGGGATGGAACCTAGAGCCTCCTGCACACCAGGCAGGTGCTCTATCACTGAGCTACACTCCATCTCTTGTTCTTTTGTTGTTTTGGTGATTTTCTTTCCCTAGTGCTGGGGCTGGAACTCAGGCCCTCAGGCATGCTAGGCAAGTGCTCTACCACTGAGCTACACCCCCAGCAGAATGCAGTTTAAAACAGCTCTAAGGATATTATTACAATAATTGGAGAAATTTGAACTGGACTGTAATTAGGTGATAATAATGTAATAAACCATGTTAAAATATCTTAAGGCTGATCATTGTATTATGATTATGTAGAAGAATGCCTTAGCTTTGGGAAATACATCCTGACGTATTTAAAGACTAAGTACAATTTACTCTCAAACAATTCAGGAAAAAGTAATGTACACTTACACATAGATAAAGCAAACATTGCAACCCGCTAACAATTGGTAAATGGTACTGTCTGTGAGTACTCATTGTGCTCTTCTTAGAACATAACATTTAGAATGTTTTGAAGTAAAAACAAAAAACAAAACAAAACAAAAAAAACACCTCTGAGGAAAACCATGTTACGATGAACATTCCTGCACATGTCTTTGAGCACACAAAACTCTAGGTGTCATATTTAGACTTACAGTCTGAACCATAAATATGAGCATGTTTAGCTTTACTAGAGTTTGCTAAGTTACTCTGCAGAGTGCTTTGCTGCTTTGCACTTCCACTGCATTTCCCCAGAACTTCAGCACTTGGTACTGTTGGTTCTCATTTCTGCCCATTCTGATGTGAGGTGATACCTCATTATTGCTTTCTCCCAAAATTTTAGTGTAATAAAATTTAAACATGCATAAAATTTGAACTCAGGTGGTGGCTATATGAGCATTTTGTCTTATTTGTATTAGCTATCCATCTCACTATTCATAATTCAATCTATCATAATTTTTTTTTTGAGACAGGGTCTCAGTGTGTAGTCCAGGCTGGCCTTGAACTCACAGTGATCCTCCTGCCTCGGCCTCCCGAGCACTGGGATTACAGGCTTGCACCATCACGCCCGGCATTTGTCTTGTATTTCAAAGTAAATTGTAAAGCCGGGTGTGGTGGGCACACCTGTAATCCCAGCACTTGGGAGGCTGAGGCAGGAGGATCACTGTGAGTTTGAGGCTGGTTTGGGCTACAAAGTGAGTTTGAGGCCAGCCTGGGCTACAAAGTGAGTTCAAGGCCAGCCTGAATTGCGTAGTGAAACCCTGTCTCAATAAGACAAAAAAAAAAAAGTAAATTGTAAACATTAGTATAAATACCATTAACTAGAGTTAGCCATTTGCTTGCAAATTTGTAAGGTAAAATTTATATACAATGGAATGCTCATAAGTATGTATTCTCTGAGTTCTAACAAATGTATATATACCTGTGTAACCCAAACCTCCATGAAAATATAGAACATTACTATTGTTCCCAAAAGTTTCCCTAATTCTTGTCCCCTAAGCCAATCTCTGGGCAAGCACTGTTTTTTGTGTGTATGTGTGTGTGGGGTCAGGGGACACATGGGGATGTTTCTTTTGTTTTTGTGTACTGGGAATTGAGCCCAGGGCCTTTGCACTAAGTTATAGTATCTCCAGCCCCACCCCCACCCTTTTTTTTAGACAGAGTATCACTAAGTCGCTGAATTGCACAGCCTGGGCTCAAACTTGCGATCCTCTTACCTCAGGCTTCTCAGAGTGCTGAGATTACAGGAGTGCATCACCATGCCTAGTTTGTTCAGAGTTTTTTAAATTTTTGTTTTTTTCATGATATACTGTTTTGTCTGTTCTGGATACAATATGTACTCTTGTGAATTATTTCTTTCACTGAGTAGAATGTTTTTTGGGGTTTTTTTTGTTTTTGGTTTTTTTTTATATGTGGGTACTGGCAGTCGAACTCAGGACCTCGCACTTGCCAGGCAGGCACTTATGCCACTGAGCTATATTACCGGCCCAGTAGAATGTTTTTGAGAGATTTGTCCAGATTGCATCTATCAATAGCTTTTTCTTTTTTAGTGTTGATAGAATTCCATCCTATGAACCAGCTTAGCTATTTTTCCAGCGATAGACACTTGCTCTGTTTTCAGTTTGGAGCTAATGTGAATGAAGCTGCTATTAATATTCTTCTAGGCTGAGCGTAGTGGTGCACACCTGTAATCCCAGCACTCAGGAGGCTGAGGCAGGAGGATTGTTGTGAGCTCGAGGCCAGCCTGGGCTACAAAGTGCGTTCAAGGCCAATCTGAACTGCATAGTGAAATCCTGTCTCAAAAAGACAAAAACATATTCTTCTGAAGTCTTTTTGTGGATATATTTTTTTTATTTCTTTTGGTTTATTGTTTTAATATGCATTTCTGGATTCACTAGTAAAATTGAACATATTTATATGTAGTTGTATTACATTTTGTATATTTTCTATTCACATACTTTGTTTTTGATTGGGTTGTTTAAATTTAATTCTTTTCCTGTTTGTTTTTGATGCTCTTATTCTGGATGCTAATCATGTGTCTCTTACACATTGCAAATATCTTGTTTTTTCACTTTGTTTATGGTGTTTGTTCTTGTCTTGGTTACTTTTCTCTCGTTGCTGAGACAAAATACCTGATGCCCACAATTAAGGAAGGAAAGGTTTATTTAGCTCACAGTTTGTAGAGGTTTCAGTCCATACTCAGCTGGCTCCAAGGCAGAGTGGCACTTGGCAGAGGGCAACAGTTCATGGTGGCGGAAGGCAGCAAAAACAAGCAAGAGCAAAGGGAGGAGCACAAGAGAGAGAGCAAGCCTCTTTCCCTCCCTTATATTACATGCAGGTTACCCGCCCCAGGGTGGGTGTCGCACTCACACCCATAATCCCAGCATTAGACCACGAATCAGTCATAAACTCTAGAAGCCCGAGTCCATGACTGCATGAGGCTTTGGGGGGACATCTAGATACAAACCATAACAGTTCTTATGCAGAAGTTTCAAATTCTATTTAATTTTTAGAAGTTTTACATATTAATGTAGTCAAATTTATTAAGTTTTTCTTCCCTAATTTACACTTTTTACATCTTATTTAAGACAGTGATCTTTAGTCTGAGGTACACATTCCCTAGAGGCATATGAAGACTCTCTAAAGTGCTTAAGAGTATGGGTAGCTTTAAGGGACTTGATTTCTATACCCTCAATTTCCACATCTACTCATTTCTAAAAGTAAAATACCTCAGAATGCCTATGTGGGGAACGGTGAGATAGCTCAGTGGCATAAGCGCCCGCCTGGCAAGTGCAAGGTCCTGAGTTCAACTCCCAGTACCCACATAAAGGAAAAAAAGAGCTGGTGATATCGTTCAGTGGCACAAGCGCCTGCTGGCAAGCGCGAGGTCCTGAGTTTGACTCCCGGTACTCACATAAAAAAGAATGCCTGTGTGGTGAACTCATTCTTGATCTCCTTTTCCACCTTGCCTTTCACAAGTACTTATATTGCTTTTCCCCAGCTTGAACGTCAATATTGTCCATTGCCCCAAGTGCAAAACCTCTGGTGAGCCAAACACAGGGACAAATGAAAATATTGCTTTTAAAAAGTGTATGCATTAAGCCGAACATGGCGGCACACACTTGTAATCTTGGCACTTTGGGAGATGAGGCAGGAAGATCACAAGTCTGAGCCCAGCCTGGGCAACTTACTGACTTAGTGTGGCTCTGTTTCAAAATAAAAAAATAAGAAAAGGGCTGGCATGGAGCTCAGTGCAAAGGCTCTGGGTTTGGTCTCCAGTACAATAGATGGTAGATAGATAGATAGATAGATAGATAGATAGATAGATAGATAGATAGATTAGATTATATATGAAATTATAGATCAGAAAAAACTAAATTTAGTAAAAATCAGCATAGTTTGTTACATGGCATGGGAATGATAATTACTTCAAAAAAAGGGGGGAGAGAACAAAGTAAATAGTACATATATTAAAGTATTTAGAAGTGTACTGACATCTGAAACTTACACTGCAACACATACAAATTTAAAATGGTTTAATGGATGGATGGAGGGATGGGTAGATGGAATTTTTTTTGTCTTTTTGAGACAGGGTTTTGCTATGTAATTCAGGCTGGCCTTGAACTCTCTTTGTAGCCCAGGCTGGCCTCGAACTCACAGCAACCCTCCTACCTCTGCCTCTGAGTGCTGGGATTACGGGCATGAGCCACTACGCACGGCAAGATGGAGATATTGGTAAGAAAGCAAACAACAAAATGCTTATTGAAGAATCTAGATGGAAAATATTGATATTTGTGTACAATTCTATCAACTTTTCTGTTTAAATTTATTCATAATAACATATTAGGGGGCAAATATACTGGTGTTGAGGAAGCTACCTCTAATCAAACTCTTGTATCTTTCTCTGTGCCTGAGAGATAGGTTCATGGGGGAAAAGCGAGAACTTTAATAAAAATACTGAAGATGGCAGCGTTTTATATCATCCAGGCAACAAATTCATGGAAAGACTGTATGCCTCAACTATCTTAGAATTCAGAAATGAGATAGTTGTTACTAAGAATGCATTAACATGCATTATTTGAATTGAAAAACAAAGTCAGACTTTTAAAAAACAATTTAAGTCGCATTTGCAGGCTTTTTATCAAGAGTGGGGCTGACTTTGCCAAAAAGATTATATGATGAACATGTCTCATAAATTAAATGAACTTAAGTCAGCATCTCCAAGGTTTTGATAAAAATGTATATAAAACACAAAATAGAAGTATTTTAGTTTTAGGGCCGGTGAGATGGCTCAGCGGCATAAGCGCCTGCCTGGCAAGCGCAAGGTCCTGAGTTCAACTCCCAGAACCCACATACACAAAAATGGCCGGTGATATTGCTCAGCAGCACGGGTGCCTGCTGGCGCGTGAGGTCCTGAGCTCGACCCCCGGTACCCACAAAAAAGAGAGAAGTATTTTAGTTTTAAAATACTATATTGATAAAAATTCATTCAGATTAACAATTATTTTTCTAGCAATTTATGAATGTATCATGTTAAACAACCTCTAAGTGAAAACTAAGCAAGTATAATTACTGGCCATTTAATAAGCTTATTAGTATAGTTCATAGAACCTGAGAAAGTGAATTACTCTAGTGAAGGAGTAACAAATGTTTTGCAAGCTGGGTGGTTTCCAATAATTTGCTTTCAACAATGATGAAGTTAAACCTAACTAAGTAGTCAGACAATAGATCATAAAAATACAGTTCAGATAGATCACTACATAGTTTTTGGCAAGCGACTTAGAAAGAGTTCAAATGATTAAATGACATTGCTTTTACAATACGTTTTCTATTCTCATCTTCTTAAGTATTTGAACAAGTTTCTTGATGCTTACATCTAGAAAAATAAAAACAGAAATAGAATTGATGCTGAACTGTCTCATTCTAGCACTAAGTACTATTCATCTGTCCATATGTGAAAGAAAGAAAAATCCAGCTCATTCATGGATGTATTTTCAATAAAAAGTTACCTTTTAACATTTTCCAGGAACTTACCTGTTATAGTTTAGATCTGGGGTGTCGCAAAGGCCTCATGCACTCAAAGATGGGGCTTGTGGAAGGTAACTGAATCATGGGGGCCATACAGCTGACTTGCTATTAGGAGGTGGGGTCTGATCAGAAGAGGCAGCCACTAGGGGCATGGCTACATCTCCCTTCCCTACTCTTCCCTTCTCTCTATGCTTCCTAGCCACCATGATGTGCACAGCTTCCTTTCTCCAGATCCTTCTGCCATGCTGCCTCTGCCCTGGAGCCAGCCAACTACAGAGTATAACCATGAGCCAAAATTAAACCTTCTTTAAATTGCAGATATCTGGTATTTTGTCCCAGCAATGAGGAAAGTGACTAAGACATTACCCAAATGCAAAAAAAAAAAAAACACAAAAAAAAAAACTTATTTCAAGCAATTTTATACCAAGAATAATGGTAACAATAACAATCCAAAAGAACTGTTTGATACCTAAAAACCTATGCTTACAGATATTTTTCAAAATTTTATTTTATATTCACATTTTTGCTGTGAAGAAACATAAGTGATTAATAATACTGTCTTGGCTCAAGTTGCTATAACAAAATGCCATAGACTAGTAGCTTAAACAACAGACATTTATTTTTTCATAGTTTTAAAGGTGAGAAGTTCAAGATCAAGATGCCAGCAGAGTCAGTTTATTCTGAGGCTGAAATTCCTGGTATGTAGACAACGTTCTTACCCTGTCTCTTTGTGGCCTCACAAAGAGGGAAGGACAATAGCCACAGGGAGGATGCAAACTCTTATAAGGACACTATAAAGTCTCTTCTTATAAGGGCTCTAATCCTACTTTCAGGGCTCGACCTTCATAATTTCACCCAAATTAATTATCTCCAGAATGCTGCATATCCAAATATCATTGTACTGGGGGTTAGGGCTTCAACATACAAATTTGGGAGGGACACAATTCAGTACTTAGTAGAATTTTTAAGCATAAAAAAACATTATATTAGGCTGGGCACAGTGGTTCATGCCTGCGATCCTACCAACTAGGGAAGCTAATGAAGGAGGATTTGAAGCTCAAGGCCAGTATGGACTCCACTCCAAAACCCTGTCTCAAGAAATAAAACAACAGCTGGGCATGGTGACAAATGCCTATATTCCCTGAACTCTGGTAAGCTGAGGCAGGAGGACTGACAACTCAAACTCAACTTGAGCAACTTAGCAATTTAGCAAGACCCTGTCTCAAAACAAAATAAAATAAAATAAGAGCTAAGGATGTAGTTCAGTGAACAAGCCCGGGGCTCAATCCCCAGTATTAGAAAAAAAGCACATTACATTAAGATGAAATTCAGTAGAGTAGGGGAGGTAGAGTAGAGCACTATGGAGAATCTTCAAAAAACTAAAAATAGAAATACCATATTATCCAGCAATTACACTTCTGAGTATGTACCCTAAAGAGATGAAATCTTCATACCAAAAAGATATTTATACAACTATGTTTATTGCAGCACTTATCACAGTAGCCAAAATATGAGATCAACCCTGATACCCTTCAGTGGATGAATGAATGAAGAAAATGTAGTATGTTTATACAGTGGAATACTACTCAGCCATAAAAAGAATGAATCCTGTCACTCACAGCAACATAGATGGAACTGAAGAATATTAAATTGAGCAAAACAATCCAGAAACAGTATAAATACCATATGTACTAATTCATTTATGAAATCCAATAAGTCAACCATAATCAGAATAGAATAGTGGTCACTAACGATGACAATGGGTAGGGGAGAGAAGGACAGAAAGAAATTAGAAAGAACTTTTAGGAGTGAGAAGGGTATGGGGCAGAGCAGACAGAGGGAAGATTAAGAGTAGAAGGGTAAAAGGGCAGGCATGGTGGCACACGCCTGTAATCCCAACACTTGGGAGGCTAAGGCAGGAGGATTGCTGCAAGTTCAAGGCCAGCCTGGGCTACATAGTGAGTTCAAGGCCAGGTTGAACTACATAGTGAGACCCTGTCTCAAAAAAACAAAACAAAAGTAGAAGAGTGAAATGGATTTCACTCCATAATGTATGATGCATGCATGTATGTAAAAATCACAGTGATTTCCATTAATTCATACAACTAATGTGTTAATAATTAACTAATGTGTTAATAATAACAAATTAAAGACAAAAATATAGATATTAACCCTTTGTCTGAGGAACAGCTGTCTAAAATGTTTTCCCACTCTGTGGGTTGTCTTTTCACTCTATTGGTAATTTCTTTTGCTGTTCAAAAGCTTGTTAATAAGATGAGATCCCAGTTGTTGATTCTTTGTAGTATTTCCCATCCCATTGGCATTTTGTTCATGAAGTCCTTGCCTACACCTATGTCTTCAAGAGTTGTACATATTCTATCTTCCAGCAGATTTAGTGTTTCTGCTCTAATATTGAGATCTTTGATCCATTTTGATTTTAGTTTAGTGCCTGGTGACAGAATGGGTCTAGTTTTAGTCTTTAGCATGTGGAAAGCCAGTTTTTCAAGAACCATTTATTAAAGAGGCTCTCTTTCTTCCACTGAAGGTGTTTGGATCCTTTGTCAAAGATCAGGTGGCTGAGTGCATTTAGAGTTGTTTCTGCATCTTCGAGTCTGTTCCATTGATCCTCAGGTCTGTTTTTTCGCCAGTACCATGCTGTTTTTATCATAGTAGCGCGGTAGTATGATTTCAAGTCAGGAACTGTGATGCCCCCTGCTTTTCCTTTGCTGCCCAGAATTGCTTTTCCTATTCTGGGTGTCTTCTGGTTCCAAATGAATTTTAGGATTATTTTCTCTAAGTCTTTGAGGTATGCTATTGGTATTTTGATTGGGATTGCATTAAATCTGTAGAACAATTTTGAGACTATGGCCATTTTCACTATGCTGGTTCTTCCTAACGAAGAGGAAGGGACATCTTCCAGTTTCTAGTATCCTCTTTGATCTCCTTTTTCAGAGTATTGTAGATTTCAATATAAAGATATTTATATCCTTTATTACATTAATTCCTAAGTATTTCATATTTTTTGGATGCTATTGTGAAAGGTGTTGTTTCCCTAATTTCTCTCTCAGTGAGTTTGTTATTCGTGTAGAGGAATGCTATTGATTTTTGAGTATTGCCTTTGTATCCAGCTACAGTACTGAATTTGGTTTTTAAATCTAGAAGTCTTTCAGTGGAGTTTTTGGGGTCTTCTATGTAGAGTATCATGTACGAAGAATGATAATTTAACTACGTCCTTTCCTATCCTTATATCTTTTATTTCTTTCTCTTGTCTAATTGCTTTGGTTAATGTTTCCAGAACTATATTGAATAGGAGTGGTGATAGTGGACATCCTTGTCTTGTTCCTGATTTTAATGTGAAAGGTTCCAGTTTTTGTCCATTTAGTATGATGTTGGCTGTTGGTTTGTCACAGATGGCTTTTATCAGATTGAAATAAAGACCATCTATTACAATTTTCTGTAGGGTTTTATCATAAATGGGTATTGGACTTTGTCAAATGCTTTTTCTGCATCCATTGAGATGATCATGTGATTTTTGTCTTGGCTCTGTTAATATGGTGTATTACATTTATTGATTTGTGTATGCTGAACCATCCCTGCATTCCTCGGATGAATCCCACTTGGTCATAGTGTATAATATTCTTGTATAATCTTCTGCATTCTGTTTGCCAGTATCTTATTGAGGATTTTTGTGTCTGTGTTCATTATGGAGATTGGCCTTTTTTGGTTGGATCCTTCTCTGGTTTTGGTATCAGGGTAACACTTGCTTCCAGGAATGTGTTTGAGAGTACTGCTTCCTTTTCAATTTTATTAAAGATTTGAGGAGTAACTACATTAGATCTTCTCCTTAGAATCAGCAGTGAATGCATTAGGACCTGGAGTTTTCTTTGTTGGTTAGTTTTTAATTATACTTTCAATTTCATTGACTAATATCTAGAACATATAAAGAACTGAAAAAATCAGACCCCTCCTAAATTTAAAGACCCAATCTAAAAATGGGCATCTGCGATGAATAAACACTTCTCAGATGAAGAAATACAAATGGCAAATAAATATATGAAAAAATGTTCAGCATCACTTATCATTCGAGGGATGCAAATTAAAACAAAGCTGAGATTCCACCTTACTCCAGAAAGAATGGCTATTATCAAGAAATCAGGGCTGGTGAGATAGCTCAGCGGCATACGCAACTGCTGGCAAGCGCGAGGCCCTGAGTTCAACTCCCAGTAACCACATTAAAAAAAAAAAAAAGAAATCAACCAATAACAAATGCCAGAGGGGCTGTGGGTAAAAAAGAACCCTTCTCCACTGTTGGTAGGAGTGTAGACTGGTACAACCATTGTGGAGGATTCCTCAAAAAACTAGGACTACAGGTCCCATTTGACCCACCTGTTCCCCTTGTTGGTATCTTCCAAAAAGAATTAAAAGCACCATACCACAGCGATATTTGCACACCAATGTTATAGTGGCACAGTTTGTAATAGCCAAATCTTGAAAACAACCCAAATGCCCATCAACCGATGAATGAAAAACAAAGATATGGTTTTTACTAAATCTACTGGAAGGGAAAGTAGGTAGAAATCTTGAAAGAGATAGGTGTAGGCAGAGAGTTCATGAACAAAACCCAAACTGCACAGGAAATACTTCAAAGAATCAATGACTGGGATCTCATCTTATTAAAAAGCTTTTGCACATCAAAAGAAATCACCAACAGAGTGAAAAGACAACCCACAGACTGGGAAAAAATGTTAGCCAATTGTCCCTCAGACAAAAGACTTCTATCTAGAACATATAAAGAAATGAAAAAAATCAGACCCCCAAATTTAAAGGCCCAATCCAAAAATGGGCATCTGAGATGAATACACACTTCTCAAATGAAGAAATAAAAATGGCAAATAGATATATGAAAAAATTTTCAATATCGTTGGTCATTTGAGAGATGCAAATTAAAACACTGAGATTCTATCTCACTCCAGAAAGAATGGCTATCATCAAGAAATCAACCAGTAACAAATTCTGGAGGGTCTGTGGGGATAAAGGAACTCTTCTCCATTTTTGGTGGGAGTGTAGACTGGTGCAAACACTGTGGAAATCAGTGTGGCAATTCCTCAAAAAGCTAGGATTAGAGGTCCTATTTGACCCAGCTATTCCCCTTCTGGGTATCTTCCCAGAAGAATTAAAAACATCATACCACAGTGGTATATGCACACCCATGTTTATAGCAGCACAGTTTGTAATAGCTAAATATTGGAAACAACCCAAATGCCCATCAACTGAGGAATGGAAGAAAAGATGTGGTATTTTTATACAATGGAGTACAACTCAGCCATTAAGAAGGATAATCTTGAGACTTTTATAGGTAAATGGATGCAACTTGAGACCATACGCATAAGTGAAATAAATCAGACTCACACGTATACACATCATATTGTCTCCCTGGTGTAAAAAATTGAAAGAGTAAATAAGGTCTGAAATGTACAATAGATATTATGAAATGGGAAGAAATTGTTTAAAAGGAAAAAGGAACTAGCATGGGAGAATGGGGAAAGGAAGAAAGAGAAAAGGGAGAAAAATGCAAGTTAGCTATACTATTAGTGTCTCTCAGTTCATTGCAAAGGATGGTTCATGCTAATATCGACTGGATAATTTTTTATGCTCATATCTTGTACTTAGAGTAACTACTTTGAATATGACAATATGCAATATATTAACTATTGTTATTCTCCTCTCATTTTGTTATGAAATTCTGTCTTAACTTTTATCAATAAAAAAGATACTTTTTTTTATACAATGGATTACTACTCAGCCATAAAGAAAGATAGACTTGAGACATTTATAGCTAAATGGATGGACTTTAAGCCTTACTCTTAATTGAAATAAATCATACACCCATATGTAAATATTGCATTGTCTCTCTGGTGTGAGAAACTGAATGTATAAATAAGAACCAAAATGTATAATAGATATTGTGAAATAGGAAAAAATGTTCAAAAGGAAAGGGGAAATATGGGGGGGGGGAGGGGGAAAGGAAGGAAGGGAAAAGAAAAAAACCAAGAAAAGAAAGATAAAGTGGAAACAAAGCTTTGTAAATAAGGAAGGGAAGAGGGGGTTGAAGGAAGGAGAGGGGGATGGGAAAAAAGAGGAATGAAGATATATCATGTACAGGTATAAATTCCCTATATGATGAATGTGATCATTATGTATATCTAAATTGTACAAATAAACTTAATTTTAAAAAGGTTAAAAAAATACAAAAATTTAGACTTCCAGGAAAATGGTGAGTGGTAAGCAACAAGTCAAGCCTCTCTGAGATTTTGAATCCAGACAGTGGAAAATAACAACTTGGGGAAAGAAAATCAAAAAGAGTGAAGTAAAGGGAACTAGGAAGAATCGGATAGGAAAATTATAACTTACAGATATATTGAAGAGACAGAATACAACTAGGAGAAGGGTGTGATGGTGCACGCCTGTAATGTCAGCACTTGGAGGACTTAGGCAGGATTGCCGCAAGTTCTAGGCCAGCTGAGCTACATGATGAGTTCAAGGCCAGCCTGAACTGCATAGTAAGACCTTGTTTCAAAAAAATAAAATAAAATAAAATTGACCCCCCCAAAAAAGGGAAAATCCCCCCCCAGCTAATGGCTCATGAGAAAGGAAGAGTGAATCTATAGAGACAAAGGGAAAGCAGGGATGCCAGAGAGCTTCAGAGAGAAATGCAGCAGTGGAACAGATTACAGATGCTGTGAGCTGCAACAGTGGGTGAGTGACTCCAGTCCAAGCACTCACCATACTCCCCGAAAAGAATGCTCGGTTGGATGTTGTTCCAGGGAGGGGTTGATTGTTTCACCCTGGGAATCAGAGCAGCCACAGCATGGCTTTAATTTAGGGCTCCCAGTGTTACATTCCTACAGTGATGGGCTGAGGGATAGCCATGGGAGATAGCTGTGGTCAGAGAGCTGTGGTCAGCCTAGCAAGAGACCCTGCAAGTGATTTAAGTGAAAGGACTTGGGCCCCACACCCACAGCCAGAGGCCAGGCACGGTTTGAATCTCTCTGGATTTGAAAGTCACAGTACTGGCATTCTTACCCTAGTCCTACTGCCTGCTGGTGCCTGCATCCAGCATGGATCTGGGATCTGACTGGGTAAAGACTGCCTTCTTTACCTACCAGCTTGAACAGGGATACATCTAACTGGACACTGCCTCAAAATAGATCCCAGAAGATAACCACATATTTAAAATCACACAGAAATTTCTTTCTTTTGTTTGTTTGCTTGGTTGGTTGTGTGTGTGTATGTGTTGTTTTTACATTTTTTATGGGTTTTTTTTTTCTTTTTCTTCTTTTCTTTCCTCCTTCTTCACCACGTTATTGAGTTTGGAGAATTTTGTTCTTCCTCCTTGTTTCTTTTCTCTTATTCTTACTGGTTTTTTTCTTTATTTTTTCCTCTTTGTCCTTCTATTTTTTTTAATTTTATTTTAAAGAGAAAAAACAATAAAAACAATGATACAAAATTTCAAAACAAGCTAATAGGGGATTAACAATGGTTAATATACTGCATATTGTTATCTTTGAAGTAGTTGCTCAGATTACAGGATATAGGCATGAAAAAATAATCAAACAATATTGTCCTTTTAATTTTTACCCTTTAAAATTTTTCTCACTTATTTTACATTCTATGCAATTTATTTCTTTTTTTCCTCTTTTTTATCTTCTGTGTCTTGTCAGTTTTTTCTGTTACCTTTACCTAATTCTGTAAATATCCTCCACAATAAAATCATTTATACCTCTTCTAGCTCCTTCTTCTCATATCACAAATTTTAGGCTTTCAAAGTTTTTGTCTTGCATTCTCCCAGCCCCAAACCCTAAGTCTTTAATTGTAGAATCATAAAGTTTTGTTAATCTTTTGAAAGTTAGTAAATTCTGTAAAGTTACTATTGAATTATTTTCTACCTTTAGCAGTGGTATAACCATCACATTTAGCTGTAACATATTAGCTATAAGTTGATTCCTGGCTTGTCTGCAATCCATAATTGCAGATTTCTGCTCTAGGATTAAGGGTGGTACATAATTTTTTTCTTATGGTATCTTAATGTCCAATTAGTTTTGGACTATAGCTGATTCAATTGGTATTAACAGGGTCCCATAATTGTCACTATTTCTCTATAAGACAACACTCAGATTACTTTTGTGATATTAACAATATTAGGGTATGTTCCAGAGAACTTAATTTCTGGGCTAACTACACTGCATTCCCCCTCCCAAATTAACCAAGATGGTTGGATCATGGAGCTATGGCAAATGATTATAGTTAATCATGCCCAAAGTATATCACTGAAAAGCAACTAAAGAAATCACTATACTGGCAACAAAGTCTTAAGGCTATAAGCATCCACAAGTCTGAGTACAAAACAAAACAAACAAAATAATAGAAAAACAAGAAGACAGGGCAACAAAATGCCTCTCAAAACTCACAACTCCCCCAAAGCCAATCCAGGGGAACCCAAGGGGCAGAATAGCATAAGCCACACACCCAAATTACTTGAAAAGATAACAGAGGAGGCTAAAAAACAGAACAAAGAGGTACTCAGCAGGATCAGAGAAGATATAACTAAATAGATAATGAAAGTAATAACCAAAAAGATGCAGAAACTTTCACAGGACACTAATAAAAAGCTAGATGAGCTAAACAAAATTATACAAAACATGAATGACCGGTTTACCAAAGAATTAGAGTCCACAAAAAGGTTTCAATAAGAAATCCAGAATTAAAAACTATGTTGCAATTAAGGGCCGCAGAAGCCATTAATGTGAGGACAGAATTTCAGCATTAGAAGACAATGATATCTTCAAAGAACAACTACTCAAAGATACTTAAAAACAAGAGAACATAAAAAATTGGATGCAACAGCTGCTAGATGATGCAAAGAAGTCTAAGAATAATTGGAATAAGTGAAAAATCAGAAGACAATAAAAATGGCATAAACACACTTTCACAGAAATGATAAAAGGGGCCGGTGAGATGGCTCAGCAGCGTAAGCGCCTGCCTGGCAAGCGTGAGGGCCCGAGTTCGACTCCTGGAACCCACATACGAAAAAAGGGCCAGTAATATCATTCAGCAGCACTGGAGCCTGCTGGCACGCGAGGTCCTGAGGTCGACCCCCGGTACTCACAAAAAAAAAAAAAAAAAGAAATGATAACAGAAAATTTCCCAAATATAGAAAAATAAATAAGCATACAGATAAGTGAGGAATATAGAACCCCAAATAGCCACAACCAAAAGAGAACCTCTCCATTCCACATTATACTCAAAGTACCAAAAGTCCATCACAAGGACAAAATTTTAAAAGCTGTTAGAGAAAGGCAATGAATCACATATAAAGATAAACACATTAAAATCACTACAGACTTCTCTACACAAAACTTAAAGGACAGGAGGGCTTGGAGTGAAGTGTTTCAAGCCCTAAAAGATACCAGCTTCCAACCTGACTTATGTGTCCTGCAAACGTTCCCTCAAAATTGACAGAAAAAGGAGGTGTTTCCATGACAAGTAGTACCTCAAGAAATTCACAACTACCAAACCATTGTTACAAAAACTTTTCAAGGATGTCCTAGAAAGAGATAATTAAGGCGGCAATGCCAACAAGTCAAAAAGAATGAATATACCCGGTAGGATGAGTAGCTAAGCAAAAGGAAAAAAAAAAAAAAACTAAGGAAATCACCAACAGGAAAAGAATGAAATGACTGGCATAAGTCAATACCTCTCAGTAATAACTCTCTATGTAAATGGTCTCAATTCCTCAAGCAAAAAACACATATTGGCATTATGGAGCAAGAAAAATCCAACAATATGCAGTAAACAGAATACATTGAATTCAAAAAGAAACTCACATGTTAAAGATCAAAGGATGGAAAACAGTATTTCATGCAATTGGAACACAGAAAAAAGCAGGAGTAGCTATCCTAATTTTAGACAAAGTTGATTTCAAGCCAAGATTGATCATAAGAGACAAAAAAGGTCAATAAGCGGCAGGTGAGATAGCTCAGCGGCATAAGTGCCTGCCTGGTAAGCGCAAGGTCCTGAGTTTGACTCCTGGCACCCACATAAAGGAAAAAAGGGCCGGTGATATCGCTCAGTGGCACAAGTGCCTGCTGGCAAGCGCGAGGTCCTGAGGTCGACTCCCAGTACCCACAACAACAACAATAAAAAAGGTCAATACATATTAGTGAAGGGAACAATTCAACAGGAAGAAATAACAATTATAAGCATATATGCACCAAATTATAAGCATACCCAACTTCATAAAACAAACACTGAAGGACATGAAAAATCACATAAATACCAGTACGGTTGTAATAGGGGACTTCGATATTCCACTGTCACAAAAGGACAGATCAACTAGACAAAAAAATCAACAAATATCAGAGTTAAACCAAACCCTCAGAAAAATGGGCTTCATAGATATGTACACAGTGTTCCATCTCAAAAAACAAAAAAAACCCAAAAAACAGATTACATATTCTTCTCAGCAGCACATGGGATTTTCTCTAAAATAGACCATATACTAGCCCATAAAGCATGCTTAAGTATATGCAAAAGAATTGAAATTACCCCATGCATATTATGAGATCATACTGTAATGAAACTAGAAATCAATGGCAAAAGATATCACAGAAACTATGCAAACATATGGAAATTAATACTCTCTTGAATAATCAATAGGTTACAGATGAAAGTAAAGAAGAAATTAAACAGTTCTTACAATCAAATGATATGCTAGTATTACATACTGAATCTATGGAACACAGTGAAAGATGTCCCATGAGGGAAGTTCATAGGAGTGAATTCTCACATAAGAAAAACAGAAAACTCAAATAAATAACCTAATGATGCACCTCAAGTTCTAGAAAAATAAGAAAAATTGAAACCCAAGCTAGTACAAGCAAGGAAATTATAAAGATCAGAGAAGAAATTAATGAAACTGAGACTAAAAACACTAATACAAAGAATCAATGAAGTAAAGCATTGGTTCTATGAAATATTAAACAATTGGCAAAAACCTTAATCAATATTACCAAAATAAGGAAAGAAAGGAACCAAATCCATTCAATTAGAATTGAAAAGGGTGAGCAGGATGTGGTGGTGCATGCCTATAATCCTAGCACTCAGGAGGCTGAGACAGGATTGCTGTGAGTTTGAGGCCAGTCTGGGCTACATAATGAGTTCAAGGCCAGCATGGACTGCCTAACAAGACCCATTCTCCAAAAATAATTAGAACTGAGAAAGGCACAACAGATTCTACTGAAATCTAGAAGGTCATCCATAATAACTTTAAGAACTTGTACTCTCATAAAATGGAAAATTCAGAAAAAATGGATAAATCCCTAGATACACATACACTAGCAAAGCTGAACCAAGAAGATATAAAAATCTTGAATACTCCTGTATCAGTCAATGAAATTGAAGAAATAATATTTATTTATTTTTGGGGGGGCGTGGTACCAGGGTCGAACTCAAGACCTCGCGCGCCAGCAGGCGCCCATGCCGCTGAGTGATATCACCGGCCCTTTTCTCGTATTGGGTTCCCGGAGTCGAACTCAGGACCTCACGCTTGCCAGGCAGGCGCTTATGCCGCTGAGCTATCTCACTGGCCCAAGAAATAATTTTTAAAAACCTACCAACTAAGAAAAGCCCAGCTCCCTGCAGATTCACTGTCAAATTCTACAAGAACTTTAAAGAAGATTTAATGCCAATACTCCTCAAACTATTTAATGAAATCCAAAGGGAAGCAGTACTCTCAAATTCATTCCTGGAAGCAAGCATTACTCGGATTCCAAAACCAGAAAAGTACCCAACCAAAAAAGCAAACTACATGCCAATCTCTTTAATGAACATAGATGCAAAAATTCTCAAGGCAAATAGAATGCAGCAAATCATCAAAAATATCATACATCATTACCAAGTAGGATTCATTCCAGGGATGCAGAGATGGTTTACCATATGCAAATCAATAGATGCAATACAACACATAAACAGAAGAAAGGACAAAAATCATATGATTATCTCAATAGATGCAGAAAAAGCATTTGACATGATCCAACATGCATTCATGATAAAAACCCTGAAGAAAATAGGAATATAAAGTCTTTATCTCAATCTGATAAAAGCCATCTCCGAAAAACCAATGGCCAACATCATAATAAATGGAGAGAAGCTGAAAGCTTTCACTCTAAAATCAGGAACTAGACACGGAAGTCCACTATTACCACTCCTGTTCAATATAGTTCTCAAAATATTAGTCAGAGCAATTAGACAAAAGAAAAACATAAAAGGGATATGGATAAGAAAGAAAGAAGGTAGCTGGGTGTGGTGGCATATAGCTATAATCCCAGCACTCAAGAGGCTGAGGAAGGAGGATTGCTTCAAGCTTGAGGCCAGCCTGAACTATATAGTGAGACCCTGTCTCAAAAAAACAAAATGAAACAAAAACGAAAAAAAAAGAAAATAAAGAAAGAAAAAAGTTAAATTATCATCATTTGCAGATGACATGATTCTCTACATAGAAGATCCCAAGGACTCCACCAAAAGACTCCTAGAATTAATAAACAAATTCAGTAGCATAGCAGGATACAAAGTCAACACTCAAAATCTATAGCATCCTATACATCAATAATAAACTCACTGAAAGAAAATGAGGAAAAGAATGTTTCACAATAGCATCAAGAAAAATGAAATACTTAGGAATTAACCTAACCAAGAAAGTGAAAGATATTTACAAAGAAAATGATAGTAAAGTACTCTGAAAAAGGAGATTGAAGAAAGTATCAGAAAATGGAAGCTGGGCATGGTGGGACACGCCTGTAATTCCAGCACTCGGGAGGCTGAGGCAGGAGGATCGCTGTGAGTTTGAGGCCAGCCTGGGCTACATAGTGAGACGTTGTCTCAACAACAAAAAAAAAAAAAAAAAAAAAAAAGAAAGAAAGAAAGAACATGGAAAGATTTCCCCTGTTCCTGGATAGGCAGAACCAAAATGGCCTTACTCCTAAAACTGTTATACAGATTTATGCAATCCCAATCAAAATACCAATAATATTCCTCACAGAATTAGATAAAGCGATCCTAAAATTCAAATGGAACCAGAAGAGACCTAGAATAGCAAAAACAATTTTGGGCACCAAAGGCAAGGCAGGGGGCATCACAATCCTGGCCTTCAAATTATACTACAAAGCTACAGTGACTAAAAGCAGCATGGTATTCACAAAAAAAGAAACGTGTGGATGAATGGAACAGAATAGAAGATGCAGAAACAACTCCAAATACACTCAGCTATGTTATCTTTGACAAAGGAGCCAAATCCTTTCACTGCAGGAAGAATAGCCTCTTTAACAAACGGTGCTGGGAAAACTGACTATCTACATGCCCAAGACTGAACCTGGATCCATATATCTCACCATGCACTAAACTAAAATTAAAAATGATCAAAAATCGAAATGTTAGAACAGAAACAATCTGCTGAAAGAAAAAATAGGTAAAACTCTTGAAGACATAGGTGCAAACAAAGACTTTCTGAACAAAACTTGTTTACGCAAGAAATAATACCAAGACTCAAATAAGATCACATCAAATTTATGAGCTTTTCTACAGCGAAGAAAACCACAAACAGTGAAGAGATAACCCACAGAATGGGAAAATTTTTTGTCAGCTACTTCTTAGATAAAGGACTAATAGCTAGAAGATATAAAGAACTCAAAAAAAAAATTAGACCTCCCAATTTTGAAGACCCAATTAAAAAATGGGCATCTGAGATGAATAGATACTTCCCAGGTGAAGAACTATAAAAAGCCTGTAAATACATGAAAAATGTTCAACATTGCTGGCCATTACAGAAATGTAAATTAAAACAACTCTGAGATTCAATCTCACTTCAGAAAGAATAACTATCATCAAGATATCAACAAATAACAAATGCTGGTGGGGCTGTGGGGAAAAAGGAACCCTTCTTCATTGTTGGTGGGAGTGCAAACTGGTACAACCACTACAGAAATCAATATGGAGTTTGCTCAAAAAATTAAAACTAGAAACTTCACTTGATTCAGCTTCCCCTTCTAGGTATTTTCCCAAAAGAGTTAAAGACATCATGCCACAGTTATGTATGCATACCCATGTTTATTGCAGCACAATTCATAATTGCTAAATCTTAGAAGTAGCCTATATATCCATCAACAGATGAATGAATAGAGAAAATGTGGTGTTTACAATACGTCCCCTACTTACAAACAAGTTCTGTTCTGGGAGAATGTTTGTAATCTAGATTTACTCATAAATCTGACAAAATGAGTCTCATGCTGTATTTTCACTTTTGTTTCCGTGGTTATTGCTTTGTGCTTCCTAGCAGTCCCCTCCACATCACCAATGCTTTTCCTCTTGTTCCCACACATGCTGGGCTCTAATTGAGCACTGTACTACACTACACTATTGCGCTGTACAGTAAGCACACAGCAGCATGATGGTGACAATGTCTGGCAGACACCTGAGCTAATTCTGCAATACGTTCGAATCTACGAATATTCATAATGTGAGGTTCATTCATATCCATGAAAGTTTGCAACTTGAATATTCATAAGTTGGAGACTTACTGTATACACCATGGAGTACTACTCTGCCATAAAAAGGATACACTTGAGTCATTTTTAGGAAAATGGACGAAACTTGAGACCATAATGTTAAGTAAAGTAAATCAGATACATGAGCTTAAGGATCACATGGTTTCTCTTTCATTTTATGAAAAAATAAAACAAATTTTCATAACCAATAATAAAAGAACAACAATAGTTATTACACTGTGCATCTTTATCTTCAAAGTGGTTACTCAATACAAGACATAAACCAAAAAGCTTCTTACATTTCTAGGAAAATGTATGCACCTTGAGACCATACTGTGTAAATACTGCATTGTTTCTCTGATGTGAGAAACTGAAAGTATAAATAAGGACTAAAATGTATAATAGGTATTGTGAAATAGGAAGAAAATGTTCAAATGGGGAGGGGAACAAGAGAGGGCAAGGGGGAAGGAAAGAAGGGAAAAGTAAAAAAAATGAGAAAAGAAGGAAAGAATGAAAACAAAGCTTTTGTAAATGGTGAGGGGAGAAGGGGTGGAAAGAATGGCAGGGAAATGGCAAAAAAAAGAATCGAGTTATATCATATACAGGTACAAATTCTCTATGATGACTGTGATCATTATGTATATCTAAAATGTACCAATAAAATCTGATTAAAAAACAAAAAACAAGGGGCCAGTGAGATGGCTCAGCGGCGTAAGCGCCTGCCTTGCAAGCGTGAGGGCCCGAGTTCGACTCCCGGAACCCACATATGAAAAAGGGGCCGGTGATATCGCTCAGAGGCACGGGTGCCTGTTGGCGCGCGAGGTCCTGAGGTCGACCCCCCGGTACCCACAAAAAAAAAAAAAAAAGAAAAAAACAAAAAACAAAATAAAGATGTATATGGAGAAAAAATAGCTTCTTACAAAAAAGAAACTAACAGATAATTACTTTCCAATGAACTAAGTATAAATGAAACAAGTTAGCATATACAGTAAAACCTTAGATTGCTAGTAATTTGTTCGGTGAGTGTTCTGAGAGAGGAATGTTTCTAATAAATTTTAACTTAATAAATAAGCCATATCTTGAACATTCAAGTTCCTAGAAATGTAAGTAGTACGTGATGCTGAATGTCACGTGATCACAAGTGAGCCAATGGCTCCTCTCTTTCTCTCCCTCTTTCTCTCCCTCGCTCTCTCTCTCTCTTTTTCACTCTGTGGTATACCACTCATGTGGTAATTCACATGATTTCCTCCTAACAGCAAGAAGTTATGGAGATCTCATTTGCAGAGGAGGAGAAAAAGGTGGAGGAATCCCTCATTTCAAATGAAATTAGGGATATGTGTAAAATATGAGAAAAAGTGCAAAATTTCTATACAATGGAGTACTACTCTGCCATAGAAAACACCACTGAATAAGGCTATAGCAGTGCAAGTGATAAGTCTTTTTACCAACAATGCAATAACACATTTCCATGAACTCCTCAAAATGAAGCAAAAGTAAGTGTTATTGGATAGGTTCCTTGTTAAAGTTCCATGAAAAGAAAAAGATTCCAGGACTTCCAGGAAGATGGTGGAATGTTGAGAAGCAGAGGAACAGCCTCTCCCATATTTGGAATCCAGATGCTGAAATATAGCAATGTGAGGAAGAGAAGGAGGAGGAAAGTGGGTCTCTGGGACCCAGCAAGGGTCTGAAGTGAGAATTAGAGCCTACCGGGAGAGCAAAGAGAGGGGCCATAACACAGAAGAGGGAGGGGACAAGTGGTACTTTCTCCCTGAGCCCCAGCTCACAGCATGGGAGGAGTGGCTCGAACTTGCAGGGGCACAGTGACTACTGGTGGCCCCACAGGCCTCCACAGAGAAATGCACCAGTGGACCAGGGCAGTGGATGCTGCAGACTGCAGTGGGTGGTGAGTTATTTGGGTTTAGATGCCTCCCAGGAGAGGGCGATTGGCCAGTAACCATTTTAGTAAGGAGACAATAGAAGTCACAACACAGAGCAGCTGCAGTTTGGTTCCATCTAGCAGCTCCAAGTGTCAGTGTAGGCACAAGTGAGTTCAAACCGGCAGGAAGTCAGGGAGCTGAGTTCAGGCCAGCAGGAGGCACTTGGAGTGTTATGGACTGAAAAACTCAGGTCCTAGCCTCACAGCCAGGAACCAGAAGCCAGAACTTCTGTGGAACTAAAGGCCCAGGTTTACTGGGATTATCCACCACCACCATAATTCTACTGCTGGCTTGTTGGGGGTCTATCAAAATGGATCTGGTATCTGTCTGCCAAATCTGTCAATCAGTGACATCAGAGACACATACAGAAGTGGACATTCTTTTTTCTGCTTTACTTCCTTTCTTTGCTTTTTTATTTTTCTAATTTTGTCATATTTAAAAATTTTTTTTTCTTTATTATTCTTGTTTTCATACAAGTGAGAACACTGCTTTTAGTATTTTATCTGTTTTGTTTTATTATGCTATGTTCTTGTTTCTGTTTCTTCCTTCTTTCTTTCCCTCCTATGTTCTTCACCAGTTCCCAAGTTGTGTAATCTTTACCAGTTCCAAAATCATTCTTTGTACCCCAGCCTTGCTTCTAATCCCTTTCTCTTCTATTTCTCAATTTTTCCCCTTACCACTTTTAAATTTTGTTCCCTGAGGGTAAAATCGCCATATAGAGGGGATATTTACTTTACACAATTTTCTGGTTTGTTTTAGATTTGGTTATATAAGGTAAGATCAGGTAAGATCTTGCAACAGACTCAAAACCCTTTGAAAATCCAGCTACACCTGGAACACATCTCTAAGAAGTAGTCGTTTCCTAAGTGTTCTCGATACTAGCAATAAAGATACACACCATAAACAATTTACAAGCATCAACACAGAAATTTAATTAAAAAAAAAAAAAAACTTAAAGCTAGAGGCTCCATTTGACCCGGCTGTTCCCCTTCTTGGTATCTTCCTGAAGAAATTAAAAGCATCATATCACAGTGATATATGTGCACCCATGTTTATAGCAGCACAGCTTGCAATAACTAAATCTTGGAAACAGCCCAAATGCCCATCACCCGATGAATGGATAAAGAAGATGTGGTTTTTCTATACAATGGAGTACTACTCTGCCATAAAGAAGGATAAACTTGAGATATTTCTAGGTAAATTGATGCACCTTGAGACCATACTCTTTTTTTTTTTTTTTTTTTGTGGGTACCGGGGGGTCGACCTCAGGACCTCGTACGCCAACAGGCACCCGTGCCGCTGAGCGATATCACCGGCCCCTTTTTCGTATGTGGGATCCGGGAGTCGAACTCGGGCCCTCGCGCTTGCAAGGCAGGCGCTTACGCCGCTGAGCCATCTCACCGGCCCCGAGACCATACTCTTAAGTGAAATAAATCAGACATACATGTTCAAATGTCACATGGTTTCTCTGGTGTGAGAAACTGAAAATATAAATAAGGACCAAAATATATAATAGATATTGTGACATAGAAAGAAAATGTCCAAATGGAAAGGGGTAGCAGGGAGGTGGGAGATGGGAAAAGTAGGAAGAGAAAAGGAAAATAAAAGAATAGAAGGAAATATAGAAACAAAGTGTGGAGAGCCATTGTATATAATTTTTGGGGAAAAATCATTTTATAACTAAATTGTGATTAGGGCTCGTCTGAGGCCTAGTATCTTGCCATGCAAGCCAGCTATGGTATGCAGAAACGTAACTCCATGTGCCTCTGGTCACAGCTGATGCCTCAATGACCCCGTGATGCTGTGATACTCCAGGGCAAGATTACATCAGCTGAAGACATCCTGGTTCCTTGAGAACCAAGTAGTAATAAAAAAAGGGTTTCACCTGGGGAAAGGACAAGCTCCTTATTATCCTGCTATCTCTTCCCACCTGCTATTGTAAGAACACTCTGCACATCCCACCATCCTCATCTAAAATAAACCTCATCACTTTAAGATCCTCATCAGCATAAGATCATGCCACACTCTGAGTCATCCCATACTCCCTCTGATTATTGTGTGCACCCAATAAATAGTGGCTACCTCGGAGGGGTTTTATCTCTGTCCATCCTGAGGCATTGACCTCCCAGCCCCTCTGTCATGCATTTCTAAATTTGTCTCTGTTTCTTATTTCATCCTTTCACCGTACCCTTTATGCAGGCAGCTGGGGATCTTGGCCAGGTCTCTGATTACAAAGCTTTTGTAAATAAGAAGGGGAAGAAGGGTTGAAAGGAGGGGAGAGAAAGGGGACAAAAAGAAGAATCAAGATATACCATGTACAGGTACAAATTCTATATGATGAATGTGATCATTATGTATATCTAAAATGTACCAATAAGATTAATTTTAAAAAAGAAATAGATTCCATTAAGCCAATAGATAACAGTGATTCCATTAGTGATAGTGAAAGTCATCCTACACAATAATCCTCTCTTGTCTCCCTCACACCAGTCACGAAGGTTTTCAAAGATAAGTAGAAGTTAATTTGTTTATTTTTCTTTATATTTTATATTGTCTTTATTATTTTGTTTTATATGACAGTATTGTAGTCATTTTTATGTTAATATTTTTGAATTGTGGAACAAATCGTCTGATTTTCCATTGTTTCTTACGGGGAAATTCACTTTGATATACAATTGCTTTGGATTATAAACATGTTTCTGGAATGAATTATGCTCTAAACCAAGGTTATACCGTATATTGAAATATTTTTAAAACAACAGAATATGTAATTTGGGGAATTGTAATTTTAGTCTATTTTGCTCTTTATATGTACATATATGTAGTGTTTCTCATATAAGAGAAACCTTGCATGGTTTCTCTTATATAAGAAACTCAATATATAAATAAACTGCAAAATAAAAGAGAGAGAATAGGAAAAGAGAGAGAGAAAAATGTTATTTTAATCTAGCATGGACAATGTATCTAAAAATGTACCCTGATTTAGTAATTGTCTTAGGTGTTTCATGTATCTTTGGCCTATTAGGCTAATCTGTATGTATGACAATTAACTTTATAAGGACTTATACAATAAATAAATGAATCTGATGCTCGCAAAACAAGCAGAGTGGAAGGAAAGGGAAAAAAAGAATTTAGATGTTGACATCATGTACATATACCAATTTCCCATCATGAATGTAATCATTATGTATCACAAACATGAATAAAAATTAAAATTTTTCAAAAGAAAAATGTATATACATTTTCTGGCTGTTAATAAATAGTTTATTTCTTCAGTTTTGAAATGAATGATGGTTATGAGATCATTATAGTATTTAGATGTCATTTACAATAATGATGGACTCAGTTTTTACACTGTGTTAATCACCTTCTTGCTGATAATACCAAATACCTATGAAAAACAACTTAAATGGGGAAGGATTTATTTGGCTCATGATTTCAGAGATTTTAGTGCATGTTAAGCTGGCTCCATTGCTGTGGCCCCGAGGCGAAGAAAACATCATTGAGGAAGGTTGTGGTGGAGCAGAGCTGCTCACTTCCTGGCAAGCTGGGAAGTACAGAGCGGGGAAAGAGCCAGAAAGGAAGGGGCTGGGGTCCTGATATGGTCCCCAAGGTCACGCCCCCATGACCCACACTCCCTTCAGCTAGGCCCCACCTCCTAAATTTCCATGACTTCTTAAGAATGCTACTGAATTATGATCTTATCAGTGGATTAATCCACTGATGAAGTTGGAGCCCCCATGATCCAATCAACTTCCAGAAGCTCGACCTCTGAACGTATGAGAATTTTGAAGGATATTTTGGATCTAAACCATAATATATGCCAACATTTGTAATAGATTGCAAATTATATACTTTGTTGTTGTTTTTTTCCTCTTGTACTGGGAGTTGAAACCAGGGCACCATGCATGCTAGGCAAAAGCTGTACTTTGTAATTATTTTAACTTATGAAAACACTTTTATGTCAAATTAAATATGTGCAAGAAGATTCATGATTTTTCAAAATTCTTTGAGATATGAGAGCACAAAGCATGAAAACACTAGTCTAAAGGATCTTTTTTTACACTATAATAAAAACTATTCTTTCATATTTTCTTTAAGAATTTAAGGCCAGGCATATAGCTCAGTGGTAGAACACCTGGCTCACTCAGCATATGTGTGGCCCTGGGTTTGGGTTTGATCCCCAGCACTGCAAAAGAAATATGGAAAAGTTTTGTTCCATATATTTATATGTGTAACAAACCTGAAATTGATTTTGGAACAGAGTATCGACAAAAAAATAAAAAGTCTTTTTCTGCATGAAAATTTGACAGCATTTCTTTTAAAATTAAATTTATTTTATTAAGTGATGTAAATACATTGTTCAAAGTTTTGCTTTTTTTGGAGACAGGGTCTTGCTCTGTAGTTCAGTCTGGCCTCGAACTCACTAGGGAGAAAAGACTGGCCTCAAACTTGCAGTGATCCTCCTGCCACAGTATCCCAAGTGCTGGGATAGAGGCATGCGCCACCAAGCCCAGCTCCTTTTATTTTTCACTGAACTACATATCTACAATGTTTTTAATTTTTACTTTGACACAAGGTCTCACAAAGTTGCCCAGGCTGAGCTGGAACTTGCAATCTTTTTCCCTTACCTTCTCAGAGTGCCGGAATTACAGGCAAGCACCACCATGCCTGAGTTCTAAGTGGTTTTAAATTTTTTAAACATTTATTTATTTATTTATTTATTTATTTATTTATTTATTTTTATTTCAGGTTTTCTTTTTCTTTTTCTTTCTTTTTTTTTTTTTTTCTTTTTTTGAGAGAGGATCTTGCTATATACTCCAGGCTGGCCTTGAACTTACACGTAGCCACGATTGACCTGGCACTTGAGATCTTCCTGTCTCAGTCCCCTGAGTACACCACTATGGTCTGCTATTTTTATATTTTTAAGGATGAGGTCTCACTGTGTTGCCTGGGTTGGACTTGACTTCCTGGGCATGAGTGATCCTTCTGCTTTAGTTCTCCAAGAGTCAAAACTATAGGCACCTGCCACCACGCCCAGCTAAATTTATTTTTATGTGTAACTATAACCATTTATTTATCTGTACATATAATTACATATATTTTGAAACATAATTTTTAAGATAGAAAAGAATACAATGAGGGCAAAAAAGATACATAATATCTCAGGGTGCAATATAAATTTAGTGAACAGTTCCCCTTTAGTAGCATGGATTTATGGCATATATTAAATAGTCCTGTCAGTAATTTTGAACTCCTAGATTTTTTTGTTGTTACATCTGGGGGTTTTCGTTTGTTTGTTTGTTTCTGAGACAGGGTCTCACTTTAGAGGCCAGGCTGGTTTAAAATTTGTGGCATCCTCCTGCCTCAGGCACCCTAATGCTGTGATTATAGGTGTGCTCCACCATATCCAGTTTGCTACATCTGATTTGACCGTCATTACTTGTACCTTCTGTAGATTGTCTTTTTATTCTGTAGTTTCTTTTGCTGTGCAGAAACTTTTTAGTTTATCATAATCCAATTTGCCCATTTTTGCTTTTGCTTACTGTGCTTTTGGAATCTTGTCCAAAAAATTCCTTGCCAGTTTCAATATCCTAAGCATTTCCCCTATGTTTTGTTCTACTACTTTCATAGTTTCAGATTTTACATTTAATCTATTCAGGGTTTTCATGGTTCCATATAAATTTTAGCATTATTTTTCTAGTTCTGTCATGAATATCTTTTTTTCTTTTTTTTAGACAAGGTCTTGTTATGTATCCCAAGACCAGTCTTGAACTCATTGTGTAGCCCAGGCTGGCCTCAAACTCCTGGTCCTCCTGCTCTACCCTCCTGAGTGGTACATGCATGTACCACCACACCCGGCTGTGTTATTGGAATTCTGATAGGAATTTCATTGAATCTATAGATCACCTGGTTAGCATGGGTATTTTAATGATACTGACTCTTCCAATCCATGAACACAGGCTGTCTTTCCCTTTTGTTGTATTTTCTTCATTTTTTTTTTTTTGTGGGTACCGGGGGTTCGACCTCAGGACCTCGCGCGCCAGCAGGCGCCCGTACCACTGAGCGATATCACTGGCCCCTTTTTCGTATGTGGGTTCCGGGAGTTGAACTCAGGCCCTCGCGCTTGCCGGGCAGGTGCTTAACCCGCTGAGCCATCTCACCGGCCCTGTCTTCAATTTCTTTAATCAGTGTTTTATAATTTTCATTGTAGAGATCTTTCTCCTCTTATGTTAAATTTATTCCTAGGTATATTATTTTTGTAGCTATTGAAAATGGGATTGCTTTCTTGATTTCTATTTCAGATAGTTTGCTATTTGTGTGTAGCCCTGTTACTGATTTTATATGTTGATTTTATATCCTGCAACTTTGCTGAATTCTTTTCTTTTTTTAATACTAGGGATTGAACCAGAGGTGCTCTACCACTGAGTAACATCCCCAGCCATTCTTATTCCCCTCCTTCTTTCCCTCCCTTTTTCCCTCCCTCCCTCCCTTCTTTCTCTCCTCTCTCTCTCTCTCTCTCTCTCTCTTTCATGGTATGGGGGACTGAAGCCTTTGCAATGAGCTACATCTCCCACCCTTTTTATTTTTTATCTTGGGACCAGGTCTCACTGAGTTGCCCAGGCTGGGCTCAAACTTGTGATCCTCCTGCCTCAGCATCCCAGAGCACCGTTATTCCAGGTGTATGCCCAGTCTCAGACCTTTTCTTTTTTATTTTGAAACAGGACCTTGCCAAGATGCACAGGCTGGCCTTGAACTTATAATCTTCCTGCTTCAGTTTCCCAAGTAACTGGGATTACAGATGTGTGCTACTGTACCCAGCATTGTCTTTATTTCAAGGTACATTCCTTTTATACCTAATTTTTCAGTCTTTATTATGAAGGGATGTTGAATTTTATCAAATGCCTTTTCTGCGTCTTTTGACATGATAATATAGTTTTCGCCCTTCATTCTGTTGATTTGGTATATCTCATTTATGGGTTTGCCTATGTTGAACCATCCTTGCATCTCTTGGATGAATCTCACATTCAGAAGTGGGACTTGGTCTGAAGCAGCAGGTCACTGGGGGTGTGACTTGCTTCTGGTCCCCAGCTCCTACCTTTTCTCTCCGCAACCTGGCCACCACATGGTGAACAGCCTTCTTCTGCTTGCCTTTCTGCCATGATGCTTCTGCTTTGGAGCCAGCTAACAGTAGACAGAATCCATGGAAACTGTGAGCCAAACTTCTCCTCATTTAAGTTGCAAGTGCAGAGTATTTTGACCCAGCGATGGGCAAGTGACTAATACAATCTGACTCGTGTCTTTGTAAGAATGGGAGAGTAGGGCCGGGGATTTAGCTCAGTGGTGCAGCACCTGCCTGGCAGGCGTGAGGTCCTGAGTTCAATTCCCAGTACAAAAAAAAAAAATCCTAACTAAGAATGGGAAAGTAGGACATAAAAAGAGATGCCAGGGATGCACATACACAAAAAGCATGTGAGGACACAACAAGAAGGAGGCCTTTTACAAACCAAGCAGAGAGAACTTAGAAGAAACTGAACTTTCCCACACCTTGATCTTAGACTCCTAGCCTGCAGAACTTCGACAAAACAAATTTCTATTTTTAAGCCACTCAGTCTGGAATTTTGTCATGACAGCCCATATAGACTAAGACAGAAGAATTGTATCCTGGCTGAGAAGATCTCTCTAGAGCCTCAGTTCTCTGTCAGACTCTTTCCAGCCCCCCATCATCACACACCCATACCTCTACCACTTACAAGTTTTGAGACTTTGGGCCACCTAACCTCTCGATCTCCAGTGTTCTTATCTGTAAAATAGGAATTACGAATAACTTCCCTCAAGGGTTGCAATGAGGACTAAATGTCATCAGCTATTGTTATATTTGTTTTCATGATACTTGTTAAAGAACTGACTTTATTCAGGACTATCCCAACAGGCATAGAGACCCCTATATGATGGGATTTTTGCAGTAGTGAAGAGATTGGGTTGAACTCCAAACACAGCAAGGAAAAGTAAGAATATATAGCCAGGGAACAGGAAAGGGGGATCAGTGGATGAAAAACTACTAAGCATAAATATCAAAACTAGGCGAATTCTTGCTAGGTAGGCTCAATGGTATTCTTGCTTTTTTTTTTTTTTTTCAGTATTGGGGATCAAATCCAGGGTCTTCACACTGAGCTACATCCAGAGCTTTTTTTTTTTTTTTTTTTTTTTTTTGAGACTGGGTCTCACTAAGTCCCTAAATTTCCTAGGCTGGGATCCTCCTGCCTCAGTCTCCCAAGTGTTGGGATTACATGCACCACCATGCTTGACAACAGAATTCTTGCTGGAGGGAGGCCAGAGCAATGAGTAGGACATGAGGAATTTGATCAGATATCAGATACTGAGGGTGGGTATTTTTACTGAACAAACATGATTCTTCCTAAAACTTGGCTAAATGGGCCTACAACAAAGCCAAAATTTGGAGCCTGTCAAAGAAGACTCAGTGGAGCCTGATTTGGGTTGCGTCAAGGAGTCTTTGTCATTATGGAACACAATTAACATAGTGTGAACATCATAAATATTCAGTAAAGTGTTGACAGCAGCTATACTCCAGCTATAAGGCAGTAACTGCTATTCCTCATGTGTGTGTTATTTTGTTCCACTTTTTAAAAATTTGAGACAGGGTCTTGCTATGTAGTTCAGTCTGGCTTTGAATGCACTATGTAGCCCAGGCTGGCCTCAAACTCGTAGCAATCCTCCTGCTTCACCCTCCTCAGTGCTAGGATTACGGGCATGCACCACCATGCCCAACTTTGTTCCACTTCTATGCATTAACACATGCTGGTTTGTTGGCCTAGAATGCTTTGCTCCCACTGCTTCATCTAGCAAACTCCTGGTTGTATTTCAAGAGTGAAGTTTTTTGTTTGTTGTTGTTGTTTTGAGTTAGGGTCCACACACCTGTAGTTCCAGCTATACTCAGGAGGCTGAGGCAGGAGGTTCATGAGTTTGAGGCTAGCTTGAGCTACAGGGAGACCCTCCCATCTCAAAAAAACAAAGCAGACTAAAGCCTTGGAGTGCTAGGAGGGTATCTTAGTGGTAGAGTACTTGCCTAGCATGCATGAGGCACCACAAACACACACACACACACACACACACACACACACACACATGCACACACACAAAGCCCAAAGTCTTGATGGAGACAGCTCTGATCTGGGTCCTGGACTGCTCCTCTGGGCTCCCAGAGCATCCTGTGTTTGTCTCCAGCAAGCGAGATTCCACTGCAGGGGTTTAGGTGGAGGAGTGACCTAAATTGGCTTGAGTACCTGCTATATGCCAGGTACCCTTCTGAGCTCTAAATCAAAACAAAAATAAAAAGACAACTTAGGTCATAGGGCTACTGAAGGGATTATGAGAGATAAGCACTTCAGACTGCATGCTAACCCTTATTATCTGTATTCAGGACACGCTCTCAAATCCATTCAGGTCTTTGGCCTCTATAGCCTTCCTCTCTGAACACAAATCCCACTGCCATAACAGCCTCTGTCCTGGACTTCATCTCCCATAGCTCGCACCTCCTCCTCACTCCAGACACACAGTGACAGCTCCCTGACCTTGACATTGCTGCTGTTGGCTTGTTTGCTTTCCGCACACTGAGTAGGTTGGGTATAACCACAGGAATAGATTAGTATGTAGAAAGCCCAGATAGAATTTTCCATTAGCTTCAGACAAGGGCATGCTCTTGTGTCCCCACCCCAAACAAGCAACAAGTCTATTCTGTATGACCTGGTCCCTGAAAGATAAAGGCAGAGAAAAGGAGGGCTAGCTAGAGATGCTAGTTTTGTCAGCACAAAATAAGGGCTTGCATTTTGTGACCACACAAAGAGAGGAAATTACAGCTACAGTCTTTCTGGCAGCAAGGAGGTAGTGAGAAGTTACTGATCCAGACACCTGAGCAAAAATCAGGAGACTGAGAGGCAGATGCTGTTGATAGAAGCCTTTGGACAGGAATGATGTTCACAAAGGCTGTTCTCTGACTTATGAGTCAAGAGCAGTCCCCTGCAGGTATGAACCTCTTTCTGCCAGAAGGTACATCAAACACATCCAGGGCTCAGAGGGCAAAACCTGGAAGTCAGGGCTCACCTCACACCCTTCACTCAAAGCAGCTCTGCATTTCATGTACTATATTTATTTGGGCTTTAACTTGTAACTGCTTTTGCACAAAGGGTTCTAGGGCTAAACGTTTGCTGTTACTTTCAGCAGTGACTACACATCTTACACTCCACAGAACTCAGCTGCTACTTAGGTGTAGTGACCACCCTCAAAATTCTGCTCTACTTATCTACATCTTATCCCCTTTAATCCTCTGATATGTCCTTTCTTGTGTCAAGGCTAAAGCCTCTGTTCTTGCTTGATCTCATCGCTGTCTCATTTCCTCTGAATCTTTACACCATCCATTTTCTTTTCTCTTGTATGGAAGCATATTAAATTGCATTTTGCAACATATGACATTGGTGGAACACTAGCTATTTCAAATGCTCCAATTTAATACCTTTCAGTCTTTTTCTTCTCTAACTTTTCTTTCTCTTTAGCCAAAAACAATTACAAAGTGTCCATAGATTATGTTTTTCTAAGGTCACACGTATATGTGTCCCTGCATATAAAATGTAGATATTGCTGGTGTGATGGTGCATGTCCATAATCTCAGCACTTGGGAGGCTGACACAGGAGGATTTCAAGTTTGAGCTCAGCGTCGGTTACATAGTGAGTTTGAGGCCAGCTTGAGCTACATAGCAAGATCTGTGTAAAAATAAATAAATAAAAATAAAAGCAAAAAAGCAAATATATTAAAAACTAAATACAATCTAGACACCATACCCCAGGTACGTTCATATCTCCCAATTGACAATTCACCTGCCAAGTATTTATGCAGGGTCTGGCATGTTTATGAAATGTTTAATGACTCTTTCAGCAAATATCTCCTGAGCACACATATGATGCTCAATATGTTTTAAAGCACTTGGGATACATTGGTGAACAAAACAAAGATTCTTGTAATCTTGGAGCTGATATCCTACAAGGGGTGGGAGGGAGAAATGTATAGTAAAGAAACATAATAAATAACAGAACTACATAGTACTTCAGAAAGTGGTAGATGCCATTGTAGAGGGCAGATATAGAGCAGTGAAAGGGAAATGGAGTAGTAGGGGGAGGCACTGTAATTTTATTTCAATCTATTTACTTATTTGCAGTGCTGAGGATTGAACCCAGGGCCTCACACATGCTAGGCAAGCACTCTATCACTAGCTACATCCCTAGGAGTTGTAATTTTAAATATGGTGGCCACTGTAGGCTTTGGGGGCACCTGACAAGCAAAGACTTGAAGGAGGTGAAGGACAAGCCATGGAAATATCAGGGAGCAGTGATGCAGGGAGAGTGAACAACAACTGCAAAGGCACTGAGGCCGGGAAGCTAAAGGAACAGTGCAGAGAGTGGTAGGAAATGAGGACATACAGGTATCAGGGAACAAGAATGCACAGGATCTTTGTTATAGTTATGTATTACAAATTGCCCTAAATGTGGCTATTGAAAACAATAATACTCACAAATTTGAGTGGCTTGGCTGGATAATTCTGGTTCTGGGTCTCAAGAGGTAGCAGTTATCCGAAACCTGGACCTGAAGAATCCCTTCCGAGGTGGCTTACTCATGTGGATGGCATGTTGGTGCTGGCTGTTGAGGGAGCAGGGAGATGAGGAAGGAGGAGGACTCAGTTTCTCTGTGAGTGGGCCTCTTCACGTCACGTTTGAGTATCCTCAAGACACGATGCTTGTTTTCCTCTGAGCAACCAATCCAAAAGAGAGCAAGACAAAAAAAAAAAAATAAAGAAAAAAGAGAGAGCAAAGTAGAAACTACAGTGACTTTTGTGACCCTAGCTTTGTGGGTCACACATCATCCTTTCCACCACATCCCTCTCACCCCCAGATAGCCCTGACTGTTCTCAAACTCCTGGACTCAAGAGATCCTCCCACCTCAGCCTCCTGAGTAGCTAGGACTAGGCATGTATCACCATTCCTGGCTCACTTCCACCGTGTTCTATCAGTTACACAGGTTAGCACTGGTTTAATGCCGAAGAGATCCAAGGGTGTGACTAGCAAAAGATGAAGATCATTGATGGCCAGCATCATACGTTTTGTAGGTCATTATAAATTTGTGGCTTTTGAACTGAGAATTTAAGCTCATTGGTAGAGGGCTTGGCTACCATGTACAAGGCTCTGGGTTCAGTCCCCAGTACCACACACAAAGAAAATCTCAAATCTGTAGCTTTTACTTTGAGTGAAATGGGGAGCCAAAGAAGGGATCTGAGCAGAGAAGGAGGATAAGTGTGGCTGCTGTGTGGATAGACTGGAGAGGGGCAAGGACATAAGCTGGGAGACCAGTGAGGAGACAATTACAGTCTAAGAGAAGGATGAACTTGACAGAATAATGGTGGAGTCCATGAGAATTAGTGATATTCTGGACATATTCTGAAGATAGCAGTGATAGTATTTACCAATGGAGGGATGTGGGATACAAGAGAGAACAGAGTCTTGGAGGAATTACAAAAATGACTGATGTATATCTTGCTGTAAATGACTTTACAATATGGGAGAGAAAAATCACGTACATAAGTAGTCATACTACGTAGCGGAAAATACTGTGCTTTGTAACAAAGGACCAAATTTAAGTGCCAAGTAATGAAATAATTCTGAAGATGGATGCTGGTGATGGTTGCACAATGAAGTGAATGCACTCAATGCCACTGAGGTAGACACCTAAAAATGGTTAAAATGATCAATTTTATGTGCATTTTGCCTCCATAAAAAACAGTGCTATAAAAAATTCAAGGGCTGGATCTGGGGGTGTGGCTCTGTGGTACAGCATTTGCCTAAGCAACTATTATCCTGGAGGTGGTATGTAACTCAGTATTTAACTCAGATAGCCTTGTGCAAGCTAGACTGGGGAGACTAGGGATGGAGAAGTAAGTTAATTAAAAAGTAAGTGCCAGGTGTGGTGGTGCATGCCTGTAATCTCAGCACTCAGGAGGGTGAGGCAGAAGGATCGCCACAAGTTCGAGGCCAGCCTGAACTACACAGTGAGTTCAAGGCCAGCAGGAACTACACAGTAAGACCCTTTCTCAAAAAAAAAAAAAAAAAGTAAGTAAGTTAGCAGACTGGGTAATGGATAGACAGCTTCTACAGCACACAGACTAGTGGCATGACTTTGGGCGAGTCACCTAACCTGTCTAAACCTCAGTTTCCTCATCTATAACATGGAGATGAAGGTAATCCTAGCTACTTGGGACTGAGGCAGAAGGATCACTTGGGCCCATAAGTTTGAGGGTAGCCTAGGCAACACAGCAAGACCCCATCTCTAAAAAATAGGGAAGGATAATGAGTTACATATTAAATAAGATTGCTGAGAATTAAATGAGATAAATATTTGCTTGCAATTACTTTATTGCAATAAGTCAGACGTGAGATTCTCAGAGTTGTGACAATGAAGAGGATCAGAAGAGGGAATATCTTATTAGCAAAAGCTCAAGGGCCAAAAAGAAAATTCTTGCTAGGTGTGGTGGCCCATGCCTGTGATCCCAGCACTAGAGAGGATGAGGCAGGAGGATTGCCTTGAGTTCGAGGACAGCCTGGGCTACTTAATCTCAAAAAACTAAAAAGAAGAGAAGGGGGAGTAGGAGGGGGACGAGGGGAGTGAGGGGGAGGAGGGGGAGGAAAATTCTTTGCTTTCTTCCCTACAACTTCCCTTTTTGTGAAAGGCAGCAGGTGATAGCTATGATCCTCCCTTGAAATGAAATATTAAGCCAAGTTCCTGAAACAAAGATTCCTGTCGATCTGACAATCTTGAAATAAATATGGGGTGTAGTGAACATTTGATGTACCAAGACTTCCTTTTTTTTTCTTTTTACCTGCTCGCTTTATAAATTTTCCCTTCTCCCAATTCCAATCCTCACCCCATCTTTCTATTTCTTGTCATTCCTTTTTATCTTTCCTGCTTGGAAACAGAGCCAATTAAAATGTCAGTTCCCTTATTTATCAGCTGGGTGACATTGGGGATGATTACTCTCTCCAGTCCTGAGTTTCTTCTGTAAAATGGGTTTAATAAGACCGTGCTTACCTTACAGGGTTGTCAAAACTACAACAAAGATCATGTGTTATGCCTAGCACAGTGCCTGATCTACAGAAATAACTCAGCATATTCGTTCCTTTCTCTTTCCCATCCTTTTACTTCTGTTCTACTCTTCAGCCGGATCCCAGCAGGTAAACGCCGTGGGAAAAAAACATCCTTGAGGTTCAAAGAGGAAACTCTTGGGTTAGGGGCGGGGACTGCGAGATACCCACTGCGCATGTGCGCTCGCACCTTTAGGTTCTGCTTTCCAGCTGGGGGGTGGGGGTGGGGGTGGGGTGAAGGGGACTTCGTTTTTTTTTTTCCGGCTACCCCCTTCCGGCTCTGCGAAGTGGTGGGACCTTGGCGGCGGCGCCCCGAGCGGGCGCGGCGCTGAACGAGGCAAGCCCGGGCCTTCAGGGTAAGTTGGAAAATGGCGGAGGGGGGAAGAAGGAGGGGCCTTGCTGGGCGGGAGGCTGACCTCCCGGTAGGGAGGTGGGAAGGAGAAGGTCAGGGCCTGGTGGCGTGGCCTGGGCCGAGGAGACGGAGGGACTGCGCTCAGTGTCTCCGAGGCCCTGACGTGAGCCCATTTCGGGTTTCCTGACTCCGGAGTCCCTTTGGGGGACTGTCCGGCTGGTGGAGGCAAGTGAGGGAGACCTAGGGACTTCCGTTTCCTTCTAGGCCGGCCTGGGCGCGCAGCGGAGTTGGTATTTCCAAGTTGGGGCTCGGGCCGCCCCTCCTGCGGGACCCTCCCCTCGGGACCGAGCTGATCGCCGCTGGCGGCTGGGGCCGGCTCTCTAGGCTTGGTGGGTACAGCTTGTGCGGGCTTTCCCTGCCTCCTTCCCCCTCTTTTCCCTCTCCTTCTCTTCTCCTCCCTTCTCCTTCCCTTGTCCCCTCCCCGTCCCCCTTCCCCTCCCTCCCCGCTCCTCCCCATCCCCTCGTCTCCGCTCCCCTCCCTTTTCCCCTCCCCTCGGGCCGGCGCTGCTGCGGAGGGCGTGAGGGCCGCGCCCGCGGGTGGGGGGTGAATACCCGACTGGTGCTCTTTGCCCGGTTCCGGGGACAGCCAAATTCCTTTGGCGTGGGTGGGCGGGTGGCTTCCGGCCCTCAGGTCTGCCTCCCTGAACCCAGTGTCACCTAAGGTAAATCGAGTCAAAAACTTTTTTTTTTTTTAATGAGCAAAGGTACTCTTAGGCCTCAGCACACCGGCTGACGCCTTTGGTGTATCTGGAGCAGGGCGGAATGTATCTGGCGAGGGCACGTGAAACCGAAAGAATCTGGGCTAAAGATCTTCCGGAAGAGGAAATTAGTAATTCTTTCCAACCTTTGCTACCCCAGTCAGCGCCCCCCCAGCATATTCAGTAAGACAAAATGTCCATTTGACTTTCAGTTTCATTATTTTAACTATATAATTAACCTAAATTGTTTTTGGAGGATGAGGATAGTTTACTGCTGTAACTGAGCAATAGCCCCTCTCCACCTTCCACCTCCCAAACCCCCAAAACGTCAATCAAAGCGTTGTAAAAACCTATCGGGTTTTAATAATCTACTACTTTGCCATCAAATATTATGTCAGTAGTGCTGTTACAGCTATACCTGGATAGTTACTTACTCATAGAAATTTACTCTTTTTAGGACTGGAGGTTGCAGTAGTGTTTCTGCTTTTTTTTTTCCCTCTAATAACATTTGTTACAGCCAGTTCAAGAGAACACCGTTACAGACGGCCATCTTTGAATTATAACATTTTAGAGTTGGAAAGGATCTTAGCCCAGCCCTTTTGTTTTACAAAACAGAAACTAAGGCTCAAATTCCATGGCTTGCCGAACGCGACCGGAGTAGATTAGAACCAAGCTTGCCTGGCTCTCTGGCCACCACTGCTGCACTGTTGCCTCACATAGCCTCCAAGGATGAAAATTAAATACTCAATTCAACGTTTGTGAAAAGTATACTACTTTGTATCAGTGACTGTTCCATTTTCCAAGTATTTAACGTGCATGTGAAGCCAGTGCTTGAGATTTTTTCCCACTATTTAAGAAATGAAAACAGTTTAGATTGACAAAATTTATATGCACAGACACATACACATGTATACTTGTATTTCCTCAGATGATTTCTTGAAAGATACATAGGAAAAAAATGTTAGCAGTGGTTACTTATGGAGGAGAAGAGAGATGAGAGACTTTTTACTTTACACTTCAAACATGACCTAATGTATGTTTGAATTTCTTACCATAAATAAGTACTGATTTTATAATTGAAAACAAGTTTTAAAGTTCACACACGTGTATCAACATAAGTAAATACCGTTGGTATGTACATATACACACTGTAACTGATTTGCACTGTAAAATCTAGCTGGTTTTTGTCAGCTTGGCTGACAAAGCAGGTTTGATTATTGTATGCTTATGTTTCTCCTTTGGTTTTCTCTTGTTCTGTGTTATAAGGTGGCAAAAAATCAGACTTCACATATTTTTAGAAAATATGCTGAGCTTCTTGATTATCAAATAATGTAGCAAACTATTCAGACTGTTCAGAATATCAAATTTGACACAATGCAAGAAATCAATTATAGAATTTTTGTGGATAAGAATTATTTTTTTTTAAAGTTAAGGGGCTAGGGATGTAGCTCAGTGGTTACCTTGTATGTGGAAAGCCCTGGGTTTGATCCTCATAACAGAAAACAAAACAAAAAAAGACTGGAAAGATCCCGAGTGATTAGGAGTTCAATTATCTTTTTACAAATAGATTAATTAAGAATTAAAGATGAAACAACGTAGTTGGGCATGGTGGTGTATGCCTATAATCCCAGCACTCTGGAAGGCTGAGGCAACAGGATGGAAAGTTCTAGCACAGGCTGAGCTATTTAGGGACTTCACCAGACCCTGTATCAAAAAAAAAAATCTGGGGATGTAGCTCAGTGGTGCAGGGGCTCTGGGTTCAATCCCCATATTCCACCAAAAAAATTGTCCAAAGTTTTATATTTGGTTATTAGCAGAGTTTGGACTAGGGTCCAGGTTCTAGTTTAGTGTCCTATGTATTATACCTGTAACTTTATTGCTTTCTAATGTGTTTAATGATTCTAACTAGGGTAACAAAGTAATGCTGACTAAAGGTAGGTAATGCCAGTTTTGTAGACAAGAATTACTGTAATTTATGTACCAATTAATCTACAGAGTGCTTGAAATATTTTAACATAAATGTAATGTTCCACTTATATTTTGTTGTAAACACTAATTTGTTTAGTAAATCCTCTATCTGTATTAAATAGCTGGAGACCCCAATGTAAAATAATATCTCACTGCTTCTGCTGGCCTTTTTTTTGTTTTTGTTTTTGAGACAGGGGCTGGCTGTATAGCCCAGGCTGGCCTTGAAACTTGTGATCCTCCTGCCTCTGCCTCCCAAATGCTGGAATTACAGGCCTATGCCACCACACCCAGCTTCTTTGGTTTAATATTTCTGGTAACTAGTGCTAGGAGGGGGGGAGCTATATTTTATCAGATGGACATTTATTGAGAACCTACTATGTGCCAGGTATTGATTGCGCTTTGTGGTAGGATTAAAAGATGAATGCGGTAAAATAATGTGCTTGTTATTTTGAGGATGGGAGATTATCATGATCTATCAATTCTTAAATGTTATCTCTGTGGGGTAATCTAATAATAGTATTATGAAATGCAGTCTGTTCACACCGTTTAAGGTTATTGTGTGAGTAGATTTGAGGAGATAGTGGTAAAACAAAAATTAATAAACTGAATTTTAAAAATACCACATGGTGTGGTGGAAAGTGCTCTGGATTGGATGCCATGGGACATGGGTTTTTGTCTTGATTCCAGTTAGCTGTGGGATTGTGCCTCTCAGTGCCTCCTTATTTCTTTTTCTTTTTCACAGTGTGTTTGATGTTTATTCTATTTAATTCAAAACACAAAAACAGTATTTTGAATATTTTAAGATATGTGTCTTGGGGCCGGTGAGATGGCTCAGTGGCATAAGCACCTGCCTGGCAAGCGCGAGGGCCCGAGTTCGACTCCAAGAACCCACATACGAAAAAAGGGCCGGTGATATCGCTCAGTGGCATGGGTGCCTGCTGGCATGTGAGGTCCTGAGGTCGACCCCCAGTACCCACAAAAAAAAAAAAAAATGTGTCTTATAGAAAATTCATGAAATTTGCAATCAGATCAAGAATTAGGATTATATTATATAGATTATTTTAATTCTTTCTTTCTGATGCAGCATTCATGGTGAATATTTCCTATGTCATAGAGTCTTAAATAATATAGCTTTTATTTCTCCTACATATTTTTCTGTGCCCCAGTTTCTTCATCTCCAAAATATCAGGTTTCGGTTACCTGATAATAAAGATTCAAAATCTGTTATTTTAAATTGATTATCTTAGACATTTTTTGGGGAGGGGACAGGGTCTCGCTATGTAGTTTAGGCTGGCCTTGAACTCACTGTGCAGCCCAGGCTGGCCTTGAATTTGTGGCAATCCTCCTGCCTCAGCCTCCTGAGTGCTGGGCTTACAGGCGTGTGCCATCACACAATGGCCTTAGATTTTTTTTTTTATTTAATTTTTTTTGAGACAGGGTCTCGCTATGTAGTTCAGGCTTTGCACTTAACTGTGTGGTTCAGGCTGGCCTTGAACTCACAGTGATCCTCCTGCCTCAGCCTCCTGAGTGCAGGGATCACAGGCCTGCACCACCACGACCAGCCTTAGATTTATTTTTAAAAGTGCTTTTACATAAGCCAGGTCTGGCAGCTCACACCTGTATTCCTAGCTATTCAGGAGGCTGAGGCGGGAGAATCAATAATTGGAGCCAACCTAGGGAACATAGACCCCATCACTAAAAAAAGAAAAATTACCATGTCTGTTGATTACCTCTTTTTTTGAGACAAAGTCTCCCTATGTAGTTCAGACTTGGCTTGAACTTGTTATGTAGCACAGGCTGAGCTCCAGCTCTCCATGATACTCCTGCCCCAGCCTCCAGTGTGCTGGGATTACAGGTGCACCAACATGCCCTGCTGGAGTAAATATTTCAAAGGAACAAGAAATTAAGAAGAGGGGAGGGAGCTGGGTATGGTGGCTAATGCCTGCAATCCCAGCACTTCAGAAGCTGAGACAGGAGGATTGCCATGAGTTTGAAGCCAGTTTAGGCTACCTAAGTCAATTCAAGGCTAGCCTGAACTACAGAGCAGGACCCTATCTCAAAAAAAAAAAAAAAGAGGAGGGGAGGGGAGAGGAAGTAAAAGGGATCAAGATGTGATATGTGTATGTTCCAATTTCCCACAATGAATGTGTTTATTATGTATTGCAAACATACTGATAAAAAAGAAATTAAGAAAAAAGTGGAGGTACAAACCTTAATAATTTGTGGTTTGTACTTCTATTTATTTTTAAATTTCACATGATGAGTATTAAGTTGCAGAAGTAGGATCAAAGATCAATGTATTGATGGTGGCCAACATATAGTATAAGTAGTACATGGTTAAAAAATTACTGACCAAATGCCTCCGGTTGTACAAAGAAATTTATTGGGTCAAAAGGAAAAGTTAACATTTATAAGACCTTCTGGATGATCCAAAAGAAAGGTCTTTCTAAATTCTGAGAAATTAAAGCAGTTGTTGATCATTGTATTTAAAACCAGAATTTGAGGCCAAGTGTATTTTCATTGTATTTTTTCCTGCTGTGATATATTAGATAATAGTGGGTTGTCTGTGGTGTGATAAAAGTATGTTTGTGTCTATTTTGCAGGACCTGACATAGATTTTTATTATTTTTAAATTACCATATGGTTGTATATCTGTATTAGATGCTTTTTAGGATTTGATTAGGATTTGGTGTATAATCTTTGTCAAGGATAGGTGGGATTCACCTTCTCATGATCTGCTTTGGTAATGTTTTTCAACGGTATGAGTCATGGTGAAAAGGGAGGTTTACCTCTACACACTGAGAATAGTTTGAATTCAGATGGTCAGAGGTCAAGCTGAGTGAGTCAGGGCTGATAGCATTCTTCCTTTCTTTTTTTCTTTTTTTGCAGTACTGGTCCTTCACACCGCGCTACATTCCCAGCCCTTTTTTACTTGTTTTTGTTTTGTTTTGTTTTGGTACAGGGGATGGAATCCACAGGCACTCTACCACTGAGCTACATTCCCTACTCTTTTTATATTTTAATTCAAGCCAGGGTCTTGCTAAATTGCCCAGGTGATCCTCCTGCCTCAGCTTCCCCACCAGCTGGGATCACAGGCTTACAAAACCCAGTCTAGCTAAGACTGGTTTGTTTTGAGGTTTTGTGTTTTTCTTTTTTTCTTTTTCTTTTTTGGTTTTTTTGAGATGGGGTCTCGCCAGGTAGTGTAGGGTGGCCTTGAACTCCCTTATGTAGCCCAGGCTGGCCTCAAACTCACAGTGATCCTCCTGCCTCAGCCTTCCAAGTGCTGGGATTACAGGTGAGTACCACCACGCTCAGCTGGGTTTTGGTGTTTTTCAAGAAAGGATCTCACTATGTACCCCCAGTCCTCCTGTCTCAACCTTCTGCCTGCTAAGGCTTTTTAAAAAACTAATTATAAGGCTTTTTTTTTTAATGGAGCAAAGCTGATGCTACTGTACATTCCTCATCTATAAATACTTATATATGATTTGAACTTGTATACTTATTTCTGCAATCATTTCGTTGACGTCAAGCCACAGACCTTTCACTATATATTGCTATGTGATTTACCTTTCATGGCTCTAGCTAGTTTTTTTTTCAAGCCTGGAAAGGGCAGAAAGCCTAACATTTTCTGCTACCTCACTGGACTACCCCTTCTGCCAGTAATCCTTAGTAATTTCCTTAGAACTATGCCTGTCAATCACTGGGCTTGAGTTTTTTTAACTGTCATTTACTGACCTCATGACCTTTGATGAGTAACAACCAGTCAGAATTATGGTTTCCTCAAATTTCACATGAGGACTATGATAGGTTGTGTAGGTTAAATTGGACACCACATATGAAAACGTTCTAATTTATAAAACATACTATAAATTTTAGTTATTATCAAAGGTAATATGGTAAAAGAAAAGAGGATGGGTTATAGAATCACACAAGCCCTTGCTTAAAATTTTGTAAATTTTTAGTATCATTTCTGCATATTTAGTAGATTAGAAAGAATATTTAGATGTGGCTAAATACTTTGCTGCAATATGGAACTAAAGAAAATTTGTAGATAATATTTGGTACTGATGGACATTATGCTATAATAGTTTAATTTGGTTTGTAGTTACTGCAGTACAGTTTTACTTTTTTGCTTTTTTTTTTTTTTTTTTTTTTTTTCTTTTTGAGACAAGGTCTTGCTATGTACTCAGGCTGGCTTCAAACTCCCAGTCCTCCTGCCTCAGCCTCCTAGGTGCTAGGATTACAGATGTGTGCCACCATGCCTGAGTACTTGTTCTTTTTGTGTGTGTGGTACCAGGGATTTGAGCCCAGGGCTTTTTCACTGAGCTATATCCCTAGCTCTTTTGAATTCTTTTTTTTTTTTTTTTAAGACAAGGTTTCAATAAAGTATGAAGTTACTCAGGTTGGGCTGAAACTTGCGATCCTCCTGCCTTGGCCTCTGAGTGCTAGCATTACAGGCATGCACCCCAACACCTGGCTGTTTGTTCATTTTTAAAATTCAGAACTAGACAGTCAGACCTACTAAATGTTTGAATATAGACAGCACAGTGGCTTTCAGATAGAGCTAAATATTTTTACTGAGAAAAAAAAAAAAGGTGCAGGCTCTTATCAAGAACTTGTTTCACCACTTGATTGAGATCCCAGCATAATCATGGAAAAGAATACTTCATTCTAGGGCAGTGGTGGTGAACCTATGGCACATGTGCTGCAGTAGGCTGTTTGTATCACTGAAAGCTCTGTTAGTGTGTTTTTCTTTTAATGTATGAGTTATTTTTTCTAAACCAAAACCTCAGTATTCAGGTTTAATTGCAGTGTTGGCACTTCACAATAAGTAAGTGGGTTTTGGGTTGCAGTTTGGGCACTCAGTCTCTAAAAGGTTCGGCATCATTGTTCTAGGGTCTGCTGGTGTAGCTCAATGTAGAGTGTTTGACTAGCACGTATGAAGTTCTGGGTGTAACCCCCAGCTCTGAAAAAAAGGAAGAGGAGGAGGAGTACTTCATTCTGAGAAAGCTCTAGGGTAGATATTACCACTTACCAAGTCATCCATTAAAAGAACCTTAGTATGGCATTTGTGAAGCCATCTAAGTATAGTACTGCATCCTAATCACTATGTCAGAGTGAGTCACCTGGTTAAATATGAGAGCAGAGTGAGTTCCAGTTCTATGCCACTGTCTTTCTCAAGCAGGATAAAATGGTATCTTTTTAAATTTTCATTTCTTTGACTACTAGTGAGATTTAAAGCTTTTATATATGCTTCCTGGCCATTAGTATTCCCCACTCATGAAATTGCCTATTTTCTTTTTTTTTTTGGCCTGGTTTCTTTCTTTCTTTTTTGTTTTATTGGTATATTTTACATACACATAATGATAACACTCATCATACAGAATTTGTACATGTACATGATACATCTTGCTGTTTATTTTTTCCCCATTCCCCTCCCCTCCCTTCAACCCCTCTTCCCCTCCTTATTTACAAAAGCTTTGTTTCCATTTTCTCCTTCTATTGTTTTTTCCTGTCCCTTGTATCCTTTCCCTCTCCCCAATCCCTTGTTCCCCTTCCCATTTGAACATTTTCTTCCAATTTCCCAATATTTACTATACATTTTGGTCTTTATTCACATTTTTGGTTTCTCACACCAGAGAAACAATGCAGTATTTAAATGTGTCCAATTTATTTCACTTAAGACTATGGTCTCAAGGTGCATCCATTTACCTAGAAATGTCTCAAGCTTATCCTTTATGGCAGAGTACTACTCCATTGAATAAAAAAGCCACATCTTTATCCATTCATGGGATGGACATTTGGGCTGTTTCCAAGATTTAGCTTTTATGAACTGTGTTGTTATAAACATGGGTATGCATATATTGCTGTGGTATGATGCTTTTAATTCTTTCAGGAAGATACCCAGAAGGGGAATAGCTGGGTTGATGGGACCTCTAGTTTTAGTTTTTTGAGGAATCTCTATACTAAATTCCACAGTGATTACACTAGTCTACACTCCCCTCAATAGTGCAAAAGGGTTCTTTTTTCCCACAGCCCCTCCAGCATTTGTTATTGGTTGATTTCTTGGTGACAGCCATTCTTTCTGGGGTGAGATGGAATCTCAGTGTTGTTTTAATTTGCATCTCTTGAATGACCAATGATGTTGAACATTTTTTCATATATTTATTTGCTCTCTGTATTTATTCATCTGAGAAGTGTGTGTTGATCTCAGATGCCCATTTTTGGATTGGGTCTTTAAACTTGGGGGTCTGATTTTTTTTGGAGTTCTTTATATATTCTAGGTATTAGTCCTTTGAGGAACAGCTGGCAAACCTTTTTTCCCACACTGTGGGTTGTCTCTTTGCTCTCTTGATGGTTTCTCTTGCTGTGCCAAAGCTTTTTAATAAGATCCCAGTTGTTGATTCTTTCTGATGTTTCTTGTGCAATTGGGGTTTTGCTTATAAAATGTTTGCCTACACCAATGTCTTCAAGAGTTCTACATATTCTATCTTCCAGCAGATTTAGTGTTTCTGATTTAATATTTAGATCTTTGATCCATTTCAATTTTAGTTTAGTGCATCATGAAAGATATGGGTCTAGTTTTAGTTTTGGGCATGTGGAAAGCCAATTTTTCTAGCACCATGTATCAAAGAGGTTATCTTTCTTCCAGTGAAGGTGTTTGGCTTCTTTGTCAAAGATAAGGTGCCTGACTAAGTTTGGAGATGTTTCTGCATCTTCTAACCTGTTGCATTGACCCTCTGGTCTGTTTTTGTTTTTTGTTTTTTGTTTTTTTTGTTGTTTTGTTTTTGCCAGTACCACAATGTTTTTTGTAACAGTAGTTCTGTGGTGTAATTTCAAGTCGGGGATTGTGATGCCCCCCTGGCTTGCCTTTGTTGCCCAGAATTGCTTTGCTATTCTAGTCTCTTCTGGTTCCAAAAGAATTTTAGGATAGTTTTTTCTAGTTCTGTCGGATATTCTATTGGTATTTTGATTGGAATTGCACTAAAACTATATAACAATTTTGCGAGTATGGCCATTTTCCTGATATTTGTTCTTCCTATCCAAGAGCAAGGGATATCTTTCCATTTTCTGATATTCTCTTCTATTTCCTTTTTCAGAATAGTGTAGTTTTCAAAATAAAGGTCATTTACTTCCTTTGTTAGATTGATTCCTAGGTATTTCATTTTTTTGGATGCTATTATGAAAGGTGTTGTTTCCCTAATTTCTCTCTGTGAGTTTGTTGTTTGTGTACAGGAATGCTGTTGATTTTTGAGTGTTAACTTTGTATCCAGCTACGCTACTGAATTTGACTGTTAAATCTAGAGGTCTTTGGCTGGAGTTTTTGGGGGGTCTTCTATGTACAGTATCATGTCATCTGCAAATAATGATAATTTAAATTATTCCTTGCCTATCATTATTACTTTTTTTGTGTGTGTGGGTACCGGGGGTCGACCTCAGGACCTCGCGCGCCAGCAGGCGCCCGTGCCGCTGAGCTATATCACTGGCCCTTTTTTCGTATGTGGGTTCCAGGAGTCAAACTCGGGCCCTTGTGCTTGCCAGGCAGGCGCTTACGCCGCTGAGCCATCTCACTGGCCTCATTATTAATTTTATTTCTTTGTCTTGTCCGATTACTCTGGCTAAAGTTTCCAGAACTATGTTGTATAAGAGTGGTGACAATGGACATCCTTATCTTTTCCTGATTTTAGAGAGAAAGCTTTCAGTTTTTGTCCATTTAGTATGATGTTGGCTGTTGGTTTGTCATGGATGGCTTTTATTAGATTATGATAAAGACCATCTATTCCAGTTTTGTGTAGGTTTTTTTTTTTTAATCATGAATGGGTGTTGGACTTTGTCAAATGCTTTTTCTGCATCTATTGAAATGATTGTGTGGTTTTTGTCCTTGGCTTTGTTAATATTGTGTATTGCATTTATTGATTTACATATGTTGAACCACGCCTGCATTCCTGGGATGAATCCTACTTGTTCATGTTATATAATCTTTTTGATAATTTGCTTTATTCTGTTTGCCAATATCTTATTGAGGATTTTTGTGTCTATGTTCATTAGAGATATTGCCTGTAGTTCTCTTTTGGTTGGATCCTTCTTGGTATCAGGTAATGCTTGCTTCCAGGAATGAATTCGGGAGTATTGCTTACCTTTCAATTTCATTAAAGAGTTTGAGGAGTAGTGGTATTAGGTCTTCTCAAAATTACTTGTAGAATTCAGCAGTGAATCCGTCAGGGCCTGGGCTTTTCTTTGTTGGTAGGTTTTTTTTTTTTTTTTTTTTTTTGTGGGTACCAGGGGGTCGACCTCAGGACCTCACGTGCCAACAGGCACCCATGCCACTGAGCGATATCACCGGCCCCTTTTTCGTATGTGGGTTCCGGGAGTCGAACTCGGGCCGTCGCGCTTGCAAGGCAGGCGCTTTCGCCGCTGAGCCATCTCACTGGCCCCTGTTGGTAGGTTTTTAATTACATCTTCAATTTCATTGATTGATACTGGTTTATTTAGGATTTTTATATCTTCTTGATTCAGCTTTGGTAATTCATATGTATCTAGGAATCTGTCCATTTCTTCTACATTTTCCATCTTATTAGAGTATAAATTCTCAAAAGTAGGTATAGATGATCTTCTGGATTTCTGTAGGGTCTGTTGTGATTTCACCCTTTTCATTCCTAATTGCATGGATTTGAGTCTTTTCTTTCCTTTTTTTGGTAAGGTTGGCTAAGTATTTGTCGATTATTTTTTAATCTCTCAAAGAACCAACTCTTTGATTCATTAATTCTTTGTATTGTTTTTTATTTAGTCTCCATTGCTTTAATTTCTGCTCTGATACTTATAATTTCCTCCCTCATACGAGCTTTGGGCTTGGACTGCTCTTTTTTTTCCTAGAAGCTTGATGTTAAACATTAAGTTGTTTACTTGAGCTCGTTCTGTTTTCCTGATACAGGTATTCACTGCTATAAATTTCCCTCACAGAACTGCTTTCATTGTGTCCCATAAATTCTGGTGTGTTGTATTGTCATCATCATTTAATTGTAGAAAATGTCTAATTTTTTTTTTCTTTAATTTCATCTGTGCCCCATTGGTTGTTCAGGAGACAGTTATTTAATTTCTATGTGTTTATGAAATTCTTGTGATTTCTTTTGCTGTTGATTTCCAATTTCATTGCAGTACGGTGTCATAATATGCATGGGATAATCTCAGTTCCTTTGTAATTATTTAAGCATGTTCTATGAGCTAGTATGTGGTCTATTTTGGAGAATATCCTGTGTGCACCTGGGAAGAATGTGTATTCTGATGTTGTAGGCTGGAACACTGGAGATATTACTAAGTCAATTTATTCAAAAATATGGTTCAGTTGTGATATTTCTTTGTTGATATTTTGGTCTAGTTGATCTATTTCTGACAGTGGGGTATTGATGTCCCCCATTACAATTGTATTAGTGCTTATTTGATTTTTCATGTTGATTAATATTTGTTTTATATAGTTATGTGTGCTGGTATTTGGTGTATATATGCTTACGATTGTTATCTCTTCCTCTTGGATTGTTCCCTTTACAAGGATATAGTGACCTTCTTTATTTCTCTTAATCTGTCTTGGCCTGAAATCTACTTTTTCTGCAACTAGAATAGCTACCCCTGCTTTTTTCCAGGTTCTTGTCACATGGAGTATTGTTTTCCATCCTTTGACTTTTAGTCTGTGAATTTCTTTTTGAATTAAATGAGTTTCTTGTATGCAGCGTATTGTTGGATCTTGCTTCTTGATCTATTCTGCCAGTCTATTTCTTTCAGTTGGTGAATTGAGGCCATTAACATTGATGGTTGTAACTGATATGTATTGACTTACCCATAACATTGATGGAGGCTGTTTTCTTTTAGGGCTTCAAATACTTTGAGTTCTTCTTGACTTGAGGGTTTGTGTTCAGAAGTGTGCTGTGATTCTGATGGGCTTTCCTTTATAGGTGATTTCTTTTCTCTGACAGCTTTTAATCTTCTGTTCTTGCGTTGAATTTATAGAATCCTGATTATTATGTTCCATGGAGTAGATTTTTTTTGCATCATGGCTAATTGGAGTATGCCTCACTTATCTGTATCACAAGTTCTTTTTCCATGGTTGGGAAGTTTTTTGCTATTACTTCTGTAAACAGGTTTTTTTATGTCATTTGTGCCATCTCCTGCCTTTGCATTGATTCCAGTCAATCTTATGTTATTCTTCTTTGGATCATCTAGCAGCTGTTGGACTGATGTTTCATGATCTCTAGCTATTTTTAAGAAATCTTTTTTTTCATGATTTCTAAATGTAATCCTGTCTTTTATATCTGAGATTCTGTTCTCACTTTTGCTCATTCTGCTACGTATACTTTCAATGGAATTTTTAATCTCCTTGACATCTGATTGAATCTGTTTCGTGGATACTACTTCTGTTCTATGTTTTGACTTCATAGTTTCTATCATTTCTGAAGCTCCTCTATGTTTTTTATCTATATCTGTTATAGAATAGCTAACCATGTCTTTTCATTATGGTCACCATGGCTGTAGTTATCTGAGAAATTATTTCTGATTTTATTTTTTCTAGAGCCTCATTTATCTCCTTCATTACTTCCAGTGTTACCACTTCAGAGAGTCCAGGTGGGTGGCTTTCGAATTGTTCCACCTCATTACCCCCTGAGTTTGCCTTTGGCGAGCTGGAAGTGTGGGTTGCATCTGGCTTCCGTGTCTTCTCATTTTCTATTTTTCTTTTTAGTTCAATTCCTGCATTGATGCTTGTAAATTGTTTATGGTAACTATCTTTATTGCTAGTATTTAGAACCCTTAGGAAATGACTACTTCTCAGAGACATGCTCCAGGCGTAGCTGGCTTTTCAAAGAGTTTTGAGTCTGTTGCAAGATCCTATCTCTTCAGTTTATTGGGGATGAGAAGTTGCTGCCTATTTGGTCTAGCCCCTGGTTCTTTGGCACTGGCCTATAGTATTTTTTATGACCTTTAGACAATCTCAGTCTCAGCATACCAGAAAGAACAACTGATTAGAACATTTATGTCACCTTTGGTATAGCAGTACAGTCAGCAATAACAATAGCATCAAAAACAGCTGAGAAAGTGACAAATTCTGGTACGTATTAATTTGCCACCTTTAACCATATGAACTATATTTGTAGTTATATAACAAAATGTAAAACAAACCAGAAAATTTTATGCAGTAAACATGCCCTCAGTATGGCAATTTTTACCCCAGGGGAGAAACTTTAAAATGGGTTAGGGGAAAAAATAGAGAAATAGAAGAGGAGGAGATAGAACCAATGCTGGAGGGCAGATGAATATTATGTAAACATTTGAAAACTATTGAAGACAGGAGTGAAGGAGAGAAGAAAGAAATAAGAACAGAATAAAACTACAACAACAACAAAAAACTAGAAACAATGTTTACAGCCATATAAAAACAGTAACAACCAAGGAAAAAGAAAAAGCTAAAACAAGAAAAAAGGAAAAAAGAAAATAAGAAAAAGTCCACTTCAAGGCATGTCTCTGCTGATACTGGTAGACAAAGTGGGCATATGGAGTCCAGATCCATGTTGATTAATCCCAGAAAGCCTGCATCTTTAGTTCCACTGAAGTTCCAGCTGGTTTCTGGCTGTGAGGCTGGAACCCTATTTGTTCAGTCCACAACACTCCCTGTGCTGGCTGGCTTGAACTGGGCTCCCTGCTGGGTTGAACTCCACTCCTTGACCTCCTGCCAACTTGAACTCTGTTACACCTCACCCTGACACTGACACCTGCTAGATGGAGTGAGCTGGCACCTGCTCTTGAGTTCCAAGCTCAATTGGCCCCTCTCTGAGATGGCTATTGGCCAATCGCCCTCTCCTAGGGGACATATGAACCCAAATAACTCACCAGTCATTGTGTCCACTGCTGTGGACACTGTTCCATTCCACTGGCATGTTTCTCCGTGGAGGCCTTTCAATTGCCAGTAGTCGCTGGGTGTCTGCAGATTCAAGCTTCCCCTCCCACACAGTGAGTCAGTGCTCAGGGAGAAAGCGCCACTTGCCATCTCCTTTTTCTTCATTGAGGTCTCTGTCTTCGCTCTCTCCGTGGGCTTCAATTCTTGCTTCAGGTTCCCTCCCGGGAACCCATTTCCCTCCATCTCTTCCTCATGCTATATCCCAGTGTCTGGACACCAAATCTTGGAGAGGCTGTTTTTCTGCTGTTCACCAGTCTGCCATGTAAACTGCCTATTTTCTATCAAGGTGTTAATCTTTTTCTTACAAATGTATAAGTGCATTCATGCTTCTTAAGACTCACAGGTCAAAATCAAGAGAAAAAGAGTTGGAATATAGAATACACTTCTGTTTGAGACAATTTAATATTGGTGCTAAGGGCAAATAAAATATAGGTTTAGACAAGGACATTGAACCTAATATTCATAATAGTAAAAAATTATGAGTCTTCTAAATGTATGGCAATAAAAGTATGTAACTATATATAGAATGTGTTAATATTTGTAATTTTTGAAGTGCTCATACATACTTGTATATTTATAGAATATCTGGAAGAATCCACCAGAAACTGATATGATTGCTTCTAGCAAGGGTGCTGGGGGTTAAAGGTGCAGGGTTGGAATGTATGGAAATTTATATTTCTTAAGTTATTTGATCACATATTACCTTTTTTAAAAATATATACCTGAAATTAATGTTCAGCAGTTTAGAATTGATCCAGTTGTGGTACATTCATACAGTCAGGGGCTAGTCATCCATTTAAAATAATACCTAATCTAGACAAATGTTAATGTGGAAAGATGTTTATAATATATTATTACATGAGAAAAGCAAGATATAAATTACCGTGGTGAAGGATGAGATGTGGCTTAGTGGTAAAGCTCTTGCCTTGCATTTAGCAAGGCTCTTGGTTTGAGGCCCAGTACTACAAAATAAAATTACTGTGGACAAACCAGGTGTAATACCTGTAATCTCAGCTACTCAAGATCCTGAGGCAGGAGGACCATGAGTTTGAGGCCAGCCTGTCACAACTTACTGAGACCCTTTCTCAAAATAGAATTGAAAAAAGGCTGGAGTTGTAGTTCAGTGGTAGAACACTTGCTTAGCATACTGAAGGCCTGAGTTCAATCCCTAGTTCCTGTCAAAAAAATCTGTGAACAATAAGTCTCCTTTTAAAATATGTATAAAATACATGTGAATGAGCCCATTGTAAAGTTTCTGAAAGGATACTTACTAAGAACGAAAGCTCGGGTATTAGGGCCCCCCCAAAAAAAAGAACAACAGTTGTTTATTTTAAAGATTGGGTTTGTATACATCTTGAGATTTCTTTTTTTCTGCCTGCACTGATTTTAGCACAGGTTTTGGCTTAGGCTTGAAATAAGTATCAGTGGTATTAATCCATGTCATGGTTATAACGTTTTCACTGTAGATACCTTATGTTTGAAATCAAAGACCTCTGGTTAATTAAGGATCACTGTACATTGTCTAAATTCTGAACACTTTTCAGGTAAATGGAATAATGTATAATAGTAATCAGTGAATTCTTGAGCCAGAAACTTGTGTATTATTCATGTGAAGCATTTGGTGGGGGGACATTTATTTGTTGAAGAAATGAGGGAATACCTTAGTATGTGTCCATCCTGAGGGAACCGTGCCTATGGAATTAATCATTATAAATAAATTGACAAATATGGGAAATCTGCACAAATTTAAATGCAGTATTAGTATGACTTTCTGAAATCATAGATCATGTAATTGATATGCCATCTTTTGATTTTCAGTATGCCCTTTCAGGTGTTTGCAGAAGTAGATTAATGATCAAACATACACTGTATAGAGGAGTATTAACCAGTTTATGTTATTGAGCTTAGGAGCTAAGTGCTTATTAAGTCATTCAGCTATTTGAATGGCACTAGTGCTTTAACCCTTGAGGCATAATAAGCCTGGGTCAGCGGTCCCATCCCTTACTTTTCTATTGTAAATTTGTACTTTAGCATTGTAATAGCTGGCTGGGCTGTGTAGTACCTTTCCCTGAGGGATACAGGAAGCAATCTATGTGTTTACCCACTTGGTATGAACAGCAAGGAGTGTGCACATGTACAAAAGTGTCAAAACAGGATTTGGACCCCCCTTTATGCCCCTTCTAACTGGTTTTGCGTATGTTTACCTGAGCATCACAGAGAGTCCAGTAGACCCACACCACTTCAGGATTTGTTAAAAAAAAAAAAAAAAAAAAGGTTTTCTCTTGATTTTTCTGGTAGGAGTAGCCCAATTGAGTAAAATGGCACGTGAAAAACCAGATTTACAAGTTTTGGAGGAGGTCAAAAGTGAATCATCAGATTACTCATGCATGGATGATGAAGATGATCCATTATAGTAAAATACATGCTTTCATAACAGAGAGTGGTATGGGTGTATGATGATGATGATGGTAACAGTGACGACTTTGATGTTGGCCATGTGAGCCAAAGTCCCCGTGACAGTGAAATGGAGCAAGAACCAACTGATAAAGGGAATGCAGACCTCCTTGATTCAGATGAGGTAGAGAACAGCAATGTGAGTATATATTTGACTAGTTGAAATGTTGCAAAATGGTCATGCAACCAAATAGAATGATCCAATGTTAGAACTAGGTCCAAAAATATAGTGAGGGTCTTGGCAGGAATGAAATCTGTTGGACAGAATACCAGCATTGCCATTCAATATTGGAAATTGTAACAGACGAAATGGTACAAGATGTTGTGAAATATACAAAGGCTGAAATTCAAATGAAACATTCTATATGCACCAATAGCCATATTCAAAAATGTATTTATTATGACACCACTGGCTGAACTGAAAGCATTCATTGGTCTGCTATACTTAGCACAGGTTTCTTATGGTGATCGCAGGAACGTAAAAGACTGATGGAAAAGCAATGGGTCAAAATATGGCATAAAAATTTATGCCCTTGTAGATGCAAAGACTTACATTCTTTCACTTCAGACATTTATCCTGGAACTCAGCCATCAGGTCCTTATTCATATAGTAATAAACTAAATGATGTTGTGAATGGACTTGTTGGTCCCATCTCCCAAACTAATCGGAATGTGACATTTGACATTTGGTTTAATGGTTTCCAATTGATGTTACATTTGGTAATAGAGCACAAGTTGACCATCGCAGGAACTGTACACAGGAACAAAGCAGAAATTCCTAATGAAATGTTGCAGTTTCAAAACAGAGAATTGTATAGTACAGTCTTTTAATTTCAGATAGGTATAACATTGGCCTCATATATGGCAAAGAAAAGCAAACTGGTACTGATGATGTCAACACTGCACTGTGATGGAAATAATTGATAGGGAAACTGTCACAAAACAGAAGCCTGAGATGGAAACTTTCAACAACAAAACCAAACATGGAGTAGATGATGTTGATGAATTATGTAGCAACTATGATGTCACTTGAAACACAAAGCATTGGCCAATGGTTGTGTTTTACTTGATCCTAAACATCTGTATCCTAAATAGTTTGATAGTTTACAAAGAAAAGAACAAGTACAAAATATCACAGGAAATTTTTCTTGGAAGACTGGGACTGGAGCTCATAAGAGATCATTTACAGCAGAGGAAAACCAAAAAGTTTCTGCCCACGGAACTACACAAAAAAATTGTGGAGCACACTGGTGAGCTAACAGGTGAACAGGTAGGTGCAGTGTTGTAGTCCGGGTTTATAAGGGAATAGGTTTAATCAGGACACACAATTTTTTTCTCCAATCAGAGTTTATTGGTACATTTTAAATTTACATAATGATCACATTCATCGTAGAGAATTTGTACCTGTACATGATACAACTTGTTTCTTTTTTTTTCCCATTCCCCTACCCTTCCTTCAACCCCTCCTCTCCTCCTGATTTATAAAAGCTTTGTTTTCATTTTTTCTTTTTCTCACTTTTTAAAATTTTCCCTTTCCCCCTCTCCCCTCCCTTGTTCCCCTTCCCATTTGAACATTTTCTTCCTATTTCACAATACCTATTATACATTTTAGTCCTTATTTACACTTTCAGTTTCTCACACCAGAGAAACAATGCAGTATTTATACATGTGTGCAGGACACATAATTTATAGGATTGTTTTATACTGTTCACCCAAAAACTCAAATGCAGAAGAGTGCAGGAGACCTGTCCACGCACTAGAGACCCAAAGAATGCAGCTGAGGGCCTGGATCCCACAGCAGTGTCTTGCAGGTGTCCAGCTGAAGACCTAGAGCCCATGGCAATGTCTTCCACGAGTCCAGCTGGAGGCCTAGAGCCCAAGACAATGTGTCATGCAAGTCTGTATCAAGGATCTGCACTGGGAAGGCCCACAGGTCAGTGGTGGAAACTAGAAAGTCTGCACCAGTGGGATGAAGGATCTGTGCCAGCAGGCTGAGGATCTGCAGTGGAGCCAGGAAGCAACACTCAAGGTAAGGACCAGAGCTCCCCTGAAGAGAACAGCAGCCATCCTCAGTGACAGTGAGGACCTGAGCTCCTCTGATGATGAGAATGGCTGAGTTCATGTCAGGAAAACCAGTGTGGCAAGCTTCTCCGGGAGAAACAACAGCACACCATCTTCCCCTTCAGTTTTCCTTTTATGTTGTTGGCAGCAAACTTCAGTTGGGCCTTCCACACCCGGAACCTCGCTGATACAGTTCAGCTGAGTGTTACAAGTTGACCATTAGTTAATCAACCACATGCAGTATTGCAAAGACCTACTACAGGAAACAGGACACTAGGAAAACAAAAAAGATGTCAACTGTGCCCTACAAGAAAGTATACCAGTATAAGCGATACTTGTGTATGGAATATGAAGTTGTTATGGGTGAAGAGTACGTTGGATGTGACAGTTGAAGCAAAGCTTATTTCTGTGGTAGAATTTTGTTTTGTTTACACTGTAGTTAAAAGGTTTTTACTTTGATGTTACCTTTTAGGTTTTGTAAGTGAGTAAACAGCTGATACGAAAACACTGATATCTATTCTAAGCACTCATTACACATTTGATATTGTATTTTATTGACATCTTATTTCCCTGCTAAGTGCATGTTGTACAATATAGAGGGAAGCTCCTAACAAAACAGGAAGAGAGGTGACAAGACTGCCACATAGGAAAGAAAGCTAAGCACACGTGCTGTCAGTGTAAGCAAGACATATGCATGGAACATGCAGTTGGCATGTGCAAAGTCAGCCTTGGGTGTGATGGTTGAAGCAAAGCTTATTTCTGTGGTAGGCTTTTGTTTGTTTTTACATTGTAGTTCACATAGGTTTTTATTTTTGATGTTATCTTTTAGGTTTTTTTTTTTTTTTTTTTTTTTGTGGGTACCGGGGGGACGACCTCAGGACCTCACGCGCCAACAGGCACCTGTGCCGCTGAGCGATATCACCGGCCCCTTTTTCGTATGTGGGTTCCGGGAGTCGAACTCGGGCCTTCGCGCTTGCAAGGCAGGCGCTTAAGCCGCTGAGCCGTCTCACCGGCCCTATCTTTTAGGTTTTATAAGCAAGTAAACAGCTGATGTGAAAATGTCGATGTCTATTCTAAGAACTCATTACATATTTGATATTTTATTGACATATTATTTCCTTGCTAAGTGCATGTCGTACAGTATAGTAGGAAGCTTCTGACAAAATAGGAAGAGAGGTGACAAGACTGCCACATAAGAAAGGAAAGCTAAGCACATGTGCTACCAATGTAAGCAAGACATGTGCATGGAACATGCAGTTGTCACGTGTGAAGACTGCCTTGGGTATGACAGTTGAAGCAAAGCTTATTTTTGTGGTACAGTTCTGTTGGTATTTTCATTGTAGTTCATATAGGAATTTCTTTCTTTCTTTCTTTCTTTTTTAATCTTTTTAAGACAGGGTGTTGCTTTGTAGGTCAGGCTGGGCTTGAACTCACTTTATAGCCCAGGCTGGCCTCGAAGTTTCAGTGATCCTCCTGCCTCAGCCTCCTGAGTGCTGGGATCACAGGCATGTGCCACTGTGCCGGGCAGGAATTTATTTCTGATGTTATCTTTTAGGCTTTGTAAGGAAGTACACAGTCGATGTGAAAATGTTGATGTCTATCCTAAACGCACAATACATATTAAGAATTTAATAATTTATTTTATTGATATTTTATGTTCCTGTTAACTACACACTGTATAATAAGAACCTCGTGACAAAACAGCAGACCACTGAGATGTCAAGTATGTCCTACAGAAAGGGCAGGAAAGCAAGACATGTGTTGTCAGTGTAAGTGATGTGTGTGTACGGAGCGTGCTGTTGTCATGTATGCAGACTCTGCCTTAGATGTGATAATTGAAGTAAAGATTTTTTTTGTAGAGCGCTATTGGTATTTTTATTGTAGTTCATATAGGAATTTATTTCTGATGTTCTTTTTTAGACTTTGTACACCAAAAACCAGTCGATGTTGAAAATTTTGATGCTTTTGTATAAACAATAAATATTAAAGACCCATGTTATGTGCCTTGATGACAAAATTAGTCTTATGCTTTAAGGGCTACGAGAAAGAACTTTTTTGTTTAGTAGTGCTGAGGATTAAACCCAGGGCTTCTCACATGATTGGCAGAGGCTCTAGCTGAGCTACAACCCCCCCAGCCTATTTTAAATATATGTATATGTGTGTATATATATATCATATTTTATAAGAGTAGGAAGTATATATTGGCAAATAGGAATGGGAAATAGGATAGCTTCTGAGAAGCAAGAGGGGTCCCTAATGAGTTGCCCTATTTTAAATGTTTTTTTTATTTTTATTTAGCTTTTTGAGACAGGGCCTTGCCATGTAGTCTAGGCTGTCCTGGGACACCTTATGTAGCCCAGGGTGGCCTCAAATTCATGATCCTCCCACTTCAGGTTTTCAAGTGCTAGGATTACAGACAGGCTCCACCATGCTTGGCTTCTAATTTTTTTTATGTATGTTTAAGGTGTACAACTTGATGTTTCCATATATGTAATGAATGCTTATTATTGTCAAACATATTAACATGTTTTCATCTCACAATTACCTTTTTTGTGGTAACAGTGGGAAAGAGTTTTTGGCGTGATTGAATGTTAATTAACCTAAAAAACGTTTTTATTGACCATTTAAGTTAAAAGGAAATATCCTTTATGTTTGCAGAACCTCAGTAGTGTAAATGAACAATATGATTAAAAATTGGCTTTTAATGTAAGTGTATCATTGTATAAAAGCTGAATTTTAAAAGATATATATGCCCTTATATTTATTTTTAAAAATTTAGCTTTCATACTATGATTATTTCAATAGATACCTTTCCTAGACAGAGAAACAAAGTATACTTTATAAATCACTGTGTTATTTTTAAACAGAGAACTTTCTATGACTAATACTTTAAGATCATTAAAAGAGGATTGACCGCCATTGAATCAGGGAATTAATGTTGTTTATTTGATGAGTATCTGTACTCTGGATCTTCTGTAGGAAAAAAAAAAGGAAACTAGTGAGAAAAACTTGTATTTCAGCAAGTAATAAGCAAAGAGAGAATGTAAAGATAAATTTTAAGTTATGTTTTTTTGGTTAGCATATACAAAGTTTTCATGTTACTGTAAACTTTTAAAATTCATGAAAAATTGTATAAATACTGTACCTTTTTCACAAGGTTTCACAGGTTACCCAGGCTGGCCTGAAACTCTGGGGCTTAAATGATCCTCCTGGCTCAGCCCCCTAGGTAGTTGGGACCATAGGTGCACACCACTATGCCCAGCTGAATACTTATTTGAAATGTGACTTTAGCGTAGGCCATTTTTATCACTAAATAATTACATTGTCTGGTGTGCACATATTTCTTCAGTCACATTTCCTAGGAACATTGGCATATTAACAACTTTTAGTATTCACAGTGTTCTCAAGAGTCCAGGGGAGGTGGTACAGGTGGGGTGTGAGATAAAATCATTGGTCTAATAGAAGTGGTTCGACATTCATTGTTTTGTCTAATAGTCATTGAGTTCTATTGTGTGCTCAACATTGCAGTAGGCATTGGGATTACAAATGTAATAAGATACGGCCCTTGCCATAAGGGACCTTCAATCTGACAAAGGTATGTACATATACTATATACATACATATGAAGATACAAACATGTCAAAATTATTCAATGTTGGGCCATCAGAAAACTCTGTAGAGCATATATAAGGGTACAAAGAGTGGTCATTCTTCCAGAGTTTTGAGAGAATCAGCAAAGATGTCATAGATTAAATTTTTAAAGTACACATTTTCTGACTTTTAGACAGATGTCTTTAATTACATAATATATTTCAACCAGCATAGTAGTAATGGAGTAGAAACTAGAAGAGCTATATTGCTTGCGGAATTCCTGGCATTTTAAACATCATTATATTGGTTTTCTAGGACTGCCATGACAAAGTACCACTAAACAAAACAAAAATCCCACAAACTGGGTGACTTAAAACAATTTATTCTTTCTCAGTTCTAGAGGCTAAAAGTTCAAAATCAGTGTGTCAGCAGCATCATGCTTTTTCTGAAGACTTTAGGGGAGAGCCTGTTCCATAGTTTTTCTCCTAGCTTCTGGTATTGCTAATGATCCTTGGTATTCCTTTTCTTGTAAGTACGTCACACCAATCTCTGCCTCTATCTTCATGTGGCTGTTTTTCTTGTGATCTCTGTCTATCTCTCTTCTCTTAGAAGGACACTAGCTATATTAGATTGGGGCCCACTTTAATGGCTTTATCTTAACTTGAGTACATCTGCAAAGGTCCCATTCCCAAACCAAATAAGGTCACAGTTAAGAACAGTGATTTGTTTTACAATGTTATTTTAACTTTTAAAACGTCTAGTGCGTGTTTATAAAGGTTAATTGTCAATCGTCAGAGATAGTGTCCTTGTCAGCCATTTTAAATGAATTAGTACTTTAGAATCAAAATTACTGTCTTAGGGACTAGGTAGGAGTATAGCTTAGTGCTAGAGTGCATGAAGCTCTAGGTTATGATCCCCAGCACCAAAAAAATTACTTTCTTCAGTGTCTGGCACACATATTAAAACTACTTGTTTATCTTTTCTATCTTTTATTTGGTGATAACTGAAACTCATGGTTTAAAACCAGTAATTACTGACTCACAAATATCTCTTTTTCTGTGCTGGGGATCAAACTTAGGTCCTCTGGCATGCTGGGCAAGTGGTCTACCACTGAGCTGCCCATTCCCAGCCCTCTTCACTATTTTATTTTATTTATTTTATGTTATGTTATGTTATGTTATGTTATGTTATGTTATGACAGGATCTTGCTATCTTGCCTAGGCTGGCCTTGGACTCCTAGGCTCAAATGATCCTCTTGTCTCAGCCTCCCAAGTAGCTGAGATAATAGATGCATGCTGTTGCACCTGTTTTAAATTATATTAATCTTCATTTCAGGTAATCACGTTTTTATTAGGAAGTTTAGTACTTAAATACATGTCCTAGTAGTGTTCTGATATTAAATCTTAAATGAAATGTTTCTCCACATGGACCTTTTTTTCTACTTAACATTAGAAAGTTTTAAAAATTCATTAATCCAGACTATTTGAGTCCTTTGTTTCTTCATAGTTTTAATTCTTTTTTTTCTTCATAGTTTTAATAGCATACCACTGTTATAAAAGTGTCCATACTAGCCCTACCAGAAAATTAATTAATAGCTTTGGGAGCATCAGATGTGGTGACGCATGCCTGTAATCCCATCACTCTGGGAGGGTGAGATAGGAGCATGGCAAGCCTAGGCTGTACAATTTAGAAACTGAATGAGAGCCTGTCTCTAAATAAAAAATAAATAATTAAAGAGAGGCCTGAGGATGTGGCTCAGTGTGAAGCCCCTGGGTTCCCAGTACTGCAAAACAAAAACAAAAAATAACACATTTTTTTGCTTTGGAAGGATTACCCAGAAACCATACGGACTTATGTTCTTTCTAAATTTCTACATGTAAGCACACTACATTAATTGTATGTTGTATAATGATAAATACCAAAGAAATCAGGCAAAGAATGAAAGCAGCTTTATGTTTACTTATTTGAAGTGGATATATGGGAAATAAGTAACCTAATAAGAATAATATAACTCTACCTGTGAATGGTAAATACCACATATTTCTCCTAAAGTTTAGGCAGGGTTGCTAGAATAATGCCATTAAAGAAAATCAGTATGGCTAGGGGTGTAACTCAGTGGTAGAGCACTTGCCTAACATACATAAGGCTCTGGATTTGATCCCTGGTATTACTGGGGGAAAAAAAAACACAAAATTTGTATATAAAAAGGTTCACAAGTTTGTCATGTTTGTAAAATCTTTTAATCTTGGTACATTTTGTATTCAAAACATTCATACTACAGGAATACATTAGAAGACAATAAAAGCACACCAGTATACATACAGATGCACAAAAAGCAGAATGTTGCTTGTGAGATTGAGGACAAGGGCAGGAATTAGAGTCTCTTATATTACCAGAGGCAATGAAATTAACTGCTTTTTAAAACATGTTATACCTATTTGGAATTAGTTTATAAATATATAAGCTTTAGCATAAACACCAACGTGAACTGTCACAGGATTTAATAATTCAGGACATAGTTTCAGTGTTTCATAATATAGAAAGCCACTCCTAAAAACAGCCAATTGGTGCTGGGCATGGTGGTGCATGCCTGTAATCCCAGCACTCAGGAGGCTGAGGCAGGAGTATTGCCGTGAGTTCGAGCCCAATCTGGGCTACTTAGTGAGTTCAAGTTCTGTCTGAACTACATAGCGAGACTCTGCCTCAAAAAAACCCAAAAAACAAAAACCCAGCCAATTGGTTGGATTTTCTTAAAGTTAGAAAAATGCATTTCAGAAGGTGATTTGTACATTTAGCAACAGAAGAACTACATTAAGAAATATAAATACTGGGAAGAGTAGAGCTGAGGTTCTCAGTATCAAAAGAGATAGAATAAAACTTTTTCACATTAGAATTTAAAGAATGTTGTTAAAAATTAACTTGATTCTGTGAAACAGGTTAAATATGTAACCACTTCAAACAGAAATGACTTAGTCCTGTCACATAATTCTGAAAATGTGTTGTGTGTTCCAAATCAGAAGCACATAATTTCACCGGCAAAGGTCCTTTGTTTTAGACTTTAAGATTGTCATACAAGGGCCGGTGAGATAGCTCAGCAGCATAAGCGCCTGCCTGGCAAGCGCAAGGTCCTGAGTTCGACCCCGGTACCCACACACACAAAAAATTGTTATACAAAACATTATCAAACTACTATTTTAATATTTTAACATTTTTTATTGAAATATATCTCAAAACATCATAAAAATCATTTAAGACATGAATACAGAGCTTGGGATGTAGCTATGTGCTGCAGCATATGTTTAACATGGGTAAAGCCTTGGGTTTGATCCTCAACACCACAAAAATAAAAAATAAAAGCACATTTAAAATTAAAACATACATACAGGTCAGTGGTTTTTAATGTACGGTATTCAGAGTTGTGCAACGATCACCACAGTCTAAGGCATTTTTATTACTTCCAAAAGAAACCCAGTAACCATTGGCTGTCATTCCCTAGTCCTCCCTCCCCAGCCCTAAGCAACCACTAATCTACTTTCTGTTTCCATTTATTTTAATAACATTTTAAGGCTGCAATATTATTGTTCTCATGCCTATTCTAGGTCATTGGCCCGGAGGTTTAAAAGCTCTTTCTAAAATTTTTATTTTTATTAATATATGTCTGTAGTACGTACTGATTTCATTCATCATCAGGAGTTGCTACATGTGCATATCTTAATTTTTTTTACATCTTCCCCCTCCTAAAAGCTCTTAAAGTAGCCAAATTTGCAAGTCCTATTATACCCTCGCTCAGAAGACATTCAGCCACAGTTTCATGTTATGACTGTTTGATCTTCTGAAAGTATTTGATCTAGAGCATGTATTTAAAGTTCTGTGTTTTGTACCACTTGCTAAGTAAGCTGTCTTAATTAGAAGGAATGAGATTGTTCTTTCCAGACTCAGAGCTGAGTTTGTTCTATTTTGTGTTAAGGAATTCAGGCTTTCAGTTGTAAGAACAGTTTTAGCAATGGTACACTACTGTCTTCAATAGTAATGTCATCTTCATCATTGTCTTCTATTGGCTCAAAGTTTGGTTCAGTTTGCTGTGGGTAGCCCAAGAGGCTGTTACTAGTAGATTGGCTAGAGCTGCCAGAGACTGTTCCCAGCAGTTATTCTGGTTTGCTGGTCTCATGGTTACGGTGAGGTTGTTGCTGTTTGTGATCAATTACTTGATGGAGTTGCTTCCTTGAAACTTCTATACCATTAACTTTTTAAATGTTATCATTAACAGTTAATAATCACAGGCCGTGGTGGCACATGCTTACAATCCCGGCTACAGGGGAAGCCGAAACAGGAGGATCACAATTTTGAGGCTAACCTAGGCAACTTAGCAGGACCTTGTGTCAAAATAAAATAAAATGGACTGGGGATGTAACTCAGTGGCAGAGTGCTTACCTAGCATGTGTGACGTCTTGGGTTCAATTCCCAGTGTAAAAAAAAAAAAAAAAAAAAAAAGACAGTGACTGAATATGGCCTTTCTCTGTGTTTTTTGTTTGTTTGTTTTTTGTGGGTACCGGGGGTCGACCTCAGGACCTCGTGCGCCAACAGGCGCCCGTGCCGCTGAGCAATATCACCAGCCCTTTTTTCGTATGTGGGTTTCGGGAGTCGAACTCGGGCCCTCGCGCTTGCCAGGCAGGCGCTTACGTCTCTGTGTTTTTTTTTTTTTTTCAGGGCAAAAAAGTATATTACTTAAAATATTTATCTATTAGTATGCCTATATCAAAGACATTGTTACCTGGTTCTTCCTTGTTTTGTATGAAAACCCTAAATAGTGGCTTGGCTGTTGAAACAGCTTTATGATAGTTATTATTTATATGTTGTAAGTCTCCCTGGATATCTGCACAGCTTACAAAAAGTCCACATTAGTTATTTTGTGAGCATATTACAGTAATCCATAAAACTCAAAATTTCTGCATTTTGCTTTTTCTATTGAAAAACAACAAAATACAATGCACACCTCCTCTTCAACTCTAGGACACGGGATGCCACCGGTCAGGGTTCGTGCTGAGCACAGGGCTGCCCCTAGAGAGTGCCAGATTGGCAAACTTCCATGCAAGCTGCAGCCCAGGTGCCCACAACCCTAAAGCTACACTTTCCCACAGAAGCAGCTTGGGTCTAAGCCTTGAGCTCCACTGCTGTGGGGCTTACACCACTACATAACTTTGGCTGCTTGCTCTCTCCCACCTTTCCAATTTGGTGGGCGTCTGACCCAGATAAATGTGACCACCCTGAGAGTTTTTAAGTGACAGTACTATCAAAGACATTTTGGAGACAAAGATCACCTGTAATATTGCTGTCTTAACATATCTTTCCAATTTATTAAATATTACCTTCCAGACCTTATCTAGAAGTATATTTTTAATGTGGTAGCAGTCTTGTATATGCCCAATTTTATATCTTTTTCCCCATTCAGATAACCTTTATTCTACGTTTGAGAATCTTAATAATAAGCTGGGAGAAATAGAAACTTTTGTATTGTCTGCACATACCAAGTAGGTGGGTTTTCTCTGTATTTGTCTCTGCCTGCTCCCCACTTCCCACTTTCTCCCTAGATTAGCAGTCAACCCCTTCTCCTTGGCATTTGCTCATGACTTTCTTCGCACAGTTGACTAGGCTAACTACGTGTATGTATGTGTAGATTTTAAACCCTTCTAACATATTACCATCTTAAACTCTTCCAAACCCCTCATATAAACATGACTGTTGCTTACCTGTCTTTTTCATGCTATTATTACTGGCTTCCCCAGTGCTGTTTTTCCCAAACATTGTTCCCCTCAAGATTCCTGACTGCCTTCTACCCTCATGGCAAAGCTTTCTTTGACATCTTTATCTCTGCCTTCCCACCTTTCTGCTTACCCAGTACAAAGCCTGAATATGCTTTCACAGAGAAGCCTTACATTATCTCAGCATACTTTATTGCACTTAGATCTCTTCACATCCAAAGCCTTTTTATCACCTTCCTCCAATAGCCACACCGCATCTTTGTCTGTATTCACAATTTGATGCTCTATCTATACTTTTTCTCTACAATATCTTCTCCCCACCTTCATTTCACTTAAATTGTTAATGTTTTTTCTCCCATCCCTTTCTGTCTTTTGTGAGTCATCTTTCTCCATTTGACTTTTTTTCTAGAACGGGGGCTTAAATCCAGGGCCTTGCACATGCTAGGCAAGTGTTCCACCACTGGGCTACACACCTAGCTCTTTTTTTTTTTTTTTTTTTTTTTTGTGGGTACCAGGGGGACGACCTCAGGACCTCGCGCGCCAACAGGCACCCATGCCACTGAGCGATATCACCGGCCCCTTTTTCGTATGTGGGTTCCGGGAGTCGAACTCGGGCCCTCGCGCTTGCAAGGCAGGCGCTTACGCCGCTGAGCCATCTCACCGGCCCTAGCTCTTTTTATTTTATCTTGAAACACAGTCTCACAAAGTTGCTCAGGCTGCCCTTGAACTCATGGTCCTCCTACCTCAGCCTCCTCAGTTGCTAGGATTGACAGATGTTTGCCACTATGCTTGGCTCTCTTTGACATTTTTTTTTTTTTTTTTTGGTGGGTACCGGGGGGTCGACCTCAGGACCTCGCGCGCCAGGAGGCGCCTGTGCCGCTGAGCGATATCACCGGCCCCTTTTTCGTATGTGGGTTCCGGGAGTCGAACTCGGGCCCTTGCGCTTGCTGGGCAGGCGCTTAAGCCGCTGAGCCATCTCACCGGCCCCTCTCTTTGACATTTTAACTCTCTGGTAATTCTGCTTTCTCACCTTTCTCCAAAAGCTCAAATTCTGATAATGTATATGTGATGTTCAGTTTTATGCTTCTGAAAAAATAAACTACTTTGCAAAAACAGTGGAATCTAAACTGTTAGCATTGAAATAACTGTTGTAGTCAGGGTTTACAAAGGAATAGATTTAGTACAGGATACATAATTTATAGGATTATTTTATACTATTCACCCAAAAACTCAAATGCAGAAGAGTGCAGGAGATCTGTCCATGCACTGGAGACCCAAAGAATGCAGCTGAGGGCCTGGATCCCACGGCAATGTCGTGCACGAGTCCAGCTGAAGACCTAGAGCCCATGGCAATGTCTTCCACGAGTCCAGCTGGAGGCCTAGAGCCCAAGACAATGTGTCATGCAAGTCTGTATCAAGGATCTGCACTGGGAAGGCCCACAGGTCAGTGGTGGAAGCTAGAAAGTCTGCACCAGTGGGGTGAAGGATCTGTGCCAGCAGGCTGAGGGTCTGCAATGGAGCCAGGAAGCGACACTCAAGGTAAGGACCAGAGCTCCCCCAAAGAGAACCGCGACTATCCTCAGTGACAGTGAAGACCTGAGCTCCTCTGATGATGAGAATGGCTGAGTTCATATCAGGAAAACCAGTGTGGCAAGCTTCTCCAGGAGAATCAACAGCACACCATCTTCCCCTCCAGTTCTCCTTTTATGCTGTTGGCAAGAATCCTCAGGTGGGCCTTCCACACCCAGCACCGCACTGATTCAGTTCAGCTGGGTGTTATAAGTTGACCATTAATTAATCCACCACAATTACTGTAACTCCTGGGCAGATGAGGTCTCTTCTTGAAAGCTTCAAATAGATTCTTCTGGTACTACTATTGAATGGAGGTTAGTAGTATCTTAATGGATGACTGCTTGAAGCTCACGAAATATCCACCATTTTGAAATGAGAATGGATCTTTGATTTGCACATCTATTTTGATTGATCCTAGAAATAAAACCACCTCAAGGAACTTAATTTCCATGTGTTTCTGATTATGTTGAGCATTCATTCTTCAGGATAATTATAGACTTTAAAATGTTTAGTACTTGCAGGTTGCCACCTGATAACTGCATAGGCGCAAAAGGGGCAGTCTTTTCCAAAGAGCTGGCAAGATAGCAGAAGTGGAGCAGCAGAAGAAGCGACCCTTCTGCAAGTTTACCTACTGCAGAATGGACCTTGGTCAGCTGCTGGACATGTGCTAGGAACAGCTGATGCAGCTGTACAGCACACACCATCCATGGTGGCTGAACCATGGCCTGCAGCAGAAGCAGCACTCGCTGCCAAACTGCCCACACCAAGGCTAAGAAGGAAGCACTGCCCACAGAGAAGCCAGAGGTGGTGAAGACACACCTTCAGGACCTGCTTCTCCTGCTGGAGATGGTGGGAAGCATGATGGGCATCTACAACGCCAAGACCTTCAAGTAGGTGGAGATCAAGCCTGAGATGATCAGCCACTATGTGGGTGAGTTCATCACCTACAAGCCCGTGAAGCTGACCTGGCATCTGGGCCACCCACTCTTCACACTTCATCCCCTTCAAGTAGCCACCTGGCCAATAAAGGCAGCACTGCCCACCCCCCGAAAGAAAATGTTTAGTCACCTAGTCCATGCTGAAGTCTCTGTCAGTAATAGGAGAAACTCAACCTGCAAGGCAACATGTGACAGTTAACTGATTGTGCAAACTTGAGTAAGAAATGCTCAACTAAATTAATTGGATCAGCATAGTTCTGGGTGTGGCTGAAGAGATTTACTGAAGACAGAAGACTCACCCTGGGTGTGTGTGTGAGTGACTACAACCGGTAGGCTTGCTATCTAAATGGAATAAAAGAGAAACAAAGAAGGAAGGCTCTCTTCTGTTTCTTTGGAGGAGCTCCAGTCTTCACCTTCACCTTGGACATCATCTCTTGGCTTCCAGTCCAGACTTTTCAGCCTTCTGGCACAGACCCTTCAGCCTTCCATTGCAGACCCTTTGGCCTCCTGATATGGACTCGCACAGAACACTAAAGTGACCTTGGCAAAAGAGGACTTTAACAATCAAGTAGATAGGATGCCCTGTTCTGTAGATAGCAGTCAGCCTCTTTCTTCAGCCACCCCTGTCATTGATCAGTGGGCTCATGAACAGAATGGCCATCATGGCAAGAGATGGAGGTTATGCATGGGCTCAGCAATACAGACTCCCACTCACCAAGGCTGATCTGGCTACAGCCACTGCTGAACGCCAAATATCCCAGCAGAAGGGACCAATGCTGAGTCCCCAATATGGCACCATTCCTTGATTATTCTGTCACCTGGTGGCAGGTTGATTATATTGGACCGCTTCCACCATGGAAAGGACAGCATTTTGTCCTTACTGGCATAGACACTTATTCTGGATATGGATTTGCCTTCCCTGCATGTAATGCTTCTGCCAAAACTACCATCTGTGGACTCACAGAATGCCTTATCCACCATTACGGAGTTCCACACAGCATTGCCTCTGACCAAGGAACACATTTTACAGCCAAAGAAGTGAGGTAATGGGTTCATGCTCATGGAATTCACTGGTCTTACCATGTTCCTCAGTATACAGGAGTGGCTGGATCGATAGGTGGAATAGGGTTTTTGAAGACACAGTTATAGTGCCAACTAGGTGGCGATAGCTTGCAGGGTTGGGGTAAGGTTCTTCAAAAGGCCGTATATGCTTTGATTAAGCATCTACTATATGGTATTGTGTCTCCCATAGCTAGGATTTACAGGTCCAGGAATGAAGGGGTGGAATTGGGAACACTACCACTTACCATCACCCCTAGTGATCCACTAGCAAAATTTCTGCTTCCTGTTCCTATGACCTTATGCTCTGCTGGCTTAGAAGTCTTAGTGCCGGAGGGGGGAAGGCTTGTACCAGGAAGCACAACAATAATACCATTGAACTGGAAGCTAAGACTTCCCCCTGGTCATTTTGATCTCCTTGTGCCTCTGAAGAAGCAAGCTAAAAAGGGAGTTACAGTGTTGACAAGGCCAATTGCCACAGATTATCAAGGGGAAATTGGAGTATTACTCCACAATGGAAGAAAGGAAGAATATACTTGTAGTGCAGGAGATCCCTTAGGGTACCTCCTAGTGTTACTATGCCCTGTTATTGAAATCAGTGGGAAACTACAACAACTCAATCCAGGCAGGGTGACAGGTGGTCCAGACCTTCAGAAATGAAGCTCTAGGTGACCCCACCAGGAAAAGAACCAAGACCTGCTGAGGTGCTTGCTGAAGGCCAAGGGAATACAAAATGGGTATTAGAAGAAAGTAGTTATAAATACCAGCTATGACCCTGTGATCAGTTATAGAAATGAGGATTGTAATAGTTCTCTCCTAATATGCTTCCTATATAATATGTTAATAAAGACTTAATATTGGTCCTTAAGTATTGCTAAACCTGTGTTATAATGTTTAAGTTATGAAATGTTAGGAGTAAGCATCACCCAAAGAAAACTACTCTGGGAGGGAATTCATGTTTCTGTTTGTACGCAAGATATTCGTAACATGTTAGGTGTGATTATGAACTTGTCTTTGTATCTGGAGACTATAGTTTAAGGAAATGTGTCTGGTTGTCAAGTCGACAAGGGGTGGATTGTGACAGTTAACTGATTGTGTCAACTTGAGTAAGAAATGCCCAACGGAGTTAATTGGATCAGCATAGTTCTGGGTGTGGCTGACAGGATTTACTGAAGACAGAAGATCCACCCTGGGTGTGAATGTCAGCAACCAATAGGCTTACCACCTGAATGGAATAAAAGGGAAATGAAGAAGGAAGGCTCACTTCCTTCTGTTTTCTTTAGAGGAGCTCCAGTCTTCACCTTCACCTTGGATGTTGTCTCCTGGCTTCCAGCACAGACTCTTCAACCTTCCATCGCAGACCCTTTGGCCTCCTGATACAGACTCACACGGGATCTTAGCTTCAGGCCTTCAACTGTATCCTTTGGATCTCTAGCCCACAGACAGCCCTTTTGCACTTCTCTACACTTGACTCTGTAGGTGGCCATTGTAAGCCAATCTTGTAAGTTCTTATATACTGTATTTGTATATCTTGCATGAAATCTGTTTCTGTGGTAAGCACTGACTAATACACAACCCAGTGCATTTTATGCTGCTATTGATTGTTTTAAAGTTTATCCTTGTATTGGGTTAAAGTGTACTGGTTATAATTGTACTTATTGGCCTTAATTCTGCACTCAAGCTACACAGAATTTGGCTCCTTTTTCCCCACAATAGCCTTTTGGATATCTTAATATATTTATTCTATCCTCTCTACCCTTCCCCTCACAAATTTTTCTCCCTTTGGAATAAACAACCTCACCTATTCCAACTCTTCCTATGATATCATTTTCATTATGCGATTGCTAAAGACATTAAATTTTGTTAATGTCTCTTCTGAAATATCTTTGGAACTGGAAATAATATTCAGGATGTACTTGAATTGGATCTGGATGTTGCACATATGATCACTAACATAGCCTGAAGTTGCTATACTTTTTTTTTTCATGTGTGTTTGTTTGTTTCTTTGTTTTTAAGATAGGATTTCGCTCTGTAGTTCAGGCTGGCCTTGAACTTGCTGTGTAGCCCAGGTTGACCTTGAACTTAGCCTCCCAAGTGCTAGGATTACAGGCGTGCACCACCACACCTCAACAGTTGCTGTAAGATTGCATTTTTTGTTGTTGTTTTGTTTTTTAGCAGCGATGTAATGTTGGCTCATAATGAATTTATAATTAACTAAAATTCCAAGGTTTTTAATCTGGAGGTTTGCCTTCACATGACTTTATTCCAAACCAAGTCTCCTAGTTTCTTAGTAATAGTTTTAAAAAACCGTAATATAAGATTTTACATTTACTCCTATTAAATTTTATCTCACTATGGGTACATGGTGGCACACGCCTATAATCCCAGCACTCAGGAGGCTGAGGCAGGAGGATCACCACAAGTTTGAGGCCAGCCTGAACTACATTGTGGAACCCTGTCTCAAAAAACCAAAAAATAAAAAATTTTTTTAAAATTTTATCCCACTAGCCGTAAGCTAGCCTTGGTTTCTTTGAATCTTGGTTTTTGTTATCCAGTTCAACAGACAGCTTTGAAGTTAATGTCAGAATGTTTTCAGACACCTGGGAAACAATAATCAAAAGTCATAGAGAGTATATTTTATAATTTTTTAAATACATATATAACTCAGCTATTGTGGTATATATGAATTATTACCACTGTAAATTGACAAAGCCAATTAAGTCTGAAGTTCATTGCCAGCTTACAAGCGAGAAGCCTTGTGTTGAATATTACTCGAGAGATGATGTTCTATAGACATTGTGCCAACATAATGTTGAAAGATCTGGATAATTCTTTAAGAAATCAATGCCCATATGGAGTAGAGACAAAATCATTGTTATCATTTTTTTTAAATATATTTTTATTTTTAGTTGACACAGAATAATTTTATATATTTATAGGGTATAGTGTGGTATTTCACTACATGTATACAATGCATTATATCAGATCAAAATAACTGGCATATCTTTTACCTCAGATATTTGTTTTTCTTTGTATTAGGAACATGCAAAATCTTATCTATTTTGAGTTACTTAGCTAATTGTTGTCAACAATTAGTTATTCTCCTGTGCAATAGAACATTTGAAGTTACTCCTGGCAAACTGTACCTCTTTGCCCATTGACCATCCTCTCACCACCACCTCCCAACACACACACCCTTCCCAGGCTCTGATAACCACTATTTTGTGCTCTACTTATGAGATCAACATTTTAGCTTCTACCTGTGAGAAAATGTGGTATTTGCCTTTCTGTGCCTGACTTATTTCACTTTACATAATATCCTCCAGTTCCATCTATATTGCTGCAAATGACAGAATTTCCTTTTATGTCTGAAAAATATTTCATTTTGTATATATACCACATTTTATTCTTTAATCCAGCAATGGATAGGTCGATTCCATATCTTGGCTGTTGTGAATAGTGCTGTAATAAAATGTGCAAATGTAGATGTCTCTTCAACATACTGACTTCAGTTCCTTTGGCTATAACTTAGTAGGAGTGTTAGATCCTATTCCCAGTTTTTTGAGGAGCCTCCATACTGTTTTCTGTAATGGCTATACTTGTTTACATTCCCATCAATAGTGTATGAGATTTCCCCTTTCTATGCATCCTCACCAGCATTCGTTGGTTTTTGTCTTATATAATAGCAGTAAAATACCTATCCTAACAGGTGTGAGGTGATACCTCATTGTGGTTTTGATTTGCATTCCCTAATGATTAGTGGTGTTGAACATTTTTTGTTATGCTTGTTGGCTATTTGGGTATCCTCTTTTGAGAAATATCTATTCAAGTGATTCACATTTTTAAATTAGATTCTGTGTATATATGTGGGTGGTGGTGGTGGTAGTGGTAAAATTCTTTTATTTTACATTTGTGTGATACCAGACAATGTGGGAGATTCTGGAGAACCAGGTTTGCCTCATAGGTAGAGTGACCACACAGTCTGGTTTGCCTGGGGCAACCCTGAGTTATGCCTACTTACTCATTTTATTCATTATTTTTCACTTTCAAAAGCATCCAGGTTTGGAGGATAAATTGTCTTGCCACCCTTCTCAGTCCAACTGGCTCCTTTTAGTATGTTATCTGGGTTAAATATTACGTAGCTATAATTTGGCAGCTCTAATTAGACTGCCAAATTCTCTTCCGTTTGAACAGATTGTTCCTTGACCAAGGAAAATTGATAACAAAAGTAACTTCAATTAAGCTCTACAAATACTTAGGATTTTCTTCAGCCAACCTGCAGAGTACAGTATTTTTATATATTTATTTATTATATTTATTTATATATTTATTTATAATATATAAATATATATATTTGTGATCCACTTCTATCAAAAATGAACTCTTAATCAGGAAAATCAGAAGCATTTTATTCTCTTAATGTGTAGGAACATGAACAATTATTGAAAATTAATCCATTAACATTCTGAACTTTTTTTTTTAAACTAAAAACTGAACTCTGCCTTGAATATACAATGATCCATTATAACAATTATGCATAGACTTTAAGAATCTGCATATTTCATGCTTCTTTCATGTTTTCCTAATTAATGATTTACATGTTTAATTATATTATGCATCACAGTTTCCATATTCATATAAAATAAGCACTTAAAAATAAATAGTTTTCTTCTACATGTTTAAATATTACTTTCCTCAAAAAGAGAAAACAGAGAGCTGGGGGTAGCTCAGTGGTACTTACTATCTAGCATGTGTGAAACCTTGGGTTCAGTCTCCAGCACCATAAGAGAGAGACCAGCAGACAAAACAAAAATACCAGATTTTACTGTATGACTTGAATGGTGTGGTAAAGTAGAATTCTAGTATTTAGAATCTGAATGTGTCTTAGTGATTGTGTAGTTATTTTTATGTCATCAGTGGATAATTTTTAGCTCCTAATACCAAACAAATATTGCTGTGTTTCACAGTTTGGATTTCCTAATGCAATGTTCTCTTTTTAGAAAAAGTGGACAAGTCCTGTTTTCAAGAGAAGATGACTTTTAACAGTTTTGAAGCATCTAAAACTTGTGTGCCTGCAGACATCAATAAGGATGGAGAATTTGTAGAAGAGCTTAATAGATTAAAAACTTTTGGTAATTTTCCAAGTAGTAGTCCTGTTTCGGCATCAACACTGGCACGAGCGGGTTTTCTTTATACTGGTGAAGGAGATACTGTGCGGTGCTTTAGTTGTCATGCGGCAGTAGATAGATGGCAATATGGAGACTCAGCAGTTGGAAGACACAGAAAAGTATCCCCAAATTGCAGATTTATCAACGGATTTTATTTTGAAAATAGTGCTGCGCAGCCTACAAATCCTGGTGTCCAAAATGGTCAGTACAAAGCTGAAAACTATCTGGGAAGCAGAAATCATTTTGCTTTAGACAGACCACCCGAGACTCACACAGACTATCTTTTGAGAACTGGACAGGTTGTAGATCTGTCAGACACTATATACCCAAGGAATCCTGCCATGTGTAGTGAACAAGCTAGGTTAAAATCATTTCAGAACTGGCCAGACTATGCGCACTTAACTCCCAGAGAGTTAGCTAATGCTGGACTCTACTACACAGGTATTGATGATCAAGTGCAGTGCTTTTGTTGTGGTGGAAAACTGAAAAATTGGGAACCTTGCGATCGTGCCTGGTCAGAACACAGACGACACTTTCCGAACTGCTTCTTTGTTTTGGGCCGGAACATTAATGTTCAAAGTGAATCTGATGTGAGTTCTGATAGGAATTTCCCAAATTCAGCAATTCCTCCAAAAATTCCAGCCATGGCAGAGTATGAAGCCCGGATCATTACTTTTGGAACGTGGACATACTCCGTTAACAAGGAGCAGCTTGCAAGAGCTGGATTTTATGCTTTAGGTAAACAAACTTTCCAACTATCCCCGGGTTCCTAAACAGTAAATAGATGCCTTTAAGCCCCTGAACTAGTACATATTTAGGTATAAGCTGGCATGGTTATTTATATCAGCATTGTTCTCTAAACTTATGCAATTATGAAATTTATGTAAAAAAGACTACATTAATATGAGTCATATTTAAACTTATGTAATTGTCTTAAGATAGAAACATGGGTCTAATAGTAATACTATCATTTATTAAGCATCTAATTCATATGCTCAGTTTATGTATTACATGCATTTCCTCTAAGCCTCATAAAAACTCTCTAAAATGAGTTAATGTTAGAGTTTGGCTCATACTAAAATTAACATCTACCTTTAATATATATATGATATACTTGAAAGCTGCGTAGTATTATACTTATTGCTACAAATGAGTGTTTTTGAAATGGATGCTATAGGTGTGTCAGCAAGGGCAATTAGTGTGACAGCCTCTGGGAATACTTTCAAGAAGTATTATATATCTGACCCATTTATTTTAGAATTAAATAATGCCAAAATATAAAATATCCATTATTTCAAAATTTTTATTTATATAGCATCATATACTAATCTTAAAGTTTTGTTTAGTATTGTTGAGCTATAACCTTAGAGCACCTTATCTTGTAACTTCATTATGCTAAAATTTATTGTTATTGATACTTGGAGTATAACTTGTTTTAAAGTTCAGTTTGACAAAGTAAATGCAATATCGGTGGCCCAAATGACAAAAATTAAAAAGAATGTAACAATTGTAGTTCTTAATATAAAAATTGGTCATTTTTATTTTTAGTTCTCTTCCGTAAAATACTTCAGATTGGGTCAGTGAATTTAGTGCGTATTTTCTCCTCAAATGATAAAGATCATACATTTAAATATGATCTATATCTTAGATGAAGATATGAATGTCTTAAGCTATACGATTTTTATGTAAGTTAGATGTGCTTAATTTTTAGGTGTTAGAATGCTATTTTCTTCTAGTTGCACAGATACATATATTGTTACTTGTGTATTTTCTTAGGCGAAGGGGATAAAGTAAAGTGCTTTCACTGTGGAGGAGGACTAACTGATTGGAAGCCCAGCGAAGACCCTTGGGAACAACATGCTAAATGGTATCCAGGGTAAGATGTTTAATTGTTCATTCAGTAACAGGCAAGTTGGACAGTATGCAGTGGGAGGATTTGAATTACTTGCCTTCACTATGGCTTGAAATTCACACCAGGTTTATAAAAACGGGGTCAACTACTTATGGGAGAAAAAACACTTAAGCCTTCTCTGATGACCAAAGCACTCATTGCTTATGTATCATATCTATGACATTAAGATAATTTCATTCCAAAACACCAATTTAGGAAATGTGTACTTATTTGTTGAAAGTAGACTCTTTTGTGATGAACTCGAGAGAGCCCATGTTGCCAAGGACAGTTCTGAAGAAGCCATCATACACCCTAGGAAATTCTAATGGATGGCACTGATTCTAAGACACAGAGTTGTTTACATTTTAAGATCTCTGAAATCAGGACACGTCTGGTAACAGAGCATAATTTAATTGGTGGCAGTTTTAGGTAGTACATAAAATAAACATGCTGCTGCTTACAATCAGTGACATCCTAGGATGATGATATATTCTAAATGTCTCTTTGCCATCCTGTCTTTTTAAAACAAAGTGCCCAGGTATATAAGTGATATAAAATTCTGGCCTACAAATAGTACAACTTAAAACTTCAGGGAAATCATTTGTAAAGACATCTTAGACTTAAATAACCTTAAAAAGAAAGATTGAAAATGAAGATTTTAAATGTACAATTGCTTAATCATCTAAAAATAAAAGCCTGTTAAGATTAACTACCTTAAACTTTTAAAAAAATGTCAAGGTACTAATTTAATAACATGCTTAAAAATTAAAAGTTTTGAAGTTGATATTTTTGCCCTACTGACATAGCATAACAATAGGAACTTTTTTTTAAACCTTAAAATGATGATTGGATAGGGAATTGGTAATGTTCTTCATGGCTACTTAGAAACAGTGAAAAGCAAGTTAATGGGAATAAATATGGAGATAATATCTTTTTTTTTAATTTTTTTTTATTTTAAAGAGAAGAAAAAACAAAACAAATCAAAAAAAGAACAAATTTTCAAAACAACATAGTATGAGGGTAACAATGGTCAATGCATTACGTATTATTATCTTTAAGTTAGTTATTCAGGATACCAGACATTAGCATTCAATTGTCCAAACATTATTGGCTCAAACCTTACTCTTCAATGAACTAAGTAAAACTGGTAGTATATCTATCTTAACCATCTTATATACATATACAATTTTTTTTCCCTTTCCCTTCTTTCTTTTCTCCATTCCAGTCTCTTTCTTATTGACCAGTTTCTTTTTGATTCACCGTGTCTATTGTACATTTTGGATCTTATTTACTCTTTCAGTTTCTCATACTAGAGAGACAATATGATGCTTACACATGTGCGTCTGGTTTATTTCACTTATGAGTATTTTCTCGAGTTGCATCCATTTACCTATAAAAGTCTCCAGTTTATCCTTCTTTATGGCTGAATAGTACTCCATTGTATAAAAATACCACATCTTTCTTATCCATTCCTCAGTTGATGGGCATTTGGGTTGTTTCCAAGATCTGGCTATTACAAATTGTGTTGCTATAAACATGGGTGCACATATATCACTGTGGTACGATGTTTTTAATTCTTCTGGGAAGATGCCCAGAAGGGGAATAGCTGGGTCAAATGGGACCTCCAACCCTAGTTTTTTGAGGAATCTCCACACTGACTTCCACAGTGGCTGTACCAGTCGACACTCCCACCAACAGTGAAGAAGGGTTCCTTTTTCCCCACAGCCCCTCCAGCATTTGTTATTAGTTGATTTCTTTATAGTAGCCATTCTTTCTGGAGTGAGATGGTATCTCAGTGTTGTTTTAATTTGCATCTCTCGAATGACTAGTGATGTTGCACATTTTTTTTGTATATTTATTTGCCATTAGTATTTCTTCATCTGAGAAATGTGTATTCATCTCAGATGCCCATTTTTGGAGTGGGTCTTTAAATTTGGGAGGTCTGATATTTTTGAGTTCTTTATATGTGGAGATAATATCTTTACTAATACTTTACTAATTTATCAGCTGCCAAAGTTTAATCTTTTATTATTTAGGTGTAAATATCTGTTGGAGGAGAAGGGACAAGAATATATAAACAATATTCATTTAACCCATTCACTTGAGTCTCTGGTAAGTCTCATATTGCACAATACAATTTTCAAGTATTATATCATTCGTTTTATAATTTTTTATATAAAATTCAAAGTACAATATTATGAATTAATATTAAGTGTAGTGAGCTTTAAAGGAGAGAACTTAGAGAAAACTTCTTATTCTTATCCTGAAGCAAATTTGCAAAGAGGGGATTGGGGTGAACTAATTTGAATATCATTGTAGTAAAAAATGAGGTTGAAAGACTAAAATACTAAAATACCTTACCCTTTCTGAAATTAGACCTTTGTATGATGTATTTTGCACTCATAAGTAGTTTTAACCTTTGTGCAGACAACATACAAAATCTGAAAAATGTATCTAAATTGATAAGAACTGGGGTGGCCAAGGCGTTAGTAGTACCCCAGTGGATCTGCCATTAGTTGTATTTGCCTCCATGAACTCTTTTAATTTCCTTGGGCCTCAGCTTCTTATCTGTAAAGTGAAGGGATTAGATTAGATGATCTTTTAACTTCCTTCTGTTCCATCAGGCTCTTGTGAATGTTCGTATTTTGAATTGGAATACAGCCAATTTATTTTAAATTTATGATTAATGTAACTTTTTAAATTGCCTTCTACCAAAAAGAATTCTTATTTACGATTCACATTTCTATTTTAGGTAAGAACTGCTGAAAAAACACCATCACTGACTAAAAGAATTGGTAAATATGCTATTAAAATAAATATGCCTTTAATATTGCTCCCAGTTTATCACAGTTATCTATTTGTAGGGTTAAAAGATAAGCATATAGTTTCAAAGTCACTATAGTATGTTTATTAGAATGAGATTGCTATATATTTAAAAATTTAAAGAAGGGCTTAGGAATATAAGTCAGATATTTCTGAGTATTAAGAATGTTAGTAGATGGGCCGGTGAGATGGCTCAGCGGCTTAAGCGCCTGCCTTGCAAGCGCGAGGGCCCGAGTTCGACTCCCGGATCCCACATACGAAAAAGGGGCCAGTGATATCGCTCAGCGGCACGGGTGCCTGCTGGCGCGCGAGGTCCTGAGGTCGACCCCCCGGTACCCACAAAAAAAAAAAAAAAAAAAAAAAAAAGAATGTTAGTAGAGGGGCGGGTGAGATGGCTCAGCGGCATAAGTGCCTGCCCGGCAAGCGCGAGGTCCTGAGGTCGACTCCCGGAACCCACATACGAAAAAAGGGCCGGTGATATTGCTCAGCGGCACGGGCGCCTGCTGGCGCGCGAGGTCCTGAGGTCGACCCCCCAGTACCCACAAAAAAAAAAAAAAATCAATGAAGGGCCGGTAAGATGGCTCAGCGGCGTAAGCGCCTGCCTGGCAAGCGCGAGGGCCCGAGTTCGACTCCCGGAACCCACATACGAAAAAAGGGGCCGGTGATATCACTCAGTGGCATGGGCACCTGCTGGCGCGCGAGGTCCTGAGGTCGACCCCCGGTACCCACCAAAAAAAAAAAAAGAATGTTAGTAGAAGCTGGGTGTAGTGGTGCATACTTGTAATCCCAGCCACTCAGGAGGCTGAGGTGGGAGTATGGCTTGAGCTCAGGAATTTGAGGCCACCCTGGGCAACAGAGTAAGACTCCATCTAAAAAATTAAAATAATTTTTTTCAAGAAGGTGGCATATGCCTGTAATCCCAGCTACTTGGGAGGCTGAGGCAGGAGAATCAGTTTGAAGCCAATTGGAGCAACATAGAGATACTTTGTCTCAAAAAATAACAAAGGGGCTGGAGATGTAGCTCAGTGGTGGTGTGCTTGATGAGCATGGGCAACGCCCTGGGTTTCGTCCCCAGCACTGGAAGATGAAAAACAAAAAACAAAAAAAACAGAAAGTGGGTAGAGAAAGATATTGTTAAACAAATAAGGTATTGTTATCCCTACTTTTCAGATGAAGAAACAGAAATTAAGTGATCTACCCAGTCACATTATAAATCATTAGTGGAACGAGAACTGTAAACAAGGTCTTCTAAATCCTGTATCACACAAAGATCTCATTTTCATTTTAGGCAGCATGTTTCAAAAATAGAAAGTTTAATTTAGAATATGTCTGGTGATTCCCCACTCTATGCTTGTAACATCATCTGTTTAGTATCTTAAGGATTACAAGGCAAGGGAACACTCTGTATAGTCATAAATATGCTTGAGATGGAGAGCTACATTGATACTATTTGGTATGAGTTTTATAATGGGCATAAATAATACAGTTTAAGAAATCACTTAGTGTAGCTATATTTTTAAAGTAACAGTCTATAACATTTTTTGATAATATTTTTTGGTATTTATTCTTACATCATACAATTCTTAAGACTAATGTGACACTTGATCTGGCTTAGGATTAATGTTTTTCCATTGAAATATAATTTATATAATATTTCACCTTTTTTTTTTTTTTTTTGTGGGTACCAGGGGTCGACCTCAGGACCTCATGCGCCAGTAGGCGCCCGTGCCGCTGAGCGATATCACGGGCTCTTTTATCATATGTGGGTTCCGGGAGTCGAACTCGGGCCCTCGCACTTGCCAGGCAGGTGCTTATGCTGCTGAGCCATCTCACCGGCCCCTCACCTTTATAAAGTATACAACCCAGTGGTTTTTTTGTATATTCATCATCACTCAAATTGTGCATTATAGACACCCCAGAAAGAAACCTCATACCTACCCATCAGAAGTTACTCCCATTCTTCTACTGTCAGGCCTAGATAACCATTAATCTACTTTCTGTCTCTGTGGTTTTACCTGTTCTGCTCCTTTAATATAAGTGGAATAGTGCAATAGGTAGCTTCAAGTTTCATCTATGTTAATCCCAGCACTTGGGAGGCTGAGACAGGAGGATCACTGTGAGTTCGAGGCCAACCTGAACTGCATAGTGAAACCCTGTCTCAAAAAAGATAAAAAAAAGTTTCATCTGTGTTGTAGCATATACAAGTACTTCGTTCTTTTTCTTTTTTGAGATAGGATCTTGTCATGTTGTCCAGTCTCACCTTGAAATCAGTCTTCCTGTCTCAGCCTCCAAAGTAGCTGGAATTACTGGCATGCACCACCATGCTTAGCCTCTATTTTTTATGGCAAAGAATATCCCATTGTATGGATAATACCACATTTTGATTCCTAAGTTGGTGGACATTTTTTTTCTACTTTTTGACTATTGTGAATGATACTGCTATGAACTTTTTTCTACAAGTTTTTTGCAGACACGTTTTTAATTCTCTTGGGAATATAGGGATAGAATTGTTGGGTCATGTGATACCTTTCACCATTTAATGAACTGCCTGCCAGACAATTCTCCAAAGTGACTACACCATTTGACATTCCTGTCAGCAGTGTTTCTCTATATCCTTTGTAACAGTTGTTATCCCCTGTCCTCTTATTTCTTTCTTTCTTTCTTTCTTTTTTTTTTTTTTTTTTTTAAGACAGAGTCTCGCTATGTAGTTGAGGCTGGCTTCAAATTCACTACCCTCCTGCCTCAGACTCCAGAGTGCTGGGATTACAGGAATGGACCGCCAAGCCTGGGTTCAACCCCTTATTTTTCACTTGGACTATTTATAATAGTATCTTAACTAGCCCTTTGTCTTCATTATAACCTCCCAATAGTGTTTTTTCTTTATCAAATGCAAATCTTAAAGTTACCTACCATATAATGTTGCTAATAATCGAATCATTATGTGTCTCCCTTTCCTACCTCCTCTCTTTAAAAAAAAAAAAACGTTGAGGGGCTGGGGATGTGGATCAAACCTGTGGTCCTGTGGTCCTCCTGCCTCACCCTCCTGAGTAGCTGAGATTATAGGTCTGCATCACCATGCTATTTTTGTTAGTATGGCTGTGTAGTATATTTTGAAATCATCTGTTGTGGTGCTGCTACCATTGCTTTTTATGCTCAGAATTGTTTTGGCAGTTTTGGCAATTTAAGGTCTTTTATATGAATTTCAGGCTTTTTTTTTTTTTTTTGGCAGTACTGGAGATTGAACCCTAGGCCTTTGCACTGAGCTAAATATACAACCATTTTTATTTTGAAACAGGGTCTCACTACGTTTCCCAGGCAGAACTTGAACTTGTGATCTCCTGCCTCATCCTCCCAGAGTGCTGGGACTACAGGCTTGCATCACCATACCTGGCTCTATCAGAGTCAAGCCCTAATCTTGAATAATCCATAGTGCTACAAAATATATACTCACAGCATCTATAATGAATTATAAGTTTTTGAAAATGATTTGTCAATGCCTGAATATTTCAAAAAATTCTCCCCTCTAAAGCAGTTCTTCCCCCAACCTTTCCCTTTGGTTTGCTGGATTTTTGGTTGTTTTTTAAAGCTATTTTGTTGTTGGGTTGTGGTAATGAAAATATTGTTTAAACTCTGTGTTCTTTTTCCTCCCAATTTTCATTTCAGATGATACAGTCTTCCAGAATCCCATGGTACAAGAAGCTATACGAATGGGATTCAGTTTCAGGGATATTAAGAAAATAATGGAGGAAAAAATTCAGACATCTGGGAGCAACTATGTATCACTTGAGGTTCTAGTTGCAGATCTAGTGAGTGCTCAGAAAGATAATACACAAGACGAATCAAGTCAGACTTCATTGCAGAAAGGTATGCATGGCTGTTTTTAAAAAGCAAGAAAAATGGGCCAGTGAGATAGCTCAGCGGCATAAGCGCCTGCCTGGCAAGCGCGAGGTCCTGAGTTCAACTTCCGGTACCCACATACAAAGGAAAAAAGGGCTGGTGATATCGCTCAGTGGCACAAGCACCTCCTTGCAAGCACAAGGTCCTGAGTTCGACCCCCAGTACCCACCCAAAAAAAAAAGGCAAGAAAAATAACAGCCTTTCATTATGAAAAATATGTTATGTCACTCTGCGGCCCCTTTCATTTCTCTCCTGTCACATCCCCCTTAGGATAAACATTTTAAAAATCTTTTTATTATGAGAAATTTCAAAAATACACATCAGTGTGGAGAACAATATAACCAAACCTCAGGTATCCATCAGTCGTTTTCAGTAATTATCAATACTTCGGGAGGCTGAGGCAGGGAGATCATGAGTTTGAGGCCAGCCTGGGCAACATAGTGAGATCCCATCTCAAAAAATAAAATTATCAATATTTCTCCAATCTTGCTTCATATCTTCCCCCAACTTCTTTTTTTGCTATAGGACGTCAATGTAAATATTTGACAACTTACATATAGCCAATAGTTAAGGGCATTTTTAAAACATAACCTTAATGTTATGTATTAGTCTCTCTGCTCAAGCTGCTATAACAAAATACCACAGTGGGAGGAGGAAGGGGCAGGGAAGAGGAAGGAGAAAAAAAAAAAAACAAGTGATAATATATATGTGTAACCACTCCCAAAACGATTGTAAACTGCGTGAATTGCAAACATGTACTAATAAAAGAAATCATTAAAATACCACTGACTGGGTACATAAACAACAAAGATCTGTTTCTCACAGTTCTGGAGGTCGGGAAGGCCAAAATCAGGGTGCCCATTTCCCAAGGGGAACCTTGGAGGTGGCTGCCTCCCCATGGTGTCCTCATAGCAGTGGGGGAAAGGGTTTGGTACATAAACACTCTTTGTTTTTCTTCCTCTCATTATAAGGAAGGACACTAATCCCATCAGGGAGCTTTCACCCTCATGACCTCATCTAAACCTATTAAAAGTATTGTTGCTTAACAATGGGAAATGCATTTTTAGGCAATTTTGCTATAGTGTAAACATCATAGTGTGTTTTTACACAAACCTATGTGGTGCAGCTTAGTCACTTGAAGTGGCCACTGGATACAATTGAGGCTTGGTAAACACGAGATATATGAAGCTCCTGCTTTTATGACATGATGTACTATTTTGTGGTAGATGTCTTTTTTATAAGTAGAAGGTATACACTATAAAATAATGAGGAAGAAAATAAATGAGAAAGACTATAGTGTAAGTATATAAACCAGTGACATAGCCATTTATTATCAAATATTATGTACTGTACCTAATCATGTATGCTAAACTTTCATATGGCTGACAGCACAGTAATGTTTACAACAGCAACACCACAGACACATGAGTAATATGTTGTGCTACAGCATTAGGATGGCTGAGCTGTCACCAGGTGACAGAAGTTTCTAGGCTGCATTATAATCTTATAACAGAATACCAACATTTGATACATGGTCCCTCCTTGACAAAAACATTCTGCAGCACATGGCTGTACTTCCCAAAAGCCCACTTCCAGTTGCCATTACACGGAAGGTTAGGGCAGTAGCATATGAATGCTGCAATACACAAACATTCAATCTATAACATACTGTTATTACACTTAACAAAATAAACAGTAATTTCATAACAACATCTGAAACCCAGTTGGTTTTTATCCATCCTCCCTTTTTTTATAGTGCTGAGGATGGAACCCAGGATCTCACCTGTGCTAGACAAGCTCTCTACCATTAAGCTACAACCCCAGCCCTCCTCATTTTCTTAAAACATTTTTACTATTGATATAATCAAGGTCTTCAGTATCACTAATTTATTCATTATTTTAAATATATGTTAGTGCTATATTTTAGAAAAGAACAACAGGCTTTTATCGTTGTGTGTAGAATCTAAGTGTTATAGTTGAATCAATTTGATTTTAGAGTATTCTATAACTGTGAAAATATGAAAGGGTCATATTATTAAATAGAGTTTGAATAAATGGCACCTAACACTATAAATCTTATATAGAAAGTAGATTAAATAATGTAGAAGAAAAGCATATAAACACCTTTTTTTAAAAGAAAGATAAAAATATGAGTTAAACTGGGTGCAGTAGTCCCTGCCTATAATCTCTGCTACATAGGAGGCTAAGACAGGAGGATCGCAAGTTTGAGGCCAGCCTAGGCAACTTAATGAGAGACCCTGTTTCAAAATAAAAATAAATAAAAAGGGCTCAGGATGTAGCTTAGCACTCTCTGGGTTTAATCCCCAGTACCACCAAGAAGAATTACAGAATGTGAGATAAAGCCTTTTACTTAGTCCATGTGCTAAAACACTTATTTTAATCCTTTTGTATATATTATTATATAAAATATGTAAGTATAATAACCCATATTCATTTCTTATCGACACGGATCTGCTCTAACAATAAAATGAAAACAGTTTATTCTAGAAGAGGTTTAAAATAATATAATAACAATATTAGTAAATAACATCAAAAGTTATCTAAATATTGCCTACATTGCTCATGTGCCAGTAACCTCCTGATCTAGAAGAGGGCATCCTTCCATAGGGAAGGATGTAGAACCCAATAGTCACCTTCAAAGCTAGAGTGAAGTAATTGCCAGAGGGAAAATAATGGGAGGGGGGGCTGTGCCCAGAATATTACCACCTCAAGTAAGTGGCTCTACACAAAGCTGGTTAGAAAAGGTAGCATTGATAATATAGGTGTTTGGTAGACATGGCATTTCATTTCGCCAGCTTCGTAAAATGGAATCACAGGGAGAACCAGAAGGAGCCTTAAAGATCATACCACAATTTTCATTACTTCAGTGAGAAACCTGAAATGTATGGATGAGCTGATACTGAAGACAACTCAGATAGGTGGGAGTAGAATTCAGATTTTCTGACTGGTCCAATGTTCAATATTTTGGAAGGTTTAGATTTTTTTAAATTGTGGCAAAATGTACATACAAACTTTAACATCTTAAGGCTAGAGTTAAAACTAACTCAGTGGTAGAGCGCTTACATACCACAAGGCCCTGGACTCCATCCCCAGCACCACAAAAGTATTTTACCTTTGTTAAGTCTACTGTTCAGTAATGTTAGGTACATTCACACTGTTGAATGACCAAACTTTAGAACTTTTTTTGTTTTTGGCTTGGTACTGGGGATTGAACACAGTACCACTAAGCAACATCCCCAGCTTTTATTATACCCAAAAGGTTGCTTATTTTTATTAGTGTGTTTTTGTGATACATAATACTTATATTCACTTTGAAGAATTGGTACATGTAGATGTCACTTCTTGATCATTTTTGTTCCTTGTACATCCCCCTTCCTACCCTTCTCCCACCATCTCTCTGATCCCCTTTTCCTCTTTCCAAAAAGTCCACCTCCCTGTCTCCTACCACCTCTCTTATTTAACTTTTTTTTTGGTTTCTCATATAAGAGAAACCATGCAATATTTAACTTTCTATGTATGACTTATTTCACTTAATATTATGGTCTCCAGATTCATCCCTTTTCTTGCAGATAACACTATTTCATTCTTCTTATGATTGAATAATTTTCCATTGTGTGTATATACCACATTTTCTTCATTCATGTTAATGGACATCTAGGCTGTTTGCAGAACTTGATCGTTGTGAATCGCAGTGCTATAAACATAGGTATATGTGTGTCACTATAGTATGACATTTTTTAACTCTTTTGGGAATATACCAAGATATAGCTGGGTCCTTTGGAATTTCTATTGTTAGTTTTTTGGGTAATCTCCATACTGATTTCCATAGCCTCAGAAGATTGCTTTTTTTAAGAAGAAAAGAACTATATAATCCTTTCTTCCACCCTCTAACCAGAGAAACGTCTCTGAAGCACAAGTATGATCGTGTCTCTCCAACTCCCAGGGTCCTCAAAATCAAGTAGAGACTCCTTTACATGGCTTGTCAAATCTTTCCTGATCAGGTATTTTCTATCCTTTTGTAACCTCATTTTATGCTGTTTTCCCCTCAAGTTCAGTGGCCAAACTTTACACGTACACTTTGGCCATGTTCCGACTTTCTCCCCTGGAGTTTGCTTCTGACATTTCCTTTGCCCAGAAAACTCTTCTCCCACTATCCCTAGCCTCCAGCACCTTCTACCTATCCTTGTTAACTCCTACTCATTTTTTAGGACCTAGTTTAGGCCTTTTTTAGGTTTGGATGCACACATGCGCACACAATTATACACACCCTTCCTGTGCTCTTCATAACACATTGTAATTGCCTTCATCATCATAGCATATTACAATTTCCTGTTTTCTTGTGTTCCTAATTTGTCTAGGAACTTTTCTTTTTGGTCTAGGAACCATTGAGGGCCTGAATGAAGTCTATGTATTTATTAGTTGTATCCCTACTGCTAGAACCTACTTAAAGTGTTTAGTATTCGTTGAATATAATTAAAGTATTCTTTCCCAAACATGTTTTTAGAATAGTGTTCCTCAGGATTAAAAAGATATGCCATGAAAAAGGCGCTCCATAGTTAAATAGGGAAATGCATTCTATATTTCCAAGACTAAACATATACTACACTGTACCCACTGTACTTGATGGCAGTGTTTCCCAAATGCCAATGTGCTTGACCCAAGAAATTTTAGATTTAGTGAATAGGGGCCCAGAAATCCGCTGTTGAAAAGTATCTCAGGGCCAGGCATGGTGGTGCATGCCTGTAATCCCAGCACTTTGGAGGCTGAGTCAGGAGGATCATTGCAACTTGAAGGCCAGCCTGAACTGTATAGCGGGACCTTGTCTCAAAAAAAAAAAAAAAAACCTTGGGGCTGGAAATGTGGTTCAATGGTAGAACATCTGCCTAGCATGTGTGAGGTCCTGCACCACACACACACACACAAAAAAAAAAAAAAAACACCAGAGAACCAGAACCAAAACCAAAAAAAAAAAAAAAAAAAACCCACACCCTAAGTACTTTGGAAAAATTAGTATACAGTGGTTTACAGATAGTTAAAATATGTAATACATTTGGAGTAGTGCCTAGCACATAGTATTTATGCTCTATTATTGTTGACTGCTGCTTCTGTTTCGTATATATATTTCATATATATGTACAACCACGAAACACATTTTTATGGCATATTTGTTACCTTTTCACAAAACCTATTTTGGGAAAGGCTAAATTAAGCCAGTACTACAGTGTCACCTATCTGTTGTGACACTCAAATCTGTTATCTCTAGGTAGAGACTTCTGACCTCAAAATTTGACTCTCCATTTGCCTACTGGATATTTTTTGTTGGGATGCCCAGCAAACACCTCAAAAAATACCCAAACCTGTACCTCTTTCTGTACTTCCTATTATCACTGTCTCCTTGTCAGCCAACATAGCAATCTCTTTTTTTGGGGGGGGTTACCAGGGGTCAAACTCAGGACCTTGCGCGCCAGCAGGCGCCCGTGCCACTGAGCGATATCACCGGTCCTTTTCTCGTATGTGGGTTCCAGGAGTCGAACTCGGGCCCTTGTGCTTGCCAGGCAGGCGCTTAGGCCCCTGAGCTGTCTCACCAGCCCCAACATAGCAATCTTGAAGTCAATTTTAGTTCCTCTTTTTTCCTCAGCCCTCAAATCCAAACATGGAATCCTGCTTGTCACACTGCAAAAATGTCCCTCAAATCCATCCCTTTCTAGAGTGAGACATGCCCCTTTCCATATGCTTCTTTTACCTCACCCTCCTTTCCTGGTAGCAAATTGCTACCCATGCGTAAATGTCACTTCTCCATTGTGCTCCTCCCCCATGGAGCTTTCCTCAACTAGCCTAAAGAGAAGGACTTATTCATCTTGTCCCAGAGCACTTTGTACGTAACTTTATTATAGCACTTATCACTGTGTACTTCGTGCTTACCTCTATGGCCTGCTCTCACATCCTCTGCCACTAGCTATTTAAGAACACATTCCGTGTGTGAGTCACCCTCATATCTCCCAGCACTTGAGTGTCTGGCGCACAGTAGGGGTTTGATAAATGTTGCAGAGAATTTTAACAACTAAGAACATCTAAACCTAGTATATTTCTTTTCTCTTTCTGCAGAGATTAGTACCGAGGAGCAGCTAAGGCGCCTACAAGAAGAGAAGCTTTGCAAAATCTGTATGGATAGAAATATTGCTGTCGTTTTTATTCCTTGTGGACATCTGGTCACTTGTAAAGAGTGTGCCGAAGCAGTTGACAAATGTCCCATGTGCTACACAATCATTACTTTCAAGCAAAAAATTTTTATGTCTTAATCTCACTCCACAATAAGCATGTTATGTTCTCCTTATTTTTTTTAATGTTCTCCTTATTATCCTGATTGAATGTGTGATGTGAAGGAACTTTAAGTAATCAGCATTGAATTCCATTAGCATTTGCTACCAACTAGAAAAAAATGTAAACAGCAATGTTTTAGTTGGCAATCTAAGCCTTGAATTTCTGGATTTTTCAAGTTATTAATTGCTGTCACGTATCCAATTTTTTCATTGTTATTCAATTGAAACTAGACTAAAAAGGATCATACTATAACTGCTCGTACTGTGTATTTGTAGTACGCTAACTTAGTTTCTAAATTGTAAGTGAATTAATCATCTGAATGTTTCATTCTTTTCAGATAGGCTTAACAAATGGAGCATTCTGTGTAAACGTGGAGATTATAGTTAATCTCTTCAGTCACATTTGTTCTGTGTGAAAAAAGAATGAACTATTCCACACTGGTGGAAAGATAGGGATTATTTTTAGATATTTATCTTTGTGTTTTAGGATTCTGTCCATTTTCTTTTAAAATTACAAACATGTAAATGATTTTAAAAAGCGATTTTGCCATTTCTAAAATGGTATGTGATGATAGAATACCATCTAGCCAACATGTACTGACATCGATGTTAAAGATATATGAAGTGTAAGATGCAAGTGGCAAAACATTGTGTATAACATGAGCCAAATCAAGGTGTGTGTATTTTGTATCTATAATAGAGTGAAAGATTTGGAAAGATATATGCACCAAATTGTTAAATGTGGTTTTTCTTGAGGGGTTGGGGTTTGGTCCCAGAGAGATTTTCAGGAGCCCTTCACTGTCTTATTTTTTTTTTTCTGTTCTTTCTTTTTCTGTTTGAAATTTTTATAAGTATGTATTACTTTTGTAATCAGAATTTTTTTAGAAAGTATTTTACTGATTTAAAGGCTTAGGCATGTTCAAACGCCTGCAAAACTACTTATTGCTCAGCTTTAGTTTTTCTAATCCAAGAAGGCAGGGCAATTAACCTTTTTTGTGCCAATATAAAATTTAAATGTTTGTATGTTTTACCTGCTTTGTGGATGAAAAATATTTCTGAGTGGTAGTTTTCTGACAGGTAGACCATGTCTTATCTTGTTTCAAAATAAATATTTCTGATTTTGTAAAATGAAATATAAAATATGTCTCAGATCTTCCAATTAATTAGTAAGGATTCATCCTTAATCCTTGCTAGTTTAAGCCTGCCTAAGTCACTTTACTAAAAGATCTTTATTAACCCAGTATTTTAAACATCTTTCAGCTTATGTAGGTAAAAGTAGAAGCATGTTTGTACCCTGCTTGTAGTTATAGTGACGGCTTTCCATGTTGAGACTCTCATGGCATCTTGTATCTTGAAGTTTCATGTGAGTTTTTACTGTTCGGATGATTAACATGTATATAGGACAAAATGTTAAGTCTTTCCTCTACCTACATTTTTTGTTGTTGTTTTCTTGACTAGTAATAGTAGTAGATACCTTTAAAAATGTTCTCTCAAGATCCTTAAAACCTCTTGGAAATGATAAAATAGTAACAGAAGAATAGTTGTTTTAAATATTTTTTAAGAACTTGAATATGAGTCAGTATGAAAATTTAACAGTGCTTCATAGAATATCCCAAATTTACATTCTCATGACAGACTTATTTAACATCAAGTAGGGCATTTTACTGCAGAGAACTGTTTGAGAATGAAAGTGTTAAAAATTATATTTTTGTTATATTTTCCAAGAGAAAGTGTTATTGTTATGTTCTCCTAACCTCTGTTAACTGCCGTTAAGTGATACTCATATAAAACATTGCAAATTTAAATGAGAATTGCAAAAATTAAATAATGACTACCCTATTTTTATTATGTAAATCCTGAGTTCTTCTTTGTACTGTCTTCCAGTTAGGTTTGCTTATATATTCATTAAGTTGAATTTGACGTGTATAGGCAAAGCTTTAAATTTATATTTAAAGCATTCTATAAAGGGAGAAAAGTGTTAAAGTATTTTCTCCAGGACACTTCAGGTCCAAGTCAGGTAGGTAATAGAATCTAGTTGTTAGCCAAGGATGGAACTGAATTGCTTCAACATAGGGCTTTTACTGTTCTGGAAACCTCAGTTTATTAAAGCTCTTCTTTTAAAACTTGTGTGTTTAGAGTTAAGCAAGACCCTTTTTTCTCTCTCCATGAGTTGTGTAATTTAATGCATGAAGCTGATGTGGCTAACAAGTTTATTTTAAGAATTGTTTCAAAATGCTGTTGCTTCAGCACTCCAACTTCAAATCAAATTTTTTGGAGACCTACCAGAGTTTGCCTGCATTCACACTACAAAAAAGCATGGGATCTTTTCCATTTAATTGTACAAAAATTGATCACTTGCAAGGTAAAAAATATAACCCGATCTAAATCACCACCCCCTTCCCACAGTAGTTCTCAGTAGCTACATGTATACATTTCTTTTTTGTATAAAGTTTACTTTAGGACTTTGAATTTAGCACCTATTTTACTACATTTTAGTCATGTAAGGGTTGAAGTTATTTTGTAACAAATACTTACCTTTATATGCAATAATTAGTGTTCTGATCAAAAACTTTGCCTTTTGAGAAATGATTTTAGCATTTATAAAATAAATTCCAGTTTATTCATTAATGGCTTTGTATTGCCTTGCCTTTCCTGCTAGATTAGGTTTTCCCTCCTCCCTTTGGTTAGTGGCTGAGGTGGGGTGGGGTGAGTGTAGCAGGTGTATGTAACATATTTTGGCCATGTGTATTATGATACTTTGTTGTGTTTTTGTTATATTATTTAAATTTGGGTAGTTCTTCTGTTTTCATCTTAGTGGATAAAAATTTGTATTTTCAACTCTGAATGAAGGCTACCATCCTAGTGTTAGTTGTATATATTGTTTCCTTTAGACTCAAGTCATTGTTTTATTACTGAGTACCCAAATGTTGATTGAGGGAAAGAGGTGAAGGGAGTGGAAGAAATGAGAAAGTTGTATGTCACTGCCATTAGAGAACTCAGAAAATGGGAAGGAATGTTTGACAAACATAGTTCTTTTTAGTCAAATCTGCTGTTTAAAAGAAGTAGCCATTTCTTCATTTGTGAACTGAGAATAATACCTGTCATCCAAGGTTATGAGAGTGCAAGGAGATCATACCTTTAAAGCACCTGCTATAAATGTTAATTCCCATCCTAATACTCTTTTACCTTTCCATGGGTTTGCCTTGACCTAGAAAATTGGGCTGAAACTTAGAAACAAATCTTACATAATAACTCTCGGTGATTATTACTCATCTTTTTGGTGTTTCTCATAGTGAAGATACAAATTACAGCAAATAGGTCAAACTCTTAAAAATATTTACATACTTTAAAATTTTTTTCAAAACAGTTATTCTTACCAAATTCAGTCTAGCTTTTCTAAAAAAAATCGACTTAGCCCCACCTAGTAATCAGTTTTAATTTGACTCATACACTTAATACAATGTGGATTTCTGTCTCAGCATAATGGAATCATAGAGGGTCAGAGCTGTAAGTGACTTTAGAGAGTATCTAATTCGTCCCCTTCATTTTACAGGTCAAGCAACTGAGGCTCAAGGGAGAGTTAATTTATTCAAAGCTATATAGCTAATTAGTGGCAGAAACCTGACTGGGACATAATTTGAAGGTGAAAAATTTCACCAGGCTACCTGTCCTGGGAAGTCTCGTGTTTATTTTTTTTCAAGTATTCTTTCCACTATACCTTAACTTTCACTACATACTAAATGACACTTTATAATTGATACAATAGGACAATCTTAAATACATGCATCTTCAAATTAGATAATACTACATTAATGTTTGGGTAGTAAGAGTCTATTTTGAAGTCTAAAGTTTGCTGAGATGCATACAGATCTTTGGCTTTTACTACATGATTATTGTGTATCATTTAATGTAACATTTAAAATTACTATGTAAAAGCCGGTCGTGGTGGCACATGTCTGTAATCCCAGCACTCGAGAGGCTGAGGCAGGAGGATCACAAGTTCGAGGCCAGCCTGGGCAACGTAGTGAGTTCAAGGGCAGCCTGTACTACAAAGAGAGACCCTGTCTCAAAAAAAATTACTATGTAAGTATATTTTACCGTGTTGTCTATACTTAGTAACAAATCTGCATTTTTTTCATTTGCTATAGCAGACTTCAATGTAATTTCTGTTAGATTTTGCATTTTTCATTACTGTGAAACAATTTAACTTCACAGAACAACTGATTCTTATGTCATTGTATTAGTATTGTGAATAATCATGTGAAATGTTTTGAGACAGAGTACTATATTTGTGAATATAATTTTATGGCTTTTATTTCATTTAGTAGGAACCTTTCTATCAGTATGGAAAATTAAGAAAATTGATTTCTGCTGTATAATCTGGCATTTGTTGTAGATTAAAGCTTATTTTTCTGTGAATGAAACATATTCAATAAAGTACTATTCTTTAAAATTATATTGTATTACTTTGCATTTGTTTCACTTTTTTTTTTTTTTTTTTTTGTGGGTACCGGGGGTCGACCTCAGGACCTCGTGCACCAGCAGGCGCCCATGCTGCTGAGCAATATCACTGGCCCTTTTCTCGTATGTGGGTTCGGGGAGTCGAACTCGGTCCTTCGCACTTGCTGGGTAGGCACTTATGCCGCTGAGCCATCTCACCGGCCCTCACTTTTTTTTTTTAACTTGGTGGTTACTGAGGATTGAACCCAGGGCCTTCATAGTGAGCTACATCCCCAAACCTCTTTTATTTTTTATTTTGAGATAAATTCTCACTAAGTCTCTGAATTGCCCAGGCTGGGCTTAGACTTGAAATCCTTCTGCCTCAGCTTTCTAGGCTGCTAGGATCACAGTCTGCTGGTCGCCACACCCAGCTTATTTTACTTTCATAGAATACAATAAAGTACCCCTCTTAAAAATACTAAAATGAGGGTTGGGAGTGTTGCTCAGTGGTAAAATGCATGCCTGGCATGCATGAGGCCCTGGGTTTAATACCCAGCACCAAAATAAAGGAAAATAAATCTTTAAAATGTATGAAAATATGAACAAGAGTTTTCCCTCTCTCCACAAATATTAACTTGGTTGTCCCAAAAGGTAGTGTAGTCTTTAAAACAAAATTTGAACAAGCACGTAACAGTTAACCTAGAAAACCACTATCCCTTTGAGGCTGACAGCAAAGAAGGAGTTTTGAACCTGTAGCCACCCAGAAAGTTTCAGAAGCTATGGGCAACTGGTGGGATAAAGAGTGAGGAAAGAGCTGGGGATGTGGCTCAGCAGTAGAGTCCTTCCCTAGTATGTATGAGGCCCTGAGTTTGATCCCCAGCTCTGCAAAAAGAGAAAAAAAAAAAAAAAAGAAAGGATCCTGTGACAGAAATTTAGAAGTAGATAGTTTGTGGGTATCTCCCTCCCCACAGTGGAGGTTCCAAAATGAAGAGTTAAGATTTCAGGTGTAGACTACATAGTGACTGGTTATCTAATCTTTCACAGTATTACCACTGTTACATGAGATAAATAACCTTGTCATAAATGCAGTCTTTTCAACTAATATTAATCAAGATGGGGATTCTTAAAACTTCTATTACACAAAAGTAGAGAGTATAATGAATCCATGGTACTCATGAGTTAGTTTCAACAATTACCAACATTTTGCCAGTCTTGTTTTACCAATGTCTTCCCCACCCACCCACAAATACTCTACATCCCTGAAACAATATTTGTTTATCCTGTAATTACTTCCTTACTTTTTTTTTTTTTTTTTGGTTTTTTTGAGACAAGTTCTCACTATATAGTTCAGGCTAGCTTTGAACTCTCTATGTAGCCTAGGCTGGCCTTGAACATACAGTAATCCTCCTGCCTCAGCCTCCTGAGTGCTGGGATTACAGGCATGCGCCACCACTCTCAGCTTCTTCCTTACCTATTTTTAACAGGTAAGAAAAATTTTACATAAATGTGTGTAGTTTTACTGCTTGGCATGGTAACACATGTCTGTAATCCCAGCACTCTGGGGAGGCTGAGGCAGGAAGATCACAAGTTCAAGCCCAGCCTGGGTTATAATTGTGACACCCTATCTCAAAACAAAACAAAAAAAGATGAATTTAACTCACCACTACTGTTGCTGAACTTTAATGGATATTTAAACAATAAAAAATCAACTCCAAGGCAGGCATGGTGGCAAACGCCTGCAATCTCAGCACTGAAGTAGACTGAGTCAGGAGGTTCACAACCCACAGCCCAGCCTTGGCAACTTACCAGCTTAGTAATACCATGTCTCCAAAATATAAACAAGGGCTGGGGATGTAGCTCCGTGTGCAGGCACTGGGTTCAATCCCCAGTACCATGAAAAAAGAACTTCATTTCTTTGTCCCTTATTTGAAAATTAAGGGAAATAAAATCCCCAAAACATGACATCATTTTTAAAATACTTCGGCGGGGGGTGTAGCTCAGTGGTAGTCCACTTGCCTAGCATGCAAGAACCCAGGTTCAACACTCAGCACCACAAAAAATTTTTCCAGACCTTTAAACCATATTCTATTTCATTTGGTAGTTTGCTTATAAATTGTGGAATGAATATGATACTTATTAACAGTTAGTAGGCTAACTGCATGATATGTGGGTGCTTAGTAGTTTTCGGTGTGGTCCCAGGATCTGTATGACTTGAGAACTTGTAAGAAATTCAAATTCTTGATATTACACATGGTATGTATCATACCATATACATGTGTTAAAACCATAATGTGCCCCATAAAGATGTACATGTATTATATCTCAAAAAAAATCAGATTCTTGGGTCCCTGCCTAGACCTACTGAATCAGAAACTGGGGTTTAACCCAGATACCCGTGTGTTAAGGAGCCCTCTATGTGGTACAGGTGCAGGCTGAAATACTTCCTTGTATATAGTATACGAGATGTGATTGAAAACTATAGTGAAGGGGCTGGGGATATAGCTCAGCGGCACAAGCACCTGCCTGGCAAGTTCAAGGTCCTGAGTTCAATTCCTGGTACCAAATAAAACCCTATAGTGAAGGCTGAAGCAGGAGGATCACCTTGAGTTCGAGGACAGCCTGGGCTACATAGTGAGTTCAAGGCCAGCCTGCCCTACATAACAAGACTCTGTCTCAAAAAGAGGAAAGAAGCAAGCTACGGTTAATGTTTAAATTTTTAATATGTATTACATTAAAGGACATATTGCCATTAATCCCCCTTAAAATCCTCCCCCTCACTTTGAACACACTTATCCCATCATTCTTGCCACTATCTAAAGCAGTTCTGGAAGTCTTCTTCGGTGTATTTAGTTGCATTGTTGTGGCTAAATCGATTCAAAATGTTAATCTGTCATGATCATTTCAACTTTGGAGAAGAGCCAGAAGTTGCACAGTGCCACATTTGGTGAATAATGTGAATGAGGACACACCCTAATATTTTTACAAGCCTGCCTTTCCATTGGATAGCACACAGCAGCAGCACTCACCATATATTTTAAAAATCACACCTCATAAAGACACAAAAGAAGACTTCCAGGACTGCTTCACAAAGTGGCAAGAAAGATGGCATAGTGTGTTCAAAGCAAGGGGAAGTACTCGAAAGGGTTACTGGCAATGTGTCTTTCACTGTAATAATTTTTTAAATTTAAAAATTCACTGTATATGTTGATCACATTTCATACAGTAAGCTTTGTAATGAGAATGTCTTCAACCCTGTCACTGTTGAGTTCAGAAAAGCCCAACATTGCTCATTGCCATTAAACTATCCTTCACTCAAGCAATGAAAGAGTTAAGTATTTGAAGGCTCACTCATAAGTGCTAGTACAACAGCAACCAGCTGAGATTGTACAGAACAGATCTGCACTTCTAGAGAGAGCCAACACTTCAGTGAAATGTGAGCCACTAATTTGGAATGAGAATTTCAGAGTTGAAAAGAGTCAGCCTCTCTAATTCATAGTAATTAACAATTCTGAATTCTTTTTTAGTTCTGAAATGTTTAAAGCATGGCAAATAAGACAGGGTAGAGGTCTTAGGCCTCTAAACATCTTCAGAGTTGTACAAATTCACACTCGTACATCTACACTGGTCTCTGAGCAAAATAAAACTCTTAAGATGAGTGAGACTAGGCTACAGCCAGTGTACTTAGTTTTCTTTTCTTTTTCTCCAAAGCATTGATTTATTTATAACACATACTTGCATAACTGAGCCATTTTGGCTTTGTAATAGATTTGGTTTGCTTAGAGATTTTTTTAAAAGTATTATCCTAGTTAGTTTGAGATTTCTAAGACTCAATATGGACCATAACTAATGACTACAGCCTGTACTTGTTAACTTTAAGCTTATGAATAGATATTGGAAGAATAATGATTAAAAATAAGAAGAACCCAAGAGAAAGCATTGATAGTTATTTTCCTTTTAATTTCCCAGAACAATTTAAATTTGCAGAGAAAAACTAGGATATAGTTAATTGAGATAATATGTATTGAATCAGTGATCTTGCTTCAAAATCTAATTCTTATTGTGGCAGTCTTTTCTGTCCCAAAAGTTTGGCAGTACTGGGGATCAAATCTAGGACTCATGCATGGTAGGCAAGTGCTCTACCACTGAGCTATATTTCCAGCCCCTACAACATGCATTTTACATGCAAAATTACAGATGTTCATTTGTTATGTAAACTTTTATTTCGGTAGTCATTTTTCTTTAAGTGTGTGTTGTATTTCCTTAGCTTTATTCCGTTACTAGGGATTTTTTTTTTTTTTTTGTGGGTACCGGGGGTCGACCTCAGGACCTCGCGCACCAGCAGGCGCCCGTGCCGCTGAACAACATCAGCGGCCCTTTTTTAGTATGTGGGTTCCGGGAGTCAAACTCGGGCCCTCGCACTTGCCAGGCAGGCGCTTATGCTGCTGAGCCATCTCAGCGGCCCGGGATTTCTTTTTAATTCCATTCACTTATACAGGGGGGCTTTGCATTTTTGGCTAAGACATCAGAAATGTATTTTCTCATTAAATACTGGAATTTTGTTTGGTAGAGATTAGGCTCTGCTTCTGCCAGATTATTGACAATTATATTGCGGGAATAAAGAAAGCGAAAACATGAGTATGTTCATGAACACTTAACTGATGTCTCAGAGGACCTAGTATTAAAATCAAAAGACTCCATGGGCCAGTGAGATGCTCAGCGGCGCAAGCGCCTGCCTGGCAAGCACGAGGTCCTGAGTTTGATTCCTGGAACCCACATACGAAAAAGGGGCCGGTGATATCGCTCAGCGGCACGGGCGCCTGCTGGCACGTGAGGTCCTGAGGTCTACCTCCGGTACCCACAAAAAAAATAATAATAATAAAATAAAATAAAAAGACTCCATATCTCCCAACATAAAATTTATCTTTTGAAGTAGAGAAAATTTGATAAAATCATTTTTTTCATTAAGCAAACATTATACATGGATTTCTTAGTAAAAATTTAAAAAAGGCTTGTGTTAATCATTAAGTAAGAGAATGACTTAACTCATCAGGAAAACCCATTTCTCTTCTAATTAGATTTTGTTGTTAAAACAAATTACTCGGGGCCGGTGAGATGGCTCAGCGGCATAAGCACCTGCCGGGCAAGCACAAGGTCCTGAGTTTGACTCCCAGAACCCACATACAAAAAAAAAGGGCCGGTGATATCGCTCAGCGGCACAGGCACCTGCTGGCACGTGAGGTCCTGAGGTCAACCCCCAGTACCCACACACACAAAAAAAATTACTCTTGCTATCTTTATTCTTTCTTAGTTTTCCATAATAAACTTTCTATAAATTATATTTTATGTGATCTACATGAGTTAGCTGAAAAGATTTACTAAATATGAATTCTAAATCGATATTCAGCTATCTGAAATGAAACATAATGCAGATATTAAAACATGGGGGTAATAATTCCTGTTCCACCTACCTTAGAGATTGGTTGTGAGGATCATATGAGAAAATGTACATGAAAGAGATTGAAAATATATAAACATTCTACATAAGCCCAAGGAATCATTCATCTAATTAGATTTTATTGAACTAATTATGGGTTAGTTTCACAAAAAATGAAAGTTTTGGACCAGAGTCTGGTTAGTAAGGAATGTGGGGGGATGAAATTCATTTGTACAATTTCTTGGCCATTTCCATAGCTCTCAACACCCTTTATGTGCACTGTCTCTTTGCCTTCCACTCTGCATGGTTACTGTTTGTGTTTAAATTAGAAGTGTATGGGTAATGGCATGGGGATAATTGGAGAAATGTTTGCTTTGTACAGTTGTGGAAATTATGTGGGTTTTTTCGTTTGTTTGTTTGTGTTTGTGCAGTACTAGGGATTGAAACCAGGATTAGATCCCCAGACCTATTTATTTATTATTTTGAGACAGGGTCTCACTAAGTTGCTAAATTGCCCAGGCTGCCCTCGCACTTGTAATCCTCCTGCCTCAACTTCCCAGAGTGCTGAGATTATAGGCATCCACTACTACAAACAGCTGAAAATTATGTTCTTAAATCCTGCTGTACAAGTGGCCCTAAAATAGAGGTTAGAGGTATGGCTCACTGGTAGAGCATTTACCTAACATGTGCAAGGCCCTGGGTTTGACCCCCAGCCATGAAAAATAAAAGAAACAAGTGGCCCTCAAATAATTTGACTTGGGCAGTCAAGTCAGCTCTGTTTTCTAACATGTAAAAGTAAGAATATGTAACAGATAAATTTAGGGACGACAATTTGTACTTCCAAAGGATCTCTTGTTACACGATAGTGGTGTCAACCTGACAACATTTCTAAGACTAATTTTTGAAGCACTACATAATTTATTTCACTTTTGTCTGAAATGGGCAGTTTGTTATATTTCTGCAGCTGAGAAATAGCCACAGAGAAGATGATTTCCCCAAGATTATACAGATAGGTAGAGTCAAAGCCATGACGAAACCCCTCACTTCTGGTCTTGCAGTAAGCCATTGAGTCTCTCATTCATTATGTTCCTACCATCTCTATAATTTACAGCTGAGGAACTCCAGACACAGAGGTTATGTGACTAACCTAAATCATATGGTGAATCACCAGTCAAGCTGTTCTTATAGGCAATGAAGCTGTTTCTAGCTAATTTTTGGCGTGAATTAGCTAAATTGGCTGGCTCACTCTCTGACATATATGTGTTCAAATCTAGGCTCTTTTTTGGATGGCAAGACCAGGCTGGCCATATGATATTAAAATAGGTATATGTTGTCTTTAACCTGCCTAATCAACTAGAATAAAGTAAATCTAAAACACAAAACTACATTTCTGATCTGAACAATTTGGAAATGGGGCTAGGGGTTTAGCTCATTAGCAGAGTGCTTGCTTGCCATGTGGGAGGCCCTGGATTCCATCCCCAGCACTGGGGGAAAAAACAGAATTTGGAAATGGAAATGAGAACTTTTCACTGCAATGCTAAGGCAAACCTTGAAAGTCAGGAACCATGTCTTTCTAAGTCACTATATTCCCAGTGACCAGCACACTATTTAGGCCTTTAGTTGGCACTGAGTTAATTTTTGTTCAGCACATACATGTATGAGTGAAGCAGTGAATAAACAAATGAATAAATGAACTGAGTGGGACAACCTCTCTATCTAAAAGCTGTGCATTGACAAATATACAATTCAAAATTAATACTGATTTCTACAAATTTCCTTCTTTTGAACAAACACTAAACATCTACTATGTGCCAGCAGGCTCTGTCATACAGTGTTGACTAATAAACTAATTTAAACTGCTGGGGGGAGGGTCTCGGGAAGGTTTTCTGGAGGAGGGAGCCCTCAAAGGAATGAGAAGGTAGAGGAAGCAAATTCTGACTGGGAGAGGAACAATGCAGAAGTCAGAATCATGAAAGTCTGGAATGTGTGAAGAACCTAAAATAAAGGTACTTTTTTGTCTTATTTTTGAGACAGTCTTGCTATGTTCCCTGGCAGATTCTCCTGCCACATCCTCCTGAGCAGCTGGAAGTACAGGGGCACGCCACAATGCCCGGCCTTAAAAATGAAGGTTTTAAAGGAGAGGTTTGAAAACATTTATTGAGACTCCTCAAGGACACTTTATGTGTACTAGGTCTCCTTGGGTATACATTTGGGATAAATTTGGTCTCTCTTTCCCCCATAGATTAGACAGATTCAAGTTCGCATGATGGGTTTTGAATTTCTGAGCAGGAAACTCATATATTAGGGGGTGGTAAGGAAAAGAGTATTCATTTGCCAGGCAACCATTGTCTGTTCTAAGCCTTTGCTGCAGCTAGATGGATTATGGATTATATGGGTCTCCTATAAGTTCCCTTGTATTCGAAATATATACTGAAATTAAACCACCTTGTTTAATGAATTTAAGAAACCCTGTTTCATTTCATTGTTAGACTCTACCACTGTTAGTCTCTTAATCCCATTAAATCAAACTGTATTAAATGCTCATTAGGTACTCATAAATTCTGGGAGGTAGGATATAAGTAAGATTCTGGGCTGGCAGGTATAGCTCAGAAGTAAAGTGCTTGCTTAGTATGTACAAGCCTTGGATTCGATCCCCAGCACATTGGGGAAAAAAAATCAAAGGTGCAAATGAGTATAAATACTGTGAGATACAATGTTAGATTGGGTGGTGTAGATGATCACTACAAGAACACAGACAGACAAAGATGTGGCTCAAGGACTGGAGGAAGTTTCATGAAAGTTGTGCCACCAAAGCTAAAGGTTCTGAGGTTGTCCAGCTCCAGGATTGTATATGATACATTTGTTATTTTGTTCTGTTTTTTATGCAAGGTTAATCACGGAGAAAAGAAGGACCCACTTGGCTGTAGACTTGTATGTATGTGCTGGCATGTGTATTGAGTATTTTGGTATGTTTCCATACACCTTCCATTGAATAATAACTCTTCAAAACCGGGTGTGGTAGTGCACACTTGTAATCCCAGCACTTGGGAGGCTGAAGCAGGAGGATTGAGTGTTATAGGCCAGCCTGGAGTACAGGGAGACTCTTCAAACAGCATTCCATCCTCAAATGAATTAAGTTTCCTGTGGTTCCAAACAAACAAAACACAAGCCAAAATTCACTCAAAGCACTGCTCAAGTACTCCTTCATCTGGAAATGGTCGATTAATTCAGATGACAAAAATCGGGAATAGATGGAACTGAACAGGTGGTTCATGGTGGTTGAAGGTTCCTGGCAACCTTTGTGCCTCAGTGTCTTCAGCTGTCCGCAGGGAATAATGGTCTTACAGAGGTGTTATGAAAAATAATTAAAGTTACTAATGCACTTTGCAATCCATGGATGAATCCTGCTTTCTTTTTATTTATTTATTTATTTATTTTTTTTTTTTTTGTGGGTACCGGGGGGTCGACCTCAGGACCTCGCGCGCCAACAGGCACCCGTGCCTCTGAGCGATATCACCGGCCCCTTTTTCGTATGTGGGTTCCGGGAGTCGAACTCGGGCCCTCACGCTTGCAAGGCAGGCGCTTACGCCACTGAGCCATCTCACCGGCCCGAATCCTGCTTTCAAAGTGCATAATTACTGCACCAAGTCTCTCAGACTTGCTTCCTCTACTCACACGCTAGTAGGTATTCAGAATGTTATGGCTGAGATAGTTCTTATTTTTTACTACTACATTATTTAGCCACTGACACCAACTACCTTTAAAATAGAATTCAGCCAACAGTGGTAGTATGGATCACTAATTTGGGGGGCTTGAAGAGTCTTAGTCTTTCCTTTTGGGGACGGTAGCCATCCAGATAGCACTCTCCCTTCATTTCTCAACTTTTCACTTCAGTTGACTCACTCATCTTCTCTCTGACAACAATCCTTAAAGATTGTAAAAAAAAAAATCAGCTCAGTGGCTTCATTGAAACCTTAAAGGAGGTCCTTCCTTTTTTTAAAAATTAATTTATTATATTATTTATAGTGTCAAATATAGACTCTAGGGCCTCACACATGCTAAAGGATGTCTTTTTATTTTCAGGACTGATGATTAAACCCAAGGCCTTCACACGAAGCTATATCCCCAGCCTTTTTTATTTATTTATTTTTATTTTGAAACAGGGTCTTACTAAGTTTCCCAGACTGGGCTCTAGGCTTTCCATCCTCCTGTCTCAGCCTCCTGGAGTGGTGGGGTTATAGGCATGAGCCACCATGCCAGGCTTGAACATTTTTATATGACTCCACAGCAGGAGAAAAAAAAGATGCTGAAATCAGAACATTGAGTTGTTGAGTTGAGAAAAGAGGAGAGATACACCAAGATGTTGTGACAATATCCCCATTTCTCTGAAGGGGAGTACCTAGAGAAACAAAGCCAATTGAGGAAAGCTCCATGAGCCCCTAACCCCTAACCCCTAACCTGGGTAGCCTTCCCACACGTGTTGGTTTTTTTTTTTTTTTGTTTTTGTTTTTTTTTCTCCTGGTATTGGGGATTAAACCCAGGGCCTACGTACTGAACTACATCCCCAGCCCTTTTTATTTTCTATTTTTGGACAGGGCCTGCCTAAGTTGCCCAGCAACTTGTGATCTTCCTGCCTCAGCCTCTGAGAGTGCTGGGATTACAGGTGTGTGTCACCATGCTTGGCCCCACAAATGTTTTGTTGTTTTGCCATTTGAGGAGGAAACAAGAGAATGTAGTATCCCTCCTTATTACAAGAAAAACAGCATTAAGCTTATCTCTCCTACTGAACTGAGATCTTCAGGGAATTTTTTTTTGTAGTCCTGAGGATATAAACCCAGGCCCTCTGACATGGTAGGCAATCACTCTACTGCTGAGCCATGCCCCCAACCCCCTTTAGTGACATCTTAATGTTCAAAGGAAAATATACTTTCAGATGGCCCCAGAGAATCTGAATGTTTGTTCCAAGATGGAATATGAAACAGAATGTGAAACTATGAGTATAAATCAAGCCTTTTTTCTTCGACTAGGTTTGAATTTTGTCCTGTCAAGTTGACAATTCTGATATATGAATCTCAGGCAAAAATTTTGTTCTTTCCCCTTAGTCCCAAAGTTCTGTCTAAATTACCTGGAGTAAGGTGCCATTCTCATATAGAAACTACTACTCGAAGCAGTGTCCATTGCTAAGGGCCTTCAGTGACTATCACCAAATTACAACTTTACCAGAGTTGGTTAATTTTGCTCTTTTACTCTACTAGTAGGAAATACTTTTCTTTAAGTGGAGTAAGAAACACAAGAGCGCTTTTGCCTTTCTTGAAACCCTGTAGCACTGCATATGTTTCTCACTCTAAGTGCAGAAAACTTTTGAAAAGTGTCTATTTATATAATATTTTGAAGTGGCAGTATTCAAGAAATGGAGGACAGATTAGTGGTTGCCCTGGATTGGGGAGGGGTGGATGGAGGGAGGTGGGTGTGTTTATAGAGGAGCAATAAACATCATTTTTGTGATACTGGAATTGTTCAGAATCTTGATTGGTGATAGATACATGAATTATTTACTAAATCAATATAAGAATAAAATTGATAAAAAATTAAAATATATAAATGTATATACACATGCATGCACACATTCAAACATGAATGGAAATAAAACTGGGGAGATTTGAATAAAACCAGTGGATTTTATCAATGTCGATCTTACACTATAGTTTTGCAAGATGTTATTGAGGTAGAATAGAAGAAATAAAGATAGGTAGAAAGGAGACAAATTCAATTTTGTCTTCTTTTTTTATAACTCTGGGTCAGATCCTTGTTCAGCTCTGCACTGGGCATGTTAATCATTTAAGGAGTGTCTGTATTGCATAGTTTATTAGTCCTAAATTTATCTAGCCTATCTCATCCCCCTTCAAGACTGAGGACACCAAGAGTAACTAAAGTAATTTTCAGAGTTTATAGAGGTACCCAGCTGCCAGCTTTTTACAATATCCAGTTCCACATCCCCAGGGCAATGCCTAGACATATTCAGTTTGTCTAAACCCGAAATCACCTCAACTGCAAGAAAAGTAGAGCCTCACAGACCACCACATGCTGAGTCACCTTCCCTAAGCAGGAGTAATTACTCCATGACAGGACCTGAGGCTGCCTCTCTCCCAAGCAAAGACAATTATCTCATGGGAAACAAATTGCCCTCAAGCCAGAAGGATTCGTCCAGAGCTATGAAACCGGAACCGATACAATGATGGATCTGACCCTGGCCCACCCCATCTAATGCATAAAAAGCGGCATTGTGCTTTTGTGAGTAGGCCAATCTGATCTTCTGCATCAGTGTGCCCCTCAGTTACTCAAGCTGGAGTCCTTTCTCAGTCTCCCTTACTTTCTAAATCTGCCTAATAAGTCTGCCTATGCCTCACGCTGCCTTTTCTATGATGAGAATTAGGAAACTACTCAGCAAGTCAAATTGAGAGCTCATCTCCTCTTTGCAGGACCTCCTCAGACCCAGTTTAGAGATTTTATCATTGGGGCAAACTGGGAAAAATGTGCAAGGTATTCCTCTGTATTGTCTCTTAAACTGTATGCAAATCCAAGTTATCTCAAAAGAATTTCTATTAAAAAAATTAGCCTATATTTTTCTAGGCCCTGCTCAAATAGCAGAGGCACAGAGACAAAGTGCCTCACAGCTGAGACAAAGAGAAGAAAACTGGACCTTAAGGGAGGAGCTGGCCTCTGAGGGCTGAGTGACCCAGCACCAAAATTTGATAAACCAGGGAAGAAGAAAAAATGTCTTTCATTACACTTAACTTTGCAGGTAAAGTATTTAGGTTACCGATTAGTAAAAAAGAAGCTGAATTGTTCTTTTTTCCTCCTTTTCCCTCTTCTTTTTCCTCTTCCTCTTCCGCTCCTCCTCCTCTTCCCCTTCCTCCTCCTCCTCTTCTTCTTCTCCTTCTTTCTCTCTCTCTCTTTCTTTCTCTCTCTCTCTCCCTCTCTCCCTCACTGAGCTACACACCCAACACTATTTCTTTTTAGACTTGGTCTATGCTGCTAGGCTGGCATGGTGATCACACACCTGTAATACCAGCTACTTGGGAGACTGAGACAGGAGGATCGTAAGTTTTTGGCCAGCCTGGTCAACTTATCAAGACTTTTGTCTCAAAACAAAAAAATAAAAGAACTGGGGATGTAGCTCAGTGGTAGGGTGCCTCTTAGTTTGATCCCCAGTACCACAAAAAAGGGGGGATGGCTAAAGCTATAGCTTAGTGGTAGAGTCCTAGCATGTTAGGAGCCGTTGGTACAATCCCCTGTATGCCAAAAAGTAGTTGGTCATAAGATATGAACTTTTAGCTGGGCATGGTGGCACACACCTGTAACCCCAGCACTCGGGAGGCTGAGGCAGGAGGATGAACGTGAGTTTGAGGCCATCCTGGGCTACATAGTGAGTTAAAGGCCAGCCTGAACTACATAGTGAGACCCTGTCTCAAAACACCAAAATAAATAAGTAAATAAATAATAAAAAAATAAAGATATGAACTTTAAAGACAACTGAGCTTTTATTTCTTTATTTATGTATTTATTTATTTTGGTTAGTCCTGGGGACTGTGACTAGGCCTCTCACTAAGCTACATCCCTAGCCCTTTTTATTTTTTTATTTTGGGACAGGGTCTCACTAATATGCCCTGGCTAGGCTTGAACTTGTGATCCTCCTGCTTCAGCCGCCCAGAGTGCTGGGATTACAGGCGGATAGCACCATATCCGGAGAACTACACTTCCTAACACCTATTTAATTGCTTATGTTAGAATTGTATTTTATGAATAATTGTGTGAAGACCATGCTGACATTTGGACAGAATTTTGACTTAACTCAGGCACTGTCATCACAAAATCAATGGTTTAAATTTGTATCGAGAAATGAATAAGTCTTATAAAGGTTAAATCTTTATACTAAGAGGATCAAGGACAGCAAATGTTATAGATAGAGGCTTATTCTGGAAATGAAGAAATATTAAGTCTGGGTGTTGAATACATATTTGAACCAAAAAGAAGAAGAAGAAAGAAGAAGGAAGAGGAGAAGGAGGAGGAGGAGGAGGAGGAGGAGTACCAAATAGGAATGACATGCAATGAGAAAGATGACTTACAACCTTTGATATTCTCTGTTAGGTAATTATTATCTGAGGGAGGAAAAGAAGAAAAATCTGCTTAGCCCATTTTTTAAGTATTAAAACTTTCTCCAATTAAATTATTCTGCATGCATCAATAGTGAGGTAATTTTTGCAGAATCAAACTAACACCTTGCTATAGAACTGAAAAGAACTTTGGGTCAGACCTCTTGGCTAGCATGCATGAGACCTGGGTCCCACACCCAGCACTGCAGGGGAAAAAAATGGATCAAAGTCAAATCTCTGCTTAGTATCTTACTGGTATAATATGCAAGACTATGTGTGACTGACTAGTGAATAATGCATATACTGAAAGTCCAACCAAAGCAGTTAATTTTGTACAAACCCAAGCTCATTGTCTCACAAAGTGAAAGAATGAAACCATGGACAAAAAGACAAGTTAGAAGAGTGTTTATTGGAAATAAGAAGACAGATGGGGCCTGGATTTTCATCCATGAGGGAATTCTGAAAGTGGAATGGCCACTGTGCTCCCTTTGTTTCGGCCAATATAGATAAGCAGACAGAAGAAACTTGTTTTAAACAGGTGGCTCTGTGAGTTTTAGGGTTTAAAGAAAATTAGTTCTTTAAATAGCTGAGTTTACAGCCATAAAGAAGGATAAACTGGAGACTTTTATAGGTACACGGATGCAACTCCATACTCATAAGTGAAATAAACCGGACACACATGTGTAAACATTGTATTGTCTCCCTAGTGTGAGAAGCTGAAAGAGTAAATAAGATCCAAAATGTACAATAGATACTGTAAAACAGGAAGAAACTGTTCAAAAGCAAAGAGAAACTGGGATGGGGGAATGGAGAAAAGAAGGAAGGGAAAAGAAAAAAAAATATATATATATACAAGATAGTTAAGAAAGATACACTACTAATTTCACTTAGTTCATTGAAAAGAAAGGTTTGTGCTAATATTGTTTGGACAATTGAATGCCGATATCTTGTATTCTAAGTAACAAATTTAAAGATAACAATACGCAATGTATTAACCATTGTTACCCTCCTATTATGTTGTTTTGAAATTTTGTTCTATTTTTTCTCTTTAAAATAAAATTAAAAAAAAAGAAAAAAATAATAAATAGCTGAGTTTAAAGGACACCAAGTTTAAAGAAAAAAGGTTGCTTTGTATTTTTAAGTTTCTCTAGCCCAGAGGTTAAGGAGGAGCTGCCAACTAATTCAGCATGCTCTGTCTAAGAACCTTCTTCCTGGGAGGGAGAGTCCTTATCCATCCATTTTATTTTAACTTTTATCTTTCTTTCTGTGTTTTCTTTTACATTTCTAAGCATGACTAGCTGCATGACTTGAATTCGCTCTTAACTTGGTATGTGTGTTATTTTCTTTTTATCCAGCCGACTACCTTAGCTGCCCTTTTACTGACTGTGTACTTACAGACTAACTAACTAAACTGTGTATTACACTCTATTACACAACTATTGTACAGATATTCCTGGAAAATAACAGATTTGAGGGGAATGTTGTGGATTTAACCCAGGGCATTCACACTGGACTAAGTCATCAGATCCTTTTTTATTTTTTATTTTCAGACAGGATCTCTCACTTAAGTCGTTAATTTGCCCAGGCTGGACTTGAACTTGTGATCTTCTTGCTTCAGCCTCACACAGTGCTGGGATTACAGGCATGTGCTACCACACCTGGCTCAATATTCTTTATAATTTTTTTGTTTTAGAGATAAGGTTTCGTTATGTTGCCCAGGTTGGTCATGAATGCCTGAGCTCAAATGACTTACCTGCTTCAGCCTCCCAAGTAGCTGGATCTACAGGCATGTACCACTGTGTCAGGCTAATTAGTATTCTTCTGTACAACATCCTGAAGTCACAATTGGATGATATTTTCCACCTCACAAAGACTCGAGGGATATTATTCAAGCAAGAATAATTTCCTGGAGGCGGAGTTGGGGATTTCAGTACCAGCCTGGAACAAGAGAAGCTCACAACATAGCAGACACAAGATTAAGGTTATTGAATTGAGGAAGACACGGGGGAACAGGAGGGCTGCTTTCGTAAAGGTTTACAAAGACATTTGGGCAAAATAGAGCTGTCAGCCAGGTACACTACGGAAAAACTAAAGGGCAGGGTTGAGGGTGTACCTTAGTGGTAGAACACTTGCTTGGCATTTGAGGCCCTCGGTTCTATCCCCAGCACTGCAAAAAAAAAAAAAAAAAAAAAAAAAAAAAAAGAAAAAAAAAAGGACTATATGATATTTTTTTCTTTGATCTAGATGATCAGACTCAGGGCCTGGTGTGTGATAAATGTACTTTTCCACTGAGTTATACTCTAGACCAGTGATGGTGAACCTTTTAGAGCTTTCAATGATACAAATAGCCCCGTGTCACATATGCCATAGGTTCACCACCACTGCCCTACACCTATACTGTAATTCCTAAGGAGCCAGAAGAAAGACAGGATAGAGGGAATTGAAGAAATTATTACTGAAAGCAAAGAACAGGAAAAAGGAAAAGAAATAATGAGAAGCTCCAGATCCAGAAGCTGGCAGTTTTAGCTTAGAATAGATTTTCAGACCTCCAAATGGCTGAGAAATTATACACAAAGTAAAAAATATATAAAACATAGAACTTGTCCTAGCCCATAAGTGGAAAACAACAGGAAAATAATAACTTAGAAAGTGAGGATTTTAGAAAAGCATTGTATAGAAATGAAAGAGAAATCTAACCTTGTGTCATTCGGCTTTTCTTGGAGCAAAGTTTACATTAACATTCAAGTATTCCAGGTGGTCTCCAACCAAAGCTGGGGGTATCAAGCCAATCACAACTTCAGTTAAAAACCTAAGTCTATTATTTCAGAAAAAATGAAGGATCCTGATGGAAGTTCTTCCTGTTAATACATATTGTCTTACAGTTGTGTTTATATCCCTCCTTCCTCTCTGGGGCCCAGCATGCTGTATTGTCATTTCCCACTGCCTGGAAATCTCATCAGACAGACTATAAACTTCTAGAAGGTAAGAACTGTGGCTTATTTTTCTTTCTTCTCCTTCTTCTCCTTCTTCTCCTTCTCCTCCTTCTTCCTCTTCTTCTTCTTCTTCTTCTTCTTCTTCTTCTTCTTCTTCTTCTTCTTCTTCTTCTTCTTCTCTTTTTTTTTTTTTGTTTTTTTAAGACAGAATCTTGCTATGCAGTTCAGGCTGGCCTTGAACTCACAGTGATCCTCCTGCCTCAGCCTCTGGAGTGCTGAGTGCTGGGATTACAGGCATGCGCCACCACGCCTGGCTTGAGTAGATTTTAGAGAAAACAGTTCACAAATAAAAGGAACAGCCGAGCATGGTGGTGCACACCCGTCTCAAAAATATAGGAAAGCTCATTCTTTTTCTTTTTTTCTGGTGCTGAGGATTTAACCCAGGGCCTTGCACATGCTAGATGAGTGCTCTATCACTGAGCTACATCCCCAGGCCCCCGTCTAAAAAATATAAATAAATACATTAATTCAATAAAAGGAACAATACAACACAATGTCCTCGGGTGCCTTATAGACAAAGCTCATCACGAAATTACCATTGGGAACAGCACTCTGCTCTTCCAGCCTTAGACCCTTTTATCAGCTACTCTCTACTATGCGCCTTCTGTTTTTCCTTTTTTTTTTTTGCACTGGGAATTAAACCCAGGGTGCTCTACCACTGAGCTACATCTCCCAGTCCTTTTTATTTTATTTTATTTTTATTTTGAGACAGAATCTTGCTAAGTTACCCAGGCTAGTCTCAAACTTGTGATCCTCCTGCCTCAGCCTCCCCAGTTGCTTGGACTACAGGCTTGTGCCACAGCACTGGGGTTGTTTTTTCCTTTAAACACACAATACTATTTGTTATTCCTGAGGGAATGGTATACTTTATTCCTCTGCACCTTTATTCACAATATTCCCTCTGCTTGGACAGTTCTTTCTTCCATTATCTTCCTGGAGAATTCCTATTCACCTGTCCATTGCCAGCTTGTTTCACTTAGCCTACTGTTGTGTAACAAACTTCCCCAAAACTGAATGGCTTAAAATGACTTACTTAAAAGAAGTTGCTTTATTATTTCCCAAGATTCTGTGGTTTGGGTGTCAGTTCTGCTAGTCCTGGTTAAGCTCACTCATGTGACTACAGTTATCTGGTGGGCCGGGCTCAGCTGAGACACTGTCACAGCTGGGTCTGTCTTTTCACATGGCCTCTTTCCAACAGGGTGGCCTGGACTTCTTTACATGGCAGTTGGGTTCTAAGGGAAAAGCAGAAGCTGGAAAGGCAGTTCTCTGAAGGCCTGTCTGCACTCCGAAATCCTGGATGTCATATCTGCTGCATTTTATTGGTCAAAGGAAGTTACTTGGTCAGCCAAGATTCAATGGGAGAAGAAAGAGACTCCACCTATTTCCTGGAGGACTGGCAGAATCATTCTGCAAAGGGGTATGGACACAAAGAGGAATAACTTACTGGGAGCCATTTTTAACAATTACATGGCTGAAATGTCACCTCTTTGTTCATCACTTTTGATATGCATAAACACACACACATTTTCTCATTACTTCTACCTACGCCTGTTTCACTTGCTATATTCTAGCATGCTCCTGACAGCCAAACACCTAAAGGAGGTAAGAGTTTAGGAAAATAGGTACTGTCTGAAAGTGCAGCTTTAGGCAATCTGACATGGGGAAACCAGTACTTGGAAGATGAATTTGGAAATACAATTTGGAGCCAGATCATGGAGGACCTTGAATGCCAAGCTTAGGAATTTGGATTTTATTTTACTACCACTTAAGAGTAAGGCAGAAACATAGTCTCTCCTCAAATTGCATCTCATATTTTCTGTCCACATGAATGACAGAAGTAGGTACCCACGTCCTCCACCTACCTCATTCATCCAAATGGCTTCCAATTTGTACTTATCACAATTTCTGAATATCTCTTGTCTCTGTCTCATTCTTCCATTTATACTGCCACAGCTTTGGTTTGGGGCCTTGTCATTTCTCCTCTAATCTATTATCATGGTCTCTTAACAGATTTCCCCAGTATTGGCCCTGGCCCCTTGTGGATGTCTACCCAAATCATACACTGATGTTATCACTCTCATCATCAGCTTTCATGGATTCCCATCACTCTCAAGAAAAACTTCGAAGTCTTTAGCAATAATTACAAGAGCCCTTCATAATTTGGCTCCTAAAGAATCTCCCTACACTGCCCCCTTTATAGTTCAATATTACCAAACTTATCATAGTTCCTCAGTTCATGCTGTGCTGCCTTATGTCCTGGAACCTTTGCCCATACTAGACTCTTTCAAACATTCTTGCTCCTTTCTCGGGCTGGATAACTCCCAGTTTTCTGTCAAGAGGCAATTCCTAGATATACTTCCCTGGCTCCCTCTCAGTCTAGGTCAGGCTATCCTCGAACTCACTATGTAGCCTACGCTGGCCTCGAACTCATGGCAATCCTCCTGCCTCAGCCTCCCAAGTGCCGGGATTACAGATGTGTGCCACCACGCCTGGCTAGGTACCCCTTTTCTGTGCTGCCATAGCACTTAATGCTTATTGCTTTCATATTGATAATAGTTATTTAATCTCAGCTGGGGAGGCTGGATGCAGGAGGATTGTGTGTTCAAGGCCAGCCTGGCCTACATAGCAAGACTTTGTTTCAAAAACCAAATAATAATAATGATAATGATAGTTTTTGTTTGTTTGTTTGTTTTGTTTTGTTTTGTTGTGGGTACTGGGGGTCGACCTCAGGACCTCGCGCGCCAGCAGGCGCCCATGCCGCTGAGCGATATCACCGGCCCTTTTTCGTATGTGTGTTCCGGGAGTCGAACTCGGGCCCTCGCGCTTGCCAGGCAGGCGCTTAAGCCGCTGAGCCAACTCACCGGCCCCCACGTACATCTTTTAATCCCCAGAACCTAACATCATACCTGTCACATACTAGGCACTCTATAAACGTGCTGAATGAATACACAGATAAATGAGTGAGTGAATGACTCCTGAAATTTATGGGAGATTCCTCGTTCCATTGTTCAGCCACTTTCTGAAGATAAAGATTCCTACAGAATCGGGTGCATTCTTTGACAAAGACTCAAATTATATTAAGGAAAAGAACAGAGGACTGCTCACAGGTGATAAGCATGCCGTTCACTGATGTCTGTCAGTAAATGAAAAAAATGTAAGCAAAATCATTTTATTTTTCAAGAGAATGTATATGACAGTGGAGTGAAAAAGGCTCTAGATAATAGCAAGATTTCCTTCAACTCCTCAGTAAGGTCAGAGATGAAAAGAAATCTATTAAGGGAATGTTATGGCTTGTGTCTAGATGCTCCCCCAAAGTCTCATGCAGTCATATGTGGGGCTTTTTCAGAGGTGGCTGAATCTAGAGTGTGTGAGTGATTCACAGTGCAATGCTAGGATTAAGGGTGCTAGGATTAAGGATGGGTAATTACTAAATCAGTCCACTGATTGTTTTGGCACCACCCTAATTCCAGTAGCCTGGATAAAATATATGGGATAGAAAAAGGCTGGTCTTTCTCTCTTGCTTGCTTTCTTTGCTACCTTCTGCCCACCATGAACTGTTTCTCCTCTGCAATGTCTGTCTGCCACCCTGCCTTGGAGCCAGCCAGTTATGGACTTCGAACCCTACAAATTGTGAGCTAAATAAACCTTTCCCCCTTTAACTTTGGGTGTCAGGTATTTTGTCTCATCAATGAGAGAAAAGTAACTAAGATAGAGAAACTAGAGAGGGATACAACTGCATGAGGTAGATTTTTACAGATGCCATAAAATCATATAAGCTCGGGCCAGGCATGGTGGCGCATGCCTGTAATCGCAGCACTCAGAAGGCTGAGGCAGGAGGATTGCTGTGAATTTCAGCCCAGCCTAGGCTACACAGTGAGTTCAGGGCCAACCTGAACTACATAGCAAGACTCTGTCTCAAAACAACACGCGCGCGCACACACACACACACACACACACACATATATATATGCTTGACCACAATGAAGATATTAACAGTACATAGGAGTAACTCAGTGGTAGAGTGCTTACTTAGCATGCATGAAACCCTGGGTTCAATCTCCAGTGCCACAAAAATATTAATAATGCAGAGAGACACAATGAAATAACACACCAAAATGTAGCTTAGTTGTAGTAGAAATCACATAGATTTTCCATACTAATAGACCAAGTTTGAATTGGGCTTTGATATCCTTCTACAAGTCATTTAAATTCTCTAAACCTCAGTTTTCCCATGTATATTGTAGGGATAATAATACCTACCTTGGCATGAGGTTTAGAAATGAGACACTGTGCCTAGCCCAGTGCTTGACATAGAGTAGCTATTCAATAAATGGCAGCTTTATTTATTTAGTGTATACCTCGACCTTTATATGTCTTAAACCATTTTCATACTTATAGAGTCAGATAAGGAAAGAGAAAGAAAACATGGCATGCAAGGCTGTGGTAAACTGTGGAAAAAGCAGCAGGCTTGAAATCAAAGACCTGAGATTGAATCCTGGCTCAATCATTTCCGAGCTGAGTGATCAAGAGCAAATTCCCTTAAACTTTCTGAGACTCAGTTTTCACAGCTACAAAATAGGGATAATATTTCCTAGTTACAGAATGGGGATTTTGTTCACTTATACATGAATATTTCAGTTGGTGAGCTCTGAAATATGAAAGCTTGTGCTAATAAATGACAACCAAATGTAGGAGTCACGGGCACCAGAAGGCTCAAATATCTTGTATCATCCCAGTAACTTTAAGAAAATTTTCTAAAAAACATATGAAGTACTTGGGAAAATATAAAATGAGAAGAATACATCTTCTTATAACTACAGTGGCTTCAGTGGTCCATGAATACTAGAAACAGGGTGTTGCAATGGGTGCCCTAACAAAAATTAGGTGCTGGATTTGCAGAAGTGAGATTTGGACTCTGAATTAAGTCAGTTTCCTTCAATAGCCACTATGCAAAGCCCTATTTGGATATACAGCTGGCCTCTTCCCATGGTGTATGTGCTGCAGAGATAAAAGCCAACAATTGGGCCCAGTGTGGTGGTGCACACCTATAATCCCAGGACTTGGAAGGCTGATGTAGGAGAATTGCTGAGTTTGAGGCCAGCCTTGGTTACACAGTGAGTTCAAAGCCAGCCTGAACTACATAGGGAGACCCTGTCTCAACCCCCCACAAAACCAAAAACAAACAAACAAAAAAACCAATTGGGGTGGTGATGTATCTCAGTGTTAGAGTGCTTGCCTAGCATGCATGCGTGAGGCCCTGGATTTGACTCCTCAGTAATCCTAGCACCCTAACAGGTTGAGGCAGGAGATCAAACTTGTGTCTTACTGAGACTGTCTCAACATAAAAAATAGAAAATGAGTGGGGGTGTAGCTCATTGAGAAGGCCCTGGGTTCAATCCCCAGCACCACACCAACACAAAAGGCAACAATTCATAACTTTACACACAAACCAAAAGGACTAGCTGAAAACTTTACATCCAGTTTTGGTTAAACTAGTTCTCTCCTATCAAAAGATTTGGATACAGGGCGGGGGTGTAAATCTGTGGAAGAGTGCAGAGTCCCTGGGTCCAATCCCCAACACCCAAAATATAAAGATTAAATGCCTTATATTACTGTGTTTAGAAAACTACATACATGTATATAAGGAGGTTTACTATAGGACTGTAACAGTTAATAGTGACAAATAAGAAACCTCTCTATCAATAGAGAAAAAACTAAATAAAATGTTGCCCTTGTATATAGCTTATTCATATAATGGAACACTATAAAGTAGTTAACATTCATGAACTATCATGTGTATCAACAGGATATATATATATATATATATATATATATATATATATATATATGTGTGTGTGTGTGTGTGTGTGTGTGTGTGTGTATATATATATTTTTTTTTTTTTTTTGCACAGTGCTAGGGATTAAACTCAGGGTCTGGTACCAATGAGCAACATTTCCAGCCCAGCCATAAATTTTAATACAATGTTGCATGAAAAGCACAAGTCAAGAAATTTTTTTTAAAAAAACACAAGTCACCAGAGAGTATACCATATGATACAATTTATTTCAAATACTGAAATACAATACTATGTATTTTTACTTAGGTAAAAGTATTTAAAAGATTTGTCCAGAAGAAAATTAAAAAATGGATTTCTATGGGAAGAAGCGAGGGGATCAGTTTGGGCAGGTGGCCAAGGGGACTATTATTAATTTTATGTGTCAACTTCATTGTGCCGAAGGATACGCAGATGTTTTGCAAACATTATTCTTGGTGTCTTTGAGGATGTTTCTGGGTGAGATTAACATTTGAATTGGTAAACGGAGTAAAGCAGATTTCCCTACCTAATGTGGGTGAGCCACATTAATCAGTTTAAGGGATGAACAGAGAAAAAGGCTGACCCATAAGAGTAAGGGGGGAACTCCTTCTACGTGACTGCTTGAGCTAAGGCATTGGTCTTTTCCTGCCTATGAACACAAATGGGAAACACTGCCCGGCTGGCTCTCAGACTGGAATTAAACCACTGTCTTTTCCTGGGGCTCCAGCTTGCCAAATGTAAATCTTGAAACTTAGCCACCATGATCCTTGATCCAATTCCTTATAATAAATAGACAAATGAACACACACACACACACACACACGTTCTTTTTCTATGGAGAACCCTGATTAATACAAATAATTTAGTTTCAGGTGGGTGTGATGGCACATTCCTGTAATCCCAGCACTTGGGAGGCTGAGGCAGGAGGACTGCTGTGAGTTTGAGGCCAGCCTGGGCTACATAGTGAGTTCAAGTCCAGCCTGAACTACATGATGTGACCACGTCTCAAAAAACAAAACAAAACAAAACTGAAGTATTGTTTTTTAAGGATAAAGAATTCATGTATTATATTTATCATTAACTCTATCTTTAAAGAACAAAAGTACATCAACCCTGTATTTATTTCCAATTAATATATAATGAAACTGAAAGGTGACATGATTGCTCTGATTTTTTTCTTTCACTCCCACATATGCAATTTGCAGGGAAGTTGTAAAGACAAATGCAGCATTATAGCATAACAGTATTCAGAGCTTCTTGTTAGGACACAGAAATTAAAGGTATTATAGTTCTTGATTTTTTCCTTCTCACCTTCTTTTCTCAGATCATCCACACCAAAGGGGTGAGCTCCCACACATTGAGGAGTAGAGAGGAGGCACCAAATGGTTTCTAAACGTGGTAATTAATTCCATGCTACTTTCAAGATTTAAGGATGTGCCAAAAGTTGTCTGACCCCCAGAGTGTGGACTAAATGCTGCTTTGGAAACCATTAAGAATCAACGCTTTAGAAACCTAATTTATGGGCACAATAGCTAGACAGCAACATTTGCAGTGGAAAATTCCTCTAACTCCCAGGTTAAAGGATGGGAATAATTATTCTGGACAAGAAAAATGTAACCTGAAATATATAAGAGGAACACAATAAAAAGGGGTAAACCTTAACATTAATATAAAATCCCGAGTTCCCTTGACTGTATTTCTGAGGCAAGATACATTGACATGAAACCTATTTGGGTGATTTTCTGCTTTACTTACAAGGGGAAAAAAGGAATAAAGGTGTTTCTTTCTGTTATCGACTGTGGGCTTTTTGGTTACTTGTTTTCTTTGTTGTTTTATCATGCTTGGGTTGAAAGTTAGGAGCTCACTGGTGCTAGGCAAGTGCTCTACCACTGAGCTACACTCTCAGTCCTTCCACAGTATTTTTTTTTTTTAATGTGGGTACCAGGAGTCGACCTCAGGGCCTCGCACTTGCCAGCAAGCGCTTGTGCTGCTGAACGATATCACTGGCCCCTTTTTGTCCTTTATGTGGGTTCTGGGAGTCGAACTCAGGACCTCGTGCTTGCCAGGCAGGTGCTTATGCCGCTGAGCTATCTCACCGGCCCCCACGGTATTTTTAAATTAAGAAAAAGTGACTGTATCTGAGATTTTAGGAGGTCTTGTGTAGCTACTTGAATATCTGTAAACGGGAAGATTGACTAGTCTCTCTTCTCGTCTCCATTGTGCCAATTGTTTGACCTTTAAATTAAATGTTGTATTAGTTGTGACACCAAATGCCCTATTATTCAATAGAATTAGGTACCATATCAAATTTGGTAGTTTATTGGGATGCTCCTGAAAGCTGTTTTCACAATCCTTCTTTTTCTTGATTATGACATTTTTAAGCATGTAATGTACATGTATAAAACAACAATACTGAATTTAAGTAATTCCAAAATGGTTATGTGGATTTTTGGTTGGAATTTGGACACATTCTCTCAAGAGGCTTTATATGTGGTGCTTATATGAAAATATGCTAATAATATTTTATTGTGAGATTTTCATTATATTTATCCTATGTAGAATCTATTTTTTCTCAGATTCTATCACTGAGCTTTTATTAAACATCCTAGTGCATTTCAACTGAAATGAAAAAGGGTTTCTGAACATCTTAGAATCTTTGTTTTTCATTATTTGTATAAATATTTAAAGTTATAATCTGAATTGTTCATTATATTTGAGATCCAAGACAAATATGCTGGCTTTATATTATACCTTTCCATTTCTTCTTTTTACAATTTTTTCTGATTTTTAAAATCATTAAATATCTCCCATATACAGAAAAAATACAGAATAATATAATAAACCATCAACCAACCTTGTCAAACTTTAAGTTTCCCATGTTTACAGACCTTTTTTTAAAAGCAAATAAGACTTGACAAACACAAAAGAAACTTCCGGCCCCATTCATTTCCTGTTTCCCTTTCTCAGTAGTCACAATAATAGATTTTTTTTTTTTTTTTTTGTGGGTACCGGGGGGACGACCTCAGGACCTCGCGTGCCAACAGGCACCCGTGCCGCTGAGCGATATCACCGGCCCCTTTTTTGTATGTGGGATCCGGGAGTCGAACTCGGGCCCTTGCGCTTGCAAGGCAGGCGCTTACGCCTCTGAGCCATCTCACCGGCCCACAATAATAGATTTGATGGCTTAATTTCCATGCATGTTTTTGTACTTTTAGCATATATGCATCTATCTTAAATCTGCATATAAGATTATTTTTCATATTCTAAGGTTTATATAAATGCTATCATACATTATGTAATAGAGGCCATATACATATATTCATATACATACGTATATATATCAGTGCATAAGAACACAAACATTGGAGCCAAAACTGGTCTGGAATATATGCTGTACATGTTACTAGCTGTGAGATCTCCAGAAAATTAGTTAATCTCTCAATACTTCATTTTTTTATCTGTAAAATAAGAATTCATACTAGTACTTATAAGGTTGCTTTAAGGGTTAAATGAGTTGGTACATTAGCTTATTCTATACTGTACCTTGCATTTTTTTTTTTTTTTTGGTGGGTACCAGGGGTCGACCTCAGGACCTCGCGCGCCAGCAGGCACCCGTGCCACTGAGTGATATCACCGGCCCTTTTTTCATATGTGGGTTCCGGAAGTTGAACTCGGGCCCTCGCGCTTGCCAGGCAGGCGCTTATGCCGCTGAGCCGTCTCACCGGCCCTGTACCTTGCATTTTTACATAATGTGTTTGAGTTTTAACCCTGTTGATACATGTACCATTAATTCATTTTCACTATTATGTAGCATTCCATAACATGAATACACTAAAATATACTTATCCACTCTTTTGTAATAAGCTTTTAGGTCGTTTCCATTACAACATGCTACAGTTGGGCTGGGATACAGCTCAATGTTAGAGCACTTGCCTAACATGTGAAACCCTGGATTTCATCCCTAGCCCTGCAAGAGGAGAAAAAAATATTGGTCTGAGGATGTAATTCAGTGGTAGAGTACTTGCCTAGCATGCACAAGACCCTTGGTTGGATCTTTGGCACTGAAAAAAAAAAAAAGCTGGGGGGCCAAGGATATAGCTCAGCGATGCAGTGCCTGCCTGGCAAGCTCGAGGTCCTGAGTTCAATTCCTGGTACCCCCCCAAAAAAGCTGGGTATGATGGTACACACCTATAATCCCAAACCTCTGAGAAGCTGAGGCAGGAGGATCAAAAGTTTGAGACCAGCCTGAGCAACTTAGCGAGAACCTGTCTCAAAATAAAATATTAAAAAAAGGTCTTGGAATGTAGCTCAGTGCCAAGGCCCTGGGTTCAATCCTCAGTAACACACACACACACAAACACCACAAAACATTACACAACCACACAACACACACACACAAAATCAAAAAACCCACAATTATTACAAAAATGCTATTGCAATTAACATCTTTGTACATGCTTTCAGGTGCACAAATACAAGGAAACTTCTCTAGAGTTTTTAATCTTTAATTAAATGTTTCTAAAAATACTTTCACAAATTATGGCTCTGATTTCTTTTTCACAGGCAAGGGAACTATGTCTCATCCATTCCAATGTTTTCAAAATCAGTATTTTTTGTGACTCTAAACATTTGCAACTACACTCTTGAGCATCAAAATCACAATTTGATTGAAGTAATGATGTCATCACAATACTGGTTTCATTAATTTTTATTGCCTTTTACTTTTCATATACTGCTATCTGCAGATGGAAGGAATAGAACATGAATTCCAAACGCCATACAATTTTAATATTATGTATAAAAAATCTAATTGATCATTGTACTTCAAAGATTTTTTTTTTTTTAGCTTTATCACAACAGTTGTAACAAATGTCTTTTCAAACTTTGTTTTGTTACTTCTTGGGAATATAAGACTGAATTTGTCAAGTGGGTGTTTTATTGGTCTTAACTTGCTGCATGGTAGGCCGTAAACCTTACGTATGTTTCAACAACTTAGAAAGAAATAAAGGCTCCAGTTAAAAAAATCTCTGATGATTGGGACCTTAAATAGACTACTAACCTCACTCAGTTTCACCTGGTAGTCTTTCTGAAAACATAATATTCAAAATTTCTCATGTTCTCTTCCTAAATATGGTAAGATAGTTACTGATTGATTTATTTGTTTAGCAGTGCTGCAAGTTGGTAGACAAGTATTCTGTCACCAAGCTTCCCCCCTTGCCCATGAAAGTGTTATTTTTTTAAAAATAAGGACAAACAACTTCTGATGAGCTATATTCTTTGCTTTTTCTTGTGTTACTAACTGATATACTTTTCCTTTAAGAATGTTGAATTAGCTACAGTGTTTTGCCCTATAAGGTGATTTTAAATTGATTCTCAAAGTGGTCTATAAACCATATTTAAGTCTGGAAGAATAAAACTTCAGTAGACTCCAAGGCTGATCTCATTTTATAATATGGCACCTAGACATTTGGATATCACACCACCTTTTGTGAAACAAGTCATTTACTCTCATTGTTGGTAGCCAGCTCTTCGTTTACAGCTCTAAGAAAACACATGTCAGGTTTTATAACTGTGAGTAAATCAAAAAACATCTTTGAAAAAAGGACTATATGAAAGGCATTCCAAACTAATGGATGTATGAAGTATTTATTGGTCACCAAGTTTTTTCTTATTGACTATTTATTGTGTTACATAGATGTTCCTAATCATGAAAGAAGTAAGCCTAATAAATTTGGCCAGGGAGAAAAAAACTATGATCTTGTATCTAAATCTGGACTGGAAAATGTGTTCTGTAGTGGTGTAGAAAAAAAAGCCTAGGACTTGGGGATAGAAGACTGGGGTGCTTCTCCTGACTCTATTCCTGAACATCATACCTGGGAAGTTAATCACTTGACTCTCCCATTTGTCTCTGAAAAAAGAAAGGGTTGGTCTGGATGCTCTTCTATGTATCCTCCACACGGTTCTATGAGTTGAAAGGGACAAATGTGGAATGTGATATTCTAGAGAAACCTTGTAGGCAACATGACGCTTCACAAAGTCCTGCAAAGGATTCAGATGTGTGGGGAGCAAGCAGTGTGTTTGGGCATAGTTATATTAGCTCCTACTGCTAGAGATGTGACTGCCGTTCATTTCCAGTATACAATAAATAACTACAAAGTTAAGAGATGGTATATATTTACTTACTTCCTTGCTAAGATAAGTTTGAAAAAATAATTTCAGGGCCGGTGATATACCTCAGCAGCATAAGCACCTGCCTGGTAAGTGCAAGGTCCTGAGTTGGACTCCTGGTACCCGCATATAAAAAAAAAAAAGAAAAAATAATTTCAGGCAATTAAAAAAAGGCATATTAGGCTGGTGAGATGGCTCAGTGGCATAAGCGCCTGCCTGGTAAGCATGAGGTCCTGAGTTCGACTCCCGGTACCCACATACGAAAAAAGGGCTGGTGATATCGCTCAGCGGCACAGGAGCCTGCTGGCCCGCGAGGTCCTGAGGTTGACCCCCGGTACCCACAAAAAAAAAAAAAAAAAAGAAAATAAAAGAAAAAGAAAAGAAAAGAAAAAGGCATATTTTAAATTTTTATTAGTACACACTTGCAGTACACAACGTTTACATCCGTGTGTGGAGTTGGTACATGTACGTAAGACATCTTAATTCCTTTTTTCATCCCCTTTCCTTCCCTCCCTCCCTTCACCATCCCTCATCTCTTGATCCCTTTCCTACTTTAGAAAGATCTCCCTACTTCCTATTATCTATCTTTTGTTTTGCTCTTCATATTTTGGGTTTCTCATATAAGAGAAATCATGCAATACTTAAGCTTGTGGTTCTGATATTTATTTCATTTAACATCATGGTCTCACTGGGCCTGTGGTGCAGGCCTGTAATCCCAATACTCAGGAGGCTGAGGCAGGAGGATCACTGAAAGTTCAAGGTCAGCATGGGCTATAGTGGATTTAAGGCCAGTATGAACTACATAGTGAGACCCTGTCTCAAAAACAACCAAACAAAACAATATGGTCTCAAGGTACATTCATTTTCCTACAAATGACTCACGTTTATCTTTATGGCATAGTAGTACTCCATTTGTGTAAATACCACATTTTCTTTATCCATTTATCTGTTGATAATTATTATTAGGTATTTAACAGCACAAAGGTTTTTTTTAATACATCAAATCAGGTTAAAAGCAAAATAGAAGGGGTGAGGATGTAGTTTGGTGGTAGAGAGCTTGCCTAGTAGGCACAAGGCCGTGGGTTCAATCACCAGCACCACAAAAAAGCAAAATAGAATAGCCCATCAATTATAACAACACAAAATTAAGCCAGGCATGGTGGTGTACTCTTGTAATCCCAGCTACTCAGGAGGCTGAGGCAGGAGGATCCTAAATTGGACTATAGCCTAACTATATCAGTCAGTGCTTACTAGAGAAACAGATTTATTATAAGATATACAAATATATAAGAATTTACAAGATTGGCTTACAGTAGCCACATATAGAGTCAGGTGTGGAAGAGTGCAAAAGTTCTGTCTGGGCGCTGGAGATCTGAAGGATCCAGTAGAAGGCCTGGAGCTCACTGCACTGTCCTGTGTGAGTCCATATCAGCAGGCTGAATAGTCTGTGTTGGAAGGCTGAAGATGATGTCCAAGGTGAAGACAAAGACTGAGCTCCTCTGAAGAAAACAGAAGCCAGCCTTCCTTCCTTGTTTCCCTTTATACCACTCAGGTGACAAGCCGCCGTAGGGTGGTTCTTCTGTCTTCAGTAAATCCCCTCAGCCTCACCCAGAACTATGCTGATCCAACTTAGTTGGGTGTTTCTTACTCAAATTGACACAACCAGTTAGCCATCACAGTAATTTATAAAGACTCTGTCTCAAAATAAAATTTAAAAACAAGGGCTAGCCGGGCGTGGTGGTGCATGCCTGTAATCCCAGCTCTCGGGAGGCTGAAGCAGGAGAACTCTTGTGAGTTCAAGGCCAGCCTAGGCTATATAGTGAGTTCAAGGCCTGGCTGAACTACATAGCAAGACCCTGCCTGAAAAAAAAAATAAATAAAAACAAGGGCTAGAAATGTAGCTCAGTGGTAGAGTACCCCTAGGTTCAATTCCCAGTTTTAGATTTAAAAAAAAATACCATAAAGAAGATTTATACTGTTGTACTTGGGGATTGAACCCAGGGAGTTACACATGCTAGGCAAGTGCTCTACATCTAAGCTATACTTCTAGCAGATTTAAATTTTTCTCTGTTGCTGGGGATTGAGTTCAGGGCCTCTAGGGCTGGGGATATAGCTCAGTGGTAGAGCACTTGCTTAGTATGCAAGGGCCCTGGGTTCAACCCCTGCAAAAAAAGAAAAAAGAAAGAAAATGAATTCAGGGCCTCTGAATTATGCTACATCTCTATTCCTCCTCCCCTTTTTTTTGAGACAGATCTTGCTAAATTGCCCGGTCGGCTTCAACTTGTGCTCCTCCTGCCTCAGCCTCCCAGAGTGCTGGGATCGAGACAAAGTCTCACTAAATTACCCAGGCTTGCCTGGAACTTGTGATACTCCTGCAGCCATCAGAGTAGCTGGGATTATAGTGGTGAGCCATCTTGCCTGACTGAATTTATGTTACCTTTCTTTTTGAACCATTTGAGAGTAAGTTACAGACATAATCCCCCTTTATACTTAAATAAGTCAGTGCATGTGTACGTGAGTGAGTGTGTGTGTGTGGGGGGGTTGAGACAGTGTCTCAGTATGTTGCCCAGGCTGGTGTAGAACTCCTGGGCTCAAGTGATCCTCTGCCTCAGCCTCCTGAATAGTAGCTGGGACTACAGGTGTGCCACCATGCCTGGCTCAGTGTGTATTTCTTATAAACAAAGACGTACTAGCTGGGTGTGATGGCATACACCTGTAATTCCAGCACTGGGAAACTGAGGCATGAGGATCACAAGTTCTAGTACAGCCTGGGCAACTGAGTGACTTAGCAAGACCCTGTTTCAAAATAAAAATACATAAGCCAGGCATGGTGGTACACACCAGTAGTTCCAGCACTTGGGAGGCTGAGGCAGGAGGATCTCTGTGAGTTCAAGGCCAGCGTGGGCTACATAGTAAGTTCAAAGCTAGCCAGAACTACATAGTGAGACCCTGTCTCCAAAAAACAACAAATAAACAAACAAAAATAAATAAAAACAAATAAAAAAGGGGTGAGGATGTAGCTCAGTGTAAAGGCCCTGGCTTTACTCTCCAGTAATGCAAAAGAAAGAAAGAAAAAGAAAAGAGACAAAGAAAGAAAGGCAGACAGACATCCTCCTACATAATCACAATAATTAAAATCAGGAATACAATCTACTAGATCTTATTGAAGTTTTGCCAATTGTCCCCATAATGCCCTGTATAGCTTTAAAAAATATTTGGTCCAAAAAGTAATCCAGTATTTTCTACATTTTGGGGATAAAATGTGTTTTCTCAGAGGTTTCTATCTCTAGCCCTCTTCTACTTTGCAGATATTCACTCATCCTCTCTTCACACCTCTTAATCTTTTCACAAGCAGTTCTAACATTAATTTCTAGTGTCTAACATTAGAAGTGCTAACGGCATATAACAGTAAACTTGCTACCAATGATAGACATCAAATGCTGACAGAGGTTCTAGTGTTTGAATTTCAGCTAATGTTGGGAGTTACCAGCAACAAATACTGCACTTTAAATTCAAGTAGTAGTCGTTTTTGTTGTTTAGTGTCCCTCCTATTAAGTGATCTTGGATTTCTAAGTTTGCATGTGTGCCAATAAAAGAGAGTCTCATTGAAGGTTCTGTGCAACGCTAATTTTAACCATGTCCCTTTCAGCAATATGGAGAAATAGTCAAAAAGTGTTTATCTTTTGAGTGGGGAGGGTCTATTATTCTGCTAACAATGCCTTTGCTACCAACATGATTGCTATTTCTGTTTAAAAAAATACTAATACCCAGCAACAGTTCCACAACAGAAACAAACAAAATGAAAAATTATAATCATTAAATGTGTATGGGTTTAAAATTTTAAATTTCTTCTGAATATACTGAAAAATCCTGCATCACAATCGTACCTTTAAAGTAGCAGGTGAGTCTGAGTTGATATGTCTGCATGTGACTTTATAAGTATTCTTCGTTGTTTATTAAAGGTCGACACTCAAACAATAATGCAAATGTCTCCACAAACAAAACCCATGACATGTTTAACTACTTAATACACATAACTAGGACCAGTGCAAGCATTAAGTGGTGAAAGAATTGGCTGCTGATAGGAACCAATTATTTTGGTTAGTATTTCTCAAACAATTTAGACGGAAGGTTTTTTTTTTCCCTTGAAATGTCCAGATATTCGTAAGTTCTGCATATGCTTTTATGGAGGTGTGGCTATTTAATGAAGGCTCAAGGCTGTGCCTCTGCTGTATATGCAAAAAGAAAAAAGAAAGAAAAAAGGCAAACTGAATGCATTATCAAATAAAGACAAAACAAAGATGTAATTCTCTCCCTTTTGTGGTACTAGGCATGGAACTCAAGGCTTCATGCATGTCACACAAGCTTTCTACCACTTAGTCACACCCCCAGCCACTGTAATGTTCATCTTTATCTCTTTTCAAAAGTATGCAAGGGAGATCCTTTTCATTATTATTTTATTATTTGGATTTTTGAGACAGGGTCTTGCTATGTAGTTCAGGGTGACCTCAACTCACTATGTAGTCCAGGCTGGCCTCAAACTCATAGCAATCCTCCTGCCTCAGCTTCCTGAGTGCTAGGATTACAGGTGTGTGCCACCACACCCAGCTGGACAAGGTAGATTTTAAAAGGTCTTTGTGCATCACACAAGATTATGGGTAATTAAATGTATATCTCCAAAACATCATTCATAAGGTGCATTTTACAAAATCCAGGCCATTCTAAAGCAGGATTGAAAAAATTTGATATTTCTCTGTAATTCAGCATGGCCTCAATATAAATCAGGAATAAAGAGACATGGCCTCAAACTCGATTTATTTTGTAACAAGAATGGAAAGTAAAGATCCTACCTGACAACCTACAACTCTTCTTTCTCTTTCCCCCTTCTGACTCTTATTGGTTTAACTCTATGGTGTTAGAGAAACTAGAGTAGTCTGAAAATTTTATTATGATTAACATAAAAATAATAAGTGCTAATTGGTACCCCCTAGGGAAAATTCTGACTAGTCTATTTCTAGTTATGAACCTCAAACTAAGAATGTCAGTTTGTTGCATAGCCTTTTAAATGATCAGTTTGTGACTCTGGTTAAATGAACAACTATTATTCTTACATTATTATATTTCACATCATATATACATATGAGACTAGAGATGTAGATATATATCTGAGGAATAAATGCACTATATGTCTGAGCTTTGTCACAATGTACAAAGTTTATAAAGATATGTAAGTTTAATGCATACAAGGTAATCAGTAAGTGCTTTCTTTTATTAATATGCATTAAGAGCTCTCTTTTATCAATATGCATTACATCTAGACTTTAAACATATAAGATGATCAAAACTTTATGGTATCTCTGCTTTTTGTATTCAGTACAATTCAGTCCTCACTTTTTTTTTTTTTTTTTTTTTTTTGAGACAAAGTCTTGCTATGTAGTTCAGGCTGGCCTTCAACTCACTATGTAGCTCAGGCTGCCCTTGGACTTGCTGGGATCCTCCTGCCTCAGCCTCCCAAGTGCTGGGATTACAGGCATGTGCTGGGCACATGCCCAGCAGTCCTGCCATTTAAAATTTGATCTATACCTGTGCCAGTGTTAAGTGGTGAAAGAACTTTGACTGAAGAAGCATTTGCTATTGTTTAAGTGAGATAGACTAGTATATTGGTATTAAGTCTATTAGTGGTCATTAACACTGTTTCCTAAACTTGTAGGTCTACTGTTATCCTTTAACTGTTGTCAGTGCTGTTATTCTATGTAGACTGTTAAAGGATTCTAAATTTCCCCTCACAAGGAAAAACTAAACTCTACGTGGTGGCACATGCTTGTAATCCCAGCACTTTGGGAGGCTGAGGCAGAAGGATAACAAATTGGAGCCCAGTTTAGGCAATTTGGTGATTTAGCAAGACCCTATCTCAAAATTAAAAATAGATAAAAAGGGATGGGGATGTAGTTCCGTGTGAAGGCCCTGGGTTCAGTCATCATTACTGCAAGGAAAAAAAAAGTAAAAGCTAGATTAATATGCAAAAAACTTCTATGCAGCTACGATACTGAGTATTGTTGATTTCTTTGTATGTTAAATGGATTTATGTTCCATACAAGCCTTCTAAAATACAGTTTGGCTGGGTGTGGTGGTGCATGCTGGTAATCCCAGCACTCGGGAGGCTGAGGTAAGAGGATTGCTGTGAGTTTGAGGCCAGCCTGGACTACATAGTAAGTTCAAGGCCAGCCTGAACTACATAGTGAGACCCTGTCTCAAAAAAAAAATACAAAGTTTAAGTAAAAACTTATACGGGTGTCCACCAAACTAAAACTGTTTGTAATGACAGACTTTTTCAGGGTTATGTGTTCCTAATTGTTTTTTTTTTTTTTGCGAATGGTCTAGTGTTTAATATTTTAACTGAATAAAGAAAATATATACACATGAACTACAAAACAGAGTGCGAGTTGCTTGTGGGCAGGAGAGAAAACACTCCTCACACTCCAGGGTCCTAATTGTTTTATGACTATCAGCTTTGAGCAAATATAGTAAGGAGAGGCTGAAGGTCATTGTATAACAATGCCACTCCTCACATTCTCTGAAAAGTTCTCCATATGATAGAAGTAACTAGATTGTTTTGTCAGTTGCTAAAAATTTTCCTCAATCTTTTAACCATACAGTAATTATTCTAAGGCTCTTTTGTTGTTGTTTTTGAGGCAGGGTCTCACTGGCCTTGAACTCAGGTGATCCTCCTGCCTCAGCCTTCCAAGTGCTGGGATTACAGGCGTTGTACCACCACACCGGCTAACATGTACTTTTTGACAAAAGTAGACTTCTTAATCATGTTTCTTGATTCAGGACTAGTATACTAACAGGATTTGTTTTTGCTGTTATTATTTTTGTTTTACATTTTCCTTGTAAAACTTTGTCATCTGCTAACATTCTGTAGACATATGACACAACAAACAACCTGAACAGTACGTTAAGATTATAATTATCACCCATAAAACAGTTTAGGACACTGACTCTCAATACTAATACTAATCGTTCAAGGAGGAGATGGGCTATTTTGGCTTTCCATACCTTTGTTCACATTCCTCCCTGGGCAATGCACTTTATCTTTTGTTTATTTAATGACTACTATGTCTTTTAACTCTTACCTTCCTTTTAGGACTCCTGCCTACATTCTCCTTTGTGCATACATCCTTTGTCAATCTTTTTCTTTTCTTTTGTTTTTTTTTTTAGGTTTTTTTGAGACAGGGTCTCACTATGTAGAACAGGCTGGCCTTGAACTCACTAAGTAGTCTAGGCTGGCCTCGAACTCGCAGCAATCCTCCTGAGCGCTGGGATTATAGGCGAGGGCCACCACACCCCAAGATATCCTTTGTCAATCTTCTGTAACAGCACCTATAACACTTGATTGGATTTATTTGACTGTGACTATCTTCTTAATAGGTTGCAAGCCTCCTGAGGTCAAAGACCATGTGTTATTCATTTTTAATCTCACCAGCCTCTAGAGAATTGTGTGTCTGGTCAATAGGGGGCAGTTAGTAAATATTGTTGAGTGAAGAACAATTATAGTCAGAATTATCTAGTCATTGTCCAATACAGTAGCTACTAGCCACATGTGGATATTTGCATGTAAGATTTTTGTTATTGTTTGAGACAGTGTCTCCCTATATAGTCCAGGCCAGCCTTGAACTCACTATGTAGCCCAGGATGGCCCTGAACTCATGATGTTCCTGCCTCAGCCTCCCAAGTGTTGGGATTACAGGAATATGCCACACCAGTTTACATGTTTTAATTAATTAAAATTAAATAAAATTAATTCATGGGTGGTGCATACCTGTAATCATCAGCACTTGCAGGGCTGAGACAGGAGGATTGCCATGAGTTTGAGGCCAGCCTGGGCTACATAGTGAGTTCAAGGCCAGGCTGAACTAATAGTAAGACCATGTTTCAAAAAATAAATTCATTCCTCAGTTGCATAGCTACATTTCAAATGCTCAATAGCTATGTGTGGTTGCCATACTAGACTACGGGTTATAGACATTGCCATCATTGCAAAAAGTTCTAATAGTGCTGATCTAGATAATTATTTCTTCTCTCATTTCAATTTGATATATATTTATTGATTCTCTACCATGTTCTAAAATTTGTGTAGTCATAGTGGTTACAACCAAAACACAATTACTATTATGTTTATTATTTGTAAGGCATTCAAAACCTGGTGGGGAGAAACTTTCAAAATGAGAAGAAGCTGGGTGTAGTGACACATGCCTGTAATCCCAGTACTCTGGGAGGCCAAGGCAGGAAGATTGAGAGTTTGAGCCCAGGCCAGGCAATTTAGGGACTCTGCAAGACCCTGTCTCAAAATTTCAAAAGGGGGATCTGAGGGGATACAGCTCAGTATGCAGGCCTTGGGTTCAATCCCCAGTATTGAGAGAGAGTGGAAAGGGAGATCCAGGCATGGTACACAGGCCTGTAATTCGACCACTCAGGAGGCTGAGGAAGGAGGATCTCGAATTTGAGGCCAGCCTGAACTACATAGGGACATCCTGTCTCAAAAAACCAAAACCAAACCAAAACAAAAAACCCAAAACAAAATGAAACGTAACAAAAATAAACAAAATATAAGAGAGTATTTCCACATTAAAGACAGCAGAAAGGTTTTATGGAGACACTCTCATTTAAACCGAGCATTTAAGGATGGAGAGAATTGGAATGAATGGGGGAATGTAAGAGAAAACAACAAGAGTAAAAGTCAAAGGTGGGAAAATACACAAAAAACACCAAGTTATTTAGTTTGCTTAGAATGTATGGCATAGGGCTGGGAGTAAAGGTCAATAACCCCGGGTTTGATCCCCCAGGACTAGGGGGTGGGGGTGGACAGTGTATGGCATGAATCTACCACTGCGCTACACCCCTAGCCCCTCAACAAATACTTTTTGAGCACCTATCCTATTTCAGGCTCTATGCTAAGCACAGGGGATCCAACAGTGAACTGTATAGATATTACCCCATCAAAGTTCACAATTATGAGTGTTGAAATTTGGATAAAAGTGTTGAAGGCATTGAAATCTCCCCTAAAGAGTTTATACTTAGTTCTCCAGGTCCTCACTACTCAAAGTGTGGAATTTAGACCAGCAGCATTAGGTGTGTCCTGAAAGTTTGTTAGAAATTCAGTCTCATATCCCACCCTAGCCGCAGACTTACTAAATCTTGCATTTTAGCAAGATTTCCAGATGATTCTTATGCCCATAACTGTTAGAGGTGTATTATTATGGGCCAACTGAAACAATAAAAAAGTATGTATGTAAACAAATGAGTTAGAGTGAGGGAGTAAATAAGGGAACAAGTAAGCATAAAAGAATGGTAGTAATCTAATCAGTATTAGATTGGATAAGAACAACTGGACATGGGAGTTTTTTGAATGTAAGAGATACTGAATTTGTAGTATGCAGCTATACCTTCAGTTCCATTAATTCATACTGGAAATATTACATGTTATTCAAAGTAAAAAAAAAAAAACAAATTCAGTAATGTGTTAAGATGTCTTAAAAGGTGCCAATTATTTGTTTTAGACAAGTCTTATTGGTATGTCTATTTCCTGTTGACGCCACAGGTCCAAGGTCTACTCCAGAGTACTACAGTATTAGGCTTTACTCATATAGGCTCGTACAAGAGTGATGACAGAGATCTTGAAAATGAAGTCATTATATCCAAGATCACAAAAAGCTGACTTTTAAACTAGAAATTCTTTATTTTTTTGAGATAGGGTCTATGTTGCCCAGGCTGGCCTCAGCCTCCTGGGTAGCTGGGGTTACAGGTGTGCCACTATGCCTGGCTGATTTTTTTTTTTTTTTGAGGTACTGAGGATGGTACCCAGGGCCTTTGCACTGAGCTACATCTCCAGTCTTTTTAAATTTTTTAATTTTGAGACTAAATCACTAAATTGCCCAGGCTGGGCTCGAACTTGGTGATACTCCTACCTCAGCCTCCCAGAGTGCTGGGATTACAGGTGTGTGCCACCACGCCCAGATTGAGATTTTCTTTTGTTCTTCTGTGACAGGGTCTTGCTATGTAGCTCATTACTGACCTTGAACTATGTAGCCTAGGCTGGCCTAGCTCCTGAGTGCTGGGAGTACAGGTGTGTGTCATCATGCCCAGATTGTGATTTTTTTCTTTTATTAGCAATATTACTATTATTTTTGAGACGGGATCTGGCTCTGTGTCTAGGCTGGTCTGGAACTCCTGGGCTCTAAACCATCCTCCTGCCTCAGATTCTTGAGTAATTGGGCACACTACTATGCCCTGCTGAATTTTATTTTATTACAACTTTTTATCCTGATATAGTTCAGGACTCACAGGCAGGTGCAAATACAGTACAGAGAATTTCTATGTGCCCTTTATGCACTGCTCAGTAACTGTCACTGTAGCACACTGTCACACCCAGGAAAGCAACACTCATGTACAGCTCTTATTTGAATGTCACCAATTTTTAAGCATGTGTCTGAGTCGTTTTTGTCATCTCTGAGACACAATATCTGACACCCGCTCCCAACAGCAAGCCAGCTGTAACCCCCATAATCCAATCACCTTCTGAAAGCCTTGCCTATGAGGGCACCAGGCTCTTGGGGGTATCTAGATATAAACCGTAACAGTGTGTGTATGTGTAGTTCTATGAAATTTTATTACATGTGTAGATTTTTAATCATCACCACAGAGCACACGACTGTTCAGTCAGCACAAAGAAACTCCCCCATGTTACCTCTTAACAGTCATTCCTTTTCTCCAACCCTAATGTTTGTCAACTACTGTTCTCCCTCACAATTTGCCATCTTGAGAATACTACATTATAATAGGACAGCATGTGTAACTCTTTTGAGATCAGGTTTTTTCAGATTGGGGAGGTACCTTAGTGGTAGAGGCCATGCTTATTTTCTTAGTGGCAAGTGAAGTTGAGCACTGCACATATAGATTTTTAAATTTAAATTTTTCATAGTACTGGGGATTGAACTCAGGGCCCTTGCACACAGCTATATCGCTCCTGCTTTTGTTTCACTTTTGTTGTTTGAGACAGGGTCTGGCTAAGTTACCTAGGGTGGGCTTGAACTTGTTATCCTGCTGCCTCCCAGAGTGCTGGAGCTATAGGTGTGTGTCTCTATGCCCTGTCAATTTTGTATATCAGCCATCTGTATTTCTTCTCCAATAAGTTGACTGTTGTCCATTTTTCTATTGGAATTTAAAATTTTATCTTATTGACTTGTTAGTTGTTTATATATTATGGAAATTAGCCTTTTTCATTCATGCAGCGAATATTTTCTTATAGTGTAGTTTTTCTTCTGACTTTATATTTTAGTATATATATATACACACATATATATATATATATATACACACACATATATATATATATACACACATATATATATATATACACACACATATATATATATATATATATATATATATATATATATATATATATATTTTGAGGCAGGATATTGCTATGTAGTACATGCTGGGCTTGAACTCGCTTATGTAGCCCAGGGTGGCCTCGAACTCATGGCGATCCTCCTGCCCCAGCCTCCTGAGTGCTGGGATTACAGGCATGTGCCACCACTCCCAGCTTAGTATATAATTTTTAAAAACTTTTGTGGACTCAAATTTATCCATGTTTTTGCTTCATGTTTAGAATGGTGTTAGAAAATTATATGCATGCTGTCCAGAGTAGGAGACTACTATATCTGGAAAACCTAATTTATAATCAGAAATTTGCTCCATTTGCACTGAGTCAGAACAAAGAGAATTATGGGATGTTTTACACAAACTAGCTAAACCTGGAGGATTATCTCTGTTATACCATGGGTTGCAAATTTCTAGTGACCAGAATATTTTTGCATCAAGTAGTATCTCGCCCTTTGCAGTTTCAAATGTTCCTATTTTAACCATTCCACTTTTCTGTTCCAGTACTTACTAGACACTCAAAGCATCTGCCATTTCAATATTATCTCGTGAGAGCCATGTTACAAATAATTAAAGTTTTACATTAGTGAAATATTTCATTTAATGGCATTTTTACTTTACTTTGCCCTCAGATTTGAAGGGTGAACGCCTTTGTTCCTATGAAATAAACTGCACTTCTTAGGATAGGAGTGAGGCATATAACACTGTGAGCTAAACATATTGAAGGCTACACGCACGCACACAGCGGTACCTCAGTACTCTTTCTAGGCGGTGCAATGAATACCAAACAAATTGTTTTGGCTGGAAAGGGTAGCAAGTCAGGAGGCAATGGACATGGAAATGTTCTAGCTTGTGTGTATAGTACCAAACAAATGATGAATACAGGGACAAAATTTTCATGTCAAAATGCTTCAGTGCCAAACTAGAGATTTAAAGCAGTTAAATTCCAAGGAATGACCGTGCACATGAGTGCATGTGTGCCCACACACACATATTTATATTAGCACTGGGGACTGAATCCAAGGCCTGAAGCATGCTACGTGAGGGCTCTACCACTGAGCTACAGCGCCAGCATTTTTTTCAATTTTAAGAGGTCTCCTTGAAGCCAGGCTGGCTTCAAACTTGCTATTCTGCTTCAGCTTGGAGAGCTGCTGGAATTACAGGTGTACACCACCACACTGGGCTTCGATGAATTGTTTTGAATGTGCTCTAGCAAAAAGAAAAGGGGCTACTGTGAAACATTGTTAAATGTCATTACAAATTTGCTACATAATTAATTTCAGGAGTTACACCAGTTACATTTAATTTTCAGTGGTATTTTTCACAAGAAACCAAGTGTACTAAACAGGAACTTTTCAATTTTGTTCAAAGCATAAAATTGTTTTAAAGTTTCAGTTGCTACATAACTAACACCATAAATTTGTAAAACTAATGAAAAACTGTACCATGTACTATGTGATGTCTGGAGCAGAAAGTCAGTAGTTTTCAACTAATACTAAACCAGGAAAAAAATAAAACAGGAAATCATTTAATATCAGTTGATAATAAACTGCCACAACTGAAGTAAATTAATGTAAAATGATTTGGTACACACTCCAATTTTTCTATTACTTCGACTGGAATTTTGCATTAACTCATATATAACTTTGTAAAATTTCCACTACGCCGTTTAATATTCTAGCTGCATCATGCTGCAACTTGAATCTATTAAAAACTGTCCAACACTCTACCAAAGATGGTCTATAAAAGAAATGGAAGGGCCAGGGATATAGTTCGGTGACACAAGCACCTGCCTGGGTAGTGCAAGGTCCTGAGTTCGATTCCCAGTACCAAAAAAAAAAAAGGAAAAAGAAATGGAAATTTATTTTTAAATAGTATTCCACTCCCCAAAGCTTTAGCGGTAAGTAAAAATGTCTGACCTTATTTCTTGTTATTGATATTTATGTTTCGTTTAACTTTTATTGTTCAGTTGATTAAATACACCATAATTCCTTTTAAACGTGCAGGAAAAAAAAAAAACTAAGTACAGAGAATGAGAGAGACTACGAAAGACGTGGAAGAAATGTAATTTAAGGACTGAAACACTCTCTATTTTATATTAGGAATGCTTTAGAATCGTTATCAGGTGAAATCTCCACAATTTACACGGAGCTCTTACTGCTTCTCCTTCATCTTCTTATTAAATACGTTTTACTCACTTTCTTCTAAGTGAAACAATTTAAAATTAAAGAAATACTTTAACCATCATATCAAACAAGAAACGGAAACAGAGTTTTAAACCAAATTCTCTGCGTCCAGGAACTTCTGGAACAGTCATGGAGACACTTAGGTCACTTCATCCTGTCCTAGGAAAAGTGGCGCTTGCAAGAATCAGGCCCTCCCCCAGTTTGAGTTTTTCCTCCCCTACGTACAGAGTTCTCAGCAGTCAAAGGTCCAGTACGCTGGACTCGAAACAAACAACAAAAGGCAAAGGTGATAGACTTCAGTGACTGGGGGGGGGTCGAAGGAGTGGAAGGGGTCCCCTGCTACTTCAAACACCGTGGGGGGGGCGCGGGGGACTGGTTAAAAGGAAGCTGAATTCCTAGCGCCTGGGCGAGCCCCCGACCCCCCCGTTTCCAGGAAGGGAGTGCGTGCGTGGGGGAGGCGCGGAAGCCCGGCCAGGTCCCAGCACTCCCCTGCCCTTTGCCATTTCCGTCCACTTTGCTCTCCTCTCCTCCGCCTCCAGAGCGGGGGATCAATCAGTGGAGCGCCCGGCCCAGCCAAGTGGCCCAGTTCCCTAAGTCTGCTAGACCCTGAGATAGCGACCACGTTTTTTTCGCTACAAGAATAGTGTGGGTTTCGAAGGGGAAAAAAAAAGCACTGGATGCTTCCAGTGCTAAGTCTTCCTGGTAAAGAATCACGTCCCTTTTCCTCTAAACTCGAAGCAAAAAATCAAACAAAACAAAAAGCGACCAAAAATCCCAAGCCCCGTTAAATCGCTTAGGATCAGGTGCTCGAGTTCTGAAGTTGGGTCCTGCGGCCGGGAAGGGTCCTACCAGAGCGTTGCGAGGGTCCGGGCACTCGGGTCGCAGGCCCATCGCTGGGGAGTGTCGGAAGAGGGGATTTAGAAGGGTGATGCCCCACTGGGCAGCAGCGTGGGGTTGCCCTAGGGGCGGAAGAGCCGGGGGAACAAGTCACCAGGCGAGCCCAATCTCCCCATTCCCACGGCCGGGTCTCCACCGGACATTCCTACAGCCCTGCCTTGGACACCTTCCTCCGCTCCCCTAATAAAAACAGGAACCATGGCCCCATGGAGTCCGCGGCGGAAGCGCGTCCAAACGAATGAGTAAGTCACTCGCGGGCACGGCACCTTGTTTACCCCACTCGGCGGCGCGCCCCTGCGGGTGCCTCTCTTACAGAAGGCGTCGGAGACGCTGAACCCGGGAGTCGGGCGACCAGGATTGGCTGGTGGCGGGGAGGAGGACGCTGGGTGGGAGGGCTCGGAGCCAGGCGTTGCAGTACCGGCTCTCTGCCGCTAGATGACACCCCCTCCCAACGGGAGCCGGGCGCGGGTTCGTGGCCGACAGATGGCGCCTGCGCGTTCCATTCGCCTCCAAGTCGCTGAAGAGCGAACACCCCAAACAATCCCGAAGCGCCACCAAAAAAAAAAAAAAAAAAAAAAAAAAGAAAGAAAGAAAAAAAAAAAAAAAAAAAAGAAAAAAACCCCGCCGGATCCGACCGCCACTTTCAAAACCCCCCACCGCTATAGAACCGCGGGAGCTTCCGTCCCTGTGTAGAATTCGAGGGTGTAAAGAAGAGGAAGGGGAAAAAAATCTTGTACCAGCCCAGGGGTGAAGAAGCCCCCGGCCTGAGAAAGAAGGAAGGAGTGGGGTAGGCGAACAGTCTCGTTGCTGCCTCCGTGTACGCTGAGGGGGGAGGTAAGTTATAAAATGGCGGAGGCGAAGCTTCTAGAAGTTTGGAGGGGCACCCGGAGGGCGCGGGGCCCACCGCGAGGTGTGTGTGGTAGAAATAGGGCCAGAGAGGAGTTGGGAGGGAAGAGAGGCTGGGCACTCTGTTGCCATTTAATTTCCCTCTCTGCTTCCTGTGCCCCCTACGGGAGTGAGTGCCAAGTCCAGGCGGGGACCGTCTTCCTCGCCCCCGCGTCCCCCCAGCCCTCCTTTCTCCCCACAAGTCGGCTGCCCCAACACTTCGGAGGAACTTCCAGCCCCCCTTCCTCCCTACCTCCTACTCCTAGAGTCGCTTTCTACCGCAGGACTCTTCTTTTCGACTACCCTCGCTGAAGATTTTCTCTTCCTTCCCTCGCCCAACTCTCCCTCGGGGCCTCTACGGAGGACCCCCCCCCATGGGTGGCCCAAAATGGAGAACGCGGAGCAGCGCAAGATGGAGGCTCCGCTTCCCTGTGTAGCATTACATTTAGGTTTCTTTTCTCCGGCAGGCTCTTAAGCCTAGGAGAGCCAAAACTGGAGGTGGGGTGGAGTGCGAGCCTGGTTGGGGGAGGCAAGCCGGGGAGGCTGGGGCTGGGGTGGGGGAGAGCGCGGTATCGTGGTGAAGGGAAGGAAGAGAGCAAAATGGTGGTGCTGGCAGCCTAGGGGGGAGGGGAGAAAGAGGAGGCTCAGTTGTGTATATTTGGGCCTCGGACCGAGGGAGGCGAGGGAAAATCTACTCTGATCACACCCCTCCCTCGTGCCCCCTCCCATCTCCCTTCCCCTCCTTCCTTCCCTCCCCTCCCTCCCTCTCTTCCTCCCTTCCTAGAGAGGGAACAACATTCATGTGACGGGCCCCTCTGCTTCTCCCCCGCCCCACCATCTCCAGCGCGTGGTGGGGAACTGCTTGGGAAAGCGGTTGGCATCGATCTCTTCATCCCTTCCGAGGCCCGAGTTCGGTCAGTTTTCTTAGGGCAACAATTTTCTAAATAGGCTGGGGTCTGGCGGCGCTGGCCCCCGCGCGCAGCCCTTGCCCCGAAGGGGGCCCTGCCTGCCTGGCATGGGCGGAGGGGGGAAGGGCGGGAGTGGAAGGCTGTTTGTTGGGGGGTTTTGGCGCCACTTTTGTTTTAGTTTTAGTGCTGCTTTTCGTTCCCACCCCCACCCGCACGTCTTTCTCACGGCACGAACTGAGCTGATCCTTGCCCCAGGTAGGCAGTCTCTGCTTTTTCCCTCCACACTTTTATTCTTGCTTGAGGGCGACTTTCTCTTTTCTTCTATCACGTATCCGGAGCTCCGAGGACGGCAATTTTAGGAGGAATAGGGTCGGATGGGCCATGGGAGAGAGAAGGTGTGGGAAACAGCATCAAGTAGTTCCGCAAAACTTTGAGCCCCGTTCCCATTTTCTTCTGGCCTAGAATCGTAAACGTATTGTTGATTTCGGCCTTTTTTCCCCTCCCGTCGCGAGAATGTCTTGTTTTGCCTTTAGTTTTTTATGAACCGCTGTACTTTCGACATTTAGTTTCTGCTCTTCCTCTGTGTATATAACATTTTATTTTTAATCCTCAACTGTAATGGGTTATCGTGTGATTTTTTTTTTTCGTGCTTCAGTGTTCGGCTTTAATTTTTAATTATTGCATTAGTAGTTTTCCTCCGGTGTGTGTGACTTTCTCCTCCTTGGCCTAGGATGTTTTTTATATTGTTGCCCACCCCATCCTTCTCTCTCCTTTCTCTTGGGTATAGTTTTTAAATTGAGAGACATGGCTTTCGATTAAATGGTTATTTATAGTTTACGCGATATATCTACTAGAAACTTTTGATCTATAGGGTTAGGTTTAAGTAAACGAGAAGCTTGTGTTGGTTTGCAATGGTTTCTTAAAATGCGCGGGCCGCCTCCCCGCCACCCCCCTCCCCCGTAAAGCCCCATCTTCCCTTCACGCTGGAGTGTAAATTCCATACCCCTTTTCTCCCTGCCTTATTTCACAGTAGCCACACCCTGTATTTGTCTCTGTGGATTGGACTCATTATCAGCTTAATTTAGTGACTCTTAAACCACCATGATGGGACTTGCTAAAGCACGAAGCTTCTTTTCCTGTTTAGTCCTAGTGGTTAGTGTCGAAAGAGGAATGATCGAGGTTTTCTTGATGAAACCTGGTGCGGTCCAAGCTCTGCCTTTTTTCTGTTGTCTTTTTCCCTACTCCGGGCTGTTGGCGGTGTCAGCGCCGCTGCTGGGGGCGGGGGGTGGAGGGGAGAAAGAGTCGGGTTACCGAAGTGCGTCATTCCTGGCTCTAGCAGGGCCTGCTCCGGAGCTGCTGGTGTTTGTTACTGTCCTCGCAGCACTTTCCTGCCAACCTTCTCTCTCTGCGCATTGGTTAGGAGCAAAAGCAGGAGGCGGTCTCCTAATTCTGTCTGTAACCTAGCGCGTTGCGTTTAAGGGTATATGTGAACTTATTAAAAAAAAAAAAAGCCCTGGAAAGTGGATACATTGCGGTTTAATGACGTACAATTCAGGTAGTTTAGACTTGCTTTTATATATTTTCCAATGAACAGTGGGGTTAATTTTCAACATTTTAAGCCACTTAGGTTAAAATACCTGGTTTTCTTTCTACATTGATATCAGTCTATAATTAGGTATCAGAAGGACCAGTTAAGACATAAGTATTCAGCAGTTTTTCAAGTGATTGAATTGCAATTTTGTGGCACATTATGTTAAATAGTCTTTTTTTTTTTTCGTTTCAAGCTAAGATGTTAACGTGAATGCAAGCTAATTGCAGATGTTTTAAGTTCCTTTTCACCACATATTCCTATTTATCCTTTTAGGTGTACTTTAAAATGTACCCAGTGGGTCTTGTGGACTTCATTAAAATTCTTAAAGATGGTTATTTCTTTGTTTTTAACTGAATTCTTGAAAGGGATTTATTATCATATCTAAGGGTTATGTAGGGTGCCTGCGCAGTTATATTGTTGCATTTTTGACTTGTTAGTCTGATACTTTTGGCTACCTTTGGGTTTTTCTCAGTGTACTTACTCAGCACAGTGTCTTGCTCTTCCTTTTTGAAGATAATATTGAGGGGAAGGAATGGATAGGAGGTAGACATGAAACAAAAGTAGCCTTGAGTTGATAATTGTAGCTGGAAGTACAGGAGAGCTCATTGTTACTTTGTACTTTTGTGTGTGCTTGAAAATTTCCTTTCTTAGAAAATAAATTTCCAATCTAAGTGTTATGTAGGGTGCCTGCGCAGTTACATTGTTGCATTTTTGACTTAATTTGTTAGTCTGATACTTTCGGCTACATTTGGGTTTTTCTCAGTGTACTTACTCAGCACAGTGTCTTCCTCTTCCTTTTTGAAGATAATATTGAGGGGAAGGAATGGATAGGAGGTAGACATGAAACAAAAGTAGCCTTGAGTTGATAATTGTAGCTGGAAGTACAGGAGAGCTCATTGTTACTTTGTACTTTTGTGTGTGCTTGAAAATTTCCTTTCTTAGAAAATAAATTTCCAATCTAAGTGTTATGTAGGGTGCCTGCGCAGTTACATTGTTGCATTTTTGACTTAATTTGTTAGTCTGATACTTTCGGCTACATTTGGGTTTTTCTCAGTGTACTTACTCAGCACAGTGTCTTCCTCTTCCTTTTTGAAGATAATATTGAGGGATGGATAGGAGGTAGACATGAAACAAAAGTGGCTTTGAGTTGATAATTGTAGCTGGAAGTACAGGAGAGCTCATTGTTACTTTGTACTTTTGTGTGTGCTTGAAAATTTCCTTTCTTAGAAAAAAAAATTTCCAAATTGTTTCGCAATTTTACTGTAATGACTTAAGTTTATATTTATATATCACAATTATTTACACGGGAAATAGCCTTGTACATAAGTGCACAATGTGCAACACAAATTTTCAAAAAAATACTTTTAACTGAACCAGTGTAGAACAAACAATATAAATTTTTATAAATTGATTGGACTTTAAATGTTTGCAACTTAGTCTGAAAGTGCTCTACTTTTAGTTTCCTTTTAAATTCATTGAGAATAGGAAAATTCCATTGGCAGATTTAAAAAATTCTGCTTGGTGTCTTATTTCATCAAGTTGGAGTTAGAATGAGTCAGAATGAAAGGGATTTACTATTAATAGGAGGGGCTTTGGCATTTGTAGTGACAGTGGAAAGAATTGGGGTGCCATACATAGGGAGCATTCCTGGTAGGAAGATCTAGGTAGCTGAATTCAGTTTCAGTAGATGTTTAATAACTGGGTAAAGAAGCAGATTGGGGAATAAATGTACTTACTAGCCATTCCTTCCCACTATGAAAAAACTAGTATTCTAAGGTATCAGGGACTGGCAGGGAGGGTGGAGTGTGTGTGTTTTTTTTTTTTTTAAAGCTGATATGGAAATGAGTGTTTACATTTAAAACAATTTAAATCAGCCCCCTTTTTAATGAACTGGTGCTATGACTAGTTGAAAGGTGATATGCAAACTATTCAAATATTTTCTATTAAGAACATTCGTACCATTACCCATCAGCAGTAAAAGTGCATTGCAATTAAAACCCTCCATCTCTTTAATTAATGTATTTGTGAACTTCTCTTAACGTCTAAAGTAAATGCCTTATTTTCTATAGTTCTGTATTGTTTAGTGTCAGGTTTATTTTTTCCCCTGTGAAATGTACTTTTGAATATACGTCAAAGTTCTAAGGGAATAAAAAAATATTGGACATTTAATTTTTATGTTTAGTAAGATGTTTTCCATCTTACCAAAATTCCACTCCAGTCTGGGGACATATATTTCACATCTGGTAACATTAGTATGTGTATTTTGTAATCATTTCAGCTTTAGAAGACTGTTGAAGGAAGACAGATTACACATTTCAAATTTTTATTCCTATGCAAATAGTCTTAAGTAGATGATGATTGTGGCATCAGGTTTATTTTATTGTGGTGAGGTAAAAGCTAAACTACTAAACCAAATTATGACTTTGGTAACTTTGAAGTTTATTTAGTTTGTTTTTTTTTTTTTTTTTTTTTTTTTTGGCCTTTTCAAGACAGTGTCTTGCTATGCAGTTCAGACTGGCCTTCAACGCATTGCATAGCCCAGGTGAGCCTCCTGCCTCAGCCTCCCAAGTGCTAGGATTAGAGGCATGTGTCACCATGCCAGAACAAGTTTTCATTTTTTAAAGTTCAAACACTCCAGATTTTTTTTTTTTTTTGGGTGCTGGGATTTAACCCAGGGCCTTGCACATGCTAGGCAAGTGCTCTGTCACTGATCTACACCCCCACCCCTTTTAAAAATATTTTTTACATTGAGACAGGTTCTCCCTATGTAGCCTAGACTGGCCTCAAAATCTGTCCTCCTGCCTCAGCCTCTGGACTAGCTGGGATTACTAAGAAGTGCCATCATGCCCAGCAGATTTTAATGAAATTCAACATTTTGTTCTGTTTTCCTTTTCAATCTTACTAGTAGTCTTCTGTGGTCACTGGATGACCTATGAGTTAAATTGGGTGGTTGGAGTAAGGGAGCAGACTCAGGCTCAGATCTCATCCTTTGGAAATACAGGGTTAGATGTGAGAATATGCTATGGACAGTTTAGTAACGACTAATATTTTGCATGTTTAACTGATACCATCCACTGTCTTGTGTGGGAAGGTAGTACATAGTAAATAGATGGAAAACTTCAGTTTTTGATGCTGCAAGTTAACTTTTGAACTTAAATTTACATTTTACTCTAGTGGAGCACTATTTTGGGAGCTGGGAGAATAGCAAATTAAAGGGATGGTCCAGTTAGTGATGAGCGTTAGTATATATTGAAATGTGATTACTTGTTGGAGGGTAAAAAGGAACTTTAAAGTTAGAGGTATTTTAAAAGTTCTTTATATTTTTCTCTTGTGATTTTCTACATTTGACATATGTTTAGGGCTTTTAACAGTCCCTATACAACTTTTTTATTTAATTCAGCTATTGTAAATGTTATTTAGTGCATGTTCTATTTGGCAAAGGTATAAAGAAATTAAATTGCTTTATTTTTCAGTCTCTTGAATTGCCTTCTTTCAAGTACCGAGGATTGAACCCAGGGCCTTGATGTGTCTAGGGAAGCACTTTTCTACAGAGCTTCATCCCAGCCCCTTTTAATTTTGAGACAGTCTTGCTAAGTTGCCCAAGCTGGGCTTGAACTTGGAATCTTCCTGCCTTGGCCTCCTATCTGAATTGGGATTTTAATGTATCCTGGCTATAATTCTTTGATACTAACTAGTAGACACCAAGAAGGTTATTGTTAGTCAAGTGATTATTGAAATCGTTTTACACTCCTACCACCAAAGAGAGGATGAATAATGTTAATGGTCTGTTTTTTTAAAAAATTTTCATTGGAAAAATACATGACTAGGCTAGATGAGACAAACTAGGGAGATTTCTGTAAGTTACGGAGAACTTCATGTACAACTCAAAGGTAAAATTCCTTTTTTCTTTGAGACTTCTCACTATGTTCAGGCTGGCCTTGAACTATGTAGCCCAGGCTGGCCTCGAACTCAGTGATCCTGCCTCAAATTCTGAGTGCTGGGATTACAGGTGTGCACCACCACTCCTGGCTCTAAAATTCCTTTATAAAAAATAAGTTAGTTGAGTGGAGTAGTTCTCTCTACACTTTTTGCAAGAAAAACATTTGTTGTGATAGGGTTTGACCTGTAATTTCTTGAATCCTTACATATTTTAAAAACTTAATTTTATTGCGTTTGAATCTTTTGAATGTTAATGTGTTTTAACACTACTTGTTTAATCTTCTCTTGCAAGATAGGTGGTCCATATCATTTTACTGAAGAGGAAATTGAGGCTCTAGACTAGAGAGTAAATGACCTACCCTAAATCACACCCAGATTAGTTTGGGTTCAAAACCTCTGTGGGTGTTTTTTGTTTTTGTTAAACTCAATTGTTTCCCTTATCTGTATTAGATTTTGGGCTGTCTCTCACTTGAACGCATGCACCATAATTTTAATTTTGCAAAAATCAAGATTTTTTTCATGTATAAGGTAAAAGCATGTTTTTATTCAAGATCAGCTGAGTTGCTGCCAAATAAAGATTCTATACTGTTTTATACTAATTTTCAGCATAGTTGAAATAAGTCTGAGCTTTGCTGTTGAGTATGCTCATTAAAGTTTGTAGGATAATATGTTGAATATTTTTTATATATGTTGAATACCTGATTATTTTTTGTGGTACTGGGCCTGAATCCAGTGCCTTCCCACTAAGCTGTACCCCCGGCTCTTTTGTATTTTTTATTTTGAGACAAGGTCTCACTAAGTTGTCCTGGCTGAGCTTGAACTTGTGATCCTCCTGCCTTAGCCTTCCAGAGTGTTGGGATTACAGGCCTGCACTATCATGCCTGGCTTGAATTAATTTTGGGGGAGGTCACACTATAGTACATAAAATGGTTTCACAGATTTTTTTTTCTTTATATCGTTTATGCTTTATCCAAAATAGAAGGTAAGTGTGTCTGAGAATAGTTCCCCAGTCCTTTAATTTGTTTATTGTGACTGGATTTGAATAAAAAATTTAGGTAGCTGGACAAGGTAGCACACACCTGTAATTCCAGCTGTTCTGGAGGCTGAGGCAGGAGGGTGATGAGTTTAAGCCCACACTGTGCAATTTAGCAAGATCCTGTCTCAAAAAGGCCCTGGGTTCGATCCCCAATACTGCCCCCCACAAAAGGGTTAAAAATCTCTATGTTAATATATTTTGTTTGCTTTTATAAAATTATAGTTCATCTTTTACCTTGTTAAGTTTTGTTTTTCTTTCAGAAGAGAAATAGTTAATGTCATGGCCCCAGATTGTTATGTTCAGATAAGTACCTTGGTCTCAGTTTTCTCTTGTTTTTCTTCCTTCCTGCTTTTTATAAGCTATAACTAGGGTTTTTCTTATCTGAAAGAATGGTGGGTGTTGGAATTTATTTTGTTTTGTTTTGTTTTTGGTATTTTGGAGACAAGGTTTCACTATGTAGTCCAGGCTAGCCTTGAACCTGTTATGGTAGCACAGGTTGGCCTTGAACTCATGATCCTCCTGCCTGAAAATACCTAGTGCTGGAATTACAGGTGCGCACCACCATGCCTAGCTCTGAATGTTGGATTGTTTTTTTAAATCTAAGATAATTAGTGGAGATGAGTTAAAACTGCATATATTGTACATATTAGTGTTTTTCTCTCCCTGGGTACTGGGAATTGAACCCAGAGCCTTGATGTATCTAGGCAAGTGTTTGACCATTGAGCTGTATCCCCAGCCCTATTTTTATTTTGAGACAGTGTCTTACTAAGTTGCCCAGGCTGGTCTCAAAACTTGTGATCTTCCTGCCTCAGTCTAGCTGGGATTGCAGGCATGCACCACCATGCCCGTTGTATTTTCATAGCCATGAGTCAAATTTATATATTTTATGTTGACGATTTCATAAGCTTCATCCTTTAGGAAAGTTCTCCCAAGTGATGAATAGCAGTCTTGGAGGTGCAAGCTTGTAATCCCAGCACTCTGGGAGGCTGATGCAGGATGATTGCAAATTTGATTCCAGCCTGGGCACCTTAGTGACTTAGCCAGACCCTCTCTGAAAAAAATGTAAAAGTCTGGGGATGTAGCTCAGTGCCAAAGCCCTGGGTTCAGTCAGTCCCCAGTATCCCTCATCCCCAATGTGGGAAGTGAAATGCATAATTTTTTTTTGTAAAAAGGAATACTGTGGGAGCCCTCTTCATTATATAATTAAAGCTCTTTCATAAAAAGTCATTGAAAGACAGTGACTAAACTTGCTATGTTCCAGACACTTACAGATTTATATGTATTAACTCACTCAAACTTCATAATGCTATGAGGTAGGATGACCATGTGATTCATTGTTTAAGGCAAGATACTTTAGAGAGTGAAAGGGAGCACTATTCAGATAACATGCTGAGATAATAACATAAACTAGGACTGTCTCAGAGAAACTAGAATGTATCCTATCCCTAATTAATACCCCCTTTTTCAGAAGAACAAACTGAAGCATAGGGAGGCCAGGTAACTTGCTCGATTAGGAAGTGGTAAGAAGGGATTCAGAACTCCTACAGAGATTTCCAGGGGCATTAAAATGATTTAAATTACTTTAAATTGCTGTATTGTGATAGTTTGCTTATTTTTACTCTTCTAGGGGAATTTTTATTGGTACAGGGTCAGTAGTAAAAGATGATACAGTGCTTTTTAAAACCCAGAATTTCCAGTTGGCTTTTTTCAAGTGACTTAGAATTGGGTGATTATGTCTTAATGTTGAAAAGTAACTTCCCTGAGGTCCACCTAAGTAAAAGAAAAGAAAGACCAAAAAACACCAAGGTAACCACATCTTTGTTTTTCTTATATATTCTTCAGGTTTCCTTTACTATTTTCTTAGGAGAAAATGTAGATTGCATATTTCATGGGGTTCTGAGAACACAGCTGAAGGAAGAGAAATACTTTGTGACTAGGGTGAAGTGGTATTAGAAAACAAAGGAAAAGGCCCAGTTTAGAGACTTTGAAGTTAAACTGATTCTGTAATATAATTTGAGGGTTATGTCTTGTAGAGACTGATGTGTCATTTCATAAAATCAATAGTCCTCTTGGGGCTGGGGATATAGTTCAGTGGTAGAGCATGTGTTTAGCATTTGCTAGGTTCTATTCGGTCCCTAGCACCAAAACAAACAAGCAACAACAACAACACGCAAAAAAAAAAAAAAAAACCACAAAAACTTCTAATTTATGGTAATTTTATAATTATTTAGTATTTCTCACTTGTTTATGTTTGTTACTACCAATTTCTAAAAGTGAATTCAGATGTGGAAAAATGATTTTGTCCCAGCTGTGTATTGTACTACTGCATTGTAAATTAAGATTTTTTTCCCCTCAAGTAGAGGTGAGTGCTAGAGATCTGATCTTAAGAGGATTTCCAGTTTGTTTTCATACTTGGCTATTTAAATATTTAATCCAGTAATTTGTTTTTTCCCTTAGCTAGTTTACTTTTAAGGGTTTTATTAGTGTCACTGTCTTATCATATGACAGCCACACCATTAAGTAGACCCATTAAGTTTTTTTAAAGTCTTTTAGTTTGTTAAAATCATCTGGAGGAAGAGATATAGTTTGAAGGACTGCATTGCTCATCAGATGAAGGAATTTATGGTCTCCATAGTGATTGTGGTGGACAAAAGGTTATTTTGGGGGGATTTGTTATACAAAATTAGTGCAGTTTTTTTAAAAATGGCTATTAGTGGTTTGATATACAATAGTAAACTAGATTACACAGTCTGTCTTCGGGGAATATTGTTACTTTGATTTTATCATCACAAAAAGGTTTAAAGCTCCTATTTTAAAAAATATAACTCTGGTGTTGCAGAACAAGGCTGTAATCTCAGCACACTGGGAGGCTGAGGCAGGAGGATCATGAGTTCATGGCCAGCCTGGGTATCTTAGTGATTTAGTGAGATCCTGTCGCAAAATAAAAAATAGGAAAGGGCTAGGAACTTACTTAGCTCAATGCAGAGGCCCTGGGTTCAATCTCCAGTACATCCAAAAAATACAGACACACACACACACACACACACACACACACACACAGATTTGTCTGTGTAAAGAGTATTAGGCTACAGCCAATAACCATCAATATTGTTTCAGTTTTTCCTCCTTCTCCTTCCTGCCTTCCCTTGTGTGTGTGTGTGTGTGTGTGTGTGTTACTAAGATAAGGGATAGAGACCAGGACCTCATGCTAGGCAAGTGCTTTACCGAACCATCAATGCAGTTTTGATAGTGTCCTTAATTTGAAATTAGTGATACTAAAAAATAAAGACTTTTCTGAAAAGCTTTAGGGGGAAAATAATGACTGAGGACTTTAATGTAGCCTTGGAAAGTTTCAGTCTTTGGTGGTTAATAAATTTAAGAATCTATGGTGATCCTATATAACCAGTAATGATAATCCAAATTTTGTGGCCTTCCAAATGGTGTTATGGTTCTGTGTAAAAGCAACAGGTGATCAACAGAAAGTATGTTAGTTGGGTGTGGTGGTTAAGGTCTGTATTTGGGAGACTGAAGCAGGAAGATTGCTTGAGCCCAGGAGTTCATGGCTAACCTGGGCAAAACATCACCACCAGTTACTTTACTGTATGGGATTCTCTTATAGGCCCTTATGTCAAGTCCTAGATGTGTAATTTTAAATAAGAATTAAAAAAAATTTTTTTGAGACAAGGTCTTGCTATATAGTTCACGGTGGCCTTGAACTATGTAGCCCAGGCTGGTCTAGAACTTGTGATCCTCCTTCCTCAGCCTCCTGAGTGCTGGGATTACAGGCATGTGCTACCATGCCCGGCAAGTATTTAAGTTTATATGTGCTTGTATTTTAATTTTTGATTTAGTCTTCTTTGTAATATTAGCTTAAAAGTTTTTGCTACCAGTATAAAATACTTAATAAATTCATTCTCACCAGTTGTAATGGTGCATGTCTGTAATCCCAGCACTCAAGAGGGTGAGACAGGAAGATCTCGTTCTGGACCAGCCTAGGATACATAGTGAGCTCAAGGCTGACCTAGACTACAAAGTGAGACCCTGTCTCAAAAAACTTAAAAAAAAAAAAAAAAAGTGTATCTATGGGATATACACACAATGACAGGTATTATTTGAAGTATCTTCATTTCAGGACTGGAAAGTATGATATCCTCTTCTGAGATTTCTAATTTTTTTCTCTTTTCAGAAGCAAAGAGTTTTTCGCTCACCTGTATGTCTGTTGCCTTATATCTAATCTGCAACTTCGTGGCGACTAGAATATTACTACAAAAAATACTTTAATATCCTCTTACTCTTTTAATAAGGCAATTTTCTGGTCTAAATAAATAGTATTAAACATAGGAACATTCATCTTTGAGAATTTTATTTCTGTACTAAAGGAGGGAAAATGTAGGCAATACCAGCAAAGCTATAATACTTTTCCTTTGGGATATGTCCCTCCCTATTTCTACTGCTCATTCAGGCCAAAAGACATTCCTCAGACTTTACTCCTGGCAGAGGAATTGAGGAAGTGGTGGTGGTCACAGCTGGCAGGGAAGTAAAAGCATGAAGGTATGTTTTTGAAAAGCAAATTTGTCAATGACAAATGGATTTTTCCAGTTTTTGAGTATATGTACTTTCTAGACTTGATTAAATATCAACGCATAATGTACTGCTATTTATTGAAAAGTGTTAAATAGTTGCGTTCATATTTGGGTGTTCTAAATATACTTGATAAATTTCAGAGGAATCATTTGGACAACATGGGATTTTATTAGGAAAGTTTCTTTAATAGGGAATTAGTACCTAATCCTTTGAGGTGAGATTGAAGCAGTTACCCAAGGGCTGCAGGAAAACAGAAAAGCTAATTTGAACAGGCATGGTGGTGCACGCCTGTAAACTGAAAACTTGGGAGGTTGAGATAACAGTGCAGTGGTACCTCAGTTCACGAAATTAATTTGTTCCACGATTTTGGAAAACGTGGCCATGTTCGTGTGGGAAAGATGGCCACAGTCTTGTCACCCAATGTAGTATTTGCAAACAAAAATAAAATTTTACCAAATGCTTTTGTTTGTGAAACAAATTGTTTGGAAACAAAAGTGTTTGTGAACCGAGGTACCACAGTATTGCTTTGAGTTCCAGGCTAGCAGTGTCTAGATAGTGAGTTTAAGGCCAGCCTAGACTACACAGTGAAACCCTGTCTCAAAAACAAACTCCCAAAAAACACCAAATACCCAACAAAGGAAACCTAACTTGAGAGGTAATTGTGTATGTGTATAAATATATAGTATTTAAATGTACAGTACTGGCAAATAACCATATTTATTTCTTACAACCAGAAGATTCACTTTCTCAGTCTAGAAACTATTTTATTTTGTTGTTTTTATTTTTTTTGAGACAGGGTCTTGCTATGTAGTTCAGGCTGGACTGGAAATCACTGTGTAGTCCAGTCTGGCCTTGAACTTGGGGCAGTCCTCCTGCCTCAGCCTCCGGAGTGCTGGGATTACAGGTGTGTGCCACCACACCCAGTTGGAACTATGTTTTTGTGACTTTGAGTACTTGTTTAATTATGTAGTGTGTGTTATCCAGTTTCTCAAAAAGTAATTGAATTTAAACCTTAGGTTTTCTAGAAATGTAACCCTGGAGTATAATTGCATTATTAGTACACACCTTTAAGAGTTGTATGTTGTAAGAGCAGTCACTTTGTTCTAGTAAGCTAGGCAGCACAAGAAGTTTGTAGTAGGCTCCTTAACATTTTTTGTTTTGTGGTACTGAAGATTGAACCCAGGGTTGCTCTACTATTGAGGTATGTCCCCAGTTCTGTTAGTTTTTTGAGACAGAGACTTGCTAAATTCTCCAGGCTGTTCTCAAACTTGTGATCTTCCTGCCACACCCTTCTGAGCACCTGGGATTACAGGTGTGCAGCACTGCCCAGCTGCTTCTTAGCATTTAATTTTTTTGGTTTTTACAACAGCCAAATGGTTAAATGACTCGCCCAAGATCACATAGCTAATTAGTGGCAGAGCTTACTCTTGAATCTAGTTTGCCTAACTGTAGAGCACTTCTTTACATGGTGATACACTGCCTCCCAGTGGGATGATTTATAGATTTCATAGTGATGCCTTCTTTGGGGAGAGAATAGGAGACAAGAATCCTAAATAGACGAGACATTAAACTTCACAAAGAAGCCAGAAAACTTGACAATTAAGTAGAAGGAAAGCTTATTTTTCAACTTGAGCAGATAAAGGATAATTTTCAGTATGAAGTTGTATTAAATATGTTTTATAATTGTAATAAACATAAATAACACCTAAAAAAGGTTAGGTGGAAGGGAGATGATAAAAGTTGTTATTGCATTTGTTGTTAATCCTCAGTAAGGTGATATTTGAATTAATCTTAAAGAATTAACCTTTTTATAACAAACTTTTTGCAGCACCGTGTTATCCAAAGCATTCTTGGCATATGTTTAGGCTCAAAGATGGTATTTATACTAAAGGACAATAATTCTAGTAGTAACAACCTGTTCATGTAAGCTGATCTAATGAGGCAATATCATGATGCTAGTTTGTGTTGTGCTGTGTTCTTCATTTTCTCCTGGCCACTTTACCACCGCGCCCCACCCCTGTGCACCTTTGTGGTGCTGGGGACAAGCCCAGGTCCTTGCACATGCTTGGCAAGTACTCTCAAACTTTATTTTGTAAGTTGTAAAACAGTAGAATCGGGACATTGAGGGTTTTTTCACAGCCCCAACAAAACAGTTCTCTGTATACAGAGATTGCATAAAGGGAAACAATAAAAGCTTAAAATACTGAAAAAAAAAAAAAAACTTTATTTTGTGATTTTGTTTTTTTGAGACAGGGTCTTGCTATGTAATTCAGGCTGGCCTCGAACTCGTGGTGATTCTCCTGCGTCAGCCTTCCAAGTGCTGGGATTACAGGTGTGCACCACCATGCCCTGCCCTTGGCAAGCACTCCTACCCCCATCTTTGTCTTTTGATTTTTTTGGTGGTACTAGGGATTGAACCCAGGGCCTTTGCCTTGAACTATAGTCCCAGCTCCCACTTTTCTTTTCTGCTGTTTTTCCATGTCTAGTAGCTTTACACTTTCTAAATTTCACCATACAAAATAGAAACATTCTGATAGTGGTTTCCTTATTTTACTTTTATGCTTTTACTACTAAAAGTAAATAACCCTATATGCTGTGCACTGGAATAGAAATGAAAGAAATAACCACTTAATCTTCCCCAGCAACCCTCTGTGACAGGTCCTATCATTATTTTCTGTTTACCAGTGTGGAAATAGAGGTTCAGGGACTTAAACGTTCCTAAGGACATGTACCTAGGAATTAGTGGAGCCTTGATGTGAATTCAGGCAGTGTGACTACTGAGTCCATATTTTTAATGTTATACTATCATATTGCTGATAAATGGACATTAATATGAATGGTTTTCTCATCCTGCAGTGTATTTTATTTTATTTTATTTTTTCCAGTCAGATTTTATTGGCACATTTTAGGTGTATATAATGATCACATTCATCATAGGGAATTTGTACCTGTACATGATATAACTTGTTTTCTTTTTCCCATTCTGCTACCCTCCCTTCAAGCCCTCCCCCCTCCCCATTTACAAAAGCTTTGTTTCCATTTTTTCTTTTCTCATTTTTTTTACTTTTCCCTTCTTTCCTTTTCCCCTCACCACTCTCTTGTACCCCTCCCCAGTTGAAGATTTTCTTCCTATTTCACAATATCTATTATACATTTTGGTCCTTATTTACACTTTCAGTTTCTCACACCAGAGAAACGCTGCGGTATTTACACGTATCTGATTTATTTCACTTAAAGAGTATGGTCTCAAGGTGCATCCAGTTAGCTACAAATGTCACAAGTTTATCCTTCTTTATGGCTGAGCAGTACTCCATTGTATAAAAAAACCCCCACATCTTCTTTATCCATTCACCAGTTGATGGGCATTTGGGCTGTTACCAAGATTTGGCTATTACAAACTGCGCCGTTATAAACATGGGAGTGCATATATCGCTGCAGTATGATGCTTTTAATTCTTTCAGGAAGATACCCAGAAGGGGAATAGCTGGGTTGATGGGACCTCTAGTTTTAGTTTTTTTTTTTTTTTTTTTTTTTTTTTTTTTTTTTTTTGTGGGTACCGGGGGGACGACCTCAGGACCTCGCGCACCAACAAGCACCCGTGCCGCTGAGCGATATCACCGGCCCCTTTTTCGTATGTGGGTTCCGGGAGTCGAACTCGGGCCTTCGCGCTTGCAAGGCAGGCGCTTAAGCCGCTGAGCCATCTCACCGGCCCTAGTTTTAGTTTTTTGAGGAATCTCCACACTGATTTCCACAGTGGCTGCACCAGTCGACACTCCCACCAACAGTGGAGAAGGGTTCCATTTTCCCCACAGCCCCTCCAGCGTTTGTTATTGCTTGAATTCTTGATGATAGCCATTCTTTCTGGGGTGAGATGGAATCTCAGTGTTGTTTTAATTTGCATCTCTCTCCCTGCACTTGGGAGGCTGAGGCAGGAGGATTGCTGAGAGTTTGAGGTCAACCTGGGCTACAAAGTGAGTCAAGACCAGCTTGAACCTGCAGTGTATTTTAAATCTTCTGTTTAATTGTGGACTAGGTTTGTGCATCCTTACAGAATTTCAGGGATTAGCAGAGGATTTGGCAAATCTCTGATCTTCAGGTTCCAAGCTATAAACTAGGTTGAATTTACCTGCCTTATAATAAGTTATTACAGAGGTGAGATAACAATTCTTCTGAGAGCCAGACAATATGCTGAGGGTTTTGCTTACATGATAGGCCTCCTGGTAACTAATAATATTACTATTTGTTCTTCATGTCAGATGCTTGACGTAATACACTACTTTTAATTCTTACATGGTAGGGGATTTTACACCTATTTTTCAGATGAGAAAGCTGAACCTAAGCAAATTAAATAATTTATTGAACTAAAGAAATTAAGTAGTATGTCTAAATAGGTTCTCATCTACAGCTTTTGTACTTATTGGCTCCTCTGCCTGCCCTGATTTCTTACACAGGATATTTTGCTCAAGTATCCTTTGAAGCATTCCTTGGCTATGGCATATAAAGTAATGTTCCTTGCTCCTAGCTCTCCCATTTCTTCTTTACTCTCTATAGCTCTTATCAACATCAAACATACATTTACATGGGTTGTCTGTTTTCTCAATTAGAATGTAACCTCACTGAGGGAAGGGTTGTCAGCCTTGTTCATGGCCTTAACCCTAGCACTGAGAATAGTGTTTGTGATGTAGTAGGTATTTAATATTTGTTGAGTGAATACTTGGTATGGTATCCTTTGATACACTAGACGTATTTGCAAGCTGATCCGGAAGTAAAATGATTTAATCTTTAATAGACCTATGCCAGGTAGGTGCTTAGACCATTTTTTTTTGAGACAGGGTCTTGCTATGTAGTTCAGGCTGGACTTGAACTTACTATGTACCCAGGCTGGCCTCAAACATGCAGCAGTCTTCCTGCCTCAGCCTCCCGCGTGCTTGGGATTACAAGCGTGCGCCACCATGCCCGGCTGTTTAGGCTTATTTGAGGTGGAGGTGGGAAGACAGGTAGGTCTCATAGGTTTTAGAGGCCTATTCTCACAAATTGCTGTAAGTTCCAGAAGGGAGATGTGCTCTCAGCAGAGCTTGTGTGTTCTGTGGAACCTTTTCTCACTTAGTACAGGTCTGTCTTAGAGTTTCTTCTTCACATTGTCTTAACTTTTCAATCCCCTGTTTTGCCTGACAATACTTTGCATGACCATTTGTAGTATATTTGTGATGTGCAACAGCATGGAACTAGATGTGAAGCGGGAGGTCGGCTTTAAATAGGATCATATCTTCGTAGGAGATAACATACAATGTACATACATTCCTAGATACATATATATGTGTGTGTATTTTTTGTGTGTGTGTGTGTGTTTGAGACATGGTTTCACTATGCAGTTCAGGCAGACATTGAACTCTATGTAGCCTGGGCTGGGCTCAATCTTGCGGTGATCCTCCTGCCTCAGCCTCCCTCCCGAGTGCTGGGATTACAAGCGCGTGCCACCATGTCTGGCTGTGTATTAAATAAATTTATCAACAATTGTGTTTTAGGCAATGTTTAATATCTTGATGCAAGTTTTTCCTGACGTCTTACAAAGCACGCCCTTTTCTTTGTTTCTGTGTCTCAAAACATATCTTTTAATAATGTATGTAGTTAGAGCACAGTGGTGATAATACTGTACTTTTGCATCTGAATGATCGCTGATTTTGGAGTAAAAGGAATGTTAGATACTTCAATCCTAAACTGATACTATGATATTGTGCAACTATAGGTCAGCAGAGATAGCAGCAGAAGATACTGTAGTGGGGATCACTATTCTTAGAGTATATTGACTTTTAGAGGAGAGAACTTAAAGAGCAGAGAGGGTCAGGGGTGAAAACTTCATTGGGCAGTAGGAAGAAGTAGGATCATTGATTGAGTGGTCAGGAAGGTAGGAGGAAAGTCTAGGATAATGTAGCATCCAATCCATAAACATCTCAAATTTGAAAATAATCCATATGGCATATTCTCCCATCTGGGAGACACTTTTAAATTGTATACAGTATAAAAACTGTTCTTCCAATTATGTCAAGTTAAAATTATCTTTAAGGCTGATATAATCAACAATTATCCCTATGTAGATTGTCTTCTTTGTGGCATCTCATGGGAGTTGGGTTCTTCTCCCACAGAGTCCCAGGTTACTAAAAATAGGATTAAGCTGTGAAGTGGTCAGGGGTAGAAGAGAGGGCATACTTGGCTTACTGCATTCTAAAAAGTCAAATAAAATTTATTGGGTTTATTTGTATGGAACATTTATGTTAGTGTGGATAATCAAAGAATTGGTGATACTTAAAGATGTGAGTGGTGTTATCCTAGATAATGTAATGCTGCAATTAGATGTCTTTCTCAAAATAGCTGTTACAAATATGGTTGGACTTGCTGAAGCTTGTTTTGTAAAGGAAACCTTCCATGTGAAATAAATGTATAGGCAGCCACTTTAGTTTTCTTCAAGTTTTATGAAAAAGCTACCTTTGGTAGAAATAATGCTAGAGGAAATGAGTATCTTACAAAATCTTATTTCTCTAGTCTAATAGGGACAAAAGATGTTAAATAAGTAGTGAAAGTATGTTAAGTATTATAAAAGGGAAAGTATACAGTGCCTTGTATATGCTTTATATGGTTCCAATAATATGTGTATTGTTAATTGAAAAGAGAATACTAGTCAGCCATTGTTTTATTCTTGTTTTTTTGTGGTGCTGGGGATTGAATTCAGGGCCTCACACATGCTAGGCGCTCTACCACTGAGCTACGTCTCCCAACCTAAAGCAAAAAAAATATAGAACAGTAAATACTTTTCCACAGTTCAGTATAATTTACTGCAGCACCCTACTCCTCTGTGCCCATTGCATGGAACTTTTGCTGCTTTTTTATATGTAAAAATTAATGCATCTGGAAATTAATTTTGCTTTTATTTTTTTGAGACAGGGTCTTGCTATGTTGCTCAGGCTGGTCTAGAACTCCTGGGCTCAGTTGGGCCTCCTCCCTCAGCTTCTGGAATAGCTAGGAATACAGGCACACACCAAGGTGCCTGGCTCTGGAATTTACTTTTGAATATATTGTCTTTTTTTGGCATATCATGAACTAGCAGTTATGTTTCTTTTTGTACATTTATGTGTTTTCATGTTCTGTTTTATATATCTTAAAAAATTATTTATTTTGTACTCTTGTGAATTGAGCCCAGGGCCTTGGGCATGCTAGACAAGTAAGTGCTCCCTACCACTGAGCCATAACCCCAACCCCTGTCCTGTGTTTGAGATAGCATTGCTTCTGCAAGTAGCTTTTTTTGTCTAATTATGTCCAGCAGCGAGATAATAGTATCAATCAACATGAACCCTGTTTACCCCCAATCCATACTGGGAACCCATGGTCTTTGCAATGAGCTACATTTCCAACTCTTTTAAAAAAAATTTCGTGGGCCGGTGAGATAGCTCAGCAGCATAAGCACCTGCTTGGCAAGCGCGAGGTCCTGAGTTCGACTCCCGGAACCCACATAAAGGAAAAAAAAAAGGGCCGGTGATATCGCTCAGCGGTGCAAGCGCGAGGTCCTGAGGTCGACTCCCAAGTACCCACATACGAAAAAAAGGGCCGGTGATGTCGCTCAGTGGCATGGACGCCTGCTGGCGCGGGAGGTCCTGAGTTCGACCCCCGGAACCCACAAAAAAAAAAAAATTCGTATTCTGAGACTGGGTCTCACTAATTTGGAATTCTCCTTCAGCCTCCCAGTGTGCTGGGATTACAGGCTTGTGTCACCATGCCCTGCCAACATGAATGTTTTTAGAGCTCTTGGTAGGCCAAAGTTGTATTGTTTTCTAATGGGCTTGTACCCATTTTACAGTAACACCAGTGCTGTGATAAATGGTCACCACATTATTCCTGGTTTGGGGATGTAATTTTTAAACAGTCTTTATCCATGATACCTGACTCCTTTTGTTTGTATTTCCTTGATTACTAGCTAGACCTAATATTTCTCCTTGTTTTTTAGCAGATATTTTGAATGTGATTGACAACACTTCAGTTTAACCTGAGGGCTTTTTAATTATGTGTATATACAGTAGTAGTTTTCTGATTAATTACTACTGTTGATTTTTTTATATTAAACAGATGTGTCTATTTTATTTTATTTTATTTTATTTTTTTTTTTTTTTGTGGGTACCGGGGGTCGACCTCAGAACCTCGCGCGCCAACAGGCACCCGTGCCGCTGAGCGATATCACCGGCCCTTTTTTCGTATGTGGGATCCAGGAGTCGAACTCGGGCCCTCGCGCTTGCAAGGCAGGCGCTTAAGCCGCTGAGCCATCTCACCGGCCCAGATGTGTCTATTTTAGATTGGGTTTTGAATATTATTTTGCAATGTTTTCACCTTATTTATGGTTCTTCTAATTCATTTCAGTTTACAAACAGCATTTACTTGGAAAGCCTAAAATAGTCTATCCATTCTTTAGCCTGGTAGTGTTAAATTGCATTCAGTGGACATCCAGTTTGTGGATGAGCTGGGTTCAAGTGTTTGTAAATAGAGTGTGAGAGAATCCTGGAAAAGCCCAGATACTCCTTTCTTATCTGCAGTATAATCTTTTTAGCAAAGAAGTCTATAGTGAAATGAAATTTTTTTAGTAGCTCAGCCTGTTTATTTATAGTAGTGATTATTTTTAGTCATAAGCAGGGTGGATATAGGAATCTGACTGTTTAACACCATTCTTTTAAAAAATAACTGATTCTTTAAAAACATGATTATAGTTATTGTTATGCCAGGTGGTAGTAGTCTACATAGATTACTTCCAGGTAGGAAGTCAATAAATAGACTTCCCCTTTTGGAGATGTGGCAATACCAAAGCATCACAAAACCTGTGGAAAAAAAGACAGTCTTCTTTCTGATAATCTGAGAATATTCTGGACTAGCTAATTTTAGAGTGGTTTAACAGATACTTAGTCATTTAGTACTGAAAATTTTTTCCAGGTCTAGGAAGAAGTTACGGCAAATGGAATTATAGAAGAGTTAACTTTCAACACCCTTTATAAATTAAGGTTTATTTTACTTAGGAAGATAAAATGTATTATTTATTAGCTTTGCTTATAATGATCATGCATTATGAATGTAAATATAGTGACTAGATCCCTGCCTCTGTGTCAGCAAAATCATTGTTTTATTTTCATGTCAGCATTTACCACTGTTTGGTATTTTGTTTGTTTGTTTCTTTGTAGTTTCTCTTCTCCTCACTAGACTTTAAGCTCTATTGGAGCAGACAGTTTTCTGTATATGCTATAACTTTGGTGTCTCAAATAGTGCCTGATATACAGTAAGTGGTCACAAAATTTTTTTTTTTTATATGTGGGTACCGGGAGTTGAACTCAGGACCTCGTGCTTGCCAGGCAGGCGCTTATGCCACTGAGCTATGTCACCGGCCCATAGTCACAAATTTTGATGTTGTTGTTGTTGCACTACTGGGGATTGAACCCAGTGCCTTCTCACTGAGCTAGATCTTTAGCCCTTCTAATTTTTTTTTTTTTTGAGATAGGTCTTTCTAAATTGCCCAGTCTAGACTTGCATTTGTGGTCCTCCTGAGTGCTAGGATTACAGGCATGTGCCACTATGCCTGGTTAAGAAGTATTTGTTGAATGAACAAATTATTTGATCTATTAATTTATCCGGGTACTGATTCAAAATTTAGAAGTAAATTCAGCTCCAGTTGTGAATGTAAGTAAACTTCTGAACTTTTAGAAGTCCCTGAGATTTAAAAAAAAAATTAGCTTGAGAAGCATGAAAAAGTTTTGAGATGTAAAGAGCTTCTTAGTATTACTATAGAATATAAAAAATTGAAGCAAAGGTTAGAAAAACAGTCTAAGTTCCATTGTCTTTTTGTATTTGTGTCTGAACTCATTATTTCAACTTTAGCATATTTTCTTCTGATCATTTTTCTTCACAAGTTTTAAGCATCTGGTTTGGTGTAGTATTTCCAAACTTAGACCACTTTCTTTTGCAAGTTGAAGTTAAGATACCTGAAGCAGATGAGAAAAGAATAGTTAAAAACTATATTACTGTGGGCACGGTGGCACATGCCTGTAATCCTAGCTACTGTGGAGGTCAAGGCAGGATTGCAAGTTCATGGGCAGCCTAGGGTACTTGGGGAGACCTTATCTCAAAATAAAAAAATAAAAGGGGCTGGGGATTTAGCTCAGTGGTAGAGTGCCCCTGGGTTTAATCTCAGTCCCAGTTTCGTGTTTGTTTTAAAAACAAAAGCAAAAAATACAAAACCAACTCTATTGCTTATTTGAGTGCTTCCATCCTTTTTTTTTTTTTTTTTTTTTTTTTTTGAGACAAGGTCTTGCTATGTAGGTCAGGCTGGCTTCGAACTTGCTATGTAGCCCAGGTTGGCCTTGAACTCACAGCAGTCCTCCTGCCTCAGCACTCCTGAGTGCTGGGATTACAGGCATGTGCCACCACTCCCAGCATGGGGGCTACCATCTTATAAGATTTGGAGAGGATGTGTGTTTGCTTACACTGTATTCTCTAGTGTTGCCCAGTCTGGACTTGAATTTGTGATCCCCCTGAGTATTAGGAGTACTAGGATTACAGGCATGTGGCACTATGTCCTAATATAAAAATTCGAGTGTGCTGCTCATTATGTATTTTAATTAAATGCAATAGCAGTAATGATCCCACCATAGTTTTGGTGCATTATGGGGTTTATGTAGCACTTTCAGTCCTCATAATAATCCTTTAGGGAGGGAAGGCTGGTGTTCACGCTATTTTACAAAGAAAGGAATGTGCTGTGTACTGTTACTGTTTTACAAAATGTCAGATGAAATTCATGTCACTACAATATGGAAAGGGTAAGTAAGATGAAAACACATTTGGGAAAGCATTGGTAGCAAATATGACCAAAGGTTTCATATCATGTAGTATTCATACAAATTGATATGAATAACTATTATCTTAAATGTTGGTGAACATGAGGTTTTTAGTACTATTACTACCATTTATTGGATTTCACTAAGTGCTTGGCACTAAGCTAGGTGTGTGACATCTGTCATTTTAAATCATTAGTAACCTTGTAAGGAATAAGTGCAAATCTCTGTATTTTATAAATAGCAGAAAACTGTCTTTAATCAAGAGCCCTAAAATGTTGATTGACTTTGGATCTAATAAGAAAATAAGGGAACATAAAATGTATATACAGGAAGCAGTGTTATAATGAAATATTGGGGTCAGTTATAATGTTTAATAATAAGTAATTATCACTTCTGGTAGATTTCATAAAACCTCACTAGAACTTTTTATTATGAATATTATAGAAGTTAAATGCATATGGAGATATAAATGCATATAGTGTAAATGCATATGGAGATGAAAAGCTGTGTATAATTATATCCATTTTGTGGTTATAGTTGGCAGTACTGGGGATCCTTGCACATGCTAGGCAAGTGCTCTATACCACTGACCAACATCCCTAGCCCATGGTTACATGTTTGAAAGAGCTACATAGTGGCATGCGTATATGCACATATGGACAAAGGCTTGAAGAGAATGAAAATGAGTGATTTGTCAGGTTATTGGAATGCTATGTGATTGTTTTCTCTTCCTTCCTTCCTTCCTTTTGGTGCTGGGGATTGAATCCAGGGCTTTATGCAGGCTAAGCACAAGGTCTGCTACTGAGCTATACCCCCAGCCTGTTTAATTTTGTGTAATAAATGGGAAAAACAAAGTGAGATACTATGTTGTGTCCACCGAAGAAAAATAGCATTAAAACATTCAGAAGTTTGACCTAGATAACATTGTCCAGTATATTATTGTTATTACTTTGGGGGGAATTTTAATATTCTCAAGTACTGGCTTTTTACTTTATTCTTTATTAGTAAACTCTCAGTATGCTTACTCAACTCTGCATTTTACTGTGGAATTTTAGTGTTACTGTTTTATTCTTTTTGTCTTGAAAATTATAGCCATAATAAATAGAGTATGTGAATATTTTTTGTATCTTTTTTTTTTTTTTTTTTTTTTTTTTTTTTGTGAGTACCGGGGGGACGACCTCAGGACCTCGCGCGCCAACAGGCACCCGTGCCGCTGAGCGATATCACCGGCCCCTTTTTCGTATGTGGGATCCGGGAGTCGAACTCGGGCCTTCGCGCTTGCAAGGCAGGCGCTTAAGCCGCTGAGCCGTCTCACCGGCCCTATTTTTTGTATCTTAATAGACTGTTTTTGAGAGTCTTCAACTTGTTGGTGTCATGAAGAAGCATGTTTTTAAGCCCCAGATACATGTCCCATTGCAGGTATTATGAGGGAGGTCATCCATTACTGTAGCATCTTGTATGCCCATTGGTTTTTGTATAGTTAGTCTTGTCAATTAGCAATCAAATACTTTACTGCTCTCTGCCTTCCAAATTACTCCATATATTTTATGGTTGGGTATACTTTATGGTATATGTGTTCTTTTTGGTTTCATTGCTTTCATAAAAAAGACTGGTTGAGGTGTTAGATTGATTCCTTTTCCATTAATCTGTGAGTACTTTAAGACACAGCGCACCACTGATTCTTGCATTATCCATTTGTATTCTGTTTTTAAAAGAAAGTTGTTAAAAAGAATGTGCCTGGGTTAAAGATACTACCATGGTATTGGTGGTTTGAAGACTTATCAGAATGCTTTTTCAATTGTTTCCAGTTAAGCATATGTTAAACTGATGAGACTTTTTTCCACCTCTCTGTGTCTTTGTTCAATGTCTGTGTCTGAACTACCCTCGTATCCCAACATTCTGTCATTTATTTTAAACTACTGTTCCAGGGTTTTGTCTACAGGTGAAATCTGTAGTGTAATTCCTGAAATGTTTGCCTATTTTGTGGGTTGTTATGTATTTTACAGAAGACTCAATAGGTTTTGAAGCACAGTCCTCTTGTCTTTAAAGGGCTATTTATTTAGTAGTATTGGTGATTGACCCCAGGACCTCTCACATGATAGGTGAACATTCTATCACTGAGTTATATTCCCAGTTAAAAAAAAATTTTTTTTGAGACAGGGTCTCACTAAGTTGCCCAGGCCAACCTGGAACCTCCTGCCTCAGCCTCCCAAGTGGGTGGGATTATATGCATTTGCCGCCACACTGGCCTCAAAGGATTTTTAAGTGTGCAGAAGAAGGGGGCTGGGGTATAGCTCAGTGGTACAGCAAATGCTGTTAGACTCGGGGCCCTAGTCTCCAGGGCTGCAAAAAGGAAAGAAAAATCTAAAGAAGGAATAACTTTATTATTAATTGTATAAAAATGATGATCATGGCTCATGGTAAAAATTTAGTACAAAACAGTTGTAAAGGGAAAATTCTAATCCTTCTATTCCAAGTTTTCAGAAGTAACTGCTGTTGATACTTTCTTTGTATCCTTCAGGAAATTTTCTAAGCATAAACCAATGGTATCATATTTGTATGTGTTGCTGTTTCTTGTTCTCAATGATACTATCTCATATTTTATAGTACTAGCACATTTTTAGCAGCACATATTTTATATTTATAAACCCATTCCCATGGCTTTTTTCAAAATGCAAAATTTTGGGGGATATATATGATTTAGTGTTGTTTTCTTCTAAAACAGTGGTATTGTATAATTGTTTCTTTATACTTAGTTAGCCTAGACATTTTTTGTTGTGTGGGAAGTTCATGGGGATGTGATTCAGGGCATATCATACTTTGTGGTGAAAGAACAAACTTTACCATGTATGTATATTAATGGTGGTTTTTTTTTCTGATTTAATTGTATATAAGATGCAAGTTTTATCCTTCCAGTCTACAGTCCTAATACAGAGGGTAGTTAGGGAAACAAAAATACAGACTAATTGTTACAGTGATGGAAGCTTGTATAAAGAATAGCAACAGAAAGAGGTGGTGATTATGTGGGAGACTTCAGAGAGTGTGTCTTACAAAGGAGGCAGTGATTTCAATTTAGGAGGAGTTTTTATCTCAGGGTTTTTCAAACCAGTCCAACTCCCTTTTGTCTCTCATACATTTGACTAATACCTAACTATCTTATGGTAGTTCCCTGAAGACAGCACCAGGTTGTTTGATGTTTAAATGCTACTTTGCATTTGCTGTTGCTAATGCTTAGAATACTCCTGTACTCACTTGCCTGCATAACTCTGTGTGGGGTCACTTGGAAACCATATCTGGGCTCTCCATTCCCAGTTAAGAGTCATTTCCCTTTACCCTGGGGCTACCTGTGCATATTTATCTCAGTGTTTTTTTCAGTGTACTCTGTAGTAATTGCTTCTGTGATACCTTCATTGTACTGCAAACTCATGGAGGGAGGGAAGAATATTTTACTCATTTTCCCTGAACATTTTATCAGACAAACCTGCAATGCATGTAATTGTACAGTGAACACTGGTATACCCATTGCCTGGATTTGACTTTATGCATTTTGCTGCATTTGCTTTGTCAAGTGTCTGTCCATTCAGCTTTAGCTCCCTTTACATATTTTTTAAAAAATGGTTTTCCAAGTAATTTGCAGGCAGAGTGTACTTTATCACTGAAGAGCTTTTAGCATTAAGATCATCAATTTTGAACCAGGCATAGGGGTATATGCCCCAGCATGTGGGAGGCTGAGGCAGGGGGATTGCAAGTTTGAGGCCTGCCTGGACAATTTAGCAAGACTCTGTCTCAAGACAAAAAAAATTAAAAATTGGCTGAGATGTAGCTTATTGTGAAGACCCTGGGTTCAAGCGTCACTGTTGCCAAAAAAGTCATCAATCTTATTAATTTATTATTAACTTTAATCCTTTTTCACAATTGAAAATGTGTGCCTTTATTGATTGATTGATTGGAGACAGGGTCTTGCCAGGTAGTTCAGGCTGGCTTTGAACTCACGATGTAGCCCAGGCTGGCGTTGAACTTGCAAGATCCTCCTGCCTCATCCTCTTGAGTGCTGGGATTGTAGTTGTGTGCCACCACACCCAGCTATGTTGTGTGCTGTTTTTTATTAGGACTGTCACAAGGCTGGTCCAGATTTGCTTGATAATTGAATTGAAATCTTTAATTTTGTGCATTTGAGTGTAAGTGTATTTTGCACTTAAAAGGAGCAGTTTACTGGTATAGACTAGAGAGTTTCATGGAACTGATATAATTATTATTAGACTGTATTGTTTAAAGGTTGAAATAAACGTTAAGTAAACAAAAAGGCAGTGGATTTAGGGACAGGGTGGGGAGTTAGCTATATTGGGAGGTACCAGGAACTGATCCTGGAAGCTAGGTCATTTTGTTTATTTTTTTATGGCACTGGGGATTAAGCTATATCCCCCCTTTTGTTTTCTGGTACTGGGAATCGAACTCACAACCTCTGCTTGCCAGGCAGGTGCTGTGATGCTGAGCTATATCCCCGGCCCCCCATCCTTTTTTAAAATTTAGAGACGATCTCACTAAGTTGCCCAGGCTGGGCTAGAATTTATGATCCTCTTGCTTCAGCCTCCCAGAATGCTAGGATTACAGGCATGTGGCACCACATCCAACTCAAAGCTAGGGTTTTAATTGCCCTCCCCCTATTGTTTCTTTTGAGACAGGGTCTGGCTATGTAGGGCTCTCTGGCCTTGAACTGAGGATCCTCCTGCCTCAGCCTTACAAGTACTGGGATTACAAGCATGTACCATCACACCTGGCTTTTTAGTGAGCCTTAAAGAATGATTTAAGGTTGAGTTAAAGGAGGCAGTTAGAGTTACAGGATGGAGAAGCAGAGATTAGAATGAACACTTTTCATGGAACAAATTAGATAAGCATTATAATTGGAGCTATAGGTTCAGATTTGTTAATGAAAAAAACGTTGGTTTTTGGTCTTTGCAGGATCTTTTTGGGATTGCGGTGGGGATTGATGATAATAAAATATAAGTGCTTGAAAAAGTTACCTTGTGTTTTTCTTTAAAGTCACAGTTCGAACAATACACCCCTTTACCTGGTATCATTTTTCCAATTGAAACTTTTGTCCTGGGTTATTCCAAGTAGAAAATGGCATTTTCTAGTGTATTCTGTATAAGGTAGAAAATATATAGAAAAATCCCAATAGTGAGTTGAGATATATATGGAATGAACTTGGAGATTTTGGTTAGCATAAACTTTGGCAATACTTTTCAGGAAAGGCACATTTATTTCTTGTGAAAAGAAAAGTAATGTGTAGCCATTGGTGGGTTAGTCTCTAGGCAGCTTCTAAAAGACATTCTGGGAAATGCATCATTGAACTGTGGGTTCCTGGCATTTGAGTGAATAAGGTTCAGATGATTAAGTGGCCCAAGGCAGAAAGGGGGAAGTGTGTTTGTTTCTCTTCCTAGCTACTCATGCCTTGTGTGTCTCTAAAACTGGGTCATCCTATATATCACAGGATGCTGATTCCAAGAGTTAAAGTAGCTTTTCTTAAAGTGAGGTATGGCTCTATCTATATTAGGAAATTTGTGAATAGTATAGATAGCTGAGACTTTGTATATAGATCCACAGAATGAGTCCCTGGAGCCTGGGACCTTGCATTTCTACAAGCCTTCTATATGATTCCTATATATAATGGAATTTTAAAAGAACTGCCCTCCACACTTACCATCCATCCATTCATTCATTTATTGCAGTGGCTAAGGATTGAACCTAGTGCCTTGCACATGCTAGACAAGTGCTGTATCACTGAGCTACACCCCTAGCCCTAGAGAGAAAACTACTCTTCCCATCATTTATTGATTAAGGTACCAAATCTGTTTGGTTGATGAGTTTTAAATAACAAAGAATACATTGAAAATTTATGTTTGGCTTCTGAGTTTGTGAAATGGGACTTCCTATAGGAGGTTCCCCCATACCCTGAATTACCATTTTTTTTTCCTAGTACATTGGTACAAATCTCTTAAGTCTTGAATTACACCATTGGTGACTGTATAGAAACTCAGATCTATACTTACATTCCTGGTGGATATAAATTTGTGTGACCCTTGCTTATGAAGGTAATTTTGATATTATCTGTTAAAATTACAAATGCATGTGGGATTTGGTCAGAACCTTCAATCATATTTCAGTTGACATGAAGGACAGTTTATATGTTAATTGATTAAATTGATCACAGCAACATAGAATTAAATCTAGTTCTAGCTAAAGTAGATCAATTTGCGGTTCCAATGTAGATATTGATGAATGAGAAGAAGGCATTTGAATGTTGTGGAAGGGAACAATTATGACACAGATTTAGAAAAAATTCACATATAGTCCATTTTATTCTTTTAGTGTATAATTCTGTGAGTTTTGGTAAAAATGTATATAGTTGTCTTAACTATCACCAAAATCAAGATACAGAAGGGTTGCAATACATATATGCCCATATCCCTCCAGTACTCCTTGATAATCATGCTTTCTCCCTAGCTCCTAGCAGCCATTGACCTGTTTCTCATCTGTGTGTTTTTGCCATTTTCAGATTCATATAAGTGGAATGATTCAATAAGTAGCTTGTTGAGTCTGACTTCATTCACATAGCATAGTCATCCATGTTATTGTGTATAGCAGAAATTTGTTCCTTTTTATTATTGTTATTTTTTGAGACAGGGTCCTGCTGGGTAGTTCAGGCTGGCCTTGAAATCATTATGTAGCCCAGGCTGGCTTCGAACTCCCAGTGAGCCTCCTGCCTCATCCTCCGGAGTGCTGGGATTACAGGAGTGTGCCATCATGCCCGGCTTTGTTCCTTTTTATTATTGGTTTGCATTCCATTGTATGAATGTAAGATAATTTCCTTAATGCTCATATTTGAGTTGTGTCCATTTTGGATGATTACAAATAAAGCCACTTATAAGTTTGCATAGTTTTAGGTTATTACGTTTGAGTAACATTCAAGTTAATTTTTGCATATGGTAGAAGGTATGGATAGTTTTTTCTTTAACGTGATGGATATCCAATTCTTCATTGATTTGTCTTGACACCTTTGTCACAAACCAAGCTGCCTGTATGTGCGTAAGTCTATTTCAGGACTCTATTCCATTGATTTGTCTTTTTTGTGTGTGTGTGTGGGTACCGGGACTTGACCTCAGGACCTCGCGCTTGCCAGCAAGCGCTTGTGCCGCTGAGTGATATCACCGGCCCTTTTTTCCTTCATGTGGGTACCGAGAGTCAAACTCAGGACCTCGTGCTTGCCAGGCAGGCGCTTATGCCGCTGACCTGTCTCACCAGCCCTCCATTGATTTGTGTTAATCACAATTCATATTGTCTTGATTTCTCTAGGTTTATAGAAACCCTTGATATCAATTAATGTGACTCCCCCCAACTTTGTTCTTTTTCAAAATGGCTTTGGATACTATTAATTCCTTTGCCTTTTACCTGAGAATCAGCTTGTTGATTTTGAGAAAAATCTTGCTAGGATTTTGATTGGGTGGAATTTTTTTTTTTTTACTGTACTAGCATATACATAACTTTGTATAGTATTTCAATCATTTTAAGTGCACAGTGTAGTGGTAATAATAAATACCTGTACATTGTGCACCATCAACACCATCTATTGCCACAATTTTTTAATCCTTCCAAACTGAAAGTCTACACCCTTAAACATTAACTCCCAATTTCTTTCACAACTACCCCAAACCTGGGGCGGTGAGATGGCTCAGCGGCATAAGCGCCTGCCCGGCAAGTGTGAGGTCCTGAGTTCGACTCCCAGAACCCACATAAAGGAAAAAAGGGCCAGTGATATCGCTCAGCAGCACAAGCGCTTGCTGGCAAGCGCGAGGTCCTGAGGTCGACTCCCAGTACCCACACAACTACCCCAAACCTAACAACTACCATTCTGCTTTGTCTCTTTGAATTTTTTTTTTTTGTGGGTACTGGGGGGTCAACCTCAGGACCTCGCACGCCAGCAGGGGCCCGTGCCGCTGAGCGATATCACCGGCCCCTTTTTCGTATGTGGGAGCCGGGAGTCGAACTCGGGCCCTCGCGCTTGCCGGGCAGGCGCTTAAGCCGCTGAGCCATCTCACCGGCCCTGTCTCTTTGAATTTGACTTCCCTAAGAACCTTATACAATATATTCCATATTAGTAGATTCAAAGAATATTTGTCCTTTTGTGACTGGCTTATTTCCCTTAGCCTAAAAATCTTCAGTGTTCATCCATGTTATATATGACAGAATTTTCTTCCTTTTAAGTCTCAGTAATATTCTGTTGTATGTATCATATACCACATTTTGTTTATCTATTCTTCTATAGATGGATGCTTAAGTTGCTTTCATCTGTTGACTATTGTGAATAATGCTCAACAGTGGACATGTGTGTAAAAATATTTGTTCAAGCGCCCACTTTGAGTTCTTTTTGGGCATATATGCAGAAGTGGACTTACTAGATCCATATGGTAATTCTGTGTTTTGTGGAAACAATCATAGCATTTTTCACAGCTCCTGCACTATTTTACTTTCCCAATACCAATTCACAAGGACTCTAATTTCTTCATATCCATCTATTTATTTACTTTTACATTGAAGAAGTATTGTTTATTCTTACCTTTAAAATTCTATAACTGATACACATCTGATTTTTAAGTTTGCCTTAGGTCACCACAAATCAGATTTACATACAGCCTTCAGTTGCAGGTAACACAAGAAAGTAGGTTTCTAAGTGATGCTAACAGATCCCCTTTCCTTTATCATAAGCAAATGAAGAATTTGAAGTTTACAGATGTACAAAACATCAAAACACTTTAACCAAAATGTCTATTTTTAAGAAAAGGCATTTTCTCATGATTAGCCTAAATTTTATTTAATTCTTCAGAGTGGAACCAAAGCCTTTGGAACCCCTTTCAGTGTCGTGCAATCTTTGAACTTCTTCTGTTTCTGGATAATAAATCCATTCATAAATGAGCTGGGCAATTTGATCACCCCCTTTTTTTTTTTTTTTTTGTGGGTACCGGGGGTCAATCTTAGGACCTCGCGCGCCAGCAGGTGCCCGTGCTGCTGAGCGATATCACCGGCCCTTTTATCGTATGTGGGTTCTGGGAGTCGAACTCGGGCCCTCGCGCTTGCCAGGCAGGCGCTTACGCCTCTGAGCCATCTCACCGGCCCTGATCACCATTTTTTACTTCAAACTTCTTTGCCAAAATTAAACAGTACAACGCTATCATTTCCTTTATAATCTTCATCTGTGGCACCAGCTTTAACATCCATGAAGTGTTTGGCAGTCAAGCCAGAACATGGAGCTACTCTTCCGTAGCACCCGGAAGGAAGAGCAATCTTAATGTCCATTTTCATAAAGGCTTTCTCCATAGGTAGTATTGTATAAATACGCACTGTACAGGTCAGAGCCAGCGGCACACTCAGACCCCTGCATTGGGGCCTTGGCATGCTGTAGCCTCACAAGGAGCTGGGCCAGGTAGGCATGAGGGCCAGAGAAGCGAGGAGAGCGGAGAGCTCGGTTCAGCTTGTGGCTGTGTTATTTATTTAAGTGGTGGCCATTCTAATAGGTGTGAATAGAATCTTATTTTGGCTTGATTTATATTTCCCTAATGATTAGTGATTTGAGCCTCTTTCATGTGATTTGGGCAGATTTTGAAATATAAAAAGTTAAAGTTAAATCTTATAAAAGTTATATGCACATTTTAGAATATTAGAAAATACAGGTAAATAACTAAAAATAAGGATACCAAGCCCTAATTGAAAAAAAAAAGGGTACAAAGCCCATCCTGTTTCTTTCTTCCAGGTATTTTTTTTCTGTGCATGTGTGCACACAGAGACATACACACACACCTTTAAAAAAAGACATTATTTCTACATGTGCTTTTGTGTTTCCCCTCCCTCCTTCTCTTCCTCTTTTCTCCTTTCTTTAACTCTAAATTTCCATGTCAATAAAATTTTTATTTACTTCTATTTTTTAAGAGAGGAATGCTGGGGATCAAACTCAAGGCCCTGTGCATTCTAAGCAAGTGTTCTACCACTGAGCTATTCCCCCCGAAAAAGGTTCATTTTCTTTTTTCTTTTGGTTTTTTTGAGACAGGATCTTCCTGTATCTTCCAGACTGGCCTTGAAGTCACTCACTATGTTGCCTAGATGGGCCCTGAACTTGCAATTCTTCTGCTGCTGTCTGCTGAGTGCTGGAATTACAGGTGTGAACCACTACACCTGAAGGCAAACGTTCATTTTCTTAATGCCCAGTTTATAATTCAGATTTCTCCAATTTTCTACAGATGTCCTTTACAGCGAGTTTGCTCAAACCATGTCCATGCATCAAATATGGTCCCTTAAAACTTAACTCTTATAATTCATCACAGCCCACTCTGAATCGTTTATTTTCTTTTATTTTTTGTACTGCTGGGGATTGAACTGATGGTCTTGCACATATGCTAGGCAAGTGCTATACCACTGAGATGTACCTATATCCCCCACCCTGTTTTTATATCCACTATTTTGAGGCCTAATGTATATATTGTGAACCTCACCTGTTCTATGATTTTGACAATTGTTTTTATTTTTCATTTTTTTATTTTTTTTAAGACAACAAGTAAACATTCTTATGTATTAACAAACTCAAGCATTAGAGAATGTACAAATATCTTTTGGAGAAAAATATTTCTCAGTATAAGATTAAACCATGTAAAAGCTAGGTAAAAATAGAAGACTAAGGAATGGAATAGTCACAGTGAAATTGCATTTTCATACTAGGGAGACAATACGATGTTTAAAAATGTGCATCCGGTTTATTTCGCTTGTGAGTATTTTCTCGAGTTGCATCCATTTACCTATAAAAGTTTCCAGTTCATCTTTCTTTATGGCTGACTAGTACTCCATTGTGTAGAAATACCACATCTTTTTTGTCCATTCCTCGGTTAATGGGCATTTGGGTTGTTTCCACGATCTAGCTATTACAAATTGTGTTGCTATAAACATGGGTGCACATACATCGCTGTGGTACAATGTTTTTAATTCTTCTGGAAAGATACCCAGAAGGGGAATAGCTGGATCAAATGGGACCGCCAATCCTAGTTTTTTGAGGAGTCTCCACACGGATTTCCACAGTGGCTGCACCAGTCGACACTCCCACCAACAGTGGAGAAGGGTTCCTTTTTCCCCACAGCCCCTCCAGCATTTGTTATTAGTTGACTTCTTGATAATAGCCATTCTTTCCGGGGTGAGATGGAATCTCAGTGTTGTTTTAAATTGCATCTCTCGAATGACTAATGATGTTGAACATTTTTTCATATATTTATTTGCCATTTGTATTTCTTCATCTGAGAAGTGTTTATTCGTCTCAGATGCCCATTTTTGGATTGAGTCTTTAAATTTGGGAGGTCTGATTTTTTTGAGTTCTTTGTATGTTCTCGATAGTAATCCTTGGTCTGAGGAACAGCTGGCAAACGTTTTTTCCCACGTTGTGGGTTGTCTTTTCACTCTGTTGGTGGTTTCTCTTGCTGTGCAAAAGCTTTTTAATAAGAAGAGATCCCAGTTGTTGATTCTTTGTGATACTTCCTGTGCGATGGGGGTTTTATTCATAAAGTCTTTGCCTACACCAATGTCTTCAAGAGTTTTACCTATTCTATTTTCCAGGAGATTTAATGTTTCTGTTTTAATATTTAGTTCTTTGATCCATTTTAAATTTAGTTTAGTGCACAGTGAAAGATATGGGTCTAATTTTAATCTTCGCCATGTGTATAGCCAATTTTTCCAGCACCATTTATTAAAGAGGCTATCTTTCTTCCAGTGAATGTGTTTGGCACCTTTGTCAAAGATAAGGTGGCTTAGTATGTCTGGAGTTGTTTCTGCATCTTCTATTCTATTCCATTGATCTTCAGGTCTGTTTTTTTTGCCAATACCATGCTGTTTTTATCACAGTAGCTTTATAGTATAATTTCAAATCAGGGATTGTGATGCCCCCTGCCTTGCTTTTGTTGCCGAGAATTGCCTTTGCTATAATAGGTCTCTTCTGGTTCCAGGTGAATTTTAGGATTGTTTTCTCTAATTCTGTGAGATATGTTGTTGGAATTTTGATCAGAATTGCATTAAATCTGTATAACAGTTTTGGAAGTATGGCCATTTTCACTATATTGGTTCTTCTGACCCAAGAGCAAGGGATATCTTTCCATTTTCTGATATCCTCTTCAATCTCCTTTTTCAGAGTAGTGTAGTTTTCAGTGTAGAGGTCTTTTACCTCCTTTGTGAGATTGATTCCTAGGTATTTCATTTTTTTAGATGTGATTGTGAAAGGTGTTGTTTCCCTAATTTCTGTCTCAGTGAGTTTGTTATTGGTGTGCAGGAAGGCTATTGATTTTTGAGTGTTGACTTTGTATCCAGCTACACTACTGAATTTGCTTATTAAATCTAGCAATTTTTAGTGGAGTTTTTGGATTCTTCTATGTAGAGTATCATGTCGTCTGCAAATAATGATAATTTAACTTCTTCCTTTCCAATCATAATTCCTTTTATTTCTTTCTCTTGTCTAATTGCTCTGGCTAAAGTTTCCAGGACTATGTTGAATAAGAGTGGGGACAGTGGACATCCTTGTCTTGTTCCTGATTTTAGAGAGAAGGCTTTCAGTTTTTGTCCATTTAGTATGATATTGGCTGTTGGTTTGTCATAGATAGCTTTTATCAGATTGAGATAAAGACCCTCTATTCCAATTTTCTGTAGGGTTTTTATCATGAATGGGTGCTGGACTTTGTCAAAAGCTTTTTCTGCATCTATTGAGATGATCATATGATTTTTGTCCTTGGTTCTGTTAATATGGTGTATTACATTTATTGATTTACGTATATTGAACCATGCCTGCATCCCAGGAATGAATCCAACTTGGTCATGGTGTATAATCTTCTTGATGATTTGCTTCATTCTGTTTGCCAGTATCTTATTGAGGATTTTTGCATCTATGTTCATTAGGGAGATTGGTCTGTAGTTCTCTTTCTTAGTTCGGTCCTTCTCTGGTTTTGGTATCAGGGTAATGCTTGCTTCTAGGAATGAATTTGGGAGTATTGCTTCCATTTCAATTTCATTAAAGAGTTTGAGAAGTAGTGGTGTTAGGTCTTCTCTAAATTTCTTGTAGAATTCAGCAGTGAATTTATCAGGGCCTGGGCTTTTCTTTGTTGGGAAGTTTTTAATTACATCTTCGATTTCATTGATTGTTATTGGTTTATTTAGGATTTTTTTTTATTTTAAAGAAGAAAAAACAAAACAAATCAAAAAAAGAACAAATTTTCAAAACAGCATAATATGAGGGTAACAATGGTTAATGTATTATGTATTATTATCTTTAAGTTAGTTATTCAGGATACCAGACATTAGCATTCAATTGTCCAAACATTATTGGCTCAAACCTTACTCTTCAATGAACTATGTAAAATTGGTAGTGTATCTATCTTAACCATCTTATATATATATACAATTTTTTCCCTTTCCCTTCTTTCTTTTCCCCATTCCAGTCTCTCTTTCCTATTGTCCAGTTTCTTTTTCATTCACCGCATCTATGGTACATTTTGGATCTTATTTACTCTTTCAGTTTCTCATACTAGAGAGACAATACGATGCTTACACATGTGCGTCCGGTTTATTTCACTTATGTGTATTTTCTCGAGTTGCATCCATTTACCCATAAAAGTCTCCAGTTTATACTTCTTTATGGCTGAATAGTACTCCATTGTATAAAAATACCACATCTTTCTTATCCATTCCTCAGTTGATGGGCATTTGGGTTGTTTCCAAGATCTGGCTATTACAAATTGTGCTGCTATAAACATGGGTGCACATATATCACTGTGGTACGATGTTTTTAATTCTTCTGGGAAGATGCCCAGAAAGAGAATAGCTGGGTCAAATGGGACCTCCAACCCTAGTTTTTTGAGGAATCTCTATACTGACTTCCACAGTGGCTGTACCAGTCAACACTCCCACCAACAGTGAAGAAGGGTTCCTTTTTCCCCACAGCCCCTCCAGCATTTGTTATTAGTTGATTTCTTGATAATAGCCATTCTTTCTGGGGTGAGATGGTATCTCAGTGTTGTTTTAATTTGCATCTCTCGAATGACTAGTGATGTTGCACATTTTTTTGTATATTTATTTGCCATTAGTATTTCTTCATCTGAGAAATGTGTATTCATCTCAGATGCCCATTTTTGGAGTGGGTCTTTAAATTTGGGAGGTCTGATTTTTTTGAGTTCTTTATATGTTCTCGATAGTAATCCTTTGTCTGAGGAACAGCTGGCAAACATTTTTTCCCACGTTGTGGGTTGTCTTTTCACTCTGTTGGTGGTTTCTCTTGCTGTACAAAAGCTTTTTAATAAGATGAGATCCCAGTTATTGATTCTTTTTTTTTTGTTGTTGTTTTTTGTGGGTACCGGGGAGTCGACCTCAGGACCTCATGCGCCAACAGGCACCCGTGCCGGTGAGCGATATCACCGGCCCCGTTTTCATATGTGGGATCCGGGAGTCGAATTCGGGCCCTCGCGCTTGCAAGGCAGGCACTTATGCCGCTGAGCCATTTCACCGGCCCCCAGTTATTGATTCTTTGGGATAGTTCCCGTGCGGTTGAGTTTTTATTCATAAAGTCTTTGCCTACACCAGTGTCTTCAAGGGGTTTACCTATCCTACCTTCCAGCAGATTTAATGTTTCTGTTTTAATATTAGATCTGTGATCCATTTTGAATTTAGTTTACTGCATGGTGAAAGATATGGGTCTAGTTTTAATCTTCGGCATGTGTAGAGCCAGTTTTTCCAGCACCATTTATTAAAGAGGCTATCTTTCTTCCAGCGAATGTGTTTGGCACCTTTGTCAAAGATAAGGTCTCTTAGTATGTCTGGGGTTGTTTCAGCATCTTCTAATCTGTTCCATTGATCTTCAGGTCTGTTTTTTTGCCAGTACCACACTGTTTTTATCACAGTAGCTTTATAGTATAATTTCAAGTCGGGGATTGTGATGCCCCCTGCCTTGCCTTTGTTGCCCAGAATTGCCTTTGCTCTTGTAGGTCTCTTCTGATTCCAAATGAATTTTAGGATTGTTTTCTCTAATTCTGTGAGATAGGCTGTTGGAATTTTGATTGGAATTGCATTAAATCTGTATAACAATTTTGGGAGTATGGCCATTTTCACTATATTGGTTCTTCCTATCCAGGAGCAAGGGATATCTTTCCATTTTCTGATATCCTCTTCAATCTCCTCTTTCAGAGTACTGTAGTTTTCAGTGTATAGGTCTTTTATATCCTTTGTGAGGTAGATTCCTAGGTATTTCATTTTTTGGATGTTATTGTGAAAGGTATTATTTCCCTAATTTCTCTTTCAGTAAGTTTGTCATTTGTGTACAGGAAGGCTATTGACTTTTGAGTATTGACTTTGTATCCAGCTACACTACTGAATTTGGTTATTAAATCTAGCAGATTTTTGATGGATTTTTTGGGGTCTTCTGTGTAGAGTATCATGTCATCTGTAAATAATGATAATTTAACTTCTTCCTTTCCAATCATTATTCCCTTTATTTCTTTCTCTTGTCTAATTGCTCTGGCTAAAGTTTCCAGAACTGTGTTGAATAAGAGTGGGGACAGTGGACATCCTTCTCTTGTTCCTGATTTTAGGGGGAAGGCTCTCAGTTTTTGGCCATTTAGTATAATATTGGCTGTTGGTTTGTCATAGATAGCTTTTACCAGGTTGAGATAAAGACCCTCTATTCCAATTTTCTGTAGGGTTTTTATCATGAAAAGGTGCTGGACTTTGTCACAAGCTTTTTCTGCATCTATTGAGATGATCATATGATTTTTGTCCTTGGTTCTGTTAATATGGTGTATTACATTTATTGATTTACATATGCTGAACCATCCCTGCATCCCAGGGACGAATCCAACTTGGTCATGGTGTATAATCTTCTTGATGATTTGCTTCATTCTGTTTGCCAGTATCTTATTGAGGATTTTTGCATCTATGTTCATTAGGGAGATTGGTCTGTAGTTCTCTTTCTTAGTTGGGTCCTTCTCTGGTTTTGGTATCAGGGTAATGCTTGCTTCCAGGAATGAATTTGGGAGTATTGCTTCCCTTTCAATTTCGTTAAAAAGTTTGAGAAGTAGTGGAGTTAGGTCTTCTCTAAATTTCTTGTAGAATTCGGCAGTGAATCCATCAGGGCCTGGGCTTTTCTTTGTTGGGAGGTTTTTAACTACATCTTCAATTTCATTGGTTGATATTGGTTTATTTAGGATTTTTAAATCTTCTTGATTCAGCTTTGGTAATTCATACGAATGTAGGAATCTGTCCATTTCTTCTGCATTTTCCATCTTAGTAGAATATAGATTTTTAAAATAGGTATAGATGATCTGGATTTCTGCAGGGTCCGTCTTGATATCACCCTTTTCATTTTCAATTGCATGGATTTGAGTCTTTTCTTTTTTTAATAAGGTTGGATAAGGGTTTGTCAATGTTATTTATTCTTTCAAAGAACCAACTTTATGCTTCATTGATTCTTTGTATTTTTTTTTAGTCTCCAATACATTAATTTCTCCTCTGATCTTTATAATTTCCTCCCTTGTACGGGCTTTTGGCTTAACCTGCTCTTCTTTTTCTAGAAGTTCGAGGTTCGCCATTAAGTTTATTTGCGCTTGCTCTGTTTTCCTAATATAAGTATTTAATGCTATAAATTTCCCTCTTAGGACTGCTTTCATTGTATCCCATAAGTTCCGGTATGTTGTACTGTCATTATCATTCAGTTGTAGAAATTGTCTAATTTCTTCTTTAATTTCATCTGTGACCCATTGGTTGTTCAGGAGGGTACTGTTCAATTTCCATGTGTTTAGGGAGTTTTTGTGATTTCTTTTGCCATTGATTTCCAATTTCATTGCACTATGGTCTGATAATATGCATGGGATAATTTCAATTCCTTTGCATTTACTTAAGCAGGTTTTATGAGCTAGTATGTATTCTATTTTGAAGAACGTCCCATGTGCAGCTGAGAATAATGTGTATTCTGATGTTGTGGGGTGGAACACTCTGTAGACATCTACTAAGTCCATTTGTTCCAAAGTTTGGTTCAGTTCTATTATTTCATTATTGATTTTCTGTCTAGTTGATCTGTCTTTTTGTGACAGTGGAGTATTGAGATCTCACAATATAATTGAATTGGTGCTTATTTGATTTTTCATGTCCTTTAGTACTTGTTTTATATAGCTGGGTGCACTGGTATTTGACGCATATATATTTATGATCGTTATCTGTTCCTCTTGGATTGTTCCCTTTACAAGGATGTAATGACCGTCTTTATCTCTCTGAATCATTCTTGGTTTGAAATTCACTTTGTCTGCGAAAAGAATAGCTACCCCTGCTTTTTTCTGGGTTCCTGTTGCATGGAGTATTGTTTTCCATCCTTTGACTTTCAGTCTATGAATTTCTTTTTGAATTAAATGTGTTTCTTGTATACAGCATATTGTTGGATCTTGCTTCTTGATCCAATTCGCCAGTCTGTGCCTTTTGATTGGTGAATTGAGACCGTTAACATTGATGGTTAAAACTGATATGTATTGACTTATACTTGTCATGATATTTTCCTGTTGTTGGTTCCCACTCTTTGTTTGTTTTTCCCCTTTCCCTCTATTTAATTATCTGCCCTGCCTGGTGGATCCTTTCTGTTGGGGTTTGTATCTCTTTCTAGAATGTCCTTCAGAACAATTTGGAGTGCTGGTTTGGTGGTCATAAATTTTCTCAGATGTTCTTTGTCATGGAAGTATTTTATTTCTCCATCAATTTTGAAAGATAGTTTTATGGGGTACATCAATCTGGGTTGAAAATTATTTTCTTTTAGAGCTTGAAATACGTCATTCCAAGCTCTTCTCGACTTGAGGGTTTGTGCTGAAAAGTCAGCTGCGATTCTGATGGGTTTTCCTTTATAGGTGATTTGTCTCTTCTCCCTAACAGCTTTTAAGATTCTGCCCTTCTGTTGAATTTCTGGGATCTTGACTATGATATGTCTGGCTGAAGTTTTTTTTTGGTCATGTCTAGTTGGTGTTCTAAAAGCTTCCTTTATATTGGGGTCAAATTCCAGGGAAGTTCTCCGTGATAATGTCTTTGAACAAGGTTTTAATGTCATTGATGCTATCTCCTGCTTTTTCATTTATTCCAATTATTCTTAAGTTGTTTATCTTTGAGTCATCTAGCAGCTGCTGAATTGATTTTTCATGGTCCCTTGCTGTTTTTAAGAATTCTTTCTTTTCATGATCACTAATTTCAAGCCTGTCCTCTATATCTGATATCCTGTCCTCACATTGGGTTAATCTGCTACAAATACTTTCAATGGAATTTTTGTTCTCTTGGATATCTGCTTGTTTCTGCCTTATGGATTCCATTTCTTTCCTATGCTGAGCATTCATGGTTTCTATAGTTTTCTTAAGCTCATCTATTTTTTTGTCTGTATCAGCTATAGTGTCCTTAAGCATGGTCTTCATTGTGTACATTATTTCTGCAGTTATCTGTGAAATTATTTCTGTTTTAATTTTTTCCAGAGCCTCATTCAGTTGCTTTGTTGTTACCCCTTCAGATAGGCCAGGTGGGTGGCTTTCGGATTGTCCCACCTCGTTGCCCCCTAGGTTTGCCTTTGGTGAATTGGATGTGTGGGGTTGCATCTTGTTTAAGTGTCGTCTCATTTTTTCTTTCTTTAATTTAATTCCTGGGGTGATATTTGTAAATTACCTATGGTAGGTTACTTTATTGCTAGTGTTCAAGATCTTTAGAAGATGACTGCTTCTCTGCAGTATCTTCCAAGTGGAGCTTTCTTTTGGGTTTTGAGCTTTCTGCTAGATCCTGCCTCTTCAATTTGTTGGATGTGAGAAGTTGCTACCTGTTCGGCCCAGTCCTTGATTCTTTGGTACTGTGCCACTGTATTTTCTGTGTCCCTTAGTCAATATCAATCATGAAATATCAGGAAGGAAAGCTGTTTAGAACAATTATTTCACATTTGGCTATAATGGTAACTGAAGCATCAAACACAGCCTAGAAAATGACAGACTGAGCTAACCAGTTATTTACCGCTTTTAGCCGTATAAAGTAGAGTTGCGGTTATATAACAAAATCTAAAACACACCAGAAAAATTATGTGCAGTATACAAGTCCTTAGTATGTAAATTTTTTCCCTCAGGAGTTTAAATTTAAAATGAGTTAAGGAGGAAATAGAGTATTGGGAGAAGAGGAAGGAATTAGATGTAAGGTTAGAGGACCAAGAGGGATCCCACTAACATTGGGACACTGGTGCAGAGGACTGGTGGGAAAAAGAGAAGGAAGGGATAAAAGGAAGAACAGATCACAACCACAATCACAAAGAGGTTAGAGGCGCTGTTTACACTCATATAAAAACCAGAGAGAATAAGGAAGGAAAGAGCAAATAGACAAACAGAAACAAAAACGTAGACAAAAACAACAAAGCAAACAGACAAAACAAAAATAAAACCCCACAAAAAAAATAAAAGAAAATAAAAACTCTTCACCAGAACAAAAAACTAATGAGAGAGAAAAAAAATAATAAAAATAAAAAAATAAAACGAATCAGTTCCAGGTGTTGACTCTGCTGTAGGCAGGCACCGTGTGATGACAGAGTCCTGTTCCGTGCAGGTCTGTCCCAGCGAGCCAAGAGCAGCCCTTTGGCGGGGCGGTGAGCAGAAGCGTGGACTTTCAGGCGGAGACCTGTCTCCTTCGCCTTCCGCTGTCAGCGCACTGCTCCACCCTGCCTGGAGCGCGAGTTCCCAGCGCTGTTTTCCCGCCACTCTGATTTTTGCCACGCCCCCCAAAGTGGCGCCGGGCCAGTCGCTCTCTGGTGCGGGACAGGTGTGGCTGAGAGACCAGTCTCGTTCACCTGCCGTCTTCAGCGCACTTTCGTGGGCCTGAGTGGCGCTGCGCTGCCCCGTGTGGAGCGTGAGTTCCCAGCGCTATTTTTCTTTCGCGGTGCTCTGATTTTCGCCGCACCCCCCACAATGGCGCCCGGCCAGTCGCTCTCTGGCGCGGGACAGCTGTGGCTGAGAGACACTCACTCACCACTGGCCAGCGCCGTTCTCCGCTGCTCCCCTGCCCCGCCGCTGTCTCGTGATCCTCCGTGGGGGCTCCCTGGGCGCTAGCTGCCACCGTGTGTCTGCAGCTTTGAGCTTCTGTTGCGCCGTGATTCCTGGGATGGTAGAAGGTGCGCGCGCGGGGGTCTGCTCCTTCTTTGTTGAAAAGTACCCTTCACTGGTGCCGGGGGTCCCAAGCTGCGCTTCAGAACTTTTCTGGGTCCTGGGGAGGCATCTCCTTCCCTCCTGTGCTCTCCCGGTCACTATATTCCCGTGGTCCAATGGCAACTTTTAGAGAGTTTCGATTCCTGCTTTTTACTCAACCGCCATCTTTTTTCTCCTCTATTTAGAATTTTTATATCTTCTTGGTTGAGCTTTGGTAATTCATATGTATCTAGGAATCTGTCCATTTCTTCTGCGTTTTCCATCTTACTAGAATACAAGTTTTCAAAGTAGGTATAGGTGATCTTCTGGATTTCTGCAGGGTCCGTTGTGATATCACCCTTTTCATTCTTAATTGCATGGATTTGAGTACTTTCTTTCCTTTTTTTAATAAGGTTGGATAAGGGTTTGTCAATTTTATTTAATCTTTCAAAGAACCAACTCTTTGATTCGTTGATTCTTTGTATTGTTTTTCTGATCTCCAATACGTTAATTTCTGCTCTGATCTGTATAATTTCCTCCCTTGTATGAGGTTTTGGCTTAGCCTGCTCTTCTTTTTCTAGAAGTTTGAGGTTCACCATTAGGTTGTTTATTTGTGCTTGCTCTGTTTTCCTGATATAGCAATTTAATGCTGTAAATTTCCCTCTTAGGATAGCTTTCATTGTATCCCATAAGTTCCGGTATGTTGTACTGTCATTATCATTCAGTTACAGAAACTGTCTAATTTCTTAATTTCATCTGTGACCCATTGGTTGTTCAGTAGGGTGCTATTTAATTTCCATGTGTTTAGCAAATTCTTGTGGTTTCTTTTGACATTGATTTCCAATTTCATTGCACTATGGTCTGATAATATACATGGGATAATTTCAATTACTTTGCACTTACTTAAGCAGGTTCTATGAGCTAGTATGTGGTCTATTTTGGAGAATGTCCCATGTGCAGCTGAGAAGTATGTGTATTCTGATGTTGTTGGGTGGAACACTCTGTAGACATCTACTAAGTCCATTTGTTCCAAAGTTTGGTTCAGTTCTAATATTTCATTGTTGATTTTTTGTCTAGTTGATCTGTCTTTTTATGACAGTGGAGTATTGAGATCCCCCAATACAATTGTATTAGTGGTTTTTTGATTTTTCATGTCCATTAATATTTATTTTATATAGTTGGGTGCACTGGTATCTGTTGCATATATATTTATGATTGTTATCTGTTCCTCTTGGATTGTTCCATTTACAAGAATGTAGTGACCTTCTTTATCTCTCTGAATCATTCTTGGTTTGAAATTCACTTTGTCTGCGAAAAGAATAGCTACCCCTGCTTTTTTCTGGGTTCCTGTCACATGGAGTATTGTTTTCCATCCTTTGACTTTCAGTCTATGAATTTCTTTTTGAATTAAATGTGTTTCTTGTATACAGCATATTGTTGGATCTTGCTTCTTGATCCAATTCGCCAGTCTGTGCCTTTTGATTGGTGAATTGAGACCATTAACATTAATGGTTAAAACTGATATATATTGACTTATCCTTGTCATGTTATTTTCTTGTTGTTGGCTCCCCCTCTTTTAATTTTTGTTTTCCCTCCCTCTCTTTAATCATTTGCTCTGCCTGGTGGATTCCTTCTGTTGGGGTTTCTGGAGTTGTAGTCCTTGTTATCCCTTTCTAGAATGTCCTTCAAAACATTTTGGAGTGCTTATTTGGTGGTTATAAATTTTCTCAGATGTTCTTTGTCATGGAAGTATTTTACTTCTCCATCAGTTTTGAAAGATAGTTTTGTGGGGTACATCAATCTAGGTTGAAGATTATTTTCCTTTAGAACTTGAAATACATCATTCCAAGCTCTTCTTGACTTGAGGATTTGTGCTGAAAAGTCCGCTGTGATTCTGATGGGCTTTCCTTTATAGGTGATTTGTTTCTTTTCTCTAACAGCTTTTAAGATTCTACTCTTATGTTGAATTTCTGGAATCTTGACTATGATATGCCTGGCTGAAGATTTTTTTTGATCGTGGTTAATTGGAGTTCTATAAGCCTCACTTATCTGAACGTCAAATTCTTTTTCTCTACCTGGGAAATTTTCTGTGATAATGTCTGTGAACAGTTTTCTGATGTCATTTATGCTATCTCCTGCTTTTTCATTGACTCCAATCAATCTTAAGTTATTCTTCTTTGCATCATCTAGCAGCTGCTGGATTGATTTATCATTGTCCCTTGCTATTTTTAAGAATTCTTTCTTTTCATGATCACTAATTGCAAACCTGTCTTCTTTTTTTTTTTTTTTTTGTGGGTACCGGGGGGTCGACCTCAGGACCTCACGCGCCAGCAGGCGCCCGTGCCGCTGAGCGATATCACCGGCCCCTTTTTCGTATGTGGGTTCCGGGAGTCGAACTCAGGCCCTCGCGCTTGCCGGGCAGGCGCTTAAGCCGCTGAGCCATCTCACCGGCCCCCAAGCCTGTCTTCTATATCTGAGATCCTGTCCTCACATTGGCTTAATCTGCTACAAATACTTTCAATGGAATTTTTGTTCTCTTGGATATCTGCTTGAATCTGATTTATGGAGTCCATTTCTTTCCTATGCTGAGCATTCATGGGTTCCATCATTTTCTTAAGCTCGTCTATTTTTTTGTCTCTGTCTGCTCTAGCATCCTTAAGCATGATCTTTATTGTGGACATTATCTCTGCAGTTATCTGAGAAATTATTTCTGATTTAAATTTTTCCAGAGCCTCATTCAACTGCTTTGTTGTTACCACTTCAGAGATGTCAGGTTGGTGGCTTTCAGTTTGTCCCGCCTCACTGCCCCCTGGGTTTGCCTTTGGTGAACTGGATGTGTGGGGTTGCATCTTGTTTAAGTGTCGTCTCATTTTCTTTTCTTTCTTTAGTTTAATTCCTGGGTTGCTGTTTGTAAATTGCCTATGGTAGGTTGCTTTATTGCTAGTATTTCAAACTCTTAGGAGATTCTTGGAATACCAGGAAGAAAAGCGCCAGTCAGTGTGTCCTTCTTGGTTGGTGCTTCTCTGTACCGCGGCGTCTTGTGTTACTCCGCGGAGGTTCCCACTGGAGCCATGGATGGAGTGGCAGCTGCCCTGAGTTCTCAGCTCAGCAGCTGCCCCCCCCACAATGGCGCCCGGCTAGTGGCTCTCTTGCGCGCCTGAGGGCTGGGTGTCAGCACTCACCGCCAGTCAGTGTGTCCTTCACAGCCGCCGCTTCTCTGTACTACGGCGTCTCGCGTTCCTCCACAGAGGTGCCCGCTAGAGCCGTGGGTGGAGTGGCAGCCGCCCTGAGTTTCAAGTTCAGCTGCTGCCCCCCCCCCACAATGGCGCCCGGCTAGTCGCTCTTGTGCGCCTGACGGCTGCGTGTCAGCACTCACCGCCAGTCAGTGTGTCCTTCACAGCCGCCACTTCTCTGTACTACGGCGTCTCGTGTTCCTCTGCAGAGGTCCCCGCTGGAGCAGTGGATGGAGTGGCGGCCGCCCTGAGTTTCAAGTTCAGCTGCTGGCCCCCCCCCACAATGGCGCCTGGCTAGTCACTCTCTTGTGCAGGACGGCCGGGCGTCAGCACTCACCGCCAGTCAGTGTGTCCTTCAGGGCCGCTGCTTCTCTGCACCGCCGCTTCTCGCGTTCCTCCGTGGAGGCCCCCGGGGGCGCCGGCAGTCACCGCGTGTCTGTAGATTTGAACCGCTTCAGTCGCATCAGGATTCCCGACACAGGGAAATGGCGCCGGAGGCCACCTCCTTCTTTTTCGTTGGAGTTTCTCTCTTCACTTTCTCCGTGGGCCCCAAACTGCGCTTCAGATCTTTCCTTGGTCCCTGGGAGCCACTTCCCTCTTTCTTGTCCTCCTCCAGTTACTATATTTCAGTGTCCGGATGGCGACTTTTGGAGAGGTTCACTGCCTGCTTCTTACAGATCCGCCATCTTTTTTCTCTTTTTTGATTTTGACAATTGTATACCCCCTTGTAACCAACAACCACAATTAAGATAAAAAAATGTCTCCATCACCCTCCCCAAATTTGTTCATTTCTTTGTAGTCAGTTTCATCTTGCACTTTGGCCCCAAGCAATTACTGGTCTCCTTTCTGTCATGGTAGATTAGTTTGCATTTTTAACACTTTATAAAGTTTTGTAGTGCTAGGGATCAAACCCAGGGCCTCATGGTCTTACAAGTGCTCTACCACTTAGCTACATCCCTAGCCCAGTTTTTCTGTCTGTCTTTCTGTCTGTCTGTCTATCTGTCTGTCTGTCTGTCTGTATCTGGGGATTGAACTCACAGTTTTTGTACTGAGCTACATCCTCAGCCCTCTTTTTAAATTGTTTTTATTTTGAAGCAGGACCTCACTAAAGTCACTAAATTGCCTACACTGGGCTTGAACATGGGATCCTCCTGCTGTAGCCTCCTAGAGTACTGAGATTACAAGTGTGTGCCACCATGTCTGGCTCGGTTTGCAATTTTTAGAATTTAGAATTTAATATAAATGTAATCATAGAAATACTGCTGTTATTACTGGCTTCTTTCACTTAGCACATTGAGAGGTCAGCCAATCCTCCTGCCTCAGCCTCCTGAATAGCTGGGTTATGAGTGTGCACTACTGCGCTCAGCCCAGTTTTTTTTTTTTTTTTTTTTTTTTGGAGATAGGGTCTCCCTATGTAGCCTAGGCTGGCCTCGAACTCACGATGATCCTCCTGCCTCAGCCTCCTGAGTCCGGGGATTACAGGCATGCACCACCACCCCCAGCTCCAATTTTTTTAATGATACTATCATGTTGAGATATTTTTGTTCAGTTTTTAAGTGTCACTTAGGCTTAATGACCTGGTCCCTGTGGATTTTTGTTTGTTTGTTTTTTGAGACAGGGTCTTGCCGTGTAGTTCAGACTATCCTTGAACTGACTGTATAGCCCAGGGTGACCTCAAACTCGTGGTGATCCTCCCGTCTCATCCTCCAGAGTGCTAGGATTACAGACATGCACCACTGTGCCGGGCTGGCCCCTGTGTTTCTTATAGTGGAAGTTACATCTAAAGTCTTCATGAATTCAAGTTCATATTTTTGGTTAGATTACATCCTAGGTAGGTTTGTATGTTTGGTATTATATTTCATCATGAGACACATTAGAGATAATAAAACTAATCCCTGGCTTAAGGTGATGACTGTCTGATCCTCTCATTGCACTGCTTGTTTTTCACCTTTTAAATAGAAAATACTCTGTGTACTGTTACTTGGGAACTAAAAGGTGGTCACTTCCGCATCAGCCATACACCTAACATTTTTAACAACAGTTGATAATTCTTGCTTAAGTCACCAGTTCCATTAGGAACTAGGCAGTAGCCTTCAAATTCTGTATTTATTTCCTTCCTTTTGATTGTTTCTTTTCCTTTTTAAAATTTTTGTGGTGCTAGGTATCGAACCTAAAGCTGTGTACCTGCTAGGCAAGGGTTATATAACTGAGCATCACCTCCAGCACAACAGCTGTCTTTAAAGGAGAACTCTCCTTCATCAGCTGGGGTTGTTACCCTGAAATGAATTCATAGTGGAAAGGCAGGGTACATGCTGCTTTTTTGTTACCAATTTTCAAATTAAGGTGTTGATATAGTAATTATAATGGTGATGTGGATTTTTCTGGCTTTTTCTTTTTTTGTTTTATTGCAGATCTTTATTGATTCAGTATATTTTAATATAGTCGTTGTATTTGTTATTGCTATATTTTAAATTATGAGTTCATATTGATATTTCCAATTGTTAATTGTTTTATTTTGGTGAAATTACATAAAAGATATTTTTAACCTTTTTATTTTGTAATACCAGGTTTTGAATATAGAGCCTTCACACTGTGCTACATCTCTATCACTTTTTTATTATTTTGAGACAGGGTCTAGTTAAGTTGCGAAGTTCCCCAGGCTGAGCTTGAACTTTTGATCCTTCTGCCTCAGCCTCCCAGAGTACTGGGATTACAGGCATATGCACCATGCCCAGCTAATATTTAACCATTTTTGAGTGTACGATTCAGTGGCATTAAAATATTCATGTAATGTTGTATAGCCAGCTCCATTAACCATCTCCAGAACTTTTTCATCATTCCCAACTAAAATACTATAGCCATTTAGCACTAATTCTTCATTCTCCCTCTGGCAACTCAACCACCATTCTATCTTCTTTTTGAATTTGACTCCTCTAGGTACTGCATATATAGTCTGTATTAGTGGAATTGTAGAATATTTGTCCTCTTGTGACTGGCTAATTTCATTCAATATGCCTTCCAGGTTCATCCATGTTGTATCATATGTCAGGATTTCTTCTGTTTTAAGGCTGAACAACCTGCTGTGTGTACACATACATACACACATGCATACCACATTTTGTTTATCCATTCATCCATTGAAGGACATTTGGATTGCTTCTACCTTTTGGCTATTGTAAATAATAGTGCTATGAACATGGGTGCAAAAATATCTCTGGGTGCCTGCTATTACCTATTTTCTGGATTTACTCAAAAATTTTATCTTAAAATTAATTTTATTATAGTAATGGATTTATAGAGAGTTGCAAAATAGGAGTGAGGTCCCACATATTTTGTTTTTTTAATATGGGGTTTTACTATGTAGTCTAAGCTGGCCCTGAACTTGTGATTCTCCTGAGTCAGCCCCCCACGTGTTAGAATTACAGGTGTGCCCCACCATGCTTGGCAGGTCTCATGCATTTTTTTTTTTATGGGTACCGGGGGTCAACCTCAGGACCTCGCGTGCCAGCAGGTGCCCGTGCCCCTGAGCGATATCACCGGCCCTTTTTTTGTATGTGGGTTCTGGGAGTTGAACTCGGGCCCTTGCGCTTGCCAGGCAGGCACGAAGGCCGCTGAGCCGTCTCACCGGCCCTCCCCCATGCATTTTTAACTGTCTTTCTCTCAGTGGGAACATCTTCTGTAGCTATAATACAATGTCAAGACCAGGACATAAGCTAGGGCCTTTAATCCCAGTAGTTGGGAAGCTGAGGCAGGAGAACTTTAAGGTCAGCCTGGACTACACAGCCAGACCTTGGCTCACCCCCATCTCCATAAAAAGACCAGGAAATTGAAATCAATACAGTATGCATTGCTTATTCAAATTTTACAAATTAAGCATGCATGTATCTATGTGATGGTGTTTACTTGTGTATAATTTTCTCTAATTTTTTTTTTCCGTGGTGCTGGTTATTGAACATAGGGTCTTGTGAATGCTAGGCCCACAGAGCTTCATCCCCAGCTCTAATTCTATGCTCTTTTTTTTCCTTGTGTTTTTGGTGATAGTGCCCATTGAATCCAGGGCCTCATGCATGCTAAGTAAGTGCTGTGAGACAAGAGTCTCACTAAGTTGTGTAGGCTGGCTTTGAACTCACAATCTTTCTTCCTTAGCCCCCAGCATAGCTGGGATTACTTGGGTGTGCGGGCCAATTCTATGCAGTTTTATCACATGTATAGACAAATGTAACTAACAACTCCCTGAAGATATAAAACTATTCCACCACCGTAGATATTTGGTGTTACTCTCATGTAATCATAAGAATACATATCTATTCCCCTCCTCTTCTAGCCCTTTTCTGTGCCTAGTCCCTACCATTTACTAATCTGTTAATAATTTTGACATTTTCAGGATATCAAATAAATGGAAATCATACAGTATATAATTTGAGAATTTTTTGACTTAGTGTAATGCCCTTGAAAACTCTCCAAGTTGTTACATTCTGGTAGTACATTCTTTTCCATTACTGAGATGTACTGTGCCATAGTTTGTTTAACTACTCACTCATTAAGGAATATTTGGATTTGAATTAGTTTTTAGGGCTGCCCTTAACAAAGTATTGCAAACTCGATGGCTTAAACAATGGAAATGTATTGTCGTGGAGGGTAGAAATCCAAGATCAAGCAGTTGGCAGGGTTGGATACTCCTGAGGGCTGTGAAAGAGAATCTGTTCATGCCTCTTGTCTGGGGTTTGCTGGTGGTCTTTTTGTGTTTCTTGGTTTATGGAAGCATCACCCCCTTCTCTGCATTTTTACATAATGTTCTTCCTGTGTGTGTCTATCTCCAAATTGCCCCCTTTTGTAAGGACACCATTCTTATTACTTTAAGGCCCCATACTAATGACCTCATTTTAAATTCTTAACTTCTTTTAACACCTTGGCTCCAAATAATGCCACATTCTAAGAGGTACTGGGAGTTAGAACTTTAGTGTATACATTTTTGTGTGACACAATTCAGCCTGTAATAGTTGTTTCCAATTTTGAGCTATTACAAGGAAAAACTTCTGATAACATTCATGTAAGTATTTTTCTGGAAGTCCTCTTCCATTAATGTTTTTAGTTGTATTGTCGTGGCTACTTCAATGTCCTGAATTAATTTTGAAACATTTACCTTTCATGGTCATTTTGACTTTGAGGAAGAAACAGAAGTTGTATGGTACCAGATCTGGTGAATATGGTAGATGAGGACATACCGTAATGTTTTTACAAGCCTTCCTTTCTGTAGGAATACACTCTGCAGCATAATTCACCCTATTTTTGATCACACCTTATGGAAACACTCATGAAAGAGGACTTCCAGAACTGCTTTAGAAAGTGCCAAGAAAGATGGATAAATGTGTTCAAAGATAGGGGGAGTATTTTGAGGGGGATTAGTGGTAATGTGTATTTTACTGCTATTTATTCATTCATTCATTCATTCATTCATTCATTCATTTTGTGGGTACCGGGGGTCGACCTCAGGATCTCGCGCTTGCCAGGCAGGCGCTTATGCTGCTGAGCTATCTCACTGGCCCCTGTAATGCAATTTAAAAAATTAACACTGACCATGTATTTTGGTCATACTGCATAATCACTTTGTCATCTCCTCTCCCTTACAGGCAACTTTTAAAAAGTTTCTTTTTAGTCTTTCCAGTCTCTCTTTCTTCCTTTCCTTCCCATCCCTTTTTCTTTTGTGTGTGTGTGAGAGAGAGAGAGAGAGAGTGTGTGTGTGTATGTGTGCGTGTGCACGTGCATGATGTTTGGGATCAAACTGGGGGCCTTGCTTATGTTAGGTATGCATTCTGCTACTGAGCCTACGTTGCAGCAACCCAGTATTTATTTTTATGCAGACAAGTACATACATTGATCTATACACATACATTTTTATTTTATAACTCTTATGTGAAAGCACAATTAATCAAGACAGTTTGATGTAAACTTTGATATTAAATGCCAGACTTAAAAGATCTTCAGATTTTTTTCTGGTTTGGTTTGGTTTTTTTTTTTTTTTTTTTTTTTTTTTTTTTTGTGGCTACTGGGGGTCGACCTCAGGACCTCGCGCGCCAGCAGGCGCCCGTGCTGCTGAGCGATATCACTGGCCCTTTTCTCGTATGTGGGTTCCAGGAGTCAAACTTGGGCCCTTGTGCTTGCCAGGCAGGCACTTACGCAGCTGAGCTATCTCACTGGCCCTGTTGTTGTTGTTTTTTTTTTTTTTTTTTGAGTCTCACTGTATAATTCAGGCAGGCCTCGAACTCACTATATAGCCCAGGCTGGTCTCCAACTCAGGATGATCCTCCTGCCTCAACCTCCTGAGTGTTGGGATTATAGGTATGCCCCGCCATGCCCGGCTCTCTTTAGTTTTAATGATGCTCTTGTACATGATATGAGTGTGAGTTGAATCTGCCACATTGGCTTTATTTATTTATTTTTTTGAGACAGGGGCTTGTTATGTAGCCCAGGCTGGCCTCAAACTGATGGAAATCCTCCTGCCTCAGCCTCCTGAGTGCTGGGATTAAAGGTGTGTGCCACCACTCCCAGCTGCCACATTGACCTTAGAACTACTTTGTGATCTACAAGTTATGATCAATATGAAATAGTTGTTTATTAGTAGACAAAAAGTATGTAGCTCTAACTCTTGTCATCTGTAATTTTGGGCAGAAAAATGAACAGATGGTGTAGAGTTGAATACCTAGTAAATTGTTATGGTTAACCAAAGTAGGTGAGTGGGACTAACCTATGTGGAGAACACAATGAAGTAAAGAATCAACTAAAATCATGTGAGTGTGATATTTAACAAATATCAACAGAATAATTTATGTGAAGCAATTGGAGAAAAGAAGTTTTTTCTTATTCGAGATTTATTAATCAGGAGAGCTGAGCACAACCATTTATGGGAGGAGGGGGGAGAGAGGGGACAGACGGAGGGTGAAGGGGTTTATCATCATGAAAAGAGCATTCTGAGTACTGTTGCCAAAGTAATTACCAAAATAAATAGGAAGTCCTTGCACATGATGAATTGCTTCATACATGTTTCTCAGTCTTGCTACATTATTTGACAGATGTCTTTTTGTATGTGGATCATTACAACATGTTTTTTTGGTTGAAAAAATTTTCTACTTGAGAGGTTTCTTTTATAATGACTTAGCAGATAAACCACTGCTACAAGAAACCATATCATAACATCAAAGCTGCAGTAACATTATCTCTCTAACTGGAATAGGGAAAAGAAAGAAGGGAAAGGGAAAAAAAATTGTATATATATATATATATAAGATGGTTAAGATAGATACACTACCATTTTTACTTAGTTCATTGAAGAGTAAGGTTTGTGCCAATAATGTTTGGACAATTGAATGCTAATGTCTGGTGTCCTGAATAACTAACTTAAAGATAGTAATACGTAATGTATTAACCATTGTTACCCTCCTATTATGTTGGTTTGAAAATTTGTTCTTCTTTTGATTTGTTTTGTTTTTTCTTCTCTTTAAAAAAAAAAAAAACATTATCTCTCTAAAACAATAGTTTCTAGTTCTCTTTAGTAGAATATACTTTAAGGTCTATCCCAAACATACAAGCACTGATGAAAAAATTACGGTGTGTTTTAAAAAAAGTTCATTATAGTAATGGCTTAATGCCATTAAGCCCCCTCAAAATACTCCCCTTAGCTTTATTTTATTTTATTTTACTTTATGTTATTTTTGGAACCAGGAGTCAAACTCAGGACCTCATGCTTGCCAGACAGGTGCCATTTCCCCTAGATTTAAACACACTCCGTCTTTCTTGCCACTTTCTGAAGCAGTTCTGGAGGTCTTTCATGAGTGTCTTTATGAGGTGTGATCAAAAGTAGGATGAGGGGTCCGGTGAGATAGCTCAGCGGCATAAGCGCCTGCCTGGCAAGTGCAAGGTCCTGAGTTCAACTCCTGGTACCCACATACGAAAAAAAGGGCTGGTGATGTTGCTCAGCAGCACGGGCGCCTGCTGGCATGCGAGGTCCTGAGTTCGACCCCCGGTACCCACACACACAAAAAAGTAGGATGAATTATGCTGCAGAGTGCCATTCCACAGAAAAATAGGCTTGTTAAAAACATTATGGTGTGTCCTCATCCACCTTCACCAGGTGTGGCACCATGCAACTTTGGGCTGTTCCCCAAAGTCAACATGAATATGAAAGGTAAACATTTTGAATTGATTAAGGACATCCCAGCAGCCACAACAATGTAACTAAAATCACGAAGGAAGACTTCCAGATCTGCTTTAGAAAGTAGCAAGAATGATGGAGTGTGTTCAAAGCAAGGGGGAGTATTTTGAGGGAGATTAATGGCAATGTGTCTTTTACAGTTACAAATTTTTAAAAATTCAAACATACACCATATGTTTCAAGCACACCTTGTATTTGTGGTAGTTTAGAAATATTCCTTGTATTTGTGGCAGTTTAAAAGTATTTTTTTGGCCTCAGCTGCTGTAGCAGTGTTTTAAAAATTACCATCATTTTAGGACTTAGATTGACAGTCTATATTTGTGTAGTATATTGCAGTAGATGAAATGTACTCATGGGTATAGAAAGGCACTGAAAATGGAGTAGGTTACAGGGCAAAATGTGAGGGAATTCCTGGTGATGTCTAGTACCAGTAATTAACTACACACACATACACAAACACACACAAATGAGATTTTTTGCTATTTCTTCTTAATGGATTATCCATGTTGTACGAGGTGTGATGGAAACATATGACATTTACCTTTCATGGTAATTTTGACTTTGGGGAAGAGCCAGAAGTCACATGGTGCCACATCTGGGGAACATGGATGAGGACACAGTGTTTATGCTTTTACAAGCCTGCCTTTTGTTGGATGGCATTCAACATATTTTTGATCTCACCCCCTAAAAATACAAAAAGAACTGCTTCAAAAAATGGCAAAAACTATGGGATGTCTGTTCAAAGTGAGTGGGAGTACTGTATTTTGAGGGGAATTAATGGCAGTGTGTCTTTTACTGCAATTTTTAAAATTTAAACACTAACCATATTTTTCCATCCCCCTGTGTACACATCTTCCCTTGAGTTTTATGGAAATAAGTGTGCATTTTAGGGATCGGTCACTGCAAATTTCTGTTATCGTGAAATAATGCTTGCTTGCATTGCCGCAGAGGTTCTTGATGCTTTTTTGACAGCTTTGTGGGCTGCTCACTTGTCTGTAACTATGAGACTTTTGACTTGTATCATCAAGTTGTGAACGTGGAAGAGAAATCTTGATTATTTGTTAAGTGGATTTCATTAGTAGTTTTTCATATCCTATGGTGAGTTAAAAATGTACCTGGGACAGCCCATGTTCTTCTTTTCATATTTTGCTGAAAGTTGTATAGGCTTTGGTCCCATTTACCTTATTAAGGAGAAAAACATCAAAATATTCTGAGTATAGATAGCAGTTATCAGTGTCATAATTTGTAAAATTACATCTCAGGACTATCAGTAGTTATACACTATGCCAATGTAGTAGGAAGGTATTCTCAAATGATTGGTGATTTAAGTAAAATCTTATGAGTCTATATCGTATGACAGAAGCTAGTTTGATAAAAGGGGGTTTACATTTAAATTTTTTTATTGTAAAAAGCAGAACAAAATTTACCATCTCAGCCATTTTTAAGTGTACAGGTCAGTAGCATTAACTATATTCATATATATGAAACAGATTTCCAGAATTTCTTAATCTTGCATATCTGAACTTATACCCCTTAACCAACTTTCCTTTTACTCTTTACCTATTCTGTGGTAACCATCATTCTGCTTTCTGTTTCTGTAATATGCCTACTTTAGATACTTTGTAAGTGGAATCATATGGTATTTGTCTTTTTGTGACTGGGTTATTTCCCTTAGCATAATGTCCTCAAGGTTTATCCATGTTTTGTAATGTGTGACAAAATTTACTTCCTTTTTTTGGTCTGTCGGTCTGTCTGTCTGTATCTACCTACCTACCTACCTACCTACCTACCTATTTTTTGAGACAAGGTCTTATTTGTAGCCTAGGCTGGCCTCAAACTCGAGAGTCTCCTGCTTCGGCCTCCAGAGTGCTGATGTTACAGGTGTGTGCCATTAGGCCTGGCTTTATTTTTTGAGGTAGGGTCTTCGTATGTAGTTCAGGCCAGCCTTGAAGTCACTGTGTAACCTAGGCTGGCCTCGAACTCAGTCTTCCTGCTCAGCCTCCCAACTGGGATTGTAGGTGTGTGCCATCACAGCTTTAGAATTTCTTTCTTTTTTAACATTAATAAATATTCCATTGTGTGTATAGGCTACATTTTGTTTATTCATTCATATGTGGATGGACAATTTGGGTTACGTCCACCTCTTGGCTAACGCAAATAATCCTGAATGTGAACGTGGGTGAGCAAATAACTCTTTGAGACTCTGCTTTCCGTGAGAAACCAGGGGCCTCGTATATGCTAGGCAAGAACTATATCACTGAGTTACATCCTTAGCCCCCTGCTTTCAGTGCTTTGGCTATTCAAGGTCTCTTGGGATTCTATATGAATTTTAGGAAGAATTTATGTATTTTGCTGCTTGGATTTTTACAAGGGTTGAACTGAATCTTTAGATCACTTTGGGTAGTATGGTTATCACATTAACTCTTCTAGTCTATTAACATGAGATGTCTTTCTCTGTATTTGTGTTATCTTTAGTTTCTTTCAGCAATATTTTATAGTTTTCATTGTATAGTCTTCCACTTCCTTAGTTGGGTTTATTCCTAAGTATTTTATTATTTTTGATGCTGTTGCAATTAGAATTGTTTTATTAACTTCTTTTCCAGTTTGTTCATTGTTAGTATGTAGAAATGCAGCTGAGTTTTGTGTGTGTGTATGTTACTAAGGGTTGAACCTAGGGGAGTTTTACCAATGAACTACATCCCCAGACCTTTTTATTTTTAATTTTGTGACAGGGTCTCAATAGGTCACTCAGGCTGACACTAAACCCCTGCCTTAGTCTCCCAAGTAGCTAGGAATGCCGGTGTGCACCACTGCACCTGATTTATGTGCTGAATTTGTATCTTGTCTGTTTATTGAATTTATTCTGCCATTTGTGTATGTGGTGGGGGGCACACTGGAGTTCTCTGTATATGAGGTCATGATATCTGGCAACACAAATAATTTTACTTCTTTCTTTCTGATTTGAATGTCTTTTAAGTTTTTTTTATATATTTGGCCAGGGACTTGTTCAATAGAAGTGTTAAGAATGGATGTTTTTTCCTTGTTTATGATCTTAGAGGAAAAGTTTTCAGTCCTTTACCAATAAGTATGGCTTAAGTTGTGGGCTTTTCATAAATGACCTTCATTATGTAGAGATAGTTTCCTTCTATATTATTGAGTGTTTTTATGGCAAATGGGTGTTAAATCTTAAGTGCTTTTTTTTTTCATCAATTGAGATGACCTTGTGGTTTTTATCCTTCATTTTGTTAATATGCAATATTACATTAATTTTTGTTAGTTGAACCAACCTTACATTCCAGGAATAAATCCTGACTTGGTCATGGTGTATAATCCTTTAAATGTGTTGTCGAATTCTGGTTTGTCAGTATTTTGTTGAGGATTTTGCATCAGTGTTCATCAGGGATATTGTTCTGTGGTATTGTTTTCTTATATTGTCTTTTTTTCTGGCTTAAACTTGATTTTTAAAAAGTAATTTGCATGATTTCCTCTTTGTCTAGGAATGCTTATTATTAGAATTAAGATAAGGTTAGAGCACTACAGACATGAATGGTTTCCTGTTAATTCCCACTGTCTGGAATTAGCAAGTGAAGAACTAACTTCTTTGATCTGAAATAAGAAATGAAAGTACCTACACTGTGTTCACAAACTGAATTGTGAAAGCATATTTGATTCCTCATTAGTTGTATATTGTGATTGTTAGGAAAAAGGTTTGTGACTTTATATCAAGTGGGTTATAATACTAGGTATATTAATAAGGTCTTAGCTAATCAGAAGTAAACAGCTGAGTGTAGTGGCTCATGTTTGTGATCCTAGTGCTAAGGAGGCTGAGGTAGGAGGATCACAAGTTTGAGGCCAGTCTGGGCTACATAACAGGAGCCAGTCTTCACTGTCTTCAAACAAGAAACAAAAAATTGGATATGTAATCTGTATGTTCTATTATGTGGTAATGCTAAAATGAAAAAAAATGTATTGTGCTTATTAATAGTCACTGGAACACTAAAGTTTATTTTAAAAATTTCCCTTATCCTCTGTAAAGTGGTTTACAGTATTTTGCACTTTGCTTTTATTGTCTTTAATTTGCTGAAGTGTACCTCATTTATGATTGTCTCCATTATCATGTAAATTAGCACTCACTACTTCATTTACTAAAAGATGAAAGATTTATGTGACCTGAACAGAAACCAGAGTATCAGTACTTCATTTGGATACTTTTTTACTACCTTGAATAAATAAATGTAAAATCTTTTTATATAATCTGTTGAGAGGATGTAAAATGAAAATTTTATTTCCTTTGAGTCAAGGCAAGATTATCTTGCCTTCATCTACTTTGGTATAAAATCTGTCCTGAGATATATGATATATGCTCTTGACTGAAATCTAATGAGTGGTGCCCAGTGTAAAATGGTTTTGATGGCAATACCATATTTTGCTTAAATCATGCAGTATGCCATTTACTAATGTTAATACAAGAATTTAGCTCCTTGTTGTAAGTTTGATTTTCATATCTCTAGGTATCTATTTATACCAGCTAATTGGGTTGCGTCTGAAATATTGATAGCTGCTACATCCAGTTGTAATTACCTGTTTATTCATGATGTCTTACCGTATGGGACATTTTGTTAATAGGATATATACATATTTAAATTAATTTAATTTATAAAGCTAAATGCAGAGTGTGATATTCAAATATAAATGAGATGTGTTAGCTTTCCATCACTATAATAAAATATCTGAGATAATCAACTTACCAAGAGAAAATGTTTATTTTGGCACAGTTTTGAAGGTTACAACCCATAATGGATTGGCCCTGTTGCTTTGGGCATATGATAAGGCAGCACAACATGGTGGAAGTGGCAGAGCAAAACTGCTCACCTCATCATGAGCCAAAGAGCAGAGAGAGCGGGGAGGGGGGGGTGTATGGTTATTTCTGAAGGACATGCCCCCAATGACCTAAAAACCTCCTACTAGGCCTCACCTCTTAAAGGCTCTCCTACCATCCAGTAATGCCACCCTGGGAACCACATATTTAATAGATGGACCTTTAAGGGACATTCAGGATCCAAACTTTAGCATGAGATGAAGAGTGGTCATTTATGTTTCCTTTAAAAATTATTAGCTGTCTACCTAGCCAGACTGAAAAACGATTTTAAGTTGATGGTAAATGGTAAAATAGATATTTCATGTGTTTTGATTTTATCTTGGGTTGGAGCTAGAGAATATCTAGTCAACTGGAGTTCCTTAGGGCAAACTAGGGAATTAGCAGACTTGGAATTATATAATAGTTCTTTCCCTAATAAGTCAAGTGTAATGTGGCATCTAGTGTCATACAGCCAGGCACAGTATGGTCAGACAGATGAGAGGAGGACATTATTATGATACCTGGGTTAAGGCAACTCAAGAGGCACATGGAGAGTGTTTTTATGTGGATTTATGAGCAGGATTCTAGTTCCTGGGATAGAGCGGTAGATGTATTACAGCAAGAATGTGTCAGACAGAATATGATCCTTGGGGGATTCAGGAATAGGTTGCAACTGAGTACAAGTTGGTAGGATCTTCAGGTGTAAGGCAGAAATATTTTCTTGTTACACACCCCCAACCTAGTAAATACAGTCCTTATTTGTTGCTGAGTTCAAAAGGGGCATGCTAGATTTTATATAGCAATCAGAGCTGATGGTTAAGAACTGGGTGGGCATGGTATGTACATACAGTGAGCCATGTGATCCCAGTTATGTTAAGGGAGAATATATATACCTATATACACACATATATACACATATATGTATATATGTGTGTATGTATATAGGTATATATATTTGTTGTTTACTTTTGGTTTTTTGAGACAGGGTCCACTGTGTAACACAGGCTGGCCTTGAGCTCACAGCAATCTGCCTGCCTCAGCCTCCTAAGTGATGGGATTACAGGCGTGTGCCACCATGTCCAGCTTGATATATATATATATTTTTTTTGTTTGTTTGTTTTGTTTTGTTTTTTGTTTTTTGTTTTTTGTTTTTGAGACAGGGTCTCGCTATGTAGTGCAGGCTGGCCTTGAACTCGGAGTAATCTCCTGCCTTAGCCTCCTGAGTGCTGGGATTACAGTTGTGAGCCACCTCGCCCGGCTCGAGTTATATTTTGAAAGTGTTGGAGAATACAGGAATACAAGGAAACTAGGAAGATTGCTGAGTAATCATACCTTACCATACTCTTAAAAATAGAGAAACAGGTGCATGTTTCTAGTTCTGTCTGGCTTCAGTTTCTGGCAGTGTATAGTGATGCCATATCTGTGTAGACTGCCCCAGGGTGCTCCTTCCCCTCTTTCAGAAAATGGAAGTTATTTTTGAAGTGTTGTGGCCTTAGGCATGTTCAGTTTGTCTATTTTAGAAAGACCTTTTACTTTTGGTCTTGTCTCTTCCTTTTTTATATTATTTTAAAGTTTTTAAGTGCTGATATTATACCTATACTCCAATTAGTTAGGACATGAACACAGAGCCATTACTTCTTTGCATATTTCTTTCAGACATACTTTGTCCAAATTACCTACTAGAACAAGGGCTACAATTACAAATTCTTTAGGACTCCATCTAGGTTTCCAAAGAAAGTGTATTTGCAAATGATATATGTGGTAGCAGTAGTGCATGGTGTCCGGAAGCTTTTAGATTAAGATTTACTACCAGTTTGAGTACATACTGTCATCACTTGATTTGTCATTCTTTTCATCATGTCATTTACTCAGAAGACTACATCACAAATTGAAGCGATAGCCAGAGGGAAGAAAAATACCTTTTGGGTAATGAGGTTTTTTAAAAAGATTGTTAGTCATCAAGAGGGCAGTAGGTTTTTCTCTCTTTTTAAAGTAGGTATTATGTCAAATTTAAATTTTTGTGAGCCTTTCATTTAGCATGAATCTGACATAGGAATAATAGTAACTTTCCTGTTTGATCAACTATATAATTAGAGTAACTTAGCATTCACAACCTCAAACTATAAGACAGTCTCTTCTCTTCTACGAGAGTGGGTAGGCCAATGAAAGGACCGTACTTTTGGATCCTATTGTCAGGAGTCTGTAAGAAAGTTTCTATTCCCTGCTAAAAGTGAGTCAGCAGACATAAGAAAATTTTATTGTAGAACTCAAAAGTTTTTGTATGTTTAACTTTATAAGATTATGGGCCTAAAATATTAATAAATTAGGTTTTATCAGTATAAGTTTGTAATTTCTCATGTAGTTCAGGTTTTAATAGGATATGTTTCTCTTTCATAATTTGTCTGTGTTAGCAAAAAATAAGATTGTAAATTAAAATCTTATAAATCACATTTCACGGGCTGGGGATATAGCTCAGCAGCACAGTGCCTGCCTGGCAAGCGCGAGGTCGTGAGTTTGATTCCCCGTTCCAAAAAAAAAAAAAAAAAAAAAATCACATTTCACTACTCTGGTATGTTAAATTTTTTTTTCTTTTGCTTCTTTGGCTTTTGTTACTGGTAGATTTGGTTTGCTTTTTTTTTTTTGAAACAGGCTCTCACTGTGAAGTTGAGGCTGGCTTTGGACTCAATATATAGCCCAGGCTAGCCTCAAACTTGTGGGGAATCCCTCCTGCTTCAGTCTCCCAAATGCTGGGATTACAAGCAGGCACCGCCAAGCCTGGCTCCAGAGTGTGTGTGTGTTTAATGTATCAAACTTTACCCATGTTGATACACAGTCATAAACTTTATGGTATGAATGTTACATTTATTAAACTGATATACCATCACTTAATCCGTGGTTGGGCATTTAAGCAATTCCTAATTTTAAGTGTTTATAGTATCATAACGATGGCATTTTAGAAATGTTATATACATAAATTAAATATAAGCCTTTTAGGTAAAAGGATGTGGCCCTTTTAGGGGTAGTATTAAGATAAGGGGATGGCATGTTGGTATATGAATTTGCTAGCTTTTAGCCACTGAATAGTTCTGCATTTTTAGTGAGAGAGTTAGCACACCAGTTACTTAAAGTGTCCCCCTCCACCCTGTTCCCCAGTAATAAATGGATTCTGAGGGACCTTATTAGTGATTATTATGTTTCTGTCTTTAGATGATTTGAGATTCAATTAAAAGACATTTTAAAACCATCATTCTTTTCGGGAAATAATTAAAATTGCCCTAAGATTGTTTTAAACAATATCAAAAAATAGCACATTGGTTTTTGTGTGCTTAAATTTGGTAGGGGCAATATTAGTGAATTTAGCAAGTCAGTTTTGGAGCGAAAGATGTAAGCACAGTCATAATTTTTACATATTTTGAGTCTGTGTTTTAGTAATGGCAACATACTACTACCGTATAGCTCCCTCTTATTCATGGGCGATACGTTCCAAGATCCTCAGTAGATGTCTGAGACCAAGGATAGAACTGAACGCCATATATACTGTACTGTTTTTTCCCCTATATATACATGCATAGAAATCATAAAGTTTAGTTTATAAATTAGACAAATATATTAACAATAATAATAAGACAGGACATTTATAACAATCATACTGTTGAAAGTTTATAAGTTGGGGCCATTGTTAAGTAAAATAAGGGTTACTTGAAAACATGCACTGTGATAGTAAGACAGTAGTTTTCATAACTGAGAGAGCAAAGTGACTAACAGGTGGGTATTGTATATGCACCATATTTACACTGGAATGCCTCATGTACCAGGTGGGATGAGGTGGAATAGCACCTCATTCTATCCTGCTACTCCAAATGGCACACAGTTTAAAACTTAAAACTTTTTAATTTTGGAGTCTTCCCTTTAATATTTTTGGACAGTGGTTGATCAAGGGTAAATGAATCTACAGGAAGCTAAACTGGATAAAGGGGAACTGCGATATAGATTTGAACCGTAACATGTTGGTTCTACTTTAATGTATGCTATTTACCCTGTTTGTGAATGTGATTGTTTAACTTTCAGTAAGGAGAAATAGAAGCTAGTTGTTGCTGAGTAGGTTCCCCCCCACACACAAAAGAAAAATAGTGATTGAGGCTTACTGCAAAGTTCATGCTTCTGCTTTATTTTCTAAAGCTGCTGGAAGGGCTGTTCTTCTGTAGTAGTTGTAATGAATTGGTACATGTGATAAAGACCTCAAAGTTTTCTTTGAAAACTAGGTGAGAGCTCCACCTTGTGATCTTTGAGCATATATATTTTTTTAAATTAATAACCTGAGGTAGCCCAGAAATGACATGGGGATTTTGGTTTTGAAACTCACACTTCTATTTGAGCATTACTTCTTATAGTTTTAGGCTTCTCAGTTTAGGTTAGTTGGTTTTAAGCACTTTGGAAGACAAGAATTTCATGGTGGGCCGGTGAGATGGCTCAGCGGTGTAAGCGCCTGCCTTGCAAGCCCAAGGGCCCGAGTTCGACTCCCGGATCCCACATATGAAAAAAAAAAAGGGGCCGGTGATATCGCTCAGTGGCACGGGTGCCTGTTGGCGCACGAGGTCCTGAGGTCGACCCCCCGGTACCCACAAAAAAAAAAAAAAAAAAAAAAAAAAGAATTTCATGGTGTCTTGGTGGGGCGGGGGCAGATGCAGGCATAGATATTTAAAATAAAAAGGAAACATTTTCAGCACTTTATGTAGATTAAAGTTTATATTCCCTAAAAATTCCCAGTGATGCAGTGCTGTAATACCAGCACTCTGGGAGGCAGAGGCAGGAGGATCTTAAATTTCAGTGTATCCTGGGCAACTTAATGTGAGAACTTGTCTCAAAAAAAAAAAAAAAAAGAAATGGGTTGGAGATGTAGATCAGTATGAAGGCCCTGAGTTCAAGCCACAGTACTGCATGCACACACACACACACACAAAAACATGTCAACTTAAGTATTGACCTCTCACCCCTGTTTTAAATTACAAAGCAGCCTTAATTATCATTTTCGTTGTTCTGATATGCTATTTTAGTGGCAAATTAGGTATTTGATGATTAAAATAGTAAAAATTCACAAGATACATGCAACTTACCTTTTTTTTTTTTACATTTAGTAATATTAGGTGTCCATAGAGGTAAGTGCCTTCTAGTGGAATTAAATATTTTCATGTTTTTTATATAGGTAGTTACATAAGGTCAAGCATCACTGCTCCCTTGTTTCATTCACTGTTACCAGTGCCTAGCACTGTGCTTGGCACATGGTGGATATTTTTAATTAGTTGGATGAATTTTTAAGTTTTAGAAACTTTAAAAATACATATTTTGGAGGAATAGGAAGTTGTCTAGTTCAATATATTTTAGTGTCTGTCAGACCCTGATATAATATTCTTTTAAAAATATAGGCACCTTGTTTTGAGAGATTCCCATCCTAGGTTTTGCTTTTGTGTTTGCTTTGGTTCCTAATGATCAAATTCCTAGGCAGGTGTGGTGGCACATGGCTGTAATCCTAGCACTTGGAAGGCTGAGGCAGGAGGATCACAACAAGTTCAAGGCCAGCCTGAACCACATAGGGAGAACCTATCTCAGAAATTGAAGGAAAAAATGAAAAACAAACCAAAAACCCCACAAAAAACAAGAATTATATCCAATTGTCAAATTCCCATTAGTACAAGTTGGATATCTCTTATCTTAGTAGTTCAGATTTTGGAGGTTTTTATAATTGATCTTAGCCAAAATTCAAAGAAGTGATAGCTTTTGGAGTTTTTTGGAGTTTAGCATACTTGCATGGACTTTACTGGTTAAGAACTCCTGCTCTGAAATTGGAAGTGCTCCAAGATCTGAAACTTTTGGGCACTGTGTTGGTGCTCAGAAAGTTTCAGATATCAGAGACTTTTGGGTTTGGGTATTAGGGATGCTTAATCTGTATAACCTGTGCTGTGCAAAATAATTTGAACTAGAAAGAATTCTTTTACACTAAAAATTTTGTGCTATTTAGGGAATGTAGTATGTTACATAATATTTAGTGCTCTCTGCTTTTCAGAGTGGATACACTTTTTACATTTCTCACTGGTGATTCCTTAACATACTATATTTATGAAATATCTTCTGTTTTTGTTGAGGGGACTTGTTTATCTGGCACAGGGTCTCACTATGTCCATGCTGGCTTTGAACTTCCTATGTAGTGCATAGCGCAGGCTGGCCTTGAACTCTTGGCAATCCCCCTGACTCAGCCTCCTGAGTGTTGGGGTTACAGGTGTGTGTCACCACACCCACACTATGAGATCTTTAAAGTCTGCTTAAAAGCTATGTTGGAGGAAAACAGCAAGTTTGGCAGACTTTTTTTTTAATTTTTAAAAATTTCTTTTGTGGGGGGTGCTGGGGATGGAACCCCAGCTAAACCCATGCATTATCACTGAGCTACACCCCCTAGCCCCAGCAAGTCTGGTTTTTATGAATTGCCTAGGGAGGTAAACAGAAACAGTGAGGATCACGTGGCCATGTTTTATTTCCATATTGCCATCTGGGTGACCATAACTGTTGGTCTGTGCCTCCCCAGCTCCCTTTAAAAAACAAAAGAGTTTACTTTATAAAATCTGTTAGGATTTTAGGAGACAAAGGTGTGTCCTTCATGTGATAAGCCTCAGGACTCTGGTATATTAATTAGGTAATTACTTAGGCTGTAATAAAAATAAAGACAGTGTAAAACTTAGTAGTCTTGGAGGAAAACAATCATGTGACAGTAATTTAGGACAGGGGGACGAACATACCAACAGTTATATCTAAATATTTTGCAATATGAGTACCTGTCAGAAAAAAAGATAAATTCAAAGTGGTAGTATATGTAATTTTTGATTATTCAGGGTTTAATTTATGGATTATTCATTCTTATTTTCTCCAATTATATCATTTGTTATTTTGCTATTCATAAAGTATTTTTATAAGCAAAAAGTTAATATTTTGTTTTAGCTTAACTGGGGTAAGCTAAGAAATGCACTCACTATGTTTTGAACCTCACTATGTTTAATTAATAGTGACCATTTCTGATGTATTAAAACACACCTAAAGAGATTTAAAATTAATGGAAAAATTGGACACATCTCTCTCTCCCTCTCCCTTCTTCCTTTCCTTTTTTTCCCTGATGCTGAGGATGGAACACAAGGTCTTTGTACTGAGGTATATTCCCAGCGCTTTTTATTTTTCACTATGAGAAAGGTTCTCACTGTGTTGCCCAGGCTAGACCTAAATTTGAGGTCCTCATGCCTCAGCCTCCAAAGTGCTGGGATTACACGCATGTGCCATCATGTCTGAGGCTTGAACCATCTTTTTCTTGTATTATGTCCACTCTATTGGCAGAAATATTTGGATTTTATCAGTATGTTATATTTTAGCATTTAGTCTTACCTGCTATTTTCTTCTCTCTCTTTTTTTTTTTTTTTTTTTTTTGCGACAGGGTTTTGCTATATAGTTCAGGCTGGTCTTGAACTCACTTTGTAGCCCAGGCTGACCTGAACTCATAGCGATCCTCCTGCCTCAGCCTCCCACATACTGAGATTACAGGCTGCTTTTTTCTTTAGGTGGCTGCCAAGTAGTGTACTAGATTTTCTTGGGAATTAAAAAATGCCCGTAAGACAGAAAATTATAGTTTGGTGTGGTGACACATGTGATACATGCCTGTAAAACTAGCATTTGGGAGGCTGAGGCAGGAGGATAGCAAGTTCGAGGTCAGCTTGGGCTACATAACAAGTTCAGGCTAGCCTGGACTACATAGTGAGCCCCCCCCCTTTAAAAATAGCTCAAAACCTTAGCTTTTGTTTTCATTTTGTTATAGACTGGTCATCTGGTTTTGATTATTCTCTTGTTTAGTATATATATCTTTTACCTTCAGAGTTAGAAATGATACCTTTTGTGTGGCTAGACCTGTACTTGTTCACAAGTGGTGTTATATTGTCTGTATTACTCTCCTCTCCCTCTATGCTAGCACTAGAACCCGGAGCCTCATACATGCTAAGCAACATATGACATTATTTGTGGTAAAATTAATTGTAAGTTCCTTGAGGGGAATAGACCAGGTCTAACTTTTTTTCTTCCTCTTTCTCAACACAGTGTGCTGTTATTATGAAGGGATTGTTTATTACTAAGCCAGGCTTTGTACTGAATGTTTCCTCAAGGGTAGAAAAACCTGTTCTTAAAGTGTTTAAAATTATATATATCTTGGGTTTTTTATTAGCTCCTTTTAATCATATCTGTAAACCATCAGCGAAAAGCTATACATTTTCAGACCTTTCATATTATGGTTTAAACTTGTTATAGGGATTTCAGGACCAGTAAAAACAGTTATATCCTCTTCTTCTTTAGTGTGTGTGTGTGGGGGGGAGGGTGTTCCAGGCCAGTCATAAGTTTTGGACATAATTGCTTAAAATGCAAGCTTTTGAGGTCTAATAAGGGTATGTCTAGAAAACACAGTCAAATGCAAGGGGAAAAAGACCTTATTTACTAAAATGTATTAATAGATACTGGAAAATTAAGCTTTCGAGTGTGGATATCCCTTTCCAATGTTTTTGATATGTCAACATGTCATTTTCTCTTTTTTAAAGGAATTGTCTTTCTTAGAAGAAAGAAGCAAACTATCATTTTACTCACATAAATATATGAGTATATTTCTGATATTGGGGTGTTCCAGAAGATGATAAAGAAATGATAGCAGCTCCAGAAATACCAACTGATTTTAATCTACTACAGTAAGTAATTTATATTATGGTAAATTTTAACTTTTTTCCCACAAAAAATGGGAACTGGTAACTTTGCTTAAATTTATTTCTGTTTGAGAAGATCTAATATGTAAAATAGTATATATTTTTGAAGCAGGTTTTCAACGTTGATTGGGCTTTGTAGTAGTTAATATTCCATACTTTTTTGTGATGTGATTTTTACGCAGTGTATAATTTATTATTTTTTGCTGTGCCATTTTAAGTCTATACCTTGGTTTTGCAATAGCATTTTTTTAAGGGAGCACCATGAGATTCTTAAAAAGTTAACTGTTCCCATTAGTGAGGAATATATACCATGCATTAATGTTCAGGATGTAATGACAGATTTCTGTTGTAAAACCAAATGATAGGCTAAAACATTTCTATATAGGAGAGTAGAACATGCAGTCCATAACTTTTGCAGAAAGAAATTGTATGCATATTGGTCCACAAAGTGATTCCATCGTAGGTATGATTTTTACTCCCGTCTTTAAAGCATTCCTTAGTTAAATTTTATTTTGTTTATTTCTTGTTTTTTGATATACTAAGGTATTTGAACTACTGTATGTAACAGTGGTTTTCATACTAAGTTCAGGTTTCATGAGGTGCCTCAGTAGAAAGTGGTTCTTTTTTTTTTTTGTGGGTACCGGGAGTCGACCTCAGGACCTTGCGTGCCAACAGGCACCCATGCCGCTGAGCGATATCACCGGCCCCTTTTTCATATGTGGGATCCGGGAGTCGAACTCGCGCCCTCGCGCTTGCAAGGCAGGCGCTTATGCCGCTGAGCCATCTCACCGGCCCGAAAGTGGTTCTTTAAACTGTCCACAGATACATTTAATTTTATTATCTCACTCTTAACTCTCTCACTCTCTCACTGTTAACTTTCTCACTCACTCAAATACACACACATTTTCCTGTTAGGTTCTTTTTGAGACTTTATTTGAAAAGAGTTTGGTTGCTAAAAATTTTGAACATCACAGATAGACTGTACATAATGACAGTCAGTGTCTTTTTCTAATGACATGGAGATTTTCATATTTTTAATACTTCTTGGAGTTTGACTCTACTAGGGCATTACTAATATTTAAAAATGTATATGTATATGTTATGGGAGTTGAGCCCAGAGCCAAAGGCATGGTAGGGAAATGTTCTAACACTGAGCCACATTTCTAGCCCTCAAAGTATGATTTTTTTTTAAGGTGTTTTTTTTTTTTAATCTTTACGTGGGTACCGGGAACCGAACTCAGGACCTTGCGCTTGCTAGGCAGGTGCTTATGCCGCTGAGCTATCTCACCGGCCCTAATGTGATTTTAATCCTAGTGAATCTGTATTTTTTTAGTTTTGGTTTGTTTTTGGTGGTGTTACTGGAGATTGAACCCAAGGCCTTTTATTATTTGCATATAAATAAATGCAGGTAGCTTATTACTATTTTATTACAGCCCAGCCCTTCTATTATTTTCAATTTTTGAAACCGGTTCTTGATAAATTGCCTGGGATGGGCTCTGGGGTTTCCATCCTTCTGCCTTAGCCTCCCAGAGTGCTGAGTTTACAGACCTGTCTCCACCATACCTAGTTCTCTTTCAAGCTTCTTGAGGAAAATTCTTTTTTTTTTTTTTTTTTTTATTTAATGGAGGACATAAGATAGCTGAGAATGAAATTAAATTTTGGCTTGGTTAGTCTAAAATTATCCAAGACATTAAGTTTTCCCCAAAGCAGCACCTTTGGTAAGAATTTCACATATTCCAAGTCTTTGTAAAGTTAATTATTACCTTTGTTAAAAATGCTGAGTGTCTGCTGTATGTAAGATATTGTATTTGACTCTGTAAGGAATTAAGGTAGCTATTTCTACCTTTATGAGCTCTTACTTTATTTTCTTACTTATTTCTTTGTAGTATTGGCGATCAAAACCAAGGATACTCTACTACTGAGCTACACCCCAGCTCTTTTTTTTTTTTTTTTTTTTTTTTTGTGAAACAGGGTCTTGCTGGGTTGCCCAAGTTGGCCTCAAACCTATGATCTTCCTGTCTCAGTCTCCTGAGTATCTGGAATGAGCTCGTATTTTAAGATACAAAGAGAAGGTTATATTTCTTTACTGTATTGAGACTGTATTAGTTCATATCATAGGTTAAAAAGTTCATATCATAGATTAGATTTGACTGTTAGAATATCTTAATTAATTAGGACCTGAAATAGGATAGTGAATAAAAGAGAATTGATGTTGTGAGGTAGAATAAATCTAGAATTTGGTTGGGTATGTGGAGTTGGTGGGGATGGTAAAGAGGAGCGTAAGATTCAGTGTTCTGATAGGTGACTCATGATGTTTCAGATTACTAAAGGATTAATTCAGTATCCTCCATTGACATATAAATGTGTTATTTACCTAAGGTCGCTTCTTGTTCTTTAATCTTAAAGCATAGTAAAGCATCAGAGAAAGGAAGACTTGGGGAGAGTATTTTTTTCTAATTGGGGGTTATTTTATAGCCCCATTCTGATTATTCACTTCAGCTTTTTTCAGAAGGTTTTAGAGTTAGTAATCAAACCTCTAGTGCCTCATTCTTGTAGTTGGGATAGCCTGGAGTATTAAGAGTATAACTGAGCCTTTGATTACCTTGTGGCCATTGGAATATCATGAAAACTGGTGACTATTCACAGACTTAAAACAGTTACTGTTATAAGTGACTGGGTGTTGTACAAGTGTTTCGGGAAGATAGAAATATTATTTATGCACCATGATATTTAAAAGCATTTAAAATTTTTTTGGCCAGGCTATATAGGCACATGAGAAGATTATTGATGACAACAATCTTTTTAAAATGTAGCAGGCATAAATTTCAGGGTTAATAGTCGTACAGTTTTTGGTGCATGAACTCTGAGAAATGGTATTTATTATAAGTTCTTTCCTCATCATGATAGGACATAGTTAGGATTCCCACCATCTTCAGTAGTGTTTAAATTGCTTTGTAGGTAAGTGCTATAAATAGTAATTTTTTCCTGGTAGCATCATAACCATTACTTTAGATTTATGAAGTGTTCCTACCTCACGGCTTCTGGACAACTGGTTATTGTAGCAATAAAAACGGAATTAGAAGAAATCTAGTTGAGAAAACTAGCTTTATAAAGATAGCCTTTCCATTGGATTCCATTTATTTTAAGCAAAACTGGAACTATGTTTAACACATTTGGTGGGGTAAAATATTTGTCTGTTATGGATGTGGCCCAATTCTAAACTCCAGTGTGACCCAAATACCAGTGTAAGTAGACCTTGCTTTAAGTATTTAAGTGTGGATATGTTACTACTTAGATACACCCATGTTTATACATGTGGAAAAGATCACACAAGTTTATCTAAATCACTCTGTTTCCTTATGTCTGTGAGAAAATCAAAATTATACAGAGTCAGTTTTTAGGAATACACATTTACTGTATGTGTTGGATAGTGAAGAAGCTTTAGAGATTTCATTCTTCCCTGTGTTTACATGTTACAGATGAGCACACTGAGATATTTTCACTTGCACAAGATTAGTTACTTAGTGCTAAAACTGGTTCTTCTGACTACTTTACTATTGCTTAAAGAAGTTTAAGCATTTAACATCTCTACTGTTTCAAATGATACAGTTTCTTAAAATGTTGCATATGTATCCTTTCAGAAATGCATGTTTTATATAGTGATTCACATTTAAATTTATAAATGGTTTTTGAATGAGGTAGGAGAGGTCAGCATTTCGATAATATTTCTAAAATTCCTTAAAAAAATGTCTAATTCTGAGTGTTAAAATAGTTTCCCTTAAGCACAGTGGTCTTTGAACCAGAAAATGGAACCAGCCATTATAACAGAACACCACGGTTCTCAGTCTTAAATTTTGAGTACCACTGGTTTACTTTTTATACTTTGATTAAAAATGAATAGAATGTGAAAGTGTTTAGATATTTGTATTTTAGTTTACGGTTTTTGTAGGTGGTTATATAATCTTGTAATATACTATGCTATGATGTTTTGGGAAAGCATCTTAATTACTTTTAATGCTAATATTAAGTTTTGTAATGAGTTAGCCAGCCCTTTCTTTTAGAAAATATTTCATAAATAAAAACTCCGTCTATGTTTCCAAGGATGGTTTTAAATGTTTGCTTATTTTTGTTTCAGGGAGTCAGAAACACATTTTTCGTCTGACACAGATTTTGAGGACATTGAAGGAAAAAACCAAAAGCAAGGGAAAGGAAAAGTATGTACCAAATATGTGATTTAATTTTGGTTCCTAAAAGAGTGTGTGTGTGTGTGTGTGTGTGTGTGTGTGTGTGTGTGTGAGAGAGAGAGAGAGAGAGAGAGAGAGAGAGAGAAACACAAAAAAGACAGACAGAATTTTATCTTTTTAAAAATGGCTTGTTTTGGGGACTGATTGGTATGTTAAACCTATATTAAATCTTCTGAATACATACTGGTGATCCTTTATGTTTCCAGATCAAATGGCTTTTGGTTATCTATATGCACTGCTATAAAGTTGAAATTAACAACACATTGTTGTTTCTAGTAGTTTATTTCATAAAAGCAGTAGAATGTTAAGTAAAACATGATTCGACTGGCTTTATTTTTATTTTTCCATAAATATGTAATAGATGCTATTTTTCCCAAAATATAAAGCAAAGCAATACATGAATTTTTTTATTCTAAAAGCACCCTAAAAATGTAATATATAAGCAGGGGATGGTGGCACACATCTGTAATCCCAACAGTCCGGAGGCTGAGGCAGGAGGATCATTTTGAGTTTGAGACCAGCCTGGGCTACATAGTGAGTTCAAGGCTAGCCTGAGCTATATAGCTACTCTGTCTTTTAAAAAAAAGCAAAAAACTGGGCCGGGTATGGTGGTGCACACCTGTAATCCCAGCACTTTGGAGGCTAAGGCAGGAGGATTGCCTCGAGTTCAAGGCCAGCCTGGGCAACATAGTGAACTCAAGGCCAGCCTGAACTACACAGTGAGACCATATCTCAAAAAAAAAAAAAAAAGCAATAAAACAAAAAAGTAGCATATAACCAATTTAAGTCTTTAACGGGTAATGCACAACAGTTATTTTACCCGTTGTAAGTAACACTGAGTATAGAAACTAACAAAGTTAAGTTCTGAGTTGATCAAATGCAAGTTTAGAGTATGAGTGGCTATATGAGAGCTATAGATAACTTGCTGTTTCGGAATGTACATTTGACTCTGCATTCATGTACAGACATTCCTCATTTAAAGACTGAGCTTTGTTACTGCAATTAGGTTGTTAAATGAATTGTTTGCTAAGTGAGGAATTGTACATAGTACGTACATTATAATAATTCAGAACAAAGGAAACTCCAGCGTGATGACTTTGCTTTTATTTGCATAACTCTTACATGCAGTACTGTAATGTATAACAGAACATAAAACTACAGCACCGTCATGTACAGTGTAATCAGCAAAAATGTAGTACTGAATAAACAAAGTGTACTGTACAAAAAAAGACATTGAGGCTGTATAAACAAGATATACAGAACTGTACCCAAAAAAGGACAGGTTGTAAATCCGAACAGTCATTGAACATGTAGGTCATTAAGCAAGGAATACGTTGGAATGCACGTTTGACTCTGTTTATGTAAATATATCGTTCAAAAAATGACTTGTTTTTGTTAAGCTTTTTTCCCCAAAATGAATTTTGGATTTATATTTTTTCATGACATCCATTGAAAAAGTCTAAACCATATGAAAATGTACAGTAAATAAAAGGAACTTTTCTCATAACCTGTCACTCAGGTAATTGTTGAACATACATTTATGTATCTGTGTGTAAAATTGCATACAGAATTTTACTTAATCATTCCATGCAAACTGTATAAAATATGCTTCTAAAATGCAGTGGTGTATCATCAACAACTTTCCCATCAGTGAATATACCTCTAATTTTTAATGGTGGCACAGCATCACATTTTATGTATGGAACATAATTTATTTAACTAGTCCATGGAATATTTCTTAGGGTGCTTATAATTCATGTGTTTGTAATTTTTATGTTGTCTTAGTTCCTTAAGTAGATGTGAGAGAGACAGAGAGAGAAAAAGACAGAAGTGAGTGGGAATGTTAACTTATGACTGTCCAAAACAAATATATCCATAATTCTAGTGGGTGATATATGATTGTTCATTAGAAGATTGTATTTTTAAATCTGTTTCTGCCTTTGATTTAATATACAAGTTGTGATAAGATCCTCCATGGCATCTGAATAGAGGAGTCTCTAAACTTTTATTTTCTGGGTGGTGAATGGGAATGGAACTCAGGGCCTCTCACATGTAATGAACATGCTCCTTATCACTGTTGCTACATCTTCACTCTCTCTAAAGTTTTTGAGACACAGTTAGGTTAACTTTATATAGCCATTGCTGTGGATGAGGTGTTAGGGCTCAGATTAAGAACTTATAATAAGCTGTGTTTTAGTACTATACTGTGTATGTTCTACATACTGTGCTAATTTATGTTACCTAATTTAATATTTGAACAACTCTGTGAATTAGAAAACTTCCTTATTTTATAAATAGGAAACTTAGGTCAGGAAAAGCTCAGTGGTTAGAGTATTTGAGTCCAGGTCAGTGCTCTTAATCTACTATACCACCTCCTAAATTAATCTTTGTTTAGAGATTTTTTTCTCTGTAAGACTGTACCCAGATTAGAATGTTTACTTCTTAGTCTTCCCATGTATTATCACTCCTTGCACATATATTTTCTCCAGCACAGCATATCCATTGAGCTATTTTAATTGTACTAATTTGTTTTTCATACTAATGGAATATATATATATATATATATATATATATATATATATATATTTTTTTTTTTTTTTTTTTTTTTTTTTTGGTGGGTACTGGGAGTCAACCTCAGGACCTCGCACTTGTCAGCAAGCGCTTTTGCCGCTGAGCGATATCACTGGCCCCGTTTTTCCTTTATGTGGGTTGCAGGAGTCGAACTCAGGACCTCACGCTGCCGGGCAGGCGCTTATGCCGCTGAGCTATCTCACCAGCCCAATGGAATATTGAGATTTATGATAAATTGCAAATAAATAGCACTATGTTAATTAACATTAGCATTTTATACTCTTTGAGTCTATTCTTTGTAAAGATCTTTTAACCTTATCTACCAAATTTTTTTTACTTAGTATAAAAGCCTTTCATTCTACAATTAGTAATTAACGGCTTAGTTTCACAAAGACTGAATCTCATTAACACAGTAAACTAACAGGTAATGTCTTTAAGGTATTAGTAAGAGGTTTGAAGTAACTGTTAAGAATAGGGTAGTTGAGACTCTTGATGAAAGAGGAAGTACCATCTATGGAGTAATGTACAGATATACACAGGCTATCAATGGAAAGAAATTTGTAGGTGTGGCTGTTAGATCAGGGGTTTACAAAGTATGGCTGGTTTTTGTAGTGTCCACAAGCTAAGAATGGTTTTTACATTTAAAATGTTTTACAGATAAGGAATATGCAACAGAGATGGTATGTGGCTCACAAAGCCTGAAACATTTATTATCTGAAATTTACAGAAAGTTTGCTTACTTTTGCTGTGTAGATCGTTAAAATGTGTAGATCAAAAGACATTTGAAATACCCAAATCCAGGGGTTAAGAGAACTTTTTCTGTAAAGATTTTAATCTAGCCCTGGCATTAAAAAAAAAATATGCTGCTGGGGATTGGACTCAGGGGCCTCATTCATGCTAGGTAAGTACTCTATCACTGAATTACATTCCCACCCAGCCCTTTTTAAAATTTGAGACAGCATCTTGTCTCAATTTGTCCAGGCTGGCCTTGAATTTTTAATCCTCCTGCCACACCACCCTAAGGCATTACAGTGTATACCACCCAGAGTTCATGCATGCTAGGCAAGCACTCTGTCATTGAACTACATTTCCAGTCCTGTTGTTTTTCTTTAACCTGGTATGAAAGCTGTGGGTGTATTTTATAACTGAGTTATACAGGTAACCTTTTCATTGATTGATGAAGCTCCTACTGCCATTACTGACAATTTGTTCATAATGGGGCTTCATTTCCACAGTGTTCATTAATTGAATTTTCATAAGTGTTGGAGAGAAAACCCAGGACAAGAATGAGGTTCATAGGCCTATTTAGAGTGTTCAGAATTACTCACTTATAGCACTGCAATGATTTGTAAGGCTAACAGTAGAAATTAAGTTAAAACGTTGAACTCTAAGTATGAATTACTTACTTGATAAAGACATTTGTTATTCTTGCTGCCCATTTCACACTGCACCCCAGAACAGCATAAGGGACTATTATAAAGCTTGGATATAGCCACCCTGTTACACTATTTTCTAGGAATTTCTGTAGTTACACATTAGGGGTCTTATTGCAGTGGTTTTCAAACCTTGTTGATACTTTAAGGGCTTTTAATGCTGTGATTTCATATAATTTTCAAAATTGGTTCTATCTGGAAATTGTTTAAAATCCAGTCAGTCTTTCCAGCAGATTTAGATTCAAGTAACATTTATTGAGCGGTTTACTGTATATTTTCTCATTTTCATTGATAATAATATTTTCTGATATTATTAGGTGCTATGTACATTGCTAACAAATACTTTACATTTTCATTATCACAGCAAGACTTGAGGAAGGTATAATTTTATCCTCTACTTTAAAAAGTAGAAAAACAAAATCTTTGAAGCACAGTGGTTAAGTAACTTGCCCAATATCACTCAGCTAATAGGAGTAGAAATTTGGACCTACACAGTCTGTCTGCTGCTGTGCTTCTAATAACTATAATGTAATGTGGGGTTTATGGTAGTATAAATGAAAAAAGCCACAAAGAAGCTGTCACAATCATAATTTTCTTGTGTTGTATGACAGTCTCATATAGGTCAAGTTTATGTATGTTACAATTGTTATCCTGTCAGTTGCTTCTACAGTAGCTTTTTTTTTAAAGTCTCAAGGATAGTGATATAATTTAACCAATTTGTATTTTTTATGCAGACTTGTAAAAAAGGCAAAAAGGGCCCAGGAGAAAAGAGCAAAGGTGGAAATGGAGGAGGGAAACCTCCTGGTCCAAACCGAATGAATGGTCATCACCAACAGAATGGAGTGGAAAACATGATGTTATTTGAAGTTGTTAAAATGGGCAAGAGTGCTATGCAGGTAATATTTGTGGAGTTCGTCCCAGTTTGTGTATTTTAAACTATAGGTATAGCCCTGGTATTTCTCACTGTGGGTTTTTTTTTTTTAATTTTAAGGAAAATAACAATGGTACAAAATTTCAAAATAAGATTGTAGGAGAGTAACAATGGTTAGTACATTGCATATTGTTATCTTCAATGTAGTTGCTCATATTACAAGATATAGGCATGAAAAATTGATCAAACAATATAGGCACAAATTTTTCAATGAACTAATAGCAATTAGTAGTATAACTATCTTAACTATCTTGTGTGTATTTATATATGTTTTTTTTTCCTTTTCCGTTCTTTTCTCCTTTCCCCATCCCAGTTCTTTTTTCCTTTTGAACAGTTTCTTCCCATTTCACAATATCTATTGTACATTTTGGATCTTACTTTTACTCTTTCAGCTTCTTACACTAAGGGGACAATATGATGTTTATATGTGTGAGTCTGATTTATTTCACTTATGAGTGTAGTCTCAAGTTGCATCCATTTCCCTACAAATGTTTCAAGTTTATCCTTCTTTATAGCTGAGTAGTACTCCATTGTATAAAAATACCACATCTTTTTTATCCATTCCTCAGTTGGTGAGTCTTATTGTATTTTAAAAAGCATGCTGCTTATTACAAAATATACTCCTTACAAACTACTCAAAACTCTAGGAAAGTGTTTGTTTGAATTTAAGGATTTTTTTTTAAGTGTAAGAAGAATTTATTGAGTGAAAGAACGCCTCTGTCTGAGAGGGACAGAAGGGGGCCCAGAAAGTGGGTTGCCCTGAATATAAGATCTTTAAGCTGTGTTTAGTCATTTTATGCTGCTTTATTTTACCTTGATGGCATAAGATAAAAATTATTTGTTTGAAACATATGCTAATATAAGCCCTGGCTATGAGTTTTCAATTTCTCCTGAATTTATATAGCTGCTATTAAAATACGAAGTCCTTTGACCATGTAGAACTCTTGGAATTCTGTCTTCTTTTGTGAATTGAATTATCTTTAGTCACTGTTGTGTATTAAAATGTTTATACTTGTGCTTGTTTTGTAGCAGAAGACTAAAACTTTGGATGCATATCCATGTCAAATTATCCTAATTATGTTTCTTCTGCATCATTTTATGCAAATAGGTGTACTTAGGCTTTACATAGTTAGCCAAATCCGTAAGGTTTTTAAAAGTTTATTAACTACTATACTCAATGAATAAACACACTTTTTTCTCTTTCTTTCTTTCTTTCTTTCTTTCTTTCTTTCTTTCTTTCTTTCTTTCATTCTTTCTTTTTATTTTTATTTATTTATTTGTTTTTTGGCATGCTTGCTTGCTTTCTTTGCTGGGCTCAAGCAACCTTCCTATATCAGTCTTCTGTATAGCTGGGACTGTAGGCATGTACCACAGTGCCCAACTTGTAACATACTGTTTTTTGGAGACGAGGCCTTACTGTGTTGCCCAAGCTGGTCTTGAATTTGTGGGCTCAAGTGATGTCTCTTGCCTCAGCCTCCCAAATAATTAGGATTATGGGTGTATGCCACTATACCTGGCTTAAAGTTTTATGTAATCTGTAAAAACTATAGAGAATAGTTTTTCTTCATAGAATGAACTTCAGTCAATAGATGCTAAAGAGTGGTTTTCTGACACCTAGTTATTTAGGTTTTTTGTTGTTAGTAAATGAAATGCAAAATCTGTTTGTAAAGATAAAATGATGTGCTTTTGTAAATTATCAATTTGGCTTAATAGAGAACAATTTCCCATGTGAAATCTAAAAACAAGAGCTGTATGAGCTTGTATCAGTTTTACAGAGCAAGGAATTTATGTATGTATGTAGGTATGTATGTATGTATGTATGTATTTTTTGACAAAGGATTTTGCTATGCAGTTCAGGCTGCACTTGAACTCACTTTGTAGCCCAGGCTGGCCTCGAACTTGCAGCAATTCTCCTGCCTCAGCCTCACACCCCAGAGCAAGGGATTTAATAAACAGAAAATTCATAGTGTTCTAATTTACCTTCATTTATCTATCCACTAAAATTTGCTTCTCTTACAGTTGTGATTAGTATTGACTTTCTCTTGTTTAATTTTTTTAAATGATCATTTTGAATACACACTTTCTTTTGTTTATTTGGCTATGTTTTGTTTGGAATCCAGGGCTCTGGGCATGCACGTTTGGCTTTTTAAATAATAATAATATTGTGTTTCTGTGCTCTGATTGATTTAGTCATTCCCTGACTTAAAAAATTAACTTCTTCTCTCCAGTTTCCCTTCTGGATTAATTTTATCAAAGGGATATATCCTCTCAGTTAACTTGTGCTCTATTTAATTACTTTCATTTTTATTATTTTTCCCTGTAATATTTTCCTAAGTATTAAAATGCATCATCTTTTTTCTGGTATCTTTTTTGTTAACATCAATTTCATAACATAAAATAACATAAACTAGGTGGCATATAAATAACAGAAACTCATTTCTCATGGTTCTGGAGACTAGGAAGTCCAGGTTCAAGATGCTGGCAGATTTCAGGGTCTGGTGAGAGTCAGCTTTCTGGTTCATAGATGGCCTTCTTTCATTGTGTCTTTGCATGATGGAAGGTGCAAGGTCTGGGTCTTTTTGAGCACTAATCCCATTGATCACCTTCCAAAAGCACCACTTCTTATATTGCCATATTGATGTTTAGGGTTTAACATATTAAGTTTAAGGGGATTGATACAACCACCAGAAATTTCAACTTATAGCCACAGCTAATTAGGCTATTCTATTTTTGTCTAGTCTGTAGGGGTTTTGTTGAACTTTCTGGCTTGTGAAAATGTGTAATAGAATATAGTGAAGATTTAGTTTTGTATTTCTTTTTCTTAATTATATCTCAGTGTTTAAAGAATGAACATTTTCATATTTTTGTGTTTCTTTTATTTAGTTCTACATTAAGATTGTGCATCTGTACCATTCATTTTTCTGCTTCTAGATCCGTTTGTACCTTACAAAAGAATAGTTTTTCTCCATTGACTTTTCTGTATCTTCTCTCTACTTCCTGTTCCTTATATATATTCCCACTTGTGCTACATTTGTGAGACCAGATTTGATCCCAGGGAGTCCTCTGTTTAGAAACAGAGTTTTTCCCTACTTAAAAGTTCTAGCCCAGAATTTTTTGTGGCATAGTTTCAGTTCTCCAGCCACAGTGTGTGCTGTGCCCTCAGGCTAACCTTTTTGTTTTTCTAGATGCCAGGGATAGTTTCTTTTGCCTCCTTTCCATATCAGATAGGACTGATTGAATCAGGTGTCACTCTTCTTTTGAAAAGCATTCTCTTCCTTTGGAAAGTTTTTTTTTTTTTTTAATTTTTAAAATTTGCTTGAAAGTCTTGTTTACCATCTTATTCCATTATAATACTAAGTATTATATTATGATTATGTATATGTCTGACTTAGCTTCTACATTATTAATTCCTTGATCAGGAGCTGTGTTGTTTGTTTTGGGGTTTTGTTTTGTTTTTGTTTTTTTCTTTTGCTTCCTATTAGTAATTATAAATGAGAATGACTAAGAGATTGGCTTTTGGCCTAAAAATAGTTCTTACATTTTAAGAAATTAGAGGCCATGTATATGCCCCTTAATTTTATTAGATAGATGTTGAATTTTATTTAGCATCCTATACGAATGTAAAAATTTTAACCATTTTAGTGTGACAGCATATGTTTTTTATTATACTAGCCTTGTGTTCCTAATGTAATTCTACTTGATCTTCATGAATTACTTTTTAATGTGATGGAATGGTTTCTTTGTAAGGTTTCAGCAAATATTTTGTGTCATTATTCATGAGAGTCGCCCTTATTCTTATCTATTGGTATATAACAGACTGTGTCAACTTTAGCGATGTGAAACAACCACCATTTTATTTGGCTTAATGATCCTTTGGGTCTAAAATTCAGACAGAACTAAGTAGGATTTACTTGTCTCTGCTTCATTATGGCTGGGCCCTCAGTTGGGACAGATGGACTGCCTCTTAAGTAGCATTGTTAGGGATCATAATTACCTGAAAGTTCTTCACTCATGGTTGGAACATAGTATATAATAACTGAAAGATTGAGCTCAGCCAGAATTACTTGGAGTACCTACAAATGGCCTTTCCATGGCCCTAGACTTTTTACTTTATAGCTTCTGGGTTTGGAGATACTGTATTGAGGAGTAATGTCCAGTTTGCTAGTGCTCCAAGAGATAATGCGTTTGCCTTTATCACAGTCTCATAATACACTCTTTTGCTTTTCTTTTTTTTTTTTTTTTTTTTTTTGCCTGTATTACTTTGGGAAAAACTTGAAAAACATTTCTTTTGTAAGTTGTGTTGTTAACATGTACTAATTGTTGTAAAATATAGAAAAGGATTCAATTGTAGAAATTGTGTTAGCGTTCCCTTGCTGTAACAAACATCTGAGATAGTCAGCTTTTCCTTACTGTAACAAACATCTGATATAATCAGCTTATAATTTTTTTTTTTTTTGTGGGTACCGGGGGGTCGACCTCAGGACCTCACGCGCCAACAGGTGCCCGTGCCGCTGAGCGATATCACCGGCCCCTTTTTCATATGTGGGTTCCGGGAGTCGAACTCGGGCCCTCGTGCTTGCAAGGCAGGCGCTTCCGCCACTGAGCCATTTCACCAGCCCAGCTTATAATTTGGAAAGGTTTATTTTTATGGGTTAGAGCTTCAGAGGTTTCAGTCTATACAGTACTCATTTGCCCCTGTTGCCTTTGGGCCTGTAGTTATATAGCATATCATGGAGGGGAATGTGTGATGGAACAGGCTGCTTACCTCATGGCACCTGGGAGAGACTAGTGACACAGTATCCCCTTTGAGGGGGTCCCTAATAACCTAAAACCTCTCACTGGGCCCCACTTCTTAGTTTTCACCACCTTTAGCATCAAGTTGAGGACTAACCCTTCAACATGTGGGCCTTTGGGGAACATTCCATGTCTAAACTATAGCACTAGTAAGAGTGAATTCAGTGGTTTTTAGTATATTTATGGAATTGTGTAGCTACTATCACTATCTAATTTTAGAAAATTTTAATTATCCGAGAAGGAAACCTCATGTCCATTAGCAATCACATCCCCTCCCCAGGTCTAAGCCACCACTTACCTACTTTCTATATGTTTGCCTATTCTGGATATTTCATATACTTGGGTCACAGAATTTGTGATTCTTTATGAGTGGTTTCTTTTGATTTCACATAATACTATCAAGATTCATTCATGTTGTGGCATGTATTATAACTTAATTCTCCTTGGTCAGACTACTGTATTGTATGGATATAGCACATTTTGTTTGTTCATTCGTCCCTTAATGCACATTTGTGGTGTTGTCACTTTTTGGCTGTTTTGAATAATGCTGTACAGTGTTTGGACATAAGTTTTCATTTCTTTTGTGTAATACATGTCAGGGAATCAAATTGCAGTGTGATATAATAACTATATTTAACTTTTTGAGGAGTTGCCATACATTTTCCAAAGTGGTTACACCATTTTACATTCCCATCAGCCGCATTTTGAGTGTTTCATTTATCCACACCTTTGCCAATGCTTATTATTGTCTGCATTTTTCTATTATAGCCATTTTAATATATGTAAAGTATCTCATTGTGGTTTTGATTTGCATTTCTTTGATGGCTGTTGTTGCGAATCTTTTCATGTGCTTATTGACTATTTGTATACTGCTTATATAGCACTTCTATTCTGATTCTTTGTCTATATTTTTAATTTTCAGTTGGGTTGTTTGGCTTTTCGGTCTGTGCACAAATCCCAGATATATGATTTGCAAACAATTTATCCTGTTCTTTGGATTACCTTTTCACTTTCTGAATGGGATCCTTTGAAATGCAAAAGGCTTTAACTAAATATGTTGAATACAATTTTTTTCTTTTGTTGCTTTCACTTTTGGTCTAGTATCCTAAGAAGGCTTTGTCAAATGCAAGATTATGAAGATTTAATTTTATGTTTTTTCCTAAGAGTTTTATAGTGTTAGATTTTACATTTGGGTCTTGATTCATTTTAGTTAAATATTGCATGTACTGTGTGAGGTAGGGTCCAACTTCATTCTTTCTTTTGCTTGTGGATATACAATTGTCCCAGGAAAGAATAGATATAAAATCATCCCAGGAAAGAATAGACTCTTCTTTCTCTGTTGAATTATTTTGGCATCCTTATTAAAAATCAGCCATCAATGTAAGGGTTTATTTCTGGACTCTGAATTTTGTCCCGTTAATCTACATTTCATCTACATTTCTGTACTTACACCAATATTAATGTCTTGATTACTGTAGCATTATAATAATTTTAAAATTATGACATGTGGGTCTTCCAGATTTCTCCTTTTTTAAAGTTTCATTTAGCTATTTAGGATCCCTTGCATTGTCATAAGGATTTTAGGATCATCTCTTTTAATATTTGTAAGTAAGCCACCTGAGATTTTGATAGGAGTTATACAAAATCTGTATATCAGTTCAGGAGTATAGATGTCTAAAAATATTAAGTGTCTAGATCCATGAACTGTCTACTATTGATTTTTCTGTAGCTTTAATTTGCCTTTCTTACTTACTTAGGATTAATGCCCACTGTTGAAAAATATTGTTATTTTGTTTCATATTTTTTCACTTATCTAGGCATTCACCTCTTAACAAATTTAAATTTTGATTCTATTGCAATATTAATATTCATATTTTACTTCTTATTAAAGTGCATAAAGTATGTATCAATGGGATTTAGTGTGATATTTTAATACATATATACCATGTGAGATAATCAAATCCAGCCTCCTTTTAACCATTCTTTGCACCTCTACCCTTCCCAACTTCTAGTAAATCACTAGTCTACATTTATATCAACTTTTAAAATATTTAATACATTATCTTAGTCCAAAGGAAATATAGGTATGACTTTTAATATTTTCTAGAATATTTTTAAAGGCGCTAAGGATTATACTTTATAGAAATTGAGTCCCACACTTAAGATAATTGTAATGCAAAATAAATAGAAGATTGTCATTTTATGCTATCAGGCAAAATATTTTCTGAATTTGATTCTAGTTTATTTTTAAAATTGAACTTTGAACGTCATTATACAAATACGTTTATTTAAGATAATGTGATAGTACATTCAGTGTTCAGGTTTATATTTTTCATTAGACTTTATTGATTCTTACAACATCAGAAAAAGCTAATGATTTCTTTTTAAAATTTTTCCCCTCTGCTGCAGTCGGTGGTAGATGATTGGATAGAAGCATACAAGCATGACCGAGATATAGCACTTCTTGACCTTATCAACTTTTTTATTCAGTGTTCAGGCTGTAAAGGTAAGATGTGTTTATTTTGTAAGTAGAAGTCTCAAATAGTCATTTCTTTTTGTTCCTCCTAAGGAGATATTAGCACTTTTTAAAGAAAATAATGTCAGAGTAGTGGATTATTTTCATTATATCCATACAAAATGTATAAGGAAAAAAGTGAAGGGCTGGTGAGATGGCTCAGCGGCTTAAACGCCTGCCCGGCAAGCGCGAGGGCCCGAGTTCGACTCCCGGATCCCACATACGAAAAAAGGGGCCGGTGATATTGCTCAGCGGCACGGGCGCCTGCTGGTGCGTGAGGTCCTGAGGTCGACCCCCCGGTACCCACAAAAAAAAAAAAAAGTGAACAAAGAGAAAAAGCCTACTGACAAAGTTATATTCATGTGTGAAATTTATCTGAAAACTTGACTATTTATAATTGCTGTGTTGTTTTATTAGATATATTTCTCACTTTCAGCATCTGGTGTTAGGAAAAAAGATTGATTAAGAAGAAAGGAAAAGAGTAGAGATACAGGTTTAAATAGCAGGGAATTGTTTAAGTGTAGGGAATTAGAAAGTGCCATGAATAACAGTAAATAAGAATGTAGTTCGATTATTGGTGAAATTGCCAGCTGTTCTTCTAAAAGGTAGAGAAATCTGTGCTTGTTAGCGGGGTCTTCTTTAAAGTGTTTTTTACTTAATAAGGTTTTGAAGTAGGAGTGGGGAAAGTACAAAATACAGTAATTTCTTTCCTAGGACAATAATATTTAGGACAGGCATTTGGTAGTGGGACAAAATTATGTAAGTTGGGGAGTTATACATCGTCATGTAGATCAGTAAATGAGTGAGTCAAGATCATTGGCAGGTTCTGGTGTATCATGTGTCTCTTAATACTTATAGCTCATCCTTGAAATTCTAGAGGATGCCCAGGCAAATATGTTTTATGGAGTTTTCAGGAGTATTAGATTTTTAATGAAAAATGACACTAAAAATTTGGCTATTAGAAATCAGGAGGGAAGGTTTATGAAAATAGAATTATAAAATTGAGATGTTAAAAATGACTTAGTTAAACAAAAGTGTGAAAAAAAGAATTATAAGATGCAGTTTAATTCTTTTTTTTATTAAGTTTATTGGTGCAGTTTAGATATACATAATGATCACATTCATCATAGGGAGTTTGTACCTGTACATGATATAACTTGATTCCTCTTTTATTCCCATTCCTCTCCCCTCCCTTCAACCCCTGTTCCCCTCCTTATTAACAAACCTTTGTTCTTATCCTTCTTTTCTCTTTTCTTTTCCCTTCCTTCTTTCCTTCCTTCCCCCCATCCCTCCCTAGTTGCCCTTTCCTTTTGAACAATTTCTTCCTATTTTACAATGTCTATTATACATATTGGCTCTTATTTACACTTTCAATTTCTCACACCAGAGAGATAATGCAATATTTTATACATTTGTTTGATTTATTTCACTTAAGAGTATGGGCTCAAGGTGCATCCATTTAGCTATAAATGTCTCAAGTTTATCCTTCTTTATGGCTGAGTAGTAGTCCATTGTAGGAAAAAAACACATCTTTTTTATCCATTCCTCAGCTGATGAGCATTTGGGTTGTTTCCAAGATTTAGCTATTATAAACTGTGCTGCTATAAACATAGGTATGCATATATCGCTGTGGTATGATGCTTTTAATTCTTTTGGGAAGATACCAAGAAGGGGAATAGCTGGAAATCAATGTGGAGATTCCTGCAGTTTAATTCTTAGTAATCCTAAAATCCTTCCAGTGGACTGTAAATGATGTAAGTAGTAATGTAAACGGTATAAATGTAAGTAGTAAGTTGTACGTCCTGCCCTTCAGGAGCGTGTAATCTAGTTGGCTATTAAAAATTAAGAACAAGAAAGAGACAAAAGGAAATAAACTAATTCAAAGTAGTATAAAGTATGGAAAAGTTTTCAAGAGGTACATATGATTCTAGATTCAAATCAAAAAGCCTTCAAAAGGTTTTGAGAATTATTTCTTTAGCCAGAGAATAATGGAGCTTTCTTCTGAATTCAAGATATTTTTAACAATCATTTGATTTCTTTTAAGTTTTTGGTAAGGACTCTTCTAGAGTACCATTAGAATTGATCTCACCCAGAGGAGGCAGCTTGATGTAGGTGAATAATCTTGGACAAATTATGTAATTTCTACCCCCCTTTCAGTTTGTCAATTGGACTTAAAGTTTTATTGATTATTCAAGTAGGGCAAAGGAAATATCTTTTTTTTTTTTTTTTTTTTTGTGGGTACCGGGGGGACGACCTCAGGACCTCGCGCGCCAACAGGCACCCGTGCCGCTGAGCGATATCACCGGCCCCTTTTTTGTATGTGGGTTCCGGGAGTCGAACTCGGGCCTTCGCACTTGCAAGGCAGGCGCTTACGCCACTGAGCCATCTCACCGGCCCAGGAAATATCTTTTTAAAACTCTGGAAAACTGAGTGTTTTCTCTTGTAACCCTTCAGAAGAACAGATTGAAGAAAAAATTATGTAATTTCTCTCAGCTTTAGTGTCCTTATCGGTGATCATAGCTTTACTTCCGTGTATATATGTATACAAACACTTGCACACAAATATATGGATTAAACAAAATGTACCTCTGGCTAATTGAAAATCCATACTACATTTAGTTCTTATTATAAATCTTCTGTACCAATGCATTATTTGTTATTTATGGTACTGCTAAGGATGTTTGTTAAGCAACTACACAGTCCACCAATAAAAATACGTTCTTTTGAAAATCCAGGTTTTTTTCATTTATATCTCCTCATTTGTAAATTTCATGATGCCTTGTCAGTGGAAGTTCATGTACATATTCTTGGATTATCTACTACCATAACTTTTCCCTAGAAATCTCTTTTCTAGTGTTTGATCTTTGCTTGGCTAATTTTACTACTTATAATAGGCATCCCCCCTTCCCATTCTTTAATGACTCCATGAAAAAGTTGTCTTTTCTCTGAAATAGTTAATTCCCGATGACATAGCCCCTCCCCCAATCTGAGGGTAGTATTTCTTCACATTACCATTCACCAGGGGACTTACTGTGTATATCCTTTAATAGTTTATTTTATTTTTGTCTTTCTTATTTAATATCCAACTAGATAATAGGCTTTTGTATGGGCAGGACCTATAACTTACATGATTTACAGCCCATTGTGAGGATATTAGGATGTAGTTGCTTTACACGTAATAGTGCTTAATAAAGAAATCTAGCTAAAGTGAACTCTTTTACCTTTTTCTCTATCATCTTCAACTTCACATTCATTTTCAAGAGTGCCGTGTGTGTGTGTGTGTGTGTGTGTGTGACACAGTACTGGGGAAGGAACCTAGGGGCCTTGTGCATACCAGACATCATTGTATCACTGAGCTATATCCCCAGTCCTCCTCCTCAAGGTTTTAAATGTTACCCTGGATGTTGCCTCACCCTTGATAACATATGGTTTATGTTAAAAAGGCAAAGCTAAGTAGAGTCAACCTTCCGTATTCCCCATCTGTGGGTATTTAAAACATATATTAGAAAAAAAATTGTGTCTGTACTGAACATGTACAAATTTTCTCATCATTATTCCCAAACAATACAGTATAACAACTATTTATATAACATTTACATTTTATTGGATGAAATGTGGAGCTGTTCTCTTGTACATGTTGACAGTAGCATTTGTTGATGCTTTGTTGATACATTTCAGTGTTGTCTTAGTTAATTTTCTCATTGCCGAGACAAAATATCTGACATTGAAATTTCTTCTGCCAGATTAATTAGTCTGCCACCTTTAATCTCAGTCTCAGGCAAAGTCTCTGGACAAGAGCAAAACGCAGACAAACTTTCTGCTAAGGCATAACATGCATTGTCTGAAATCCAATAGCCAATACAGTCCTTCCCAGCAGAAACCTGATCCTGGTCTTTACTGGCAGCATTTATATCACCATTCTGGTCTTCTGAGCTCTCTCCAGAATCTCCCATGAAGTACAGCTTAAGGCATTCCAGGGCTGCTGCTTCAGCCAGCATCTTCAAACCTTTCCAAACTCTTCCCACAAGCCAGTTCCTAAGGCTCCTGAACCACATGGTCAGGTACAGTCACGGCATTAACCCTACTCTTGGTACTACATTCTGTCTTTGTTACTTTTCTTGTTGCTGAGACAAAATACCTAAAACCCAAAGTTAATCGAGGAAAGGTTTATTTAGCTCAGCTTGTAGAGGTTTCAGTTCATAGCTGGCACCAAGGCAGGGTGGCATGGCAGAGGGGCATTTCAGAGGAGAAACAGTTCATGGCAGGTAGAAGGCAGCAAGCTACAAGCAACAAGTGGCTATAGCAGCTTCTTTCTGTCACTTTATATTTTATCTAGGCTACTCACCCTTAGGGCAGGTACCATCACACCCAGAACTATGCCAAACCAATTAGTGGAGTAACACACCCTTAATCCCAGCATCACATACTCTAGATCCACCTCTGAAAAGCCCTACCTAGGACCCCGTGAGGCTTTGAGGGGACATCTAGACACAAGGCATTAAAAGTATCGTACTAAAAATAAAATGAGGAAGTATGCCTTTATTGTGTGACTATACAGTTGTTAATGTTAGAGGCTGATTTATCAATTCTCTCTTTTATTTCATTACACTGTTTATTAACTTCTGACACTTGCAAATTTCAGGAGTTGTCACAGCAGAAATGTTTAGACATATGCAGAACTCTGAGATAATTCGAAAAATGACTGAAGAATTTGATGAGGTAACTTCTTATCCTGAATGTTTTGATAATTTTACTCATGTTGATCTTGACTTCTTATTTTTTTGATCTTGACTTATTCTTGAAAATATTTTAAATTTTAAGTACTAATGTGGATGTGAACTTTGCTACCAATCAAATGATCTCTGTGTGACCTCGAGCAAGTTGCCATAAGATCTATTTCATCATCTGTAAGATGGAGCTAATAGTTTTCTTATAAAGTTGGGAGAAATGTGTGAAAATGGTTTAGCATTTTATTAATTCCTGGCACATAGCAACAACTCAATAAATGTTAGCCAGGGCTGGGGATGTAGCTCAGCGGCACAGCACCTACCTGGCAAGCGTGAGGTCTTGAGTTTGATTCCCGGTACCAAAAAAACCCAAAAAAAGTTAACCATTTTTTAAATTGTAATGAATTTAATATTCTGGGAACATTATTTAGAACATCCAGAATATTGGGAAGAGAAGATTTGGTTAGTGTTTTAGGAACCAGGTAGCTTAGCTAAAAGAAATATAAATATATATTTTTTATTGTTTAAAAACTTCTTTGTGTTTCAATTATGAATGGTAAGAACAATAATAAAAATGCTAGTTTAGAATTGAGCAAATATCTCAGTGAATGCTTTGAAATACTGTTACCAATAAGTATGTTTGTAGATATACTAGACTGTGAGCTCCTGCAGGGCAGGGAGTTTTATTTGTTTTGTTCACAGTTGTGTTGCAACACAGGTAGTTATGCTTTCAAACCCTTTCACTGTGAATTTTCAAGTAGAAAATCCTGTCTCACTTGGACTTTATTTGGTCATTTTTTTTTCTTGCTCTCTAATGAAGGAGCTTTCAACTCATTCCAAAAGATACATGAGTTGTTAAAATGGCTTTGATGATCACTAATTGCTATTAATCAGTCTCCAAGTAGTTGAGAAATAATTATGCATAATGGTATTTTTTGACCTTTTAATATTAAATGTTTTAGTGAGAACTTTCTCAAGGGGAAACAAGAATTTGAAATAATCATTCTAAAATACTATTTGAAAATCTCAGCAAAATTGCTAACAAAAATTAAGGTGATTTATTTCAGTGTAGTCACTAAATGTGCTTATCAGAAAATATGGGGATTAGGGTGTAAAAGCTCAGTGATCAAATTCGTACTCAGCATATGTAAAACCCTGGGTTTGATCCCTAGTAGCCCCCGGACAGAACCTTTTTGTGGAATACATTAGGACCTTATGCTCAGATGCAGTTCAACATATGGCATGAATTAAAATTTTAAAAATCTATTTGTGACAGAAATAGTTAAAACTTTACTAAATGATTGATAAAATATCCTTAGTGACTTTTGTCAGACCCTGACTTTTAAAAATTCTGTATAGTATTGATCTCTGCTTTTTTTAAAGGATGGATTTATTGATTGATTTATTGATTGATTTATTGATTGCAGTGCTGGGGATCAAATCCAGGGTCTTGTGCATGCTAAGCATGCACTCTACTACTGAGATACATCCTCAGCCCTGTACTTCTTTTAAAATTTATCTGGTTGTTTGTCTGTTGACTATCTGATATCATGGAAATAATGAAAATATACACTGAAACCATTTATTAATGTGTATATCATTCTATTAGACTAGCTGAGAATATGATTTCATTATGTTGAATCAGTTTAAAGATACTATTTTGGTATGGTTTTGGTTTACTTTTGTTTTAAAGAAATTTAATAAATATACTTGCTTAGAAAAGTTTCACTTTGATGAGGGAAGATTTTAAAAAAATTTTAACCTCAGTTATTGATGTATAATTTCATTGGTTAAAATGAATTTAGGTTATGTAATTTGGTCTTAAAAGAGTAGACGTGTTCAAAGCTAGTTCTACCTTTGTGTATTTTCTTGCTTGCTTTGAGAATTTATTGAAGAAATATAAGATAAAGGAGTCTATTCATGTTTTTGCCTAAGGTATGTAAAGAAAAGTGGAATCTTCTGCCATGCATTTTAAATGAATTTGCTGTTTAACATTTTTGTTTTAGGATAGTGGAGATTATCCACTTACCATGGCTGGTCCTCAGTGGAAGAAGTTCAAATCCAGCTTTTGTGAATTCATTGGTGTATTAGTACGGCAATGTCAATATAGTATCATATATGATGAGTACATGATGGATACAGTCATTTCACTTCTTACAGGATTATCTGACTCACAGGTTAGAGCATTTCGACACACAAGCACCTTGGCAGGTCAGTATTTTGGAATGTTTTCTGTGTGTTGCCTTAGGTTTGTGATGAAAGACATTCTCATTAAAAGAGAAAGGAAATAATAGTGACATGAATTGATTTTATTTTTGAAGTGATTACCAAATGAACACTCACCCCCACCCAACCCCTTGTGAATTATCTGGAATGGATTAGTACTTCTCAATTTTGATTCTTTCCTTGTATACTATAGTATATAGTGATTTTCTTGTGATAAACCTACTTGATTATTCTTCCACAGCAGGGCAAAATTAGTTGATAGGGATATGTTGGGTTCTTGAAAGATGTTTTATCAAGGAAGATATCAACAGCAAATTTGGATAGATTATCACAGTAAATTTGGATATGTGATCTTCATGATCTTACTGTTTGCCTCTTAAGTATATATACATATATACACACACACACTGGCCTTCATGATTCTGGGTAACTTTAGACCAGGTCAAATTCCTTGATCTTTAAATTTTAGTGAAAAGAGTTTTATACCTCACATGGTTAATTCTAGAACAGTAATTTTTGGTTTCACATATATAAAATTTTTCCTTTCCCTTTGTGGTACAGGTAAAATTACTGATAAGTTGTTCTTGAATTGTTTTTAAAATATTCTACGCCTTAATGATAATTTAGATTTCTATTTTCAAAATTTTCCTCTGTTGGGTATTTTTTTTTTTCTTTAGAACATTTTCGAAAAGAATTAGAGCTGCTATTAAAGATATACCTCGTGAGGCATGGTGGTGCATGCCTGTAATCCCAGCACTCCGGAGGACTTTGGCAGAAGGATTGCTGCGAGTTCAAGGCCAGCCTGTGCTTCATAGTGAACTCAAGGCCAGCCTGAACTACACAGCGAGACCCTGTCTCAAACAAACAAACAAACAAACAAATACAAGATATACCTCTGTCTTTAATTTTTCAAAAAATAAAATAGTTTTCCCCTATGTTCTGTTTGTTTTTAGATTTGAAGTCACAAAATATGAATGTACTCTTGCCTTGTATAAGGTAGCATTCAATGTAATTTAATAGAAAGCAGTCAAATTCCGTTTGGTTAGAGAGATAGCTAAATGACTTCCACATGAACTGAAATTAGAAGGTGAATCATGATCTCTGAAAAAGATCATTGTGAGATATATAATATAGAAAAATGGGATTTAAGCTTAGTGTGATATCAGATTATGTTGTTTTAAATCCTTTTTTTTTAAACTTGGGTAGGTTTATTTTTTTAATTTTATTGGTACATTTTAGATATACATAATGATCACATTCATCATAGGGAATTTGTACCTGTACATAATACATCTTGATTCTTCTTTTTTTCCCAGTCCCCTCCCCTCCTTCAACCCCCTCTTCTTATTTATAGAAGCTGTTTACATTTTTTTCCTTCTATTTTTTTTCCTTTTCCCTTCCTTCCTTTCCTCGTTCCTCCTTTGTTCCCCTTACATTTCCTTCCCACTTCCCAATATCTATTATACATTTTGGTCCTTAATTACACTTTCAGTTACTCCCACCAGAGAAACAATGTGATATTTAAACATGTGTCTGATTTATTTCACTTAAGAGTATGGTCTCAAGGTGCATCCATTTAGCTACAAGTGTCTGCAGTTTATCCTTCTTTATGGCTGCATACTATGCCATTGTGTAAAAAAAAACCCCACGTCTTCTTTATTCATCTGTTGATGGGCATATAGACTGTTTCCAAGATTTAGCTACTATAAATTTTGTTGCTATAAACATGGGTATGTATGTTTCACTGTGGAATAATTCTTTTAACTCTTTTGTGAAGATACCTAGAAGGGGAATAGCTGGGTCAAATGGAACCTCTAGTTCTAGCTTTTAGAGGAATCTCCATACTGATTTCCACAGTGTTTGCACCAGTATGCACTCCCACCAGTAGTGGAGAAGTTCCTTTTTCCCTACAGCCCCGCTAGCATTTGTTATTGGTTGATTTCTTGATGATAGATGGCCATTCTCTCTGGAGTGAGATGGAATCTCAGCCTTGTTTTAATTTGCATCTCTCAAATGACCAGTGATGTTGAACATTTTGAATCCTGCTTTAACTACTTCTATAAACTGTGTAATCTGTGGTAGGTTTCTTAGTATCCCCCGGTTTCAGTTTCCTTAGCTCTTGTCTGTGAGGCCTGTCATAAGGATTAGGATGTAATCCATGAAAAATAAATAGCACAGACAATATACTGACATATATCTAAGTATTCTATACAATATTAACTGTTGCTTTATTTTTGTTGTCATTTGTAGCAGCTGTATTTTTGTTAGAAGCTCAGCAGTCCATCTCTGCTTAATTTCTCTTAATTTCATCTTAAATTGTAAATTTTTGCATCTGGTAGTCTAATTTCAACATTTTACCCTTTTAAAAATAGCTATGAAGTTAATGACAGCTTTGGTGAATGTGGCACTAAATCTTAGCATTAATATGGATAATACACAAAGACAGTATGAGGCAGAACGGAATAAAATGATTGGAAAACGAGCCAATGAGAGACTAGAACTCTTACTACAAAAACGGAAAGAGGTAAATTTTTGTTTTGAATATTTAGGCTATTGATGTGTGACCAGCTTGGCTACCATTAATTATATTATAACTTTTTAGCCCCGCAGATAATTTTTTAAAGATTTAATTTTGGGGGAAGTGGTGGATATTGAACCTGAAGCCTTGTATATGCTAAGCATATGCTTTAAACTGTGCTATGCTACCCCAGCCTCATGAAAGATTTAATTTTAAACCATATATTTCACATTGTTTATGCTTCTGACTTAAAGTTTTGACTATCCTTGCGAACAATACCTTGCATATGTTTCGTCATGTGTGGTCTAATATTAAGGGTATTGCACTTTAAGAAAGGAGACCTGGATCAGCCTGGAAAATTGTATGAGTTTTAGCAGTATTCTCTTTACTATGACAGTCTCTCTGCTAACTATTTTCCTAGCAGTCTTGTTCCTAACTAGCTTTTTGTCATCATGAGATGAGGTTCATAGTTATGTGAAATACTTTGAGAAATAACTTACAAGCTATTTGGTAGCATCTGAGTATTTTTGTACAACAGGAAGCATTTTGTTAATGTTATTTTATTACATTCAGATTTGAATGAGGAAGATATTTTTTAGTCCAATGCTGAAAAGTAGTAACTAAAATATTTTGATGTTCCCTTTGAAATTTAAATTGTTCCGGGTGTGGTGGCGCATGCCTATAATCCCAGCACTCAGGATGCTGAGGCAGGAGGATCACTCTGAGTTCAAGGCCAGCCTGGGCTACAAAAAGAGTTCAAGGACAGCCTGAACTGCATAGTGAAATCCTATCTTAAAAAGACAGAAAAAAAAATTAAATTGTTCCTTCATTGATGATGTGATAGTTGTTTATTACATAATAAGGAAGTTTATTTTTATTTCTTATAGGGAAAGTGATGTTTTAAAAATATTAGTAATGCAGTCATTTAAATAGTTGTCATGGTAATCTGTAAATTATTTATTTGGTCTTGAAATTTTTTGGGGGATAGGAGCTATAATTTTTTTTAGTTATTTTTTTTTGAGACAGGGTCTCACTATGTAGCTCAGGCTGGTCCTGAACTCACTGTGTAGCCCAGGCTGGCCTTGAACTTGCAGCAATCGTCCTGCCTCAGTTTCCCAAGTGCTGGGATTATAGGTGTATGCCACCATGCCCGGCCAGGAGGTATAATTTTAAATTGGTTGTTTCTGAAATACTCAATAACTTTGAAGTTCTCTGACTGAAGAAAATTAAGAAAAATCCTCATTTCCCTCATGTCTAAAGTCCTCATCTTTTTCAGATAATTAAAAATGGAAAACTGATACTTTTCCCCCTTAATTTATTTAATAAATTTCATTAGTTGGTTTATTAGATGAATATAAAGCATGTGTTAGCCCTTGAAATTATTGCCTTATTCGGGGACAGAATTTGATTGTTAACATAGAATGAGTGAATAACATTAAAGGACTTTGAAATTAAACTAAGTTTTGTTGTTGTTGCTGCTGCTGCTGCTGCATTGCTGGCCATGCAAATGAATATAAGAAACACAGACCCAAGCCAGGCATGGTGACACAAGCCAGTAATCTCAGCTACTTGGGACCCTGAGGGAGGAGGATTGCAAGTTCCAGGCCAGCCTGGTCAATTTAAGTGAGAGTCTCTCAAAATAAAAATATAAAAAGGGTTGAGGTTGTAGCTCGGTGCTCCTTAGGTTTAAAAAAAAATCAAAAAAGGACATGCCTGGGTTACCATTACTTAGAAATAAAAGTCAAAGAAAAGCCCAGGGCCGGTGAGATAGCTCAGCGTCATAAGCACCTGCCTGGCAAGTGCGATGTCCTGAGTTCGACTCCCGGTACCCACATACGGAAAAAAGGGCCAGTGATATCGCTCAGCGGCACGGGCGCCTACTGGCGTGTGAGGTCCTGAGGTCGACACCCGGTGCCCACAAAAACAAAAAAAAAATACATTTTACAGAAACATGTAAAAGCAAATTTATCCTTAGATTGTAAAGAATCAGCCTTTTCTTAACTCTTAAACTCCAAATTGAAATTATATGAATTGATATGTTGACCAAAATTTGAAATACTTTTTTTTTTTTTTTTCATACTGGGAATTGAACTCAGGACCTTGCGCTTGCCAGGCAGGTGCTGTGCTGCTGAGCTATCTCCCCGGCCCTGAAATATTTACTTGATTATTTCAGTTCAGTCTTTCTTTGCTCAAAAGAATTAACTAGTAATACAGATTTTTTTATGTAGTTATTTTACTCTGTAATTCCTTTTGTTCTTGGCATTGGAGCTAGTTGACATGGCTTTTCTTTTTCAGACTGCCAAGATCAAGATAATGAAAAATTGTGCTTTTTTGACATGGATATATGTATGTTACATAATAAATGTTATGTAATAATAAACTACATAATAGATTTTTCTACCAGCTCCATTATACAATAGAAATTTTTGAACATTAGAAAAAAACAGCGTACCAGCCAAATTTCTTCAGTGAAACATTAGAAGCCAAGTCAAATATTTCCAGAATCAAGGGACACTAACCTCGTCACATAAGATTTTTAATTTTTCTTTGTGGTTCCTTATGTCTAGTAAAAGAAAAGCTAAATGTGATCACCAAAATACTGGAGAAGAAACCTAAAATTTTTTGATACTTACAACAGCTTTTAGGTGTATTTTGTCTTCCCTTATAATTGTCTTCCTTTTATGAGTGTATTCTTCTTTATAGCTTCAGGAAAATCAAGATGAAATAGAAAATATGATGAATGCAATATTTAAAGGCGTGTTTGTACATAGATACAGGTAAGTCAAGACACATTTCATAAGTAGCACTATGTAGTTTTTATTCTTTGAGTTTGGATAGTGATTTAGATAGTATAAATTAGTGGAAAGAGTGTGTAGTAAAGTAAGATCAGTGTTAGAATCTAAACTATTCTACTGAGTCACTGGTCTAGTCATTTAACTGCTGTGAACTTGATGTTTCCTATGAGTACAGTGGGGTAACACTGTGCTTTATTTGTAGCTTCACAGCCAGTGGAAGATATTGCTATTATTAGGCGTCAGGGTGCAAAATACTTAGTTGTCTTTGGATGTACTTTTTGGTAGAAGTTGCACATCTTGACTCCTGATTTTCTTCTCTCCATTTAAATATCATTGGGAAAATTTGGATAGATTAAGGTGATGTATTTTTGTTTTGCTAGTTTGAATGAGCAGAGGAAAGAAATCTTATAATTTCTGACTATAATCTATTAAATGTTAATATTTTATTCAATTTTCCCTCATTTCTCCAACTTGGCAGTTATTGAATCACTTTAATACTTGGCTTATACGGTCCCTATTTTCACTTTTACCTTTTCCTTTCCATTTTTACTATTACCTTAGTCTATTCCCTTATCAGACTTGTGTTTAGAGATTACAGGAGTTTTCCTAAAACATCCTTTTACTGTGCTTAGCTTCTGCCTTCAATGACTCACCAGTACCTGCAGGAGGAATTAAAATCATTAGTCTGAACCAGACACAGTGACATGTACCTGTAGTTTTAGCTCCTCTAGTGCCTGAAGCAGGAGAATACTTGAGTCAAGACATTGAGATGAACCTGGGCAACATATTGAGACCTGTCTTTAAAAAAAATAACAGACTAAAATAATTTTGTCTGACATTAAAATCTCAATTGAGCTTGGTCTCAATGTTATGTATAAGTCTTGCCTGGACAATTATAGTGTAGTAGACTAGTATCTTCTGAAAATGCCAATCCCAGCAGATATGAACAAAGGTTGGGTTATGGACTGGTATAAGAGGTGAGGGTGGCATTTTGTTTGTAGTATGTGTTGATAATTTTGCTTTCCCAACTAGACTGTAAGCTGTTGATATTTGGAGCCATGTTTCAGTGCTACTTTTTAATCCCCAGTAATCTTAACAGTGGTTATGTATTTATAGTAGATAGGAAATACTTGGCATCTCTTGAGTAAACCATAAGTTTATGGTATAATGGCACTGATATGTATGTTTTTTTCCTTCCTCTGTGTAGGGATGCAATAGCTGAAATCCGAGCTATATGCATTGAGGAGATTGGCATTTGGATGAAAATGTATAGTGATGCCTTTCTTAATGACAGTTATTTAAAATATGTTGGTTGGACTATGCATGATAAGGTAAGATGTGCCCTGCTGACTGCTTATCTATCTACACATAGGCATGGCTATCTGCAGTTCTTATTCATAAATGAGTTATAAGCTTGTTTGTATACATTGGGCCACATCCCTGTAAGCTTCTCCCTTATTCATTTCTGTCTTCCCTGTGAAAACTTGGTTTCTGGCACTAAAGTTCTCTAGATGTTTTGGGTTCTGGCCACAGATTAATCTTCACTGTTGAAGTTTTGCGTCGAAATACTGGTTCATGTAGGCACTGAGGTGAGACATCTTGTAGAACACTAAAAAGAGCCCTTACTGTCTTATTATCTGACTGTTACGTATTTAAAAAAAAAAAACTCTCAATTTTTTTCTTGTGCTGGGTATAGAATTCAGGGGCTCATATATACTAGGCCAGCGATGTACCACTGAGGTACATTGCCAATCCTTCTTCAATTTTTAACCTCTCTTGATAAACATATATCTTAGATTATACCTTACAATGTGGCCTATGACCTTTTAATCTTTTTCTTAAACTGCCTCTTCATTAACCTTGAAGAAGTTCTTATTATGTATTCCTTCCAAGCATTACTTAATGTGAAATATGCTATCATCTTTCACAGTAGTTTTGCTCTGAACATACTTTGAAAAATTTATTTGACCTACAGAAATAGTAACCTCATAAGTATTTAATCTTAAACATAGTGCTGATTTCACTTTTGCATTATCAAAAGTTGATGGTTTCTATAGAAATGCTATTGTTTAAACTTTTAAAGCAGAAAATACTATATACATCTTGAATATTCAGGTTGGAAATACAGAATTTGAATGCATTTTCTCTTCTTGTTTCTTTTAGCAAGGTGAGGTAAGACTCAAGTGTCTTACCGCTCTACAAGGGCTTTATTATAACAAAGAGCTTAATTCCAAACTGGAGCTATTTACCAGTCGGTTCAAGGTTTGTATTAAGTATTTTAAAATTACTTACAAATTGAAATATTTTATTTTCCTTTTAAAACATTTTTAATGTTTTTGTTCTTAGGATAGAATTGTGTCTATGACCCTTGACAAAGAATATGATGTTGCAGTACAAGCAATAAAATTACTGACTCTTGTTTTACAGTAAGTATGTATTTATTGTGTATTACTTTTATTTATTTATTTATTTTGGTACCGGGAATTGAACTCAGGACCTTGCGCTTGCCAGGCAGGTGCTGCGCAGCTGAGCTATATCCCCGGCCCTTATTGTGTATTACTAATGTACAGATACTTAAGTAATACATTAGAGTACTTGGTTCAAATTCATCTAGGTCTAGATTTTAATAATTTAAATCATGGGGATTTACTGCTACATGTTTATTTTATTATTATTATTTTTTTTGAGGTGGGGCCTCTATCTGTTGCCCGGACTGATCTTGAACTTGCGGGCTCAGGCAGTTCTCCTGCCTTGGCCTCCAGAGCAGCTGGGGCTACACTGCTGGATACCACTGCTCTCAGAAATGTAATTTCTTCATGTAACATTGATAAACCACAGGAAGAAGAAACTATTAAACCCGTGAAATTCTAACTGGCTAGGAGTTCATGTGTTCCTGCTTTCTTGGCACTTTTTCTTATTAACTGTTTTTGATGTTCTTGAAATAAAGATCTGAGTGTATCAAAATTTTTATTATATTCTGTCACATTTTCAGAGTATGAGCATTTACTGAATCTTTTCTATTACCTATAAGCAGTCAGAATTTAAGACATACTATGTTGATATGTAATTGTGATGCTACAATATTTTGCCTTTAAAAAAACTATACTAAAATATATGTGATGTGAAACTTACCATTGTGCCCATTTTTAAATGTAAGGTTCACTGGCTTTAAGTGTATTTACTTTATTACACAATTGTTAACCACTATTCATCTCTAGAACTTTTTCATCATTCTGATACTTGCTACACTAACTCCTCATTCGTTCCCTTCCCCCACACTCTGATAACCACTGTTCTACTTTCTTTCTGAATTTCTATTTTCTGAATATTTCATATAAGTAGGCGCAACAATTTTTGTCCTTCTGTGTGACTTATTTCACTCAGCATAATGTGTTAAAGCTTGATCTATATTATAGTATATGTTAGAATTTTTTGCTTTTTTTTTTTTTTTTTTAATTTTTGTCCTTTTGAGACAGCATTTCACTATGCAGTTCAGGCTGGCCTTGAACTCACTTTGTAGCCCAGGCTGACCTCGAACTTGCAGCGATCCTCCTGCCTCAGCTTCCCGAGTGCTGGGATTACAGGCATGTACGACCATGCCTGGCCAGAATTTCTTGCTTTTTATGGCTGAATAATATTGTGTTATATGTATATATCATGTTTTCCTTATCCATTCATTTTTTTTTTTGTGGGTACCAGGTGTCGAACTCAGGACCTCGCACGCCAGCAGGCGCCTGTGCCCCTGAGCGTTATCACCAGCCCTTTTTTCGTATGTGGGTACCGGAAGTCAAACTCAGGACCTCATGCTTGCCAGGCAGGCGCTTATGCCGCTGAGCCATCTCACCGGCCCTCCATTCATTGTTGATGGATTTGTTTGTTTGTTTGTTTGTTTTTGAGACAGGGTCTCACTATGTAGCTCAGGCTGGCCTCAAACTCAATGGTAATCTTCCTGGCTCAGCCTGCCAAGTGCTGGCATTACAGGTGTGCATCACCACATGCTGCTTGGTGATGGATCTTCAGGCTGTTTCCACTTTTTGGCTCATATGAATATTGTAGTTATGAATATAGGTATGCAGGCATCTGAGACCCTGCTTTCAGTTCTTTTGTGTATACCTAGAAATGAAATTGTGGACTGTGTAGTTATTTTATGTTTAACTTTTTTTGTAGTGCCAGAAATTAAACCCAGGGTCTCCCTCATGTTTACCACTGAGCTACATCCCCAGCCCGGTGTTTTGTCTATTTGTTTGTTTGTTTGTTTTTTGAGGAAACACCATACTATTTTCTATGTGGTTGTGCCCTTTTATATTCCTAGTTTCTCCATATCCTTGCCACCATTTTTTTTTTTTAGGTAAAATATTTATTGCTAGGTATAGTGGCTTGCACCTTTAATCCCAGCTATGTAGGAGGGTGCAGCAGGAGGATCATAAGTTAGAGGTCAGCCTGAACAAATTAGTGAGACCCTGTCTCAAAAAATAAATAGGAGTAGGGATTTAGTTCAGCAGTAGAGTGCCCTTTGGGTTCCATTCCCAGCACTGCAGGCATACATGCATAAATAAATAAATAAATCAACCTACTAACCATTGTTAGCTCCTGCCAATTACTTGAATGGTTATGCTGAAACTCTTAAAAATCAGCCTTCTTAAGTCAAACTAATACAAACATTTTATAAGTAGAAATAAATAAGAAATTCACCAGTGATGTATATAAACCAAGTTAACCCAGGCAAGGTGAAGCATACCTGGGGTCTCAGCTATTTGGGAGAGTGACGCAAAGTTAATAGAATACAACTAAGGGACATGAAATTATAATGTCCCTAAGTCTGTATATTTAAGATGGTCCACATAATAATTGTAAAGGCATCTTTTTAAAAAATCATTATAAACTAATCCTCATGTTCATATGGAAAATTTATTGATTAAGATGCCTGGCATGTTGACTCATTTCTGTAATTCCAGCTTTTCAGGAGATGAGCCCTGCCTGGACAACTTAGTGATTTGGAGAGAGATACTTTGTCTCAAAATAAAGAGCTGGTGATACTGTATATGGTAGTTTAGTTGAAAGCCCTGGATTCAATTTCTAGTACTGTCCATAGCCCAGAAAAGAAAAATTCTTATAAAAACAAATGAGTGAATACTAATCCAGTGTGATTTTTAAGTCATATTTTAAAATCATAGTGATTTTTAAATTTTGGTGATGTTGCATAAATAAATAGATCATAACAGAATAAAAGTACAAATGCAAATAGATACAGGGTTCTAGTATAGGATAAGGGTAGCATTTCCTTAATAAAGAAATAGTGTTTTTTGACAACTGGGTTTCATTTGGGGGAGGGAAAGTAGTACTGGATTTCTATTTCATTCCTTATTCAAAAATAATTTCTAGGTGAAAACATGGGAAGATTTAACAATTTTATTTGTTGTAAAATTATGTGCAAGGTTTTTCTGAGCTTGACATAAAGCCTAGACATAAAAAGCTCAATGAATTAACTTCATAAAAACTCAAAATATCTAGGTAGCATAAAATACTGTGAGCGATCTCAGAAAACAAATGTTAGATTCAGTGAAATATTTGCATGAAAGGTGTCAATTTCTGCAACTCAATTAAAAGCAGAAATTCAATAGGAAGATTCAAACATGGATCAGATCATTGATTGAAAATAACAAATTTAAACATATGAAAAAATGGTCAGCCATTGTTAGAGACATGTACATTAAGCAAGTCTTTTTAACCTATTTGCTTGGGAAAGATAAAAATATTTGGTAGTATACTGCGTTGTTGAAGCTATGGAGAAACAGGCCCTGATACATTGTTGAAGGGAGTATAAATTGGTTTAAACTCCTTGAAGAAATATTAGGCTCTGTTTATCAAAGTTTAAAAATGTCTACATTCTCTAATAAAGAATCATTTATTAAAAGAGAGAGAAGTAAATTAGTATACGTGATAATAGTTAACATAAGCACTTTATGTGGATTATTTCATTTAATACAGCAGCCCTATAAAACAGTGGTTCTTATTTATATGAAATGGACCACATTTCAGTAATTACAAGGAATGCACTTTTAGTGCATTTCTCAGAATTCATTTTTTTATTTTTTTATTTTTTTATTTTTTTGTGGGTACCGGGGGTCGACCTCAGGACCTCGCGCGCCAGCAGGTGCCCGTGCCACTGAGCGATATCACCGGCCCCTTTTTCGTATGTGGGTTCCGGGAGTCGAACTCGGGCCCTCGCGCTTGCCAGGCAGGCGCTTAAGCCGCTGAGCCATCTCACCGGCCCAGAATTCATTTTTTAAAAGCCGTCTTAGCTATTATATTTTCCCTCAAATTTTAATTAGATTTAAAAGTCATAAATAGTATCCACATGTGTTATAAATATATTGAAAGACTCCTAGAAAAAGAAACTATTAGTACTCTTCATGTTTCTGTAGCTTCTTTGCCTCCTTCCTAATACAATATGGATATCTTTCCTTGTTTCTAATAATTTTATTAGAGGTGATAGACATAGTTTATTTATGTTGATTTTCAACCATGTACATATCTAATTAGTGAAACTTGTCAGAAATGTTCCTTCTCACAAAGTTAATGACTACTGCAGATTTACAACACTTTAACTGGTGTTTTTTCCCCTCACAACAGTCCAGTATTACAGAGTAATTTAAATCAATGATACTTGCATTTGAAGCATTGAAGAGTTTTTTTTTTTTTAAAGAAGTAAGTTTTTAGAAATCCAACTTCTTGAAGCCTTTAGTACATTAGGAAAACAAAATGTAAAAAGCATCTCTACTCTTCTATCTAATGTTTTTAGACTTTTCTTTCTGGTGGTGGTCCTCTGATTTTTAATTTACATATAATAGTAAGAACCTAGATTATTTATCTCATATTACTGTGGAAGCCTATTAGGAAGGAAAAAGCTGCCAGTGGCCAAGATCCTGAATGTAGTCTCAGGAACCCAAAAACCGTGTGGTTGATGGGCTGTAATACCAATTTTCTAAGATTTTTTAAGGCTTGTTCTTTAAAAATAAGATCAGGAAAATTAGCACTACATGTCAGTAAGACTAAGGATAGATTCCAGTTAATATCCTTTGACACTTAAATTTTAACTACTTGGAAAATCTGCTTGCATTGCCTTATGTGTTGTTCAGTACATGATGGATGAAGTATTCTTCCTCAGTGTGAGATAAGGTATTTTAGTACATTGTAATGTAGTCATATTATCTTTCCTAATTATTACTATGAGATATATGCAAAGTGTTATCTGTGATTATTAACTAATCATTTTTCATGCCACCACTTTCTCTATTAGTTTTCATTATTTTGTCATTTCTCTTTAGCATCCATGTCACATTATTCTCCTAAGCATTTGCATATTTACATCCTATATTCACTGTTAATTTTACATTATATTTATATATTTATTTCTGTTAGCATACTCGGGATTGAACCCAGGGCCTTGTGTATGCTAGGCAAGTGCTCTGCGGCTGGAGCTATAACTTAAGCCCTCTTCGATCTTAATAAAATGCCTAATGTTTTTGTTGACAGAAGATGATTTTTAGTAAAAGCCACCAGCTTTTACCAGAAGATGATGGTCAAATGTGTTTTGATTTATTTTTATTTTGCAGATATTTATTTATTTATTTATAATTTGCAGATACAACATTGTGATTTTTTTTGTTTTTGTTTTTGTTTTCAGAAAGGGTATCACTATGTAGTTTATGCTGGCTTTGAACTCACTGTGTAGCCCACGCTGGCCTTAAACTCATGGTGATCCCTGTCTCAGCCTCCCAAGTGCTGGGATTACAGCGTGCACCACCACACCTGGCTCTAACAGCATGAATTTTTATATTCTTAATATGCTTAGAATTATGACATTACTAAAAACCCTGTTATTTACTTCTTTTTAGGAGTAGTGAAGAAGTTCTTACTGCAGAAGATTGTGAAAATGTCTATCATTTGGTTTATTCAGCTCATCGACCGGTAGCAGTAGCAGCTGGAGAATTTCTCTATAAAAAGTAAATTTATATTTATATTATTCATTTTCTAAAGTATACTTTCATAACAATTTACTGTGATATACTTGATAATAAGTATACATATATTAAACATATTTAGAAAAATGATTGCCAGTCAAATTGAAGCTCTCACACTTTCACTATTTCACTATTAAAACTATTTAATAGTTTTAATTTCTCCCGTCCAGGTTTTTTTTTTTTTTTTTTGGCAGTGCTGGAGATTGAACTTGGCTTTATGCATGCTAGCCAAGTGGTATAATATTGAGCTATGCTTCTAGGCCCTAATGGATTACTTTTAATTTACCTAACTATGTTATAACATAAAGACCAATCTCTTCTTTTTTTTTTTTTTGTGGGTACCAGGGGGACGACCTCAGGACCTCGTGCGCCAACAGGCACCCGTGCCACTGAGCGATATCACTGGCCCCTTTTTCGTATGTGGGTTCCGGAAGTCGAACTCGGGCCCTCGCGCTTGCCAGGCAGGCGCTTACGCCGCTGAGCCATCTCACCGGCCCAATCTCTTCTTTTTTTTGAGACAGGGTCTCGTTATGTAGTTCAGGCTGGCCTTGAACTCACTGTGCAGCCCAGTTTGGCCTCGAACTCAGCAGTGATCCTTCTGCCTCAGCCTCTTGAGTGCTGGGATTACAGGCGGGCACCACCACACCTGGCAACTGATCTCTTCTTATTTTCACTCTTCTCCTACTTCAACTTCCAAATATTACAATATTTAGTCTTAAGCTTATTCTTTATTTGTTTAAGAAAATTCAAGTACTTAATAGTTAGATATAAGAATCCTATGGTCTCTTTCCTTTTTTTTTAAGAGACAGGATCTCGCTGTGTAGTTCAGGCTGGCCTTTAACTCACTGTGGAGCCCAGATGGCCCTGAACTGTCAGTGATCTTCCTGTGTCAGCTTCCCCAGTGCTGGGATTACAGGCATGCACCACCACGCCCAGCTGGTCTCTTTACTTTAATGATGCTATTTACCAATTCAGATTAGGAAGTATGGACAGTAGTGTGAATATCTGATCACAAAATCATTTAGCAGATGTTAGCGACTTAGAATATTTTGAACCACGCTAATTATTTTAGTAAGGTTTATTAGCGTGCCCATTTGGGGTGCAGCGTTTATTATAAAGAATAGTTTTAAACATCCACCTTCCAATTTTCTATTAAATAATCATACAATTTTAGTTATCTTTTGTTGTATCTGAGGAAAAATTGTCACACTATTCATAGAAAAAGGCCACTGAGTTAGGATAATGTTGCAAGAATAGAAGGAAAGGGGCCGGTGAGATGGCTCAGCGGCATAAGCGCCTGCCTTGCAAGCGCGAGGGCCCAAGTTCGACTCCCGGATCCCACATACGAAAAAGGGGCCGGTGATATCGCTCAGAGGCACGGGCGCCTGCTGGTGCGCGAGGTCCTGAGGTCGACCCCCCGGTACCCACAAAAAAAAAAAAAAAAAAAAAAAAAAGAATAGAAGGAAAAAGATAAGTTCAGGTTTAAAGAGCAGTATGTTTCATAGATTTTTGTGCATAAATGTTACAGGTTAATGTATTTCTTCTATGAAATTAAACATTTGTGTAAAGTACTATAAAGATTCTAAAAAGAAATACTTTGGAACTTAGTATAATTAACTTGAGAAGGCATTTTACAAAGACTTGAAATTATTGTCAAGACTAGAATATAAAGGGTCATTGTGATAATTTGTTTGATGGTTTAATGTTGAACAACAACGTACCTACTCAGTTCTCTGTTACTCCATTGTTAGGTACTTAAATATGAAATCCAGACAGTTAATTTTTTTAATTAGTTTGTTATTGTTTTAAAATAAGTACTTTCCTGGCCGGTGAGATGGCTCAGCGGCGTAAGCGCCTGCCTGGCAAGCGTGAGGGCCCGAGTTCGACTCCCGGAATCCACATACGAAAAAGGGGCCGGTGATATCGCTCAGCGGCGCAGGCGCCTGGCGCGCGAAGTCCTGAGGTCGACTCCCGGTACCCACAAAAAAAAATAAATAAATAAATAAAATAAGTACTTTCCTTTGTCTATAGGCTCTTCAGTCGTAGAGATCCAGAGGAGGATGGAATAATGAAAAGAAGGGGAAGACAAGGTCCCAATGCCAACCTCGTTAAGACATTGGTATTTTTCTTTCTGGAAAGTGAGGTTAGTTTATCTTTTTAATACTTATATTCAGAGAATGTATTAAAATTATGTATCTCTTAAAATTTCCACATTAGTCTATTTAATTCTAAAAAAATGTTATTAGTACATGTTTGCAATACATAATGAAACATTCATTGTGGGGAGTTGGTACATAGACATATCACATCTTAATCCTTTATACTTCTTTATCCTCTCCCCTCCCTCTTTTTTCTCTGCATCCCTAAACCCCCTTTCCATCTGTAAAATGTCTGCCTCCTTTTCCTATCATCTATTTTGCTATTTAAATTATATATACTTTGAGTTTCTTATATAAGAGAAACCATATGGTATTTAACCTTCTGTGTCTAATTTATTTTACTTAGCATTGTGGTCTCAAGGTGTGTCTATTTTCCTAAACATTGACTTAGATTTATCCGTCTTTATAGCAGAATAGTACTCCACTGTGTATAAATGACACATTTTCATTATCCATCATTCATCTGTTGATGGACATAAAGGGCACTTCCAGGATTTAGCAATTATTAGTTGTCCTGCTATAAACATGAGTGTGCATGTATCACTGTAATATGATATCTTGAACTCTTTCAGGAAGATACCCATAAGGTAAATATCTGGATCATATGGAACTTCTATTTTTAGGTTTTTGAAGAATCTACATACTGATTTCTATAGTGGTTGTACTAGTTTACATTCCCATAAGAAATGTAAAAGGGTTCATTTTTCCACCTGCAACCTTGCTAGCATTTTTTTTTTTTTAGTTCATGATGATAGCCATTCTTTATTTCTCTAATGGAAGATGCTGAACATTTTTTCATGTACTTACTGGCTATTTTTACTTCTTCTAAGACGTATATACTCGTTTCATTTGCCCATTTTTGGACTGTGTCTTTGATTTGGGGGGATTCTAATTTTTTTTTTTAAATTCTTCATATATTTTATTTAGCAGTCATTTGTGGAGTAGCTGGCAAATTTGTTGCCATTCTGTAGGTTGTCTCTTCACTCTTGGTTTTTTTGTGATTACTGATGAGACGCTTTTTAATTTTATATAATCTCATTTGTTGATTCTTGGTGTTATTTCTTGTGCAATTGGGATTCTGTTCAGAAAGTCCTTGCCTATGTCTGTGTCTTCAAGAGTTTTTACCTATTTTCCAGCAGATTCAGTGTTTCTGTTTTAATTTCTAGGTCTCTGATCCATTTTGATTTGATTTTAGTACAGGATGGGAGATACGGGTCTAGATTCATTCTGCATGTGGCTAACCTGTTTACCCAGTACCAGTGTACCAGTCGACTTTGAATATAACAGATCTAACCTACTCCACAAAATTATTTAAAAAATACTTTCTACTTTTAGTAAGATGTTCAAATAGTAGGTTTTATGTTTACTTCTGGGAACACGGATTTTGAAGTCACAAAAGCTTTATTACCAGTTGTCCCCTGCTTACTGTTTGTAACTTTAATGATTCAGTTATTTAATCTTTGTAAGCCTTTGTTTCCTAGGAAAAGGTGGATTATAATTTCTCAGGTAACCCTGAGATAAATGCAAACATAATATATACCTAGCACATTAGAAGTTCTCAAATTTTAATGCCTCCTGTTAATAGTGTTGTGTATGTGGATTTATATAATCTCCCTTAAGTTGAAAATCTACTTCTAAACTATTCCGAGAGGGAGCAAATTCATTTCATGTGTTCAAATTATGTAGTATTTAATTAGCTTCATGACCTTTTTGTTTTCTAATTGTTTCTGCATATAGATATATATTTGGTTTTGAAATATTGCCTCTTATCCTATAACTCTGATAAATTCACTTGGTAATTTTTCAGTAGATTTCTTTGGGTTTTCTACAATATACAGTCAGGTCATTTCCAAATAAGAATAATTTCCCTTCTTCCTTTCCAACTTTTTTTTCCATTTATTTTTATTTTCTGCCTTATTGAACTTGCTAACACTACCAGTTCAATGTTGAATAACAGTGGTTAAGGGTAGACCAACATCTTTGGATTGTTCCTGATCTTATGCAGAATTATCTAGTATTTCAACATTACTTATGTTGTAAGTTATAGGTATTGTGCTGGTGTTTATTATCAGTTTGAGAATATTTATTTCTACTCCTTCTGTTGCCAAAAGGGTATATCATAAGTGCATAAATACATACTGCAGTCTCTAAAAATGCTTTTTTTTTGCATCTGTTGAGATGATTGTTTATCTCTCATGTTTTTGTGTTGAATTATATTTTTTGTTTCTTTGTGGTACTGAGAATTGAACTCAGGGCCTTCCCAGTAAGCTGTATCCCTGGCCTTTTTTTACTTTCACTTTTCATTTTGAGACAAGGTTTACTAAGTTGCCCACGCTTTTCTTGAACTTGTGATTCTCTTGCCTTAGCCTCCCAGAGTGCTTGGATTACAGGCATGCATTACCATGCCTGGCTAATGTGTTGAATTATGTTGAATGATTTTTTTAATGTGAAACCAACTTTGTATTCCCATGATACTTGGACATGATTTTTTTGTGTGTGTTGGTATCGAATGCAGGGCTTCATATATTCTAGGCAAATGTTCTGTCACTGAACCACATCCCCAGCCCTCATGGTCTTTTACATATATATGTATACAGATTCCATTTGACAATATTTGACAATATTCCCTCTGTTCATGAAAGATTTTTTTTTTGGTGGTATTGGGAATTGAACTCAGGGCCTTCAGATTAAGCTTACATCCTCAGCCGTTTTTTACTTTTGAGACAGGGTCTCACTAAGTTACCTAGGTGAGACTTGAACTTGCAGTCTTCCTGCCTCAGCCTACAGGCTGACTGCAGGCATGTGCCACTGGGCAGGGTGGTCTAAATTTTTAGAAATTTGTAATGTTCTTGACGAGATTTAGTACCATGGTGGGAAGCACTAGGGTCCTTTAGGTTTCACAGAATGAAGAGAATTGAGAGTAGTTAACTAATGGATTATTGGGTCTAAATAAGCAATAAGTATACCTATAATCTTTTTTAGTGTGTGTGTGATACTGCAGACTAAACCTAGGCCCTTTACACTGAGCTCTCAGCTATTTTTGTTTTTTATTTTGAGACAAGTTGTCTTGCTAAGTCACTAAATTGCACAGGTTGGGCTCAAACTTAAATCCTTGTGCGTGCATCAGCCTGCCAGAGTGTTGGTATAACAGGCATGTACCACAATGCCTGGTTGTGCATATAATCCTTTTATAAAGTACACTTCATTTTAATGTTTTAATTGTTACTGTGAAAAATATTTAATGATGCTACCAAAGTTGACTTATACACACAAGCTAAAACAGTTTTTTTCTGTCCTTTATTCTATGTCAAAAAAAGTTTATAGTTTGAAAGTTTGTACATGGTATCAACAAAATTTTTGTTCTTCTGAGTTGTTAGTATGTTATTGTTTCATTGCACATTGCTCTTTAAATTTTAGTTACATGAACATGCAGCATACCTTGTGGATAGCATGTGGGACTGTGCTACTGAACTGCTGAAAGACTGGGAATGTATGAATAGCTTGTTGCTAGAGGAGCCACTTAGTGGAGAGGAAGGTAAGGATATTTAATTATGGTATTTTTATTGTATAGACAGTTTTTAAAATGGATTTTACTTAGTTGTTTTGTTGATGTTAAAATAATTGATACAAAAATCCTACTTTGCAGAAATATATATATATATATATATATATATATATATATATATATGAATATTGTGTGTCAAAAGATGTAATTACTGTTAAATTTTATTTGCATCTGGGTTCATCTTTCCTTTAGATATGTAGATAAGGGGTAGACAGATTTGGAATACTAAGGGTTTTAGGAAGGTTTAACTTGTTCTGATCTTTTTCTTTGGTAAGTGATGGTATTTTCCTTAGTACATTAGGTCAGATTTTGTTCATAGGCAGAAGAAACTTATATAATTGTTGTAAGTGGCTTGTAGGGAGAAGAAATAGGTTAACTTTCTCTTATTTTTTTTTTTTTAGCACTAACAGACAGACAAGAGAGTGCTCTGATTGAAATAATGCTTTGTACTATTAGACAAGCTGCTGAATGTCATCCTCCTGTGGGAAGAGGGACAGGAAAGAGGGTATGCCGATGTTTTTCAATATACTAAACAGTGTTTCTCTTTTCTCAGTATCTGTTTTAAATATGCAGTTTTAACCTTAGAACAAAAACAAAATTTTTTTTCAGAACACTTGATCATATATATGTGTTCAATGTAAATTTTGTATTTGTTTGTTTTTTGTTTGTTTATTTTTTGAGAGAGGGGCTTGCTATGTATCTCAGGCTGTCCTCAAACTCAGTGGCGATCCTCCTGCCTCAGCCTTCTGAGCACTGGGATTATAGGCGTGCGCCACCATGCCCAGCCAATGTAAATTTTAAAGCATTAGCAATTTGAGAAATTGTGATTCTTTTCATAAGTTCTTTGTTACTGCATGAAATACTGATTGACAGTCCCTGCCTTCAAGACTAAATGTAGTGCACCGTTTTAGAATGGTGCATTTGTGTGTTTTGGTTTATTTATAGCTTTGCTTTCTTTTTCTTACAAAATTAGAAATAAAATGGGAGATAAACTACTCATTAAAATTGCTACCAAAGTTGACTTATGTGGGATATTGTGGGATCAATATCATGGGATCAAATTTTAATGCATTATTGCAGAGGTCACACATATTTGCAGTTTGTATCAACGGTTCCACAGGCTTTTGATCTTTTTTGACCATGAAGCAGAAAAGTATATTTTTGTGTGTGTGTGTGGGTACCGGGGGTCGAACTCAGGACCTTGCTCTAGTAAGCAGGCACTTGTGCCACTGAGTGATATCACTGGCCCTTTTTTCCTTTGTATGTGGGTATCAGGAGTCGAACTCAGGACCTTGCACTTGCCAGGCAGGCTGCTCATGCCACTGAGCTATCTCACTGGCCTGAAAAATACATTTTTATATTATGATCTAATGTACATGAATATATGTGTATTTGTGTACAACTGAAAGAGAATTTCATCTAATATTAGTGAAACTTACAGTATGTGATACATTCTATTATTTTCCTATTCCTATTTGTAAATTAATTCTTTTTGCCATGTCAGGGATCAGGCTTTCGTGTATGCTAGGCAAGTGCTGTACACCTCCATCTCCTATTTCTGTTTTTTTAAAAATTATTATATTGCTGTTTTTTGATACTAGTTGCAATTTACTATTTTTAATTCATAACTCATATGTCATGACCCACAGCCTGTAGTAAGATGGAATGGTGTTCAATTTCATTATTATATAAACTCCCAAACTACATTTCCTGTTCTATTTTTCCTTCTATTCAAAGGTAGAGTTGATTGGTCTAATTTGGTGCTGATTTTCCCTCTAGGACTATTCACTTGATTTTCTTTTTTAATTTCAGGTGGCCTTGTGGTTTTGTTGTTTGTGTTTTGTTTTTAAATAGGGAGGAAGTTATTCTCCTTAGTATCATTTTTAGGGTTAAAATTTTATAGTACAAATTTATGCATCCATCATTTAAAATATAGTTTTGTTACTTATGTTGTATGTCCTAATTAAAACTTGAACACTTAACAGTGTTAATGGGCTTGGTAAATTCTTATAAAAGTCTTTGTGTTATTTCAGGTGCTAACAGCAAAGGAGAAGAAGACCCAGTTGGATGACAGGACAAAAATCACTGAACTGTTTGCTGTGGCCCTTCCTCAGTTATTAGCAAAAGTAAGTTTATGTTAATATCACATTATTACTAAGAAATGACAAATCATTTTTCAGAATGCCACATAGAATATTATAATGTTTACTTAGCATTATTGTGATGTTTTTAACATGACCTTTTTATTTCAAAGTACTCTGTAGATGCGGAAAAAGTGACCAACTTGTTGCAGTTGCCTCAGTACTTTGATTTGGAAATATATACCACTGGAAGATTAGAAAAGGTAAGGCATTTTTGGTGAATAAAAATCCTTGAAGAGAAAATATTAGTTTAGTTCCTCTCATCATATTTTTTGCTTACATATTTTAAATATTTAATGAAGCATATATCTTTTATATTTTAAAGCAGTTGGTTTTAGAGAATGGTGCTAATGAGTTTTCCCTTTGCTTCATGCCCATAGCTATCTATACCTTCATTCTAAATTTATGAGGATTTGCCATGGGTTTTTTTTTTAACACTGTTTAATAACAGTTACAAAATAAATGAAGCCAGTAGTTACTTGAACACTTTTAATATATTTCAGGAACTTGCATAAGTACATTATATTTATCAACATTCTTACCTGAGCCCTATGAGATAGGTAGTATCATTCACAGTAGTGTTGAGTAAATAAGTATGGATGTATCAGTGTATTTACTGACCATAGCTTAGAAAACACCTTAAAATATATGCCCTATATTGTAAGGTTACTATATTTAAAAATGTTTACCGTGGTGGTATGGTAACATAGTCACTTTATACCTGTCGAATATATACCTTAGTGGCCTTGGCTCATGCTAAGAACATGCTCTACTGCTGATTTATATCCTCACACTGTACCTTAGTTTTAATGAAAATTTATTTTGCAGCATTTGGATGCCTTACTACGCCAGATACGAAATATTGTAGAGAAGCACACAGATACAGATGTTTTAGAAGCATGTTCTAAAACTTACCATGCACTCTGTAATGAAGAATTCACAATCTTCAACAGAGTAGATATTTCAAGAAGTCAACTGATAGATGAATTGGCAGATAAATTTAACCGGCTTCTTGAGGATTTTCTACAAGAGGTATATATTACAAGTATTTTGTAAATTGAGCCCTTCCCCTCCAGTAACCTAATTAGTCACCCCAATATTAGTCTTGGTGATAGTCTAGCAGTATGTTGTTGAAAGTATGTTCAGGCTTTTAATTATGTGAATCATCAGACTATTACTCCTACACCAAAATAGGAAAAGGGAAAGAATCTGTGCCTTGGAGAAGGTTCCCAAGTGCTGGGGTTATAGTCGTGTGCCACCATGCCCAGCCTCTCCTTTGTTTTCAGGAAACGATGTAGACTGTTTCCTAGTATTAGTTGAATATGAGCCTGATTGGGAATAGGGTATTAATGGAACAGAAAAGTAGAGCTATATTGAGACTGACTACCTTCAGAAAGCAGGGAATTTTCTTAGAGTTTTAGGAGTGTTGGTGAGGGAAAGGTGATTATGGTCTTTGATATTATAGAGCCTTAGTAAGTTGCTCTGATAGTCACTGTTGCTTTGGAGTTTTCTGTCTTTTTCTATTGTATTTCCAAAGAGGCTTAGAGCGTTGACACTCAAATATATTTGTATTTTTATTGTAATTGTTTTTTTCCAGAAATACATATTCGTATTATAATTTGTTTGAATAAAATAGTCATAATTATCAAATTAATGCCTTTAGGGTTGTCTACATCATTTCTCTTGTCAGTGCTACAAAAATTATGTGGATTTTTAAATTTCCATTTTTCTCATTTTATCAAGTTACTTAGCTATATGTGTGCATATGTAACATTACTGTAGGCTTATTAAGTTATACTAATTGAAGGATTGTACAAATATGTTGTGCAGTTATCACATTCTTAGTCAAAAATTTTAGTGACTCTTGGCTGAATATAATTGTGATTAGGATAAGGTAATTTAAAATCAAACAATAGTTTATTAAGCTTAATTTGTAGAAATATTAAAGTTTAAAAACAAGCAAGTGTGTTTTTGAGATACCTAGATGGAATTCAATATAGTAGATTCAGTGGTGTTTAAAGAATTTTATGTTTCGTGTAGTAAGGCTCATAAAAATTTTCCCAAACTTGAGTTACCCTATATTGAAAAATATATTAATAAATGTTGATACCCAGAAAGGACTAGCATATCTACTCATTCTTTAGAGGGTTTCGCCATTTATTTCTGATTAGTCCAATATATCTTTTTCAATACCATGTTTAGTGTACTTAGGTTTTGTAATTTAAGTGTCGTCTTCTGTGATCTCTTATTATCTATTAATTTTTCTTTAATGCCCTAGAGCATTTATTATTGTGAAATAGTAGATTTCTTCACAGGTTTATGTCATTATTTAACAGAAAAAGGGAGGAAAATATTATTTTCTTTTTCTCTCTTGAGCATAATGTACCTGTGATAACAACCTGTGTTGACCCCAGCCATATAGCCTTAAATTTGGCCAGATCTAGGTGTTGAATGATAAAGCTAATTTGTTACGTTATTCTTTACTTTTCACGGTAATATCACCATATTGATAGTCTAGTATTTTTCACTTTGATGGTTCTTCATGTATAATCATTATTTATAGGGTGAAGAACCTGATGAAGATGATGCTTATCAAGTATTATCAACATTGAAGAGAATCACTGCATTTCATAAGTAAGTTGAGCCTTTATATTTCTGATTTCTTTATAACTGAAAGCTGATATAAAACTTAAATATCAGCTTGCATATTTTATGGGTCTTAATGTTTTCAGATTCCTTTTTTTTTTTTTTTTTTTTTGTGGGTACCGGGGGTCGACCTCAGGACCTCGCACGCCAGCAGGCACCTGTGCCGCTGAGCAATATCACTGGCCCTTTTTTCGTATTTGGGTTCCGGGAATTGAACTCGGGCCCTCGCGCTTGCAAGGCAGGCACTTACGCTGCTGAACCATCTCACCGGCCCCCTGTTTTCAGATTCTTTACTAGCTTTCTTCTACTTTTCATAAGAAGGTACCTGGTAAAGTCATGTTTTAAATTGGGGAGTGACTAAAAAATTATCTAACATACTTTTTAAAAATTATTTTGTTATAGTGGCGTGTTAAAATGTTTGCCATGATTACTTTAGCAGTGCTCTGTTAACGTTAACTCAAGTACAAAACTATTATGATTTGGCTTAGTTTTTAACAACATAATTTTTTTTTCCCCACAGTGCTCATGATCTTTCTAAATGGGATCTGTTTGCATGTAATTACAAACTGTTGAAAACCGGAATTGAAAATGGAGATATGCCCGAGCAGGTTTTTATTTATTTACAAGTTACATATTTAACTTTGAGAATGAAGGCTTGTGACTTAAATTTTATCTGTATTTTCTTGGTTCTGTTTTACAGATTGTTATTCATGCACTTCAGTGTACTCACTATGTAATCCTTTGGCAGCTTGCTAAGATAACTGAAAGCAGTTCTACAAAGGTTTGTGGTGTTCCAAGGGTTTTTTTTTTTTTTTTTTTTTAAGATTAAATATCATTCATGGTTTTCAGCAAACTTACATCTTTAATAAGACCAGTGATATTGAATTTGTACTTGTTTCTAGTGTGTATTTCAACGTGTACTCTGAAAAAAAGTCCAGTTCTTAGTTTACTGTATATTCAATGAGAGGGCTTTAACGTGGTTTGTTTCAAGGTATAATTTTTAATTAAAATTGTTCTCATGTAGGTGGTATAATTTATAACTTTACATATTCTCAAAATCAGAGAGTAGAGATATAAAGATAGATTTCTGAAAAGCATGTCCAGGAACCTTTCAAACAAGTGGATACAGGTATTGAATTGTATAAATTAAAATCAGCTTCCTTGAATTCTCATGCCCTGCTATCATTTTGGGTTCACCTTCATGTTCAAAATCTCTCTGTTGATAAACCAAATTCATGAGAAATCATTCTCTGAGTGCAGTGTACCACTTGCTAGGACATAGAGCTTTTAAAACTCTGCCCTCTGATGCATACAAGTTACTGATTTAAGTAGGACTCCCTTTTCCATTTGTAAATTGGAAGCTTAAGCATTGTACCATCAGTTGCCTTCAACATTATTTGGACTCATTTTTATAAATAAGCAATTTCTGTAAGTTATGTATTTAGATGTTCATAAGTATTTTCTTCAAAAAGAAAGTTTTGATAATAGTTTGTATTGCCTAAATCCATGGAATAATGTTAAATCCTTAGAATCTCTCTTTGCTTTTAAGATGCTGTTATATCTATAAGTAGATTTTTTTCTCTTGAGAAACCAATAGAGAGTTGTTATATAGTGTACTTTTGTCATACGCAGGAAGTTTATTTAATTAGGTATCAAGCTTATAGTAGGAATAGTAATCACATTAGCATATATGATTATTTATGTTGAAAAATTGAAAATTAAAATGGGAAAAAGGCAGTATTTTAGACGGAAAAGGTGAGTAGAAAATTACTTATGCTAAAACTGAGTTTTCACCATAGGCGAACTCCCAGTTAAATCTATTTTTATTTAACTTCTATTACATATACCCAATATGTACTGATAGTCTGTCATTTGGCATTCAGTATCAGAAGATGGCCCAAAGGTTGCAACTTAAATTAGATAAGGTGGACAATAATTTTATATTTCAAATAAATTGATCAGTGTTTAGAAATACAGAACAATGTAAGAATAAAATTCAGCTTTTTAGTGTATGTCTAAGAATCATTTCAAAGTTTGCAGTAATACTATAAAACTGATTTTGCACTCCCTTCCCTTATTTTTTAAGCAGTAGAGTCTGTATCTTTTTAAAATAACAAATGAAAGATGCCATATCCACCCTCATCCCTATTCATTTCCATATGGGGGTTGTACCCAGGACCTTTATACTGAGATACAGCACAATCCCTTTTTATTTTTTTTATTTTGAGACAGGGTCTTGCTAAATTGCCCAGGCTAAGCTCAAACATCGCAGTACTACTGCCTCAGTTTCCAAAAGTGTTGGGATCATTGGTGCTTTTCCTTTTTAAAATTACTTTCTTTGGGCCGGTGAGATAGCTCAGTGGCATAAGTGCCTGCCTGGCAAGCATGAGGTCCTGAGTTCGACTTCCGGTATCCACATAAAGGAAAAAAAGGGCCAGTGATATCGCTCAGTGGCACAAGCGCCTGCTGGCAAGCGCGAGGTCCTGAGTTCGACTGCCGGTACCCACATAAAAAATAAAATAAAAATAAAATAAAATTACTTTCCTTGATTCGTGTGTTTGGCACTCTTCAAATAATGAAGTGAATCTGGAGTAGTTTTTCTCTTAAAGCATTCTGATCTGGTGGCTTTATTAAATATAGCCGTACATGTATGCTTGTACTCATATGCCAAATAAAGCCCACTATATTTTTTAACTAATATGCACTAATGAAAATACAGTCATATATAATTATAAGTTTTCTCATTGTAAATGACCATGATCACTTAGGATATTATCCATTTATATACTTAAAACTTTAAGGCTCCAATTTGATGAGATTTGTAAGAAAAATGGCCTTGTTTTTTTCTAATTATAAAGATATTTAAATCAAATGCATAAGTACAATTAATAAAGTTATATATACAACGTTTTTTTGTAATTTAAAACATTTTAAGGAAATACCGTGAATGAGTTGTTTATACAGTATCTTAAACTTTTTATGTTAAATTTTTTCAAGGAGGATTTACTACGTTTAAAGAAACAGATGAGGGTATTTTGTCAGATATGTCAGCATTACCTGACCAACGTGAATACTACTGTTAAGGAACAGGTTAGTAATTGCTATAGATCTTTTGTAAGCAACCTTTATAAGTCTAAACTAATACAAAAATTTAAATAATACTAAGGTTCAGCAAAGTAGAAATGTATCTGCCCATATATACCATGCTTTTAAAAAAGCAGATTAATATATTGAGCTTAAAAATAATGAAATTGATTTATCAATTCATTAGAGTTTATAATTGTGTTATAGATCATCTTCATATTGTTTTATGTTTTCTACCTGACACAAATGGTAAACAAACTCACACTAATTATAGGTATATGAAATTATGGAAGTCACTCTTGAAAGCAACAAGTATAGCAGGTTTGCTTCAAGGAGAAAAATGTCCATAAGGTTTATCATCTCTGAGAATATCAGATGTTGACATTCATGCCTGTCTGATCTTGTGTGAAATAAAAATTAATTACCTTCCATCCAAGTGTGTTACCTTCCCATCCTATATGCCTTCATTATTGCCAGCTTTCTCAACTCTAGAAATAGACTGTGACCTGGTTTGATCCTGAAACTAAGGTCATGTTCAGTTCTAATTCTCTGTTGAGAATTTTTGAGCTCACTGGGAATATGCTTTTTAAATGCATCTATTGGGTGGATATTTTGATAAACATTTTATAAGAAATATTAATATATGTTGTCGAAATGCTTATAATTTCAAGCTTTTTTGACTTTTATATAAATTAAACTTTGTTAATTGGGGTAGAAACTGAGTAATCACTAACCCTGAGTGCTGTATTTGGAAACTAATATATTGGGTGCTACTTATTTTAATTTAGAGTATAGTTGCTTCTTAAATTTATCAAGAAAGTTCTTTAAATATAATAAACCTTTTGTTATTTGTATTTATTTAAAATATCAAAACATTTTTCTATTCTTTTTCTTTCTAGTTCTGAGGATTAAACCCAGACTATCACTCATGCTGGACGAGCATTCTGTCACTGGGCTACATCCCCAGTGGTTTTAATTTAATTTATTTGTTTTAAAAAGAAATAATAATTTATTTGTTTTGTTACTGGGCATTGAACCCAGTGCCTCACTGCTGAGTAATCTATATCCTCTGCTCCTTTTTAAAGTTTTTAGTTTAAGACAGTTTCTTGCTAGGTTGCCCAGGCTGGCCTCAGATTTGTGATCCTCCTTCCTTAGCCTCCCAAGTACCTGTGATTACAGGTGTGCACCACTATGTGTGGCTCAAACCCAGTTTTAATTAAAAAATTTACACTTTCGTAGTTAAAATTTTGTAATCAATGGCCAGTTAGTTTTCTTATTTCCAACTTCCTCTTGTACCTCCTGTATATATATACTTGGACATACATAAATTAGAAGATATTCAGTGGCCAAAGTGCAGTTGCTGAATTTTTCATTTTTCTTACAGAATATGGAGTTTCTTCAATTTTAAATATGTAGCATTGTACTGTAGCAATAAAGGGCTTGGAACCTTAATTTTTTTCTCTACAACTCATATGCAAGGAACAAAATTTCTGATAGTAAATTGAGGTTAGATTTAATCTCTTAGAATATGATTTCAACCACAGGTCCAAACCACATATATCTCGAATACGCACACACATATATATATATATACTCACACACTCAGTTTACAGTTCATATTTTTTGTAGTGTTAACATAAAGTCCTTCTCAGTTATCCTTTGTAACCTCCAATATAAATCTCTTTGTTAGACCTTCTAGATTAATTACAGGATCGTTAGTTCGCTTTTCTGTTTTCTTAATAGCTAGCAGGAATATGACCTGGGCATCTCACTTGACTTGCCTCTAAACCTAATTAGTAACTATCATTACACTTAACACTTTGTCTTTAATGTGTTGTGTTGCAAATTTTTATAAACTGAAATATCCTTATAGGTGTAAATTACTATTAGTAAAATGAAGAGAAGAGACTGAAGAAGCAAAAGCATAAAATAAAGGGAAAAAGTAGATGTGGGGGTTAGTTCTGATAAGGAAACATTTTTATTAAGATTTATCTTGTGCTCTATATTATAACCTGTCAGCAAGTCTACGTTAAAAATATTTTCTGATTGACTTTGTGACCAAAAAGTGTTTTATTACTCCTTTCCAATAGATGTTTTTGCAGCTCTCTCAACTAATTTTACCACTCTTTGACTGCATTTGGCAGTTTCTAGTACATTTTTTGATATGTAACTTATGTTTGTTATGATACTGTCTGGATTACCTTTCTGCGTAATACCTAGGTATATAATCTCTACTTAATCACTATACAAATGGAAGACAGTGCTTTAAAAAGTACTATATATATATATATACATATATACATATATATATATACACATATATATATATATATATATTTTTTTTTTTTTTGGTGGGTACCGGGGTTCGACCTCAGGACCTCGCGCGCCAGCAGGCGCCCGTGCCGCTGAGCGATATCACCGGCCCTTTTTTCGTATGTGGGATCCGGGAGTCGAACTCGGGCCCTCGCGCTTTCCAGGCAGGCGCTTACGCCGCTGAGCCATCTCACCGGCCAATATTTTTTGATAATTATTCTAATACTTATCTCCTTGATACATTATTTTCTTCATTAGAGCAAAGAATGGTACCAAGTTTATGTATTATTTTTGAGAATGAATACCATGAGACATTTTATTATAGTGCAGTGTAAGGAATTGGAGTCTGAAAACCTTAGATTAAGTCCTGACTGCACATTTTGGCTGTGTTAACCTATTGTATAAGCCACTTAACATTGCTGAAAATAATGTTTGTGAAATTACCTTGTGTAATAAAGCATTATGTAAATATTAGTAATTGTTTTTATAGAAATTAAATTTCTTAGCTTTAAAATATTAGGAAAGCACTAAACAATGATTTTTTTCATTTTCAAATATAGAAAAGTTGGGAGTTAATTCTGTGTTAAATACAGAAGATATATGCTTGCTAAGAAAACTTATAACATCCTTTCCTTTATTTTAATAGGCCTTCACTATTCTATGTGATATTTTGATGATCTTCAGCCATCAGATTATGTCAGGAGGACGAGACATGTTAGAGCCATTAGTTTACACCCCTGATTCTTCATTGCAGTCAGAGTTGCTCAGCTTTATTTTGGATCATGTCTTCATTGAACAGGATGATGATAATAATAGTGCAGGTAATTTTATTGTCATGTTTTTGTTAAATCTTTGTGAATACCATAAGTCAAAGTAACAGTGGTGTTAGTCTTGCACTACAATTTATCTTTAAAACATGAAACACAGATGCATGTTCTAACACATTAGTGTTCTTTTGGGTTATTGTAATGGCAATGTGATGCTAGCATAGGCTTCCAAGTTAGATCTCAGCTTATTACTAGTCCTGAGCCTGTGTTTCTCATTTGTACCTACCTCATAGAACTGTGAAGATTAATTAAAATTGAACAAAGAGACTAATACAGTACCTAAGCATATTATATGTACTGAGTAAAATTTATACCCTCTTTCCATTGGTAAAACCAATTTTCAGGTAATATTTAGGTGATTTTTGTTGTATGTTTGTATAACATAAATTTTCATATTTCAAAAGTGTGATTTCTGAATGTTAACAAAATGTTAAAAAATTCTTTGTAGAAGTCTAGGATAGTACAGAATGTTCACAGGACAATAATTACACCAAATTTGCCTAGTGTTGTGCTATTCTTCCATGCTAAGTACACACACAGCTGCCTTACTTGAATACGAGGTCCTGGAAAAGCAAGTAGTATTTGGTGCCTTCTGGGTTTGTTTTTAATATGAAGTTACACTTGAAGGAAAATAAAACATCAACTTTTTCTATCCATATATAAATTGACACATCATTGTATGTCAAGGTCTAAACAAACATAATTCTAGCCATGGCGTATAGCCTATTTTTAACAATGAAGGGCTTTGTGCTCACGTACTAAAAACGTACCCAGAGCATGACAGAGTTAGCCAGAGTAGCCAATACAGTTGTCAGAATTTGTATAGTAGAGTTTTTATGCTTTCAGTTCTCACCTTTCACTGTTAACTGGTAGTTTAGTTGAACTTCTTACTATTCATTTGACAAACATCTATTGGTCAGCAACATGCCAGATGCCATGTATATGAAAATATGGGACAGAGTCTCCTCAAGAATTAAACTCAAGGGCCGGTGAGATAGCTCAGCGGCATAAGCGCCTGCCTGGCAAGCACGAGGCCCCAAGTTTGACTCCCGGAACCCACATACAAAAAAAGGGCCGGTGATATTGCTCAGTGGCACGGGCGCCTGCTGGTAGGTGTGCGAGGTCCTGAGTTCGACCCCCGGTACCCACACACACACACACACACACACACACAAATTAAACTGAAGTGCAAAAGACATCTAAAACATAGTTATAATGCAGTTTGATAAGTAGTAGAGGCATGTACAAAGTGTGGGTATATAGAGGAAGTTCTAACTCGTCTGTACATTTGAGAGAAGCTAACATCTGAAATGGATCTGAAATATGAATAGCCATATTTGTTTCAGATTTTTAAAAAAGAAATAAAGCTACACTGACAATATATAATAATAGCAGCTAACACTTATGAAAGGTCCAGTGTGTTAGGTACTTCTCTGTATTCTTCTCTGCATTCCATAAGATAAAGATGGCTAGTTTTTGGTAAGTAAAAGATAGAAAAAAAATTAGAGTTTAAACTTCTTAAATCAGGGCCATTTAATCTGTAGGGGAAGAAGTCTGTCTGTGCCTCTAGTTCTTGTGAGCAATACTAAGCAATGCTTAGAAACAGTATCATGTAGACATACTCCATTATAGTGAGAGTTATCAAGAAAAGATCAGTGTATGTGTTCAATGTAGCCTTTTAAAAAAGAATGAATGATACCTTTTAGGTTTCTAAGCAAATGGCTTTGACATACTGGAACATACACATATGATAAAACTAGTGCATATCAGTACTTCAGAATAGTGGGGTTTGATTTGGTATATTGGTAGATGTATTTAGCATTTTGATTATTTTCTGCCCCATTACTTAGGTTCAATTTCCAGCACCAAGAAAATGTTTCTGGTTTTAATTTATTAGCAGTTGCCAAGGATTACCAGAGGCAAGGTAAAATCAAAACAAAACAAAATTAAATAGATAACAATTTTTTATTTTTTTTGATGTTGGGAATCTTGAGGAAGTGACAATATATGAACCAGTTATTTACCAAAGATGAGCTATAAATGACTAGCAAACATAGAAATCTTTAACTTCACTAGTTAAAGAACCGGTAACCAAAAAATATAAAGGGAAAAAAATAAGGTTTTTTTTTTTAACCCTATAGAGATAGATTTTTAAATAAGTAGTTTTATTTTGAATTCTGTCTAGAGGAAAATTCTTTCCACAGCTTTTTATATAAAAGATTTTATCACAGTTTTACTTACTTTACCAGATGATTAGAAATAATCCTTGGGTTTCAGTGGGACTTCCTTGACTGTGTATTTAGAAATAATTCTGTCCTCTTGAAATTGAATGCTAAGACCTCCCATAATGAATAGCAGCAGAAAATGTGAAATTATCTTAGAAAGGCAGAATGGTTCCTAGGCCAGTGTAACATATATTTAATGTGTGTTAAAGAGGCATACATAAATAGAATCAAAGGTGAGAATCACTAAGAGAATTTTGAGGTTGGTTGCTTTCAGAAAAAAGGAGCCTTAATCAAAAGATGCTGAATATGCTGATCACATTGACAAACAATCTTATTAGGGAAGCATAAGGATGTGTTGGGCAAGCTTAGCCTGACTTTCCTAAACATCATTTCTTCTGACTCACTATTATATTTTATTTTATTTATTTTATTTATTCTAGTCCTTTTGAGACAGGGTTCCACTATGCAGTTCAGGCTAGCTATGAACTCACTTTGTACCCAGGCCGGCCTCAAACTTGCAGCGATCCTCCTGCCTCAGCCTCCTGAGTGCTGGGATTAGGTGTGCATCACCACACCCAGCCTGGCTCACTATTTCTGTTTCATGTTCATTAAGCAATCTTCTGATTTATTGTTTGATGTCACAAAAATACAGTTTTTTGTGTAACTTGAGTGGTTATTTTAATTTCATTTTTTCTGCTTTTAAACTCTCAAATAAATTGGTTAGAATGTAGTAAGAATTAAAAATGATTGATTTAAGGGCCGGTGAGAGGGCTCAGCGGCGTAAGCGCCTGCCTGGCAAGTGCGAGGGCCCGAGTTCGACTCCCAGAACCCACATACGAAAAAGGGGCCGGTGATGTCGCTCAGCGGCACGGGCGCCTGCTGGTGCGCGAGGTCCTGAGGTCGAACCCCGGTACCCACAAAAAAAAAAAAAGATTGATTTAAAATGTAAGATGGCTTAGTTTTTGACACTTTTTTCCTAGATGGTCAGCAAGAGGATGAAGCCAGTAAAATTGAAGCTTTGCACAAGAGGAGAAATTTACTTGCAGCCTTTTGTAAGCTAATTGTATATACTGTGGTAGAGATGAATACAGCTGCAGATATCTTCAAGCAGTATATGAAGGTAAAGTTGAAAAATGGGTATAACAAGATAGTTTTTAAATGCTTAAAAGAAATTGTGATACAGGCTTTTATGCTTGGTTGCTACTGAAAATTTTAATAGTAAATTACTTTAAATTATTTTTAATAAATAATAAATAGTAAATTGCTTTTCTTGTAAAATAAGTTTGTTTTAAAATATTTAACAATTTCAGTAACATTCTATCATGTCTTCAGTCTTCTAATTAGTGGAATTTGGGGTTTGTGATCATTTGCACTTGGAGTATTACAGGTTATCTGTAACTATTAGAAAAGAAACTACATTTATGATATAAAAATAACAGAGTGATTTTTTTTTCCTATGCATTAAAATGTGTTATGTTTGGAGTCAGGAGACATAGGTGGTAGTTTTAGGTTGGTTACTATGGAGCTTATGAACTTGAGTCACTCAATACCTTTTGCATCCTATCCTGCGTTTCTTCATCGGTTTCATTTCACAGGAACTGTAAGATTCCTTTCAGCTCTCAAAATTTGACATGAATCATATTAGATTATTCATAAATTTTATAAATATATGAGATACTCTTAATTTGAAGTAGGATAGGATATTGTTACACAGACTGTAACTAAATATGGTAAACTGGCTTATTAAATATTAAACCAATTATACATATAAACATATTTTGTCTTCAAGAAGAAATAAGATAATATGTAATAAATTTGTCAAAACGTAGTTCTCTGTTTGTAATATTCTGCTTTGTGAAAGAACCATGCCATCACTGAAAATTATTTTGGAATTTAAATCATTTGGCATGGTACTTTTTAAACTAAGGTTTATGAAGTTATTTAATAAATTTTAAACTTACATACTTAGGTATTCTGTATTAAAGTCAATAGCCATAGGGCCATGTTTAGCCTATTAATCTCTCATAATTATGTATTTTTTTTTGTTGTTGTTGTTTTGTTTTTTTGTGGGTACCAGGGGGTCGACCTCAGGACCTCGCGCGCCAGCAGGCGCCCGTGCCGCTGAGCGATATCACCGGCCCCTTTTCCGTATGTGGGATCCGGGAGTCGAACTCGGGCCCTCGCGCTTGCAAGGCAGGCGCTTAAGCCGCTGAGCCATCTCACCGGCCCATAATTATGTATTTTGATTACCATTTTAAATTAGAAAAAAGTTCATGTGCAATATGTAGTGCAAATGTCACACACAGTAAATTTTATTTTAAATGTTGTTTACAAGCTGTTCGTGTCTATAAACCAAAATAATGAAGTTATAAGCTACTCATGGCCTATATCCCCATTAGCAATGAATTAGGTTTGAGAGTAAGCATGATTATATTCATTGTTTTATAATTTACAAAGGGAATTTTGTTTATCCTTTGTTACTTCTGAAACTTTGTGTGACCTAATTATTTAATTTCATGTCTCCTTTATTTAAAACAAAGCTTGGAGTTTAATTTGATTAGGTCTTAACTGTTTTGTATTTCCGAATTTGTTGAAGTTAGGGATTATATGCTTAGAAGTGATCTTAAAGTTTCAGTAACATTCTTTTTATGTCTTTGAAGGCATAATTTTGGCCAGATACATACAGTACTTCGAGATATGCTTATGGGACTAACCTAAAATTAATGTTTTTTTTTGTTTGTTTGGTTTTGGTTTTTTTGTGCCAGAAATCAAATTCAGGACCTTGCACTTACAGGGCAGGCACTTGTGCCACTGAGCTATATCCCTGCCCCTAAAATTAGTTTTATTGTCCAATAGTATTAGATAAAACTCTAATCTGTGTAAATTTCTTTTCTAGTATTATAATGATTATGGAGATATTATCAAAGAAACGATGAGTAAAACGAGGCAAATAGACAAAATTCAGTGTGCTAAGACCCTTATTCTCAGTTTGCAACAGGTAAGACATTAAGAATACCAGCTTAGCTGACATGATTAATACTTAAATGGGGCAAACAATGCAATAGATAATCCATAAATGTAGAAATACAAAATATTCCACCTTAGTAGTAGACAAAGAAGTATGAGATGACTTTTTGTTTTCTGACTGGCAAGATTGGCAAGACCTGTAGCCCTCTAAGCTATAGAAATTGGTATTGTAGGTAGATTGGCAATACATGTAAAAATTTACAACGTGCATGCCATTTGAGGCAGCAATTTTACTTTTAAAAATTATTCAAAAGTAGTAGGACAAATTTGTGAAAATTGGTGTACAGGGTTGTACATTGCAACATCGTTTATAATAGAAGTTAGAAATAATCCAAAACTATCAATAGGATATTAGATCAACATACAATACATTCCTGCAATGGCTATTATGTGGCACTTAAAATTAGTGTAAGATATGTATTCATTAATGTATAAAATCTTTTAATACATAGTTTGAGAATAAAAGAAAAATGTAACAGGGATAGCATCTTTATAAAATTGTATATATCTCTGTCTGTCTGGAAAAATAATAACCAAAATGTTAGCAGTTGTTAACTTATTTGGGTCAATATCAAGTGAATTTTAGTTTTTTCTTTATATATTTCCAGACTTTAAGGGAACATATGTGAATTTTACAACCAAAGCACAACAATCTTTTTTATTTTGACAGTGGTAATGCAGGCTTAATTAGGGAAAATTACTTGCTTTGGATACTTTTGTCTTCAGAGACAAAATTTGCATGCAAAACATATTCCAACCCAATTCCCTTTGATAAACTTTCTTGCTTCTTAGAAATATTAGCATGAAAGTTCTAAATTTCTTTTGCAATCTGCATATTCTTTATTAAAATTAATAAAAGTTGAAGGATTTTTAAAAGGATATTAACTTTTTCTTTGTTATATAATAATAGCTGCTTGCTATAGAAAGTTTCAAAAATACAGTATTTGAGAGGTGTAAGAAGTTTATTTCCTCCCCAGCCTTATTAAGGTATAAATGACAACGAATGTATATATTTACAACATACTACATGAAATTTTGATATATGCACACATCATGAAAATTAATAAATCTAACATGCATTATTTTGCATGCTTTTTTGTCCTAGGAACATTTAAGTTCCACAAATTTCAAGTATGTGACAAATTATACTTTATTCTTGTTTTTTCTTTTGTTGTCCTATGGATTCAACCCAGGGCCTTACACATGCTAGGCAAGGGCTCTACCACTGAGCCACACCCCAAGCCCTGCAATACCTTATTCTTAACTATACTCACAATGCTGTACAATTGATCCGCAGAACTTACTCATCTTGTCTAAACTGAAACTTTGTACTCTTAGATAAACATCTCCTCATTCCCTTTGCCTCACTGCCCTATCCCCTGACAACCATCATTCTACTCTGCATCTATGAATTCAAATTTTATGGGTTCCATTTTATATAAAGTGAGATTATGTGGTATTTGTCTTTCTGTGTCTGACTTATTTCACTTGATGTAATATCCTCCAGGTTCATGGATGCTTTTACACATAACTTAATTTCCATCTTTCGAAAGTTAAATGTTATTTCTCCGTGTATATGTGTGTATACATCACATGTTCTTTACTCATCCATTGAGGGACACATTCCTTGGTTGTATATGTTGGCTTTTGTGACTGATGCTACAATGAACACATGAATGGAGATATCTCTTTGATATACTGATTTAATTATCTCTGAATATATACCTAGAAGTCTTCAGCAGCTTTGTTTGTTTTTGCAGTCCTGAGATGAAACCCTGAGTTTTGCACATTCTAGGCAACTGCGCTACCACCGAGTTATATCCTCAGACCTTTTAAAAATTTTGAGACAGGCTGTCAGTGAATTGCCATGCTGGCCTGGAACTTGTGGTTTTCCTGCCTCAGTCTCTCAAGTAGCTGTGATTATAGGCATGTACTACCACACCCAGTTTAGCCTTCAGCATTTTTAATAACTGTATATTTCATTTCATAGGTGGGCCATAATTTAATCAAGATCTCTTTTTGTTTGATGTTCAGATTTTTAAAATAATTTTTGTCACTATAACTAGCACTAAAACATTTTCGTACATAGTATTGCTCATAAGTATTATTTGTTATGGATAAAATTGTATCATTTGAATTGTTTGGTCAAATGACATCAAAACTTAAAGCTTTTGCTACTTTATGATGAAAATTTTTTTTGTTGTTTTGTGATGAAAGTTCTTGATGTGGAAACTCATTCCCTAATTGTAAATAATAGCTTAGAATATGGGATGCCCTGGTTTGATCACCAGTACTACCATAAAAAAGTAAATATGAGGTCATAGTTGCTTAGTAATTCAATGGGTTTCCTTTTTCTTTATATTTTTGTATGCTTAGTATAATACACAATTAATACCAGCAGAATAACATTCTGAGAAAACTAACCTAGAGTTTCTAAAATCAATATTGACCTCTGGCTTAAATATATGAAGTGCTAAAATTTTGGTCATTTGGCCATTTGTGTCACATTTAAAAAAATCCATGTCTTAGAATAAAATACTATACCTCATTTACTGAACACCTATATTTTAAGTAAAAAAATATTTTAAAAGATATGTATCTATATATAAAAAATGCCTTTAACATGCTTTCTTTCTTTCCAGCTTTTTAATGAAATGATACAGGAAAACGGCTATAATTTTGATAGATCATCTTCAACATTTAGTGGCATAAAAGAACTTGCTCGACGTTTTGCTTTAACTTTTGGACTTGATCAGTTGAAAACAAGAGAAGCCATTGCCATGCTACACAAGTAATTTCCAAACACTTTTGAAATTTTTGTATCTAGCCCTTTCATTTATAATGGCTAAATTAAATTTGTTTTATTAGTGTATAAATTTCTATATATCTTTCTTAGGTTTAAGAACCAGTTATAATGTCGTCTCAGTTACCATAATAAATCAGTAGAGACTAAAACTCCCTTTATAAAAAAGTCTTTGTATTAATTAAAATAATACAAAATCTACACATTATGAGAAGCAAAGCAGCATGTATTCATCAGGCATTACAAAGTCTCTTTTATCATTTTTTTGTCATAATCTCGTTGCTGGGTAGAGAAATCTTTGAGGTTTGATTCCTTTGTCTCCAGTTTTCTCTTTTTAGTTCTGCATTCTGTTTTTTTGTTTGTTTATGTTTTTGTGGGTACCAGGAGTCGAACTCAGGACCTTGCGCTTGCCAGGCAGGCGCTTATGCCGCTGAGCTATCTCACCCACCCTCTGCCTTCTATTTTATAGTAACACTTTCCCTTGTTTTTATCAACCTTCTTTTTGTTTGCATATTTTCTTCCCTTAAGCAAAGTTGGAAATCATTTGATTTTATATTGGACATGTAATTTGTGATCAGTTAAACTTTTTAAAGTATTGAGTACATTTTAGATTTTTAACATAACAAACATTTGTATATTAAACACCTTTGTCCTTTGACTGTGGATTAAAGAACTTTGTTTTAGAGAAAACTAAGAGGTTTAAACTCTCAGGGTTTCACTATGCAATTCAGGCTGGCCTTGAACTCACAGTGATCCTCCTGCCTCAGCCTCCCGAGTGCTGGGATTACAGGCGTGCACCACCATGCCGGCAGTTACTTAGTTTAAAAAGTCTTGAATGTCTTTCCTGTTCTAGTTTGTTTTACCCATAACTCCCCTATATTTAATTTATTCTCTCCTTTCCTCTTTATTTTAAAACTCTGAAATTCATTTTTTTGCCTTTTAATATGTTGGTGATAATTTTAGGTAATATTTAAGGATCACACATGTAGTAATTATTTTGAGAAGTAATACATGATTTTCTTTCTGCGATGGCCTGCCTTCTTTTCCAGTTCTATCTGGATTGTTTTTCCCTAGTTGCATTTTTGATAGAGTATAGTGTTGGGTTGCCTTAATTAATAACAGTATTTGTTATCATATAAATGTATTGAAATGTGGTCTGATTAGAGTTTAATTTTAAAACTATTTTTAAATATGTCATTACAAATAGTTATTTGTAATTTAATTAGTTTTACTCCTGTGCATGACAAAGAAAATATCTTAGTGGAAAGAATGTGTAGAATAAAATTTACTTTCTAAGTTTCTTAAATTTATGTTATAATCTCTGAAATATTTATTTCAACATTTTTCTTTGCAGAGATGGCATAGAATTTGCCTTTAAAGAACCTAATCCACAAGGGGAGAGCCATCCACCTTTAAATTTGGCATTTCTTGATATTCTGAGTGAATTTTCTTCTAAACTACTTCGACAAGACAAAAGAACAGTGTACGTATATTTGATAGAAATATCCTACTTAATTTCATTTTGAGATTCTTTTTCTATCCCCCCATTCTTTATTTTTGTGGTGTGGGAGTTGAACCCAGGGCCTTATGTGTACTTGCTATACTTGACTTCTGTCCTTTCTTTATATGCATTTGTAAGATTACATTAGTGTACAAAAATTTTACACTAAAGCAATTTTATAATTTAAGGATTATGACTATTCTATATATAATACTCCATTTTAATGTTTTAAGTTCTCCCAGCATAGTTGTAGCTTTTGAGGTGTAATTTGAATGCTTTGTGTTCTTACTTGCATTCTTGGTCACAACCCAGCTAATGTGGGAATGTTTAAAAGACAGTAATATTGAGAATCCATTAAGAGCATCCTACTTTTAGTCTGTGTGTTGAGTTGTGACTACACTGCAAAGTGGAAGTCCCCATTTTATCTTTTTACTTTACTGTTCCTGTTATCTTAACAAACTCATTTGACAGGGAACTTCTCTTCTTTAAGTCTCCTAAAATTGTGACTGATAAACCAAAGAATGAATTGAAATTCTCAAAATCTTTCCACCTTCTCCTTGGCTTTGAGGTATAAAAGGCCAGAAGACTATAAATACCTCAGTGTTTTCTTCTAAAAAGTCACCAGTATTTTGTTTTTAAAGACTGAATCTTTTTTGTGTGTGTTGCTTTAATTTAATTTTATGGGAAAAAGGTAAAACAAAATTTCATCACAAAATAATAGAATAGCAATAGTTAATACATTACATGTTGTTATTTTTAAAGTAGTTGCTCAGGGTACAAGATAGGGGCACAAAAATTTCTCCAGTCAATATTAGCACAAACCTTCCTTTTTTAATGAACTAAGAGACACTAATAGTATAACTGACTTGCATTTTTCCCTCTTCCCTACTGTCCTTTCCCCTTTCACCCATCCTAGTTCCTTTTTCCTTTTGAGCAGTTTCTTCCCATTTCACAATATCTGTTGTACATTTTAGAACTTATTTCCTCTTTCAGTTTCTCACACCAAGGAGACAATACAATGTTTGCACATGTGAGTCTGATTTATTTCACTTATGAGTATGGTCTCAGGTTGCCTCCATTTACCTATAAAAGTCTCCAGTTTATCTTTCTTTATGGCTGAGTAGTACTCCATTGTATAAAAATGCCACATCTTTTTTATTCATTCCTCAGTTGATGGGCATTTGGGTTGTTTCCAAGATTTAGCTATTACAAATTGTGCTGCTATAAACATGGGTGCACATATATCACTGTGGTATGATGTTTTTAATTCTTTTGGGAAGATACATAGAAGGAGTATAGCTGGGTTGAATGGGACCTCTAATCCTAGTTTTTTGAGGAATTGCCACACTGATTTCCACAATGGTTGTACCAGTCTACACTTCCATCAACAGTGGAGGAAGGGTTCCTTTTTTCCCATAGCCCCTCCAGCATTTATTATTGGTTGATTTCTTGATGATTACTATTCTTTCTGGGGTGAGATGGAATCTCAGTGTTGTTTTAATTTGCATCTCTCAAATGACCAATGATGTTGAACATTTTTTCATATATTTATTTGCCATTTGTATTTTGTCTGAGAAGTGTGTATTCATCTCAGATGCCCATTTTTGGATTGAGTCTTTGAATTTGGGAGGTCTGATTTTTTTCAATTCTTTCTATGTTCTAGATAGAAGTCCTTTGTCAGGGACAATTGGCTGAAATTTTTTCCCACTCTTTAGGTTGTCTTTTCACTTCTTTAGTGATGTCTTTTGCTGTGCAAAAGCTTTTTAATAGGATGAGATCCCAGTTGTTGATTCTTTGAAGTATTTTCCATGCAGTCTGGGTTTTTTTTCATGAACTCTCTCTACCTACACCTATGTCTTCAAGATTTCTACCTACTTTCTCTTCCAGTAGATGTAGTGTTTCTGTTTTAATATTTAGATTTTGATCCATTTTGACTTCAGTTTAGTGCATGGTGACAGACCTGGGTTTAGTTTTAGCCTTCGACAAGTAGAGAACCAGTTTTTCCAGCACCATTTTCTAAAGAGGCTATCTTTCTTCCAGTGAATGTATTTGGCCCTTTTGTCAAAGATAAGGTGGCTGAGTGTGGTTGTAGCTGTGTCTGCATCTTCTAATCTGTTCCACTGGTCTCAGGTCTGTTTTTCTGCCAGTACCATGCTGATTTTATCACAGTAGCTTTGTAGTATAATTTCAAGTCAGGGATTGTGATGCCTCCTGCCCTACCTTTGTTGCACAGGATTGCTTTTGCTATTCTAGGTCTAAAGAGTGAATCTTAAAAATAAAGACGATATTTTTTTGGTGTGTGTGTGAAAATTCTAAAATACACAAAAATAATCCATGGTGTTAGAAATCACAATAGTGGTTGTTTTTAGAGTTGGATTTATTGAATGGGAAAAAGACTTTCTGGGGTCATAGGAATGTACTGTCTTTTGATAAGTGTGCAGGTTACATGGGCATATTCATTTGTAAAAGTGATTCGGCTGTTCTCTTAATTTCTGTGTACTTTGTTATCTATAAATTTATCACAATTAAAATTGCATAGGTCTGGTGCAGTGGTGTGTGGCTGTCATCTAAGGTACTTGGGGGACTGTGCCAGGAAGATAGCTTGATCCCAGCAGTTTGGGGCCAGCCTGGGCAACGTAGCAAGACTATGTCTCTTAAAATATTGCATAAGCAGTATTAAATAAATGTAAATTAAACAATGAAATATTTCTTTTATATTGGATTAGCTAAAGTCAAAATGTCTGATAGTGTGCCATATATATTGGTTGTGACCATGTAAATTGATACAAAACTACTTTGTGACGCTATTTGGTAGTATCTAGTAAAGGTTAGAATTCTTCCTACCTCATGATTGTGATCCACTGATTCCATTCATGTGTAAATACCCTACAAAAACTTTTGAATGCTTGTACAAGGGAACCCATAAAAGAATGTTGACCTTTGCATTGTTTGGGGAAGAACTCAAAATAAATCTAAATATCTACCAATTAAATTAGTCAATAAATCGATAGATCAAGTAATCTATCACACAGCATTCAGAATAGGTTTTAAAAAACATAACGTTAAGTACAATAGGAAGGTACAAAACTGTGCTGTGATGTTTATAGGCAGCTATATTTTAACAGTACAGAAAATATTCACGAGGATGATAAATAGTGAATTCAGGTTGGTGGAACCTCTGGGGCAGAGATAAGGAGAAATGGGAATAGCTCTGGTGAAGTCTGCTTTGCTGTACTGTTACATTAAGGTATGTGGTAGGTGCAGAGCTATAAATCTCCTTCAAGTGAATATACTTAGGTTCAGACTCTTATCTTGTCACAGACCACTAAGAGTTCCCAAACTGGTAGTCCATAGTCCACACAGGAGAATATTGTGCTACTGTGTATGACCAAAGTTTACAGTAACTAAAAAAATACATGAATGCTTGTTACAGAGCACTATGTTTTATAATTCATGTCTCCTGTGCTGTTCAATTAATGTTTCCTATGCTAATAAATGAATTGATTGGAATTAATCATTGTAATGATAACAGATATTGGAATTGCACTTTATAGTTAGTTGATAAATAATTGTCTTCATTTATTCTAAGCATAATTTAGCCTGGGTCCTGAATTGAGGTCATTCATTTTTATGACTGTGGGTACATTATTTCTTCTTAATTTTTTTTACTCTTTTCTTTCCTAATCTGTGAAATGGAGAGAGTAATGCCCTCACGTAATTGTAAGAATAGTTAAGCAACTGGGAAAAAAATGCCTCGCACATAGTAGTCATATGAATGTTAGTTGAATTCTGATTGAAAAATTACATATGATCCTTGTGATACTTGGATCCAAGAGTAGATTTACAGTTTCCATCAGGCCAACACTTTTTACAGATAGGGACCATATATGATTCATCTTTGTATCTCTCGTCCATGCCTGGGACATAGTAGATACTTAACAAATGTTAAGCTGAAATCCTCTTAACTCATACATTGTGAGAGGCTTGATAGGAATAAAATTGCTCATCATTGTCCAAGTCTGAGATTGAGTATTGAAGTAAAATACCCATGCTCCTGCAGCTAAGGGTTGATTGAATTAGCAGTTTTATGTGTTAAAGTTAACAGTTTCTACTTCTTTTTAAGGTATGTTTACTTGGAAAAGTTCATGACCTTTCAGATGTCACTCCGAAGAGAAGATGTGTGGCTTCCACTGATGTCTTATAGAAATTCTTTGCTGGCTGGTGGTGATGATGACACCATGTCAGTCATTAGTGGAATCAGCAGTCGGGGGTCAACTGTACGGAGTAAAAAATCAAAACCATCTACAGGAAAACGGAAAGTGGTTGAGGGCATGCAGCTTGCACTCAGTAAGGATATATATAGTGTATTCTCTTTATCTTGAATATTTACCAACTGAATAACGATTGGCCTTATTTTTCCTTTGGTATGTGTTCAATAGTAACTTACTCAATGTGTCAGTAATACGTAAATATGCTGCTTTAGGCATTTTACACATATAAACTCAGATGAATAACTCTTCAGATACATCCTCTTATTCAAATGAAAAACTAGCACAGAGCAATTAAGTGACTTAGTCACACAGATATTAAGTAGGAGAGCCAGGCATTCTTAATCTAGAGCACTTGTTTTTAAGCGCAGCGCTATACTGTATGCAAAAGGAAATGGACTCAGTATTACAGAGCTAGTTACTACTAAGCGAAGAGATTGAATCACCTAATTTTAAGTGGAACAACAGATTCAGAGAGTTTGTAACACTGATTTTCTGTGAAGTCATTAATTGTAAAGAATCTGATAGAAATTCTAAATGCTGTCTATCATATTTGATTTCTCATTTTGATGCTTCAAGGTCTTGTTCTCCTGGCATTCTAAGGTTGGTTCAATATGGAGTCCAGGGATTTTTTCCCTTTTCTGTAGAACCCTTAAATGAATTAGAATAGTTGTTAAAATTTGTTGTAGTTATTATTAAGTAACAAACTACCTCAATACTTACATCATAGCGGGGATCATAATGTATGATGTCTCAGAGAGGAAGACTCAAAAGGCTGGTGGTTCAAATCATAAAGTCATCTCTAGTTACATATATGACATCAGCTGGACTGTCTGGCAGGGCACGTACACATGACCTGTCCATATGTCAGTGTGCTCCAAGAGAAAAGAAGTGAATGCTGCCAGTTTAAAGCATCTTAGAAATTTGCATAGTATAACTTCTGCTATGGTCTGTTGGCTAAGCAATCACAGAGATTCTAGGGGCAGGTAGGTAATCTTCTACTTATTGTGAGGACTGTCAGAGAATTTGAGGATCATACTTTTGCCACATAATTTATCAGCTATCATTTATCAGGAATATAGTGTTAAAAACTTGACTATCTTATGGATAGTTTTAGTATCTCTTGTCCATTTGGAACCTTTTGCTTGTACAGTTTTTTACTTGGTTGGTATATTGTCCTAGCATTACAGTTGGTGGGGAATGTTTTCTCTCCAGCAAATAAATAGTTAGAGCTGATGGCTTATAAGAAGTTAAATTTCGTTTTTTTTTAAATAGAAAAGTTACTAAAATGATGATGTTTCCTGCATATAATTGTAAATTTTGAAAAGCTTTTCTTATCTGAACCAATAGTCAGTAGTTACAGATTTGTACTGGACCATCAAAATACACCTTCCCATTAAGCTTTATGAAACATTTATGCATAGTCGAACTCAAAGGATGATGTGATTATATTATAAAATGTGAAATTTGTGTCTAATCCATCCGTTACTAGGGTATTAGCACATTTTTCTTGCAACTTTTTTTTAAAACTTATATTTATGTTCACATATATAATCTTCTAATAAAACAGTTTTCCTCCAAGTTCATAATCACGAACTGCTCTCAATTTTATATCCCAAATCAGTGATTTTAAAAAATTACTGTTAACTCAGTAACACTTATGTGTGTATTTGTTTTTCATTGATTGTGGCAACACCTATAGACATTTGGAAATAAAAATAGCTTTTGCAGATGTGAATTTTTTTTTTTTTTTTTTTTTTTTAGTCTGGTACTGTACCTAAGGTACATATGGATTTGTGGTCCCCTTGCAGCTAAGAATTTCTTAAGACCATAGCAGCCTGCATCTGAGAGTTTGGGAAGCACTCTCCTGTTGTCTTCATTCCTAGTACTATGTCTCATTTTCCTGGGCCATATAATTATTCTCGATATGGCCTATTTACTTGTAAGTCTTCCTATTTTTAGGTCCACCCTCTACACCATCACTCATTGATTAAAACATATAACTCACCAAATTGTTTATTTTCCCTAAAACTTTCTGACATGTTGGCACAGATAACAAGACTTTCCACAAATTGATACCTGCTTTTTTTATCCAGTCTTTTCCAACTCTTTCCATCTTTAGACCCCAAGAGTAGCAGGTTATTAGTTGGAACTATATGAAATTGCCATTTTTGTAGGTCAAATGTCAATCACCAGATTAATAGGATTCAATCATCGTTTTATGCCATGGCACTCTTGCTTATATTCTTTCCTTTTCTTGTCTTCACAGCCCACTTGATACCTACTCTTGTTAGGAGTTACTTTTGGTTAACTGTCTGTGATCTCATTACTCCCATTCCCCCTGAATTCCCTTTCTCCTAGCACTTAGCACACTGTATTGTAATTCCCTGCTTGATCTTTCTCCACAACTAGACTACAACAGTAGGGTGGAGGTGGACCCTAACATATATTTGTATCTCCTTGTTCCTTGCATGCTAATGTGAAAGGCAAACAGATGTATGTTGGTCTGAAAGCATTGTATTAAACATCTGATTAGTAAAAATTAGTGGCTATATTTCATTGCTGTACATTTTGCCTTTCAGCTGAAGAAAGCAGTAGTAGTGACAGTATGTGGTTAAGCAGAGAACAAACACTGCATACACCTGTTATGATGCAGACACCGCAGCTTACCTCCACTATTATGAGAGAACCCAAAAGATTACGGCCTGAGGATAGCTTCATGAGTGTCTATCCAATGCAGACTGAGCATCATCAAACTCCTCTTGATTATAAGTAAGTAGATTTGCTCATTTTCTGTACTAGAACTTTATGAATTACATAGAAAAAAGTTACGTTAAAAGAAGAATAAAATTCTTCTTGAAGCACGCAGGTAACATGGATGTTAGCTCAAAGACAACAAGAGGAAGCAAGGCAACAGCAGGAGAGAGCAGCAATGAGCTATGTTAAACTGCGAACTAATCTTCAGCATGCCATGTAAGTGAGAGTGCCTTATTGTCTGAGTCTAGGAAGTTCACTAATTCATTTTAATATATTTTAATGTGTGCCTTATCTAAAATTTCAGCAGACTCTCTAGAGTAAGCTGAAATAATCAAGGAACTAAAAATTGGTCTTTCCAACAGAAAAAAAATATATTTTAAATATTAACTAGATAGCCAAAGGACCAATCTTAGGTTGATCTGTTGGAAAATTTTAAGTATGAATCCTTGTTTATTTTGGTACACAGAATTTAAAAATACATTTCTGTTAGATTTAATTGATTTTCCCACCATAGTAGTTCAGGCCCTCATCTCTCACCTGAACTATTGTAGTAGCTTTCTAACTGGTTTTCTTCCTTCAAATCCCCATTTATCCTTTCACCAAATCCCTCCCTTCACACCATCCCACCACTCCGTTTTTTCAACACTGCCATTAAGAATCACTATTCTAGAATAAAAATATTAACATGTAACTCTTTTACTTAAAATTTTTCCATGGCTCCCCATTGCCTGCTGGATAAAGTTCACACTCCTTAGCTCATGGCATGCAAGATCTTTCAAAATAATAGCCCTGCCTACATTTTAGTGTCATATCTCATTCCTCGGTAACTGTTGAAATCATCATGAAAGAACAAGCTCAGGTGTCACCTTAAGGAAAGCTATGGTCATCTATGCTCCCATAAAACTATTTATATTCATATTTCTTATAGGACTTGCCATGATATATTATAATTGTTTATGATTTTGTCCCTTTGTCTAGACTGTGAGCTCCTCAAGGGCAGGGACCCCATTCATTTCCTGTTAGTGCTTAGCACATAAGAGGTGTTAAGTAAATGTTCATTGAATGAATAAATGTTACAGTACTTAAGAAATTATAGTTTATCTTTTAAATACTTTGTTTTTACTGGATTCCATATGAGAATTTAAAAAATCATCCTGAAATCTTCATTAGCTTTGGCTATAAAAGAAATGGCCAAGAAGCAGTCTTTAGATAATGTTTTGTGTATCTCGATTGGTATACAGAAGACAGTGTGATGATTCTAATTAAGATTTTGAGTTTGAAAGCATTGTAACATAGTGTGGTATATATTTTAGTACTAGGAGGTAGTAATTGTTACCCAGTTTTTAAAATTTGTATTTCATTTTATTTTGTTGGTTTTAAAATAAGAATTTCACTTGCTTTTCTTAAGAAATGATCAATTCGCCACTAGTGGTAGCACATACAAATTCACTTTAGTTATCTCTGCAGTGATCTTAAGAACCTCTACTGTGACAGAAACTAAGTGCTATTATATGTGTGGATTTGTATCCTAACTTGGCTAATATTGTCACTGTCTGTACTATCACTTGGTTCTATCACCATTTTTCTGGCTATATTCCACTTAATACATATTCTTATTTCATGCTGGATCCTACAGCTAATTTCTTAGCTTCCAGTCAATCACCAGTCCCAACACTCCAAAATTCTGCCACACAATCATTTGGTTTATATTTCTCCCCTGGAAAGTTGGCACTGGTTCTCTAGATCCTCTAGAGCAGTGGTGGTGAACTTATGGCACACATGCCGCAATGGTCTATTTGTATCATTGAAAGCTTTAAAAGGTTCACTATCACCACTCTGGAGCATCTCATTACTCAGTACCATTTATCATTATTTTGTTTGTAGTTTAATTCCCAATTGTAAGTAATCTCCCCCAGGCATCTACAAGGGATTATCTCATTTAAATAACTGCCATCCAAGGATTCTTTTGGTTTTGTTGTACCACCATAAGTGGTCTGTTGTCTAGGATTTCAAAGTACTTTCATTTTACAGTGATTTTTCTGTGATGATATCTGTCATATAATTGAAAATATTTCCAAATTTTCTTTTTTCCTGTAGTTCATATCACATGTGTCTTCCGTGTACTGCAAATGAAATGCAGGATGGATTTATGGTCTTCGGTAACATGTACAAAACATATATTCCTTCACAGTTGTCCCCACAAAATATAGTGAAATAATCTTTATTAATCAGGACTGTTAAAACTATTATCAACATATTTGTCCAGGTAGCATGGATCATATATCATGTCTTGTTATCTTTGTATCTTTTAAGATACAATGTAGTATTGTACACAGTGTAAACATTTAGTAAATAATTATTGGAATTTTTGTGGGTCTTTTTTTGAGGGGAGGGAATCTTTGGATAACAGAAGAAGGTAATGTTGACCAAACTGGGAAACAAGAAGTCACACTATTGAGTTGGTTGTTTTATGCTGATCTGGGCTAATTTGTGAATGTAGTTTATTTTCCCCATGATTATGTAATAATAGAGCTTTTGGTCTTAATTTTTATTTCTTCTATATGTCTTGGTTTTTGAGTTTCATAGGGCACAAGAGTTCAAGTTTCAGCATTATGGTTGCTCATTCTTTTCCTGAGACAGATTTAATCCCTTCTTTCAATGTGTCTTTATAGCACTTGATACATACAGTTCTATTATAATATTTATTATTTTCTCATAATTAACTGTTTATCTGTGTTTTCCCCTGGTAGACTGTGAGCTCCATAAGGGCAAGAACCACGTTTTACTTTTCCTCCCTCCCTTCTTCCCTCTCTTCCTTTTCCCTCCTTCTTTTTCTTTTTCTTCTTTTTTGTTTCTTCCATAGGACACAATAGAAACTTATCAGAGTAGGCACTGTGTAAATGAATGATTGAATACATGCCTAATACACATTAGGGAGTGAGTGATGGATGGGTAAAATTAGCATTATATATAATGAAAAAAATATAAATTCTGAAAATGTCATTTTTTTGTTCTCTGTTTTATTTATTAATTTGTATCCTGCCTACTTTCAAAAGGGATTTGAGGTATCATGTATGTTCCCTTGTGGGAAATTCTAATTAAACCTTGTATACGGGATATCAAGACTATCAAGCTAAATGTATCAAAGTAATGTAGAATAAACATAGTTCCTTAGCATTTTCAAATAAGAGAACATTGGATTTTCGACATCATTGATGACATGATCAAATGCCTAATCATTTTCCCTGACCTTTAATTCCATCATTTTCCATTATACTTGAATAGAGAGAGCCACATAATATCTGCCTACATAGTCATGTCATTGGTTCAGATCTTGACTTTGTTTTATATTTCTCTAGTCGGCGTGGTACAAGCCTAATGGAAGATGATGAAGAGCCAATTGTCGAAGATGTTATGATGTCCTCAGAAGGAAGGATTGAGGATCTTAATGAGGGAATGGATTTTGACACAATGGATATAGACTTGGTAAGAAAATTAACGAATTAAGACTTTCAATTAGGTCCTTTGGAAATAAAGTTGGATATATATTAGAGCAATACTTGCTATGAAAAGTATTTTCTGCAAAAATGTTAAACTAGTTGCCAGGGTTTTGAGTATATAAGAAGGGACTGAGGAGTGGATGAGGTTGGTGAGGGTATTAGATCTTAGTTTAAGACGATAAAAGTTGTTCTTTTTATTTTAAAGAGAAAAAACAATAAAAACAATAATACAGAGTTTCAAAACAAGATAATAGATTAACAGTGGTTAATATATTGCGTATTGTTATCTTGAAAGTAGTTGCTCAGAATACAAGATACAGGCATGAAAAATTGATCAAACAGTATAAGCACAGACCATTCCTTTCAGTGAACTAAAGGAAATTAGTAGCATAATTATCTTAGCTATCTTGTGTATCTATCTATAAAAAGTTGTTTATTGAAGCCAGATGTGGTGGCACACACCTGTAATCCCCGTACTTGGAAGGATGAGGCAGAAGGATCACTGTGTGTGTTCAAGGCCAGCCTGAACTACATAGCAAGACCCTATGTCTCAAAAAACAAGGAAAAAATTATTTGCCTTTGAGATTAATTTATTTTTTTATTTTTTATATGCGGGTACCGGGAGTCGAACTCAAGACCTCACGCTTGCCAGGCAGGTGCTTATGCCACTGAGATATATCACTGGCCCCTTTGAGATTAATTTAGAAATAGAGTTAAAGGATATATGTTGCTCATCTTAATTGGATTACAAAAATCAAATTGTATTTAATGGTTACATATTAAGTCTTTTTAAAATATTTTGAGTGAATATGCTAAATATCATGACACCTTATAACTTTCCATTTACTTGCCGTTATCAAAATAACATTATTAACATGCTGTCACCCTGTTATTGAGACAAATTTCCATACCAGATAATGAAGTAAAATTACTTAAAGAGATGTGAGATATATGTATGGGCATATTCTCTTAATAATTGTAAATATGGTTAGGGCTTAGAGTATACAAAATGTACCTACATGTTTTATTTTGCCACTTATCTCATTCACCTTTGTAAGTTAGCTTGAGAGGATTTGAGGATACTTGTGCTTGCACAGCTCACAAAACAAAACTGAGACTTATTGTATGTCAGGTCTTGTGATTTTTTTTTTTTTTTTTTTTTTTTTTGAGACAATGTCTTGCTATGTCATTCAGGCTGGGCTTAAACTCACTTTGTATGCCAGGCTGTCCTCAGAACTCATGGCGATCTTCTTGCCTCAGCCTCCTGAGTGTTGGGGTTATAGGTGTGTGCCACCATGCCCAGCTTTGTGATTCTTATTTTTAGTACACCATGGTGTATTCTCTTTAAAAGAAAGAAGTATTAAATATGGCTTCTCTTTAGAGTAATTTGGTGTCTTTAAAGGAAAATTATTTGAGAAGAGGGACTTTTAAAACTAAAATTAAAAAAATATTCCCAGATTTTTGTGTTTCAGAATAATTTTCTACAGATGAATGTTTTTGGACTTTTAAACATTGTGTAGTTTGAGTAGACAGTATTTGCAGTATTGTATACTTGCAGTCATGTAGCCCATGTAAACACCTAATGATAATATGGATATTTTCAGTTACTGTTTCAATTGTAGTTAGAGCAAATGTCAACTTACTTCTTTTTTTTTCTTAGCCACCATCAAAAAACAGACGAGAGAGAACAGAACTGAAGCCTGATTTCTTTGATCCAGCTTCAATTATGGATGAATCAGTAGGTTTAATTTAAATGTACCCCAAGACTGCAAAATCAAAAGTATAGATAATCCCCAAGTTTAAGGTTGAACAGCTGGGGTAGCATACTGAGAATTGATGAAAACAATTGGACCTAAGAAAAAGAGGCTGGCAGGCAGGATTTCAGGAGGGCCAATGCAACAGTAGTAACAGATGGAAAAGTGCCTTTGAATCCCTGTCCAACTGGGACTTGAATGTTAAGGAATTTAGATCTTTCCTGTAGGTTTAGATTTGAATTGTATTTCAGAAAGATTTCCTTGGGATTTATGGGTGGATAAAATGAATGGGGGAATAAAAGTAATAGGAACTTGAATAAAGATTTTGATAACAGAGAGGGATATTGAGATATCTAGGATGATGAGTCAGTTACCCCCTCCAACCCTTGTTTATTACTGGATTTTGTCAGTTCTTTTTCTTAAGTACTTGTGTACCGTATTTTCTTTGACAATGCCATGGTTCAAATCCTCCTCAGTTATTGGACTGTTGCAGAGCCTTTTAACTGATCTTGTTGCCCTACCCCTCCTTTATATCTTTTGTGGGATTATCTTTCTAAAATGTACATCTGATCTTTTCACTTAAAGTTCTAAGTTGTTTTTTCCCTACCACCATTAAGAAAAAATTCTGGATCCTTAACCTGGCAAACAAAGCCTTTAGTAACCTAGCTCATTACTACCTTAACTTTGTCCTTTTCCTTACATTTACATGTATCCTGTGTTCTGGCCATACCAAGTCTTACAGTTTCTCTCCAGCAGGCTATGTTCTTTGATGATTCCATGCCTTTAAGTTTTTTTCTCTGCCAGAAATATTCCTTGCTTTTTCTTCCTAGTTGATTCTTTCTTTAACACTCGATTTTAACATTATCTGTGACATTTTTTCTGACCTCTCCAGATATTTTATGCTCTGCTTCCTTCAATACTTTGTATGGCGTTTCATTATGATAATTACCAGACTGGGGTAGTGAGATATGTTATTACATATCTTGGTCTCTCAATAGACTGAACTTTATAAAGCAGGGCATAGTAGGTGGGTTTGTCAAATGAGTAAGTCATTTAAGTGCCCTTCGTCTCACTTTTTAGTGTCCTGCCTATTTATACGCCTTCCTCCTAAAATGTAGTACTTCAGGTGATTGTTGTACCATCTTCTGAAGCAACATTTCCTCTTGGCTCTCTCCAACCTCATAATCTGCTTTCAGATAGCTTTTGGAAATAATTTTACTAAACTAGTTTACACTAGCAAATTATATTAATAAGGTCAGTTATTTGACCTAAAACTCAAAATATCGTAGAGCAGGTGGTATGGAAATCTTTACCTAGACCATGTTGGAATCTTTTAAATCAGTATTTCTCAATCTCTAATGTGCCTTTGAATCATCTGGAAATCTATTAAAATGTAACTAGATTCAGCTTCAGTGGGTCTGGATCATGACCTGGGATGTTGCATCTTTAACAAGTGCTGTTGCTGCTTCACAACTACAGACTATTCTTTGAGTAGCAAGCATTTAGTACGCAGGCAGCCTGTCTTATCCAGAAGTGTATGGTAAAATAGGTAGTTTTCTGGATAATCTAGTAAAATAGTAAAATATATCTTAAAACATGAAGGTAGCAATTGTGAAGGGTAAAGGAGAATCTTTTCAAACAGGTGTGATGAAATACATTCATTCAACAGTTCATCGAGCTGAAAGTTGGTGCTAAAATGAATAAGACACTCTCTCTGTCCCTAAGGATTGAATATTCTAATACACCTTGACTGTCACTTTGAAATGAAAAGTACAGAAGCTAGTATTTGAGAGCTTACGTGCCTGCCACTGTACGAGGCATAATTTATTTGTAAGAGTAGTAATTTGATGGCAGTTACTTTTGATTTCATAATCTTCTGCTGTCTCTACTATTTATGCTTACCAAAACTAAAAAGAGAACTCATTTAGATAAAAACATCAAGAAAAGTAATTAGGAAATTGAAATGATTAATTATAGTCTAAATTGATACAAGCAGTTACAGATCTCCATATTTTTCATGTAATCATTTAACAGCAGAACTTTAAGCATTTGTTTGCTTAGTCACATACTAGATTTGTAAAGAGGTGTTCTTCAGATTATGAAAATAATGTACTAGCAATATAAACTATTTTTGACATCTAGCATTTAGAGAAAACCATAATCTGAGGCCAAAAAACAGGGACCTAATACTAATTGTCATTTACAGCAACTTTATGTTTTTCTCATGTATATTTTATTATAACTGAGAATCCTTTTTTAAATTTAATAATAATTTAGCTGCCTCTGTGACTAAAATGAAATGAGCATTGTACCAATAATTGTAGTTTTACAGCATTACCACATGATGGCAGCAATTACATAACTGAGTGCTCAATCTTCGAAAGGTTCAGGCACCTTCAGAAGTCTGTGACTACTTTTTTAAGTTCATCTCAGATTTTTTTTTTAAGTATGCATACCTCGTAGTATCTTGACCACAACTCAAGAGTGGAATAAAGAAAAATTTGGAGTGTAAAAAATGTATTTGCCATAGTATAATAAATACAATTTATATTGTGAGTCATTAAAATAGTAAAGTTGAATTTAAATACTTTAATGCACAGTTCTAAGAGTCTCTGATTCTAAGTATCTTAAAGCACCTTACTATAGATACTTCAGGTTATTACTAAATAAATCCGAAGTATATCTTTTGTGACATGATTTTCACATTGTCCAGGAGTGACAATATGAAAACTCTGAGCATATCATTTTGGGGCTACATGTACAGTAGAAGTCTAGATTTATGGTATAGTTGATTTTACATCTGGTAACAAAATTGATTTATCCACTTGTGATAATGGCTGTTTTCTGCCAGTATTGACACAACAACCTATGGCTTGATATTTGTACATTTAAGTATATATTCAAATGTTTATTAATGTTAACATCAGAAGCAGGTACAGTTTGTGTTCAAACAGAAAAGAGAGTGTCACTAATGTTACTTTTCTTCTATGTTGAGATTCTCTTATTAGACCTACTGTAGTATAGAATTGGTAAAGCCTCAGTATATGGAGCTAATTTAATGTTCTAGTAGGAGAATCTAGTTATAACTAGTCTGAACAAAATGGCAAAGGGAATTTCAGGAACTCTGCGAAGAACCTAATTCATCTTCATACCATACTCTACACTAAGAATTCACTAATTTAAGATTTTAGTTTTTCACTAACCTTCAGACTTTTCCTTGCCCAGAGTCATAATGTTTTGGCTACAGGAGACTCTTAAAAATCATGTAGGTCTTTTTAGTGGAAACATTCCAACCATCAAAACTCTTGATTTTAACCAACAAAGAAGAACCTGGAAACTTCTTAAAGGGGAGGGAAGAGAAGAACAAGGGATATGTAATGTGGTACTTATATAGTTAATAGAGGGGTAAGAAGTGGGGCGCATGAATCCTTAGTTTTCATCACTGGGGATTCCAAACAACTTGATAATTCATTACAAAGAAGCTGCATTCAGGTAGATGTTTGTTTTCCTGGTCTGAAAATGCATAATTCCTTCAAAACAGTTCAAGTTCTGGCTTTGTTCAAGTGAAATTTAACTTACAAATAAGTGATCTTGTGGTCTCAGTCTCAGCTCATTACCTCTGGCTTAGATAGCAATTCTTACTAGCTAATTATAGTATTCTAAAATATTGTTTAGTTGGCATAAGTGCTAGAATTTTAATTGAAGCACCTCACTTAGTATACATGCTAAAAGTAATGTGCCTCTCTGATTTAATGAACAAGGTGGAGTCACTCCATCCATTATGTGCTTTTACTTTTAGTGACAAGTAATTATTAGAATTTACCTAACATTCTTTACTCAGCTGGAATGTATAGAAAAGTATCAATACTATATAAGTCATTTTACCCATTTCACCTTATTTGATTTCTTAAAATTTATAGTTAATGCTCATTAACTCAGATTTTCTAAAGAAAGCTTCCTATTGCCTGTATGCTTGTGGTGGTGGTTGATTTATTGTTGTTGTTGTTCTGCATGTTAAAATACTTTTTAGAAAAAGATACCTTCAGAGTGAGATGGATGTTTGTAAAAGACTTTGTTAACCTCTTTCCAATGAACTTGTGCCAGAAATTTATGTCAGGAAGCATGTTCATTTGTTCATTCCACAAATGTTGAGGGCCTATCTATGTTTAAGACACTAGGGATGTAAACATAAGTAAGCCAAGGTTCCTACTCTTATATTTATGAGGTAATTGGCATTTTGATTGGTCCTGACGTTATTTCATTAATGGTCACTTTAATTTTGGAATTACTTACCTGAAGAGAGGGGACATTTTCAAAGTGGTTTTTATTAGAATGTTATTTAACATAATATCAGTAAAGTACTAATGTAATATTTACAGATATTTTTATAAAGAAATGAATGACTATTTTAACAACTTTTTTTTTTCCTCTCTCATTAGGTTCTTGGGGTGTCAATGTTTTAATACCAGTACACAATTAAATCTGTGGTGAAGTCATTTTCTAAGTGGAAGAGGAAATTTTAAGATAAAGTGTGGTAGATACAGTGAAATTCTGTACAGATTTTTCTCTAAGGAGAATATGACATGCTTATGCTTACCAAGATCAAGTGCATTGAGGGGCAGTTTTGTTTGCCTGAAAAACATAAAGGACAAGTAAACAATTTGATGATAAGCTACAGTTTTTCTTAGAAAGTAAATATTTTATTTATGCACTGTTAGTTGGCTTTTAAATCAATTATTTCATGCTTTTTTAAAAAAAATAACTATAACAATCTGAAGAGGCATTTGGTACAGATAAGAATCCTCTCACATTTACTTACTGGTTGTACTAAATAATGATGACCTCTGCTGGATTTCTGTTTACATCCAAGAAACAAAGTAAGGATGAATTTATTCCCTGACCCCTGAAATTGTAGGATAGAATGAATTGTTTTTAGCATTCTAAATTTAAATGCTTAAAACATCAATCAATACTTTGTTTTAAATATTGTAATTGTGGAGAAAAGTTAAACTTATAAGCAGAACTTTTACAATTTTTTCATCTAAAATGTATTTTAAGATATTTTTAAAATCCAAGAGCTTCTCTATACTTTTCAGAACTATCCAGATGTAGTGAACTGCCAGAAGGTAACCAGTCTCAAACATGCTTATCCCACTATCAACCCTGAAAGTTTGCTTGTCCTTTAAGATAAAAATGTAATGTTGTGATATTCCTTCCAGTAGTGCCACTGTATTTTGTCTCCAAATAAAAGAAGCTTATTGTAGTATGTTTGCAGAAAAATTCTAAACAAAAATTATACAGCTTATTAGAGTGTGGGAATAGGGATCTAAATTTTAAATAAAATTATATATATATATAAATTGGTGCTGATTTTATAATTGCGCAGTTTGTTTAGTTTTTTCTTACTTTTAAATTCCAACTTAAAATTATGAGGTTTCAGAAATATATTGAAAGTTTAACAATGTTTAAAAATAGAAAAGCATGAGTGTTCATGCTTTAAAATGATTTTTAAATTTGTATTTTATATTGTTTTATCTATCTGTCTTTGCAAGCAGTCTTCAGGTTAAAGATACTTCTCACAGGTTACAGTACATTTCCTCTGTATGTAAATTAGATGGGATAATAGAATTCATAACCCATAATATTCTTTGAAAGCTAAGCTTTAAACTTCATTTTATGTCCTTTCACAAATGAATTAGTTTAAAACAGAAAGTGGCTACTTGCCATTTTGACATCAACTCATTTTGCGAGGCTTAGGCAGCTAGACATCGTTTAAAAACAAAATATTAACTTATATCACATGTGTATCTATCTTTTGTCAGTCGTCTCTCAGTTCTTGAGGTTATTATTTTAATCATTCCATGCCTTAATATGCTTGCAATACAAAAATATCTTCAGATGGGTGAATACCAAAAGGCTTCCAGTTTTTAGAGTCAGAAGTCAATAAGCATTGGGCTGTGGTAGCCAAAAACCATAGGTTAGCTAAAAGATCATAATAAAATACAATTATTTTATTAAATCATGGTTAACAAATGAACCCGGACTTGTCTAATAGATTTTCCATCAACAAATATTGTTATGTGCAAAAGTATTGCATATGTTGTTTTACACCACTGCATTTACTAGAACTGCTGAGAGGACTGTATATATGATTTTAAACCTAAGTTGATTTTTTTTTCTCACTCTTGAGGGGAGTACTTCTTTGTGAAAGCAGTTCTTACAGCTTTGTTTTCAACCAGCTAAAAATGTTTTATATATTACTCTAACCTGTTGTCCTCCACATTCTATTGTCCTAATTGTACTGTTTTCTGATTTGTATTTATGTCTTGAGACAGTAACTTTTTGAATAAAAATAAACCTACAGTATGTTGTATGTTTTATCTCTTGTAATCAAAGGGGAAGGGTGACTCTAAATTATCTACTATCAATTATCTATATCTATTACATGTGTTTGGGAATATTTATAGAAAACACCAATTTATATTTTTAATAAATATTATATTTTTAAATGAGACTAAATCCCTAATTGGGTTATTACTTTAAAATAATCTGTAACCATTGTTGCTTTAATTTTTTTCTGATATGGGTTAAACACACTTTGAAATGTCTACATTGTTTATTCAGGATATATTTGAATGCCTGCTATGTGCCAGGCATGGATTAGAGGTCCTTCCTTCATAGATTCAATGGAGAAAACAAAACTTGTAATGAGAGTGCTGGAAAGGAAAACATCCAGGGAGTGAAATGAGAGAGAAATCTACCTTAGATGATGGGCTTATGGTTTGGAGATAAAAGCCAACATTTGAAAAAGAATTTATTCTTACTGAAAACTCTGTTTTGAATGTTAACAAGATTTGAATTCACTATGTAGCCCAGGCTGGCCTCAACCTTGTGGCGATCCTTTTGCCTCAGCCTCCCAAGTGCTGGGATTACAGGTGTGTGCCACCACACCAATTGATTTGCATTATATTCTTTAAAAGAGAGTCCTATCAGTGGACATTGTTCGTTTGGGCTATTTTGTAGATCATATGAGTCTCCAGTCTTTGGTGTTTCAGAACTGATCACATGAAATGATAGCTAATAGCTAGCAACTGTTTTAAGTGATTTATGTATAATAACTCATTAATCCTCATGATGAGGAAATGCTATTAACCTTCCTTTCCCCTTTTTAAAAACTCAATAGGAGGTAAGGAAAATGAGGCACAGCTAAGTTTAAAATACCTTACACAAGGTTATATGGTTAGTAAGTGGTGGGGGTTGGTATTTAAACCCAGGAAATCTAGCTGGATCATGATCCACAAAGCATCGAAACCACTTGATATGTAAAGGATAGCATACTTGATTGCATAAAGATAAAATTGTGCATTATTTATCATGTCATGGTGCATCTTTAAGGAATCTTGTTGGCTGTAGAATTGACTGGTGTGAATAGACATTGTCTTTAATATGCTATCCAGCTGGCTTCTATAAAGAAGGTATAAATTAAAACTGAGCTCGGAGCCCATCAATACAGTAGTTACTTGTTAATAGTTTTAAAAGTTGGGAGACAAGGGAAAAAAATAAGGCAACGTAAAAGAGATGTCTTTAGTGTTCTGCCACAAAGAAAATGTAAGGATTCACATGGGTGAATACCAGGTGAGATAGATTATTCTGGTAACTGATTCAGCAAAAGAAAATGAGCTGGCTGTGGTGGCACATGGCTGTAATCCCAGCTATTGGGAAGCTGACGCAGGAGGGTTGTAAATTTGAGGCCAGCCTGGGCAACTTCCTGAGACCCAGTTTGAAAATAAAAAAGGCTGGAGATGTGGCTCAGTGGTAAGGTGCTTGCCATCAGGTGTCTGGGCCCTAGGTTCAATCCCTAGTACTGGGGGCTGTGTGTGGGGGGGAGGGGGATATATAAATGAGCCAATAAAGCACAAGGCCTTTTGTTATGAGGAGACTAGGTGATAAATCTCTTTAGGCCAAAAAATCTTTTTACTGTCTGCTGTGTGCCTAACCTTGTTCTAGCTACAGGGCACCCAAAGACCAGACAGGCTTTGTTTTGAAATTACCAGTAACTCCTAGGAGTTGGGTTGCTGATGCAATACTAATAAAATGGAGTAAGTATGAGAGCACAGACCAGGGACACTAATAGTGGGTGTGTTCAGGGACCTTCCTGTAATACTGACACTTGTGGTTTACTTAAACATTTTATCATGAAAATTTCACACAAAGTTGAAAGAATTGGTATTACTACATATCTATCAATCTCATTTTTTACATATTTCAAAATAAGTTGCCAACATGGGTACCCTACCTTCTAAATACTTCATGCATATTATTAAAAGTTAACTTTTTTCCTTTGGTATAAAATTTATATTTATACAGTGAATACACAAACTGTAAGTATATATTTGCTGTTTTGCAAAAGCTTAAAATTGCTTTAACTTCAATTCCCTGTCAAAGGTACTGAACATTACCATCAACCCTGAAGATTCTTTTATTCTCTAACCAGTTTAGGCTTCCAAACTTTCTACAGTGACAACGGCTGTAATGTTTGTTTCCATCATGGAATCATACATGTGTGTATGTGTGTGTGTGTGTGTGTCTATCTGTCCATGTCCCCATCCATCTGAACAGTTCATTCCTGTTAGTCCTGAGTAGTAGTCCATTGTAAAGATATACTATGATTTATCAGTTCAGTAGTTGATGGACATTTAGATTGTTTCTACTTTTGGGCTATTATGAATAAAATAAAGCTATACTTGAGTTGCATCTTAAAAGCTGAGAGGTAAGCCAGGTAAAAGAGGATTGGGGGTTGGGGTGACTAGGACTGAGAAATTTAGGCAGAAGCAGCATAAACAACTGTCCTATACGTAAGAAGTACAGTGGTACCTTGGTTCATGATCTTAATTTGTCCTGTGATTCTGGAAAAGATGGCCACTTTCACGTTCATGTGGGAAAGATGGCAGTTGTGTTCATCACCCAATGTAAAGTTTGTGAACAAAAAATTTTGCCAGACGCTTCTGCCAAATTGTAAGCAAACAAGTGTTCGTGAACCAAGGTACCACTATGTTTAGTAACTGCTGAGGTATAGGTGAGTCCAGACTGGAAGAATAGTTGGGTATCTAGTACTTCCCTTGAGTTTTAAAAATGAAAAAGGGCACTCACAACTGGAACCTTCGGTAACTTTAGTGGGTTTTCTTTATGAAATTTAAAAACATTTTTAAATGAGACAGTAATTGTACATATTTATAAGGTAGAGTGTGATAGTCAAATGCATGTATATATGTAACGCAAAGGTCCAAAAGAGTAGTAATACAACCTTTAAAGAAGTTGCAATAAAACAATTCAATAATTTGGATGTTTTAGTCACATTAGGCCCCATTCTACCATTGAGGAAAAGAACACATTTCAAACACTTCATCATTTATTTGTTTCAGTGCTGGGAACTGAACTTAAGCTTCCCACATGCTAGGCAAGCATTCTACTACTGAGCTACATCCAGCCCTCTAAGAGTTTATCATTAATGAAATTATGTCAGTAAATTCCTGAAAATAGATTCCTCAATTGAAGTTAATTTCGGACTGATGAAAGGCCAGCTACTGTAAGTTTATTGTTTTATAAAATTACTTTTAATTGACAAATCATTGTGTACAACATATTTTGAAGTGTGCATACATTGTGGAATGACTGAATCTGATTACTGTGCATTATTTCAGTCATTTTTTGTGGCAAAAACACTTAAAATCTACTCAGTGATTTTTAATAATATACATTGTTATTAGAGTTACCATGCTGTGTAACTGATTTTTTATTTGTGCATGTTTCATAAAATACTAGGATTCTTTGTGATATTTCATACATGCATATAACATTTTTATCATATCCATACCTCTATTATCCTTCCTTATACCCCCTCTTCCATTCCCTTCCTCTTGTCCAATAAATCTTCTTCCTACTTTCATGTCATCTTTTTTTTTTGTCTTGTTTTGTTTTGATTTCACATATTAGAGAAAACATGCAATTCTTCTCTTTCTGAGTCTGGCTTATTTCACTTTATATGATCTGCAGTTTTCCACTTTGCGGATGACAATTTCATTCTTTTGAGTTTACATATTTTAGATATTAATCTGTGACAAGAATAGCTGGCAAAAATTTTCCCTCTTCACTTTGTTGTTTTCCTTGCTGTATGGAAGCTTTTTAATTCATTGTAGTCCCATTTGTTGATTCTTGGCTATTGTTTCCTGTGTTGTTTCTATTCAGGAATTCTTTGTGCATATGACTCCAAATGTTTCCCCTGTGTTTTTCTACACTTTCAAAATTTCTTATATCTAGGTCTTCTATCCACTTTGAATTGATTTTTGTGTAAGTTGAGAAGGATCTAGTTTCAAACTCCTGCATATGGAGGTTTTTTCCCAGAACCATTTGTTAAAGAAGCTGTCTTTAATGTATTTTTTTTGCCCCTTTGTTAAGAAATGGGTGGCTATAGTTGTATGAGTTTATTGCTCTGTCTTCTATCCCACTGGTGTATGTGTGTTTTTGTGCCAGTATCATGCTGTTTTTATTACTATAGCTTTATACCATATTTTGAAATTGTGTATCATGAGGATTTCAGCATTGCTCTTTTTTGCTCAGGATTGCTTTGGCTATTCTATGTCTTTCATGTTTCCATATGAAACTTGTAGGATTTTTTTCCCCCTAGTACTGCAAGGAATGTCATTGATATTTTGAAGATTGCATTGAATCTACAGATCACTTTCAGTAGCAGGACTTCTTTTATTTTCTTATGGTACCGTAGACTGACTAGGATTGAACCCAATGGCACTTCAGTGCTGAGCTACATCAACACCCCTTTTTATTTATTTATTTTATTTTGACACAGGGTCTAGCTAAGTTACCCAGGCTGACCTTGAACTTGCAGTCTTCCTGCCTCAGCTTCCCAAGTAGCTGGGTTTATAGGCACTACCAGGCTGGTATTATGGCCATTTTAACAATACTATTTCTGTTAATCTCCATTAGCATGGGAAATTTTCCATTTTTTAATATCTTCAGTTTTTTTCTTCAGTGTTCTATAATTTTCATTGTACAGGTCTTTCACCTCCTTGGTTAGGTTGGTTCCTGTATATTTTGTTTCTTAAGCTATTGCAAAAGAAATTGTTTTTCTCATTTCTTTCTCAGCTAGTTCATTGTTCGTATATAGAAAAGCTACTGATTTTTAATGTTGATATTGTATACTGCTATTTTGCTGGATTTATCCAGTCTACACAGTTATTTTGTTGGAGTCTTTGGGGTAGTCTAAGTATAGAATCATATCATCTGCAAATAAAGATAATTTGTCTTTTTCTCTAATTTGCATACTTTTTATTTCTTTTGCCTAATTGCTTTGGCTACAGTTCCAAGTACTGCATTATATAGGAGAGGTGAGGGTGGACATCCTTGTCTCACTGATTTTTAGAGGAAATGCTTTTTAGTTTTTCCCCATTCAGTATGCTGTTGGTACAATAGATAACTTACTAAATTTTCGTAGCCTTTAGTTATTTCCCCAAGGCCCTCTCCCCCTAGTCTCGATTACCACCATTTTAATCTTGCTTCTCTTAGTTTGTTTTTTTTTAGATTACACATATAAGTGAAATCATGCAGTGTTTTGTCCTATGCCTAGCTTATTTCACTTAACATAATGTCCTTTGGTTCATGTTGTTACAAATGGTAGGATTTCATTGTTGATAGGCACCTAGGTTGATATCTTGGCTGTTGTGACTAGTGCTACAGTGAACATGAGAGTACAATTATCTCTTCAACATACTTTGATTTCCTTTGGATATATACTCAGTAGTAGAATTGATCATGTGGTAGGTCTGATTTTAACTTTTTAGGAAACTTCATAATGTTTTCCACATTCCTATGAACAGTGTGGAGGGAAACAGTGATCCTTCTCCATCCTTATTAATGCTTATTTTGTTGTTTTGATAATAGCCTTCCTAACAGGTATAGGATGATATCTCATTCTGGTTTTTTGTTTTTGGTCTTGTTTTGTTTTGTGGTTTTTGTACTGGGAGATTGAACCCAGGGTCTCATATATGATATGCAAGCTGGGCAAGCTCTGTAACCCTGAGCTACATCCCCCAACTCTCATGGTGATTTAAATTTGCATTTTCCCAGTGATTAGTGATTTTGAGCATCATTTAGCCTACTTGTTGGTCATTTGAATATCTTCTTTTGAGAAATGTTTATTCAGGTCTTTTGTCCATCTTAAAATCTGGTGGTTTTTCTGTTATTGAGTTATATGAGTTTCTTATCTATTATACTAGATATTAATACCTTATCAGACACTCTTGCATACATGTATGTATGCATGGGTTGTCTTTTGATGTAACCCCATTTGTCTATGTTTGCTTTTGTTTCTTGTGTTCTTCAGGTTATATCAAATAATAATAACACAGACTGATGTCATGGAACTTTTCTGGTAGTTTCATAGTTTTAAGCCTTACATTTATGTCTTTTTTGTTGTTGTTGGTACCGGGGTTCAACCTCAGGACCTCGCGCGCCAGCAGGCGCGCATGCCGCTGAGTGATATCACTGGCCCTTTTTTCGTATGTGGATTCCGGGAGTCGAACTCAGGACCTCGCGCTTGCCAGGCAGGCGCTTATGCCGCTGAGCCATTTCACCAGCCCTACATTTATGTCTTTAATCCACGTTGAGTTGACTTTTATATGTGGTGTGAGATAAGGGTGTGATTTCACACTTCTGCAATGTGAATATCATTTTTTTTGCATTTATTGAAGAGACCGCCTTTCTCCATTGTGTGTTCTTGGAAATCAGTTGTCCATCTTTGTGTGGCTTTATTTCTGGGCTTTCTTTTCTGCTCTGTTGGTGTATGTGTCTGTTTTTATGCTTGTACCATGCTATTTTGGTTACTATAGTTTCGTAGTGTATTTCGAAGTCAGGTTGTATAATGCCTTTAACTTTACTCTTTTTGCTAATGATCGCTATAGCTATTTGAAGTATTTTGTGATCCTATACAAATTTTAGGTGATGGTTTCTATTTCTGTGAAGAATGTCATTTGGCTTTTGGTTGAGATTGCGTTGATCTGTAGATCACTTTTGGTACTATGAACATTTGAATATTCTTCCAATCTGTGAACCTGGAATATCTTTCCATTTATGTGTATCTTCAATTTCCTTCATAAATGTTTTATAGTTTTCATTGTACAAGCCATCACCCTTGGGGAAATTGATTTGAAAGTATTTTTGATAGCTATTATAAATGGGATTATTTTCTTGATTTCTTTTTCAGGTAGTTACAATATAGAAATGCTGCTGATTTTTCTATGTTGCTTTTATATCCCGCAACTTTATCGAGTTTATTAGTTCCAAAAGGTTATCTTGGAGCCTTTAGAGTTTCCTATTTATTTATTTATTTATTTGTTTGTTTTTTGTGGGTACCGGGGGTCAACCTCAGGACCTCGTGCACCAGCAGGCGTCTGTGCCGCTGAGCGATATCACCGGCCCTTTTTTCATATGTGGGTTCCGGGAGTCGAACTCAGGCCCTCGCGCTTGCCAGGCAGGCGCTTATGCTGCTGAGCCATCGCACTGGCCCCCAGAGTTTCCTATTTATAAGATCCTGTTGTCTGCAAGTAGGTACAATTCATCTTCTTTTCCAGTTTGGATACTTTATTTACTTTTTCCTGCCTAATTGCTCTGGCTGAGAATTTCAGTACTATGTTAAGTAGAAGTGGCAAGAGTATCTTTAAGCGTATGTGTCTAATTTATTTTACTTAAGAGTATGATCGCAGGATGCATTAATTTTCCTACAAATGACTCATTTATCTTTCTTTATGGCAGAGTGTAGTACTCCATTATGTGTAAGTACTACATTTTCTTTATCCATTCGTTTGTTGATGGACATATAGGTTGCTTCCAAGATTTAGCTATTATGACTTGTGCTGTTATAAACACAGGTATGCATGTATCACTCTAATATGGTATCTAACTCTTTAGGGAAGATACCTAAAGGGGGAATAGCTGAGTCAAATAGAATTTCTTTTTTTTTTCTTTTTTTTTTTTTTGTGGGTACCAGGGGGTCGACCTCAGGACCTCGTGCACCAGCAGGCGCCCGTGCCGCTGAGCGATATCACCGGCCCCTTTTTCGTATGTGGGATCCGGGAGTCGAACTCGGGCCCTCGCGCTTGCAAGGCAGGCGCTTAAGCCGCTGAGCCATCTCACCGGCCCTAGAATTTTTATTTTTTGTGTTTTGAGGAATCTCCATACTCATTTCCATAGTGGCTGTACTAGTTTACATTTCTACCAACAATGTAAAATGGTTCCTTTTTCCCCACCCCGCAGCCTCACTGGCATTTGTTATTTGATTTGTTTTGTTCTTTTTGTCTTTTTTTTTATTTTTTTTATTTATTTTTTTTTTTGAGATAGAGTCTCGCTATGCAGTTCAGGCTGGCCTTGAACCCACTACAGAGCCCAGCCTGGCCTCAAACTCATGGCAATCCTCCTGCCTCAGCCTCCTGAGTGCTGGGATTACAGGCATGTGCCACCACACCTGGCATATTATTTTATTTCTTGATGGCCATTCTTTCTGGAATGGAAATCTCAGTGTTGTTTTACTTTGCATCTCTGTATGGCTGGAGACGTTGAGCATTTCTTCATGTATTGGTCATTTGTAGTTCTTCTCTGAGGTGTCTATTCATTTCAGTTGTCCATTTTTCTATTGGGTCTTTTATTTGGGGGGGTCTAATTTTTTTGAGTTCCTTATATAGTCTAAATATTAGTCATGGTTTTTCTTATTGAGAAAACAAATTATAAATAGCAAAATAAAAAGTAGATAATAGGAAATAGGGAGATAGACCTTGCTCAAATTGGAAGGGGATCAAGAGTTGGAGGGAAGGGAGAGGGAGAAGGGAAAGGGAAGACAAAAAAAGAATCAAGATGTATTCTATACATGTACCAACTCCATGCAAGGAATGTTAACATTATGTACTTCAAACGTGTTAATCAAAAATTTAAAAAAGTATATTTATCTTATTCCTGATTTTAGAGGAAAAGCTTTTTAGCTGTGGCTTTGTTATGTATAACCATTTTTAGGTTGAGGTACATTTTTTCTATTGCTATTTTGTTGAGTTTTTATGTTGAATTTGTCAAATGCTTTTTCTTCAACTATTGCATAATCATGTTTTTTTATCCTTCATTCTGTTAATGTATATTACATTTATTGATACGCATGTTTTGAGCCATCATTGCATCTCTGGGATGGATAAATCACATGATCATGTTGAATAAGCCTTTTTAATGCATTTGATTTGCTAGTATTTTGTTCAGTATTTTTCCATCTATGTTCATCAGTGATATTGGCATGTAATTTTCCAGCAGGGTCCTTGTCTGGCTTTGGTGTGAGAATATTGTTGGCATCATAAGATTAGTTTGGAAGTATTCCCTGTCCACTTTTTTGGGAGAGTTAAAAAATGATTGGTATTCTTATTTAAATGTTTGATAGAATTTAGCAGTAAAACTAATCAGGTTCCAGGCTTTATTATGGGAACCTTTTTATTGTTTAATAACTCTCCTTGTTTTTTTATGTGCTCAGATTTTTTGACTCTTCTTGATTTAGGCTTGATTACATGTGTCAAGGAATTTATCCATTTCTTCTAGGTTATCTAATTTCTTTTTTTTTTTTTTTTTTTGTGGGTACCGGGGGTCGACCTCAGGACCTTGCGCGCCAGCAGGCGCCCGTGCCACTGAGCGATATCACCGGCCCCTTTTTCGTATGTGGGTCCGGGAGTCGAGCTCGGGCCCTCGCGCTTGCCGGGCAGGCGCTTAAGCCGCTGAGCCATCTCACCGGCCCAGGTTATCTAATTTCTTGATATGTAATTGTTCATAGTAGCCTAATACTTTTTGTTCATTGAGTTGTTTAGTAACACAGGGATTGGCACATAATAGGCTGTCCATTTTTCAAACAAATGACACATTTATTGAGCACTAGTGGTGTTAATACAGTACTTATTCCAAGTGGTATTTTTTTCTGGTGGTGGTTTAGTTTATATTTTTATTCGTACATGTTTGCAGTACATAATGATGACTGACATTCATCATGGGGAGTTGAAGCATATACATAACATCTCATTTTTTCCCCTTTTCCTCCATCCCCATTTAAATTTTTTTTCTTTGCCAGCATCAGATTTATTTATTTATTTGCTTATTTGTATTATAACACATCTTAATTCTTTTTCACATCCCCTTACCCACCCTCCCTCTTCCTTCATTTCTTGGTCGCCTTCCCATTTGCAAAAGATCTATCTCCCTGTTCCCTAATAACTTTTGTTTTGCTTGTTAAATTATTTATACTCTGATGCCTTTTCAATTTTTATGTTTTATTAGTACATGTTTGTAGTATATAATGGTCACATTCCTCATGGGGAGCCAGTACATTACATAACCATGCAATATTTAAGCTTGTGTGTCTGATTTATTTCACTTAACATTGTGGTCTCAAGGTGCATGCATTTTGCTAAAAATGACTCAAACTTATTCTTTATAGCAGAGTAGTATTCCATTGTATATAAATACCACATTTTCTTTATCCATTCCTCTAGTGATGGACCTGTCAGCTGCTTCCAAGATTTAGCTAGTATGACTTGTGCTGCTATAAACATGGGTATGCATGTATCATTGTAATATGATGTCTTTGGCTCTTTTGGGAGGATATCTAGGAGGGGAATAATTGGGTTGAGTGGAATTTCTACTTTTAGTGTTTTATGGAAACTCCATACTGATTTACATAGTTGTGCTAGTATTTTTGGGTTCTTCATATATTCTAGATTATTAGTCCTCTTTATGAGGAATAGCAGGCAAAATGTTTTTTCCCCCATTCTGTAGATTGTCTCTTCACTTTGTTGGCTGTTTCCTTCATTGTGCAGAAGCTTTTTAATTTGTTAGCTCATTTGTTGATTGTTGATATTATTTCTTATGCAATTGGGATTCTGTTCAGAAAGTCCTTCCCTATGCCTATGTCTTCAAGAGTTTTACCTACTTTATCTTCCAGCAGATTGTTTCTGTTATAATATTTAGATATTTGATCCATTTTGGTTTTAGTTTTGTACTGTACATGGTGAGATATACGGGTCTAGATCCAATCTTCTGGATGTTGATAGCAGGTTTTCCCAGCACCAGTTGTTAAAGAGGCTATCTTTCCATCAATGTATGTTTTTGGCCCCTTGATCAAAGATCCAATGGCGGAATGTGTATGGGGTTGTTTTTGCATCCTATAGTCTGTTGCATTGATCCACATGTCTTTCTGTGCCAGTACCATGCTGATTTTATCACTGTATCTTTGTAATACAACTTGAAATCCAGGATTGTTATGCCACCTTCTTTACTCTTGTTGCTCAGAATCGCTTTTGCTAGGCTGGGTCTTTTCTGATTCCACATGAATTTTAGGATTGTTTTCTCTGGTTCTGTAAAGAATGCTGATTGATATTTTGATTGGGATTGCATTAAGTCTATATATCAGTTTTTGTATTATGGCCGTTTTGACTATATTGATTCTGTGTATCCAAGATTGAAGTACATCCTTCCATTTTTTTATGTCCTCTTTGATCTCCTTTTTCAGAGTACTGAAGTTTTTGTTGTAGAGATCTTTCACTTCCTGTGTTAGGTTAATTCTTAAGTATTTAATTTTTTCTTGAGACTATTGTGAATGGTCCTGTTTTCTTAATTTCTTTTTTGATAGGTTCATTATTGGTGTACAGGTATACTATTGATATTTATGTGTTGATTTTGTATCCTGCCACTTTGCTTAATTTGTTTATTAGTTCTGAGTCTTTTGGTGGAATACTTTGGATGTTCTGTGTAGAGGATCATGTCTTCTGAAAATAATGATAATTAGACATCTCCCTTTGCTATATATATCTGTTATTTTTTTCTCTTGCCTGTTTGCTCTCACAAAAGTTCTGAGTACTATATTGAAAAGAAGTGGTGATAGTTGACATCCTTGTCTTGTTCCTGATTTTAAAGGGAAAACTTCCATTTTTTCCCCACTTAATGTGATGTTGGCAGTAGGTTTGTCATAAGAGGTTTTATCAGATTGAGATTAGATCCTTCTATACCTATTTTCTTCAGGGTTATTATCATGGACAAATGATGGATTTTGTGAAGGGCCTTTTTTGTATATATTGAGATGATCACATTATTTTTATCCTTTCCTATATTTATGTGATGAATTACATTTTTTGAAATACATATGTTGAACTATCTTTGCATTGAAGGGATGAAGGCTACTTGGTCATGATTTATGATTTTTTAAATGATTTGTTGCATTCTGTTTGCCAATAGCATGTTGAAGATCTTTGTATCTGTGTTCATTGATAAGATTGCCCTTAGTTTTCTGTTTTTAGTTCAGTCCTCATCTGGTTTTAGAATCAAGGTAATGCTAGCTTCCAGGAATGGGTTTGGTAGTTCTCTTTTCTTTCCAATTTCATTAAAGAGACTGAGGAGTATTGGCATTAGTTCTTCCCAGAAGTTCTTTAGAATTCAGTTTTGAATCCATCAGGTCATGAGCTTTGCTTAGTTGGTAGGTTTTTTTTTTTTTATTACTACTACCTCAATTTTATTGTTTATTATTGGATTGTTCAGAGTTTTAAATCTCCTCGACTCAGTTTCAGTAGTTCATATGTATCCAGGAATCTGTCCATTTCTTCTGAAATCTCCAATTTATCGGAGTACAGGTTTTTGAAGTAGTTACAGTCCTCTGAATACTTGTAGTGTCCATTTTGATTTTGCCTTTTTCATTTCTAAGTGCATTGATATGGGTCTTATCTTTTTTTGGCAAGATTGGCTAAGGGTTTATCTGTTTTGTTTATTCTTTCAAAGAACCAGCTCTTTAATTCATTGATTGTATTTTTCTTTAGTCTTGATTCCATTACTTTCCCCACAATCATTATAATTTCCTTCCTTGCACTAACTTTGGATTTGGATTGTTCTTGTTTTTCTAGGATCTTGAGGTGCATCATTTAATTATTTATTTAGGTTCAGTCTGTTTTTCTGATGTGAGTATTCATGGCTGTAAAGCTGCCTCTTAGGTGTCTCATAACTTCTGGTATATTGTGCTGGCGCTATCATTTGATTCTAGGAATTGTCTAGTTTCTTCCTTTATTTCTTCTGTGACCTGTTGATTATTCAAGAAAGTATTGTTTAATCTCCATGGATGGCATAATTTCTGTGGTTTCTTTTGTCATTGTTATCTAGTTTCATTGCACTATAGTATGATAATGTGCATGGGATTATTTTGATTCTCTTGTGTTTATTTATTCATGCTTTATGGTCTAGTACGTAATCAATTTTGGTGAAAGTTCCATGTGCTGGTGAAAAGAATGTGTATTCTGCTGTTGTTGGGTGGAACACTGTAGATATCTATTAAGTCCATTTGTTTGAAGGCGTGTTTCAATTTTCATATATCTTCATTGATTTTTTTTTTGTCTAGGTGATCTATTTGTGATAGTGGGGTATTGAGGTCCCCCACTAAGATTGTGTTGATGTTTATCTGATCTTTTATGTAGTGTTTGTTTTATGATGTTGGGGCTAGTATTTGGTGCATATATTTACAATTGTTATCTCTTCCTGTTGAATTGTTCCTTTAATCAGTATGTATTGACCTTCTTTTCCCCTTCTGATCAGTTTTGACTTGAAGTCCACATGTCTGGAAATAGGATAGGTACTCCCACTTGTTCTTAGGCTCTTGTATGGAATATTGTTTTTCATCTTTTGATTTGAAGTTTATGAATTTCTTCTTAGGTTAAATTTTTTTCTTATATACAGCATCTTGTTGACTTTTGTTTTTTGATCCAATGTGCCAGTGTGTTTTTTAATTGGAAGTGGAGACTGACCATATTGAGTTATTACTGAGGGGTATTGATGTATTCCTATCATTGCATTTTTCTTTTGCTGATTCCGCTTTTTTCCCCCCTTCTTAACTGCTCGTGCTATTTAGCGTATTTACTCCATTAGACTTTTTTTCATTAGCTTCATTGTCTCTAGGACATCCTTGAGAAATTTTTAGAGTGCTTGTTTGATGGTCGTGAATTTCTTCAGGTGTTCTTTGTCACGGAATGACCTTATTTTTCCATCAATTTTGAAAGATAATTTTGCAGGATATATAACTCTACTTTGGAAGTTATTTTCTTTTAGGATTTGAAACACTTCACTCCATGTTCTCTTGGCCTTTCTGGTTTGTGTTCAGAAGTCTGCCATAATTCTAATAGGTGTACCTTTATAAGTGATTTCTTGCTTTTCTCTAACATCTTTTAGTATTCTGTCCTTATTTTGGACTTCTGGGATTTTGACTATGATGTGTCATGGAAAGATTCTTTTCCGACTGTGGCTATTTGGTATTCTATATCCTTTGCTTATCTGTATATTAAATTATTTCCCCATATTTGGAAAATTTTCTATTATGTCATTTTTAAAATTTTATTTTATTTTTATTAGTACATGTTTGTAGTACATAATGATCACATTTATCATGGGGGATTTGTACATGTACATAACACATCTTAATTCTTTTTCTGTGGCCTTCACCTCCCCTCTAAACCTTTCTGTCACCATTTACACAAGCTTTGTTTACATATTTTTCTTTCATTCTCTTGTTTTCTTTTTCCTTCCTTTCCTCCCCTTCCCTACTCCCTTGTTCCCCTTCCCATTTGAGCAAGTTCTTTCTACTTCCTAATAGCTATCATTCATTTTGCTTCTTATTTATACTTTGGGTTTCTCACACAAGAGAAACAATGAGATATTTAAACTTATTTGTCTGATTTATTTCATTTAAGATTATGACCTTGGGGGCCGGTGAGATGGCTCAGCGGCATAAGCGCCTGCCTTGCAAGCGCGAGGGCCCGAGTTCGACTCCCGGATCCCACATACGAAAAAGGGGCCGGTGATATCGCTCAGTGGCACGGGTGCCTGTTGGCGCGCGAGGTCCTGAGGTCGACCCCCCGGTACCCACAAAAAAAAAAAAAAAAAAAAAAAAGATTATGACCTTGAAGTGCATTCATTTACGTAAAAATGCCTCAAGTTTATCTTTCTTTATAGTGCAGTAGTACTCCATTGTATATAAATACCACATTTTCTTTATCCATTCATCTGTTGATGTTCATATGGGCTGTTTCCAAGACTATGTATTATAAATTGTGCTGCTATAAACATAGGTATACATGTGTCACTATGATATGATAACTTTAACTCTTTTGGGAAGACATATAGAAGGGGAATAGCTCGGTCAAATGGGACCTCTAGGTTTAGTTTTTTGAGGAATCTCCATACTACTTTCCATAGTGATTGTACCAATTTACACTCCCAGCTGTGAACATGTTTTTTATGCCTCTTTACAGAAATAATTATGGAAGTAATTTTATGGAATGTTCTGCATTTGCCTGTTTTGTCTGTTGTGTAGTTTAAGACTAACGTGCCGGTATTGCTTTTCTGTCTGGATCATCTCCATTGCTGCAAGTTAGTTATTAAAGTCCCCTACTATTAATGTATTACAGTTTTCTCTTAATTTCAATCTGCTTTGATTTGTTACTTTTGTATATCTTGAACAGGTGCTGTGATGTTGAATGCAGATACATTTTATAATTGTGGTAGTCTCCTGGTGAATTCACCCCCTTATCATTATATGGTGACATTCCATGTCTCTTTTTACAATTTGTAAAAGTCTATTTTAGCTAATATATATATATATATATATATATATATATATATATATATATATTCCTTTAGGTTTCCACTTTCATGAAATACCTTTTTCTGTCCTTTCACTTTCAGTCCATTTGTGTCTTTAAAGGTGAAGTGAGTCCTTATAGTCAGCATATAATCAGGTTTTACTTTCTTATCCATCAAGCCACTGTATGTCTTTTGATTAGAAAATGTAATCTATATACATTCAAGGTAATTTTTGACAGGTAAATGCTGCTGCCATTTTGTTAATTTTTTCTGGTTGTCTTGTTCCTTTCTCTTTTGCTGTTTTTGTGGCTAAACAGGCATGTTTCAGAGATTATCATGGGCTTGGTTCCAAAATGCCAAAATATAGCGAATATTGCAGTAAAGCAAGTCACATAAACTATTTGGTTTCTCAGTGGACGTATAATTTATCACTGCACTGTATACAATGGTCTTTTAAGTATACAATAGCATTATATATTTTTTCAAAGTACATACTTAAAATGTACTTTATCGCTAAAAATGCTAACGGTCATCTGAGTTGTTGGAAAAATGGTGCTGGTAGATTCTCTTGACACCATGTTGCCACAACTCTTCCATTTGTTAAAAAAAACATGAAATATATGAAGTGCAGTATGATGAGATAAGCCTTTATAGCTTTTTGCTTCATGGTTATCATGAGGCTTATGTAAAACATAGTTATAATAGGCTATTTTAAGCAGATAACAACTTTGATCACATCAAGAGGTATACCGTTTTAATCTGCCATCTGCCATTTTGTTTTTGAGGTTGCCATTTACATCTTTTCATATCATGTTTCCCTTAACAGATTTTTCTAATATTTCCAATTTTTTCTTCTAACTCTCCTATAAAGATTAATTGATGCACCATCATTATAGTATTATTATGAACTTGACTGTATACTTTTATTAGTGAGTTTTATACTTTCATATGTCTTCATGTTACTAATTAGCATCATTTTCTTTCATCTTGAACTGCTTTTAAGATTTCTTGTAAAAGTTCTGGTGGTGATGAACTGCCTCTTTCTTTGAGAAAATATATCTCATTTGTTTCGGAGGAACAGCTTTGTTGGATACAGTGTATTTGGTTGCTAGTTTTTTTTTTCCTTCAACACTGATTATATCTTCCCATTCTCTCCTGTGTCTGCTGCTAATCTTAGTGAATCTATGGGTGATATGCTCCTTTTCTGTTGCTGCTCCAGGATTTTCTCTTTGTCTTTGATTTTTTTAGTTTGATTTTAATGTATCCTTTTCTCTATATGGTTGTTGAAAGACGTGAGTTAATGCCAGGCAGCCCTGCCATTTTTAACACATGGCTTGCAAGGTTGTTTGGTCAACCTTGGTCAGCATTTCAGCCCATGAGATGACAAACATCATGGAGGAGTGCATGTGGTAGGTTTTCATGAGGCATTCTTTTTTTTTTTTTTTTTTATGTGGCTTCCGGGAGTCAAACTCAGGACCTCGCGCTTGCCAGGCAGGCACTTATGCTGCTGAGCCATCTCACCGGCCTGTCATGGGGCATTCTTGTAGGTGGCACTTGTCACTTCTGTTCATATTCCATTGGAGAGAACTTAGTTATATGATCATACCTAACTTACAAGGGTGCTGGGACATGTAATATGGCCATGTGCCCAGTAAGACAGCAAAAATGCTTTTTGGCAGATCACTGGCAGTCTCTGCTTCAGTCTTTTCCTTCTGTTCATCCTTTGTACACCCCCCTTGCTGTTCTTAGGGCATACTCCCTCCTCCAGGGGAAATACCACAAAGTCCTATCCAGTAACTACATGTAATTCAAGTCCACTTTCTCTGGGTTATACTCACTGTTTTCTATCAGATCCAGATATAGATAGCCTCTAACACCTTATCTAAATCTGCTGCTGCATAATATCTGAGATGATAGAATTTATAAAGAATACATATTTATTTCTTTAGTTCTGGACAAAGGGAAACCTAAGATCAAAGTGCCAGCATCTGATAAGGGCTGTCTTTTTTTTTTCAGTGCTGGGGATGAAATCCAGTAGTGCTCTACCACTAATCTAAATCCCAGGCTTTGCTTGCTTGCTTTCTCCCGTTCTCTCTCTCCCTCCCTCCATCCCTCCCTTCCTCTTTTTCTCATTCTCCCTTTCTCTCTCTTTTTCTCTCTCTCTCTTTGTTTCTTTTCTCTCTCTCTCTTTCTGACAGGATATTACTAAGTTGCCCAGCCTGGCTTCAAATTTTCAGTTTTCCTGCCTCAACTACTTGAGTAGCAGGATTACAGCTTTGCACCATGGCAGCTAGTTTTCTGAAGGTCCTCTTGCTATGTCATCCCGTGGTAGAAGGCAGAAGGGCAGGCGAATGAGATAGGAAGATCTTGCTTTTTTATAAGGGCACTATTCCTGCCCATGATGGAGTCCTCATGACCTAATCACCTCTTGAAGGATCCACTTCTTAATACTGTTTTGGAGAGGACCAACATTCAAATCAGTATACTTCATGTAGAGTGCTAGAGTATGGGCAAAATAACCATAATGTCTGACATTCTGGAAAAAAAAAAAAAGAACAAAGCAATCACTAGTTCATGTGAATCCTCCTACAGAGAAATTGGGAAAACTTGCCCTGGCAATCAAGGAATTTTTTGGTCACATTTGGTTCTGCTTTCTGGATGAGATATCCTATTTTTCCTTATCTTTCTTCTGGAGGGTTTTCCTTTTCCATTATCCATCATGGTGACTTCTGAATTAGGCAGTGGCAAATAATTGATTGTGGCAGCAACCACTTTAAGATACACATTCTATTAAGTGATATAGAATAAGCTGCTACTAGAAGATCCAACAATGGCTTATACAGGATGGCATATAAATGAGATGTTTTTTTTGTTTTTCTCAAACTCCAGGAAGCTATTCTAGGTTAGGGTGTCTCTACTCTTCTGTGTGGTCATCCAAGGATACAGGCTGACAGTGGGAAGTTCTGTTGTTTTTTGTTAACTTTTTCCTAGCAGGCATATAATTTACTAGAGTTCAATATTTATTTACAGTTTTTCTTTTTAAAAATTTATATATTAAATTTTATTCGGAAATAATTTCAGACTCAACAGAAAAGTTGCAAGAATTACTGAAGAATTCCTTTATACCTTTTACCCAGATCCTTTACATGTTAACATTTTACCATATTTATCATTCTTTCTCAATGTGTACCAGTATTTTTTCTGAAATTTTTAGGAGTATGTTACAGACATGATGCCCCATCAGTCCTAAATACTTTATATGTATTTTCTAAATATACTAGGGTATTCACTTATGTAACCACAGTATAATTAACAAAATGAAGAAATTAACATTGATACAATGCAGATACTTAATCTGTAGACCTTAGATCTTTCCTAGGCTTCAGCTAGTGTTCTTTTTATCAAGAGAAAATTTTTTATCTAGGAACTAATTCTTGATGCTATATAGTATTTAATTATCATGCCTCTTTAATCTCTCATAATGTGGAACCATTCCTTAGTCTTTGTCTTTTGTGATATTGACACTTTTTGAAGAGTACAGGCCAGTTTGTAGAATGCCCATTAAATTGGGCTCACCTACTATCTCTTCATGAAGAGACAGATTCAGGCTATGCATTTTTGGCAGGAATACTACATAAGTAATACTGTGCCTTTCTCAGTGCATGATAGCAACAGGAACATGATGTTGATCTGTCCCATTACTGATGATTTAAATTTTGATTACTGTACTTGATAGTGGTGATGCTGGGTTTCTCCACTGAGAAGTTATGACATTTTTCTTGATAATGGATATCTTGTGATGACATACTTTGTGTCTATGTAAATGTCCTGTAACTCTTCCAACTTCCACTTTTGATGTTTCTTGCCTGAATTATTACTATTTATGTCAGTAAGGACTCACAGGTACTTCAAATTGGTTTCTGTGTCTTTCAAACTGCTCCTGCTGGCATTGTTCATTATTTCATAACTTTTTTGTACCTCAAGATATTCCAGGTTCATCTTGTATTTTCCTACCCCAGCTCTGGAACGAACCATTTCTCCATGGAGCCTAAGTTCCTTTTATCAGACAATGGTATGTTAGAAACTAGAATTTTGTTATTATACTATATATAGTTTAACTACTTTTCTATGTGTACACATTTAGGTTGCTTTCATTGCTTTTCATTTACAAAAGAAATGCTACAGTGAATGTGTTTTTGTATTTTAGAAGATGTATCTTCAGCACACATTTCTAGAAGTAGAATTTCTTTACGAATGGCTAGTGCCTGTGTGTTTCTATTTTGCCAAATTTCCTATCTCTAAGGGTTGTCCTAATTTGCATTCCCATCAGCACATGGTACCAAATATATGAGTGCTTATTTCTATACAGCCTCACAGACTGAATGTGTCATTTTTTTGATCTTGCCAGTCTGAAAACTGCAAAGTTTTATCTCAGTGTAGTTTTAACTTTCATTTCTGTTACTGCGGGGTTGAACATTTTTATGTTACCTCAGGACCATTTTTATGTGTCTTTTCTGTGAATTATCTTTTCATGTTCTGTTTATTTTTCTCTTCGATTTTTGGCATTTTTGCCTCAATTTTTTATTTATTTATTTATTTTTTTAAAGACAAGTAAACATTCTCATGTATTAACAAACTCAAGCATTAGAGAATGTACAAATACCTTTTGGAGAAAAATATTACTCAGTATAAGATTAAGCCATGTAAAAGCTAGGTAAAAATAGAAGACTAAGGAGTGGAATAGTCACAGTGAAATTGCATTTTCATACTAGGGAGACAATACAATGTTTACAAATGTGCATCCGGTTTATTTCACTTGTGAGTATTTTCTCGAGTTGCATCCATTTACCTATAAAAGTTTCCAGTTTATCTTTCTTTATGGCTGAGTAGTACTCCATTGTACAGAAATACCACATCTTTTTTATCCATTCCTCGGTTAATGGGCATTTGGGTTGTTTCCACGATCTAGCTATTACAAATTGTGTTGCTATAAACATGGGTGCACATACATCGCTGTGGTACGATGTTTTTAATTCTTCTGGGAAGATACCCAGAAGGGGAATAGCTGGGTCAAATGGGACCTCTAATCCTAGTTTTTTGAGGAGTCTCCACATGGATTTCCACAGTGGCTGCACCAGTCGACACTCCCACCAACAGTGGAGAAGGGTTCCTTTTTCCCCACAGCCCCTCCAGCATTTGTTCTTAGTTGATTTCTTGATAATAGCCATTCTTTCTGGAGTGAGATGGAATCTCAGTGTTGTTTCAATTTGCATCTCTCGAATGACTACTGATGGTGAACATTTCTTCATATATTTATTTGCCATTTGTATTTCTTCATCTGAGAAGTGTTTATTCATCTCAGATGCCCATTTTTGGATTGGGTCTTTAAATTTGGGAGGTCTGATTTTTTTTGAGTTCTTTGTATGTTTTCGATAATAATCCTTTGTTGAGGAGTAGCTGGCAAATATTTTTTCCCATGTTGTGGGTTGTCTCTTCACACTATTGGTGGTTTCTCTTGCTGTGCAAAAGCTTTTTAATAAGATGAGATCCCAGTTGTTGATTCTTTGTGATAGTCCCTGTGCAATTGGGGTTTTATTCATAAAGTCTTTGCCTACACCATTGTCTTCAAGAGTTTTACCTATTCTGTTTTCCAAGAGATTTAATGTTTGTGTTTTAATATTTAGATCTTTGATCCATTTTGAATTTAGTTTAGTGCATGGTAAAAGACATGGGTCTAATTGTAAGCTTTGGCATGTGTAGGGCCAGTTTTTCCAGCATCATTTATTAAAGAGGCTATCTTTCCTCCAGTGAATATGTTTGGCACCTTTGTCAAAGATAAGGTGGCTTAGTATGTCTGGAGTTGTTTCTGCATCTTCTAATCTGTTCCATTGATCTTAGGGTCTGTTTTTTTGCCAATACCACACTGTTTTTATCACAGTAGCTTTATAGTATAATTTCACATCAGGGATTGTGATGCGCCCTGCCTTGCGTTTGTTGCCCAGAATTGGGCTATTCTAGGTCTCTTCTGGTTCCAGATGAGTTTTAGGATTGTTTTCTCTAATTCTGTGAGATATTTTCTTGGAATTTTGACCAGAATTGCATTAAATCTGTATAACAATTTTGTGAGTATGGCCATTTTCACTATATTGGTTCTTCTGACCCAAGAGCAAGGGATATCTTTCCATTTTCTGATATTCTCTTCAATCTCCTTTTTCAGAGTACTGGAGTTTTCAGTGTAGAGGTCTTTGACCTCCTTTGTGAGATTCATTCCTAGGTATTTCATTGTTTTTGGATATTTTTGTGAAAGGTGTTGTTTCCCTAATTTCTCTTTCAGTGAGTTTGTTATTTGTGTGTAGGAAAGCTATTGATTTTTGAGTGTCCACTTTGTATCCAGCTACACTACTGAATTTGCTTATTAAATCTAGCAATTTTTTAGTGGAGTTTTTGGGGTCTTCTACGTAGAGTATCATATCATCTGCAAATAATGATAATTTAACGTCTTCCTTTCCAATCATTATTCCATTTATTTCTTGCTCTTCTCTAATTGTTCTGGGTGAAGTTTCCAGGACTATGTTGAATAAGAGTGGGGACAGTGGACATCCTTGTCTTGTTCCTGATTTTAGAGAGAAAGCTTTTTCTGTTTTTGTCCATTTAGTATCATATTGGCTGTTGGTTTGTCATAGGTAGCTTTTATCAGATTGAGATAAAGACCATCTATTCCAATTTTCTGCAGGGTTTTTACCATGAATGGGTGCTGGACTTTGTCAAAAGCTTTTTCTGCATCTATTGAGATGATCATGTGATTTTTGTCTTTGGTTCTGTTAATAGGGTGTATTACATTTATTGATTTATGTATGTTGTACCATCCCAGCATCTCTGGGATGAATCCAACTTGGTCATGGTGTATAATCTTCTTGATTATTTGCTGCATTCTGTTTGCCAGTATCTTATTGACGATTTTTACATCAATGTTCATTAGGGAGATTGGCCTGTAGTTCTCTTTCTTAGTTGGGTCCTTCTCTGGTTTTGCTATCAGGGTAATGCTTGCTTCCAGGAATGAATTTGGGAGTATTGCTTCCCTTTCAATTTCATTAAAGAGTTTGAGAAGTAGTGGTGTTAGGTCTTCTTTAAATTTCTTGTAGAATTTGACAGTGAATCCATCAGGGCCTGGACTTTTCTTTGTTGGGAGGTTTTTAATTACATCTTTGATTTCATTGATTGATATTGGTTTATTTAGGATTTTATATCTTTTTGATTGAGCTTTGGTAATTCACATGTATGCAGGAATCTATCCTTTTCTTCCGCATTTTCCATCTTATTAGAATACAAATTTTCAAAATAGGAATAGATTATCTTCTGGATTTCTGCAGGGTCCGTTGTGATATCACCCTTTTCATTCTTAATTACATGGATTTGAGTGCTTTCTTTCCTCTTTTTTATAAGCTTGTATAAGGATTTGTTGATTTTATTTAATCTTTCAAAGAACCAACGCTTTGATTCATTGATTCTTTGTATTTTTTTTAATCTCCATTACGTTAATTTTTGCTCTGATCTTTATAAGTTCCTCACTTTAATGAGCTGTTGGTTTAGCCTGCTCTTTTTTTTCTAGAAGTTTGAGGTTCACCATTAGGTTGTTTATTTGTGCTTGCTGTTTTCCTGATATATGTATTTAATGCTATAAATTTCCTTCTTAGTACTGCTTTCATTGTATCCCATAAGCTCTGGTATGTTGTACTGTCATTATCATTCAGTTGCAGAAACTAATTTCTTCTTTAATTTCATCTGTGACCCATTGGTTGTTCAGTAGGGTGCTATTTAATTTCCATGTGTTTAGCAAATTCTTGTGGTTTCTTTTGCCATTGATGTCCAATTTCACTGCATTATGGTCTGATAATATACATGGGATAATTTCAATTCCTTTGCATTTACTTAAGCAGGTTCTATGAGCTAGTATGTGGTCTATTTTGGAGAATGTCCCATGTGCAGCTGAGAAGTATGTGTATTCTGATGTTGTGGGGTGGAACACTCTGTAGACATCTACTAAGTCCATTTGTTCCAAAGTTTGGTTCTAATATTTCATTGTTGATTTTTTGTCTAGTTGATCTGTCTTTTTGTGACAGTGGAGTATTGAGATCCCCCAATACAATTGTATTAGTGGTTATTTGATTTTTTCATGTCCATTAATATTTGTTTTATATAGTTGGGTGCACTGGTATTTGTTGCATATATATTTATGATTGTTATCTGTTCCTCTTGGATTGTTCCCTTTACAAGGATGTAGTGACCTTCTTTATCTCTCTGAATCATTCTTGGCTTGAAATTCATTTTGTCTGCAAAAAGAATAGCTACCCCTGCTTTTTTCTGGGTTCCTGTCGCATGGAGTATTGTTTTCCATCCTTTGACTTTCAGTCTATGAATTTCTTTTTGAATTAAGTGTGTTTTTTTATACAGCATATTGTTGGATCTTGCTTCTTGATCCAATTCACCAGTCTGTGCCTTTTGATTGGTGAATTGAGACCATTAACATTGATGATTAAAACTGATATGTATTGACTTATCCTTGTCATGTTATTTTCTTGTTGTTGGCTCCCTCTCTTTTAATTTTTATTTTTCCCTACCTCTCTTTAATCATTTGCTCTGCCTGGTGGATTCCTTTTGTTTGGGTTTCTGGAGTTGTAGTCCTTGTTATCCCTTTCTAGAATGTCCTTCAAAACATTTTGGAGTGCTGTTTTCGTGGTTATAAATCTTCTCAGATGTTCTTTGTCATGGAAGTATTTTATTTCTCCATCTGTTTTGAAAGATAGTTTTGCGGGGTACATCAATCTAGGTTTAATATTATTTTCCTTTAGGACTTGAAATACATCATTCCAAGCTCTTCTTGACTTGAGGGTTTGTGCTGAAAAGTCCGCTCTGATTCTGATGGGCTTTCCTTTATAGGTGATTTGTTTCTTTTCTCTAACAGCTTTTAAGATTCTACTCTTATGTTGAATTTCTGGAATCTTGACTATGATCCTTGACTATGATTTTTAAGAGTTCTTTAGACATTGCTTTTTAATCTGACATATATGTTGCAAATATTTTCTCCCAGTTTGTCATATGTCTTTGACTTTGCTTATGCTATTTTGCCCTGTAAATGTTTTTGAAAACTTCAATGTGGTCAAATAATGTTAATCTGTTATTGCATCTGGATTTTGGTTCGCAGTTACAAAGCCTTTTCCACCAAGTAATAAAGAAATTTATCTAAATTTTTTTCTGTGATTTAAACTGTTTAATGTCTTGATTCAGATGTCTGTTCCATTCACAATTCTTTTGTATGGTATGAGATATAAATATAATTTTATCTTTTTCCAAATTGCTATCCAACACTTTATTTAAAAAGGTCATCTTTGAGACTGGTGTACTGGCACATGCTTGTAAGCCCAGCTACTCAGGAGGCTGAGGCAGGAGGATTGCAAATTCAAGGTTAGCTTGGGCAGCTTAGTGAGACCCTGTCTCAAAATAAAAAATAAATAAAAGGGCTGGTATAAAGCTCAGTGATAGAGCACCTCTGGGCTTTATCCGCAGTGCTACAAAAAAAATTAATCCTTTCCAATAATTTGAGATGTCACCTTCATCCACCTTTATCATATGCTAAATTTCCCTATATTATTGGTTTATATTTCCAGACTTTATTTTCTGTTTCACTAGTCTGCCTGTCTCTTCATATAGGGACCACTACATTATTTTAGTTATAAATGCTTTATAATCTGCTTTAACACCCCAAATAGAATATCCTTTTCAGTTTATTGCAAGGTATGGTAGCATGCTTATTTTTTCATACAGGTAAAATAAAGGACTGATGATGCTGGGCTGTTCTATTTAAGAACAGTGGACATCTACCCATGTGTTCACCTCTTTTTGTGTTTTCCAGGAGTAACATTTTCTCACATAGGCTTTACATATTTCATGTTAAGCTTATTTTATGTTTATTCCTGCTTACTGAATAAAATAGTGTTGGAATAACTGAAAAATTTAAGCTCATCCTATATCTCACTATGCTCAAAACACAATTTGATGTGAATTATATATTAAAATGTGAAAACTAAAATTATAAAGTTTTTACAATCAAACATAGGACAATATCTTTTTGATTTGGAAATAGGTAAAGATTTCTTAGGATCCAAATAATGTCAAAGAAAAAGCTGATAAACTAGACTTCATCAAAATTTAAAATTTCTACTATTGAAATGACATCATTAACAAAATATATAGGCAAGCCACAGACTGGGAAGAAATGGCACAAAATGTGTATGAAAAAATGTCTGGCATCCAAAATGTGTAAAGAAGAAACAACTCTGTGAAATAAATCAGACACATGAGCTTAAATATTGCATCATTTCTCTTATATGAGAAACCCAAAATATTAGTAAAGAACAAAATAAAAGATAGATAATAGAAAATAGATCTTTTGCACATGCAAAGGGGACGGTGACCAAGAAATGGAGGGAGGGGGAGGGAAAGTGCATCAAGAAAGAATTGAAACATGTTATGTACGTGTACCCACACCTCACAAGGAATGCAAATGTTATGTGCTGCAAACACATAAAAACTGAAAGCAATTTTTAAAAATGGACAAAATATTTGAATGCATTTTACAATGGAAGATAAAAGATAATAAGCACATGAAAAACATGTTCAACTATTTGTCTTAAGGGAAGGTGGAAATTAATGACACACTGCTACACACCTACCAGAATGGCTAACATAATAATAAAACCACACAATGTTGTCATGGTTTTGGAACAAGTGAAATTCTCATACTGTGTTTTCGGAAAAGTTCTGGTCTGGCAGTTTCTTACTAAGCTAAACATACACCTACTCTGTGGTCCAGCAATTCCACTCCGAGGTGCTTACCCAAGACAATTGAAAGCACATGTCCACAAAATAACTTGTAGAAGAACGTTTAGAGCATCTTTATTGATAATGACCCTAAACTGGAAATAGCCCAAGTTCCATCAACAGAAAAATATATAAGTTGAGGTAAATTTATACAGTAGAATGATTCAGCAATAAAAAAGAATGAACCATCCATACAACACAGAAGACACATCTCAAAGACAGTATACTGAATGAAAAAACTCAGATGCAGAAGAGTACATACTGTATAATTCCATTTATATAAAGTTCTAAGACAGGTGAAACTTCTATGGTGGGAAAAAGTCATAATAGTGCTTGACTCTGGAGTGTAGAGGCCAGATTTGACTGGAGAGAGTTGGAAGAACTTTCTGAGATGATGATAATGCTCTACAACATAAGTTTTGACCTGTATAACTCAAGTCCCCTACACTTGAGATTTGTTCACTTCACACATTTTATCTGATAACAAAAACAATAAAAATTTAACTCTAGGGCTGGGGATGTAGCTCAGTGGTAGAGCACCTGCTTAGAATGTGTGAGGCCCTGGGTTCAATCCCAGAACCACAGAAAACAAAAGAAACTAAGTTGTATACTGAAGTGTTTAGGTGCAAAAGATACTGATATCTTTAACTTAAAATGCATTAAATAGGGTTAATTTATGGATGAGATGGATAGATGTAGTTAAAATGTTAGTTGTAGGGCCATGAGATGGCTCTGCAGCATAAGCTGCTGCCCGGCAAGCACAAGGTCCTGAGTTCGACTCCTGGAACCCACATAAAGGAAAAAAGGGCCGGTGATATCGCTCAGCAGCACAAGCACTTGCTGGCAAGTGTGAGGTCCTGAGTTCGACTCCCAGTACCCACATAAAAAAACATGTTAGTTGTACATAGGATCCCAGTGATGAGTATATGGATTATTCATTGTAAATACTTTTCATCTATGTGTTTGAAATTTTCCCTAGCAAAATGTTGTAATAGAAGAAGGAAGGAGAAAGTAAGGGATGGAGAGAGAGAGAAAGAAGGAAAGAGAATTATTTAAGTTAGGACATTTTGGTCTCTGCAAACAGACCTAAAACAGGCTAGCAAACTGTTCCTGGTACCAAATAGACTCTGAGGTGATCATACGTAGGCAGTATATGGTGGTTTTGGAAGACCACTTAATTTATTGCTGTTTTAAAAATATGTATAATTGTAATTAGAACTTAAATGACAACAGCAACAATAATATTTTTTTTTCAGTACTGGGACCCACAAATGCTAGGCAAGTGCTCTACCACTCTAGTACATCTCCAGCCTAAGAGCAAGAATCTTTAAAAAGAAGGAAATCCTTCTGTCTGTAACATGAATGAACCCGGAGAACCATATGTTGAGTGAAATCAGCCAGACACAGAAAGACAGTACTGAATGATTTCACTTTAAATGAGATATGGAATGTAATAAAGTCAAACTCATAGTAGAAATGAGTAGAAAGGTGGTTTCCAGGAACTTAGGGTTTGGGGAAATGGGGGGATTTGAGGTCAAATGGTACAAACTTTCAGTTATTAAATACATGCTGAATATCAAATATACAGCATGGTGACTATACATAATGTATGCTTAAAGTATGCTAAGTAACAGATCCTAAATGTTCTCACTATTAAAAATTGTAACTATATATGGTTATGTTAATTAACTTTATTATAATCACTCCAAAATATATACATATATCAAAACAATATGTTTTACACATTAAATATATACAATTTTTATTTGTCAATCATACATCAAGAAAGCTGGAAGGGGAATAAAACAAAAACACTACTGCTGGCTTATTTGCTACCCTCATGGCAGAACTCAAATTTTAACCAACGCAATCTGTTTAAATAAGATTTTGCCTTGTTAAATAATTGGTAGTATGAGTGCATTCAAAAAGCCATTTATTTTTGTGGCTTCCAGATGGCAAAATTGCAAGAAACCTCAGAATTTATAATCCATCTTACTTGCTTTTACACAGAAGGAAGCATGAAGAGGTATTTAATAAAGGGTTAAAAGCTAGGCAAAAATGTGAACCTAGGTTTTCCTGCCTACTTGTCTCTTTTCCTTACTCCCAGGGCTTTTGAAATATTTCAGCAGAATTATCTTTTAAAGTGAAATAGTGCACAGAACTGCTATGTGCAAAACAAAAAATATATGAATTCTGTAGGTCACTTAAGTCTCTACATTTGATAGAAAATTCTTTCTGAAATACCTCTTAATATTTCTAAGACTCCATTTTGGAAAATGTAGTTAAAGGCAAAGGGTCATTTGTTTCTTGGCAACTTACAGTTTTACTTCTCTGCTTGGAAGGCAGTTGTTGAAATGCATGAGGGAGGATGTGCAGTCCTCTTACCCAACTGAATTTTGGTTGCTTTTTCTCAATTTTGGAGGCCCCGTTTCCCATGTCCTATACATTGGGCTAAATGGCCACTAATGTTTATATCCCCATTTGGTTAAAAAAAAAAAAAAGGGCAAATACAATAATATATAAAAATAAGCCAATCCTAGGTGTGAGTGGCATATAATTATAATCCCAGCTACTTGGAAGGCTGAGGCAGGAGGATTGCACCCTGTGCAACTTTCTGAGATCCTGTCTCAGATATTTTTTAAAAAATGTTAAAATGGTTGGAAATGTAGCTCAATAATAGAGTGCTTACCTAGCATGTGCAAGGTCCTGGGTTCTGTCCCCAAGACAACAATAACAGGAAAGCAAGTAATAAGGACAAAAGGTGATTTTCTAATACTGAGGATTGAACCATGTGTGCTCTATCACTGAGCTATATCCCCGCCATTTATTTATTTATTTATTTTTTTTTTTTTTTTTGTGGGTACCGGGGGGACGACCTCAGGACCTCGCGCACCAACAGGCACCCGTGCCGCTGAGCGATATCACCGGCCCCTTTTTCGTATGTGGGTTCCGGGAGTCGAACTCGGGCCCTCGCGTTTGCTGGGCAGGCGCTTAAGCCGCTGAGCCATCTCACCGGCCCCTATTTTTTGAAACAAGATCTCCCTAAGTTCTCCAGGCAGGACTCACACTTGCAAACCTCCTGCTGCAGCCCCCCAAGTGCTGGGATTACAGGAATGTACCATCTGCCTGGCTAAAAGATGATTAAGAATCAAAGTCAGGAGTGAAGTCCTACATACTTGCTGGAAGTGTGCAATGAATTTGTTTTTGAACTTTCTAAAGGTAAACACCAAGAGTAGAAGTGATTGCAGAATTTACAATGTCCATAGGCATATAAAACGCAAGAAGTTTTTCAAATTAAATCAACATCTTACAAATTGCCACATAAAGCATCTCGACAATGGAAGAATCTGACAGTAAACAACACCTCATGTTTCTAATATATTTCTTAATGATATCACTCAGTATAGGCTATTAATGTAATGCCAGAATGTAACTCATTAAAAGCAATTCCATAATAGTATTAAAGCAGCCAAAATGGGGAAACAATTTAGATGTCCATCAACTTATGAATAAATAAATGTATTTATTCATTCCATAAAAAGAATGAAGTATGATTTCATGCAACAAAATGCATGGGCCTTAAAAATATTATGTTTAGTGAAAGAATCCAGCCACAAAAGATGCACATGTGATTTCACTTATATGAAACATCCCTTATAGACAAATCTATGTAGGCAAAAAAGAGATTATTGTTTTCTGTGTATGAGGGTGGTGGTGAGGGGAAAGGGGATATGACTTCTAATGCGTGTGGGCTTTTGAAAGAAGGGGGTCGATGAAAATGTTCCAAAGAATTACTGGGTGATGACTACACCATTCTGTGAATATACTAAAAACCATTGAATTCTACATTTTAAGTCGGTAAATTCCATGTTATATTGATTATATCTTAATAAAAAAGGCAATTTCCCACAGACTAGGAGAAAACATCTCCAAAAGACATTTCTGATAAAGGACTGTTATTCAAGGTGCTCAAAGGATGTCTAAAACTCAATAATAAGAAAACAACCTATTTTATTTTTTTATTTTTAATTTTTTGTTTTTTTGAGACAGGGTCTTGCTATATGGTTCAGACTGGCCTTGAACTTACTATATAGTCCAGGTTGGCCTCAAACTTACAGAATCTTCCTGCCTCAGCTTCCCAAGTGCTGGGAGTATAGGCATGTGCCATCACACCCAGCTCAACAACCCAATGTAAAAATAGTCAAAGATCTTAACAGACATCTCATTAAAAATTATGTATTATGAAGATGTAAGATGAAGATGTAAATAAGCACATGAAAAAATGTTCTGCACCACATATCATCAGGTAAATGCTAATTAAAACAGTAGTGTTGGGCCGGTGATATAGCTCAGTGGCATAAGCACCTGCCTGGCAAGTGCGAGGTCCTGAGTTCGACTCCCGGTACCCGCATATAAAAAAAATAGTGTTGTACCATTAAATATCTATTAGAATGGCTGACATCCAAAACACTAACACCACCAAATACTGGTAAAGATGTAGAAAAACAATCATTAATTGCTCATGGAAATGCAAAACAATACAGCTACTTTAGAATATATTTTGGCATTCTTATCTTCCTATATGATCTAGCAATTGTGCTCCTTGGTAATTGCCCAAAGGAGGTGACAACTTATGTCCACACAAAAACATACACTTGTATGTTTATAGCAACATTATTAATAATTGCCAAAAACTTGGAAGCAACTAAGATGTTCTTCTGTGGATGAATGGATGAAGTGGGGCACATCCAGACAATGGAATATTATTTAGTGCTCATGAAAAGACACAGAAGAAACTTAAATGCATATTACTAAGTGAATGAAGATGATCTGAAAGGCTACTGTATGATTCCAACTATATGACATTCTGGAAAAGACAAAACTAGTGGGGATAGTAAAAAAGATCAGTGCTTTTCTTGGGTTTGGGAATAGTACAAAGATAAATAGGCAGAGTACAAGATTTTCAGAGCACTGAAATTACTCAGTATCATACCATAGTAGTACATATATGTCATTATACATTAGTCCAAATCCATAGAATGTACAACATTACAAGTGAACCCTCATGTAATCTATGGATTTTGGATGATAGTGATGTATCTGTGTGGGTTCACGATTGTAACAAATGCATACAGGAGACTGCATGTATAGGGGATGTGGTATATGGGACGTCTCTGTATCTTCCTCTCAATTTTACTGTTACTCTAAAACTTCCCTGAAAAATATAAAGTCCTTTAAGAAAAGGCAGTTCCTTTGTGGGGGGCAAGTCAATTTAGTCAAGAGATAGTTTTCTTGATAGTCTTTAATTCAGGCATAAATTTCAGACTAGAGAAATGAACAGACTTGTTTATCTTTTATCCATATTATTTCTCACAGCTGAGGTTTTGATAAATACTGAGAAACGGAGTTTGAGGGTATGCCCTCTGACAGGTCCTTAGAGCACAAATATTTTGTTTGCCAAAATACAGAGCCATGTGTTTTAAAGTCAACCCAACTGAAAGATGAGCCAAACAAGAACTCATCCTTAAGTAGAAAGCCACTCCCCTTCTGTGTGGAAGCAGGTCATTCTTTTAAAAAGTCACTTACTGTCAGGGCCAATATAACTCTTTTTGGGTGTTTTCATTTTGTCAGGTTGTCTCAGGGTCATCCAGGCTTTGTTAATGAAAACAACGAAAACAAGAAATATGTACAATTCTGAATAATTCATACACTACATTGCCAATATATTTGGTGTGATTAAAAACTATGGTGAATGTTTAAATTTTTAAAAATTGTTACAGAAAAAGACACATTGTTATTAATCCTCCTTAAAATACTCCACCTTACTTCGAACACATGGGATAAATATCCCATGTTCTTGCCATTTTCTGAAGCAATTCCGGAAGTCCACTTTTGTGAGCATCTTTAGTTGCACTGTTATGGCTGCCTCAGTGTCCTGAACTGATTCAAAATGTTTACCTTTTGTGTTCATTTTGACTTTGGGAATGAGCTAGAAGTTGCACAGTACCAGATCTGTTTAATAAGATGGATGACGACATACTATAATGTTTTTACGAGCCTGCTTTTCCATTGGATGGCACTCTGCAGAGGCATTCACCCTATTTTTGAACAGAGGTCTTGTTAAAGACATTCACAAAAGAGAACTTCCAGAACTGCTTCAGCAAGAGGCAACAATAATGGGATAAGTGTCTTTGAAGCAAGGGGGAGTATTTTGAGAGGTATCATGGCAATGGGTCTTTTACTGTAATAAATTTTTAAAATTTAATCATTCACTATATATTGTGATTACATCTTATAACCCTTGGGAAGCAAGTTGTGGTCTAATTTAATACAGAGATGAGCTAAACCCCAAAATTCTAAACTATGGAGCATCATCATAGCAATTTTAGGCTGGAAAAAATTTAAAGCAGTAACCAAATTTGAGTCATGCAAAAGGTCAGGAAAAATTTAGCTTTAAGCTATGATAACTTCCAACTGAGCCAGCCATCAAACAGAAACTAGTTGATAAAGGGGTGCTTATGTTTACTAATGAATTAACTTACATGACAGAATGATTGTTAGTGTTGAACTTGACTGCTTTTGGGAAATGTCTCCCCAAAAGAGTGACTTTTAATTTTTAAATGTTGTTTTGAAGCCCCTTTTTATAACTGTCATCCCAGGTTGCTGGCAATAAAACCTGTGTATGCGGATAGAAAAAACTACCTTCTTACTTCAAAGTGATACTAAGCTTTGAAGATACTGCTGACATTGAAGAGGAGCCAGAACACATGCCTGTTGGATGAATCAGAAAGTTTATAGCAGGTTAAATGCAGTACTTCTGTAAGTCTGCTATTCCTGTTTAGTAGGTGGCTAGACATAACTGAAAGTACATTTAGGCTAAATACTCAATAGTCAAGTGTTAAAGTCAATATTTGCCAGAAGCCAAGGCAAATGTGAAATACTGTTTTCATAGAAAATTTTCTGACCAGGTGTGGTGGTGCACACCTGTAATCCCCACTCTGGAGTCTGAGGCAGGAGCATCGCCGTGAGTTCAAGTCCAGCCTGGGCCACATAGCGAGTTCAAGGCCAGCCTGCACTACACAGCAAGACTGTCTCAAAAAAAATTTTTTTCTGGAGTATAAGAGTAAATCCAGGGCCGGTGAGATGGCTCAGTGGCACTGGCACCTGCTGGCATGTGAGGTCCTGAGGTCGACGGCCAGTACCCACCAAAAAAAAAAAAAAGAGTAAATCCAAAATTGTATTGAAAATTATGTATTTTTTCCTTGAAAATGAGGCTTTCAGACTTAACATTTTATTAATATTATTTTAAGTTGAAAATCAATTATATATATATTTTAGAGTCAATGTGATGTTTTTCTAATTACCTACAACATGGAATGATTAAATAAAGATAATTACAATACAGGAACACTGATTTCTTAAAACCATCAATTTTGAGCATTGCTTGAAGAAAATGCTTTCTAAATATTTTCAGAAGTAGTTTTAAGATTGTTGCTCTCATTTACTTTTCTATTGCTGATATTTTGTGTTCTTGCTGTTTATTTTTTCTTTGTTTTTATTTTTATTAGTACATGTTTGCAGTACATAATGTTTACATCCTTGTGTGGAGTTGGTACAAGTATACAGCACATCTTAATTCCTTTTTTCATCCCCTTTCTTTCCCCTCCCTCCATCTCTTGATTCCCTTCCCATTTGAGAAAGATCTATTTCCCTGCTTTCTATTATCTATTTTTTATTCTGCTCGTTATTTATATTTTGGGTTTCTCATATATGAGAAATCATGGATATTTAAGCTTTGTGTCTGATTTATTTCACTTTAACATTATGGTTTAAAGGTGCATACATTTTCCTACAAATGACTCAAGTTTATCTTTATGGCACAGTAGTACTCCACTGTGTTGATTTTAATTTTAAGTTGCATTTGTTTATTTCTTAGTTAATATACAGTAAACTTGAACATTTTTGTTGTACAGTTCTCTAAGGGTTTCATAAACAAATTTATGGGGTCATTTTACTGAACTATTCCCTCTCTGCTATCTTCCTGGTACTTGAAGTTCTCTAGAAATTTAATATTCACTCCTGGACAGAAAATGGGGACTTCGGTTATCCAATTTTGCTATGTATTTCTTGTGACAGAACCCATGTATGAGGAAAGAGAGGTAAAAAGAACAGTGAGGGTTCGTTCCACCCTCTTGGTACCATGTCTCTTTGGTTAAGAGGAAGGATCTTCTGATTCAGAGTTTTAGACCCCTCTGGGCCCATGCTACTGCTGATTCCCCTATATGGTTGTTTATAGAAGTCAGCTCAGTGGTTCTTTGAATTCTTGTCTTCTTTTCCAAGCTGTTTGCTACTACATACTTTACAGAGTCCTTAAATATCTGCTCTATGCTTTCTATCAGTGTTTTACAGCTGCCTTCAGTGAGAGAGACAGGATGGAGTGTGGTTTTATAATGTAACTGGAACAGAAGCTAGCCCTTGCTGTTTTATATAATCTTTTGAGAAAAAATTATCTTTAAACTTTAGATATAGAAATGTAACAATGGAGCAATTTATTAAAGTTTTTTCCCAAAATGTAGTAGAATTTAAGATATGAAAATCACCTACGTATATGCCCCTGCATCTCAGCATTTATTGTTTTTATACATCCAGTCATAATCTAAAAGCATATTTGCCTAGCTGACCCATGGTTGACCATAAACACTGACCCTTTGTTAACCATAAATATGGGAAGCACCCAGCTGAGCTCAGGCTAAACTTCTAGCTTGCAGAATTGTGAGGCAAATAAATTGTTGTTCCTTTAAACCACTAACTCTTTAACATAGCAGTAGCTAATTAATTCTGTAAGCAAGTAAAGCAAAGACATTAATCCATTATGCTGTCTAATTTTTAAAAAAAATATTTCTGGTTGTTTCTATATATCCAAGTGTGCATACCTAATAGTATCACTAATGATTTTATGCACTGTAACATATAAGTCATACAAAATGTTTTCCAGTAACTTAATTACTAAAAGGACATTTGTACCTGGGATCCATAAGTTGAGTAAATCTCAAAAATCCTTCAATTTCAACTATTTAAAGTAGTTGGTAGTCTGTAAACATCATTTCAACAAGTTTTGTTTAGATTTTTAGACTCCATATGCTTCAAACAATAAGGAAATTCTTTAAAGGATTCCTATAAAGTCTGTTGTTTTTAAGTTTGCTTAATGACAATCAAATAAACTTTGGCTTCCGCACTTGTCTCTAATGCCTTCTTTTCATAGTCAATGCACTCTTTGTTACTAAGTTTGGATAGTGTGTTAGTTTTCCCATCAATGGGACACAATATCTGACACCCACAACTTAAATAGGAAGGGTTTATTTGGCTCATAATTTCAGAGGTCCCAGTCCATGGTACACTGGCTCCAAGGCAGAAATGGCATAGTGAAAGGGCATGGCAGAGGAAAGCTGCTCACCTCATGGCAGCCAGGAAGTAGAGAAGGAAGGAGTCAGGGACAACACACCCTTCCAGGTCATGCACCCAGTGACCTGCCTCTTCCAACCAGGTACCACCTCTGAAAACACAAGACTTTGAGGGGACATTTAAGATCTAAACCATTCCACCCCTGGCTTCCAGAAGGCTCATGTCCATTTCATTATACAAAATGCATTTAGTCTATCTCTATGAGTTACCAAATCTTAACAGTTCCAGTATTGCTGAAAAGTGTCGGTCTAAATGTTCCTGAGACTCAAGACTAACTCTTAACTGTGAGCTTCTACAAAAATCAGAGAGTTAAATACTTCCAACATACAATGGCACAGGTTAAACATTTCCATTCCGAAAGGGAAGGAAGGGTGATAGAAAGGCACTGGACTAAAGCAAGACTAAAACCCAGCAAGCCAGGTTGTGGTAAGATGTGAACTCTAAAGGGCTTGGGAAGCTCCTCCCTTAAGGCCTTGTTGATTGTAGCCACATGGCCTCTCTTGGTCTGACTCTGTTTACTGCCTGTGAACTTCCTCAGCAGATATTCCATGCTATTGGCATCTACTACTTTGAGTCGCCACTGCACCTTTGGTTTCACTCCCACAGCTTAATGCATTGCCCTCTCAGGGGCTCCTTGCCTGGTCTCCCAAGCCTTCTTTTGAAATCTGATGGAAGCCTCAATAATCCCATAATTCTTGCATTTTGTATGCAGGAAAAACCAACACAGTGTGGATGATACCAAGGTCTACCACCAGCTTAAGCAGCAGCCAAGCCCACTTGAACCATGGCTGCAGTGATGTCTGAGTGCCTGACAGATTGAAAATTTCCCTAAGTCACCCTGAATGAGCAGGGAACCCTGGAGCTCTCTTGTTCAAGCAAAGCCTTTCAAAAGAGTTTTCCCTTTTACATCTGTAAGCCTGCAATGGGTGGTGTCCGGACATTTCCTGAGATACCCAAAAAAGCATCTGTCCAATTGTCCTGATGCAAAGTTCTTAACTTTCTAGTGCTGTTCTTTTCAGTAGCCATTTTTTTCCACCAATTTTGCTGGCACTTCCTTTCTGGTGAAACTGCAAACTTCAATTTTTTTCATCTCTACTTTTTGCTGCTGATTCTTACTATAAATCTTGGTAAAATTAGCCAGCAGTACCTATGCCACAGCCTAAATATTGGGCTGCCTTGACATTTTCCCTGCCAGGTAGATTAGTCTACTATCTTTAAATTCAGCTTCACACAAAGTCTTGGGATATGAGCAAAATGTAGACAAGTTCCTTGCCAGATTGTAACATGCATGACCTTTAGTCTAGTTTCTAATAGAGTCCTCATTCCCATCTGAAACCTCGTAAGCCTGGCCCTTACTGTCCACATTCTTATCAGAATTCTGGTCTTTCGAGGTCTGCCCAGAATCACCCATCAGGCTTTTCTTACAACATTCCAAATCTTCTCAAGGCAGCATCTCCTAACCATTCCAAACTCTTCCTGATAACCCATTCCAAAGTATTTTAAACCATATGGGCAGGTACAGTCACTTCTCTTGTACCAATTTCCTGTATTAGTTACTTTCATGTCACTGGGACAAAATACCCAATACTTGCAACCTAAAGGAGGAGAGGTTAATTTTGGCTCATGGTTTAGTTCATAGTCAGCTAGGTCCAAGGCAGAAGTGACATGGTGCAAGGGCATGGTGGAGAAAAGCTGCTCACCTTATGGCAACCAGGAAGCAAAGAGAGAAGTGAGGAGCCAGGGATAAGAATATAACTTTTTATGTCACACCACCAGTGACCCACCTATTCTGACCCAGTCCTATCGCTAAACACATGAGACTTTTGGGGAACATTTTAGATCTAAACCATAATGGATGGAACATGATTTATTATGGCTCTTGCATGTGATTTTAGAGTCTTTCCTCCTCATGAAATTCTGAGGTGGAAAAGTCTACCACAATATTTCATCTTGATAAATTATAGGGATTTTCAAGTAGGACTTGTGGTCTTATAATAGTTTTTTAAGATTATGTTGTTTTTCAACACTGAGATTCCATCTCACCCCAGAAGCAATGGCTATCATCAAGAAATCATCCAATAATAAATGCTGGCAGGGCTGTGGGGAAAAAGGAACACTTTTCCACTGTTGGTGGGAGTGTAGACTGCTACAACCATTGTGGAAATCAGTGTGGAGATTCCTCAAAAAACTAGGATTAGAGGTCCCATTCAACCCAGCTATTCCCCTACTGGGTATCTTCCCAGAAGAATTAAAAACATCATACCACAGTGATATATGTGCACCCATGTTTATAGCAGCACAATTTGTAATAGCTAAATCTTGGAAACAACCCAAATGCCCATCAACTGAGGAATGGATAAAAAAATGTGGTATTTTTATACAATAGAATACTACTCTGCCATAAAGAAAGATAAACTGGGGACTTTTATAGGTAAATGGATGCAACTTGAGACCATACTCATAAGTGAAATAAATCAGACTCACATGCGTAAACATCATATTGTCTCCCTGGTGTGAGCAACGGCAAAAGTAAATAAGTTCTAAAATGCACAATAGATATTGTGAAATGGGAAGAAATTGTTCAAAAGGAAAAAGGAACTAAGATGGGTGAAAGGGGAAAAGACAGTAGGGAAAAGGGAAAAAATGCAAGTCAGTTATACTACTAGAGTCTCTCAGTTCATTAAAAAGGAAGGTTTGTACTAATATCAATTGGAGAAATTTTTATGCCCCTATCTTGTACCCTGAGCAGCTACTTTAAAGATCACAACATGTAATGTATTAACTATAGTTATTCTCCTATTATTTTGTTATGAAACTTTGTTTTACCTTTTTTCCATAAAATTTTAAAAAAGATTATATTGTTTTTAATGAATATTAATATACACAACAATTCCACAAAAATAACAATCATGATATTCAATGCTCAGTGTGTTGGCACATGCTTGTAATCTCAGCTAATTGGGAGGCTGAGGTAGGAGAACAGCAAGTTTGAGGCCAGCCTGGGCAACTTTCCAAGACCCTGTCCCAAAATAAAATTAAAAGTGCATGTGCATGCTAGGCAAATGCTCTACCACTGAGATATATCCCCATACTTTTTAAACTATTTTATTTCATTTTGAGATGGGGTCTTGCTATATTGCCCAGGCTGGCCTTGAACTCCTGGGTCCAATCCATTTTCCTGCCTCAGCCTCCGAAGTAGCTCTGATTACAGGCATATTCCACTATAACCGGCTTAAACAGAACTGTGGGGTTTTTTTGTTTGTTTTTGTAGTGCTGGGGGTGCAACCCAGGGCCTTGTGCATGCTAGGCAAGCATTATAAGACCTGCAGCCTTAAGCTGTGTCCTGTTAAGATTAATAGGGTGGATAAGTAAGTGGTGAGTACACCTGTATTGAGAAAAGAGGTACCAGTGAGAAAGACAAAATAATTTGACTAGGAGATAGGATATGTGTTATGATTTATATGTAGATGTCCTTCAACAGCCTTGTGTACTCATAGGTGGGGCTTTTAGAAGATTATTGGATTATGGGATCTTTTTTTAAATCAGATTTTATTGGTACATTTTAGATATACATAATGATCACATTCATCATAGAGAATTTGTACCTGTACATGATATAATGTGATTCTTTTTTCCCCATTTTCATACCCTCCTTTCAACCCCTCCTCCCCTCCTCATTGACAAAAGCTTTGTTTCCATTTTTCCTTCTTTTTTCACTTTTTAAAAAAACTTTTCCCTTCTTTCCTTTCTGCTTAGGATTATGGGGTCTTATAGCTGACTTGCTGTTAGGTAGTGGGTCTGGTCAGAAAAGGTGGGTCACTAGGGGCATGGCCTGGAAAGGTTTATCTCCCTCCCCAATTTCCCCCTCCACTCTCTCTGCTTCCTGTCCGCCAAGAGGTAACTGCTTTCTTATTCCCAAGCCCCTCTGCCATGCTGTCCTGCCTTAGAGCCAGTGGACTATAGCCTGAAAGTAAGACAATATGAGAGAAATTAGAGAAGACTGTGATTTTCTTTAGAGAAGAGAAAGTTCCATAGGTGAAGCTTCATAGGAGTCATTGAATGATGGTTAGATATTACTCATTATTTCTAATTTACCTAAGGTATGGATATGAAGTTTTAAGAAAAACAGTCTGTGATGGAAGGTGTTGGAAAAAGTTGCTGAGGCAGGATGTCAAGAATGGAGAAAACTACTAGACCAATGATATCCTCTGAAACAACAAACAAACAAACAAAAAAACTAAAAACTTACTGGGGAAACTTTTACACTTAACTACATTTTATGGTTTTGGAAAAAGTGAGAACAGATTATTCTACTATAAGTGTTATCTTGAATAGCAGATGGGTTGCCATGGAACTTCTCATTGTTCCTGATTAAAAGGAAGGCCAGCTACATCCAATATAGTATCATGGATTGCATTTTAGAAGAGAAAAAGATAAAAGGTGGAAAAACTGATCAAACCTAAATCCCCAGTTTACTTAATGTTAAGGTATCAAAGTTGGTTTGTTAGTTCTGACAAATGTACTATGGCCATATAAGGTGTTAAACTTTGGAAAAACTGGGTGAGACTATATAAGAATTCTCCATACAGTCTTTGTAATTTTCTGGGAATCTAAATTTTTTACAAATTTTTGAAAAAATTTAAAAATGTCCAAAGTTAGGGGAAAATAATAAAGACTGAATTTGAAAGCAGGCTGGTGGATTTATGTAGGGAGGTATTGTCCTCAGGACAAGACAGAACCAACAGAGGTCAGACATGAATGATGTAAGGATCATGCCAAACATGGACTGGAAAGTAAGATAATGGAACACAGTTAAAGGAAAAAAAGTAAAAGGACAGAATAACTTCAGGATACTTATTGTAAATTTTGAGGAAATTATCTCAAAAATAGTAAAATGTATAGTACAATAAAATAGCAATGATAAACTCACAATATTCAATTTACATAGAATTAGCATATCCCACCTTTGATAAAAGTTATGAGAAACCAGATGTGATTTTCTCCTTCTGTACAGATGCAAGCTGTGGGTATTTTTTTTTAGTTGGTACGTGTTTATAGTACATAATGATTATATTCTTTGTGGGGAGTTGGTACATATGCATAACACATCTCAATTCTTTTTTTTTTTGTTTGTTTCTCTTTCCTCCCCTTCTCCCTCTGCCCTCTGTCTCTTTGACCCCTTCCCTTTTCAATTGATCAGTCTCCCTATCTCCTATTATTGGTCTTTTATTTTGTTCTTTATTTATATTTTGGGTTTCTCATATATGAGAAACCATGTGATATTTAAGCTTGTATGTCTGATTATTTCACTTAACATTATGGTTTCAAGATGCATCCATTTTCCTACAAATGACTTAAATTCATCTTCCTTTATGGCAGAGTAGTACTCCATTATGTATATGTACACATTTTCTTTTCTTTTTTGTGGGGGGGAGTACCAGGAATTGAACTCAGGACCTTGTACTTGCCAGGCAGGCACTGTGCTGCTGAGCTATATCCCTGGCCCTGTACACATTTTCTTTATCCAGTCTCTTATTCATGGACATATGGGCTGCTTCCAAGATTTAGTTATTGTGAGTTGTGCTGCTATAAACATTGGTATGCATTTATCACTGTGATATGATGGCTTTAACTCTTTCAGAAAGACACCTAAAAGTGGAATAGCTAGGTGGAATGGAATTTCTAGTTTTGTTTTGTTTTGTTTTGTTTTTTTGAGAAATCTCCATACTTATTTCCATAGCGTTTGAACTAGTTTGCATTCCCACCAAAAATGAAAAAGGGTTTCTATTTCTCCTGCAGCCTCACCAAGCATTTTTATTATTTGAACAAATGGCTATTCTTGATGATAGCCAAGCTTTCTGGAGTAAGATAAAATCTCAGTGTTTTTTAAATTTTCATTTCTCCAATGGCCAAAGATGTTGAACACTTTTTGATGTATTCATTGGCCATTTGTACTTCTTCTTTTGAGAAGTATCTATTTCATTTGCTCATTTTCTGATTGGATCTTTTATTTTGAGGGGTTCTAGTTCTTTTTAGTTCTTTATGTATTCTAGATATTAGTCCCCTGTCCATGGGATAGCAGGCAATTTTTTCCCATTCTGTAAATTGTCTATTCACTCTGTTGGTTGTTTCTCTTGTTGTTCAGAAGCTTTTTAATTTGATATGATCCCATTTGTTGATTTTTGGTGCTATTTCTTGTGCAACCAGGGCTCTGTTCAGAAAGTCCTTGCCTATGCCTATGTCTTCAAGATTTTACATATTTTATATCCCAGAATATTATTTCTGTTTCATCATTTTGATCTTTGACTCTTTTGTTTTAGTACATGGTGAGAAATATGGATCTAGAGTAAATCTGTATGCAGATAGGCAGTTTCCCTAGCACCATTTGTTAAAAAGGGTATCTTTTCTCCAGAGTATATTTTTGGACCCTTTGTGAAAGATCAGATGGTGGAATGTGGCTGGGTCTGTTTCTGCACCCTTTCTCCTGTTCCATTGATTCACATGTCTGGTTTTGTGCCAGAACCATGCTATTTTTATTACTGTAGCTTGTAGTATAACTTAAAGTCTTGGATTGTGATGCCTCCTGCTTTACTGTTGTTGCCCAGGATTAGGTTTGCTATTCTGGGACTCTCCTAGTTCCATATGAATTTTATTTTTTAAACTTTATTCTTTTTATTAGTACATATTTTATATAAATATTGATCACATTCATCATAGGGAATTTGTACATGTACATAACTCATCTCAATTCTTTTTTTCCCTTTCCCCTCTCCTCCCTCCAACCCTTCTTCTTCCCCCCATTTACACAAGCTTTGTTTGTGGAGGACCATCTGGATGACTCTCCTTGAAAGAAGAACAGTTGTCTCCATTTTGGCTAACCCTGGCCCTATTTCCATGTATTGATATGTACAGAGCTGGCTAGGGCATTTCCTTATCCCCTCAATTGGCTTTAAGCAATGCAAATGGGTCTAGCCATGTATAGCCTTTGAAGGAAGGTGACGGTCAGTGTTGCCCTGCCTGTATGTGTGAGCCAGGCAAGAGAACCATGCTGTCTGCTGAGACCAAGCCTCGAGATAAGAGGCTATGACTTCTCAGAGTATAAAAAAATTAGACATCAGAGCTGAAGCACTGACCCCAAAACATTAGATACTGCCTCAAATTGTGTTTTGCAAATTACTCTTTTTGCATCTCTCTCTGCATATTGCAGAGGTGATTTCAGGCCTCCTACCTAACCCAGCTCCTGGCACTCACTTCCTGCTACTCTCACAGTCACTCATCCCTGAGTCACTCCCCTCTTCAGGAATTAATAAAACCTGGGTTCAGCCCTAGGTGGAGGCCTTTGTTCCAGGTAGCCACCATACTTGTGCTTAGGACCCCCTTGGCTCCCCACAACTACAAATATGCCTTAGTGTCTTTATTTTTGCCATGCATTGCACTGGAAGTGGTATATTGGAATTAACTTATTAGAATTCCAGTAACGTTTCCATGGGATCACAACTGTGGATTTTTCTGGACTGCGATGAGTTCTAGAAGGGCTTTCTGTATTTGTTGACATTTTTCCTTCCATTCTCTTTTTTTCCTTTTCCCTTCCTTCCCTTCCACCTCCCTCCTTCCTTGAACAAATTCTTCCTACGTCCTAATATCCATCATCCATTCTGCTCCTTATTTATACTTTGTGTTTCTAACACAAGAGAAACAATGAGATATTTAAATTTGTGTGTTCAATTCATTTCACTTAAGATTGTGGTCTCAAGGTGCATCCATTTTCCTACAAGTGATTCAAATTCATCCTTCTTTATGGCAGAGTAGTACTCCATTGTATATAAATACCACTTTTCTTTACCCATTCACTTTTCGATGGGCATATGGGAAGTTTCCAAGATTTAGCTATTATAAATTGTGCTGCTATAAACATAAGTATGCATATATCACTGTGGTATGATGCTTTTAACTCTTCCAGGAAGATGCTTAGAAGGGGAATAGCTGGGTCAAATGGAACCTCTAGTTCTACTTTTTCGAGGAATTCTATACTGACTTCCACAGTGGTTGTACCAGTTTACACCTCCAGCAATGGAGAGGGGTTCCTTTTTCCCCACAACCTTGGCAGAATTTGTTACTTGTTGATTTCTTGATGATAACCATTCATTGTGGAGTGAGATGGAATCTGTGTTGTTTTAACTTGCATTTAGTGAATGACCAGTAATTTCAAACATTTTTTCATATATTTATTTGCTGTTTGTACATCTTCATCTGAGAAATGTCTATTCACTTCAGTAGGCCATTTTTGGATTGGTTCTTTAAATTTAGGGGGTTGATTTTTGTGTGTGTTCTTTATATATTCTAAATGTTAGTCCTTTGAGGAGTAGCTGGTAAATTTTTTTCCCACTCTGTGGGTTGTCTCTATGCTCTTTGGTGGTCTCTTTTGCTGTGCAGAAGCTTTTAATTTGATGTGATGTCAGTTGTTGATTCTTTGTAATAGTTCCTGTATGATCAGCATTTTGCTCATAAAGTATTCATCTACACTTATGTCTTCTAGAGTTATACCTATTCCATCTTCCAGCAGATTACATGTTTCTGTTTTAATATTTAGATCTTTAATCCATTTCGATTTTACTTTACTGCATGGTGAGAGATAATGTCAAGGTTCACCTTTTGGCATGTGAAAAGACAGTTTTCCCACCACAATTTATTAAGGAGGCAATGTTTCTTCCAGTGAAGGTGTTTGGCCCCTTGTCAAAAATAGGGCAGCTGAGTGTATTTGGAGTTGTTCCTGCATCTATTATTCTGTTACATTGATCCTCAGGTCTGTTTTTGTTTGTTTGTTTATTTGTTTTGTTTTTGCCAGTATCATGCTGTTTTTATCATGGTAGCTTTATAGTATAACTTCAAATTGGAAATTGTGATGCCCCCTCTCTTGCCCTTAATGCCCAGAATTGCTTTTGCTAGTCTTCTGGTTCCAAATGAATTTTAGGATAGTTTTCTCTAGTTTTGTGAGAAATGCTATTGATATTTTGATTGGGATTCCATTAATTCTTCCAGTTTTTGAAGTATAGTGATTTTCATTTTATTAGTTCTGCCTTTCCAAGAAAAGGGGATATCTTTCCATTTTCTGATAGCCTCTTTGATCTCCTTTTTGAAATTACTATAATTTTCAATGTATAGACATTTTACTTCCTTTGTCAGACTGATTCCTAAGTATTTCCTTTTTTTCAATGCTTTTGTGAAATGTGTTGTTACATTAATTTCTCTCTCAGTGAGTTTGTTATTCATGTACAGGAATGCTATTGATTTTTGCATGTTGAAATTGTATCCAGCTAAGCTACTGAATTTGATTATTAAATCTAAAAGTCTTTTGCTGAAGTTTTTGGGGTCTTTTATGTTGACTATCATGTCATCTGCAAATAATGATAATTTAACTTCTTCCTTTCCTATCATTATTCCTTTTATTTCTTCCTCTTGTTTGATCACTCTGGCTAATGGTTCTAGAAGTGTATTGCATAAGAGTGATGACAGTGGCCATCCTTCTCTTATTCCTGATTTTACAGTGAAAGATTTCAGTTTTTCACCATTTATTATGATGTTGGCTGTTGGTTTGTCATAGATTGCTTTTATCAGATTGAGATAAAAGCCATCTATTCCAATTTTATGTAGGGTTTTTATCATAATGGGTGTTGGACTTTTTCAAATGCTTTTTCTGCATCTATTAAAATTGATAATGTTGTTTTTGTCCTTGGTTTTGTTAATATGGTTTATTTCATTTATTGATTCACATAGGTCAAACCATCTGTGCCTCTTTATATACTCTAGATAGTATTCCTTTGCCTGATGAAGAGCTGGCAAAAATTTTTTCCCACACTGTGGTTGTCTCTTCACTCTGTTGGTGGTTCCTCTTGCTATGCAAAAGCTTCTTAATAAGATAAGATTCCAGTTGTTGATTCTTTTTAATATGTCCTATTAGATCAGGGTTTTGGTCATAAAGTCTTTGCCTACATCATTGTTTTCAAGAGATCTACCTATTCTCTCTTCTAGCAGATTTAGTGTTTCAGTTTCAATATTTAGATCTTTGATTCACTTTGATTTTAATTTAGTGCATGGTGAGACATGGTTCTAAGTTTACTTTTGGGCATGTGGAAAGTCAATTTTTCCCACACCATTTGTTAAAGAGGCTACCTTTCTTCCAGTAAAGGTGTTTGGCCTATTTGTCAAAGATGGGGTGTCTGAATGTGTGTTTGGAGTTGGTTTTACATCTTCTAATCTGTTCCATTGATCCTCAGGTCTTTTTTTTTTTTTAAACAAATACTGTGCTGTTTTTATCACAGGAGCTTTGTAGTATAATTTTAAGTCAAGTGTTGTGATACCCCCTGACTTGCCTTTGTTGCCTAGGACTGCTTTTGCTATTCTAGGTTTCTTCTGGTTCCAAATGAATTTTGGCATTGTTTTTGCTAGTTCTGTGAGGTATGCTGTTGGTATTTTGATCGAGATTGCATTCAATCTGTCAACAAGTTTGGAAGTATTGCCATTTTCACTATATTGGTTCTTCCTACCCAAGAACAAGCGATATCTTTCTATTTTCTGATATCCTCTTCAATGTCCTTTTTTTAGAGTACTGTAGTTTTCAATATATAGATATTTTACTTCCTTTGTTAGACTGATTCCTAAATATTTCATTTTTCTTGATGCTACTAGGAAACATGTGGTTTCTCTAATTTGTATCTTAGTGAGTTTCTTATTTGTGTACAGGAATGCTATTGATTTTTAGTGTTGACTTTGTATCTAGCAGTGTTTTGGTAGAGATTTTGGTGTCTTCTATGTAGAATATCATATCATCCACAAATAATAATTTAACTTCTTCCTTTCCTATCCTTATTCTTTTTATTTTTTTCTCTTGTCTAATTGCTCTGGCTAATGTTTTCAGAACTATACTGAAGAGGAGTGGTGATAGTGGACATCGTTGTCTTGTTCCTGATTTTAGAGTTAAAGCTTTCAGTTTTTAACCATTTAGTATGATACTGGCTGTTGAATAGTCATAGATTGCTGTTATCAGCTTGAAATAAAGATAATGTCAACAGTCTGAATAGGTGTTGGACTTTGTCAAATGCTTTTTGTGCATCTCTTGAGGTGATCATGTGGTTTTTGTCCTTAGCTCTGTTAAGATGATATATGACATTTATCGATTTGCATATGTTGAACCAGCCCTGTATCCCTGGGATGAATCCTACTTGGTCATGGTGTATAACTTTCTTGAAGATTTGTTGCATTCTTTTACCTTACTGAGGATTTTTGCAGGTTTTCATAATATGTATTGATGATCTTTTGGATTTCTCTGGGATCCATTGTGATTTTGCCCTTTTCATTTCTTATTGCATGGATTTGGGTCTATTCTTTATTTCCTAAGGTTAGGTAAGTGTTTGTCAATTTTATTCAATCTTTCGAAGAAGCAATTCTTTGTTTCATTGATTCTTTTTACTGTTTTCTTAGTTTTAATTGCATTAATTTCTTCTCTGATCTTTATAATTTCCTCCCTCATATGAGCTTTGGACATGACTTGCTCTTCTTTTCATAAAAGTTTGAGGTTAAAACTATGTTATATATTTGAGGTTGCTCTGTTTTTCTGAAGTGGGAAAGTATTCCTATAAATTTCCCTCATAGGACTGTTTCATGTGTCTCATAAATTGTGGTATGTCATATTGGCATTATCATTTAATTGTAGAAACTCTAATTTCTTCTTTAATTTCATCTCTTACTCAGTGGTTGTTCAGGGGGTTATTATTTAATTTCCATGTGTTTATGCAGTTCTTGTGGTTTCTTTTGCCATGGATTTCCAATTTTATTGCACTATGATCTGATAATATGCATGGGATACTTTCAATTACTTTTTATTTAGTTAACCATGTTCGATGAGCTATTATGTGGTCTACTTTGTAGAAAGTCCCATGTGCTACTGAGATGAATGTATATCTGTTGTAGGGTGGAACACTTATCTACTAAGTCCATTTCTTCAAAGGTTTGTTTCAGCTCTGATATTTCTTTGTTGATTTTTTGTCTATTTGATGTGTCTATTTGTGACAGTGGGGTATTAAGGTCCCCCATTACAATTGTATTAGTGCTTATGTGATTTTTCATGTCTGTTAATATTCATTTTATATAATTGATGTGCTGATATTTGACACATATATATTTATGATTGCTATCTCTTCTTGTGTTGTTCTCTTAAGTATGTAGTGACTTTCTTTGTCTCTTCTGATCACTCTTGGCTTGAATTCCAATTTGTATGCAAATAGAATAGCTACCCCTCATTTTTTCTGGGTTATTCTTACATGGAGTATTGTTTTCCATCCTTTCTCTTTCAGTCTATGAATTTATTTTTGAGTTAGATGTGTTTCTTGTATGCAACACATTGTTGCATCTTGTTTCTTGATCCATTCTGCCAACCTGTTTCTTTTGATTTGTGAATTGAGACCATTTACATTGATCGTTTTAACTGATATGTATTGACTTACCCTTGTCATATTATTTTCCTGTTGTTGGTTCCCTTTCTTTTCCCTCTGTTTAATTGCTTGTCTTCCCTGGTGGATTCATTCTATTTGGACTCTTGGAGTTGTTGTCTTTGTTGTCTTTTTCTAGAATATCCTTCAGAACTTTTTGGAGTGCTGATTTGGTAGTCCTGTATTTCTTAAGGTGTTCCTTATCATGGAAGTATCTTATTTATCCACAGTTTTTTTTTATTTTAAAGAGAAGAAAGAACAAAACAAATCAAAAGAAGAACAAATTTTCAAAACAACATAATAGGAGGGTAACAATGGTTAATACATTACGTATTACTATCTTTAAGTTAGTTATTCAGGATACCAGACATTAGCATTCAATTGTCCAAACATTATTGGCACAAACCTTACTCTTCAATGAACTAAGTAAAATTGGTAGTGTATCTATCTTAAACATCTTATATATATATACAATTTTTTCCCTTTCCCTTCTTTCTTTTCCCTATTCCAGTCTCTCTTTCCTTTTGACCAGTTTCTTTTTGATTCACCATGTCTATTGTACATTTTGGATCTTATTTACTCTTTCAGTTTCTCATACTAGAGAGACAATACGATGCTTACACATGTGCTTCTGGTTTATTTCACTTATGAGTATTTTCTCGAGTTGCATCCATTTACCTATAAAAGTTTCCAGTTTATCCTTCTTTATGGCTGAATAGTACTCCATTGTATAAAAATACCACATCTTTCTTATCCATTCCTCAGTTGATGGGCATTTGGGTTGTTTCCAAGATCTGGCTATTACAAATTGTGCTGCTATAAACATGGGTGCACATATATCGCTGTGGTACGATGTTTTTAATTCTTCTGGGAAGATGCCCAGAAGGGGAATAGCTGGGTCAAATGGGACCTCCAAACCTAATTTTTTGAGGAATCTCCACACTGACTTCCACAGTGGCTGTACCAGTCGACACTCCCACCAACAGTGAAGAAGGGTTCCTTTTTCCCCACAGCCCCTCCAGCATTTGTTATTAGTTGATTTCTTGATAATAGCCATTCTTTCTGGGGTGAGATGGTATCTCAGTGTTGTTTTAATTTGCATCTCTCGAATGACTAGTGATGTTGCACATTTTTTTGTATATTTATTTGCCATTAGTATTTCTTCATCTGAGAAATGTGTATTCATCTCAGATGCCCATTTTTGGAGTGGGTCTTTAAATTTGGGAGGTCTGATTTTTTTGAGTTCTTTATACGTTCTCGATAGTAATCCTTTGTCTGAGGAACAGCTGGCAAACATTTTTTCCCACATTGTGGGTTCTCTCCTCACTCTGTTGGTGGTTTCTCTTGCTGTGCAAAAGCTTTTTAATAGGATGAGATCCCAGTTATTGATTCTTTGGGATAGTTCCCGTGCGGTTGAGTTTTTATTCATAAAGTCTTTGCCTACACCAATGTCTCCAAGGGTTTTACCTATCCTACCTTCCAGCAGATTTAATGTTTCTGTTTTAATATTTAGATCTCTGATCCATTTTGAATTTAGTTTAGTGCATGGTGAAAGATATGGGTCTAGTTTTAATCTTCGGCATGTGCAGAGCCAGTTTTTCCAGCACCATTTATTAAAGAGGCTATCTTTCTTCCAGCGAATGTGTTTGGCACCTTTGTCAAAGATAAGGTGGCTTAGTATGTCTGGGGTTGTTTCAGCATCTTCTAATCTGTTCCATTGATCTTCAGGTCTGTTTTTTTGCCAGTACCACACTGTTTTTATCACAGTAGCTTTATAGTATAATTTCAAGTCGGGGATTGTGATGCCCCCTGCCTTGCGTTTTTTGCCCAGAATTGCCTTTGCTATTCTAGGTCTCTTCTGATTCCAAATGAATTTTAGGATTGTTTTCTCTAATTCTGTGAGATAGGCTGTTGGAATTTTGATTGGAATTGCATTAAATCTGTATAACAATTTTGGAAGTATGGCCATTTTCACTATATTGGTTCTTCCTATCCAGGAGCAAGGGATATCTTTCCATTTTCTGATATCCTCTGCAATCTCCTTTTTCAGAGTACTGTAGTTTTCAGTGTATAGGTCTTTTACAACCTTTGTGAGGTTGATTCCTAGGTATTTCATTTTTTTGGATGTTATTGTGAAAGGTATTGTTTCCCTAATTTCTCTTTCAGTAAGTTTGTTATTTGTGTACAGGAAGGCTATTGACTTTTGAGTATTGACTTTGTATCCAGCTACACTACTGAATTTACTTATTAAATCTAGCCATTTTTTAGTGGAGTTTTTGGGGTCTTCTGTGTAGAGTATCATGTCATCTGCAAATAATGATAATTTAACTTCTTCCTTTCCAATCATTATTCCTTTTATTTCTTTCTCTTGTCTAATTGCTCTGGCTAAAGTTTCCAGAACTATGTTGAATAAGAGTGGGGACAGTGGACATCCTTGTCTTGTTCCTGATTTTAGAGGGAAGGCTTTCAGTTTTTGGCCATTTAGTATAATATTGGCTGTTGGTTTGTCATAGATAGCTTTTACCAGATTGAGATAAAGACCCTCTATTCCAATTTTCTGTAGGGTTTTTATCATGAAAAGGTGCTGGACTTTGTCAAAAGCTTTTTCTGCATCTATTGAGATGATCATGTGATTTTTGTCTTTGGTTCTGTTAATATGCTGTATTACATTTATTGATTTACGTATGTTGAACCATCCCTGCATCCCTGGGATGAATCCAACTTGGTCATGGTGTATAATCTTCTTGATGATTTGTTGGATTCTGTTTGCCAGTATCTTATTAAGGATTTTTGCATCTATGTTCATTAGGGAGATTGGCCTGTAGTTCTCTTTCTTAGTTGGGTCCTTCTCTGGTTTTGGTATCAGGGTAATGCTTGCTTCCAGGAATGAATTTGGGAGTATTGCTTCTCTTTCAATTTCATTGAAAAGTTTGAGAAGTAGTGGCATTAGGTCTTCTCTAAATTTCTTGTAGAATTCGGCAGTGAATCCATCAGGGCCTGGGCTTTTCTTTGTTGGGAAGTTTTTAATTACATCTTCAATTTCATTGGTTGATATTGGTTTATTTAGGATTTTTAAATCTTCTTGATTCAGCTTTGGTAATTCATACAAATCTAGGAATCTGTCCATTTCTTCTGCATTTTCCATCTTAGTAGAATATAAATTTTCAAAATAGTTATAGATGATCTTCTGGATTTCTGCAGGGTCCGTCGTGATATCACCCTTTTCATTGTCAATTGCATGGATTTGAGTCTTTTCTTTTCTTTTTTTAATAAGGTTGGATAAGGGTTTGTCAATCTTATTTATTCTTTCAAAGAACCAACTTTTTGCTTCATTGATTCTTTGTATTGTTTTTTTTTAGTCTCCAATACATTAATTTCTGCTCTGATCTTTATAATTTCCTCCCTTGTATGGGCTTTTGGCTTAACCTGCTCTTCTTTTTCTAGAAGCTCGAGGTTCACCCTTAAGTCGTTTATTTGCGCTTGCTCTATTTTCCTGATATAAGTATTTAATGCTATAAATTTCCCTCTTAGGACTGCTTTCATTGTATCCCATAAGTTCCGGTATGTTGTACTGTCATTATCATTCAGTTGTAGAAAGTGTCTAATTTCTTCTTTAATTTCATCTGTGACCCATTAGTTGTTCAGGAGAGTGCTGTTTAATTTCCATGTGTTTAGGGAGTTTTTGTGAGATCTTTTGCCATTGATTTCCAATTTCATTGCACTATGGTCTGATAATATGCATGGGATAATTTCAATTCCTTTGCATTTACTTAAGCAGGTTTTATGAGCTAGTATGTGGTCTATTTTGGAGAACGTCCCATATGCAGCTGAGAAAAATGTGTATTCTGATGTTGTGGGATGGAACACTCTGTAGACATCTACTAAGTCCATTTGTTCAAAAGTTTGGTTCAGTTCTACTATTTCATTATTGATTTTCTGTCCAGTTGATCTGTCTTTTTGTGACAGTGGAGTATTGAGATCTCCCAATATAATTGTATTAGTGCTTATTTGATTTTTCATGTCCTTTAGTACTTGTTTTATATAGCTGGGTGCATTGGTATTTGACGCATATATATTTATGATCGTTATCTCTTCCTCTTGGATTGTTCCCTTTACAAGGATGTAATGACCGTCTTTATCTCTCTGAATCCTTCTTGGCTTGAAGTTCACTTTGTCTGCAAAAAGAATAGCTACCCCTGCTTTTTTGTGGGTTCCTGTGGCATGGAGTATTGTTTTACATCCTTTGACTTTCAGTCTATGAATTTCTTTCTGAATTAAATGTGTTTCTTGTATACAGCATATTGTTGGATCTTGCTTCTTGATCCATTTCGCCAGTCTGTGCCTTTTAATTGGTGAATTGAGACCGTTAACATTGATGGTTAAAACTGATATGTATTGACTTATACTTGTCATGATATCTTCCTGTTGTTGGTTCCCACTCTTTGTTTTTCCCCTTTCCTGCTATTTAATTATTTGCCCTGCCTGGTGGATTCCTTCTGTTGGGGTTCCTATCTCTTTCTAGAATGTCCTTCAGAACATTTTGGAGTGCTGGTTTGGTGGTCATAAATTTTCTCAGATGTTCTTTGTCATGAAAGTATTTTATTTCTCCATCAATTTTGAAAGATAGTTTTGCAGGGTACATCAATCTGGGTTGAAAGTTATTTTCCTTTAGAGCTTGAAATACATCATTCCAAGCTCTTCTTGAATTGAGGGTTTGTGCTGAAAAGTCAGCTGTGATTCTGATGGGTTTTCCTTTATAGGTGATTTGTCTCTTCTCCCTAACAGCTTTTAAGATTCTGCCCTTCTGTTGAATTTCTGGGATCTTGACTATAATATGTCTGGCTGAAGTTTTTTTTTGATCATGTCTAGTTGGTGTTCTAAAAGCTTCACTTATAGGGGCGTCAAATTCCTTTTCTCTTCCAGGAAAGTTCTCCCTGATTATGTCTTTGAACAAGGTTTTAATGTCATTGATGCTATCTCCTGCTTTTTCATTTATTCCAATTATTCTTAAGTTGTTTATCTTTGAGTCATCTAGCAGCTGCTGAATTGATTTTTCATGCTCCCTTGCTGTTTTTAAGAATTCTTCCTTTCCATGATCACTAATTGCAAGCCTGTCTTCTATATCTGAGATCCTGTCCTCACATTGGCTTAATCTGCTACAAATACTTTCAATGGAATTTTTGTTCTCTTGGATATCTGCTTGAATCTGCCTTATGGATTCCATTTCTTTCCTATGCTGAGCATTCATGGTTTCTATAGTTTTCTTAAGCTCATCTATTTTTTTGTCTGTATCAGCTATAGTGTCTTTAAGCATGGTCTTCAATGTGGACATTATCTCTGCAGTTATCTGTGAGATTATTTCTGTTTTAATTTTTTCCAGAGCCTCATTCAGTTGCTTTGTTGTTACCACTTCAGATAGGCCAGGTGGGTGTCTTTCGGATTGTCCCACCTCGTTGCCCCCTAGGTTTGCCTTTGGTGAATTGGATGTGTGGGGGTTGCATCTTGTTTAAGTGTCATCTCATTTTTTGTTTCTTTAATTCCTGGAGTGATGTTTGCAAATTACCTATGGTAGGTTACTTTATTGCTAGTGTTTAAGATCTTTAGAAGATGACTGCTTCTCTGCAGTATCTTCCAAGTGGAGCTTGCTTTTGGGTTTTGAGCTTTCTGCCAGATCCTACCTCTTCAATTTGTTGGGTATGCGAAGTTGCTACCTTTTTGGCCCAGTCCTTGATTCTTTGGTACTGTGCCACTGTATTTTCTGTGTCCCTTAGTCAATCTCAATCACGAAATATCAGAAAGGAAAGATGTTGAGAACAATTATTTCACATTTGGCTATAATGTTAACTAAAGCATCAAACACAGCCTAGAATATGACAGACTGAGCTAACCAGTTATTTACCACTTTTAGCTGTATAGAGTTGTGGTTATATAACAAAATCTAAAACACAGCAGAAAAATTATATGCAGTATACAAGTCCTATGTATGTCAATTTTTCCCTGAGGAGTTTAAATTTAAAATGAGTTAAGGAGGAAATAGAGTGTTGGAAGAATAGGAATTAGATGTAAGGTTAGAGGACCAAGAGGGATCCCACTAAAATTGGGACACTGGTGCAGAGGACTGGTGGTAAAAAGAGAAGGAAGGGATAAAAGGAAGAACAGATCACAACCACAATCACAAAGAAGTTAGAGGCACTGTTTACACTCATATAAAAACCAGAGAGAATAATGAAGGAAAGAGCCAATACACATACAGAAACAAGAACTAAGATAAAAACAATAAAACAGACAAAACAAAAATAAAACCCCACCAAAAACAAAACAAAAAAAAAAAACCTTCGCAAGAACAAAAAACAAATGAGTGAGGAAAAAAAAAATAAAATAAAAATAAAAAGAATCAGTTCCAGGTGTTGACTATGCTGTAGGCAGGCACCGTGTGGTGACAGAGTCCTGTTCCGTGCAGGTCGGTCCCAGTAAGCCAGGAGCGGCCCTCCGGCGGGCGGTGAGCAGAGTCCCGTACTTTCAGGCAGAGAGCAGTCTAGCTCTCCTGCCGCTCTCAGTGCCCTTTCACTATCCCTGGGCCTGAGAGGCGCAGCGCGCTGTCCAGAGCACGGGTTCCCTGCACTGGTTTCCCGCCACTCTGACTTTCACCACGCCCCCCACAATGGCGCCGGGCCAGTCGCTGTCTGGCGTGGGACAGGTGTGGCTGAGAGACCAGTCTCGTTCGCCTGCTGAACTCAGCACACTTTCATGGGCCTGAGAGGCCCCACGCTGCCCTGTCCGGAGCATGAGTGTCCAGCGCTGTTTTTCTTTCGCGCTGCTCTGAGTTTCACCACATCCCCCACAATGGCGCCTGGCCGGTCGCTCTCTGGCGCGGGGCAGCTGTGGCTGAGAGACACTCACCGCCGGCCAGCGCAGTTCTCCGCCGCTCCCCCACCTCGCCGCTGTCTCAGGATCCTCCGTGGGGGCTCCCTGGGCGCCAGCTGTCACCATGTGTCCGTAGAATTGAGCTTCTGTTGCGCTGCGATTCCTGGGATGGTAGAAGGTGTGCGCACACGGTCTGCTCCTTCTTCTTTGTTGGAAATCACCTTTCACTGGTGCCGGGGGTCCCAGATTGCGCTTCAGAACTTTTCTGGGTTCCCGGGAGGCATCTCACCCCCCCTGTGCTTTCCCGGTCGCTATATTCCCGTGTTCCAATGGTAACTTTTAGAGAGAGTTTCGCTGCCTGCTTCTTACTCATCCGCCATCTTTTTTCGGTCTCTCCACAGTTTTGAAAGACAATTTTGCAGGGTACATCAATCTTGGTTGAAGGTTGCTTTCTTTCATGGCATGAAATACCTCATTCTTTTTTTTTATTTTAAAGAGAAGAAAAAACAAAACAAATCAAAAAAAGAACAAATTTTCAAAACAACATAATATGAGGGTAACAATGGTCAATGCATTACGTATTATTATCTTTAAGTTAGTTATTCAGGATACCAGACATTAGCATTCAATTGTCCAAACATTGGCAAAAACCTTCCTCTTCAATGAACTAAGTAAAACTGGTAGTGTATCTATCTTAACCATCTTATATACATATACAATTTTTTTCCCTTTCCCTTCTTTCTTTGCCCCATTCCAGTCTCTCTTTCTTATTGACCAGTTTCTTTTTGATTCACCGTGTCTATTGTACATTTTGGATCTTATTTACTCTTTCAGTTTCTCATACTAGTGAGACAATACAGTGCTTACACATGTGCGTCTGGTTTATTTCACTTATGAGTATTTTCTCGAGTTGCATCCATTTACCTATAAAAGTCTCCAGTTTATCCTTCTTTATGGCTGAATAGTACTCCATTGTATAAAAATACCATATCTTTCTTATTCATTCCTCAGTTGATGGGCATTTGGGTTGTTTCCAAGATCTGGCTATTACAAATTGTGCTGCTATAAACATGGGTGCACATATATCCCTGTGGTATGATGTTTTTAATTCTTCTGGGAAGATGCCCAGAAGGGGAATAACTGGGTCAAATGGGACCGCCAACCCTAGTTTTTTGAGGAATCTCCACACTGACTTCCACAGTGGCTGTACCAGTCGACACTCCCACCAACAGTGAAGAAGGGTTCCTTTTTCCCCACAGCCCCTCCAGCATTTGTTATTAGTTGATTTCTTGATAATAGCCATTCTTTCTGGGGTGAGATGGTATCTCAGTGTTGTTTTAATTTGCATCTCTCGAATGACTAGTGATGCACATTTTTTTGTATATTTATTTGCCATTAGTATTTCTTCATCTGAGAAATGTGTATTCACCTCAGATGCCCATTTTTGGATTGAGTCTTTAAATTTGGGAGGTCTGATTTTTTTGAGTTCTTTATACATTCTCGATAGTAATCCTTTGTCTGAGGAACAGCTGGCAAACATTTTTTCCCACGTTGTGGGTTGTCTTTTCACTCTGTTGGTGGTTTCTCTTGCTGTGCAAAAGCTTTTTAATAAGATGAGATCCCAGTTATTGATTCTTTGGGATAGTTCCCGTGCGGTTGAGTTTTTATTCATAAAGTCTTTGCCTACACCAATGTCTTCAAGGGATTTACCTATCCTACCTTCCAGCAGATTTAATGTTTCTGTTTTAATATTTAGATCTCTGATCTATTTTGAATTTAGTTTAGTGCATGGTGAAAGATATGGGTCTAGTTTTAATCTTCAGCATGTGTAGAGCCAGTTTTTCCAGCACCATTTATTAAAGAGGCTCTCTTTCTTCCACTGAATGTGTTTGGCACCTTTGTCAAAGATAAGGTAGCTTAGTATGTCTGGGGTTGTTTCAGCATCTTCTAATCTGTTCCATTGATCTTCAGGTCTGTTTTTTTGCCAGTACCACACTGTTTTTATCACAGTAGCTTTATAGTATAATTTCAAGTCGGGGAATGTGATGCCCCCTGCTTTGCCTTTGTTGCCCAGAATTGCCTTTGCTCTTGTAGGTCTCTTCTGATTCCAAATGAATTTTAGGATTGTTTTCTCTAATTCTGTGAGATAGGCTGTTGGAATTTTGATTGGAATTGCATTAAATCTGTATAACAATTTTGGAAGTATGGCCATTTTCACTATATTGGTTCTTCCTATCCAGGAGCAAGGGATATCTTTCCATTTTCTGATATCCTCTTCAATCTCCTTTTTCAGAGTACTGTAGTTTTCAGTGTATAGGTCTTTTACATCCTTTGTGAGGTTGATTCCTAGGTATTTCATTTTTTTGGATGTTATTGTGAAAGGTATTGTTTCCCTAATTTCTCTTTCAGTAAGTTTGTTATTTGTGTACAGGAAGGCTATTGACTTTTGAGTATTGACTTTGTATCCAGCTACACTACTGAATTTGCTTATTAAATCTAGCAGTTTTTTAGTGGAGTTTTTGGGGTCTTCTGTGTAGAGTATCATGTCATCTGCAAATAATGATAATTTAACTTCTTCCTTTCCAATCATTATTCCTTTTATTTCTTTCTCTTGTTTAATTGCTCTGGCTAAAGTTTCCAGAACTATGTTGAATAAGAGTGGGGACAGTGGACATCCTTGTCTTGTTCCTGATTTTAGAGGGAAGGCTTTCAGTTTTTGGCCATTTAGTATAATATTGGCTGTTGGTTTGTCATAGATAGCTTTTACCAGGTTGAGATAAAGACCCTCTATTCCAATTTTCTGTAGGGTTTTTATCATGAAAAGGTGCTGGACTTTGTCAAAAGCTTTTTCTGCATCTATTGAGATGATCATGTGAATTTTGTCTTTGGTTCTGTTAATATGGTGTATTACATTCATTGATTTACGTATGTTGAACCATCCCTGCATCCCAGGGATGAATCCAACTTGGTCATGGTGTATAATCTTGATGATTTGTTGGATTCTGTTTGCCAGTATCTTATTAAGGATTTTTGCATCTATGTTCATTAGGGAGATTGGCCTGTAGTTCTCTTTCTTAGTTGGGTCCTTCTCTGGTTTTGGTATCAGGGTAATGCTTGCTTCCAGGAATGAATTTGGGAGTATTGCTTCTCTTTCAATTTCATTAAAAAGTTTGAGAAGTAGTGGCATTAGGTCTTCTCTAAATTTCTTGTAGAATTCGGCAGTGAATCCATCAGGGCCTGGGCTTTTCTTTGTTGGGAGGTTTTTAATTACATCTTCAATTTCATTGGTTGATATTGGTTTATTTAGGATTTTTAAATCTTCTTGATTCAGCTTTGGTAATTCATACAAATCTAGGAATCTGTCCATTTCTTCTGCATTTTCCATCTTAGTAGAATATAGATTTTTAAAATGGGTATAGATGATCTTCTGGATTTCTGTAGGGTCCGTTGTGATATCACCCTTTTCATTTTCAATTGCATGGATTTGAGTCTTTTCTTTTCTTTTTTTAATAAGGTTGGATAAGGGTTTGTCAATCTTATTTATTCTTTCAAAGAACCAACTTTTTGCTTCATTGATTCTTTGTATTGTTTTTTTAGTCTCCAATACATTAATTTCTGCTCTGATCTTTGTAATTTCCTCCCTTGTACGGGCTTTTGGCTTAACCTGCTCTTCTTTTTCTAGAAGTTCGAGGATCACCATTAGGTTGTTTATTTGTGCTTGCTCTAATTTCCTAATATAAGTATTTAATGCTATAAATTTCCCTCATAGGACTGCTTTCATTGTATCCCATAAGTTCCGGTATGTTGTACTGTCATTATCATTGAGTTCTAGAAATTTTCTAATTTCTTCTTTAATTTCATCTGTTACCCATTGGTTGTTCAGGAGGGTGCTGTTTAATTTCCATGTGTTTAGGGAGTTTTTGTGATTTCTTTTGCCATTGATTTCCAATTTCATTGCACTATGGTCTGATAATATGCATGGGATAATTTCAATTCCTTTGCATTTACTTAAGCAGGTTTTATGAGCTAGTATGTGGTCTATTTTGGAGAACGTCCCATGTGCAGCTGAGAAAAATGTGTATTCTGATGTTGTGGGATGGAACACTCTGTAGACATCTACTAAGTCCATTTGTTCAAAAGTTTGGTTCAGTTCTACTATTTCATTATTGATTTTCTGTCCAGTTGATCTGTCTTTTTGTGACAGTGGAGTATTGAGATCTCCCAATATAATTGTATTAGTGCTTATTTGATTTTTCATGTCCTTTAGTACTTGTTTTATATAGCTGGGTGCATTGGTATTTGACGCATATATATTTATGATCGTTATCTCTTCCTCTTGGATTGTTCCCTTTACAAGGATGTAATGACCGTCTTTATCTCTCTGAATCCTTCTTGGCTTGAAGTTCACTTTGTCTGCAAAAAGAATAGCTACCCCTGCTTTTTTGTGGGTTCCTGTGGCATGGAGTATTGTTTTCCATCCTTTGACTTTCAGTCTATGAATTTCTTTCTGAATTAAATGTGTTTCTTGTATACAGCATATTGTTGGATCTTGCTTCTTGATCCATTTCGCCATTCTGTGCCTTTTAATTGGTGAATTGAGACCGTTAACATTGATGGTTAAAACTGATATGTATTGACTTATACTTGTCATGATATCTTCCTGTTGTTGGTTCCCACTCTTTGTTTTTCCCCTTTCCTGCTATTTAATTATTTGCCCTGCCTGGTGGATTCCTTCTGTTGGGGTTCCTATCTCTTTCTAGAATGTCCTTCAGAACATTTTGGAGTGCTGGTTTGGTGGTCATAAATTTTCTCAGATGTTCTTTGTCATGAAAGTATTTTATTTCTCCATCAATTTTGAAAGATAGTTTTGCAGGGTACATCAATCTGGGTTGAAAGTTATTTTCCTTTAGAGCTTGAAATACATCATTCCAAGCTCTTCTTGAATTGAGGGTTTGTGCTGAAAAGTCAGCTGTGATTCTGATGGGTTTTCCTTTATAGGTGATTTGTCTCTTCTCCCTAACAGCTTTTAAGATTCTGCCCTTCTGTTGAATTTCTGGGATCTTGACTATAATATGTCTGGCTGAAGTTTTTTTTTGATCATGTCTAGTTGGTGTTCTAAAAGCTTCACTTATAGGGGCGTCAAATTCCTTTTCTCTTCCAGGAAAGTTCTCCCTGATTATGTCTTTGAACAAGGTTTTAATGTCATTGATGCTATCTCCTGCTTTTTCATTTATTCCAATTATTCTTAAGTTGTTTATCTTTGAGTCATCTAGCAGCTGCTGAATTGATTTTTCATGCTCCCTTGCTGTTTTTAAGAATTCTTCCTTTTCATGATCACTAATTGCAAGCCTGTCTTCTATATCTGAGATCCTGTCCTCACATTGGCTTAATCTGCTACAAATACTTTCAATGGAATTTTTGTTCTCTTGGATATCTGCTTGAATCTGCCTTATGGATTCCATTTCTTTCCTATGCTGAGCATTCATGGTTTCTATAGTTTTCTTAAGCTCATCTATTTTTTTGTCTGTATCAGCTATAGTGTCCTTAAGCATTGTCTTCATTGTGGACATTATCTCTGCAGTTATCTGTGAGATTATTTCTGTTTTAATTTTTTCCAGAGCCTCATTCAATTGTTTTGTTGTTACCCCTTCAGATATGCCAGGTGGGTGTCTTTCGGATTGTCCCACCTCGTTGCCCCCTAGGTTTGCCTTTGGTGAATTGGATGTGTGGGGTTGCATCTTGTTTAAGTGTCGTCTCATCTTTTCTTTCTTTAATTCCTGGGGTGATGTTTGTAAATTACCTATGATAGGTTACTTTATTCCTAGTGTTCAAGATCCTTAGAAGATGACTGCTTCTCTGCAGTATCTTCCAAGTGGAGCTTGCTTTTGGGTTTTGAGCTTTCTGCCAGATCCTACCTCTTCAATTCGTTGGATGTGAGAAGTTGCTACCTGTTTGGCCCAGTCCTTGATTCTTTGGTACTGTGCCACTGTATTTTCTGTGTCCCTTAGTCAATATCAATCATGAAATATCAGGAAGGAAAGCTGTTTAGAACAATTATTTCACATTTGGCTATAATGGTAACTGAAGCATCAAACACAGCCTAGAAAATGACAGACTGAGCTAACCAGTTATTTACCACTTTTAGCTGTATAAAGTAGAGTTGCGGTTATATAACAAAATCTAAAACACACCAGAAAAATTATATGCAGTATACAAGTCCTTAGTATGTCAATTTTTCCCCTCAGGAGTTTAAATTTAAAATGAGTTAAGGAGGAAATAGAGTATTGTGAGAAGAGGAAGGAATTAGATGTAAGGTTAGAGGACCAAGAGGGATCCCACTAACATTGGGACACTGGTGCATAGGACTGGTGGGAAAAAGAGAAGGAAGGGATAAAAGGAAGAACAGATCACAACCACAATCACAAAGAGGTTAGAGGCACTGTTTACATTCATATAAAAGCCAGAGAGAATAATGAAGGAAAGAGCAAATAGACAAACAGAAACAAAAATGAAGACAAAAACAACAAAGCAAAGAGATAACGCAGATATAAAACCCCACAAAAGATAAAAATAAAAAAAAATAAAAATAAAACAAAAATAAAAACCCCTTCACCAGAACAAAAAACTAATGAGAGAGAAAAAAAAATAAAAAAATATAAAATAAATAAAAATAATCAGTTCCAGGTGTTGACTCTGCTGTAGGCAGGCACCGTGTGATGAGAGTCCTGTTCCGTGCAGGTCCGTCCCAGCGAGTCAGGAGCGGCCCTGTGGCGGGGTGGTGAGCAGAGCGTGGACGTTCAGGCGGAGACCGGTCTCCTTCGCCCGCAGCTGTCAGCTCACTGCTTTCGCGCCACTCTGATTTTCACCACACCCCCCACAATGGCGCCCGGCCAGTCGCTCTCTGGTGTGGGACAGGTGTGGCTGAGAGACCAGTCTCCTTCACCCACTGCCCTCAGCGCACTTTTGTGGGGCTGAGAGGCACCGCGCTGCCCTGTCTGGAGTGCGAGTTCCCAGAGCAGTTTTCGAGCCGCTCTGATTTTCGCCGCACCCCCCACAATGGCGCCCGGCCAGTCGCTCTCTGGCGTGGGACAGCTGTGGCTGAGAGACACTCACTCATCACCAGCCAGCACCGTTCTCCGCCGCTCCCCTGCCCCGCCGCTGTCTTGTGATCCTCTGTGGGGGCTCCCTGGGTGCCAGCTGTCACCGTGTGTCTGCAGCTTTGAGCTTCTCTCCCGCTGTGATTCCTGGGATGGTAGAAGGTGCGTGCGCGGGGGTCTGCTCCTTCTTTGTTGAAAAGTAGCCTTCACTGGTGCCGGGGGTCCCAAGCTGCGCTTCAGAACTTTTCTGGGTCCCGGGGAGGCATCTGCCCCCCTCCTGCGCTCTCCTGGTCACTATATTCCCGTAGTCCAATGGCAACTTTTAGAGAGTTTCTCTGCGTGCTTCTTACTCATCCACCATCTTTTTTCCTCCCAGAAATACCTCATTCTTAGTTCCCCTTCACTTAAAAGTTGGAGTAGAGACATCTGCTGTGATTTTGATGGATTTTCCTTTATAGTTGATTTATTTCTTTTCTCTAACAACTTTTAGTATTCTGTTCTTGTGTGGAATTTCCAGGATCTTGACTATTCTGTGCCATATTGTAATGTTTTTTCTGATCATGGCTAATTTGAGTTCTATGTGCCTCACTTATCTATATGTCTATTTCTTTCGCCATGCCTGTGAAGTTTTCTGCTGTTTCTTCTGTGAAGAGGTTTTTTATGTCATTTGTTCTTTCTTCTGATTTATTGTCGAGTGTGATTAATTTTATGTTATTGTTCTTTGCATCATATAGCAGGTGTTGCATTGATTTTTTTGTGGTCCCTTGCTATTTTAAAGACTTTCATTTGATGATCACTAACCACAAATCTGTCTTCTAGACCTGATATTCTATCTTCACATTCATTGATCCTCATCTTAATTACTTTTCTTGTTGCTGAGACAAAATACCTAACATCCAATGTTAAAGGAGGAAAGTTTTATTTAGCTCATAGTTTGTAGAGGTTTTAGTCCATACTTGGCTAGCTCCAAGGAAGGGTGGCCCATGACAGAGGGACAACATTTCATGATGGCAGAAGACAGCAAAAGGAACAACAAGATAGAGGAAGGAGAGACAAGCCTCTTTTTGTCCCTTATATTGTATGAAGTCTACCCACCCTAGGGCAGGTGTAGCACTCACACCCATAATCCCAGCATTGGACCGTGAATCAATCACAAACTCTAGATTCAGCCACGTATGAAAAGCCTGTCCTCCATGACTGTATAAGGCTTTGGGGGGACATCTGGACACAACAAAACAATCCTACCGTGTATATTTTCAGTAGAATTTTTAATCTCCTGGATATCTGTTAGAATCTGTTTTATGGAATCCAGTTCTTTCCTATGTTGGGCATTCATGATTTCCATCACTTTCCTAAGCTCCTCTTTTTTTCTGTATCTGCTCTAGATTCACCATGTCCTTCATTATGGTCACCATCTCTTTAGTTGTCTGTGTAATTATTTCTGATTTTATTTGAGAGTCTTGTTCCTCTACTTTGTTACATCTGCTGCTACAATTTCAGAAAGTTTAGCTGGGTGGCTTTTGATTTCTTCTACCTAAATGCCCCCTGGCTTTGCCTTTGGTGAGCTGGAGGTTGGGGTTGCATCTTTCTTCCATGTTTTCTCATTTTCTATTTTTAAAATTTGTTATCTCCTTTGATGCTTGTAAATTGATTATGGTAGGTAGCTTTATTACTAATATCAAGAACCTCTTTCGGAAATGACTACTTTTTTGAGATGTCTTCTAGGTATACCTGGCTTTTGGTTTTTGAGTCTGTCCCAAGATCTTTAGAGATGAGAGGCTGTTTCCTGTTTGGCTTAGCACCCAGTTCTTTGGTACTAGACTATGGCATTGTTTATGACCACCAGACAATCTCATTATTGGCATACAAGGAAGAACAACTCACAACAACTATGTCATCTGGGCTAAAGTAGTGTAATCAGTAATAACAATAGCATCAAGCACAGTCTAGAAAATCACAAACAGTTAATTTGCCACCTTAAATCATAGGTACATAAATTATAGTTATATAACAAAATCTAAAACAAAGCAGAACTTTATATGCAGTACATATTCACTGAGTAGAACAATTTTACCCTCAGGAGATAATATTTAAAAGAGCTAAGAGGAAAAAATAGAGAAATAAAAGAAGAGAAATATTAGAAGCAAGGCTGAAGGACAAAGGAAGATTAACCAAGCTTTGGGAAACTGGTGAAGAAGAGAGGGGTAGGGAGAAAGAAGGAAAAAAAACAAAAACAAGAACACAATAAAGCTAAAAATCTAACAACAATGTTCACACTTGTGAAAAAACAAAAACAATTAAGAAAAAAGCAAATGAACAACAACAACAAAATCTAGAAGCAAAGAAAAAATATTTCTCTGTGATTTCAATCTGGTTACCTTCTGTCTTCTACAGTTTTGTGGTAGTGTCTGATTCATGGTGTCACTGGTAGACAAAGGAAGCAGATAGAGCACAGATCCATGCTGGATGATCCCAGCAAGCCTGCGATAGGATTAAGGTGGGGTGCTGATTCTGGTGGTTTTAATTCCACAGAAGTTCAGGCTAATTCTGACTTCTGGTTTTGGGGTTGGGGCCTGAATTTTTCAGCCTGCATCACTCTGTGTTTCTCTTGCCTGCAGGACCATGGCTCCTGACACTGGATGTGTCCTGCTGTTGTCCCTCAACCAGTCACTGTTAGATTTCAACACTGGGAACCCTGAGATAGAGCCAACCCATGACTACTCCAAGTCTCAGATTCAGTTGGCCCTGCCCTAAAATGGTATCCAGCCAAGCACACTCTCCAGGGGATGCAGCGGTTGCTTAGAATGGTGTCACCAGCTGTTGTAGTACCCAGCATTCACTGCTCGATTCTACTGGTGTACTTCTCCCTGGAGGCCTCTGGAGTCACCCACCCTCACTGTGTCTTTGTAGATTCAACCTTTCTCTCTCGTGCCACAAGCCCAGGAGCTGGGGAGAAAGTGCAAATTGCCTCTCCTTTTTCTGTGTTGGAATCTGTCACCACACTTTCTCTGTGGGCTCCTGTTTTTCCCTCAGATTCTCCTTGGGTCCTGGTGATCCATGTGCCTCATATTTTCCCCGAGTTGCTATTTTCCAGTGTCTGGATTCCAAATCTTGGAGATGTTGATTTGTTGCTGCTTACCTGAAGCTGGTTCTTAAATTTTATATCTTCTGGGTCCTCCAATATACCAATGAGCTGGTTTCATATGAATTTTAGGATTGTTTTCTCTAGTTCTATGAGGAATGCTGGTGGTATTTTGATTGGGTTTTCATTAAATCTATATATCAGTTTTGGAAGTATGGTCATTTTGACAATATTGGTTTTTCCTATCCCAGTACAAGAGATATCTTTCCATATTCTTATGTCATCTTCTATCTCTTTCTTTTCAGAGTACTATAATTTGTTAAACTTCCTTGGATAGGTTAATTCCTAAATATTTTTTGAAGCTATTTTTATGGTCACCATCTTTGTAGTTATCTGAGAAATTATTTCTGATTTGATTTTTTCTAGAGCCTCATTCAACTGCTTTTTAACTTCTGCTGTTACCACTTCAGAGAGGCCAGGCGGGTGGCGTTCAGATTGTTCCACCTCATTGCCCCCCGGGTTTGCCTTTGGTGAGCTGGAAGCCTGGGGTTGCATCTTGCTTAAGTGTCTTCTCATTTTCTATTTTTTTTAGTTTAGTTCCTGGGTTGATGCTTGTAATTTGCTTATGGGTAGTAGCTTCTTTGCTAGTGTTTAGAACCCTTGGAAAGTGACAGCTTCTCAGAATTGTCTTCCAGGTATAGCTGGCTTTTGGATGTTGAGTCTGTTGCAAGATTCTACCCCTTCAATTTATTGGGGATGAGAAGTTTCTGTCTGTTTGGCCTAGACCCTTGTTTTTTGGCACTGGCCTATGTTATTATTTATGACCCTTAGGCAATCTCAGTCTTGGCATACCAGGAAGAACAACTGATTAAAACAAATTATGTCACCTTTGCTAAAGTAGTATGGTCAGCAATAACAATGGCATCAAACACAGCCTAGAAAATGATACATTTTGGTAACTACTAATTTGCTACCTTTAACAATATGAACTGTATTTGTGGTTATATAATAAATTTTAAAATGAAGTAGAAAATTATATACAGTAAATACACCCTCAATATGGTGATTTTACCCTCGGGAGAAAATTTAAAAAGAGTTAGGGGGAAAAAACAGAAATAGGAGCAGAGGAAGAGATTAGAAACAAGGCTGGAGGACAAAGGAAGATTACAAAAACTTTAGGAAACTGGTGAACAAGACAGGAGGGAAAGAGAAAAGGAAGAAATATAAATAAGAACAGAACAGAACAACAACAAAAAACTAGAAACAATGTTCACACTCATATTAAAAAAAGAACAATCCAAGGAAAACCCCAAAACAAAACAAAAGTAAAACAAAAACACAAACAAGAAAAGAAAAAAAAGAAAAAGAAAAAGAAAAAATGTCCACTCCAAGTTTATGTCTCTGCTGTCACTGGTAGACAAATTGGTCAGACAGAGCCCAGATCCGTGTTGATTAATCCCAGCAAGGAAGCTGTAAATTTATGGCAGGGTAGTGGATAATTCCAACAAGCCTGTACCTTTACTTCCACTGAAGTTCATGCTGGTTTCTGGCTGTGAGGGCAGAACCTGCTTTGTTCAGGCTTCAACATTCCATGTGCCTCCTGCCAGCTTGAACTCAGATCCCTTCCAGCTTGAATTTGGCTCTTTGACTTCCTGCAAATTTGAATTTGGTTCCACCTCACCCTGACACTGGGAGCCACTAGATGGAGCCAGCAGTTGCTCTGAGTTCTGAGCTCAGTTGGCTCTTCTCCAAGATGTTTACCTGCCAATTGCCCTCTCCTGAGGTGGGGTGTTTGAATCTGAATAGCTCACCAGCCACTACAGTCCACTGCTCTGTTCCATTGGTGCATTTCTCCATGGAGTCCTCTGGGGTTGCCAGTAGTCATTGTGTGTCTGCAGGTTTGGGCCACCGTTCCCATGCAGTGAGTCAGGGCTCAGGGAGAAAACACCACTTGCCTCCTCCTACTTCTTCATTGAGGTTTCTCTTTGCTCCCCTTGTGGGCTTCAATGCTCACTTCAGATCCTTCCTGGATCCCAGGGACCCACTTCTTTTCCTTTTCTTTTCCTCACATTGCTATATTCCAGCATCTGGACACCAAATTTTGGAGAGACTGTTTCTCTGCTGTTCACCACTCCCCCCAAAGCTATTGTGAGTGGTATTGTTTTCCTGATTTCTATTTCAATGAGTTCATTATTTGTGTAAGGAATGCTATTCATTTTTGTGTATAGGTTTTTTTTATCCTGCTATGCTACTGAATTTGGTTACTAATTCAAGGGGTCTTTTGGTGAAAATTTTTAAATTTCTATGCAAAGCATCATGTCATCTGCAAATAATAATTTGACTTCTTCCTTACCTATATATATTCCCATTTTTATTTCTCTTGCCTGATTGTTCTGATGTTTTTGGTACTATATTGAACAGGAGTGGTGACAGTGGACATATTTGTCTTGTTTCTGATTTTATAGGGAAAGTTTTTAGCTATTCCCCATTTAATAGGTTATTAGCAGTATGGGTGTCATAAATAGCTTTTATCAGATTGAGATAAAATCCTTCTGTACCTATTTTCTCCAGGGTTTTTTTTAAATCAAGAGTGGATTTTGCATTTTGTGGAAAACTTTTTCTGTATCTATTAAGATGATTATGTAACTTTTGTCCTTAATTCTGTTTATGTGTCATTATATTTATTTATTTGTATATGTTGAACAATTCTTGGATCCTTGGGATGTATCCTGCTTGGTGAAGATGAATGCTGTTTTTGAAGTTTTGTTGTATTCTGTTTGTCAATATTTTATTTAGGATTTTGCATCTACATTCATTAAAAATACTTGCTCTTTTTTAGTTGAGTCCTTCTCTGGTGTTGGTATCAAGGTAATACTAACTTTCAGGAATGAGTTTGGTAGTATTACTTTCCTTTCAATTTCATTGTGGTATTTGAGGAATATTGGCAGTAGGTTTTCATAGATGTTGTAGAATTCAGTGATGAATCTATCAGGTCCTGTGCTTTGTTTTACTTGGCAGGTTTTTTAATACTGCCTGAATTTCCTTGCCAGTCATTAGACTCTTCAGGTTTTTAAAATATCTTCTTGTTTCAGTTTTGGTAATTCATATCTGTCTAGACATCTATCCATTTCTTCTAGATTCTCCAATATATTGGATTATAGGTTTTCAAAATAGTTACTTATAATCTTCTGGACTTCAGGGTGTCTGTTTTGATTTTGCCTTTTTTATTTCTAATTCCATTGATATGGGTCTTTTCTTTTGTTCTTTCATTAAGTTTAGCTAAGGTTTTGTTTATTTTGTTTATCCTTTCAAGAACCAGCTCTTTGATTCATTGATTCTTTTTCTTTTGATTCATTGATTCTTGATATTGTTTTTTCAGTCCCAACTCCCCATGATAATATAATCATTATGTATTGTAAACATGTACTAATAGCATTTTTATAAAAAGATCTTTGACAAGAAACTTGGTTCCCATAATTAGGAGATGAAATCAGTCATGTTTTATAATTGTTTCAAAAATTTCAGCAGTTGAGATTTTATTTATTTACTTACTTATTTTGCAGTTCTAAGAACGGAACCACAGATCTCACACATGCTAGGTAAATCACTACCATTTTGCTGCATCATCAGCCTGAATTATATTCAAAATTCTAGTGTTGGAGGAATAGCTTAGTGGTGGAGCTCTTGTCTGGCATTCACAAGGCCCTGAGTTTGATTCTCAGCACTCCAAAATGAAAAAATGAGTGAATGAATGAAGAAATAAATAAAGGGCCGGTGAGATGGCTCAGCGGCTTAAGCGCCTGCCTTGCAAGCGCGAGGGCCCGAGTTCGACTCCCGGATCCCACATACGAAAAAGGGGCCGGTGATATCGCTCAGCGGCACGGGCGCCTGCTGGCGCGCGAGGTCCTGAGGTTGACCCCCCGGTACCCACAAAAAAAAAATAAATAAATAAATAAATAAAATAAATAAGAGTCTAACAGCTCTTCATTATGTTTCATTGGTAAGTACTATGATGTGATACCTTGTGATGATACAATTTGATTCCAAATCTAATTAAATTTTTTATCTCAAGCACAGTATTTCAAAATAATCATTGCAATCACAGTATTTGCAAATAATCATGATGTTATAATTTGCAGCACACCTATATAGTCACTATTGAGTAGCTTGGATACTGCTAAAAAGCTATATCAATAGCAATTAGATGCAAATATATGACATATGTGAAGATGTAGATTTGATACTAGTACCCAGACCTGTACCCACAAGTAGTTCCTTTCCTCACTCTCTGCTCTAGCCTTAAGTAGATGACCTGTTGGTTGGTTAATGCCTTATGTATATTCAGCATGAAACAGTTGGGCAATAAGGGCCATTCTCCTTCTTTTCTTTCTCCTTCTCCCTCTCCTTTTCTCTCCCCCCTTTCTCTTGCTCTTATTTTCCTTCTCCATTTCCTCCTTCTCCCTCTTCTCATCCTTACCTTTTGCTCCTCTTCCTTCCTTTCCTTTCTCTTCTCCTTCACCCTCCTCCTCTTCCTCTTTCTCTTTCTCCTCCTCACCCCCTTCCTCTCCTCCCTCTTTTCTTCCTACCCTTCTCCACCTCCTCCTCTTCCTCCCATCCTTGTCCTCACCCTTGTCTACATCCTTGTCCTCATCCTTCTCTCCTCCTCCTCCTTCTTCTTCTTCCAGTGCTAGGAATTGAGTCCCAGGAAGATCTCTCTAAGTTACCCAGGCTGGCCTTCAACTTGTGATGATTTTGCCTCAGCCTTCCCAGTAGCTGGGATTGCAGGCATGCACCACTGCACTTAGCTCCCATCTGGCTATCTGTGAAGACTGGAATGCAGAATTCCATATTCTGTTTTACAGGATTTTCCCTTTGAATAAAGGCCCAACTATGTTTGTAGCAGCTGGTATGGTGCTCTGCCTGACTGAACCAAATCCTGAGAGATCAGTAATTCTTGACCTACTTATAATCCATTGGTTTATCTATTAAATATCTCCCTGGAACTACACAAGCAGAAGGCAGAACATCTCATCTTTCTTGGCCTTCACTATGGGGGTGTCCCTCTTACACTCACACTTTCTCAATCTCTTTCTCTAAAGTCCCTCCACTATTGGTTTTGCAGTCTCCTAGCATTTCTGCCCTCTTCCCTGGGGAATTATACTCTTTGTGAAAGAGAGAAAAAGTAGGGAACAAGAAAGAAAGAAAGAACAATAGAGAAAGGAGAGGAGAGGGAGGGAGAGTCAGAGACAGAGACAGATAAGACCACAGTGTTTTGGCATCTTCCTCTGCATGCAGATAGAAACTTGCCACCACCCAGCTTGCAGGCTTGGGAGGCTTTGGAGCTGGGGTTTATGGTTGGTGTGATCTGCCATTTTTTCAGTGGTTGCCCTTAACATCTTAAGAAACTCCCATGCAAGGATGGGGCTAGACTCCTGGACTCCAATCAGTGCAGCATCATAGCAACTGCAACATCAGCTGAGGAAAACACAGTTCCTGTGTGGACTGAGCAGCCTTCCAATTTTCTTTCCTCAAGGTATCAGAAGCCAGCAAACATTTGATCCTTTCAAATATGTTCTTTTACAAAATACAATAGCCTCTAGTTATTATTTTCTTCTAGCACAATTGGCCTTAAGATAGAAGTGATGATATAATAAAATAGTGAATAATAATGGATTGCCCTCTCCATGAATCTTGTCTGCTGTGGACTTCAAATCTCATTGCAAAACTTACTTTCCTCTGGAAGTTCTCTGCTAATCCCTATTTCAGCAGTTTCTTTAATCCTGGATGCGTTTTGCAAAGTAGAACAAAACTCCTCAGTTTTTGTCGAATTTGTTTTTTCATATTTATAGGTTTAATCTACCAGTAATCAGTGAAATTAAGAAGTATTCCTCCTCATGTTGCTCTGTTCTTCCTGGGGAACATGAAGAAAACCACCAAGTACAAAGGAATCTTGGAACCAAGGTCAGGACCCTGGGAGTTGCCTTCTTTTCTTCTTCCTGGAATTATAAATATCATTTAGGTCATGAAACTGCTGTTGCCTGGATAAAGAGCCAAGTTGCTGTTTACCCTCACCTGTGATGGAATTTCAGCTGATCAGTCTTGCTCTTCATTTCTTATTGTCATGCTTCCTCCTCTGTGCTTCCCTAAGAACTATAAATTTTCTTACTCTAGAACCTAGCACCTTGGCTACTTCTATGTCTTTCCTATTATACTAAAGATCCAGGAGGACAGGGCCTATGGCTGCGTTGTTCTTCACAGTATCCCTAACACCTTGCCGAGGCTCTGTCTGGCATAAAGTCAGCAGTTAAAAAGTATTTGTCACTTGGATGAACCACACTCCTATTTAGCTTGAAAGCCTGAGCAATTTTTCCTTTCTCTAAGTCTCAGTTTTCCTTTCTACAAAATGAGAGCTAAGTAGATACTTCCCAGGGTCCTTTTATTTTTAAAAAATATTTTAATACATAATTGCACATATTTATGAGACAGTGTGATGTTTCAATACATGTATACAGTGTGTAACAATCTAATAAGAATATTTAGCTTACCCATCATCTAAAAATTTATCATTTTTTTGTGGTGAGAACATTGAAAATCCTCTCCCAGTTATTTTGAAATATACACTGCAATGTTATTAACTACAATCACTTTTTAAGGTCCTTTCAGTTCTGACATTTTATGGTTTACTTTCTTCAATCTTCAATTCACTCTCAGTGACATTCTTCAGTGGTGATTTCACCTTTCACTTTGATGATCCCAAAACAGTCCTAAGTGAGATCTTAATGATGTGTCATTTCCATTTCTAAATTATTTTGCACAACTACCTCTTCTGCCTTCTATTACATCTTTTTTCAAAAAAGAAAGACTTCTCTTTCCATCCAAAGCTCACTCTATCCTATCCTTATGTTCTCTTTGGAATCTTAGTTTCATCCATTCATTCTTCAAACATTTGTTGTCATCAGTCTCTCCTCCAATTCCTGTAGTAGAGTGATTATGTGATATCACCTCACTCCGAGAAGAATGAGTAATATCAAAAGGACTAAAGATAACAAGCCCTGGTGAGAATGAGGAGAAAACCAGACCATAGCACATGATTATGGGAACGTAAATTAAATGGCCATTATGGAAATCAGTATGGAGATTCTTCAAAAAACTAAAAATAGAATTACCATATGACTCAGCAATCCCACTCTTGTGTATAAGTCCAAAGGGAATAAAATCAGTAGGTTGAAGGGACGTATGCACTCCTGTGATCATTGCAGCACTATTAACACTAGCCAAGAAATGGAAACAACCTTAGTGTTTCTCAGATGATGAATGGATAAAGAAAAAGGGGCACATATACACAATGGGATACTATTCAGGTACAAAAAAAATGCAATCCCATCATTTGGGAAAACAGATGGATAGAGATCATTGTGTTAGGTAAGATAAGCCAGGCATAGAAAGACAAATGCCATGTAACCTCACAAATATCCAGAATCTAAAAAAGAATTGATCTCATAGAAGTTGAGAATAGAATGGTGGTTATTAGAGGCTGGGAGAGTAGGGAAGAGGAAGGAATGGGGAAATGTTCCAAGTTAAAGTTAGATGGGACTAAGAAGTTCCGGCATGCTATTGCACAGTGACCATAGACAACAGTAAGTGCCATGAATTTTAAAGAGCTAGAAGGAAGGATTTTGAAAGTTTTTACCATAAAGGAATAATAAATGTTTGAAAAGATGGATATGCAACCTGATTTAAATATTATGCAATCTATACATGTATCAAAATATTATTTTACCACGTTACTATGTATATTTTATCTATTAAAATTTATTTGTTATTAATTAAGGTTATGAATACATCAGAAAAATGTATATCTTTGTGTTTCTTACTTTATATCTTTTATTTTGCTCTTTAACTTATAATTTGGGTTTCTCATTTAAGAGAAATCAGGCCCGGTGAGATGGCTCAGTGGTGTAAGTGCCTGCCTGGCAAGCACGAGGTCCTGAGTTTGAGTCCCGGTACCCACATACAAAAAAAAGGGCCAGTGATATCACTCAGTGGCACAGGCACCTGCCGGTGCACGAGGTCCTGAGGTCGACCCCCGGTACCCACAAAAAAAAAAAAAAGAGGAATCATGTGGTACTTGACCTTTTGTGTCTGATTCATTTTACTCAGCACTATGGTCTCAAGGTACATTCATTTTCCTACAAATAACTCAAATTTATCTTTATTTATAGCAGAATAGTACTCCGTTGTGTATAAATAGCACATTTTCCTTATCCATTCATTTGTTGGTGGTCATATAGGCTGTGTTGAAGGCATAGCTATTATGAATTGTAATGCTATAAATATGGGTGTGCATGTATTACTGTAAGTCGATGTCTCTAACTCTTTTGGGAAGATATGCAGAAAGGAAATAGCAGTGTCAAATGGAATTTCTAGTTTTACTTTTTCTCTTTTAAGAAATCTCCATACTGATATCCATGGTGATTTTACTAGTTTACTTTCCTGCCAAAATATAGAAAAATTCCCTTTTCCCTAAAACCTCATGAGCATTTATTCTTTTTCAAACTCTTGATGATAGCCATTCTTTATGGAATAAAATGTAACGTCAATGTTGTTTTCATTTGTGTTCCTTTCTTCTTTCTTTATTGCTTTTTTTGGGCAGGGTCTTCTTTGTAGTCCTGGCTGATCTTGAACTCACTATGTAGCCCAGGCTGGCCTCAAACTCACAGCAATCCTCCTGCCTCAGCCTCCCAGGTGCTGGGATTACAGGCGTGTACCACCATGCATGGATTGTTTTGAGCTTCTTCAATGGTCAAAGTGCTGAATATTTTTTCATGCACTTATTGGCCATTTGTACTTCTGGGAAGCATCTATTCATTTTGATTGTGCTTTTTTTTGCATGGGTACCAGGGGTCGACTTCAGGACCTCACATGCCAACAGGTGCCCATGCTGCTGAGCGATATCACCGGCCCTTTTCTTCGTATGTGGGTTCTGGGAATTGAACTAAGGACCTCGCACTTGCCAGGCAGGTGCTTATGCTGCTGAGCCATCTCACTGGCCCTGATTGTGCATTTTTTGATGACACTTATTGGTCATTTGTACTTCTGTGAAGTGTGTAATCACTTTGATTGTGCATTTTTTGATTGGGTCTTTGATTTGGGGAATCTACATTTTTGAGTGTTTTATATATTCTAGATATAAGACTATCTGAGAAGTAGCTGGATTTTTTTCTCATTTCATAGGCTGTCATTTTACTCTGTTGCTTGTTTCCTTTGCTGTGCAGAAGATTTTAATTTGATACAATCCCATTTATTGATTCTTGCTGCTATTTCTTGTGCAATTATGATTCTGCTCAGAAAGTCCTTCCTTATCCTTAGATCTTCAGGATTTTTACCTGTTTTATCTTCCAGTATATTGTTTACATTTAATATCTAGATCTTGGCTCATTTATATTTTATTTTAGTACATGGTGAGTGTTATGGATCTAGATTCAATCTTATACATGTGGGTAGCCAGTTTCCCCTTCACCATTTGTTAAATATCTTCTTTCCAGCAGATGGTTTTGTCATTTTATTTTATATTATTTTATTTTATTTTTTAAAGACAACAACTAAACTTTCTCATGTATTAACAAACTCAAGCATTAGAGAATGTACAAATATCTTTTGGAGAAAAATATTACTCAGTATAAGATTAAGCCATGTAAAAGCTAGGTAAAAATAGAAGACTAAGGAATGGAATAGTCACAGTGAAATTGCATTTTCATACTAGGGAGACAATACGATGTTTACAAATGTGCATCTGGTTTATTTTGCTTGTGAGTATTTTCTCGAGTTGCATCCATTTACCTATAAAAGTTTCCAGTTTATCTTTTTTTATGGCTGAGTAGTACTCCATTGTATAGAAATACCATGTCTTTTTTATTCATTCCTCGGTTAATGGGCATTTGTGTTGTTTCCACAATCTAGCTATTACAAATTGTGTTGCTATAAACATGGGTGCACATATATTGCTGTGGTACGATGTTTTTAATTTTTCTGGGAAGATACCCAAAAGGGGAATAGAATAGCTGGATCAAATGGGACCGCCAATCCTAGTTTTTTGAGGAGTCTCCACACTGATTTCCACAGTGGCTGCACCAGTCGACACTTCCGCCAACAGTGGAGAAGGGTTGCTTTTTCCTCACAGCCCCTCCAGCATTTGTTATTAGTTGACTTCTTGATAATAGCCATTCTTTCTGGGGTGAGATGGAAACTCAGTGTTGTTTTAATTTGCATCTCTCGAATGACTAGTGATGTTGAACATATTTCCATATATTTATTTGCCATTTGTATTTCTTCATTTGAGGTGTTTATTCATCTCAGATGCCCATTTTTGGATTGGGTCTTTAAATTTGGGAGGTCTGATTTTTTTGAGTTCTTTGTATGTTCTTGATAGTAATCCTTTGTCTGAGGAATAGCTGGCAAACATTTTTTCCCACATTGTGAGTTGTCTCTTCACTCTGTTGGTGGTTTCTTTTGCTGTGTAAAAGCTCAGCAGATGCTTTTGGGCCCATTATCAAAGAGCAATAGGTAAATATGGATGGAGTTTTCTCTGTATCCTCTGTTCTGTTCCACTGATCTACATGTCTGTTTTTGTGCCAGTATCATATTGTTTTTTTTTTAATCACTGTACCTTTGTAATAAAACTTGAAATCTGGGATTGTGATGTCTCCAGCTTTTGTCTTGTTCTCTAAGATTGCTTGTGCTATTCTGAGTCTCTTTTGGCTCCATGTGAATTTTAGGATAATTTTTTTTCCAGTTCTGTGTGGAACGCTGTTGGTGTTTTCATGGAGATTGCATTAAATCAATATATCAGATTTGGTAATATAGCCATTTTGACTGTATTTGTTCTGCCTATCCAGGAACAGGGGATATCTTTCCATTTTCTGATATCCTCTTCCATCTCCTTTTATCAGAGTACTCTGCTTTGTTATTATAGAAGTCTTTCACTTCCTTAGTTAGGTTAATTCCTAAGTAATTAATTCTTTGAAGCCATTGTGAATGGTATTATTTACCTGATTTCTTTCTTGGAGAGTTTGATGTCGGTGTACAGGAAAACTATTAATTTTTGTATCCTGCAATTTCCTGAATTTCTTTATTAGTTATAGAAGTATTTTGCTAGAGACTTTTGGTCTTCTATATAAAGGATCATGTCATCTGTGAATAAGAATAGTTTAATTTTTTTCTTTCCTAACATATGCCTATTATTTCTTTCTCTTCTCTGATTGTTTTGGCTCATGTTTTGAGTATTATATTGAAAAGAGTGGTGATAAGTGACACTTTTGTCTTGTTATTAATTTTAGAGGGAAAAATTTCTGTTTTTCCCATTTAATATGATTTTAGCCATGTGTTTGTCATAAATGGCTTTTATCAGATTGAGACAATGCCTTTCTATTCATATTTTTCAGTTTTTATTATGTTTGGATATTGGATTTTGTTAAAGGCTTTTTCTGAATCTATTGACATGATCATGTAACTTTTGTTTTTACTTCCATTTATGTGTTATTACATTTATTGATTTATGTATGTTGACCATCCATGCATTACTGGAATGGAGTCTACTGGGTCATGATGTGAGATCTTTCTAATGATTTATTCTATGCTGTTCACCAGTATCTTCTTTAATATTTTAGCATCTGCATTCATTAAAGAAACTGGTTTGTAGTTCTCTGTTTTAGTTGGGTTCTTGTCTTTTTTTAATTAAGTTTATTGGTACAGTTTATATATACATAATGATCACATTAATCATAGGTAATTTGTATCTGTACATGATATATCTTGATTCCTCTTTTTTTCCCATTCCCCTCCCCTCCCTTCAACCCTTCCTTTCCATCTTGACAAAGCTTTGTTTCCATTTTATCCTTCTTTTCCCTTCCTTTCCCCCCTCCCTTCCTTTGTCCCTCTTTCCTTTTGAACAATTTCTTCCTGTTTCACAATTTCTATTATACATTTTGGTTATTTACCCTTTTAATTTCTCACACCAAACAGATAATTAAATATTTACACATGTGTGTTCAATTTATTTCACTTAAAATTATGGTCTCAAGGTGCATCCATTTAGCTATAAATGTCTCCAGTTTATCTTTCCTTATGGCAGAGCAGTACTCCATTGTATAAAAAAACACGCATCTTTTTTATCCATTCATTGGTTGATGGGCAGTATAGTTGTTTCCAAGATTTAGCTACTACAAACTGTGCTGCTATGAACATAGGTGCACATATATTTCTGTGGTATGATGCTTTTAATTTTGGGGGAAGATAACAAGAAGGGGAATAGTTGGGTCAAATGCAGCCTCTAGTCCAGTTCTTTGAGGAATCTCCACACTGATTTCCATAGTGGTTGCAATGGTAGACATTTCCACCAACAGTGGATAAGTGTTCCTTATCATCACAGTCCAGCAAGCATTTGTTAATGGTTTATTTCTTGAAGATAGCGAATTTTTTTGGAGTGAGATGGAATCTCAGCATTGTTTTAATTTGCATCTCTCAAATGAACAGAGGCGTTGTACATTTTTTCATACATTTATTTGCTGTTCGTACTTCTTCATCTGAGAAGTGTGTATTCATCTCAAATGCCCATTTTAAATTTGGGAGTTTGAAATTTTTTCAGTTCTTTATATCTTTTAGCTATAAGTCCTTTGAGGAAGAGTTGGCAAAATTTTTCCCATTCTGTGGTTTGTCTCTTCATTCAGTAGATGATCATTTTGCTGTGCAAAAGCAAATATTTATGTACCAAACACGGGCTCACCGAAGTACATAAAACAAATATTAACTGACATGAAAAACCAAATAAACAACAACAACAACAAAACCCAAATAAACACTAAAACAATTGTAGTGGGGGACATTAATACCCCGTGCTCACAAATGGATAGATCAACTAGAAAAAAAGTCAACAAAGAAATATTAGAATTAAATCAAGCCTGTGAACAAGTGGACTTGGTAGATGTGTACAGAGTTTTCCACCACAACATATCACATTCTTCTCAGCTGCACATGGGATGTTCTCCAAAATAGATCATATATTAGCTGACAAAACATGTTTAAGTAAATGTAGAAGTATTGAAATCATCACATGCATACTATCTGACCATAGCACAATGAAACTGCAAATCAATGACAAAGGAAACCACAAAAACTACATTAACACATGGATATTAAACAACACCCTTCTGAACAACCAATGGGTCACAGAGGATATTAAGATGAAATTAAAAAGTATATACTGTTAAACAATAATGCCAATAATACATACCAAAACCTATGGGATGCAATGAAAACAGTACAATGAGGGAAACTTATAGTGATGAACTTACACATCAGGAAAACAGAACCAGCTCAAATAAACAACCTAATGTTGAACCTCAAACGTCTAGGAAAAGAACAAATCAAACACAAAGCTCATATGAGGGAGGACATTATAAATATAAGAGCAAAAATTAATGCAATAGAGACTAACAAAACAATACAAAGAATCAATGCATTGAAAAGTTGGTTCTTTAAAAGAATAAATAAAATTGATAAACCACTAGCCAACCTCATCAAAAAGATGAAAGAAAAAACACAAATTCAAACAATTAGGAATGAAAAGGGGGAAATCACAACAGATCCCACAGAAATCCAGGAGATCAATACCTACTATGAGAACCTATATTCTAATAAGATGGAAAACACAAAAGAAATGGACAGATTCCTAGATACAATTGAATTCCTAAAACTGAATCAAGAAGATATAAAAATTCTAAATAAACCAATATCAGCCAATGAAATTGAAAATGTAATTAAAAATTTACCAACAAAGAAAAGCCCAGGCTGTGATGGATTCACTGATGAATTCAACAAGAAATTTAGAGAATAGCTAATGCCACTAATGCTGAACCTCTTTAAGGAAATTGAAAGGGAAGCAGTATTTCCAAAGTCATTCCTGGAAGCAACTATTACCCTGATTCAAAAAACCAGAGAAGAACCCAACCAAGAAAAATAACTACAGGACAATTTCCCTAATGAACTTTGATGCAAAATCCTTAATAAGATACTGGCAAACAGAATGCAACAAACCATCAAGAAGATTATGCATCATGACCAAGTAGGATTCATCATCCCAGGGATGCAGGGATGGTTCAACATATACAAATCAATAAATGTAATACACCATATTAATAGAACCAAAAACAAAAATCACATGATCCTCTCAATAGATGCAGAAAAAGCATTTGACAAACTCCAACACCCATTCATGATAAAAACCCTACAGAAAATTGGAAAGGATGTCTTTACCTCAATGTTATAAAAGCCATCTAAGACAAACCAACAATTAATATCATACTAAATGGTCAAAAAAAAAAAAGCTTTTACTCTAAAATCAGGAATAAGATAAGGATGTCCATTATTACCACTCCTATTCAATATACTTCTGGAAACATTAGCCAGAGCAATTAGACAAGAGAAAAAAAATAAAAGAAATGAAGATATGGAAGGAAGAAGTTAAATTATCATTATTTGCAGATGACATGATACTCTACATAGAAGACCCCAAAAACTCCACCAAAAAACGTGTAGATTTAATATCTAAATTCAGTAGTGTAGTGCAATACAGTCAACACTCAAAAGTCAATAGCATTCCTGTACACAAGCAATAAACTCAGAGAAAGAAATTAGGGAAAGCATACCCTTCCTTATAACATCCAAAAAAAATGAAATAGGCATCAATCTAACAAAGGAAATAAAAGATGGGTACAGGGAAAATTACAGTACCCTAAAAAAGGAGATTGAAAAGGATATCAAAAACCAGAAAGATATCCCTTGCTCTTGGATAGGAAGAACCAACATAGTGAAAATGGCCATACTCCCAAAACTGCTATACAGATTTAAAGCAATCCCAATCAAAATACCATTAACATACCTCACAGGTCTAGAGAAAACATTCCTAAAATTCACTGGAACCAGAAATACATAGAATAGCAAAAGCAATTTTGGGCAACAGAGGCAAGTCAGGGGGCATCGCAATTCTAGACCTGAAATTATACTACAAAGCTACTGTGATAAAATCAGCATGGTTTTGGAAAAGAACAGGCCCAAGGATCACTGGAACAGAATAGAAGGTGCAGAAGCACCCTCAAACACACTCAGCCACCTTATCTTTGACAAAGGAGCCAAACATGTTCACTGAAAGAAAGATAGCCTCTTTAATAAATGGTGCTGGAAAAACTGGCACTCCACATGCCAAAGATCAAAACTAGACCCATGTCTATCACCATACACTAAAATAAAGTCAAAATGGATCAAAGATCTAAATATTAAAACAGAAACACTAAATCTACTGGAAGACAAGTTAGGTAGAAATCTTGAAGACATAGGAGTAGGCAGAGAGTTCATGAACAAAACCAAAACTGCATGGGAATCAATAACTGGGATCTCATCTTATTAAAAAGGTTTTGCACATCAAAAGAAATCACCAAAAGAGTGAAAAGAAAACCCACAGAGTGGGAAAAAAATTTAGCCAACTGTCCCTCAGACAAAGGATTTCTATCTAGAACATGTAAAGAATTGAAAAAAATCAGATCCCCCTAATTCAAAGACCCAATCCAAATATGGGCATCTGAGATGAATATGCACTTCTCTGATGAAGAAATACAAATAGCAAATAAATATATGAATAAATGTTCAACATCATTGATCATTCAAGACATGCAAATTAAAACAACACTGAGATTCCATTTCACCCCAGAAGGAATGGCTGTCATCAAGAAATCAACCAATAATAAATGCTAGAGGGGCTGTGGGGGAAAAGGAACCATTCTCCACTGTTGGTGGGAGTGTAGACTGGTGCAAACACTGTGGAAATCAGTGTGGAGATTCCTCAAAAAACTAGGATTGGAGGTCCCATTCAACCCAGCTATTCCCCTTCTGGGTATTTTCCCAGAAGAATTAAAAATATCATACCACTGTGATATATGTGCACCCATGTTTATAGCTGCAAAATTTGTAATAGCTAAATCTTGGAAACAACCCAAATGCCCATGAACTGAGGAATGGATAAAAAAGTTATGGGTTTTTTAATAATGGAGTACTACTCAGCCATAAAAATGATAAACTGGTGACTTTTATAGATAAATGGATACAACACGGGACCATACTCATAAATGAAATAAATCAGTCCCATATTTGTAAAAGTCATATTATCTCTCTAGTGTGAGAAACTGAAGAAGTAAATAGGATCCAAAATGTACAATAGATATTGTGAATTGGAAAGAACCTGTTCAAAAGAAAATACAAACTGTAATGGGGGAAAGGGGAAAGGAAGAAGGGGAAAAAGAAAAAAGTATATGTATATACAAGATAGTTAAGATAGTTATACAGCTAGCTTCTCTGAGTTCCTTGAAAAGAATGTTTTGTGCTAATATTGTTTAGACAAGATAACATGCCTATGTCTTGTACTCTGAATAACTACTATGAAGAAAACAATGCACAATGTATCAACTATGATAAATTTCCTACTAACCTGTTTTGAAACTTGGTTTCATTGTTCGTTTATCTTTTTTCTCTTCAAAATAAAAAAGTTGAGATCCCAGTTGTTGATTCTTTGTAATATTTCCCATGTCATTGGGGTTTTGTTCATAAAGTCATTGCCTACACCTGTGTCTTCAAGAGACCTACCTAATCTCTCTTCCAGCAGATTTAGTGTTTATGCTTTAATAGTATCCAAAAATATCTTTTATCCATTTTGATTTTAGTTTAGTGCATGGAGAAAAATATTGGTCTAATTTTTATCTTCATCATGTGGAAGCCAATTTTTCTAGAACCATTTATTAATGAGGCTACCTTTCATCCGGTGAATGTGTTTGGTCCCCTTGTCAAAAATAAGGTGGCTGAGTGTATTGGAGTTGTTTCTGCATCTTGTAATCTGTTCCATTGATCCTCCACCCTGTCTTTTTGTCAGTACATTGCTGTTTTTATCACAGTAGTTATTTTTTTTTTTGTGGGTACCAGGGGTCAACCTCAGGACCTCGTGCGCCAGCAGGTGCCCATGCTGCTGAGTGATATCACCAGCCCTTTTTTCATATGAGGGATCTGGGAGTCAAACTCAGGACCTCACGCTTGCCAGGCAGGCACTTACGCTACTGAGCCATCTCACCAGCCCTATCACAGTAGTTTTGTAGTATAATTTTGAGTTAGGGATTGTGATGCTCCCTGCCTTGCTTTTGTTGCCCAGAATTGCCTTTGCTATTCTAGGTGTCTTCTGGTCCCAAATGAGTTTTAGGATTGTTTTCTTTAGTTCTGTGAGATATCCTGTTGCAATTTTGATTGGGATTGCATTAAATCTGTATAACAATTTGGGAAGCATGGTCATTTTCACTATACTGGCTCTTCCTACCCAAGAGCAAGGGATATCTTTTCATTTTTTAATATCCTCTTCAACCTCCTTTTCCATGGTGCTGTAGTTTTCAATGTAGAGACTTTTACTTCCCTTGTTAGATTGATTCTTAGGTATTTCATTTTTTGGACGCTATTGTAAAAGGTGTTGTTTCCCTAATTTCTCTCTCAGTGTGTTTGTTATTCATGTACATGTGGGATATTCATTTGTGTGTTGGTTTGTATCCAGCCCCATGACCAGATTTGGTTATTAAATCTAGAAGTCCTTTGCTGCAGTTTTTTGGGTCTTCTAGTAGTGTATCATGTCACCTGTGAATAATGATAATTTAACTTCTTCCTTTCCTTTCCTTATTCCATTTATTTCTTTCTATTTTCTAATTGCTCTGTCTAATGTTTCCAGAACTATACTCAATAAGAGTGGTGACAGTGGACATCCTTGTCTTGTTCCTGATTTTACTATGTAATCTTTATTTTTTGTCCATTTAGTGTGATGTTGACTGTCATTTTGTCATAGATGGCTTTTATCAGATTGAGATAAAGACCATCTATTCCAATTTTATGTAGGGTTTTTAAATCAAGAATGGGTGTTTGACTTTGTCAAACACTTTCTCTGAACCTCTTGAGATGGTCATATGGTTTTTGTCCTCGGCTCTGTTAATTTGGTGTATTACATTTATTCATTTGCATATGTTGAACCATCCTTGTATCCCTGGGATGAATCTTACTCATTTATGGTGTATAATCTTCTTGATGATATCCTGCATTCTGTTTGCCAATACCTTATTGAAGATTATTGTGTCTATGTTCCTTAAGGAGATTGGCTTATAGTTCTCTTTTTTGGTTGGATCCTTCTCTGGTTTTGGTATCAAGGTAATGAATTTATGAGTATTACTTACCTTTCAATTTCATTAAAGATTTTGAGAAGTATGGGCATTAGGTCTTCTCTAAATTTCTTGCAGAATTCAGCAGTGAATCCATCAGGGCCTGGGCTTTTCTTTTTTGTTTTATGGGTACCAGGGGTTGACCTCAGGACCTCACGTGCCAGTAGGCGCCCGTGCCGCTGAGCAATATCACTGGCCCATTTTTTCGTATGTAGGTACCAGGAGTCAAACTGAGGACATTGTGCTTGCCAGGCAGGTGCTTACACCACTGAGCTATCTCACCAGGCCTGGGCTTTTCTTTGTTGGTAGATCTTTTTTTTTTGTGGGTACTGGGGGTCAACCTCAGCACCTCATGTGCCAGCAGGCGCCCATGCCACTGAGTGATATCACTGGCCCTTTTTTCGTATGTGGGTTCCGAGGGTTGAACTCAGGACCTCATGCTTACCAGGCAGGCATTTATGCCACTGAGCTATCTCACCGGCCCTGTTGGTAGATTTTTAATTACATCTTCAGTTTCATTGACTGATACTGATTTATTTAGAATTTGTATATATTCTTGTTTTAGAATTGGTAATTGATATGTATCTTTGAATCTGTCATTTCTTCTGTGTTTTCCATCTAATTAGAATACATGTTCTAGAAGTAGGTATTGATGAACTTCTGGATTTCTGCAGGATCTGTTGTCATTCAAACCTTTTTATTCCTAATTGCATGGATTTGACTCTTTTCTATTTTTTCATAAGGTTGGGTAAGGGTTTGTCAATTTTTTTTATTTTTCAAAGAACAAAATTCTTCAACTCATTGATTTTTTGTATTGTTTTCTTAGTCTCCAGTGTATTAATTTCTGCTCTGATCTTTATAATTTCTTCCCTTGTATGCCCTTTGGGCTTGACTTTCTCTTCTTTTTCTAGAAGCTTGAGGTTCAACATTAAGTTGTTTATTTGAGCCCACTCTGTTTTGCCTATATGGGTATTTGCCAGTATAAATTTCCCTCACAGGACTGCTTTCATTATGTCCCATAAATTCTTGTACATTACATTGGCATTATCATTTAATTGTAGAAACTGACTAATTTCTTCTTTAATTTCATCTGTGACTTATTGTTTGTTGAGGAGTATATTGTTCAATTTCCATGTGTTTCTGAAGTTCAGAACCAACTCTTTGATTGACTGATTCTTTGTATTTTTTTCTTAGTTTTACATTGCTTTAATTTCTTCTGTGATCTTTATAACTTCCTCCCTCATACACGCTTTGGGCTTGACTTGCCCTTCTTTTTCTAGAAGCTTGAGGTTCAACATTAGGTAGTTTATTTGAGCTTGCTCTGTTTTCCTGGTATGGGTATTCACCACTATGAATTTCCCTCATAGGACTCCTTTCATTGTGTCCTACAAGTTCCAGTTTTTCTTATTGGCATTATCATTTAATGGTAGAAACTGTCTAATTTCTTCTTTAATTTCATTTGTGACCCATTGGTTGTTCAGGAAGGTGTTATTTAATTTCCATGTGTTTATGAATTTCTTGTGATTTCTTTTGGCATTGAGTTCCAATTTCATTACACTATGATCTGATAATATGCATAGGATAATTTCAATTTCTTTGCAATTACTTAAGCATGTTCTATGAGCTAGCATGTGATCTACTTTAGAGAACATCACATGTATAGCTGAAAAGAATGTGTATTCTGATGTGGGGTGGAACACTCTATAGACATCTACCAAGTCCATTTGTTCAAAGCTTGGGTTCATTTCTAATATTTCATTGTTGATTTTTTATATAGTTTATCTGTCTATTTGTGATAGTTGGGTATTGAGGTCCCCCATTACAATTGTATTAGTTCTTATTTGATTTTTGATGTCCATTAATATTTGTTCTATGTAGTTTGGTTCACTGGTATTTGGTGAATATATATTTATGATTGTTATTTCTTCCTCTTGGATTGTTCCCTTTTCAAGGATGTAGTGCCCTTCCTTGTCTCTCTTAATCAGTCTTGGCTTGACATTCACTTTGTCTGCAAATAGAGTAGTTACTCCTGCTTTCTTCAGGGTTTCCATCTCATGGAGTATGGTTTCTGATGCTTTGACTTTCAGTTTATGAATTTCTTTTTAAATTAAATGTCTTTATTGTATGCAGCATATTGTTGGATCTTGCTTCTTGATCCATTCTGCCAGTCTGTTTCTTTTCATTGGGGAATTGAGACCATTAACATTTATGGTTAAAACTGATATGTATAGAGTTATCCTTGTCATGTTACTTTCCTGTTGTTGGCTCCCTTTTATTCCCCTCTGTTTAATTGCTTGCCTTGCCTGGGATTCATTCTGTTAGGGTTTATGGAGTTGTAATCCTTGTCATCTCTTTCTAGAATATCCTTCAGAACATTTGTAATACTGGTTTTGTGCTCATGAATTTCCTCAAGTGTTCTTTGTCACGGAGGTATTTTATTTCTCCATCAATTTGGAAAGATAGTTTTGTGGGGTACATCGACCTGGGTTGGAGGTTGTGTTCTTTAAGGCATGGAGTACTTCATTCCAAGCTCTCTTTGACTTGAGGTTTTGTGTTGAGAAGTCTGCTGTAATTCTGATGGGCTTTCCTTTGTAGTTGATTTGTTTCTTTTCTCTGACAGCTTTTAATATTCTATTCTTGTGTTGAATTTCTGAAATCTTGACAATTATAGTCCTTGGTGTAGATTCTTTTTATCATGGCTAATAGGAGTTCTATATGCCTCACTTATCTGTATGTCAAATTCTTTTTCCCTGCTTGGGAAGTTTTCTGCCATGACTTTTGTGAACAGTTTATGTCATTTGTACTATCTTCTACTTTTTCATTGACTCCATTCAATCTTGTTATTCTTTGCATCATCTAGCAGCTGCTGGATTGATTTTTCATGGTCCTTTACTATTTTAAAGAAATCTTTATTTTCATGATCACTAACTGCAATCTTGTCTTGTATATCTGAAATACTGTCTTCACATTGGCTCATTCTGCTGCATATACTTTCAATGGAATTTTTTTAATCTCCTGAATATCTGTTTTATGGATTCCATTTCTCTCCTATGTTGGGTGTTCATGGTTTCCATTATTTTCTTCTTTTTTTTTGTGGGTACCGGGGGTCGAACTCAGGACCTCGTGTGCCAGCAGGCACCCATGCCACTGAGCGATACCACTGGCCCTTTTTTCATATGTGGGTACTGGGAATCGAACTCAGGACCTCACACTTGCCAGGCAGGCGCTTATGCCGCTGAGCTGTCTCACCACCCTCCATCATTTTCCTAAGCTCTTCTATTTTTTTTTTAAATCTGTATCTGCTTCCATACAAGCATGTCTAAGCATGTCTTTCATTTTGGTCACCATCTCTGTAGTTATCTGAGAAATTGTTTCTGATTTGATTTTTTTTCTAGAGCCTCTTTCATTTCTTTTGTTACTTCAGAAAGTCCAGGTGGGTGGCTTTTTGGTTGTTCCACCTCATCACCCCCTGGGTTTGCCTTTGTGAGCTGGAAGCCTGGGGTTGCACCTTGTTCAAGTGTCTCTTCATTTTCTTTCTTTTATTTCTGTTTACTTCCTTGGATGATGCTTGTAAATTGGCTATGGCTAGTAGCTTTTTGCCAGTGTTAGAACACTTAGGAAATGACTACTTCTCAGACATGTGTTCCAGGTGTATCTGGCTTTAGGGTTTTGAGTCTGTTGCAAGACCCTACCTCTTCAATTTATTGGGGATGAGAAGCTGCTGCCTTCATGGCCCAGCCCTTGGTTCTTTGGCACTAGCATATAGTATTTTTTATGACCCTTAGGCAATCTCAGTCTTGGTATACCCAGAAGAACAAATGGCTACAACAATTATGTCACCTTGGCTAAAGTGCTACAATCAGTAATAACAGTAGCATCAATCACAGCCTAGAAAATGAAAAACTGAGGTAACTATTAATTTGCTACCTTTAAACATATCAACTAGATTTGTGGCAATATAACAAAATTTAAAATGAAGCAGAAAATTGTATAAGTAAATATGCCCTCAATATGATGATTTTACCCTATGGGGAGAAAGTTTAAAATGGGTAAGGGGGAAAAATAGAGAAATAGAAGCAGAGGAAGAGATTATTAGCAAGGATAGAGATCAAAGGTAGATTACAGAAACTATGGGAAGCTGATGAAGAAGACCAGAAGGAGAGAAGGAAGAAATAAAAACAAGAACAGAACAGAACAACAGCAACAAAAACTGGAAATGGTGTTCACACTCATATAAAAGCAAGAACAATCAGACAAAAACAAATTTAAAAAAAAGGGAAAGAACCAGATTTGTTCAACCTGTAGCCATTCATTTGCCTCCTGCTGGCTTGAACTTGGTTCCCTGACCTCCTGCCAACTTGAACTTGGCTCCCTGACCCCTGTCATTTGGAGCCACTAAGTGGAGTTGGGCCACAGCTTGTTCTGAGTTCAGAGATCAGTTGTCCACTCTTCAAGATAGCTACCAGCCAATTGCCCTCTCCTGCATGATGTCTTTACCCGAATAAATCACCAGCCACTGCATTCTGCTGCATCCACTGCTCTGTTCCACTGGTGTGTTCCTCCATGGAGGTCTCTGGGGTCACCACTAATCACTGTGTGTCTGCAGGTTTGATCCACCCCTACCACTCAATGAGTCCAGGCTCAGGAAATGCACTGCCTGGTACCTCCTTTTTCTTCATTGAATCTCTTTCTTCACTCTCTATGGGCTTCAATTCTCTTCAGATCCTTCCTGGGATCTGGGGACCCACTTACCTCTTTCTTTTCCTTATGTTGCTGTATTTCAGTGTCTGAACACCAAATCTCAGAGACACTCTTTTTCTGCTATTCACCACTCTGCCCTCTCTCCAGAAGTCTCCTTGTCTGGTTTTAGAATCTGGGTAATGCTAGCTTCCAGGAATGAAGTTTAGCATACTCCTTCCCTTTCAATTTCCTTAAAGTTTTTCTGGAATATTGGCACTAGAGCTTTACAAATGCTCTTGTATATTTCAGTGCTGTGTCCACTGGTCTCACACTTTTCTTAGTTGGCAGGGTTTTTTTTTATTACTGCCTTAATTTTATTGCTACTTACTATTCAGGGATTTTTTTTTTGTGGGTACCAGGGGGTCGACCTCAGGACCTCGTGTGTCAACAGGCGCCCGTGCCGCTGAGCGATATCACCGGCCCCTTTTTTGTATGTGGGTTCCAGGAGTCGAACTCGGGCCCTCGCGCTTGCAAGGCAGGCACTTACACCACTGAGCCATCTCACCAGCCCTATTCAGGGATATTTTATATATCTTCTTGTTTACAGTTTTGGTAATTTGTGTATGTTTAGAAACATATTCATTTATTCTAGATTCTCTGATTTATTGGAATACAGGTTTTCAAAATAGTTACTTATAAACCTCTGGATTTTGGAAGTTTCTCCTTCTGTTTTGCCTTTTTCATTTTTATTTCCATTGATGTGTGTCTTTTCTTTCATTCTTTTGGTAAGCTTGGCTAGGGGTTTGTGTATTTATCCTTTTGAAGAATCAGCTCTTTGAATAATTGATTCTTTGTGTTAATTTTTCACCTTAGTTTCATTGATTTGTGCTCTGATTTTTATAACATTTTTCCTTATACTAACTTTGGATTTGGATTGTTCTTGTTTTTCTAAGGTCTTAAGGAGAAACATTTGGTTGTATATAGATAACTCTGTTTTTCTGATGTGGGCATTCACAGCTATAAACTTTCCTCTTAAGACTCCTTTCATTGTTTCTCATAGATTCTGGTATATTGTACTGGTATTATCATTTGATTGTACCAACTGTTTAATTTCTTCCTGTTTTATTTCCCTGCAACTCAATTATTCAAGAGTGTATTGTTTAATCTCCATATGTTTGCATAATTTCTGTGGGGGTTTTTTTGGCACTGATTTCTGGTTTCATTGCACTATGATCTGAAAATATGCACAGGATCATTTTGATTTTCTTGTATTTATTTCAACAATCTTTATGGCTTCATATGTGTTCTATTTTTTGTGTTCCCTGTGCTGCTGAGAATGTATATTCTACTTTTGTTGGGTGGGACACTTTGAAGATATACATTAAGTCCTTTGTTCAAAGGTGTGTTTCAATTTTTTATGTCTTTTTTTAATACAGGGTCTTGCTATGCAGTTCAGGCTGGCTTTGAACTCACTAAGTATCCCAGGTTGGCCTTGAAATCATGCTAATCCACCTGACTGAGCCTCGCAAGTGCTGGGATTACAGGCATGTGCTACCATGCCCAGTCTTCAATTTTTCATTTCTTGATTTTTTTTTCTATTTTATTATGTCTGTTGGTTGTAGTGGGGCATTCAGTTCCCCTGCTGTGATTTTGTTGATTTTTACCTGATCTTTTATATCCAGCACTATTTGTTTTATGTTTGATGTGCCTTTATTCGATGCAGATGTATTTACAATTGTTATTTCTTGTTGTATTGATTCCCTTACCAGTGTGTAGTTATCTTCATCTCTTTTGATTATTTTTGTCTTTAAGTCCATTTTGTCTGAACATAAGGTAGCTATTTCTGCTTGTTTTCTGGCTCCTGTTGCATGGAGTATTGTTTTCCATCCTTTGATTTTTCAGCAATAAACTTCTTTAAAAATTATGTATGTCTCTTGTATGTAGAATAGCATAAATTTTGTTTTTTGATCCAATCTACCAATCTGTTTCTCTTCATTGGGAAGTTTAGACTTTATATTGAGAATTATCACTGAAAGTTAGTGGGTGATGCCTGTGATTGCATTATTTCTCTGTTGTTGTTTCCTTTGTTTTTCCCTTTTACTTAACTGCTCCCCCTGCTTGATGGTTTCATTCCATTAGGCCCTTTTGTTTTATTGCCTCATTGTCTCTGTCTAGGATATCCATGAACATTTTTTGTAGTGCTAGTTTTCGCATCATAGATTTCTTAAGGTACTGTTTATTGTACAAGGTTCCTATTTTTCTGCAATTTTGAAAGATAGTTCTGCAGGGTATATCAGTCTAGGTTAAAAGTTGTTTTCTCATAGTCCTTGAAAAACTTCTCTCTAAGATCTCCTGGCCTTTAAGTTTTGTGTTGAGAAATTTGCTGTAATTCTTATAGATTTACCTTTTAAATAATTTGTTACTTTTGCCTAACAGCTTTTGAAACTCTGTCTTTGTTTTACTTCTAGAATTTTAGCTATGATGTATCATGGAGAGGTTCTTTTGTGATTGTGGCTGTTTTGGGTTCCATATGTCTCATTTACCTGTATGTTGAAATCTTTCTCCATACTTGGTAGATTTCATGGTACGATTTTTGTGAACAGATATTTTATACCATTTGTGCCATCTTCTAATTTTTCTATAATTCCTATTGTTGTAAACTTAGTTTTCAAGTCATCTAGCAGCTGCTAGATTCATTTAAAATGATCTCTTATTATTTTGAAGATGTCTCTGAGTATATGGTCTTCTGCATCAGCCCTATCTTCTAATTCTTATACTCTTTCCTCATACTGGTCACTTTTGCCCATATGTTTAGTAGAATTTTTCATCTCCTGAATTTCTGTTTAATACCTTTTCATGGACTGTAATTCTTTGCTAAATTGTTTATTCACATTTTGTATCATTTTTGGTTAGCTCAGCTAGATTTTTGTGTATTCTTTAAATCTCACTGATTATTTCATCAATAAAGTCCATTGTTTATTTGTATCATCTTTGATCTTGCTGAGCACCTTTTGTTTTGATTTTTGTTTCTTCTTTTATCCCTTCATACATTTCAACCATTTGTTGTTGTTGGGGTTGTTTTTAAATTTCCTTCCCCAATGATGCCCACTGGATCAGCTTTGGAGGAAGTAGCAGTTTTTGGAAACATTTTGTTGTACTGCTTTTTCATGTTTCTATTAGTGTGTGTGGGCGTGCGTGTGTGTGTGTGTGTGCACTGAGGTTTTGAGGATCAATTACAATGGAAAGGCTCTGTTTCAAGTATGGAGAGCCCTTTAGTTACTTTATGCTTTCCAGTGATATGATCTTAGCTTTGGTTTTATTTTGACATTTATCTACGTCCTCAACCTACTCAATTTAATATGATCAGACCTGGTTACTGTGCTGCAAGGAGAGAATCCTACTGATTGTGTCAATATCAGCAGATCACCTTATTTATGTAATTAAAACTTGTTTTAATAATTTCACCCTTTTATCAATGACCCATAAAACTGTAATATACTACTGACAGGCTGATAAGTGGTGAGTGGGAAAAGGAGAAAGGAAGAGAAATGGGAATGGAGTTAATCATGGGAATGGAGTTAATCAGAAAAGACAGAAAGATAAATAGCAGCAAATGAAAGAGAAGGGAGATCAAACTCTGTCAATATTATTTTCATAGCTGGAGTAGAGGACTGTAGGAGAGCAGGTTTAAAAGAATATTTGTGAGAGTGAGAGAAGGGATGCAGAAGGAGGGAAATGTAACTAGAGGTTGAGGGAAGCTGTGAGAAGGTTAGGATCTGTTAATATGCTGATAGTTAGCTTGTGTTTGGATCATCTATACACAGTTTTGGTGAGGGTTACCCTTTCCCATGAAAGGTACTATTTAGATAAAAGCACTGGTTAATTCTTATTTTCCTTCACACATATAGAGAGACCTCACATATATATGCTAGATGAAAAGAGGAAAGAAAATGGAGGAATATAAATAATCAGAAAGAGAAAAGAAAAGAAGAAAGAGGGGGAAAAAAGCAACAACTAACCTCCCCACACACAGTTGCAAAATTAAAATGTTATCACAGTCCTGTTTATATTGACATCTTAATTCAACCAGTGATCGCTACCTACCCACATTCACAGGTGTGGAAGCTTTAGCCTGTAGTGGGTGTCTGGATGAATTTCTGGGTCTGGCTCATTCCCACACCTCCTCAGAGCGTCATTGTGAACACATGATGCTTCTCCTCACTCTTCTTAGCCTATAGCCCACTCTTGCAGGTCTCAGAGCTGGTCCTTCCAATAATTTGTTTAATCAGCTCTCTGTGAGTGATGAGTGTTGATGATCTGAATGGCAGCTGAGTCTGTCTCTCCACTGCAAGGATTCAGGGGAGCCACCATGGCCAACTAGGGGCACCATTTCATGAGGGAGGCTCTGAAGAGATGCCCTGGAGAAAAAACAGGTACTCAGAAATAGAGGCAATAAACAAAAGCCAGACATGGGAAGGCAAACTGAAGGAAAAATACCCCAGACCTGAATCCAGTATGGGGAGGTGGTTAAAACGGGAGGCCAACTGCCTCTGGCCAATGGCCAGGGCCCATATACATGCCATCTTGGAAGAGAACCTAATGCCCTGAGGGAAGTAGCCTGTACTTCAGCAGAAGTCAGCCTGCTGAAATAGAATCCTAAACTTCCAAGCCTGCCCAGCTGGAAAAGGAACACAAAAATGTGATATTCATATAACAGGGCACCAGACAAAGTAAAAGCTGGTGAGTAGTGTCTAAGAAAGCACCAAAAGACTCTCACAAAAGTTGAAAGCAAGCAAATGATCCTGATTAGGGCCTGGATTTGAGCACAGAGAAAGCTGTTGCTCTCGTGCTTACATAAGCAGGCAGAGACTATGAATGGTGAGACACCTGGGGAGATAAATAATGAGACTGGTCCAGGAATAGGCACTCACCCATTCTTCCTCCAAACACCAGGCCTCCTCCACTACATGCTCCCACAATGGTGCACTGTCCGACCACAGGCCTAAAGCAACAGGGCCAAACACTGCATGGACTGAAAACTTCTGAAGCCATGAACCAAAATAAACCTTTCCTCATTTTAAGTTGATTATCTTAGATGTTTTGTCACAGTGATAGAAAGCTGACTATCACAGTCACACTGGGAACTTATAATCAGCCATGATGGGAGTATTCATGTGACAGAAACCAACAAATGCTAAAAATCAGAATTTTTTTGTTCTGAAGAGCTGGTTACTAAACATTTATTACCAGAACATCACTGACCATATCATTTTGATAAATTTCCTTTTTACTCAAATTAACCAGTTTTGGATTCCATTACCCCTCTACCAGGTCTTTCATGTAAAATAATTAGTAACAAGTTTATCTTGCAGAGAGAGGTGGCTTATTGCTGCTTCCATTTCTAAATGCTAAACATAGCATGGGACTCATTTAAAGTCAACAACTCCACAGATACTGATAAAGTGCTTAATTTCTTCTCTAATTATCAAACTGCTTTTGGGGGAATTCTACATGATGGTTACTAGCACTGGTGGTCTTAGAGAAGACAAAAGCTGCCGCAGCCTTTTCCTGAACACTTACAGCCTGATATGTGTCAGTATCTCATTACAAGACACTGGCCTTTAGTTTTTACTGAGATGGAAGGCTGGATGAGGCACAGCTGACTTCTGGCAAATTTCTCATAATTGGTGGTTTACTGATTCCCACTGCCATTTCACATTTTCCCTCTGGTTTTCAAATATAGTTTTTTCTATAGCATTAAAGGGACCTAGATTTTATCCTTAACTCTGTCACCAACTCACTATGTCAACTTGGGCAAGTCTCATCTCTTAAAGTTTTGATCCATAAAGTTACTCAGGCTCTGGCATTCTCTAACAATGCTGGTTATTATTGTTACTAGGGTGAGGGGGCTATTAATAATTCTCCCATCCTAATTCTTTTTATTGTTCTTTTAAAACTTTTCTTAAATAAGCGTTTTAATTAGATAATTTTTTTGTCAGATGAACTCACTCTTATTCCAAAGGTTCAAATAACACAGTAAAATAGGAGAAATCTTTATTTCTTCCCCATTCCTATTTTTCCTCCTAAGGTAGCTATGGTTATTGTTTGTGTGTTTCCTTCTGGTTCTTTTAAAGTGCATTGAGATATATATGTAAATACATATACATGAATATAGTTCACATATATGCACATATAGATATAATAAATGGGATCATACTACACATCTAAGCTATGACTTACTCTCATGGATTGAATCTGAGGAGATTGAGCCAGAGTACTGGAGATTGAGGATCCATCTCCAATTCCCCTCTTCTGTCTATGTGGTTGCTTGAAGTATTTCTGATTATGCCTCTCACTACAAATCTGAAATTCCCTCACCCTCCAACACTATAAGAACATTAACCTTCCTCATCTGAGATTTGGGTGGAGGCAAAGTGAATTACCAATAGTGTAAGGATAGAATTTCTGTCACAGATTGTACATTGCAAAGTTTTTTAATGCCGCAATTTATTTAATTGCTCCCCTATTGAGCACTCCTGTTTGTTTTCAGATATTAACTATAAAATCTTGCAAAAGACATCCTTGTAAGTATACTTTTATGCATGTATGTGTCCATAAGTTAAATTCTTTGTCATAGAATTAAAAGGACTGCACATTTAAAAATTTGCAGGATGCTGCCAATTTCACAATTGCATGCTCAAAGTTCTTACTTTATCTACTACCAATAGCATATGAGTATCCACCTACACACATATTTTTGATAGTAGATACTCTCAATTTTTAAATTTTTATTAATCTGAGGGACAAAAAGTAATATTTTCAACAGAATTTCACTAAAAGCTAGTGGGCTTAAGAATTATTTATTACAATTGATCACCTTTTTCATCTCAAGTATTGTCTGGATCATCAGTGAATGACAGAATATGGAGTTCTAAAAGTTCATCTCTCCACAAAAAGAATGAATAGATTGACAAAAACTGTCAGAATCAATTGTTTTCAGAACTCTTGAAAAACAATAAAAAGCTTACAGCAACCAGGGGAATGCTTAATCAAGAAAATATGTCTGAATCTCAGTAAGAGTGCTTTGTGGCATTTGAACTTACCTTCATACCATTTCCAACCCCCATGATTACCAATGGCTTTAAAGTACTAGCTCTCATCCCTCAGGTGCAAGTATCAAGTACTGGAGAGAGCAGAACAGACCTTATTCTTAATGAATTATTTTTGCAGTATACTGGGGATTGAACCCAGGGCCTCCACACTGAGCTACATCCCCATCCCTTTCTTTCATTTTTCATTTTGAGACAGGGTCTTGCTAAATTGCTAAATTGCCCAGGCTGGATTTGAAATTGCAGTCCTGCCTCAGCCTCTCAGAGTGATGGGATTACAGGAGTGTGCCACCATTCCAAGCTTGTTGATTGCATTGACCAGACTGGTGACTCTCTTGAGGATTAGGTAAAGGTACTGCCTTTATTTCACTGAACTTGGTACTCTCCCAGGGCTGAAGTGACTAGTTGAAGCATATTTACAAAAATAGTTAAATAAAATATTTAAACATTTTAGATTATCCCTTATAGGGCAAGGGATAACAGTGGGGGCAAATAACAGAAAACTGAAAAATTTGGAAAGAGAGTTTGGGAAGTGACACTCTTTGGGGGAATTAAAGGCTTTGAAAATCTACATGTTCTTGGGACTCTATATGGCTACATGTATTCCCAGGGATGTGCACACACACAGGAAAGATCTGAGAAGTTCATAAGGTCATAACTTACCTCCAGGCTTTGTGTAATGATGTAGTAAAAGCTTAGACAGAGGTGTAAACTATCTGAGTGCTAAAAGTATACCTCAAACATACACAGAGTTCCTCTGCCAAGACTAGGATGTTGTTGATTTTTTATACCAGGTAGTTTTGGAATTCTGTTGTATCATTAACTGACTCTCAAGTGTGTGGAACAAGGAATTGAGTGACCACACAAAACAAAGGATAGAGTCTTTGCAGAATTAGTTCAGAAAAGTCACTAAACAAGCAACAACCCATGAGGAAAATGTATTTGATTTCCAGAGCTGTCACATTATAATATTCAAAATGTCCATTTTTCAACAAAAATATGAGGCATGCAAAGAAATAGATAAATTATAGAAACTGTGCATGAGGAAATGCAGACATTGGATTTATCAAAAAACCTTTTAATTAACTATTTTAAATATACTCAAAGATCAAATTAACTAAAGGTGAAGATCTAAAAGGAACTAGGAGATCCAGGCATGGTGGCACACACCTGTAATCTCAGCACTTGAGAGGCTGAGGCAGGAGGATCACTGTGAGTTTGAGGCCAGCCTTGGCTATATAGCGAGTTTTTTTTTTTTTTTTTTTGTGGGTACCGGGGGGTCGACCTCAGGACCTCGCGTGCCAGCAGGCGCCCGTGCCGCTGAGCGATATCACCGGCCCCTTTTTCGTATGTGGGTTCCGGGAGTCGAACTCAGGCCCTCGCACTTGCCGGGCAGGCGCTTAAGCCGCTGAGCCATCTCACCGGCCCAATATAGCGAGTTTAAGGCCAGACTGAGATGCCTAGCAAGACCCTGTCTCAAAATAAATAAATAAATCTAGGGGAATAGTATCTCACTAAAAGAACAATATACTATAAAATTACAAAAAGAAAACAACTAGATAGGGCCACCAGGGGTTTAGGTCAGTGATAGAGTGCTTGCTTAGCATGCATAACAACCTCAAGTCAATCCCTATCAGTGCCAAAAAAAGAAGGGGAGGAAACTAGAAACTCTGCAAGTGAAAAGTACAGCTGAAACAAAATTTTATTACAGGGGTTCAATAACGTATCTGAGTAAGTAGAAGAAAGACACAGCAAATTTGAAAATAGTTCATTTAAGACAATCCAGCTCAAGAACCAGAAAGGAAAATACATGAAGAAAAATCAACAGTTTGTAAGTAACCTGTTGAATCACCATCTAGAGCAGTGTTGGCAAACCTGTGGCACATGTGCCATGGTGAGCTATTTGTTATCATTAAAAGCTCTAAAAGGTTTGCCATACTGATGGAATATCCAACAAGCTGGGTGTCTTAGTTACTTTCTCATCACTAAGACACAATACCCAACACCCACAACTTAAAGGAGGAAAGGTTTATTTTGGCTCACAGTTTGTAGAGGTTTCAGTCCATAGTCATCTTGCTCCAAGGCAGGGTGGCATGGCAGAGGGACAAGGCAGAGGAGAAACAGTTCATGGCATGGCAGGCAGGAAGCAGAAAGGGATTAAGGGAATAGGAAGGGTACTTCTGGGCTATGCCCCTAGTGACCCACCTTTTCCCACCAGGCTTCATTCCCAACATCACATTCAGCTCTAAACTCATCAGTGTATTAAGCCAGTATCACACAACCATAAGCCAGTATCACACAGCCATGATCCAATTAACACATCAAAGCCCCAAATATGAGTGCATGAGGCTTAGGGAGACATTGAGATATAAGCCATCCACTGGGCATGGTGGTGTATGCCTGTAATCTCAACATTCAGGGAAGCTGAGGCAAGAGGATCACAAATTCAAGCCCATCCTGGGCAGGCTAGTGACAGAGAGACACTATCTCAAGATATAAAGTCAAAGAGGAGATGGCTGGGGATGTAGCTCAGGTGAAAATGTTGGGTTAAATACCCAGTACAATAAATAGATAAATATTTTTAAAAACTAATTATACAACACAATCATAATTTGAGTACCAGAAGGAAAGAGTAAGAGAAAGGCATAGAGAGAATGTTTAAAGACATAATGGCCAAGAACTTTCTAAATTTGATGAAAAAAATTAATCTTCATATCCAAAGAGCTCAATGAACTGCAGGTAGAACAAACTTAAAGACACCTATACTGAGATATATTAAAATAAAAATTTATACAGAATAACATATTCAAAGTATAGAAAGAAAAAACCCTCTGCCAACCATTAATTCTATATCCAGCAAAACAAACTTAAAAAAAAAAAAAAAGAAAAATTAAGACTTTCTCAGATAAACAAAAACTGAGGGAGTTTATTGCTATCTGGCCTTCCCTAGAAAATAATGCTAAAGGGTGTCCTACAAGATGATATATAATTACCATAGTGTCTTAGTTACTTTTCTCATTGCTGAGACAAAATACACAATGCAAAAGTTAAAGGGAGGGCTGGTGAGATGGCTCAGCGGCATAAGCGCCTGCCTTGCAAGCGCGAGGGCCCAAGTTCAACTCCCGGATCCCACATACGAAAAAGGGGCCGGTGATATCGCTCAGCGGCACGGGTGCCTGTTGGCGCGAGAGGTCCTGAGGTCGACCCCCTGGTACCCACAAAAAAAAAAAAAGTTAAAGGGAGGAAAGGTTTATTTAGCTTTCAGTTTGTAGAGGTTTCAGTCCATAATTGGCTGGCTCCAAGGCAGGGTGGCACATGGCAGAGGGGCAACAGTTCATGGCAGCAGAAGACAGCAAAAGCAACAAAGGAGGGGGACAAAACTCTTTCTGTCCCTTATATTGTATGCAGACTACCTGCCTTAGGGCAGGTGTAGCACTCGCACCCTTAGTCCTAGCCAGAACTATATCAAACCAGTCGCTGGACTGATTTAATAATCACACACCCTTAATCCCTGCCTCATACACTCTAGATTCAGCCACCTCTGAAAAGCCCTATGACCACATGAGGTTTTGGGGGCACATCTAGACACAAACCATAACACATAGACACTAACTCAGACCCACATGAAATAAAGAGCACCATTAAATATAACTACATAGACAAACAGTATGAATGTTTTTATTTATAGCTCCCCTTTTTTCTTATATCATTTAAAAGATAAAAGCCTAAAGTATTAATTATAATCTATGTTAGTTGGTAAACCCTCAATGTATAAAGATGTAATTTGTGACAATATCTATTTCAGGATGGAGTAGAACTATATGGAAGATTAAATTTTTCTATAGCATTGAAAGTAAGTTGGAGTTGGTAGTAATTTGAAATAGGTTGCTATTAATTAACATGTTAGTTGTAATTCCCAAGGCAACTAGTATAATTTATATGTAGATGCCTGCCAAGAACTTATGTGCTCACAGGCAGAGTTTTTGGAAGAGGATTGCACCCTGGTGGTGTTAGAGCTCATTTGCTGTTAGGAGGTTGGGCCTGGTTGGGGGAGGCAGGTCACCAGCACATGACCTGAGAAGGTGTATCTCTGTGGCTGTTCCCTTCACTCCCTGCCTCCTGGCCACATGACATGAGCAGTTTTACACCTCCCAGGCCATTCTACCATGCCTATCCTGGGTTTAGCATGCTGAAAATGGGCTGATGCTTCTGAACTGGGAGCAAAAATAAACCTCTCCTTCTTTAAGTTGTGGATGTTGGACATTTTGTCCCAGCGACAAGGAAACTAAGACAGATTTTGGTACTAGAAAAGTGGGGTTGTTGCTGTCACTGGATCTGGCCATGTGATTTAGAAGCCTTTGAAACTTGTTTGTGCAGAGAGTTTGGAAAGGTTTGGAGATACCAGCTAGAGAAGCCCTAGAATGCTGTAAGCCAAGCTTGATGGGAGAATCTGGTCAGAGCTCAGAAGATCAGAATGCTAATAGAAATGCAGATGCTGAAGAGCAGGCTCAGGAGGTTTCAGTTGGAAATGAGGACTCCATTGGCAGTTGCATATGACACCATGTGTGCTAGGATCTGGCAAAAATTTTGCTTACATTTTGCTCATTTCCTGAGACTTTATGAGAAACTGAAATTAAGGACAGTGGACTAATTAATTTGGTGGAGAATATTTCAAGTCAGTCCAATGTTCAGGCTGAAACATGGTTACTGCATTCTTCTTTTGTGAGATTTACACTTAGAAACAGGAACAAAAAGCCCATTTGAAAAATATTCAGTTTTCCCAGAAAGGAAAGACCTGAAAATCTATCACAGAGGAGAGGTTAACTGCTGAAAAGATTAGCATTAAAAGAAGCCAAGTGCTTTGCATCAGGGCAATAGGAAAGACGCCTTGCTCAGAACACAGGTAAAAGCAAGACCCACCCTTCCCAGGCTAAGAGGCATGAACATGAAAGACTTTGCTTTGAGAAGAAAGCCCCAAGTAGCCCAGTTCATTCAGGCCCAAATAGGAAACATTTTTCCAGAATTAAACAGTCAATTGGATGCCTCTGGAACCATTACCCAAGGCGGCCTGGTGACTGATATGGCCACAGAACAGCATGAAAAATGCAAGAGTTGTGGGGTCGGGGAAGCTTCTACCCACATTTCAGAAGAAAGCTTGGGAGTCCAGGCAATGAGACCCTGAGAGTGTAATGTGTGAAGCTGTGAAGGTGAAGCCAAAAGTGCAGTGGAGATCCCAGGATGTTGGAGATACCAGGAACACAGAATGTCTGAGGAAATCTACAAGCAGTGAGCAAAGTTACCCCAAAAGAGAGGTCATGATAGCTACAACTAACAATGTGATATGGGTGAGGCTACCCAAGACAGTTGGAATTCATCTCTTTCCCATATGTGCTGGACACTGAGCTACAGATTTAATATCAGCCCTGCTGAGCCAAATTTGGTCTGGCTTTAATTACTTTGTCTTCTATACCCCTATTTCTCCCTTTTTGAATGGGAATATTTACCCCGTGCCATTGTATGTTGGCAGTGTTTAACTTTCTTTTTAATTTTTACAGGGACCTACAGCTAAGAGTTTGCCTTAATTATCAGAAGAGACTTTGGACTTTTCAACAATGTGGGAACTGTTAAAACTTTGGCAACATTTAGAGATGGACTAAATGCACTTAGCATAAAGAAATGCACATGGATCTCTTGGGGGCCTGGAGCAGAATATTCTGGCTTATATCTACATGTATCCCAAGAACCTCATGGTCTCAGAGGGGCTATTGGAAGGTTGTCAAAACATTGGGGCACTATACATGATTTGCAGTTAGGAGGTGGGGCCTGGATAGAGGAGGCATGCTGCTGGAGGCATGACATAGAAGGGTGTATCTCCCTGCCCAGGTACTCTCTGTTTCCTGACCACCATGATATGAGCAGCTTTCTTCTTCCCAGGCCCTTCTGCCATGTCATTCCTTTGTGTAAGCCTGCTGAACACAAACTGAAACTTCTGAACTGTGAGCAAAATTAAAACTCTCCTTCTTTCTTTTGTGAGTGTTGGGTATATTTTGTCCCAGTGACAAGGTAAGTGACTAAGACAGTGTGATCATTAACTGATTGTGTCAACTTGAGTAAGAAAGACCCAACTAAATTGGATCAGCATATTTTGGGGGGTGGCTGAGGGTATTTACTGTGTGGGATTTACTGGGCAAGGATGACAGCATCCAATACGCTTGCTGCCTGAATGGTATAAAAGGGAAACAAGGAAGGCTTTCTTCTGTTTCTTCAGAGGAGCTCCAGTCACCTTAACCTTGGAGGCAGATTTTAGTTTCACCTTCCAGGGCAGACTCTTCAGCCTCCAGCACAGACCTTTCAGCCTTCCAGTTCAAATACTTGAGCTTTCCAGCACAGACCCTTTGGCTTCCTGATGCAGACTTACAAGGCACACTACAGTGAGCTCCAAGCCTTTGACTGGACCTCCAGTGTACAGACAGAACTTCTGCACTCTTCCACACCAGATAGTGTGGGTAGCCACTTAAACCAATCTTGTCAATTCTTATATATTTGTATATCTTGAATTAAATCTGTTTCTTTAGTAAACACTGACTTATACAGACAGCAGCCAATCAGGCACTCAAAAATATATAGTAAAGGAAATGATAAGGTAATCAAAATGATACACTATAAAAGTGAATTAAATGCAAAGTAAGCCAGTTACATGAATCAAGGACTGTAACACATATAATACATAGAGAAAATAATCAGCAGTGTCAGAAATAAGTTCTACCTTCCCAAGTCTTTACATATGGATTAAACTCACTAATTAATAGAGATTGACAAAATGGATAAAATACATTATCCAGTTATATGCTGTCTATAAAGGACTCAACTTGATTCAGAGACAGAAATGTTTAGTGGAGGAAGATGGAAAAGAGGTATTCCAAGCAAAACAATTGTTGGAGTGGCTCTAATAATATTAGAAAAAACAGATTTTAAGACAAAAATTATTATAAAAACAAAAAAGTAACTAATTTAAAGATAATATGCAATGTATTAACTATTGTTACCCTCCTATTATCTTGTTTTGAAATTTTGTTCTATATATTTTTTCTCTTTAAAATAAAAAAATAATGAGGACAAAAACCCAAGTTTTCTGATGCCTGGCCTTGTGCAAAAATCTAATATGCACAAGACCATGTACACAGACTGGAACCAAAAATGACTGAGAATCAGACAGTAATCTTGTTAATGGGAAGAAGATAAATAATATGTCTCTTAAGCCCTGTTCTCATTTATTTTTTAAGTATACAAGGGAAGAAATGACACTGTAGATAGCAGACTCACAACAATGAAAATGAGAATAACCAGGTATAATTTTTTTACAAATTCATATCTTTAGATATAAAAACAGAAATACAGTCCCAAGCTAATGTATAGGATCAATTTCAGATAATAAAAAAATGACACAAAAGGTAATACCTTCCCCAGCATCTTCCATCTAACCAAGCTCCATAGCTCAGAAGTCTCTGTCCCTGGATCTCCTTGATATTGTAGGGAAAGTAAATACCAGTAAAGGAAACAAACAAACAAACAAACAAAAACATATAATGATAAAAGGGTGAAGTTAAATCAAGAATATGCAATAATTATAGACCTAATATGCATGCAATAGAGATATATTTTGCACTTGATAACGGAACCTGAAATATGCATTTAATAAAAAGGGCTGAAAATAGAGGAAACAAAAACGACAGAATTGATGAGAGAAATAATTTGAGAATCATGACTGGAGACTTTAACACCCCTCTCTCAGTAATGAACAGAAAAATGAAAAAACAGAGGACTTGAGTAACATTAAAGGAATCAAAAAGAAAGCTATACTCGAAGCAAACAAAAGGAGAATAAAAGATTGGAATGAAAATAAAATAGAGAAGAAAAAATATTAGAAAAATCAACAAAATTGGTTTTTGGAAAAGATCAACAAAACTGATGAATGTTTAAATAGCTTGATAAGGAAAAAGAAAAAATTCAAATTACTAAAATTGGGACTGAAAATTAGAACATTAATACAGACCTTAGAGAAATAAAAAGGATTATAATAATGCTATGAATAGTTTACACAATAAATTAAATTACTTGGGTTTAAAGGACAAATTCCTAAAAACACAACCAAAACTAACTCAAGAAAAAAATATATAGAAAATCCAAATAGAATGATAATAACATAGAGACTGAATCAGTACTCAAAAATACTTCCAACAATTAAAGCTCAATAGCATATGACTTTACTCATTAATTCTATCAAATGTTTAAAGAAGTAACAGTAACTGTCTTAGTAATGTCTGGCCCATGATAAAATGCCGTACACTGGGTTGCAATAAACATTTCTCACAATTCTGGTTGGCGTGTCAGTCACTTTCTCATTGCTGAGACACAATAACTGACACTTGCAATTTAAAGGATGAGAAGTTTATTTTGCCTCACAACTTAGAAGTTTGAGTCCAGCTGGGCATGGTGGCACACACCTGTAATCCCAGCACTTGGGAGGCTGAGGCAGGAGGATCACCATGAGCTGGAGGCCAGCCTGGGCTACACAGTAAGTCCAAGGCCACTCTGAACTATGTAGTGAGACCCTGTCTCAAAAAAAAATGTTTGAGTCCATGTTTGGTAGGCTTGAACAGAGAAATGGCATGGCAGAAGGGTTCAGGCAAAGAAAAGTTGATCACCTCAAGACCAGGAAGCAGAGAGAGGTGAGGAGCCAGGGAGGAGATACACCCTTCCAGGTACTTCCAGTGACCTGCTTTCACCATTCATACCCCACCTCCTAACAGCAAGTCAGCTATATCATCCCCATGGTCAAATCAGCTTCCAAAATCCCTCCCCCCACAAATGTGTGAGACTTTGAGGGGACATCTAGATATAAACCATAACAAGGGAAAATCTAAGATCAAGTTGCAGGCAGATTTGGTGCTTTCATTCTGTATCCTAATATGGTAGATGGGACAGGGTTATGCTCTGGAACACTTTTTATAAAGTCATTAATCTCATTCATAATCTCATTCATAATCTCATTTGCTCTTATGAACTAATCACCTTCTAATACATTATATTACAATCACATTGGTGATTAGGATTTAACACATTAATTTCTGGAAGACATAAACACTCAGGTTATAGCACAATTCACATATTTGAAGATGAATTGACACTAATCCCTCTCAAGGTCTTCTACAACATAGAACAGATGGGAACATTTCCTAACACCTATGAGGTCAGTTCTATCTGATAACAAAATCAGGCAAAGATACCAAAAGAAAAGAAAAATATAGACCAAGTTTCCTCATGAATAGATGTAAAAATCATCTGTTTCTTGTCAGTTTTTCCCACTTACCTTTACATAATTCTACAAATATCCTTATCCTCCCTGGTAAGATCCTTTCTACCACTTCCCTCTGTTCCTTCTCATATCATAGAGTTTAAGGTTTCAGTATTTTCCTCTTGAGTTCTCCCATTCCCAAACTCTGTATCGTTAATAGTATAACTATAAAGCTTTGTTAATCCTTTGATAGTTAACTCTGTAAAATTACTGTTAAATTCTTTTCTACCATTAGTGGATGTACAGCTGTTGCATTTAGTACATATTAGTTGTAAGTCAATATCTGGGTTTTCTTGATGTTTACACCATAATTGAAGTTTTCTTCTGTGGGATTAAGGGGGGTACATTATTGGTTCTTATGGTATGGCAATATCCAATTTGTCTTGGATGATAATACTGTAGCTGATTCACATGATATTAACAGGGCCACAAAATTTTCATTATATCTCTGTAAGACAACACTCAGATAAACTTTGTGACATTAACAGTACCAGAATTCATTCCTAGAGATTTTGGTTGTTGGGCTAAATGCACTGCATTATCCCCTCCCAAATTAATGAAAGTGATCAGATCTTAGAATTATTGCAAAAGATTATAGTTAGCCACACCCAAAGTATATCACTGAAAAGCAACTAAGAGTTATCTGTACTTGCAATAAAGTCTTTAGACAATAAGCATCAATAAAGCTCAGCACAAAACAAAACAAAACAAAAGACAAAACAGTAGAAATATGAGAAGACAAGGCAACAAAATGCCTTCCAAAACTCCCAACTCTTCCAAAGCCAGTCCAAGGGGAACTGAAGGGCAGAATACCACAAGCCACACATTTAAAATTGTTGAGAAAGATAACAGAGGAAGTTAGAAAACAGATCAAAGAGGAACTCAGCAGAATCAGAGAAAACACAACTAAAACAGATAATGAAAGCAATAACCAAAATTGTGCAAGAGCTTTCAGAAGACACTAATAAAAAGCTAGATGAACTAAACATAATGATATAAAACATGAATGACCATTTTACTGAAGAATTAGAGTCCATGAAAATGTTTCAATCAGAAATACAGATTAAAAATCATATTGAAAGTATGGGCAAAAGACCTGACCAATGTGAGGACAGAATTTTAGAACTAGAAGATAATGATTCCTTCAAAGAACAACTATATAAACACAATTTAAAACAAGAAAACAAGCAAAATGTATGTAACAGCTACTAAATGATGCAAATAAGACTAATCTAAGAATAATTGGAATAAGTGAAAAATCAGAAGACAATACAAAGTACATAAAAAACCTGCTCATAGAAATAATTGCAGAAAACTTCCCAAATATAGGGGAAAAAATAAACATACAGATAAGTGATGCATATAGAACCCCAGATAACTACAGTAAAAATAGTGCCTGTCTGCGCTACATTATATTCAAAGTTCCAGAAGTCCATTACAGGGACAAATTTCTTAAGAGCTCTTAGAGACATGCAATGAATCACATATAAAGGTAAACCCATTAAAATTACAGCAGGCTTCTCACCACAAACCTTTAAGGCCAGGAGGGCTTGGAACAGAGTGTTTCAAGCCCTAAAAGATCATAGCTTCCAAGCCCAACTTATGTATCCTGCAAAACTTTCTTTCAAAACTGATAGAGAAAGAAGGTATTTCCATGACAAGAAGCACCTCAAGAAATTCATGATCACCAAATCAGCATTATGAAAATTTTCAAGGATATTCTAGAAAGAGACAAGGAAGCCAAGAATGCCAACATGTCAAAAAGAATGAACGCACCTGTTGGGAAGAGCAGCTAAGCAAAAGGAAAAAATAGAATAAGGAAATAAGCAACAGGAAAAGAATGTGATTACAGTAATAAGTCAATAATGCTCAATAATATCTTTTAATGTGAATGGTTTCAATTCCCCAATCAAAAACACAGATTGGCAGAATTCATCAAGAAAAATAATCAACAACATGCAATATACGAGAAACACATTTATTTCAAAAAGCAACACATAGATTAAAAATCAAAGGATGGAAAAAAATATTTCATGCACAGGAACCCATAAAAAAGCAGAAGTAGTTGTCCTAATTTCAGAGAAATTGATTTCAAGCCTACACTGATCAGATGAGACAAAGAAAGTCACCACAAATTGGATAATGGAACAATACAACAGAAAATGATAACAATTATAAACATGTATGCACCAAATACAGCACACCCAACTTCATAAAAAAATACTAATCAACATGAGAAATCAGATAAACACAAATACAAATGTAACTTGGGAACATCAAAACTCCACTGTCACAAATGGACAGATTAACTAGATAAAAAAACCAACAAAGAAGCCAGGCATGGTGGTGCATGCCTCTAATCCCAGCAGTCAGGAGGCTGAGGCAGGAGGATCACCATGAGTTTGAGGACAGCTTGGGCTAATAAGCAAGTTGAAGACCAGCCTGCATTACATAGCCAGGCCCTGTCTCAAAAACAAAACAAAACAACAAAGAAATATCAGAGTTGAATCAAATCTTTGAACAAATTGACTTAATAGATATCCACAGAGCATTTCATCCAATGACACAATACACATTCTTCTCAAGAACATGAAGCTTTCTCTGAAATAGGTCACACACTAACCCACAAAGTGTATTTAAGTAAATGTAAGATAATCATAATTATCCCATGCATCTTATCAGATTATTGCACAATGAAACTAGAATCAATGGTAAAAGATACCAGAGAAGCTATGCATAGAAAAAAAGAAACCATGCAAATACATGGAAATTAAATAATGCAATCTTTAATAATCTATTTCTTAGATGAAATTAAGAAATTTCACAGTTCCTACAATCAAACAATAATGTTAGTGCCACATACCAGAACCTGTTGAACACAACAAAAGAAGTCCTAAGAGGGAACTTTATAGCAGTGAATTCCCACATCAGGAAAACAGAGTGACCTCAAATACATAACATAATGATGCATCTGAAGGTCCTAGAAAAACAAGAACAATACAAATCTAAAGCTAGTACAAAGAAAGAAATTATAAACAACAGAGCAGAAATTAACAAAATTGGGACTAAAAACCAATACAAATAATCAATGAATCAAAGAATTGATTTTTTGAAAGGTTAAAAAAATTGACATGCCCTTAACTAATCTTACCAAAATCAGGAAAGACCCAAATCCATGCAATTAGAAATGAAAAAGGCAAAATAGAAGAGAATCTGCCAAAATCTAGAAGACCATTGATAACTAATTCCAGGACCTGTATTTTAATACAATGGAAAATTCAGAAGAAATTGATAAATTCCTAGATACACATGAACTACCAAAGCTGAATAAAGAAGATATAAAAACCCTGAATAAGTCAATATCAATAAATGAAGCTGAAGGAAAAAATAAACCCTACCAACTAAGAAAAGGCCAGGTCCCAATGAATCCACTGCTGAATTGTACAAGAACTTTAGAAAATACCTAACAACAATACCCCTCAAGCTCCTCAATGAAACTGAAAGAGGAGTAATCTCAAAGTTATTCCCATTAGCTAGCATGACCTTGACTCCAAAACCAGGAAAAGATCCAACCAAAAAAGAGAACTGTAGACCAAGCTGTTTAATGAATATAGATGCAAAAATCCACAATAAGATACTGGCAAACAGAATGAGACAAATCATCAAAAACATCGTACATCATAACCAAGTAGGATTCATTCCATTGGTGCAGGGATAGTTCAGAGTATGCAAATCAATAAATGCCATACACCACATAAAAAGAAGCAAGGGAAAAATATCACAAGATCATCTAAATAGAAATAGAAATAGAAATAGCATTTGACAAATGGTGGGGATGTTGTGGGGAAAAAGGAACCCTTCTCCATTGATGGGATTGTACAACCACTGTGGAAATCAGTATAGAAATTCCTCAAAAAAATAAAACTACAGGTACCATTTGACCCAGCTATTCCCCTTCTAGGTATCTTCCTGAAAGAGTTAAAAGCATCATACCACAGTGAAACATACATACCCATGTTTATAGCAACAAAATTTATAATAGCTAAATCTTGGAAACAGCCCATATGCCCATCAACAGATGAATGGATAAACAAAATGTGGTATTTATATACAATAAAGTACTATTCTGCTGTAAGGAAGGCTAAGCTTGAGACATTTTTGAGTGAATCAATGCACCTCAAGACTATAATCTTAAGTACAATAAATCAGACACACAGGTTTAAATATTGATTTGTTTCTATTGTGTAAGTAACCCAAAGTGTAAATAAGGAGCAAAATGGAGGACAAATATTAGGAAGTAGGAAGAACTTGCTCAAATGGGAAGGGAAATGAGGGGGGAAGGCAAGGGAAGGGAAGGAAGGGAAAGAGGATTTAAGAAAAGAATTGAAGGGAAAAAAATGGAAACAGAGCTTTTGTTAATGGGGAGAAGAAGGGTTGAAGGCAGGGGAGAGGAAAGGGAAAAAATGAATTAAGATATGTTATGTACAGATACAAATTCCCCATGATGAATGTGATCACTGTGTATGGCAAACATATACTAATAAAAAAATAAATTTGAAATAGCATTTGACAAAATCCAGCATCCATTCATGATTTAAAAAAAGACTAAAGAAAATAGGAGGCCGGTGAGATAGCTCAGCAGCATAAGAACCTGCCTGGCAAGCACGAGGTCCTGAGTTTGACTCCCTGTACCCACATATGAAAAAAATGGCCAGTGATATCGCTCAGTGGCATGGGCACTTGCTGGTGCATGACATCCTGAGTTTGACCCCCGGTACCCACAAAAAAAAGAAAAAAAGAATATAGGAAAGCAAGGTCTTTATCTCAGTCTGATACAAGCCATCTATGACAAGCCAATACCTAATATCGTACTAAATGGAAAGAAGCTGAAATCTTTTCCTCTAAAATCAGGAACAAGACAATGATGTCTGCTGTCACCACTCTTGTTCAATATAGTTCTCAAAACATTAGGCAGAGAAATTAGACAATAGAAAGAAATAAAGTAATATGGATATGGATTATTTGCAGATGATGTGATCCTCTATATAGAAGAGCACAAAACTCCACTAAAAGACATCTACAATTAATAACCAAATTCAGTAGCATAGCAGGATACAAAGGCAACACTCAAAAACTCAATCACATTTTTGTATAATAATAACAAACTCACCAAGAAAGAAATTAGGCAAATGGTACCTTTCACAATTGCATAAAAAAAGAAATGCTTAGGAATTACCATAACTAAGGAAGTAAAAGACCTCTACAATGACTGCTATAGTACTTTGAAAAAGGAGGTTGAAGAGGACAGCAGAAAATGAAACGTTATCCCTGTTCCTGGTTAGACAGAAAAAAAATAGTCAAAATGGCCATGCTTCCAAAATTGATATACTGATCTATCTATCTAGAATCTATCTATCTATCTATATAGTAATCCCAATCAAAATACCAGTAGTAGAACTAGAGAAAGTAACAAGGGATTGTGGGTAGCAGCTGAGGGTGAATATTGATCACATGTGTGGGGCTAGAGTAAGGCCAGCCCTGAGAACATGGAGTGCCCAAGATTAGCCAGGTGTACAAGTTGTTCCAGCCCTGAGAACATGAAGCACCCAAGGCAAGCTAGGTGAACAAGTTATTAGGTAGAGGGGTTTCACCTGACATCAACCTGCTGGGTGTATAAATGTGCTTCAGTCATTGGGCAGCTTTTTTTCTCCCACTAGGAGAGGAGGTTCCACCTGACCTCAGCTTTCTGCATTTTCACTCTTGCCTTCATTTCTTCATGGTCCACCCCCCAGGAGTTTTTGAAAGCTATGCTGGACATGGCAAGAGATAGATAGGGGGCATCACAGTCCTGGACTGCAAGTTATGCTACAAAGCTACAGTGATTTAAAAACAAAAACAAAAACAGCATAGTATTGGCAGAGAGAGAGAGAGAGAAAGAGAGAGGTGGATCAATAGAAAGTATTTTCACTGGAAGAAAGATAGCCTCTTTAATGAATGATGCTGGGAAAACTGGATATCCACATGCTAATGACTGAAACTAGACCCATCTCACCATGCACTAAACTAAAATAAAAGTGGATCAAATATCTAAACAGAAACAGAAACAATCTGCTGGAAGACAAAATAGGTAAAACTCTTGAAGACATAGGTGTAGCAAAGACTTTTTGGATAGAACCCTGGTTGCACAAGAAATAATACCAAGAATCAACAAATGGAAAGCCCATCAAGTTAAAAAGCTTCTGCACAGCAAAGGAAACCACCAACAGAGCAAAGAGACAACCTATAGAATGGGAAAAAGTTTTGCCAGCTATTCCTCAGGGAAAGGACTAATATCTGGAATATACAAAGAAATTTAAAAAAATTAGATCCACAAAATTTTAAGACTCAATGAAAAAAATGGGCATCTGAAATGAATACAAACTTTTCAGATGAAGAAGTACAAATGGCCAATAAGTACATGAAAAAATGTTCAACATCACTGGCCAATAAATATATGAAAAAATGTTCAACATCGGTGGCCATTTGAGAAGTGTGAGTTTAAAAAATGTTTTATTTCACTTCAAGAAGAGTGGATATCATCAAGAAATCAACCTATAAAAATTTATGGAAAAGCTGTGTGTGGGAGGAAGAAACCCTTTGTTGTTTATGGGAGTGTAAACTTGTACAGCTACCATGAAAATCAGTGTGGAGATTTGTCAAAAAACTAAAAGTAGATGTCCCATTTGACACAGCTATTCCCCTTCCAGGTGCTTTCCCAAAAGAGTTAAAGGCATTATACCCAGTGATAGATGAATATCCATGTTTATGGCAGCACAATTCATAATAGCTAAATCTTGGAAGCAGCCTATATGTCCACCAGCAGAAGAATGGATAAATAAAATGTATTTATACACAATGGAGTACTATGATGCCATAAAGAATGATAAACTTTAGTCATTTGTAGGAAAATGGATACACCTGAGACATAAAGTTAAGTGAACTAAATCAGAGCTCAAATATGGTTTCTTAATAATAAGTGGAAACTAAAAGAGAGATGAGAGGAAAAGAGAGAGAAAAAAGTTATTACAATCCAGCAGGTACAATGTATCTAAAAGTGTACCTTGATTTAGTATATTTGTCTTATGTGTTTTGGCCTGCTAGTCTGGCTGTTAATCTGTATATATGATAGTTAACTTTGTAAGGATTTATAAGATAAATAAATGAATCTGATGTTGGCAAAAAAGGGGGAGTGGAGGGGAAGGGGAAAAAGAATTGAAATGTATTATGTACACATGCCAATGCCCCACAATGAATGTAATCATTATGTATTGCAAACATGTACTAATAAATATTTTTTAATTTTAAGAAGATGGTAAGGAATGAAGTGTAGCTCAGTGGTAGATTTTGCCTAGCCTGCATGAGGCCCTGGTTTGATCCCGAGCACAGAAAGCAAAGTAAAAGGATTGTAGACCATGACCAGTGGAATATATCCAAAGAATACAAGGGTATTGAAATATATGAAAATTGAACAATGTAATGTACAAACCATATTGATAGAGTAAGAGAAAAATACTACATACTCATATCAATTGATGTAGAAAAAGCATTTGACAAAATCCAGCACCCTTTCATGAGAAAAACAAAACTGGGAATAAAATGAAACTTTCTCAGTATGATAAAGAACATAAGTGAAAATTCCATTACTAACATCATCTTCACTGGCAAAAGACTGAAATCTCATTCCCAAGTTTAAGAAAACCAGAATGTCTGCTTTCCCTCACAGTATTCCAATATTGTGTTGCAAACCACACCTAGGATATAGTTGAGAAAACTGGAAATACATGTCCTGCTAAAACTTATACATGAATAGCAGCATTATTCATAGCATTTTAAAAGTGGAAACAACCCAAATATCCATAATGGATAAACAAAATGTGGTATCTCCATACAATGGTCTATTATTCAGGTAAAATGGATTATATGCAGATACATGTTATGTCATCACAGAATCACAAGAGCCACTCACAGGGGCCAAGTATGGATACAAGTAAAGTAGCTTTATTCAGCCAGCAGATGGTGGTCAGTAAGAAACTAAGGCACTGATGACCAGTCTTTGTTCTCCAGGGTTTTTATATGTTACAATTTCCCCACAAGTTTCCCCCATAACCATAGCAACCACATTACACCACATCATCTTTCTGGAATTTCACAGGAACATCACTAGATTTATCACAAGACCCTCTCCAAACATCTGGTCTGTTTGTCACCCAGGTTGTGGTCAGCTTGACCATTGTTTGCCATAACTGTTTGTTCCTCCTTTTATGGGTTTTATGGTTAACTGGGAAGGGGTCTAAGGAGTGAGCTCATCTACAGGTTAGTGCCTTAATATCTAACAAGGTTGGGGAGTGAGTGCATCTAGGGGTTAAGTGAAGATAAAATAGAGTCTAAAAAAGAAAATGGAGTCACTTTAGCCATATCAGTTATAGTGTAGATGAACATTTAAGGCATTATGGTAAGTTAAACTAGGCAGATACAAAAGGTCACATATAGTATAATTCCTTTGACATGAATGTTCAAAATATGTAAATCTGTATGTTTGTTTAAATTGTAGGTTTGTGTGGAATGTAGATTAATGCTTACCACAGCATGAGGGAATGAAATTAACTGCTTAATAAGGATAGGTTACATTTTGCAGTAATGAAATATTCTAGAATTAGGTAGAAGTGATTGTTACACAGTATTATGAATGTATATATATATATTTATTATATAGTTTGTGTTTGATTAATTTGTAGAAATTTTTTATGTGTGGTGAATATTAATCCTTTGGTTTATATGCTTTAAATTTTTTTACCAGTATTTTGCTTATTATATTTATTTGTGTTATCTTTTACTGTATAGAATTTGAATATTTTACATAATATGATCTGTTAATTTTTTTCCTTATGGCTTCTGAATTTGAAATTTAAGAAGTTATTTCCCTGATCACTAGAATTTTCACAGCAGTGAGAAGCAAGCCATTCCTGAGAATCTCTGGAAGACCTGAAGCTCCTCTTCAGAAAGCAAGACTCCAGTATTGCTCTGGGTGCAGATAAGTAGAGTCACTGATGACCCTAATTCACTACAGCTTAAATGGGCACAAGTATTGAGTTTCCTGTTTTTAATTAGATCCACTATGTGGGTAATCTTGCTAAGGCTATGGCTCTCAGATTCTCAATAATTTATCTAACCTCCCTCTTTGCCATAGTTTGTTCACCTCAAGAAGCACAGAAGTCTGACCTGCTCCTCATATATGGGTTCTACATTTCCAACATAATAGTAAAGTCACTTTCTTTCTTCCATTGAACAAACAGCTCAATGGTCACTAATTCCTTTTTCATTGTCTTCTAACAGTTTTTCTCTTCAACCCAGTCAGTGAACCACATCCCAAGGTAGTTGGAAAGCACATAATACCCAATAGCTAGGGTCTATGACCCCTCCCAGCAGGAAGAAGCTATAGAAGACAGAGGCCCCCACTCCCTCAGCCCCCCAAAAAGAATTATGAGGATATGTGTCTCTCAGGGAGAATTGAGACAGGAATGTAGTGTGTGGCTAAAACTGGCTGGCAAAGGAGGTGTGACAAGATCCTGGAACAAATCCTAAAGCCCTGCAAGTGGATTTCTCATGAGAACTCAAGCAGGTTTTCAACAGGATAGCCTACACTGGAATTAGCTTGAGGTGTGTGGGATACAAAAATGACAGTCCACATTGAGTTTCTGCCACTGTGTACTCTCTTGCATGGTGGTCCACCTTCATGCTGTCAGGTGTACTTCTTTTCCTACATTTACTCAGCCCAAACTCACTCTGCAGAACCTGTTTATTTTCCTACTTTTTATAAAACGTTGCTACCATTAAAAAAGAAGTTATTTCCCACTCTAAAATTATAAAGAATGTTTTCTACTTTTTTCTCTAATACTGTCGAGCTTTTAATATTTTGTTATCTTGTACAAACTATTTTTTTAAATTTTCTTTTTTTTAATAAGGACATGTTTGTATGACATAATCACATTCCTTGAGGGGAGTTGGTACACACACATAACACATCTTAATTATTTTTTTATACCTTTCTTCTCTCCTCCCTTCTCCTACCCCATACCTCCATCTCTTGGTCATCTTCCCATTTGCAAATGATCTATCTCCCTATTTCCTACTATCTATCTTTTATTTTGCTATTTATATTTTGTGTTTCATATATAAGAGAAACTGTGATATTTAAGCTTCAGTATCTGGTTTTTCCCACTTATCACTATTGTTTAAAGGTGCAACAATTTTTCTACAAATGGCTCAAGTTTATTCTCTTTTATGGCGGAGTAGTACTCCATTGTGTATAAATACCACATTTTCTTAATCCACTCCTCCATTGATGGGCATATAAGACACTTCCAAGATTTAGTTATTGTGAGTTGTGCTGCTATAAACATGGATGTGCAACTATCACTGTAATATGATGGTTTTTAACACTTTTGGGAAGATAACTAAAAATGGCTAGCTGGAAGGGATGGAATTTCTAGTTTTAGTTTCTTGAGGAATCTCCATACTTACACCCATAGTAGTTGTACTAGTTTACATTCCCACCAACAATGCATAAGGGTTCCTTTTTGCCTGCAGCATCACCAGTATTTGCTATTATTTGATTTATTGATGATTTATTTCTGGAGCAAGATGTAATCTCAGTGTTCTTTAAATTTGCATTTCTCTTATAGCCTGAGATGTTGAACATTTTTTCATATATTTCTTGGCCATTTGTATTTCATTTTCTAAAAAATGTCTCCATTTCAGTTGCCCATTTTTTGGTTAGGTATTTTATTTTGAAATGCCTACTTTTTTTGAGTTCTTTATACATTCTAGATATTAGTCCCCGTCTGAGGAATAGCTGGCAAAATTTTCCCCATTCTGTCAGTTGTCTCTTTGATCTGTTAAACTGTTCCTTTCCTGGGCAGAATATTTTAATTTCTTTTTTGTGTGTGGGTACCGGGAGTCGAACTCAGGACCTCACACTTGCTGGGCAGGTGCTTACACCGCTGAGCCATCTCATGGGCCCAGAGTTTAATTTCATATGATCTCATTTTTTGATTCTTGTTATTGTTTCTTGTGCAATTGGGGTTCTGTTTAGAATGTCCTTGGCTATGTCTATGTCTTCAAGAGTTTTATTTATTTTATCTTTCAGCAGATTGTTTCTGTTTTAACATTACTTTAGTTTGTAATGTTAAAAGAATGATTTTAGTTTAGTACATTTTGATTTTAGTTTAGTGCATAGTGAGAGACCTGGGCCTAGATTCAATCTTCTCCATGTGGATGGACAATTTCCCCAGCAGCTTTCTTCCAGTGAATGTTTCTTTTGTGTGTGTGTGTGGGTACCGGTGGTCAAATTTAGGACCTCACATGCCAGCGGGCGCCCATGCCGCTGAGCGATATCACCAGCCCTTTTTTCATATGTGGGTACCAGGAGTCAAACTCAGGACCTCACACTTGCCAGGCAGGTGCTTATGCTGCTGAGCTATCTCACCGGCCCCCCAGTGAATGTTGTTTGACTTCTCAGAGATCAAATGGCTGAATGTGCGGGCAATTCATTTTTTTTAATGACATTTATTGGTACATTTTAGATATACATAATGATCACATTCATCATAGGTAATTTGCACCTGTACATGATATACCTTGACTTCTCTTTTTTCCATTCCCCTCACCTCCCTTCAACCCTTCTCCCTCTCCTTATTTACAAAAGCTTTCTTTCCATTCTATCGTTCTTTTATCATTTTTTTCTTTTCCCTTCCTAGTTAAAGACCCCTCCCTAGTTCCCCTTTTCTTTTGAACAATTTCTTCCTATTTCACATCTATTTATATTTTGGTTCTTATTTACACTTTTGGTTTCTCACACTAGAGAGACAATATGATACTTACACATGTGTGTCCAATTTATTTCACTTAAGAATATGGTCTCAGGGCCGGTGAGATGGCTCAGCGGCTTAAGAGCCTGCCCGGCAAGCGCGAGGGCCCGAGTTCGACTCCCGGAACGCACATACGAAAAAGGGGCTGGTGATATCGCTCAGTGGCACGGGCGCCTGCTGGCGCATGAGGTCCTGAGGTCGACCCCCCGGTACCCACAAAAAAAAAAAATAATATGGTCTCAAAGTGCATCCATTTACCTAGAAATGTCTCACATTTATCCTTTATGGCTGAGTAGTACACCACTGTATATATACATATACATATATATATATATATATATATATATATATATATATATATATCTCCACATCTTTTCTATCCATCCATTGGTTGATGGGCATTAGGGTTGTTTCTAAGATTTAGCTATTACAAACTGTGCTGCTATGAACATAGGCACACATATATGGCTGTGGTATGATGCTTTTCATTCTTTTGGGAAGATACCAAGAAGGGGAATAACTGGGTCAAATGCAACCTCTAGTCCTAGTTTTTTGAGGAAATGCCACACAGATTTCCACAGTGGTTACACCAGTCTACACTCCCACCAACCTTGGAGAAGTGTTCCTTTTTCCCAACAGTCTCTCTAGCATTTGTTTTTGGTTGATTTTTGAAGATACCCATTCTTTCAGGAGTGAGATGGAATCTCAGTGTTGTTTTAATTTGCATCTCTCAAATGACCTGTGATGTTGGATATTTTTTCATACATTTATTTGCTGTCTGTACTTCTGCTTCTGAGAAGTGTGTGTTCATCTCAAATGCCCATTTTTGGATTGAATCTTTAAATTTAGGAGGTCAGAATTTTTTCAATTCTTTATATGTTTTAGCTATTAGTCCTTTGTCTGAGGAAGAACTGACAAAATTTTTTCCCACTCTGTGCATTGTCTCTTCACTCTGTTGATGGTTTCTTTTGCTTTTTTAATGAGATCCCAGTTGTTGATTATTTGTAGTATTTCCCATGTCATTGGGATTTTGTTCATAAAGTCTTTGCCTATGCCTTTGTCTTCAAGAGTTCTACCTAGTCTCTCTTCCAGAAGATTTAGTGTTTCTGTTTTAGTATTTAGATTTTGATCCATTTTGTTTTTAGTTCAGTGCATGCGATAAACATGGGTCTAGTTTTAGTCTTCAGCATGTGGAAATTCAGTTTTTCCAAAACCATTTATTAAAGAGACTATCATTCTTCAAGTGAACATGTTTGGCCCCATTGTCAAAGATAAGGTAGCTGAGTGTGTTTGGAGCTGTTTCTGCATCTTCTAATCTATTCCATTGATCCTTGGGTCTGTTTTTTTTATTATTTTATTTTTTTTGCCAGTACCATGCTCTTTCCATCACAGTAGCTCTGTATTATAATTTCCTGTCAGGGAATGTGATGTCCCCTGCCTTGCCTTTGTTGCCTAGGGTTGCTTTTGCTATTCTAGGTATCTTCTGGTTCCAAATGAATTTTAGGATTGTTTTCTCTAATTCTGTGAGGTATGCTATTGACATTTTCATCTGGATAGCATTAAATCTGTATAAAAATTTTGGGAGGATGACCATTTTCACTATATTGGTTCTTCCTACCCCAAAACAAGGAATATCTTTCCATTTTCTGATATCCACTTTGATCTCCTTTTGCAGAGTACTGTAGTTTTCAATGTACAGATCTTTTACTTCCTTTGTTAGATTGATTCCTACAGATTTCATTTTTTTGATGCTATTGTGAAAGGTGTGGTTTCCTTAATTTGTCTCTCAGTGGGTTTGTTTTTTGTGTACAGGAATGTTATTGGTTTTTGAGTGTTGACTTTGTGTCCAGCTATGCAACTGAATTTGGTTATTAAATATAGAAGTTTTTTGGTGGAGTTTTTGGGATCTTCTATGTAGAGAATAATATCATCTGCAAATAATTTAACTTCTTCCTTTCCTATAATTATTCCTTTTATTACTTTCTTTTTTTCATTGATTTTCTGTATTGTTTTCTTAGTCTCTATTGCATTAATTTCTGCTCTTATCTTTATAATTTCCTCCTTCATCTGAGTTTTGGATTTGATTTGTTCTTTTTTTTTCCTAGAAGTTTGAGTTTCAACATTAGGCTGTTTATTTGAGCTCATTGCTATAAATTTCCTTCATAGGACTGCTTTCATCGCATCTCATAAATTTCAGTATGTTGTATAGGTATTATCATTTAATTCTATATACTGCTAATTTCATCTTTAATTTCCTCTGTGACCTAATGGTTGTTCAGAAGGATGTTGTTTAATTTTCATGTGTTTATGTAGTTTTTGTGATTTCCTTTGTCATTCATTTCCAGTTTAATTGTGCTATGGTCAGATGGTATGCATGGGACGATTTCAATTCCTCCACATTTACTGAAACATGTTTTGTCAGGTAAAAATATGGTCTATTTTGGAGACCATACCATGTGCAACTGAGAAGAATGTGTATTCTGATGTGTTGGGGTGGAACACTTTGTAGACATCTACCAAGTCCATTTGCTTGGTTTAATCCTAATATTTTTTGTTGATTTTTTGTCTAGCTCATCTATTTGTGAGAGTGGGGTATTAATGTCCCCCACTACAATTGTGTTAGTGTTTATTTGGTTTTTCATGTCAGTTAATATTTCTTTAATGTAGTTGGGTGAACCTGTGTTTGGTGCATAAATATTTATGATTGTTTTCTCTTATTCTTGGAGTATTCCCTTAACAAGTATGTAGTGACCTTCTTTATCTCTTTTGATCAGTTTTGGCTTAAAGTTTGCATTCTTTACAAATAGAATAGATACCCCTGTTTTTTTCTGGGTTCCTGTGGCATGGAGAATTGTTTTACATCCTTTGACTTTTAGTCTATGAATTTATTTGTGGGTTAAATGTGTTTCTTGAATGCAGTATATTGTTGGATCTTGCTTCTTGATCCATTGTGCCAGTCTGTTTCTTTTGATTGGTGAGTTGAGACCATTTAGGTTAATGGTTATAACTGATATGTATTGGCTTTTCTTTTTCATGTTGGTTTCCTGTTGTTTGTTCCCCGTCTTTCTCCTCTGTTTAATTGCTTGCCATGCCTGGGGGCTTCTTTCTATTGGTGTTCCAGTGTTTGTGATCTTTGTTATCTCTTTCTAATATGTTCTTCAGAGCATTCTGTAGAGCTGGTTTGGTGTTCATAAATTTCTTCAGTTATTCTTTGTCATGGGAGTATCTTATTTCTCCATCAATTTTGAAAGATAATTTTACAGGGTACATCAATCTGGGTTGAAAATTGTTTTCCTTTAGAGCTTGAAATACCTCACTCCGAGCTCTCCTTGATTTGAGAGTTTGTGCTGAGAAGTCTGCTGTGATTCTGATGGGCTTTCCTTCATAGGTGATATGTTTCTTTTTTCTAGCTGCTTTTAATATTATGTTCTTGTGCTGAATTTCTGAAATCTTTATTATTATATGCCTTGGTGTAGATTTATTTTGGTTATGCCTATTTGGAGTTCTATATGCTTCATTTATTTGTATGTCCAATTCTTTATCCATGTTTGGGAAGTTTTCTGCCATTATTTCTGTGAAGAGGTATTTAATGGCTTTTGCATTGTCTACAGGTTTCTCACTGATTCCAATCAATCTTATGTGTTCTTCTTTGCTTCATCCTGTACCTGTTGGATTGATTTTTTTTGTGGTCTCTTGTGATTTTTAAGATATCTTTCTTTTCCTGGTCACTGGTCAAGTTCTTGTCTTCTAGATCTGATAGTCTATCCTCTCCTTCATTCAATCTGCTGCATGTATTTTCAGTGGAATTTCTAATCTCCTGCATTTCTGTTTGGATCTGTTTCATTGATTCCATTTCTTGTCTGTTTTTCATTCATGGTTTCCATCATTTTCCTGAGCTCCTCTATCTGTGTCTGCTTTAATGTCTTTTATTTTGGTAGTCATTTCTTTTTGCACCTTAGAGTCTTTTTTTCCTATGGCCTCTTCCATTTGTTTTTTCACTTCTGCTGCTATCATTTCAGAGAGTTCTATTTGTTGGCTTCCAATTTCCTCTATCTCTTTGTGCTCTGGCCTTGTCCTGGGTGAGCTGGATATTTGGGATTGCATTTTGATTCTTCATCTTGTCTTCTATTTTCTATTTTATTTTGTTTTCTGTGTTGATGCTTGTAGATTTCTTATGTTAGATAGCCTTATCACTGGTGTCAAGGCTTTCATAGGAAGTGTCTGTTCCTCTGGATGTCTTCTAGATGTATGTGGTTCTTGGTCTTTAGGTCTATCCCTAGAACCTACCTTCCCAACATATTAAGACTGAGGAGTTGTTATCTATTTGACTTAGGGCCCATTCCTTTGGTACTGGACTATGGTGTTGGTTTTGACCCCTTATAATCACAGTGTTGTCACTCCTCTCACCAGCTACACCATCCTGGGTTGATGGAGAAAGGGAGGAGCCAAACTCAGAATCCTCTCACCAGCTGCACCATACTCCTCTTGCCAGCTGCACTGTCCCAGGACAATGGAGGAAGGGAGGAGCATGAACTCAGACTCCTCTCGCCAGCTGAGCCATCTAGGTTAATGGAGGAAGTGAGGAGTGCAAACTCACACTCCTCTTGCAGGCCGCACCATCCCAGGGCAATATAGGAAGGGAGGAGTGTGAACTCATACTCCTTTTGCCATCCACGCTGTCCCAGGGCAATGGAGGAAGGGAGGCACATGAACTCAGTGTCCTCTCGCCAGCTGTGCTGTCCAGGGACAATGGAGGAAGGGTTATTACTTTCTCTTTTCTAATTGCTCTGGCTAATGTTCCCAGAACTATATTGAATAAGAGTGGTGATGGTGGACATCCTATTCTTATTCCTAATGTTTGAGTGAAAGATTTCAGTTTTTGTCTGTTTTGTATGATGTTGGCTGTTGGTTTGTCATAGATGGCATTTATCAGATTGAGATAAAGACCATCTATTCCAAATTTATGTAGGGTTTTTTAAAACCATGAATAGGTGCTGGACTTTCTGTTTATATATTATAATTGCTTTATTGAATGGTAGTCCAGCCACTCCCTGAGTGTTCTCAGAACATGTTTTTTCATTATTTGCAATTTGTTCAGAGTAAAATGATCAAACCTTTAAGTTCTGCTTCCTTTTTGCTTAGCAATTCCTTTTTCAATTCATCATTCTCTTACTTTTATTATAAGCCATTAGGAGATTCTGGCCATACCTTTAATATCTTGCTTAAAAATCTCCTCAGCTATCTGAGCATGGCAGTACACACCTGTAATCCAAGCTCTCTAGGAGGCTAAGGCAGGAGGATCAAAAGTTCAAACCAAGCTTAAGCTACTTAGTGGCATCCTATCTGAAATAAAATATTGAAGTATCTGGGGATATTAACTGAGTGGGAATGCCCTGTATTCAATCCTTAGTACTGAGAAAGAAAAAGAAAGAAAGAAAGAAATATTCTTAGCTAAATATCCAGTTTCATAATTCACAATTTCAAACTTTCACTTTTACAAAACATTTGAACAGAATTCAGCCAAGTTCTTTGCCATTATATAACAGTAGTCACCATCTGAGCAACTACTTTGAAAATAACAATAAGCAATGTACTAACCATTGTTACTCTCCTACTATCTTGTTTTGAAATTTTGTATCATTGTTTTTCTCTTAAAAAAAAAAAAAAACAGGAGTCACCTTTTCTCCAGTTTCCAGCAAACTTTTTCTCATTTCTGTTTGAGATCTCAACACAATGGCCTTTAACATCCATAGTTCTGCCATCACTATGCTCATGATCATATATGTATAGTGTTCTCTAAGTGATGTAGACTTTCTCTGCAACCTTTCTCTTTTTTCCTGAGCCCTTGACAGAATTACTTTTATTTTATTTTTTGTTTATTTATTTATTTTTTGTGGGTACCAGGGGTTGACCTCAGGACCTCACATGCCAGCAGGCGCCCATGCTGCTGAGCGATATCACCGGCCCTTTTTTCGTATGTGGGTTCCAGGAGTCAAACTCAGGACCTCGTGCTTGCCAGGCAGGTGCTTATGCCACTGAGCCATCTCACCAGCCCCAGAATTACTTTATTTTTTTTTAATATGGGTATCAGGAGTCGACCTCAGGACCTTGCGCTTGCCAGCAAGCGCTTGTGCCACTGAATGATATCACTGGCCTTTTTTTCTTTTATGTGGGTTCTGGGAGTCAAACGCAGGACCTCGTGTTTGCAGAGCAGGCACTTATGCCGCTGAACTATCTCACCAGCCCCCAGAATTACTTTTAACATTCATATTTCTATGAACAGTCTTTTTACAGCAATGTAGGCTTTTTCCAGCACATACCTTAAAACTCCTCTATCCTGTACCCATTATCCAGTTTCAAAGCCATTTCTGCTTCTTCAGTTTTAGGTATTTGTCAAAACAGTACATCATTTCTAGTTGGGGTTCCCCAGAGAAATAGAGCCAATAAGTTGGTTGGTTGATTATTTTATTTAGTATAAGGAATAGGCTTATGCAATTATGAAGGCTGACAAGTTCCACAGTGTGCACTCAGCAAGCTGGAGACTCAAGAAGGTCAAGGCTTCTGTTTTTTCAGGCCTCCAACTGATTGGATGAGGCCCACTTACATCAGGAAGAACAATCAGCTTCACTTACTCTACCAATTCAGATGTTAATGTCATCCAGGAACCTGCTCATAGGCACACCCAGAGAAATGTTTGATCAAATGTCTGGGCATCCTGTGGTTCAGTCAAGTTGACTCTCCTGTGAGTAAGAAGGAATTCTTACTCTGTCTGTCTTTAAGATAGGATGCTGAATTTTTTTCCTTGCTTTCAGACTCAAATTGAATCAGCTTTTTCTGGGTCTTAAGTCTGCCAGTCTTCAGACTGGAACTATACCTTAGGCTCACTTGGGTCTCCAGCTATAGGCAGATCCATTCTATTCATTCTTTTTCTTTGAAGAACTCCAACTAATACAGTGGATGAAACAAATATTATTAACTCCATTTTTTGATGGCTAAATTGGAAGCCCAACAGAGATTGAATCCTGTATGTTAAGTCTTTATAAAGTAAGTTACAAATTTGCAACAGCAAGCAGAAACACTGAAACAACACCCAGGATTTGGAGGCAGATTTATTTACATTGATGGACACTGATTGGGATCATTCCCAAAATATCAGACCCTGATCTCTGGTGGTCTAGGTCTTATATGGGATAAGCAAGCAGGAAGTATAGAGGCAGAATGGCTTGTCAATTGAGGATTGGTTCTTATAATATGCATCATAGTGACCAGCTATGCATCACAGTGACCAGCTGTTTCTAGGAGACAGAAGCAACCAGAACTGTAACAGGAACTATTTTCTGGGCAATTAAGAAACTGAAGTATACTGGCTGGGGGGCATTTTCTGTTACAAATTAAGGCTAAGTCTTTTGAATAGTAGCCTCTTGTTTACTCTGCATCACTAACAAGAATGTACATAGTGAATGTCATTGTTGTCTGCTCATATTTTATTTATTTTTTATTTTATTTATTTATTTATTTTGTGGGTACTGGGGGTCGAACTCAGGACCTCACGTGCCAGCAGGCGCCCATGCCACTGAGCAATATCACCGGCCCTTTGTTCGTATGTGGGTTGCGGGAGTCAAACACAGGACCTCGTGCTTGCCAGGCAGGCGCTTATGCCGCTGAGCTATCTCACTGGCCCTGTCTGCTCATATTTTATACTTTATCAACTCTTGTGAACCAACCCTTTTTCCCTCTAACCTTATCTTCCTTCCCTCCTTCCTTCCTTCTGCATTTATTCTACCTTCTTTTGGCAATAGCACACCAATTTCATTTTGCAAAATTTTCTCTCTCTTCACTGAACGAAGTGAGGAATATTATACAAGTTACCCCATTGTCACCTAGTTTAGAAGCAATGATGTGGGTCTAAACTAAGTCAATTAAAAGCTTTCTTTTGAGTTTGATTCATGATTGAAATGATAAAAACACTGGATGAGGCTTTAAGCAGTTCTTGCTTGATACTTCTGGAGCTGCTGGGTTTCTGCTCTAGCTTCTAAAGACCTGGATTTTCCAGTCTTTTCTTAAACCTGTTTGTTCCCGTGTCCTTCAAATGAAGTACCCTTTTTTCTAAGTTAGCCAGAGTTGGATATTGTACCTCATAATTAAAAAATTCCAAGTTATATAAAGGTAATTCATTAAATCACTGAGACAATATTTATTAGGTACTTACTATTGTGCTTAATAAGCTGATATCTTTTGTCGATAAGAGAATACAGGAAATAAACTCCACATATCTACATCACAAGTTCTGGGAAAGAGAGACTAGGAACTTCCTAGTACTTCATAGGGGAATAAATATCATTAAATCAAGTTTAATAGAAATTGTTGAAATTGTAAAAATTTTCTGCAGCTGAAATAATTAGTTCAGAGCTGTGATATTTTCTATTTTCTAACACATGTCATTTGTCATCATATTTATTGTTATGCTCTAGAGCACACTTGAGTAATTTCCCATTGCCCTCTGCTCAGGAACACATTACTGTACATAGTGTTGGCTATGTGAGAAGCAGCTCTGTCATAAGCCAATGCCAATTATTTAAGGCATCCGCAGTTGAGATTTATTAATAGCCATTGGGGGATAGATACTCACTTGACATTTCAGGCATTTAAAAGATGAAGGTGTAGTTTGAAGAACTAGTACTGTAGTTTGGAGAAATTAATATGAATTCCTTTTTATTGTACTCCATTGAAATATAGTTTAAATTACAATTTTAGTTTTTATTTTTTCTACACAATGTCATTTTCTTAAATATATTTGGATTGTGGTTACTGTTTCATTAATAATGATTTTAGCAACTTCACAGGCTTACGAATTGGTTCTGATGTGACCTTTTCATCAGAACATTTAGGCTTTCCTTTCAGATTCCAGACATGGGACTGGTATAGATTCTTTGGCACAAATGATTTGGAGCCCAAATTTAAAAGTGCCATTTTCTCTAGCAGAAGCATCTGTATTTATATCTCACATATCTCCTGATGAGCAGGCAAATGTCTCTTTGGGCTGGATTTTGGTTTCAATTGCTTGTGTAAGAACATGAGTCTCCTGATCTTCCACCCAGCATTCTTCTCATTGCACTTTCATTCACCCTTGAAAGAGCCTGTTTTGTCCATTAGCCCTTGTGCAGTCATCCCTGGGTCTCCATTTCTGTAAAAATTCTCATTTAAAAAATGCTCTTGGTGATTTGCAAGTAAGATTTATTCATCTTTGGGATATATTTTGTGGACTTAATTTTTTCAATGGGTAGAAAAACATTAATTAAAATCAATCATTTTGAAAAATTAATAAAATTTTTGAAGTCTTCAATTCATGGCATTTTAGAAAAATTAAAAATGCATAAATTTCTTGTGGCTGGGGATGTAGCTTAGGTTGGGCACTTGTCTAGAATGTGCAAGGCCCTGGGTTAAATCTCCAGTGCTGCAAATAAAATAAATAAATAAATAAATAAATAAATAAATAAATTTACTCATACAAATCTATAAAATGATAGGCCACAGAGCTCACAGTGAATGGAAGAACATAACCAGGGTGCTGTATAAAGTCCCCATAGTAAATGTTGGCAGTGCAATGTATTTTAAGTCAGATGATTATCTCAAACATAACTTCTAGCCAGGTGTGGTGGTACATTCCTGTAATCCTAGCTAATCAGAAGGCTAAGGAAGGAGGATCTTGAGTTCAAAACCAGCCTGGGCAAGTTAGTGAAACATGTCTCAAAATAAAAAATTTAAAAAGGCTAGGGATGTAGCTCAGTGCTTTCTAGGTTCAATCCCAAGTACTGCAAAAACTGAACACACACGATCTCCAAATTTGATGAAAATCAATCTAGCTGTTTCCTTCCCATGGAGAAGCTGACAAAACTGGGTGTTAGCTACATGGAGATAAGACCTAGATTATATGTACAGTCAGTGAAGACCCTTGCCCTTTCTTCCCTGACTCCCGCTACTCATTAGTGTGTCCACCAGAGGGCAGGTAGCAGAAAAGAAAAGAAAGGGGAAGAAAGAAAGGCAGGCTCTTGCAACCCAACGAAGAGCTCAAAACTACCTCAACCCATCTCTGAACCCATTCCCCTGAAGTCCTGGTAGGTCTAGTTAATATGAAAGACAGTATTAGCTCAGATAGAGACACTGGGTCCAAATCATGACTCAGCTACTTCAAGCACTCAACAACTGTGTATTGTGGTGTCTGCTCTATTCAGGACATTGTTCTAAACACTGGGGATACAGCAGTAAATAAGACAAAGGTGTTAGTTTTTGGAACTAATAGGCTAGTGTTGTTTTATAATCCCTGTAAGGCTCAGTTTCCTTATCTGTACCATATGGACACTAACAGTTTCTGTAAGCATTTAAATGGGATACTTAAGCACATATCTGAGTTAATTATATTTTAATTTACATCCTGTACCTAGTTCTACATAGTGCCTGTAAAATTTTATTTGATTATATTTTACAGTCCATATATAATTTTACTTATTTACTATATTGTTTTAATTCACAGTCTGTACATAGTCTTACATAGTACCTATAAATACTTAAATTCTACTTGACATCATTTCATAAACACTTTCCTATGAGTGTTTCTACTCAGTATTTTAATGATTTTGCAACATTACATTGTGTCATTTTATCATAATACTTAAACAGTGCTCTATTATAGCAAATTCTTGGTTTATAGAAGGTTCAATGTAGTGCATAGTAGTATTTGTTGAAAGCATGCATGAATATCACATTTTGTGCTATTTGCATTTTTTCAATATTACAAACAACATACTTCCAATCTTTTGAATAATGTTTCTGGTATAAATTCATTTTTTATATGAAAAAATAAAAAAATTTCATAGCAAGCTAATAACGATAGTTAATACACTGTGTATAGTTATCTTCAAAGTAGTTAATTTCTGGTATAAATTCTAAAAGTAGGATTAGCCAGGTGTGGTGGCACATACCTGTAATCCCAGCATTCTGGGAGGCTGAGGCAAAAGGATCCCAAGTTTGAGTCCAGCCCGGGTAATTCAGTTAGAATTAGCAGGATCTCTCACAAGAAAGGGGGAGGGGCTGGAGATGTAGCTCAGTGCAAAGGCCTTGTGTTCAATCTCTACCAATAAATAAATAAAAATGAAAGGATTATTATATCCAAATGCATAAAATGAGGCATAAATATTTTCATGATTGTCCATTAATATTACCATCATGCTGATGTAAACAACTGCACAAATTTAAAATTAATGACTACTGGATTCAACATGACTTACTAGAGGAGGAATTGCATCAGAGAAGCTCAGAAAAGATACACTGAAAAGGAAGGTATTTAGCAGGCGGGAGATGGCTTTCACACTGGAATAGAAAATTAATAAGGAAAGCTAATATGTAGATCAAGTCAAACAAACACACAATAAAAAAAGAGAAGTGGCGCCCCCCAAGCCACCAGGGAACAACCATTTTGATAGTGAGGCAAAATGTCTGAGGTGACTGATCTAGCACTGCAGAGACCAGACTCCTGGGATGGAGTTCATGTTTCCTGGTCTCACACATATAGACTCTCCCAACACTGGGGAAAGAGAAATCCCCGCATTCTCTGCTCCAATACATACTGCAGACAAGTGCCCCCCCCTCACTAGACTCAGACCAGAGAGAGGACATGCAGATGAAGGGCATCCTAGATAAATTGACAAAGCTTAGGAGCCTGCCCATCCAGAGAGCTGGTCTATTCACCAGGGTGAATGTGCACGGCCCCCAGTACTTGGCACTCTTGCCCAGAGAGTCCGTTGAGTTACAGGCAAGTGTGCACAGACCAACTGGCACCAGCTCCAGACCCCACAGGTCAGATGAGTCTTAGGCAGTGCATCCAAACAGTTTAGCACAAAACTGCAATGCTGCTGAATTGGGAGGTCATGGGTGTCAGCCCTGACCACAGACCAAGTTGGCCTGCTTTATATGCTAGTGCCCCATCCCAGTCACCAGAGCACATACCCATCTGTGGAGAACACGGGGGTCACCTGTGACCAGATTGCAAAGGAGAATTGTGCAGACTCATGGACTCTTTGGCATAGCTGTTAAAAAGGAATTGCAGTCATTGCTCTCCCTTGCAGAATCTCTAGCAGTGCTCACTGAGGGCATGTAAGCCCTGCCCACAACTCAGGAAGAGCCACAGGAACTGCAAACTCCAGTGGCTGGGTATATGCTCCCTGAGGAAACTATAGACCTCAGAGAGTGGGGACCTAAGGAGTTATACATTAGTCACCACCAACTCCCTGTCTTTCAGGTGAAGAGCTTTTGTATGCATCACATATACAGTACATTCTTTGTTGGAATGTTTAAACTTAGTTCCCATCAGATAACTTTGGAGTTTGGTTTTTGTGTTCTATTGTTTTGTTTTGTTTGTTATTGTTTAGCTGTTTTTTGTTTTTGTTTTTCTCCTCTTTTTAAAAAAAATTGTTTTTTATTTGTTTTTGTTTTTGTTTATTTTTTCTTCTATGTGTTTTGACTTGGTGTCTAGGTTTTCCCCCTCTTCTCAACTCCCTCTACTCTCTTCACCTCAAGATTCCACAGCAATTCTATTTCTTAATTATTTTTCCCAGTATATAAACTCTCAAGTTTCTACTTTGCCATAGTCTGCTTTCTCTCAGTCACTCTTATCTTCTCCTGTATCAACCCACTATCCACTCCCTCCTATTCCTTTGGCTCTTCTGTATGTTACCCAGCCACCTAGACTACCAAACCTCTTTTTTAAATTACAAACACTCAAACTTATCAACTGGTTCCAACAACCACGTAACTTTCTTCAATCACAAAATATATCCCCCTCCTCATATATTGCATCCTCATCCCCACAAATATCATCTTTAAACTCTCAACACTAACCATTCAATCCAACTAAAAGTACTCCAACAAAGTCTGATCTCATATCTAACTTTCTTTTATTTTCTTCCACCTTTCTCTATTGCTTCTACTGACCTCATCCCTTACTGATTTACACTCTTCTTTCACCCAGAACACCAAGCAAGGTCTATGGATAAACAACATTAAAAAAGGGCAAAAAAAGAAAAACAAAGGAGCCACCAACAGAGAAAGAGTGCAATGAGAAATAATCAACACATTTCAGTAATATCTCTCAATGTGAATAGCCTCAACTCTCCAATTAAAAGATACAGATTGGCAGTCTGGATCAAAAACAAACAAATAAACAAAACCAGAATCCAACAGTTTGCTTCATTCAAGAAACTCACGTAATCCAAAAAGATATTCATAGAGTAAAAATCAAATGTCTGAAAACAATATTTCATGCACCAGGACCCTGAAAATGAGCAGGGGAAGCAATTTTAATCTCAGACATGGTAAACTTCAAGCTAAGACTGATTAGAAGAGACAAAGAAGATTACTACATACTAGTTAAGGGAACAATCCAACAAGAAGAGATAGCACTTATAAATATTTATGCACTGAATAATGGAGCACCTATCTTCATAAAACAAATACTGCTGAGTGTAAAAGATCAAATAAATACTAGCACAATCATAGTGGGAGGTATTAACACCCCACTATCACAAAGAGAAAGAATTAAATAAGCAAAAAATCAATAAAGAAATATAAGAGCTGAACCACACCCCTGAACATATGTATTTAATAGATATCTACAGATTATTCTACCCACTATGACAGAGTACTCTTTTCTGCAGCACGTGATACTTTCTCCAAAATAGATCACATATTAGTCTACAAAACCTGCTTAAGTAAACAAAATTGAAGTCACCCCGTGTGTACTATCAGATCATTGTGCTATGAAAATAGAAATCAACAACAGAAAAAAATCAGAAGGAGAAATCAAGGAAGAAATTTAAAAACTTCTGGCATTTAATGACAATACCTCTACAACTCACTGGAATCTTTGGGACTATGAAAGCTGTGCTAAGAGGGAAGTTGATTGCAGTCAAAGCTCACATTAGGAAAACAGAGCAAGCTCAAATAACCTTATGAGGAACTTTAAGGTACTTGAGAAGCAACAATCCAGGCCCAAATCAAAATAAAGGAGGGAAATCACAAATGTCAGAGCAGAAAGAAATGAAATCAAGACAAAAAAATTCAACAAATTGAAGAGCTGGTTCTTTGAAAAATTGAAATGAATTAAACCTTAGCCAAACTTAGCAAGAGAAAGAAGACTCACATCAATGCAATTAGAAATGAAAAAGGTGAAATCACTATAGACACTGTCAAAATTCAGAAGACAGTAGCTACTATAAAAATTGTATGCCAACAAATCGGAAAATTTTGAAGAAATCGACAGATTCCTAGACTCATACAAATTACCAAAGCTAACCCAAGAAGACACAAAAATGCTGAAGAACTCAATAGCAAGCTATGAAATTGAGGCAGTAATAAAGAATTTATCAACAACAACAACAATAAGTCCAGGACCTGCTAAATTTGATAACACATTTAAGGATGTTATATCACCTGTACTTCTCAAACTCTTCAAAGAAATTGAAAAAGATAAAGTGCTTCCAAAATCATTTATGGAAGCCAGCATCACCCTGATTCTAAAATCAGATAGGTCCAGACATGGTGGTGCATGTTGTAATCCCAGCACTCAGAAGGCTAAGGCAGGGGGATCCCTGCAAGTTTGAAGCCAGCCTGGGCTACAAGGTGAGTTCAAGTCCAGCCTGAACTGCATAGCAAAACCCTGTCTCAAAAAGAGCAAAAAAAAAAAAAAAAATTCAGATAAAGACCCAACTAAAAAAGAAAGCTAAAGGCCAACCTTCTTAATGAACATAAATGCAAAAATCCTCAATGAGATATTAGCAAATAGAATGCAGCACATCATCAAAAAGATCGTGCATCATGACCAAGTAGGTTTTATGCCAGAGATGCAAGGATGGCTCAATATATGCAAATCAATACATGTAGTACATCACACAAGCAGAAGTAAGGTCAAGAGTCTTGGACCACACCCCTTCCCTTCTGGGATGCAGCTCCCTTGCTTGCCACTGCCCAACTACCCCCACTCTAGTCACATATACGGTATTTTGTCTGTCTCAAAAACCTCCAAACAGGAAATAGCCTGAGTCACAATAATACACAGGAGCAGTGGGGCAGCCTCCCATGCTTCCACCCAAGCCAGGCATTGCCAGTGATGCAAACAGGAAATGCAGGAGACACCTGCCTAGCTCAAAGTGCCAGGGACAGCCACCTTCACACTGTGTGGGATTTCACTGGTCACCACCACCATTTATCTCCAGGACTTCCAGGAAAATAGCAGAGTGGTGAGCACGAACAAATAAGCCTCTCCAAGATTTGGAGTCCAGATGCTGGAACATAGCAACATAGGCAAGAGAATAAGGACAGCAGTGGGACTCAGGACCCAGGAAGGATCAGAAGTGAGAATTGGAGCCAATGGGGAGAATGAAGAAAAGGACCTGAACTCAGAAGAGGAAGGTGGTAAGCAGCACTTTCTCCCTGAATCCCAGCTCATGGCATGAGAGAGGTGGCTTGAACCTACTGAGGCACAGTGATTACAGATGATGCCAGATGCATCCACAGAGAAATGCACCAGTGGAATGGAGCACTGGAAGTTGCAAGCTGTAGTGGCTTGTGAGATTCTGGTTCAGATGTCCCCAGGAAAGGGTGACTGGTTAGTTGTTATTTTGGAAAGGGGCCAGCTGAACCTGGGACTCAGAGCAGCTGTGACTTGGCTCCATCTCAGGGCTCCAGTGTCAGAATGAGGCACAGCCAGGGGAGACACCCAGGGTCAGGGAGCCATCTTCAAGCTGGCAATAGGCATCCAGAGTGTTGTGGGCTGAACAACTTGGGTCTCAGCCTCATAGGAAGAAACCAAGATCAGCCTGAAATTCAGTGGACTTGAAAGCACAGGCTTGTTGGGATTATCCACCACCCCTCTGTAATTCTGCTGCAGCCTTGCTGGTACCAACCAAAAAGGATCTGGGCTCTGCCTGCTCCCTTTATCTACCAGTGAGAGCAGAGACATTCCATGAAATGGACATTATTTTCCTTCCTTTCTTTGCTTTTCTTTTTCTTGTTTGTTCTTGGTTTTATATGAGGGTGAACATTGTTTCTGGTTTTTTTTTTTTGTTGTTTTGTTCTGTTCTTATTTCTGTTCCTTCTTTATTTTAATCCTGTCTTTTTCATCAGTTTCCCAAAGCTTGTGTCATCTCCCTTTGTCCTTCAGCCTTGCTTCTAATCTCTTTCTCTTCTTCTATATCTCTATTTTTTCTCCTATCTCTTTTAAATTTTCTCTCCTGAAGGTAAAATCTCTCTATTGAATGGATATTTATTGTATACAACTTTCTGGTTTGTTTTAGATTTTGTTATATAACTACAAATCTTGTTTATACTGTTAAAGGTGGCAAATTAATAGTTACCACAGTTTGTCTTTTTCTAGGCTGTGCTTGATGCTATTGTCATTACTGATTGCACTACTTTAGCCAAGGTGACATAGCTGTTCTAATCAGTTGTTCTTCCTTGTGAGCCAAGACCAAGATTGCATGAAGGTCATAAAAAATAACATAGGTGAGTGTCAAAGAGCCAGGGTCTAGGTCAAATAGGCAGCAACTTCTCAAAATTAATAAATTGAAGAGGTAGGATCTTGCAGCAGACTTAAAGTCCAAAAGTCAGCTATACCTGGAAGACATTTCTGAGGTGTAGTCATTTCCTAAGGAGTTCTCAATACTAAAATTAAAAATAACTGCCATAAGCAATTTAAAAGTATCAATGCAGAAACTAAGTTTTAAAAAAGAACAGAAAATGAGAAGACACAGAAGCAAGATGCAACTACAGACTTCAGCTCACCTAGGGCAAGCCCAGAGGGCAGTGAGGTGGAATGATTCAAAAGCACCCATCTGAATTCTCTGAAATGGTAATAATGGGAGTAACAAAGCAGATGAATGAGGCTCTAGAAAAAATCAAATTAGAAATAATCTCTCAGATAACTAAAGAGATGATGACCATAATGAAGGACATAGTTAATGAATCTAGAGGAGATACAGATAAAAAACTAGAGAAGCTTAAGAAAATGATGGAGACCATGAATGCCCAACATAAGAAAGAAATGGAATCCAAGAAACAGTTCAAACAGATGTCCAAGGGATTAAAAATTCTATTGAAATTATAGGCAGCAGAATAAATCAATGTGAGGATAGAACATCAGATCTAGAAAACAAGTTTGTGGTTAGTGATCATGAAAATATTTCCTTAAAACAGCAAGGGACCATGACAAACCCAACAGCTGTGGCTAGATGATGGAAAAACAAGTAGCGTAAGATTGATCTGAGTCAATGAAAAAGGACAAGAAAGCACAAAGGGAAAAAAAAAGAATCTGTTCACAGAAGTAATGGCAGAAAACTTCCCAAGCATGGAAAAAGAATTTGACATACAGATAAGTGAGGCTTATAGAACTCCAATTAGCTGTGATAAAGAAAAACTACACCGAGGCATATAATAGTCAAGATTATAGAGATTCAACACAGGATCATAATATTAAATTCTATTAGAGAAAGGAAACAAATCATCTGTAAAGGAAAACCCATCAGAATCACAGCAGACTACTCAACACAAACACTTATGTCAGGGAGAGTTTGGAGTGAAGTATTTCAAGCTCTAAAAGAAAGCAACCTCCAACCCAGATTGATGTACCCCACAAAACTATCTTTCAAAATTGATGGAGAAATAAGATACTTCCATGACAAAGAACACTTGAGGAAATTCATGAACACCAAACCAGCACTCCAAAATTCTCCGAAGGATATTCTAGAAAGAGATAACAGAGACTACACGTCCATGAACCCCAACAGAATGAATCCACCATGCAAGGTAAATAATTAAACAGAGGGTAAAGAAAGGGAACCAACATCAGGAAAATAATATGACAAGAATAAGTCAATGCATATCAGTTAAAACCATCAATGTAAATGGTCTCAATTCATCAATCAAGAGAAAGAGACTGGCAGAATAGATCAAGAAACAAGATAAAAAAATACTGCATAAAAGAAATGCATTTAACTCAAAAAGAAATTCATAGACTGAGAGTCAAAGGATGGAAAACAATACTCCTTGTGACATCACCCCCCAAAAAGCAGGGTAGCTATTCTAATTGCAGTCAAAGTGGATTTCAAGCCAAGACTGATCAGGAGAGACAAAGAAGGGCAGTACATCCTTGTAAAGGGAACAAATCAAGAGGGAGATACAGCAGTCATAAATATATGTGCACAAAATTCCAGTGCACCCAACTGTGTGAAACAAATATTAATGGACATGAAAAATCAAATAAGCACTAATACAATTGTAATGGGGGACCTAAATGCCCCACTGTCACAAATAGAAAGATCAACTAGGAAAAAAAAAATGATCAAAGAAATATCAGAACTGAATCAAACCTTTGAACAAATGGACTTAATAGATGTTTACAGAGCATTATACCCCACAATTTAACAATAGACATTCTTTTCAGCTGCACACGGGGTGTTCTCCAAAATAGACCACATACTAGTGCATAGAACATGCCTAAGTAAATGTAAAGGAATTGAAATTATCCCATGCATATTATCAGACCACAGTGCAATAAATTTGGAAATCAATGACAAATGAAACCACAAAAACTGCATAAACATATGCAAATTAAATAACACCCTCCTGAATAACCAATGGCTCATGGATGAAATTAAAGAAGAAATTAGACAGTTTCTACAATTAAATGATAATGCCAATACAATGTACTGGAGATTATGAAATGCAACCGAAGCAGTCCTACAAGGGAAATTTATAGCAGTGAATTCCCACATCAGAAAAACAGAGCAAGCTCAAATAAGTAACCTAATGTTGAACCTCAAGCTTCCAAAAAAAGAAGAGCAAGTCAAGCCCAAAGCTTGGATGAGGGAGGACATTATAAAGATCAGAGTAGAAAATAATGCAACTGAGACTAAGAAAACAATACAAACAAGGAATCAAAGGGATTTTTTTGAAAGATTAAATAAAATGGAAAAATCCTAGGCAACTTTATCAAAAAATGGAAAGAAAAGACTCAGATCCATGCAATTAGGAAAGAAAAGGGTGAAATTACAACAGATACTGCAGAAATCCAGAAGACCATCAATACCTACCTTGAGAAACTTTATTCTAATAAGATGGAAAACACAGATGAAATGGAAAGATTCCTAGATACATATCAATTTACACAGCTGAATCAAGAAGATATAAAAATTCTAAATAACCCAATATCATTCATGACCTTGTTATATTCAAAAACCCACCAACATTTTTGGATTGATTCCAGTCTTCAACTGCACATTGGACATCATCTCCTGTCTTCTAGTGCAGACTCTTCAGCCTCCAGCACAGACCCTTCAGCCTCCTGATATGAATTCACACAGGACACTACACTGAGCTTCACGCTTTTGACTGGATCCTTCATATCTCCAGCACACAAACAGCCCTTTTGCACTCTTCCACACCTGACTCTGTGGGCAGCCATTGTAAGCCAATCTTATAAATTCTTTTTTTTTAATTTTAAAGAGAAAAAAATAGAACAAAATTTCAAAACAACAATAGGAGGGTAACAATGGTTAATACATTATGTATAGTTATCTTTAAATTAGTTACTCAGGGTACATGATATCAGCATTCAATTGTCCAAACAATATTAGCACAAACCTTTCTTCTCAATCAACTAAGCAAAATTAGTAGTGTATCTATCTTAACTATCATATATATATATATATATATATATATATATATATATATAAATTTTTTTCTTTTCCCTTCTTTCTTTTCCCCATTCCTCATCCCAGTTTCTCTTTCCTTTTGACCAGTTTCTTCCTGTTTTAACACATCTATTCTACATTTTGGATCTTATTTACACTTTCAGTTTCTCACACTAGGGAGACAATACAATGTTTACACATGTACGTCTGGTTTATTTCACTTATGAGTATTTTCTCGAGTTGCATCCATTTACCTATAAAAGTCACCAGTTTATCCTTCTTTATGGCTGAATAGTGCTCCATTGTATAAAAAGACCACAACTTTTTTATCCATTCCTCAGTTGATGGGCATTTGGGTTGTTTCCAAGATCTGGCTATTACAAATTGTGCTGCTATAAACATGGGTGCACATATATCGCTGTGGTATGATGTTTTAATTCTTCTGGGAAGATACCCAGAAGGGGAATAGCTGGGTCAAATGGGAACTCCAATCCTAGTTTTTGAAGAATCTCCACACTGATTTCCACAGTGGCTGCACCAGTCGACGCTCCCACCAACAGTGGAGAAGGGTTCCTTTTTCCCCACAGCTCCTCCAGCATTTGTTATTAGTTGATTTCTTGATAATAGCCATTCTTTCTGGGGTGAGGTGGAATCTCAGTGTTGTTTTCATTTGCATCTCCCAAATGACTAGTGATGTTGAATTTTTTTTGTATATTTATTTGCCATTTGTATTTCTTCATCTGAGAAATGTGTATTCATCTTAGATGCCCATTTTTGGATTGGGTCTTTAAATTTGGGAGGTCTGATTTTTTTGAGTTCTTTGTATGTTCTCGAAAGTAATCCTTTGTCTGAGGAACAGCTGAAAAAATTTTTTCCAATGTCGTGAGTTGTCTCTTCACTCTGTTGGTGGTTTCTCTTGCTGTGCAAAAGCTTTTTAATAAGATGAGATCCCAGTTGTTGATTATTTGTGATAATTCCTGTGCAATTGAGGTTTTATTCATAAAGTCTTTGCCTACACCAATGTCTTCAAGAGTTTTAACTATCCTACCTTCCAGCAGATTTAATGTTTCTGTTCTAATATTTAGATCTTTGATCCATTTTGAACTTAGTTTAGTGAATGGTGAAAGATATAGGTCTAGTTTTAATCTTCAACATGTGCAGAGCCAGTTTTTCCAGCACCATTTATTAAAGAGGCTATCTTTCTTCCAGCGAATGTGTTTGGCACCTTTGTCAAAGATAAGGTGGCTTAGTATGTCTGGGGTTGTTTCAGCATCTTCTAATCTGTTCCATTGATCTTCAGGTCTGTTTTTTTGCCAGTACCACACTGTTTTTATCACAGTAGCTTTATAGTATAATTTCAAGTCGGGGATTGTGATGCCCCCTGCCTTGCCTTTGTTGCCCAGAATTGCCTTTGCTCTTGTAGGTCTCTTCTGATTCCAAATGAATTTTAGGATTGTTTTCTCTAATTCTGTGAGATATGCTGTTGGAAATTTGATCGGAATTGCATTAAATCTATATAACAATTTTGTAAGTATGGCCATTTTCACTATATTGATTCTTCCTATCCAGGAGCAAGGGATATCTTTCTATCTTCTGATATCCTCTTAAATCTCCTTTTTCAGAGAACTGTAGTTTTTGGTGTAGAGGTCTTTTACTTCCTTTGTGAAATTGATTCTTAGGTATTTCATTTTTGGGGGATGTAATTGTTAAAGGCGTTGTTTCCCTAATTTCTCTTTCAGTAAGTTTGTTATTCGTGTACAGGAAGGCTATTGATTTTTGAGTGTTGACTTTGTATCCAGCTACACTACTGAATTTGCTTATTAAATCTAGCAATTTTTTAGTGCAGTTTTTGGGGTCTTCTACGTAGAGTATCATGTCATCTACAAATAATGATAATTTAACTTCTTCCTTTCCAATTATAATTCCTTTTATTTCTTGCTCTTGTCTAATTGCTCTGGCTAAAGTTTCCAGTACTATGTTGAATAAGAGTGTGGACAGTGGACATCCTTGTCTTGTTCCTGATTTTAGAGAGAAAGCTTTCAGTTTTTGGCCATTTAGTATGATATTGGCTGTTGGTTTGTCATAGATAGCTTTTATCAGATTGAGATAAAGACTATTCCAATTTTCTGTAGAGTTTTTATCATGAATAGGTGCTGGACTTTTTCGAAAGCTTTTTCTGCATCTATTGAGATGATCGTATGGTTTTTGTCTTTGGTTCTATTAATATGGTGTATTACATTTATTGATTTACATATGTTGAACCATCCCTGCATCCCTGGGATGAATCCAACTTGGTCATGGTGAATAATCTTGATTATTTAATGGATTCTGTTTGCCAGTATCTTATTGAGGATTTTTGCATTAGTGTTCATTAGGGAGAGTGGCCTATAATTCTCTTTCTTTGTTGGGTCCTTCTCTGGTTTTGGTATCAGGGTAATGCTTGTTTCCAGGAATGAATTTGGGAGTATTGCTTCCCTTTAAATTTCATTAAAAAGTTTGAGAAGTAGTGGCATTAGGTCTTCTCTAAATTTCTTGTAGAATTCAGCAGTGAATCCATCAGGGTCTGGGCTTTTCTTTGTTGGGAAGTTTTTAATTACATTTTTTATTTCATTGGTTGATATTGGTTTATTTAGGATTTTTATATCTACTTGATTCAGCTTTGGTAATTCATACGTATTTAGGAATCTGGCCATTTCTCCTCATTTTTAATCTTATTAGAATACAAATTCTCAAAAAAGTATAGATGATCTTCTGGATTTCTTTTTTTTTTTTTTTGTGGGTACCGGGGGGTCGACCTCAGGACCTTGTGCACCAACAGGCACCCGTGCCGCTGAGCGATATCACCGGCCCCTTTTTCGTATGTGGGATCCGGGAGTCGAACTCGGGCCCTCGCGCTTGCAAGGCAGGCGCTTACGCCGCTGAGCCATCTCACCGGCCCCGATCTTCTGGATTTCTGAAGGGTCCATTGTGATATTACCCTTTTCATTCTTAATTGCATGGATTTGAGTCTTTTCTTTTCTTTTTTAATAAGGTTGGATAAAGGTTTGTCAATTTTATTTAATCTTTCAAAAAACCAACTCTTTGATTCATTGATTCTTTGCATTGCTTTTTTAGTCTCCAATACGTTAATTTCTGCTCTGATCTTTATAATTTCCTCCCTTGTATGAACTTTTGGCTTAGCCTGCTCTTCTTTTTCTAGAAGTTTGAGGTTCACAATTAAGTTGTTTATTTGTGCTTGCTCTGTTTTCCTGATATAGGTATTTAATGCTATAAATTTCCCTCTTAGGACTGCTTTCATTGTATCCCATAAGTTCCAGTATGTTGTACTGTCATTATCATTCAGTTGTAGAACTTTTCTAATTTCTTCTTTAATTTCATCTGTGACCCATTGGTTGTTCAGGAGGGTGTTGTTTAATTTCCATGTGTTTAGGAAGTTCTTGTGGTTTCTTTCACCATTGATTTCCAATTTCATTGCACTATGTTCTGGTAATATGCATGGGATGATTTCAATTCCTTTGCATTTACTTAAGCAGGTTTTATGAGCTAGTATGTAGTCTATTTTTGGAGAACATCCCATGTGCAGCTGAGAAGAATGTGTATTCTGATGTTGTGGGGTGGAACACTCTGTATACATCTGCTAAGTCCATTTGTTCAAAAGTTTGGGGCCGGTGAGATGGCTCAGCAGCATAAGCACCTGCCTGGCAAGCGTGAGGGCCTGAGTTCAACTCCTGGAACCCACATACAAAAAAAGGGCCAGTGATATCGCTCAGCGGTACTGGCGCCTACTGGTGCACGAGGTCCTGAGGTTGACCCGCTGTACCCACAAAAAAAAAGTTTGGTTCAGTTGTAATATTTCATTGTTGATTTTTTGTCTAGTTGATCTGTCTTTTTGTGACAGTGGAGTATTGAGATCCTGCAATATAATTGTATTAGTGCTTATTTGATTTTTCATGTCCTTTAATATTTGCTTTATATAGTTGGTGCACTGGTATTTGTTGCATATACATTTATGATTGTTATCTCTTCCTCTTGGATTGTTCCCTTTACAAGGATGTAGTGACCTTCTTTATCTCTCTGAATCATTCTTGGCTTGAAATTCACTTTGTCTGCAAAAAGAATAGCTACCCCTGCTTTTTTCTGGGTTCCTGTTGCATGGAGTATTGTTTTCCATCCTTTGACTTTCAGTCTATGCATTTCTTTCTGAATAAATTGTGTTTCTTGTATGCAGCATATTGTTGGATCTTGCTTCTTGATCCATTTTGCCAGTCTGTGCCTTTTGATTGCTGAATTGAGACCATTAACATTTACGGTTAAAACTGATATGTATTGACTTATCCTTGTCATGTTATTTTCCTGTTGTTGGCTCCCCCTCTTTTTCTTTTCCTTCCCTCTGTTTAATTGTTTGCCCTGCCTGGTGGATTCCTTCTGTTGGGGTTCCTGGAGTTATAGTCCTTGTTATCTCTTTCTAGAATGTCCTTGGAAACTTTTTGGAGTGCTGGTTTGGTGGTCATAAATTTTCTCAGATATTCTTTATCATGGCAGTATTTTATTTCTCCATCAGTTTTGAAAGATAGTTTTGCGGGGTACATCAATCTGGGTTGAAAGTTATTTTCCTTTAGAACTTGAAATATGTCATTCCAAGCTCTTCTTGACTTGAGGGTTTGTGCTGAAAAGTCAGCTGTGATTCTGATGAGCTTTCATTTATAGGTGATTTGTCTCTTTTTCCCTAATAGCTTTTAAGATTCTACTCTTGTGTTGAATTTCTGGAATCTTGACTATGATATGTCTGGCTGAAGATTTTTTTTCATCGAGGCTAATTGGAGTTCTATAAGCCTCACTTACCTGTACATCAAATTCTTTTTCTCTACAAGGGAAATTTTCTGTTATAATGTCTGTGAACAGTCATTTATGCTATCTCCTGCTTTTTCATTGACTCCAATTAGTCTTAAGTTATTGTTCTTCACCTCATCCAGCAGCTGCTGGATTGATTTTTCATTGTCCCTTGCTATTTTTAGGAATTCTTTCTTTTCACGATCACTAATCACAAGCCTGTCTTCTTTATCTGAGATCCTGTGTTCACATTGGCTTAATCTGCTACAAATACTTTCAATGGAATTTTTGTTCTCCTGGATATCTGCTTGAATCTGCCTTATGGATTCCTTTTCTTTCCTATGCTGAGCATTCACAGCTTCCATAATTTTTTTAAGCTTGTCTATATTTTTGTCTCTATCTGCTCTAGTATCCTTAAGCATGGTCTTCATTGTGGACATTATGTCTGCAGTTATCTGTGAAATTATTTCTGATTTAATTTTTTCCAGAGCCTCATTCAGTTGCTTTGTTGTTACCACTTCAGAGATGCCAGGTGTGTGGCTTTTGGATTGTCCCACCTGATTGCCCCCTGGGTTTGCCTTTGGTGAACTGGATGTGTGGGTTGCACCTTGTTTAAGTGTCATCTCATTTTCTTTTCTTTCTTTAGTTTAATTCCTGGGGCAATGTTTGTAAATTACCTATGGTAGGTTGCTTTATTGCTAGTGTTTAAAACCCATAGGAGATGAGTACTTCTCTGAGGTATCTTCCAGGTGTAGCTTATTTTGGGGTTTTGAGCCTCCTGCAAGATCCTACCTCTTCAATTTGTTGGATATGAGAAGTTGCTGCCTGTTTGGCCCAGTCCTTGGTTCTTAGATACTGTGCCACAGTATTTTATGTGACCCTTAGGCAATCTCAGTCATGTAATACCAGGAAGAAAAGCTGTTTAGAACAATTATGTCACTTTTGGCTATAGTGGTACCAAAAGCATCAAACACAGCCTAGAAAATGACAGACTGAGCTAACCAGTTATTTGCCACTTTTAACAATATAAACTAGATTTGTGGTTATATAACAAAATCTAAAGCAAACCAGAAAATTATATGCAGTATACAAGTCCTTAATATGTCAATTTTTCCCTCAGGAGTTTAAATTTAAAATGAGTTAAGGAGGAAATAGAGATTGGAAGAAGAGAAATGAATTAGATGTAAGGCTGGAGGAGCAAGAGGGATCCCGCTAACATTGGGAAACTGGTGCAGAAGACTGGTGGGAAGAAGAGAAGGAATGGATAAAATGAAAAACAGATCAAAACCACAGTCACAAAGAGGTTAGAAGCTGTGTTTACACTCATATAAAAACAAGATCAAACAATGAAGGAAAGAACAAACAGACAAACAAAAAAATAGACAAAAAACAAAAGGAAAAAACCACCACCACCAGAACAAAAAACAAATGAGGGAGAAAAAAAAAGTTCACTTCCAGGGTTGTCTCTTGCTGTAGACACCGTGTGGAGGCAGAGTCCCATTCAGTGCAGAGCTAGCCCAACAAGCCAGCAGCAGCTTTTCGATGGGTTAGTGAATAATCTCAGCACTTTCTGGCAGAGACCAGACTCATTCGGCCTGCCACCGTCAGCGCATGTTCTGTGGCCTGAGCCCCGCTGAAGGCATGGATGAAGCAGTGGCTGCCGAGTTCCAAGTTCATCTGCCCCCCACACAATGGCGCCCAGCCAATTGCTCTCTCACGTGGGATGGCTGAACTTCAGCACTCACCACCAGCTAGTGCAGTCCTTCACATCCACTGCTTCTCTGCACTGCTGCATCTCACATCCCTCCGTGGAGGCCCCCGGGGGGTGTCTGCAGTCACTGTGTCTGCAGGTTTGAGCCTCTTCTGTCATGCCCAAGTCCTGACCCAGGGAGAAGTTGCCAGCGGCCATCTCCTTCTGCTTTGTTCATAAATTCTTATATATTTGTATGTCTTGCATTAAATCTATTTCTCTAGTAGGTTCTGACTGATTCAGATTTTGGTACTGGGAGTGGATCTAAAGAAACAGAATTGTAGAGATGAAATTCTTTAATGCCTTTAGGGGTACCTGGAGCTGGCTCTCTAATTTGATGAGACCTAAATTTGCCATGGTCTCTTTTTTTAGTACTGCAGGGAGCACTGATAGTCCTTGGTGTGAACTGTTTAAAATAATATGTGATGTAGATCCATTTGATTCTGCTAGTTCACCACTTGTGAGATGTAAGCAATTTAGCAACTCCATATATGAAACTTTTGAATATTTTGGCAGAGTGGGAAATAGAATGATGCTGTCCAGTTGCTCTTAGTGTCTCTGGAGAAACTAGTGAAGGGAAACAATGAACTCAAAACATCCATAGAAAATATAAAATCTCCTGACTATGAAGACAAATTAATAAAGAAAAATAAGGAGCTTAAAGATTCAAATTCCCAGACACAGCTCCAGACACAGATCAAAAATTTAAGTTTCTAAGTGTGTTCTGAAAGAGAATCTTCTTTTCTTTAGCTGCAGGGCTGAGATTGCAGAAACCCAAACACAGGCCCTCATAATTCAATTGGCTGAAATACAGTGTAAGTTTAATGCTCAGCCTTGAATGGTATCTGAAGTAAAGGTGCAAGCATTGATTGGAAAAGATTGGGATTTCATACACTGGGATGGAGAAGTTTGGAAGGATCCTGATGAGGCTGAAGATATTGAGTTCTTAGATGCTAATCAGATTATTTTGCCACAGGAAGAGATTTTCCCACCCACAGTGGTGGAGGCATCCCCACTGCCAACGCCTGTGGTGTTGGCCTCTCCTTGTATACCTGAGGAAACTAATCCTGTGTTGACCAAGCATGACAATGCTGACACTCCTCAGGACCCATGCTCACCACCCACTTTTGCCTCTAGGCGTATAACCAGGCTCAAATTGCAGAAGGCTTGTAAGGGTGAGGTATATGTGTGACCCATGAGGAGATCCAGTATCCTCCCAAAGAGTTTCTCTAGTTTTCTCTTATAAGCAGAGGCCTGATGAGCAAGTGTGAGAATGGATTTTATGGGTGTGGGATAATGGTGGCAAAAATATACACTGGATCAGGCTGAGTTTGTTGATATGGGCCCATTAAGCAGGGATTCTGAATTTAATGTTGCAGCTCATGGAGTAAAGAAAGGTTAATAGCTTATCTGGCTGGTTTGCTGAAGTATTGATCAAAAGATGGCCCACTATGAATGAGTTAGAGATATCTGAGAGTCCATGGTTTATTGTTGATGAGGGGACTCAGAGGTTTAGGGAAATAGGAATACTGGAGTGGATTTGTCATTTCAAATTTAATCTGCCACACTGGGATGATCCAGAAAATGTACCCTTCACTAACACCTTGAGAAACAGATTCATAAGAGGAGCCTGGTATCCGTGAAGAGCTCTGTCATTGCTCTTCTCTGTATGCCAGACCTTACAGTGGGGACTGCAGTTACTAAATTGTGAAACTTAAGGGCAATGGGTTTAATTGGATCTCAGAGTGGCAGAAGTCAAGTGGCAGCACTTAATTGCCAAAGGCAGGATGCATGTACTTACTGTAATGGACAGCAGAAGCAGAACAATGATCAGAATGGTCTGACACATGTAGACCTATGGCATCAGCTGATTAGCCATGGTGTTCCCAAAAGTGAAATAGATAGGAAGCTTATAAAACTTTTACTAGATTCATATGATCAAAAAAAAATTTAAGGGGAAATGAACAGAAACCTACTTCAAATCATAGTAACAGGGAATCATGGTCCCTCAACCTGTTTGGGGATTTGAGCCAGTTTACAAACCCAGAACACCTTGAATGAAGGGGAGGCTGGGTCCCCTTGGGGAAAGACACTGGTACATCAAAAATTTATATGGTCAATCATTCTCCCATCCTTCCCCAAAGAGACTTAAGGTCTTTTGCCCAAGTGACCGTACACTGTGGAAAGGGAAATGATCAGACTCCTGGGCACTGGTTCTGAACTAACATTGATTCTAGGGGGTCCAAAACATCATTGTGGCCATCCAGTAAGAGTAGGGACCTGTGCAGGTCTGGTGATCAATGGAGTTTTAGCAAAGGTCTGACTCACAATAGGTCTGATACTTTTTTTAATCCATCCTATAGTCATTTCTGCTGTTTGAGAATGCACATTGGGATAGATATACTTACTACCTGGCAGAATCCTCACATTGGTTCCTTAACCTGTAGCATGAGGGCTATTAGGTTTGGAAGCCATTAGAGTTGCCTTTTCTGGGTAAAATAGTAAACCGAAAATAGTATTGCATCCCTGAAGGGACTGCAGAGATTAGTGCCACCATCAAGGACTCAAAGGATGCAGGGGTGGTGGTTCCCACCACATCTCCATTTAATTCTCCCACTTGGCCTGCGTAGAAGACAGATAGGTCTTGGAGAATGATGGTAGATTACCATAAACAGAACCAAGTGGTGACTCTGATTTCAGCTGCTGTATCAGAGGTGGTTTCCTTGCTTGAGCAGATTAACACATCTTGTGGAACTTTGTATGCAGCTATTGATTTGGCAAATGCCTTCTCCATACTTATCCATAAGGCCCACCAGAAACAATTTGCTCTCAGCTGGCAAGGACAGCAATACACCTTCATTGTCCTACCTCAAGGATATATTAACTCTCCAGCCCTCTGTCACAACTTGGTTTGCAGAGATCTTCATCCTTTCTCTCTCACAAGGTATAACACCGGTCCATTACATTGATGATATTATGCTGATTGGATTAAGTGAGCAGGAGGTAGCAACCACTCTGGATTTGTTAGTAAAGCATTCAAAAGCCAGAGTATGGGAAATAAAGCCAAGTAAAATTCAAGGTCCTTCTACCTCAGTGAAATTTCTAGGAGTCCAGTGGTGTGGGGCATATAGAGATATCACTTCTAAGGTAAAGCAACTAAGATAAATACTACCTAGGTATAAAAAAAGGATAAATTTGAGACATTAGTAGAAAAATGGATGCACCTGGAAAATATAATGTTGAGTGAAATAACCTGGACACACAAGCTTAAATACCATATAGTATCTCTCATTTGAGTAAGGGAAAGTACAAACAAAGAGCACAATAAAGGATGGATAGAAAGAGACAAGGGGAAAGTTCTCTTATAAATAGGAAGTGGTCCAAGAGTCCAAGGGTGAGAAGAGATGGGGAGAGGAAGGTGATATAAGTAGATTAAATATGTGCCATTTACAGGAACCTAATAACCTCAATGAATATAAACATTATGTCATAAGCATGAGCAAAGATTAATAGTATCAACAAGAATGAAAATAGGGAAAGGGGATTTAGAGGAGGAGAGAGGGTGGTGGGAAGGAAGGGGATTAAAAAAGAACCAAGCAGGCCTGGGGATATAGTTCAGCGGCACAATGCCTGGCAAGTGTGAGATCCTGAGTTCGATTCACAGTTCAAAAAAAAAGCACCAAGATTATGTACATGTACCCACTCCCCAAGATGATTATAAACCACACATAATGCAAACCAGTACTAATTAAAACATTAATGACTACTATTTTGAGGTTTAATTTGTATTCTTTAATTATTAATATTGTTGAATTTCTTTCAAATAGCTACTACTTGGATTTCCCTGTTATCAAACATATCTGCTGTGGACCAGAACAATTTGGAGGAGAGAAAGGAAAGACCCTCCTTTTATGGTGCTCACTGGGAAAGCAGAACTTGAAACAATTGCCTGAGCCACCAGGATATCAGATGCAGGGAATGAGGTGACAGAAGGGATTGTTGCACAGAATATAAAAGGAAGGGCACTGGAGGCAAATGTTACAAACTAACAGATGATAGATAAAAACTATTATGGCAAAGGAGTGCCTTTTTTTCCACCATATCAGAGGTGGGGCTGTTTTGTGCAATGAGCACCTTCCACACTGGAAATGAACTCAGCAAACCTTGGTGTCTTGGTTGGGGTTGAGAGGGCCGATATAGCACTGGGCATGGAAATTTTGATGAATTAGTATGAACTGGGGCTTGGTTTGTGATGAGATTTACATATCTGTGGTTTGGGGGTTATGCCTAGTATACTTTTGCTTTGACATGAAGAACAGAATTAGTTGAGTGGTTAAAATTAAGCAATAAGCCCTTGATCTGAAATGATTTGGTAAAATAACCAATTATGTCATTTTTAAAAACAATGTGTTTTGAAATATTTTCAAACCCACAGAAAAGTTACAAGTGCAGTAACGAAAAACATCTGTATGCCTTTCACCTAGATTCCTGTTTTCATTTCACTATGTTTGCTCTGTCTTCCCTTCTATATGTGTACATTAGTTTTCTTCTGAACCAATTGAGAGTGAGTTGAACACATGATGCTCCATCATCCGTAAGTAGCTCGGTGTACATTTCTACAAACCAAATCCACTTTTCTAACCTATCAGCATACACCTCGGAAATCTGCATTGGCAAAATACAATGTTAGTCTGTAGACTCTATGTCCCAACAATGTCTCTTTTCTGGCCCAAGATTCCAACCAGGAATATTTAGTTGTCAGCAATGTCCACTGAGCATTTAGTTATTCTCTCTCTTTAGGCACCTCCAATCTGAGATAGTATTGTGGTCTTTTCTTGTGTTTCATGACCTCACCAGTTTCAGAAACTACTAGTTCTACATTCTGTAGGATGACCCACATGTTTCCTCCTGACTAGATTCAGGTCATATTTTCTTGGCAGGAATACCTTAGAAATGATGCTGCGATCTTCTCAGTATCTCACATCAGAAGGCACAAAATATCTACCTGTTCTGTCACTGGTAATGTTAACTGCTCTCCTAGTATGTTGGTGCCTGCAGGTTTCTTTACCATCAAATTGCCAATTTTTTTCCTTGTCATTGATAAGTATTTTGTAGGGAGATATTTCCAGATCATGGCAACTTACTTTTCCTCACCAATCCTCTGCCTACCATGTTTAGCTTCCTAAATCAACTACTACAATTATGGTAGCCAAACAGTGATTCTCTATTTCTGTCGATCTTTCTATATTTATCGGTATGCCCATTTATTACATTTAGTTGACATTCTACTATAAGGAAAAAAAAAGGTTTCTACTCTTTTCCAGCTATCTACTGCTATATATCAAACTAGCCCCAAATTTAGGGGCTTAAAATGATAATCATTTATTTAGTTCATGAATCTGCAATCTGGGCATGGTGATATATCAGCTGGGGACAGGAAACTGGGCTGGAAGATCCACTTCCAATGTGGCTTACTCATATGGCTGAGTACTTGGTACTGCCTTAAGGTTAGGACTTCATCTAGATCTGTCTTCCGGGAGTGATACATGAGGCTTCTCCATGTGGCTGGTTGATCTCATACCGGCATTTTGTCTGAGATTCAACAGCAAGATTGTAAGAAAGCAAGATACAAGTTCATGGCTTTTTTTTTCTGATACAATCTCAGAAGTCCTGTACCTTTTTCTTCCACTGTGCTCTGTTGGATGTTGCAGTCACAAATATCTACATAGGTTCAATGGGAGGGAACATAGTCCTTACTACTTGATGAGAAGATTAATATCACATTGTAAGAATAAATTATAGAATAGAATACATTGTGATAAACATCTTTGTAGAACACAGTCTGCACTATCCTTCATTTAATTATTCATTTATTTGGTGGTATCAATATGGGCAAGAGGATCACGTGTTTGTGAGACCCTCATCACAAAAACTCAAAAACATAAACAAACAAAAATGTACGCATGGTTTCCTATTTTATATAGTTGGTAATAATCCATTACTATCATTATTTGTTTTGGTACCCAAGTTGTCCCAGATTTGACAATTGGGAGCATTTTTCCAGATGGTCTCGGTCCTTTTGACATTTTCCTACAATTTTTTGAATTTTTTTCTATGGCAGAAGTTACCAGGGCTACTTGGGGTTGGACCCCAAGAATCCTGTGATCAAATTGTAGACCAAACAGCTTGTGATCAAATTGTAGACCAAACAGCCTATCAATCAGCATGTAACATCTTCAAAGGCAGGACCTACATTTTCCCCATATCTTGTGGACTTGGGTGCACCTAGACTTCTGGTGGGTATGCATTAGTTATCTGTGGTTTGATTAAAGATTTTTTTTTATGTGGGTACCAGGGGTCGACCTCAGGACCTTGCACTTGCCAGCAAGTGCTTGTGCTGCTGAGCGATATCACCGGCCCTTTTTTTCCTTTATGTGGGTTCCAGGAGTCAAACTCAGGACCTCGCGCTTGCCGGGCAGGCGCTTATGCCGCTGAGCTATCTCACCGGCCCCGATTAAAGATTAATTGTTGCATTATTTTTCCCCCAAAGTGGAAATAATGAGCGAGTGCTGAGTTGATACGACCATGTAACACTGACTCTCCAACCGCAGTAAAATCACTGTATACATTTTGTCTGGAAACTCCCTGCTTTCTGCAGAATTCTTTTCTACTAGTAAAGGTTAACTTTTGCTGTTCTCCTGAATCTTTTGAAAATATCTCCTCTAAATTGAGGAGGTGAACAATAAAACTCCTACTGTTTGTATAGGCTTTGTAGTTTACTGTGATCTCATTTAATCACCTATCTTTTTTCCTCAGTGCTTTGTACACAAATGTTATTGATTTCTTCCAGAAGCAGCCATGTGTGGTAGGATAAACAGCATGAGACTGAAGTTTTAGCACCCACTTCTTTAATGAACTATCCCAGTGCTCTTAGACAAGCTGCTTTCACTCCCTGGGCCTCAATTTACCCACATACAGGAAGAAAGGGTTTGGATCCCACAAAATCTGAGTTTATAATTGGAGTGCAGTGCCATTGTGTGGTTTCAGTTGTGGGCATGATTGTTTCAAACCAAAGGGCAAAGGCAGGATGCAGTCTGCTGATCAGGAACAGAGGAGAATTGGTCCAGCAGCTTTGCACACGTGAGAGTCTCCATTCCCAGTCCTTATATTTTTCGAGTTGTTTAAGTTCATGAACCCAGGGTACTACCCCCTACTACACACCATCCTATTTAGGAACTCTTTCCCAGGGTCTGCTTTAAAGACGCTGGAAGATTTTTGGTCTCATCTTCTTTCTTTCTTTCTTTCTTTGTTTTTTTGTTTTTTTTTGTTTTTTTTTTTGTGGGTACCGGGGGTCGACCTCAGGACCCAGCAGGCACCCATGCCGCTGAGCGATATCACCGGCCCTTTTTTCGTATGTGGGTTCTGGGAGTCGAACTCGGGCCCTCGCGCTTGCCAGGCAGGCGCTTATGCCGCTGAGCCATCTCACCGGCTCTCATCTTATTTCTTGCCCTCTTGACATCTGAGGTCTGAAAATAATTTGGGCTGCCTGCTTAGGCAGGCTTCCAGAGGCCACAGCCTTCTGTCTTCCAGGGCTGGGGGCACGTGGGTGCACAAAGGCAGGCAGTCATTGTTTGGGTATTGACTCAAAGGAGCAGGAGCCACAATGCGCAGGAAAAAGGATGAGCTCATGACAGCTAAATGAAAAGATTCTTATCTAGGAAACAGTGGTTTCTTATGCAAAACAGGGGGATGTAATGTGATTGCGCCCCACATTCAACAACTGGGATTTCAAACGGAGAAGCTATTTTGCATACCTATGGGAGCAGCAATGGGCCAGATTGTTCATTAATTAAAAAGTGGGGGGGGGATGCAGGCACTGAAAAATCCACATTCACACTGCTGGAGAACTGAAATAATTCATTTGTCTTCCCCTCAGTTCCCGGTGTTCAGCTGAGAGACAAATGTTTTTTTACCCCTTGGAAGAGAAGAAAAAAAGGAGGGGAGGAGAGAGGATGGGGGAGAACAGGAGAAGGGATGGGTCTGGGAGGAGAGTCACAGATAACTAGCAGTGATGTCTCAACCACTGCTATTTGATGTTCAAATGTATTGTGCAGAGGTGGTGTTTTTGTTGTCTTTTCTTTTTCCACACAGGAGATTTTCCTTCCCAGCTGTTTGATTTCATGTGAAAGAAGTCAGCAAACCCCACACTGGAGGAGAGGAGAGAAATGAAGAGGGCGGTGGTGGGAGAGGCCAGAAATATGTCCTTTGACTGCAGTACCTCTATTGCCCCAACTCTGACATGAGGTCTCCTGAGGGGAAGAACTAAAACTGTGACAGTCTTGGAAATTCCAAAATATAGGTCACCCACTAAATGGGTAAAGCCATCACTGGAGAGTAAAGTTGAATGTGGTTGCAGGTGGGAGGCACCAATGCCACCCACATATCTTTCCTACCAGCCAGACTGTTCTACCCTACATCATCTTTTGATTTAGGCATAAGAATGGTTATCTTTTATCAAGTACTACTTTCATATACTGTATATTACATCTTATAGTCTTTCCTATCACATGTGTTATACATGTGTGCCAGGCACTTATCATGTATCTTGACTTATTTGAGCTTCTAAAGTACCCTAAGAGATAACTGGATGTTGCTCCCACTTTAGAAATGAGAAAACTGATGCTCAGAGACTTTAGGTAGGTTACCCAAAGTCACACAGCTCAAAAAGAGCAAAGTTGGAATTTGAACCCACATGGACCTTGAGGTCAAAATCTATGCTCTAAACCACTGTGCAATGCTACTGCTCCTCCGTTTCCCCCTCTCTTCCCTACCTCATCTTTGCCCAATTGTTCCCCATTGAGGTTGGCATTCTGGCAGGCAGGGCAAGGATAGAGGTCCTTCATGAATGAAAGACAATCCCTCAACTGTGCAAAATATTTTTATAGAACACAAGCATGGTAGATCTCTCTACCAAGGCTTACTAATATGATTAGCTGTTTTTAAAGTGAGGTTTATTGGGGTATAATTTTAATACAGTTCTCCTTTTTAAAGTAAAATCCAATGAGTTCAACAAACATGTACTGTTATGTCATCACCAACACACTCAAGATATAGAATAGTTTTAATATTCCAATGAGTTCTCCTGTGCTCTTTTGTGGTTAGTTTCCTCCCTCCATATCCAACCTTTGGGAAGAACTGACTATATTCTATTCTCGTAGTTTGCCTTTTACAGAATGTCATATAAATGGAGTTATACACTGTATAGTCTTTTAGGTCTGACTTTTTAATTTAACATAATGCTTTTGAGATTCAACCACATTATAATTCATTACTTTTTATTACCAAATAATATTCCATTGTATGGATACACCATGATTTGTTTATCCACTCATCACCTGATGGACATTTGGGTTGTAATTAGCTTTGAATGATAATTAATAAAGATGTTATATACATTTCTGTACAGGATTTTTGGAAACATATATTTTTATTTCTTTTGGGCAAATATGTAGGTGTTAGATTACTGTAAGATATTGTTACCGAGTTCTGGGGAGCTGAGGTCTCCACTTAGAGGTAGTTTCTAGGTCCTTTTTGTCTCCAACAAAGAATTGAACAAAACAAGCAAAATGATAGCAAAGTTTCACATTTATTAGTGGTAGGAAAAATAAGAGGTAGGAAAAATTAAAAATGAAGGGTAAGGGAGAAACGGGCTCTGCAGAGTGAGTTTGGGCCAAGTAGAAGGAGAAGAAAAATAAAAACCAAAATAAAAATATAAAATATAAATAAAAATACACCGTGGGGTACAGGGTGGGCGAACATGAGGTGGCACATTAGTGAGTTCTTTAATGGCGTCTGTCTCTTCATTTATTTTCATATTTTCCCACGCTGATGTCACACACAGGTCATCCTATTAAAAACCTGCTAGGGTTCTCATGAGAAGTCCACGTACAGGCTCCTGAGAATTGTTTTGTACATGTGTTCTGGGATCTGGTCACTCCTCCCTTCCCAGCCAGTTTAAACCATACCCTATCATCTTATCTCAATATGGTAAATATATGTCTAACTTTATTTAAAGAATTACTAATAGGTTTGTTACCAGGCTTTGGGGTGCTGGAGTCTCCTTCTAGAGGTGATTTCTAGGTTCTCGCGGTCTCGAACAAAGAATTGGTTGGAACAAGCATAAATGGTGGCAAATTTTCACATTTATTAAAGGTAGGTAAAAGCAGGCTCTGCAGAGTGAGTTCGGGCCAAGTAAAAGTAGGAAAAAAAGAAAAAAATACACCCTACAGTGCAGGGTGGGCTATCTTGAAGGGACAGGATAGTGAACAGTTAATGGCAGCTGTCCCTTTTTTATATTTCCCACACTAGCATCACATCCATGTCATCCTAACTAAAACCTGCTAGAGTTCTTGCGAGAAGTCCATGTTCAGGGCTTTGAGAACTGTTCTACACATGGAATTAACAGGTCAGGCCTACTTTCCCAGCTAGTCTTAGTCACACCCTAACTTCTTGCCTCAGGTTCAGGATATGCTCTCCAAATATTATCTCTTAACATTTGAATAAACAGTAGAAGCAGGTAGGTCACCTTTTTTTTTTTTTTTTTGGTCTTTTTTTTTTTTTTTTTTTTTTTTGGTGGGTACCAGGGTTCGACCTCAGGACCTCACACACCAATGGACGCCCGTGCCACTGAGCGATATCACCGGCCCTTTTTTCATATGTGGGTTCTGGGAGTCGAACTCGGGCCCTCGCGCTTGCCAGGCAGGCGCTTATGCCGCTGAGCAATCTCACCGGCCCCTTTTTTGGTCTTTTTGAGACAGGGTTTCTCTATGCAGTTCAGGCTGCCCTTGAACTCACTTTGTAGCCCAGGCTGGCCTTGAACTCATGATGATACTCCTGCCTCAGCCTCCAAAGTGCTGGGATTACAGGTGTGTGCCACCATGTCCGGCTTAGGTAGATCACTTTCACCTTCCCTGCACCCTTCTCCCTTGAAGCAGGTTGGAAAAACTTAGGATTTCTGACCTTCCCCAGAACCTCACATTATGACCCTCATATGAGAAGTGGCTTCTATCTAGAGAAAAGGGACATCCTCATCTCTGAAGATAAAGGGGTAGAGAAAGAAATCTGAAAACATAGGTGTTGCTAAATTTCCCTGTTTATTACCATTAGATCAGATCCTTTGTGTCTTTCACATTTCTCCATGACCATCAACTCTACATCAAACCTACTATAAAATATACTCAGGTTTAATTGTTTTGTTGGGTCTAGTGAAGGCTTCCTTGTCACATAATATTTATATTAAATAAACTTATGTGTTTTTCTCTTGTTAGTCTATCATTTGTTATAGGGGCCTCAGTCATGAAATGAGGATTGGTACAGAAAAAGGTTTTTCTTCCTCAGCAATGGCAAACTTCTTCCAAAGTGTCTGTGCCATTATGAATTCCCACCAGCAATCCATAAAAATTCTAGTTGCTGGCAAGGCATGGAGGCACATGCCTGTATTCCATAATACAGGAGACTGAGGCAGGAGGATTACTGCAAGACAAGGCCAGCCTGGGTTACATGAGTTCAAGGTGAGCCTGAAGTACATAGTGAGACTCTGTCTCAAAAAATAAAAACAAAAACAAAAGAATTCTAGTTGCTCTGCATCTTTGTCAGTCCTTGGATAAGGCCACTCTTTTAATTTTAGTGACTGTCATAGATGTGTATCTTATCTCATAGTTTCACTTTGTGTTTTCCTAATGAATGTGTAGAGTGTCTTATTATGTGCTTATTTGCAGTCTCTATCTCTTCTTTGATGATTGGTCTGTTATAATCTTTTATCCATTTTTAAAAGACTTAGATATAATTGATATACAAAAAACTGTACGGGTCTAATATATAAACTTGATGAGTTTGGACATATGCATATACCCATGACACAATCGCTACGATCAAGGTAATAAACATATCCCTCAGCACCAAAAGTTTTCTTGTTTCTCTCATTTTCTTAAGTAAGAACACTTGACCTTAGATCTATCTTCTTAACATGTTTCTAAGTGCATAATACCATGTTGTTAACTATAGGCACCACATTGCATAGCAGATTTCTAGAACATATTTATATTGCTGTTCATTGTTCAACTGGTTTGTTTGTGATGACTGAATTTGAGGGTTCTTTATATATTCTGGATAAACTCTTTATCATATATGTGCTTTGCAAATATTTTCACTCAGCCTGTGGCTCACCTTTTCATTTTCTTTCTTTCTTCCTTTATTCTCTCTCTCTCTCTCTCCTTACTCATGCTAGCCAAGCACTCTACCGCCCAACACTTCCAGTCCTGATTTTCATTTTGTAGCCCTATCTCTGGTAGAGCAGAAGTTTGTCATTTTGAAGAAGCTCAATTTATTGCTTTTTTCTTATATTGTTCATGCTTTTTAGGTCATAAGAAATCTTTGTCTAATTCAAGGTCACAAAGACTTTTGTGTTTTATTCTAGAAGTTTTAGTTTTAACTATTACATTAATGGCTGTGATCCATTTTGTGTTACTTTTGCATATGATGTTGTAACCAGCAATGCAAAAGAAAAGTTTAAAAGTTAGAATTTTTTTCCTTTCAAGACAAGCAGCTTCTCCAAACTTCCTCAGGCCTTGGCATAACCCTCACCCCCAGCGTATACAGATGCTGACCCTAGGAGGTCAGGGACAATTTCATTTTCCACAGGGACAAGAGGGAGTAAAAGAAGGCAGGGAGAAATGAAACAAGTCTGTAGATGTCTATTATCTGTTTCTTGCTATAAAAGACACTTATGCACCTCTAACATGTGGAGTTGGTGATTTGAGACAAATGAGGTCCCTCCATCTTCTTGGAGCTGGCTTTGAATGAAGCCTTTTTCCTTTTCACTAAAATAAATAGCCTCATTTGGTTTGGTCAGTGGCCAGCAAAGGAACCTGCATGTCTGGGAGCAATATGAGGGAAGGATTGAGTCAGTTCATTGTTTTGCAAATAGATTTCAAAATTTCCCAGAATCACTTGTTGAAAAGACGATCCATTCTCCACTGTATTGTCTTTGCACCTTTAATTTATAGACTAAAGTGGGAAGAATGGACAATTTAAGCCTATTGAATCTCTGATTCATGAACATGGTATGCCTCTCTATTTATTTAAGTCCTTTTTATATCAACTTAGAATTTTAGCATTCACATTTGGCACATATTTTGATAGAGTTAACCCTAAGTACTTCATTGTTATTATGCTATTGTAAATGTTACTGTTTGTTAAATTTAAATTTTTAATTGGCATGTAGTTGACTTTTATATTTTGACCTTGTGTCCTGTGACTTTTCTAAACTTATTTAGTTTCTACTAGTTAAAACATTCTTGTGGTGCTGGGAATTGAACTCATGGCCATGTGTATGCTAGATAAGAGCTCTGTCACTGAGCCATTTTTCCTCTCCCCAAAGCTCTCTAGTACCTTTTCTGTATGCTCTTTGTGATTCTCCATGTAGGTGATTATAATGTCTGTGGATAAAAATACTTTTATTTCTTCCTTCTTAATATTTATATCTTTTACTTCTTTTTCCTTGCCTAATTGCCCTGGATAAAACCTCCAGTACAATACTGAATAGAAGTGGCAAGAACAGACATTCTTGTCTTATTCCTGACCTTAGAGGGAAAGCGTTCAGTTTTTTATCATTAAGTGTGATGTTAGCTGTGGATTTTTAATAGATGTCCTTTGTCATGTTGAGGTTATTCCCTTCTATTCCTAGTTTCCTTGGTCTTTTCTTTTTTGTGTGTGGTTTTTTCCTTGTTCTACTCATTTGAACATTTTCTTCCCATTTCCCAAAATCTGTTATACATTTTGGTCCTTATTTACACTTTTGGTTTCTCACAGCACAGAAACAATGTAGTATTTAAACATGTGTGTTTGATTTATTTCACTTAAAAATGTGGTCTCAAGTTGCATCCATTTAGCTAGAACTGTCTCAAGCTTATCCTTCTTTATGGCAGAGTAGTACTCCATTGTATAAAACCCCACATCATCTTTATCCATTCATTGGTTGAAGAGCATTCAGGCTGTTTCCAAGATTTAGTTATTACAAACTGTGCCACTCTAAACATGGGTGTGCAGATATAGCTGTGGTATGATGCTTTAAATTCTTTCAGGAAGACACCAAGAAGGGGAATATCAGAACCCCCAAATTTAAAGAATCAATCCAAAAATTGGCATCTGAAATGAACTGACACTTCTCAGATAAAGAAGTAGAAACAGCAAATAAATATATGAAAAAGTGTTCAACATCACGGCTCCTTAGAGAGATGCAAATTAAAACAACACTGAGATTCCATCTCACTCCAGAAAGAATGACTATCAATAAGAAATCAACCAATAACAAATGCTGGAGGGGCTGTGGGATAAAAGGAACTCTTCTCCACTGTTGGTGGGAGTGTAGACTGGTGCAACCACTGTGAAAATCAGTGTGGAGATTTCTCAAAAAACTAAAACTAGAGGTTCCATTTTTGGTCTTTTTTTAACTCTTAAATGGATCTTCATTTAGTCAAATGCCTTTTCTGCATGTATTGATATGGTAACATGGGTTTTATTTTTCTAATCTGTTGATATGATAAATTACGCTGACTGATTTTCAAGTTTTGACCAGTCTTAATCTCCTAGGAGAAGCCCTACCTGTTCCAGAGATAGTGTCTTTTTTTATGTATTGCTGGATGTGATTTGTTAATATTTTGGGGGGTAGATTTTCAATTTTTATTTTTTTATTAACACATGTTTGTAGTAAAGGGGGGCATTTTTGTGTATGTCCATGGAGAATATTGGTGTGTACTTTTCTTATAATGTCTTTAGTCTGGTAATGATTGAGTTTTTTTTTTTTTTTTTGGTGGGTACCGGGGGTCAACCTCAGGACTTCATGCATGAGCAGGGGCCCGTGCCACTGAGCGATATCACCGGCCCTTTTTTCGTATGTGGGTTCCGGGAGTCGAACTCGGGCCCTCGTGCTTGCCAAGCAGGCACGTATGCCGCTGAGCCATCTCACCGGCCCCAATGATTGAGTTTTTAATTGGAGTTATTTTTCAAGTAATGGGGCTGAATTTAGAGCTGGGTTGAGGCAATAATAAGAAGGCCAAGTTTCTTTTAGACTTGATGTTACTTTCCTTTACTCTGCAAAACCATGTTTTACTTTTTTACAACTAAAGATGGCACTGGACCCTCAAATAGTTGTCCCACTGCTCAGAGCTCTGGCTAACAACACAATGCACAAAACAATAGATACTTGTTTCCTCTATGTGATTTTCAAATAATCAGCTATGTCAAAAGTTGAGGGAGAAGGCCGGGTGTGGTGGCGCACGCCTGTAATCCCAGTGCTCAGGAGGCTGAGGCAAGGGGATCACTGTGAGTCTGAGGCCAGCCTGGGCTACATAAGTGAGTTCAAGGGCAGCCTGCACTACATAGGAAGATCTTGTCCCAAACAAACAAAAGCAAAAAAACCCAAAAGACAAACAAACAAAAAACCCAAAAATAAAAGTTGAGCGAGAGAGCTACAGCCATAGCCTTTTCTGTTTAGGGTCAATGTGGATGAGATCCAGGGAGCCTGCACACTCTATCGCTGGGGTTCAAGGCATGCTGAGGGGCATTACATCTAGCTTGTGAATGGGAACACTTTCAAATCATTACCTGCATTTAGCAAAGATTTGACAGTTATCTATAGTACCCTGAGTATTTAACAAGCATTCTGATGCTGAGTAATGATTACAGCTGTACATAAAATAGAAAGATTAGGGCTCAGTAGCCTGCTTAATATGTAAATATATCCAGTTATGCGTGAGTGCTTTTAATGAAGTAACGTGTGTTTCTGTTTCCTACAGAGAGTGATTGATGAAAAAATATTTACAAACCCATCAGAAGCTAGTGTGGCAATCCATTTTCGGGGCCCTCTTCTGTCTCTCTTAGACAGAAGCTATCTTTCTGTCCATAAACTCTTCAAAAAAACAAAAACAAAACAAAAAGGAAACTAGCAGCCAGCAGGCACATTGAAAGAGCTCTGTGGTGCTGTCTGGCCTAGGAGTCAGAGGGATTGGGTTTTAGCTCTGGTTTCATTTGGTTTCTGATTCTTTGGGTGTTAGGAAGTACACGTACCCCCATCGGAGATCAGAGTTGTTGATGATGGATTGTGAAATAACTTTACTCACCTATATATGTAGGATTGGTTTTCCTTCTAACATACAGAAATTGATGATTAAAAACAGCAGTTATTAGGCACTGTGCTGAGTGCTTTGCTTATATTATTTCCTTCAACCTTCACACCAATCTTGGAAGTTGAAAGTTTACGTACCCTCTCAGGTACCAACTCCCCACAAGGAATGTAAACATTTTGTACCACAACATGTACTGCTAAAGAAAATATTCTAAAAAAAAATTTATGCACTCTCATTTTACAAACAGAGAAACTGAGGCTTGGAGAAGGAAAGTCCCTTGTCCAACCTCATCCTTTCTATTGTGATTAGGGCAGGATTCAAATTCAGATCTCCATAGTGGTTGACTCCAAACTGTAGTCATAACATTTTACATCTACCTGTAAGAATTATCTCACTTGTTACCAGAAGAGCTTGGAAAGATGAAACATACTCTGTGTGTCTATGGAGGAGAGCTAGATGCACCAGTTAGGGTTGAGCACTTCTTTCTGCATTCCCTTCCCCCGCCTTCCATGAGAAGGACAACAACTGAAATAGCATCTCTTCTGAAGTCCTGCTTAAAAGGTGTGCAAAACTTCCACCTGCTATCTCTGTAGTAATGAGAGGCTCTTCTTCCTTTGTACCTCATAGTGGCTAATAAATGTGTTCTACCACATGTTTCTCATTGGGAAAAGTTATACATAGCACTCATTAGGTAACAGATACTTCTCTAATCACTACCTATATGAACACACACACACACACACACACACACACACACTCCTCATAACTGTCCTGTGAAAACCCTTATTATTTCTGAGGCAGGAAGATAAGATGTGGATAAAACTGGTTGGGAAAGGAGGCATGACAAAATCCCCAGACGCATGTGCAGAACCATTTCCAAGGCCCTTCACATTGATTTCTCACGAGAAGTCTCACAGGGTTTTGATAGGATGACCTGGATACGATGCCAGTGTGGGAAATATAAAAAAGGGACCATCACCATTAAGTGTTCACTATCGTGTCTGTATGGTAGCCCACTGTACACTGTGGAGTATATTTTTTTCCCCTTTTTCCTACTTTTACTTGGACCAAACTTGCTCTGCAGATCCTGGTTTTTTCCCTACCTTTAATAAATATGAAACTTTGCCACCATTTACGCTTGTTTTGTTTAATTCTTTGTTCAGGACAGGAAAAATCTAGAAATTACTCCTAGAAGGGGACTCCAGGACCCCAAAGCCTAGTAACAGTTCCATTTCACATATGGATAAACTGAGGCACAAAGAAAGGTTCAGTCAGTTTGGTTAAGTCTGGTAGCTAGCTAGCAAGAGGCAGAGCTGGGATTTGAATGGAGAGTGTGATAACCATACTGCTAGTTCATAAGGTGACCAGCAACCATCCATGGTTATTTAAATTTAAATGCATTAAAATGAAATGAAATAAAATAAAAAATTCAGTTTCTCAATCATATCATCCACATTTCAAGTGCTCATCAGCCACATGTGGCTAGTGTATGGGACAGGGCAAGTATAGGCTACTTTCATCATCAGAGAAAATTCTATTGAACAGTGCTAGTCTCAATTCTGTGCTTTTAAAATTTAAAAGGCAGTGGGGCATGGTGGCACACGCCTGCAATCCCTGCTACTCAGGAGATTGAGGTAGAAGGATCACAAGTTCAAGGCCAGCCTGAGCAATTTAGTGAGAGTGTCTCAAAATCAAATAGAAATAAAATAAAAAGGGCTGAAGATATGGCTTAGTGATAGAACACTTGCCTAGCATATGTATGAGGCCCTAGGTTCCATTTGCAGCATCACACACACACACACACAGTTAAAGTTGTGGCCCACTTAGAAGACAATCTGAATATGCTTCCCTATGTTTTGGGGTTAGTCTCCATTTATCTGTCCCTTTCCCTTCTTTAGGTTGATTGATGGACAGGATAGCATTTGGACCCTTTTAAAACCAGGCTTTAAAGTCTGACTTAAGCTTCATGTACTGACCACCTTACTATCCCCACTCTGACCTCGAGCCCCTACCTGAGGCTTTCATGTTTAAAGAGCCATAGCCTCTGCTCAGGCCTTTGTTTTAGGTCTACGGGCTCCTTCTGGAAGCCCCAAATCATGGCAGGGAAAAGAAAGATGCCAAGAGGGTGTTGGCTGTTATCCCTTTGTTAACTTATTTCTCTAGACTTTGCCCTTATTAGGTCAATCTGATATGTTGCCTAGAGAGAGAGAAAAAAGATAAAGTAGCTTTCAAATAAGCGTCACAGAAGTCTGCAGCAGTTCTCTGCTCCAATGATTTATGGACATTACCACAAAATTTCCCAGGGCTAGAGCAAGGAGGCATGTGATTCACAATGATTACCAAAAGAGATTTTTGTGGTACTGCATTTCAGAGGCCTAACAAAGCAGGGTGCTCCTTATGAGCAGGTGGCTATCTATAGGGTGAGGTTTTGGAGGAAACTAACAAGGCTTTATCATCCCCTACCCCTATTATAAATGTCCTTCTGGGCTTTCCAAGAAGTCCATGGTACCTTCTCCTGTTCAGCAGAAGGGCGTGCTGTTTACTTCTCTGACTTATTGCAGAGGCACAGTACTGCTCATCCCCGACCCCCAGGATCCTGAGATAAAGGCAGTGTGGGGACATTGGATGAAGGGAAAGTAGTTTGCTAAAAACTTGCAGACGTGTATGCCAGACACACTTCAGGTAGTTTTCTCTTTAGCCTGTGTCTGTCTGCAGGTTCAAATTCAGGAAGCATTGCAAAGACTCTCCATCAGTAAAATGCTTCTTCTAGACAGATGTTTCCCAGGGCACCTGAGTATCAGGATTTCAAGAATGATAATAACAGGCTTTCAAAAAGATAAGAGGAAGGTGCTACTGAGTGGTTACGTGTTGCCAGGTCTTGGCATCTGTGATTGATATTGAAGCTACTTTGCTGCCATATTGACAGAGGGTGGAAAGGTGGCTGCAGAAGCTAGCACCCAGGTTGTGGGTGGGAGGTAACCTGGACAGCCCATGTATAAGACAGTGCTATTCCTCTCTTCTTGTTCCTATTGCTGAAAACAACCTGTTGTCCTCATGTAAGTTGCTATAAAACCTTTCCAGTATGTTTTGCAGGGCCCATCAGAGTACTAATAACAAGCTCTTAAGTCTGAATGGCCAGCTGCAGTTTTTAGAGCATTTTAAAGTCCTTGATCCCACTTCACTCTCACCCACTTTCTCTGAGGAGGAAAGGGCAGCGATGCCATCTCCATTTTAATGGTGAGGACATGGAGGCTGACAGCAGCATCAAGGTTCCCTTGCACAAAGTGTTTTAATGGCACCTGATTGGAATTCTGGATAGCTGGCTACCCTTATGGTTCTGGAAACTTCTTGTCGTTCATCCTGCTATCTCTATTGTTGGGCCTTTGGGAGGCAGTAGAGATGTTTGATTTTTCAGAAGGGAGACACCATAGCTGACACAATGAGTTCTTTTCCAAGATTAAATCAGCTGGAGGAGTTGGTAGTATTAGCAGCTTCTCTGGGCTACCCTTGCCTCACTTTAGTTCTTCAAACTCCCCCTTTCTGAGCGTGGTGTCTTTCCTTCTCTTCTCTGGAGTCAGAACGCTCCTTCAGCATGTATTTTAATTAATTAATTTATTTTTATTTTTTGGCTATTTTTTTTGGCTATTTATTTATTGGCTATTTTATTTTTTGGTTATCCACGTAGACAGTGTGGATAAAGGTATCAAGGGAATGTTCTGCACTGCTTAACTTCATGAGCTAGATGTCTAGCATTGCTTGAAATGAAGTGCCTGAAATTAATTGCAGGTTAAATCTGGACTTCATTTTGTAGGCAGAGGTTAGCTGTGGAAGAGTCAGTATGCTAGGATTTAGAAAGAAACCTTGAGAACAAGGTGTGCCCCAGGATGGTGCTGCAGAATGGTGAGCAGGAAGCTGGCGGAGCTCTGCAGGAGATAAACAAGGTGAAAGATTCACCTCAGAGATGTGATCTAATGAATAGTTATTTTGTCAATTAATTGAAATAGCTGGTTCTTTGCCTTAAAAATGGTTACAATAAGCTGGTCATAGACCCCAAGTGTGTTGTAACTGTCTGTTTACTTGTTTGCTTCTCTGATTGTTGAGGGCATGGTGCCTAGTCTTATTCCTCAGTTCTACCAGAGAAAAACCTACAGTAAATAGTTGTTTGAACGATGGAAATTTTAGAACTTCCATGTCAGAAGCTGACAACTATTGAAACAGGGGGCAGAGACTGAACTCAACCTTTGAATACAATGAACACAAAGGGGAATTTATAGCCCACAGATTGAGGGGGACAGTAGATGGAAAATTACTGAGAGTTTGATTAGACACAAGGGTAAGGGGTTCACATTAATCTGGCTTAACAGGAGTCTTACTGATTGTAGGCCAAGGGTGTAGATGTCAAGGGTAGGGGGTGAAGAATTTAATCAGATATCAAGAGTGATCATCTATCTAGGGCGTGTGGTGGGGGGGTATTTTTGCTAAACCACTTAACGAGATTCTTTGCTAGATGGAGATATAGCTCAGCGGCGCAGCACCTGCCTGGCGAGCACAAGGTCCTGAGTTCAATTCCTGTACCAAAAAAAAAAAAAAACAAAAAAAACAAAATGATTCTTTGCTAAAGGATAGGGCTGAGAATGAGGCCTGATCAAGAAGAGGATTTGGAGGAACTTGACTGAACTTTGGTGAAGGAGGGAGACATTGTCACACCCAGTCTGCTGGGGTATAATTTTGCACATAATATCTGGCTACACCCTTGTAGACTCCATTTGCCTGCGCTATTCATAGTAATGGAAGCCAGGTGTGGTGGCACATGCCTGTAATCCCAGCACTCTGGAGGCTGAGGCAGGAGGTTTGCCATGAGTTCAAGGCCAGTCTGGGCTACATAGTGAGTTCAAGACCAGCCTGAACTACACAGCAAGACCCTGTCTCAAAAATAAAAAATAAAAAACAAAAAGCATAGTAGTAGGAACTAGTGGGAAACCCAAGATAATGCCAGTGTTTGCCAAATGGAGCTGCTTAGTACAATCACCCCAGAAACAGCTTTAAAAACACCTAAGCCCGGGCGCTATCCAACACCTGTTAAATCCTTATTATTGAGGCGAGGATGAAGAAACTGTATATTTAACATGCTTTCCTGGTGATTCTCATCATCAGCGGGTTTGGGGTCATAGGTTTACACTATGAATTGACCAAACATAGAGTAGAGAAGGAATGAGAACTGGCTGTTTTGGTAGAAAAAGTAAGAAACATTGGAGAGAAGCAGCACCTGTGTACTCATCAAAATAGCAAAGTGAGTATTGTTTGTAAAATTTGCCCCCATTGCTTCTTAGGCCCTTTTTCTTAAACATCTCTTAGGAGCGTCTGCTACCCCTCAGACATCTGATGCCCTCTCTTTCTCTCTACTCTCTTGAATTAAGTAAAACCTGCTTTCTTAAAAGAGGCTGCTTAACTATTGTTCACTAAGTTTGCATTGTTGATGAGGAAGATTTTTAAAAAGTGACAAATCCAGAAGTTAAAAAACTAGATGCTGAGCCGGTGATATCGCTCAGCGGCACGGGCGCCTGCTGGTGCGTGAGGTCCTGAGGTCGACCCCCGGTGCCCACACACACACACACACACACAAAACAAAAAACTAGATGCTCTGAAGAAACTCAGATGTCTGAGAGGGGGCAGCAAGGTTTTATGTGTGTTGTCTGTCTGTCTAGAGGCAGAAGGAAGAGGGAGACATAGATTGCCGTGCTTACTCCAAAAGTCAGGTCAGATACATTAGCTCTGCCTCGGATTCAGAGGACTTTATGAAAACTATTAGGCAGAGTTCTATCTTTTCCCTAAAAAGACAGAAAAATGAAAGGTTTAAAAGTAAACCCTGACTCCCAGGTAAGATGTAACCCTTACAGAAATAGCAGTATGTCAGCCGAACAAGGTCTCATTGGCTCATTACCAGGCCAGGTCAGGACATTATTTCTGGCAGCTTCTGAAAGTCACAGGCTGTTAGAAAAAAAATTTTTTTTTCTGAAGGCTTAATACAGTTTGCTCTCACTTGTTCACAGGAGCATTCTTGCTGGATCACTCTCTTTCTCTCTTTTCTTGGGCTTCCTTTTAAAATGCTAATTAAATTTGCTTGATCGCCACTCTCCTCTCCCCCAGCTAATTTTGGAGATTGAGAAAGGAATTTGATATCTATAAAAGATGTGCTTGTTTTTCCACCTGAACTACCTTTATATTTCATTTCCTTTTATTGCAGGACATTGTGTCGGGGCCCTAAACACTAACATACATAACATTGATTGTATTCTGCATAACAAATTGGATTAGGATAATTACCACACAGATGTTAAAAATCCTGAATGCAAATCAGTGCAATTAGTCATGACTTAATATACTATAATTCACACATTGGAATGTCTTATTGTGATTATACTATTTTAGAACTAAATGCTTTAACAAAAAAGGGGAAGAAAAGAATTCTTTTGCTCTGCCGCTGCACGTGCTCTGAACGAGAAATTGTTTTATGCTAATTTGAAATTTCACTACTCAGAATTCTTAATAACTAATCAGATCCTTCAATTTCTCTTGCCCCCTTTTATATAGAGAAAGGTGCTTCTTTATTAAGGCAATTTCATGCGCAATTCAACTTGAATGTCACCATTATGAACAAAGGAATTTGCACATGGGTGCTTTTGACAAACATAGCTTTAGAAAACTGAGCCTTGGGTGCTGGTGGGAGGCAGACCCTCCCCCACTGATGGCTGGGACCCTGAAACAAAGCAGAGTGTAAGCAACTGGAATGGGTCCATGTAGCCACAAAGAGAGGACCTATCACAAGGGCAGTATGCTCAGAGCTGCCACAAAGGGCTGTGCAGCTTGTGTTTAGCCAAGGGGGCAAATAGGGGGTGAACTCCAGCTTGGGGTCCATGCTGTGAGCTGTGCAACCAGGTGCAACGCTGCAGCTTTCCAAAGAAAGGGTGCCTTTTCTAATTCACGCAAGGCAGGAATTTGGTCACAGACAAAAGATAGTACAAGTGCTTAACTAGAAACAACAGCAGCCCTGGGACACCTTGAATCTGAACTGTGAACACAAATTCAATTCTTAGAATTGTTTTTTGGCTTATCCTATCTCCCACTGCTCTGTACTTATTTAGAGTTGCTTACAGTTCAAGGTGCTTTTAGAGTTGTGATCTACATTTTACATTCTTGATTACATGCTTTTCAGAATTGTCCTGTATCTGTTTTACGTCAAACCTTTGTACACTCAACTGATCTTGGGCACCATCTGATGGGTATGCTTGCATCATCGTTATCCTCTTGAGGTGGGAGACTAGGGCTGGGGCAAATCAGACAACCAACCAGGTGGAATGTGTCAGAAGTCATAAAAACCCTCCATTAAACAGCAGAGCAGCCAGGTGTGGTGGCACACTCCTGTAATTCCAGCACTTGGGAGGCTGAGGCAGGAGGATCACTGTGAGTTTGAGGCCAGCTTAGGCTACATAGGGAGTTCAAGGCCAGCCTGCACTATATAGCAAGATCCTGTCTCAAAAAACAAAAAAACCAACAAACAAACCAGTAGAGCAAGATGTTTCCTAAAAAGAAAAGACAAGCACAAAACACAGGACCCAAAACGACTCCAGACTTAAAGCTCCTGAGCGCTGTTGACAGACAAATCAGAAAGTGCTATTCCTAATCCTTCGTTAGAATATGGTGCTGTTCAAGGGATCTATCAGAAGACGCTGTTATGAATCCTTCATTTAGATATGGGCACAACCAATCAAAAGATACTGTTCCTGATCCTTCATTTATATCTGTCATGAGGCCAGTTTTTTGTTTTTTTGTTTAGGACAATTTACATCTGGCATGAAGCCAAGTGAGTTTTTGATAGGGCAGTTGTTCCAATGTTATATAGTATTTACAAGAGGTAAGGACCAGTCCAGGTATTTTGGATACTAAAGGCCCCTTTCCTTTTATCCTCAGGGCCACTGTGAGTCTTTATTGCCTGCTCTTGCTGTGTAGATGTACTTTTTTCTTCCTTCAATAGATCTATACCCTTGCTGCCTTTTCTGTAAATCTTGTCTGATTTTACATTGAGGACAGCAAGAGCCCAGGAAGAAGTCCCTCAGGACCCTCTTCAGTAACACTCTCTGGAGCCCCCACACCCACAGTGGTCAGATTTAGCAAATAAAAATAAAGAATGCCCAGCTAAATTTGAATACGCTGCATATTTTTTGACATGTTTATACTAAATAAAATAGTTGTTTATCTAAAATTCAAGTTCAATTGGGTATTGTCTTACCTGACAGCTCTACCCCCACTGTGGCACAAATCAGAGAGTCTGATTATTAAAATAGATCAAGGCTGCTGGTTCTTACAGTTGAGCATGCATTCAGAACCATCTGGAGGTGATACAACCTGGATTGCTGGATCTAAACTCCAGATTTTCTAATTCAGCAAGTCTGGGGTGGTGCCTGAAAATATGCATTTCTAACAAGTTCCCAGGTATTGCTGCTACTACTGGCCCAGGGACTACAATTTGGGAACCACTGCTCTAGGATGAGCTCAGTAAATAGGCTCAATGTAAGTGAAGCTCATGTGGCTAAGTTGAAACAAAAAGCTTCAAGGACCTTTTGCAGCAGGGTCTGTGGGTTTCCTGGCCAGGACCCCTTAAAGCAAGCATCTGTTTTCTTCTACTGACCTCAGCTGCCTCCTTGAACACTCTTGATTGTGCTCACTTAGGAATAAGCAAAGTTGTTCACATTTATTGCTTCCAGTCTTGTTTTCACCCCCGTCAACTTTAACTCCCCTCTCCCTCTCCCTTCCTTTTTAGGTGCCACTGTCTTTTTATTTTTTAACCCAGGGATGACGAATTTACCTCTTGTAGCTACTGGCAGAGAAAGACTATTTCCTGAGCAGGAAAGTAACCCTTTGGAAGTTGCTGGCAACTTCTACTGAAGGCATTGATTCCCTTTGACACTTTCTTCCTTTGTTTTGGGCAAGTCACTGTAATGGCTCTTTACATAAATATAAAGCACTACATCTCCACTGACATGGGATACTAAAATTGTCAGGAAGGAATGGAGGAGATTTGCATGGGGAGTACCAGGGCTTCTGTTTGAGGGTGAGATTGAGATCTTACATTTCTGACTGAATTTCTATTTGAAATTCAGCGTTGTTGTAACATATTGGGATGAACTAGAGCAGTCTTGGTCAATTCCAGGGGTCAGGAAATGCAGCACTTCTCCTGAGATAGAAGACAGAACAAGGTGGCTGACACTGTACTAGGGGTCCTGAGGTGCAAGAGGTATGGGGGACATTTTTCCCAAATCCCTGAAACTGCTGAGACTAGATTCCGCCTCAAAAAGCCCCTCCATGGAGCAGGTGTAAGCCAAAGCAAGGATTTCTTTGTATGAAAGAGTTGGAATGTTATGGAGTTTTGGGTGCTGGAGTATTTTTTAGAGGTGATTTTTATTTTTATTATTATTATTATTTTGTCCCAAACAAAGAATTGGTTGAGGGCCGGGGATATAGCTCAGTGGCACAAGTGCCTGCCTGGCAAGCGCAAGGTCCTGAGTTTGATTCCTGGTACAAAAAAAAAAAAAAAAATGGTTGAAACAAGTTTAAATGGTGACAAAGTTCTACATTTGTTAAAGGTAGGGGAAAAACAAACAAACAAAAAAGAGAAATCGGGGTCTGCAGAGTGAGTTGGATCCAAGTAAAAGTAGGAAAAAATATATACCCTGCAATGTAGGTTGGGCTCTTTTTTATATTTTCTATGCTGGTATCACATCCAGGTCATCCTATGCAAAATCTGTTCAAGTTTTTGGTAGAAGTCTATGTGCAGGGCTTTGGGAACTGTTCTATGTCCTGGGAGTTTGTAATCGATAGGTCACACCCACTTTCCCAGCCAGTCTTAGCCACACCCTGCCTTCCTGCCTCAGGAAAAGTCCGGGCCTGCCTACTTTATCCAGAAGTCCTGTGGTCACCTAGCCCAGACTGTAAGGCTGTGTAGTGCTCTCAGGCAGTGTGTCTGATCCCCTGTGTTCTAAGGGACTTCAAGATAAAGGCTGAGCTTATTGTTAATATGAGCATGTAAAAACTCAGTCATAAGAATTAGAACATTAAATGAAATGTTAAAATAAGTATCATGAATTGGTGAAATGGGATGTCCTTATTATATATGCTACATCTATGGTGTTGCCTACCCTTTTTGTGTTCAAAGCAGACACTGTTATTTGACCACAGCTTAGTCCGGTGTGCACCTTGAATCCTCCTGTTATTAGAATGCTCTTGTCTGCAACTGACAGAAAATAAGATTTTAAATAGAGCCTTACCCAGCACTGTGTGCCAAGCAGGGTTCTAAAGTCTATATAAATTCATAAAATTTACAGTTTTTTAAAAATCAGCCATAAAAGGTAGTTGTTCCAATTTTTAAGATTAAATAGAAGAGGCATATATATAATCTTGGTTTGTATATTGAAGTGAAATGCCTCATAAGAAACAATGCTTCTTCAACCATCTGAGCACTTACAGAGACTTTCCAGAATGGCCATATTGGAGTATGATACCATTCGTCAGGAGACAACCAAAAAATCCAAAAAAGGCAAGAAACAAGAGCTACAAAACTGCTGACAAATGTCATACAGTGTGATGCTTTCTTCATTTGCTCTTAAGGTTCATATTTGCATTTTTCCTTTCTTTTTTTTTTTGATATGTGATATGATGTGCAGTGATTTACACAAAATGGAAATGTAAATAGGAAATAAATATTTTATGTTACGTATGAAAAAAAAAGAAATAATGGAAACTCAGAGGATTCATTCCACAACCCGAAAATATTCATATAAAATGATTACAATACTGTAATATAATACAAAATAATAAAGAAAATACAAAATATAAAGAAAAATAAACAAATCAACCTGCACTTACCTTTGAGAACCTTCATGACTGGTGTGAGGGAGATAAGACAGAGGAGGGTTATTGTGTAGAATGACTTTCACTTTCACTACCAGAATCACTGCTATCTATGGGCTCAATGGAATCTTTTTCTTTTCGTGCAACTTTAACAAGGAACCTATCCAATGACACTTGTTTTTGCCTCCTTTTGAGAATTTCCCAAAAATGTGACATTGCATTGTTGTTAACTGTATTCATGACTCCCACTGGTATAGTCTTATTCGGGTGGTGCTTTTCTACAAAATTTTGCACTGTTTCCCACATTTTACACATCTCCTTAATCTCATTTGGAGTGCGGGATTCCTCTGCCTTTTACTCCTCCTCTGCAGATGAGATCTCCATAACCTCTTGCTGTTGGGAGAAGATCACCCACAACACTGGAGAGAGAGGAGAGAGGGAGAGAGAGAAGAATCACTGGCTCAGTTGTGATCACGTGACATTTGGCGTCAGGTACTATTGTATTGCAAGACATCACTCAATCACGTTAAATTTGTTAGAAATGTTTGCTTGTCTTACACAACACTTGCAGGACAAGTTACAATCCAAAGATATATATATATATATGTACTATATGTACATATATACTATATGTATACATATATACATGTATACATATATACTATAGTATATATACTATACATATATACTATACTATACTATATGTATACATAGTATACATATATACTATATATATATACATATACATATAGTACTGCTTCAGAAGTATCTCACAAAACCCAAGTGCCTGAATATAAGTGACCTTCAGAAATGAAATGGAACCATTAGATAAGTGTTGTCTGGATTTTCTCTCTACAACTTGCTTCTGCATCACTTTCTACCTGTGTTTCCTTTTTCTTACTTTGGATCAGCTTTCTCTTTTCTAGTCCACATAGAGGAAAACATGGTGGCTGACATCAATATTATGGAATCCAACCATCCGGAGAGAGAGAGATTAGTTTTTTTACAGTGGTTTTATAGTATGTTTCATTATTTTTGAATTGATGAATAATAATTGCATATATTTATGGTATACAATATGTTTTGAAATATATATACATTGTAGAATGGTTATATCAAGCTATTTAACATATATATTACTTCACATACTTATCATTTTTATGATGCAGACACTTTATGTATTTCTTAAGAAATTTTAAGTATGCGATATATTGTTATTAATTATAGTCACCATGATATACACTAGATCTCTTGAACTTATTCCTTCCTATCTACTTGTGTCTTTGTACACATTGACCAATACTTTCATTATCCACTTCTTCCTCAGCCTCTGATAACCAAAATTGTACTGCTTCTATCACTTCAACCTTTCAAATTGTTACATATTAGATAATATAGTACTCATCTTCTCAGAGAGAGAAACTACAGTAATCTCTTAGTCAAAAAACTCCCTGGGAAGAGATTTCTTTTTTTTTTTTTTTTTATTTTAAAGAGAAAAAAGAAAACCAAAACAAAACAAAACAGAACAAAATTTTAAAACAACATAATAGGAGGGTAACAATGGTTAATACATTATGTATTGTTATCTTTAAATTAGTTACTCAGGGCACACGATATCAGCATTCAATTTTCCAAACATTACTGGCATAAACCTTTCTATTCAACAAACTAAGCAAAATTAGTAGTGTATCTATCTTAACCATCTTATATATAAATACAATTTTGTTCTTTTCCCTTCTTTCTTTTCCCCATTCCCCCATCCCAGACTCTCTTTCCTTTTGACAAGTTTCTTTCTGATTCATCATATCTGTTGTACATTTTGGATCTTATTTACTCTTTTAGTTTCTCACACTAGGGAGACAATACAATGTTTACACATGTGTGTCTGGTTAATTTCACGTATGAGTATTTTCTCGAGTTGCATGCATTTACCTATAAAAGTCTCCAGTTTATCCTTCTTTATGGCTGAGTAGTACTCCATTGTATAAAAATACCACATCTTTTTTAGCCATTCCTCGGTTGATGGGCATTTGGGTTGTTTCCAAGATCTGGCTATTACAAATTGTGCTGCTATAAACATGGGTGCACATATATCGCTGTGGTACGATGTTTTTAATTCTTCTGGGAAGATACTCAGAAGGGGAATAGCTGGGTCAAATGGGACCTCCAATCCTAGTTTTTTGAGGAATCTCCACACTGATTTCCACAGTGGCTGTACCAGTTGACGCTCCCACCAACAGTGGAGAAGTGTTCCTTTTTTCCCCACAGCCCCTCCAGCATTTGTTATTAGTTGATTTCTTGATAATAGCCATTGTTTCTGGGGTGAGATGGTATCTCAGTGTTGTTTTAATTTGCATCTCTTGAATGACTAGTGATGTTGCACAATTTTTTGTATATTTATTTGCCATTTGTATTTCTTCATCTGAGAAATGTGTATTCATCTCAGATGCCCATTTTTGGATTGGGTCTTTAAATTTGGGAGGTCTGATTTTTTTGAGTTCTTTGTATGTTCTCGATAGTAATCCTTTGTCTGAGGAATAGCTGGCAAACATTTTTTCCCACGTTGTGGGTTGTTTCTTCACTCTGTTGGTGGTTTCAGGAAGATATATATATATTTTTTTTGTGGGTACCGGGGGTCGACCTCAGGACCTCGCGCGCCAGCAGGCGCCTGTGCCGCTGAGCGATATCACCAGCCCTTTTTTCGTATGTGGGTCCCGGGAGTCGAACTTGGGCCCTCGCGCTTGCCAGGCAGGCACTTACACCGCTGAGCCATCTCACTGGCCCGGAAGATATTTCTTGACTCAGTTTGGAGTAGGTATTGAGCTCTAGACTCAGTCTCCTATGGATCAAATTTTGCCAACCCAATGCAACTTATAAAAGATGGATATACAAAACCATGGACAGCGGACTGTGAATCACATTGTATAGAGAAGGGAAGCCTGACATGGTGGTGTACACCTGTAATCTCAGCACTCCAGGAAGCTGAGGAAGAAAGATTTAAGTTTGAGCCCAGCCTGTGCAACTTAGTGACTTAGCCAGACTCTGTCTAAAAATAAATAAATACGTGGGATAGTGAAATAAAAAGGATCAAGATGTGATAAAAATATGTATCAATTTATTAATATGTATCACAAACAAATACACTAATAAAAATAAAAGAGCTGGGAATGTAGCTCATGCAAAGGCCCTGGGTTCAATCCCCAATACCATTAAAAAAAAAAGATGGGAAGGGACAAAAGAGGAAATGCTTTGAAATGAACTGTTTGGAAGACACTAGCTGTCCATAACACCTGAACACAGTGTTCCACTTGGCTTCTACCAAGTGATTAGAATTGATACATGATACCATTTAAAAAAAAAAAAAACTCTGTTCTGACTTCTTCCCTCTGTCATTACAAGAAATGGTTGTGGTAGCCTTATTTATAAAGCATTGGTCAAAAGGGAAGGTCTTCATATCTGTCCAGGTTGTCCCCATTCTCTGCCCTTGTAGCCCTTTTCTGCTCATGTCCATTACAACTTGACCTCATCCTGCAGATGAACTCAGTTATGTGAATGCATTTTTAAGGACCATTTTCTAGACACGGTAGCAGAGCTGAGGTACATAAGGAAATTACCCCTGAGCGGGACATGGCAGGTAGAAGAGTGAGGCAGCATGGAGGTGTCATCAAGAAAGCTTGTCTGGCAATTCAGGTAAGCCTACAGATATTAGCTAGGCTCAGAAACTGGATTTTGGCAGAGATAGTTAGAGGTCAGTAATCTCCCAGGCATGGACCCATGCTAACTAAGTCAAAATCACAAGGGGTAGAGATACAAAGCGAGAAATCCAATTTATCCATTTTACAGGGTACAGATAATTTAGACTACAGTCCTCAGGCCAGCTGCTTAGGACAGAAACAAAAGGGAAGATAAATGGGTTTAGGGAGTAAAAAGCGAGAACTAGGGGAACTCTGAATGCATTTGCCTTTCACCTTGATAGCCCCACCCCAAGGGATAGATCAGAGAGTGGGGACTAAATACTCATATTTGTACTTGAGAATGAGTTCTCCTGGACTAGTGAGCAACACACTGAGAGCTGCTGCTTCTTTGTCTCACTTTCTGGGTTTCCACACTAACCTCTCCTTTGGTTAACACATCTGTCTTTGGTTTCACATTACCACGCAATGAGTTAGCAACGTTACTTCAAACTACTGTTCTGAGAAAGGAACATTGTTTGGCAGGAGGATAATTGAAAATTGAAGTTAAAAATGTCTTTTCTTTGGTTGACATCGAGTTAAATAGATTTCTTTTCCACAGGACTTGAGAGAGCCTTTAGTGAACCAACAAACACTATATATTTCCAAAAGAAGGCTAGGGAGTGCTAATTTATTTGATCACTTAATATTATTTTTTAAAAGAAGTTATGTTAAATGGAATAAACCAGGCACAGAAAGACAAATATCACATGATCTCACTTATATGTGGAATCTAAGAAGTGGAGGTAATGGAGAGGTGTTAACCAAAGGGTATGAAGCTTCCGTTGGACAGGAGGAATATTATACAACACAGTGGCCTTATTCAATAATAAAGTATTATATATTTCAAAGTTTCTAAAGGAATATACTTTAAATGTTCTCATTACAAAAAATGATAAAAATGTGAGGTGATGGAAATGTTAATTAGCTTAATTTAATTTAATCATCCCACAGTGTATACATACAGGAAAACATCACAAGCACATTGTACCCTATAAATATAAACAATTATTATCAATTAAAAATAAAAATTAAATTAAAAAATTAGAAGCGGGAAGGTATTAGTTTCCCATTGCTGCTGTTACAAATGAGCACAAACTCAGTGGCTTAAAAAAAACACAAATTTACCTTTGGGTCTGTAATTCAGAAGTCCTAAAATCAATGTACTAGCAGAGCTGTGTCCCTTCTGAAGGCTCCAGGAGAAAATCTATTTCCTTGCTCTTTCCAACCTTTAGAGACCACCACACTCTTGGGTTACAGGCCCTCTCTTCATCTTCAAAGCTGGCGCCATAGCATCTTCAAATTCCCCTCCTCCATCACATCTCCTGACTTTAGCGCTCCTGCTTCTCTCTTACAAGGATGCTTGAGATCACAATGGATTCACCTGGATAATCCAGGGTAATGCCCTACCCCACGCATTTTTATCACATCAACAAAATCCTTTTTGCCATATAAGACCACCTGTATAAAGGTTTCAGTAATTAGGATGTTGATATTTTTGAAGAGGGGGAAATCATTATTTTGCCTAATGCAGGGAAGAAATGCAAAACACTGAACTATAGTTTTAAATATGCTAATGTAGTAATACTCATCTGAGATTCTGCCAGGGTCAAATTTGATCAAAGTTGGGGAGTTCCTGACATTTCTCAGCTACTTGTTTAGAGGTTAGAATGGGCTTCAACGGACCTGACAGAATTTGAAGAATTTGCAAGATCTAATGCTCTCTGCTGGAGGTGGTGCAGTGGCAAAAGCTCCAGCACGAGGGAGGAAGGGATTTTCCCCAAAGCGCCTTCTCAGAAACATACCATTGTGAGACAGACCAAAGTCATGCAGAAGAATTCCATAGCAGTGGATCAAACTTAAATGTTTAATTGAAAGTAGAGATAACATATCTCTTGAAATGGAAATTAGAGTTCTAGAATGTCATGAATGAGTGTTACCATCCCAGGAAATCCTCTGTTGACTTGTGAGCAAGAAAGTAAGACTGAAAGCAGGTGACTTTTCATGCCACTAATTCATTCATGCTATGTTTGAAGAAATTGACATCCAGAGTTCTTGGCTTTCCTGCAGAGAAAATGTGATTCCTCCTTTCTTCTCATAAGGATATGTAACTTTAGTTCATGATGATGGTGATATAAACTCTTAACTTCGAACTAGTCTCTGCTAGGTGTGGGGTCTCCAAAGCTGACTACATCACCAGAACACAAACTTAAAATCAGACCGGGGGTAATTGAGATTCCATTAAATAGTGCATTGACTAAGAATGACAATTTCAGAGTAAGTACCCGACTATCAAAAATTCCATGCCAAAGACAAGTAACTTAAATTGTTGGGAAACAATTCCTCATGTGGCTTTCTGTCTGCTTGGGAAATTACATAACAGGGATTCCCAGGCATTTTGTTCTTACAAATCTCACTAGCATTTTCTCTACTTCCCTGTTTTTCTTATCACTGACACTAAGTGCTCTAACTTCATAAGTTTTTTTCTTATTTTCGCTTTCATGACTGAGCTTTCTACTAATTTTTTTCCTAACACTTTGACCACACTTCTGTCTTACTTCCTGGCTCCTCTTTTCTCTTCTTCACTCTTAACTGTGGAGTCTCCTACAGACACAATCCCTGACACTCTTCTTTTTTCTTTATGTGCTCTCTCATCCACCCATGCATTCATTAAAGTCTTTAAATGTTTAAATATTTATTTATGTTTGGAGACCTGTATTGTGCTCTGGAGATAAAGAAGTGCATTAGAGATAATTTTTGTTTTCTGGGGTCTCAAGAACTGGGGAAGGAGACAGACAGGAGATCAATAAAATATAGTGTAACATTTAGTAAGAAATAGATGACATGTTTTATAGAATTCTATAGTGGGGTCATCTGTATATGTTTTCAACTGCAATACTTTCAGCTACAAGTAACAGAAAACTCAACTCATGGTGACTTAAGCAATGAGGACAGATAGGTCTTCTAACAAGACTTTTGAAGGCGGACAGGTTCTAGCATTGGCCTGTTCAAGGACCTCATTCAAAACCTTGGTATTTTCCATCTTTTCTCATCTGCTATCTTTAGCATATTTCTTTCAGGACTTTAAGAAGGCTGCAGCAATTCCAGGCATTCTGTGTAGAAATGATGATATTAGACAAAAATGGTACTGCCTTTGGGCATTTAATTTTGTGAGTAAGAAAATCCTTTCTTTGAAACCTTCACCTGATTCCCCTCCTGGACCCACCTGCTAGGTTTGTCTAAGTCAATTGCTGACAAGGGGAATGAAAGTGGCACGACTGGCATAGAGCAGTATACCCCAACTTTGGCTGCACATGAGACTCAACTGGAGGGCTTTTCAAAAACCTGAGTGCGGACACATCCTAGAGTAATTAAATCAGAATATCTGATTGTGAGACCCAGACATCAACATCTTAAAAACTCTTTGGCTGTTTTTTTCTTCTTTCTTTCTTTCTTTCTTTCTTTCTTTCTTTCTTTCTTTCTTTCTTTCTTTCTTTCTTCCTTCCTTCCTTCCTTTCTTTCTTTCTTTCTTTCTTTCTTTCTTTCTTTCTTTCTTTCTTTCTTTCTTTCTTTCTTTTTCTTTTCTGTGCAGGCAAGTTTAAAAGTAGCAGTTTAGACCAGTCGCTCTGATTTATCTATCACTCTGGAGAGAAAAGCTCCCATCTTTCCTTAAGAACATGAATGCCTGCTATAGGACTAAATTGGGATTCTATAAGCAACAAAGAAATGAGGAATACTTTTTCAATAGGCAAGTTACAGTGCCTATCATAGTAAATAAACAAATATTCATGATTTCAGTTAGCACTTCTAATGTGGACACTGATGGTTATGGCTCTGATGTTATATGGGCTTCAAGTATATACTTCCTATTTGGATTTTTGGTCTACACCTCGATCTCAATTTGATTGAAAGCAAGTGTTCCTGCTTGCTCCTCCTCTAGACAACATTATTTTCATCACGTAGAACCAGCACTCTCTGAATATTTTAAGATCAAAGTCTTGGAATCTTCTCTATCTCCTTTATTCCTATTTTAGAAGTCACCTCACTCAGTTTTTATTTTTTCTTTGAGATGTTTTCTTCATACTCCATTCTATCCCCTTCTGGCCTGGTTCAGGCTGCACTGCAGCACTGCAGGTCTGCATTCTGTAACAGTTTTCTAGCTGACTTCCTGAATTCAGCCTTAATTCTTTCAGATTATTTTGCACATCACTGTAAATGTATATTTCTAAGATACTGTTTTCATTATGTCAGGCTGCATATTACCTTTTTTCCCCAGTACAGTGGTACTTTGGTTTACAAACTAAATTTGTTTTACGATTTTGGGGAAGATGGCTGTGTTTGTCTCTGTGTGGGGAAGATGGCCATGGTCATGTTTGTTGTCCGATGAGAATGGAAACAAAATTTTGCCCAACACTTTTGTTTGCAAACCGAATTATTTGCAAACAAGAACATTCATGAAGCAAGGCATTACTGTACTGGTGATTGATCCCATGGCCTCACACATGCTAGGCAAATACTCTACCACTCAGCTACATCCCCAACCCACACATTGCCTTTTGATGGTTAATAAAATCCTACCTCTTTTCAAAGCTTTCCAGTCTTTTAAGCCCTATTTCAAATCCCAGTTCCTGTAGGAAGCATTCTCTATTTACACCAGTCTTCTTGAATCCATTCAAATCTTGATTTGACTCCTGGCTCTGCTACTTAATTCCTGTGTTTTCTTGGCAAGTTGCATAAGCTTTCTGAGTTTCATTGTCCTCACCTGTAAAGAGGGTATTCTGCCTCATAAGGTTATTACCACAATTAAATATATTCCCTTTCTCCTGTCCATTTTTCTGACCTCTTATGTTGCCAACTCTTTAGTCTATAATTTAGTTTTTTATTGTCTCTGTACCTTGGGATCATTGTCTTATGGATATAAATATCTTTTTTCCCAGCTTGACAGTCAGGCTCTTTTAAGGGCAGGCACACCTCTCTTATGTGTTCTCCTGATTTCTCTATCATATGCTAAGCTCACATAGAAGGTATTCCACAATACTTGCTAACTTTGTTAAGCATTTTATTTTTTTATTTTTCTGAGACAAGGTCTCACTATGTAGCCCAGGCAGGCCTCAAATTCATGGTGATCCTTCTGCCTCAGCCTCCCAAGTCCTGGGATTACAGGGATTACATGTGCCACCATGCCTGGCTTCCTTTGTTAAGTGGAACTAAAAGTACAATTCTGTAGAAGCTGAGAGGAAAGAACTTTCTGCAGCTCAAAGGGATAGAATTTCTGTGCAGTTGCTTCATTTTTGCTACCTGCCTTCTACTCAGCTTTGCTCTTGGCACTGAGTTCCAGGTAACTTTATTTGGGTGGAAGAATCTCCATCCCAGTGCTACAGTTTGAATGAGTCTCCCATAAATTCATTTGTTGATATTTAATCCCCAAATTCATATGGTAATTGTATTTGGATGTGGGCCTTTTGGTAATTAAGATTTGATGAGGTCATAAGAGTAGGCCTTCCATGATGGCATTAGTGGCTTTATAAGAAGTGAAAGAGTGACTAGAGCTAGTGCATTTGCTCTGTCTCACTGAGTGATGCCCTCTGCCATGTTACATGCATCAGGAAGACCCTCTCTGCCTGCTGACCAGATACCTGTGCCATGTTCTTGGACTTTCCAACCTCCAGAACTGTGAGCCAAATACATTTCTATTCTTTATAAATCACCCAGTATATTAGTTAGCTTTGTATTGCTGTCATTACATACCTGAGAAAAACAACTTAAAGGAGGAAAGGTTCATTTTGGCTCATGGTTTCAGTTTACAGTTGCTTGGTATGTTGGTTCTGAGATGAGGCTGAACACCATGGTGAGGAGCATGTGATAGAGCAAAGTTGCTCATTCCATGGCAAGGAGAGAGAGGAGGAAGGGAGAGGGCGAGGGGCCAGGGTACACCCCCAGTGACTTAGTTCCTCTAACCAGGCTCCATTTCCTAAAGGATGTGCCACCTCTTCACAATGTCATCAGATATGAACCCATCAATGGATTAATCCATTGATGAGCTACAAGCCCTCATGTTCCAATCACTTCCCCAAAGCCCCACCTCTGAACATTATTGCACTGGGGACTAAGCCTTCAACACATGAGCTTTTGAGGGATATTCTGGATCCAAACTATAACAGTGGTCACAGGGGTTTTGTAATAGGAGCAACTGAAACAGACTAAAAGACAGTTTCCACTGTTCCACTCTTGGGGCAAGGTGGAGTCCTGACCCGTGGCTCTGACCTCTCATTCAGTGGCTTGGAATCACATCAGTTAAAGGCCAGTGTCTTTGGCTTCTGGTACAGTGCAGTGATTCGATAGTGATGATGGCATGGTTTTCTCATTTGAATCTTCATTTGGTTGCTGCCTCTAAATGTCATTAAAGTTGTTGCGAGAAGATAATACAAAAGAGGAGAGAGAAAAACATGACTCTTTGTTGGAGAAAAGTGTGTCATATATTTTGCTTTGTGGCTTCACAGGTTTTTGGGTTTTTATTCTGTTTACTTGTTTGGTTCTCAAATTGTCATATTGTCCTTGTCCGTAACTCATTGGAACTGGAACCTATGTCGTTGGAAGTTGAATTGAAAAATGTTTTGAGCTGGGTGCTATGGCACCCACCTGTAAGCCCAGCTATTCAGGAAGCTAAGGCTGGAGGATCATAGCCTGGGTAACTTAGTGACTTAGTGAGACCCTGTCATGCCTCATGTCTAGATGTCCCTGCAAAGCCTCATGTGGTCATAGGTGGGGCTTTTTCTGAGGTGGCTGGATCTAGAGTGTGTGAAGCTGGGATTGATTGATGGTGCAATGCTAGGGTAAAGGGCACTAGGATTAAAGGTGTGAGTGCTACTGGCCTTAAGTAGCCTGGATAAAATATAAGGGATAGAAAGAGCTGTGGCCATCCCTTGTTGCTTTTGCTACTTTCTGCCCACCATAAACTGTTTCTTTTCTGTGATGCCACCTTGCCTTGGAGCCAGCCAATTATGGACTGAAACCTCTACAAACTGTGAGCTAAATAAACCTTTCTTCCCTTAACTTTGGGCATTGAGTATTTTGTCTTAGCAATGAGAGAAAAGTAACTAAAAAAGACCCTGTCTCAAAATGAAAAAAAGTTTGGGAGAGGAGGCTGGAATGTAGCTCAGTCCAAATGCACGGGGTTCAGTCTCAGTACTCCCCTCACCCAAGTTTTGGACAGAGAATTAGAAGACGAGTCTGTGTGTGCCTTTAGCCAAGTTACTCCCTTTCTTTATGTTTTTGTTTCCTTATCTGTAAAATAGGAATAATGTCTGCCAACTTATCTCATATTGGTATAAAGAGAAAAGATGATCTTTATCATCTGTGTGAGTGTGCTTAGGAAATTGAAAAGCCTTTACAGGTGTAAGGATGAATTATTTTACTTTTTTTTTTGAGTGCTAGGGATCCAACCCAGAGCCTTTCATGTGCTAGGCAAGTGTTCTACCACTGAGTTATACCGCCAGCCCCCAATTTTTCTTTGAATTCCTTTTTTTACTCATATATAAAACACAAAATTGTACATATTAATGGGGCACCATGTGACATTTTGATATATGCATATATTGTGTAATATTTAAATCAGGTTAAATATATCTGTCTACTCAAATATTTATCATTTCTTTATAGTGAAAACTTTCAAAATTCTTTCTTCTAGCTTTTTGAAGTGCATAGCACATTACTGTTATCTATAATCATCTTACTGTATAATAGCACCCCAGGACTTCTTAGTCCTATCCAAGTGCAACTTAGTACCCATTGATCAAATTCTCCACCCAGCTCTGCCCCTGACCCCTGGTAACCACCATTCTATTCATTTTTTTGTGTGTGTGGGTACTGGGAGTCGACCTCAGGACCTCGCACGCCAGCAGGTGCCCGTGCCCCTGAGCGATATCACCGGCCCCTTTTTTGTATGTGGGATCTGGGAGTCGAACTCAGGCCCTCACGCTTGCCAGGCAGGCACGTAAGCGGCTGAGCCATCTCACCAGCCCACCATTCTATTCTTAACTTCTATAAAATGAACTTTTTATTAGATTCCACGCATGCATGGGTATTTATCTTTCTGTGCCTGGCTTACTTCACTTAGCATAATGATCTCTAGTTCCATCCATGTTGCAAATGACTGAATATCCTTTTTATGGCTGAATACTATTCCATTTTGTATATACACCATGTTTTCTTTATCCATTTATCAGCTGATGGGCATTTAAATTGTTTCTATTTTTTGTTTTTGTGAATAATACTGCAATGAACATGGGGGTGCAGATGTCTCTTTGACGTGATTTCATTTCCTGTGGATAAGATGCATTTTTTATCTTTATTTTTACAATTTTTATTAGTACATGTTTGTAGTACATAATGATTATATTCCTCATGGGGTGTTGGTCCATGTATATAACACCTCTTAATTATTTTTGTGGCCTCTTTACCCCCTCCCTCCATTATTTTAAATGGAGTTTAAACACAATCTGGGTTCAAGTGAAGATTCTTGTTTTTGTTTGTTTTTGGTACCGAGAATTGAACTCAGGACCTTGCACTTGCCAGCAGGCACTGTGCAAGTGAAGATTCTTTAACCACAGGAAGTCGTAGGTTTGCTTTTGTGATTAAGCATAAAACTTATATTGCCTAGCATTTGACGGCTTTGTAGTGTTTGTAGTTACGCATGTGTGGTGGTGATGGTACGCTCCTGAAGCATATATTTCTTATGATTTTACCTTTTATGTACTTTATTTGGAAACTCTCTTATTTGCATTATAGATAATTCACTCCTTCCAGTGTTCTTGCAGTTTTTAATGACTAATAATTAAATTAAATTTGAAATATAATAGTTAACATTCATGAAATGCCTACCATGCATTCTAAACTGTCCTTAGTCAATTTCATTTTATCTATGTTTATTTATCTGGAGGTAATGGTAGCTGTCAAGGATGTTTAAGTTTGAGATGGCTGAGGGATATTTACTCTTTTGCAAGCTCCTTTTGAAGTTATAAGGAAAGTAAATCTTGGGTCAAAATTTGTCATTCACATTAATAACTGTTCATACAAATTGTTTTATAAGCTTGATGAAAGCCCAGGTCTTTGTCTTTTTAAAGGCTTGACCACAACATATTTTAAGAGGATACAGAAAGAAGACACAATTACCTTCCAGGAGTAGAATTTTAAAATATTCTTTTTATTGAAGTAACATTCATATAGCATAAAATTAACCATTAACCATTTTAAAGTATACAGTTTAGTGGTAATTAGAGCACTTACAATGTGTGTCACCACTACCTAGCTCTAAAACATTTCATTACTATAAAATGAAACTGCATACTTTTTGTTTTTAGAGGGACAGGAAGGGTTTATTAGGCAGAGATTTTAGTATACACTCAAGAGTAGAGTTGCGGGGGCTCAGAGAAATGAGATGCACTACGGTTTGGGACTGGGAATCTTTATGTGGTTTTGGTGGTGGAAAGCTGTGGTCTTGGTTTGGTGGGTGGGGGAAGATGGCCTACTCACAATAAGATAACAGTTCATTCACAGGGAAACCCTAATTTACAGGTAAAAAGGTAGTCTATGGTGAAACCATACTTATTAAGCAATCAGCCCCCAATTATTTTTCCTGAGCCCCTGCCAAACACCAACCTACTTACTTTTTTATGGATTTACTGTTTATATAGGTATACTTATTCTGTAAGTTTCATATAAATGGAATCATGTAATATATGACCTTTTTTTTAGCTGTTTTTACTTAGCATAATGTTTTTTAAAGTTCAGTCATGTTGGGCCGGTGAGATGGCTCAGTGGCGTACGCGCCTGCCTGGCGAGCGCGAGGGCCCAAGTTCGACTCCCGGAACCCACATACGAAAAAAGGGCCGGTGATATCGCTCAGTGGCACGGGCGCCCGCTGGCGCATGAGGTTCTGAGGTCGACCCCCGGTACCCCCCCAAAAAAAGTTCAGTCATGTTGCAGCTGGTATCAGTAATACCTCTTCTCTTTGTGATTGAATAGTATTCTGTTATGTAGACATACTACTTGAAAAAAATCTATTTCTCTATTGATAGTAGTTTGTGTTTCTTCCACATTTTGGTTATTGTGAATAATGCTGCTATAAAATTCATGTATACATATTGGTTTGAGTATCTCTTTTCAATGACTGTAAGTATCTTCCTAAGTGTGGAATTGCTGAGTCATATGGTAATTCTACCTTTTCCACTGGGCTGCAACATTCATTTTACATTCCCACCAGTAATATTTGGGAATTCGCATTTCTCCACATTCTTAATAGCACTTTTTATTTGTTTAAAAATTATAGTTGCCTTAGTAGATATGAGGTATCTTCTAATGGATTTGATTTGCATTTCCTGAATGACTGATGATATTGAATATCTTCTTATGTGTTTGTTGGCCATTTGTGTATGTTCTTTGGGAAATGTCTATTCAGAACTTTGTTCCTTTGTAAATTCAATTGTTTCTCCTTTGTTGTTAAGTTGTATGCCTTTTGTCTTGCAATTCCTCCATTACTGCCTTCTTTTGTGATTTTTTTTTGTGGGTACTGGGGGTCGAACTCAGGACCTCGCGCGCCAGCAGGCGCCTGTGCCCCTGAGCGATATCACCGGCCCTTTTTTCGTATGTGGGTACTGGGAGTCAAACTCAGGGCCTTGCACTTGCCAGGCAGGCACTTATGCTGCTGAGCTATCTCACCGGCCCCCTGTGATTTTATTTAGTGTGTGATTTTGAGTTCCTTCTCCTATTTTCTGTATGTTTTGTTTTCTTTTTCTTGGTGGTTACCTTGGTGTCTTAGTCACTTTCTCCTCACAGGGACAAAATACCTGAGCAACTTGAAGGTGGGAAGGTTTATTTTGGCTCACATTTTATTTTGATTTTTAATTTTTTGTTACTTTTATTAGTACATGTTTGCAGTATACGATGCTCATATTCACTGTAGGGAATTGGTACATGTACATAACACATTTCAATTCCCTTTTTTTCCCTTCCTCTCTCCACCCCCCCTTTTGTTCGTCCAGCATCAGATTCATTTATTTATCTTCTAAGACCTTATAAAGTTAATTATTGTACATGCAGATCGAAAACCAGACTAATAAGCCAAAGAACATATAAAATATGTAAGACAATTGCACTAAGTCAAGTACACTTTAGATACATTGTCCACACTGTATTATGCTACCTTTTTTTTCTTTCTTTCCTTTGTTTTGTATTATCTGTCTTAGTGAGATGGACTCTCAGTGTTGTTTTAATTTACATTTCTCAAATGACCAGTGATGTTGAACATTTTTCATTTTTTCATATATTTATTTGCTGTTTGTAGTTCTTCATCTGAGAAATATCTATTCATTTTAGATGCATATATATATATATATATATATATAGAGAGAGAGAGAGAGAGAGAGAGAGAAAGAGAGAGAGAGTTTTTCATATAAGAGAAACCATGTAAGAGCGGGGTGTGGTGGGTGGCACACACCTATAATCCCAGCACTTGGGAGGCTCAGGCAGGAAGATCACTGTGAGTTTGAGGACAGCCTGGGCTACATAGTGAGTTCAAGACCAGTCTGAACTACATAGTGAGACCCTGTCTCAAAATACCAAACCAAACCAAAACAAAACAAAATAAACCCAGCACTCAGGAAGCTGAGGCAGGAGGATTGCTGTGAGTTCGAGGCCAGCCTGAACTGCATAGTGAAACCCTGTCTCAAAAAAATGAAATCATGTGATACTTAAGCTTTTTTATCTGAGTTACTTCACTTAACATTGTACTCTCAAGGTGCATCCATTTTCCTACAAATGACTCAATTTTATCCTTTTTATGGCTGAATAGTACTCCATTATGTATAAATACTACATTTTTTAAATCCTTTCATCTGTTGATGGACAGATAGGCTGTTTCCAAGATTTAGCTATTATGAACTGTGGTGCTGTAAACATGGGCATGCATACATCACTGTGTTATAATGACTTTAACACTTTTGGGAAGATATCTAGAAGGGGAATAGCTGGGTCAAATGGAATTTCTACTTTTAATTTTTTGAGGAATCTCCATACTGATTTCCATAGTAGTTGTATCAACAATGGAGAAGGATTCCTTTATCTCCACAGCTTCACTAACATTTGTTATTGGGTGATTTCTTGATGGTAGCAATTCTTTCTGGAGTGAGATAGAATCTCAGTGTTGTTTTAATATTTTGGCTCATGTTTTACAAGTTTCAGTCCTTGGATGGTTGGCAGCATGTTGGAAGGGCCTGGGTGTAGGAAAGCTGCCACCTCCTGGGGTCTAGGAAGCAGAGAGTGAATAGAGGAGTCAGGAAGGCAATTATAACTTTCAAGGCCATGCCTCCAGTAACCCACCTCTTCAGACCAGGCCCTGCCTCCTAATAGCACATCAGCTATATTATACTGCTGTGATAATCCAGTTACATTCCAAAACTCCACCTATGAATGTATGAGGCTTTTAGGGTACAACTAGATAGATATAAACCGTAACACCTGTGGATTAGAGTCAACATGTTAACTTTATATCAATCACATTTGAATTAAGGTTTAGTTTCAATAGTATACAAAAACTGTTTCTTTGTAGCACTGCCCTCCTTTTCTGTTAATTCCACAACTTACATCTTTATGTGCTCATTACCATAGATTTGGAATGATTTCTTTTAAAAAAATTTTTATTAGTACATGTATGCGGTACATAATGATCACATTAATAAGGGGGAGTTGGTACACGTACATAACACTACTTAATTCTTTTTTTTCCTTACTTGCCTTCTCCCTTCCCCCTCCCTTGTTCCATTCCCATTTGAACATTTTCTTCCTACTTCACAATACCTGTCATCCATTTTGGTCCTTATGTGTGCTTTTGATTTCTCACACAAGAGAAACAAAACAATATTTAAACACATGTCTGATTTATTTCACTTAAAAGTATAGCCTCAAGGTGAATTTACTTACCCAAAATTATATCAAGTTTATCCTTCTTTATGGCAGAGTAGTACTCCATTGTATATAAAAAAATTTCTTATCTATTCATCTGTTGATGGGTATCTGGGCTGTTTCCAAGATTTAGCTATTACAAATTGTGCTGCTACAAACATGAGTGTGAATATCTGTGATACGATGCTTTTAATTTTGGGGGGAAGATACAAGAAGAGGAATAGGTGGGTCAAATGGAACCTCTAGTTGCAGTCTTTTGAGGAATCTCTATATTGAGTTCCATATCGGTTGCACCAATCTACACTCCCACCAAAAGTGGAGAATTGTTCCTTTTTCCCCACAGCTATTGCCAGATTTGTTATTGGTTGATTTCTTGATAACAGCCATTCTTTCTGGAGTGAGATGGAATCTCATTGTTGTTTTAAGTTGCATTTCTCAAATAACCAGTGATATTGAACTTTTTTTCATATATTTATTTGCTGTCCATAGTTCTTCATCTTAGAAGTCTTTATTCATTTTAGATGCTCATTTGTGAATTGGGTCTTTACATTTGGGAGGTCTAATTTTTTTGAGTTCTTTATGTACTCTAGGTATTAGTCTTTTTTCTGAGGAATAGCTGGTAAAATTTTTTTCCCATTCTGTGGGTTGTCTCTTCATTCTGTTGGTGGTTTCTCTTGCTGTGAAAAAGCTTTTTAATAAGATGAGATCACAGTTGTCGATTCTTTGAAATATGTCCTATGTGATTGGTGTTTCTTTTCATAAAGTTTTTGCCTACACCTGTGTCTTCAATAGTTTTACCTATGTTATCTTCTAGCAGATTGTTTCTGTTTTGATATTTAGATCTATGATCCATTTTGATTTTACATTAGTACATGGTGAGAGATATGGGTCAAGTACTAATCTTCAGCATGTAGAAAGCCAATTTTCCCAGCACCATTTATTAAAGAGGCTATCTTTCTTCCAGTGAAGATGTTTGGCCCTTTTTTCAAAGATAAGGGAGCTGAGTATATTTGGAGTTGGTTCTGCATCTTCTATCCTGTTCCATTGATCCTTGGGTCTGTTTTATCCCAGCACTATGCTGTTTTTATCACTGTCACTTTGTAGTATAGTTTCAACTCAGAGATTGTGATGCCCCCTGCCTTGCCCTTGTTGCCCAGGATTGCTTTTGCTATTCTAGATCTCTTCTGGGTCCAAATGAATTTTAGAATTGTTTTCTCTAGTTGTGTGAGGGATGCTGTTGGTATTTTGACTAGGATTGCATTAAATCTGTATAACAGTTTTGGCCATTTTCACTGTATTAGTTCTTCCTACCCAAGAACAAGGGATATCTTTCCATTTTCTGACATCTTCTTTAATCTCCTTTTTCAAAGTGCTGTAGTTTTCAATGTAAAGGTCTTTTGCTTCCCTCATTAGATTGATTTCTAAGTATTTCATTTTCTTGATGCTATTGTGAAAAGTGTGGTTCCCCTAATATTTCTATCAGTGAGTTTATTTGCGTATAGGAATGCTATTGATTTTTGAGTGTTGACTTTGTATACTGCTACACTACTGAATTCAGTTATTATTTCTAGAAGTCTTTTGGTGGAACTTTTGCAGTCATCTGTGTAGAATATCATGTCATTCACAAGTTATGACAATTTAACTTCTTCCCTTCCTGTAATGGTTGATTGATTGTGTCAACTTGAGAAGTTCAAAGCTTAACTAAGTCTGCTCAGCAATTCTGCACCCTAGGGTATAGAGGACCTGCCCTAGGGCTGCTCATCGCCTGGATGGTGTAAAGGGAAAGTGAGGAAGGACAGACTTGCTTCTGTTCTTCGGAAGAGCTCTGGTCTTCACCTTCAGCTGGCTGTTCTTTGGCTTCTAGTGCAGACTCTTCAGGTTCCACCTTGGATCCTTCAACCTTTTGGTGTAGACTCCTCAGCTTTCTGTTGCAGACCCATTGGCCTCCCGATACAGACTTGGATGGGACACTGCAGTGAACTCCAGACCTTGGACTGAAACCTTCAGTCTTGAGTGTGCAGACACCCTCTGCATGCTTCCTCATCCAACTCTGTGGCTGACCATCATAAGCCAATCTTGTAATTTCTTATGCATTTGTATATCTCGTGTTATATCTCTTTATCTAGTAAAACCCTGACTGATACACTTCCTATCCTTATTTCTTTTTCTTTCTAATTGCTTTGGCTAATGTTTCCAGAACTATATTGAATAGGGGTGATAGTGGACATCCTTGTCTTGTTCCCGATTTTAGAGTGAAAGTTTTCAATGTTTAACCATGTTATGATATTGGCTGTTTGTCATAGATTGCTTTTATCAGATTGAGATAAGGACTTTCTATTCCAATTTTCTGTACGTTTTTCTTTATCATGAATGGGTGTTGGATTTTGTCAAATGCTTTTTCTGTAAGTATTGAGATAATCATGTGGTTTTTGTCCTTGATTCTGTTAATGTGATATCAATGATATTAATGTGATATTAACAGAATCAAGGACATTACATTTATTCATTTGTGTATGTTGAACCATCCCTGCATCCCAGGGATGAATCCTATGTGTTCATGGTGTATAATCTTGATGATTTGCTGCATTCTGTTTGCCAGTAACTTATTGAGGATTTTTGCATCTATGTTGATTAGGGAGATTGATCTGTATTTCTCTCTTTTGGTTTGATCCTTCTCTGGGTTTTTATCAGGTTAATGCTTGCTTCCAGGAATGAGTTTGGGAATATTTCTTCCCTTTCAATTTCATTAAAGAGTTTGAGGAGTAGTGCCATTAGATCTTCTCCAAGTATTTTGTAGAATCCAGCACTGAATCTGTCAGTACCTGGGCTTTTTGTGATTGTTGTTGGTAGTTTTTTTAATTACACCTTCAATTTCATTGGTTGATATTGGGTTATTTAGGATTTTTATATCTTCTTGATTCAGCTTTGGTAATTCATATGTATCAAGGAATCTGTCCATTTTTCCTGCATTTTCCATCTTACAGTACCTGTTCTTAAAGTAGGTATTGACGATCTTCTCAATTTCTACAATATTTGCTGTGGTTTCACACTTTTCACTCCCAATTGCATGGATTTGAATCTTTCCCTTTCTTGACAAGGTTGGCTAGGGGTTTCTCTATTTTATTTAACCTTTCAAAGAACCAAGTCTTCAATTCATTGATTCTTTGTATTGTTTTCTTAGTTTCAATTGCATTAATTTCTGCTCTGATCTTTATGATTTCTTCCTTCATATGAGCTTTTGTTTTAACATGCTTATCTTTTTCTAGAAGCTTGAGGTTCAATATTAGTTTATTTATTTGAGTTGCTCTGTTCTTCTGATGTGAGAATTCACTGCTATAAATTTCCCCCATAGGACTGCTTTCATTGCATCACATAAGTTTCAGTGTGTTGTATTGGCATTATCATTCAATAGTAGAAACTGTCAAATTTATTCTTTAATTTCTTCTGTGACACATTGTTTTTTCAGGAGGTGTTAATTTCCATGTGTTTATGTATTTGCCCTGGCTTATTTTGCCATCAATTTCCAATTTTATTGCACTATGGAATCTAGTTATTTTCTATGCTGAGCATTCATGGTTTCCATTACCTTCCAAAATTCTTCTATTTTTAAAAATCTGTATCTTCTCTAGTTTTACTTACCATGTCCTTTATTATGGTCATCATCTCTCTAGTTATCTGTGAAATTAATTCTGAGTTGTTTTTTTTAAAGACCCATTTATCTGCTTTCTTACTTCCACTGGTTCCATTTCAGCAAATGCAGCTAGGTGGCTTTTGATTTCTTCCACCTCAATGCCCCGTGGATTTGCCTTGGTTGAGCTGGTGGTCTAGGGCTGAATCTTGCTTCTGTGTCTTCTCATTTCCTAGTTTTAAAAATTTGTTTTGTTCATTGATACTTATAAATTGCTATGGTAGATAGCACTGGTACTAGTACTGAGAACTCCTTAGGAAATGATTACTTTTCAGAGATGTTTTCTAAGTGTAGCTGGCTTTTGGTTTTGAGTCTGTCCTAAGATCCTGACTCTTCAGTTTATTAGGGATAAGAAGTTGCTACCTATTTGCCTTAGCACCTGGTCTTTGGTCTTGGCCTATGGTATTGTTTATGAACCCCAGGCAATCTTGTTATACATGGAAGAACAACTAATCACAACAACTGTCACCTTCTAGAAAATGACAAAGTGCGTTAACTGTTAATTTGTCACCCTAAACCATGGGTACAAGATTTATAGTTGTATAACAAAATCTAAAATAAATCAGAAAATTATGTATAGTAAATATCCTCTCAATAGAGAAATTTTACCCTCAGGGGAGAAAATTTAAAAAGAATATGAGGATAAAAATATAGAAATAGCCTGCATTGTGGGACCTGGCAACCAACCTGGGAAGAATCCAGGTGACTGGCTCCTAACCCCTGCATCATGGGACCCTGCAAGTGGCTTGGGAAGAATCCGGCTCCTGCCCCCTACATTGTTGGAACCAGGCTACCAGGGTAATGCCAGCCACACAGTAGGATGCTGATTAGGGTGCACATGATGGACAGGTGGGACTAGCAGCATGGAAAAGTCTGAAGCAACATTAACAATGGGAGCCAACAGGTGGTAAGTTAGGTGAACGAGCTTTGTGCTTTGGGGCAAAGACACATGGAATAGAAGCAGATGGGTGGGGCAGCCCCCCTTTTTTCTTTTTTATCTTTCTTTTTCTTTTCTTTTTTCTTATCTTTTTTGCTTATCATTTCTAAATGGCTGGGAGAACCCTAGCTACAGAAAACTAATACCATCCCCCAAACCCAGAGACCAAATTCAGATAATCCCTTACTTACTCCTTCATTTTTCTTTTGTTCCCTCTTCTCTAGTTTCCCAAAGCTTGCATGATCATTCTTTGTCCTACAGCCTCGCTTCTACTTCCTTTTCAGTTATCTTTGTTTTATCCACTATCCTTCTTAAATTTCCCAACCACAGAGTAAAACCACTATACCAAGGGGAAACACTTTGCATACAAGATCCCGATTTATGATAAATTCTGTTACATAACTGTAGATTTTGCTCCTACAGTTTAAGGTACAAAATTAATAGTTACCACAGTTTGCCAGTTTCTAAACTGTGCTTGATGCTATTGTTGCTAAACTGTACTTGACGCTATAATTGCTAATTAGAGTATTTTAGCTAGGATGTCATATCTGTTGTAATCAGTTGTTCTCCCTTCTGTAACAATACTGGGAAGCTCTGCAGTAATAACCTCACCACAGCCCAACACCAAAGGACTGGGGACTGAGCCAAACAGATACCAAAATCTCACAATTAATTGGGAATGTTCAATTTTGGGACAGACACAAACCAAGAACTTCCTACACACAGAAGACATCCCTGAAGAACAGACTTTTCCTAGAGAGTCCTTGATACTAGTGATATAGTTACCTACTACAAAAACTTACAAGGATCAACACAGAAAATAAAAAAAAATTTTGAAATAAGAAATGACAAGATGTAGAAGCAAAATGTAATCTCAGACCTCCAGCACACCCAGAACAAGTCCAGGAGATAAAGAGATAGAGGAAAATGAAAGACACACACCTGACATTTCTGAAATGATAGCAACTGAAGTAAAGAAAAAAATCCATGAGGCTATGGAGGAAATCAGATAAGAAATAATCTCTCTGGTAAAAAAAAGAAATGACAAACATAATGAAGGAATTGCTCAGCAAATCTAGAGTAGACATAGACAAAAAAATAGAGAAGCATAGGAAAATGATGGAAAGTTTGAATGAACAACATAGGAAAGAAATAGCATACATAAAACGGATTCAAAGAGATATCCAGGAAATTAAAAATTCCATTGAAAGCTGGCAAAACCACTTGAATGAAAATTAAGACAGACTTTCAGACCTTGAAGACAAGATCGTGGCTAGTCATCGCAGAAAGAAAGATCTCTTAAAAATAACAAGGGATGAGGAAATAACAATTCAACAGCTGCAAGATGATGCAAAGGAAAACAATATAAGACTGATAGGTGTCAATGAAAAAGCAGGAGTCAACAAAATGACATAAAAAGACTATTTGCAGAAATAATAGCAGAAAATTTCCCAAGCATGGGAACAGAATCTGCCATACAGATAAGTGAGGCAGGTAGAACTCCAAATAGCCATGACCAAAATAAATCTATACCCAGACATATAATAATCAAAATCCCAGAAATTCAGCATAACAGAATATTAAAAGCTGTTAGAGAAAAGAAACAGATCATGTATAAAGGAAAGACCATCAGAATCATGGTAGACTTCTCAACACAAACTCTTAAGTCAAGAAGAGTTTGGAGTGAAGTATTTCAAGTCCTGAAAGCAAACAACTTCCAACCCAGATTGATGTATGCTGCAAAACTATCTTTCAAAATTAATGGAGAAATAAGACTTCCATGACAAAGAACAACTGAAGAAATTCATGACCACCAAACCAACTCTACAAAGAGTACTGAAAAATATTCTAGACAGAGATAAAAATAACCACAATTGCAAGAACAACATCAGAAAGAAACAACTAAGTGGGCAAGCAATTAAACAGAAGTGAAAATCAGGGAAACAACAGCAGTAAAATAACATGACAAAGATAAGCCAATACATAGCAGTTATAACCAACAATGTAAATGGCCTCAACTCATCAATCAAAATAAACAGACTGGCATAATGGATTGAGAAACAAGATCCAACAATATGCTGTAAACAAGGAACACTTTTAACTCAAAAAGTAATTCATAGACTGAAAGTCAAAGGATGGAAAACAATACTCCATATAACAGGAACCCAGAAAAAAACAGGGGTAGCTATTCTGTTTGCAGACAATGTGAACTTCAAACCAAGAATGATCAAAAGAGATAATGAAGGTCAATACACACTTGTTAGGGGAAAAATTGAAGATGAAGAGATAACAATCAAAAATATAGATGCATCAAATATAGGAGCACCCAACTATACAAGTCAAATATTAATAGACATGAAAAATCAAATAAGCAATAACACAATTATAATGGGGGACATTAATACCTCATTGTCACAAAGAGATAGGTAAACTAGACCAAAAAATCAGCAAAGAAATATCAGAACTGAACCAAAGCTGTGAACAAATGGACTTAGAAGACATTTACAGAGTGTTACATCCAACAACATCAGAATACACATTCTTCTCAGCTGCACATGGGACGTTCTCTAAAATAGACCATGTACTAGCCCATAGAACATTCTTAAGTAAATGCAAAGAAATTGAAATTATCCCATGCATATTATCTGACCATAGTGCAACAAAATGGGAAATTAATGGCAAAAGAAACCACAAAAATTCCATAAACACATGGAAATTAAATAACACCCTCTTGAACAACCAATGGGTCACAGATAAAATTAAACAATATTTGCAATCAAATGAATATGCCAATACAACATACCAGAACCTGTGGGATGCAATGAAAGCAGTCCTAAGAAGGAAATTTATAGCAGTAAATTCTCACATCAGGAAAACAGAATGAGCAAAAATAAACAACCTAATGTTGCACCTCAAGCTGCCAGAAAAAGAAGAGCAAGTCAAGCCTAAAGCCAATACAAGGCAGGAAATTATAAAGATCAGAGCAGAAATTAATGCAATGGCGAGAAAGAAAACAATACAAAGAATTAATGAATCAAAGTGTTGGTTCTTTGAAAGAATAAATAAAATTGATAACTTCTTAGCCAACCTTATCAAAAAAGGAAAGAAAAAACTCAAATTTGTGCAATGAGGAATGAAAATGGTGAAATCACTACAGATCCCATGGAAATTCAGAAGATCATCAATACCTACTTTGAAAATCTTTACTCACATAGGACAGAAAACACAGAATAAATGGACAGATTTCTAGATACGTATGAATTAACAAAGCTGAATCAAGAAGATATAAAACTCTGAATAACCTAATATCAGTTAATGAAATTGAAAATGTAGTTAAAAACTTACCAATGAAGAAAATCCCAGGTCCTAATGGATTCACACCTGAATTCTTCAAGAAATTTAGAGAACATTTAATGCCAATACTCCTCAAACACTTTAATGAAATTGAAAGGGAAGCAATACTCCCTAATTCATTCCTGGAGGCAAGTATTACCCTGATACCAAAAACAGAGAAAGACTCAACCAAAAAAGAGAACTACAGGTCAATCTCCCTAATGAACAGAGATGCAGAAATCCTCAATAAGATACTAGCAAACAGAATGCAGCAAATCATCAAAAAGATTATACACTATGACCAAATGGGATTCATCGCAGGAATGCAGGCATGGTTCAGCATACACAAATCAATAAATGTAATACACCATATCAACAGAGCCAAAGACAAAAATCACATGATCATTTCAATAGATGCAGAAAAGCCTTTTGACAAAGTCCAACACTCATTCATGATAGAAACCCTACAGAAGATTGGAATAGATGGTCTTTACCTCCATCTGACAAAAGCCATCTATGACAAACCGATAGCCAACATCATACTAAATGAAAAAAAAACTGAAAGCTTTCACTCTCAAATCAGGAACAAGACAAGGATGTCTGCTATCACCACTCCTGTTCAATATAGTTCTGGAAACATTAGCCAGAGCAATTAGGCAAGAGAGAGAAATGAAAGGAAGAAGGATAGGAAAGGAAGAAGTTAATTTATAATTATTTGCAGATGACATGATGACATGATCTACATAGAGGACTCCAAAAATCCACCAAAAGACATCTAGATTTAAAAAGCAAATTCAGTAGCATAGCTGGATACAAAGTCAACACTCAGTAATCAGTAGCATTCCTATGCACAAACAAAATCACTGAGAGAGAAATTAGGGAAAACACAGCCTTCACAATAGCATCCAAAAAAATGAAACACTTAGGAATCAATCTTACAAAAGAAGTAAATTTCTATATATTGAAAATTACAGTACTCTGAAAAAGGAGATTGAAGAGGATATCAGAAAATGGAAAGATATCACTTCTTCATGGATAGTAAGAACCAACATAACGAAAATGGCCATGCTCCCAAAATTGTTACACTGATTTAATGCAATCCTGATCAAAATACCATTAGCATACCTCACAAAACTAGAGAAAACATTCCTAAAATGCATCTAGAACCAGAAGAGACCTAGAACAGAAAAGGCAATCCTGGGCAACAAAGGCAAGGCCAGAGACATCATAATCCCTGACTTGAAATTATACTACAAAGCTACTGTGATAAAATCAGCATGGTATTGGCAAAAAAAAAAAAAACATACCTGAGGACCAGTGAAACAGATTAGGAGATACAGACACAATTACAAACACACTCAACCACCTTACCATTGACAAAGGGGCCAAACATATTCACTGGAAGAAAGATAGCCTCTTTAATAAATGGTGCTGGAAAAACTGGCTCTTTACATGCTGAAGACTAAAACAAGACCCATGTCTATCACCATGCACTAAACTGAAGTCAAAAATGGATCAAAGATCTAAATATTAAAACAGAAACAATAAATCCCCTGGAAGAGAAAGTAGGTAGAAATTTTGAAGACATAGGGGTAAGCAGAGAGTTCATGAACAAAACCCAAACTGCATGGGAAATACATCAAAGAATCAACAATTGATCTCATCTTATTAAAAAGCTTTTGCACATCAAAAGAATTCACAAACGTTGTGAAAAGACAAACCAAATCGTGGGAAAAATTTTAGCCAATTGTCTCTCAGACAAAGGACTTCTATCTAGAACACATAAACAATTGAAAAAAACAGACTCCCCAAATTCAAAGACCCTATCCAAAAATGGGCATCTGAGAAGAATACACACTTCTCTGATGAGGAAGTACAGATGGCAAATAAATATATGAAAGAAAATTCAGCATCATTGGTCATTGGAGAGATGCAAATTAAAACAACACTGAGATTACATCTCACTCCAGAAAGAATGGCTATCATCAAGAAATCAACCAGTAACAAATGCTGGAGGGGCTGTGGAGAAAAAGGAATGCTTCTCCAGTGTTGGTGGGAGTGTAGACTGGTGCAACCACTGTGGAAGTCAGTATGGAGAATCCTAAAAAATCTAGGATTAGAGGTCCCATTCAACCCAGCTATTCCCTTTCTGGGTATCTTCCCAGAAGAATTAAAAACATCATACCACAGCGATATATGCACACCCATGTTTATAGCAGCACAATTTGTAATAGCTAAATCTTGGAAACAACCCAAATGCCCATCAACCGAGGAATAGATAAAAAAGATGTCATATTTTTATACAATGGAGTACTACTCAGGCATAAAGAAGGACAAACTTGAGACTTTTATAGGTAAATGGATACAATTTGAGACTGTACTGATAAGAGAAATAAATCATTCTCACACACGTAGATTGTGTTTTCTCCCTGGTATGAGATATTGAAATAGTAAATAAGTTCTAAAATGTGCAATAGATATTGTGAAATGGGAAGAAATGGTTTAAAAGGAAAAAGGAATTAGGATCATGGAAAGGGGAAAGGAAGGAAGGGAAAAGGGAGAAAAATGCAAGTTAGCTATACTATTTTTTCTCTTAGTTCATTGAAAAGTAAGGTTTGTGCTAATGTCAATTGGAGAAATTGTTATGCCCATATCTTGTACTCTGAGTAAGTACTTTGAAGATGACAATAGGCAATGTATTAACTATAGTTATTCTCCTATTATTTTGTTATGAAACTTTGTTTTACCATTTTTTCATAAAATAAAAAAATCACTAAAGAACTAAAGAAGAGAAAGATATTAGAAGCAAGGATGAAGGACCAAGTAAGATTACCTAAGCTTTGAGGGACTGGTAAAGAAGGCAGGAGGGCAAGAAAGAAGAGAAGAAACAAAAACAAGGGCTACACAAAACAAAAAAAATTAAAAAAAACAGTGTTTGCACTCATGAAAAACCCACAACACAGAATCAAGATAAAGAAAATAAATAAAGAGAGAGAAAAAAAAGATGTTTCTCTGTGATTTCAAGCCTGTGGTTATTTTCTGGGTTCTACAATTTTGTGGTAATATCCAATTCAGGGTGTGTCTTTGCTATCTCTGGTAGACAAATGAGTCAGATAGAGCCCAGATCCATGCTAGCTGATTCCAGGAAGCCTGCAGTAGGATTAGGGTGGGATACTAGATAATCCCAGCAAGCCTGCAGTAGGTATAAGGCAGGGTGCCACTTTTGGTGCTTTCAGCTCCACAGAAGTTCAGGCTGAAACTGGCCTCTGGTTCTGGGGTTGGTTCTTGACTTGTTCAATCTATAACAGTGTGGTTGTTTCTTGCCAGCCTGACCTCAGCTCCCCGACCCTGTGTGTGTCCTGTGGTTGTGCCTCACCCAGTTGCTAGGATCCCTGAGAGGGAATGAACCCTTGGCTGCTCTGAGTCCCAGGTTCAGTTGACCCCTCCCTAAAATGGCTCTGGCCAAGTTTTCTCTCCAAGGGACCCTTGGACTGGAGTCACTCACCAGCTGTTCTAGTTCACAGCATCCACTACTTCATCCCAGTGGTGCTTTTTTCTGTGGAGGCCTCTGCGGTACCCCACCTTCACTGTGTCTAGATTCAAGCCTCTTCTCTCATGCTGTAAACCAGGAGTCAGAAAGTGCAGCTTGCCACCTCCTTTTCCTGTGTTGAGATCTGTCTCTTCACTTTTCCCATGCGCTCCAATTCTCCCTTCAGTTCCTTTTGGGTTCTGGGGATCCACCTCCCTCCTTCTTTTCTTCCCCAAGATTTTATACTCCAGTGTTTGGATTCTGAGTCTCAGAGATGCTGACCCAGTGCTGCCTACTGCTCCACCATCTACCCAGGGGTTCTGTAATTATTTCTTTATTCATTTGTCTTTTAAATCATTTGGGGACAAAAATGACCAAGAAACAGAGGCAGTTACAAAGTATATGTACAATATTACCAGTTTTAGTTTTTACTTACTTATGTAAATACTTTTAGCACTATTCTTTAGTTTTTTTTTTTTTTTTTGTATGGCATTTGTGTAATGTCTAGTGTGCTTTCATTTCATCCTGTAGGGTTCTTTTTAGCATTTATTATATAGCATGTCCACTAATGATGAAATTTCTGTGTTTATTTATTTGCAAATATCTTAATTTTTCCTTCATTTATGCAGGATTGTTTTGCTGTATGTAGAATTCTTGGTTTACATTAGTTTCCCTTCACAAACTTAAGTGTGCTCTCCCCCAGGTTTTTTGAAGCTAAATTACTTGTTAATCTAACTGAAGACTCCTTGTGATATGGGTTACTTCACTCTTGTTATTTTCAAGATCCTTTGTCTTTCAACAATTTAAGTATTAAGTGTCTTGGTGTGGACATCTTTGAGTTTATCACATCTAGATTTTGATGTGCTTTATGTATATGTAGATTCATGTTTTTCATCCAACTTGGATTTTTTAAAAAATAAAAGACAAGCATTTATTTAGATGTGGGAATGCTGCCAAGGGTTACAGCAGATAAGGTTCAAAAGGAGGAATTATGTAGTGAGGGTGAGAGAATGTGGTTTTTATGAGGGTTTAGGATATAGAAGATAGTCTATGCAGCAAATGAGATTATCTAAAGAATGTCTTTTTGTGGATCATTTAGCACTCTGTATTTGTTTTGGTGGTGTTGGGGAATGAACCTGTGGCCTTGTGCATGCTAGACAAGCACTTTAGATAATGCAGGAGCACCTTTATTATGTCTCAAATCATGCTTACAGTTGCAATTTTAAGATCTCTCCCTCTGGCTTACTAAAAGGCTTTAGATTTATATAAGAGAGTTATAAGGAGCTCAATACATATATTTTAGAGAAAAAGGTTCCAGACCCATTGGGAGTAATGAATGGGCCTTACATAAAAATGTTTATTGCTGTCTTATGATCACTTACCTATTAGGGCAAGAGTATTTTCATTTTGTTTCTTAACCTCTGAATTTAACTAATAGGTAGAAACCTTTAGTCGAACTTTAGTCCCACTGCCCTTTCTGCAGCCATAAACTTCAAAGAGGAGAAACAGATGATACTATCACAAACGGGTTTTTTTATCACTGTCTTGCAGTCAAAAAACCACAAGAAGGGAGTAGCACAGGTGGTACATGCTACCCCATCTCCAGTGTTAATTGGCCAGATGTTTGGAGTACCCTGAAAACTTTCCGGAGAGGTGATATAGTAAAAAATACAGTTTCCATGGCAACCAAGGACTTTGTAAGGCCTCCAAAAGTGTATTTAAGGAGGAGGACACAAAAGCTCGGGGTCAGCTTCTGCTGTCCCCGGCCGGCATCAATTAAAGAATTCATTTGTTTCTCGAATCTCGTCTTCCTGTGAGTGAATCTATCTTGTGATTTTGCCGTAACATTTTGGAGGCCCCAGCGAGATCCTCACAGGGAGATCCTCATTTGAGGGGGCTTCGGTGCCTCCTTGCCTGGCAGCTAACCCTTGGGGGGCCGAGGCGCCAAAAAGCTGATCTTCAGCTGGCCCCCCCAGATTGGCTGCAAGGCAGGACGCAAGGCTACGAGACAGAGACAACTGAATTCCCGCCTCCCGACCAAGGTAAGCGCGCTTGTAATTCGGTTTCTGGTTTGGCAATTTGCCCAAGGCTCGTCCAGGTATCTGTTCTGTGCTAGCGTCTGTTCTGTTTAAACCTGTGAGAGCTAGGCCACCGGACGCGGTGTTTTGCCATCTGTCAGAGGTTGTCCTCTGAATCTGTTCTAAATTTGAGGTCGGGAGCGGTGTGGCTATTATTCCCGGGATTGTCTGTTTTTGTCTGTGTGTGCGTGTTCCTCCCGTGTTGCATCTATGTTATCCCCCCTGCGCCTGCGCTTCCAAGTCACTGTTACCAGAGGAATTCAACCTGCCAGCAGGAGACCATTTGCTAGTTTTGGATTTTTGTTTGCATTTCTGATTGAGTGGAGGGGACAGAACTTGCTTAGATAAATTGTAACTGTGGGTTACTGTATTGTCCAAGTCATTGACATAATGGGTTCTGCTGGTAGTAAGTCAACTGTTTTGAAATGTATGCTTAACAATTTTGATAAGTTCAAAGGGGATTATGGAGTTAAGATAAAAAAAAAGTAAAACTCTAAAACTTCTGTGAGCTTGAATGACCCACATTCAATGTGGGATGATTAGCTAAAGGGTCGCTCGACCCCCAGGTAATCAATGGAGTATGAAATATTGTCCCTGGAAAGCCTGAGCACCCGAATTAGTTTCCATATATAAACTCCTGGTTGTATATGGTGTGAATGCTGCCCCAATGGCCAGCCTGGCGCTGCCTGCAAGCATCTAGGAAAGTTTTACAGGAGAAATCTAATTACAAATTTTGACTAATTGGCACTTATACTTTAGGTTTTCAGTTTAAACTGATGTGCATAAAACTTTTCTTGTGCACTACAAACTCCTGAGTGATGATTAATCAAAATTACTATCTAAAAGGAAAAATGTAAATGCCTGCTTTGTCAAAACATCAAGTAAGCTGAGTAAGCCACAGCGGGAAGCACAAGCTGGGTGCCCTGGCTCAAAACACCTGGGACAAAAACCTTATCCTGAAACATGCTTTTCTCTTTCTCCGCACACAAAGAGGGTCTCTGCTCTTGGATCACAAATGGCTGCAGCATTTGCAGCTAGCAGGAAACTGGGCGTAATTGTAACAACCCAGGAACAAGGGGTCAAAATAAGTTTTGACAAAGATATATCAAAGGAAATTTATATAAATGATATTCTTACAGAGAGAATGCTAAGAGAGTAAAAGAAAGGTTTGAGTATGTGACAGAGGGTATGGAGATGACTGAGCTGGAAGCTACATAAAAGGAAAACATGAAAGCTGTCAGTATTTTTATGAAGGAATTTATTTTTTGTTTCTTCCAAATTCTTATGAGAGATCTCTGCTATTGACCTACAAATAATTCTAACTAGTCTATTTGTAATTTCAAACTTCTAAAATTATAAGAGTTACTATAATTTAATTTGGCCAATATATATGAGTGCACTCTGATTTTTTAAATTTGTCTGTATGTTTTGTTTTTCTGTGTGCCCAACCTGTAAACAGCTGTTTTATTTGAGCTCAATGAATTTTCTTTTTACATTTTTGGATTTTTGAAACGTTGGTCTGGTGTGCTTTCACCAAAAGTTGCCAGCTGGCCAAAATGATGTTAAAATTGGTTTTATAAATGGAATGCATGTTTTGTTTATTGTTTATTGTTATATTATGATTTGAGAGTTTCTTATTTGTTCAAAATAATGTGTTAAGTGATCTGGTTTTCATAAGTCATAGAAAGTTGTTAGACAAAATATATTATTGTGATATGTTTACATTGGTCATCATCAACAGGTTAAATTTTCTAAAACAGGACAATGAGGGCCGGTGAGACGGCTCAGCGGCTTAAGCGCCTGCCTTGCAAGCGCGAAGGCCCGAGTTCGACTCCCAGATCCCACATACAAAAAAGGGGCCGGTGATATCGCTCAGTGGCACGGGTGCCTGTTGGCGCGTGAGGTCCTGAGGTCGTCCCCCCCGGTACCCACAAAAAAAAAAAAAAAAAAAAAAAAAAACAGGACAATGAGGTTTTCTGATTTAAAGATGCTCTGGTACAAAATTAAATTAAGAAACAAAAGTTTTCATATGGCTATGACAATTCAGTGTTGCTGATCTCATAGTATATTAAGTGTATTCATACCTTCCAGATGTACAGGTCTTCTAAAATATAAAACTGGGATTGTTTATAGAGATAAACATTTTCTTTCTTTCAGATTCAGACACCTGCCTTTGCTTGTGCTCCAGATATTTATGATAAGAGGTTCACACTGATATAAGGTCACCAATCAAATGATAATTTTTAACAAAAACCTATGTGATGTATATGCTATATACGTGACACAGTACTTAGAGATGCCTAGATATTAAACAGTCCAGATAATGTCACAAAATTTCTTCAGTGATGTCCTATTAAAAGACAGGATAAAAGCTTCTTATGACTAGATAGAGATGATTAACTAGAAGGCTCAAATCTGTATGCTGACTGTACAGTTTTTAGGGTTTGTGTTATAAGATGGGACACACGTGCTGTCAGTCTCACATATCCAGGCCCTTTGTGGCCTAAAAGGAGGCTGCAACTAAAAAGAACTTAAAAAAATTCCTGGGAAATGATTGGATACTACTGTCTTTGGGTTCCAAGTTTTGCAGCCATTACAAAACCCCTATATTAGGCCTTAAAGGGAGGAAACAACCCCTTTGCTCAAATGGAGTCCTGAGTACCAGACAGCATTCGGAGTCCTAAAAGAAAGATTGGTGACAGCCCAACTGGATTTACAGGACACTCCCCTCCAGAACCCTGGCCTGACCCTGTTTTCGGATGACAACAACACGGTAAATGATGGGGTTTGGAGGGTGGGAGCAACGGTTGTCACCTCGGAGTGAACCATCCAGGCAGAGGCTCTGCCTCCTGGGATATTTTGTAATACAAGACTCGCATAGCCACAGCAGCTTGGGAAAGACTCTCCGGCAATGTTGCTTGGCTGTTAATTCTTTATTTCCAGATATGGACTTTATGTGCTTCAGTGACTGAGAGGTACACTAACTGAGCCCACAACAACCCTGACTCCTGACAACACAACGACTAGATGTCCGGAGACAAGGAACTCTACATTTAAAGATGTTAAAGTGGATTTTACTAAAATTAAACCCACCAACGGAAATAAGAGACACTTATTCGTTTTGGTTTGTACCTATTCAGGATGGGTGGAGGCCTCCCCACTAAGACTGAAACATCGAGAGAGGTGATAAAAGCTTTGATGGAGCTGATCATTCTATGGTATGGGCTCCCCATAACGGTAGGTTCAGATAATGGACCTGCTTTTGTGGGTAAAATGGTCAAAAGCCATACAGCAGTGCTGGGGCTAAAATAAAAACTCCATACTATATATTGGCCACAAAGCTCAAGCCAAATAAAAGGACAAAACCATACTTTAAAAACCACCCTGGCAAAGTTATGCCAGGACACTGGGGCTAACTGGGTTACTGTGCTCCCAGCGACCCTCTTGCAGTTGCGGTGTACACTGTACTGAGGTGGACTAACTCCATTTGAGACAATGTTTGGGAGCCTCCCCCACTGATACCTGTTTTGAATAGATTACAGGAGATGGGAACTTTGAACTTGCACCAACAGATAAAGGCGCTGCACCAGATGCTTCAGAAACTTCAGCAGACTGTTATAAAGACATCTGATCCCCATGCCCATGCCAGTCCACTCCTTCAAATCCAGGAGACCAAGTCCTGATTAGAGCCTAAAAGAGGAGCCTCTCCAACCAAAGTGGGAGGGACCCCACGAGGTAATCCTAACCACGCCCACTGCTCTTAAACTTTCAGGTTATGCTCCGTGGATTCATCACTCGAGAGTCAAAAAGTGGGCCCCTGAGGAGCCAGCGCCACCACCGCCACCACCTGTGCCAGGGACCTGCTCACTGCGTCGCTCTCAAAGACTCCAACAGAGGCTAACTGCGACTGGGCCCACGTCATGACTCCTGTTACTGTCCTGCTTCCAGCTCTGCTGCTGTTTCTTCTGCTACCCCTGGGGAAAGCCAGTTCGCAGATAAAAACAATTGGCCCCGACAGATTTGGGGAACATCTCTGCAATTATACAGTTAAACGCCTGCAGGTTGACTCTATTAGACTTAAGCAGGCTGTGATGGCATCACAACACATCCCCTGTGACCATCAGACTGTTGTCTTTGTCATCCCCATGTGCTACTTTTGGAACCCCCACTGGCGGCGGGACAAAGGGCCCACAGACTTCTTCCCTGCATGTGAAGTCCAAAAAAGGCAATTGGCAAAGAAAGTTCAAACATAGACCTGGCAACTTTTGGGCTATATATGTGCCCAAAAGTAAAAGGGGGAGGCTGTAACATTGAAAGGGCAGCATACTGTCCACACTGGGGTTGTGAAACCATAGGGCTCTGGGGGAGCCGATTTAGCGGGGCCCCAGTGTCACGAGATCCAGATCCTCTGACCCATTGGTGGGCCCAAAATGATAAATACATCCAAGTGTATAGAGAAAAGCGGGAAAGCTGCAAAACTGGGTACTCGGGCCAGTTTTGTTTACAGGTCAGGATTATCCTCAAGGATGTCTATGATCCAATCTGGGCAACGGAGCTTAGTTGGGGAGTCCGTATGAGGTTACAAAGGATGGGGGATGGACAGATCCGGGGATCCTTATCCACATATCAAGGGTGGAGGTGATGCCCCAAAAACCTGCTGCCCCTTTTCCTGCTCTTTTTGGTGAGTTACATTGCCCTGAGAGTTCCAAGCCAAAGGTGCTGCCCAAGATCCTTTCAAAAGATAATGTCTCAAGCCCGGAAGTTGTCCGAGCCAACACAGACAAGGTGAACATACAATCTGAGATTTACCAAATGCTCAATGAGACTCACCTACTCCTCAAAATGTCAAACCCTGGTTTAGCCAAAAGCTGTTGGATGTGTATCAGGCTGAGTCCACCCTTTTATGAAGCTATAGCTTCCGTGGTTGAGGTCACGCCCAGTCACATAATCTGCACCCCAGAGGAGGAAGAGCCGCTGCCCTTACTCATGATAGAAAATGTTTATGGGCAGGGATTCTGTGTTGGGGAAGGTCTTAACCAGGTTGTCTGCAACAAGACCCTGCCACAAGACTCTACCTACCGGGCACCTCCAGGATCCTGGTTTTTCTGTTCTAATGGACTGTTTAAGCATCTAGATCATAGGCAAAAGTTTACACAGACAGGCCCCTGCACTTTAACAATGCTTGTCCCCCGAGTAACAGCTCTCCAAGGAGATCCTGGGCTCCAAAGTCTGCCTGCCAACCATCAGACACGATATAAATGAGAGACAATTGTGTCGGTGCTAGTAGGGACAAGCATAGCTGGAGCTCTTGGAATGGGTACAGGAACAATAGCCCACTCAGAAACGGGTCTCCAGAGGCTCAACAAAATAACTCACAGCATAGAACAAAGTGTGACAGGAGTACGAAATGTGGTTAAACAATTGCATGACCAGCTAAACTCCCTGGCAGAAGTGGTCCTGCAAAACAGGAGAGGTCTTAACCTGCTCTTTATGAAACAAGGGGGACTCTGAGCCGCTCTGAGAGAGGAGTGTTGCTTCTATGCAAATAATTCAGGGTTCATAATAGAGACCCTAGACAAATTAAAATGGGAGGCCAAAGAACGAAAAAGAACATACTACAACAATCAGGGGTGGTATGAGACACTGCTTAATTAAAACCCTGGACTGGCCTCTATTATTGCTGAAATCACAGGGCCAATAGTTATTATAATACTGATCCTGACATTTGGACCGTGTTTGATTAACTAGGTAAAAGACAAAATTCAAAACAGTATAAGTCAGGTTCAGATGATGGTATTGGCTGATATCTCTACGAATCAGCCTGGTTATGAACCGCCACATGAAGGACTATATATGTCCTGAAGAAAAAAATATGTCCTTGAGGGGGGAATATTAGGGCAAGAGTATTTTCATTTTGTTTCTTAACCTCTGAATTTAACTAATAGGTAGAAACCTTTAGTCGAACTTTAGTCCCACTGCCCTTTCTGCAGCCATAAACTTCAAAGAGGAGAAACAGATGATACTATCACAAACGGGTTTTCTTATCACTGTCTTGCAGTCAAAAAACCACAAGAAGGGAGTAGCACAGGTGGTACATGCTACCCCATCCCCAGTGTTAATTGGCCAGATGTTTGGAGTACCCTGAAAACTTTCCGGAGAGGTGATATAGTAAAAAATACAGTTTCCATGGCAACCAAGGACTTTGTAAGGCCTCCAAAAGTGTATTTAAGGAGGAGGACACAAGAGCTCGGGGTCAGCTTCTGCTGTCCCTGGCCGACATCAATTAAAGAATTCATTTGTTTCTCGAATCTCGTCTTCCTGTGAGTGAATCTATCTTGTGATTTTGCCGTAACATACCTACAGTGGCATGTCTTTAACCAGAGTCCTTTTGTTAAGGGTTTTGACAATTTTGTTCCCAATGAGTAGCCACTACATTTTCCCCCTGACAGAACAGCAAAGTTAAATCATTGACAAGGGATGAAGTGGTCATAGCCATAACTACTTTGAGCTGAGTGGGGACTTCATTAGGCATCCCTTGAGTTTGGTGATTGTTTGGGGTGGGTGGTCTATTTTCTTTGGCTGATGACTGAGGGTCTAAATTGGGCAACAAACTCTAAATAGGAATGTGCAGAAGGTCCAGGCAGCAGTCAGTCATGAATCACTGAGAATGATTAGATTCTGGAAGAAAAAGACCAGAAAAGATAGTTGTATAGGCATGGGCCAAAGACGAGTATTGTTATGACAATTATAATATCATTAGTAGCCATTTCCACCAAGAAGACTTGATGAATTGAACATGGCTTATACCTGTTGTTGTAAATATTTGAGGGCTGCAGAAGTACTATTTGATTATCTGGAATATATATGTGGCATTTTGTTTTAATAATAGCATAGGTAAGCGTTAGCTTGATTAGGAGCTAGAGAAGTCTGGAAGATAAAATTCTACAAATATGTTAAATAAGAAGGCAACCAAAATTAAAAGTATCTTTAACATTAACCTGTATCCATCTTGAATTGTTTACTCAAGTACAATAACTGGGGTGTAATAGCATATACTCTTTTCCTATTTTGTTAATAAGAAATCTAATTTTTATTTTATTTATAATAATGGTCAAAGACTAAATTAAAAATGTCTATGTTTTTATGTGAATATTGGGCCCTTAAAACTCTTATTACAGGGTTTATAACCTGGAATTTGGCCTCTACTTTGTAGATCAGAGGTCTTGTAGTTACTGGATCTAGATAACAAATGTAAAGCCTGAAGTAGGTAGCAGAAAGCTAGTTTACACCATAATAGTAATAATGCTTAGTGGCTAAAATATTTATTTGGCATTTTTATTTTATGAGCAGACTTATATAGAAGAAGTCAAATTTTTACCTGAAGGATACTTTAATATATATTGAAATAACATTATGAAAATACACTAAGACCAAATGTAGAACACATTTTGGAGAAGCTAGTGGGAGTGGGAGCTTAGATTTTTGGGCTGTAGGTTAATGTTTGGGACCACAAATTATAAATTGAGACTAGGGCCTACAGGCCTTAATGGAAGCCTTAATGGTCCTGTGATGCTGTGATGTTCCAGAGCAAGATTACATCAGCATAGGATCACCTCTGCCCTCTGAGTCATCTGAACTGATCCTTATCAACATAAGATCCTCATCAGTTTAAGATCACTGCCACCCTCTAAATTATCTGATACTCCCTCCTATTATTGTGTGCACCTGATAAATAGTAGCTGGCTCAGAGTGTCATTATCTTTGCCCATCCTGAGACATTGACCTCCCAGGCTCTCTGTCATGCATTACTAAATGTGTCTCTGTCTCTTGATTCATCCTTTTGCCGCACCCCTCATACAGGCAGTAGGGGATCTTGGCCAGGTCTCTGGTATTTGGTGCCTGAACAGGGAATCCTAATTAGGCCTGAGAGGGAAGATCCACCTGAGTGGAAAGAAGAGGATTGAGATGGTGAGAGGACTCCATGGGATGAACTCAGAGAGGTCCCAGTGAAAGTAAAAAGGTACTTGGTGGTGCATAAAGTTTTCAATTAGCTGGGATAACGGGGCAGAATTTGTTAGTAAAAGAACAAAGATATGTACAGTTGTTGTGTACGTTGTTGAAGCAGGCTGGGGCTTGAGTTAGCACCTGCAAGGTGACAAAAATGTTACAAGAAATTGTTAAATATAATCCATGGTTTCTGCAGGTAGGAAGCTTGAATATCAAAATTGGGGTAATGTGGGAGAAAAATTAAAGAGAGCTCACAGTAGAGGAGAAACTGTTCCTTCTGAGACCTTTTCAGTTTGGGGCCTGGTAAAATCTGTTTTAGGTCCACTAAGTACTAGTACCCCCAAAGTTCCTTTTCCAGAGCAGGACAAAGGAGGAAAGCATAAAGAAAAGAAAAAAAAAAAAAAAAAAAAAAAAACACTCACTGCACTGCTGGCCCCTGAAGCAGTCCCAGAGTCAAATGAGATTGATGGAGAAACTCCATGGTCTGCCCCTCCAGAAATTTTGGAGGCTGGTACCTGTGCTAGCAATTCTGAGGTCATGAGTTTGAGCTGCTGGGGGAGGTGTGAGGAGCCAAAAATCTTGCTTTGTGAAAACATCATGTCTGTTGTGGCTGAAGGTGTGGGCTGCACCTTGGCTGCATGCCCTAGTATGGGCTGCTCAGGGCCCTGGGAGGCTGTGCCTTTCCTGCACCCCCATGTGTGCCTGGCACCCCAGCCCCCACCCTCCCTGTGCACCCACCCACTGCTCCTATTGTTTAATGGTGGTAATGCTGGTGGGCCAGTGGCAGAACCATGCATATAGCAGAGAGGCAAGGAACTTCCCCTCTCTGCTTTCCCTGGCCATACTGGGCATGGTGGTGCATGCCTGTAGTCTCAGCTATGCAGGAGGCAATCCACAGATAGATCCCTCATTCACAAGTGGCCAAAATTTTCGTGCCTCAATTGAGTTTTAAAAACACAAATAAAAATTACAAACAGGTCCTTAAAGCCATCAAGTCCACAAAAAATCTTAAAAATTATCTAAAAGTTTGTCAAGACATAAAAACCAAATCTCATAAAAGTTCAATGTTAACACAAGCTATGTTAAATCTTACAGAGGGGGATCCCACAAATGCTGTTAGAACAAAAAGAAGGCTGAAGTGGGTGACAGAAGGTATAAAGGTGATTAAATGAAAAAATAAAAGAAAAAAGAGGCCAAACAGTTGCCAAATTTTATTTTTAATTTTAAAGAGAAATAAACAATACCATAAAAACAACGGTACAAAATTTCAAAACAAGATTGTAGGAGAGTAAAAATGGTTAGTACATTGTGTATTGTTATCTTCAAAGTAGTTGCTCATATTATAAGATATTGGCATGAAAAATTGATCAAACAATATAGGCACAAACCTTTCTTTTCAATAAACCAACAGCAATTAGTAGTATGACTACCTTAACTATCTTGTGTGTGTGTGTATATATGTATTATATATATATATATATATATATATATATATATATATATTTCCTTTTCCCTTCCTTTTCTCTTTCCCCATCCCAGTTTCTCTTTCTTTTAAATAGTTTCTTCCCATTTCACAATATCTATTGTACATTTTGGATCTTATTTACTCTTTCAGCTTCTTACACAAGGGAGACAATCCGATGTTTACACATGTGAGTCTGGTTTATTTCACTTATGAGTATGGTCTCAAGTTGCATCCATTTCCCTATAAATGTCTCCAGTTTATCCTTCTTTATAGCTGAGTAGTAGTCCATTGTCCAAAAATACCACATCTTTTTTATCCATTCCTCAGTTGATGGGCATTTGGGTTGTTTCCAAGATTTAGCTATTACAAATTGTGCTGCTATAAACATGGGTGCACATATGTTGCTGTGGTATGATGTTTTTAATTCTTCTGGGAAAATAACCAGAAGGGGATAGCTGGGTCAAATGGGACCTCTATTCCTATCTTTTTGAAGAATCTCCACACTGATTTCCATAGTGGTTGTACCAGTGTACATTACCCCCAACAGTGGAGAAGGGTTCCTTTTTCCCCACAGCCCTGTCAGCACTTGTTATTGGTTGATTTCTTGATGATAGCCATTCTTTCTGTGGTGAGATGAAATCTCAGTGTTGTTTTAATTTTTATCTCTTGAATGATTGATGATGTTGAACATTTTTTCATATATTTATTTTCTATTTGTATTTCTTCATCTGAGAAGTGTGTGTTTATATCAGATGCCCATTTTTGGATTGGGTCTTTGAATTGGGGGGGGGTCTGGTTTTTTCAATTCTTTATATGTTCTAGATAGAAGTCCTTTGTCTGAGGGAGGGTTGGCTAAAATATTTTCCCACTCTGTGGATTGTCTTTTCACTCTGTTGGTGATTTCTTTTGATGTGCAAAAGCTTTTTAATAAGATGCAATCAGTTGTTAATTCTTTGAAGTTTTTCCCGTGCAGTTTGGGTTTTGTTCATGAACTCTCTGCCTACCTCATGTCAAGATTTCTACCTACTTTCTCTCCCAGTAGATTTAGTGTTTCTGTTTTAATATTTAGATCTTTAATCCATTTTGACTTTAGTTTAGTGAATGGTGATAGACATGGGTCTTGTTTTAGTCTTTGGCATGTTGAGAGCCAGTTTTTCCAGCACCATTTATTAAAGAGGCTACCTTTCTTCCAGTGAACATGTTTAGCCCCTTTGTCAAAGATAAGGTGGCTGAGTGTGTTTGTAATTGTGTCTGCATCTTCTAATCTGTTCCACTGGTCCTCAGGTCTTTTTTTTGCCAATACCATGCTGATTTTATCACAGTAGCTTTGTAGTGTAATTTCAAGTCAGGAATTGTGATGCCACCTGCCTTGCCTTTGTTGCCCAGGATTGCCTTTGCTGCTCTAGGTCTCTTCTGGTTCCAGATGAATTTTAGGAATGTTTTCTCTAGTTTTGTGAGCTATGCTAATGGTATTTTGATGAGGATTGTGTCAAATCTGTATAATAACCAAAATTTTTAAGACAAAATAAAATACAAAACAAATTGGTTATGAGTAAAAGGTTTTTATTCCTTTTAGTTCTTATTAGAAATCTCTATTAATTGACCTACAAATAGTTCTGACTAGTCTATTTATAGTTACAGCAGTTCAAGTTGGTCAAATACAAGAGTGCACTCTGGTTTTATAAATAAATTGTCTTACATGCATTTGTCTGTGTCTGTCCAATTTGTAATGAGTTACCATACTTACAGGTGTTTTGTTTGAGCTCAATAATTTTTTTCTTCTTTTTTCCTTTTTGGATTTTTAAAATATTTGTCTATAATTTGAAGTGATTTATTGATGTCATTAGAACTAAGGATATGCTTCCACGTAGGTTACCAGCTGATCAAAATGATGCCAAGACCGATCTTACAAATGTAATATATATTATTGTCTGTGTACAATAACTCAAGAATCTTTCATTGGTTAAAAATAATATGTTAATTGTTCTGATCTGATTATCATAGATCATCAAAAAGTTGTTAAAATAAATGGGAACCCTTTAGGCTTAGGAAAACTGTTGGACAGGACTCCCCTTGGTGAATAATGGAGCAGCTGTCTGGAAATATCTTATTTCAGCCTTTTTTCATGAATGGGGCTCCAATTATTTCCATAGCCTTATGGGAGACACACCCCAATAAGCATTGCTAAACATATTATTGTAATATGTTTATCTTGGTGATTGTCAAAAGGTTAAGCTTTCTGTGGGTAAAACAATAAGGTTTCGTTAAAGGATGCTCTTGATACAAAACTAAATTAAGAGACAAATATTTCCATGTAGCTATGACATGCGTTATTGCTAATCTCATGGTATAGTAAATGTATTCATGCCTTCTGGGTGTATAGGTCTCCTAAGATGTAAAACTGGGATTGTTTATGGTGATAACATTTCTCTTTTATACTAGGATATCTGCCTTTCTCTTGTGTTCCAGCTACTGTAATAGGAGGTACATGTCAAGCCAACAAGAGACCACCAGTCGAATGATTTTTTTTTAATGTGATGCATATGTTATATGTGTCATTCTGTTCTATACTAAGATGGACATTTAAATGTATTACAAAATTAATGTTATCATGATTGTTATGCTGACAGACTATATGTGGCTCTTGATCTCAAGTTTTCTCTGTAAAACATATAACTGTTGTCTATTAACATTCTGTAGAGTTTCAACTATTAAAACCACCATAATTGATAAAAAATAATAGTCCTCTGGCTATACTTTATTTTTCAAAGTGCTTGATATTTGATAAAATTATAATACTTAAGCTCACTGCTCCCACTATGGTGCTGATGTCACTGATCTTCTCTTCTGGGTGTTCAACAAGTAAAGTTTAGAGACCAGAACTAGAAAGATAACTGGGCCAAGGGGACAGCCAGTATTTTGACTCTGGCCCTCCAAGGTCAACAAGGACCCAGGACATGAGGAAAACTTTTCTGAGATCGTATAACTTTAGTGAGTCATGTAACCTCCTGAACGGGGAGATTGTTGGGCCCAGATGATGAGAATCAATAAATGTGCAGTGTGACAAAAGAGGGTCACCGTGACGGAAAAGTCTCCCATGCTTTCACAGAAAGCAGCATGGTCAAGCAAGACCATGACCCATCTTGACAGCTGACACTGATGAAGGAACTAAGAGGCTCTATACATGATTGTAAAGAAATGCCTGAGGAGACTTAACTGACCTTGATAGACAGCAAGAGCTTAATTTTGATTAACACAGGTTTCACTTTAACTTGGTCTTGAACACCCAGCAGAAAAGTATAGCCAAAAGATATATAAAACAATGCCATTATAATAAGCTAGATATAAAAAGGGGCTCTAATCTCTGACCCCTTCTGGCAGTTTCCAGCTATACCAGTAGCTAACCAATGTTATGGGTAAAAAAAAAAAAGCAAAGCAAAACAAAACAAAACCACAAAAACCCCAATAAAATCTGCAAAAGCTCAACAAAAATCTCTAAATTCTTTAGCTAAAAGCAGCTAAAACTACAGAGACTTATGACAAAATATCAGAGTCCATCAATAGTGGGGTCTAAGTGTTAGTGGGTTACAATTGCTATTCCAGTCACTTAGGAACAGTTTCTAGACTTGGCTCTTTTCCCAACCTGCCTTTCTGCTCTAGTACTCATGCTTTGATTATACATGCTCTAATTTCTCAAAAAAATTTGTTTTAAGACACAATTACAAAAACCAAAAAGGGGGAATATGGTTACCTCCACATGCACAATTATATCTTGCTATCTTTACCTTAAAATTTTAAAACCCACTTGCAGAAAGTAAATTCCCTCCATCAGAACTTCATTGGCAAAAGGACAAATCAACAGGCATGCCTAGGGTTCAAATCCTATGGAAAGACATCCAAACAGGAAGGTGGGATGGCCCAGTGCAGCCAATAACATGGGGTTGTGGGTATGTTTGTGTGTTAACAGACAATGGAATGCAGTTATAGCTACCCTCCTGGAATGTGCAAACATAGAGAGAGGAACACTCTAGCCCCATGGTGGAGCCTGTCCTGTCTGACCCTCCAGTGTAAGCATTCTTGAAGATGACCCTGGAGGAGAGCCCAACACATGGGGACAATTAAAGAAGATAACACAGGAGGCTTGCATGATGGTGACATGGCCTCTCACAAACTCCTGATAATATGTTTGTTGCTATGATGGCCATCATAGCCTGTATGCTGTTTCAACTGCTACAATTACAAAAACAAAAAGGGGGAAATGTTGGGGACTACAAATTAAAATTGTGGTTAGGGCCCAGAGGCCTTAATGGTCCTGTGATGCTGTGATGCTCCAGGGCAAGATTACATCAGCATAGAATCACCTCTGCCCTCTGAGTCTTCTGAACTGATCCTTATCAACATAAGATCCTCATCAGTTTAAGATTACTGCCAACCTCTAAATCATCCAATACTCCCTCCTATTATTGTGTGTACCCAATAAACAGTGGTTAACTCAGAGTCTCATTGTCTTTGCCCATTCTGAGGCATTGACCTCCTAGCCCCTCTTTCATGCATTACTAAATCTGTCTCTGTCTCTTATTTCATCTGTACCCCTCATACAGGCAGTTGGGGATCTTGGCCTGATAGGTTAAGATGTTACATGTGTGGCTGGAGACTGTTAGCAGCTGGTATAGTGTTTGAAGCCCCTTTTTATACCCTGTTTAGCTCTCTTTACATTATTAATTATTTTATTTTTTGGTTATGCTTTCCTGCTGGATATTTAAGACTAAGTCAAAATAAGATCTGTATTAATCAAAATAAATTTATCTATGTATATTTGTGAAGGTCAGTTAAGTATCCTCAAGGGTTACTTTTGGGGCTATGTGAGGAGCATCTCAGCTCCTAGATTTTCCCTCTACTAGTAGTGTTATTCGTCATGATGGGTAACAGGTTCTTGCCTGACCTTATTGCTTCCTTGGAACCATGGGGACATTTTCCTCCTTAGTGATCCTACTTTTAGCACAATACACATCACTTGACTCCTATCCTTGGGGTTCCATCAATGCCCCTAACTCACCAAAGTCACAGGGCCCCTTCAGAGCAGTCCAATTGTGTCCTGTGTCCTGACTGACTTTGGATGGCAAGGGCCAAAATACTGGCTGTCTTCTTAGCCCTGTTATCTTTCTTAGCTTTGCTCTCCAAGCCTCAGTTTGTATATCCAGAAGTTCACTCACACCAGTCTTGAAGTGACAGCATAGGTCTTAATCCTAATTGTTACAATCTGTTTGGATATTACAGCAATTGAAAATAAAAATATGACTAAAGAACAGCTACCCCTTTTATTAATCATGGTTAGGTATTAGGAGTCAGTGTCATATTTTATTTGCCCTATAGGTGATAACCTATCATCTTAACATACGGTTTAGGGTGAATTTTAGAAGTCATATTATTATAGACAGTTAAGTTAGAAATATTATAGGCAGTCAGAAAGGGCTAGGCCCTGGATGGAGCCAGTGAAGAAGATGAGAATACATTAAAACTGTGGTGGAGGTGCATTTGTTGAAGGCCAGACCTCAAGAGAAAAGATGGAATGACTATACCTAAATACTTCCCCTAGGGATAAACAATAAGAATTGTATTCTAAATAGGCATCAATCACCTGGGGGGGGCCAGGAAGAGCCTCTGACCCACCCCTTCCAGGAAAAGTCCTTGTTTCTTCCATGTATACTTGCTATGTGACTTGCTTCCCCACTGGATCAATATTACCTAAGCGACTATACTTGTGATCTTAGTTGTTGACCATAGTTTTGTCTTTTTTTTTGGTGGGTACCGGGGGTCGACCTCAGGACCTTGTGCACCAGCAGGCGCCCGTGACCTCTGAGCGATATCACTGGCCCTTTTTTCATATGTGGGTACTGGGAGTCGAACTCAGGACCTCGTGCTTGTCAGGCAGGCGCTTATGCCGCTGAGCCATCTCACCGGCCCCCATTGACCATAGTTTTGTCCCACCTTATATCTGCCTCATGTTTTTGCCCTAAAGAACTTCCTTGAGAAGTGGGGCCCCTGGCAACCCACTTTCCAGGACTTCTTCTGTCTCTCTTAGACAGAAGCTATCTTCCCCTCAATAAATATTTCCTGCTCTTAATCTCCATTTTTTCTTAAAATTCATTCTTTGATTTTGGGGATCACAAACTTAGTATATTGGACATCTAGAGGTTGGGAGGTATAATATTTCCCTTATATTATTTGAAGGTCCTATATCTCCTTATATCAATAATCCTGCAGAATGTAACATGTAACAAAGTTTTGCAAGGAAAATGCAAAATAAAAATAACTAAACAGCATTTTAGGATAATAGTTGTAATCACATTATTAAGCTATTTTACACTAAAATGGGAATTTCAATGTATTTTTTAGGGAGATAATAAAAAAGTTAATGGTCTTGGTATAAAAATTTGGGTAGTTTTTGTCATTATTTCTTCCAATATTCTTTTTGATTCTTTCTGGCTCTCCTCTCCTTCTGAGAATCTATTTATGCATATGTATTTGGTACACTTGATGGTGTTTCACAGGTGTCTTAGGCTCTTCACATTTGTCTTTATGTTTTTCTTTCTGCTTGTCTGACTGAACGCTCTCAATTGACCTATCTGTAAATTGGCCAATTCTTTCTTATGCCTGCTTAATCAGCTGTTGAACACCTCTAGTAAAATTTTCATTCCAGGGCCAGTGAGATAGCTCAGCAGCATAAGTGCCTGCCTGGCAAGCGTGAGGTCCTGAGTTTGACTCCCATTACCCACATAAAGGAAAAAAAGGGCCGGTGATATCGCTCAACAGCACAAGCACCTGCTGGCAAGCACGAGGTCCTGAGTTTGACTTCTGGTACCCACGTTAAATTTTTTTTTTATTTCAGTTTTTTTTTAAATAGTTCCTTTCTCTTCTTGGTATTCTGTATTTGTTGAGACATTGTTCTACTGGTTTCTTTTGTTTTTTGTCTATGGTTTCCTTTAGGTCTTTGAGCATATTTGATAGTTCATGTAAAGTCTTTGTCTGGTAAGTTCAATGCCAAGGCTTCCTAAGGAACAGTTTCTAGTATTTATTTGTTTTTCCTGTAGATGGGCCATCCATTCTTGTATCTTTGTATTCCTTGTAATATTTTTTGTTGAAAACTGAATATTTTAAATGTTATAGTGTATAAATCAGATTCAGAAATTAGGAATAAGGAGAGGGAAAGGAAAGAAGAGAAAAGTAAAAAAATGAGAAAAGAAGGGAAAAATGGAAACAAAGCTTTTGTAAATGGGGAGGGGGGAGGGGTTGAAGGGAGGGTAGGGGAATGGGAAAAAAATCAAGTTATATCATATACAGGTACAAATTCTCTATGATGAATGTGATCATTATATATACCTAAAATGTACCAATAAAAATCATAAAAAAAGAAATTAGGAATAAAATCCTACCCACAATTTGTTCTCATTACCTCTTGTGGACTGCTGTTATTTGTTTAGTTGCTTTTCTAAACTATTTTTGTTAAGCCTGTATTCTTTGTCATGTATGCCCCTGAAGTCTTTGTTCTATTAGCATAGTTTTCAGCTGGTGGTTTGACAGAGTTATCTTAAATGCTTAGAGCAAACAAAAGATAAAAGGAAGAAAAAAAAGAGAAAACATAAAGAGGACTATTTTCCCAGTCTTTTCAGATTTGTTCTGTGTTGGGGTGCTCCTTCAATGGTTAGCTGGGCTATTTACAACTTTATCTTAGCTTTCATTTTCTACATTTGTGGACACTGAAAGGTAGCTGGAGGTAAAAATTTAGGATCTTTTCAGGCCCCTTCCTTGCTCCCTCCCTCCACCCCTCCTTTCAATTCTGGGGATTGAATTGCCATATGCTAGGCAAGTGCTCTATCTGAACTATATCTCTATCCCTTCTCAGGCTTCTGAGTATGCATCTCTTGCAGGGCATGTGTGTGCATTCCTGGATTCCTCCATATACAAAGTAGCATTTTTCTTTAATTTTTGAGATTCAGTCTCACTGTGTTTTTCATGCTGGCCCCAAATACTGGGGTCAGGGAATATTCCTATCTCAGACTCTCAAGTAGCTAGGATACGTGCTCTGTTTCTTGACAAAAATAACAGAACAAGTTAAGATCCAATTCTTTGAGAATAAGGTACATATGGCATTGGCAATCTGTGCCAAAGATAAGGGCTATAGTTCACATGACCACTGCCAATCTGTTGTGTGGAGAATAGATATTGACCTATTCTGCCATTTTCCTCAAGGAACAAAGCAAGGGCTACCTTTCATTTGCCCAACTCAGAGATTTCCAGTTTAATAGTAGTTTCCTACTAAAAACATAAAGGCACAGGTCCCACCAATAGCAGTTTGGGGCAAAAGAAAGCATTTGGGACACGCAAAAGACAAATCAAGAATTCTGGAAAAGAAGAGGTTGGGAAAGGAGCTCCATGTGGGATAAAGGCTTTTAAAAGCTCAAGGGCAGGTTGGGTAGTGGATGGGCAATTCAAGAGAGCATCGTGCTCTCTTACTGCAATGCAGCCACTTCTCCAAGTTTTCCTCTTGAAGGAAAACTTGAAGGTTGTTGATGGGTTTTCTATTTTTTATTTCAAGAGTTCTTTTGAAGAACCCTTGACAGTTTTTAAAAAATGAACTTATTAGTTGCTTTTAAGGAGGGACACAGACCTACTTCTCTATTTTCAGAATTGTTACTCCCAGAAGCAGTTTTTGTGCCTATAGATATCAGACAACCAAGACGATTTTTAAAACCAGTAGGTGGAACAAGGGCTCTGTGCGTGTCCCAAGTGCTTTCCTTTGCCACAAACTGCTGTTGCTGGGACCTGTGCCTTTAAATGTTTTTGGTAGGAAACTACTATAAAAATGGAAATCTCTAAGTTGGGCAAATGAAAGGTAGCCTTTGCTCTGTTTCTTGAGGGAAATGGCAGGATAGGTCAATATCCATTCTCCACATACCAGATTGGCAGTGGTCATGTGCATAGCTTGACATGCTTCTCCTGAGGGTAGAGACGTGCTGCAAGATTCCCTAGATTCTTATGTTTTGTTTATACAAGGATGAGCAGGTGTGGAGGACCACCTGGATGACTCTCCTTGAAAGAACAGCAATTATCTCCATTTTGGCTAAACCTGGCCCTATTTCCATGTACTGATATGTACAGAGCTGGCTAGGTCTTTTCCTTATCCCTTCAACTGGCTTTAAGCAATGCAAATGTGTCTAGCTGAAGTGCTGATGTGTAGTCTTTGAGGCAAGGTGACAGGTCAGTGTTTTCCCACCCCTATAGCTTCCAAAACACATGTGTAAGCTGGGTAGGAAGGAGAGCCATGCTCCACACTGTTGGCTGGGATCGAGCCTCAAGATAAGATGCTATAACTTCCCAGGGCATAAAGATTACATATCAGAGCTGAAGCACTGACCCCAAAACATTAGATATTACCTTGAATTGTGTTATGCAGATTACTCCTTCAACATATCCGTCCCTCTGCATATTGCAAATATGATTTCAGGCCACTTACATAGTCCAGCTCATGGTACTCACATACTTCCCACAACTCTCATAGTCACTCATCCCCAAGCCACTCCCCTTGTTGAGAATTAATAAAACCCTGCTTTGGCCCTGGGTCATGGCCTTTGTTCCAGTAGCCACCAGCCTGGCTGGACTTAGGATCCCCTTGGCTCCCCACATCTATAAATATGACTTAGTGTCTTTATTCTTGCCATGGGTTGCACTGGAAGTGGTAGATTTGAATTAGCTCTCTAGAATTCCAATAATTTTTCCATGGGATTACAAATATAAACTTCCTGGACCACAACAAGGACCAGGAGGGCTCACTATAAGCAGGCCTCTAAAATATCTTGGGCATTTTTTTTCATCTCAGATCAAGTGCTTTAAAGACCTCTGAAATTATTATTTTTCTTTTTTTCTAATCAGATTTTATTGGTACATTTTAGATATATATAATGATCACCTTCATCACAGAGAATTTGTACCTGTATATGATATAACTTGTTTCTTTTTTCCCCATTCCCTTACCCTCCCTTCAAACCTTCTCCCCTCCTCATTTACAAAAGCTTTATTTCCATTTTTTCCTTCTTTTCTCATTTTTCTTTTACTTTTCTCTTCTTTCCTTTCTCCCTCCCCATTCCCTTGTTCCCCTTCCCATTTGAACATTTTCTTCCTATTTCACAATACCTATTATATATTTTGGTCCTTATTTTTACTTTCAGTTTCTTACAGCAGAGAAACAATGTGGTATTTACACATGTGTGTCTGATTTACTTTGCTTAAGAGTATGGTCTCAAAGTGCATCCATTTAGCTAGAAATGGCTCAAGCTTATTCTTTATGGCAGAGTAGTACTCCATTGTATAAAAAAATCATCTTTATCCATTCACCAGTTGATGGGCATTTGGTCTGTTTCCAAGATTTGGCTATTACAAACTGTGCAGCTATAAACATGGGTGTGCATATATCACTGTGGTATGGTGCTTTTAATTCTTTTGGGAAGATATCAACAAGGGGAATATCTGGGTTGAATGGAATCTCTAGTCATAGTTTTTTGAAGAGTCTCCATACTAATTTCCATAGTGGTTGCTCCATCTTAGACATTTTTAAACCAGTGAGAGCCCATTTTTAATATTTATCATGCGAGTTAGCAGACCAGTCAATGAAAACCAATTTTTGACATTTGTAATACTAATTAGCAAACAGGAGGTGGTCCTGTGTCTGAGATACAGGTATCAGAAGAACTTGTGTTCATCATATCTGGAATGTGGCCCTTTCTGTGTAATGTTTGCACCCTGTCCCTCTCTATGCATCCTGATGAAAGCAGTTGATTGACTCTAAAGGTAAAGCAAAAATACACTGGCACAGACACAATATTACATGTCTGTTCTGAAAAATTTTCTTTTCGGTCCTGGGGATTGAATCCAAGGCCTACAAACTGAACTATACACCCCAACCCTTTGCTTAACATTTTATTTTTTCAGACAGGATCTTGCTAATTCACTAAGTTGCCAAGGCTGTGCTTGATCTTGTAATCTTCCTGCTTCAGGCTCCCAAAGTACCCTATCATACCTAGCTGCTGAAGTACTTTAAAGTAAGTGGAAACCATTATAATACCTACATTATGTCATTTAATACAACAATCTCATGAGGCAGTACTATAATTGTCACCATGCTACACAGATGGGGAAACTGAAATTTAGGGGAGAATCAGTTATTTTTTTAGGGGTGTCCAGGTAGTAAGTGGTTGATCTTTGATTCCAACCCAACTTTTTGAGGCTCTAATCTCTTAAGCTTCACTTTATGATCAAAGGTGTCTTCTACTTTATGTTTCTTTTTGTTGTTGTTGTCACATAAAGATTGGGTTTAAGAGAAATTTCTGAACCCTAAATGTTCTTAATTGTTAAAGGGTGGGCCATAAGTGGAATGCAGTTGGGTGGTTTCATTACTTGCCTTTGGTCTTCTTGGAAGTTTGAGAGGTAGCAAATCTCAATTCCAAAGAGAAATTATGAGAAGCAACAGTGGTCTGTTCTGGGAGTATCTAGGAGGCTCTGGTGATGGTTTTAGTGCTTCTGTGGTCAGCGAATAGGCCAGAAATTCACTTTAAGTCTCACTTTTTCTTCTTCTGCCTGGCCAATGGAGTACAGTAGTGATTGTTTAGAATTTTAGTTCTTCTTGCCTGTTAGCAACCCTAAAAATGTAGACAGTATGATACGTACTTGCGTTTGATAGAAGTGGAGAAGGACAGCATTTTTGCAAAAGCTATTAGTAAGTAATGAATAGAAGTATGGCCATTCACCATACAATGACATTTTGGTCAATTTCAGATCACGTTTGTGATGGTAGTCCTATATGATTATATTGCCTAGTGACATTGTAGCCATCTTGGTGATCTAAGACTCGATTGTATAACAAATTTGCCTCGTGATGCATTTTGCAGAACATATCTTTGTCTCTAAGTGATGCATGAATGTAGTTGAAAACATGAGTTCAGTTTTTCCCTTACAGTAGAACAGACATTTGCTCATTCTCTAGCTTTCTAGATAGATTTTTTACTTAATCTGGAAATAGTATTTAGTGTTCTAGTAACATCTTCAAGTTAATTCTAACAGGTTTAGCTTTAAGAGGTGGTAGAAGATGTAGTTATCTACAGAATGAGATTTGAAAAAGCAGCTGGCAGTAGAGTACTTCTGTCAAGTTAGTTGCTAGCTGTTGTGTAATTTCTCAAACTTTTTGTGTCTTCAAGAAACTCCAGCAAAATATTGAGTTTGGTAGGGATTCTACTAAACCTTTGTAGAGTAGACTCCCCTGCAAAGTGACCTCCTTTTTTTCATCAACTTTTAAAGGGCAGACAACAACACGGGGCCCATCAAACTCACACTGGGGGAAATAAGGAACTTTCAGGAACTTTCCTGAAAGGAAATGTCATGAATGCCACAGCATAACGAATGTCAGGAACTTTCCACATGGCTTAAAATGAATGCAGGTGTGCCTGGAACACTGCCATTGCTCTTTGTCCTAAAATGGTAGTCAATAAATGCACTTCCTCATCCTAAAATGATAGTCAATAAATTCCAATTTTAAGTGTGCCAGTGGAATATGCTAGCTAAAGAAATCCAACAGTGAATCTGTTCTTTAGCAAATAAGTGTCCTTGTTTTTGAAGTTTGCATTTTATTGGGGTTTCTTAGATTCTTAAAGTGGTTTCAGAAACTTTCATCACAAAAAGATATTTGAAATAAATAGAAAAGCTGATTAAGATCATATGGGTTACATGTATTTGTACTGATGGGTTATGGTCTGCACCTGGAAGGGAGAGGTAACTAACATTTACTGACACTTACTTGTGTCAGGCACTGTTGTCAGTATTTTTCATGTATTATTTCATTTAATTCTCATGTTACTTCTGAGGTAGATACTATTATTCTACTTTAATGACATAGAGAGGCAAAGTAATTTGCATAAGGTCACAGTAGAGTAGAGATTTATTTCTAGGTATCAAGAGACCCAGATGCAGCTGTGGGACCTTTGGCAACTCACTTCTCTCTGGATTTCATTGTCCTCATTTGTAAATGGAAAGCTTATCCTTGAATATTTCTAGCTGTGAAGGTCTATGACTCTATGTGTCTGGGATGCTTTCTATGTCTTCTGGGTGTTGTTTACTAAAAATATAAAGGCCAGAAGTCAAGGGTATTAGACTTACAAGTAGAAGTATTTTACAATGTAACTGTACTATACAAATGAGTTAACATCAGAGATAGCAGGCTAATGTGGGCAATATATTTATTTGAATTTTTGTGTTAATATTGTTGGTTTTGCATTTCAATAGTCTGAGTTCTTGACACTTTTCTCACCATTGGCATTTCAGATTGAAACTCAGAACATTTATTGTAATTTTCCTTGACTAAATTTGAATGATTTTAGTGTTTTTGCTATATTAAATTGCTGTACCTTTTGGCTATTATGATTTACTTCAATTCATTCAACAACAAATATTAAGCATCTGCTATGAGCAAAGTTTCTCTGTGTACTGGAGAATACATCAGTGAACAGAACAGGCATACACTTGTGACCTCATGGAGCTTATATTTTAATGGAGTTGATAGGCAATGAGCAAAATATAGTAGTTAGTTCAATATATAGCATTTTAAGTAGTTATAAATTCTATGGCAGAAAATAAAGCAAGATGGGGTGCTTAGAAATGGTGGGTTTAATCACTTACTATCTCCCTGGGAAAATTGATGCTGCTTCTCAGTACATCTTATGTGACAGAAAATTTTTACCTAGGCAATTAAGCATGGACTTTAGCTAGAAGCATTATCTCAGTGGTTTATATCTAGATGTCCCTCTCCTTGAAGCCTTATGTGCTCATAGGTGGGGCCTCTGGGAGGTAATTGGGTCATGAGCACATGATAATAATCAGTGGATTAGTTCATTAATGAGTTTACAGCTGACTTGCTGTTAGGAGGTGGGATCTTGTTGAAAGAGGTGGTTCATTGGGTGTGTGACCTGGAAGGGTTTATCTCTCACTTCTTGGCTCCTCCCTTGAGTTCTCTCTGCTGACTCTCCTCTGTGATGCCCCTTTGACATGCTGTCCTGCCGTCAGCTAGCTGACTATGGACTGAAACCTCTACAAACTGTGAACCAAAACAAATCTCTCCTCCTTTAATTTACAGGTGTCAGTTATTGTCTCAGCGATGAGAAAGTGAATAAGACAGATTTTGATACAGAAATGTGCAGTTGTCGCTATGACACTAGGACACTAGCTGACTATGTGGTTCCTTAGAAGTGGTTCATGGGAGGAGTTTAGAAAGTTTTGGAGGTGCTGGCTGCAGAAGAAGCAGCCTCAGAATGTTGTGAGCTGAGTTTGGTGGGAGATTCTGGTTAGAGCTCAGAAGACCAGAATGCTGATAGAAATGCAGCCAGTAATGACCCGGGTCAGGAGGTTGCAGTTGGGAACAAGGACTTCATTGGCACTTGGACTCTAGGCTCCTGTGTGTTATGCACTCACAGAAAATTTGTCTAAGTTTTGCTCATCCTGAGATTTTGCAGGAAACTTGGATTAAGGGTGGTGAGCTAATCTGCTGGAGAAAATTTCAAGGCAGGCCCACATTCAGACCCTGGCATGGGTATTGTTGGAGGTTTTTAGCCAGCTCTACTTTAAGAATCAAGAGCAATGGCATAGCTGAGTGATTTAAAAAGTTTTCAGTTTTGCCAGAAAGAAAGCACCTGCCAAGAAAGCAGAGGAAAGCTTGGTTGCTGCAAAGATTAGCATTAAAACAGGACAGTAGGAAGGAGTGCCTTCAGGGCATGGGAGGAGCTAAGGAAGATCTCACCCTTTCGAGGCTCAAAGTTGCAGAAGTGAAAGACTTTGCTTTGAGAAGAAAGCCCTAGGGTCACCCTGCTCCAGAAGGAGAATGACTGTCTAGATAATTGATTCCCTGGATTTCAGTTCACAGTGTTTAGCCATCCAGGCACTCAGAGTCTAAATCAGCTATGATTCCAGGGGTACCTGGCTACTGCTAGAGCTGTTGGCATACCTTGATTTCATGCATACGGTGGTAGATTTATGTGCATACAAAATGCAAGAGTTATGGGGTCATGGAGGCTTCCACCCAGATTTTAGAAGAAAGCCTGGGAGATCAGGCAAGTGCATGAAGATGTGAGAGTGAAGCCAAAAGTGTAGTGGAGACCCCAGGATGTTGAAAAAAGCCATGGAAAAAGCATGGAACATCTGAGGAAAGCCATAAGGAGTGATTAATGCTGGCCCAAGAGAGAAGCCATGAGGGCTGCAACCATTAGGAGTGCATTGGTGTGGGGCCACTCAAGCCCTTAGCATTTCACATCTCATCCCCACAACTTACCCTCAAGTGCTAGATATGAAACTATGCAATATAATGTTTGCCCTTATGTATTTCAGTCTTGCATTGGTCTCATTGGTTTCTATCCCATTGTTCCTGTCTTTTGGAATGGGAATGTTTAACTTGTACCTTTGTAAGTTGGTAGTGTTTAACCTGTTTTGATTTTCACAGTGGTTTATAGCTAAGAGTTTGCCTTAAGTCTCAGAGGAGACTTTGAACTTGAACTTTTCAGTAACACTGAAACAGACTTTTGGCAACTTTTAGGGATGGTCTGAATATATTTTACATAAAGAGATGTGCATGAGTATTTTGGGAGTCAGGGGCAGAATGTTATGATTTATATCTAGATGTCCCCCCAAAGACTCATGTGCTCATAGGTGGGGCTTTTTGGAGGTGATTGTGTCATGAACATGTGCTAATCATCAGTGGAGTAGTTCACTGATGAGTTTATGGCCAACTTGCTATTAGGAGATGGGATCTGGTTGTAACATGTGGGTCACTGGAGATGTGACCTGAAATGGTTTATCTCTCCCTTCTTGGCTCCTCACTTGAGTTCCCTCTGCTAACTCTCCTCTGCTATGCCCCTCTGCCATGCTGTCCAGCCTTGGAGTCAGCTGCCTATGGACTGAAACCTCTATGAAATGTGAACCAAAATAAATCTCTCCTCCTTTAATTTCTGGGTGTCAGGCATTTTTTTTTCCAGTGATGAGAAAGTGACTAAATCACTCCTCTTCCCCAAAGCATGGACTTTGGAGTCAGAGAGACTTATTTTGATTTGTAATTCTGCCTTGCAACTTTGCAACCTTGGGGAAACAATTTTATTTTATTAAGCTTGTATTATCCAGTGTTCAATCAAAGAAGCAGAACTATTAGGAGTGATATAAAGCAAATGATTTATTATGGGGCTCTGACCTTATGCAATTTGTGTGCCAATTAAACAGCTCACATAAGGCTGTTGTTTATCTGGTGCTGGGCCTGCATTCAGCAGGTCAGATAGGAAAGATGAATGTGAAATGGGGGACAGCAAGGTCAAACTAGAACTTATGTGGACCTGCTGGAACCCATGGGCACAGAATGGAATCCACATGAATCTCTCACAAACTTTAAGTTCCCAACTTGAAAGGTGGGGTGTCCTACAGGAAAACCTGGTATGCTTCATCATAGAGCTAAACAAATACCTGGACCCAAACCCAGAGAAACTGAAAGAGGAAATTCTAGGGGCACCCTAGAAATTTTGGCTTATGTGTATTCCCTCCGAATTCAGAAAAGCTAAAGGAAGAGGTTTAGTAGTTGCTATGATACCCTTCAAACATAACCAATGCCAAAATTGAGAGCCAGGAGAGAAGAGATAACATGCCCAAGCTACAATAGCACGTGGTATAAGATTAGGGCTGCTCTTCACTTCGGCCTTCAGGGAAGGGAATCCTAGAGATCCTAGTTCTAGCTTAGCTATTTTGACAGAGTACAAACCTACCACAGGCCCTATTCTTAGTGGGGATTGTAATACCTGACTCATAGGATTGTTGTAAAGAATAAATGAGCTAATTATATAAAAGTGTCTAGCACATAGTAGATAATACATATATTTTTTCCTTGCCTTTTCCTAGTGTTTGGCTAAGGAATGGCACAATTTCAGGGATTAAGGCCTGGGGAGAAAGTTTTATTTTTTGAGAGTTTTTTGGGAGGGGGTGATGTGGGTCTGACCTTTTAAAAAATCATCAAATCATACCAGATTGCAAGCTGTTATATCTGCATTTGAAGTTGGCTCTGTGTGAAGATGTAAAAGAGAAACTGAATGCCCCAGACCATTGAAGGTGTATTTAGCATTCATGCATACATGCGTACAAAACAACAAAGACAGATTTGAAGAAATCATATAAATTGATAGAAAAATTTAGTTCATAAAGCAGAGTCAAAGAATATCAAAACTGGTAGTAACCTGAGAAGGTCAATTAGTCTTACACCTAATTTGCACAGAGAGGGAAAGTGAAGCAGGGAAGAGAAGCAAATTGCCTAAAGTTATAACTTGTTTGGTCCAGGGACAGTTTTACAGAATGTTATTTTAGAATACTAAAGAACTAGTTAAATATATTGTGAGGATGTTGAAGATCTCATCCCCTTTATTATTCAGTGTCTTCTACATGATATCTCCACATGAGAAAATTTCAAAATAAGTGCCAGGAAAATTTTTGTTTATTCTGAGGAATTGTTTGTTTTTATTCCTCATGGACAATACAAATCTTGTAAGTGATCATGTGGAAATAAGGTCATTTTGTTTTGGCTTCCAGAATGTTCAGAGCCAAATTCGTAGGTCCAACTTTATTAACCATTTGTAGGACTCCATGGCTTTAATGTCTGTGTCAGTGATGGCAAAACTTTTAGAGACCAAATGCCCAAACTGCAACCCAAAGCCCAATTATTTATCACAACGTGCAAACACTGCAATTAAACCTGAATAGTGAAGTTTTAGATTAGAAAAAGCACCTGTTATCCTATGCTTGGCTGCTGGGGTGACTTGGCTCTCATGACAACAAAGAAGGCTCTGTGTGCCCACTGGGGCATGCATGTCATAGGTTTGCCACCACTGGTCCATGTACTATTCTTCCTTCTGGCTTTATTTCTCGTGGTCTTGATTTTTAGTTAATATAATTTTATATATAATATGTGACATATAAGTGGCCTTGGATCCTTTGTGATATGAGGAAAGATATATAAATATGAAAATCCTATATTTGACCTCTGTGTTACAGTGAAAAAGCACAAGGCATGGAATGGATACTAGTCCAGGCTGGGAATTCAAGCCAGGGCCTCACACATGTTAAGAAACACTAAACTGTATCCCCAGCCTTAGGCTCAGCCATTCTAATAGACTTCTTTGAACTTTAGCTTTTTTTGATCATCTTGGATATTATAGCTTCTGGCACAATGCAGAAGATATCCTTTATTAAAAAACATAGACATGTATGAAACTTTATGTGAATATAGTCCTTGTTATAAAAAGTGTTTTGACTAACTAGACTCTAAGTTGAAAGATTTAGGGTGATTTGGAAAGAGTATTTTACTCAGTCCTGGATAAGAAAACCAAGATTAGATCAAGTCTTAAGGTTAGTGAGAAAACAGTATACAAAATAGAGTTTATTCACTTATATGGTTTTATTTTTATCTTGTGTCCTAAAAATAATAATGTAGCAAAATTGGCTTTTTGATGAGTGTTTTTTCCATGAGTTTTAACATACATATAGATTCATGTAACCACTACTATGATAAGGATACAGAACAGTTCTACATCTCTAGAAAACTTCCTTTGGCTCTCCTCATATATTCACATTCTCTCCTCAGCCATATGCCTTGATTTTATTTATTTTTAAATGTCCTTTGCAACATTTTATGAGAAGAGATTCAGAAGATTAATTTGAATTAGCCATTTACTTTATAGAGTTCCTACTGAATGATTATCACTGTGGTAGGTTTTACAGGCTGTATAAAGAGTATCATATGTAGACCCAGGCTTCAGGGTTGCTGCAACATGGTCAAAAAGATCAGCTTACTATATTTGAAACAATTAGGGAAACATCTAAGACACTGTCTCAGGAAGTGCTAAACTGATACAGATCAGACCATGGGGAAACATCTGTCTAGGCTAGAGTATAAGTTTCTGCAACTGAATGACATACTACTTTTTTGTGTAGTACATATCTTTATGTGTGAGCCTAGACTGGAGTATATTTAGAAATGTAGAGTTTCATTTCACCTCTGAAAGTGATATTAGTCTAAACAGATGAAAAGAAATCTTGTACTTGTGAGAGTGTTTACAGAAGACTTCAGAATCTATAGTCAAGGAAATGTACCTAAGTGCAAAAATTTATTTTACTTTTTATAAGATATGGAGAGACAAATGATGGCCAAATGGCTTTGCCCTGTGTCCAGAGAAATTTAACAAAAGCTGACATCTAGATATCTATTGCAGAAGTCTGACTAGAACTTTTCATTGTGAATATAAATTGCATGTAAATTCTGAACATATGGCTCCCATCAGTGATCTATGAAGAGGTGATGGAATGTAGGCTGGGGAAGACAAGAGGAAGGCCAAGTCTCTGACTCTAAAGTGAGAGGTAGCTGGACACCATATGTGGGTATTTAAACTAGAAGCCAGCTTTATGTCGAGGGAGTAGGCAGTCACCCAAGCCTCATGATTTGTAGGGTATGGGGAAAGGCTCTTTCTTTGCCAAATTCTTCCCCTACAGACAGGCCCTAAAACCTGAGCTTTCCATTAGAAAAAGAAACAAAATATTATTTTGTTTCTCAAGTCTCTCTTTAAAATATAGAGAGCTGGGGAAGGCCCATTAGCTCATTAAGCAGGAAACAACTATCAGAACCTTGATGTGGAGCAGTTTACCTAATTAGCTTAGCAGAACTGGAGGAAGAGTAGGCTCTATTGGATAAATCTGTGTGTCTGTGGATGTGTATGTGCATGTATGTGCATGTAAACTAGAAGTTGGTGCATCTGCAAAAAGCTGACTATATACAGATGAGGATGGTAATATTTAGCACACATGTACGTATTCCAGCCCATTGGTTCTATATTGGGCACCTGCAATGGTTTACTCCCCAGGTGGTAAGCTTCCATAGTAGCAGCCAGAATACAGGTTGACTACAGAGATTTTCTAAAAATTGATCAAGAAGATAGTCAGCTATGGCATCTTCAGCCTGAATATCCCAAAGGGCTTTCTTAAACACCCTTCAAACAGCTCTTCCAGAAAGGGGGCAAAGTCAGGGGAGTGAGTCCCATGGTGTGAATAGAAAAATTAGCTAGTAGAGAAGTTCTCACTTCTCCAGAAACAGTTTCAATATTTAGAGTAAAAGCAGAGTTGTGTGTGTGTGTGTGTGTGTGTGTGTGTGTGTGTGTGTGTGTGTGTGTGTGATGAAAGCCAGAAGCCCCACCTTTCACAAGCAAATGAAGTAATATGAAGAACAGAGCTTTCTGATCGTGTCATCTCTACTCTCTGCAGTCAGGTATAGTCCTGTCTCACATACTGAAAAATGACCATCTCAAACAAAATTGCCCCTTGAATCCTGTTTACAAGATATTTTTAGCATTCAGTCCAAACTCACTAAGCTGGGAAAACATATAAAGCTCCCATTTCTTTTGAAAATGAAGAATCTCAATAAATATTGGGCTTGGCTATTTTAAATGTACAAGTAAAATCAGTTCAGAAGCCTGACAAACCCTCAGCATATGAAAGAGCATTGGACCTATGGAGAAGGAGCTTCATAGAAGTTAAAATCTAGGGCCACAGCTCTTTCACGTAAGAACGCCAATTTAGTTCACAATCCCACCTCATTTTGGTAATTCTCTAACTGAACTTTTTGTATTAAGAAAGCAACATACATTGCAGATTGGTTTGGGGTAAAAAAAATCACTAAAACCTCATGTGGGTGTGGTGTTGGCTTTTCTGAGTTCATCGTTGGGTGGAAAATTCAGACTACTTTGCAGCCTGAGTCATCTGAAAAAGCTGGATTTGCTCATTTGCAGGTGGGAAATTTAATGTGCCTGTTAATTTCTTCAGATGGTGACATTTAAAGGTGAAAGTGATAACGGTGCTGGGAAGGTGTACCTGGGGATCATGATCTTTATGGTGCTGGGGCGAAGAGCTACCATTGCGGTTGTGTGAATTGGCCTTGGTCAAAGAGCAAAAACCAGGGTTCCACTATGATTTTCCTGTAGATTGATAATGAAAACTTCTCATTATAGTTGTGGGTATATGATGTATTGGAGATTCATAAATAGAAGTCTTGGGCCCTGAGGCTCAGTTTCTGCTGGATAAATGGGTACAAGTTTTAAGTGGTATTTAGTGATGGAGTTCCCACCAGCTTCCTTGGTAATCTGGTTTATTTCCAGGAAGTTGAGAAACTTTCTTGTCCTATGTCTCTCCCACTTAAATTTTGCCCATTTCTCCTTGGTTAGTGTTTCATTTATGTAGAGAATAACTTCTCAGTGTTGTTCTCATCAAATCCCTTCACTGACTCAGTAGTAGACCATATTCCTCAAGTCTTCTCTGGGCTAAACAACATTTTGTAACGGCAGTGTAGGCTTTTCTCAATTTACTCAAGAAGAAATGAATCTTCAGGTCTCTTGCTTGTACAACAATAATGAGGATAATATTGATAGTTGATGGTCATCATTTTAAAAAAAGCTAACATTTATTGAGTGTGTACTAATTATCAGGCAATGTGCTAAGGATCTTGCATATATTGGTTCCTGTTTTTTTCCTGATAATCCAATGGGGCTAGGAATTATTATTTTTCCATTTTAAAGGTTAAGAAGCTGAAACTGCCCTGAGTTCAATCCCCAGTAACACACACACACACACACGCAAATGCACGTGCACAAAGATAAAACTAGTTAATTTATTCGGGTTCACAGTGTTAGTTTAACCCATATTTTCATGATGTTCTATAGCTTCCTTGATCATTAAGATTACTCTGGCTTTCTTGTTATATATATATATATATATATATATATATATATATATATATGCATATACACACATATATATGTATATACATATACACACACATTGGGAAATAACTGCTAAACTTGCTAAATATGTGCAATTCTGCTTTGTGCCATACTAAGATATTAACACTTTTTAAAGGAAAGAGTGACTGACCTTCATCTGTACTGAAATTATTCCCCTAGGATTATTTCATTTCTCTTTTCCATTAATAAGCTGCCTTGAAGAGCAAATTAGTTCTATGAAGGATGCTACATTAAGTTTCAAAGTGCCAAAGCCAAAGGAATTTTAATATTTTCACCTTTATTCTGTCCACATATGTCCTACATGATAAAATTGTACAGCAGCTCCTACTCTGTACATTGGCTGTCAGACATAGGTGCTGTCAGGTGGCAACTTAGAGGAACCATTGCATATTGCCAATGAATGGACTGTAGTCTACTTTGTAGCCTTATATGGTCTAGCAGGAGGAATAAACATGAATATACATTGTTGATGAAAACAAACCATGCTGCATGTGGTGTTTGTTCACTAAGTACACCTCCAGAGTTGCTCCTGGCCCTTAGGGGACTGAGGAATGCAGACAGTGGAGTGTACATTTTCAGAGGATTTAGCAGTGCCTGACAAGTCAGAGAACCAGGACATATTGTTCAGTTTAGGATTTGAGGGCAAGGAACCAAGGAAGAGCAGAGGAGTGCCTCAAGTGGAATTGATTAGGTTTATACTTGAACTAAGCTGCTGCTCCCAGGTTGGCATTGCTGTGTGCCATGTTAGGCTGGGGCCAGAAGGAGGAGCAGCAACATTTGGATCCTACACCTGGCTCTGCTACTTTGTAGGCATGTTGCCTTGGACTAGTTAAGTTTTACCTTTGGGCCTCAGTTTCCTCATGTGTAGAATGGGGATAAACTATCTTATAGGCTTTTTGTTATGGTTAAACAAATTAATAAATGGGGGATTTCTTTGAGTCTGCAGAGTACATTAAAATATTAATAATCATTAATAATTATATTTAGATGTGTCATATTCTATATGAAATTTCTGTAGTTATTATTTTTCTCAGAAATATTTCCCAAGTACATCTTTCAGTATGGAATTAAACATATTGTTTTCAGCACATGATAGTGTTAAGTTTAACCACTGATCCTCTTTGGTCTTCTTCAACCCAGTCCTAAGCAGACCTGGGTTGGCCTTCTGGGTGAGGGCAGTGAAGGAGCTTCTCAACTCACTTAAATCAATGCGTTGCTTACCACCCACCTACTAATTTGGCTACAAAGCTCTAATCAGTGGTCATTTGACTTAGGGCAGCGGTTTCCAGAGTGGGGGATGTATGAACTCCCAGAAAGTATGCAAGATGATCCACTTGGGTTTGAAAAAAAAATTAAAGTTTTAACTTTTTATCTAAAAAAGAAAGGATTTAAACCTCATTACCGCTTAGTCTTTGGAGGAACACTGCCCTCTGACTTGGATGTCTGTATTAGACATGTCACATATGTCTGCCAGCACTTTGAAAAAAGAGTGGATGTTTCATAATTCAAAGTGGTTTTCAGCAAAGACCTCACTTGTGTTTTGTTTTCAGTGCATTGCAATATAATTTGGTTTACCTGTGCAGGGAGAAGATTATGGTGTACATAATCTCAAATAATAGAATCTTTTGAATGGTTTGCAAAGAGATGGAGAATGACCATGGAACACTTTTGTACTAGTGAGCTCACTATGTTATCTTCAGGAAAATATTTTAAAAGTTGTTGAACACAGAGGTGAGTTACACTCCTTCTCTTAAACAATGACAAATATTCCAAATTTGCTGATCTTTTCTTGCCTAACTAGTTGGCAATAGTGTAATATCCAGGGAATATTATTTTAAAAAAGAATATATCTCTTCAAGGTGAATTTTAGCAGTCAGTGAAAAGTAACTGCTTAAAAATGTGTATTTTAAAATGAAGAGCCAGGGGGCTGGTGAGATGGCTCAGTGGCGTAAGTGCCTGCCTGGCAAGCGCGAGGGTCTGAGTTCGACTCCCAGAACCCACATACGAAAAAAGGGCTGGTGATATCGCTCAGCGGCACGGGCACCTGCTGGCGCACAAGGTCCTGAGGTTGACCCCCGGTACCCACAAAAAAAAAAAAAAAATGAAGAGCCAGGCATGGTGGTGCACACCTGTGCTCCAGCTGCTCAGGAGGTTGAAACAGGAGGATCATGAGTTCAAGGCCAGCTTGGGCTACATAGTGAGAACTCTGTCTTACAAACAGGGAAAATGAATACCAAAAATATTTCTTTTACATGGTTTTCTTGCTTTGTCACCTAAAAGAAAGCTCTGGCATCTGAATAATTTTAAATGTTGGAAAGAAATATTTCTAACCTCCAAAATTTTTCCAAATGAAATTTAGTAAATTTTGAACTAATTTGTTAAAAGTTTTATCATGCTTTCTGATTTAGTTTTTAAGAATAGCTGAATGTCATAGGAAAATAAGGACATTATCTCAACAAATTATAACAAATACTTTTGAATAATTGGAGCATGAAATTGAAAAATGCATTCTTGGTAATATATTAAGCACAATGATGTACTTCTGCTTGGATCTTTGTATCTCTGGTATCTCTTTTTCAACAGAGATATTCATTAAAACCTAGCACTAACAATTAAAAAAAAACAAACCTAGCATTAAAATAACCTAACTTAGAGCAAGTCCTTCAAATTGCTGCATCATAAGATTTTAAAAATTAAGGGCCAATTTAATGCAATCCCAATCAAAATACATTAGCATACCACACAGAATTAGAGAAAACATTCCTAAAATACATCTGGAACCAGAAGAAACCTAGAATAGCAAAGGCAATCCTGGGCAACAAAGGCAAGGCAGGAGGCATCACAATTCCTGACTTGAAATTATACTACAAACGTACTGTGATAAAATCAGCATGGTACTGGCAAAGAAAAAGACCTGAAGATCAGTGGGACATATTAGAAGATGTAAACACAACTCCAAACACACTCAGCCACCTTATCTTTGACAAAGGGGCTAAACATGTTCACTGGAAGAAAGATAGCCTCTTTAATAAATGATGCTGGAAAAACTGGCTCTCTACATGCCGAAGACTAAGACAAAACCCATGTCTATCACCATGCACTAAATTAAAGTCAAAATGGATCAAAGATCAAAATATTAAAACAGAAACACTAAATCTACTGGAAGAGAAAGTAGGTAGACATCTTGAAGATATAGGGGTATGCAGAGACTTCATGAACAAAACCCGAACTGCATGGGAAACACTTCAAAGAATCAACAAGTGGGATCTCATCTTATTAAAAAGATTTTGCACATCAAAAAAAATCACCAACCGAGTGAAAATACAACCCACAGAGTGGGAAAAAATTTTATTCAACTGAGGGGCTGTTGGGAAAAAGAATCCTTCTCCACTGTTGGTGGAATGTAGACTGGTACAACCACTGTGGAAATCAGTGTGGAGATTCCTCAAAAAATTAGGATTAGAGATCCCATTTGACCCAGCTATTCCCCTTCTGATTATTTTCCCAGAAGAATTACAAGCATCATATCGCAGCGACATATGTGCACCCATGTTTATAGCAGCACAATTTGTAATAGCTAAATCTTGGAAACAACCCAAATGCCCATCAACTGAGGAATGGATAAAAAAGATGTGGTATTTTTGGACAATGGAGTACTACTCAGTCAAAAAGAAGGATAAACTTGAGACATTTATAGGGAAATGGATGTAACTTGAGACCATACCCATAAGTGAAATAAATCAGAGTCGCATGTGTAAACATCAGATTGTCTCCCTTGTGTAAGAAGCTGAAAGAGTAAATAAGATCCAAAATGTACAATAGATATTGTGAAATGGGAAGAAACTATTTAAAAGGAAAGAGAAACTGGGATGGGGAAAGGACAAAAAGAAGGGAAAAGGAAAAATATATATATGTACACAAGATAGTTAAGATAGTTATACTACTATTTGCTCATAGTTCATTGAAAAGAAAGGTTTGTGCCTATGTTATTTGATTAATTTTCATGCCTGTATCTTGTAATATGAGCAACTACTTTAAAGATAACAATACGCAATGTACTAACCATTTTTACTCTCCTACAATCTTGTTTTGAAATTTTGCCATTGTTTTTATTGTATTGTCTTTTTTTTTCTCTTTAAAATAAAAAATTTAGAAAAAAATTAAGGGTCAATATTAAGCTATATTGCTCTCAATAAATTTTGCTGAATAATTTAAGGAGAGAATGAAACTATTTTTGTACCATTTATGAAAGTGAAGTCTTGTTTTAAATAGTGTTAATTTTATTTTTTCCATCCTTTAAAAGTTATCTTTCTAAGTATGTTTTTATCATAATGTATGTAATATATGAGTACAGTTGTAGCATGTATGTATAATTTATAAATAAATTTATATTTATTTTTTTAAGGCTGGAGTGCGTGAATTTTTAAAAAATTCAGTGGCCTCTTAACTAGAGTACACTTAACTAGAGTATCCAGACACTTGATAGTGAATATAAGCTTTATCGTCTGCTACATATCTTATCAAGAGCCTGGTATTTAGATGAGGGACATGTTCTCTCCCTATCTCCTATAGGTATTTTGTGCTCTAGTCTTGGCTCCAGTTAGATCACTGAAAGTCAGCCTAGCTGGTTTATCCAAGGGTAAATCAAAGTTAAAGAAAGTGTTTCTGGGTCAGTAACTGGCGAGGGAGAAAGGAATCAAGGCATAGAAGGATTTAAATTTTGTGACATCCTCCATCTCCAGTTCAATCCACTTTTAGGCCTCAGAAAGCTTGTCCCAGGGTAATATTCTACACCACATCTCATTCCCCTAATGAACCTGCCTCCAGTCATACAAAGCACACAAAATCACAAAAAGAAATGAGAAGTGCCAACTAATATTAGCTTGTTTTGTTTCTTGTTTTATGCATGTAAGCCCTAGATAATAGGGTAGTAGTTAAAAGTAAGGACATCAGACAGACCTTAGTATTAATCCTGGTTCCATTGGTTACTTGCAGGCTCTATGACATAGGGCAAATCCTTTAATAAATTTTTAGGTTAATTTCATCTTCTTTGAATCTTAGTTTCTTCATCCACAAAATGAAGATACTTGTACTTACCTTTCAGGGTGTTTGAGAGGATTAAATTCATTGAAAATATTTAGTAAGGAATCTGGCATATAGCAAGTACTCAATAACAATGCTATTACTGATCAGATTGTCGGCTCCTGACACTCTGTGCTTCTTTTCTATACCCATGGTGCCTAGCATAGACCTAAGCATATACTAGGTTTTCAGTTTATACTTGCTGAATTGAATAGAATTAGTGAGAAAGATATGAGGGCAAGACTGATTTAGGAATCTAGTATAACCCAGGATTGGAAATGTTCAACCTATTTAATTTCTCTCTGCTGAAATAACTTATTTTTGAAAGGCATTCTGAATCTTTCTAACCCCAAATCTTAACATAATAACTCTTTTCTTATATTTATCAAATTGTATCCCTTTAGGGCAAATCTAAAAATATTCTCATCAGTCATGTCCTTTTTGTCTTTATTAGTGAAGTTTGGAGTGTTTGATTCCGTCTTCTCCTTCAATCTTAATAGAAGATTATTAGAAATATCACTACTTCTCTCTATGTAAACGCCATGCATAAATGGCTCCTTGCTGTCTGCCAGTGAAACCCAAACTCCTGAACCTGGCCCTCAAGGCCTAACACCTGATCTGGCCCCACCTGACCTATCCAAATATTTCCCCCAGAACTCCTGCCCCGGGTGGGTCTTACCATTGGGTGGGTCTTACCATTGGGCTCTAAAGCACTATGTACAAGTCACACTGTAAGCTTTTCCTTTGCTAAGTTAAGATCTCCTATTTTCAAATATGAATATTTACCTAGATACTACATGCCCTACTGAAATTTTCTATATTGCTCACTCCTTTCAGATTCTTAGTTATGTGTCAAATTGTACATTTCTGCTTTCTGCAAATGAGATTTGATCCACCTATGGACAGGGAGGAGGTCTTACCCTCAATTATCCCCCATCATACCATATGTTCAGTAGAGCCTATAGTAAGTGATCAATTAAGATGAAAGAACCATGAAAGTGCTCTGTAAATCTAAATGTAAGGAATTATCAAAATTTATTCCAATACATAATAATAATTTACCGAGTATCTGCTGTGCCAGATAACTAAGATGGATCTAAAGGATGTGTATGTATCCTTTAGAAACTCTCAAAAATTCCTGGGGGGGGGAATTTGGTAAAAGACTAGATTTTCTGCAGTTAAATGCCATTAATGCTCAGATTTAGGCATTAGAAGGTTGCACAACCTCACAGACCTGTGAAATCAGAGAAACTCAGGTCTTAACCTAATTGAAGACAGAATGTGCCCATCAGAAGAGACTTGTTAATATCTGTACTGCTCATAATTACATATTAGCACCTACAAGTCTGGCACATAGAGTGATTTTAACACATGCTGTTAAGTGAGTGATGAGACTTCTGGGGAAATTGAATTTATTCTGGGTATGCTGACAAAGTGAGTCTCTTGGGACCTTAAGCTTGAAGGTCAGACAATGGTAAATTTATGAAGTTGCTGCTACTCCAAAAGGTTCTTGGGAAACACCCAGCCAGGGTCTCACAGAGCCCCCAATCTGTCCTTTTCTACTTGAAACTTCTCTAAAAGCACTGTTTTGGGCAGTAATAACACCTTTTCCTCTTATCTGAAAGCTGATGTAACTGTATGCATTTTTTATACATAGATAAAACACCGAATCTTAGTTTATCTTCTTTTCCATATCTGGCCTACATTCACTGTGATACATTTTGTAAATATCACACTGACAACATGCGTAAGTCAGCTGCATCTCTTACTTGTGGTATTTGACCCTCAAGTTTTCAGTTGGCCACCTTTTCACTTCAGTAACTTTATAGTAAACCACACCAAACTGTGAGAAAACAGTTGATCAGGCTGCTACCTCAGACAGTAGATAAATTGGGAGCCATTTAAAAAATAAGTGTAAAAACTCAAACCCTAGATGGTCATGAGAGCAACTTGAGGATTAATTGCTGTTGCTGTTATTGCTACTTGTTCTAGGGAGGGAAAGGTCTCCAAATGATTTGAGTGTAATTTATTTCCACTCCACAGAGCTAAGTCATCTGGTCTTTGTGACGAGCCCCCCGCCCAGTGCTGCTGCATATTTTTCCCAAGGAACAAGCCAGAGAAAGGGAATCTGAAAGATTACAGTAGGTAGTTCTTCCAGGGAAGAACTTCCTTGAAAATAAATGTTTTATGGTGAAAAATATTGCTCTCTACCTACCATCTCTGTGTTTTTTCTTATGTATTAAAATGCAGTAGAAGTCAAATGCTATTTGCCTGTCTGTTCTTTCACCACATATTTTCAGCACAATTTCCTTTACTTCAGCCTCTTATCTGCTGGTCTTCAGTATAAAGAGTGTGGAAGCAAGCATGGAGCAGGGACTAATATCTTGGGCTTCCACTTTTACAAGACCATTGCATCATTGGTTCTGTTACTGATTCTAGGAACATGTGCTGTTATTGGTATTCTGTGTAGATTACTTTTCCCTTGAATTTTGACATTTTAAAGTCCTTGTTCTTTATGCCTCAGTTTATGTGTCGCTTCTTCAAAGAGGCCTACCTTAATCATCTTAATGTAGCCACCATTCTCCCCAGTCCATTCTCTGTATTGTATTTTTCTAGTTTCTTTCATAGCAATTTACCTGACTTATCTAGCTTAACTAAGTATCTGAAATGATCTAGTTTATTTACTTGATTTTCCCCTTCTTCCCTCTCTACTAGAATGTAAGTTTAGTACAGGCAGGGATCCTGTTTGTCTTGTTCAGCTGCTGTATACCCAATGCTTAGCATAGTACCTAGTGCATGCTGGGTGATCAGGGCTATCTACTCAATAAACGAGTGGATGAGGACAGAAGGCAATGCAGGACTGACGGGAGGTGCTTTCTTTCTGGAGCGTACAGTCACAGAACAGCGTCTGCCAAGATGTGTCAAACTCACTGACCTCTACCCACATCTGCTGATTCATATGGGAGCAAGAGATATAATCAAAAGGGGTGGAACTGTCTTTTTAGTTATTCTAAAGTTTGATGTGAAACTTTAAGTGTTTGGGAGTACAGGTAACATTTTCATTTCTGTTACAAGATAAAAGGAATGACTTAAGCCAGAGACTGGAAGATATAGGAATTAATAGTTGACCACATTCATCGTGTTGAATCTAATATTCTGGATTGTGGTTCATGACAGTAGAAGGAAGGCTCACTTGGAAAAGATGAAATATATCTTGTAAAGACAGAAAAAAGATATATTTGTTAGGAGACTCAAACATATCAAAATGTAGGGCTGCTGGAGTTAACAAAGACAAATAAGAACCAGATGCTTAGTTAAATTTGAATTTTGAATTGCAGAAAAACAATGAATAATTTTTTAGTGTAACTTGTCCCACATAATATTTGGTGTTCTGTATTTTGTCTAGCAGCCCTACAAGAGTGCTTCCATTCCAGTTCTCATTACTCTGCACTGTTCACAAGGATATTATAAGAATTTTATCAGATGCCTTCCTGACTTTTTTTTTTTTTTTGTGGGTACCGGGGGGTCGACCTCAGGACCTCGCGCGCCAACAGGCACCCGGGCCGCTGAGCGATATCACCGGCCCCTTTTTTGTATGTGGGATCCGGGAGTCGAACTCGGGCCCTCGCACTTGCAAGGCAGGTGCTTACGCCGCTGAGCCATCTCACCTGCCCATGACTTCTAGACATAATTTCCCAAATCATGTTTCATGAAACTATAGTATCCCATAAGAAGTGAATATAACTGATTAGTGGTCAAACGTGTTTACAGAGAGTCACAGTGCACATTAGGATATTAAAGGTGCAGAGAAGTCCTTCTGTAAAGATATATACACACACACAGAGTCCCCAAAATTTGCTTCTGTTTTGAGGCTCCACACTTTAAATAAACTATGTCCTTCTGAAATTTCCATTGTCACTGTATGTGACCAGTCTTGCTGAATGCTTTGCCTCTGTCATTGGGCCTGGTTCTGTCCTGGTTGACTTTCACTTTCCCTCTGAGGATGAAAATTACTGAAATCTGATATTTGGGTCTTGAAAAGTATTTTGTAGTCTTATTGGGGCCTTACTGCTTACTATCAGCTCTATGAGCAAGCCAGAGCTATTCTGGAGCCTTCTGAGGTTCAGAGGCTTGTTTGCACCTGTGACCAGCTTAGAAGAAACTCCATGATGGGACTCATTCATTGTTTTAGACGTATTTTGCTGTCATGGTTTTTAAAATAGAATATAACAGTGGAAAAGCACTGCTATCATAGAAATTAATTTATGCATAACTTTCTAGGTGAAGTCCAGAGTGCATCTTATTCAAAGGTAAACTTAATGACATTTGTTTCATAAATACCATCATTCCTCACTGTCAGTTCTCTGTGAACACTCTAACCTCTGACATTCAGTGAAGCAATAAAGAAATCAAACATGCCTACCTAACCTTTATGAAAATATTTAAAATTATGATTTAATTTTTAATCTCCCATGGCAGCAGTAAAATAAATGATATAAATCTCAATAGGACAAGCCGCCTGCTTTGCAATAACACTTAGAGTATCACTTAAATGGAAAAAATTCTTGTTAATCATAAACCAATGTAGCATGGGTCCAGGCAAAGGGAAGCTGGTAAATGTGACATTTTGCATTTCCGGGGGACTAATTTATGTAACTGTTTTTCAAAGAGGGTACAAAATGGAGAGGTAGTTTTGACACATCCTATGCTAACAGTCTGGGTTTCTTTTTTTTATAGTTAATACATTACATGTTGTTATCTTTAAAGTAGTTGCTAAGAGTATAAAAATTTCTGTAATTGGTATTAGCACAAATCTTCCTTTTCAATGAATTATGAGACACTAATAATATAACTGACTTGCATTTTTTCCCTTTTCCCTATTGTCCTTTCCCCTTTTACCCACCCCCTTTTACCCCTAGTTCCTGTTTCTTTTTGAAAAATTTCTTACCATTTCACAATATCTATTGTACATTTTAGACTTTATTTATTCTTTCAATTTTTCACACAAGGGAGACAATATGATGTCTACACATGTGAGTCTGATTTATTTCACTTATGACTACGGTCTCGAGTTGCATTCATTTACCTATAAAAGTCTCAAGTTTGTCCTTCTTTATGGCTGAGTAGTACTCCATTGTATAAAAATACCACATCTTTTTAATCCATTCCTCGGTTGATGGGCATTTGGGTTGTTTCCAAGATTTAGCTATTACAAATTGTGCTGCTATAAATACGGGTGTACATATATCGCTGTGGTATATTTTTAATTCTTCTGGGAAGATACCCAGTAGGGGAATAACTCAGTGGAATGGGACCTCTAATACTAGTTTTTTGAAGAATCTCCATACTGATTTCCATAGTGGTTGTTCCAGTCTACACTCCCACCAACAGTGGAGAAGGGTTCCTTTTCCCTGCAGCCCCTCCTGCATTAGTTATTGGTTGATTTCTTGATGATAGCCATTCTTACTGGGGTGAGATGGAATCTCAGTGTTTTAATATGCATTTCTCAAATGACCAGTGATGTTGAACATTTTTTCATATATTTATTTGCCATTTGTATTTCTTTATCTGAGAAGTGTGTAATATTTCAGATGCCCATATTAGGATTGGGTGTTTGAATTTGGGGCATCTGATTTTTTTTTCAATTGTTTATATGTTCTAGATAGAAGTCCTTTGTCTGAGGGACAGTTGGCTAAAATATCTTCTCACTCTGTGGTTGTCTTTCCACTCTGTTGGTGATTTCTTTTTTTTTTTTTTTTTGTGGGCACCGGGGGTCAACCTAAGGACCTCATGCACCAGCAGGCGCCCATGATGCTGAGTGATATCACCGGCCCTTTTTATGTATGTGGGTTCCGGGAGTCGAACTTAGGCCCTTGCACTTGCCAGGCAGGTGCTTACGCTGCTGAGCCATCTCACCGGCCCTGGTGATTTCTTTTGATGTGTAAAAACTTTTTAATAAGATGAGATCCCAGTTGTTGATTCTTTGAAGAGTTTCCCATACATTTTGGATTTTGTTCATGAAGTCTCCTTGTACCTCTATGTCTTCAAGATTTCTACCCACTTTCTCTTCCAGTAGATTTAGTGTTTCTGTTTTAATATTTTGATCTTTGATCCATTTTGACTTTAGTTTAGTGCATGGAGATAGACATGGGTCTTGTTTTAGTCTTCGGCATGTAGAGAGCCAGGTTTTCCAGCACCATTTATTAAAGAGGCTGTCTTTCTCCCAGTGAACATGTTTAGTCCCTTTGTCAAAGATAAGGTGGCTTAGTTTGTTTGTAATTGTGTCTGCATCTTCTAATCTGTTCCACTGGTCCTCAGGTCTGTTTTTTTGCCAGTACTATGCTGATCTTATCACAGTAGCTTTGTAGTAAAATTTCAAGTCAGGAATTGTGATGTCTCCTACCTTGCCTTTGTTGCCCAGGACTGCCTTTACTATTCTAGGTCTCTTCTGGTTCCAGATGTATTTTAAGAATATTTTCTCTAGTTCTGCAAGGTATGCTAATGGTATTTTGATTGGGATTGCACTAAATCTATAGAACAATTTTGGAAGTATGGCCATTTTCACTATGTTAGTTCTTCTTATCCATGAACAAGGGATATCTTTACATTTTCTGATATCCTCTTCCATCTCCTTTTTCAGAGTACTGTAATTTTCATTATATAAAACTTTTACTTCATGTGTAAGATTGATTCCTAAGTTTTTCATTTTTTTGGGTGCTATTGTGAAGGGTGTGGTTTCCCTAATTTCTCTCTCAGTGAGTTTGTAGTTTGTGTACAGGAATGCTACTGATTTTTGAGTGTTGACTTTGTATCCAGCTATGCTACTGAATTTGCTTATTAAATCTAGAAGTCTTTTGGTGGAGTTTTTGGGGTCTTCTATGTAGAGTATCATGTCATCTGCAAATAATGATAAATTAACTTCTTCCTTTCTTATCATTATTCCTTTTATTTCTATCTCTTGTCTAATTGCTCTGGCTAGTGTTTCCACAACTATATTGAATAGGAGTGGTGATAGTGGACATCCTCATCTTGTTCCTGATTTTAGAGTGAAAGTTTTCAGTTTTTGTCCATTTAATATGATGTTGGCTGTTGGTTTGTCATAGATGGCTTTTATCAGATTGAGATAAGGACCATCTCTTCTGATTTTCTGTAGGGTTTTTATTATGAATGAGTGTTGGACTTTGTCAAAAGGTTTTTCTGCATCTATTGAGATGATCATGTGATTTTTGTCTTTGGATCTGTTGATATGGTGTATTACATTTATTGATTTACATATATTGAATCATCCCTGCATTCCTGGGATGAATCCTATTTGGTCATGGTGTATAATCTTCTTGATGATTTCCTGAATTCCATTTTCTAGTATCTTATTGAGGATTTCTGCATTTCTGTTTATTAGGGAGTTTGGCCTATAGTTTTCTTTTTTGGTTGGGTCTTACTCTGGTTTTGGTATCAGGGTAAATCTTTCCTCTAGGAATGAGTTAGGGAGTATTGCTTCCCTTTCAATTTCTTTAAAGTGTTTGAGGAGTATTGGTATTAAATCTTGTCTAAATTTCTTATAGAATTCAGCAGTGAATCCTTAAGGACCTGGGCTTTTCTTTGTTGGTAAATTTTTAATTATATTTCCAATTCCATTGACTGATATAGGGCTATTCAGAATTTTTATATCTTCTTGATTCAGCTTTGGTGATTCATACATATATAGAAATCTGTCCATTTCTTCTGTGTTTTCCATCCTATGCGAGTGAAGTTTTTCAAAGTAGATATTGATGATCTTCTGAATTTCCACAGGATCTGTAGTGATTTCACCCTTTTCATTCCTCATTGCATGAATTTTAGTCTTTTCTTTCCTTTTTTTGATAACGTTTCCTAGGAATTTATCAATCTTATTTATTCTTTCAAAGAATCAACTCTTTAATTCATTAATTCTTTGTATTGTTTTCTTAGTCTCCATTGTGTTAATTTCTGCTCTGATCTTTATAATTTCCTCCCTTATATGGGTTTTGGGCTTGACTCACTCTTCTTTTTCTAGAAGCTTGAGGTGCAACATTATATTGTTTATTTGTGCTTGTTCTATTTTCCTGATGTGAGAATTGAGCGCTATCAATTTCCCTCTTAGGACTGGTTTCACCGTGTCCCACAGGTTCTGGTATGTTGTATCTGCATTTTCGTGTGATTGTACATATTGTTTAATTTCTTCCTTAATTTCATCTGTGACCCATTGGTCATTCAGGAGGGTGTTATTTAAATTCCATGTGTTTATGGAGTTTTTGCAGTTTCTTTTGACATTATTTTCCAATTTCATTGCACATTGTCAGATAATATGCATGGGATAATTTCAATTCCTTTGCATTTACTTAAGCATGTTTTGTGGGCTACTGTATGGTCTATATTACAGAACATCCCATGTACAGCTGAGAAGAATGTGTATCCTGATGTTGTCTATTTGTTCACAGGTTTGGTTCAGTTCTAATATTTCTTTGCTGATTTTTTGTCTGGTAGATCTGTCTGTTTGTGACAGTGGGGTATTAAGTCCTCCATTACAATTGTGTTATTGCTCACTTGATTTTTCTTCTCTATTAATATTTGTCTTATATAGTTGGGTGCTCCTGTATTTGGTGCATGCATATTTATGGTTGTTATCTCCTCCTCTCAAATTTTTCCCCTAACAAATACGTAGTGACCTTTTTTATCTCTTTTGATCATTTTTGGTTTGAAGCACATTGTCTGCACACAGAATAGCTACCCTTGTGTTTTTCTGGGTTTCTCCTACATGGAGTATTGTTTTCTATCTTTTGACTTTCAGTCTATGAATTACTTTTTGAGTTAGAAGTGTTTCTTGTATACAGCATATTGTTGGATCTTGTTTCTCAATCCATTCTGCCAGTCTGTTTCTTTCGATTGCTGAATTGAGGCTATTTACATTGATGGTTATAACTGCTATGTATTGGCTTATCTTTGTCATGTTATTTTACTGCTGTTGGCTCCCTGATTTTCACTTCTGTTTAATTGCTTGCCCACTTAGTTGTTTCTTTCTGATGTTGTTCTTGCAATTGTGGTCATTTTTATCTTTGTCTAGAATATTTTTCAGTACTCTTTGTAGAGTTGGTTTGGTGGTCATGAATTTCTTCAGTTGTTCTTTGTCATGAAGTATCTTATTTCTCCATTAATTTTGAAAGATTGTTTTGCAGTGTACATCAATCTGGGTTGGAAGTTGTTTGCTTTCAAGGCTTGAAATACTTCACTCCAAACTCTTCTTGACTTAAGGGTTTGTGTTGAGAAGTCTGCCATGATTCTGATGGTCTTTCCTTTATACATGATCTGTTTCTTTTCTCTAACAGCTTTTAATATTCTGTTCTCATGCTCAATTTCTGGGATTTTGATTATTATATGTCTGGGTGTAGATTTATTTTGGTCATGGCTCTTTGGAGTTCTATATGCCTCACTTATCTGTATGGCAGATTCTGTTCCCATGCTTGGGAAATTTTCTGCTATTATTTCTGCAAATAGTCTTTTTATGTCATTTTGTTGACTCCTGCTTTTTCATTGACACCTATCAGTCTTATACTGTTTTTCTTTGCATCGTCTTACAGCTGTTGAATTGTTATTTCCTCATCCCTTTTTATTTTTAAGAGCTCTTTCCTTTCATGATCATTAGCCATGATCCTGTCTTCAAGGTCTGAAAGTCTGTCTTCATTTTTGTTCAAGTGGTTTTGCCAGCTTTCAATGGAATTTTTAATTTCCTGGATATCTCTTTGAATCTGTTTCATGCATTCCATTTCTTTCCTATATTGTTCATTCAAAGTTTCCATCATTTTCCTATGCTCCTCTATTTTTTTGTCTATGTCTACTCTAGATTTGCTGAGCAATTCTTTCATTATGTTTGTCATTTCTTTTTACCAGAGAGATTATTTCTCATTTGATTTCCTCTATAGCCTCGTGGATTTTTTTTCTTTACTTCAGTTGCTATCATTTCAGAAATGTCAGGTGTGTGTCTTCCATTTTCCTCTATCTCATTGTCTTCTGGACTTGTTCTGGGTGGGCTGCCAGCCTGAGGTTGCATTTTGCTTCTGAATCTTGTCATTTTCTATTTCAAAAGTTTTAATTTTGTCTTGTGTGTTGATCCTTGTAAGTTTTTGTAGTAGGTAGCTATATCATTAGTATCAAAGCCTCTCTAGGCCAGGGATATAGCTCAGCATCACAGCCCCTGCCTGGCAAGTGCGAGATCATGAGTTTGATTCCCAGTACCAAAAAGAAAAAAAAAAGAAAAAGTCTCTCTATGTAAGATTTGTCCTTCAAGGATGTCTTCTGCATGTAGGAGGTTCTTGGTTTGTGTCTGTCTGAAGAGCCTACCTTTCTAATTAATTAAGAGTGAGATTTTGGTAACTGTTTCGTTCAGTCCCCAGTCCTTTGTTGCTGGGATGTGGTGAGGTTATTACCCCAGAACTTCCCAGTATTGTTACAGAAGTGAGAACAACTGATTAAAACAGATATGACATCCTAGCTAAAGTGGTATAATTAGCAATAACAGTGGCATCAAGCACAGTTTAGAAACTGGCAAACTATGGTAACTATTAATTTTGAAGCTTTAACCATAGGAGAAAAATCTAGAATTATATTATAGAACTGATCATAAATTGGGAGATTGTATGCAGAATGGTTTTACCCTGTAGTGAGGAAATTTAAGAAAGGTAGTGGATAAAACAAAGACAACTGAAAAGAAAGTAGAAGCCAGGCTGGAGGACAAAGGATCATCACACAAACTTTGGGAAACTAGAGAAGAGGGCAGAAGAGAAAGATTGAAGGAATAAGCAAAGGATTATCTGAACTTGGTCTCTGGGTTTGGAGATGGGATTAGTTTTCTCTGGTTGGAGTTCTCCCCAGCCATTTAGAAAAGAGAAAAAATATAAGAAAAAAGAAAAGAAAAAAGAAAAAGAGAAAAAAAGAAGAGAAAAGGGGGAAGCCCCACCCACCTGCTTGTATTCTGTGTGTCTTTGTTCCCAAGCCCAATGCTGGTTCACCTAACTTACCATCTGTTGGCTCGTATTTTTACTGTTGCTTCTGAGAATTTCACACTGCTACTCCCACCTGTCCATACTGTGCACCCTGGCTGTGGGCCCTACTGTGTGGCTGATGTTCCTGCCAGTCTGTGTCTCTCTGCACAATTCACCTGGATCCCAGCAGTAGGAAATGGAGGGCCCAGTCTCTGGGCCTTCCTGCACTGTTCAACTGGATCCCAGCACCTGCTGGTCTCTGTCTTCCTGTGCTGTTCACCTGTATCCAGGCAGCTGTGGTAGGAGGGGCCAGTCTCTGGGCCTTCCTGCAGTGTTTTTCACCTGGATCCTTGCAACTTCTGGTCTCTGGGCCTTCCCGCACTGTTCCTCTCCTCCTGGCAGCCACGATCAACAGTCTGGGTTTTAATAAAATACATTGCTCTTCTTCAAAATTGAATTTCACCCTTTTGCCATTAAAGCAAAATAAAACAAAGAAAAACCAAGAAAACTAAAAACACATGAAGTAATCACCATAACAAAAAGTACTAAAGGCAATAAAAAGCATAGATTTCCTAACTTTTAAGAAGAAATGAAAAATGTCAAATAAACACAAAAGTAGAAGAATGTAATAAAAAGTTTTGTAAAGAGCAAAAAAAAAAAAAAGAAGAAACAGTCTACTTCATCTAAAAAGATGGGATTTAAGTTTTATAGATTCCTTTGTGAAATTACTTACAAAATTATTTGAGGTCAAGGGTGCAAAAATGGGTAAGTTTAGGGCTGCCAAATTAAATGTTGGTTTTTGGTGTTGAAATGATACAAACATGTCATACTATAGATATGGCCACTAATTCCTAAGCACTTCCACAGTTTGAACAAAAATATCACACCTGCAATAATGCAAATTTGTTACATAACACTATACATAAATAAGTGATTTTTGTGCCTCTTGGGTTATGAATACTTCGAGGTAGGCCAAGGGTGGCTCATAAATATGTGCTGAATACACATATGTCAAATCTGTGAATATCCTCTATGTGACTACAATATTAAGACAAAATAATCAAATCTATGGACAGTTGTCCATCTGATCAACTCTCTTGGGAACTTGTGGCAACTGAATTGATCTCTTAGATTAACAGGCTTTTCTCAACCTTTGCACTATTAGTATTTTGGGCCAAATAATTCTTTGTTGTAGGTTCTATGCTTATAGTATATTTATAATGTTTCTGGCCTCTACTCACTAGATGTCATAGCATATCTCCAGTTGTGACAATCATAAATATCTGCAGATATTGCCAAGTCCATGTGCATGCATGCGTGTGTGTGTGAAATTGCACCCAGTTGAGAACCACTGGATTAGAAGATGGCACAGGGTCAGGTCCAGACTGCCCATGAGCTTACTCTGGTCCCTTAGAGATTATATGGTTCTTCCCAACTTGCTTTGACAGATGGGCTTCAAAGACTTTCATAATTTCAAGAGGAGGAAAATCAAAAATAGAGGCCAGTTTAAGTCTTTACCAATAGATAAATGGATAAAATGTAATGCATACATAAAATAGAGTAGTATCCATCCACAAAGAAGAAATGAAGTAATGATACATGCTACGATGCAGACAAATCTTAAAAACATGCTAAGTGAAAAAAGGCACACATGGGGGCCGGTGAGATGGCTCAGCGGCATAAGCGCCTGCCTGGAAAGCGCGAGGGCCTGAGTTCGACTCCCAGAACCCACATACGAAAAAAGGGCCGGTAATATCGCTCAGCGGCATGGGCGCCTGCTGGCGTGCGAGGTCCTGAGGTCGACCCCCGGTACCCACAAAAAAAAAAAAAGAAAAGAAAAAAGGCACACATGAAGGATCACATATATATGATTTAATTTATACGAAATATCCAATAAATTCACAGAGATAGAAAGTAGCTTGGTGATTGCCAAAGGCTGGGGAAGGGTTAGGGAAAGCTGCTTAATGAGTACAAGGTTTTATTTTGGAGTGATGGAAATGTTTTGGAATTACACACATCAGGTGGTTGTCCAACATTGTAAATATACTAAATTCAACTGTACTTTTTACTTTAAAATAGTTAATTAATTTTTTTGTTTTCTTTGTAATTGGTACATAGTTTTACATATTTATGGGGTACCATGTGTTGATATAATACATGTGTGTGTGTGTGTGTGACCAAATCAGGGCAAGTAAATTTATCCCCTGAACCATTAATCCTTTCTTTGTGATGAGAAAAATCCTCTCTTTGTAACTATTTTGAAGTAGAAAGCTCATTACACTTAACTATAGACACAAGTGCTGTGTGGTAGGACATCAGAACTTATGTCTCCTTTCTAACTATATCTTTGTACCCATTGACCAATGTCTCTCCTTTCCCCATCCACTCCCACTCCTAACCTCTGGGAACCATCATTCTATATGAAGTTCAACTCCATATGTTAAAGGAAGGAAGAGGCTGAGCAGACTCAGGAGAGGTCCAACCTAAGGAGAAGAGTGAACTGGGGGAAATAGAATTGCCCTATTTGAAAAAAGAAAACCTGTGTTTTATGGAGCACTAAGAGTTCCAAGGTGATTCAGTGGAACTATGAGGGAGGACAGAAAGCAAATGGAGGCTCAGTCTCACATCCCTTCTTGCTTTAATCAGTTAGTTATACCTAGAAGTCATTGCAGACTTCTAGAGCATGACTTCCTTGGCAAGATTGTTCTACAAATCTAATGAGATAACAGATTTAATGTTGCTAGTACATAGAAGGTATCCAATAAATAGTGGCAATTATTAGTTCCAGGTTTCCATAGACCATGATTTGATTCTTCTCTTGGATTCTCTACCCCCATGCAAATACAGGACAAACTTGTTTGTTTTTAACAGCAATGCCTCCTTTCATTGCACTGGGTAAGTAGGTTACAATCTACTCTTCTAGTTGTTAGGTTTATATCAAAATCAGTTGTACTCCTGAGTGTGATACATAAAGAAGGTTCACCTTCAAGGAAAATTGAAAGTCGCACTTGATCATGGCACCCAGTGTTATAATCACATGGAAGGAGATGGCATGAGGAAGTGATTAGTCAAAAGAAGTGCTTCAGTATCATGGGCATAAAAAGATGTTCAAAGAAATGAGTTGGACTTCTTTTAGTGAAAATGTGGAAGGAACATGGAAACAAATGAAAAAGCCAAGTAGTTCAGAGTTAACAGTACTCCTCTTCTGTTTCTTTAAAATATAATCTTGATGACTTCTTTCTTTCCTGATATGTTTCATAGAGAGAACTATGAGTACGTGTGAGTACATAAAAGGTCATAAAGAAATAAAGAAATGTGCTCATGAAAGAGGAAAATATGGGTTCAGCATGATTTGAAATGAAATGTGTCTTGTATTATCTCACGTTCCATGGTGGGAGGTAGGTGATTCTTTCTGCTTTTCATGGGAAAAAGACTTTGGAGTGCATCCTCTCCATTAGTATTGGAAACAGTTATTTTACATAGTGAGAAAGAAAAATGCGGTGCTTTATGTTTTGGGGCTGGAATTATATATATATCCTTCTAGTATGATTGGTCTTCCCAGCAGAGTTGGGTGGGGAAAGAGAGACAGAGAGAGAGAGAGAGAGAGAGAGAGAGAGAGAGAGAGAGAGAGAGAGAGAGAGGAGGTAGAACTTTAGATACATAAAGTCACAAACAAAAACTTCCACTGTGGGCCAGTGAGATGGCTCAGTGGCATAAGCACCTGCCTGGCAAGCGCGAGGTCCTGAGTTTGAATCCTGGTACCCACATATGAAAAAAGGGCTGGTGATATCGCTCAGTGCACGAGGTACTGAGTTCAACCCTCGGTACCCACAAAAAAAAAAAAACAAAACTTCCATTGTTACCCCTTCCATCGCTACCACACTTCCTCTTTCTTGATTTTCCTCTAGAACTACTGAAAAACATTGACTTCATATCAGACCTAGAAGGACTTGGAGGAAGTTGTGTACTGACTTTAAAAATCACTCAATGAAAATATAATCCCTTTACAGTATTTTGGGAGGGCTAAAACTGACTCTCTCTCTATATATATATACATATATATATATAATTTATATTTTGATTTTAAAATTATGTTTCACTGATAAACAGTGTGGGCTGTGTTATTCTGAGGAAGAGGTCTCAGAGAAGGCTCTGGCACTTTTTCTTATGACAAAGCACCAGCTCATTTGGAGAAGAGGGTTGGTTTTTTGGGTGGTCAACCTGGGGCACTCTGCCTTGCAGCAGCCTGCCTATGTCAGTCTAGCGGGAGAAGCATAATGAGAAGCAAGCTGGCATGGTTTCTTGTTCCCAGGAGGAAAGGAGAACTTTTATGCTTCCAACAGCTTTGCAGTGTCAAGAGGCCTTAACAGTTCAGACACAGATTCCAGGAGGGTGAGGAATAGACCCTGGAATTCTTTTCTGTTTCCAGGAGAATAAATAAGAATGATTAATTTTTTCAGGAAGGGAGTCATGTACAAAAGAAGGCTTCTGACTCCAGAAAGAGGCAGGAGAAGAAGGAGGAAACAGATGTTTGAATAATAGCAAAGGCACCCAGGAGGCTATTATGCTGTGTCAATGATGTCATGCTGAATTGAAACTCCTAACTAGAGATGTGTGGTTGTCCCTTACTCTGAGTGGGAAGAAGGTTCCCATGAAGGTGCAGGTAACTGACTCCCAGACAGTAAGTCACAGATAAACTTGTGTTTCCTTCAGTGTGTGCATGTCTTTCTGGTACAGTCTGTGCCTTCACTCCTGGATGATGATTCCGCTGGGTATAGAGACTGAAAAATCTTAGAAATGTTTTTCGGGAAGAGTCAAAGCCCCAGGGCCAGAGAGGGAGTGGTGATAAAGCTTGAGCAATAGTTTACAGCTCTCCCTGCCTCTTGTTTAGACTGCATTCCTTGGGCTAAGCCTCCCTTTGATGAGATGCTAGATCTTTACTTATCTGTAGATTTCTTCTGAGAAACCAGACTGTGCATAGATCTGCCTGAGGGATTATACATTTTATCCAACACTGGCTCTGTGATGAGAACTGGCAGATGCTATGGAATTTAAAAAAAAACACTTGCATAAATCTTATCATTACTTTGTTTTAAATCCTCTGGTGGCTTTCTATTGCCCATGTTTTTAGCTTCAGCTTGTACCACTCTCCTCCTACTACTACGCTCTTGTCTCTCCACTAGTTTCTAGACTACTCAGTGCCTTCTCTTACTGCACGGATTTGGCACATACTTTCCCCTCTCCTTGGAAAGCTCTTGCCTATGATCCTTGAAACCTGACTCCTATTCATTATTCAGGTCTTGGGACCTAGTCCATACATAGCCCTGAGGAAACATTGAATGGGAGCAGGTTATAGTGGGGCAACTGTGTTTATTTTGGTCTACAGAGTGTTGATTGAGAGGTCAGGTTTGGGGATGAGGGTAAAGATAAAGGTAAGAATGGGAGAAATTTTGTACCTAAAAGGAGTGAATGTGGAGTAGAGTAAGGAGGGGAGGGTTAGTGGGTGAGCTTTGAGTTTTATCTGTTATCCAGTTGGAAGAGATGTGGCACATGACTGGGCTCTAGTACTGGGAATTCATTGATAGGTGCTGCTCTAACCTGAACCAATGAAAACAATATAGTACTTGGTCAAAGTCACTTATTGTTATAATCTAAGAAAACATAGAAGCTTCTGGGATTGTGAAGGAGAATTTTACTTATACTTTTAATTGAGCTAATTATTGAATAGTTATTTCTTCTTGGCTTACCATTTTCTATGAGAGGAGTATTTGTCCCCGTCTTCCCTACCCCGCACGCCAGCAGGCGCCCATGCCGCTGAGCGATATCACCGGCCCCTTTTTCATATGTGGGTTCCGGGAGTCGAACTCGGGCCCTTGCGCTTGCCGGGCAGGCGCTTAAGCCACTGAGCCATCTCACCGGCCCCTTCTGATAGGTTCTTGACCTACACTGGCAGTAAAGACCCTTCTCTTCATGCACAAGGCTTGCTGACTAGTGGAGGAGACCACAACCAAACAGGCGATTGCCAGGCAACATGGTGAGTGTTAAAGGAGAGAAAGTAAAAGGTTTGCTGGAGGCATAGACCATTAGAGGAATGAGTAGTACTCCAGGCAGAGGGAACAGTGCAGATAAAGGCCTGGAGGTAAAATACTATGGAACAATTGAAAAACATTCAGTGTGGCTGAAGGAGGGAGTGAAGTCTGTAGTTTCTAGATCTGCTGCCAGTCAGAACTTGTGGCCTTGTAAACTACATCTTCTGGGTTGGTTATCTTCCCCAGCAAGTGAGACAAGCAAGCCCTCTGACTATGAGACCTACAGACCACAAAATCTCCTTAAAGAGCCCACAGAAACTCAATCCAACTGCCTTTCTGTCTAACACACACACACACACACACACACACACACACACACACGCTTGCTCACTTGCGGAAGAGAGAGAGAGAGGATAAAACAAGTATTAGTTTACAGACTATATTGAGAAATCCTATAAATCAAAAAGAAAATGGTAAGCAACCCACTAGAAGAATGGGACAAGGAAGGCCATTCAGAGCTGAAGACACAAACAGCCAATAAATATGGGGAAAATGCTCAGTCTCACTAGTATTTGCCTCATGGGATCATAGGTAGGAACTTTGGGAGGTGATTAGATTGTGGGGGCATTACAGCTGACTTGCTGATATGAGGTGGGGCGAGGTTGGAAGAGGTGGATTACTGTGGGTATGGCCTGGAAGGTTACATCTGCCTTCTTGAATCCTCCCTTGGCTCTGTTTCCTGCATGCCATGATGTGAGCAGCTCTTCCCCCACTATGCCCCTCGACCATTCCATTCTGCCTTGGAGCCAGCCAATTGTGGACTCTAACTATGAGCAAAAATAAATCTCTCCTTCTTTAAGTTGTGGATGAAAGGTATTGTGCCTCAGGGATGAAGAAAGTGACTAAGATAGAGTGTAAATTGATTTTATACACTTGAGAGAGGAATTTGACATCTACTAAATTTGGCAACATGTAAACAACCTAGTAGTACACTTCTAGATATGCATCTAGATGTATTCTTGTATATAGGTAGAAGGACCATTCATTTTGGCATTTTTTATAATGGTAAAAAAAATTGGAACCAATCTAGTTGTTCATTAATAGAAGCATGGAAGATAAAATAAATTCTATATTTATATAATAGACTCTTATATGGTAGAGGAAAAGAATGATTAGATGATCCATATGCAATGATATGTTATATGAAAGAAATTGAAGTATATGTACATTTTAAAACTTACCAAAACTAAATTTTTTGTTAATGACTATCTGTGGGTGTATTTAAAGCACAGATGTTTTGGAATGATGCACACAAAATTAATGATGGTAATTATCTCTGAACAGGGAGAAGGAAAGTGGGATTGGGAGTGTGAGTCCAAGATAATCTGCCTTTACCTATAAGGTTTTCTTTCTTTTTTTTTTTTTTTTTTGTGGGTACCGGGGGGATGACCTCAGGACCTCGCGCGCCAGCAGGCGCCCGTGCCACTGAGCGATATCACCGGCCCCTTTTTCGTATGTGGGTTCCGGGAGTCGAACTCGGGCCTTCGCGCTTGCAAGGCAGGCGCTTAAGCCGCTGAGGTTTTCTTTCTTTTATATATGAAGAGTAATGTACAAATAAATGTTTAACAACTGGCTTTTCAGGAATTAAAAAGAAACTCCTTATTTATAGCATTTGAGGATTTCCATGGTGTAATACTCCTAAAATGTCCAATTTCAAGCTACCAAAAGTTTAGCAATTAGCTCACAAAATTCCTAAAAATGTAACATATGGTGTACCAGATAGCGTTCACTAGAGGAACAGTTTTAATATAAGATATATATACATTATATATGTGTGTATATGTGTATATATATATATACATATACACACACACATATATTTACAAGGTAGGCGTACAATAGCTGCTCGCAGTCAGGTGTGAAAGAATGCAAAAGGGGTATCTGTGCACTGGAGATCCCAATAATTCAGTTGAAAGTCAAAGGCCTGGAGCTCACTGCAGAGTCCCTCGAGAGTCCGTATCGGAAAGCCAAAGGGTCTGCGCTGAAAGGCTGAAGAGTCTGCACTGGAAGAATGTAGAATCTGTACTGGAAGCCTGAAGATGAATGTCCAAAGGCAATGGTGAAGACTGGAGCTCCTCTGAAGAAACAGAAGCGAGACTTCCTTCTTTCCCTTTTCATCCCATCCAGGCTACAGGCCTAGTGTTTAGCACCACCCACACCCAGAGTGGGCCTTCCCTATCAGTAAATCCATCATCCACACCCAGAACTATGCTAAACCAAACAGCCAGGCATTTCTTACTCAAGTTGACACCACAGTTAACTATTGCATATGGCTCTCAAGAATAAGCAAGAGCTGGTTGCAGAACAATATTCTCTTGTGTGAATTGTATAAAAAAATGTGAAGCATTAATGACAACACTAAAATCCTCAGTTCTGTATACTGGAAACATGGGTATTTGTTATATTATCCTTGCAATATATATCTTGAAAAAAGGGAAATGATTCTATAAGGATCAGAGTGGGTAAAAATACCTGACAGATTATGTTCTAATTGGAAGTAGTGTAAAGCAGGGTTTTGTTTTAGGTATTATTCCTTATATGTTTCATTTAAAATATATAGATTGAATATATTGAATAAATGCATAATAAATCAGGTATCTTCCTTTCTGGTTGTCATATGCTTTTATGAACCATTATCAGCCTTCAGAAATAGCTAGCTTTTACTATCAAATTAAAAAAAAATTGTAAGACAACCCAGGTAAGTGAACAGAATGGTTTCAATAATTCCCAAATATCTCCCACAGGGCCTGATACTTTGTTGGCATACTATCAGAATCTGCTTCATTCCAAGGATACTCCATAAAAACAACTGCTAGATTGTTTGGCCAATTTATTTTTTGATGAGGTTCAAAGCCTTAGCGAAGTGATAATACAGTATCCTACCATATATATCTGTATATCTATATATCTATATGGATATATCTATATCTGTATTACTGCTTTCTGTTCTCACAACTGAAAGAAGCTCAACTATTAGTGTGGAAGGAAGGGAGCAGTTGAATATAATAAAAAATTTCCCAGCTCCCTATTCATCTGTTACTGAGTCCCTAGATGAACCTAGTTCCTATAGCTTTGGGACAATCCTCTGAAGTGAATACAAGGAAAAAGGGATTGTTTCTTTATTGAAAAAAATCTTTCTGGAGACCAAAATGGGAAATTAGGAATCCAGAAGGAAATGGCTCTTTTCTCCCTCTTTCCTCAATCATTTATAAAATATTTTAGAAATAAAATTATATTCAGAAATTAGTTTTGTAAGCAAGTCATATAATATCTATGTTGTAAGATATATTTATATGTATAAATAATATTTTATAGGCAATGTCTATAATGTAAATCATTTATAAAATTATAGATTTATTGATAGAATAAATTAGAAATAAGTATAGGTTTTTAAGATATACATATTTAAGAGAATTTATTTTTAGATTTATAATTAGATATCCATCAAATGTATATAAATTCAGATTTTATAAACACTGGAAAATTATATAATTATCAATGATAATTTCTGCATTAGAATTAGATATAAAGAAAATTATTGTTTGCTATGATAATTGGATTTAAACATAAAATCAAATACTATAAGTAAAACTTGCCCAAAGCCAAGTGCCACATATACATTGTGTGTTCCTAACTGGGTCTAGCACACATAGCATGCTTTTTAGGCAGATGATCCTTCTACAGAACCAGGCTCATTCTACGCAAAGATTTACTCCTATTCTTGATTAATTGAGATTCCAGTACCAGTTGGTACATGCCACTGAAAAAGTTAGATTTTCTTATTTTAATGTAACCTATGCTTCTAATTTTCAAATTGGAGAGATCAGGGAGGAATTATTTCTGATGCAACAATTTGGGATACATACCATTTATTTTCTATATGCTGTTGTCTTTATTAAAATATTTTCTTTTTTTTTTTTTTTGTGGGTAGCGGGGATCGATCTCAGGACCTCGTGCACGAGCAGGTGCCCATGCCGCTGAGTGATATCACCAGCCCTTTTCTCGTATGTGGGTTCTGGGAGTCGAACTCCGGCCCTCGCGCTTGCCAGGCAGGCGCGTATGCCACTGAGCCATCTCACCAGCCCCTAAAATATTTTCTTTGTAAAGATAAAAGTTATATTTGTTCTTTGTAGGAAACAGAAAAGTATAAAAGAAAAGAGAAATATTTTATTTTTTTGGTGGAATTTTTATTTTTTCCTTTTACATTCTTGTCCTTGAATTTGTGATTTTTGAGCTTCTATTTTTTAATTAACACCAGTAAAGGAAAACATATCTATTATATTGTTATTTGACTCATGATAAATAACCCCAAGATGAGTTAGACTTAGGAACAAAATAAATTTTAAAAATTGCTTAAAAATATGCAATTCCAGGACCCGTGGATTATCGTTATTAACTTTTTTATATATTTCCCTTCCAACCTTAAATACATACCTAACATATATACTATATTTATGGACCTTAACCCTCACTATATATTAAAATCACCAGGGGAAGTTTTTTAAAATAATACCAGTGTTACATCCCATACCCAGACCATTTGAATCAGAAATTTTGGTTGGGAGAAGAGGTTATTTATTTATGGTAATTTTTAGAAGGTTCTCAGATAATCTTAATGTGCAGTTTAGGTTGAGCACTACTGTTTTTCTCTCGGTCTCTTTCTGTCTCTCTCTTTCTCAACATCACTTTAATTGCATCACTTTAGATTAATTGCAGCACTTTAGATATTTTTGGTTGCAAGGAGCAGAAATATCACTGAAACTGGTTTAAAAACAAAAGAGTACTTTTTGTTTCTGTTAATTGAAAAGTCTAGAGGTAATGGGAGTCTGGCACTATATGATCAGTACCCCAGCTAATTCTCTGCAATTCTCTTCACTGTTCTCAATGAGTCGCCTTCCTGTATCATTCAAATCTAGGTGGAAAGAGGAGCATAATTTCCCATGGCTCATGGATGATTTGAATAAAAGTCCCATGTTCTATACTAGTTGGACCAATATGAACCTAATAACTGTGTGCAGATGACTGGTGCATTAGCCATAATGCTGCCTATTTATGAACAGTGACAAGGAGGGAAATCTCAATTCTAGGAAGGGGTCAAAGGGAATTGGCTGTTGATTAGGCAACCAAGGAATGTTCATTAGACCAGTACTTATCCACTTTGGATTATACTACTGCATACATAGTTTATTAACCTAATTTTAAAATACATAGAATATATTGGAATACATACAATGTATTAGAATTTTAAAATGTGATTTTAATTACATAATATTGTATTGTATGGATGTACTCATATTTAACTCTTACCCTTTTTTGGAATATTTTAAGTTTTTTTTTTAATGGAGCACTCAATGGCCTTGAACTAGCTATAACCATATGACCCAATTTGCCTGGAACAAACCTTGTCAGTACCTGTGGTCCCAGAATAATCATTAATAGTGACCCATTTACCACTCAGAAATATCCTGGTTTGGAGGATAAATTATATGGTTATCCTACTTTAAACATAAATATCTGTCCATTTATCTAATCATTTCTTTCAGACAGATTCTTGGAAAAAAAATTCTGGGACAAAGAGCAGAAACATATTTTAAAGTACTGGATACATATGGAGAGGTGTTTTTTTCCCCCAGAAATTATGCCATTTTATACTAGCAGCACATAAGGTAGACTGCCCCACAAAATCTCTTGTGAGCACTAAATGTTCCCCCTTTCTTTCTGTTTTTCTTTTTTAGTGTTTCTTGATTTGTTAAGAGAAAGAAGAAAGTATGTTAATAATTTGACTAGTAGCTCTTTAATTATTGGTGAGCCTGAATATTATTTTCACATGCTTAGTGACCATTTGTAAATCTTATTTTGTGGTTTATGTCCTTTGCTCATAAAGAGGCCATTGTATATGATTCCCTTGTTCATTGATTTGTTGAAATTTTTCCTGTTTGCATTGCAGGTATTGTCTTTTTATAACATCACAGACTTTATAAGTTTAACTACATAGAGTGCTTTTATGGTTATTTTTTGTTGTTTTTGTGCTAGGAATATGCATCATCATCATGAAATCAGATTGATATTCTGCCTTATCTTTATAATTTACCATGAAATTTTCTGTAGCCTTTTTAGTTTGATTGTTTTGGTTTTTGAGATGATTTCTCACTGCATTGCCCAGACTGGTCTGGAACTCTTGGTTCAAGTGATCCTCCTGCCTCAGCCTCTCTAGTTACTGGGACCAGAGATATGTACCACCCTGCCTTGTTAGGTTTTTTAAAATTGACTCTTTAATATAGTTGGGATTTATTTTGGTATAAACTTTGAAGAAATGTTGTCACTTTATTTTTTTCCCAGTACACAACTTTTCCTACATCAACTTGACTGAAATTGCCTCATAGGTATAATTTCAGGGAAAAATTGACATCTTTATGATTATCTGTCTTGTGCTTATTAACCAGGCACATTGTATGTCTCTCCATTTACTCAAGTTGCTTTTATTTTTATCTTTAATTTATTCATGTTGTGTTTTTCAAACAGGTCTGCTTACTTCTTAGATTTTTTTCTTACTTACTTCACATAATATATTGGTAAGGTGAATGGATTCTTTTTTCTCATTATTTTTTCTCACTGTTGCATAGTAAAGGTATTGATTTTGAATGTTTATTTTGTATATAATTAGTTATTATTTCTCTTAGATTTTCAGTTGGTTGATTCTACTGGTATTTTTAGGGAGACAAACATGTAATCTATAAGAATTGTAATTATATGTCCTTTCTCAATAGTTATGCTTTGAATTTGTTTTTTATGTATTACTAATAGCATTTTGAAAAAGGACATGATTTAATTGTAGAGTTTTCTTGTTTTGTTTGTAACTTTAAAGGAAATCGGCTTGTAGTGTTTTACCCTTGAGTAAGATGTTGACATTTGTGTTAATAAATATATTTTTAAATTAATAAAGGACCCTTCTATTTAATGTTTATTAGTAGATTTTTATTGTTTTAAAAATTGAATTTAATCAAATGCATTTTTTCCATTTGTGCTTATAAACATATCTTCTTCCTTTTCTCTAATAATGTTATGAATAACATGAATAGACTTCATAATGTTACTGGATTTGGGGGTGTTGGAGTCTCCTTGTGGGGGTGGTTTCTAGGTTCTTTCTGTGCTGAGCAAAGAATAGGTCAAGACAAGAACAAAGAGTAGCAAAGCCTTCTTCTTTGAGATGGGGTCTCGCTATGTAGTTCAGGTTGGACGCAGACTCACTGTGTAGCCCAGGCTGGCCACAAACTCATGGCGACCCTCTTGCCTCAGCCTCCAGAGTGCTGGGATTAGAATCGTGTACCACCGTGCCCAGCTGGTAGCAAAGTTTTATTAATGGTAGGAAAAGAAACAGGCTCTGCAGAGTGAGTTTGGGCCAAGTAAAAGTAGAAAAGAAGTGCACCCTACCGCATGAGGGTGGGCCACCATGGAGAGAGAATACAACAGCAAAAACTCAGTGTGGATGTCCTTTTTTGTATCACCCACTCCTCAGACTGATGTCAGGTCTAGGCTATCTTATCAAAAACCTGCTTGAGTTCTCATGAGAAGTCCATGTGTGGGGCTTTGGGAACTCTTCTGCTTTTTGGGAATGTATCCTGGGATTTTGTAATTAGCAGGGGATGCCTATGTCCCTGGCCAGCTTTGCCATGCCCTGATCTCCTGTCTCATAGGGATGGGGAACAGGTAGAATTCTGGGCCCTTACCTGCTACTCAATGAAAGCATGATTTGTGTTTTCTTCTGGGATAGTCAGGGACTTAAAAGCCATTTTTGTGATGAACCATGACTCTTCAGTTGGGTCTAGAGATGCCCAATATTGGTAACTAAAGTAGAACAAACTTGACCTTCATTTTGTATCTTTTGTTACTGTAAATTTTGGATCACATCACTTCTTAACTCTGCATATGGGTATGTTGATAATTTAGGGAGCGTTTGCCTAGCAGTTGGTTGGACAAGGTTGATTAACCCTGAATTTACAGGATCTCATCCCCTTTCCAAATGGAGGATACCAAGATAAAGGGTTTAGAGGGACATTCAGCTACACTCAGAAGCCTGGAGCAATTGTCCTAAGTCTGTGATCACCTGGATTCCAGGAAATGTGGAGCCCCACATGCCTGAGACCACCAGAAACAGAGACAAATATTTTCCTGGAAAGGAAACCATCCCTCAGCCATAAATACTCTAGAACCATTACACCAGGACTAAGATAATGATCAGCTGGACCCCAGCCCACCAACTAATCCTTGAAAGCTGGCCTTGCACCTTTGCAAGTGGGCTAGTCTGAACTCCTGTATCAGAGCACGCCCTCTCTAGCTACCTAAGCTGGAGTCCTTTCCTGTCTTCCCTCTAAGTTTCTAATTAAAGCTTCTTTCTGTTAAAAAACTTTAATTTTCCTTTCACAGGTCCTATCTTCAACCTTTGTACATCTGTAGTAATTGAACTCATTTCTGTATCTTCAACTATGCAAATGTCATCTGTGAAAGATCCTCTATGGTGACTATGACATGGTAGATAATTAAGAAATGTTACTTCAACTTGGGTTTCCAATCCATGTTTAGGCTTAATTTCCCCAAATCTCAGTTCTAAATTTCCCATTGGCTATGGAATATTTTTGTTGGGATATCCTTCTAACACTCCAACACCCCAAATTTACTATGTGTACAACTGAACTCACCAGTTACTCCTATTTACTTCTCCCCAGTTTTGAATGTTTATTTTGTATGTAATTAGTTATTATTTCTCTTAGATTTTCAGTTGGTGATTCTACTTGTATTTTTAGGGAGACAAACATATAGTCTATAAGAATTGTAAGTGTATATCCTTTCTTAATAGTTATGCTTTGAATTTGTTTTTCATGTGTTACTAATAGCACTTTGAAAAAGTATGTGATTTAATTGTAAAAAGTATTCTTATTTTGTCTGTAACTCCCATTTCCTTCTCCCCAGTTTCTTGATTTCTGATAATTTTAACAATTTGCTCTGCTATAATTTAATGGTCTGATGTAACACAATGTCCCATGGTGGGAACTCTGGAGAATGGCAAATATATACTTTGTTTAATAGGATGGGTTCACCAAGTTATTGCCATTTAAAAAATTGGCTCAATATTACAAGATCTCAAGAATTTTTAGGAGAAGTTGGACTATAAAAAATCTTTAATATTAATTCTCAAATACTAACATGTGGTTCATTTTTAAAAACTGAATTCAAACAAAACATATCTGTGGGCTGATTTTGACCTGTGGGTTGTTGGTTTGTAATCTCTGGGCCAGAGAGTTTTCAGACTCATAGTCACAATCTTATTATCCTATACATATTTTTTTAAACAATAAGCTGTACTGATGTAGAATAAATAAATGCATATGGTTTATATGTACAAGTTTGTAGTTTTAGCAAATGTATACACCTTTATAAACACTACTCCATCAAGATGAATAATATTTCTTTGTTCTTTTCTGATAAATCTTTTACACCCACAGCTGCTATTCTGATTTATGCTGTATAGTTTAGTTTTGTCTGCTATAGACCTTCATATACATGCAATCAAACAGTGTGCAGCTTTTCTATGTCTGGCTTATTTCACTCAGCATAATGTTTTTGAGATTCATTCATGTCCTATGCATCTCGGTAGTATGTTCTTTTTACTTACAAGTTGTATTTCACATTAGGGATATATTGTACTATAATTTATATGTTCAGTTTCTTGTTTACAGATATTTTTGAACTGTCTCCTATAGAAATTTTAAGTATAAGTGGAATTAAAATATTACTATAACTGTGTAGTTAAAAAACCCCTAGATATCACTGGACAAATCCAGCTTTTGATTATAGTTAACTTTTATTTGAAAGTAAGTTGTCTTTCTGTTCCATTCTGTCATTTTCTTCAGCTTAGCTCTTCCACATCCTTAACACATTTATCACTCATCATTCATTGTTACTATAAACTACTAGAGTTCACCACAAAACCTATGTGATCCTGGAAATACCTTACCTCCCACTTGAGGTACTAGTTCTTGGTGGCAGTTCTCATTGTCTAGTTATAACTTTTATAGATTTGTGTGAGGCAAATAATATATCCTAATCAATTAATTGTGTATAAAACCTTACTGGTAAGAGAAATTCCTGTTTTCCACTTTCATACTATAAACATTGTTTAAAATACAAATAGAAGGACAGTGAGTGAATATATAGATCTTATGTTAGCTAGCCTTGAACAATTAGCCAGGTAATCTTTGTGAATGTAAACCTCGAGATGAAATGGAAAATATATCAAATATCAGGATATTTGGTTCATACATTCAACATTCATTCAACAAACATTTGTTCTGATTTTTCAAAAATTAGTGGCACTTTACGAATATACTTGAAGTACTTTCTGTGCCATTCCAAGATCCTAGTCCCCTCTTCCCTTCTTTCCCCAGTGATAACCATTGTCTTGAATTTGATATTTAACATATTCATGTATACACTTTTAATGTATACATACACTGAAAAGATAATATTATTTTTCCTTTTAAAAACTTTACATAAGTGGATCATCTTATATTTGCTATTTTGTAACTTTTTTGGGGTCAACTTCATTTTTGTGAATGTTTCCATGTTGATCCAGCTTTACTTAATTCATTTTAACTACTCTGTTGTACTGTATTTGATGGAATGAAGGTACCAACAATTATTTATTCATTCTCCTGTCAATCATCACTTAGTGGTTCCTAGATTTTGTTATTATGAGCGATCTAGCAATGAACATTCTTATGCTGGTCTCCCTATATGGTTTTCAATAGGTCATAGGATATGTACATCCTTTTTTTTCCTTCACACTTTAGTAGCTTATTAACAATTATTTAGCTTCAGTTCCTCTGAGAATTTATCCTTGTAATGTTGTTCAAACTAAATCAATATAACAGAGATACAAAATACTCAGTGCCAAACAAAATAAAAGTATATTTCTCTAATGTAGCAGCCTAGAGTCCAGTTCAGTTAGATGGCTCTGCTCCATGAACCTAGATTCTGTCTTATTTCTCTGAAATTTCCTAGGTCAGCTTTCCTAACTAAGAGTAAGCGCTCCCAGAGTAGTGCACTGGGTTGACAGCTAACATGTAGGATACTCAGTTAAATCTGAATTTCACATAAACAATGAATATTTTAGTACAAATACGACCCATGCTATACACATATATGTGCAAGTATGTTTTACACACATGGTTTTGCACACATTGTACACTATGCATATGTATATGTACAAGTAACACACGAATACATGCAATATACATATTATACATACATGCATACACACATGTATATTATATGTAATGTGTGTACCTACTAAATCTAGCAACTCTATCCCAGACACAATGCCAGATGCAAAGGAAAAGAGCCCTCTGTAGATTTTGCCATAAACGTTCCTTTCTATCCCCTCTGGCAGCTGGATATGCCAGGCTGTTTAGCGACTTACCTCTTATCTTCCATCTCTCTGTGATTCTTGCTTTTCCAGTCTCTTTCACAATTACAGTGTTATTTCTTATTATTACAAATCTCTTGTTATGTAATTCTCATAATGATTCAGCTTTCATGATTAAATCCTGACTAATACAATCTTGCAGATACAATCAAGGCTTTTATACCTCATCTAAAGGCTCACTACAAAATTTGAAAGTTAAATTAAACAGCATACAAGTATATAAGTTTGCATAATGATTATTCAATGTTGAGTCACGTAATGTTGAGCAAATAACGCTGAGAGAGTCAGTGTGCTAAAATTGCTTCATATCCTCAATGGATCCTAGTATCAAGGAGAAATGGATTTTCTGTATGTGTTTTATATTTTCTTTCAGTTCATCAATTGAATAAAACCTTTCCTATTTTAGTTTGCTGATGTTTGTGTCATGAGTTTATTGAACTTTTTCTGGGTTTTTAACTACCTTTATTTCCCTTTCTCCCTGCCTTTCTCCCTTGCTTCTTTTCTTCTTCTTTTTTCTTTCATTAGAATTTTGACCAAAGAGCCAGATGAAGTCTTGGAGAATATACAAAATCCAATTTGTTGTCAGCTAAATTTCTACAATGTTATAGACCTATCAGGAGGGAAAATATTGAGAAGATAGAATCAGACAATAAGTGATGAAGTGTAGATTCAAATTAGAAGGAAAAATTAGGTAATGTGTAAATTGAATTCAGTGTATGTCAGCTATGAGAGGACTCCATTTGGAAAGTACTCATATGGGGATTTCTTTTGGCAAAATGACATAAAAAAGTGCTCATCTTGTCCATTGATACTGCAGAAAGTATCAGTATCTCACATCCCAGCCCAAAACTCTCTTCAATATACAATTTAAATCCTTTGTGATGGGTACTACAACTTTAGAAAGGTATTATTACTTCCATAATGGGTGTCTTTTTGTGGATCTGGGGATTGAATCTAGGGGTGCTCTGCCACTTAGCTACATCCCCAACCTTTTTTATTTTTTATTTTGAGGTGGTCTTGCTAAACTTCCTAGGCTGGGTGCAAACTTGCAATCCTCCCTCCTTGGTCTTGGGAGTAGCTGGGATTACAGCTGTATGCCATCGAGACCAAATTCTTTTTAACTCTGGGAAAGCTTAGAATTGAGTACAGAAATCATGAAATAAATGAAAACTATAACAACAATGCTTTTATATTAAGTACAGAAACAGCGTCTTTTAGACATTGCAACTATTTGTACATATGAATTTTAAACATTTATAATCTCTAAGGAAATTTAACACATAAAAGTATCAATCGAATTAGCTTTAGGAGTCCAATTGAATAATTGATTTTAGAGTTGTGTTTTGGGTTTGAAAGGAAAAAGAAAATTCTGAGTTTCACTAGGTGATGTTGTACAGGCTTGTAATCCAAACTTTGGGATGCTGAGGCAGGAGTATGGCAAGTTTGAGACCAGCCTGGGCAACTGAGCAAGACCCTGTCTCTGAATAAAATAAAAAGGGCTGAGGGTGCAGTTCACTGCTCCCTGGGTTCAATCCCAAGAACTCCCAAAACAAGCAAGCAAGCGAACAAATGAACACAATAGAAAACAAAAACAAACAGAAAAATAAGTTTCTAAGAATTTGATGTTTACACAGATAAGATTCACTCCTATTTATACATTTTGCTTATTATATTTACTGAAATTGTTTAAGTACTTATTTAATTGCTTAATTGATCAGTGCTTCCTGGGGTATATAAAGCATTTAAAAAGAAAATGAAATATATTTACAAATGCATTTAAAAATGTCAAAGGAAATGTAATTAAGTTACAAATTGTAACTGATTAATAAATAGAATGACATTAGTAAGTTTACATCAATAGTTCAAAAAACTCTAGGTTTTAAAATTGCCTAATTTAAATAAACCAAATTTAAAGAAACAAGTAATCATAGTCTTTCATATGTGTGTGTGTAGAAGGCACTTTTAATCGCACTAAGAAACTTGCACTGTTACTTTCTTCTATTTCTGTTTTCTTGAAGTTTTTTTTTTATTTGTACATGTTTGCAGTACATAATGTTTACATTCCTTGTGTGGAGTTGCTACATGTATGTCACACATCTTAATTCTTTTTTCCATCCCCTTTCTCTCCCCTTCCTTTCCCCTCCCTCCATCTCTTGATCTCCTTCCCATTTGAGAAATATCTGTCTCCCTGCTTCCTATTATCTATCTTTTATTTTGCTCTTCGTTTATATTTTGAGTTTCTCATATAAGAGAAACCATGCAACATTTAAGTTTGTGTGTCTAATTTATTTCACTTAACTTCATGGTCTCAGGGTGCATCCATTTTCCTATAAATGACTCAAATTTATCTTTCATTATGACAGAGTAGTTAGCACTCCCTTACGTGTAAATACGTTTTCTTTATCCATTTATCCGTTGATGGACACGTAGGCTATTTCCAAGATTTAGCTACCATGAATTGTGCTTCTATAAACATGAATCTACATGTATTACTGTAGTATGACGTCTTTAACTCTTGCAGAAGATACCTAGAAGGGGAATAGCTGGGCCAAATGGAATTTCTAGTTTTGGTTTATTGAGGAATCTCCATACTGATTTCCCTAGCGGTTGTATTATTTTACATTCCCACCAACAATGTAGAAGGTTATACCCCCAAACACTAATTTGTGAATAGTAACAAAAGCCTCACCAGGATTTGTTATTATTTGATGTCTTCATGATGGCCATTCTTTCTTGGGTAAGATGAAATCTCAGTGTTGTTTTGAGTTTCTCTAATGGTCACCAATGTTGACCATTTCTTCATGTATTTATTGACAATTTGCATTTCTTATTCTGAGAAGTATCTATTTATTTCACTTGCCCATTTTTTAACTGGGTCTTTTATTTTGGGAGGTCTTTTTTGAGTTATTTATATATTCTAGATAGTAATCTTCTGTCTAAGGAATAGTTAGCAAAAATATTTTCCCATTTTGTTACTTTTCTTTTCAGTCTGTTGCTTGTCTTGCTGTGCAGAAGATTTTTAGTAAGATGAGATCCCAGTTGTTGATTTTCCATACTATTTCATGTGTAACTGGAGTTCTGTTCAGATAATCATTGTCCACGTCTATGACTTCAAGAGTTTTACCTGTTCTATCTTCCATCAGGTTATTTCTATTTTAACATTTAGTTCTTTGATCCATTTTGATCTTAATTTAGTACATGGTGATATATATAGGTCTACATTCTATGCTTTGCATGTGGATAGCCAGTTTTCCTGACACCATTTATTAAATAAACTATCTTTCCTCAAGTGTATGTTTTTGGTCCCTTTTTCAAAGATCAAAATAGTTGAATGTGCTTGGGGTTGTTTCTGTATCCTCTATTCTGTTCCATTGATTCTCATATCTATTTTTGTTCCAGTATCATGCTGTTTTTATCACTGTAGCTTTGTAATATAACTTTAAGTCAGGGATTGTGATGCCTCCCGCTTTGCTCTTATTACTCATGATTGCTTTCACTATTATGGGTCTCTTCTGGTTCCAAGTAAATTTCAGGATTGTTTTCTCCAGCTCTAGTAAGAATGCTTTTGGTATTTTGCTTGGGATAGCATTAAACATATCTATAAATTTTGCAAATATGGCCATTTTGACTCTATTTGTCCTGCTTATCCAGGAACAGGGGATATTTTTCCATTTTCTGATATCCTCTTATATCTCCTTTTTCAGAGTACTATCGTTTTTGCTGTACAAGTTTTTTACTTCTGTAATTAGGCTAATTGCTAAGTATTTAAATTTTCTTGGTGGTATCGTGAATGATATTTACCCCCTAATTTCTTTCTCAGTGAGTTATTACAGTACAGGAATGCTATTAATTTTTGTGTGTTGATTTTGTATCCTGCTACATTACTGAATTTGGCTATTATTCGGGTCTTCTGTGTAGAGCATCATGTCATTGCAAATATGACAATTTGACTTCTTCCTTTCTTATACATATACCTTTTATTTCCTTTTCTTGCCTAATTGCTCTAGGTAATGTTTCGAATACTATGTTGTACAGTAGTGATAGTTGACATTCTGGTTTTATTCCTGATTATAGAGGGAAAGCTTTCAGTTTTTCCCCCCTTTAATATGATGTTGTCAGTAGGTTTTTTTTTTTTTTGTGGGTACCAGGGGGTTGACCTCAGGACCTCGTGCGCCAGCAGGCGCCCGTGCCGCTGAGCGATATCACTGGCCCCTTTTTTGTATGTGGGATCCGGGAGTCGAACTCGGGCCCTCACGCTTGCCAGGCAGGCGCTTAAGCCGCTGAGCCATCTCACCGGCCCCAGTAGGTTTTTTATAAATAGCTTTTATCAGATTAGATAAGGTCCTTCTATACCTATTTTCTTTAGCGATTTCTTCCAAAAAAGATGTCGGATTTTGTCAAAGGCTTTCTCTACATCAATTGAGATGATCATGTAGTTTTTATTCTTGCTTCTTTATGTGGTATATTACATTTATTGATTTGTGTATGTTAAACCATCCCTGTACCCTTGTGATGAATCCCACTTCGTCATGATGTGTGATCTTTTTGATGGTTTGTTGCAGTCTGTTTGCCAGTATCTTGTTGAGGATTTTTGCATCTTCATTCATTAAAGAGAGAGGTCTATAGTTCTCTTTTTTGGTTGGATCCTTTTCTGGTTTTGAAATCAAGGTCATGCTAACTTTCAGGAATGACTTAGTATTACTCTTTGCCTTTCAATTTCATTAAAGAGCTGGGAAAGTATTGATGTTAAATCTTCCCTAAAGTTTTTGTAGAATTTAGCAGTCAATCCACACAGACCTGGGCTTTTCTTATTTGATAGGTTTTTTATTACTGCTTCAATTTCATTGTTTGTTTTTGGATTATTCAGGGTTTTAAAATATGGTTCAGTTTTGGTAATTCATGTATACCTAGGGATCTATCCATATCTTCTGAATTCTCTAGTTTATTGGCATGCAGGTTTGTGAAGTAGTTGTTAATATTCTTTTTTATTTTGACAGTGTCCATTGTAATTTCACCTTTTTTATTTCCAGTTGCATTGAGTCTTTTCACTCCTTTTTTTTTCCCTTTGGTTAGATTGTCTAAGGGTTTGTCTATTTTGCTTACTCTTTCAAAGAACCAACTCTTCGATTCATTGATTCTTTGGAACTTTTTGTTCTCAATTTCATTGACTTTAGCTCTGATCTTTATAATTTCCTTCCTTGTACTGACTTTGGGTTTGGCTTGTTCCTGTTTTTCTTGGACCTTGAGGTGCATTCTTAGGTTATTTATTTTAGGCTAGGTCTATTTTTGTGATGTGGGTAGTCAGAGCTATAAACTTCCCTCTTAGGACTGCCATCATTGTGTCCCATATGTTCAGGTATGTGGTACTGGCATTATTATTCTGTTCTAGACTGTCTTATTTCTTCCTTGATTTGTTCTGTAACCCAATGTTTACTTAAGAGTGTATTGCTTAGTTCCCTGCACTTGCATCCTTTCTGTGTTTTGTCATTGACATCTAGTTTCATTGTGCTGTGATCTGATAATGTGCATGTTATAATTTCAAATCTTCTACATTTACTTAAGCTTGCTTTATTGGCTAGTATGTGGTCTATTTTGGATAAAGTTCCATGTGCTGCTGAGAAGAATGTGTACTCCATTGTTGTTGGGCAGAACACTTTGTAGGTATCTTTTAAGTCCATTTGTTGAAAGGTTTTGTTTTATTTTAGTCAATGGGATGTAAAAGGAGAAAAAAAATGAGATAGACAGTCCTACTGAGGAATAAAGGAAATTAATAGTGTTAGAGAACAGTTGCAGGAAAGAAATGAACAAGAAATAGAAGAAAAAAGAGCAAAATACAGGTAATAAAAGAAAGACAAGAAGGAAGAGAAGGAAAAATTTGAAAGGTAAAAAGAGAAAAGGAAAGAAAAGACCAAAAATGTTGGGTACCCTTTAATTTTATCCTCTCCTTCTGAAACAATAATAAAATCCATAATTTTAATTAATTTATTTATTTCATGTTAGTGAGGATTGAGCCTAGGTCCTTGCACATGCTAGGCCATCACTCTACCGCTAAACTACACTGCACCCTCAATTTTTAGATAAGCAAATAAAGACACTTCCTGGTCTTTTTTTCAGGTACATGTGACTATGTACCTAAGTTCTTGCCAATGGGACATAAATGGAAGTCATATCTGAATTTTCCAGATTATGCCCTTCTTCTCTTCCCATTTCTATTGCCTAGAACATGGATATATGTGGTGGTGTGCCAGCTTGGAACAAGCATATGAGATGAACATTCTAGGGAAGAAAAAGAAACAAGACGAAAGGAGTCTAGGTCCCTGACACTGGATTCTTAGTTGCTAATTCATGTTGTTTGATCAAACAGAAAATTTATCCTTTTTGAAATAATTTCTGACTTACAAAAAAGTTATAACAATAGGACAAATAATTCTTATATATATGCAAAAGTCTTACATAACAGTATAATTGTTAAAAACAGGAAATTAATACTGATAATCTAATCAACATTATTTAAATTTTGCTAATGGATCACGAATGTTATTTTTCTGATCCAGGACACAATCCAGGACCACAAGATATATTCAATTGTAAAGTCCCTTAATCTACATTACTCTGTGACAGTGCTTCAGTCTGTCTTTGCCTTTTATGACCTGACACTATTTTAAAAATTCTTCCTGCTTTTTTGTAGAATGCCACTCAATTTGGGTTTGTCTGATATTTCCTCATAATTAAACTCAGGTTATACACTCTGGGGTTAAAAATAACATAGATGTGATGTGTCCTCATTGCATCATATCAGGAGGCAACTGATGTTGCTTTGTACCATCACTGGTAATGTTAATTTTGATCATTTGATTAAGTCGTTAGTATATTTTATTGTGTTAAAATATATACACCATAAAATTTACCATTTGAGTACACTATTAAGTAATTTTTTATTTTTATTTTTTAATTTTTTGGTACCAGGAATAGAACTCAGGACCTTGTGCTTGCCAGGCAGGCACTGTGTCGCTGAGCTATATCCCCAGCCCCAACAACTAAGTAATATTTAGTACACTTCCTTTCCTTTTTTTTTAGTAGTACACTTTCAATGTGCACTTACCCCTCTTATCTAGTTCCTGAACATTTTAATCACCACAAAAGGTAAATTTGTGCCTATTAAACAGTCATAGTCTACTCCCTACTATCCCATGCCTGAGATAAAAAATCACTAGTATGTCTTCTGCCTCCATGGACTTGCCTATTCTGGAATTTCATATAAATGGAATCAAACAATATATAGTCTTATGTTTGAAGCTTCTTTATTTTATCATGTTATTTCAAATTTTATCTATGTTGTAGTATGCATCAGTTCTTCATTCCTTTTTTATTTTAAATTTATTAAAAAAAATGAAACCAAATTTCAAAACAAGATAATAGGAGAGTAACAATGGTTAATACATTTCATATTGTTATCTTCAAAGTAGTTGCTCAGAGTACAAGATATAGGCATGAAAAATTGACCAAACAATATTAGCACAAACCTTTCTTTTCAATGAACTAAGAGAAATTAGTAGTATAACTATCTTGTATATACATATATATACATATTTTTTTTCCCTTTTCCCTTCCTTCTTTTCTCCTTTCCCTCATTCCAGTTTAGAGAAAACATTCCTAAAATTCATCTGGAACCGGAAGAGACCTAGACTAGCAAATCTTTGTTGCCTGGGCAACAAAGGCAAGTCAGGGAGCATCACAATTCCTGACTTGAAATTATACTACCAAGCTTCTGTGATAAAATCAGCACGGTATTGGCAAAAAGCAGACCCGAGGAGCAGTGGAACAGAACAGAAGATGCAGATGCTACCACAAACACACTCATCCACCTTATCTTTGACAATGGGGCTAAACACCCTCACTGGAGGAAAGATAGCCTCTTTAATAAATGGTGCTGGAAAAACTGGCTTTCCACATGCTGAAGACTAAAACTAGACCCATGTCTGTCACCATGCACTAAATTAAAATCAAAATGGATCAAAGATCTAAATATTAAAACATAAACACTAAATCTACTGGAAGAGAAAGTAGGTAGAAATCTTGAAGACATAGGGGAAGGCAGTCACTTCATGAACAAAACCCAGACCACACGGGAAACACTACAAAGAATAAACAAATGGGATCTCACCTTATTAAAAAGCTTTTACACAACAAATGAAATCACCAACAGAGTGAAAAGATAACTCAAGGAATGGGAAAAAATTATAGCCAGCTCTCCCTCAGACAAAGGACTTATATCTAAAATATATAAAAACTGAAAAAACTCAGACCCCCACAAATTCAAAGACCTAATCCAAAAATGGGCATCTGAGGTAAATACACACTTCTCAGATGAAGAAATACAAATGGCAAATAAATATATGAAAAAAAGTTCAACATCATTGGTCATTTGAGAGATTCAAATTAAAATAACACTGAGATTCCATCTCACCCCAGAAAGGATGGCTATCATCAAGAATTCATTCCTTTTTATGGCTGAATAATATTTCAGCTGTAAAATACTTTTGAAAATTTCATTGCGTGGTATTCTCCATCTTGTTTGTCCATTTATCGATTGATGAACATTTGGGTTATTTCCACTTTGGGGCTATTATGAAAAAAAAACTACTATGAAAATTCATTACATTTTTTTTGAACATGTTTTCATTCTCTTGGGTATATCCCTATAAGGAAAACAGTTGGATGATAAGGATCAATCTATGTTTAACATTATTGAGGAACCACTGCACTGTTTTTCACAATGGCTGCATTTTCATTCCCAGCAAGAATGTATGAGGTTGCTAATTTTCCAATGTTCTTTCCAATATTTGTTATTTTCTCTTATTTGGCTGTTGCCACCCTAGTGGTTATGAAGTTGTATTTTATTGTGGTTTTGATCTGCATTTTTCCAATGGCTAATGATGTCAAGCATCTTTTCTGTATTGTTGGTGATAATGTCCCTTCTTTCATTATTGATTTTATTAATTTCATTCTCTCTTGTTTCATAGTCTAGATAATGTTTTACACATTTTGTTTATCTTTTTAAAGAACCAACTTTTGATTTCATTGATTTACTTCATTGTTTCTCTATTTCCTATTTCTTTTATATATACTTTAAAATTTATTATTTCCTTCCTTCTGCCAGCTTTGGGTTTAGTTTCCTCTTTTTGCCCCTCTAATTTCTTACAACAGAAAGCTGGGTTACTAATTTGAGATCTGGGAATGTCTTAATTTCTTCTTCATTTTTTGAAGGATTGTGTTGCCAAATATAGAATTCTTAGAATTCTTGGTTGACAAGTATTTTTCTTTCAATACTTCAAATATCACATAGTACTACTTTCTAGAATCTATAGTTTCTAAAGAGAAACTGGCTGTTGAACTTACTGAGAATCATTTTATGTATAATGAGTTACTTCTTTCTTCCTGATTTGAAGATTCTCCCATTGTGTTTCAACAATTTGATTATAAAGTGTTTGGGTGCAAGTTTCACTGAGTTTATCATACTTGATGTTTGTTAAGTTTCTTGGATGTTTAGATTCATGCACTTCACCCAATTTGAGAATTTTGGCCATTATTTCTTCACATTTTCTTTCTCCTTATTTCTCTCTATCCTCCCTTTCTGACATTTCTTTTATCCCTATGTTGGTACAGTTCAGTGGTGGCAAACCTATGGCACACGTGCCACAGTAGGCTGTATCATTGAGAGCTCCAAAAGTTTCACCATCACTGGTATAGTTGATGGTGTCCCACATGTCCCTAAGACTTTACTCATTTTTCATTACTTTTTTCCTGCTTCTCAGCTTGGATCATTTAAATTAACTTATCTTTATGTACTCTCATTTATTTCTCTGCCAAATCAAATATGCTGTGAAACAGCTCTAGTGAAATTTTTGTTTCAGTTTTTTTTCTTTTTGGCTCCAGAATTTTTATTTTGCTTTTTTTCATAATTTCTTTTGCCATATTAGATATTCTTTATTTAATGACACAGTGTTCTCTTGGTTTTCTTTAGTGCTTTGTCTATAGTTTTCTTTAGATTTTTTTTTGCTTAGATATTGAAAGTTTATTTTTAATGTAATACAAGTAGATATAATAAAGGATATATTAAAAAGCATTCTTCTATAAAAAACAAAATTTCATAATAAAATAATTAGAGAATAACAATAGTTAATACACTGTGTATCATAATCTTAAAAGAATGGCCAAAATGTTACTCAGAGTACAAGTCATAGATGAAAAAACTCTCTCTTACAAAAAAGAAACAGAACAAGTGATACCTTTCCAACAGTTTTGGGAATATGGCCATTTTCACAATGTTGGTTCTTCCTATCCAGGAGCAAGGGATATCTTTCCATTTTCTTCCTATTTTTTCTTCTTTCCATTTTCTGATATCCTCTTCAATCTCCTTTTTCAGAGTACTGTAATTATCAATATATAAATCTTTTACTTCCTTTGTTAGATTGATTCCTAAGTATTTCATTTGTTTGGATGCTATTGTGAAGGGTGTGGTTTCCCTAATTTCTCTCTCAGTGAGTTTGTTGTTTGTGTACAGGAAGGCTATTGATTTTTCAGTGTTGACTTTGTATCCAGCTATACTACTGAATTTGGTTATTAATTTTACAAGTCTTTGGGTGGAGTTTTTGGGGTCTTCTATGTAGAGTATCATGTCATCTGTGAATAACGATAATTTAACTTCTTCCTTTCCTATCCTTATTCCTTTTATTTCTATCTCTTGTCTAATTGCTCTGGCTAATGTTTCCTGAACTATATTGAATAGGAGTGGTGATAGTGGACATCCTCATCTTGTTCCTGATTTTAGAGTGAAAGCTTTCAGTTTTTGACCATTTAGTATGATGTTAGCTGTTGTTTTGTCTTAGATGGGTTTTATCAGATTGAGATAAAGGCCATCTATTACAATTTTCTGTAGGTTTTTTTTTATCATGAATGGGTATTGGATTTCATCAAATGCTTTTTCTGCATCTATTGAGATGATCATGTGATTTTTGTCTTTGACTCTGTTAATATTGTGTACTACATTTAATGATTTGTGTATGTTGAGCCATTCCTGCATCCCCGGGATGAATCATACTTGTTCATGGTGTATAATCTTCTTGATGATTTGCTACATTCTGTTTGCCAGTATCTTATTGAAGATTTTTGCATCTATATTAATTAGGGAGATTGGCCTGTAATTTTCTTTTTTGGTTGGGTCCTTCTCTGGTTTTGGTATCAGGATAATGCTTGCTTCCAGGAATGATTTTGGAAGAATTGCTTCCCTTTCACTTTCATGAAAGAATTTCAACATTAGTGGCATTAGTTCTTCTGTAAATTTCTTATAGAATTCAGCATTGAATTCATCAAGACCTGGGCTTTTCTTCATTGGGAAGCTTTTAAATACATTTTCAATTTCATTGACTGATATCAGGTTATTTAGAATTTTTATATCTTCTTGATTCAGTTTTGGCAATTCACATGTGTCTAACAATCTATCCATTTCTTATGTGTTTTCTATATTATTAGAGTACAGATTTTCGAAGTAGGTATTGAGATATCCCTTGCTCACGAATAGGAAGAACCAATATAGTGAAAATGGCTGTACTCCCCAAATTATACAGATTTAATGCAATCTCAGTCAAAATACCATTATCATTCCTCACAGAATTAGAGAAAGCATTCCTAAAATTCATTTGCAAATAGAAGAGACTCCCTACTGGATGAGAGGCCTGGGGTCTGCACAGTGGGGTAGCTCTGGAGAAAGAATTAATCCTGGAAGAATTAAAAACATTATACTATAGTACGTAAGTCAGTATAGAGAATCCTCAAAAATCTAGGATTAGAGGTCTCACTGGACCCAGCTATTCCCCTTCTGGGTATCTTTCCAGAAGAATTAAAAACATCATACCACAGCGATATATGTGCACCCATGTTTATAGCAGCACAATTTGTAATAGCTAAATCTTGGAAACAACCCAAATTCCCATCAACTGAGGAATGGATAAAAAGGATGTGGTATTTTTATACAATGGAGTACTACTCGGCCATAAAGAAGGATAAACTTGAGACATTTATAGTTAAATAAGTGCAACTTGAGACCATACTCATAAGTAAAATAAATCAGACTCACATGTGTAAACATCATATTGTCTCCGTGGTGTGAGAAACTGAAAGATAAATAAGGTCTAAAATGTACAATAGATATTGTGAAATGGGAAGAAATTGTTCAAAATGAAAGAAGAACTAGGGTGGGGGAAAGGGGAAAGGAAGGAAGGGAAAAGGAAAAAAAATGCAAGATAGTTATACTACTAGTTTCTCTTAGTTCACTGAAAAGAAATATTTGTGCTAGTATTGTTTGGAGAATTTTTATGTCCATATCTTGTACTCTTGAGTAACTACTTTGAAGATAACAATACACAATGTGTTAACTATTGTCATTCTATTATTTTGTTTTGAAATTTTATTTTTTTTCCATTAAAAAAAAAACTTAATGGAGGCAGGAAAAAAAATCCAAAAAAGAAATAGATAATAGCACAAAACTTTCTTTTCAAATGTGTTCAAGGTACTTGACTTAAACTCTTTGCCCAGTATGTCCATTGTCTGGGATTTCCTCTCAAGTAGTTTCTGTTCAAGTTTTCCTAGGCACTGACCATATTTTCTTGTTTACAGTATTTGCATGCCTTGTAATTTTTTTGTCGAACACTGGACATTTTTAGTATTATAATGTAATTCTAGAGATCAGAGCCTCACCCTTTCCCTTGGGTTTTTCTTTCTACATATTTTATTTGTAGTTGTTTGTTTAGTGCCTTTCCTAAACTATGTAGAGATGGTATTTTTTGTTGTGTGTGTTGGTCGAAGTATGTGGTTCATTAGCTTGGTAATAGTTTCTTTAAATGCTTGGAGCCAGAGTAAGAAAAAGTATCTGTCTTAGTCTTTTGTTTTTTGGCACATGGTTTTTGCATTGGGACACTCTTTCAAAGTGTAGTAAACAAGTTTATGTTGGTTACAACCCTACTTCAGACTGCAAGTCATCTATAAGTGAAAGTTTAGAGGTTTTTTCTGGCCTTTTCTGTACATGCATCCAGCCCTAGGTATGCTTGTGAGTTTCTCAATCCCCAATATATCTGTAAGCTTTTAAAAGTCTTTATACCCACACACAGTTCTTTTCCTAACCTAGTCCTTTCCATGCTTCTGTCTTTCTATTGCTTGTCCCCACTGTTGTATCTTGCAATAGTCTTCTGCAGCCAGTACTTGTACCTTTACATTATTTTAGTAAATGCTGCCTACAAAGCTGCTACAGCCCTGGCAATGCGTGGAGTCATGTAATACAAAGGCAAGTCCTTATGCTTGTTCTTTGCGGGGGCTGGGCAGACAGAAATGGACAGCTACAGTTGAGAGTAAGTTCTGTGTGTTGTCTGGTACTAAGAACATAAGCTACAAAGTTCAGGCGGCCATCATCAGACCTTCTGCTGATCTGGGGATTGGGAGATAGTAGGGGGACAATTTTTAAAGCTACCTCTCTTACCACGTTGTAGCCACTTCTTTCTTCACCAAGCCTTTCTTGGCTGTTACAAGTTTTTTATTAGATTCCACAATGCTGCGAAAGTTAATTCGGAAAACTTTTGCAAGTTCATTAGGTACTTTTGTGAGGGGATTTAACACTAGACTTCCCTACTCTTCCATTTTTTGGTGATATAACGATCCTCCCCTTTTGTTTTAAAATAAAAATTACTGGGTAGCTGGTGTGAATTTTACCTTTGCTGTTAATAAAGCAGATTTGTTTCCCAGGTAGTTCTCCCTTCTGATGGCTGACTTGGATTTCTGAGCAGAAAAGTTTTATAAAATAAAGCAGGAGGGGCTGGTTGATTAGCAAGTTTTGTTTTGGGGTGAATTGGCTATCTGGCCATGAGACCTCTAAATGACTAGTAAGATGGGCATTTCTTTGAGAAACTAGTATATGAAGTGGAAGTCTTAACTTTCCCATAGCATTGTTTTTCAATAAAATTCCTCATTTTTGATTTTTGCTTTTTGGTGAACGCCAGTACGTGGTACTCTGGGCAGGGGATTTGGGAGGAATATGGTGGAGGTGACAACATGCAGCTGTTCTGCTTATAAATCTTCAACTCCCCAGTTTAATGCCACGTTTTCTTTCCTGTTAGTTTCTGTACTTGTTGACTCAGAGCCCAGAGTATCTCCAGGGTTCTGTCAGGAAGGCTGGATCCCATCTCCTATAGCTTCCTCTGAACTATTCTAGGCTGTTGGTTTTTTCCATGTTTCATCTTCTGACTTACATCTACTTTCCTTCTTCCAGAAATGTATTGAGATCTCTACTGTTGGCACTCTCCTCAATTTGTCTCATTTTTTAACTCTTAAAAGTTCATTACACGGGACCGGTGATATTGCTCAGTGGCTTAAGCGCCTGCTGGCAAGCGTGAGGTCCTGAGGTCGACTCCCGGTACCCACATTAAAAAACAAGTTTATTACATAGTAAATAAACTATTATAGATTTATTTTAATGAATTCTAGGAGGGATTGGGAGCAACACAGGTACTTTTTTTTTCAACAGTCTTGTACTACACTCAAAAAATAGTTCTGAACACCTTCCCCAGACTAGGTACCATGTTAGGCACTCAGGACATAAACATGAATGAAGCTGATTTCATGATAACTGGGAGCTCATAATGTAATAGTTGATACAGTCCCATACAATGGATATTAAAATGGGACATTTTCTCTTGTCTGAGTTTTAGATGAGGGCCCAAAACTAAAAGCAAAGTGTGTTAACATATTCACAATGGAGCTGTAATTTGTGTGTTTCACTGCCAGATAGCTCTGATTTAACTTGCATGTTTTGCTGCCAGGCAGCCCTAACTTGAATTCAGTTGTCTGATGTTATATAGCTAACCTGTGTATACTCTTGTTAATACAAGATGCTAAAAAAACAGTCATTGTTTTTTCATGGCTAGATTGTTATTAAGCTCAGTGGTAAATTTTTCTTCTATTATTACTTTGTTTTTCTGTGGTAGTTCTCATTTTCATGTGGGATTTTCATGTGTAAATAATATATAATTTTGTATACATATATGTATATTATAACCTACTCATTTTTCAATTTTCAGAGTATTTCAATTTTGTAAAAAAATTTTCCCATTAGAATGTCAAGCACAGAAAATGGATGACTCAGCAGATGAATCTGTAATTATATCCTATCAGAGGAAAAGGTCACAACCTGTCTATTACTCTTCAGATGAAGATGCATTAGAGTTAGACGAATGTAATCCTGTGGCCAATAGTCAATGAACCCAGTGTGGACCTGGATCTGAAGCAGAAGATCAACAGGAAGAATGGCAACCTATAATAGAAAGAAATGTGATAGAATGTGAGCACACACAGGTGTGAAATGAAAAACTTCTGAGAATTATTAATTGCAGTGATCCTTTTGCATTGTATAAATTATTCATATCTGATAATATATTCAAAATTATAGTTGAAGAAACAAATAGATATGCCCTACAATATGGCTTTGGTGCAAAAAGATGAAAACCTCAGCAGTGTTGGGAATTGTTACAATTAGCGACATGAAAATTTGTGTAGGTATATTATTAATTACGGGGATAGTGCCATTACCAGATATTAGATTGTATTGGTCTGAAAATAACATGTATACCAGCGGATGTATAAAGAATGGCATGTAATACGATTCTTTCTTGGATATTTTGAACTGTTTACATTTCTCTGACAATACCACATGTACAACTGAGCATCCAGTGAATAAATTCAGAATAATTATGGAAGAAATTATTGTTACACTCAAGAATGCAGTAAAACATGGAAGCAATGTAGTGATAGATGAAAGAATGATTTTATGGTGAGGACATCTGTATTTTTTCCAATACATCAAAGGAAAATGGCACAAATATGAGATAAAATTATATAAATTATGTTTGCCTAGTGGTTATACCTATGATTTAGATGTCCATGCTGGAAAAATTGCAAACCCTTTCATGCACAGGCATTCTTATAATGTTATTTTGAAATTAATGAATGGCTTATTATTTGAATACTGCACATTATATGAGTATACCCCTAGCAAAAGAACTTTTACAAAATGAAACGTATTTTTGCAGAACAGTACAGCTAAATAAATAATTTTTACCACTGCAAGCAAAGACAAAGGAAAAACGTGGTGAAATCATAAACTTTGAAAATCATTCTGGTATAAAATTTGTTAAATGGATTGATAAAAGAAACATTTGCATGTTCACAACTTGTAAAATTCATACATGTACATAGATTGAAAACCTGGAAACATAAAACCTGATCTTATCTTTGATTACAATAATGCAAAGAAAGATGTTGATTTAGCATATCAGATATCATAATATAGTTCCTTAAGTAAATAAATTTGTGGGTTATTATAATAATTTTTAAATTGGTATAATAGTATTAATATTTATACTTGGGCAGTAATTATTCAAATTCAAGCAACAGACTAGATTCGGTCCATTTTTAGATGTTTTATTAATTTTATTAGGAAAAAGACCAATAAAAATGATTAGATCCATTTGTACCACTAGTGGTACAAGCTGCCTGATGGGACAGTTATGCATGTATCACCAGTGGTTCAAGCTGGTGGAACATGTTAACAGCTTGAATATTCTAAAGAGGGATGATATACCACCTGTATAGGCTTGCAAAAACATGATTTTAAAAACATGGTTTGTGGCCATTACTTATTCCATTATTTACCTTGAACATATATATGAGACGCAGGGGACTGATTGAGAGGAATTAGGCAAGAGTGGATAGTTTTGAAGAGAGGCATTGAAATGCTGTGAAGTTTCTCCTCATAAAGGAGCGAAGGAAGAGATTCTCATTCAAGTGGGATGGTGCCACATGAGAACCACTAAAAGAGCCTCACATGTGTTCCCTGGGGATTGACATTTGCAGGAATGGGCAACTGATACACAACTGAAAGTAAATTCTAAAAATAAGAGAAACCTTGGCTAAAGCAGCCTATGACAACAGAGAAAAGAGAGAGAGAAGCCTGCATTTGTAAGGAGCTGTAAATTTCAATGTATGGACAAAGCTTTCTGTGCCCCAGTGTCAGATACAGTCTCTTGGTAGGAAGTTACAGTTGGGTATCTTATAAGAGATCTCCCCTAAGAGGACTCCTCGGAGGTATGAAGTGATTCCATCAGAGGAATGGACCAGTGGAAACAGGACAGAGCAGGTGAAAGAAGCTGGCTAGGAAAAGTGTTCTCCAGGTCGAGGAAACTGCAACTGAGAGATCTCCAGTGACAAGGGGCTCTAAGGAGCCCTCTAGAGAAAGTGTTGGCTTTGGACACCTGCCACAATCTTCAGTCAATGCCAGGTTAAAAATGAATCCACCAAGGAAAGCTCCCCCCTCTTATGTGTAGCCCTTCCCATTGTCCTAACCCTGGAGTCACATTTAGAGGCAGCACAGTGTGTGTGTGTGCATGTGTGTGTGTGTGTGTGTGTGTGTGTGTATTTTGCAGGAGAGAGATAGGAAGAAGAAATGGACTACTGAGGAACCTGACCATGTCCTCTACTTTTCCCCTACTACAAGTTTCCTGGCTGATTTAGACCTGAGCTGGGGGAGGTATGAAGTCTGGAAATGGGCAATAAATTAAAACTGTAATATATTAAAGTACAGTATAATTTTAATGCCTAAAAACAAGACTATTTTAAAAACAAGACTATTTTAAAAAATCTGAGTGTTACTGAAAAAGGTATAAGATCTGCCTGAAATTTCATGCAATGGTGAAGAAAAATGATTCCACAGAGCTTGTGGTGTGAAGCAGTGGTGTGAAAGAATTATATTGCTTCTTGCTTACACCCTACTATGCCTAGCTTATTCAATAAACTAGTTCATATAAGGCCACACTATACTGTATATTCAAGGTTCAGTGAGTGGGGAGTACATAGGAGAAAGTAATAAATTCTTCCCAGAGAGCCTAGGGAAGACCTGTTACTTTCTCACAGAGGAGATACTGCTTGAGCTGGATCCTAAAGAACAAGAAGGAATTTGTCAGTGGGGGATGAGAAGACAAGACATTCCACGGAGACAGAACAGCATGTATATGCGCAAGATGCATGTGGTTTAGTGATTCTGAATCATTGTAGAGTAACCTGCTATTGGGTTGGGAAGGAGGTGGGATAACATTTAGAATTCTGCTTGGGAAATTATTTTTTTTCTGAAAGTGACAGAGGATCTAAAGAGCCCAATAGTATAAATAGGGGAGTTACATAAGCATATTTGCTTTTAAAAAATCACTCTATGGTGGGTAGATTGGTGGGGATTATGGAGATTGGTAAATAACACCAGGTTAAAACTGACACAATGAAGAAGAGATTTTCATTATCTAAAAATATCCTGATAAGAGACAGATTTATTTTTAAAAATATTTTCTCTAAATACAGTATTGTAGGGTTCCCAGATTGAGGCTGGAATTTTGACTTGTATGGGCTTATGCAATTAACTGCAGGAAGAGGCAGCTATGTCTTTTAGCACCAGGCCTTGCAAGGATTCACTAAAGTGAACTTGTTCTAAGGAAGTGCTTCATAACCTGTTAAACCATTAATAGAATTCATTGGGTCTATGAACTTGGATGGGAAAACAATCACATCTTTGAAACTTAGCATTTCTTCCCAAGTATGAATATAGACAACAAATCACAATACTGTCAGCAGTATCTGTGTTTCTGTCATGGATAGAAATCTAAGATATTTTCATCATATTACAATATTTTCAGATGTCTTAAAATATTTTTTATGCATGTACTACTTTGTGGTGTTAGATCTGTTGCTGGATCATTTATTTAATGTGTTAACAAAAAATGTATACACTGTCATTTATAATTTGTTTTAAAAATAGTTTGGTTACTCTATTTCAATGTAACTGGTTTCTTTTTTAAGCCCATATAATTTATGTATTTAAGAACAATATTCTGAATAAGGATTCACAGGGTTCACCAGACTGAAAATGGGGTGCACGCACAAAAAAAGTCGGGCACACCTGACTTTTTTCAGTATTTAAAAAAATTTTAAATACAATAATCATATAGATGAATGGGATTATTGTGATAATTTCATATGTGAGTGTATTATGACTTGATCATGTCTACCTCTATGTCCCTGGTAATTGTTTTTCTTTTAGGTTTATTTATTTATGCATTTATATATGTATGTATGTATATATATGTATGCATTTATTAATAAATGACAGGATCTCACTATGTTGCCCAGGCTGGCCTTAGTCTTGTGATCTTCTTGCCTTAGTATACCGAGTAGGTGGAATTACAGGTGTGTGTCAACATGCCTGGCTTATTTTTTCATTTTTAGTTTTCACATATGAAAGAGAACACGTGACACTTGGTTTCTGTGTCTGACTTATTTCACTTAAAATGATGTCCTCAAATTCCATCCATTGAAATCCAAGTGACATCATTTCATTCTTCTTTCTGGATATATATAGTATACCATATTTTCTTTATCCCATCTGTTTATGGGCACCCAGGCTGATTCCATACCTTAGCTATGGTGAAAAGTGCCACTATGAACATGGGCATGCACACTTTATTATTTTGTAATAATGCTGTTATTATTAATAATAATGCATATTAACTATTATTTTGTAATTTTAATTGTGGTAGTCTTTCACCTCCTTAGTTCAGCTTATTCCTAGGGTTTTTTTAAAGTCTTTTTTCTTTTTATGTGTGCTATTATGAGTAAGATCTCTGTATTGATTTCTTTCTTAACAAATTCATTGTCGGTGAATAAAAATGCTACTTAATTTGGTATGTTGATTTGTATCCTACTATTTTACCAAAGCTATCAATGTTAATAGTCCTCAGGTTTTTTTCTATGTATAGAATCATATCATCTGCAAGCAGAGATAATTAGACCTCCTATTTGTATACCTATTATTTTTTCTCTTGCCTAAATGATGTAGCTAAAATTTCTAGTAATATATTTAATGGGGTCAGTAAGAGTGAACACCTTTATCTGGTTCATGTCTTCAATTTTTCCTCATTCAATACGGTGTTAGTTATGGGTTTGTCATACATAGCCTTTATTGTGCTGAGGTATGAACTTTTTGTACCCAAATGTGTTTAAGGCTTTTATCATGAAGAGATGTTGAAAGTCATCAAATACATTTTCCATATCTGTTGAAAAGATTGTATAATTTTTATCATTCATTTTATTTATGTGATGCATGTATGCTATTGATTTGTGTGTGTTGAACCATCCTTTCATTCCTGGAATGAAACCAACTTGATCATAATGTATGATCTTATATATGTGCTGTTGAATTTGATTTGGTGGTATTTTGTTGAGAATTTTTGGATTTATGTTCACCAGGGAGATTGGTCTATAGTTTTTTTGTATTTGTATCCTTGTCGGGGTTTGGTAGCAGGTTAATGCTGGCCTCACAGACTAAGCTTGGAAGGATTCCTTCCCATTCAATTCTATGCAACATTTTGAGAAGCATTGGTGCTAGTTCTTTAAAAGTTTGGTAAAATTCAGAATTGAAGCCATCCAATCCTGGGCTTTTCTTTGTTGATAGTCTTTTTATTACTGATTCGATCTCATCAATTGGTCTAGTCAGGTTTTTAAATATTATCTTGGTTCAATTTTGGTAGATTATATGTGTCCAGAAATTTGTTCAGTTCTTCTACATTTTCCAACTTTTTAGCATGTAGTTTTTCAAATAACCCCCAATGAACTTTTGAATTTCTATGGTATCAGTTATGGTATCAGTTGTGATATCTCTTTTTTCATATCTAATTTTATGTATTTGGGTCTTCTCCCCCATTTTTTGATTAATTTAAAGATTTGTCAATCTTTTTATATTTTCAAAGAACCAACTTTTTGTTTCATTGATTGTATTGTGCTTTTATTTATTTATTTTTCCAGAGTTTCAAAACAAGGTAATAGGAAATTAACAATGGCTAATATATTGCATATTGTTATCTTCGAAGTTGTTGCTCAGATTACAAGATACAGGCATGCAAAATTGAATATTGATTATAAGCACAACTGTTCTTTTCAGTGAACTAAAAGAAATTAGTAGTGTAATTATCTTAGCTATCTTGTGTATACGTATATATATATTTTTCCCTTCCTTCTTTTTCCCTTTCCCCCATCCCAGCTGTTCTTTCCTTTTGAGCAGTTTCTTTCCCTTTCACAATATCTATTGTACATTGTATTGTTCTTTTAGTCTCTATGTCATTTATTTCTGCTCTCATCTTTGTTATTTATTTTCTTCTACTGATATTGGGTTTAGTTGTTCTTGCTTTCCTAAGGCCTTGAAATACATCATAAGGTTATTCACTTGAGATCTTTCTGTTTTTTTTTTCCTCTCTCTTTTTTTGTTGTGAGGACTCACTGCTATAAATTTCTCTCTTACTACTGCTTTTGCTGCATCCCACAGGTTTTATTTAGTATTTTGTATTTCCATTTCCTTCCATTCTAAGGAATTAAAAAAATTTCCCTGACCTCCACAATGTCCATCCATTTGTTCAATGTGCACTGTTCAATTTCCATTTATTTGTATTATTTCTGAGGTTTCTTTTGCTGCGCACTTCTAGTTTCATCCCATTGTAAACATAAAAGATGTAAAATATTATAACAATGTTTTGAATTTGTTAAGAATTGCTTATTGGCCTATTATATGGTCTATTCTAGAAAAAGTTCCATGTGCTGATGAAAAGAATGTGAATTAGCAGCTTTTGGATAAAATATTCTGTAGATGCCTGTTAAGTCCATTTGATCTGTAGTGTAATTTAACCCTCATGTTTCTTTGTTGATTTGTTTCTTTGGATGATCTAACCATCATTGAGTGAGGTATTGAAATCTCCCCCTATTATTGTATTTATTATATTATTGCCTATCTCTCCCTTTACGTCTAATGGTGTTCATTTTAAAATAAAGAATTGGGTGTTCTGACATTTGATCATATAGGTTTATAATTTTTATATATTCCTGATTAATTGATCCATTGATTTTATATAGTGTCCTTCTTTGTTCCTTCTTATTGTTTTTGTCTTAAATTATATTTTGTCATACATAACTACTTCTACTTGCTTCTGGGTTCTATTTGCTTATAAAATCATTCTCCTGCCTTTCACTTTCAGTTTGCCCTTGGGCATCTTTTTGTAAGGCTGGGCTAATGGTCAGTAATTCTTTTAGTTTATGCTTTACTTTTGGACAGTCGTTTTTTCTGCTTTGATTCTGAAGGATAGCCTTGCTGGGGATAGTAATCTTAGTTGGCAGTTATTTTCTTTCAGGACTTGAAAACACCATTCCATGCCCTTCTAGACTTTATGATTTCTGCTGAAAATCTGTCCTTAGTGATTTTCCATTTAAATATGACTTGGTGATTCTCTTTTGCATATTTAAAAAGTCTTTCTTTGTCCCATACTTTTGACAGTTTGACTATAATCTGTCACGTTTAGGATATTTTCTGCTAATATTTATTTGTGAATCCAAAGGCTTTCTGTACCTGGATCCCCATTTCTTTCCCAAGATAAGGAAGTTTTCTGCTATTATTTCATTGAATAGGTTTTCTATGCACTTAAACTTTTACTTCCCTTTCAATTATGCTGATGATGGGAGCATTTGATCTTTTAATGGTATTCCAGACATCGCAAATGCTTTTTTCATTACTTTTTTCTTTATTTCTGTCTGACTGTAATATTTTAAAAGATCTGACTTCAAGATCCAACATTCTTCCTCCCAGTTGATCTAGACTGTTATTGAGAATGTCATACTGAATTTTTAACTGACTTACAGAGCTTTTTATTTCCAAGATTCCTGATTGGTTCTTTTTCAACATCTCTATATTATTGCTGAATCTCTCACTCATATGCTACAGTTATTTCATTGAACTGTTTATCCATATTCTTTTGGATTTCATTGAGCTTCCAAAATTCATTATTCTGAAATATCTTTCAGGCATTTCATGTAGTTTAATATCTTTGGAATATATTACTAGAGAGTTATGCACTTTAAGAAGTGTCATTTTTTTCATATTTCTTGTGTTTCTATGTTGAGATTTTTATATCTTTGGGGATGGATATCTCTATGTTTTTTTTTTTTTTTTTTTTTGAGATGGCCTTCTTAGTAAGAAGTTTTCTACTAAGCAGCTTTCCACTGATGACTTTTTAGGGTATTTCCAGATTTTCTCAGGCTGTGTGTCCTGGGGTAGTGTGTAGGCAAGGGCCTGTCTCTGTTTCTTTTCAGTTGTAGTACCCATAAAGTATTGAGGGGGAGTGGATCATGGCTGAAGCTAAATAAAACTCCTCTCAGCTGAGGTACTCACAGGAATAAGCTAGAGGAAATATAGCAAGTACCAGGCAGAGATTCTTTCTGGAATTTCTTAGGCTACATGCCCTGGGGGCAGGTCAAAAGCTGGAGCTGCAGCACTTGCTTGATAACCATCATAGGACTCTGTGGGTGGAAGGGAGCCGTGGAACCACTGAATTCTGCACTGGAAAAGGGGTGATGAGAACCTTGTGGATTTGCATCCTTGCTGCTGGCACTCACGTAAAACCTCATGTGATTGGCTGTGCCCTAGTCTTAGAGGGGAAGTTCCCAAATGTACCAGTTCTAGAAGGCAATGCCCTCCACTCTCTTCTGCATTACAGCTTCTGTTCCCCACAGTGTAGCACTCTCACTGGGTTTGTTTCAGAGTCACTTCATCAAGCTATATCTGCTGAGGCAAAGCAGTGGAATGTCATTGGGGTCCAGAAGATAGGGATATGCAGGGGGTTCTGACCCCTAGAGCAGTCCCAACTCAGATGATGGGACCTTTCTCAAGATGGCTCTTAACCTCAATACTCAGGGAGTCTGCTGGTACATGTAATGAATTCTTCCTGCAGAGCTACCTCACTGTGCAGACCCCAGGCCTCTTATCTGTTTAGGCTATAAGCCTGTAAGGTACAGCATCTGTCCTGACAGAACTTGCTGAAACTCTTTCACCTTTACCTCTGCAGAGTAGAGACACCCCCTCCCTCAGCTGTGGAGCTGGGTGGTAGGTGCTGGGGTATTTTGTTTTTCTTGTTATTCTGTGGTCTGAGGTCTTTGGATTTTACCAGGTTTCTTTCTACTGTCAAATTCCAGTGTTCTTTCACTGTCACTCACCTCTACATGCAGCTACATACCTGTTGTTTAGGTTTATCTTCATGGAGGTGCAGGTGAGTTTTGGGTGCTACTATTTTGCTATCTTGCTTCCTCTCTTGGTTGGAACCCCTGTTTAAGGAAAATACAATCACAAAAGGTTGTCATCCTTGTACACATCCATGTGAGACTGAGTAACTTATGATGAAAAATGACATCTACATGCTCCCGATAAGAAATAATCTTTAGTTTACTCGTATTCCATACTTTTCTTCCTTTCACTGAAAAAGATAATAGAGTATGTGATGACTGAATTTTCCTTTTTTAATTTTAAAAAATTTTTATTAGTACATATTTGCAGTATATAGCAATTACATTCATCCTAGGGCATTAGTACACACCCATAACATAACACATCTAAATTCTTTTTATTTCCCCTCCCCCATTTCTTGATGATTAATCTTGATTGCCAATTTAATTGGATTGAGAAATGCCGAGCAAGTAAAATGCATTTCTGGGTGTATCTGTGAGGGTGTTTCCAAAATGGATTAGCATGTGGGACAGCAAACTGAGGGGTGCAGCCCACTATATATGTGGGTCACTCCATCCAATAGGGTGGGGACCCAAATGGAACAAAAGAGGAAGAAGGAGGAAGCCCGTAAACACAGGCTTTTTCCCTTTCTCTGTGCTTTCTGGTTGCCATGAGGTGGGCAGGTTTCCTCTGCCACACCCTTTCACCATCTTGTTTCTCCCCTCAGGCCCACAGTCACAGAACCAGCTGACCAGACTGAAACCTGTGAAACTGTGAGCCAAAGTAAGTATTACTTCCTTTTTGTTGTTTATCTCAGGTATTTTGTCACAGTGATGGAAAGCTGACTAACACAGAGAGCAAGCAGTCTTCTCCCCTACTTTTCAGCAGACCACTGCAGATTTGATACTGTTAGACTCCAGTGCTTTAGCTGCATTTAGACATTGAGGAACCTAGTCAGAGATGGCATGAGATGTCCAGTGGGGTTAGTGGTGGTTGCCATGATTTCCAGCTAAGATAGTAGAGAGGGGAGGTGTAAGCAGAAGAAAGAAAAATCAGCAACAATATAGTAGCTGATTGGATAGGTGGTTAGTTTGTGCTCATAGGCAATGTGCAGTCTCCAGGAATGACTGGAAACAGTCCAAAGGAGTCTTTTTTTTTTTTTTTTTTTTTTTGTCTTTTTGAGACAGGGTATACACTGCGCAGTTCAGGCTGGCCTTGAACTCACTTTGTAGCCCAGTCTGGCCTTGAACTTGCAGAGATCCTCCTGCCTCAGCCCCTTGAGGGCTGGGATTACAGGCATGTGCCACCATGCCTGGCTTGAAGGAGTCTTAAATAAGCTAGGGTTTTGGTGTATTGGATGCAAGAACCGGCAAATTTAGTTGTTGATTATATTTAATGGAAGTCCTATATTATACAAAGGCTGAGGAAGCCCAAAGAAATTTGGGTTCCAAAGCCATTCGTTGTGGGAACAACAGCCATCACATTGGTTTTATTATTTGTCATATCAAAGAGAAAAAAGTGAGCTCTCATTTTCATGTTCAATATTCCATTAGTTAAACATCCTCTACATGCATTCACAAAAATATATGACCTGAGAATAACTTCGGAGGTTGAATGCATATTTCCCCCAGTATTTGCTTTAGAGCTCACTTGAGTAATCAGCTCCCAGCTTCAAGAACAAATCTTAGTCATCTTGAACAGTAGTATCATCAGTGACATTGATGTATATTTGAATGGCACAAGTGCCAGGTGTTTCAACTTATCCTCAATAGGTTTACAATTAAGCTGCCAGTAGTTAGCTATTGGTTTAGAAAAAAACTTATTTGTTTCATATACAGAAAAGGAATTCCATAATCCCTTGGGTAGAGATGTGCCCTGGGAATGCCCCCTATAAAAAAATGCTGAGTTTCCCCTCAACTGTGTCCACTGAGATTTATCAACCAAAAATTGAGGTTCCTTGAATTACAAGTGCAGAGTATCTTTAAAGTAGGCCATGGCATTAAATACGATTATACATGATAAATGCTTAGAATAGTTCTTGTTATCACAGAGTGAGTGCTTAATAAATGTTAGCAATCGTCATTCTCACATCCCACCCCAATAAGCATTGATTTGAATATACACCCTAGGCTGCTGTCCTATATAGATTATATGTGAGCAGAGGGGCAGAGGAAGGAAGAATTAGACAAAGAAAATCTCCTTACTTACCTGTGTGCTGGATTTCATGGTTGTAAATTTCATTAGAAAAGGAGATAAAATAATGAATCAGTTAGCTTGGTAAGGGTTTTGTTTAGGAAACCATTCTTCAAACCCTTTTCTGTGGAGAGTTAGCCCTGTGAGATCCCTATGAGAAAAGGGGTACCTTACCAATCTTGTAAAAATTTACAGTATTAGGGATTGAACCTAGGCCCTTTACACTGAGCTACATCTCCAGCCCTTTTTATATTTTATTTTGAGACAGTGTCTTGCTAAATTGCCCAGGCTGGGATCAAACTTATGATCCTCCTGCTTCAACCTCCCAGAGTGCCACCACACCGGGCTTCCAGATATGTTTATGAAGTTCTTCCTGCATCCTACCATGGAGGGTCATATGTCCTTTTGAACATTAAGTTGAACAGTATTCCAGAAAATAGTTATGTAATTTTAAAAACTCAGTTTGAGAAAGTTCCTTGATCACATAGATCCCTTTTCTATTAATATTTGTTAATATTTATTGTTCTACATGCAGTGGGGTGTCTAACCAATGATAGTTACTTTTATCCTCTTCAGAGAATGGAGATTCCACTTACTCTCTACCCAGGCAGTCAGAAGGGCATCTGGGAGTAGTGTTTGAGAGACCATCTTAGGTGTGCAGATGGTCATCAGTCAGTTCTGAAGAGGTCTTTAGAGATAATGGACCAACCCTGTGAGAAGTCCATGAAAGGAACTTCAAGTCTTTTGTCTTGAAATTTGGAGTTAGGGGGATTGGTCAAGGTAGAGAAGGTGGCCCTTTTCTAGGCCTAATGTCAGGAAAGGACCCTAGGGCCTATGAAATAATGCTAACAAAAATTTAAGAAGAGATCTGTCTGGTGGGCTAGTCCTGGTGCTCAGGAAGGGGATGATGGTAGGATCAACTATATAATTTGTGGTACCCAGTACAAGATGAAAATGTGGAATCGTTCATTAAAAAATCATTAAGAATTCAAGACAGCAATAGTAGTGCATGAAACCAAAGGTGAGACTGCACAAATTTACACCCTTGAAGAGTGCCCTGGATTATCATCTTGGTTTTCGGAGGCTGTGCACAAAAGAAGAATTCTGGCCCTGGCTCATCTAGAGCTGCTTGAAATCCTGGAGAAGTAACTGGGTGTGAACTGAAATTGCTGGTCACTAAGCTGAAATAAGATGCACTGAGGTCAGTTTCCTTGCAATAGTGACCCAGTATTTTTTTCCTATTGCTTCTTAACACAAACTTAGTGGCTTAAAACAATATAAGTTTATTATCTTATAATTCTGTAGTTCAGAAGCTTGAAATGATTCTCATTAGCCAAAATCAAGGTATTGACAGGGGTAACTCTGGAGGATAATACATTTTTTTTTTTGCGTTTTTCAGCATCGTGAGGCCATCTGCATAACTCAGCTTGTGGTCTCCTTCTCTCAAGGCCAGTAATATTGCATTTCTTGGTTTGTTGTCACATCTCTTTCTGACTATACTCTTCTGCCTCCTGCTTCCACTTTTAAGGACATTGAGTCTGACTGGATAATCCAAGCTAACTTCCCTATCTACTGATTGGCAACCTTAATTTCATGTGCAATATTAATTCCCCCCTACCATGTATCTTAATATAGTCATAAATTCCAAGTACTGAGACATCATTGGGAGCCATTATTTTGCCTGCCACACTCAGGAAGAACTAAAACAAACTGGACAATGCGTTTAAAATAGATTATTGGACTATAACATATAAAACATGCCTAAATTGTGTATGGCTTGATGAATTTTTGCAAAAATATATGCCTGTTTAGTTTGTAAATATACTTGTGTAAGCATAACTCAGATCAAGATATGAAGTATAACCAGCACTTCAGAAGAATTTCATATGTTCCTCCTCAGTCAATATCCATACCCTAGAGGAAACTATTAGTTTGTCTTCTATCATTGTATTGGCTATCTATTAAAGCCTTCCAACATTTGGTGGTTCAAAATAACATTTGTTTATAATCCGGTGGGTCAGAAGTTTAGGCCGGGCTCAGCTGGGCACTTGTGCTGGCAACATCTGGGGTCATTCATGTGGTTGCAGTCATTTGGCAGCTTGACTTGGCCTGGATGGTCTACATATATGTCTGGTGGTTGTTGCTATCAGGTTGCCTGCTTTCTCTCCATGTAGGTCTGTCCTTTAGAGGGTACACTGGGATGCTTTACATAAAGATCTCAGAACAGCAAGAGGGGCAGCAACAGAGTGCTCAGAAGTTGTATATCATTTCTGCTGCATTCTGTTGGTCAAAGCGAGTCACAGGGTCATCTCAGATTCCAGGGGTGGGGAATAAATTCTATCTACTTGGTGGTAGAAGCTGCAAAAAAGGTTGTGCCCCTATTTTTAAAATCTACTTCAACTTTCCACATATAAGTTTTACCTGTTCTTTAATGTCATATAAATGGGATCACACTGGGATCACGCTGAAAGTGCTCTTATGTCTGGCTGTTTCACTCAGCATTATCTATGAGTTTCAGTGGTATTTTTATGTGTGGCAGTAGTTTGTTCATTTTTATTGATACTGCTCATATTCTATTAAATATATTCTCATATTGTATGAATGTTTCACAATCTATTTATCCATTCTACTATCGATGAACATTTAACTGTTTCCAGTTTGTAGCTATCATAAGTAAAGCTCAATCTTAAGTAACCACAGTACACTTATAGAAACTAAGCACCTAACATTTGCTCATTGCTTTTAACTAATGTACAGATTTTATTCAGACTTTGCCAGTTGTTTTACTAATATCCTTTTTGTTTCCCAGTAGCCAATCCAGGATACCACATTGCATTTAGTTATCATGTCTTCTTTGTCTTCTCCAATCTGTCATAGTTTTTCAGTCTTTCCTTATTTTTTTATGATTTTGCTGAATTTTGTTTTTTTGAGACAGGGTCTCACTATGTAATTCAGGATGGCTTTGAACTTATGGTGATTGTCCTGCCTCAGCCTCCCAAGTGCTAGGATTACAGATGTGAGGCACCGTGCCCAACTGACTTTGCTGATTTTGAATGGTCAGCTATTTTGTAGCTTGTTCCTCAATTTGGATCTGTTTTATGTGATAGTTTCTCATGATTAGAGAGGGGTTGTGGAATTCTGGAAAGAACATAGAGTTAAATTACCCATCTCATCCCATCATATGATTTCTACATGACTTATCGTTGGCAATAATAACTCTGATCAGTTGGTTAAAGTGATGTCTACCAGGTTCCTTCATGGTGAAGTTACTATTTTTCCCTTTCCATACTTGATTTTTTAGAATTGTCATTAAAGCCAATCCAAAGCGTAGTAGTCATGCTCTTTTTATTTCAAATTATTTTGCATAGGAGTTTTGTCTCCTCAATATATATATATATTTTTGTTTGTTTGTTCGTTCGTTTGTTTGTTTTTTTTTGAGACAGGGTCTCACTATGTAGTTACAATATGGCCCTTTAAGACATATATACACTATCTAGTGATCAGATCAGGGTAATTAGCATATCTAGCACCTCGAACATTTATCTTTTGTTTGTCTTAGGAATATCCAAAATTCTAGTTATTTTGAGGTATATAATTAAATTTTGTTGACCTTAGTTATACAATGTATATTAGAAGTTATTCTTCTTATCCAGCTACCCTTGTACCTGTTAGCCATCCTCTCACCATCCATTCTGTCTCTCACCTTTCTTAGCTCCTGGAAACCACTGCTCTATACTCTACTTCTATGAGATCAACTTTTTTAGATTCTATGTATAAATAAGAATGTGCAGTATTTGTCTTGTAAGTTTGAAATTTAATGAACTAAAAGTTTTGAAGATAATAGAAAGAAGAAAACAATAAGGATAATATGAGAGATAAAATTTGCTGGGGATGATTTTATTCAGGCTATTGAAATCAAGTAAATATTCCTTAGTGAAGAATGTCTCAAAGAAAAGGAAGGGGCCTGGTGTTTTAACAGAGGCAGGTAAACAAGGGAATTATAAGACATGTTATGGAATATGAGGAAAGGTGGAGATGTGTCATATTTCCATTGAGGGAGACTTTTTTTTTGGTATATGTGAAGGCATAGTGGTCTTTTGAAAGTTAGCAAGAGCACAGAAGTGTGGGAGCACAGAGCTCAGGTAATGTTCACCATAGTAAGAACAGAAATTAATGAAGTAGAATACAAAATATTAACGTACTGGAATAGAGTAGCAATGCCAAACATTGCTCCTTCAAAACCTAGTAAAATCGACAAATTTCTAGCAAGACAAAGAAAATAAAAAATGGGACTTCGAAAGATGGTGAAGTGGAGACTAGCAGTAAAGTGCAGCCTCTTTGGGACCTTCCCAGTTGAGATACTGGGAAGAAAACAACTTGGTGAAGAGACAGAAACAGGAGGATCTCCAGGAATTGGGATGGAGCTGACAGAAAGACTGGCAACTGTGGAGACAATGGAAAGAGAGAGCACAGTGTAGAGAAAGGAATGAGGTAGTCTGGAAGGCTCATGCTGGTTCCCAGGGAGGGAGACTTATCTCAGCTGATGGAGGGTAAGCCTGCAGAGCAACTGTGGATCCAGAGAGAGACAGCGGACTAAGCCAGCAGTGCTGATCCCAAGAGAAGCCCATAATTATTATAAACTGCAACGACAGTATGGTGTTTTACTCTGAAAGTGACTCTTTCTGCAAGTCAGTGCAGTGCCTACCATATTTGAGAGGGTTTAATCAGGATCCATGTTAGGAAGAGGTTAATTGTTTAAGACTGAGCCATAGAACAAGTGCAGAAGAGCTATACTCCAGGGTTTCTAGTATGGTCCTGCCGTAGTGACTGGGTAGGAGATAGTCATGGAAGAGAGTTATGAAGAGAATGTGGGCTGGGGACAGATACCCTGAGAAGTTTAAGCTTGAGCCAGGAGGGATGTGGGGGCCCTGTACTCTGTGATGAGAAGCCAGAACATGTGTGTGGGGCTTCTGGAGGGGTCTGGGCCTGAACGTTCTGGCATTAAGTCCAGCAGACTGCTTAATACCACACCCCTGCTCTGCTGCCAACATCAGCATGAACTCAGTGGTCTTTTGCTTTCCACATCTACCAACACGAGCAAAGATACAGCTTGGATGGGATGGTTGCCACAGCCTGGGGTATATGGACAATGGGGCCTCTGGAGCAGGGGGAGACACCTGACAAACCCACAGACCATGCAGCTAGGTAGAGAAATCTGCGACCTGGGGTACACAGAGGGACAAGAAAAGTGGGAGTTGCCAGAGTGACCACAGACATAGGGTGGATACCACTGACTGACACACACAATAGGAAAGGGTGTTCAGGATTCACAAACAAAAGCATTCACACACAAAAATGTGTGTGTACAGAAACAAAATATATCTCAGCAGTGACTTATTATCCTTCCCCCATATATGCTGGATTCCAAGAATTCAGAACCTGGAAAGAAAGCATTCATTCAAAACAGAGGGATTTTTTTAAGAGTAGGAAGAATTTATTGAGAGAAAGAAAGCTTCTGTCTGAGAGAGACAGAAAGGGCCCCGGAAAGTGGGCTGCCTCAAAACAGAGAAATTTCTACTACTTTCTTTCTTTTTATTTTTTTCTTTGGTTCTTTGGGGTTTGGTTTTCTTTTCCTGCTTTCTTTTCTCTCTTTCTTTTTCTTCTTAGTTTTTCTTTGTTTTGGTCTGTCTTTTTTTTTCTTCTTTTTCTTGTTTGTTCATTTTTGTTACTTTTAGCTGATTTTATTAATTTCCTAATACTCTTTAATAGGATCCTTTATCTCACTTTTCTCTCCTCCTTCTCAACTTTCTTTTCTTTATTTTTTCAGTTTTACTTCTTTCATGCTCTTATTTCTCACTTCCTGTATCTTTACTAGTATAACCATTAATCTTTATTAATCTTTAGATATTTAGTTACCTCTATGCTGTTACCATTGAATGCTTTTATATTTTTGGTGAGGTATAGTTGTTGTACTTAGTAGAGATTTACTGAATGTCAATATTTGGTTTGTCTTTGTGTTTATGCTATAATTATAGATCTCTTTTCTGCAGTTAAGGGTTGTCTATTATTGGTTCTTATGGCATATCAATATCCAGTTTGTCATTGACTCTATAATTGATGCTCATCTTGTTGCAATTGCCAGGGTGGCATAGTTGTTGCTATTAATAGTTTTCTTGGAATGCCAATATCTTGAGTGTCTTATGTCAGTAACAATACTGTGGTCCATTCCTGTAGAACTGGGTGCTTGGCCAATTACACTACACCCTCTTCTCCCAAATTAATGGAGGGGGTTGAATCTTGGGACAGGCCTATAGTTAACCATTCACAGAGTGCAACATTGAAAATGAGTTGCTAACTGAAGAGATCTCCATACTAGCAACAAAGACTTTAAAATATAATCAACCTGCACATCTCAGTGTGCACACACACACACACACACATACACACACACCCAACACCACACCATGAAAAAGGGCAAGGCATTAAAACTACTCCAAAAACTCCTAGCTCCACCAAAGCTGATCCATGGGGCATTGATACAGAGAAAACAAAAAACCAAGAGGAGATAAAAACAGACCAATAAGGTGCTCTACAAGCTCAAGGAGATATAACTAAACAAACAATAGACTCAATAAACAAAACAATCAGTGAGTTTACAGAATGAAAAGCTAGCTGAGCTAAACAAAATGACAAACATGAAATGCCAATTTAGCCCAGAATTACAGTCCATGAAACGTTACCAAACAAAAATCTAGGAGATTAAAAATTCTATTAAAGTATGGGCAACAGAAGGGACAAATGTGAAGTCAGGGCATCAGATATGAAAGATAGTATAAATGACAGTGACCATATACTATTTAAAAGTACCTCAAAAAGAACAAGAGAAAGCCAGGTGTGGTGGTGCGTGTCTGTAATCCCAGCAGCAGAAGGATCGCCACAAGTTCTAGGCAAGCCAGGACTACATAGTGAGTTCAAGGCCAGCCTGAACTACATGGTGAGGCCCTGTCTCAACAATACAAAAAAACAAAAAATATTTTTGGCCTACATTTAGATTAAGAGCTATAATCATCCAGAAATAACAAGATAACATGAAAAATGGATCCATGTGTCTGTAAGGTGTTATGTACATGTACCTACTTCCCACAAGAATGTAAATATTATATACTACACACATGTACTAATACACTAAAAAAAGAAAAATGGATCTAACATCTGCTAGACGATGCAAAGAAGGCTAATTGAAGATTAATTAGAATTAGTTAAAATTTAGAAGACAGCACAAATAGCATTAAAAACCGGTTTATAGAAATAATAGCAGAAAACTTTCCAAATGTGAGGAAAGGATTTAACATACAGGTAAATGAAGCATATGGAACCCTAAATAGCCATGATCAGAAAAAACTTCATCATGACACATCATAGTCAAAGTTCCAGCAATACAACATAGGGACGGAATATTAAAAGCTGTTACAGAAAAGCAACAAATCACTTACAAGGGTAAACCCATTAGAATTGCAGCAGACTTTTCAACACAAATCTTAAAGGCCAGTAAATGTTGGAATGAAGTGTTTCAAACCCTAAAAAGAAATAACTTCCAACCCAGACTGATCCGTGCTGTAAAAGTGTCTTTCAAAATTGGTGGAGAAGTAAGGTCTTTCATTGACAAGGAACACCCTTATGAAATTCATGACCACCAAAGCAGCACTTCAAAAAAATTCTCAAGGATATCCTAGAGACAATGAAACCAACAATGCCAAAAGGCCTAATAGAGTGAATACACCAAATAGGGCACGTAGTTAAGCGGAAGGGAGAAAAAGTGGAATTAGCAGCTGGAAAATAATGCAATGACAGGAATAAGTCAATACCTTTCAGGAACAGCTGTCAATGTGAATGGTCTCAATTCCCCAATCAAAAGACACAGATTGGCCAAGTGGATAAAAATAACCACAACCCAACAATATGCTGTACATTGGAAATATATTTAATCCAAAAATAAATTCATAGACAAACAATCAAAGGATGGAAAGCTATCCATGCAATGAAAACCCCAAAACAAGCATCAGTAGCTATCCTATTGCCAGACAAAGTAGACATGAAGCCAAAACTGATAAGAAGAGGCAAAGATTACTACATATTGGTTAAGTGAACAATTCAACAGGGAAAGTATATATGCAGTGAACACTGACACACCTAACTTCATAAAACAAACACTACTGAAGATAAAAGATCAGATAAATGTCAACAGAATCATACTGTGGGACTTTAAAACCCCACTATCACAAATGGACAAATCAGCTAGACAAAATATCAACAAAGAAATTTCAGAGTTGAACCAAACCTTCAAAGAAATGGACTTCAATAGATATCTACAGAGTATTTCACCCAGCAACAGAATATATATTCTTCTCAGCAGCCATGGAACTTTCTCCAAAGTAGACCACATACTAGCCCAATAAGCCTGTTTAAGTAAATGCAAAAGTACTGAAATTCTCCCATGCATATTATCATATCATAGTGCAATGAAACTAGAAACAAATGGCAAAAGAAACCTCAGAAGTTGTGCAAAGACATGAAAATTAATGAATGAACTCATGACTAATCAATGGCTCAGAAGAAATCGAGGAAGAAATTAGACAGTTCCTAGAATCAAATGATAATTTCGATACAAGACACCAGAAGCTATGGGACACAATGAAAGCAGTCCTAAGAGGGAAGTTTATAGCAGGGAATGCACACATCAGAATAACAGAGTAAGCCCAAATAAATAACTTAATGATGCACCTCAGGGTCCTAGAAAAACAAGAAAAATCCAAATCCAAAGATAGTACAAGGAAGGAAATTATAAAGATCAGAGCAGAAATTAATGAAATTGAGACTATAAAAGCAATACAAAGACTCAACGAAGCAAAGAGCTGGTTCTTTGAAGAAAAAAAATAGACAAACCCTTAGCTAATCTTAATAAAAAATGAAAGAAAAGACCTAAATCAATGATGCAATTAGAAATGAAAAAGGCAAAATCAAAATGGACACTGCTGAAATCCTGAAGACTATTAATTACTTTGAAATTGGAGAATCCAGAAGAAATGGATAGATTCTAAGGTAAATATGAACTACAAAAACTGAACCAAGATTCCCTTCCCAGTACAAAAAAAAAAAAAACAAACAAACAAAAAACAAACAAACAAACGAAAAAAGAAAAACAAAAACAAAACAAAACTGAACCAAGAAGGTATAAAAACCCCGACTATTCCAGGAACATGCAATGAAATTGAAGCAGTCATTAAAAAAAAAAAAAAACTACTAAGAAAAGCCTAGGACCCAATAGATTCACAATTCTGGGCCGGTGAGATAGCTCGGCGGCATAAGCACCTGCCCAGCAAGAGCGAGGTCCTGAGTTCAACTCCTGGAACCCACATAAAGGAAGAAAAGAAGGGCCGGTGATATCACTCAGTGGCACAAGTGCTTGCTGGCAAGCATGAGGTCCTGAGGTCGACTCCTGATACCCACATTAAAAAAAAAAAAAGATTTACAATTCTACAACAACTTCAGTGAAGAAGTAATGCCAATAAAGGGAAAGAATACTCCTAACATCATTTCTGGAAGCTAGCATACACTGATTCTAAAACCAGACAAATACTCAACTTAAAAAGAGAACTACAAGTCAATCTGTTTAATGAACATAGATGCAAAAATCTTCCATAGGGTACTGGCAAACAGAATGCAACAAATCTGTAAAAAGATCGTACATCATGACCAAGAAGTCTTCATCCCAAGTATGCAAGGATGGTTCAACACACACAAATCAATAAATGTATCACATAAAGAGAAGCAAGGACAAAAATCGCATGGTCTCCTCAACAGATGCAGAAAATTCCTTTAACAAACTCCAACATCCATTTATAATAAAAACTCTGAAGAAAATAGGTATTGGAGAATCTTATTAAATCTGATAAAGCCACTTATAGCAAACCCATTGCCAACATCACATTAAGTGGGAAAAAGCTGAAAATGTTTCCTCTAAATTCAGGAACAAGACAAGAATGTCCACTATCACCACTCCTGTTCAGTGTAGTACTCGAAATATCAGCCAAAGCAATCAGGCAAGGGAAAGAAATAAAAAGGATATATATCAGAAAGGAAGAAGTCAAAGTATCATTATTCAGAGATGACCTGATCCTCTGTATAGAGACCCCCTCAAAACATCAAGACTCCTATAATTAATAACCAAGTTCAGTAATGTAGCAGTATACAAAATCAACACAAAAAAATCAATAAGGTTCCTATACAGCAACAATGAACTCACTGAGAAAGAAATTAGGAAAAAAATACTGTTCACAATAACACGAAGAAAAATTAAATACTTAGGAATTAATCTAATCAAAAAAGGTGAAAGACCTCTAAAATGAAAACTACAATACTCTGAAAAAGGAGATTGATGAGAACATCAGAAAATGGAAAGAGATCCTCTGTTCCTAAGTGACCGAACCAATACAGTAAAAGTGGCCATATTTTACAAACTGATATATTGATTTAATATAATCCAAATCAAAATACCAATAGCATTTCTTATAGAAAAAAAAAATCCTAAAATTCATATGGAACCAGCAGTGATCCAGAATATGAAAATAATCCTGGGCAACAAGAACAATGTAATAGGCATCACAATTCCAGACTTCAAGTTATAGTACAATGCTACAGCGACAAAAACATCATTATACTGGCACAAAAACAGACATATGGATCAATGGAACAGGACAGAAGATGCAGAAACAGCCCTAGGCATATTCAACTATCTGATCTTTCACAGAGAAGCCAAAAAAAAATATGCTAGGCCGGGCATGGTGGCACATGTCCATAACCCCAGCACTCGGGAGGCTGAGGCAAGAGGATCGCTGCAAGTTTGAGGCCAGCCTGGGATACATAATGAGTTCAAGGCCAGCCTGGACTACATAGCAAGACCCTATCTCAAAAAAAAAATGCTGTAGGAAAGATTCCTCTTTAACAAAATACATTGGGAAAACTGGCTATCCACATGCATAAGATTGACTTTAGACCCATATCTCTCAGCATGCACTAAACTGAAATCAAAATGGACCAAAGATCTAAATGTTAAAACAAAAATAATCTGTTGGAAAATAAAATAGGTAAAACTCTTGCAGACATATGCATAAGAAAGACTTACTAAACAGAACCTTAACTGCACAAAAATAACATCAAGAATCAACAAATGGGTTCGTGTTAAATTAAAAGCTTGTGGACAGTGAAGGAAACAACCAACAGAGTGAAGAGGCAGCCTACAGAAAGGTAAAATATTTTTGCTAGCTATTCCTTGGGCAGAGGACTAATATCTATAATATATAAAGAATTTTAAAAAGATAGAACCCCCAAGTTAAAAGATGTAAGCAACTGATGGGTCACTGAAATGGATAGACACTTCTCAGCAGCAGAAATACAAATGGCCAGTAAATACATGAAAAAATGTTCAACATCTCTAGCCATGAGAAAAATTCAAATGAAAACTATATTGAAGTTCCATCTTGCTCCAGAAAGAATGATTATCATCAGAAATGAAATAATAACAAATTCTGGCTAGGCTGTGTGGAAAAAGGAACCCTACTACATTTTTGGTGGGAATGTAAACTAGTACAACCACTATGGAAATGGATATGGAGATTTCTCAAAAAACTAATACTAGAAATTCCATTCCACCTAGCTATTCCCCTTCTGGGTATCTTTTTGAAAGAGTTAAAGACATCATATTATAGTGATACATGCATACTCATGTTTATGGAGCACAACTTTTAAATGCTAAATCTTGGGTGCAGACTATATGTTCATTGACAGATGAATAGATAAAGAAAATGTGGTATTTATACACCATAGAGTACTACTCTGCCATAAAGAAGGGTAAAATCGAATCATTTGTAGGAAAATAGATGCACCTTGAGACCATAATGTTAAGTGAAATATAAGACATACAGGCTTAGGTAACATATGATTTCTCTTATATGAGAAATCCAAAATGTAAATGAAAAGAGCAAAATGATAGATGACAGAAATGGGATGGTAGATCTTTTGGAAATGGAAAAGGACAAAGAGTTGGAGGGGGGTGGAGTAGAAGGGGATGACAAAAGAATTAAGATGTATTATGTACATGTACCAACTCCCCATGAAGAATGTAATCATTATGCACTACAAGCATGCAGTAATAAAAATAAAATTTAAAAAATAAAAAAGACCCAAATAATATTGGAAATGAAAAATAGAATATCATTACATATGCTGCAGACATTAATGAGATAATAAAAGTACTATATAGTATAAATGAGTATATTAGAATATTTAAATGAATTTGAAAAATTCTGAGCAAATGTTACCAAAACTCATTCAAATAATTAGGAACTTTTATTCCTACTCATGATTATAGGACACATCTCTATAAATTGAAGGAAATTTATCAGGCTTTTGTCAACACTTCTCTCAGTATTAATTCTGGGAATGGAGAAGGACTTGAATACACCAGAAACTTTCCCTCTGCTTCTCTCTTTTATTTATTTACTTACTTATTTGGTCATTTTTGATACAGGATCTCACTATGCAGTTCAGGCTGCCTTTGAACTCACTATGCAGTCCAGGCTGGCCTTGAACTTGCAGCGATCCTCTTGCCTCAGCCTCCCAAGTGCTGGGGTTACAGGTGTGTGCCACCATGCCTGGCTTATCTTTTATTATGGTTAACAGTATAAAGTTTTTTCCTTTTCATTTTCCATCTGCTGTTGATGAATTTAGGTAGTTAAAAGTATTTCCTTAATTCAGTGCAATGGAATGCAACAGAACTACATAATTTCAGCTCTTCCACTCCCAAATCTTGTATGGCTTTTCTATGCCAACCATTTGTAAAAGACAAGCACATGTTCCATGATAATGTGTAAAGGAGATCAGCTAATGCAGCCATACGTGTTGCTTTTCAATAGCCTAATATATAGTTAAAGATGAAAAATTATCTACCATAGTGTATGTCAGAATATAGCTGAAACCAGTGGTCTATAAACTCTGGTTCACAGATCAACTGCATCAGAATCACGAAGGGAGCATTCTGAGGTGTCATCCTTAGTGAATCTGATTCAGTAGGTCTGGGGCCAGGCCTAGAAATCCACATTCTATAGGCCCATTTCCTGGTTCTCATGGACACTTAGGCTTCGGAAACATTATCTTACATAATTTCTCTGAAGCATCAGTTGTCTGAACTGTGCTAGCGTATTAAAGATGAACTTGTTCAGTAAGTTCCTGGAATACAGAAGTGCTGTATTTGTATTCGAACTGAAGTGTAACCTCTTAAGACCATTCTGGGGAACAACTTAGCAGTATCTAATAAAGTTAGAGATGCAGGCATGGGGAAATTCCACTTTTAAGTAGATGTAACCATGAGGCATACACGATATTGTTAATTGCAACAGTTGCTAATGGTGAAAATATTGGAAATAACCTAAATACACATTAAAAGTGTGACCTTTTAAACAACAGTTAAAACGAGTGAGCTAATCTACAGGTATCAATATAGAACAATCTAGAAAATATCATGTAAAGTGAAACATGCAAGTTCAAAAAAAGTTTATACTGCTTTATCACAGAGGTAATACTGCATAAATGTTTCTAGATAAATACATATCTATAAAAACAAGGAATATATATGCCAACCTTGTGTTACTGTTAGAGGCAGAGAAGAAGGAAAGGAGAAATAGTAATAGAGGAGAGCTTTAGTTGTGCCACTAGTATTATCATATTTCTTTAAAAAAAAAAGGCTGGATACAAGTATGACAAAGGATTCACAAAAGTGTTAAGTTTACCACTTCTTAGCTATGCTATACTGGGCAAATTACTTATCTTTCACGAGTCCTAGTGTCCCCATCTATAAGCTGAAATAATAATTGTACCTGTAATTCATTGAGCTGGAGGATCAAATGAAATAATTTACACCATTTTTTGCATGGTAACCACTCCCCCTAAATCCTAACTGTTGTTATGACAAGCAATAAAATGTCAAAAGCTTTTTTTGCTGCTGTGGGTCAGTAAGGGCAGATGAGAAAATGTACATTCCAGAGAGAGATGACATCTGGCACTTTAGAGTGGAAGCAACTCTGATGAGTGAACAGGGTTCTGAGTGTGTCCCTGGGCAGTGTGAGAGCAGGGCTGGATGTTGCCTTTTTATTATGGTGCTCTGTGGAGGGCAGGGTCTGTATGAACTAAAGTATGTGTGTGTGTAGTTGTGTGAGTTCATGTTTATTTGGTGGTGAGTAATGAGTACCCTTATCTGGCATAAAGCACTCTGTGATTTGGCTGCTTCTAAGTACGAATCAACCCCAGATTTCCAGAGAATGAGGTAGCACTTCAAATAAGTAGTCTGCTGTCTTTCTAGCCACTGCCTTTGGAAAAGCAGTAGATTATGGAACTCAGGTACTGGCAGAATTGGTGAAAAAGTCACTGCCCTCTCTTCTTACCCTTGAGCCAAATCTGGGAGGAAAATCAGTGGCTTTATAGGCCTGTCCTCAGGTTAGGATAATGTGGATAATGCCCTACTTGCTCTCCCTGTTGCCTATCCCTTTACAGTTGCAATCTGCGCTTTACTGTTCAAGGCTCAAGAGGTTTATGGAAAAAAGAGAATGATAATTTAAGTGACATTTCAAAAAGAGGCTGTGGTGTGTGTGTGTACTACTACCCTCACCAGTGAAAATTAGACACCTTTTGTTCTGCCATCAGATATAGTCTATTGACCTTCAAGTATCTAGTGTTCTCAAGAGTTTCCTTCTTGCCATTAGATCAAAACTACAGTAGTGTTAATTTTACACTCTGGTATAAATGTATTTATATTAATGGCATAAATGTATTTTGGATGTTAAATTATTGATAGGCTGCATCTATGAATTGCTGGGGCCTGTCAATTTCTTCCAATTCTGGTCCAGTGATTTTTCTTAAGAGCAGTGCCTCTAGTCATTCTGCATAAGTCAGTCTATGTTTGTCCCGAGGTAATTAGCTACTCATAAATCTGCCCCCCAGTTGCTTCTTAGCTTTCTGCTACAGCCTTCTACCTTCTGCCCCAACTTTTAGACTCTCAGTTCCTTGATGGTTCAGAGTCCATTCTGCTTTGTTTCACACTATCACATTTGTCTAGTGACTCATCTGTCCCATCCTTCCCTGCCAAGTGTGGTGGTCCAAGCATGACTTGCCAGCTAATTAGCAGGCTAGAGCTTCATGTCTCAGAATCTTTGCTTTCTTGAATATTCCAGGGCATCTTGGAATGTGAGCAGACATAAGAAGTTGTGTGCATAATTATATCTATGGCCAGGGTTAAAGTGAGAAGACTTAAATTTGTGAATGGTTTTAGAGAAAATGTTCAATAATGATGTTATTTACAGATATTAGAGAACAAACAAGGAGATAGAAAATTAAAAAATCAGTTTTCATAAAATGAATTTAAGTCTACTTATTTGTTATGGCTAATTTTATGGCTAATTTTACCATATATAACACCTATGTATGCTATCAATATGGGTCAAATGAAATTGATTATAAATTTTATTTGTTTATAATGTGACATTGTGTTCAGCCATGCTCATATTTGTGTTATTGACTATGAGCTTCTGCTCACATGGGAAAATAAATAAGGAACATCACTCTGGTATTTCTGAGAATAACTGCCACGCTAGCTCCTTTCGTGGTGCATCTGTTGGGCAGTTGTATTGAATAGGTCACTGTGAGTGCAAAGCACAAGAAAAGAAAGCATACGAATAAAAGGTATAAATTTTCTTAAGCAGTATGAAAACCGTTTCTCAGTACTCAGCATATACTCAGCTTATGTTTACTCCATATGCCTTTTCTTTCTTCTATTTACCACCTTTGGTTCCTGGGAGATTAAATCTGCACAAGTGTAGATACATACTAATATGATGAACTTTAAAATGTTATTTTCCTTTCTTTATCACCAATGATTATCATATAAAGTTGTTATGAAAGTTTTGTGACAGAGGTTATACTAAAATTGAAAGTATATGAACTTACTGAAAATCGTGTAAAATTTAGCTATGTTTTTAATGTGGTTTCTCAGATTGATTAATTTATGCAATTGAGTTGTTCTACTCTCTTGTAAACATACATTCACACTTTGCAAACTTGCTCACCTGCAAAATAAAGTGTGGTGGTATTTGTGATATTATCATTGTTTCATCAAGAATGATAACTCAGTCAAGTTACTTTTTAAATATCACTTTACAGGCCATTATATATTACCTTCCTGTTTCAATACAGTAGAGATTGATTCCATAAAGGTCTTAAAGGCCAAAGTATTTTCAACTTAATAACTTTAAAACACCTTGACATTTATGAAGTGTTGTTACATTAATTTGAAAATAGTTTGAAATTGTTATAAAGTTTAACAGTATATGAAAGCACTTTCTCAAAAGGTAGATGCATCCGTTGGGATGTGGTGAATTTTTTTTTTAGGAATGTGTGTGTCTTTTCTTGGATTAGAACCATGACATAGATATACCCTTACTTTTCAGTCTGAATTTTTTATGAGGATTATAGAAATCATGGAATAGTTTTTATTTCTCTTTCCTTTTCCCATGTCATCAATTATACCATTGCTCCCTCTCTGTAGCATTTGTGAGCACTACATGTAATAGGAACAGGTGAGGTGCGAGGAGTACAGATACGAAAGGACAGTCTCTGATGTCAATGGACTAAGACTAGTTAGTGAGAAAGAAGAATTAAAAACTAATTACAGTATTGGTGGAAGACTGGTCATGAAAAGATTCTTGGAAGAGGTAGACTGTTTTGGCTATTCAGGGTACCTTATAGTCAGTCCCATGTTAATTTTAGGATCAGCTTTTGCAGTTCTACAAAAAAGACAATTAGCATTCTGATAGAGATTACGCTGAATCTGTAGATCACTCTGGGGGTTATAGCTATCTTTAAAATATGAAATTTTCTAATACATAAACATTGGATGTCTTTCCATTTTTTAGGTGTTAAGCACTTTTGCAATATTTTGTAGTTTTCAGTGTATACATCTTTTGACTCTTTGGTTAAATTTGTTCCTAAGTATTTTATTTTTTTGATGCTATTATAAGTGGAATAATTTTCTTAATTTTCTGGAAAGGGAGTTGTTCACTGCTAGTGCACCGAAATATCATTGATTTTTGTTTATTGATACTATATACAGCCACTTTGCTGAATTTGCTTATTACCCTCGGTATCTTTCTTATGAGTTGTTTGGGGTCTTCTACTATGGAATCATGTCCTAATCAAATAGAACTAGTTTAGTTTTACTTATTCCTTTCCAATTTAGACACCTGGCTAAGAGTACCAGGCCAATGTTGGATAACAATAACAAAAGCATCATTTTTGTGTGTTCCTGATCTTGGGGTGGGTGGGTTTCAGTGTCAGCTGTGGATATTTCATAAATGCTCTTTATTAGGTTGAGGAAGATCCTTTCCTATTTCTAGTTTGTTTAGGTTTTCTCCTCATGAAAATGTGTTGGATTTTGTCAAATGCTTCTTATGTATCTATTAGATTATCTGGTAGGATTTTTCTCTTTCATTCTAGTAAAATGGTGAGTTGCATTGATTGATAGATTTTCATATATTAAGCAACTCTTGTATTGCTGAGATAAATCCTATCTGGTTATGCTTTATAATCCTTTTATTATACCACTAGTTTTTTTTTGGTACTGGGAATCGAACTCACGACCTCGCGCTTGCCAGGCAGGCGCAGTGCTGCTGAGCTATATCCCTAGCCCTGTATTTTTTTTAACAGAAGGAAAATCTATTGGAGAAAAGGAATGGGAAATAAGAATGGGGGATGGGGAATAGGAATACCTCCTGAGAGACAGGAGGGGTCCTGGATGGGTTACCCTGTTTGTTTGTATTTTTTGAGGGTTTTTCCATCTATATATATACAGTGATATTACTCAATAGTTTAGTTTTCTTACGATATCTTTGTCTGGCTTTGTTATGAGGGTAATTCCACCCTGGTAGAATGAGGTAAGAAGTCTTCTCATATATTTTTAGAAGAGTGTAAGATAAATCTCTGTCAATTCTTCTGTGATTGGTAGACTTCAACAGTCAAGCAATCTCCTGGGATTTTATGTCAAAAGGATTTTTATTACTGATTTAACTACTTTTTTCTTTTTTTATGGTACTGGGGATCAAGCCCAGATCCTTCACACTGAGTTACACCCCCAGTCCTTTTTTTATTTTGAGACAGGGTCTTGGTAAGTTCCTACATTGCCTAGGCTGGGGCTGAATTTGGAATCTTCCTACCTCAGCCTCCCAGAGTGCTGGGATTATAGGTGTGTATCACCATGCTAGGCTAATCTCTTTATTCTTTAAATTTTTTATTACTTCATATTAGTTATATAGAATAATGTGTTCCAATTTGGCATATTCATACATGCATATAACATGCTTTGATTATTTCTACTGCCTATTATCACATTTTGCCCTTTCTTCTCCCTCCCTGATTCCGTTCCTCTTCTCTAAGTCTCCCTTCTACTTTGACATAATCGCTTTTCTCCTAGATACCACATAGCAGAAAAACATGAGATACTTGTCTTTCTGAGTCTGGCTTATTTAATTTAACATGATGATCTCCAGCTCCATCCATTTTTCTTAAAATGCCATGATTTCATGGCTGAATAGTACTCCATTGTGTATACATACCACATTTTCTTTGTTCATTCATCAGTTGATAGGCACCTAGGCTATTTCCATAGCTTAGCTATGATGAATTTTGTTGCAATCTGCGTGGGTATGTAGAGTTCTGTTCGTATTCCAACTTCATTTCCTTTGGCTATGTACTGAGCAGTGGTATATATGGATTAAATGATAACTCAGTTTTGAGGAACCTCAATACTGATTTTCATAGTGGCTGTATTAATCTACATTTCCACTAACAATGTATAGAAGTCCTTTCCCCCCCTGCATCCTCATCAGCATTTATTATTTTTTGTATTCTTGATGATAGCCATTCTGACTGCAGTGAGATAGTATTTTAATGTAGTTTTGATTTGCATTTCCCTAATGGCTAAAGATGTTGAACATTTTTTCATATACTTATTGACCATATATATTTCTTCTTTTGGGAAGTATCTGTCTGGTTCAGTGACGGTGAATCTTTTAGAGTGCCCAAACTGCAACCCCAAACCCACTTATTTATTGCAAAGTGCTAACACTGCAATTAAACCAAATACTGAGGTTTTAGTTTAGAAAAAACTGTTATCCGATGCTTGGCTGCTAGGGCGATTTGGCCCATATGCTGACAGAGAGGGCTCAGAGTGCCTGCTGTGGCAGGTGTGCCATAGGTTCGCCACCACTGGTCTAGTTCATTTGTTCATTTATTGATTAGGTCATTTCTCATGTTCTTTCTGTTTATTCATGATTTTTCCTTTTCTTTTTGAGTCAGTTTGATAGCTTGTGTGTTCCTAGAAATTTGTCTATTTCATCTAAGTATCTAATTTATTGGCATATAATTGTTCATAGGATTCTCTCAGAATCCCTTTTATTTCTATAAGGTGAGTAGTAAAGGTCCTTGTTTCACTCAATTTTAGTAATTTGAATCTTCTTCTTTCTTCAACAATCTGTATAAAAATTTGTTAATTGTGTTGATCTTTCCAAACAACTGACTTCCATTTCACTAATTCTTTCTATTGTTTTTCTTTTCTGTGTTTTGTTTCTTTCCACTATAATACTTATCATTTCCTTTTTTCTGCATGCTTTGAATTTAGTTATGAATTTTCCTCTGAATACTACTTTTGCTGAATCCCATTAATTGTGGTATGTTGTGTTTCTCATTTGTCTCAACATAATTTTAGATTTCTTTCATAACTCTTTCTTTGATCTACTGGTTATTTTGGAGTGTATTAATTTTTACATAAATATTAGTCAGTTTTTCCATTGCTAAGATACATACCTGACACTCACAAACCACAACCTAAAGGAGAAGAGGTTCAATTAAGCTCATGGTTCAGGGGATTAAGTCCACAGTTTGCTGGATCTAAGGTAGAAACATCATGTTCAAAGGGCAATATTCAATGGTAGAAGAAAGCTGGTCACCTCATGGTAGTCAGGAAGCAGAGAGAAAGGAGAATACACCCAGGGACACACCTCTTCCAATCAGGCCTCTCCTCCTAAGAGCACATTTAACTATAAATTCATCAGTGGATCAATTTAGTGTTGAGTATAGTATCCCCATCATCCAGTCACCTTTTAAAAGCCCTATCTCTGAACAATTGAAACTCTTGGTAAACATTCTAAATCTAAACAACATATTTGTATATTTTGCAAATTTCCTTCTGTTACTGTTTTTCAATTTCATTCTATTGTGGCCAGAGGACATATTTCCTATGACATCAACCATTTAAATTTTTTGAGGCTTCTTTTAGGGCCCAAAATTTAGCCCATCTTGGAAAAATTTTCATGTTTCCTTGAGAAGAATATGCAGTTTTTTCCTTTGGCAATTGACTGTTCTCTAGATGTCTGGTAGGTATATTTTTTCATGGTGTTATTAAATTGTTGTATTTCTCTATTAATATTTTAAGTTTTTCTATCCATTATTATAAGTTGGGTATTGAATTATCCAACTGTTATTGAAGAACGGCTATATCTGCCAATAATCTACCCATGTATGCATGTCTTCTGGGGCTTTGCTGCAGGTCTATGTATAATTTATAAACCTTCTTGATAGATTAACCTAGAAAACGTTATATAATATCCTACTTTGCATTCTCAGTAATTTTTGTCTTAAAATCTACTTTCTCTGATATTCGTAGACCTACTCTAGCTCTCAATTAGTTGCTTGTATGGAGTGATCTTTTCTACCCATTTAGTTTCAACCTCTTTGGGTCTAAAAGGAGAAATTTGTATACAATATATATTTGGATCTGTTTTTAAAAAAGATATCCATTCTTCTAATCTTTGCCTTTTAAAATTCATTCATATTTAATATACTTACTGAAAAGGAATGACTTCTGATATTTTGTTTTCTATTTGTATTTAAATATGTCATGTCTTTCCTCCTCATTTTGTCTTTTACTGCCTTCTTTGATGTTTCATTTATTTTTTTGTGATTACTATTTTAATTTTTTTCACATTACCTTTCCTGTATATTTTTGTAGTTATTTTCTTAGTAGTTGACCTGGAAGCTATAATTGCAATATTAACTTATGACAATATATTTCAGATTAATACCAACTTCCTTTGAATATTCTGCCAAAATCTTTGCATAGATATAGGTGCTTCCCATGTTGTTACTGTCATAAGTTACATCTTTACGTATTATGTGCCTACCAACATAGATTTATATTGTTTTATGCAGTTGCTTTTTAAAGCATATGTTAAAGAGGATTTACTTGCCAAAATACATTAATACTTTCTTTTGTATTTATCTATATAGTTACCTTTACCATGTGTTTTATTTCTTTGTTTGGGTTGAAGCCTAGCATATCCTGGAGGGCTTCTATGGCATTTCTTCTATGGAATATCCAGATCATAGGAGGAACATTTAGTCTAAAAAGACAGGTACTATCTGAGATCAGGGTCGAGCAGATAAAAGATGGGAGTGAATTTACAGATGAGAGTTCAGGGATTTCATGGCTAAGTTACTTGATTATCTTGATGACAGGGATTCTAAGTTCATCTTTTTAGGAAAAAGAGGGGAAGTGTTCAGAGAGCATGACTGATCCTATGAAAATTTGAAGTAGTAACTGAAAGTAGACGAGATGAAGCCAAGATAAGAACAGCCTTCATGTACTCACCTATCTAGCTACAGCTCCTGACTAGGAATCCATTCTAGCATGTTGGATATTCTACTTCCCAAGGTCTTGGAAACAAGAGTTTCTGTTGATTGCACTGGCAGTCCCTGCTCCAGTCACACTGCCTCTTCTTCCTGTAAGTGGCGCTGTGCCGAGAGAGTCTAGTCCCAGTAGTTCTTGCGGCATGACGCCACGACGCCACAACGACATGACGACATAACGCCACGACGCCGTGACGCCATGACGCCACAACGCCGTGACGCCATGACCCCACGACGCCGTGGCGCCATGACGCCATGACGCCGTGACGCCATGACGCACAGCGTCTCTCTGTGACGTATCAGGCTGTGGCCGGAAAAATGTTGCTGTGGTGAGCGGATGAACTTTGTGGGAATGAAGGGTTGAGGGAGGCAGGAGACCTCACCAAAAGCCAAGAGTGGCCAAGGACTGAAGTAGAACTGAGTGGGGAGGTGAGGAGACACCAGCTTATTGGTGTCAGAGCTTCCTGAAGTGGTCGCTTGACTAGGCTGCAGCAGTCATGGCCGTTGGATATGGGGACCCCGCCAATGGCTTCCGCTACACAGAAGTGATCCGATTCATCAATAATGAAATTTTAATGAATGGCGGCGGCCAAGACTTCTACTTGACCTTTCGCTCGCGGTCCTGGAATGAGATAGAGGATGGCCTTCATAACATCTTGGGTGACCAGCAGATGTCGCGCAGCCACAAGAGGGCCTGCGCCTGGAGTGCACTGGCTTTGGCGGTGCGAGTGGCTGCCAGACAGCGAGAGGAGCACGTGCGTCAGATGAGGCGGCTGAAGGAACAGCTGGGAGGCCGCGAGGCACTTTCTTGGGCTTTGGCGTCGGAGCTGCAGCAGCTGCGTCAGCAGCGAGACCAGGCGGCCACGCAGCTGCATTTCGCAAGGTCTGCCCTGCAGCAGGCACAGAGTGAGTGTGATATGCTCTGTGGGAGGCTGTTCCAGTTCGAAAGTTGTACACAGTTTGCTCCGCTAGGGCAAGATACAGTGTCTGGGCCACAAGCCGAAGAGCTCGGGGCTGCAGCATGGCCCCTAAATGCAGAGCAACAAAGAGATGTGTGGGCCATGGGAGAGCATGGCAAGCTGTTTTTTGAGACGCCAGTACCAGCCCCAACAAGTGCTGTTTACATGCCAAGTTCCTGGGCCCTGACTATGGCCTCACCACTTCCAGTCCTAGTGCCTCAGTCCTTCCCCCTCCATGCACCATTCCTGATGAGATTATCATCCTTGCCGCCTCCAACACCTACAGAAGTCACAGAAACAGAGGCTGGAGTCCCATTTCAGATGCCTCCTGTGGGGATCTACCCACCTGGCCTATCTGCTGCAGGGTGGTTCCAGGAGGAGATGGCACCTCTGTGGGACCAGAGTTGCTACGACCAAGTGGAAGGCCCTGAGATGCTACAAGGATCAGTCTTCCTAGGGGACAGCACAAGGCTCAGCCAGGAAAGAGATATGCAGAGGCCTCAAGGAATGCCTTTCCTTGGGGAAAGCATATACTACAGACAAGAGGAAGATCCAGAGTGGCCGCTGGGAACGACACCTCTGGGGTACAGAGGGAACCACAACCAGGAAGAAGATCTACTCTGGCCCCAGGGAGTGCCTTTCCTTGGGGAAAATTGGCAGTATAGCCAAGAAGAATATCAAGAGAGACCTCAGGATATGGCTTTCCTGTGGGACAGCAGAAAGTGCAGCCAGGAAGATGGTCAAGAGGGAGCCCATGGTATAGCCCCCCTAGGTATCAGCTATATTCACAGCCAGGTAGAAAGTATAGAGAGGGCTCAGAGCATGACACATCTGGGCATCAGCAGGAGCCACAGCAAGGGAAAAGGTATAGAATGCATTCAGGCCATCACATCTACAGGGACCAGAAGAAGCCATACCCAGCGAGGTCTAGAAAAAGCTCAGGTTGTGATATTCTCAGAATTTAGCAGAATCCAGGAAGAAGATGAAGAGAGACCCCAGTGCATGATATCCCCATGGTTGAGAAGTCACAACCAGGAAGAAAATGAAGAGACAGCCAAGGAGATCACTTTGTGGAAGAGCTGGAGTCAAGCTGTGAGACAAAGCCCCAAGAAACAGCAGCCTCAGCAGCAAAAGGCCGAGCAAACACAAGAAGAAAAAGACCTGGAATTCCAACAACAGGAGAAGTCTGTTCCATGCTATAGTTCAGTGAGTTGGGTCTGCACATGGTGTAAAGTGATGAATTTTCCGTGGCACATGGCCTGCTATAAATGCAAGAAGGTCCGTATACCAGTTGAGAGTGGAGATGTTGACCCAGGACAAACTCGCTAATTTCAGGAAGGTAAGTGAGAATGGAAGCACTCCAAAGAGAAATTTCTTAAGACATCCTTCTTATAAAAAAGCAATTTACTTACTTCACAGAAAATTTGAAACCAAAATATTGAAGAATTAAGCAATTCATTATTACATTACCCAAAGTAACCACTTTTTATCATTGTGGGCACACATACATACAACTATGTACATATTTATATTCTTATTTTATTCATTTACTGAACAAAGAGGGACTATGAATATCACACTCTTTAAACCAGGGATTTCTCCTAATTACATGTAAATTTTGCAGGTGGTGGATTCTTGATGGCTGTTACTGACTGATGGATACCCTGGAGAAGCTGAAGTCATGAAGCCTTTTCCCCTACCCTTTTCTGCTTTCTTTTCTGAAGCATGCCATGTGTTTCATTGGTAGCAGCCATATGATTTTACAGTTGTAAGCTATGTTGAATTTTAGGAACACCATTTTTCTTAAAAACGCTATTGTTCCTTTGGTTCATGCTTGCTTCTTTTGGGGTTTTAAATTTTATAGGTGGGTTCTTGTTTTTGTGTCTAATTCCCATCACATTTGCTTGTTGCTGAAGAAGCTGAACCTGTACCATTGGAAACTCTCTCCAGAGCTGAAAGACATACCGGTAACACTTTGATTCTGATAGACCCAGACTTCAGTGAGCCCTCTCCCCCTGCCCCTCTTGGAATCAAGAAGAGTGAGAAGTCAGTTCCTGGAAGAAGAGATGCTTTGGCACTCATTGGGGACAATAGAGAACAAAATAGTTTTGTTAGAATTTAATTTCTCTATTGGGACAAGATTAACTTGGAAGAGTTTGAGGGGTTAAATTCTATATGTGACAGAAAATTTGATTAATTTCATTAAGCAAATAGTTATTGTTTGCTTAATGTTTTCAGGAATTAGAACAATATGATAGTATCTGGTGTACTCATCATAGTCTTTTTGGTGAGTTTGGTTAGATGACAAGAAAGAGCATAATTTGGGATGCACATTAGATCAGGAGTGTCTTTGCCTTGCATATGTCATGCCTTAGGTAAAACCAGTTGAAATAACATCCATATCTATTTTTGCAGTTCTGGGGGGAAATGTGAAAGCGAGTTTCATGGATGGACTTGTGTGACTAAACTGCCCATTGCCTTCATCCCAAGTGAGACAAATGAGCAGTGGCAAAGATCAGGAAAGTAGCCTCATGACTATGATGCTTCGCTGATGTTTTCTTTTGAGAGTCACAGCTGTTTTTGTGGCTGCCCACCAGCTTTCCACAAAGACCACTGATCTCCTTAAAGAAAGACAGCACTTGGGGGAGTATTCACTACACATTCCAGTCCTCAGCCCCAGACTGCCCCCATCCCAAGGGTTTTTCCAGTCAACAGTGCATGAAAAACAAAATGGGTTCCAAAGACACATTAAGGCCACTGTGCTATATATGGATGGTGCTTCTCTTGGAAGGACTAATTGGGTTAAAAACAGAACTGTACTGGGAGGAGCAGGTAGGAAGTTAGATCCATCTCCAATCTGAACAGAGGTGTCTCTGAGTTCCTCCAGCTCACCAAGATCAGTCTTTGTCATTTTTTTTTATCTTAACTAGTAATAAACTCTGAATTTGAGTGATGTGTCTTCTGTGTAGTGTGTATCTCAGGGCAGGTTTGTTCAGAAGTAGCAGCTTAAATCTTCATCTTTCTTCCATCTCACTGAGGTGAAGGAAAGTTCAATCTCATTCACTATTTGAAGGCTCCTCTTAGCAAAAGTTATCGAAGAATTGAAAACACTTCTGTGGGGCTTTAAATCCAATGTGATTTTCCTTGCTACGCTCACTATCCAAGTCCACTTGGTCCCTTGAAGGCAAGTATTTCTGGTGATCCAGGGGTGGTGGAACACAGGGTCTGAGGTGGGAGGGTGGGAAGGTGCTTCTGCCTAGGCTAGAGTACTAATGGCTGGGGTCTAGCATCCCTCTGTGTACCAGAAAGCTATTTCTCTGAATCTCCTTGAGGTCCCTTGATATCCCATGAGCAGAAATTTCCCTCTTGTCTTTCTGGCCTCCAAGACAGTATTTCTTTTCTCCTGTGCGTAATCCTATCAAAGTGCTTAGGATTCTGGAAAGCAGCTAGACTGCTTATAACAAATATTTCATGAGGCTGAGAAGGGTAGAGGCTAGTTACTTCCTTGGTACAGAGGCAGGAATGGAGCAGAGAACAAAAATGACTCTGCTTCACCAGCATTCTTACTCCCCTTAGACTTGTGGTTATTGGGAGGGGCTTTCTTTTTTTTTTTTTTTTTTTTTTGTGGGTACCGGGGGGTCGACCTCAGGACCTCGCGCGCCAACAGGCACCCGTGCCTCTGAGCAATATCACCGGCCCCTTTTTTGTATGTGGGTTCTGGGAGTCGAACTCAGGCCCTCGCGCTTGCAAGGCAGGCGCTTACGCCGCTGAGCCATCTCACCGGCCCGGGAGGGGCTTTCTAACTTGGGAGTGCTGGAGAAGAAGAGGTCTGTATTGGTCACTACTGGGAAAAATACCTGACATCCACAAATTAAAGGAGTAGAGGTATATGTTGGCTTATAATTTCAGAGGTTTCAGTCCATGGTTGGCTGGCTCCAAGGCAGAAACATCATGGTGGAGGGGGCATGGTAGAGCACAGCTACTCATTTCATGGAAGCAGGAAAGAGAGCACCAGGAAAGCATCAGAGAGGAAGGGCTAGGGACCAGCTATACTCCCCAACGTCACATACCCATGACCGATTTCCTCCAACTAAGCCCCAACCTCCTAATAGCCCATTTAGCTATGAACTCACTAATGAATTAACCCATCAATGAGGTTAATGTTGTAATCCAGTCAGTTCTTTGGGAGTCTCAGTCCAGTCAAGCTGACAATCAGGATTATTCAGTGTAATGTCCCTCAGGGACATCAAACCCAAAGCTAGGTTCCCTGGATTGGGGGATGGTTTTATGATGTTCATGTGTGGTAATAGTTGCTTGGAATTTTTGCAAAGTGGGACTCGGATGGAACTTGGGTATGTTCTAATGTAATCTTTTTTCATTCTAGGACATTCTAGGTCTACAATTGCTTTTTTTATGGCTTCAAAACATACTCTGCTGTTCATTGGTATGCATATAGGCCTATATAAAAACAGACTTGCCCTGTGCATAGCTTTTATATATTTTAGATATGATTATACAGTCTTTCAGGGCTGATGTTTTTCAAAGTAACCTGAAACTCTGGGGCTGGTAAATCACTATTTTCTTCTAGGGTGGGTACATAAAAGAAAGGGTAGTAGGTTTCTATGACAAGAGCCTGGGCTTTTGTACCAGGAAGAACTGAGTTTAGATGCTTGCTCTGTTACTAACTAACCTTGTGACATCAAATACATTACAGAATTTCTCTGAGTCCCGACAAATGTTAGTTCCCTTTCCCTATCATAAGGGTTCTGCTCTGGGGGCTATGGTGATGAGTATAAGGGTTAATTAGGGGGCTACCATTGTTTACTGTATGCCAGATTCTCTAAGCATATTATGCCTTTTGGTAACTAAATATAATAGATACCCATATTTATATTTCTTCAAAGTGGGCACTAGTACCTTTATTTTACATGTAAAATAAAATTTTACTGGTGCCAGTGTCTGTGCTCTTCTCTATATCACATTATCTTAATCTTTTACATCAACTAAGTAATGTATTTGTATATTAATAGGGATCATTAATTCCTAAGCCCAATGAAATGACTGTAAGAAAGGGATTTTACGGCATAGTGGGGGTGTTGACCCTGGAGCTACTTATAGAATCTCTCAAGTGTTGGAATATGTGACCACGTAGGCTGCCAGTTGGTAGGTACATTTATTATATTGGTCACAGATCTGCAAAAAAGTGGTAATTATAGGCAGTAAGAGTGACTTTTCTTTGATTAAGCAGGTAGACCTTATGAAAAGTTTATATTTGAGTTTAATATGATTAAGATAGAACACATCTTGACTGTTTGTCAAAATCTGTCGGAAATATTCATTTTTTAAGTGGATAAAATGCAGCTATAAAAGTCTAATATAGGTTTAAATATATTTTTGTGATGGAGGTTGGGAAAAGAGACCTCAAAGGCTTCAGATTCGTGTTGCAAAATAGGAAATGGAATTGTTGCTTTCTAAATTGATTTTGGTGCTAAATCCGTGACAGAGTGACAAAAAATGCATAATTTTCTTATCACATGCTTTATAAATTCTCAACATCATTGGTGGCAGATTCATATTGTCTGGTGCAAGCATCGTGTCTAATGCTCTTGAGTGGTTTTCTCACTTCTGGCACATGATAAAGTTAACTGCATCTACTGAATTTAAATGTTACATGCACTCTAGGTTACTAAACAGCCCTGGTCTGCGATCCAGTGAGGTTGCTCTTGAACAGATTTTCACATTGACTATGATGTTTTATTTTTTTGATGTTTAGGAAAAATGTCCAGAAAGACAGTGAAATATGCATAGAAAGTGTTGCTGGACTAGGTAAACAATACCCGCCCCCCCATACTTCATAGAATTCCTTGAGTGCTCTGTTTGGTTCACTGTGGAAGTACTCTCTTCCATGGGCCTAAGAATTCCTTCAGGAGATTAGATCATGGTCCATCTAGCCTAATCTGCCTGGGGTATAAAGCAATTGTAGAAAAACACCTTATCACCCAAGTGTTGGTTGAGAAGTAAGTAACTCCACTAGGAATTTCTAGTTTCTTTCATTTCTATACAAATCAGGTTAACAGCATGCATTCAGGGCAGCCTTGCTATGAGTAGGTAATATGCTGTATTCTGTGGAATTGTTATTGGCCTCAATGACCTCATGTTCTTTAGAAGAAATAAGGTTAATTATGCACCGAACAGTAGTTCTTAGCTTTGTCGTCAATTGTTCATTTGCATTTTTTGGGCCTGTAGATGTCAATTTTTGAAAGAGTCTATATATCAGATAGCATTAATTAGTGAATGATTACTTTCTCATTTAAAATTAAGAAAGCCGGGCCGATGAGATGGCTCAGTGGCTTAAGCGCCTGCCTGGCAAGCGCGAGGGCCCAAGTTCGACTCCTGGAACCCACATACGAAAAAGGGGCCGGTGATATCGCTCAGCGGCATGGGCGCCTGCTGGTGCGCGAGGTCCTGAGGTCGACCCCCCCCGGTACCCACAAAAAAAAAAATAAATAAATAAAATAAAATTAAGAAAGCCTATATAAAGCTCCCTTACACAAAATTAACATAATTCTAACAAGCACAGTCACTTTTATAGTATAGGATTTTTGCAAAGATTCAATAAATTGTGCTATTGTTGTCACGATTATTTTATACAGTGGAATCACAGGCAAATGAACCATTTTACTGGGCTTTTTGTAATACTGACAATACCTCAGAATCCATTAATACTACCTTCTTAAAAGTATATGAAGTTTGGGAACACAAGTTAGGAAAACCTCTGTAGAAAACTGATAGTTTTAATATGTACTAAATAGCAGTAAATGCTAAAGAATTTTAGGAGATTCGAAGTTCAGTGTGTATCATTTTGGGTTGCAAGGCTTCCAGGGTAACCAGATGATTTTAAATTGTTCCCAGCCTATGAAAAAATTTCTAAGAAAGTTGACTTTGCTTTTCTTCAAAATAGTATGTCCTATTACAGCCTTATTGAGACGTACTCCAGGTCTTTGTATTTTAAGTTTACATCTATTTTATTCTTCATTCATTTTTTTTTTTTTTTTTTTGGTGCTGGGACTCCAACTCAGGGCCTCACGCTTGTTAGGCAGGTGCTGTGCCCCTGAGCTACATCCCCAGCCCTCTTCATTCATTATTCTTTATTGTTCATTCTGTACTGCATTACAACAATAAATACAAGGCAGAAACCTATGATTACTTTTGTGGCAAGAATATTAAATCATACCTTAGTCTTTATAATGTGACAGAGTTTTGTGGGAGTTTTGTCTATAGGTAAGAGATATAGGATTTTAGTCTCATTTTTTTGGTTGAGATATATTTATTTTGATAATTTTGCTGAATTATATTGGTTCCAGGAAAGAAAAGGACTAAGTATTGAGAATTTCATACCATTATCACTGAAATTCATGATATTGCCTGGACAGTTTTGAAACTTTGCAACATATATGACCTACTCTATAAAAGACTCATACTATTGAATTCCTCACTGATCAAAGATTCTACCTTTTTCTTGAAATGTTTATTACTGAGAAGGAAAATAAAATTAAAAATCCCTCCATTAAAAATTCCTCCATTTGTTACTTTGTTAACTGGATTGTAGTATTTCACTTGTATTTACAAAGCTGCTTAGGCAACTATAGTCTATTTCATTCCATTCATTTGCCAAATTTTAGTGTTTGTGATGAAAACATAAAATAATTCATGCTTTAAAACATCGAGATTTCTTAAAACTCTTCAGACAAAAATATAAACAAAACAGCAGTCTCTTATACTTTAATATTTTAGATTAAGCTCAAGTGGTGGAAACTTATTCTTGAGCTTCCAAGAAAAGAATTGATTTTTAAGTGGAAAGTTGGGGCCTTGTTTACAAAGAAGATGCTGATAGACAATGAATGTGAAGAAAGTCAATGTCAGAAATGATATACATCTTGAGGCAAATTAGAAGCTATATTACGTATAGAAGTTTCTCTCTCTAAAGAGAAAGAGGATGATGGAACGGAGGCTGCTAAGTAGAGGCCAGGTACTGTGTTAGGATCTAAGTGTGCTAAAAAGAGTGTGATATCATCCATGTCTTTCAGAAATTCACAGGCTAGTAAGGAAAATAATTTTGACTATTTTTAGGTTCTAGGCACTTTGCATATGCCATCTCTTTTATCTTCATGTGGAAAGATAATTAAAAACTGAAGAGGAGTTGCCTTCATTTGGTGTAGAAAAAGGACAAGAAGGACAATTAGGCAATAAGACCTTCAGATACATAGATATATAATATTACATCTGCACCCATAGATGGAACATGGAAGGAAGATGCCTAGATCACTTTTTTTTCTTAAATTTTAAGGGACTGGGTCTCACTATGTTGCCCAAGCTTGCCCCAAACTGTTGAGCTTGAGTCGTCTTCCTGATCCTCCTGAGTAGCTGAAACTATAGGCACACTCCGCTTGGCCTGGCTATTTCACTTTAAAAACAAAATGAAACAAATATAAAACTACTCAGTGTTTTATTATTGTGCGTGGATAAACTGAGAATTCAGGTCCCAGGCCTGCAAGTCTGGGAAACAGACCTTGACTTTCAAGAACCTTCCGTGACATAGTAACCAATGAGGCCCAGGCTAAAATTGTTTCTGATCTACTACAGCATATCAGATCCATTACCACAAGACACGTAGATATATCAGGCATAGACATATTACTCATACCAGACATAGCCATGCTACAAGTCAAGGTATAGGAGCAATTGACACTTGAGAGGTGTAAGAATATCATAGAGATCAAAATTATAGTTTCTATATAGGTGTTTGAAACCCAAGTAATTCAGTGATGACCTCATGATTAATATTGAAAGGCAAAAGAAGTTAGTGGTGAAATGCACAGGTTCTGCAATAAGGGGCCTGTGTTCAAATCCTGGGCCTGAACATAGGCCCTTTACCAGTTTTGCTGCCATCAACAAGCTACTAGGCTTTCTATGTTTTGGCTTCCTTGTTGGAAAAATGGGGATCATAATAGTATTTGTTTCATAGAGTTGTTAATATAAACAATACATTCAAAGTGCTTAGCAGAATTCTGGATTATAGTTTGTACTTAACACATAATAGCTGTTAATTATTCTAAGAATAAAACTTCAGAGGTGGGCAGGGTTTTAGCTACAATTAGGGACTTCCTTTGAGTCATGAAGCAGTTAATATTAGGACAAGTAAAAGGAACTATACATAGCAGATAGACAAAGAACTTACCACCTTGAATAGATTACGCAGGTTTGGAATATAAGTTGAGTTAAATGTACCACTGCAGTGCCCCAGGAGCCCCATCCTTTCCTCTATCATTGCTCTTAAGTGAATTGTAATTGTGTATTTGCTTGCTTTTCTTCTTTACTAGGCTGCAAACCACTTGAGGGCAGGTACTGCACTTTTCTTCTCTCTAGTTTAAGCACCTACTCTAGTATCTGGCATATAGTGAATTGTCATAAATGGTTGAAAGAATAAATATATTTAAAAAAGGGTTAGATAAATATACATAACAACCCTGTTTCTGGCTTGTCGCTTACAAAAGGGCATTTAGAAAAAAAAAATACCCTCATAGGCAAACCCAGATACTAACAAAAGGAGGTGCTCTTATTTTTAAAGAAGACATTTAACTTTTTTTCCCCTCAGTTTTGTAAAGGAAGTGAAGTTTAGTAAGTGCTGAGAGAATGTAAACTCACCGCAGGTGACAATATCATAACACTGTCACAGGAGAATTCACACCTATAGATAAGCTAGTGAAAGAGAAAAGTTAGTTTTGAAAGGTTAGAGAAAAAGATTTTGAAATGCCAGATCCACTGTATAAAACTGACCACCCTTGGCATCGTTCTTTTAATCTACCTGGGTTTAAGAATAGCCTAGGGCATTTGAAATGAAGACAATTAGCACCTCAGACAAGGCATTCACATACAAAATTCTGCCATCTCTCAGAGACCTCAGGAAGTGACAAGTTTAGATAAGAAGACACTTTCAACCTTGGTTCACAGTTTTTCTAATTTTCAAAACTTTTATATTTGATTTAAGTGACATCTATATTCTAAAAGGTTGTAGTTTTCTTTAAACTGTGAAGTTGTCTTCCTCCACCCTATGAATTTTATTAAAAACAGTAAGAACAAAAATATTTTGCCACTTGATTGAGACTTAAGGAAATAAATCTTGCTTCTTGCACACAAATGAGTTCAGTACATTTCACCTCTATTTCTCTCCAAAGAAACACCCTTGGCTTAAAGCACAGAAAGTTGAGGCTAGAAGTGAATTTAGGGGTTATCTGGTTCAATCCCACTTGACAGATGGAGAAAATGAGCCTCAGAGAGAAGAAGGGATTTAGTGGCAAAGCATAGAGTATAATCTCATAATTACTGCTCCTTCCAATTCATCTTGCTGTTTCAAATGTGGGCTAGAGGCAGGCATGTAGAACCAATATACAAGATTTGTGTGTGTGTTTGTTACTTTTATTTTCTCGAGAGTGTTAATTTCATTCATTCAAGCAAAATATATTTAACATCTATTATGTGCTAGACACTGAAGAAAATTTGTGAATAAATGTGTTATAATATGGAACTGGAATGTCTCCCAAAATCTCCTATGTTGAAGAGTTGGTTCCCAATGAGTGGTGCTATTTGGAGGTGGCAGAAACTTTAGAAGGTTGAGCCTAGTTGGAAAAAGTGTGTCACTGGGGACATTCATTTGAAAGGGATATTTTGTCCCTGGTCTGTGTGTCTGTCTGTCTGTGTCTGTGTGTTTGTCTCTCTCTCTCTTATTCTCTTCTCCCTATGTGCTCTCTCCCATGATGTTTGGCCTTGTCTCAGGCCCAAAGCAATGGGGTTTCAATCAAGCAACCATAAACTGAAATCTCTGAAAGCGTGAGCCCAAATAAATCTTTCCACATTTAAGTTGATTTTCTTAGATATTTTGTCACAGTGATGGGAAGCTGACAAAAAATTGGTACTATGAAGTGGGGATATTGCTGTGACTATACCTGACAGTGTGGTTCAATGTGGTTCAACTGGTTTGTGGGAGCAGTTTGGAAAGGTTTGACGATTCAGGCTAGAGAATCCTAGAGTTTTGTAAGCAAATCTTGATGGCCAGTTCTAATGAGAGCTCCAAAGACCAGAGTGCTAATAGGAATGCAGACATTAAAGACCACATTTATTAGGTTTCAGATGGAAATGAGGACTCTATTAGGAATTGAATTAGAGCTCATGCATTTTACAATCTGGCAAAGAATTTATCTACATTTTGTTCACACCCTGAGATTTTATAAGAGCCTGAATTTAAAAGTAATGTACTAGTTTATCTGGTGAAGAAAATTGCAAAGGAGTACAGTATTCAGGAAGTGGCATGGTATTACTGGTTGTTTTTAGCCAGATTTACAGCGAGAATGATGAGCAAAGAGCACAGCCAAAAGATTTGAAAAACATGCAATTTGGGCAGATAAAAACTGTAAAGTTGAGGCTAAAGAAAGTGTGGTTGCTGAAGATATTAGCATCACTAAATAGAAACCAAGTACTTTGTATTTGGATAAAAGGAAAGGTGCTTTCTAGGCATTTTAGGAATTAGTAAGACCCCACCCACACTGGCTCAAGGATATACAAGTGTAATGTCATTTGAAGGACTGTGTAAGAGTGTTGGTGTGCCCTGCTTGCACAGGCCCCCCTAAGAAGTTGGTTCCCCAGGATTAATCTCAACATCCTGTCATTCAGGCACTCAGAGACCACTGCACTCATGGTCCAAAGAGGCCTATGTACCGCTTAAACTGGTGGCAGAATGCAAAAGTTACAGGGACATGGAGCCTTCCACTGAGGTTTCAAAGGGTTGGGAGGTTAGAGAGTGTGTGACAGGGTCAGATTCCCTGTGGGAAGACTCCGAGAGGGCAATGCATGAAGTTGTGAAAGTGAAGCTGAAGCTGCAATGGACACCCCAGGAAATTAGAGATGTCAGGATTGTGGAACATCTGCCAAGCAAAACTATGCAGCAAGCAGGTCTAGATCAACAGAGAGGCCATGTGGACTATCGCATCTATCCTGTAGTCCAGGCACAAAGTACTTGGCTTCTTTTCAGTGGTGCTGATCACCTCAGCAACCACACCTTCCTTGGCCCCGACTTTACACAGCTTTTTATCTATCCAAACTGCAAATTTTTCAAACTTTCTGCTCTGCTCTCTCTCTATTTGTTTTTTTTTTTTCATGATTTTCAGTATAAGTCTAGCTAAAGCCTAAGCCCTCTGGAACTCACATCTTGGCACTACATGTCTGGATGCCAGACATGAAGCTATAAGAGTTAATGTTTGCCTTACTTGGTTTCAGTCTTGCTTTGGTCCGATTCCTTCTTGCTAGTTTCCTATTCTTGCGGTTCAGATGAGAATATTTATCTTGTCCCATCATTGTGTGCTGGAGGTATGCTACTTGTTTCATTTTCACAGAGGCTCACAGCTAGGAGTTCGCTTTGAGCCTCAGAGGAAACATTGGCCTTGGACTTTTGAGCAATCCTGCAACTGTTAAGATTATGGAGACTTTTGGAGATGGACTGAATGCAGCTTGCATTGTGATATGGACATGAACTTTTGGGGTCCAGGGATAGAATGTTGTAGTTTGGATCTGGAATGTCCCCCAAAAGGTTTATATGTTGGAGGCTTGGTCTTTAACTAGTGGTGTTTGGAGGAGGTAGAAACTTTAGGAGATAGGGTCTAGTTGGAAGAGGTAGGTCACTGGAGGCATGTCTTTAAAGTTGATATTTGCCCCTGGACATACTCTTTCACTCTGTCCCTCACTCTGTTTTCTGGATGCTCTGAGGTGAGTAGTTATGCTCAACCACATACCCTCTACCATGAATTTTGGCCTTATCTCAGGCCCAAAGTGATGGAGCCAAATGACCATGGACTGAAGTCTCTGAAATTGTCAGTCAAAAATCTATCTTCTTTTGAATTGATTTTGCATGTATTTTATCACAGCAATACAAAGCTAACACAATATCTTGCCATCATGGACCTTAAATTCAGGTGGAGTAGACAGAGAATAATCAATTAATTAGATTATTTTTCTCCTAAGTAGTTTATCCTTGTCCTTAGGGCTCATTCCCCATCTCTTTCTCTTTCTTCATTGCTCCCTGTCTCATCCTCCTCTCTTATAGGTTTTGGGAGAGAGAATAAAGAGAGCCATTTCAATTCCTTTTTCTATGCTTCAAGCTCAGCATGAAGTCTTGAATTTGCTAAAGTCGGGTTTAGTACTGGTGCAGCACTAGAGTGAAGATGTCAGTATTTTTCATCAACACTGCACTAGTGGGCTGGTTCAGCTGTCAGCTTCCTTGTGAAATGACAATGAGGCACTGGATGTGAGAGTTGTACTATTACCTTATAATTTATCTGTTCTTTTTTTTATACAATTTTAGTTGCGCTGAACCCCACTGTACCTGGATGCTTTGACAGGTGTGCTATTTTAGCAACACAGAACAAAAGAGAGAAAGAAAAGAATGCATGGTACACTCATGCTGTCAGATCCAGGTTCCTATGTTCCTAAGTTTGTGGATCATTTGTTCAGAGTTGTTCAGAGACAAAAAAAAAGGTTAGTTTTTATTTAACCTATGAAACATTGGAAGCTCTCACAATTCAACTGACAATTGGGATGTTGTCTATATAGACTGATATAAGAAGATCCTCTTCCCCACTTTCTTAGTGGCTATTTAAATGCCAACATTATGATTAACTTCACTGGGCTAACCACTGCTTGTTTGAAATATAGCATCCAGAGTGGTCTAGTGTCTCAAGCCCTTAATATTGGAGTTTGTGTTCATTTATCAGATCAATTTCTTCTTTGGCCCAAAGCATGAAAAATGGTGAGAGGGAGTTGATCAAGCACATGCGAAATAGAAAGATGATGAGACAATCTTGGCCCAATCCCCCGAGCCGTCCTCAAATGTCACCTTGAATGCTCTTTTTTTTTTTTTTTAATTATTCTTAGTGTTCAAAATAGCTGTAGGAGGTTTTTGTTTACCTTTTGGCTACTAAAGCTGGGCACTCTTTAGTATAGGAGAATTGTTACTGGCTACCACAAAAATCTTAGATGATTGTTCTTAATCCCAGTAGGTAGAGAGTAAATATCTGCCTTTGGTGCAAAGCAACCATGTCCATCTGACCCACTGAGAATTTAATATCATTCTCCCTATTGAAATGCCAGCCTTGTGATATTCTCAGGAAACTAGGCACTGAAATTGTGGAAGAAATACAATAGACAACAAAGAGTTAGCTATTTAAACTCTAATTTATAAAGTAGTTTACATAAGCTAAAGGCACATGAGATCACTGTTTCAGGCATTAAAAATTCTATTTTAGTGAAAATGGAGGAAGTTTGGGAGAAGTATTATTTAGCATTTTTTGAGATAGATACAACACTTTGTTTCAGAAAAACAAATGCAGGTTGAAAGATTTATTTTTAAATTAATGAAAGTTTAGCATTAACTGAACAAGAAATATTCCCTAGAAACAACAGAGAATAAAAATTACAACATAATTATCAACACTTGAAAAATGGTTTGAAACAGATTTTATAGTCAAAATGCTGAAAGCTGAGCCCTATATATCAAAAGACACATACAAATTCACATAAAGATAAAGTTCCAATTAAATCATTTGGTCTCTCATCTAAGGACCACCAAATAGCTAAATCTTGAACATCTGTGGACATTTATTGTGATTTTTGTACCTCAACCAGTACTTTGGGATCTTCAAGAAAGTGTTAGGGAAAAAAATTAATATTTGCTCAGTACCAAGATTGTTCAAGCAGTACTAATCTATAGCTCAGTAGTACAGCACTTGCCTAGCATGTGAAATACCCTGGGTTCTATCCCTAGCAACACACACACACACACACACACACACACACACGCAAATTGTTCAGGATGACCATGTGAGGTAGGAGAAGGAGAAGGAAGGAAAGGAAGAACTTGCCCCAAATTCATTGTTTTCCTATTACTTCTGATTCTACAGAAGCCTCATGGCCATGTTCATTAGTGATTTTGTATTGCTACTTTGAGTGTTTTGATCTTAGAACTTTTGGTCTTTTCTTTTTGTCAGTTCGTTTCTTCCCCACATGATGACATGCCTCTATGGTCAACCCCTTCGGAAACTAGTTAAGCTAAGTCATCTCTGGCAGCTCTGGAGGAAAATGCAAGGACTGAAGCATTACCAAGCACTTTTGTCCGTATGCAAGGTCTACTTTGGCAGTACAACCCAAAGCTTGCAGCGTCTTTCTTCCAGTGTTCCTCCCCTGTCCGTAAGAATCCTGTGTTTCAGAGTTGGATCAAACTCCGTGACAAGTTCGATAGAATCCAGCTGTTAAATTGCTGAGCTGCTTTTAATTGAAGTTTGAGAGGGAGGTTTTAAAGCAGGTAGACAACATCCTGTTGTTGGGGCGCTTGTCTCATTTTGCACATCTGGCTAAACTGGAGTCAGGTGGTTGACTCATTCCTGGCAGAGGCAGCAGCAGTGGTGGTGTCTCCCTTTTATAATCCCTCAACTCAGCTGCTGGAATCCACCAGGCCATGGATGCAGTGGCTGTGTATCACGGTAAAATCAGCAGAGAGACCGGAGAGAAGCTCCTGCTCGCCACAGGGTTGGATGGCAGCTATTTGCTGAGGGACAGCGAGAGTGTTCCGGGCGTGTACTGCCTGTGTGTGCTGTGAGTACATGGTGGTGGTAGTAGACTGGCTACATGACAGGCCTGAGCCTGTCAAGGGTGCGTGTGGTAGTCGCAGACAATTGAGGCTGAGCTTTCTGGAGCCTGCTCCATGGCCTGCCCTGTGGCCCCAAAGCTTCCTCAGGTTCAGCCCAAGGCTGTGGTGGAACATGTTATGGCCTACGTCCCTCAGTGGGGTTTTATCCCCAGAGCCTCCTGCTCTCCAGAAAGGCCTCACCAAGGTCTTTTGTGGCAGCTGCACTGAATGTCCTTTCGGATGGGAAAACATGGCCTAGAATTGATCTGAGTGAACTCTGGGCTCCAGACTTCTGTTTAGTAGAGATGAGGAAGGTGGAGCCCTGGAATGGCCGACTGTTCAGCTCCCCAAGGGAAGGAAAGGTTTCTCTCTACTCTCTATAAATGGGTTTGGAAATATCATTGCAAAGGAAGTGCATCAAATTCAGTGAGAAGAGGCATGCAGACTAAGAAATGGGGTCCATTACTTTAAGAATGCAATACCAATTAGGTCAGGATGCTGAGAGGGATGATGTGTATGTAAGTAAAACTATCTCTCTGGATCTGCTTATTTAGTTTCCTTTCAAGAAGTTGTGTGGGGGACTGGAGGTTTTAGAAATAGGACCATTTTTTATAAAAGCTAGGACTATCAACAGCTGTAAAGGGCAGAGAGGGAAAACACCCTTGTTATGATTCAGCTTTGCTCTTTTGTCTAGGCATGTCTCAGCCTATCACCCCTTTTTTAATCAGATGCACCTGCATCTTAGCTGCAGGGCTTCAGAAGCAAGCAGATCTGAGACCTAATCAGACGTTAGTCAGATGTGGGGCTTGTAACCTCAGCAAATTAATGTCTTAGTCTTTTACTTTTCTCGTTTATTAAATGAGTATCATATTATGACCTATGTTATAGAATTGTGAGGAGTAAATGTCATAATACATATAAAAATGAGCACTGTATTTGAGATATAGTAAATGTTAGGTAATTGTAAACTATTGGTATTATTATTATATTCTTTTAAGTTGATTTCTTTTAGTACTCTTGGGGACATTTCTAAGGAAAGACCTAGCTCAAACATTGCTGTCAGCAGTAGCAAAACACACATGAAAATAACCAGTCCTGCACAGTAGTTTCTAGATGGAAACAAAACAAAGGAAAATGCTTGGTAGTGAGTTCAGTACCTGATGATACACTGCGAGATTTTCAAGTACTTATTGGGTCAATGAAGAAAAGTTGTACTGAGGATGATGTCAGAGGATTTTCATTGTATATTGATTTTAGAAAATGGTCAGATCTTGTTTGTGGCAATTCTCAGGTCATGCTAAATGTATTTATCTTAAAGGATTCAAGGTAGATATGTGGATGCTATTGATCTCTTGGGCTATGGTCTTATGTTGTGTTTATGTGATTGTTTTTCCTGAGTTGAACCCTGGGAAGTACAATGAAAGCCAACTAGGATTCTTATGTGTTCTTATCAATAGAAGATGGAGGAGTGACTGGTGGGTAAAACAGGCTGCTTTATAGGAACCTGACAGAGGAGGAATGTACTCCTTAACCCAGAGGTAAAATTTAAGGTTCAAAAGAAGCATGAGCAGGGTAGATGATGGAAGGCAATATATGGTAAGATACACTCAATACTTCATCCTCACTGATCACCTGGACATTTTGCAAGCTCACCAAGCATGTGCCTCACTTAGGGTTTTTGCACTTACCGTTCCTCTGCCGAACATACATTTGATTCACGTATTTGTTCCACTGGCTCTTCCCTCACAGAGGACTTCCCTGATCACCCTGACTAGAATAAGCTCCCTCTCCTTATTGCTGTCACACTCTACTTTGGTTCAAAGAGCTAAGTGCTCTAATGTTTGTTTGCTCACTTACACATTGTTGGGCTTCCCTGCAAACATTTAGTCTGCTTGAGGGCAGGGATATTGCCTCTGGTACCAGGAAATAGCCAGGTACATAATAGGCCCTGAGCAAATATTTTTGAATTAAATGAATGAGCTGTTAAGGCAAAGTCTTTTTTTTATTTTTTAACTGCAAAGAGTGTTGGATTGATTTTAAGAAACCAGCATGTATATTCTGGGAAAGCCACTCAAATTCTCTAGGCCTCAGTACCTGTATTTATAAAACAGAAATAGTAATTCACGTTCTGCCTTCTACAAAAGATAGCTGTAAGTGAAATATTGAAGTGAGAAGACCTTTAGCTTTTCAGCCAAGTAAGCCAGAACCACATATGAAATTAATTTAGGCAGGTTGGAAATTCTCAAGCATTTGTTTCTACCTAAAGTGAATCTTGCATAAATGCAGTTTTTATGACTCTTAGTTCATTTTGAAAATCTCCTCAAAAAGTAGCAGAAAAGAATTGGTAAGTTGGGAATTCCCCTATTGTGCCTTTTGAATGGTACACAGAGGCTTCAAAATCTTATGGGACTTTAGGGTGATAGTCAGACTGTTGGAGAGGGAGGACACAAGGATACACTATCTTTTATCAGAGTTTCTTAGTCTTTTAGACTTGAGTGTCCCTTTTGATAAACATTTCATTTCCTCTTTTTGGCACTACACTGTAACTACAAAATCAAATTTTATTTTAGAATGACAGTGTACTCATTTTAAACCAAAACACTTACGCTTATGACATACAATAGAAATAACAATGTAATTGGTGCCATATAGGCATGAATAATAACGTATAACCAACAAACATGCATTAATTGCATAGTTTATTCAGAATGGTCTCTCTTTCTATCTTTTGTTTATTCTCATTAACCAAGAAGGTTTGGTTGAGATTTAGTTTCCATAGTTTTATTGTGGGGATAACACATTCCATTTCAAACTATATTTTAAACTGCACTTTTAAACTATGCTTGCCTCTTTGTCCAGTTCTGAATCCCCAGTCTTGGCTGTCTCATGTCACATTTTTCTTCTGTTCAGTTTTAAAAAACAGAATCTCATAAAGCACAAAAGAAATGTTCTATTTATACGATCGCTCACCTTCATTTAAAGTGATATTTTCCTTCTAATTATTTTCTCTAAAAAAAAAATCTAGATTTTTGTGTAAGTCTATTAACATGGTTCGTTATACATATTTATGACAGAAAATTTGAAAACCATAGACCACGGAACAGTGGGAAAATTATAAAGTCTTATGTCCTGAAGACAACTATTATCGAAAGTTATGTAAATTTTCTTCAATATTTTAATAAAATGAATTGCTTTATGGCCATATATGTGTTTTTATGACACTGTATTCTACTGCATATCACACTTAGCATGAAAAAACCCACTCATATATAATGTTCTTACAATGATTTTAAGAAATTATTTTTAATGGATACATGATAGTCCATATAGCTAGTGAATATGCCATATTTTTCTTAGCCAGTTACCCAAATTTGACAGTTGAATCATTCCATTTTTTTTGCTTGGAGACAAGATCTTGCTCTGCAGTTCAGGCTGCCCTGAGACTCGCTATGCAGCCCAGTCTGGCCTTAAACTTGTGACCTTCCTGCCTCAGCCTTCCAAGTGTTGGGATTACAGGCATGTGTCACTATATTTGACCCCATTTTTAAAATTATAAATTCTATGTTGATTAATATTTCCATCAATAAAATTTTCTTTGTATTGTGATAGTTTCCTTATGTGATTTCCAAATGTGGAATTTCTAGGTCAGAAAACATGAACAATTAGGATTCTTTACATATACATGGTCATCAAATCTTTTCTTACATGATTATTACAATTTATAAGCTCATTAGTAATGAATGAGATTGTTTATTTCACTGCACCCTCCTTAGAAATGGGTATTTTTGTTAGAAAAAAAAAACCTTGAAATTTGGTGTCTCATTCCTTATTTTATATTTACAACTATTTGTTTTTTACTTTTTAGATTTCTCTGATTGGCAATTGAGTGTCTTTAAGTAGTTGTTAAACTGTTGCATTTCTTTATTTACAGATTGGTTGTTTGTGTACTTTTTTCACTTAATCACTTTGATTTTACTGTTTTTCTTGTTGTTTTTCTTAACCAGTTTCAGGTTTGCTTGTTCAGTTTGGTGTTTGCCATTACTTTTTTGGGGGGCACACAAACAATTTAACAATTTTAGTAGTCAATCCATCACTCATTTTCCTTGCGTTTGATTTCTTCCATTGCTTCTCAGATTAGAAAGTTATTTCTCCTTTAGAGGTGTCATAAAATTTCACTCCAGTTTTCATCATAAGTTTATGGTTTTGTTAGTTTACATTGGACTTTTTTATTCTCTTTGGAATTTTATTTTGGATCTAACTTGATTTTGTTTCCAGATAGTTAAGCAATTGTCTCAATATAAATTATTAAATGGAAATTCTATTCTTCATTGTTTTTGTTAGCCTACATTATCATATATTAAAAGATTTTAATATATATAAAAGTTATTGTTTCTAGACTATAGATTTGGCTCAATCGATCTATTTATTTTTGTACTAATAGTACTATTGTAGTATAATGTTTTAATATATTTAAAAATTATTTGCTATTCTAACCTATTGGCTCTTTGAGATGAAATCTAAATAATTTTGTTAAATTTGAAAAGCCCCACTGGGATTACATTAAACTCATTAATAAATTACAGAAAATTTTTCATCTTCAAAGAATTTACTCTTTATTTTAAAATACATAGTTCATCTCTGTATTTGCTATTTTTTCATTTATAACCATCAATAGAATTTTATAGTTTTCTTCCTGTAGGTCATACACAATTTTGTTAAGATTATTTCTAGCTAATATTTGTGTGAATGTGTATTTTTTTTATGTTTTTGTCATAAGTGGAAACTGTTTTTACTATATTTATTATTGCATAAGAAAACTCTGATCTTATGTACTTTTCTTGTATTCATTCAGTATACCAAATGCTCTTATTAATGTAAATAGTTTTCTTTTACCTTATCCTCTTTGATTTTATGAGGACATAAAATTTCTTCTCACTGAGATACATATGTACCCTCACATTTTTTTCCTTCTCACTCTCTAGGTAGATATAGCCACTGGGAAAGTACTGAATGCTTACTGGGATTGCTCGATGGTGATATGAGGGAAACTAATTTAAAATATTTTATACATTAGCTTGAAAAATAGTATATTTTCATAATTAGCTATCTCTGTACATACCTGGCTTTGCTACTTATCTGATGGAAGGTTTGGAAGAATAAATGGTGTTATGATTTAGCCACAGGGACACATAATGAAGTCATTTGACATATATGTCTTTAGATAAAAGCATAATTATCATTTTGTCCTTTAAGATATAATGGGATTACTGGGAGTAAAGTACCTATCAAACAACTGAACTTGAGAGATGGGCAGGAGCAGCGACAAAATAAAATTCCAGCATATCAGTTCAAAGAACTGAAATTATACCTTAACTTCATTTAGTGAGAAATTACAACTTAATTTTCATTTAGAGTTTGAATCTCATTGGATATGTGTATTGATACCATATCTTTATGATAACTTAGGTCATCAAAAGTATTTTGAATTTTCAGAGTACAATTCATTAAGGGCAGAGTGAGGCTCCAGACCAGCCTAGTATTAAATTTGAATACATCACCAAATAGACAATTCACAAGCAAATAAATCAAGTGCTGACTCTGGTTGACAATGCAAAATTGAAGTTGCAAAATTAGTCTGAAGATATCATTTAGCGTAAGCAAAGAGGGAGCCTGGGCTGATCTTTTCCGGGCTCTCACCACCTGTATTCTTTCCTTTAGCTTCCTCCTCTGCTGTCTCCCTCAGTGGAGAGCTCCAGCCCCATGTCCAAGTAGACTCCCTCTGTTTTTGTGCATTATACTTTTGGAATTGCCTTTAAAACCAATCTGTTAATTCATTCTCTCTAAGAGAGCAGCACATAAAATGGTGGTTATGAGCCCAGATCTTTTAACCAGATCCTCTGAGTGTGCATCCCAACTCTGACCTTTAACTAGCCATTTTACCTAAGTAAGTTACTTGAACTTTCTGTATCTCAGGTTTCTTCTCTATGAAACAAGGAATGATGAGAATAATAGTACTTAACTCAGAGAGTTGTCATGATTATTACATGGGTTCAAATTTACAAGGTTAGCATCTAATATGTGTTTGTTAATATAAATAAAAGATCTATAAATAATTGCAATGCACAGTTACACCAGCATAAGTACATGTAAATAAAACTTCCATGCAATTCAGGAGAAGAGATTATAATTATTGTTGTAACTAATCAACACAAGTATCACACAGTTTTACCATTATTCTCAAAGCTAAATGACTTCTGAGTGTTATAAAAATTCAAATTCACTGTGAAAGAATGAACTTTGGGCCCGTAAGAAATTTGGGAACCTCTTGAATCAGAATATACTCTCAATAATGATGGCTTTGCATAGGACAATGTACCTTAGAATATAAATTTTATTTGAATTGGTCACGGAATTCTGTCTTGAATAGCATTACTTTGTGTAGACATAGAGGACATGGGAACTAGCTTGCTATATTTGCAGTGTCATGAAGAAGTCAGATGTAGCTAAATTTTTTTCTTTTGGGTAGTCCTTGAAGTGGTACAAAGAAGGAATTGATGTGGTTTTGTTAGTTTGAAACTAAAGTCTGTCCCCCACACTGACCCACTGAGAAAGTAAGAGATAAGTTGGTGGCTTTTTGTGAACCATTTCTAATTTGAACACTTTTTCAGGGGTTAGGGATAGCTTTTGATAGAATAAAATATTTTATTATCAGCAGGGACTAGACAGACAATGCTTTGTACTCATTAAAATGTAAAATATTAGTTATGAAAATAAATTAATGGCAACCATTTTTAAAAGTTCACTATTCTCTACCAATTATTTACTTTCCGGATTTTTTTTCATGATAAATTTTAAATTCCGGACTTATAAAGAAGTCAAAGTACATCATAATGGGAGAAGGAAGTTAAAATTAAACTTTATTCTTCATTTGCCTGGATTAATAAAGGAAGTAATCCTAAAGGGCATGCAACAATTTTTAAAAAGTGAATTATATTTTTCTGATTTTTGATTTGTAAAGCTCCAAATTATAATTCTGCTTCTTGTTCTTTAAAAAATGCTATTAGTCACTTAAATTCATAGGGGAAATTAATATGCAAGAATACGTTTGCATTAGTTTAAATTTACTTCTAGTTTATACACATACGGGAACAGACAGTCCTGAGCAGTTTCAATCAGGGTAGTGGTATTTTCTTGTGTCCACGTTTTACACATACTATCATTTTATGTCAACATGATCGAGGTACTTTAAAATTTTTTGGAAATATATGACTCTAATATATTGGAATTCTTTTATAACTTGGAACCATTTTCTGCTATAATTCCCTTATTTTTCCCTTGTATTTTTATTATTTTTAAATGAAGAACTAAATTTTTCTTATATTTATTGTGTATAGTGTGATACTTTGAAACATGTATACATTGTAGAAGGGCTGAATTGAGTTAATTTAACATGATTTATTTCACATACTTTTTTTTGTAATGAGAACGTTTAAAATCTTTCCTCAGCAATTTCCAAGTATACAATTCATTGTGATTACATAGTGTATAGTCACCATGCTGTACAATAGATCTCTTGAGCTTATGCCTTCTAAATGAAAATTTGTATTCTTTGGTCAACAAATTCCAATCCTACCTGTCCTCCTCCCAGGCCTTTGGTAAGTGCTATTCTATTCTCAATTTCTGGGAGTTCAACTTTTTTAGATAGCACACTTGAGGGAGATCATATAGTATTTGTCTTTCCATGCCTGGCTTATTTCACTTAACATAATGATTTCCAGTTCCATCAATTTTCCTGCATATGACAGTGTTTCATTTTTCTTTGTGGCCAAATAATGTTCATATATATGGTATTCATATGTGTAATATTCATACATATATGACATTTTCTTTATCCATTCATTAGTTGATGGACACTTAGGGTGATTCCATATCTTGGCAAGCATGAAAAATGCTGTAGTGAACATGGGAGTGCAAATTCTCTTTGACATACCGTTTTTGTTTCTTTCAGTCATATGTCCCCAGTAGTGGGATTATGGGATCATATAGTATTTATATTTTTCATTTTTTGAGGGACCTCCAATAATGTACTAATTCACATTCCCACCAACATTATGCAAGGGTTCCCTGCTCTTCACATCCTCTTCAGCATTTATCTTTCATCTTTTTAATAATATCTACTCTAATAGATGTAGGTTGATACCTCATTGTAGTTTTAATTTGCATTTCCTTGATGATTAGTGATGTTGAGCATTTTTTCATATACATGTTAACTATTTATATGTCTTCTTTTGAGAAATGTCTATTCATATATTTTGCTCATTTTTAACTCAGGTTATTTGTTCTCTTACTACTGAGATTTTGTATTCTTCATGTATTCTGAGTATCAGATGTAAGGTTTACAAGTGTTTTCTCTTATTCAGTAGATATTCTCTTAGTTCTGTTATTTCTTTGGTTGTGCAGAAGCTTTTTATTTTGATGTAATCCCATTTTTTTATTTTTACTTTTCTTGCTTGTACTTTTGAGGCCACATCCAAATATGATTCCTTTATTTTAAAGAATGATTATTTAGGGGCACTTAGGTGAATTCCATTTTTCATTTTACTAAAATAAAACTACTATGAAAATTGTTGTCAAGTTGCTTTTTCCTCTTGATTTGTTTCTTTGGAGTATATGAAGATAACCAAGGTCATTTGGTCAAATGTATGCATAGTTTTATAACTTCTATTATATCTTGCCAGTGTGTTCCTAGAACAGTGATTTTCTACATACTAGGAGAGTGTTATGGGGTTTGAAGGAGTATTCAAAATTTTAGTTTAATTTTATATTACAAAACTACTCTTTCATAATTTAAGCCATAGGAAATAAACCTATGAAATTTTGTTGGAAAAGAAGGCTAAAATATCTCAAAAACTTTGCTCTATGAGGACTGAAACAATTGACAAAGCTTTGGCTTATATAAAAATAAAATTGCACTCATAAAGCATAGACTGAGTAAATATGGGAGAGGTAGTAAGAAGTGCCCTTGAATATCTTGTCAAAACGCTGATTCTGATTCAACAGGTCTGGGCTGGGGCCTGAGATTCTACAGTTTTCAGAAGCTCCTTGGTGATGCTAATGCTCTTGTCCTAGGAATGCAATTTGAGTTGTACTGTTTTAATTCTCTTCCATCCACAACATATTATAATGAGAATTAGCTACAGGGAATCTGTGGTCAGTTACTTCAGCAATTTAAATGTCATGAACTCCTGGCTTTTTTGAGAAGCAAAACACTTTTGCTCATTCAGAAATTCAAGGGGCTTGTGGGGAGGGAAAGGAAATTGTTAATATTAGATGCGTTAATCATGAGAAATTTTATGTGTCATTGACACCAGTTTGTTCAGAGACTGAAGGAGGTAAGAACTTTTGAAGTGGTACTCAGGTTCCTGCTGCTTAACTGAAAGTGAGATAAGATCAGATTCGTTAGGAAACAATTTTCAAAACAGACTCATTTATTTTGATGAAATGAGGCTGAATGATGGTAGGGAGGTAGATTCATTGTACTTTTAAGAGACCGACCACTTTAGAATGTGGAAAACAAGTTGCTTACTATTTTATTTGCATTGTTGCTGAGATTTTAAATAATACATTTCCACATCACCCTTAATGTTACTGAATTATTGCCATTAATCACTTCCTATAGGGAAAATGAAACTAAGGAGCTATGCTGTTTCTCTGCTTCCATCTCCATTTTGCTGCGTAGTTGTAAGAAACTCACTTAAAGCCTATGTTTCATGTCCCCATGGTGAAAAATGTAAATCAAATGTCTTTACTTTTTCCCTGTAGAGTACTTACTGAGATCAGTGGGCTTTAAGGTAGATTTCAATTTTTTAAAAAAGCAAAAGACTTTCACAATGGAATGTTTTATACTTATTCAACATATTATATGTAGGCATATATCAAGCTATTTTACATATGATCTAAATATTCTGGCAAATCTTCATGACAAAAATGAAATATTTCATGTGATCGCACCAGCAGTTAAAATGACCTTTTGTTCAATGTCACAAATCAAATGAACCTGATTAGAATGTTTTAGTTTTTGTTCTTTAGGTAGTCAGTATTGATGAATATAGATTAAAGGAATAATAATTTAATCCACATATTTAACGACTTCTAATTCTAAAGGGAGTTAATGGCCAATGTGGTGAATGACTCAGGCACGACTTTCTCTAATACTGTAGCATCATCTGTTCTTTTAAGTTGAAACACATTGATTTTAACCAGAGTTTATTTGTATCCTAACTAAAGACATCTATTGATCCAAACTTGTGCCCAGTAATAGTAACCAGAAAATGCATTAAATAAAACCATGTTGATTCATATTCAGATTCAAAATTTTAAATTCAGTATACTTTTCTATAATTTGCCAAATAAAATTTTACTTCATAGAAATTTTACTTTTACTGAAGTAAAGTTTATTAGGCAAATTATAAAAACGTTCATCAACAATCATCAGAGAAATGCAAACAAAACCTCGGAGAGATCGCCTCACTCAGTAAGAATGGCTATTATCAAGAAGACCAAAGATAACAAGTGCTAGCCAGGATGTGGTGGGAATGTAAATTAGTACAGGCATTATGGCAAACAGTATGAAGTTTCCTCAATAAATTAGAAACAGAACTGCCACATGACCCAGCAATTCCATCTCAAAGGAAATGAAATCAATATGTCTAAGAGACTCTGCACTCCCGTCTTCAGTGCAGCAGAATTCACAATAGCCAAGAGACGGAAACAACCTGAATATCCACCAAACGATGAATAGGTAAAGAAAATGTTGTACACACAGTATATAGACAATGAAATACTACTCACCCATAAAAACAAGGAAATCCTGTCATTTGCGACAACATGGATGGACTTGGAGATCATTATGTTAAGTGGCATACGTCAGGTACAAAAACACAAGTATTACATCATCTCACTCATATGTGGAATCTAAAAAGTTGCTCCCGTAGGAGTTGAGAGTAGGATGGTATGTATCAGAGGCTGGGAAGTACAGGGAGGAAGGAGGGATGAGGAGAGGTTGATCAATGGGTATTCAGTTACAATTACATAAGAGCAAGAAGTTCTGGTGTGCTATTGTGTGGAAGGGTGATTCTAAATACCATTTCAAAAATCTATAAGAAAGGACTTCAAAGGTTTTTATGATAAAGAAATGATAGTGTTTGCATACATAGGTATGTTTAACCCGATTTAAAGATTACACAATCTATACATGTATCAAAACATACCATGGTACTGAATTAATATGTACAATTTTATGTTTTCATGTACACATTAAACTAAATTTAATTGATAAAAAATTTTAAAAGTTAATTAGGCAAATTAAGTAGCATTACCATATTTACTAAAATGTAATAAATCTATGTATCCATTACAGTGTGAGGGTCAAGAGCTGGAGCTCTAGAGTCAAATGGAGCTGATTCAGGTCTCATCTTTGCTGCTTGATCCCTTCTCCGGCTTTGGTTATTTCTCAGTCTCCTCATGTATAAAACAAATTTCATAATATAAAAGCAATAAGATTTTTTGGGGTCCAAAGGAGATAATTCATATGCTATGGACTAAATCATGTTCCTCAAAAATTCAAGTGTGTTTATATTTCTAGAGAAGACCTCTAGGAAGTAATCAAGGTTAAATGAGTTCATAAGGTTTGGGTCCTAATCTGATAGGATTGGTAATGTTATAAGAAGAGGAAGAACAGAAATAGAAAGAAGACAAACGAGCCTACTTTAAGAGTGTGGCTGCCTACAAGCCAAGAAAAGAGGCCCTAGAATGAAACCTACCTGCTAACACACTTATCTTGAAGTTTTCAGGCTCTAGAGCTGTGAGGAACAAATTTATATTGTTTAAATCTATGATATTTTGTTATGGCAGCCTAAGCAGAGTAATACAGATTTTGGTACTGAGAAGCGGGGTAGGCTGTAACAAATACCTAAAAATGTAGAAGTGGCTTTGGAACTAGGAAATAGGTAGGCTGGAGGAATTTTGAGATGCACACTAGATAAAAGCCTGGATTGCCATGAACAGGATGCTGGTAGAACTATGGATGTTAAAGATTATTCTGGTGAGATCTCAAATGGAAATGAGGAACATGTTTTTGGAACCTGGAAGAAAGACAATCTTTATTATAAAGTGGCAAAGAATTTGGCTGAAGTGTGTTCTAGTATTTTGTAGAATATAGTTTTTGAGCAATGAAATTGGACATTTATCTGAAGAGATTCGTTCCCTCCCTCCCTCCCTCCCTCCTTCCTTCTTTCCTTCCTTCCTTCCTCCTTCCCTGCCTTCCTTCCTCCCTCCCTTCCTTCCTTCCTTCTTTCCTCTGTCTCTCTTTTTCTTTTTCTTTTCTTCTACTGAATTACATCACCAGCGCCCCCAGCTGAGGATATTTCTAAGGAAAGTTTTGAAAGAGTGGCTTGGTTCTTCTACACTGCTTATAGTAAAAAGCAAAAGAAAACAGATGAATTGAAGAAGAAATCATTAAGTAAAAAGGAACCAGATCTTAAAGATTTTCAAAGTTTTCAGCCTATTGCAAATTGTGGAGAAAATGCCAAGTGTGTGAATGGACTATCGGTCCTTAAGGAGATTGCCCATGACGTTAACCAGCTATTTCAGTAGAAGGCAGGAGTAGAGTTTGGACCAAGGCAACAGAGACACTGCCAGTTTGTACCAAAGGGAACAGGGCAGTATGGTAGAGCATTTCACTGAAAACATGCCTTATCCCTCAAGAAGAGGGGGCAACCACTATGAAGGCAGTTCAGAGATCATCAAGGCTGCTGCTCCCACCACAGGCCCAGAGTGCATATGTCTGGGAGATAAGGCTGCTCTACCTTAGTTTCAAAGCATAGTACTGAGGCCCAACAGAGCTGTTTGGGTGAGGCTGTCCTTCCATCAAAAGCAATGATGGTAACACTGCTGTCCAAGTGGACCTGAAGAGCAGAGTATTGAATGAAAGAAGATTATTCTGGAGCCTCAAAGTCTAATAAAATTTGCTTTTCTAGGTTTTGAAGTTGCTTGGAACCTGTCACTCTGTTATCCTGATATCTCCCTTTTGGAATAGGAATGTCTATCTTATGTCCATCCTACCATTGTATTTTGAAAGTACATAATTTACCTGGTCTCATAAGTTCACAGCTGGAGAGGAATTTTGCCTTAATATGAATGGTACCTTGACTTTCACCCATATCTGATTGGATGAAATTTAGATTAAGCTTTGGACTTAAAACTTTAGAGTTGTTGTTGAAATGAGTTAAGACTTTAGGGGCCATTGGGATGGAATGAATGTATTTTGGATGGGAGAAGGACATAAATTTCGTAGGGCTAGGGATGGAATGCTATGGAGTAAATCGTGTACCCAAATATCTTTAAAGCATTTACCCCAATGTGACCGTATTTGGAGATAGGATCTCTAGAAGGTAATTAAAGTTAAATGAGGTCATAAGAGTGGAGCCCTAATCTAATAGGAGTGGTGGCATTACGAGAAAAGGAAGAGAAAGATCTTTTTCTCTTTCCCGGTGCTTGAACACTGAGGAAAGGCACAGTGAAGAGTCAACTACTCACAAGTCAAAAGATGAGACCTCAGAATAAAACCTCCCTTGCTGGCACCTTGTTTGGGGACTTCTATCCTCCAGAACTGTGAGAAATAAATTTCTTCTGTTTAAGCCACCCAGTCTGTGGTAGTCTTTTATGGCAGCTGAGCAAACTAATACATGAAGAACTCTTGGCATATAGTAGAAATCAATTATGCAGGCATGCGATGTGCATATAAACTGAATGTTTGCCGCATTTAAAAAGACGATCTGTTTTCTAGTGCATTGGCAGCGCTCCTTTTTTCTCCTTAAGAGTTTTTTATTCTAACTGACACAGAATGTGCATATTTATGGAGTACAGTGTGATATTTCAGTACATGTATACAACACATAATGATCAGATCAGGGTAATTGGCATACCTATATCCAGGGTAATTGAATATTTCAGTACACGTATATAATATATAACGATCAGATCAGGGTAATTGGTATATCCATAACCTCAGATATTTATCATTTCTTTGTGTTGAGAACATTTAAGATCCTCTCTACTAGCTATTTTGAAATGTACAATTATAGTTGTTGTCAGCCATAGTTATCCTACTATGCTATGTGGACCATTTGAATTTATTCTTCCTATTGAAAGGCACCCCTGTAGCAATTAACTATCCTCTCCTCCTCCCTCCTCTCCTACACCCTTCCCAAGATATGGTAACCACTATTATATTTTATTCTTCTTTAAGACCAACTTTTAGCATCTACATATAAGTGAGAACATATTCTGTTTTTCTGTTTGTGCCTTATTTCACTTAACATACTCGTAATGTCCCCCAGTTCCATCTGTGTTGCTGCAAATGACAGAATTTTTTTTTTTTTTTTTTTTTTTTTTTTTTTTTTTTTGGTGGGTACCGGGGGAACGACCTCAGGACCTCGCGCGCCAGCAGGCGCTCGTGCCGCTGAGCGATATCACCGGCCCCTTTTTCGTATGTGGGTTCCGGGAGTCGAACTCGGGCCCTCGCGCTTGCCGGGCAGGCGCTTAAGCCGCTGAGCCATCTCACCGGCCCAAATGACAGAATTTAAATTTTTTAAGGCTGAATAATATTCTATGATGTAATAATCCTTCTAAATTCAAATTACTACTATATTAGTATAATCTGTTATACAGTAGTATAGTAATATTGTATTACAATATATTGCAATAGTGATATTATAAGAGTAGTTATAGTCTTACAATACTATAAGCTTATATTATCACAATTACATTATTTTTCTAATTAATACTATCAATGTTAATATTATTTTCAGTGGGTGTGGCTGTGCCTTATTCCAGTGAAATGTTTTCACCTTCAGGCTATATGTGTACTTAAAAAATAACCCTATGGGGGCCAGTGAGATGGCTCAGCGGCGTAAGCGCCTGCCTGGCAAGCGCGAGGGCCTGAGTTCGACTCCTGGAACCCACATACGAAAAAGGGGCCGGTGATATCGCTCAGCGGCACGGGCGCCTGCTGGCGCGCGAGGTCCTGAGGTCGACCCCCAGGTACCCACACACACAAAAAAAAACCCTATGATTTGTTAAAATTATCTAATAATTCATGATTTTTATCAGTTAGAACAGTTCTCTAGTTTCTTTCTGTATAGTATCTCAACTAAACAAGTACTTAGAAGTGTGAGTTTCCACACTGAGAAAAATAAAAAGATAAAGAAAGCTCAGTGGAACCTGTGATGAGGTATATATAATATGCAAGCAAGTTAGAGTCGCTTGCCCTTGCTTCCTATGAATGCAATGGTTTCAGAGAGGAGTGTCCTGGTGTGTAACATTTATATGTAATAGTATGTTCAAATTTAGAACATTCGTTCTTCTTTTGGAATTTTCAGTAATGAAAATTTATTCCTTCACAGGTATCAAGGTTATATTTATACATACCGAGTGTCCCAGACAGAAACAGGTTCTTGGAGTGCTGAGGTACAGTAATTTTTTTATTTGTTTTTGTTTCAGTGAGTATCAGGGAGGTGTGTTTGAAATTTAGGTTGGTTTTATAAAGGAAAATTCATATCATACGCTACTGAAATATTCATCAGATTTAAATCACTAAGTGTCCTATAAAAATTTGTTTATGGGTCATATTTAAGGTGTTTTCAGGTGAATCGATGCACTTTGAAACTATAATGTTAAATGAAATAAAATCAGACACACAAGTTTAAATATTGCATGGTTTCTCTTATATGACAATCTCCAAATACAAAGAGCAAAATAAAGGATAGATAATGGGAAGTAGGGAAATCTTTTTCAAATGGGAAGGGGACTAAGAGATGGAGGAGGGAGGGAAGGAAGAAAAAAAAAGATTAAAAAAAAAAAAAAGAAAAAGAAGCCTTTAGAGAATTTTGGTCCTAGAGTCATTCAGCCAACTTTGTGTGGAAGCTATGACTTGGGAAATACATGAAAGTTGAAGGAGGATGTCGAACTTTTAATACCTATATGAAATTTTAGAAAGCATATAAAAGTCAATAAAATATTATTCTTGTTTCTAAGAGTCCATAATATCCTGAGGGAGATGTAACAAGGGAGTGGACAGCAGTGTAAGTTCCTGGGCTTTGTTGTCAAGTGCATCCACGTTCCAGGTCTGGTTCCACCCACCCTTCCCCAGCAGGTCTAATGACTTCGGGCAGGTTACTGCGCTTAAATTTCTGTGAATCAACTTCTTCATCTGTAAAATGAGCCTCACAGTAGTTCTTAACTCACAGGGCTCATTTGGCAGAATAAATGAGACAATGCACGTAATGAAGCTCTTAGCTACAGGTCGTGTCATATCCTGAGCCCACAAAAATGTGAAATTTTGAAAATTTTGGAACAATATGATTACATATAGTTCAGTGCAAAGTTATCCAGAACAATAGTTCAAAGGAGGGAGGATTTTCAAAGTGTTTATGGTAATGGATGCTGCTTTATGTGTGTGTGGGGGGGCAGGACTCCTGTCTGAGCCATGTTGTAAGCCTATGGATAGTTGGATTAGGGAAGAGGAAATTTTGCAATGTTTTTTTTTTTTTTTTTTTTGTGGGTACCGGGGGGTCGACCTCAGGACCTCGCGCGCCAGCAGGCGCCCGTGCCGCTGAGCGATATCACCGGCCCCTTTTTCGTATGTGGGTTCTGGGAGTCGAACTCGGGCCCTCGCGCTTGCCGGGCAGGCGCTTAAGCCGCCGAGCCATCTCACCGGCCCCCAATGTTTTTAAGCTATGCTCTACAGAACCATAGTGCTCTTCTGTCTGGGCCTTTGGGCTTCCTAGGTGGTGCAGAAGGCGAGGAGGAGATGAGTGGATACATTTCTGGATACCTACTTCGGCATCAATCTGAGCAGTTCCCTTTTATTTTGATTATAAACTAGGGCTCTGAATAGGATTTCTTTAGAACAAAGAATTCGTGTTGCTTTGAAAATGTCTGAAAGCCCCTGTATCATTCCAAGAAATGCCTGTAGAATGAAATCTATTTCCATGGACCAGGGTATTATGGACTAGCATATTTTACCAATCCTTGAGGTCTCTACAATTGAAACTTAGGAACTTAAATGATTTCTTTGTTTTCTGACTCTTTAAAATAGTCCATATTTATAATGAAAGTACTTCATTATGAGCTTTTGGGAACATAAATGCTAATATTAACTCTATTAATAACATCCATGCATTTAAGAAACTCTAAAATCTAGACTTAAAAAACTAAAATAGCTCTAGGCTTACAAATTCATCAGTAAACTGTAAAGTACAAATTATACACTACAAATCTTTTGAACTTCTGAGATGAATTAGGGCAAGTTTTCAAATACATTTTAACTTATATCAGGATAATTAATACTGTAATACTAACTGAAGGAAAAGCAGTACCATTTCTAATTAAAACTATGTATGCCTATTTATTTTTAAAAAATTCTCTGTATCACTACAGATAATTAAATAAGAAGTTAAGCTTAATTTATCACGAAGAATAGCTATGCATAATGTAATCATATACACATATTTGTATTCGATTTAATAGAAATAGCCCTTCTCCCTAGAGAAGCACCCTTCAGCTGCTGAAGCATATTCTTTATGGAAAGAATCTTAGATTTTTTTTTAGGGTTTAACAGCCTTGTTTCTAAACTTGTTTTTTCTCCATTTTGAGTATAACATCATTGCAGATTGCTGCATGCTTGTGATCATGTTAAAAAGAGAGGGTTTGTTGAACATAAATGCCCCCTCATCTCATTGTCTGGACTGACCTTGCTTATTTAATAATATTGTCATTATCTACACCAAGACAGCACAAAACTGGCATGCATTATTCCTAAATACAAAACAGCTCAACAATTCTATATTTTCTAGAATCAATTTTTTTAATTTTAAAGAGAAAAAGAAACCCAATAAAAACAATGGTACAAAATTTCAAAACAAGATTGTAGGATAGTAAAAATGGTTAGTACATTGCGTATTGTTATCTTCAAAGTAGTTGCTCATATTACAAGATACAGGCATGAAAAATTGATCAAACAATATAGGCACAAACTTTTCTTTGCAATGAACTAACAGCAGTTACTAGGATGACTATCTTAACTATCTTGTGTGCGTATATATATATATATATATATATATATGCGTACATATATATATATTTCCTTTTCCCTTCCTTTTCTCCTTTCCCCCATCCCAGTTTCTCTTTCCTTTTGAACAGTTTCTTCCCACTTCACAATATGTAATGTACATTTTGGATCTTATTTACTCTTTCAGCTTCTTACACTAGGGAGACTATATGATGTTCACACATGCGAGTCTGATTTATTTCACTTATGAGTATGGTCTCAAGTTGCATCCATTTACCTACAAATGTTTCAAGTTTATCCTTCTTTATAGCTGAGTAGTACTCCATTATGTACAAATACCACATCTTTTTTATCCATTCCTTGTTGATGGGCATTTGGGTTGTTTCTAAGATTTAGCTATTACAAATTGTGCTGTTATAAACATGGGTGTGCATGTATCGCTATGGTACGATGTTTTTAATTCTTCTGGGAGGATACCCAGGAGGGGAATAGCTGGGTGGAATGGGACCTCTAATCCTAGTTTTTTGAGGAATCTCCACAGTGATTTCCACAGTGGTTGCACCAGTCTACACTCCCGCCAACAGTGGAGAAGGGTTCCTTATTCCCCACAGCCCCTCCAGCATTTGTTATTGGTTGATTTCTTGATGACAGCCATTCTTTCTGGGGTGAGATAGAATCTCAGTGTTGTTTTAATTTGTGTCTTTTCAATGACCAGTGATGTAGAACACTTTTTCATATATTTATTTGCTATTTGCATTTCTTCATCTGAGAAGTGTGTGTTCATCTCAGATGCCCATTTTTGGATTGGGTCTTTGAATTTGGGGGGGTTCTGATTTTTTTCAATTCTTTATATGTTGTAGATAGAAGTCCTAAAATCTATTTTGTGTTTTTTTCTGACTACTGTATTTAGCTTCTTAGTTATGCTTTGCTAAGGTGAATATTAAACTAGTGTGCATTCTCAGAGCTCATACCCCCTGACTGGAAGAAATTTCTCTAGAGCATATTGAAGACCAGTGGTGATCCAGAACATGTTTCCATGGATAACTAAGAGGTGACAGCATGGAAAATGTACAACTTTGAACAATAGCTGAGTTCAGTGACAGGATGGGATTTGTCAGGGGTACAATTCTTGTGGCAAATATATTTTCAAAATTGGGTAAATGATAGATATTTATACTGCTTTTTGGAACAACATTTTAGTTTGCCATGCTGCAGGAAAAAATCACGGCAGTAGCATTCCATTCTCTGTGCAAAGATTGTGCTAGAAATCTAGGTAAGTCTGAGATTTCTTTTGAGGAATGGGATGAAATAGAACCTTGGATTCCATGAATTAAGAAAAACAAATATTATGCATAATTTTTAGACCATTGCCTAATGTATTAACTTAGTTGATGTGACTTGGGCTAACATTTTGCTTGTTAATTCACAGAATTCTACATAGAGTCAACTATCATTTATTAATGTGTGAATTGTCGGTGGTACACTGTAAAGAATTTACAGACCTCTCTGCCAACTTTAATGCCTTTGGGCTTTTCTGTGTATTTGAGCATCAGAATAGCAGTTGATACCCAATACTTTTACTTGTTAGCCTAAAAAAATCACTATAAATTAGGTCAGTCATTTGCTAAAGAAACATTGTATCCCAAATTCAAATTGCTTCTATATATCCAATGCTATCATTCCTCTGTTAGAATGGATAATCAAGTGTTAACTGCGTATCAGTACCCATAAACATGATGCTTCTGTTGACAAATGGTTTTACATGCCATAAGAATGCTAAAAAGTTATGTGGTTTAAAATCTTTCTTTCCTTGGAGTGTATACTTTCTTCTCTGGTTGGTGACTACAGCTTCACTAGAACCTTCTTGATCTAGTCCCAATATAAAAGGGATACAGAGGCAATTCTAGTTTCTAATTGTCTGTTGGACCATACACAAGCAGATTAATTTTCCTGTATTTACATTTTTATTGTACAATGTGAATAGCCCAATCAGTCAGTAACTGCCAGTCTGTGAGAATATAGTGGGGGCCAAGATGGGAGAGTACTTTGAAAATGAAAAAGTGCTCCAATGAAGGTGTAAGGAAGTATTCCGGGCCTATGGCATATCTTTGCAATTTGGAGATTCTGTCTTAGAGCCAAAGAATTGCTCGAACCTGTGCAACTTTTGCAGTATTTCTTACGAAGAATTACTTATCTCAGTGTGGGAAATGACTGAGAGTTACTGTGCACAGTGTGCTATCTCCAGCATACTGTTTAGTTGACAGAAGTCTACATGCCAGCCTTCATGTTTTTTCATTAAATGCTAAAAAAACCCCAGTTTCCATTTAAAAAAATCTTCCATGTGCAATAGCTAAAAACAACTTTCTTTAAAAAAACTCTACTCATTGTTAAATTGCTCACAGTATTACTATTTTACTTTATGTAAGATGACAGTTTGAGCTGATGCCTAAAGCTTAGCTCAAGCTTTAGCAGGAAATTATTGTTGATTTCAGGCGGTATCTTTGTAGGAGATCTGATGTCAGGGAAGGAATGTATTTTAATAGTCACCTGCAGATAATGACCTCTTTAAAAACAAACAAATAAATAAAGGTGACCTTAGATAGTCTTTCATTTTCATGTTTTAGAGAAAACCTTGTCATAGTGCAGTGCTGACAGAGACAGCAATTTGGGGGAAGATAGGGAAGTTTCCCAAGGAAGAAAGAAATTAATACAAAGGATGAAGTGGAACATATTGTGAGGTGAAAGAGTATGAGGACTAAGTAGCCATGCATTGCGTGTATCATAACATCAATTTTTAATTCCCTGTCCAGTATTTTATATTATAGAATGATGAAGGGGAGGATGGGTTATTATTTTTGTTTTTTTGGTTCCTCAGGCTTATTATTAATGACCTGTAGGATCTGTGCTTTTTCTATGTTTAACTGCATCCCCTCTGTTGCTGAACTGATTGTGGGTAATGGCCTATATACCCTTAGAGGTTCGGGATGTATGATGTGTAGCAGGCAAGAAGGGCAGGCCGATGAGCAAGAGCTTGTACAAACTAATACCACCCTTGGGAGAACTGAAATGACAGCTCATTAGTTCCTCTCACAGGGATATTCAGCCAACCAAAGTAAGCTGTTTTGGAATGTTTATTTTTTCTTCCTTATGTTTTCAAATATTTGAACCAGTTACACAAATGTTACCTTTCTGAGCATCCCTCGCACTTTTTGTAGGGTTTGTTTTTGGTAGCATTATGAGGTAGGTAAATAATTTACTTGGCCTTTTATTTTCCAGACAGCACCGGGGGTACATAAAAGATTTTTCCGGAAAATAAAAAATCTCATTTCAGCATTTCAGAAGCCAGATCAAGGCATCGTAATACCTCTGCAGTATCCAGTTGAGAAGAAGTCCTCAGCTCGAAGTACACAAGGTACTATAGGTATAATTACTGTTCATTTTTGACAGGATTTGGAAGCTCAGGGGTTGGAGTCAACCTATTCATAAGCATATAACCAACTGGAAGTTCCGTAAGAAAAATGAGGTGAGAATGTAGATGTAGTCAGCTAGTCAAATGATAGATGATTAATTTATGTGCTATAATCTCAATATGCTATACTGTAAACTTATAGTAAAACTGGGCAAAAATATAAAAAATTCTACCTAGCCACACTTTAATTTCTCATTTCATCTTGTTCTTCTGGCCCATTTTGTAGATATATGTCTACAATTTCAATTCACTAATGTAGGCACAAATGATTTGACAGATGGATAATTCAGAGAATACCTGGGCTATTTGTTTACCTTTGCTTAGAAAACTGTTTTTGGTGCTCAGATGAAGTCATGTTACTGTAGCAAAGGAAATTAAATTAGTAAACTTTATTGTTACACTGGCACAGTTTGTAACATCTCCTGAGCAAAGCTATCATAGTGTATGTGTCATTCTGAAGAGTGAATACCAGCCAATGTCTGTAGCTATTTGACATGTGACTACTCCTCTATGAAAAGGGGTTGTTTAGAGTGAGAAGATATCCTTTGATTGAAACAATAAATATTCACGATAAAAGAAAATGAGTTTTTATATCTGTTTTTGACAGGGACCCACGCTTAGGCATAAACTGACAATTAGATACAAGTAGTGAGTTAAATTAATGAATAGTTAGCCTTTAGAAAAGAAATATAAAGAGAACTCTAATTTACAAATTGGCTAATTGTTCTTTTTTGCTCAGTATTCCATTCTTTTTTTTTTTTAATATGCGGGGACCGGGAGTCGAACTCAGGACCTCACGCTTGCCAGGCAGGCGCTTATGCTGCTGAGCTACATCACCGGCCCCAGCATTCCATTCTTTATAACTCCGTTTTAAATAATAGTTGTTTAAGGTATATCATTGTGTTGTATTATTATGAGTTTTGTGCCCCTGGAAAATTTTACAAGTTTGAGTTAATCTATAATTTTAATACTGTGTAGGTTTATCTTTTCTTGATTTTTGTTATTGTTTTTCTTTAGGGAGAAGAGATTCTGATGTTTTCCTGAAAGCACCATGATAAAAAAGAAAACACCTTGTACTTTATTTTCAATAATTTAAATACATGCTAGGTCTTGTGTAATGTAGATAATACAGTTCAGTGAGCTATAAATGCATTTCTAACACCACTGTAGTCCTCCAATGAAAGCGTCTTGCCTCATATTAAAGCTGAAATGGACATTGTAGATAATGAAGGTTTGAAATGAAGATTGCAAAAATAATTCCATAGGTTATTTTCAATTACTGTATTTTCAAATGGGAAAGAACGTAAGGTATAATGAATACTTTATAAAATATTAATGTCAATTCTTGCCAAATATAAATAAAAATAATCCCCAACTTTTGTCAAAGCACCAATTTTAGTGATAAATTATTTGATAGTTACTGATTTCCTGAGTGTATACTGAGAACGTGGTTGGGGTCCCTCATCTTTGTCATGTACAGTTCTCCTCTAGTTATGGTGCATAGGCTCTTTGGGGATTTATAAAACTGTCTGCTGACACAAGTACTGGGTAAACAGTGAAAACTTTCTGTTTAAATTTTGTTGTTGTTGTTGTTGTTTGGTAGTGGGAATCAAACTCAGGGCCTTGCACTTGCCAGGCAGACACTGTGCCGCTGGGCTATATCCCTGGCCCCTCTGTTTAAATTTGAAAGCAACTTTCTTGTCTAGTATTCTGATGTCAGACAGTAAAATCCATGGACCAATCTGGAGTTTAAAATCTTGTAATTTAAAATAGGCTCTAAATGTTTATTGTATTTGATGCTACAGGATTAGAAATTATATTTAGAAATCTGATGACATGGATTTTTCTTGTTTTCCTTTATCTCGGTCCCAATTTTTTCTACTCTATGTAAAACCTCATTTGCAAAGGAATTTTCAGCAATTAGAGCTCTTGGTTAACTAATGTGTAAGCAGTCTCCCTATTAGGTAATCTTACAAGTCTACTTGAAAGCTTACGGTTACATTAATTTTTAACAATTCTGAGTGACTGGAAAACCTAAATAAGAGTCAAAATTTTATGCAGTATTTTCTTCTCACATTTATATATTTATGACTTTTGTGATTGATTATATGCCAAGTTGCTTCAAGACTCAAATAATTCATCTATCCAACAAACATAATAGTGTATTGGGGGTAGAGAAATAAAAATATCTGGGCCTTGCCCTCAGATAGTCCACTGTCTTATTGGACAAGAAAACTGTAATTGTAAAAGATAATAAAAGAAAATTTAAAAGGCAAGCACACAATAATAGTAAAAGTTGATAAGTATGTAAGTGAGGTTCTCTATGTGTAAGTAGATCTGATGTTAGAGGAAAGTTGAATCAACACAAATACTCTGGTCCATAGGAAAAGTCTGTTTCATTGTAAACCGATGACATTGGAATTTGGGGTTGTACATGAATGCTGCGAACTTGGTTAATAACTAGTGAACTGCTGAGAGACAGAGCTACTCTTTATATGCTGCGAGTTCTGATTTCTAAGCATTTAGCATAGTGGAGTATGGCCATGGCAATATATTGTGGGCAGTTCATCATTTCTTGAAGGAAGAGCATCACTTTAACTTATGAAGGAATTCAGAAGCCTACTCCACACTGTTTTTCTGGTGTGAGAAACCAAAAGTGTAAATAAGGACCAACATGTAAAAGTGATATTGTGAAAAAGGAAGAAAATGTTCATATGGGAAGCGGAACTATGGAGGGGGGAGGGGGAAAGGAAGGAAGGGAAAAGAAAAAATAGAAAAGAAGGAAACAATGGAAACAAAGCTTTTGTAAATAAGGAGGGGAAGAGGGGTTGAAGGGAGGAGAGGAGATTGGAAAAAAAGAAGAATCAAGATATATTATGTACAGTTACAAGTGCCCTATGGTGAATGTGATCCTTATGTATATCTAAATGTACCAATAAAGTTAATTAAAAAAGAAATGAATGGCAGAGTATTTAATAAAGTGCTGCTTGTAACTGCAAACAAAAAACCCCAAAATGCGTATATTTAAATAAGTTTTAATTATTTGTAGCTTGAGTTTAAATTTTAGTACATGTAACTAATTTTTACTCTAATTTGTTTGTTCTGGAATATGTGAATGACATTTCTATGTTCTTTTATGAGAGTCTTTTTCTTTCTGGAATCATTAGTGGTCTTTCAAAGTATTGGAAAGTATTTGAAAGCTTTATTTACCTAATTTGTCTTAAAGTATTACTTTAAAAATATTCAGAGACAGATGCTATTAATAAACAATTCTTCTTGATGAAGAATATCTTACTTGTCTTATTGGATTGATCCTTGGAAAATGTAAATGCTTTTCTTAATTTATTATTGTCAAATGTTCCATTTGACCCCCATCTTCTTTGGCTGATCTTTTATTTGCCAAGTTTTTTCCACCTCTTCATTCCCAGCATGAATATCCTTGTTATTTCCCAGTATGTAATAAGTTGCATCTATACAGAAACGACATATCCTGGCTACATCTAAGATATTTCTATGTTAACATGTACCTGTAAGACGCTGAGTCAAGGTAGAAAAATGCACATATATTTCCAAGCATACATACACCTTGCTTCAGGAAAAAAAATGTGTTAGCAAGCTTACAAGGAACATGACAGCTTACTAAATACTTGTGCATTTCCTCTGAAATTTGTTCTTAAGAGATAAGGTGAGTAGGCAGACAAGGTTAGGTGATTGTCTGTTTGACTGTTACAGGAAGGGAATCTTGCGGTACAGTATAGGTAGAATAAGTCTACAGAAAATATCTCTGATTATGTCCTCTGGTATAAAGGGCTGAGTTTAAGTTATTCTTTTGGGGTGGAATGGATAGGAAGTTAGAAAGGTTTTAAAACCTGTTAAGAATGTTTCTACATCAGCTTGTGCTTTATTTGATTTACTCTACTGAGCTCAGAATCAAGAACCTATTATTAATAAACCTCGATTTGCCCTAGAGCATTTCAAGTTTATAGGATGCCCGGTTTTCCTGTTAGGGTGCTATGAATTCAACTTTGTCACCTGTTTGCCCTTGCAGTAAATGGGATAGCATTATTTTTTAGTTTTCAGCTAGAAGTGAAGTTAAGCTACCTAGTTTGTACAGTTTTTTAATTTGGGGTCATTGGTCACACTTACAGTGAAAGGCTAGATTTTTATCATTAGGCCATTTGGTTCTTAAGTGAAGATTTTTCAATGTAGAAAGATACAACAAACGTGACAAACTGGAGAGAGACCATCAACAAACATATATGGGATACACACACACACACACACACCTCAGTTGTACACCATCTCATGAGAATGGAATTGTTCTCTCACAAGATGACAGAAAATGATACCACACTCAGCAATGGACAGAAAGAATTAAAGCCAGAATGCATGAGACCTGAATTTTCTTTTCAGCTCTGTCGCTGATTACACCTGTGACCTCAGATAAGGCAGACTGGTACTGTTATTACACTTGCCAAGTAGGAATAATTAAGTTTCACCCCATAGGATTATTGAGGTACTAGAACTACATAACTTTAAGGTAGTAAAGTTTGCATGTTTGACTGCATTGATATTCAAAACTCTCTGAAAGTAAGGGTGAATAGGGAAAGAATATGGAGAAAGCTCTTTAATAATTGTAGCAGCTCCTGCTCTTTTTTGATGCCATGAGGGTTGGGTGGGATATATATTTTGAAAAAATGCACAACTGATACAAATACTCCCCTCCCCTTTTGCTGATGGGTTGTGTTGAGACGATCAAGTTTGCCTTCTGCGTCATGAATCATATCTGTATATATATATATATATATATATATATATATATATATATCAATGAATAAAAAAGCAGCAGGGCATTTTGTAGTGCTATAAATCCAAGTTTCATAGGGGGCTGTTTGGACTATATGCACCTCACTAGTATCAAGTTGATTTTTTGAAGATCTTTTGACCAGCTTTCTTAGTGTCACTTCAAAATGTCTCATTGTGGAAAGTAAGTGAAAAAGGCAATTGTAATTGCCTGTGGTGTAGGGCCTCAAAAAATGCTTTTTTTTCACTTTGTTTTTCGTGCCCCACCCCACCCCATATTTTATTATTATTATTATTATTATTATTATTATTATTATTATTGCCAATGGATTTGGATGCCCTGGTCTCCTAGTTCTCCCTCACCCCTTTTTGCAAATTTTAATTTTCTTTCTGTTGCTGAGAAAGTCACCAAAAGGAGAGAATAAAAACCTTTTAAAAAATGTCTTAGCCTAGAGGCATTTACATTCACAGCAGTTACACTTTAAGTGCTCATTTGTATAAAAGATTCTATTTGTATGAAAAATAAAAAATGAAGAGATGTCCAGCTAGATTTAGTGCTTTTTTGATTTCCATACCTACATTTTCAAGATGACCTGGTTTTTATTGTTTCCTGTCAGGGAGCCACTTTTCTTATCACAGGTGAGCGGACTGATTTGAGAATGCATTTTGGCGCATGAATAAAATGGGACACAGTGCTCATTTGTAACTTTATTTTTTAAAAATGAAATATTCAAAGTACTTTTCTTTCAAATATCGACACATAATGTTTAACTTTAAATATTTACAGCATGTTCTTGTGATGCTCTTGTAGAAAAATGCATGCTTCTGGCATGAAAGCCAGAGCAAAATGCAAAAGACCATTTAACTGCAACCAGAGAACATGTACCTGTACAGTATCCAGTCACTTTTCAGCATAGGAGTGAGAGCAGGAATACAAAATTGGAACCTATTGTTTCCTAGCAACATGGCTCAGGCCATTATAACACAATTTTCAGTATGATTAGAACCTCTAACTGTTGTTATATAGAAACTGAAAATCTTAGCATACACTGTAAACATCTTTACTTTTCAAGAGAAAGTAAGCAGCTAAAAAGAGTATTTTTTCTGATGTAAAGGCTATACTTCTCTTTCTCTCCTTCTCTCTCACTGATGCTTTTACCAGAAGAATAGTAAAGATTTAGACATTGTCATGATTCATACAAGTAAAATATTTTTCAAGGACACAATCTGATATACTAACATTTACTTAAGAGGTTAAAGTCCACCACTAAATCTAAGGAAAGATTTTTAACTGCCAAACACATTTCCTTTGACAAATAATGTAAGGTGACAACTGCCAAGACAAAATCCACAGCAAGTTAACGCTAAGTATTTTCAGTTACTGTTCAGCAAGTAATTTCTTCTTACACACAGCAGTATATTTGGTCCTTAATAGCTTTCATATGAAGGACACACTGAAATAATAGTCACTACTTTGTGGTTGAATTCTTTTGTGGTTGTTGTTTTCTGGTTTTTTATTGTTTTGCTTTTTTTTTGTTCTTTTTTCATTTTTCTTTTTTGTTTTTGCTTTTGTTTTTGTTTTCGTTTTCTTTGCACAGTAAAGAAACTTACAGAAGGCTGTGGAAGAGCAGTCTGAGATCTGAAGTACTAGTCAGGTCAGCTATGTGTATGTGAATTCCTTCGAGAAAACAAGAATGCTGCATCCAATCTGTAGCCTTATGTTTTTCCACAAGCTATAATAATACTCCAATCTCACCACAATTTTCTTTTAATACTTGATTATTGTATTTTTGCTTCCATTACCACTTAACTCCATTAAATTGCCTTTAACACAAATACATCTTCATAAATGCAAAGACTTTGCCCTGACTCTCTCAAGAGATATTACAGTGGGGCCTGGTCTGGTTAAAAATATAGTTTGAAAAAAGGAAGGAAAGGAAAAGAGTAGAAATAACATGGTGGAATGCCCTAAACTGTGTCAACAGTTATGAAAAAGAAAAGTCTTATGAAAGCTGTAACTGAATTTTATACTTCTCTATGTAAGTAGGACATGAATTCCAAATTATACATTGTCAAGTTTTCATACATTTGTCTATGTTGCATATATCATGTATATGTAGTCTACATATTATAGATTTTCTAGATAAATTGACAATAAATGACATGACACACATTTTATACATTATTTTGTTGGATTAAAAATAAAACATTTCTATGATAAGTGTTTTGTTGAAAATTATTATGAATTGAGCTTTATTCCCTTTTCCTTCAAGAGTCATGCTGCTAATCAACAATGATTAGAATGACTAAAAGGAAACATTTAAATACCTCTTAAAGTTTGAACTTTTCAGCTCATTTGGATCTCTAGATTATAGTGCAAGAGTAAACACAAAACAAAACAAAACAAAACAAAAACTCAAATTAAGTGGGCTTAACTAAGAAAACAAAAATAACCATGGAGTATTCCCTGCCTTAGCCCCAAAATGTTCTGCATGGGAGAGTCCAACCACTGTGCGCTCACTTCACTTACTTGAGTGGCATGTGGCTGTACAGTGTCAGCCACTTTTCTGGGTGTGAGAAATTCATATATTCCTCTGAAAAATGCTTTTACTTTCATCAGGAAATGCAAATAAATTGTTTTTTCATTAATTTAAACTTCAGAAGTACAAGTCAATGAAGGCATTCTTTCTATTCAGCTGAATAGGAAGTGGCATACTGAATATCTCCATGCCCTTATTAAAAAAGGCCAAAATGTTTCTCTTAGATTTACTACTCATTAGTGCTAACTTTTTGGTTGTTTTTTCTTTTCTCTCAAAAACTTTAGGAGTTGTAAAGAGAACAGTAATAGTTCAAGGCAGTATTAAAACCACAGCTGTAAGTGATAAAAAGTGCATTTCTTGAATATAATACAAATATAATTTAAGAAACTAAAGGCACAAACTAACTAAATATGTATTACAAACTAGAAATGCACAGTTCAAGGTAATTACTATTAAGTAAAAGCGTCAAATATTTGTCTCTAATGAATATTTAAATTAGTTCGAAAATGATACATCATCAGTAAATTGCAAAAAGTATAATCACTTAAAATATAAGCAAAATAGACTCTAATATTGACATCTTGGATTAGTGATAAAATACATCATCACATTTATGAATGCACTATACACTATATATATATATATATATATATATATATATATAGTTCACAAAAATTATTGTTCCATTATTTAAAAGAACATCAGAGGTTCTAGGAACATAAGGTCTACTTTTAGGTTGGTGTGGAGGTATTCAAATTTTCAACAGGTTTGTCAGTAATTTTAGAATTCCATCCTGAGTCTTATACCTATAACACAGGCCTAATTCAGAAAAAAACCCACAATATAATTTTAGCCTGGATTAGCAATATCTTGTGCTGGTAAACTTGCAATTACCAAGAGAGATGAGTTCATCATGAATTTTCTGTATCTCTCTGTCTCAGAATACACAAGTAAGAACGTGGTAATCCTAACCTGAATGTTTTGAAAATGAAATGCTTGAATACACCTTCCCCTACTATCTGCTGGGGTCCTTCCCTTTCCTCACTCTCCTTTCTTTATATAGTAAGAGGCAGACTCTTTAAAAACCTTAACATCAGCTGGGACCCTGACTTTACATATTTTCAATGAAACCATCATTACAAAGCAAGGAAATGACCCCAAACTGTGTTTAGGCAGTAGCTGGAAAAAGTCCAAATGAACATTCTATCATCAGTTCTCCTACAGACATAACAAGTGTTCAGACTCAGTGATGAAAGTGCAGAGGCTGGCTCGGGGGAATTTTCTACAGGCCACGTTGTGCTGTCGTGTATTTTCATTTGTGGTAACTTAGAAGTACACAGCATTTTACAAACTCTCTCTTGGTCACTGGGCACTAATCTCCCAGCTCAACCAGGGGCTTCTTTTACTGCAGGATTTGTAGAGATTGAGAACTGTAGCTCATATTAACACTAATCCTGACCTTTCTTCAAACAAGAAGTGATCACAGAACAAATAATTCACCTCAAAAAATAGTTATTTTAAAATAGTTAAATAGCCAGAAGAAATGATTAAATAAAAATAAAGGGGTAAAGACAGAGAACCAGAAAACAACTATATAAATTCTGTTAGTAAAAACTAGTATGCCTTTTTTTAATTACTTGAAACATTTTAGGTTGGAAAGAGTTCATTCCTTTCAATTGGCTGAATACGGCTGGGAGAGGTTTAATACAGAATCCTACATTTGAAAGATAAATCTAAGTGGGATAAAACAATGTGGCAGCAACTACTGTGATGTTTCCTTTGGTTTTCCCTTTGGTCTTATATTTTCCTTTTGTTTAGGTCTAGGCCTTTTTTTTTAAGGTTTTGGCTCTTATGAATTTCTGCAGTAGTAGTTAATGTATTTATCCACATCCCAGGCATGTAGGCCTGCTAAAGCTTCTTCTTTTGTATCAGAATCATAGTTTTTAGTAAATTACCTTTCATGTGCACAAAACCATTGGATTAGTCTATGAATACTGAAGCACTAATGTGAAACTATGACCAAAACACACCCTATATATAAATGAGAAATTCCTACCCAGGTTAATAAAAGCTCTGTTTACATGACACCAATGCAGCTGGATGATTTGGTTAAAAATTGAGTCAAAACAGGTTATGTGAGAGAGGTCACACTGGCCAGCTGCTTTGGTATCACGTACACACAGCAAAGTGACTCCTTAGTCTGCTTACCACACCCATGGGGAGGTATGGTAGACAGAATCCAGCCACCACACACCAAAACACAGCACAACAACGTGGCATTTACTTGAACAAGCAAGGAGGAATAATCAGGATGGGAGGAAAAATGGGTCCAGACTCCAGGAGATGGTGGCTGAAGACATTTTACACTTCTTTTTAAATTTTCTATAATAGATCTGGAAAATGTAAAAGGGCTGGCAGTTTTTTGAGACGCAAGGTTTAGATACTATTGCACCACCTTTCTAAATAGCCCGCAAATTCTGCCAACAGCTGAATACAAATCTTGCTGTCACAATACAGATAGGGAACCTTGGGTTCTTTCTGTATAGTTGAGCATATGCATGGCTAGACAAATTTAAAGTGGTGCTTTCTGAAAGTGTTTTTTTCACGGCTTGAGTTCTGCTTGTGTTATTTTGAATACTGCCACACAAGAACTAAAAATCTCTGTCATTTCTTAAAGAGTTTAAACAAACAATATTAAAATACCATCTTCCGTCACATTGAAAGGCAGTTGGATATGTTTTTCCTCCATATTTACATATACAGAATTCTGATCTAGAAAACCAATACAATAAACCATTTTATGTTTTAAAAACAGGCAGTCTTTGGTGACGCAAAGGCAGAGATTTTTTTTGTTACCTCCTGCCTATTTCGCTCTGTCTCATAAAGTGAATATTGTTGGCACTGTCAGAAAGTTCTAAATACTGCTCGACAGACAAAACAAAATACCCATCATAACCTTGCACCCTCCCAGTGCTCAAAAGCTGCTGCTTTTCCCCCTCCGTCCATGCCCGAATCCCCTCCTCCCCTTCTTGCAACCTTCTTTGTTCCTTAGTCCAGGCCTGGGCCACAGCACGCTGTCTGGCAATCTCCAACACGTGATTCTTTTCTTCCTCGACAGTTGTCCCATACCGGATGTTGAAACACAGGGCCCCGTGTTGGAGCTGAATATCGGCAAACCGTCTAGTCCTCCCATTCAACACTGAAGTCATCTGGGACACAGTGACGTTGACGCCATTCTCCAGAATCCGCCTCCCCCCAGTGTTACCGATGAGCACCAGGTCTTCCTCCAGAGACCCAAGCTTAATGAAATAGTGAGTGTCCCTACCCTCTATGGTAAAATGTAAGTTTTCCAGATAATGAGCATTATTGAGAATGGCAGCGAGCCGCCTGCTATCTTCATTGGCTACTCCTATAATATCAGCCGTTACTATGCCATCCTTGATGGCAAATTTGATACCTTTTCCAAAGACAGAAGGGACAGCAGCAAACCTTGGTTGCTTTCCTCCTTCAAGGCACCGTCCCTCATTGTATCGAGGAGTCATGGGAAGTTGGTCCAAGGAAATGAAATTCCTGAGCTGTTTCTGGAGCTCACACTGAATCCCCAGGATCATCTAGGAGAGAAGAAGGCACAGTGCAAGTGCAGCACAGGGTCGGACACCTGCAGTAAGCTCAGTGATTATTGAAAAGAAAGGCTGGCAAGGGGGCTTCCTTCTCTCTAATTTGTTGGTGAGTCATTATTAAAAAACAAGCCAAACCTGGAACCTCTTCATCAGATTGGGAAAAGAAAAGACTAACAGGTGGCTGAATACCTAGCATTCTTTTATCTTGGTCGAATTGAGTGTTAAGAAAGCATGTTGAAACTTGATATCAGAATTTCAGAGCTAGAAGACCCTTTAAGTGGGCCCAGCTCCTCCAAAACACAGACATCTTATTTTGGCCAACTTAACTGCCACAGATTAGATCTTAAACTGCATGTAGAGTCAAACATTGGGCACAGTTAGGCATAAAGAACTGCATACTGCATTGTTCCTACTTTCAACAGCTTATGATCTTATAAATCGCTATGGCAAAAAAGTACATTGACTAATCTTTTTATTTGTATTTAAAAAAGTTTTTTACTTAAGCAATTTTCAAATATGCAAAGAAAGAAAAGACTAATGAACCCCAAAGTATACACTATGAAGCTTCAGCAATTTTTAACTTTTTGCTTCACTTTTCAAAGGACTTTTAATTACGAAAAGCATTCACATATACGTATTTATACAGATAATTCTACAGTGCCTTTTTAGAATGTCCTTTCTCTTTTAATTTTTAAATTTAAATTTCAAGTCTTGCTAACCAAATTTCAGTTTTATTTTGTTGTTAAAACCATTTTTTGGAAACACAAATATTCTTATTCCTTTTTGTTTTTATTTTTACCTCATATTACTGATAAAATAATCTGCTAAATCTCAAATGCCTTGATATTCCTATTTTTTCCAGAGTCTTCATCCCTGTAATATTTATTACATTTGTTTATTGTGCTTTTGTACCTACTACTCAGCAGAATAATTTTATTGTTACTCTTATACTTTTCAGGTACCAAGCCCTAAATTATTTGACAGTTAAAGACTGATGTTTTCAGGTCTTTTAGTGAGCAATTTTCTCTATGTAGAATCCATAATTGCCCTAGGCAGCCCATTTCAGAATTTTTAAAATTCAGTTAGTCTTTTCTATTGTTTATCTGTTGAAGCAGTCATCAAGCAATCTATTAGTTTCACCTATTTCAAAAGCTCCAAATACCTGATCTTTTCCTTATGGAAATCTCCTCCTAAATCATGCACATTTTAGTAAATATTCAAAAAGACTAAAAAAAAGCATATATATATATATATATATATATATATATATATATATAAATGCCATTTCATGGTGTGAAGATGATTTTCTTTTTTTTTCCAGCTAAATGGAGATAGTAAAACCTTTACTGACCTTTCCAGGATCCCACTCCTGAGTTTTTGTCTGAATCTGTAGAAGTTCATAAGTTAATTCTAAACTTTCTAATTCTGGCTTTGGAAATCCAGGTAGTACATTGTGTAACTGGAAACCAAATAGCTCCAACCAACTTCCAATGTCTGTAAGACACAAGATTGAAAAGGAAAAACATAATTTACAACCTTTGTTGAAAATTTGAAAGATGCCCTTCCTATGTTCAATATGTTTAGGCAATGGAAGGTAGGGATAAAACTTGCCTTACATGCTTCACTCTGAAACACACTATCTTTTCTTTATAGGGAAACCTTTCCACTCGTGGATAATCCCAGACAAAGGCTCAGGTTACTGCACTGAAATTCTTAATGTGGTAATGGTTCCAAGACCACATGGACTGTGATACTAGATTTATTGCATTCAACATAATCTTGAACTTTTCTTTTAAGAAATAACTTGTATAAGCTTTTAAGAGTGAAACATAGAAAAAACTTGAATGGAAAGAAAAATGTACCAGCAGGCAAAAGCATCATATTTGATGTTAACTTGCACTTTTTGTTCTCTGTAGAAAACTAAGGAAGAGAGTGAATGCACAGTAACATGTAGGCTAACTGGCAGGAAGAGGAAACATTTACAAAGGCATTGAGATTATGTGATAAAATAAACAGCACTGAGTTATCTCAAATTTAGCCTCAAGTTTGACATCATTTAAATACCTGTGGTATATTTCGCAACATCTTGAATTTTGCCAGCTGGATAGTTATTTTCAAAGGAGTAGAGGTTGAATGGTTTAGGGAGGAGGTTCAACTGTTTCCATATGTGATGATTGGGTGTTGTCCATCTACCGGCAACAACATCATAATCCCTTTGCCCGAGGTGCACTAATTTAGTAAGGAAATCATAGAGTCCTCCATGAAAACCAATGATGACCTGAAAGTCCGGGTAAGTGTCATGATAGATATCACCATAAGGCGTGTACAGTATCTCTTTTATGACCTGACCTCGACTGCTGAACACAGCTAGTGGGGTACCTGTATTATCACAGGCTACATAGTATTCTTCACCACTGCTCAACTCCATGGCAATAAGATGACCTTGGAGATCATAATACAGAGATGTAATTTCTGAGCTGGTGTGGTTATACAGATGAGTAACTCTTATGGGGTTGGCAAGGTCTGCATAAAAGAACTGGAGGTGCTGTCCTAGGCTGGACTTACTGGCGACACGTCGCCCAAGCCCATCATAGTAATACTGCACAGTCCAGCCAGAAACCCTATTGTAGGCCTTCTGCAGCAACCCATTAGAATTATATTCAAATATGTCATTTCCTCTCTGCCTCAGAAAGCCATCTTCATCCATTTTATACTGAATTTCTCCTAGTCTGGTGATGCGGTCTCGGAGGTCATATCGGAGAGGAGTAAGACGAGCACTATTTCCATGGCTCAAAAGATTGATGTTTCCATTCAGATCATAACTGTAACGCCACTGAGTTTTGTCATTTACAGAAACAGTTTGAAGTTGCCCATCAGCATCGTACTCATAGAAGTACCTCGTTATATTGGCATCTACTCCTACCCTTATATCACATATTACCATACGACCCATATTATCATATTGGATAGTCATCCAGTAGGCAATTGCTTTTAGGATTTCATACTGGACTTCAATGACTTGTCCATTGGCACTGAAGATCTTGGTGTGCTTCATTACTGTAGTAGTTATGACCTGATTTAAGTCATAATTAATTACACTGAATTTTCCAAACTGCTCTGTTCTACCAGAGACATCAACGTATCGGTACAGGTCTATGGGCAAAGGGGTTTCATTGATCACAGCTTGCATGCTGGTGACACGGAAGTTGTTGTAGCTGTAGTCAAACCGTGCATTCACAAGACCTTCTTCACTGAATCTGAATATTTGGCGTCCGATAAGAGGTCCTGTAGGAGTTAACAGAAAAAAACAGAAAAAAATTAGGTGATAAACGTGAAAAATCCATAAAATCTAGTATTATTTATTTACTATTGATGCTTTTATATTCAATATAAAATATTATGACTTGACCTCTGATGTCTGATGCCTGGGCATATCATCTCATAGATATACATTCTCGTAGAGGTAGTTAACAAATATGAACAATAATATTATATAACGTAATTATAGAATGATTTAGTTAGAGAAACTACAGAAGTCACAGACAAAAAATGCTTTCATTTCATTTAATTTTTGCTACAAAAACAGAGGGTCACGTTTTCACACATCCGACATTAAAATAACTGGATTTGGGCATGTTATAAATCCAGAGGATAAAATATATTTGAAAGTTTTGACTTCTGTCATCAACTGAGGTGTACAGATTTTGAGCTAGTTTCACTGAGACTCATATCTTGCAGCTGCATCTTTGGGAAGATTTGGTTGTATGCAGGAATGGGTATATGGTTGGACTAGGCACTTATAGCTCAACTTTCTTGAAAGCTGAGAGAAAGAAAGAGAAATGTACTATAGTTTTTAAAGGAATCAGCTTTCAAGCAGACCATGACATATTTTAAATTTTCTGTGGAAGATAATTTGATAAGTAATACAAAAGTGTGTTGAACTGCATGTGCATAGGTTGATGCTTCTATTTTCAAATGTGGTCAACAAAAATTTTATAAGGAAATATTTATGTTGTACATGTCACTACCCCTTCATAACAAACCTGTTTGCCTGTATCTGATTGTGCAGATGAATCCATTGTGCATGAGGTGTATTGTCTTAATCACCCCAGAGGACTCTTCATATGTTAATGTGACTTGGGTAGTATCATAGAGAATCTCAGAGAGCCTTGCTTGCTTGGTGTACTTGTATAGAACCCTGCGCCCTGTCCCCAGATGCAGAGTCTGTAGCAGTCGGCCATCTCGACCATAGTCTTGGATAAAAGATGTGCTGCTGTCTGGTGGGGTGTAGATGTTCCTGTAGTACCCCACCGAAAGCATGGTTTGTAAGCTGTGGCGAACCATGCTGGGCATGGTGATTGAGAGCAGACAATCTGACTGGTCATACTCAAAGATGTAGCGCCGCTGGCTGTGTAAGAGAAGCATCACCGACTGAAACGAAACAAACGCAAAATAGCATAATATGTACCACTAGGGTTGAAGAGATTAAAGAAAATACACATTCATGCATTCAGTACAAATGTATTGAGCACTTGCTATGTGCCAGACTCTAGTGCAGTGGTGGCGAACCTCTGGCATGTGTGTCACAGTGGGCTGTTTGTATCATTGAAAGTTCTAAAAGGTTCACCATCACTGCCCTAGTGGATACAATAGTAAAGTAGTGTACAATAATGGTGTCTGTCCTCATGGAACTTACAGTTTAATAGAGAAGAAAGACAAGGAACCAAGCAATTACAATACATTGTGAAATACATCATGTTGGGGGAAATATAGAGTGCTTGTGGGAGGTGGAGGAAGAACAGTTAATGGAAACTTAAGAGGCAGAGAAGGCTTCCTGAAGAAAATGACATCCAAGTTGCCATGTAAAGGATGACCAGGGTGAAGGCGGGGAGGGGGCTGGAGGATAAGTAGAGGGTACTTCTTGTGGGCACAGGAATGTGATGGTCTGAATATGTAAGAAAGCATGGCTTTTTTGTAGAATCAATTTTGTATATGCTGGTGGTGGTGGTGGTGAAAGGCAAGGGCTGAGTGCAGTTGGGTAGGCTGGGTCAAGATCACGCTGGGTTTTTAAGGAATGCTAAGGAGTTTGGACTTAAGCATGTTGGCAACAGGGAACCACTGAAAAGTTGTGAGCAAGTTGAGGGAGAGAGTGCTTGCACAGCTGGGAGGAACAGTCAAGTTTGTATTTTAGAAAGGTCATTGTTGCTTCAATGTGGAGACGGATTGGAGGGAGATGAAGGGAAGGCAGGGCATGTCACATGCTAACTTATAGGCACCCAAATGTACTGACTTCACATAGATGTCTTCCTGAAAAGCTGAGTATTAAATATTATTAATGCTGTTTTACAACTCATGTTTAACTAGTCAGGTTTCAATTCCTAGTTAATTAAAAAAAAACATTCTGGTTTATTAGGAGAACACGACATTAAAAGTGAGGAATTCTCTGGCTATGCAACCCCTTTCCCACATATTGGTCTGTGTTTCAGGAACACTTGTTGAGTTACAATGTCTTGCATATAATAGGTGATTCATAAATATTAGTTGACCTTTTAACTTTAAATATACACTAAAAAGAGCACTGTTTTATGGAGGGCTCTAACTCAGGATTCAAATTTCACATTTTAACAAAAATAAAATATTTTCAACCCTGGACATTCTGATATAATTCCCTGAAGGAACTTCACGCCTTCCTGCTTGAGAATTACTTTATTAAGCAAAAGGATTTAGTTGAGCTTTATTTTCTGAACTTTGTGTTATGCAAGCAATAGGTATTTTTTCCTTTCCTAAATGCAAATTACATATTTATGAATATGAATCACATAAACACATATAACACACATTTAAATCTTCTAAATATGAAATTAAATTCTATTATTGAGTGTGATTTTTGAAAGTGCATATTCTCTCTACCCTTTTGAAAACTAACTGATTTTGAGTTGCATGTCAGCGCCGTGAAGTCAAAGTCAGTGGTTATTTGCTTGTTCACTCATTCTTTCTTTTGCACCAATACTATTCTTGGGGATCCAGAGGTGAGTAGAGAAATCCTGTCTGCTTGTTATCTGTGGCAACCGGCAGCTTGCTACAGCCTGTAGCTCTACCATTGCGGCCTTTGAAAATCCCCCCGAACAAAAGGCAGGAGACCTGGAAACTGCTTCCCTTGGTCAAGGCAGAATTGATCAAACTAGCAGGGATTGTTCCTATGAACAGGGCAGCAGGTGGCAGGGCGTGAGGCAGAGAAGCTTTATATAGGAATTGGTGTTTCACCTTTGCATTAGCTCTATGTTGAAAGATTTCCCAGTTTCTTTCCACTCTCCTTTGCCAATTTGCCATGAACAAATGGCATCTGTCACCTGTGATGTGGGCCAAGGACAATCACCATATGGCCCTCACACATTACCTAGTATCAGCCTGGCTGGGCCATACCTTTTCCAGTTACTGTACCAGCCTTGCCAAAAATTTATAGCACATCATTTTTGCATTCTCTCCTTGTTCTTATCCTCCAGCCTGCAGTAAACCACTGCCTGAACCCTGTTCTAGGTGGTACGGATGTTGAGCTGTCTTTAAAGCTCCCTGGTCTATTTTAAAGCTTCCTGCCAATAGTAAGAATGTGGATGACGTGATTAGAAATCTTGTGAATGTAACTGTTGTGTTGCCAGAATGCCATTTAGTTCTCATTTGGCTGCTTTTTCACTTTGGGTGGGCATTATTATTTGTTCGAAAACAATGCTTATGAGTCTATCCAATGTCCGCAGTGTTGCTACAGGATAAAAAAACACTTCTTATTAATCCAAATGATAGAGTGGGAGGCTTTTATTCTTTTAATTGAGTGTTATACCCTGAAAGAGATCTTTGTAGAGAAATCATGGCTGTGCACTTATTTGAACAAGAATAGAAATGAGATCAGAAATTTGAAATGTGAATGCCTCTGAGTGACCACCAGATGGCAGTGTGGGGCCACCTTGAAGCTCAAAGGGAAAACTATATACTGTACTGGTAGACAGCCTTTGAAAATTTCAGCCCCAAAGAGGCAGTTTCATATAGATATACAAGACTAAAGTATTGTATTAAAAGATTGTAAAATATATTTAAATGCATTATAAGTGAAGTTCATAAGAATGATTTTAGGAAACTGAAAGATTTATATTTACTATAATACAAAATTTTAGTCTCATAAGTCTTCAAAATGTAATTAACTCAGAAAACTGTCATAAATCAAGACAAAGAATTAATGACCACACAGAGGAAATTTAAGAAACAGTAATTGATTTTTAAAATAGAGATCACTTAAGCAACTGTGGCCATTACCCAAATAATTATTTTTCTCCTAATGGCTACAAACCATTGTGCATAAAAATGATATGCATAACTGCCACTTATTCTAGAGGAAGTAAAACTATTTTTACAAAAATTTTGCATGTTAGGGCGAAAAGTGTGTTGTTGGTTTTTAATATACCATGACATACGTAGGTATGATACGCAACTTTACAGAGGTAATACAAGAAGTATTTTGGGGTGAAAAAGAGAAAAACATTTTAAAATGTGAGAATTCTTACTTTAAAGCATGCTGAAAGAACCAGCCTCTTTGTCCCTGCTTTGCCCATGTCAAAGTGAAAGGATGTGCCAGCAAAGGCCATGCTAAAAATAAAGGATGGGAAAGAACACATAGGGTCCCCAAACCTCATCAAATCACTGAAAAAATTACATGTAAATCGGATTTTAGGAAATTCAGTAGTTTTTCCTTTGTCTCCCTTGAATCACAATTTCAAAGACGCTTTAATTTCTTTCTTTCTTTCTTTCCTACATCTCTTTCTCCCTCCTTTTTGTTTTATTACTGTTTTGTTTTACCTTCCAGTGGCAGTAAGTGCTAGATAACATTTAAATTCTCTAGTTGGGTGTTTCATATTAAATTACTTCATTTAATTACCGTATCTTTTCAGTGAATTAGTTATCACTGGTAAGAATAATTTTCATAAAATGAACTTTATGATAAAGAATTTTTGGAAAGCAAGGAACCATGCCATAATTACATGCTTTGTAGGTTCTGAGTTTTGACTAGTAAGATTGCTTAAATGAGGGGGCTACCCTTTTAATTAGAGAACAAATTAAACATGAAATAAATAAATGTACAGAAGTCACCTCTATGGCCAAATGGTTTGGCTTGTCTCACTGGGTTAGTCAAGTCATCTTTGGAAGTCCCTGGGGTTTCTCTTAATACATTATTCTATGTCAATACAGTCTTGTTTCTGTCTACTACAGACATTGACACATTCATAGAGGTTTTTTTTAAAGAATTATTGCCCAGCAATTTTCTATAGCGAGGAGAACTTACATGAAGTTTGTTTCACAAAATTCTTCACACAAGTAAATTTGATGAAATAATCTCCAATTCAGAAAAGAGAAATAAGATCTCATCGGTGTCAGAGAAGACTGAATGCAGAGCTGAAATTTAAGTTTTCAGTAATCTCTTTTATTATTGTCCAGACATCCTGAAGTGAAAGTCTTAGGAGACCTACATGTGATTGTCTATATGCAATTAGGCTCAGTTGGTCACACTCTGGTAATACTGAGGCTAGGTTTATGAGTTCCAACCTGTGTGTGCTCCTAAGGAATGTCGGCTACTTCACTAGTCACTTGGACGACCTATGAGGAGACCAGAGCAAGCTCATCGTCATTCCTGGAAAACGGACTCAGCCAGTCTTCTGCTAACAATCAGTGGGATCTATTTCATATGAAGGTCATCAATGTACGCCTTAAGAAACACTTAAGTATACATACCACCAAATATTTGGATGCAGTTAATGTTTTAACGAGTTTGGCACTTTGTGGAACTTAATCATAGGATTTTGCTAGTCATTCGTGTTGTAGAAATTCAAAAGAGGAAAGACTTGCTCTATAATGTTCAGAGTTTCCAGGTGTAGAGGATAGATTATAAATCACATAGATTTCTTCAAAAGAACAGGACACTGTGGATAAGGAAAAGGAGCTCCCTCCTTTTACTCTGTCTCCCAAGTGAACTCTGTTTTATCTCTTAGGCATTTTCAACTTGGTAAATTCTCCAGCAACTGACTCTGGCAAGTATTAAGATAGTTTTGTAATGACATACAGCCACTGGCACACTATTTTTCTTTTAACTTTGAGGGGTGTATCGGAAAGGGCTGCATCATTCAACACAAATAGTGACATTTGCCACGTAAGCTATGAGCAACCAGGACTTAAGAACTTCTGTGGGTTACCTTGCACTGATTATCTTTGAGTCTTCAAGGACAAATATTTCCCAATTTTCCCCCAAATTAATTCAGGGCTGATGAATTCAGAGATCAGGCATGGAGACAGCAGATAGAGGTCAGTTACTCTCACTCTCCTGTGTACTCATCTGACCAGAAACCATTTTGCTGTGCAGGGGCTGCTTGACAAATGGTTCTCGCCATGGGAATAAAATCCTTTTCTTACCACACAAAGGCCACACGCTCCCACCGTGGATGCTACCAGAGACTTGCCGTGCACAAAAGGCCATTACCAATTAGGCCTTCCTGCCACTGTTCCCTCAGGCTCATTACTTTTGAAAATTAGTCCCCAAATGTACACAACTAAAATTTCACTGACTAGTGCAACATAATTCCTTATCTGTTGGGTAAGAGTCCCTTTACTAGAGCTGAGACACCTTAACACACAGTTTTATAATTTTCTAGCTATTTTCCCTCAGTATGAGCTTTCTTAATAATAAACTTACCTTTTCAAGAACATGAACAAATATGCTTAAATGAGGAGAAAGCTAACTTCAGTTCAATAGAGCCCTTGGTGGCAGAGGGTGGGACAGGGGACAAATTTCAGCTGGAAAACAGCTTTTAGGTTCACCAATTTTGTTGTGTTTACTTCTACATAACAGCTGGAATATAGACATTTTTCCTGCAGGTTCTCACCAAGGTGGATAATTAGGGCCACTTTCAATATTCTCATTCAGAAACTTGAAACTAGTCCCTCCTCATATATTTACCTTTTCTAAGTAGGTATAGCTCCAAATTTTCCCGTCAGCCCAAGTTCTTGAAATTATTTTTCCGCTCTGGTCATACTCCATTTTTTCATTCCACGTTCCTCTTTGAATGAATGTAACCAATCCTGAAGGTGAATATGTGATGTTCACTTCATTATATCTGCTTACAGGAGACCACAGAACAGGTCGCCCATTCTGGTCATAAAGAATTCGAAGGGTGAATTTTCGATGGTCATCATAGATCTTTCCTGTGCGGGTTATATGATCAAAATCTATGGAAAGCAGGTTTCTGTTATGGGCCTACAAAAAAGAGATACAAAATACATTTTAACCACTGCCTTGAATCTTAAACTGGTGCAATCATAATCCTGAAACTTTTCTTGATTTTCCAATGATGGAGTCTCTCTTGCCTCTGAATCCTTGTGGTTTCAGTTCCTTGGATGCCAGCTATCTTTATTTCCTCATCCAAGTGTGTACCCCAAAGCTATGTCTTAATTCCTGGGACATACTGGTATATATATACTCTCTACCTTCTATATATGGCTGTTTATTATCTTTTCCCCAGCTCAAGCTCCAAATGAATGACCTCAATTTTCTTTTTTTTTTTTTTTGTGGGTACCGGGGGTCGACCTCAGGACCTCGCGCGCCAGCATGCGCCCGTGCCGCTGAGCGATATCACCAGCCTCTTTTTCGTATGTGGGTTCCGGGAGTCGAACTCGGGCCCTCGCGCTTGCCGGGCAGGCACTTAAGCCGCTGAGCCATCTCACTGGCCCTCAATTTTCAATAATTATGTGCTCTTATTTTGTGCGAGTCACATGCTTACTAAGCAGTGGGGCTTTCTGGTCTGCTTCTCCCTTTTTACCAATCAAGTGACAAGAACATATAATGGCAAATTATTTATATAATTAGAAAACAGGAAAAAGGAACTCAGAGATCCCCTTCTTTGGTTCCCTTGTTCACCTGGGCTTCATAAACTTCACATCTATCACAGGAAACACGGGTTTTTAGTGATGGAACCCCATTCAACAGTATTTCCACTGAGGCCAGCAGGTTAACATGGTAGGTATTGGTAGGTTCCCTGGCATTTGCAAGGGTGGCACCACTAACTGTGGCTAAAGCATGGAGTTAAACATGGACTCCAAATTTAGAAACAGTTTGTAGTTTGGCTTGGTTCTGGTTTTAGATTTCTTTGGTTCTGGCTTTTGGTTCCTTCTATTGCACGCTAGTATTCTCCCTGGGCTCCTCGAAACCTTGCATTTGACTCAGAGGGAGCCTGAGTTAAAGAATCTTGAGTTGGATTTTATGAAAAGAGAACATTCTCTGCTAAAATTCAGCTAGGTCCACATAAGATATCCAAATAACTACACGACTTAGGGAAAAACTGAACAAAAAGATTTTTACTGGATTTTAAAAGCAACTGGACAAATGTCCTGATTTGTTTCCACTTTTCAGCTAGTAACGTCTTGTCTGGCAGATCGACCAGTAACTTCTGCCATGGCTAGCTGATTAAGGTACAACCACTTAGAAAACATAGTACTCAAGGAGGTTTTTTTGTTTGTTTTTGTTTTTGTTTTGTTTTGTTTGCATTCTGGAGAAAACTAAGTTGCTGTTGTTGATTTTCGTCACTAAGGGAGTCCAGCCCCTGTGGTCAGTGTGCGGAAGAAGGCTCAGTGGAAAGGGAGCGCGCTGAACGAGGGGCAGGCACAAGGCTCAGGGAAGGGCTTTTATAATTTCTTTTATTTATTTTAGTTTAATTCAGTTAAGTTTTAGTTTTGTGGGGTCTTTTATTTTATTATAACATTTTATTTTGAAATAGTCTGACTCATAATTTGCAGAAATGGTAAAATCACTGTGTACCCTTCATTTAGCTTTTAGGGGACAAACTTTTGATTTGGGTGGAGGGCATCCAAGCATACTGGCAGAAACAGAAGGAAAAATGAAAAGAGAGAGCCCTGAGAAGTATTAATAGCATTGAACAGGAGTCAGGAGACATTTAACTAGCTGCTTATCTATGTACCAGTTATTTCTTCAATCTGACCCTTAGTTTTCCTGTCTATGAAAAAGAACTGATATATCACCATTTCATAACACATGGTTGTGCTAAGATTTAAATTAGATCACATATACAAGTTCTTGGTAAACCGAGGCAGCGTTAGTAGTTGTTATTTTTGCAATATATGATTACTTTTCTCGTGTTATTTAGACCTGTGAATAGGCCCTGTGTCAGATTCCAAGGTGACTGCAGCTTAGTGTGAGACAGGCAAGAAACCGCTGCCTCTCCTGTTCTCTCTCCACACCCAGGCTGGAAGGGGACATGACTTGGCCGGGCAGCTGTTGTTCCCCTCCCCCTTGCTTTCCTTTGCTCCCCATCAGCTGGCCGATGGACTGGGACAATTCGCTTCAGTGTCTTCCCTGGCTATCTAGTAGCTGCTCTCTTCCACTCCACTCCAACACAGGTGCAGCTTGAGTATCAGTGCTGTGCCTCTCCCCAGTTCCTCCCACTTCAGACTGTTGCCTCTCTGAAGAAGGGAGGGGGCACCCTGGTGTGGCTAAGATCAGGAAGATCAATGGGTCTGGGTCCACTGTTAACATCCCCAACCCCCATAGCTGGCCTTCCAGAAGATTCCCTGGTTTCAGCTCTGTCCCTCACTGCACGGTGGCCCTGACAGCTGTAGCTGTCCTGGAGCCCTGCACCAATCATGGGCCTATACTTGGACCAATCACAGACCTGCAGCTGCTGTATAAGCAACACTGCCCACACACTTCTCTCCCTAGTCTAGGAAGACTCCCTCCAGTGCACTGGCCCCACTGTGCTGCAGCACACGCCCCATGAAAGACACACTTTGGTGTTCCTCTAAACCTGCTCGTGATTTATTTCTCCAGTAATGTAGGCTCCAGAAGTCTGGTAAATTTGCTTGGGGTTCTCATCCTGAGTAGTGTGGACAAAGCGGTCATTTCAAAAGAAAGAGCGATACACACTAGGGGCTATCAGCACTGAAGAGCTCCGTAGACCAGCAGCCAACAAAGATCAGCAGCAGAGAGCAGCACCTGGCAGAGTCGATCTATTATGTCTGGCACAAGCCAGCACCAGAAGGCAGTGGCCGGCAGCTGGCGGTGCTAACTCTTGACATCCAGCATTACCCAGTATCATTTGGTGACATCACAACTGCTAGCAGAGCTACACTTTGTGGATTCATGATGAGTAAAATAACCCTAAACTGATGGGCAACAAGTGTACTAGGTTTATATCTGAAGGAATTGTCAACATGATCCCAGACAGAATGCCAAATGTCTCCTTACGGCGGTAGGAGAAAAAAAAAAAACATGTTAAGGTTTGACTACATTAATTATAATTGGACTAAACTGATTCACTAGCTAGTCAACTAAATTTTATGTTAATTTGTAACTTTTGTGGTCAAGAATCCATTTAAATATTTGGAAGGTATACACTGTTTCCTGAGAAAAATGCACACAAACCCATACATAAACACTTCTGATATAATCTTCAGTGGCCTCTGAACCTTCCTGAAACCCAAACCTGAAACATCTGAGGATCTCAGGAATCAAAGTTCAGTGTCCCAGTTCAGAAAGGTTTTATCTTAGTGCCCTGGAGGACTGCAAAAATCAACATTCTCATATCAGACTCTGGTCTTCCTTTGCTCAGTAATCTTCAGTACTTTGGTTTTTAAAAATAATTTCCTTTACCCCCATATCCTGATTATAAAAGTGATACCTTTTCCAATGCAGAAAAACTAGAAAATAAATGTATAAGAAAATAATTATGTGTAAGCTCACCCTCCAATGAGGATTACTGTCAACACTTTGCTGCATTTCATTCCAAATATCTTATTTTTTTGCATAATCTTTGTTCATACATTTAAAACACAACTAGGATTGTACTTAAAATTGAGCTCCATCTTTTCAGCCAATGTTTTATCTTGAGCATTCCTCATATTATTAAATATTCTTAAGATAAAGCTTTTAATGCGCATAGTATCTTATTACATGATAAACATTTAGTTATTTATTTTCCTATAGTTGGAAATTAGAATTCTTATTTTCTGTTTTTCTTTTCTCTCTCTCTCTTTTTTTTCCTTTGAGTTTTTGAGACAGGGTTCATGTTGTTCTTGAACTCACTATGTAGCTCAGGCTGGCCTTGAACTTACGATGATCCTTCTGCCTCAGCGTCCCGAGTGTTGGAATTACAAGTGTGCGCTATTATACCTGGCTTCTATTTTTCTTTCCTATCTCATGTGTTGAAAATTCTTGTAAATAAATAGTTCCAGAACTCGGTGAAATTACTGAGTCAAATGAGATGTTCATATTAAAAGACTGACATAATTTGAGATGTTATTTTATTGTGCACCTAGGCCATACAAATTTATACTCCCATTAATGGTGGGAGAGCCCATCTCATTCTATCCTTACTAGCACTGAGTATCATCATTGTTCATAAACTTTTCTCAATATCACAGTGGGAAAATTGTATGTTACTATGACTTAAATTTGCATTATTTGATTACTAGTGAGGTTGAAGTTTTTTTCTTTTCTTTTTTTTTTTTTTTTTGGCAGTACTGGGGATTGAACCCAGGGCCTTCACAGTCAACTACCTCTTCAGTCCTTTTGAATTTTTTACTGCAAGACAGTGTCTCACTAAGTTGCTAAGTTGCCTAGGCTGAGTTTGAACTTGTGATCCTCCTGGTCTGAGCCTCCCAGAGTGCAGCAATTACAGGCATGAACTACCAAGTTAAACCTTCTTTAACATCTGTTGGCCACATGTACGTCTTCTGCAAATTGACTGCTCATGAATTTTGCCCATTTTTTATAGGACTGTGGTACTTGACTTTTTAAACCTCTTTTGGTTTCAGTTTCTTCATAAGTCAACTGGGGACTATAACATTTACCCTTAATTTCAAATTTCTACAAAAAAGGGACTTATCAAATGTTTCATGCCATGAATTCTATCTGGAAGCAGAAGACTAGTGATTAGAAACTCAGGTTATTGGGGAAAATGCTGTTAGTCCCATGGGTAGGTTTAATATAAGAAATAGAGCCACAGAGCAGGAATCATGACTCTTTAAACAATATGTAGCAAATGTATGTAGTGCTGTATTGCATAAATACACAGTAACCTGCTGTGATCACCTAAAAGGGGATAGAGAAACACATATTTTCTGTCTTTGACACTCCTGGCTCAGAAACCTGTATGAAGCCAGGTGTTCTTTCTTCAACTACCCTTCCTGTGGTTTTATAGCCACATATCTCCAACTGTAATACTGTTCATTTACAATAGCTGTAAAATATCCATGTACTCCCAGAGACAGTTGTAACTGTTACAATTTATATTATAATGATAGTTAAAGAGCCAAAGTAACAAGTGATTCCCAGTTCAACTAAATTTGTGGTTTTATTTGTCTGATAGATTAAGTTTACTACTCAGGAACACATTTCTTAATAAAGTTATTATGGCTACACAAGCGGGGACCACTGTTGAAAATCCACCGGGAAGCAAGCCGAGGAAGACTGCCTAATGCTCTTTCTCTGCCTTGTCAGGATGTCTGCAACCATGCTTCTGTTTTTGGATAATTCACCTTGAGACTCCAACACTGCTGAAGCATTAGTTTTAAAGTCAGATTTGAAAGTTAATGTAAAATTCAGTGACACGTGAAAAGGGATGAATCAAAGATGCCACAGGTTCTCTTAGCCCTAGTTTCTCACAGAAACCACATGTGAGAAGCCTGGGAAGGTTTAGGTGAGCCTTCCCAACCTCCACCTGGAGCGCACTTGTGCCTCCAGCCTCTATGGCAGGAAATCAGAACTTTACTGATTGCCACTGACTGCTACAGTCATGGGTAAGGTTGGGAAACCTCCATATTCATACATGAGTTTGTTTTTCTGGGAGATTACAGCTCTTGACCTAAATACAGACCAAAAGTTTTTTCTGTTTTTGAGACAGGGTCTAGCTATATATTTCAGGCTAGCCTTGAATTCACCATATAACCAAGGCTAGCCTCAAACTTTCAGCAATCCTCCTGCCTCAGCCTCCCGAGTGCTGGGATTACAGGCATGCACCCAGATACCAACAATCTTTATTTCCATTTTTTGTCCAAAATCTACAACAATCCTTCCCCTGTAAAAGGGAGGGAGGAGGAGGATGGAAATTTGGGAGTAGCCCTGAGTTAAAAAGATCGGTCTCTTTGGATAAGAGTGGTCTATTTGCACACTGAATAAGATCTTATAGTTTGGTAACTGATGAACTGCATGTTTTGATAAGAAAGCTGGACTTGGTGATTTTTTTTAATAGGAGAAAAATGTATCTATGCTATAATTTATCCTTTGACTTCTCTTAATTTTTTCCCCAGCTGAATTAAGGAGAAGTAAGGATAAAGGCTTGATTTTTGTTCATACTTGGAGCAGAGAGGACAGAGGGACGAATGTGTGCTGCAAAGCCATGGGCATTTTTGCCAGCAGGAATAAAAGTACCTGGGGAGGTTGAGTACATACAGATGCTCCAGAGGCACATTTCCTTTGCTCTCCTTCCCACCCCTTCTTAGGAGTTTGTGTTCTAATTGCTCAAGGGAAAGCCCCCTCCACCCTTCCAACTTGATACTTTCAATAAGTAGGGTAATGCTAGATTAGGTTGATGCACAGGCAACTGCTGATGTATGACTATGTTTTTTTCTACACAAAGGGAAAATTTGCCAGGCTTCAGTTGACATGTACATAACTGCTGGATTCTGAGTGATAAACATGGCAGTAGACTTTCTTTCCTCTATATGAGGAGAAGGCTGAATTTTCAAGCACCCCATCTAGCATTTCAGCTAACACCCAAACCAAATTAACTGTTTAATTTTTGCTGAAATATCAGAAGTTGAATAAGTGAGATGTGCTAGATAGCCAGGTCAGAGTTTGGAAGATGCCTTCACTTAATTTTCATGAAGTTATGAGAATGGATAAAAACATCACAGTTGATTTTAGAGCAGCATGTGCCACTCTACTCTTAAGAGTTTTAAGGTAATTAGTACTGAATTTTTAAGAAACCAATGATTACATCAATTCTGCAGATTTTATTTTTTATTGATATCACTAGATTGATAATCAAAAGCTTACTTAGGCCTGCTTTTTTTACTTCACAAAGTTGTTTACAAATGGACAGGGCATACATTCTATGTTAGTATCATCCTCTAATACTTAGGTTGGAATTTCTTTTTTTCTTTTTTACTCCCAAGATACTCTCTTTACCTTGACAGTTCACAGAATTTTGGTGCCAGAAGGGATCTTGTGAGATAGCTCAGATTTTTTGAGTCAGACTACCTGAGTTCAAATCTTGTAATCAACACTTATTAGCTGTAGGACCTGTCTGTGCCTCAGTTTCTTTATCTGCAAAATGGGAATAATAAAAAAACTCATGTGATAAGATGCTATGAGTTGTAAAGGAGTGAATACATGGCAATATATATATAGTAAGACCTCAAAGAATGTTAGCTGCTGTTCTATGACTATGGTAAAACTACTACTAACAATAGATTGCACAGTCTATACCCCTCATTTTGTAGACTGGAAATTATGGGCTTGTCAGTTACTTCTCAAAGTTTTACTCATTCTTTTCATCTGAATTTGATCATATCATTTAACTTGGATACTTTTTGCACAGTATTAATTCACTCTTATTTAAGTATTCACCTGTTGGTTAATTAATCTGTGCAACCATACAACACATATTTTTTTAAAAAAATATGAAATTACTAATGCTTACTTATAGGTTAAATACTGGATGTGAAATCTTTTTAGTTATCCTAGTAAGGTTGACCCAAGATTAACAAAACATTTTTTCTATAATTTTAAAGCTCTAATAATCCCTTGACTCAAGACACTCCAGTAGCCTTGATGCCTGAGTCTCCTGTCTCTAGGTGACTCCTTCGGAGTAGAAGCACTGTTACTGGGACTGAGAAGTACAGATTTATTTTTAATAGACCAGTTGATCTCCAAGCAGTTCTTTATATAAATTCTCAGAAAATGAATGCCTCCACCAAACCTGGGAAGAAGGAATTTAAAACAGTGTATAATAAGAACTCCAACACCAACCATCCTGTAGCAGAAGGCCTCATCAGCCAAAGCCATTTCTGAGAATGGAGGGAGATACTAGAACCTCTTCGCTAGCTCCCATGTTCCTCAACACTTGTCATCCTGGGATTCTGCATTGAAACTGTGCTCGTTTCCCCTTTTAGAGCTCAGCTCACATTTGGACATTCATATGTCGCATTTAAAAACCAACCTGCACCACTTTCACTTATCTTTTGGTGGAGAAAAAAAAAAGAACAATTGTGATCGTTGTAGTCTTTGCTTCATTTTGTTTGTAAATACATAATCAACCTCTTTGATTCTGATTTTAACTTTTAAGCTTCCTCCACTTTTCTAATAAGGTAGGCTGAAGTTCCACGGTTTTGCTATAACCTCTCAACTCAGTCTGCAAAATCTTATAAAGAGCTCTGAAATCCAACGCTTGGATAAGTCTCATATAACAACGTTATTATCCATGGACATAGCAAGGTGTAATCTGGTTGTAGTTCCTAAACCAGTTTGCTTTTGGTGAATGTTCAATTCTTTTACAATTGCCTCCATTGTTATCTGCACTCTCATTTCTCTACTGCCCAGGGAAATGTATTTATGGGGACAGATTGATGCAGCAGATGAGAAGATACATGGATTGGATGCAAAAGTACTTTGCGAAGATGATTTGAACAGGACCCTGGGTGGAGGAAATGGATATTTAAAATAAATGAAGTTTCAGGACGTTAATGTGATTTATTTCACTTAATGGTGCTGGTGAAGTATGCTCCAGAGGCAACAAATCCCTTCCTTGCTCTGGCTGGGCAGGATATCACATGTCACAGCAGTTTGCCTCCTTCACCTTGAAGGGGATCCTAACTTTGTGTGAAAAAAGTCACTGATCATTGAAAAAAACAACTCTCATTGCTTTCTCTGTGGAGAGATGTCTATCCTTTTCTGATTTTTGCTTTATAATTAGATGGTCCGGGGGAGGTATGCTTGGTAGTGTTTGGAACATTTTATGCCCATTATCTTGTTAAATGGGCTTTAAATGAACCTGTCACATTTGTGCCTGAATAGTTAGTGATTCATCACCTGATGTCCAAGCAGATTTACAAATTACAACTACACTTTTGTGTGGGCTTACAGAGGCAACCCCTTTCCCACAGTATGGTGGTGTTTCTATGTTGTGTGACTATCTGCAATTTTGTTTCAACAGCTTAGTAATCCCACCTGCCCATGTTCTGGAGTGGCAGCTTCAGCAGGAGAAAGTAATGATTCAGTCAAGGTAGCTAGGTATTTAAGGGCATTAGAGAGACTCATTCTTTAGATATGCTTAAAATTAGGTCACTACATATTGCTTAGGAAAAGAGAAAGTTGTTTTCAGCTCACCTCTTAAAAAGCTACCAGAAGTGAAGGAGCACCACCCCTGAAATAATAAAGGCAGTGGGGAAAGAAAATTTGCCTTGCCAAAATCAGACTCATACCTATCTTTTGGGAGCATATTCATTCCACTAAATTGGATATGCTTAATCTGGTGATGCTCAGGTAGGAATATAAACAAAAATCCTTAAAATGGGGAGAGTTAAGAATTAACCAATTAAACAGCCTCCCTCCTCCTGTCTTCTTCATGCTTTCCCTGACTGGAGGGTAGCCAGTTGTCTTGTACCACCCACACTTGCCCGTACATTAGAGTCGATTATTTGTCTCTTTTTGTCAGCATTGAACTGAGGAGTCAGGCCCGGCCAAGGTGGCTCTACTGAGTGAGGCAATGATTTATAGATTAATTATTTTAAGGAACAAGGCAGCACATCATGATGCATTGGAAAGAGTGTTATGCTAGGCAAAGACCTGCATTTTAGCTGTGCCTCTGAACCTTAATAGCTGTTTGACTTTGCGCAAATCACTTAACCTCTCTGGGCCTTAGTCTTCTTATCTGTAAATTGGGAATAATAACAATTGATGGCTGTGGTGATCAAGTAAAATCCTGGCTGTGGAAGCATTTGATTAAGGCACTAAATATACGTTAAGGATTGTTACTGTTAGGTTTCTAGGCAAATGCACAGCAACACCACTTAGCCGATAGGGGATTCCATTCTTTAGTTCCAGGATCTTGGGGGCTGCCATAGAAGTCACGTAGAGGAGAAGGCCTTGAATTTGTTGCAATCTGTTCAACTATACCACAGGATGGAAAGGTGTCAAATTATAATTAGTATTAGCTAAACACTTGACTCCTCAACACTAAAGAACTCTGAAATGCTTAAGACCATTAACTTCTCAATATTAAGAAGAATTTTGGATATAGGCTGTAAATCACAGTTTATAGTTTCTCTCTCCATTTTCTGTGCATATGGAAGGGAGAACACAGGCAGATTATCCTAGAAAATAGAAAGTCCCAAGGTCACATAGTATAAGATGGGGTAACCCAAGGAACTGAAAATCCCAAAGTCACATAGTATGTGACTTGGTTTATAATGTTTTATTGAGGTTATAAGCTAGGGGAAGCACTAAAAGATTGCTTATTCTATACATTTCTTTTCCTGTGGTGAATCCATTAGGTTCATAAGCCATTTGTAGAATATTCTGACTTTTTTCTAGTATATTTGCATTTCACAGGTAAAAAAAATAAAATAAATGCATTTCTTAACACAAGTGGAAAACTCATTATGAGTCAGGTCGTCTAACTTTCCCTTCAAAGATTCTACCCAGGAGATCCCATTTTTTGAACTCTGGCAGAAACCCTTCCTGCCCCCCCCACAGGATTGACACTTTGGTCTGGTTTCACTTTTCAATTCAGTGGCATATCTGGTAAATGTTCTGTTAGAAAGTGGTCAATAGAATCGAAACATACAAATTGACTTATGACTTAGACAACTTCAGCAGTTATTACAGAAAACATTACTGAACTCTGTATCACCAATAGAGCTTATTGAAAAGTGAGTACGGTTGCAGATTATTTTGTCCATACCAAGCCATATGAATGGTTTGACTGTTTCTCTCTGGAATTGAATGGTTGTTTGGTGGTTGCATTTCTAGGGCCTTAAGGTTATCAAATTTTTACCACGAGTTAAGAAAATGGAAGCATTCCAGCATCCTAGGCATGAAATACGTGCCCAAAGTAGGCTTGACCTCCATAGTGAGTGCTTCCTGTAGCCTGGCAGTTGCTCTAGGGCTGATAGTGAATGTTGCTATATTTGGAAAGCTGGTCACATCCTCCTAACATTGGTTAATGTTTAGGAAGGGATAGGTGGAGTGCTACCATGCTTGTAGGCTTCATGTGCTGCAAAGAAGAAATTTTGACAGAGATCTCTGGTTAACTGGGGTGAACTATGCTTGGTAAGGATTTGAAAACTCCAAAATCTTTAATTTCGTCCAGAAAGCTCTCTGAATACTCCAGATGAATCTCAGTTCTAGCTCTTTGCCTACTGGCCCTTAATATGAGTTTATAGTAATTCTATTCACTGTGTTTTCCTCCTTAGGCTTCGTATCTTTCTGTGTGTGCCTGGTCTTTCTAAGAACTAGCCAAAAGCAGGGAACTGGGTCAAGCTGGAAGACCTGATAAGCATGTCCAAGACATGCTGGGTGGGTAATGGAGGGCCTTCTGACTAAGCATATTTTGCTAGCTAGACTCTCTTGGTGCCTGAAATTGCTACTACTACAGCATTTTAGCTGGCTAATGACAAAGAAAGCTCCTATTAGAATGCTCATTTAAGGATAGTGAACCATTATCAGCCATTACACCCTTTCTCGAATTAGTATATCATATCAGCTAGTCAGTCACGTACAAAACCTTTGGAGAAATGGGTTTAGGAAGTCTCTGCAGTTCCCAAAGAAACTCATGAAGCTTTATAACTTGTGTAAGGTCAAGCCTTACCCTTAGCCGCCTTTCAAAAGCTGAAATATTGCCTTTGTTTTGCTCCTTCCTTTGCCGCCACTCAATGAGGTTTGCATTGTGCTCTCCAGGCAAAGAGATGTTGCATTTACCCAGGGTGGGGTTGACTGCCCCGGCCAGGATGTGGGGCTCTGAGCTGAGGCTGATCTCCATCCCGCTGGCAAAGGTGACACGTAGAGAACCATCTGGACTCACTCGATAGGTACTCTGAGTATTTTCTGGAGGTGGAAGAGCAAAGGGGAAAGACGGGAATACAAGGGTAGAGAAAAAGAAGTTAGGAAGAGACAAATTGCGTTTTAGGAGGCACATTTGGGAAGGGATGAGCAGGTATAACACTGTGCATCTAACTGCCTTCTGGGTTAGACCTCTGCTCTGACAGGCCAACATGCTCTCTGTCCATTTGGGTCTTGTTATTTTCATAGCTGGGTCAACTGCTTTCATGCATAAAAGACTGCTAACACTGCAGGCTGTTTTTCTTTTTTCTTTTAAAGCATTCCTTCATAAACTCTCTCCCTGACTTGTTGGATCAGCCACCTCAGTTTGTGTGCTGCAAGCTAGAATGAGAAGAGTATGAAGTTCAACTCAGCATACTTAACACCTGGGACATCATCACACTTGCCGTACCCCACAAAGTGCTACACTGACAAAATTTGGTACTGTTCCCCTTCAAGTGTCTGGCCTCACAATCGGACAACAGAATGAGTCCTTAATGACTGGGCAGAGAGAAAGCAATTTCTCTTTATCCACTTCCCTTCTGATTTCCAATATATTCCTTCCAAATCATACCTTCCTTCCTTCTTGAATTCCATTCTTTCTTATTTTAAACTATTTGTAGATAACACGTATTTAATTCTCACATTTCACTTTAATTCTTCCTTGGTGTGTACCCTAATTTGTCCTTTTTATTCACCCGTGTCAGCACTGATCTAGAATGCTAAGTTCAGAGGGGACCCAGACTCCATTACTTTTATAAAAACTAATTGGATCATAAAGGATCTTTACAAACAGCTGGGTGTTGAGAAGTAACTTGATGAAAAAGCAAATTAGGCAGGGATTTAATCTCATTACTCCTACAGATACGTGGCCCAAAGTTGATATGTGAACTCGTGAAAGGTGTGGATTTGTCTGGGTTTTGGCTGAAAAATAAGAAGAATCCATCTTTTCAGTGTGAGGTGAATTCTATTTACTAATGGTGTGCACGGGTTTGAGGGTAGATGAAGATAGGTGTTATTACTGTCAGGTAAAGTTGTAAACATTCTTACCTTGTTTTAAAATATATACGGTACTAGTTGCTGTCAAGTTGGTTAACATGAGAACATTTTCGCGGTTGGAAGTATCTAGCTCTACTTTTGTTAGCTTCTCCAGGTCACTGTGGAAGCTGCTGACCTCTCCAGTGGGAAATGTTGCGTTGGTCAGGTGTCCCTTGGGGTCATACCTGAAGAATAGAACCAATCCCAACTTTGAAACCTCTTGGCAGTGATAACAGGCCTTCGTGAAAATAAAAACCACTCAGCAGCTAATACAATTTAACTATGACTGATAACAAGTATTATTAACCTTGTTCAGTAAGAAGAAAAAGGTCAGGGAGATGATTAATCAAATGAAGGTGTTTTTTGCAGCTTCTGAATTCTTGATGACTTCCTTGAGCTATGCTGTTTTACAGAAAAAATATATCTAGTAATGAATCACTAGGGCGGAAAACTGATTTATGAATCATGTCCTCCTGTGTGCAATGTTGCAGGGAGGCCTCCCTTTGCAATTTTGATTGATCCTATTAGCTGTGATGGATTACAAAAACCAGCAGAGGGTGCTATTGCCAAAGGGAAAGGACTTTGCATTGTTGGGAAATTATAATTTGCTGCTGTTTAAGTTGCCAAATTTGAAATGAATGAATCATTCTTCCAACAAAATGAACAAACACAGAAGATAATGGAAACATGTTCTTTAAAACATTTGGGAGCCCCCTGATCTTGGTGTCACTTAAATTCTTTTTATCTTTTTGGAGTATAGTACATAATGTTTTGTAATTTGCCTATATGAGTAAGAGACAAAAAGATAATAATTACCTGGGATAATAGGCAATAACCCACATCTAAAAATATAGTCTAGTGAGTTTATTTTTTTAAAAAAATCAGTGTTGGCAATCTAACTGTCCTCCAAATGGAAACTGCTTCCCTGAAGGCTTTTGATGTGAAGCTGTTCTTTTACTGCCAATAGAACCATGAAAAATAAACACTTCATTAAAAGTAAAGACACGCACTTGGAAACCCATTACTGTTTTCTTTTCAAGTTACAAATTGCAAAATATTTAAGCACTTTTATTTGCTTTAAAAATGTTAAACAATTGTATTCTTTTTACCCAAAGTCAGCAGGATACAACCTGCACACAATGGTGGAGTCTGGCTCTACTCCCCCCCCCAACAATAACAGAGAATAGCACTGTATTTAGTGTTAATCCACTAGGTTTTAAAGAACTCAGTCTAAGTAACTGCTGAAATTTAAAACCTATACCAGCCTTTGATAGGCTTGGGAAAAGGGCTAGGCTGCATTTTTAGGACAAAACTGAATTTGAGGCTATGCACAAATGCTGCCTCAAATTCAGTTCTGCATCTACACACTTGTGTCTGTGGGCACACATACAGTCTATCAGTAAAAGTCATGTATGTGAATAAAGATAGTCAGTTCGATCACTTGATATCACAGAAATGCCAAATCCTAGTTGTTCCATTGGGTGCCCCATTTGTTTGAGTGGATTTCAGTCAAAATGTTTTGTTGTGTTGCTGCTATGTAGCTAAGGACTCATTATCAAAGAAAGGCCAAAGGGTGCCATTTGTGCCTGGAGTTAATGGGAAAATCCCTTCTCTGCCCAGCCTGTTTGCCCCTGGCTTGCTACGGAGCTGTAGGAAGCAGGCCAGTGGCCATAAAGGAACATAGGAAGATTGAATGTTCTGAACAGCCCTAACCTTGTCTACCTGATATTCCTTCCAGGGAAGGGATTCAGTGTTCAGCCTTTATTCTCCAAAAGTGTCAACCTGGTTTTCCCTACAGGGAGGAATTTTCCTTCAGCAGAAAGAAGGAAGCTGCTCTATGTTTTCCCCACAAGAAGGTCTGTAATTCCAATGCTTGGATTAGGCAGGCAGTTCTTCTTGTTTCACATTCAGCACAAATCACCTGCTTCCTTGGTGTCCCTTTTCTGGTGTCTATGGAGTCTCCTCAGCCAATACCACTTCATCATGCTTCCAGGAAACCTGACCTAAGATGCTGTGGCTGCAGGTTGCCAATGGGCTTTCCCAGTCACACAGCCCCTTGATTTAATTTATTGCTTTAAAATTTATTTATTTGTGGTGCTGAGGATTAAATCCAGGGCCTGGTGCATGCTAGGCAAGCAGTCTACCACTAAGCCACCCACCCACTTCTTAAAAACAAAACAAAACAAAACAAAACAAAACAAAAAAACATTCCTGTAACAATATCTATTGTATACATTCATCAGAGTAAGATGATAAGACAGGGTAGAACTGAGCCATCCATGAGAGGTACAATGGTCAAAAGCCCTAACAAATCTTGGCAAAGTCCTGTGAATAAATCTGATTTCCTAACCACTAACCAAAGAATTTTTAAGCTAAGTCATTGGTGCTTATTGTCTGAGACACATTTTAAGGCTTATTCCCAAGAGCACAGACATGTTTCTACATACTATGTTCCCTCCTTAGTCCCCAAATTGAGTGTAGTACCTTTACAGCAGCAAACTAAAGAGGCCTGGTAAGGTTGAAATTACCCAGATAGATCTAGCTGGCAGGCTGCTGCCTGGTGCTTTTCTGGGGAAGGAAGCAATGGTTTGGGGAATAAAGTATCATCTCCCTCAGACCTGTCCAGTTGTTGCATACCTAAGAAATTATATTGCCTTATTTCCTTTCTGTGGCTGGAAGAATATCCTTATTTCAAAGTATATATTTGATTCTTTTGCAAACAAAGCACTCCACCCTTCAACGCACTCATCCAAATTCTGCTAGTTACAGTTAGAGGAGTCACATTTGATGGTGTCAGCAATGTGGTGTCTCTCATGTGCACAATCATTTATATGGCCCTGGATCAAAACATATGAGGCCACCTTTCTTCTGTAGGGTCATTTCCAAAGGAAGAGTGACAGGCAGATGTACACATCAGTGAATAATTCTCACAACTTTGAAAAGATTGCTCAAAGTGGATAAGAAAGAAATGGAGCTTTTGATTTTCTACGACTTGCTTGAGTTTCCCCCGCCCCAATCACAGGGGAATGTATCTTTCCAGACTGAATGTCAAAGAAACAAGTTTAATCAAAATCTCTTATGTTGTGTGTTTCTCTTTGGTGCCTGCATCCTTTGGTGCAAAGAGTATAAGCCAATGTGCTCCAATTGATCCCCTCAGGCCACAACGTGGGAGCAAATCTTTCCTTCCCCCAGACAGGGACTTAGCACTCACCTAACCAGATACATGAACTCTGGCCAGTGAATTGTGTCATCAGGCTTCGTAGCCATCAGAAGAAGATTTGGTAAGAGATTTGCCATCAGATTGTTCCTTCCTGGACTGATTTTATAGAGTTCCACTGCGAGGGTCTCAGAGAGCACTCAGCAGTGAAGAGTTTAGTGCACTTACCTTTCGCTCAGCATCATGATAGGCTGTGTGCATGAGCACTTGATTGTATGTGTGTGTGTCTGTCTGTCTCCTGATGGAGCAAATGAAACATTTGTAAAGCAAATTCAGAATTCATTTTTGTCCTTGAGGAGCATAAAGTTTAATTAAGAAAATTGTATTTAAACATTATTAAAAATATTTGGTCTGATATTTTCTCATAAAGGATAGCCAGCTCTTTCCCTTAATGACCACTTAAGCCAAAGCCAAACCATGCAGAGTAAAAACTAGAAGCTCCTCCACTTTTACTTTTAGAAAATGTTGCAGATTATAAAAGGAAAATTCATTACTTTAAAACATTCTTTAAGATGTTATTTTTAAAACTTATTTTTAGAAGAAAACACAAATGTGTCAGACCTTCTTTATACTGTCATGTCAGAAAACTGACCAATCTAATAGTTATTCTTTAGGAAATACTGGATTCCCCTTTCCTCACCCAGAATTTCATCTTTTTTTCTTATGATTCACTTCCAAGTCCATAATTCCCCTCTATCTTCATTGGTCTTTCCTTCAATAAATGTTAGAGTCTTGTGCTTGGTAGAGAGGATACTGTGCTGAATGGAACTTAGGATCTAGTAGGGCAGATAAAACATACATACAAAAATCTCTAACTGCAGAACATTGCACTTATGTAAACAAAGAGCTGTAGAAGCTCAGAAGAGGCAGAAGTCATTTGCAGCTGGTTTGAGCAGAGGAGGAGGAGGAGGAGGAAAAACAGGAGGAGGTAGTGTTTGAATCCTGGAAGACAGGCAGAGACTGGAGAGAGGAAGTCATTGCAAATAGAAGTAAGGGCATGAAGAAAAACACATAGGTGGGTGAGATGTCTATTGAGAGAACAGTATTGCTGGAGCACTGATTTCCTCTACGAAGGCAGTGGGAAGTAGTGTGGAGGCATGTGAGACCAAAGTATGGGAAACTGGCATACTAGGAGGTAAGTATGTTGTCAAAAGACCATGTAAGATGTAGAAAGCTTTTCAGGACAGGACAGGATGATCCAAGCAGTGTTTTGGTGGCAGTGACTTGTGGAAGGGGAGATGGGCAGGAGGATACAGCTGCAGTTTGAGCAAGAGAAGATGGTGGACTTTTGCCTTGATCAAATTTATTGTGATCGTTTATGATTGGGATCTATCTTCCTCATTACACTGTAAACTCTCCCATCTTCCAAGGGAAGGCACAGTGTCTCATTTATCTTAGCATTATCAGTGTTTGGAGGAGTGGATTCTCATTATATGCACTTGTTGAATGAGAATAAATAGGATACTGCCAGTGGAAATGGAAAGTGGGGTGAAAAAGAGAGACAATGTGGTTATCAGACAGACAGACAGATAGTGTTGGGAGGCCACACTCAGCTTACTTAAGTGTCCTGTGCAGTGCAGCTAAATTCTTAGCAGCCTCTGCAAGCTTTTCCTACCAACAGCCTCTGTTGCTTCTGTGTGCTTTCTCTATGTCAATTCTCCCTAGCATTACCCGTGACAATTCTGTTTGCCTCATTCTTGATCTTCATGAAGGGTATAAAACACAAAGAGAGCTGTGTGAGCAAAGGTGTTGAGTCTTTCTTGGGACTCAAAGGAGAACTCTACAAGTCTATATTCTTGTTTAATTGAAATCATTCATCTGGCTGGAGGCAGGGGGAGGGACCCTGCAGTACATGTCCCTTTCTACTACAACATTCTAGATAGCATTGGAAACATTTCATGTGTTTGGATTGATCATCCCATAAGCATTTTTGAATAGGAATCACATCCTATCCCCAGGCAAATATCTCACCCAGAGACATGACTTATTTATCTTGCCCCCTCCTCCTTTCTAATCTCATCAGGGAGAAGGGGAGATCCCTTATCAGTCACCCTTGATAAAACCAAGCATTTGTAAAACAGCCTAGAAAGCACCCAGAGATATTATGAAGTCTTTTCCAACTTGTCAGTCGGTTTTGTGCACATGTGTGTAGAAGGAAGAGATGTGTTAACAAAGTCCAGAAACAGAATGCAGGAAAAGCGATCATACAGATGGAGTCTCCTTCCAGTGGGAGGGCTTTCCCCAAAGGGAAAGGGGGCCTGAGGAACTCTCAACTCAGCCTGGAGCAGCAGCAGTGACACATCTAATGCTTTGGCCTTAACCTGGGACTTCTCCCACTTGACACAGCAGAAACCTTTGCCAGGGAAATGCCAGGCATCAAACAAGCAAAGGCATCATGGCTACTCTCATAGTCTTGTGAGGGAAGAAGACTTGCCTGTTGTGTGAGTCGCAGGACCTTTTGCTTGGATCTCAAGCGTGGCAAGGTCATTGCAATTAGGAGCTCACTAGCTCCCCAGGCCAGAATACCTGCCTCACTGTGCCAGTATGGTTGCCTTGACAATCACCTCCTTGATATCCATTTCTTTGTGGTGGGCGATACCCCACCCCCTGACACTCAGGACACTTGTGGGCAGTGAGGCATCAGGTATTAATACTTGGAGTGTGCAATTTTGATTCTTGTGTAAGTCAAACGGAATTATGAAAATCAATGAACTATTTAAATAACATGACACTGCACAATAAAAGCTCACATACTATCACTACACAAGGTGCATTTAAAAATCCTATTTGGATTATCCACTGTTCAGGGTCATCTGCGTCATTTCTCTTCTCAATAGCTGCAAATAATTGAAAGTTGAATGGATTCCTGGCGTGGCTGTCTATACACAGCAGTTGTCCATCCTGCCAAATTCTTCTTCTGTTTCAGTTTCTCTCTCACTCTCATCTCAAAACAGAATTTCTACTTCCACCTTGGCAAACAATTTGTCTCCTCTGGCCATAGAAAGAGGCATCCCTCTCACCTCAGAGAAATACTTGAGGGCTTTTTGTTTTCTATTTTTCGGGAGGGCTTGGTATCTGTGGCCTGGCAACCTCTACCAACCTTAGCCCTGCTCTGACCCTGACTACAATAGGAGGTGCAGTTTTGTGTGTCCCATCTTCAGAAGGATAAGGTAAAACCTTGAAAGGACTGCTCAGAGCTGGCTAAAATATTGGAGGGCATAAATGAAGGAAGTCAGATGTGTACAGAGAAGACCGTAAAAGGAACTAGTCACCTTATAAAGGTCAGGAAGTTACTCATTCCCATATACACATGTGAAGGGACAAGGCTGTGTTTTGTTAGGGCCTGCAGTTCAGCACCAGAATGGATTGCTCTAGGAGGAAGAAAAGAAGACTTCTTTTAACAGACACAATTTTCCTATGAGGGTTTCAGCATAATTCTGGATATGGGAGAAGGGAGAAATTGTTGCTTGTCCTTCCTTATAATCTCATGTGCTTCCATAGTCTTCCTTTCCTGCTGCACTCCTCTAGCTCTCCGGATGTTGCAAGGTCACATTTAGAATCTTGAATGCTCATCCTTTTTTTTTTTTTTCTGGAAGGTAGTGTGACAGTAGTGGAAGGAGCCCTGGATCAGAAGCCAATGACCACACTCTAGATCCAGCCAACTAGCAATGTGAGAGGGCAATTTACTCCCCTCTTCTGCTTCTTCATTTATAAAATGACTTCTAATGTCTCTTTATGGCCATAAAATTCCATGATTACTCTCATGCGGATGCCTGTGTTTATCATCTCTTAGTGGCTCAAGATTGTTCATTCAACAATGATGTTGGCTGATGGCTTCTCACTAGTGCTGGCCATGTCTTGGTAACAGGCTTGGCCTCTACTCCTTGTGAATGTCCTGTTCACCACACGGTGCCTGCATCAATGTGCTGCCAGTGCAAAATAGGCACACAAACTGACCTGCCAGTAACAGCCTCTTCTGTCTTGCATTGTCAGTTTCCTCCTCTGTATTACATCATTTTTATTGGTAAAGAAATATATTTGTCTCATTAGAAAAAAAAAACCTTCTATTTACTCCATTTCTTCTCTAGCTCCAATTTCCAAGTTCCTCTTTACAGCAAAGCTCCTCAGAATAATTCTTTACTCACTGTCTGCAATCTCTCGCCTTCTAGTTGCCTTCTTTTTATTATTGGGATATAATTTATGTATCATAAAATTCACTATTTTGAAGAGTAGAATTCAATGACTTCCGCAGTGTTAAAAACATTCACAATGTTACGCAGCCATCACCACCACTTCTAGAACATTTCCATCACCCCCAAAATAAACCCTGTATGCATTAAGCTATTCCCCATTCACTCCTCTCCCCAGCTCTTGACAAGTACTAATCTACTTTCTGTCTGTATGGATTTGCCTTTTTTGGACATTTTATATAAGTAGAATCATGTATTTTATTCTCTTGCATCTAGTTTCCTTCACTTACCTTAATGCTTTTGAGATTCATCCATGTTGAGGCATGTGTGAAGACTTCATTACTCTTTATAATGGAATGATGTTTCATGATATGAGTATAGCAGATTTTGTTTGTCCATTCATTACTTGATGGACGCTTAGGTTTATACTTCTTGGATATTATGAATAATGGTGCTATAAATATTTATATTCCCATTCTCTGTCTGTCTGTCTGCTTTTTGTAGTAACAAGATTGAACCCAGAACCTTCATACTGAGCTACATCCTCACCCATTTTTTATTTTGAGACAAGGTCTCACTAAATTGCTAAATTGCCCCGGTTGGGCTCAAACTTGTGACCCTCCTGCCTCAGCCTCCTAGGGTATTGGAATTACATGGTTAAGCTGCCACACCTAGCTCAGCTACCATTTTCTCCTAAACCCATTCTACTCAGGCTTCAGTTCCCTGCTGGGTCACAGAACATGGTGGTTAAGGTGGTATTTCAACTTGATTGATTTTGGAATCTGCCCCTGGGATTGGTATATTTCTAGGTATGTCTGGGTGGGCCATGCAGGCATCATCTTGGGGTCTATGTCTGGTCCCTCACCGTTTTCTCTCTGGTGCCCTTCTGCTATTCTGCTTCCTTGATGCCATGCACTAATCAGCTTTGCTCTGCCACACCCTTCTGTTATGATGTTTCTTCCTTGGAGCCAGCCGATCATGGATTGAAACCATGAGCAAATTACACCTCTCCTCCTTTAAATTGTGGGTTTCAGGTATTGTGTGAAAGTGATAACAAAGCTGATTGATACATAGCATCTGTTCTTCAGATAAACAATGATCTTCATAGTACAAAACTAAATGGTCATTCTCAGTCCTATGCTACCAATCAGCAGTCTCTGACAAAGTGAAGCATTCTTTCGTTCTCGAATCACCTATTTTACTTGGTGATAGCATCTGAATATGTCCCTGTTATGGTTTATATCTAGATCTTCCCCCACAATGCCTCATGCACTTATAGGTGGGGCTTTTGGGAGGTGATTGGATCATGGGGTGTGATAGTCATCACTGGATTAGTCCACTGATAAGTTTATAGCTAAATGTGATGCTGGGAGGTGAAAACTGGATGAAGTGGGTCACTGGGGGTGTGGTCCAGAAGGGTCTACCTCCCTCCTCCTCCTTTGATCCTTCTCTATTTCCTGGCTGCCATGCTATGGGCAATTCTCCTCCACCATGCCCCTCTGCCATGGAGCCAGAGAGTAGGGACTGAAACCTCTACAAACTGTGAGCCAAAATAAACCTTTCCTCCTTTCAGTTGCGGGTGTCAGATACTGTGTCCTGGTAGCACAAAAGTAACTAAGACAGTCCCCCAAATGTACATGTTGAAACCTAAATGGCCCTGTGATAGCAATAAGAGGTCGAGCCTTTAGGAAGTGATTAGGTCATGAGAACTCTGGCTTCATGAATGGGATTAGTGTACTTACAAAAGTTTGGGGAAAACTAGCTCGGTCTATTTTTGCTCACTGCCTTCTGCCATGTGAGCACACAGTAAGAGGTGCCATTTTGGAAGTAGAGAGCAGCCCTCCCTAGGCAATGAACCTGCCAACGCCTTGGATTTGGATGTCCATGCCTCCAGAATTATTGTTTATAAATTACCCAGTCTAAGGTATTTTGTTATGGCAGTACAAACAGCAGGCTTTCAGGACCTTCTACTCTCCTACTTTTCTTCCTATTTCGTTGGCCTTTTCCTTCCCAGACATTTTTTGCCACTTCTCCTTCATATCCCCAAATAAAAACTTTGAAGTGGCCCAGTATCAATCTGCAGATATCTTTTCTTCTTTGTTCACACTTACTTTCGTGGAGATCTCATCCTGTCTTGTGGCTAAATACTGGTGAATCCCAAATGTCACTCTCCAGCCTCTCTGCTCAATTCTAGACTCATCAGTCTAATTCACTACTTAGATGTCTGTCTAAATTGATCACATCCCAAACTGAATTCCTCACTCCCCACCTCATAAACCTTTAATATAACACACTCCTTACATCAGTGATAGTGAACCTTTTAGAGCTTTCAATGATAAACGGCCCGCTGTGGCCACGCATGCCATATGTTTGCCACCGCTGTCTTACATAGTCTTCCTTTCTGGGAAATAGAAACCTCAACATCCAGTGGCTCAGGCCAAAATATTTACAGTTGTCTTTGACCTCTCTTTCTCACACACTACACATCTAATCTGTCAACAAGTCCTGATGGCTCTATTGTCAAAATGTATCGAGAATTTTGCTACTTTTTACTGCTCCTACTCTCTGGCCCAAGTCACCATCTTTTGCTTGGATTATTACAACAATATTCTCTAAGCCCCAGTTGGGCTCCTGTATTTTACAATAGAGTCTGTTTTCAATGATTCTTGAAAAATGTAAGTCAGATTACAATGTGACTTTACTCAAAACTCTTCAGTGGCTCTACCTTTTAGAGTATAAGGCAAAGTGTTAATAGTGACCTACACGGCACTAGATGAAGTAGCTTTGGCCACTTAATTGATTTCATCACCCATTACTCTTAAGTATTCCACTCCAGACACAAATGGCTGCCTTACTATTTCTTAAACATGTTGAGCTTCTTCCTGCTGCAGTGCTTTTGTATTTGCTGTTTCCTCCTTCTTGCCAGATATTCATATGTCTTACCCTCTCATTTTCTACAGGTCTTTGATCAAATGTCACCTTCTTAACGATAATCTGAAATAAAATCCACACAAGCTTGATCTCCCTTACTCTACTCTGTTTTTCTCCATAGAACTTATCGCTATCTGAAGTTCTACCTTACTTGTCTCCCTCCATTATAATGTAAATTTCATGAAGGTAGGGGTTTTTATCTGTTTTTATATCCCCAGGACCTATAAAATTGTGAGGCACTTAGTAGCTGCTCAGGAAATATTTGTTGAATAAACAAAAGAGTGGTTGAATTGATTATTTGAAATCTAGTTAATACTTCAGCCATTTCTTATTGAAGAACTGCATTCAACTAGTAGCTTCCAAAATAGTCGTTTGACTAATATCAGCTGCAAGCTGCAAGGTGATCTGTCATGAGTTTTTAAAAATACATTAAAATCTCTCATTAGAAACTTACTTTCCTAAGCATAGCATAGTTTAAGATGTGGGCTCTTGAGTTAGACTATTGGGGTTTAAATTCTGGACCCCTGTGCGAGTCAGGACAGGTTAACCATTTTGTGCCCTAGTGTCCTCATCCATAAAATGGCCATACTAGGAACACCTATCCCAGGTTATTATGGGAGTCAAATGAATAGCGTATGTTAATTACATAGCCCAGTACCTAACATGTAGTAAATTGCTAGTGAACAGTAACTTTCATTACAGTTATTAAGATGTAAGAGAACTTTTTTTCAAAAACAAAGGAAAACTTGCAACAGAAGCAACTGAATACATTTTTCTAAGTGAAACCAGAATAGCTGTCCAGCTCTTTTGTATAAATGGCATCTCTTTGGGGAATGATCCAAAATGTGAAGACCAATTGTTTTGTTCCTTTCCGTAGGAGTCTTTCGGGGACTGGACATGTTTTCTTCATATCCTCTACGTACTCACAAGAGAGGTCACACTTGGAACCCCTCAATTTAATATCGCCTCTTCTCACAGTATTCAACTTTAATATTATTCTAGGCTCTGGGTTCAGATTCCATGGAATCTTTTGTTTATTCAACTCAGCATGCTGGTTAAAGATTCAGCAATTTCCTTTGTGGGGAAAATGCTTCCTGTGCGCTGGTAGACTAGCTTGCTAAATGGACTGACTTGCAAACAAGATTGTCCATGCTTTAAAAGGCAAGGACAATAGTCTATTTCTGTGTCTGACACTTCCTAGTAGCTTTCTGTCAGACACACTTTGTGTTAGTTCCCAGTTAAACGAAATTATAACAGATCTCATCTGTAAGTGCCAACATGTGCCAGATTCTTTGACTTGTGTAGGGACATTGAGGCAGCCCAAGCCTGCACAGGTTCACTTTGCTGGCTCCATATTTTACAGAAGCAGCCAATGGAATGGAACTGCTATTCAGGATTTGCTCCATGTAACTTTACACTTATATTTCACTTATATTTTAACTTCTCTCTTACCCACACCCCCCAGCAACTTATACTGAGTTGGGCTGGGCAGGTCACACATTCATTTATTCATTCATTAAACCCCACAGGGATCAATAAATACTTGTCAGACAATGCTGCTTCTTTACTACTTTACAACTATTCTCTATTTTTGTTATTTAAATGCAATTTTACCTTGTCTTCCCAGGTATGCTGTAAATTTTTTGAGTACAGGAATATAGACTTCTACCTCATTCCTATCTCCTACAGTGCCACACTTGATTCCTTCTTCATTCAGTCCATGCTTTTATTATTATGCTCTACAAATTGCTCTAGAAAAATGCTTCAAAACTTAGGAGTTGGGTAAAATTTTCTTTGTGACTCTATTTTTTATCGTGATGGTTAGGAGAAAATAGCACGCAACACCTAGCAATTACTAAGCCATTTTCCTTCTGTAATAAAATGTCAAATAAAAATTTAACTGTGACTATGTTGAGAATCAGAAACTTACTCATAAACAGTTGTCCATCCGTTTTCGTTACTTTTTGTAGCTAGAAGTCCTGTGTTTCCTGGATAGGTCATCAATGCCAGATTATAGCCTTGGGCCGACACTCTTTTCAGGACTCCATTGCTGCTTATGGTCAGCCAGTACACTTGCCCACCAGGCACCACAAGCCAAAGGGGCATCCCACCCGCGTCACGCCGAATATGCACCGAATTGCCATTGCTGCTGGTAATTGCACCCAAATCACCCTCGGCATTGTAGGTGAAGTTATACACATAGTCCCTCGTTATCAAGTTCAGAGTGTGCAGGTGGGTTCCATTGACAGTGAACTGGTAGAGTTCCTGATCAGCAGGTGAGGCAATCTCATAAAGGTTCACGTCATTCAGGTGGGCTTGGTTCCTGCTGATGGTACGAATTCGAACATTCCCAAGATCTGCCACATAGAGGGTACCATCAGGGGATACTGCTAAGGAGGAAGGGGCTTTCATCTTCGCATCTTTGGCATAACCACCATCACCTATGGCAGAAAGGCCCGGATTTTAATAATTGGCATCACAAGCATTTATATGAACATACCATAGAGAGAAAGCACTGTGCATCAAGAATACTTTTAAAGGGAATAATCAGTGAACCAATATTCTCTGCGTGGCCCCCTTGACAATTTTGAAACCCATTATTTAAAAAATTGTAATTCTTGAGTTGGTACCACTAAAGATGAACAGTAAGATGTAATTATCTCAGTTACACCAATTTTGTGAAATCCTCAATCTTGCTGCTCAGACTCTATTGTATTGTAAGATACAAGAACAGCAAATAATGATAGCTACATAAAACTTGGCTGGGAATACATGAAACTTATGCTTATCAATGCTTGTAGGATCTGTTTCAGAATTTTTCTAGTCTTACCACACCTAAAGGCCCATTCTTCTGCTAATTTCCATAGTCACGCTGTCAAAGTACACTAAGTCTGTAAGTGCAACAGTGACTCAGAACATCAAATTTGATAACAGGAATAAACATTAGATTTGCCTTGAATGAAAGATACAAATTAATAAAATATCTATAAAACTTATTGTCCAGAAAACATAGGAAATATTGATCAAAAGTCATATTGACCCAATTGCTGTTTCTTGATTCCTCTGGTCTAAGGAAAAGCCAAAGTTAAGAGGATCATTCTCGCCTGGCTGAGTAGTTTAATAGGGGTACATGCAGCATGGGATTTCCACATCCCAGAAATAAATGCATCTGTTAACATTTAGAGGTCTGTTTGCTATCTCATGCTCTGTTTTTGGAAAAGACTCCCCCTCATTTAAATTAAAATTAAAAGACACTATTGGTTATGGAAATAGTTTTAAATTTTAAAAAACAAAATATGTAGCAGACCGATGTCCTGAGAACCTTCCATTGTGGTATTTAATTTTGTCTATCCATCGCAAAAGATTGTTATTGGTGTCTTTGAGGATCGAATAGTACATGCTTTTAATCTGGAAACTAGTCATTTAAGGAAAGTATTCTTTTCTTAGCTAAATCATTAAAAGTGGATTTTACCTATTTTTCCATTTTCTAAAACACAAATAATGACATGATCTTATATTTGCATAATGATCTTAGTTTTTTCAGTGTCTAAAAAATTTTTATTAGACTAGTTCTCAGAACAGCATGGTAATGTAACTGAGACAAGTGTTTTTTGCTATTTAACAAATAAGATGAATGAGTTATGAGGAGGTTTTGTGACGTTCTTAGGGTCTCTCAGTGAGTTGGCTGTCAGAACACGTAGGTGATTTGACTCCCAACCCATTGGTTTCTCCACTAGCCCACACCAGTTTATAAGGAACCTGTTTGCTTTCTTTTTTACTTTTCTGATACACGTTTTTGTTTTGAAAACAGAGAGGGAGAGCTGGTGAATTGCTAAAAAGGTCATACCTGAAAAACAGTCACAGTTAGGATCAATTTTGCAGTCACAGTCAGTGGGGGCACCAGCGATGATGGAGATCTCCCCATTGGTGGTCACTTGCTGAATGCGGTTTACTTTCCTCTCGTCTGTTTCAGCTATGAAGAGCAGCCCGCTGTGGGAGACACTGATGGCCCTAGCTGACTCCAGAGTAGAATGAATTGCTACCTTGCTGACCAAGAAATGATCGATGCCTGGCACCTGGCAGTGAATGGGGCGTCCTGCAATGATCCGCACTCGCCTGTTCTCAGAAATTTGCAGCACAATGTTGTTATCCAAGACATACAATGAATTGTCCATGGGATTGACTGCAAGGTCTGTTGGCCACTCTAATCGCACCTGCAAAAAGAACAGAACACGCACCATTAGGTTACCATATCTTTCCAGAGGCAGTTTTACCTTGAAAGAAAAATTGGTTTATTGTTTCCCTTTCTCTTATGAATTTCAGCAGCATTGGTGTTGTCTGGCAGTGCAGGAGATGGTTAAACATATATTGTGGTGAACATATTTGCCATTTATGCCATATCTAACAGTGTAAATTTATTTCAGTAATTCAGAAGAAGCTTCCAGAACAGTGATTTTCAGTGTGTAGTCTCGACCAACAGTAATACTAGCATCACCTGGGAGCTTGTTAGAAATGTAAATTCTCAGGCTCCACCCTAGACCTATGAATCAGAAACCTCACAGGTGGGTATCCAGCCATCTGTTTTAACAAGCCCTCCAGGGGATTCTGAGGCCCGCTACTTGAAGACTTCTGGATAGCTGCAACACACAACTCTCTCTCACTGTGCTGGAGAAAGCAGCGCTTACTCAATCAGCGGCCTTTTGGGACAGGATCTGCCATTAATACAGAACCAGTCTCCAACCTGTGAATTACTCAGGTACAGTTCATCAGATGTTGATTTGAAATTCTAGGTTGTAGCTACTGTTCAATTAGTTTGGCTTGGCTCACTCCAGATGCCTCTATCCTCAGCAAAGAAACAGGTTGGTTTGTTCTTTCATTGGATTTTTGCTGAGTAACTTCTCTGGGCTAAACCTGGTGCTAGGCTTTGGGGATTAAAAATGACTATGATACAGGCTATGCCCTCAGATGATTAATAGTCTAGTAGAGCCCTTAGTGGAATCATTAGTATCATTCTCCATGCTGTAATGAGACAGCAGAGAAAATATGAAATCACTTCACCTAGCCATGAGACAGGATATTATCAGAGAATGTGGTACTTAACCAGAGGGTAAAATGACCAGTAGGAGTGGACAGGTGTGAAAATTGAGGAGGGACCAAAGTTGGGGGCAATGTGAGTACAGGGAACAGCACAGATGAAGGCCCAGAGGTTAGAGAAAGCACGATCCTTCCAGGTGACCACAAATAATTCAGTAAGGCTAATACAGGTTGAGCAAATGGAAATACTGAATGATGCGAACCAGGAAATAGACAGTGACCAGATGTGATGGACTAAATTGTGTTCTTTCCAAATTCATATATTGAATCCCTAACTTCCAACATGACTGTATTTGAAGATAGGGTCTTTAAAGAGTAAATTAAGATTAATGGAGAACATACGGGTGGGGCTTTAATCTGAAAGGACAGGCATCTTTATAATAAGAGGAAGAGATACTGGGGATCAGACACATGGAGGGGTGACTCTATGAGGACACAGCAAGAAGCTGGCCATGTGCGTGCCAAAGAAAGTGGCTTCAGGAGAAACCAAACATATCAACACATTAATTTTGCATTTCTAGCCTTCAGAAATGTTAGAGAATAAATTTCTGTTGTTTAAGCCACGCAGTCTGTGATACTTTGTTATGGCAGCCCTAGCAAATCGATATACTGGGCAATGGAGGGAAACACACTTCTGATTTTATTATGATGACTAGGGTAAGTCACCGAAGGGCGTCAAGTGGAAGTGTGACATAGTCATACACAGGTTTTAGATCGATCCTACTGGCTGCTGAGATTATATTGGAGGCACAGGTGAAATAGAGGTAGGTGACAGGAGGCTCCTTCAGTTGTCCAGGTGAGGGATTGTGGTGCCTGAACTAGGATGGTCACAGAGGGAATGGAGAGGAGATGGATTTGAGACATGCTAAAGAGGTAAAAGCAAAAGGAGCGTGTATGTGTGTGCGCATGCTCATGCACATGTATCCGGTGTGCCTCGTGCCAAGTGCTACGTTAGGCACTGAGGACAACACAGGCTAATAAACATGGCTCCACAGGAGTTTTCTCAGTGTCTGCCCTGACATATCCTTGATAGTTATTATTTATCCCTGGGCACTTAGAAGAGAACTGTGTTCCATGCCACTTCCCACTTCACCTCTCACTGGTTTCTCTTTCTCTCCTATTAGGCTTGACAAAGGCAGAAAAAAAAATGTCCCATTCATGGTCAGAATACTAAAAGTAATGTCTTTTTCACTCTGAGTGAAAGCCATAGGAAGGCTTTTATTTTTCCCATGGAATTTGAAAGTTTGAAAACAAGATATGAGCTATCATTGCATTCTGAGGCCCACTACTTCCCCAGCTGGAACAGGCCTTACGTGGAGTCAGTAATGAAGTGGAAAAAGGCTGTTTCTGAAGTCTGAGATAGGGCCCTCCCTCCCCTCTACCTGGGTTTCATATGGGAGGGCAACTGGTGATGTGAAAAGGGCAAAGGTTGTCTTTGACTTTCTTTTTTGTATCATGTGGAGCCCTTGGTCCTTACCTCTGACTGTTTTCCAGACACCTGGTAACCTCATTCTGTCCCAGCATTTCTGTGCCCTCTACCTCTACCTCTACATAGGCTGGCCTTCTCTGGTCAGTACCATGTGCCTCTGGGCAGCTAGGAATTTGAGTGAATGGAGTATAAAGCTCAGCTTGTGTTATGCATGTTCTACAGAGCCTTTCTGACTGAGGCCATTGGATGAACATTAAACACCGGCCTTAACAGCTCCCAGAGCAGTTTGTGGTGATGTGTTCCTCAGCACATCTGTCTCAGGCCTTTACATGTCAGTGCCCTGCCATGAAGAGACAGCACCAGTGACTGCCTCTGTTGAGGACACCAACTCTTCCTCCACCACACGCTCCCACCTTGCATCTCTCTCTTGTACAGAAACTGCACCTCATTCTTGTACAGAAACTGTCTGTGTGCATTGGACCTATAGAGCATGGTCCCCCAGGAAATAACCCAGGTCTGGCTGAGGAAAGGGAAAATAATTCATTTCAGTGTAGCACTCCTATTTTGATCATGCCTGAAGTCAGTGACCCAGAAAAAATAAACCTGATAGAAATGATGTTCTAATTATCCCCGCTCTGGGAGCCAAGGCCAGGGCAGAGGCCGGGGACAGTGCACATACAGCAGGAGCAAGAGAAATAACATATTTTGGACTCTTCTCAACTATCAAGGCTGCCTCTGAAATACAGGCTGGTAGTTGGGAAATAAGCTGTTAAATTCTCCAACTTGCCCAACCTGATTTAAGCAATACCATTGCTGTGATGTTTATTAGATTTAATATTGCCTCCAAAATACACTAGCTATTGTGTCTGTTTGTTTTCCATTCTATCAAATAAGCCACCCTCTGGCAGTTTCCTGTGACTAAAGTGGCCTTTGTGCTTTGGAGACACTTTCTACACCAACTACACAGAATCCCTTTAATTCCCATTTGATTTGGCTGCATGGCTTGTCTATGAAATCTGATCAGATGAAAGATGTGTGGCTACTTAGTAGTCAAGGGTGCTGGCTTTTCAGAAGATGGACCTTTTCACCTCTTTTAGGTTGTCAGTTCCTTTTATGTCCTTCTCATGTTAAATATTCCTATTTCCAGGTGATTTTTTCAAAGAACTAGTGCTTCACACCCACACAATAGAGACACAGTGTTTACAATCAAGGCATTTCCATAATACACAACCTAAAATATAGTATGGAGTCCTTGAGCTAATTCTGGCAGTCAATTTTAGCATCTATTCATTGCAGAGAGACCCCAGAATAATATGATATTAAGATGAGCCTAAGGATAAACCCCTGAGAGCCACTGGCAAATCTGTCCTTGTGATTCCTGGAGGTGGGGAATAAACTCTTCCTTTTGGGGTGGAAGCAAAAAGAGATTGATGAATAGTAGTATAGCCCTGTAAACTCTGCCCAGGGACCTGGCCTACAGGCAAACCATTTGACCTAATTTGTGGTGCTTGCCCCATCTTGTAAAAATACGTTAATTTGTTTGAAATGTCAAAATGTATTTAAGCTCAACTAGCATTAAAGGTCACTGGTGTAGCCACCAGCTGGTGAAATGTGCCCATCTCCCAACAACCTTCTCTGAGAAATAACCCTGAGGAGAAAGAGGCTTTTGGTCAGGATGTCAATCCTTAACAGCCACTATGTTTTCTGCTAATTGAAAACCTACCTTGGAGGGAGTTGATTCTCAGGTCATACAGCTCCATAGTTGGTTTAAAGACTCAGCTAATTTTGACCTAAGTAGCAGTTTATAAGCATCAGACTTTTATAGGGAAAATCTATGTGTAAAAGCAATACATAAATACCAAGCCTTGATTAGACTAAATTAGAAAATTCCTCAATTATGAACCTACTCCCACATTGTAGACACGAACCATCATCTGTACATTTGGATTTTCTCTCACAGTTTGACTCCAGGTCCCCTCCCTTATAAGTGTGTAACTCTAGGCAAATCAGGTTATCTGCTAGGCATTTCCAGTTTCATCTATAACAAGGAAAACAGGCTAAAGATAGCATATCCATTTATCATATGATGCAATGATGCAACGTGTCTGGCAGGTAGTAAGGTATGGTGAGTGGTATCAATGTTAGTAACACTTTCATACTCACAGACCTTTAGAGCTGTAAGGAATCAAAGCCTGTTGAACATAATTCCCTTTCAATTGCTTTCCAGACTTTATTTGTCCAGTTGTCCATATATCACTTTTATAAATTTGTCATACCCATATACTGACTGCACTACAAGTACATGTTTTCTTTACATTGATCTACATTTAAAAGGTGAATATTGATATGCTTATTTCACATTTCACTCTTGAGCCCTATGCCATCTGATGCCTCAATCAGAAGAATGGACATGTTCTTCTCTTCTTTTCTTTTTCTTTTTCTTTTCTGGGCCAGGGATTGAACCCAGGACCTTATGCATGCTAGGAAAGTTCTCTATCACTGAGCTCCATCCACAATTCTCTTCATTCTTTTCTCACCAAATCTAGGGCTGACCTTTGTATTTTGTTTTGTTTTGTTTTATTTTATTTTTTGAGACATGATCTCACTATGTATTCCAGGCTGGCCTTGAACTCACTGTGATCCTCCTGCCTCAGCCTCCTGAGTGCTGGGAATACAGGCGTGTGCCATCACACTGGACTCCCCTTTGTCCTTTTTGAATAAACCCTAAAGGTTGATTTTTTTTGGCTCAAAGCTTATTAGATATTCTGGGACTTGTCTTTCCCTTTGTAATCTGTTGTCTTGCAATTCAATGCTTTGTGGGTACCTACTGTGTGTCACAAACTGTTATAAAAATAAATAAAACACATTTCTGCCCTTCGGTAGTTCATAATTCATTTGGAAGGCAGATGTAGAAATAGGTCATTCAATATAGTGTGGTTAGGTGCCATGATGGATGCGTACCTAGGCTGACATGGGGACGCAGAGGAGGGAGTTCAGGAAAGGTTCCCAGAAGAGAAATGTAAACTTAATTTGAATTTTGAAGGATGAAACAAAGGTATTGAGAAGAAGTAAGGTGGGAAGAGTGATCTCTGCAGAGGGGGGAGAATGAAAAGGATAATGGAAAGAAGGAAGCATAAAGGGAGGGGGAACTGATTACGATCTGGGGTTTCTTAGGCATAAAATAGGGTAGCTATTAGTGGAAAATGAAGTTCTAAATGTTTGCCAGGGACTATGCCCATGTTTCCCCAAAGAGGTACTATTTTCAGTTTGGGGGAGTACTTTGCATCGTAGGCGACTTAGCAGTATTTCTCAACTTTATTCACTAGATGTCAATAGCACCTTACCTGCAGTCATGACAACCAAAAATGTCTCCACACATTGATAAATGTCCCCTCAAGGGCAAAACTGTCCCTTGTTGAGAACTACTGGAGTAAGTCTCAGAGGGTTATGTATGCCAAGACCTTTGGACTTAAACCATAGATGATGAGGAGTCAATGAAGACCTTTAGAGTGCAGAGCTCACAGGATCAGACCAGTGTTTCAGTATTACATAGTGTGGAGGACAGGATGGGGAGAGACCAGACTACATGCAGGAGAATCAATTTGGAGGCCAGCCATTTATCAGTACAGTCATCCGTTAACATATCTTTTCATCCAGCCATCTGCCATATTAGTGGTGATGTAGATAGACATAGCCCATGCCTTCATGGTAGTTCGAGTCCGGAGCATTATTTCTCATATATTTTTTATTTACAGAGATGTTTGAAAATATGATAAAGGTGATATACTCTCTGGACAAAAGGCTCAGACGTAATAGAATGAAATGGTTTGGAGATTAGGCGCTGAAGTAAAGACTTCCTAGGTCAAAAATTCTGACTATGTTATTTTCTATCTTTGTGACCTCGAAGTAAATAAGTGAACATATCTAAACTTCAGTTTTCTTATCTATAAATTGAGTAAAATAATATCTTCCCCCTAAATGTGACAGGAAGTAGATGAAAAAAATCTACATAAAACACCAAACATAGTGTCTGGAACATAGAAAGAGCTCTGTAAAAGCTAGCTATATTTTAACGGAACATGCCTGTACTTCCTCTGGCCCTCATGTATTTCAGTGTTCTCTTCCTTGGCTATTATATACTCTTAAGTTTAATTATATACTTGTACTCTCTCAATGTTTCCCCTGATTCTATGTCACTACCTATTTCCTCCTTGCTCATTTATTCTGTTCCTTGGGGATCTTTCTAAACTACATGTCCTCCAAAAAATATTTGAGGACATGTATTTTGGGATATATTCTCTCACATACATTTGTGAGCCAATTTCATGGCTAATATTTTAGCTTATTACTTGGGTTCCCCCTATTATTTGTAATAATACTCAGTATAATTCTAAGCACAGAATACACTGTCTTAATTTTCTTTCTTCTGTCAATAAAAGACTGTCTGTTCCATTTTACCCTATGCTAGCCACTAAGAAACAACTTGTAGTCAAGACAGGATGGATTCTTCCCTTCATGGAGTTTATAATCTTCTGCTGATTTTATTTCTTTTATTTTCCAGTGAGTACAAGGGGATGCTAGTGGCACAGATAAAATATTTCTGTTCCATGCTATTCATTTTAAGAAATTAACTTTCATGGAAAAGGCTCAAAAACCTAGTATGACTGTTAAAATATTTTACAGTTGATACCAAGTGCTTATAACTTCTTTTCTCAAAGTTCAGCTGTGCTGAAGAAACCAGTTGTTTCTCAAAAGGTCCTGCTTCCCCACCCCAAACATGACATTTCTAATCTTCTTCTTCACTCCACTTGGAGCCTTGTGGCACATTTAAAAAGTGCCTCTGCTTGATTTTGATCTCTGAGGCCTGTTCACTAGGAATTTCCAGGAAGTGTGTGATTATCTCTTCTGTGCTATGCCAGCCCTGGGGAAGATACAGTGATGGGCCCGAATGCTCTTTGCCAGGTGTTCTGTCAGCTCTGCATTAGATTTCCACATGCTTCTAAAGGCTGACAACTCCAGATTGTTAGCATCACTTTTTGTCAGTTTTCAAATGGCCTTCTCATTTCTTGACACTGATACCGTCTGAGCTTCTTCAAATTTATAAAAGAGGGAAAAAGCTGTCTAGAGAAAGTTTGTTTTTTTGCACTTAGAAAGCACAATGACAACTTTGAGATTGATGGTCCCTATTGATCTTGCTTTAAAAAGTGGAAATTATTAGAAGATGAAATACACCAAGATGGTGTGGCTTTGTCAACAGTAAATTACTTCCCATTATCTCAGATCTACATTCTTGTGTATCTCTGCATAATGGCTGCAGAGTTTGAAGAACTTCTCAATCTTTGGTCATGCACTGACATGGTTTCTCTCCATGGTTGTCCAGTGAGAAAAACTGACACTTGCCTTATTCACTGCAAATGAATAGTTAGCACTAATTTATTCAAAGTTATAATTGAACTCATCTTTAAAAGATGCATCTTCCATAATGTTCCTAAAACATTTGGAAGTGAGGAAACAAAGCAAAGCAAAGCAAAGCAAAGCAAAGCAAAGCAAAGCACAACAGAACAAAAAACCCCACAGTAGTCCTGGTGTATTTCATCTTCTATTAATTTCTACTTTTTATAAGCAAAATCAGTAACGGCATCACTCCTTTCATTGTCATTTTGCTTGCCAATTGCAGTAAACCAGATTTTCTCTAGATGGCTTTTCTCTCTCTTTAATAAATTTGAAGAAGCTCAGGCAGCATCAAGGTCAAAACAAATGCTAAATTTGTGATTCCTAAGATTCCTGTGGCAGAGACCACCAGTGGTAGACCTACCGCATCATTAATTCATTTTTCTCCTTAATAGTAGGCCCCCATTTTTAAAATCTGGGTACATTAATGTCTAGAATAAAGGGTATTCTAGGTTTATTTGCAATTTCTTGTAGCCATGTGACAAAATCTCAGGCCGTATGATGTAAGAGGAGTTGTGGAATCATCCACACTTTCAGACAGATGCTTTAAAAGGCTGCTTAAGGATAGATGACTCAACCGCAAGGACCATTTTCTTGCTCTTCCTTCCATTCTGCGATATGGGTATGCTGGTGAGAAATTTAGCTGAAATTCTGAGCCACTAGGTGGCCAAGAGAATGAAAGTTATATTCTAGGATGGTGAGGTAGAAATACAGGAGCCCGGGTCCCAGATAGTACTGTGCAGCTGCCATCTCAGTCCTGCACCATTCATCTAGTCTGGCTGTACCTCAGTGTTATGATGCAGCTTTCTGCTACTCAGCTGAATCTTGCTTATATCAGTGTTATGATAGAGTTTTCTGTTATTCTAAATCGAGTCTAACTGCCCTGAAGATAATGCTCTGTTAGGCTTTGGTCTTGGCTGGAGCTACTGAGTATACCATTATAGTCAAACTGGTCTAACAATTTTCTAGCTTTACATGTCTGGATAAGTCACTTTTATTTGCAAGATTAAACTAAATTACACTAAAATAAACAACTATCTGAGAGTGTCTGACACATGTAGCAAAGTCCACTATGGCAGCCCTTTAAAAGTTTGTTTTTATTTTTTTAACTGATACTAATAAAATGGTGCATATTAAAGGGAGCCATGTGATTTTTCCATACATGTATACACTGTAGAATTTTTAAACAAGAGTAAACACATCAATCTCCTCAAACATTGATATTTCTTCATGGTAAAAACCTTCAAAATGGTTTCTTCTAGTTTTTTGAAATATACACTACATTACTATATTGTTATGTATAGTTACGCTACTGCGCACCAGAGTTTCTTGCTTCTGTTTCACTATAACTTAGCACCCACTGATCAACTTTTCCCATGTGAGTGTGACCACGCACTATTTGTCTTTCTGTACCAGTATTATTTCACTTAACAAAATGATCTCCAGGTCCATCCGTCTTGAAGGGCAGCCCTTTGTTAAGAGAATGACTAATTACTTAAACTTAATGATGAGCTTCAAGCATTCTTGAATACCTAGTGCTCCATCACTGGGCCTTTTAAGCTGCTCTTTAGCTCTGTAACTCACTCACTCAGATCCAGTGCTTCTCCATTATACTGTAAGTACTTGTTTGCTTTCCCATGTCTTCTGCCGGATCTATGAATCCTCAAGAGCAAAGATGAGAACTCGTTCCTTTTTATGTTTCCAGTATCTAGTATTATAGTTGGCAAATATTTGTTGAGTGAAAACATTAGTATTATAACATTATTATAATTATTATTATAACATTAGTAGATAACAATTTCAGTCCATGAAAGCATTTGAAAATTATATTATGCAAAGAGACTGTGAGAAAAACTATTTTTCATCAATATGTTTGAGTCAGTAAATACGAGTTTCCAGAGACTGAGTGGACTCACTGAAGTCAGTGCCATATTTCCTCAATTTTAAGAAGTCCATTTCCCACTCCTTCCATATTTTAACTTCTAAATTGATCATGTGTCTTATAATCAATGCATATGCTTAATGGAGCATTTCACACCATCTCCCAGAGTTACCAAACTAATGCCAAGTCTTTCTATGCATGGTGTCTTAGAATTGAGGAAATATGGTATTTCTTATTTGGCCTGGGGACTTTGGAGACTCCCTAAGGCTCTTTCAGGAAGTCTGTGAGGTCAGTACTACTTTTCTAATAATACTATTTGTCTTTTATACTTGCTTTTGTATGTACAGTGGCATTTTCCAGAGGCAAATGGAGGCTAGTATATCCTTAATTAAAAAAATCACACACTTAATTTCTGTAAGATAAATATTGACATGATAAAACCCATATAACAAAAAAGGCCTTTGGGTGCCCTAACAATTTTTAAGAGTACAAAGGGGTCCTGATACTAGAAAGCTTGCAAATGGTTTTCTAGAGAAAAGAAATTGAAATAAGCCATTCTGTTATATAAGGGTTTCATTCAAGCGCATTAAGAAAACAGCATGTATCCCTACCAAGATGGTTCCTAGGGCCATAAGCCCTGTCCAAAAACACACTGACAAAGTGACTGAAAACCTTCACTTTCTCAAGAGTCTTAAGGCCTGATGGGTGCTATAAAAGTTTGTTCCTATAGGTTCCCTCAGAACAATAAGCACGTACACACTCCCTATGAGTCTGCTGTGTAATAGCACTACCTCATCTTAATAACAGACATAATTGCTCTGAATTTCCATCAACCCTTTCTTGCATCTCCTTTCTGAAGCCTCAATTTTGGAAATGGCACTTGTGAAAACACAAAATGTTTAACCACTTCCAGTTTTCAATTTACAGTCCAAGTAATCTATCAGCGGGAGATGAAGGCCCAGTGTGAAAACTATAGAATGTCCTTCAGACTCCACAGCTACTTTGTTTGTAAATTTGATTGTTATTGTAAAAGAACATATTGTACATGATGCTACTTACACGATGCTACTTGCCAATTTACTATTTGTATCTCTGTATCTTGGGTTTTATCATTAGTGCCGAAGAGCTTAACTCTTTCAGCCTTTCTGGGGGTGGGAAAGGGAATGTGAAATCCTTTTTTTTTTTTTAAAGAAAAAACAATAAAAACGATCATGCAGAATTTCAAAACAAGATAATAGGAGATTAACAATGGTTAATATATTGCATAGTTATCTTCAAAGTAGTTGCTCAGATTACAAGATATAGGCATGAAAAACTGATCAAAGAATGTAAGCACAAAACGTTCTTTTCAATGAACTAATAGAGATCAGTAGTATAATTATCTTGTCTATCTTGTATATATATATTCTTTTCCCTTCTTTCTTTTCTCCTTTCCCCCATTGCAGTTGGGAACATGAAATCTTCACTTTCTCTTTTGAATTTCTATTTCAATTTAATTTTACATATATTTATTAAATACCTACTATATATTCAGCACTATGGGGGGTACAGGTATAGAAAGAAAAGCAGCTAGAGAACAGTTAAATGCAACATGAAATCATCTGTGAAGCCAGGTGATGAGACTACGGATTCTGTGAGAATTCAGGGTAAGGAGAGTTCTGTGGGTTTTATTGTAATCGGAGGTGGGACTCCAGTTCTCCTAGAGCCAAGGCCTTGCTTTCACAGAAGCCAGGGACTTTCAAAGAAGTTCCTGAAATTGTTTTGCAGTTTCTTCTTGCTGAGAAGTTGCAGAAACTTGTCTGTTGCAGGTTGTTAATATTATAGTATTGGCTCAAGAGGATACACTAAGCTTCCAATTCCCTTTGGTACCTAAAGCAATTTACAGGCCAGAAGTATGACTGCACAGATTTTATGAAATGGTCTGATTTCATTGATCAGCCACTCTGAGATTATGTTTTCATTTCTGTAGCTACTGCTAACCCTTCTTCCTGGTATAATATTTCAGGAAGAAACTATTAAAAAATTTCACCATAGAGATGTTAAGATATAAGTGGGCATGGTTTTGAATGGGAAAAGACATATTACACATCATGATTGTTCTACTCAGAAGTTCATTTCAAGTTAGACTGGAATTCCACAGATCATCTCTCTCATCTTAACTGTGTAATGTTTCCAAATTATAAGGACACTAACAAGAGCAGATGGCCTAATGAACATCTAGAGGGTGGATATAACTGGTCATATTCTCATTAGGCCTCAAATGTGCTTCTCGTTTTGCCTACCACTTCCATGTGTGTAATACAAAACTGCACAATCTCAACAGATGGCCCAGCTCAAGCTTTACGCTTCCAGAACTCTGGAGATTGGCCACCTGACCACTTACTATGCGTACAGAATCATTTAAGGAAGCAGGCAGGCTACAGACTTGAACCTGAACAAAAGCAAATAATGGTGATGAATACTGAATACCCAAGTTTCAATAAGAGGGGAGTCAAAATCACCCTTACAAACACATTGAGCAGCTCTGGTTGAGGTCTCCTAATAATGGCTTCTTATGAATTCAGTAACGATAAAATCTTCTGTGGCAAGTAGTCCACTCTAATTAATGTTTCATTCAAGCAGTGAGCATATCTGAGAGCCTCCAGCAGCAACAATGACATGAAAATCTAATACCTCACTGCACAGTATGCTAGTCATTAGGCTATTGTCTTACAGCTCCAAATTCACCCCTTTAAAGATGTTGCTTTGTGATGCTGGGGTCGGGACTCTGCAATCTACATTTTTCTTTACCCAGCTGAATTCCTGATATATCCCGACAATATGGGAAAGAATGAAATCCCAGAAGGCTGAGGAGAGAGAAGGGACTTGCCCCTTCCTGCTTGCTTTCTGTTTCTGTAGCCCTTCATCCTGGCAGCAGTAGCTGGCTACACTTCCCAGCTCCTTTGCATGCACGAGACTCAGTCTCACCATACTCTCTCAGAGGTACCAGAGCCAAAATTTTTTGTTATTGTATGAAGAAGGCTCACATTTTCTTTTCTGAGGACTATATTCTACTGCCATGGAGCAAATAACCCAAGTTTCTAGGTTTTGAAAATTCTAACCTCTTCCCCAATCCTAGAGATGGTGGCCATGTCCTACAAATATTCTTTCTTTTTTATTTTTTTTAATCCTTTAACACCTGTGTAGTACATCCCCTATATTAAATTGTGTTAGAGGAAATAATGTAGTTTCTGTTTTCCTGACTAGATCTTGACTAATATTCATAGCATAAATCCATACACAAAAATAGAGCAAGAGTAAATCACTACTGTAAGCCAGTGGTAACAGTAAGCTAGTGAAGGTGAAACGAATAAAGATGGACAAGAACCAGCAAGGGCCATCTTGTCATTAGCCAGCAGCTTCCCCTATATATCTATTGGCCAGGAAAGTGGTGGCGAACCTATAGCATGTGTGCCACAGCTGGCTGTTTGCATCATCAAAACTTCAAAAGGTTCGCCATCACTGGCCTAGGAACTTCCTAAGTAATAGGTACTGAAATTGCCATAAAGTCCAGAAAATATCCATAAAAAATAAATTCACTGTGTGTGGATATTATAAAGATGGCTCTTACTGACTTTAACTAGAATTTCTTTGACTCTCTGAAAATGCTATATTGATGTTATTATTCTCTGGAAACTTCTCATTTTTATGATCTTTCAGGATAATTTCATGATGGATCATGTGATTCTTCCATATGCTTTTGGAGGCACAATTCTATAATAGACAGTTCAGGAGGCTGGCCTACAACAATGCTTCCCATGTATTCAGAATTTATTTATAAATAGTAATATGTTGGGTGTTTGCTACTAAACTTCCTTTATATTCCAACTTTTAGCTTCAGGATCATCTTCTAGATCTGGCATTATAAGTGTGTTTTGAGGTGGACCAAATGAATACCTGATTTTCTTATGTGTCTCAAGATAAACACCCCTCAACAAGTATAGCTGTTTGTAAATGTTTTATATGTCCCCAGGTTCACTTTTCCAAATATGCTAATTTTGCATGAATAGATGGGACTACTGCTAGACAGAGTGCTCTCTGAGTTGAATTTCCATTTGATAAAGAAAAGTTGGCATTGATTCATATACTTCCCCCTCCCATGGTTAATAGAGAGTGGGGATATGGTTAGAATTATAGTCTGAAATACATTTAGGCCAACAGGCTTATGTTGGGACTTAGCCAAAGATGTTGGCCCTAAAGTCTGTAGACACTAACCACTGAATTTACCAAACAGACATTTCTGTATCTTAGAGAGCCTCAGGTTCATCTCAGGTCATGGAGCATGCAAGCAAAATGTGTGGAAGACTGAGTGGTTCAAAGTAATTTGCAAGCTTTGCATCTTGTGACTCTCCCTGAACTTTGAAGATGCTTTTTCCTCTGGTACTTAATAGTTTTAATAAGAGCTAACATGCCATTGCCTTTGTGTAGAAAGAGGACACTGCTGAGGGAGTTTTATTTATGTGATAAATTACATTTTCGATATAGCATTGAGCACGGTACTTGACTTTTATTTTAAGGCCCCTGACAACTCTGACTATTTGCTTCTGTGCAGACATTTCAGCAGAATTTGGATATCCTGAAGTTGAAGATATTGGCTTGCTATTCTGTACTTCTTAAAAAAACCTGAGCTGTCACTTTGGAAGAAGCAATGCAAATATCTTTGATAATAGGTAATTATATTAGATTTTACCCATTGTGATTTTTTTAACCTAAGAGATGCAGAGTTAGTATGTATAGTTAAAAAAATGAATGTAAGTGATTTTGGAGAAAGGAAACAATATTTAAAAGAACTTCATGGATAATCTTATTGCTATGTTTCTCCCAGTTTATCATTTTGTTAAATTTGGTTATGTATTAATTTAAAAAACTAATAGACAATCTTGGAGCTTGAATATCCTGATAAAAATAGAAGAGTCATTCAATAGCTGAAGGAACTCATAGACTAAATTTACTTCAAAAATCCTATGACATTGCTTTCTTCTTATGATACATCAGCTCCATAACTTCCTTTATTTTGATTTTATAATTAGTTGGGAGTCTTTTTGTTTTTTGGGAGAGTCATATTCTTCATATTGACTTGGATAAATTGTCTCCTTTATTATCTATACTAACATTTATTTTTTGTGAAATTGACCCACCTAGAATGGCTGTAGGCCACCCACTGAATATGCTATTATTTTATCTCTTGATTGCAAAGCGATGTAAAGCAATCTAAAACAGCAATTTCAAAGATGTATGAAACTCTCATTAGATTCTAGCCACAGCTCCATGATCAGCATGTCACTTCTTGAAAAAGGAAAGAAAATGAAAGATTCGGGGCAGTCTTCAATGAACACTTATCGAGTGATCTAAACAAAGGTTCACATCAGCATTAGGCAGATGAAACAGTCTGTGGAGGTAAAAGCAGGTTAAGTCCAGTCTCTGGAGGACATATTTGCTACAGCCCATCAAACAAACCTATGGATATATGCCTCTCTGCAAAAGGCACATGTATGTGAAAAGGACAGAAGGGAAGATGACATCATTTCTTTTATCAGTTCCAAAGTTGTTCTTGGTCCTTTTTATACCAGTTCTGTAAATTATCAGTTCAACTTTCTGTTTTGTAAGTGGAATGTCAAACATTACTACTACTAGACTTAGTAACAGTATTACTATTATTGAGTATTACTATTATTACTATATTATTGAGTATGTATGAACCAAACTTTTTGCTAAGTGATTTATGCATATTACCTCATTGAACTTTCACAACCACACCATGAGGAAGAAAATATTGTCATTTTTATTCATAGATAAATAATTTTATTTTCCCAGGGACACACATCAAGAATGGATCCAGGATTGAAACCCAGTCTGTGTTCCAAACCACTTTCTATATAGATGGTCTGTGTTCCCAACCATTATGCTTTACAGACTGACTTTCTATAGCTGTGAAGGAGAGTCTAAAGACCCGACTTTGTCTTTTGAGTCTTTGTTTTTCTTTCAATCCCTTTTCCCTTCCTTCCTCCCCTCATCTCTTGTTGCTCTTCCCACTTGAAAAAGTTCTTACTACTTCCTAATATCTATCCTCTGTTTTGCTCCTTATTTACATGTGCTTTGAGTTTCTCACACAAGAGAAACAACGTGGTATTCAAACTTGCATATCTAATTTATTTCAGTTAAGGTTATGGTCTTGAGGTACATCCACTCACCTAAACATGTAAAGAAAAAAAAAAAAAAGAATTGGAGGAAAAATAATGGAAATAGAGCTTTTGCAAGTTAGGAGGGAAAGATTGGGGGGGGGAATGGACCAAAAAAAGAATTAAGATGTGTTATGTACCTGAACAACTTCCCATGATAAATGTGATCATTATGTACTACAAATATGTACTAACAAAAATAAAGAAATCAATTCAAAAATAAAGACCTGACTTTGTCTCTTGCATGCACTATTAAAGGATTAGAGAAAGGTTTGTCTCTCCTTTGCAGTTCCAGAAGGTGTTTTCCCTACATTTGACAGAGCCAGGAGACTAAGTCTGGGCTGAATGAGCAATAAATAACATTATCCAGGAATGCATTTAAATTAGAGACTGACAATGACAGATATTACAAAATCAGAACAACCACCTTGCAGCCTTATTTTTTCTTGTGTCCTCCCATTTTAGCAAGTATATGATGAATCAACAGAAATATTTCCCAAAGATGCCAAATAGCATCTTACATCATCCCTTATATTTGCAAAGCACTTCGTACTTTTACAAGTGTTTTTGCATTAAAAAAGAGAGGCCACTTACTCAACAATTGGGTAATTTATTGAATTAGCCTTCATAAGGAAGAATAATTAACCAACTCTAAAATTCTAGTGTCAGTTTTTGAAGTGTAGTGCTGAATCTGAAATTGCAGAGAACCCTCTTTTGGGTCAAGAAGCAGACAACAATGATTGAATTCCTCTATAATCCTGAATTTTCAAAGAGAACAGAATAATTGATTCAGGGAAATATGTTCTTTTGGTAAAATACAGAAATGTCAACTAAATGTAGCTGTTACTTAGCATTATTTTTTCAACCATAAACTCTTAACATATCTTTCATTCACAGGTGAGTGCTACGGAAAGCCATTTTAAAAATGTTTTTTGGGGACACTATCAAATCAGAGTCTAAACAACTGTAACTGCCATCTTATACTCTGTGATAGCGTACTTTGATTGCTATGTAGATTGAGGTTGGTGACACTTTCCTTCCACATACCCAACTGACTGGTGTGGCAAATGAACACATGAAAAATCAAGATTATAAGTAATGCCATATGGTATCTCACTTCAGTCCAACAATTTACAGTTGCAAGAGCTTTTCAAAAAAGAAAGTTCTTTCCTATGTGTTTTGGCTGTGACTGGTGATTTGACTGAGTGCATGTGGCACAAAGGAATAGAGCAGAATGTTGCTGATTTAGTGTGCTTATATTTGGAGTCCTGCAATAACCAACTGCTGAATAGTTAGATTGCTGCACTATTGATGTTGTCTAGACATAAGAACACTGCAAGAAAATGGGAAAATCCATTGGAAGTTTGGTTGGTGTGACTTTCGATGCCCCCAACACATTACTTAATGGTTACTATGCAAATGGTTGATTCAGTTGGTTAAATTAGCCATGACCAATTAGGATGGACGGTTTGGCCGAAGAACTATGAAATAACATAACATTTTTGGTTCCAACTACTGCTCTCTAGGCCTCATTAATCTGGTGTTTAATCCTCTCTCATTCCCTAATCTTTTTTTACTTTTTCTGTCATTTCTCTTTCCTCCTACCTAGTTGTGCCTGTTGCACACTGGTATTGCTGACCCCTGAGAAAAGTATTTCCTGACATTTCGGCTACCCTGGTTTTATCTTCCCTGTTGACCTGGAACTCATTCTTTCCTTTTATCACACATCTCTCTATCTGAAAGTTTGGAGTGTAACCACAGATATTTTCTTGCGTTGACAGTGAGATTGGTTCCACAGCCAATCACTGAGAGGGTGTGGTGGGGGTGGAGGGGGTGAAATTTTCATCTCTAGTGGCAAGAACTTTTAAAGTAAACTTTCTTTTTTTCCCCTGGGAGATCCCTTTATTCAAGCAATCTTATTATAATTCAAATTTTTCTTGATTCCCTACAGAGCTTCACAAAACTCAGAAGTCTGTCCCTGCAGGGAATTTCACTATAATGGCCTTCATTGGAAAGATCTAATTCTGTTCTCTTTCAGTGTGCATTCGGAAGTTCACAAAGAGAGGCAAGTAAGCCCTGAAATACTTGAGTTTCAATATCATCCATATTGCTCAGGGTGATGGAGGACATTCTATAAACATGAAAGTGTTGGCAGGGGAGAGCAAAAGAGAGAGAGAGACAATGAGAGATATTAGGTAGGAGTTTAGGAAGGAGAAAAGAAGGTGCCTTTTCTCCTTCTTAAACCACTTTTTTCTTTTATTTTATTCAGTCTCCCCAGACTGCTGTAACTTTTCATGCTTGATGTTATACATTTTTTCAAACAACAGAAAATGCTGAATCTACTTGTATAAAGTCGAATCGACATGTAGATTTTGAAAAGGAGGCTTTATATTTCCTCTTCTATCCAATTGTGGTTAGTTTATTTGAAGCTTATAAAATATTCTAAAGACAATAGAAAATGGCTTTTTCAGTTATATAGAAAGTGGAAGGCAAGCAGGGAAGGCAGAGGTCTGCTGCTTGGGACAGGTAGTATAATGCTGATGGATGAGAGAAAAGGGGAGTTTTGTTTTTTCTCTTAAGGAAAATGGCCATAGCAACCCAAATTCTAAATAAAGAGCAAAATAAAAGATAGATAATAGGAAGTAAGGAGCTAGATCTTTCTCAAATGGGAAAGGGATCAAGACATGGACTGAGGGGGGAGGGACAGGAAGGAAAAGGGATGAAAAGAGAAATAAGGTGTGTTATGTACATGTACCAACTTCCTACAAAGAATGTAATCATTATGTTCTGCAGACATGTACTAATAAAAATAAAAAAGGTCACAAAGAATGTTGGTTCAAAGTTACTAAAAGCCCAACATGGATGAAGGTAGTTTTTTTTTTTTTTTTACGGTACCTATTTTCTTTTTTTTTTTTTTTTTTTTTGGTACCAGGAATTGAACTCATGACCTTGTGCTTGCCAGGCAGGAACTGTGCCGCTGAGCTATATCCCCAGCCCCAATGTAACTTTTTTTTTTTTATGTGGGTACCGGGGGGTCGACCTCAGGACCTCGCGCGCCAACAGGCACCCATGCCGCTGAGCGATATCACCGGCCCCTTTTTCGTATGTGGGTTCCGGGAGTCGAACTTGGGCCCTCGCGCTTGCAAGGCAGACGCTTACACCGCTGAGCCATCTCACCGGCCCCCAATGTAACTTATTTAACTGAGTTTTCTGACCAAGAATTACCTCTTAAGAGAATTTGCAAATGGATTTTTAGAGTCAGGGCATGTGTGTGTGTGTGTGTGTGTGTGTGTGTGTGTGTGTGTTTGCATTGAGAAGGAGTGGGCAAATCAAATAAGTGGTAGGAAATTAGAAATCATTAAACATAAATCTTACTTTCAGAAGAGTCAGAAGATGTGCCCCACAAACTGCATGGGGGGAGCTTGATTTGGAGAAGATCCTCAGATACATTACTAAACAGTCATTTCTTAATTCTTAGTTGAAGAAGTGATGTTTATGCATACTATGACTGCAAGGAGATTTTGTCAAGTAGTTCTGATTTCCTTTTAAACAGAGTTACCAATGTGGTGGGAAACCTTTGAGTTTCATGATACCTTTGTGAATAAGTTGGAGAAAATATTGGTGAGAATGGTTTCTCCTATATGAGAAACCCAAAATATAAATAAAGAGCAAAATAAAACATAGACAATAGGAAGCAGGGAGATGGATCTTTCTCAAATGGGAAGGGGATCAACAGATGGAGGGAGGAGGTGGCAGAAAAGGAGATAAAAAGAGAATTGAGATGTGTTCTGTACAAGTACCATCTCACCACAAGGAATATAATCAATATGTACTACAAACACTTACTAATAAAAAATAAAAATAAAATCTGAAAAAATAGTGGCTTTTTTTTTTGTGGGTACCAGGAGTCGACCTCAGGACCTTGCGTGCCAGCAGGCACCCATGCCACTGAGCGATATCACCGGCCCTTTTTTCGTATGTGGGTACCAGGAGTCGAACTCAAGACATCGCGCTCGCCAGGCAGACACTTATGCCGCTGAGCCATCTCACTGGCCCAATAGTGGCTTTCTTGAGTCTTTTGACTGTGCCCCTCACCCAGAGCTATTCTATCACCACTATCCAGTTGAAATAAAAGTTTTATGAAAAAATACCCTTAGTATACATGATATATTCTAAATTTTCATTGTGTTTCATTTGTTTTAAAAAGTACATCATTGGCCATTATATTGATTTTCTTGTCTAATATAAATCATAGCTCATAGGTAATAGATCAAACAGATGGGCCCATAATCTATCAGATAATTAATCTAGTGATGCTAAAATTTCATTTTGCCCTATCTATGCCTTGGTTTTTGTCAGTAATGAAGACATAGAAGACATTCATGAAATCCATAGGTGACACAAAGCTGGGAAGGGTAGTGAAGATATTGGATAACAGCAGAAGAAAACAAAAAAGTGGACTGGACCTATGATATGGAATCGAATGCAGACTAATTTAAGACTCTATCCTATGATGCAAATAACCAACTGTGCAGGTACAAGATGCAGGAAGTGAAGTGTTAGCCCTCTGCAATCTTATCATACGACAAAAGTGTGATGTGGTTGTAAAAAAATTCAATTCAACTTTCGCTGTAGTTTCTTAACATGTACTCTTTATTTCTTAGTATTTTGCAAAAGTGTCCTGAAGATCACCATAAGTGGAAATAAGCCTTGAATCTGCAGTTATGCATCTGTTTTATAAATGGGGACTTCTTTTGTTTATCTTCTGTGGCTAAGGTCCCTTTGAAAACCACTGAGAAGGGGATGGGGGTACCTCAGGGATACAGTGCTTATCAAATATGGAAGAGGAGTTGGGTTTCATCCCCAGCATTGTAAAAAAACAAATACCCTAAAAACTATGAAAAAGCAACAGAAACAAAGAATGTAGAGAGTTGTAATAACCCTCATTCTACCTCTGAGTAATAAGTGCACTAAAAATATTTTGGAAGGGAGTCCAGCACCAAATGGCGGGGAAAGTAGCATTCCTAGTGGACTAGCTTCATAGATAAAATGCTTTGGGCCAAAGTTTGCTCCTGCAAAGAACCAGTTACTTCTCTTCCTTCATAACTGAATAATTTTCCCTGCTCTCCATTAGGCCCATCTAACAAATGGGTGCTACGGGGAACCGGTGAGGGGTATACAGATCATGTAACAAGGATTTATGGAACACTGGCTGTGTGTTAGATGCTCTAGATAAATCAATCAGATTGTGTGCCTTATAGGCAGTGGGTCAATAGAATTATCTATGCGTACAAAAGATCCACATTGCTTGTGTATGTATGTGTTACTAAGCTCATTTTTGGGTAAACATTAAGCTGGCTCCAAGGAGTAAATCAGCTCTCAGATTTTCTATCCCACCCAGAGACTTGGCTTAATTCCCAGTTCTATTCTAGTCAGGTAAGAAATGGGAGCACAGAGGAGGAAGATTCAAAAGCTGCAGAATAAAGAGCCCAATTTCTTCTCTTCATAATCAACTCATCTCCTGAAGTGAAAAGCCTGTTTTGGTTTTGCTTTTTTGTGACATGCTTTTATTTTCTTTTTGATATCAGGGATTGAACTGAGGGCCTTCACGCTGAGCCACATTCCTAGCCCTTAATTTTCTTTCTTCCTTTTTTTTTTTTTTTTTGAGACAGGGTCTTGCTAAACCACTAAGTTGCCCAGGCTGGTTTTGAACTTGTGATCCTCCTGCCTCAGTCCCCCAGAATGCTGGGATTACAGGTGTGCACTGTGGCCTGGTTGTTTATAGCAATGTTTTGAAAGGGAATTGTACTTCAAAGTTTATATCAAAAACTGAGTTTTACATTTCAGGGAAAAAGAAATGTACTGATTTTGAACAAATGGCTGATTTTATTGTCAATGCAAATTTCACTTCTTGAGATGATTAGATTTTATTAAACTATTTCTTAAGTGCCTCAGGACACACATTTTGTTAATAAACAGCGCATTCCTCAACCAAGTGGCATTTGTAACTGAGATAAATACAATACTATTTGTTCAACTTTAATTGTCATTGAAGAGGTGGAAGTTGGAAAAACATACACTTGGGTCAGAAAGGTTATGCTCAAATCTTGTCTATATCACTTAATAACTCTATGGTTGTGGCACTTTACATAATCTTTCTGACTGTCTGAGTTTGCCCCCTTGTAAGTGAGAATAATTATACCTCCTTCTCAGGCACGGTTGTGTTGCGGAGATAAAATGGAACAGTGTAAATAAAGAGTCTCAGTATAGTTCCTGGCATATAACAAACTCACAATAAGGGGTAGCAGTTATTCTTAGAATGACTAGAGGACATCATGATCTGCTGAAGATTAAGACAGGCAATTGAGGATTGTTTCTTTTTAAGGCTCCACTTTGTCTCAGAACGTGCAGAAGACAAATGCAAATAAGGGAAAGAGGACCATTCTGTCACATCACTTCCCAACCTCTTAAGTATTATGCCAGCATAGGTAAGACCATCCTTTTGGAGAACTTTTTGTCTTGAAATGCAGGGAAGAATAACAAGAACTTTAAGGATATGGTTATATTTCTGTAGAGGAACCTCCACAGAATCCCTCTTCCTGCTTCCAGAAAGGCCTGGAGGTCAAACACTGATAGATTATTGCTATCCTACATTTCTTTAAAAGTTTCAAAAGGTGGGATCTTTGCAAATGTTTTGTGCTGCCATATAGTCTTAGAAACAGTAAGCTCTTCTTTAAGTCTGTTTCACATCTTCATGCTGCAGCACTGGCTTCTATTTTTTCTCCTGTCTGTTCCTGTCAGCAAAAACCATGTGCTCTTATTTAGACATTTGTCTCTGCCCTCATCCATCAATATATTTTGATTTACTGAAATAAGAAACTGAGCACTGTGTAAGCTCAGCTGGATCACTGTAAGTACTACTGTAAACAACTGAGCCCTTGCTCTTGGAAGGTGTTATGAAGATCCCTACTCAGTTTTCTTCTTTCTAGCTAAAGACAGCCAATGTTCTTAAGTACAATCATGGGAAACATCAGTCACCAGTCTGCCACAGTTGTCTAAACAGACGGGAAGCTCTGGCTGTAATGGCTGAGCATCTAGGCAGCTGTGCCACACAGGCTCCCTCTGGTAAGTACTCTATCCACTTACCCATCTGATTTTATTCATTGTTCTCCAGCTTTTGTCCATCTGTGCCCCACCTGGGTGCTGACTTGCTCACACCTGGGAGCTGATTGTTTTCAAAGCCAAACCCTCCCCTTCCCAGCCAAACATCTGAAAGACATGATCTATTTTTACTTTCTATATTTCCTCACTTCCCACTCTACCACTGCAGTCCAACTACCATTAATTAGCACTCTACCAAAAGCACTTGTATCGGAGTTACTCATGCTGTAAAATCAAATGGCTTAAAAAAAAATCCAGATTTTCTAAATGACCTCTAAATAATGACTGATACTGACCCTGAAAATCTTGCTTCCTTTCCTTTTTTTTTTTTTTTTTTCCGGTCCACATATCATCTTGGTTTTTTGTTACTTATCAAGTCTCTTCCTGTCAGCCTCCCTTGTGGTTTCCATTCCTCAACCCTCCTTGAATATTGCTGTTCCTTAGTTTAGACTTAACAACTTCTCTCTTTTTTTTAAATGCTATGTACCCTCCTTAGGAAAACTTATCCACTCTCCCATTTTCCATTACCACACATAAACCAATAATCATAAATCTATTCTGAATTTCAGACCTTGAGCTTTAGACCTATGTCCACTTGCCTGTCAGGTATCTTTACCTGGATGCCACGTAGGTACCAAAAACTCAATATGCCCGAAACTGAACCCATCATCCAACAGTTGCTCAGACTTGCTTCTCTTCCTATATTCTTTATGTTAGTGTGTGGTATTACCATCCATGCATATCCTTCAGTTTGAAGTTAAGTGAGTCAACAAGTTCTTTGATTTTAGCTCTAATATTTCACTAATCTGTCTGTTTTTCTCAACCCATACTGTCATACTTTATGTTCAGCTGTTCTCGTTACCTGCCTATGTAAGTTCATAAAACTGAACAGTGTCAAGTCAGTTTCATGGTAGAGTTGTATTCCAAAGAAATATCAGGTAAACATCCAAAAAAGCATTTTAATTTGTATAGCGGTTTTGTGAAATGGTGCCAGTCATTGGTATATTTATACATTTTGTTCCTGTAGTACTTACATTACTAAAAATGCCTCTTAAGCGGCCTCTGCCTCTAGCACTGTTTTGCTCCACTCTATTCTTTACACAATAGCTACATTTATATTTTAAAATGCATTTCCCTGCTTAATGTTATAACTGGTCCCCCATTTTCCACTGTATAAAATAAAAACTCTCATGCACACATGGTCTTCCACCATTTCAACTCACTTACCTCTCTAGCTTTATCTCTCACCACTTCTCCAAATTATTTTCACCATAATGTCCTTTTGGTACAGATGTGTATGATAACTGTGTCTGCTGAACACTTACTATGCATGTTCAAAGAAGATACAGTCTACTGTACATCTCAAATCAAAAGAGATGAGGTAGTTTTTATGCTGGCAGTTATGGTTGGAAAGTGTCATGTGGAAAGAAGCCCTTCTCATGGTGATGAGGATCAGATGTTTGCTCTATTTAGACAAAGAATTCTCTTTTCAGCACAACTTTTCTACACAGAAACAGGTAAGTTGTTTAGAGTTGGTGATTGCACTAATGTCTTATTTTAAGTTAAAAAATATCCCACAAGTGAATCATATATATTCATCTTTTCTCTCCCCCATATAAATATATTCACACCCTTCCTTATGGTCGTAAATAATGCTCCTTTTATTTATCTTCTTCAGGATTTTGAATCATGGAAAGTTAGACTGTTCTACAACTTCACAATCTGATCCACTCAAATCTATTCAGAATTATTTGTTCATTTTGTTTATTTTTCTGACCTTCCAACTCTTGATTTTATTTTTATAATTGACTATATTTGGCAATTTCCTGAGTTCTGGGGTGAAGCAGAGGCACAAACAGAAGGAGAAATCCCAAATAGGCACACCTTTAATGTTTTATAGAGTACTCAAGGTGGGTAGAGGTGGGAGGAGATGCTAGAGCTAGTGACTAATCCCACATTTCTGGATGATGTGTTCATTTTATTTTTCTTGTTATCCTAGGCTTCAGGTGGAATGACAAAGGAAGCAACAGGAATATCCTACCGATAGCTGCCTACACAACAGCAACCCTAAATTCCTTGCTAACTGATCTTTGATTTTGGTTCAAGAATCAGGTAACAATTTGCTCAAGGAAGATGACTCAGTTCCAGGGGCTCTCAATCCATTATGAAAATAGTATTTCTCTTTGGCTAATGACTAGCGAGGGCATGGGCATGTGACTCAATTCTGGCCAATGTGGCAAAAGAAGGAAATCTGCTGGCATCTTTGCCTATGTTTGGGTATCTCATTATATGAGATAATTAAGCCTCATTTTTAAAATTACTTTCAGACAAGTGTTATTTTTTTACTTGCAGCCAAAACCATCCCCTCTGATACACTAATGAATCATAAAACTCTCAACATCTATCTTAATTCCTTTGAAAAGATTATATAATCTACTTCCTTAGAGTCACCTATTCATGGAATGTTGGAGCATGGAAGTCCTTTCAAGGACTGTCTAGTGTATTTCTTCTATTTTACATAACAACCTCTGTGTCTGCAGACTAGAAAGACATCCACTGAGTTCTGGGATATGACGTATGCGCTATAATCTCTCTATAATTTCGTAGAATCAGAATTTGGACCCAAATAAGAGCTACACTAATTTTTTTCTCTCTTATTCTCACTGGCTGAAAGTTTTGCTAAATAAATGTAAAATAGACCTTGGAGAGGTTTCTTTTACTTAAGAAAACATTATGATATCCTAGAAATAGCTCCTTATGTACACATGAAGAACAAGTCATACCTACATATTCATTAAAAAGATGTCTAGAGATATTTTGTAGTAGTCAATACTTTTCAAAATTTTAATTATTGTTTCTTTTTTTTTTTTTTTGTGGGTACCGGGGGTCAACCTCAGGCCCTAGCGCTTGCCAGGCAGGCGCTTATGCCGCTGAGCCATCTCACCAGCCCTGTTGTTTCATTTTAAAATAAAAATTATATATTTTGGAAAATATTCAATAAACAAGATTGACCTTACCCTCTAATCGATTCAACTGTGGGAGCCCTTAATTGTTATGTCAAAATTTCACCTAGCATTACTCCTATCCTAGCTTACTATTTCTCTCAACAAAGTTTTTCTGAGGAGGAAAAAAGTAACTTACATAAAGAGAAACCTCTACTATCTCACATTATAACAGATACACCAGGCTTCCTTTCTACCTAATTTCTGTATGAGAAAATTGTTATCCATTTCCATGATGCCAAATGGTGATAACACTTGAAAACCAGCGGTGCCTACCTGAGTGATGTCCATTCCTGAGTCACAGCTCAGTGGCTGTGTGGAAGTCAGACCGTTTGAGCCGATTACAGTTGTGATCATAGCATTCTCATCAATTTTGCGAATCATAGTCCCATCCACAAAGTAAATGAATCCATGCCTATCAACTGTGATGCCTGTTGGGAAAGAGCAAATGAGCATTAGTAGTCTAGTGGGCCACATTTGCACTAAGATCAGTATTTTGAAAGAAACCATGTAAGTCGAAAGGCATTTTAAACACATATGCATTCAGTTTTGCTTAGCACAGACAGGAGGGTAATAAGAGGTTTTTTGAGACACACATTTACTTCTTTGTGTTTTGAAAAGAAATCTTGTCTTATCCAGTTTTACATTTCTACCCCCTTGATATTTGCTTATCTCCACAAATGGAAAAAAGTTCTCTTGTGATAAGCATTTGCACCAATTTCCTACAAGGAATGTATTTGTTATGTATCACAAATATATACTAATAAAATTTGTTATGAAAATAAAATAAATGGAAAAACAGGGTAAGTAGCACATGTTAATTTCTTTTACAAAGGTTACTGCTTATTTTTACAGTTGCATTAGGAAATTGACTAGGAACATATTAGAATTATGTTCATCAATTCACACTCAGTTAACAGAGAGTTTGTATTAATTCTCATAAATTGAGATGAGTGCTTTTGTCTGTATTATCTATTAAGAAGAGGTTGGAGAGCAAAATTATGGCATTACATGGAATAGTTAAAATTCTAGAAAAATAAAAGCCAATAAAATTTTCACAGTAGTTTTTACACCCTGTGTTAATTATATCCTGGTTTCTTGGAAAGCATATCATAATCGTAATTAAAAGATTTGGGTTCTAATACTGAATACACCACTTACAACTGATATGACTTTGACTGAGTTTTTGTTTCCAAATTTCAGCTTCTTCTTTGATAAAATAGGGAAAAGATGATCTGCCTTATCTGTATAAGATCACCAACTGTTCGGGTTTACCAGGACCAAGGCAGGACTTTATTTTAAAATCTGGGAAGTCCTTGACAAATAGGAATGCATTGGTTACTATATACTTAGGTTGCTGTATCATATGAAATAATACATAAAAAAGCATCAGACATCCATAAAGAGCATATGACTCAACTTTCATTTCCTTCAGTGCTTTTGATAGTACTCTTAAAAATAACCACATAGTTTGCAATAGTCACATTTATCTGAGGGGAATATGTTCCAGGACCCCAAGTGGATAGTATTGAAATATATATATATATATATATATATATATATATATATATATATAGTGTTTTTTCCTATACATACATTCCTGTGATAAAGTTTAATCCATAGATTAGAAACAGTAAGAGATTAAACATAATAATTTTATAATAAATAGTACAATCATGAAAGTATACTGCAACAAAATATCTGTGAATGTAATCTCTCAAAATTCCTTATTGTACTATACTCACCCTTCTCATGATGATGTGAGATGATGCATTGCCTATGTGATGAGATAAAGTGAGGTGAATTATGTAGGAATTATGACATAGCATTAGGCTACTACATAAAGGTTACTTAAGCACAAGCATTGTGATACCTTAACAGTTGATCTGGTGACTGAGATGGCTAATATGTGACCAATGGGAAGGTAGCAATACACTGTGGAAATGCTGGCTAGAGGAATGATTTCATCCCAGAGGGATGAACGTGCTATTCAGAGTGATAGGCAATTTAAAACTTCTGAATAGTTAATATTATATTTTTTATTTCATATTTTTGGACCATGGTTGATCATGGATAACTGAAGCTGTGGAAAGTAAAACTGCAGATAAGTAGTCTACAATTTAGTCTTCTTTCAACTCCCCATAATTCAGACCTGATGAAATTCACTGAGCAGGTGTTAAAGTTAGAATCTTCCGTGCCAACAAGCATGTTCTTTAATACAATACAACATACACACACATGCTAATTTTCCTGGCAAACTGTGAACACTTCTAAAGACAATTTATAAAGCCAACTTATTAAACTGCTTTGAGATGAACTAATTCATTGGCAGGAGGTTAATATTATAACTTGGCTCTAGCATATACTTTGATTAATCCAGGTGTTCTTTATGAAGTGTTAATCCTTAACATTTATAAAACTTACTGATTCATTTTAACTTCTCCTAAATACCTCGAAAGTTATCTATGTTTCTATGAAATCTCCAAGGAAACTAGCAAATCCAAACAGGAGAATTCTATGTCAATAAATTCCTTTATCATTTATAAAGACACAAGAACCTTTAAAGAGGTTTATAAACAGACCTTAAAGATTGAGCAAAGTCAAATGATGAAGACACGTGAATATTTATTTCCTCACCAGAACATTCCAGTTGAAAATAAACCAAGGGGAATCTGTGCTTTTTTTTTTTTTTTTGGTGTTTGTGTGTGTGTGTGTTACAAAATCAGTTTCTTAACTGCCTAAAATTTGGTCTGGTTTGTGGTAGGCCTATGATTCAGGACCATTTTCTACGATCACTATATTAAATATCACTGAGTGTGAAATATAAAATTTGGCTGTCATAAGAGAATGGACTGAAAGATCAAGACTCAATCCTGGGGAGATGTACTCAAAGTGTATGAAATCATGAATCACTTACCAAACATATTGAATGCCACTGTGCTAGGCCCTTTTGTCACCAATGGACAAAGATTTTGGATATACTGAAACTAAGGTGAAGAGGAATACTCTAAAACTCTAGTAGGTTAAGGGTATAAAAGATAAATCGAAGAGTTGCTCTTACTATGAAGTAATAAATATAGAGAATATGATCATTTGAAAAATTGAGCAGATTCATAAAAAGGTATAGGGAAATAAATGTGTCCTTAACTGATTTATTTGGGGGATATGTGTTAGCTTTCTGTACTGTAACAAAATATCTGAAATAAACAACTTTAAAAAAGGAAAGGTTTATTTTGGCTCACAGTTTTGGCGCTTTCAATCTATGGTATCTTGGTCTCATTGCTTTTGATACATCATGGCAGGAGCATGTTGTGAAGGAAGGTCTTATCTCATGGCCAGATGTGAAAAAGAGGAGGAAGGGGCAAGGTCCCACTGTCCCCTTCGAGAGTGGCACCTTAATAACCAGAAAACCTCTTACTAGCCCCCACCTCTTAAAGTTTCCATTACCTCCAAATATGGCCATGTTGGAGACAGAGCCTTTACCAGCTGGACCTTTGAGGGACATTTCATATCCTAACTGGAGCAAGAAGTCTGCATCTTTATGCATACTTAACTACCACAAACTTAACAAAGAAGGGCAATTCTATTCCTTAACTACCACATTTCTTAGCCCCATCAGAGTGTGATGTTTGGGTTGATCCAGAGAGGATAACCTTGGACTTAACATGGTTTTCCCACTTCCAATTTTTGTGAAATTCTAAACATTCTGAATTTCTCTCTCTCTGTTCATTTCAGCTGAGTTCCACAGTTGAGTGCTCTTTGAAATAAGTCTGGGCTTATTGAATACTCGCTACAGTATTTTTTCCTTCTGGGCATATTCTGTTGATTGTTGAACATTCCTTTTTCATATATTTGTCTAGGCAACTTCTTTTTATCATGGTCCAAATTCCAAACACATCTTTTTTTCCTTGAGACTCTTTAAATTTGATTGAGCTACACTTAATGCTTGGTGTTAAAAAGCTGGAAAGGGCTTTGAGGGAACTGTTTGATAGGTGTTTTATAAATGCACCCAGGCATATTTTATATGTACATAATTTCCCCTCATATTCTTTCCCTTACTAGTAAGCCAGCCAACCAACCAACCAACAAGCAAGCAAACAAATTCCCCAAACAACTAGTTTTACAAACTCTTCACTGGCGAGGCATAATGGGTACTTACTTTTTACTAAGGGTAAAAATCACATTGGAAAGCTAGGCAGGAAAAGGAGAATTATTTTCGTTCATCATTTGGTGAGGTTTTCCTTTCCACAATGAGCACTGTTATAACCCAGGGATAGCGATGATGTAGTATGACCTATTATTGCCTGTTAGACTGAGTGGGAATAGTTGACACACACCCAGTATATTTTAAATATTATTCTTCAGAGATGGAGATGTGAGTGATTTCAGATCACACGAAGCCATCTGAGGCTAGCAGGATCTGCGGATTCAGTTTACTTTCATATTTTGCTATTGTGGTACCCAGATCTCCAAACCTTGGTCCCCAATATTGTAGTCATAATTTGAACAAATGATGTGCTTATTGACAGTGTTTTCATTATTAATTAAAATTCAATCGAAGGCACAGTCTTTGGTTAAGAAATCATTTCTATGGTTTAATGTTTTAACCATTATTCATTTTAAATCAGGCTATATATATATATATATATATATATATATATACACTACAAGTTTGGACAGTGATGCCTGTGGGTAGGGTTGGTTGTAGTGGAAGAACAGCACAGAATGGCTTGAGTCCCTAGACCCATTCACCTCCATCAAGTAAAACATTAGGCTCAGAGGCCCATACAGCATGTTCAGCTTGGAGCACATTTCTATATTTGTGAGAAAATAATAAATCCTTGTAAATTAGTGCACATAATGAAAGCACTGACAAGCCATAACCTGAGGTGTGAATGGTGCTGTCTCCATTCATCAGCATTAAGCCCTAACAAGCTCCTTCTTATGGAAGGACCTGCTCATAAATAAAGTGCATCTTGTAAAAAAATTATTCACAATCTTATGCAAAGTAGGGGCTGTTATATAACATATGAACTGCAGTTCTTTTCTCTGTGAAGCCTCTCTCTGTATGAAATGGCTGCAAATTACAGGCAAAATGATTTGACTTCTTCCCTTGTCTTATTATCCTCCAATGAATAAATACTATAATTCTTAAGAAGACAGTTGCCTAAAGCTGGGGAAGCCTGAATGGTTACTAATAAATTTATCACCTGTTGGGGAAGAGGATGCTGCTGATCAATATTGAAGGAACAGAGGCATGCTGATGCAAGCACTGGGAGTCCAGATGTGGAGCTTAATAGCCTGGAAATAGCTAAAATCTTGAATTAGATAACAGCAAAGATCAGAGTTTTTGGCTGCGCACAATGCCAATTTCGCATGTTGGCAGAAGGCATCTCTATACTTAATTTTTTAAAATTACGGCTGTTGAGACCATCTACATTTTTATTATCGTATATGAAAAATGAAGCTTCTTTCCAAACATAAGCTTTGGAAAGTACTCATAAAATGTTCTTCATCTATAGCCCTGGCAACCAGAAAATGGAAATACTGGATTTTTCCCTGCCACAATCTGCTCTTTTTTTGGTACCAGGAATCGAACTCAAGACCTTGCACTTGCCAGGCAGGCGCTGTGTCGCTGAGCTATATCCCCGGCCCTGATCTTTAACTTTACGAGACATAGATAAGTGGTTAAAATCAACTTCTAGTGAATGTTCTAAGCTCAGTATGGTATCAGCTCAATCTCCAATACTGAGAGTGCTGAGTTGTGCTACTGTCATTAGCTAGTTGATTCTAAAGTATCCTTTAAGTCAAAGAGAGATAAAAATATTCTGCTTTGTTCATGTGGATTACTATACTCTGAAAAATGGTATCATATGTATGGCATATATGGAAACTTGCCAATAGGCAGAAAAGTCTTTTCTCTAACTGATCTGACTACTGTCCACTTAATTACCCACTGAGATCAGAAAGGGCCCGTTACTTCTGCACAATAAGCCTGCTCACTTCTCTTGCTAGGTTGGCAATAAATGGAACTTCTAGAACTTGGAGGGCTTACAGATATCTGTGTGCCACTAGGGGTTGGAAGGAAGCAGAGTTTAATGAACAGCTGAGATGATTTCACTGTGTGGTTAATAATGAGATCAGAATTTCTCCAATAGGAGACACTAATAAACTCAATGTACTATTGCATGACTAGCGAATAGTGTGAGTCATTAAATCAGATATTGTTTAATAAAAATATCATAGTATATTATAAACAGTAAAGGTCAATTGCCAAAGAACTAAAATACAAATTTAAAATGATAAACATTTAATCTAATATTCTGACTGCAGTGTCCTCTTTCTTTATTGACTCAAAATATACTTTCAAAGGTTTCAGAATCATCACAAGGAACAATAGATTCATTGGCTAGTTAATCAAGAATTCTTATTGACAGAAAGACAAGGCCAATTATTTTATTTTATATTTTTAGCATTTTGTCTTCTATTCTCAAAGTTTTAGACTTTAGCTTTGCTGCAAGGCAAAATGACAGCTTTCCTACCTCCACCAACACTATATTTCTAAAAGCTTACTGAAACAGTTTCCACCCTTATGTAGTAATTAATTCAAGATTTTATACCTACTATGTGTAAGTCACTTTCTAGACACTGGGAGTACAGGATAGTATTAAAGAGATATGATATTGCCCTTGAGGAGCTCAGAAACTGGTGGAGGAGATGAACAAATAACCAGGCAATTACAACGTCATTAGATAAGCATTAGTTTGGAGAAAATTCCGGATGTCTTGGGAGCAGCTTCAGGAGCTGGACCTGGGACATCAAGGTTATAAATGATTTCTGAGTTGAGTGAAGTATAAGCTGAAATCTAAAGAGCCACACTGAATTCCTGATGCATCTAGTTTGAAATCCAGGCAAACATCGCTGAAAATCCATGAAGGATGACTAATATTACTAAATAATAATTATTTACATTTGCTGAGAGTACTATGATATTTCAGGTACTGTGTTGGATTCTTTACATATGCTTTTGCACTTAAACCTTATAACAGCCTTGCGGAGTATTTGTTAATGTCATGTTTAGATGAGAAATTGGAGATGCAGAGAAGTCAAGTAGCTAACTCTACACTACATACATAGAAACTGCTAGATTTAGCTCATGTGTGTCTAAGTTAAATGCCTGTTCTCTTAATCACTACACTGTTTAGCTTAAATGAGGCTGTCAATTGCTTTACCACAGGGTTGGGGTAAGACTGCTTTAAGAGGCTCAGAAGCTCCACTAAATTATCTGTAAAATGTCTTGTGTAGTGGTATTGTCATAAGGAGATGGTCTATAATTTTGTTAGAGCTTCAAGAGGATTCGTGACCCCTCTTAAAATATTAATAATCTTAGTATGTCTGTAGATCTCTTAGAATTATTTTTCAGGGCCGGTGAGACGGCTCAGCGGCTTAAGCGCCTGCCTTGCAAGCGCGAAGGCCCGAGTTCGACTCCCGGAACCCACATACGAAAAAGGGGCCGGTGATATCGCTCAGAGGCACGGGTGCCTGTTGGTGCGCGAGGTCCTGAGGTCGTCCCCCCCGGTACCCACAAAAAAAAAAAAAAAAAAAAAAAAAGAATTATTTTTCAACGATAGTCTGTAGCTGCAGCCCCCACAAAATTGATGAGTTTGGTGAACATATTCAGAGGTTTCCAATAGTCAGGAGTTTGATAACATGGCTTTTATCATATGAACTACCATATTTTCTTTTTTTCTTCTTTTTTTTTTTTTTTTTTTTTTTTTTGGGTACCAGGGGTCGAACTCAGGACCTTGCGCGCCAGTAGGCGCCTGTGCCGCTGAGTGGTATCACCAGCCCTTTTTTCGTATGTAGTACCGGGAGTCGAACTCAGGACCTCGCGCTTGCCAGGCAGGTGTTTATGCCACTGAGCTATCTCACTGGTCCTGAACTACCATCTTAAAAGTAGGTTCAGAAACTCATATGCCTTTATGTGCTTGTCAGGGACATAAATGTAAAGGTTAAACCAGGTATAGTCTATATAGGTTTTAGGGGAAACTAAAGTTAAACAAAGAGATTGTTTCTCACCTAAATGCATTTAACTAAAAAAAGAGAGACACAGTGTCAGCCAGATGAATTCTATCTTTGAAATGGGATTGATCCTTGAGTTGCCAGTTTACAATGCTTGCTAGTAAGTAATTAGGAGGGATATATCAGCAGTGAAGACATTGCTGTAACCAGAAAAGAACCGTGAACTTAGAATAAATCTAAATAACCAATTTAGCACTGCCATTAAAGTTATGTTTTGGTACAAGTGCTATGAAACTAAAGATAACCAAAACTAACTGTGCTTCTCATCATTGGAAAATGAAATACTTGAATAACTGGTGATGATACAATACTTTCTAAGAACATACCCCTTTTTTGTTCCCACCAAAATAAAAACTTGTAATTTGTTAAAAGTTCATCAAATTTAGTCAAATCAAACCAGAAAAGTAGATGTCCGAGTTGAATTCAACTTTGCTTTTGCTATGGCTCCTTTTCTTTTTCATTCCTCTTTTGGGAAGTCATTTCATCTTTAGTACAGCAGAGACAATGCTATGTGTTTGAGTATGTTTCTTTCTGAGAATAGAGCTAGATTACACTTCCCAGGTTTCTTGGTAATGAAATGTGGGCAGAAGTAATGTATGCCACCTCGAGGCCTGGTCCCTTAAAATACATATATACTGACTTCCCCTGTAAATCACCACTTTCCTCTGTAGGCTGGTTGGATGAAGAGCATCCAGTGGACTGTTCCAATGCCTAAGGTATTGAGGGTCTACTAGACAGGAGATTGGTTCCTTAAGTCACTGTTGGAGCAGATTCTTCTCCACTCCTGAAAACACACACTAGACTAGGAAGTGAATAGTACCTCACTATTTTGTCAAGCCACTGAGACGGTATATGTATGTTTACCATAGTTGCTAGTTTGGCTTGACAATTACATTCACCAACTGAAATTGTATTTATTTTTTATGTTTTTTACAAGACATATCTCTTTAATTTATCTTAAAATTTACACCAAATTGTACAAATTAGGTGGGTATGTGTGATGTTTCACTATATGTATATACTGTGTAATGTTCCAATCAGGGTAAACCTAACGTCTCCTCAAACATTTATCATTTTTTTCTGGTGAAAACATTTAAAATCCTTTCCTCAGATGTTTTGAAATATACAGCTTATTATTGTTATAGTCAGCACACCATGCAATAAAAAAAGCAGAACGTTTTGCTCCTATCTATCTAACTGTAATTTAGTACCCACTGACTAACTTTCATCCCTCCTCCCAAGGCACACCCCAAGCTCTCATATCCACTGTTCAACTCTTAAGTTCTATGAGATCAAAATGCTTTTCTTTTATGAAGGTTTCTCTGCAAACTCCAGTTCATTATGGTATCTCTGTTTCCTAAACCAAAGAAACTGTTATTTACTTATGTATTATTATTGTGAATTCTTCAATCTTGCTTTGTCTAGGCAAAAAACTACCTGAGGGCAAGAACTTGATTTTATGATTTATTTTTACATCTCAACTAATCCAGCAGACGTGGGTACAAATGTTCAATAAACCTTCCTGAATTAGAGACAAAACTTCAATGCATTAATATTGAAGCACATCTAACTTGAATGAAATAAAACAAGCTAGGAGGTCAAAAGCCACCTAAGAATTTTTGTAAAAATGAATTTAGAAAGGAAGCAATGATAATCTCTTTAAAAACTTTTAAGAGGAGTATAGTGCCTATCAGTGATGAGCGGAGTATGGGAAAGGGGGGTGGGATTTCACAATCAAGAGCAAAGAGTTGGAGGACTGTGGATTAAGTTAAATTCAAATAAATTTGATCTATGCGGATAGCTATACTGAATAGCTTAGTGCTCCCTCACCACACCAAATCCACTTTGCTCTGTCAACATATCTTTGTGTTGTGATCTTGTAATCTTGTCCAACCTTACCACATCAGGAGTTCTAAATAAACAGAAATGCCTGAAGAACTGGCCTTAACTTGCTTTACTATTGACTACATAAAGGAAAACAGAGAGAATGCTGGCTGCAAGGTAAGGTTAGTGATCTGTGTGTACAGTTGACTTTTGTTACAGATTAGCTACAGCTAAGTCCTACAGGACTTTGAGTAAGGTTTTTAAGCACTTAGTGTCTTAATTTCTTAGACCATGTATTACCTATTCACAGGTTAAAATGGTATGAAGCTTATAAACACCAATGAAATGAAAGGACTTTGAAGAAGATAAAGTATTACAGTGGTACAAAGTGGTATTCTGATTGCAGAGTCATTGCTACAGTTCTTTCTGAAGGTAACATTTCTAAGCCTAGAATCAAAGATATCCACACGGTCCCTGTTTCAACATTTTAGTCTTTTCTATGTTGGACAAATACTATAAGATTTAAGTCCATAAAATCTTAAATAACACTTGTCAGCACAGTACCATATGTGAGATTCACCATAGAGTGAAGGCAGTGGTTGAAAATAAATTTTGTTAGTTTGGGGGAAATATGGATGTAAACATCTTCAAAATTTTATAAGATAGTTAACATTTTTATGCAGAGAATCAAATCAGTGAAGTTTCACGTTGTGCAACTGGTTAAGCAAGACTGTGGTCTGAGGGTAGCATTGGTCTCTCAACATTCAACAGTGAATCAGGCACTAATAATGATGAAAGTTATTTTCCCTTGCTTTATAGAGGTTGATGTGTGTGTTTGTTTGTGTGTATGTAAGAGAGATTGAGATAGGTAGGTGGTTCTAGCTCAAACTGAAATGAGTATCTCTTGTTTTATTTTTGTGCTAGAATTCTTGCTCAAAAGGTGCCTGTAGGGTGAGATTTAAGTGAACTCAGTGCATATGGGCTAAGATAAATAATGATTTCTAAATCTGAGGTGAATATTTTATATCTCCCCTGCAAATTCTTCAAACAAAATGCAACTATATATAGACACAATTCAGATATACTTAGAAGAAATGCCTGTCATCCTAAGAAAACAAATGCCTTACAAGATCCTTATGTCGGGCCGGTGAAATGGCTCAGCAGTGTAAGCGCCTGCCTGGCAAGCGCGAAGGCCCGAGTTCGACTCCCAGAACCCACATATGAAAAACGGGCCGGTGATATCGCTCAGTGGCACATTCGCCTGCTGGCACGTGAGGTCCTGAGGTCGACCCCTGGTACTCACACACACACAAAAAATCCTTATGTCAACAATTAGCCCAAGGAAGGCAAGTTCATTTGCTGTCCATGGGGCAGCAAAAAAATAATTGCAGTTGTTAGACTCTAGGGAAAACAAGTCTCTTTCAAAGTATGTGAGTGACCAAGAGATTCTGATAGAAAGAAAACTAAGGAGAATAGTTTGTCCTGAGTACTCAATAAAAGCAGGATATGAGGAGTTAAGTGCTTACTATTCACCTAAGTGGGCTAATTCAAGAATTAAAATTTCTTTGGGATAATTATTTGCATGTAGTGCCCATTCAAATACAGTACAGAAGGCCCATTTAAAATTCTCCCAGCATCCACACATCTCTACTAAAGAAGCTAACGTGAGACTAGAAGTTCACCAAGTCAGGAGTGGTAGACAGTCATTTATAGAAAGTAAGGCAAGGTAATGAGCACTGTGTGAATACCATTTTCACCTGTTTAAATGGAAGTTCAAGAGACATGTAGGAGAACTAATTTGGACTCAGTAATACATGAAAAGAGTAATAACACACACACAAATGTGACAGCTCAGTGAAAGTAGAAAATAGTAAAATCAGTTTCATGAGACAAACTACTTTTTGTACTATTTATTCTTTTTCCACACTCTGACCTGCAAGTTTGACAAGGTTATACTGCAAGGTATTATAAAAGCTGGATACTTGGTTCAAAGGAACTGGTGGCTTCCTTAGCCTCATCTTGACTGAGCTTAGGCTTTCCAACATCATTTCCCTACCTACCATTTTTCTCTAAATTCAGTCATCCAAATAACTTCATGAGAGATATGAGGGTGAGGAAAGAGTCTGGTAGCGAAGTTGGAAGATCTGGTTGTAAGAGTGTGACTTGAACAAATTTACATAATCTCCCAGTGCTCAGCTTCTTGATTTTTTAATGGTGAGAATAAAGGCTGAGCTGCCCATGTCAGTGGATTACTGTAAAGGCCAAAACAAAACAAAACAAACAAACAAACAAAAAAAACCAACTGTTCTGTGAAATCTTGCCAAAAAAGGTTAACATAAGGGACGTTAGTATTTATTTATATTTTTGATTAACGGTTTTCTGATATCATGCTGTGTGCATGTTACATGATTACCTGCTTCAGTATGGCTTGACTTAGATGGCAGGAGCCCTGTGATTAATTATGTCAGCATCTCTTCTATGCTGATAGCAATGGATGATCGGTCTATACATGATCTTGTATTGTTTCTCCAGTCAAATGCTCTATGCAGTCACTTTCCTATCACCATAGATTTGCCTGCACCATTCCCTGTGTCTGGAATGCCCTTCCTTTTTCCTAGTATTCAAATCCTGCTCTTCTTTCAAGGTGCAGAAGACGTCTAGCCTCAAGAATTACAATATAAAAATTGACTCAAATACTTGAAAATATCTTGTTTTTTTTTTTTTTTTTTTTTTTTTTGTGGGTACCAGGGGTCAAACTCAGGACCTCATGCGCCAGCAGGTGTCCGTGCCGCTGAGCGATATCACCGGCCCTTTTTTCACATGTGGGTTCCGGGAGTCGAACTCAGGACCTTGCACTTGCCAGGCAGGCGCTTATGCCGCTGAGCTATCTCACTAGCCCTTGAAAATATCTTGATGGAAATATTGCCTTGTAAATTATATTAATTTCATTGGCAGAAATCTTCTGACCCTATTAGAAGAGATGTGTAATATAAATCCAAGTGAGTAGGAATGTGGCATAATATGACATAAAGTTGCTAATTTAAAGCTAGGACTGAAATAAGAACATAGAATGTTTTTGACTGGACTCAACAATACATTTTATGTATGGAGTTTGGACCATCTTAACAAATCCATTTTATGGCCACCTTACCCTCACAGGAAGGACTAAGTCATTTATTTCCCATTTACAGATACTTGACTATTCTCCACTGCCCTCTTCTCTACTTTGCCTTATGCTTTGGTTTATTACTCCTTTTGGAGTTCATTTAATGTATTAAAAATAGAGGTTAGAACCTAGTTCTCAGTTTTTCTTTACCTTTGTGTCCAGGCTTTTTACCAGATTCCTTTCTTTTCCTCCTCATCTTCCCTCTTCTGTTAATTTCCCCTTTGGCTTTTTCTTCAAACACCAATTCATTCCATTCTCTGAACCCCTGTAGTGTCTAAAGTTTATACCACAAAACCTAATGTTGGATTATAGTTTTCTCTAGTGAATCCTCCCTTTTGTCCCCAACCAGACTATATACTACTCAAGGGCGGGCACAATGTCTTTTCACTTCACTTCTGATTTTTTTTTAATTTGCTGCTTGAAATGCTTAGCAAAACAGCAGAACTCACTGAACATTGTAATTTTTCTAACAAGATGTACTGGGACCAGGGTGTGGGTTTGCCAGAGTAGCTAAAACTAGTGGGAGACTTATGAATAGGAAAGTGGGGCTATTGGCACTAGTGTCTTATTGACATTAGTTAAATATACTGAACACATTAAGAGGATGACATCTCTGGATACCTGTCTGATAACCAGGTTTTGTGTAACAAGAGATGCCCACAAGTGTTTGAGTACCACATTAGCACAGTTGCTGCATATAGGAGAACTTTATATGTTTATAGAAGAAATTACTAAGGTCTTCATTAGAAAGAAGACATTTTGTGCAGTTAAAAAAGAGTAATTAGGGCTGGTGATATAGCTCAGTGGCATAAGCGCCTGCCTGGCAAGCGTGAGGTCCTGATTTCAACTCCTGGTACCCGCATTAAAAAAAAAAAAAGAGTAATTAGCAACAGCCAGTGAGTCTTTTTTTTTTTTTTTTTTGTGGGTACTGGGGGTCGACCTCAGGATCTTGCACTCCAGCAGTCGCCCGTGCCGCTGAGCGATATCATCGGCCCCTTTTTCATATCCGGGAGTCGAACTCAGGACCTCACACTTGCCAGGCAGGTGCTTACCTTGCTGAGCCATCTCACCTGCCCCCAAGTGAGTCTTATAAAGAAGGTAAAACAAAACTAAACTGAGGCATGTTAAGATACTGCTATATACCATGTTTGAACTTCAATGATTCCTTAATTCAACAGTTCAACATCTTCAGCATTTCCAGGGAACTAGAAAATATCAATTTATGGCCAGTTTGGAAGCCAGTGACTTTGGTCACTTGTTAATTGACTAGATTTTAAACAATTCAAATTGATTATTTGAATGAAGTCATTTTGTTAGAACTAGACCAGATATATTTGGGGAAAAAAATAATGCCCAGAATCAGTAAGAAAATAGAGTGCTAAGTGTTGATCTGTGGTTTCTTAAAAATTTTGAGCTCGATGAACTAAAATCAGAAGATATAATTTTCCCCAGTTCACTCTCTAGGAATGCCCCCAGATTTACTACTCTGGGCAAGGTGAGAAAGTACCTTATGAATAACTCCAAGTCCTGTAGCAGGACTGGAGCGGTAGCTTTCCTAAAGTTCTGATTTGACTTTGTTCAAGAAAACAGAGAAAGCATCATGGAGACCAGTGTAAGTAGTCTTGGCAGAGTCTATTCTGATGGATTTTGGCTTGGGGAGGGACAAAACAGAGCTATCAGTCTATTACCACGGCCTCAATTTCCTTTGGTAGAACTGTCTTCCAAACTGAGAAATGTATCCTGCCCTCTCAAAGAAATTACCACTGTAATCAGCTTCCTTTTCTGAGTAAATAGTAGTAAAATGTGACACATACCCACTTTCCTTACTCTCAAAACCTATTACACAGTCTGATAAGATTTTTGAAAAACCAAATGGAATAGCTAGTAAATGAAAGTTGAAAAAAAAATAGAGCAGGCTTTGATATTTGAGGCTTGAAGATAACCTCATATTTGAGTTATTAAGCCTATGATTCCTCAGGGAGAAACTTTAAATGGGCCAGAACTCATTCCTATGGAAACAGTGACTTTCTTTGGTCAACCATAAAGTTGACTCATTATACCGTCCTTGGACTCTTTCAGGAAGTTCACAATCAGCCATTTGGGAAACTCAGCATAGGGACACACACTCAAGGTGCTGGTGGGCTCTGTTGCTACAGGAAGAGCCTCAAATCCAATCACCTCAGGAAATAAGAGAGTAATGTCGGTCACCGCAAGGGGCCTTAAAACTCTATTCTAAAACTAAAGGCAGTGTGTGCTCTCATGTTACTATTTGTGCCTTACAGGTTGGTAAATATTTTGACTATGATCTTGGTATTAAAGAAAGCCTAATTGAAACAAAACAGAACAAAATAAAGCTAAATACTTTTGAAATGGAATTGTCAGGTAAAAATTTCAAGTTGTTTTGTAAACCCTCTTTCTTACTTAAAATGTTTCAAAATTATGAAATATGCCAAATGGTAGACAACCAAGAAAATACTGCTACAGATCACTAGGTATTCTTCACCCAAATCTAGTACATGTTAACATCTGGTTTGCACATCTCTTTTACAAAAGCAAATGTTGATGTAGCCAAAGCCCCACCTTCTTATCCTTACACCCTTTTTCCTTCTCTTTCCGGAGCTAAGCACTATTGTGAAGTTAGTGTCTATTGTTCCCATGCATGTTTTTATACATTTCTACATATGTATACATCTACAAATGATATATAGGACATTTTTTGTGCTTTAAAATATTATTTAGGTGGGCTGGGAATGTAGCTCAGTGGTAGAGTGCATGCTTAACATGCATGAGGCCCTGGATTCCATTCCTAGAATAAAAAAATTATGTAGGAAATAGATGGCAGGGATGGTTGCACAACAATGTAAATCTACATGATGCTTTAGAACTGTACACTTAAAATGCTTAAAATAGTAATATTATGCTATGTGCCATACACTTTACCACAATAAAAATATGTATATGATATCACACCTTATGTATCCTTTAACAATTTTCTCTTTTATTCATGCAACATTATGTTTTTGTGACTAGAAATGCTTTTACATGTAGATACAGTTCATTCAGCTTTACTATTGTATAATGTGCCATCATTTGACTAACCTTTATTATTAGATTATTAGCTTGTTTCTATTTTTTATGCTATAGTATATATCCTGGCATACGTCTCTTTATGCACATATGTACTGGTGACTTTCCATACATTTTCCTCTCGGTTAGCACTCCCCAGTACCTCTCTTTGACATGGTTGCCATTTTCCCCCTTTAGCTGGATAACAAATTTTGAAAGTAAAGGGAAACAAAATTAGGAGTGTGTATACACAATAAATGAAGTTTGAAAAAAAAGGAATTTGAATACAAACAATTTTGAAAACAAAGTATTTATTACTAATCTTGAAAGCAATCCAATTAACACTTGTAATTACTTTTTAAAATATTTCAAATCTTATGCTCATTCTCATCATCATCTTTTATTCAGTACTTTATCTGTGCCAGGCATTGGTTGAATCCATTCTGTGTAATTTAATTCTCTATGATCTTATAAGGAAGGTAGGTACTGTTTCCATTTTAAAGATGAGAAAACAGTGGCTTGGAGATGTATTCAAAATATATTTATTTCTGTGATTTTATCTGTGCAATTCTGAAGTTTCTGATTTTAACTACTCTAGATACTTCCTAAGGTTTTCAAATTTCACAGGGCTCAAATGCTAAAAATACATCGTATAATTTAAGGGTTACTGAAAAGCCTGCTTTAAAAATACTTCTACTATGGGAGGGTTTCTAGCGGGACACAAACTTTAGAGATGTTAAGGAAATATGTTGATAAATTCAATGATATAAAGTTAGAAAACTTTTATAGGGTTAAGAAAATGATGGGCCGGGGATACAGGGGGTGGGGATATAACTCAGTGGTAGAGCGCTTGCCTACTAGCATGTGCAAAGCCTTGGGATTGCTTCTCTAGCACTGCAGAAGAAGAAAGTAAAAAGAAAAAAGAAAAGAAAAGGGACAGGGAGAGAGAGAGAGAGAGAGAGAGAGACAGAGAGACAGAGAGAGACAGAGAGAGGGGGAAATGACAAACTTGGAAAAGATATTTGCAATACATATGGGAAATAAAGGGATGTTTTTCTTATTTTCCAAACAGAAAGACCAATAGCTCATAGTGAGTTTACCAAAAAAAGAAATACAAATGGTCACAAATATATACAATGATACTAAATTTCACTGATAATTAAAAGGAGCCACAAGTTACAAGATACCATTTCCCACTGATCAGATGAATATACATTAAAGGGTTTCTATTCAGAACTGCTGGAGGTATGGCAAACAGGCACTCTTAAATACTAGTAGTGAGAGTGTAAATGTGTTCAGTCTTTTGCGAGGGTAATTTGGTATTATGTATTGCTGTTAAAAATTAATCCTATGCAGCTAGGTGTGGTGGCACAGGCCTGTAATCGCAACTGCTTGGGAGACTGCAGCAGGAGGATCCTCACAAGTTCAAACGCAGCCTGGGTGATTTAGCAAGATCTTTTCTCAAAAAAAAAAAAAAAAAAAAAAAAAAAAAGGGCTGGGGATGCCACTCAGTGTGAAGGCCCTGGGTTCAATGCTCAGTACCACAAAAACAAAAACAAAATTAACTTTATTTATATATTTACAAAAATCCTCCAAAATAGATGAGCTAGTGTTCACTGCAGCACTGTAACAATAAAAGATTAAAACAAACAAGTCCATCAAAATGCAGCTGGTTTAAGAAACTATGGTATATACTTATGCTGTAGTATTAAGCAACTCTTTTTTTTTTTTTTTTTGTGGGTACCAGGGGTTGACCTCAGGACCTCGCACGCCAGCAGGCGCCCGTGCCGCTGAGCGATATCACCGCCCATTTTTCGTATGTGGGTACCAGGAGTCGAACTCAGGACCTAGTGCTTGCCAGGCAGGCACTTATGCCACTGAGCTATCTCACCAGCCCAAGCAACTCTTAAAGTGGTATATATGAACATGACTTTACGAAAAGATTTTTTTAGCCAAAGATCTGAATTTTATTGTAAATTCATAGGAAGTAACATGATAAAACAGGTTGGGTAGAATGAGGATGAAAACAACCAAATCCAGTATAGCAAAAATTCAACCAAATGACCCAATTTCTACAACAAAATATCAAATGAGATGTGTGGATGTAGTTTAGCCCCTAGTATAGAAATATTTTTTGAGAAAATTAGATAAAACCAAACACTGGATAATAGATGAAATGTCAGAGATTTTCATAAAAATAATTCTGACAGAGTAGAGTGGAATGCATGGAGTGCGTGTCCATGTTGGTACGGGAGGGAAAGAAACAAGACTGGCTACACGTGGATACTACTTGAAGCGAGGTAATGGGCTAGGGGGGTTCATCATACATTTCTTTAATTTTATGTATATATGAACACTTTCATAATAAACAATTTAAAAAGTATGGCTTCTGATTTTACTACCTGTGTGTCCTTTTAACCTGATGTTACCAGGCCTTACTGAAAAAGAAATTTTCTAACAGGTTTTCTTTTTAAAGAAATTATGAACAGAACATCTAAGCAGACTGGGACAGTTAAATGACCAAACTTATAATTAATGACTAAAAACTTGAATGGAAAGATTTTCAAGATAAATTATTAAATGAAAGAAGCAGGGGCAAAGAATAATCACCTGATATTATTCCTTTGATTCAAAGAAGAAAATATATATGGAGGGAATCTCGAGAAACTTAAAATGGGTTACCTTTGGAGAGAGGGACTGGGGTCTGTGTGTTTGTGGCAAAGAATCTTGAATGGGTTTTTTTTTTGCATCTTTCTATACAGTTCAAAGTTCAAATCATAGTATTATTTTTATTTTTTAATACCAGTAGGGTTTGTCTAGATGATGACATTATGGATCATTTAAATTTTTGTTCTTTATGCTACTTTTAAAAAAATAAATGTTATTGAAATTCCTTCTATTACTCGCCTGCCAGGATTCCAAGGCTTTCTATTTAGGTTTCTTTCTCCACTTATAGTATTACCCCATTAGTATGCATCTTGTACCATGTTTTGATGAGAATAACTCATTATCAACCATCAGTACTATGACAGTCATTCATGGATAGCTGTCATCCACCAAAGCAGAGACATAATTCCTTAGAGATCAAGCCATAGGACAGTACAGTGTGTATGTATGTATGTGTGTATATGTTAAAATAGTATGTATATGTATATTTGAATAATACAAAAGCTGTACCATAATCAATTGAAAACTAACATTTAGGTATTACCATAGCACTTAATCAATTGAAAACTAAGATTATTGTCTTCTGTTGAATTATTTTTAAATGCTCAGAAAATTAAGGAGAAGAAAAAAACAATGGTCTATAATTCCTTGTGCAACAATTAACATTGCTAACATTTGGATATACTTTATTCCAAACATTTTTCTCTATATGTACACAGTACCTTTGTACCCTTACACATGTAGCAGCACAAAGTACATACCTTTATGTGTCCTGAACTTTACTTTGAACATTACTTTGTATTTTCCTTATTACCTGAAGGGTTGTATCAAGGTGGGGAGGGTAGGAGTAATCTATCTTGGGTGCTGAAGGTGAGGGGAAGGGTACTTTCTGCAGAAATATTAAAAATGATAAAAAACCTGATGAATAGTATGTCTGTTTTTACCATCACCATTCACCAGAAATTCTAAATGTCAGTGATAAAACCCTCCTCTCATGGTCTCGTCCTTCTTTAGTATACCATCGGATGCCCACCCAGTTCTGATTAGGGGTGACACAAGAGGAAAGATTGGATTTCTTTCCAGAGGAGACAAGCTGAGGGCTTTAGAGAGTCACCGAAAGAATGAAGAGGAGACGTTCCAGACATCTTCCACTTACCAGTTTGCTATCTAGATTCAACCAGCTTAGAAAACTTGTAAAACTCTCTTTTTGTTTGATTTAAGAAAAAACAGCAGCTGTGTTTTTTATGTGCATATAACATAAGTACTTAGTGATGCTGGTGTAAATGCTCTGTGTCATACCATCTACAATCACTGGGCTGAAGTGGCCAAAAAATACAATCAATTTTTCAATTATAACTTAAAAATAGATTTCCAGCTGACTCCATTTCCAGCTGTGTTTTAGCCCATGATGATGTTAATTCATGGATTTCGAAAGGCATCTGGTTTGCTGTATGTTGAGTTTTACCTTATACACCTGCTCACTTATCCAGTATTTCTAGAAGATCAGTGAGGTTAAAAACATCATCCGATGATTCCTCTATTGTGGAGTAAATATTCTGGATTCTTTGGAACGTCAATACACTGTAGATGTAAAATTCCTTCAAAAATTAGCAAAACATGCTAGACTCACCAGGAAATGACTTTCCTGTTTCTTTGATTTTATGTTCAGCTCCATGCATCTGGTAAAATTGAAATTACTGGGGCATCTTGTATTGACAATGGAGCAATATGAGGCCATGATCCAAGTTTTAACTCTAATACACTTTCATGTTTTAGAATCTTAAAAAACAAATATTTCACATTGAAAGAAGTTTCCTAATTAACTTCTGAAGAATTTGTACATTAAAACATCTTAGCCTGCTGAAGAAGACTGATAAAGCAAATGTACTACCTTCTGCTGAAGAGAAACTGTTTAGAAGGAACTTGCTATTCTCATAAAACTTTTAATAGGAAGAAGTGAATCAAATTCCTTAATTACCATTTTATGGTTGGTAAAAGGGCAAATTACATGCCATCCATTTCTAAACTTCTAAGTGTCTCTGGTGCTTTTAATTAAAGCTGCCATCTAGAAACTACTAAAGCAATTTTATGCAATTAGTTATTTATAGGTTACCATAATACACCACTCAAAATATGATTTAAGTGATTTGCAGCCCGTTAGTGTGTGAACTCTGTCTTTTGTTTGTTTGTTTGTTTTTGGCCAGGGACTTTTCATTTTAGTCAGCTGAGGAGATTCTTAAGTGGATAGAGAAGAATGGTGTGACACTGAGGAGCTATGATAAGGAAGCAAAGCCAATTTGGCTAGTGATCTTAAAGAAAAGGAGAAATCATAATTCCATGCCATCAGTCTTTACATGTAGAGATCTAAGCTTCCTTCTAGATGATACTGTGAAGGTGAAGTATTGCCAATCTATTGTATCCCCAGGTTCTACACCATCAGATTCAACCAACCATAAATTGAAAATACTTTTTTAAAAAGCTCATCTGTATTTTTCCTTGTCATCATTCCCTAAACAATATAATATGACAATTATTTCTATAACATTTACATTGTATTAGATATTATAAGTAATCTAGAGATAATTTAAAGTATAGAGGAGGATGTGTGTAGATTATATGAAAATATTATACCATTTTATATAACAGACTTGAACATCCCCTGAGGATACCAAAGGATGCCTGTATTTCATTGTTATTCTTTTACCTCTCCCCACTTTGCTGCTATTGTACCAGATACCCTAACACCACACTTTCCCATGCTACCTTGGGGAGATCCCACCTGGGATTGCCCTCATCAGGTGATCTTGTCTATATAAGCGTATCCATTCTGCTCTCCATCCTCTCAAGACCCCTGTAAAGTATTTCAATGAGGAATATTCTGTTCTTCCGGGCAATTCTTCGCACTGAACGCTAAGTTCTTATCTGGAGAAAATTCTTGTAGAATGAATTTCATAGTGAAACGAAAGGATGCAAAAGGAATTATTTTGCTTAGGTAAACTTTTTGGAGCTCCCCCAAACACAACATGTATACGGAGGCAACACTGGAATCACTGTATCTCAAGGTTGGGTGGGATCAGTTGGCCAAATCATATCAATACCTAAATACCACCGTACCTCACCTTTTCTTTTGTGGCATTATTACTATCTAGGACATGGAGCTTGCCTTCTTCCAAATAACTTATTCCATGTCTGTGTCACTATTATAACCATTATTAATATTAGTAACAAAACAGCAACACTGATCATAAAGGCAGGCAATATTTACTGTGCACATAGTACATGCTGGACATTGCACACGCACTTTACACGCATTATTGAGCAACTCTGCTCTGTAGGTCCTATTACTAGCACTCCAATTTTACAGATGAGGAGTTGAAGTTCTGGGAAGTTAGATGATTTGCCCATGATCACACATTTAATTAACTGAGGATCTGGGATCTGTATCCAGTTCTATTTTACTCCAGAAACTTGGAGACTATCATGGTATTTGGCCGCTAAAATATTAGTGTTTGATAAAATCTGATACATAGATGAAAATTAAAATAAATGGGAATAAAAAGACATTTAATAAAGCATCTGTGCCTTTATTCAACTTGAATGAACTTAATAGAGGTCTTCTCACCATGGGTGGTACCTAGGCCGAACAGGCAATTAGCCAAGGTTTGGGATAACTGCCTTTCTCCTTGTCTGCCTTCTCCCACCAATAGCTTATGGTGTTAGAGTTGGGGCAGAAAAGGTAAAAAGCTTCTCACGTTCTAGCTGTTGACATACTCTAAGGTCAAAATCTTTTGATCATCATAAGTAAACATATTAGACCAACTGTGCATAAAACAGGTTAAACTCCCATTCTGGTTGCTTGCATATCCAAGCATCCTCTGTTGTAGCTACAGTAAAATGAGAGGCCAATAACCTAGCTGAAGAAGAAATTCCCCTAAACGAAAATAGCACAGGATCACAGAAGGATGAAGAACAAATATTTTTCCTGAGTTTTACACTTTGTCAAGCATATTTTTTCTCAAGATGACTCTGATCCTTAAACAAGGATGTTGGAGAAAAATTCTCATAGGAAAGGCTTTGAAACTGAAATGAGAATTTGGTTATGGGTGGCAAAATGTTGATTGTACCCAGAAAGCAGACATCATTGAAGTGAGTTTCCCAAATCTTTTGCACTTCCCTAAAAGTCTGACCTTACTCCCCCATTTTTAGTAGGAAAATCACTTCTCTGAGAACAATGAAGTGATCAGATAAAGAATCATCAACCTTTTAGCTCCTTCTATCTACAAACCTATCCCTATTCCTATGCCTAATCTTAGTATGGCTTCTTTATTCTCTCCTCTTATTCAAAGTTTACTCCCTTCCAGTTTCCTACAGATCTTTTTATCATTTATTCCCTGTCTTCTGTATCTTTCCTTTGCCCTATAAACATTGCCCCATCTTTCCTATAGAAAAAAGCCCCCTTGAGTTCCTTGGCCTCTCACTACTTATTCTGTCTTTCACACTGAAGCTTTGCAGAAGTCATCTTCATTAGTGGTATTTATTCTCTCCCTTCTCATTGGCTCATCAAATGACTGAAACCACCAATGGCATGGTCACCAATTAACACCTCATTTCCTAATTCAATGGCTACAAATAGATGATGTTTTATACCATTTTCCACATCTCCTTGAAACAGGCTACTCCCTTGGCTTCCTCGATACCACGCTTTGTCAGTTTCTTTCCACTTTTCCTGCAGGTTTTTCTTTTCTTTGTCTCTTTTACCATATCCCCGTCCATTGACTACTTTATAAATATTAGTAATCTGCAGGGGTTCTTTGTCTCAGTCCTGCCGCAGTGCACTTAACTACCCTGTCACAAAATTATACAAAATACATGCATCTCATGATCTTGTCATTCTCTTGTTTCAAGTTCTTTATGTACAGGAAAAAGTCCTAACTTCCTATTCCTGGCCCTTCCTCTCTTATTATCCTCAAATACTTTTACTGTAACAATACTTATTTATTTGTAGTTTCCTAAGTGTGCCATTCATTTTATTCATGTTGTGGCTAGCCTGTAATTTTGTACAGGGTTACCCTTAGAGTCCATTCAAATGGTTGGACACTAAGACATATAATTCACTAAAAGAATTTAGAAAAAGCCTTACTGTGCTCATTGCACAGGAGAACCGAAAGAACATTCTCATTCCTGTTTCTGTACTAAATCCTCTCGCTCATAGATATCAATGACATCAATAAGAAGTCACTGATTACAGTCTTAGTATTTTTTCACTAACTTCACATATTGCTTTTCAGAACAGTAAGCCAATGACAGGGGAAGAAGTAGAGCTTCACAATCTACCTCAGCTAGATCTGAGACGGGACAATAATAAATTATGTCTAGATTTTAATATTCCCAGATTTCATAATTGCTAATAAAGTTAAAATGAATCCTGTGTGGTTAGTGTCATGACATTTAAAACCACTTGTGGCAGCTGTCAAGATTTAAGAATAGTTTCCTTCCTATGGAACAAATGTTTGCACTTATCTGGATATTGCTTAAGTCCTGTTGACTTCTAAGGTCAGTATACTTAAAAACATACATGAAAATAGAGATATAATCCTTAGTGAGGTCAGAGAAAACCAAATTAAATCATTGATTAATTTCATCCTGTCCAGTCACTCCTTCACCCCTTGTAGCTACTTAAAAAATAAATACATGCATTCAAGCTTGTCACAAATTTTATTTTATATCCCCACCTAGTACCATTTCATATTCTGCTTAAATACTTGGTCATCTATTACATGACTCATTAGTTTGAGTTCTTTGTAGAATTAAAGAAAGTTGTAGTAAAAATAATAAATGGAACCTAAGTTTCAACTACATCATCCATGCATGTTTTAAAAGCATCTTTCAAAGTCAATGCCAGGGATTAGCACTCCGTCAACCCCTTTGCTAAACTTTTTCCTCGCCCCATTACACTGAAGCATTGATGAGCAGAATGGCAAATGTTTATCTTTATTGGGATTTAAATGAAAGTGCACACAACTGGATCAGATAAAGACTTCTTCCCAGAAGAAGTGCCCAGGGGCTATCACATGAAATTCTATTTGGGGACGCTTCCATTTTTCCTTCAAACAAAATTTGTAGGTACTACTGTAGTCAAGAAATTTAATGAAATGAAGGTTTCCTATGTTGGCCCCTTAAGGAAAATTTGGTGAAGTTCCTAATTGCAGAAAAAAGAGAAGTGACGAAATTTCCTGGAGATTTATTTGAATAATTATATTTACAAATATGTAAATGCAATGTAGTGCACTATGGATACACTTTTAGGTAAAAAAAAAATAAGAGAAATGATTTTAATAGGAAAAGGAAACTAGACTAAAACTTATTTATCTTGTAAGTAAAATTACTTTGTGTCCATTGAATAAATGTCTTTAGATTGAAACTATTTTCTAATATTTCTATCCTTCCCAGAGGTCATGGATTTTAGTAGGAAGGCAGTCAGATATCACCGGCCTTTTCTTTTTTCATCATGGACTTTTTGGAGTCTGGCAGACTTGGTTTGAATGTCAGTGTTGTTATCTGTAAACTGTGTCATGCGGGATAAGTTTCTTAACCTGCGTTTCCATTTCCTTGTTTGTCCAATGAGAAGAATACTACAGTACAAAGTTACGCATTGTTGTGGAAATTAGAGACAGTGGGTGTAAACTATCTAGCACTGTGTATGGCACACAGTAGGCACTAATTAAGCTATCACTATGGTTATTGTAATACATTACAGATTGGAGGAATATTGTCTTGAGCTGAGGAACTCAACTAAGGAATCTCAAAACACAGTGTTTGAATGCCTGATGTCAAAACCTTGTCAATGATATTACTGAGTCTATTTCAGTGCTCAGGAAAAGGTAACCACAGTGAGACATAGTGACTCCTTCAGGGCCAGTCAAAGAAACATGGACATGAACAGAAAAGCTGTTTTCCTAATCTGGTATTCCCTACAATTTGCTGCCATGTCTCAAAAAACAAACAAATAAACAAGCAACAACAACAACAACAACAACAACAAACCCAAAAAACCCTCTTCTGATCTTTTACCTTTGCTGGCTAGTTTTTAATTTTGTTTGATAATTTACTCTGACTTTAGGATGAATGATGTCAAAAGCAAATTTTGTTTCATCTTATTTTTAGAATAGATTTGGAAAGTAAATTAGCTGTCTTGCAGATTAACATTTACTTGCCTTACCTTGCATAATTAAGGACATGTTAGAGAGCCTGCCTGTAATTGTAATATATTGCTTGTTAAAGTGTTAAGGAAAGCTCTCTTTCCTAACTTAGAAATGGTACTCCCTAGATGTACATTTCCATTTTCTACTGATCTACAGCTTTTCCTTATGGGCTTCTAGGTAGAGAGGAAAATCAAACCTCTTCTTAAAGAAATCCATTAATCAGTTGCTATCTTCTAAGAGGGAAGGAAGAAGGAGCTGATGTGCACAGTAGTTCTAAAGCAAAAAATAAGACAAAACAAGACAAAATAACCCCAAAACCAAATTGGCCTTTCTTGAGAGACAACGAACCTGCAGGAGGACCTAAAGGATGAAGTCAGCAATCAAGCAATATTCTCCCCTCAGTTTTCACACGGTACTTTAATAATTTCTTGCATGATTTTTCCTTCTACAGAAGTCTATGAAATAGCCTTGCAGCATTCCATATAAGAGCCTCACTTCTGATTCACTGACAAGGGTGAGCACTGCCGGTATTCAGCATGGAGATAGTTGCTATAGCCTGGCATCTAAGTGTTCTGACCAGCATTTTCAGAGCAACCAAGGTCTGGACATAGATTCTTCTATCTGGGTGATTTAAAGATCTCTAATAGGGTCTTTAAACACTGTCAGTATAGTTGAAGAAGGTATGATAGATACCTAGTGTAAACTACATATCCAACTCCCTTAAATATTCTAGTTCATTCACTGGATCAGGCCAGATATTGACAACATCAGCTTTAGGAACTTTACACAAAAGCTGTCCTAGATGGATTAGACATTAGCTGTCTAAAGCCTGAGCTAGACATACTTAGAGCCCTTACTGCTTTGGATGAGTAAAGTGTACCAGATTATGGTAAAAGCCACTTTTGGATAGAAAGATGAATAAATCAAGCCAAAGCAAAATATACTACTAGCTATGACAAGAAGAAAAATTTGGTTTAATATTAGCTTTAATAGTTATATGAATTTTGGCACCCTCATTACAGACGCTTCAGAGTTCATGTAAATCTTGTTCATCAGAACGCTTTATTGCTGATTTTCAAGCACAAAGCTGCAGAGAACCAATTACTTGCTTTATTTGAAAAAGCTTAGTTATTCATTCTCCACATGGCAGGTTGAATGTGGTAGGTGAGATGAGTAGTTTTCATACTAACAACTCAGGAGAATAACACTTTCTAGTACAATACAAGGTCGATACATCTCTTTCTTACGCAGAAATCCTTATTAATAGCCATGAGAGTTTTAAAACTGTGAAAAAGGTGGGACCCAGCCTAATGCATTTCCTGGAAAGATGGACTTGAGTTATTCATTCACTCATTAAATATTTATTATGGACCTACTATGTGTAAGAAATGAGAGCTGACATAGAGAAAAAAGAAACACTTTACCGTAATACTTGGGGCTGTGCTCTCCTAGCAAAAAAGTAGTCCTCTTTAAACATCATTGAATTTCCATTTAGAAATAACTTGCATAAATAAGAGTTATTTAATTGATTAATTTCAAAATAAGCATGTATATAGTCTTCCTCACACTGTTTTAAAAGTTAGTGGAAGAGGTGGAGAAGGTTAAAAATATGTTATTAGTTTCTCATCTCAGGCCATTTGTGTCTTTAAGAAAAACCCACCACTCATGAAAGAACTGGAAAGCAAAACAAAGTAAAATATAATCAAGTGCTAATTGGGCAGTGTAGACACTGTTGAAATTCAGATTAAAGGGCTGGGTTGTGCAGAAAGGTTTTATGAAAGATAAAGGCCTTGAAGAAAGTTTTACCTTTAAATTTTGATGGTAGTTGGAATTTAATCTCAATATGGCAAATGGCAAATGGCTAAAGAGTAACCTTTTACTACTGAAATAATAAATGACCATTTAACACATTAAACACATCGATGTCACTATATTTTTTCGCATGGAAAGATATTCATAATACATTAAATGTAAAAAGCACATTATAGAACAACATTGTATAATGTGACTCCATTCCTAGAGAATTAAAATATATGATATACATGGAAAAAAGTCTAAAGGCATAAACACTAAAACATTAATGGTGGTTTTTCTATATGTGGTAGGCTTATGGTGATTTTATTTAAAATTTTTTCATTCCTTTTTGTAATTTTCCCACAAAAACTATATATTATTTGTGTAATAACTTAAAAAACGTGGTCTTCATATAACCCAGTAAAACAAATACTTTATAAAACTCACAGAATAAACACATACACACACATCTTTGGTGACCTATCATGGGCATATGATCCAAGTCTATACAATTATAAAATTAATTAATTGGAAAACACAGATTTGTTCACAAATTTCAAGCAATAAAGTCGAGTTGGAGGTTTGTCCTTTAAGGTTGAGAGGCACATTTAGAATAAATGAATGTGAGACTGACCTCCCACAGAGGGCAAAAATAAATAAATAAATAGAAAAAAGGACTTGATTATGGTAGAGAGGCTATATATTGAAAGTATAAGTAACTTCAAGAATGATTTAGATAAAATAACAGAAGAAAAGTTTATTAAAGTTTGTTAAGAAAATGGTAGAAATGTTAAGGGTCTGTGGTATTTAACATGACAGACCTGATCCCACACGGTGCAGGCCGCAGGGCTGGACCTGGATGGAGGCTCTCTGGTGGGCCAGGCTAACCCTTTAGTTGTGTGATTTTGGGCAGTTTATGGGAGGTAGACTCAGAGAGGTTAGGGAGCCAGGGAGGCATTCAGAGGGCTCTGGGCAATAGTTATTTTATCAACCAGAGAGGAAATATTTCAAGCTTATAACACTGATGACCATACTAACACATATGGGCTAAAATTCATCTTGGATGTCCCTATTTTCTGGGATAGACTTCAGAGAAGGTGTCTATCAGAGGCAGGATGGGCAAATACAATACAGTGTTGCAACAGCCTTAGGGTTTGGTGAAGTCAAATGAAATCTTTAGATGATCAAAGAAAGAATTTTTTTTTCTTTTACCTCGAGGGCTGTTCAACGAAGCTTCTGATGCTCTCCCGCCATCTCCACAGTGACTCTGGTCAAAGGGAAGGCACTGATCACCTGTCCCTGCCACCACCTCAAAATTCTTGGACAGATCTTTTGTTTCCACAAGAGATTTCAACCTGTAGACTTTTCGAGTATTGGTGTCTGATAGATAGAGTGATTCAGACACAGGGTCCATAGCCAGATAGTATTTGTGAGCTGGGCTTGTGCTAAGGAAGAGAAAAGTAAAGTTATTCAAAGCAATTTGTTCAACATGCACAGCCTGGGGCCTGCCTTTTGTCACACATGGAAAAATCTCTTAATAAATAAAACAATTAATGTATATTCCTGCTTATATACCAGGGGACAGACACTTCTTTTTCTAGTAATGGGTCTAAGTCTGAAAAAATCTAATGTGTACTGCTAACTGAAATGATGCTGACATTTAAATACTATTCATTTGAGCATAGAAAAAACTGAGGACAAAAAAAATCCCAGGAGATAACTTTTCTCCTACTAATTATACTCTGTTATCTAATTACCAACTGGATGATTGCCTGTATGTCACACAGTCACCAAGAACTCTACAAATCCAAAACAGAAATTATTTTCTTTTCCTACCTTCCCCATTCCTCATAAACCTACTTCTCTTCTGGGTTTCCTTCCTTATTTGGGGACCTGGCATCCTCCTATTGTCAATAAAAAGACATGTCCAAAGCTAGCAGTGTGTTGATGAGGGAGAATCATGCTAGAAACACACTGCCAAACTTTTCGTCTCAAGCTTCCCTTTTTTAGCTGACCACTACTTCTCCAATCCATTTTTCTTCCTTCAGAATATAAAAGAATTGATTATATTTTAACTTTTTAAAGTTAGAATAATAATTATATGATTGTATAATCATATAGCCATACCTCTTAAAATTGACACAAACATTACCGCAACTAAAATTTGGTATTGTTGAAACTCTTCAGTTACATATTCTCAGAGGAGCTCATGTTATTTTTACTTTGTGCAGATGATTGAACTTACTTAATGATTTTTCATTCTTGCCAATTTCATGTGTATGTATATGTATGAGTGTGTGTGTGTGTGTGTGTGTGTGTTACTGAGGCTTGAACCCAGTATCTTCACACTGAGCTACATCTCAAAACTTTTTTTTTTTTTTAAATTGAGATTGGATCTCACTAAGTTGCTAAGTTTCCCAGGCTGGGCTCGAACTTGTGATCCTCTTGCCTCAGTCTCCCACAGTGCTAGGATTACAGGCATGTGCCACTGAACCTGGCTTAATTTCATTTTTTTATGGCTGCTGTAACTTTATTTTTGCGGATTTTTTTTTTGTGGGTACCAGGGGTCGAACTCAGGACCTTGCACACCAGCAGGTGCCCGTGCTGCTGAGCCATATCACCGGCCCTTTTTTCGTATGTGAGTACCGGGAGTTGAACTCAGGACCTCGAACTTGCCAGGCAGGTGCTTATGCCACTGAGCTATCTCACTGGCCATTTTTGCGGATATTTTACTTGAGCCTAAGGTTCATGTACTACTGACATCTTTCAAGCCCCAAACCTGGAAATCATCCCCGAGTCCTCCTTTTCTTTTCACATGCATGTAACTATGTATGTAACATAGCTCTCACAATCATTTTCCTCTTCCATTCCTTCTGCCATTACATTAGTTCTAACCTTCATCATCTCTGGCCTGGTATACTTTCTATAGTCTGGCAAATAGAAAATGTTTTTGAAATCTTAAAACCACTTATCCATACTGCCTCTAGGACTATTCTGATCATTTGGCTATCATCATTAAAAACTTTTTAGTGTTATTTGGTGTGGTATACAAGCCTTTTGTTGTTTAATTCGTTCTCATATGCCTTTTGAGGCTTTAGTCAAGCACCATTTCCTTAAGGAAGACTTCCACAAATCTCCAGATTGGGTTATGGAACGATGCATAAAGGGATTATGTATTATATCTTTGTTTATGTGTCTGTATCCCCTCCAAAAGCCATGAGAGCTTGGAGGAGAGCAACCTTTCCTTGTTATTCTCTAATATGCTCAATGCCCAGAACTCCACTTAGCATACAGTTGCCTAAGCCAGAAACCAGAAGCTGTTCTTTTTCAACTCCTTCTTTCCAACATTCCTCATATCCACTGAAACAACATGTTTTATTTTTTTAATTCCACCTTCTAAAATCCTCTCCAATCTGTTCACTGATCTTTATCTCTGATGTCAGTAGTCCAAGGCCCCATTATATTTAATCTGAACTCCTTCCTCAGTATCATTTCTGTATTAGGTGTTTATTAATTTATTTTTAGAAAGCACTTACTACATGCCTGTAATATGCCCAAGATCTGTGCTATGGTCTACAGCCTTGGGTGCAAGATAAAACCTCATTCTTCATGAAACTCATAGACGAGTGGGGGAGACAAATAAATAAAAAGGGTATGGCTGTTACAAGTCCAAGTATTATGACAGAAGAAGTAGAGGGAGAGAAATGAATAGAGAAGAAGGACTTGTGAAATAGCAGTACTTATTACATTGTGTTAGCATTGTTTTTTAAAATTATTTCTCCAAATAAAAGATAGATAATAGGAAGCAAGGACATAGATCTTCTGCAAATGGTAAGGGAGTCAAGAGATGGAGGGAGGGGAGAGAATGAGGAGGGGAAAGGGATGTAGAAAAAATTAAGATGTATTATATATACATAGCAACTCCCCACTATGAATGTAAAAAATAAACATTATGTACTGCAAATGTGCACTAATAAAAACTAAAATTAAAAAATGAAATTATGCTCCAATCCAGGATACCAAATTATAGTTAATCATCCTGTCTCCTTAGGCTCTTCTGGGCTGTGACAGCTTCTCAAGCTTTTCTTGGTTCTGATGACCTTAACAGATTTGGGGAGTACTGTTCAGATGTTTCTTGACTGGAATGTGCCTGATAAGTGCCATTTTGATCAATCATATTAAGGGTACAAACTATCAACATGACATCACTGTTGTGGTTGACGTTGATCTCCTATCTGAGGCGGTATTTCTTTCTAGCATTATAAGATGATCCAGAGTCATCTTGTATATTCCTTGCCCCAAATCCTAGAATCAACCATTTCTAGGATTGATTCAATAAAAGGACCCTTTGTTCCTTCTATTGAAAAATCGTATCATAAACCAAGATCTGGGTTCTGGGTGTAAGCAGTATTTTCCTCTCTCTCTCTCTCTCTCTCTCTCTCTCTACTCCTTGAGATTATACTCTTAAGTGAAATAAATTGGAAACACATATGTAAATCAATCTCTTTCCTTCTCTTTCCCCTTCCCTCTCTCCCTCAGTCCCTCCCTCTTCCTCTCCCTCTCTCCAACTACACTGCAAGCTCTTTGGAAGAAGGAACCATATTCATTCTCTCTGTGTCTTTGGGTCCAAACAGAGTGCCCAACAGGGTTGGTGTTGAGTAAGTGCTGGACTAAACTGACTACAGACATGAAACTAAGACATACAAGATTTCAGGCCTTGGCTACTTAGCCAAGCAAAATGGAAGTGAAGTGGCTCATAAGAATAAAGACACCTTTAAGAGTGACGTGTTCTTCATTGTATTTACCCTCTAAGCATATTTATACATGTCAATAATAATAATGATGAGGCTGGCAAATACTAAATTGAGTTTCATTTTATAGTTTCATTGGAAAAAAATCAGGTCCAATCAGAATACCTGATTTTTTTCTACTTACCTGCATTGAGATAAGATTATCTGGTGGATTCCAGGGACTTCTTCAACCCTGGAACCACCATGTCAGGTGCCATACATAAACGGTAAAGGGCCCCAACAACTCCCAGCATTGATTTGGCAATTCTACTAAACAAGGCATCTTTGTGGCAAAGACTTCTTAAATAGGGGTTGGAGTGAAAGTTTTTACATATTTCATTCAATTTTTACCTTCAATGAATTTTTACCTTCATAACAAAATTTCCCCAATGTGTTTAGATCTTTGTAGAATAAAGAAGGGGTTACAACCCACCCCCCCCAAAAAAAAAACTGTAACACTTTGTAGCCAGCTTCTGCAGTTTCAACTGAGCCAGATTAATCATGCTTTGTTTAGGAAGAGTCCATAGGCTATTTTTCCAAGAGAAATGTTATCCACACAAAAGTACTTTGCAATGCATTATGTTCATTCATTATTGAATATCTCCAATGTGCCTGTGAGGGAAGTTAGAATTAGCATTCTTCTCAAATCTCAGCTGGGGAAACCCATACACTAGGGGGCTTCCCCAGGGTCACTAACAAGTCTCGGCCTTACCAAGATTAGATTAGATCATATGTAACTGTGTGTGCAAAATACCATCAGAATGCTCTTTTGCTGAAAGTGGAAAAAAATCAGTGTTACTGCCTTCTGAGTTACATGCTTTATTTTGTTCAGCAATCTTTCTCAAATTTTGTGTACTGGCTTTTAGAAAATGGAATAGCCCAACATACCAAATTCAAACCTGATTAATGTTATTTTCTTGACTGCCAACAGTCAGGAACGTCCCCTATATTGGTATGTAATTTCTTGCCATTTCATGCCATTTCCCAAGTGCACTTCAGCTCTTTTGAGGCTGATTTCTTTCTATTTTTTGAAAACATGCCATACCTGACAAAGAAAAACCACTGTACTACATTCCAATTTGCTTTAATCCCTTGTGTCTAAATGCATATTACAATTTGAAATATGGGAATTTTCTTTCTTTTTTTTTATAATTTGGGTGTTAGACTTACTGTCACCTTCTGGTTAGTTTACATTAAAGTAGTGCCCTTCAAGTTAGCAAAGACTACTTCATGCATGCTAGTTAAAAATCATGTAGAGGGCCGGTGAGATGGCTCAGCAGCATAAGCGCCTGCCTGGCAAGCGTGAGGTCCTGAGTTCGACTCCCGGAATTCATATACGAAAAAAGGGCCGGTGATATCGCTCAGGGGCACGGGTGCCTGCTGGCGCGTGAGGTCCTGAGGTCAACCCCCCGTACCCACACACACAAAAAATCACGTAGATTGTTAAATGGACAATTAATGCTTATAATTAATACTGTGCAACACTTTATCAGTAAGCAATTTGACAACTACCTTAATTTGCTTAAGGAATCAGTTATGTCAAAGTAACAAGGGTGATCTTGTGCATTGGAATTTAGAAAGTGGTAGCTCCTAAATGCGATCCAAATTAAAAAACCCTATTGGTGCCATTTTTATGACAATTGCCATTTGGAAGTGCACAAATTTAACATTCTTCTTTCAATTTCAGGAGTTTAGAACAGTTTTGACAACAGTAATGTGTAAATAAATTGAATAGAAGTACTCATTATGATTAATTTTAGAGCAATGTGTGGTGGTGTTAGTAAACAGTAAATAGTCAGTGTGGACTTTTCTACTACTACTTTTTGGTAGGAAGAAATAGAAACCATGAGATTATATCAAAGAAAAAAGAAAATATTTTATTAAAGAAGGTCATCACTGTCACTCTTAATATAATTGTCAACTATATATATATATATATTTTTTTTTTGTGGGTACTGGGGGTCGACCTCAGGACCTCGTGTGCCAGGAGGCGCCCATGCCACTGAGCGATATCACCGGCTTTTTTTTCATATGTGGGTCCCGGGAGTCGAACTCGGGCCCTCACGCTTGCCAGGCAGGCGCTTATGCTGCTGAGCCATCTCACCGGCCCTCAACTATATTTTTGGACTTAGAAAGATTTCTGTATTCTCTACTTGCAACTTGAAAACATCAAATCTTTTGAACTTATGGACTTATTTGTGAAGTCACCTTGGAGAAACATGATGAGACTTACAGCCTTGTTTTCCCATGAAGTACTGAACCACCAGCTTTCACTTATCTTGTTTTGTTTTCCTTATGTGCTGTTCTTCCAGCAAATTCCTACTTAGTGAGGCAGCCCTCTTCTTTTAGAAGACACTTGCATCATAAGTTCCAAATTGACTTTCACATTATTTCTTTAACCTCATTTAAGAAGCAACATTTCCTTGTTAGCACACAATTAGGAGGTAACCTCCTGGGCAAGAAGGGACATCAGCAGCATCCCATGTGATTTGCTTACCTATGTCTGGTGTCTCTGTTTCTAGGGTGCACAAGGTATCCACGAGTGGCAAGTAAAAGCAAATAGAGAGTCATCAGCATCATTCAACAAACCAAATCTAACCAGACATACCAATTCCTAACCCACTTTGCTGCAATTAGGGAGACTCCACAGGGACCATTTAGTCAGCTGTGCAACCAAAGTCAATCTGATCTCTCCAGGATTCTCCTCCTAAAATGGTATAAAGGTTGTTGTATGTCTCGCTTGATGGGTAGGCCTAGTTCTTTTTTTTCTTTTTTTTTTTTGTGGGTACCGGGGGTCGACCTCAGGACCTCACCCGCCAGCAGGCGCCCGTGCCGCTGAGTGATATCAGCGGCCCATTTTTCGTATGTGGGATCCAGGAGTCGAACTCGGGCCCTTGCGCTTGCCAGGTAGGCGCTTACGCCACTGAGCCATCTCACCGGCCCGGGTAGGCCTAGTTCTAAGGCAAGTTTTTCAAAATGTTCTGCCTGGACCATTTTCATCAGAGTGATTTGAGTTCTTTTTTTTTTTTTTTTTGTGGGTACCGGGGGGGTCGACCTCAGGACCTCGCGCGCCAACAGGCACCCCTGCCGCTGAGCGATATCACCGGCCCCTTTTTCGTATGTGGGATCCGGGAGTCGAACTCGGGCCCTCGCGCTTGCAAGGCAGGCGCTTATGCCGCTGAGCCATCTCACCGGCCCGTGATTTGAGTTCTTGCTCATGTGCAGTTTTCTGGTGCTCTCCCCAGTCCCTAAATCAGAATACTGATGTAGGGGTGGGGTCTGTGGATTTTATTTTTAACAAACTCAGCTGGTGATTCTGATATAGAATAAGAATCACCATAAGAACCACTGGCCTGGGAGTTGAAGAAATAGTCCCTGCAAATGATCTGATCATTCTAAGTTCTGTTTTAACCACCACCCTATAAAATGTAATATCACTGTGTTTTGTTATCAAGTCCTTTGTTGGACAGACATTCTAACCCTAGCCTTAAACCATTTGTCTGATCTCAGAGATAAGTTAGGGATATCTATTGTGCATATTCCTTAACAATATTAGGAAGCTTCTCAACAAGTTGAAAGTATGAAGGTTTTTTCCTTAGACTATGATAGAATATCCCTGGCATCAAAACTGTTGCATCAAAACAGCTTCAAGAAAACATCACCTATATCAACCATTAAAGCCTTGTGTCTTCCAGCCATCCATGCTCCAAGGGGGCAACTGGAGTGGGTGAAACAGAATTGTCAGCCCAGAAAAAGCAGAACATTTTGGCAGCCCCTGATCTATGATCCCCTTAGCAAGGAGTATTGCCTAGGGCGGTTCACTCTGGGACATGGTACGAGGCTTCTCACATGGGAGTGCAATCTGTGTACAGACCTGACTTTGGGTCAAGTCTGCCTGGAATTTTAATCTTTTGTGAAATACAGTCATTTTGATTTTAAAATCATTTTAAATCTGGCCCTTGTGTTATTTTGAAAATACAAAGATAACCTTTTTTCTAAACTAGAAAACATTCTTACTCTTTGGAATGTCAGGGAAGAAGAAAAGATACAAAATTGTTTCATTTGAACCATCTGCTAAAATGGATTCAACTCTTTTGAAAAAGAACCTTTCTGGGATTTTCCTGGCTGGGCCACAGGTCAGGGTCCACTGACTTTTCTGTTTCCTCAAAAGGGTAGGTATCCCGTGGGCTGCCACAAGGTCAACCAGTAAGCACGCTGAGCTCTGATTAGAAACCTGGCCTCAGGCATTTGCACCTCTTTCAGTTTCTTTGTCTCTTAGACACTTGCTTGCTTTTGTGCCTCTAAATTACAGGGTGAGTGTACTTGAGGCTGGCTCTCATCACTGTAATACAGTTGATTTTCCTGGAGAAAGTTTAGTTGTGGAAATACTAGAAAGACCCATTTGTGTGGCTACAAAGTGTTTTGGGATTCTTAGGCGATGGCAAGGAGTAGCAAGGAGGATGGTTTGATTTTCTTGCAGCTGCTTCTGATCCTGCCAATAATGTCATTGTGAATTTGGAAAGATGTCCCATATTATGCAGAGCAGCTTCTCTCATTAACATCTCAGAGGGAGGAAGTGAAAATGACAGAATTTATTTCCAGTGTATGACCTTGTTCTGTCTCAGAATTACTTTTAGTTAAGGATTTAAGATTGAGCTACCACCAAAGTCAGCTCGCTGTCTAGCTAGTAACTGACTACGTGCTGAGGTGCTCATGTGTGAGCTCTTCAGAAGAGCTTGGGTCCATCAGTGGGCATAAGCACCTGGCAACTGACTGATTTGAAGGGTGCCATGAGTGAGGAGGAGCAAGGAGTGTAACTGAAAATCTTTTTAGAGCCAGAGATACTCTTATTGATAGCGTCTGTGGGTTGATCTTTGATTGTCTTAGGATCTAAATGACGAAAAGGGCTATCTACTCTTCTTTTTAATTGAAAAGAAAATTACTGAGACATGATTTATATACCATAAAATTCACCCTTCTAAAACATATCGGCAGTTTCTAATACATTCAGAGTTGTGTAACTGTTACTATTATCCAATTCCAGAATATTTTTTATTATCTTGTGAAGAAATTCAGTACTGTTTGCTAATAGTCACATCCCATGCACCCCTCCCTCAGTCCTAGGCAATTAAAAACCTGATTTCTGTTTCTACAGATTTGCTTATCTTGGATATATCCCATAAATGGAATCATATAGTATTTGTCGTTTTTGCCTGGCCTCTTTCATTTAATATAATGTATTATTTATTATATTTATATTTTTGTGAGGTGAGCAATGGAAAATTGGAAATATGCCAATGTTGGAGCAATTGTCTAGTGACTTGGCATCATGGGAGTTTGAATGGCTTGCTTGGTCATAACAGCGGCATCTTACTTGTTCTTCATGCTCTCCTTGGCATCTTTTCTTATTCTTGGCCAGGTATATTTGGTGGTAAAGAAAGAACTGCCTTCCCTGCTTGTTTTTCCATGGTCTTCTTCTTTTGCAAACCCCGTGCTCACTCTTGCCTACCATTGACTTCTTAGGGCTTCCCACCCTCTCAATGAATACCTAAGACCAAATTCCCCCATACTCTGGCTCTGTCCCTCATCCTTACCACAATTTACCCATCTTGTGTTTTAGAGCCCTGCTTTCAGCTAGCAGTCTCTGTGAGGATCAACCTGATAAATGAATGCATGTGCATAGACTAATGGACGATTTTAGCTTGATGGGCCATTCTACTCCTATGTTGGGACTCTAAGAGATATTATATCTTAATTCAAAGCAACACAGTTTTTAGAATGGAAATTTTGGACACTGAGGATGACCATTGAAACTTCGGACACTGAAGATAACCAGTGGGAGAGGTGGGTGGAATTTTGAGTGTCACTGCTTATACATAAGCTCAAATGGAGGAGGTAACCACCTATTTCGTCCACGTGTAGTGTTTCTAGTATTTGTAGCTCCAGTGCTGCTGACAAGAACATGGTTCATGGACATTTGTCAGCTATTTGCAGAACTCTCCAAAGCCCAGGTTCCGTTTGTTCCTTCAGCCAAGAGCGCTACAAGTTCCACTGCCCCTCAGCATGCTAACTGCCCCTAAATGGGTGCTATTTTAGGTCTATTTCATTTCCAGTCCATGACAGGAGTCAAGTCCTGAGAACAATGCAAGAAATATTAACCAGTAATTTGAAAAGGAACAGTAAAATCTCAAGAGAAATTTTCATGTCACATTGACGTTTGTTGAGCCCAAATTACTCAAGGTACCAAGAAGCATTTACCAGCTTCTTATTTTCTTTTCTCTTTCATTTTTAAGGGAAGGATAAAATAAATATCTTGAGAATAACATAATTCCAAAATATAGCAGCATAAGGTTTTTAATAATGAATAAATCACTTCCAGTTATACTTAATGGGTTTTCTAATAGAACTGTGAAATTAGGAGATGAGAGGAGAGCAAGGGGATATTACATATTTGAATTCTTGCAAAGCACTTGCTATGATGTCTCCTATATTACTTATATAATTATCCCTGTTAGTTTAAGAAAACTGTAAAGTGGCTCTGAGCCCATGATTAATTAAAAAAGAAGCAATCATAATTGATGAGAAATAGTTTAAGGACTGAGAATGCTTGAACTGAAGAAGAAAAAGCTTAAGAACTTACGATACCTTTCTTTCATTTGTGAATGTTTGTCCAGTAAAGGAGGTAAGTGATTTCTGTGCTGCCTCAGATGCTAACATGTGCCACTATTAAGTGGATGTTTCCTGAAGGTAGATATAAGCTGAATATAAGGAAAGATTTTTAGCAGAAGCATCCAGAGATGCAGTCAGCTTTCTCAAGAAGTATTTAAAGTTCACACTATTGAAAGAGATCAAAAAGTAGAGATGACAAACTGTCAGGCATACACTGGAAATGATATTGGACCTGATAGCTTCATGGATCTTTCTTTCTTTTTTTTTTTTTTTGTGGGTACCAGGGGTCGAACTCAGAACCTCGTGCTTGCCAGGCAGGCGCTTACGCTGCTGAGCCATCTCACCGGCCCGGATCTTTCTAATATTAAGCTCACATATCTATGATATTACTTTTGTGCTAATGAAGTGTGTCTGTGTGTGTATTCACATGTGCAGCAAATCCCTAGGAAAATGAAGACCTAAACTATCCTACATCAGAATCTATTTTTTTTTATTTTAAAGAGAAAAAACAATAAAAACGATAGAGCATTTCAAAACAAGATAATGGGAGATTAACAATGGTTAATATACTGCGTATTGTTATCTTTGAAATTTAGTCTTCAGAGAAAGTATTTTTAAAAATTCTTCAAGTTTATTATCTCACCTCAGTCTTCCACTGAAAAGAAGTACTGAGATGTGTATTTTTGGGTAAAATCTGTAGAAAACAGGCAAAGGGGTACTATAGACTTGAATAACAAGAAATAATATGTCTCTTGGCAGATATCTAAAAACAATGACATCACTGACTTTTCCTTTCTTTATTCAGCCAATTGTGGGCCAACAAGAGAAAATAGATGATTGGCAACCAATGAAAATGAAGTTATGTTGAGGTCAGGTGAAAGAAGCTCAATTGGGGATAGTCTGGATCAGGAGGGCTGAAATTGGAAACATCTATAGTCTTCCAATCTTTAAAATGTCAAGGGGCATCTGGAATTGTTAAACGTGGCCCAAATCTGGAACAAAGGGAAGGAGAGAGAGGCATCTATTATGGGAAAACATTGTGTCTTCTCAAAATGTCATCAAACATTGGGCTGAGAGCTACCCATTTGTGGATTTCAAAACAACTTAAACTGTATGAGACATGTAAGACGATGAAACAATATAAACTTGAATTCAACTTTATAAATAAGGAAGTAAAGTACAAAGTAATACATTACATGATGTGTAATATGATAGCAGGTCAAGATCTAGAAGGTTTTCTACTGTTTTTTATAATAACCTGTTAACCATATTGCTCTTCTATTCACAATTTTAAATAACCAATAAAGATCACTGTATTAGTCTGTGTTTCCAAGGAAACAGATGATTCAACCAAATCAAATGACTAATGTGCATGGGGCAGGGAGCAATTAAATTAACGGATCTTAATAACAACAACAACAATAAAACTGGTACAAAATGAAGTTTCTACCTAAATACAGCAAAATTCAACAACATTACAGTTCTTAAGATAGCATGGCCTTATTAAATCATCTTATTCTTCTCGGGAAGTTTACATATGGAAAAGTTAAAAAGCAAATATATAAATCCACCAATTGTCTTTGAGAGAGTCAATATACACACATTACTGGTCAGAATAGATGCTTTTTGAAAAGTGAATCTGATAAGAACTATATTAATTTCTGGGTAAAGAAGACAGATAATGTATGCTGACATAAATTGGTTTGATGATCTTGATTGACTATATAGTCAAATAGTGAGGGAGTTACTTATCACATCAAAATGATCATGTGTATCCAATCAGCTTATTTCTTCGGCAGCCAATTATGGGAGTGTTGGAATAGAGAAGAGAATTGTTTTTCTTGTCGAATTTAATGCAAGAGATCCTAACCATGAGTTGGTGCTAGGGCTTTGCTACAGGGGACATGCTGCTGTTGCAATGGAAGGGGTCAAAGGAGGGAAAAATGTGACCATTTTAATCATATGTGCAATTTTGAGTGATTATTTGTTTTTTTTCAGGGAGAGGGCTCATAGCCTTAAATAGATGCTCAAATAAATCTGGGACTAACAAAAATGTTAAGCAAAATTATTAAAAAAAAAAATCTTAGGTCAGAATAGCCAGCTAGGGGCATTTGGGCTGAGAAAGCCTGGGTGTCTGAAGATCTATGACAATGAGAGAAATTCATGTTATGGGGTAAGAATGAATAGAAGCATTAGAAAATACTTCAAACTGTCAGAAAACTAATTTTTCTTTATACTGAGAAAATCACTTTGCAACTAAGGTTCAAGTTATTCTACATTATACTTCAAATAACTTTGTGTTGAAGGTCATAAGGTACTTTGGACTAAAACGCAAAATTGTGAATTGTGAAAGATTCTTGACCAAGAGAGAATCTCATCAACGAATGACAATTGTTCCACCTTAGGTAAATTTACATTTAAATTACCAAGGAAAGGACTAAACTTAGCTGGTGCTTCTTCATATTATTTTTATAGATAATTTTACTATTTTTCCTTTGAAGGGTTAGTCATATAAGCTTTGTAGGGTTAATTTCATGAGCTCAAGAAAGACAAGATCTTTGTCTACTTGACAGCTAGTATCTGCATGACTGAAAATGCTCAGATGTTGGATGAATTGTTCAGTGCTCCCATCCATGTTTGCATCGTGTAGATGTTCTAAACACCTGAAGGGTTTTGAAAACAATGTAAAATGTTGTATACATCATTTCCAAATCCAGGCATATAAGCATCTTGGCGTTCTTGTTGATTTTCTAGTAAGTAGGTACCCAAAGGGATATATTACTGGAAATCACAAGCCCCTGTGAGGTGTGGCATCCTGGGTTCTAGAACACTTGATTATGGTAGGGGGCTATGTTTAGTACCCCTCTACACTTGCTGGTGTGTTTTGTCTTTATAAAGTCTTAACAGTATATTTTTTTATTAGCCAAGTGATTTAACAACTTTCTTCCCTGTGACACTGTTTGCAATTATAATTAAGAAATGTATTGGGGGGCCAGTGAGATGGCTCAGTGGCTTAAGCGCCTGCCCGGCAAGCGCGAGGGCCCGAGTTCGACTCCCGGAACCCACATACAAAAAAGGGGCCGGTGATATCGCTCAGCGGCACGGGCGCCTGCTGGCGCGCGAGGTCCTGAGGTCGACCCCCCGGTACCCACAAAAAAAAAAAAAAAAAAAAAAAAAGAAATGTATTGGGGCTGGTAAGATGGCTCAGCAGCATACATGCCTGCCTGGCAAGCGCAAGGTCCCGAGTTCGACTCCTGGAACCCACATACGAAAAAAGGGCCGGTGATATCGCTCAGCGGCATGGGCGCCTGTTGGTGCGCGAGGTCCTGAGGTCGACCACCAGTACCCACAAAAAAAAAAAAAGAAATGTATTAAAACTGGAGTGAATTAATATGAAAAATGGATCGGGGCTTGGGACTAGAAGATTTCCCCAGTTTGGTGTGAAGGAATAACTCAGTCTGAGAAAAGGGGAGTACATTCCAAATCAAACATGACAATCTGAAAAATTTTGAGGAATGCTTTTATAAATTCAAATTTCCATGCTTGAGTGAACATAAGTGTTAAAAATAACTTGGGGCCAGTGAGATGGCTCAGCGGTGTAAGTGTCTGCCTGGCAAGCGTGAGGGCCCGAGTTTGACTCCCGGAACCCACATACGAAAAAAGGGCCGGTGATATCGCTCAGGGACACGGGCGCCTGCTGGCACGCAAGGTCCTGAGGTCGACCCCCAGTACCCACAAACCCCCCCCCAAAAAATACAAAAAAAACTCAAGGCTTCTCATGTATTTTGATTAGCCTTGTGTATTACCCAGATTTCTCTTTGTTGGGACAAAATACCAGGCATACACAATTTACAGGAGAAAATGGTTTATTTGGCCATGGTTTCAGTCCATGTTTGGCTGACTCCAAGGAAGAAACATCATGGTGGAGCAAAGCTGCTCACTTCATAGTGTTCAGGAATCAGAGCACAAGGGAAGAGTGCCAGTGAAGAAATATTCTCCAAAGGCATGCCCCCAGTCATTCACCTCTTCCAATCGGTCCCCATCTTCTAATAGTACATTTAGCTATGAGTATTAGTGGAGTAATCCACTGATGAGTATAGTACCTCCATGATCCAATCACTGTTTGGGGAGTCTCTTAATCCATTCAATTTGACAATTAAGATGAACCGAAATGCCTTGATAGTGCTCTGAACATGGCAATTTTCTTCATCAATGTGTCTGCTATTTCAGTCAGTATTTTTGAGTTTTTTGAAAAGATGCCTGAGGCAAAAATAATTTTATGAAATAGTTCCTGGGATGGCATCAAAATCTTCTGGAATATAGAGAAATTTTTAGCTTAGATTTCCAGAGGCATGTGTCAGGGTTAAAGCTTTCATAATCAATTAGAAAAAAAAAACTCTACCAATTTACCTAAAAAAGAGGAAGCAGGTTTATTTTTTCGTAATAGGGTGAGGGTGGATGCTTCCTTTTTCTTGGACTCTAGAGAATATATTGTGTCTTATAGCCTCAGAAAGGCAAGAAATAAGCTGATGAAGACACAGTTTACTTAGCTGTAATCTTTATGTAAACTTCAGGATATGGAATAACAAAAGATATGAACCACTTACAAAAAGTGTTAACAATTTTCACTCTTAAGAAATTTCCTGGAATGGAATAAGAAAATGCTTTAATCATTATGGGGTTGAGTGTTTAAAGCCAGAGAACTAATTCTTCTTTCTTCATCATGCCATGAAAAAATAGACTTTAATTTTCTTTTTTTATGAAATGACCACTTCAAAAATTTGGACGTAAAGAACTTAGGAAACTTAGCTTTTTGGATCTGGCAATACCTCTACCTGCTGTCATGGAATAGATATTTTTAAATTAAGATTGATAATCGCTGTCAGTGAGTGAGTGAGTTACTTACCTGACCACTTGGAAGTATTGAGATCCATGTCAGTGAAAACAATGTACACAGAGAAGGCATCAAATACAGGGATGTTAATATTTTCTGGTTCTCCAAAGAAGTGCTCAAAGGTTTCTTCAAGTAGGAGGAAGGGGCACATTGACCATTATTCCTATTCCTGCAACTTAGGGCTACAATACTGGCATCTGCATTTTCCACAATTTCTGGCAATATCTTGTCTCTTCACGTTGCCTCATTCTTGCTTTTTTAAATTTATGTGCTAGGCAAACACAGGGATTACAGGAGACTTACCTTAATTCCAAAATACTAACGGAGTTTCCCAAGGGAAATATTCGCCTTACAAAATTGAAGTCACCAACATATACACTGCCATCAGGACCGGCAGCTAAGGCGACAGGAGCAAAGAGTTTGTTGTTATGAGCTGGGCCATTACAGTTGGTGCAAGCTACACTCCTTTGGTGTCCATTACCCATTATGGTTGCTATCACTGGAGGTTGCTGGGAAATGAACATATTTTCTCCATTTCCTTTATGTATGATTCCTAGACAGAAAAAAAAGATTTAAAAAAAGTAATTATCACACAATAATCTTGGCAACATTTAAATTTTTCTCTCATTCATCCAAAACTAGAAGTTTGGTTTTGCATAAGAGAACTTGAATGTGAAACACACAGCCCTTTGTTTTGCTTAACTGCATAATTACAACAAATAGTAATATAACACTCTGCTTTAGTTTGTCTGTCTGTGAAGTGGGGAAATAAAATGAGACCCTTTAATGCTAATTCTAAATGCCTCAATAAAGAATCTTATGACTAACTTTTAATGATCTTTTGTTCACTGTAGGCTCTGTGAACCATCTGTGGCTAATTTTTCATCTCTGGTTGGCTGTCTCCTGATGCCTGGAACACACCTATCTGAATTCAAGTTACTCCTTCTATTCAACTGGTGTTTGAAAAGAGAATATCAGTCAATGTTAATATTAGCTTTAGCAAAACACAATCATGAGGTAATCTGCTTTTGTGAAAAGGAAAGAAACCCTATTGCTGGAATGCACTTCAAAGATATATGAATAGGACTTGAATTTTCCACTCTTTTGGACCATATCTCACTATCATCAGTGCAGGAAATTGAGATACCGTCTTATGAAAATGCTTTGCAGGCATTTTGTTTGGGCAATCTCACCAATACTCACAGCTTTAACTCCCATCTCTATAGGCTGAAACTTTCTCTTATCAAGAACTTTCACCTGACGTGCAATTTCCCAGTAGAATTTACTTGGATGCCCCACAGGTACCTCAAAATCACAAAGTTTAAAACTAAACTCATTATACTCTGGTTTCTCTTCAGATCATATCAATCTTTTGTTCACTATTTTTCTGCATCCCTTAGCAAACCTTCCTCTCCCTTCTGTGTTCTCTACTCATCCCATGAGTATCATGTAGTTAACTAAATCGGAAATCTGGGCACCACTATGACTCTTCCTCTCATTCTCTAAGCCTAATTAATTATCAACTTTCATTGAGCCTATCTCCTAAAATTTATTGAAACCATTTTTTCCTCATCCCTGCTATTACTGCTTTAATTCAGTTTTTCTTAACTTCTCTGGTCTCCATTCATAGCTATCTCCAAACCATTGTCTACACTTTTCCCATAAAGATTATTTAGGCCCATGTCTTGAAATCATTCAATAGCTATATATCCACTATATGATAAGGGACAAATTTCCTCACTGTTAATGCATACGAAATCCTTTATGATTTGGCTCTTGTCTACTTCAGTCTCCTCTCTTATCACAGTGTCATTTGTATCTTGAGATCCAGCCAATGCCAAACTATTTAAAGTTACTTTCACATATTTCCATATCTCTCTGCTTTTGTACCATGTTATTCCCTCCATAATGAATGGTCTCCACATCTTGTGTGCTTGGGGAACTTCTACCTGTCCTTGAAAGCTCAGCTCAAGTCTTCCCCATTGCTCTGTTCAGAAAGTTAGTCACTCCCTCCCTGTGTGCCCATAGTTTGTTTTCCATTGCTTTATTATAAAATTGGCTACATTGTGTTCTAAAATTTTCATTACTTCTCTATCTTCCTCATTAGAACATGAATGAGCTCCTTGAAGGCAAACTCTCTTATTCCTTTATGTATTTTAATGCCAACCTCTGTGGCCAAGTCATTAGAAGTGCTCAGTAAATGTTGAAAATAGGCTTTGAGTCTTTTGCAGTTTCCTTGTCCAAATCCCAATGATTTTTGTACACCGCTGAGCCTGGGCAGAAAGTTCAAGGAACAAGTACTGCTGTGCTAAATAGCTGAAGTCAGTCCAGATGAGCCAGGGCAGATGAAACATCCATGTTGTGAGAAGGCATGCCAAAGTGTCAGACTGAAGTAACTGACAGCAAATGAATGAATGTAGTTACACCACACAGTCTTATTTTTCTCTCCCTTGCCCCCTGCTATCTATCTCTTCAGACTGCCTGTTACTCTCCCTGAATATTTCCTGAAATGTCTTCCGCAGTTCTCTTCCAATTTTTGGTCCTACAGTTCTACAATAGCAACTATTGATCACTCTGAGAAGGGAACATTGTTGGCAAAAATAAATAAGAGGGTAAAATATGCATACCATGGCACCCATATATATTTGGAAGGGGCCTTCCAGGAAACAGAAATACCATCCATCATATGGGTTTTGGATTTCAAGTTTAAGTATTTTCACTTTCCTTACCGGGGTGATTTATGATTGCTTTTTCAACATACGATTTGCAAGAGCAGCTGTGAGTTACACCCCAACAAATTGGTCTTTTATTACAGAACTATGAGATACCTTGAGAAGCACTACTTTCTTACTATTTTATTAATAAGTTTGTTAGCCACTAAAGAAATTTAAGATTTAGAATAGTTAAGTAAGATTAATATGACTGAATTTCATTTCCCAAAACACATTTAATTGTAGTGTGATAAATACTGCAGTTTAAATGAATTGGGGGGAAGTGAATGAGACTTGAAATGACAATTGCACAGCATCACTGAAAAGAAATCTCCTAACTCTTGCTAACAAAATATCCTACCAATGAGACTATGATATATTCTTTAATAAATGAGGGAACCACTGTTTAGCATGTCACTACTTCAGCTATGCACTATAAGGTATATTATTCAAAAATCTTTCCAATTATTGGCTTGGGAACACCAGATTTGTTATTAGCATCTATTTTCACAGGTAGATCTCTACTTTTTTATATCAATATAATGGTATAGTTAACAATTACCCTCAAAATGACATGTTATTACTAGGCTCCTGGCAATTTAAAAACTAAAGGTAGCTATTCTAACCCTTTCTTCTAAGCCTGCATTCTAAAACTCCCCTTTTTGATTAGAAAGCCCAGTACTCCATCAAAAAAGAATGATTAAAGGAAATAAAACATAAGGCAATGTACTTTCTGATTACATCTCAACAATTGATGTCTTGCTTTCATGCCCGTGTACTGAAATTACCATTCCTGTTTTAAGCTGAAGCAATCAAAACAAAAATGGGTAAACCCCTTTTGTATTGCCCCAGAAAAATAGATCATTTTGAAGGGTGTTTTGGTTGTTTCAAGGATCTGTTTAACCTTCCATTACACAGAACCAGGCCATACCATCTAGCAACAATGATTTAATACCAAATCTTCTGCAAAAGGTTGCTCTGAATATATTTTGTTTATGTTCTTGGAAATCTTGATCAATTACTGTTGCCTCCCTTCCAGTTTATTTTGCCACACATGCTCATTTTGAAAACAGAATCAAATGATCCTAGGACAACATACATTATTTATATGAAGACCAACTTTCTGCTAAGGTTTGCTTATAGACAACAATGTCACCTCAGTGAATGGGACCTATTGCACATTTTTTCTCCCCTAAGTTTTTTTTTCTCTGATAAAAAGCTAATTCTTTTGTGTAATAGGGTAAGCACACTTTTGAACATACTTCACCCTTCTGCTACCTTTCTCAGAACTTCTTTTGAAGCTTTTAAATAAATCTGAAATAAGAATTCCTCTTGGAAGCCAGTGGGTGGTGCTTTACGCTGATTTCAAAGAAGAAACCATTTTTCAGACTTATGAACAATGAGGGACACAATACATATTTCTCTCACTTCTTGATTGAGAGGATATAAACAAACTGGGAGATATGCCAGTATGATAAATGGGAATTTAGTTCCTCTCCCGGTAAACTGTTTGTTGACAAACTACTGGCCTTTCCTGGAGGCTAAGTTAAAGGAAATTCTTTATCCATTTCAGACACATGATGATGCCCAATTAGTACCCTGGATTGTTCTTTCTAATAATTTTTAACACTCTACTAGTAGGAAACACTAGGGGATACATTTGATAAAAATCATACCTTAGCCCTGTAATAGATGATTCATGTGTAAATCTTTTCTGTAATTTTAAAAGATCAAGTTTTCTTAAAAGGAATAAATGTACATTCTCTACAATTATTTAGAGGCTGTATTTGGAGGGAATATTGAAAAACACAAGTTCCTAGTGTTTTTATCTTGGTGGAAGTAGGATCTTTCTTTCTTTCTTTCTTTCTTTCTTTCTTTCTTTCTCTCTTTCTTTCTTTCTTTCTTTCTTTCTTTCTTTCTTTCTTTCTCTCTTTCTTTCTCTTTCTTTCTTTCTTTCTTTCTTTCTTTCTTTCTTTCTTTCTTTCTTTCTTTCTCTCTTTCTTTCTCTCTTTCTTTCTTTCTTTCTTTACCTATTGTTTATCATCTATTTATCTATCTGGCATAATATTCAGAAACAGTTCTCCACAGCCAATGGTTAATTTTCAGGTAAATATAATTGCTGCAACTGAAATGACAAATGGTCTGAAAATACTCCCTAGTGGAAACTACCCATTGCATAATGATTTCGGAGCCAAAGAAAAATGAAAGAAAAGAATGGCAGCAGACATCCAATCTAATTATAGGTGTCTTTTTAACCAGTGAGTGGAAATTGGAGAAAGATAGATTCTCCTTTCTAATCTACTATCTGTCTCAGATCAAAAAAGCAGGGTGCCTGAAGAGTTAGGCTTCTTCTAGAGAGAAGCGGAGTGGTAGAATTTGGAAAGACATTGCTCTTGCCTTAATCAGTCAGAAAAGACCATGTGACCTGAGGGGAAAAGAGCATTGCTTTTTAAATTGGTGTTCCCAAGAGTGCTCCCTCACAGTTATCATTCTTGCTTCTAATACTGCCTTCGTGGGTGGGATTTAGACTTAAGAAATGCCCCCAGAGTAGTGTTTCTGTGTCCAAGGCCAGGCTGAAAGGCAGTGGCAGAGGTGGCTTCAGATCTGTTTCCTGGCAAGTGTGACTGGTCCTTGGTTAGAAGCACAAAGCCACTACAAATGAGATAACAAAATGAAGAAACATTCCTTAAAAAAAAAAATAACTATTCAAAATGAGGCTTCTTTCTCAGAACAAAATTATCAGAAATGTAGAGACAGAAAGAGGGTTCTGTGGAGTTGTGGGTAAGCACAAGAGATCTTTTTTGGTGTGTTAAAAATATTCTCTAACGGGTTTTGGTGATGGTAGAATAACTACAAATTTATTAAAAATAATTGAAGTATACACTTAAAATAGGTGAATTTTATGGTGCATGAATTGTACTTCAATAAAGCAATTAAAAATGCTCAGAAGTGGGCATCTTCCCAGAAGAATTAAAAGCATCGTACCAGAGTGATATATGTGCACCCATGTTTATAGCAGCACAATTTGTAACAGCCAGATCTTGGAAACAACCCAAATGCCCATCAACTGAGGAATGGATAAGAAAGATGTGGTATTTTTATACAATGGAGTACTATTCAGCCATAAAGAAGGATAAACTGGAGACTTTTATAGGTAAGTGGATGCAACTCGAGAAAATACTCATAAGTGAAATAAACCAGACGCACATGTGTAAGCATCGTATTGTCTCTCTAGTATGAGAAACTGAAAGAGTAAATAAGATCCAAAATGTACAATAGACATGGTGAATCAAAAAGAAACTGGTCAATAAGAAAGAGAGACTGGAATAGGGAAAAGAAAGAAGGGAAAGGGAAAAAAATTGTATATGTATATAAGATGGTTAAGATAGATACACTACCAGTTTTACTTAGTTCATTGAAGAGTAAGGTTTGAGCCAATAATGTTTGGACAATTGAATGCTAATGTCTGGTATCCTGAATAACTAACTTAAAGATAATAATACGTAATGCATTGACCATTGTTACCCTCATATTATGTTGTTTTGAAAATTTGTTCTTTTTTTATTTGTTTTGTTTTTTCTTCTCTTTAAAATAAAAAAAAATGCTCAGAAGTAACTTGGAATCTATTATCTAAAAACTGATTATGGGTGAATGGTGGTGAAGGAAATATGTTTGTGGAAATCACGTGGCCCCCAAAGCCAACCTTCTAAATGGTTCCCTTGCATTGTAAAGCCTGTGTAAAGCAAAGGATAAGAGGATACAGGACTGGGAGCACCCAGATGGGGGCTGGTTCGATTGAGGCCATTTCCCACTTTGTGTTTAATGTCAATGACAGGCATTTGAAAGAGACAATCCATATACGCCAATAAAAGTGAGTGGAAAAGAAACGGCTGCTTAAAATGTCAAACTCTTTCAAATCAAAACAAAAAACCTAATAATTTAATAAGTGGCATCTGCCCTTTCATTTTTGTACTTTTAAAATTGTGGCTTTCCTTTTGACAACAGAGAAAAAAGTTGACATTTTATATCTGTGTCTGAATCTTTGCTGCTAAAAGAAAATCAAATTGAAATAGAATTTAGGATCTTTCTGGAAGGGGGAAGGAGATGCAGAGGGAACACACAGCAATGGGGACTCATTCACCTATAGAGTCCCAAACTGGGAACACAGTAGGTGGTCTTATTCTATGGTGGAAGCAAATCTGGCTAGCTTTGCCTATCAAAATTTCCTGGCCTTTGTGGCTTATTGGCATGGCTCAGTCAATTATGATGGAAATGAAGTAAGATCATGGGCATGATGTTAAATCCATCTCTTAGTCTTACAGTATAACTCAGCCTTAGCCAGCTGTTCCATAAACGTAGCATGGATACAAGGATGGGTGGATGGAAGTGTGTAGCTACCTCAATACCTTCTCATTCTCACTTTCTGGAAAAGTAATGCAGAGTACATGTTCAGGTTCTCCCTCTTGATGAAAAGGAATTTGATTTCACAGTGAAAGTTGCTAGTAGGTGTTCATAGGAAATCTGGATGGAAATATCAGTGACTGATTTCCTAGTAGGATATAAAAGGAGGTGGAGAAATTTAGATGAAAGTGTTACAGCCTGGGTAGCAAAGTCATTCTGTTTGGGAGAAGCATAGGTTCAGGGGCCACATGTGGCCTCTTAATTATTGATGCTTAAACTACAAAGTAGGAGGAAGTGACAGTGGGAAAAGTGGTCCTAGGAAGGAAGGGATTGGACAAGAGTGTTTTGATGCTTACACACTAATGCTAACTCAAAATCAATTTATAGCACTTGAAAGGAAATGTACTAACTTGGTCATCTCTAAGTGATGTTCTTATGGGTGATTTTTCTCTTGGATTTTTACAAATTCTGTGCAACAAATACGCCTTAAATAGCATTAGAGAAAAGGTATTAATAGAAATTTAAAAAGCTGCTTACCACTTTGAGGATTCAGAATGTGATGCTTATTCAATGACCAGCCTCCTAGGTTGGAAGCATCCATCTCAAAACCTTGCAAAATGACTGTCCTTTGCTCCCAGAGAACAAAGTCAGGGCATGTCTCATATTCATATCCCACAGACACTGCAAACAAGGAGTTAATAGTACATTAGAAAATCATAAAATATTTGCTTCACGTTCACATGGCTTCATAAATCTGTGGAATATGCATTTATTAGTGACCTCTGATTTGGGTTGAGATTTGACAGCAAATGCTTTCAGCTACCACAATGTGTCATCACACCCAGGATAGCAATGGTTACCCAAAAGTGATCAGCCAGCAGTGCATGTTGGATAAATATACGAAGTGAATGAATGAATGCTGTCATTTGGTAGGTACCATATGTTTGTGGATGTTAAGCTTTATTCAAGGCTTCTGCATTGGAAACCGTGCTGTAAAAATGAAGAGAGAAGCTCTCCACAGGATTGAACAATGATAGTATAATTTCTCTCTACCTTTGTAGGAAAAGTGCAAGCAAGGCTGGTTTCTTACCTCTCCAGAATGCAAAATGCACTCAAAAAGCTGGCTTTGGAGTACTGAGTCACTTATACAACAACTGACTAATCATGGAACTAATCAAAATTTATTTGGCCAATTTATATTTTTTCTGTGCTAGCTGGCCTTTAGTTTGCTGAGAAGACTGAGTTTGCTTAGAGTGCTGCAAGTATAAATCCTACTTTGTGCACATTATGTTTTGGGTTCTGCATATAGCTAACCAATGAGACATCACCCAACATTTGGCTTCAACTCCTATGAAGCACAGATGCTGTGCATTAAACTTGGAACCCTGTTATGCCACTAAAATGGGAAGTGCAGAATGTGGTGTCTTGGGTGTCTCCACTCTATTGAAATATATATAGCCCATGTATACCAAATCTTAGACATTTTCCCAGTTGGTAGACCTGCTTACCTGTTGGAACCCCAGACTTCTGCTTCCTAAATTTAAAATGCTTTCCCTATCTTCATAATGTTTTAAACCTGAGGGTATTGACTCAATACACTGCATATCCCAAAGCTGCTTCTCCCTTTCTGCAGCTTCAAATGATCCCAGTTGGTCTGTCATCTGTCATTATGTTTGAGTTCTTGCCTTTACCTGACTCTTTAGATGTCCCTGGAGGGCTCAGTTCTTCCTTTGTCATTTGGTTATGAAAACTGGTAATGAAAACAGGTGCTTAATCAATGCCAACACAATAGGTCCAAAAATTACAAATTAAAGCAAACTAGTTTTGGTTTTTGGCATTCAGTGAAGGGGAAAAACGGTCATTTTAGTCCAACTGATTTGTATCTGCACGTCCATGGGTGTGTGAGTGCAGAGACACAGATAAGCCAAAAAGTTCTTATGATTACAAATATACAACTCTTTAACTTTGTGAATCACGTATAGGCAATTTTAAATTGCAGGCTGGATTGCCTTTGCCTTCCACTCCACCAAAGCTTATAGAAGGGAACAGCTTTGTCCATGCTTAGAAGGGCTCCATACTTGCTTTGATGCTCTACTGCCACCATCTTGCAGGGTTCTCTCTATTTTCATTTCATGGGGCCCTGCAAATCATAAAGCCCGCCTTGATGGGATGCACTTCTGTCAGCCATCAGCTGGTGAAGACTCATGGAATAGAAACTCCTTTTAATATTAGCCTCCATCAGGCATTATCAATGAGGATCAATGGGAAGGAGAGAAGATATCATAAAGTGGAATTAATTTGTAAAGAGAAATTATTTTGGGATCATCTTCTCAGTGCTGTTGTCTAATAAGGTGGGTAGAAATAGGATCTCAGAGGTGAAAGGAATCTCAGAGGTAATGTAGCTTGGGTTACACTCATGGCATGAATCAATGCTGTCTAAAATCTCCCTAATATCTCACCATAGTCTCTACTTGCTAAAACACCTTGAAAGAGTTGGTTTTAGATCAAGAAACAGAACAGACTTTGTCTCTTAGATATGCCATTGACTAGCCGTGTGGGCTCAAAAGTGTTGCTCTGTATCTCTGTGAGTTGTGTTCTTTATTGGCAGCAAGATGACGACAGGGTGACCAGAAATGCTGATTCTTAGACTCTTTTGGTGACACTTTATTGTGAATCTGGTGAAAGTTATGGCAATTCTTTTTAGAAAAGTATAAATGCACACAGAATTTTGTATATAATTCTAGGTGATTCATTGATCTCATGAAATTCAAATAAAATTCTCAGATTAAAGACCCCTGTACTAGATAAATCTTTTCATTCCCCTTTAGCACTAAAACTCTATGATTGTAAATTTTATTCCTTTTAGATTACATTTTATAAATTGAAGTTGAGGGTCAAATCCAAAAACCAAGTAGAACATTGCATCTCATGTTGAAAAAGTCAGATAGCGAGCACATTCAGGGCAATGTTGGTGTGTAGAATGACACAGTTTCTGTTTCTCTTTTCAACATTTAAAAGTCTTGATTAATAAATAATCACAACAACAATAATTACAGGTTCCCTTAAAGCCATCATCTCCTTCTCCACAGTATGTCTGGCAATTACCGGATCTGCCTTCTGTACACTGTAAGCCCTTTGAGCTCCCCTAGAATCCCTTCCCTGGAAGGTGATTGCACAGTTTTGCAAATAAGTAGTGTGCCCTGGTGACCTCTGATGGTGGTTTGGAGCCTGCTTTTATTCTCTCAGTAACAGTTAAAGATCGTCCTAACTCTGCAGCAGGAAATGCTTACATAAAGCATCAATTAAAGAGTTCTCAATGCAATGGTAATGAGACATGCATTCTCTTTTCATCTCCTTCTATTTGTTCTCTGAATTGCTCTCCAGTCCACAACAAAAAAGTGCATTGGCTGCAAACCCCACAATTATATTACTTTTTTCTCCCCAGTCACAGCAAATAGCAACAAGGCAACCACTTAATAAGCTCCCTCTAATTTTTATTAGATTTACTTTCTCCTGAGAAAGCTCTATGAGCTAATAAAGTTATAATTTATACTTAAGACTTGTCCAAAATTCCAACTGACTTTAATGAGAATGGCTATGTGTTGGGGTATGCCTTGCTCAGATTAACAAGGCAAGTTTTCTTTCTGACAACAGTCTACTTTAACATAATCCTAGAACTTGCAGTAGGTTTATGAAAAGGCAGAAGTTTCAACCTGTGTAGTTGAGCTGCTCTCCAAATGCATGTGAACTGGGAAATACAGTAGCAACCAACCCTCGATTCATGCTTCTCCTGTAAACAAACTGCAATGCATTAAATGCCTACAATTTTTCTTGTAATTAAATATGAGGGGAAAGGATTATACCATGGCTGGTGCTCAAAATGCTGAGCCTTGACACCACACTTTGCCTGATACTGTGATAGCTGAGCTTCAGCTAAATAAGCAGAATGGACCACTACCGATTTTAGCCACCCTGTTGCCTATCACCTCTGATCATCAACACAGCATGATATAAGGCACTGGACTGGGGACTAAAAGACTGGTTTAATAGGAAGGAAAAAATAATTCATCAACATTTCAGTGAAGTCAGAGGTGCAGTCCAGTGACTAAGTGACAAAGCCCTCTGCAAAAGGAACATGTGTATCTTGACAGTGACTCTTAGTTAAGGAAAAGTCCCATTAAAATCTCTGTGTGGAAGTGACGGAGAGAATACAATTGTCAGGAATCCAGATGGAATTAAGGGTATCACAGAGGAGGTGTTCACATGGCTCAGAGAACATATTCTTTGATCTTAATACCCTCTCTTACTGCCTTCCCATCCTATGCAAACCAACACAGAACCCTGTGCCAGCATCTGGGAAGTGGAGCCCAGGATCCCTTTGCTCCCTTTCCCTGTTCACTGTCAGTGTAGTTCTCCTGCATTTCCTCTGAATTGAAAATATTACACTGGTTTGTAAAGAAGAGGGGGTGAAAGACTGCAGCTTGCTCTCCAAAGCCACTTGACATAGGAAAAGTAACTGAATGCTCATTCTTACTTATTCAAGAGTAGCATTTGAATGACATGGGGACTGCAAGGAGGCTGAGGGCCATGGTGTCCCTGACATCCAGTTTAATGACTGTTCCATTTATCTATAAAAGCTTGGGTAAGATATTGACATTAAGTAGCCAAGGTACAGACGCCATGCAATGAAGCTGATGTGTGAAATATGAAAAGATTAAGCAGATGATTTTCAACAGCTTCAGGCTAAGGCTTCAGAATTCATAATGGTTGCATTTATGAAGGCAATATATAATTAAAAGTAGTCTATCTGAGAAAGTAGTCAGTGTGAGAAATTTACATGTTACCCTCCTAAACTCAAGGTACATCTAAAAATAATTTCAAGATATGTGAGAAGTCACTAACAAGATAAAAACCTTTTTTTTTTCCAAAAGGAGTCATTAAAATATATCAATAAACATTTCCTATGATTTTAAACTATTGGATTAATCAAAAAACAAAAACAGCAACAGAAGACAAAAGACTTAAAGAACCAAATGCAGGCTGTGCCAACATTAGACCAAAGCTATGTATAAAAATACTACCTATTAAAAACATGTGCCTACTCTAGGGTTTCTTTTATCTTTTCCTATTCTCGAGTGATTTATCATAAGACAGGATGACTCCCAAGGCTCCTCAATTTGACATATTGTCTAGTGGTTTAAAGTGCTTTGTTAGGGCCCGGGATTTAGCTCAGTGGCGCAGTGCCTGCCTGGCAAGTATGAGGTCCTGAGTTTGATTTCCGGCACCAAAAAAAAAAATGCTTTGTTAATCTATTATTCCTAGTTTACAAAGAGTGTCAGCATCAGATGTTAAATTTTTATCAAGTGCTTTCCAGCACTTATGGAGATATATGATTTTCTCCTTTAATTTACTAAAATAGTGAGTTATAGTAATAGATTTCCCAGTGTTGACCCATCTTTGTGGTCTTAAACTCTTACCTGATTTTGATCTATTAGCCTTTCAGTGAATCACTGAAATTGATTCGGTAATACTTAGGATCTTTACCCTAGACATTTACAAAAGTAAGAGTTAAACAAGATAGCCTTAAGAGTGACGTAGTTGGAGAAAGAGAAAGTACTAGTGAGAAAAAAAAAAAAAAGAAAAAGCATCCAGGAGTGAGAATAGCTATGCAACATTTTTGCCAAGAGGTCCTATACACTGAGACCTTATAGTATGAGATTATTTTCTGGCTGCTTTGGCCAAGCTTGGCCACATAAAAGCCAATCTGGATGACTTATGTGCCATGGAAGGTAAAGTGATGTACTTGATTCAGGTACATATTTGTGAGTGCCTTTGTGTTCCTGTTTACTTCTCATCCTGGGCAGGCCCACTATCCCATCATAAAGGCAAGGCTAAGGAATCACATTGAGCCTTTGTTTCTTTATTCATTTGTTCAGTCATTGAATAAATATGCAATATTTAGTGAATACCTCCTGTTGACAAGTACTGTGTGGGACATTGAGAATATGAGGATGAACAAGACAGAATAATAGCATTCCCTCAGGTGTAGCTTACATTTTAGTGAAAGAAACAAATAAAAAATTGTGATAAATACCATAGTGGGAAAATATAGGGTATTATAAGAAAGCCTAACAAGGGAAGTTATGTTAGAAGGAGATGCAAGGATAAGCCTCTTTATGGAGCAGGGGTTTACCTCATGAAGGATAGTACTATCTCCTCAACTACAGGGGAAATATTACAAGAACCCCAGCCCCCCCCACACACTGCATTCCCCAAACTGTGGGTAGTACTGAATTCTACCTGTACTGTTTTTTTTTTCTATGTGCCTTGAAACACTGCCATACAGTAGCAGAATTAATCTGTTCTTTAGGGTTTGTGCTGTGATGTCTTTTTTGCATCACTCCTCTTGTGCTTTGGGCCTATTAAATAAAATAAGGGTTAATTGAACACAAGCACTGTGATGTCATTGCAGCTGATCTGACAATTGAGACAGCTACTAAGTGGCTAATGGACTAGTAGTAGGGTACACAGTATGGAAACACTGGACAAAGGGATGATTCATATCCTTGGGAGGATGGAAAGTAGGACAGTGGGAATTTCATCACACTACTCAGAATGGTGTATGATTTAAACCTTATAAAGTATTTATTTCTGGAATTGTCCATTTCATATTTTCAGGCTTCAGTTGATTATGGGTAACTGAAACCCAGGAAAGTGAAACCACAGATAAGAGGGGACCATTGTATAGAAGGTGCTTGACTTACAGTGTTATAATAGGGTTGTGTTTGTAAGTTGACAATATTGTAAGTCAAAAATGCATTTAATATACTTAACCTATTGAACACCACAGCTTAGCAACACAAAGGGGCACATATTTGTCCTTGTAATTGCATGGCTGACCAGGAGCTATGGCTCATGGCTGCTGTCCACCACCAATAGAGAATATCCTACTGCATATCAGTAAACTGGGAAAAGATCAAAATTCAAAATTCAAAGTATGGTTCCTACTGAATACATATTGTTTTCACACCGTTGCACCATCACAAAGATGAAAAATTCTAAGTCAACCTCTTATGTGTTGGGGACTGTATACCAAGGGAAGATTATTCCATGCAGAGAGAGCAGTATGTGTGCAATGCCTTGTGGCTTGGTACATTTGGGAGATTTGAAAGAAGGTCAGAGTGGCTAGAGAGTCAGTTCTTTCTGGGGAATCAAAAATAAGTGAAGCAAAACAACCTTCTCTGCTTTCACCCAGTAAAGAAAAATAAAAGATTGGTATCCTCTAGCAGTATTTAGGAATTTTTCTTTGGGCAGGAATTAGGAAATAGACTCACCTTGAAAATGCACTGACTATCGTTTGAAAGAATTCGATTGGTTAAAAGGGAATGGAAAGTGTAATGGAAAGAGAGGTGCTGCTGCTTAATGACTCTGCACATTGTTGTCTTTGTGTAATTATTAACACATTTCCTTTTACTCTCACAAGTATCTGGTTTGGATGATAAATTATATGGTCATACAATCATGAAGGGTGTCTCCATAATGACCTAACAGGTTTGTAGAGGGGACTGGAAGGCAAGAACTGTCATAAATGCTGACTTGGAAAAGGAGTCATATGGTTTTGATAAATCATTTAAGTTTTTTTCACTTGGCTTTGTCATCTAAGCAATGGATTTTAAACTTTTATGCCTGAATGTCATGATAAGAAACAATTTGTTAGTTTTGACCCAGCATATACAAGGGGAAACACACACACACACACACACACACACACACACACACACACACAATTGAGACAAGGTTTTCCAAGAAAATATTTTCTTGATAGCATTACATGCTGATATTTTCTGTTACACTCTGTTCACTTTTGTTGCATTCTGTTCTATTACATTCTGTTTTATTATTTGAAAAATGCCGGTTGACACATCAAATGGATTTCACAATGTACTAGTGACTGAGACCAGGACCAGCGGTTTGAAATGAGTATGTACTACTTGCTTGCCAGAGTCAGGGCTGTTTGGAAACCTTTGTAGGCCTCAGGTTCTCTTATTTTTGGAGGTCCTCTTTCATATCTTATCAGACATATGGAAATATGTACAAGTTATGTCCCTCATTAAATGTATTTCATATGTTAAGTATGAAAACGGAGTTGCAGTTGACAAACTGACATAATGCTCAATTTTTCTAACACTTTACATTCATTAATTTGAATTTTCTGATTTTCTTTTCATACTTTTGTGTCAATAAACTTGTTTTTTAGATTGCAAATGTTTGGTGGGTCCTTGAAAAACCTGTATCCTTGGCACTGTGTCTATAAAGTTGAATGGATAAAACAGCCCTCTTCTCAGTTAACAGTTATCAATTCATGAATGGAGAGAAATGATGAAAGATTATTATTTTTGCTGGCTTCTCTGACAGAAAGCCACTGGAGCATTGAACTGGGTACTTGGTAGGGTGGGCTGGTCACTTCAGTGGAGACATACAATGGAGTGGTAGAAGGCAGGCAAAACTGAGAGACCTGAGTTGCAATCCCTGCTCTGCACAGGACTTTAAGGAAATCACTTCTCTATCTTAACTTCAGTTTCTCCCTCTGTAAAACGAAGATCATATTAATCCTGCCGTGGCTACCAAGCAGGAATGTTATACAGATTAAAATAAGATAATGTATGTGAAAGTACTTTGCAAATTGTAAAGCACTACCCATTTATTATTAAAATATTCAGTGGATGCTATTTTTGTGGCTGCCTAGCTTGCTTAGGTTTTACTAAAGGAAAATTTATGACCACTAAAGCTTCATTCTCAGGAATGTTTTGTGTGCACAAAACAACTGTAGCTTAGGACCTATTACTATTAATGTTCCCCTGTTTCTAACACAATTTAGACAGGCTCCTATGCGTCGTGAACCCTTAGGAAGTCTAGTTCTCCCAGAAACACCACTCTTTCTTGCCAAACTACTGTACTAAATAATTATGCAATTGTTGTTGCCAATAACCTTAAAGAAAAATAGAATTGTTTATAGTAGTGCTACTAAAGGCGGATGGCTGATTTCCTGAACTTCCAGGAGTCTAAACCACTGCAATTTAATTTAATTAAAATTAAGACCAGGCAGAATGCATTATTACACATTGCTAATGTATGCAGACACAGGCAGACATAGGGAATTATTTTGACAAAATTCACATAATGGATGCAGATCAGAGGCCCTGAACAAGCCAGTTTGTCAAATTAAATAAGCAGTCGCTAGAATTTTAAAAGCACTATGAACTTAACAATAATGATTTTTTTTACATTGTTTTGTAAGCAGTAGAGTTGGGAAAGAAACTAAATAAAATACAATGATTTCCAGACAATGTTCCTTATTTAGAGCCAGAGAATAAAGCACTAAGGCCAAATTATTTCAAATGCTCACATGGAGTTTTTAACAGGGGGATCTTGTCTATGTATCAGACAACAAAATCTTTAAGCTAGATGAACTAGTGGTTGTGGGTTTTGTACTGGAACCCTAGGGTAATTTTACTCCTCTTCCATTTGATCAATATTGTAGTTAGATTAATCAATCTTATCAGTTGCCATTGATACTTCTCTTAGGAAGGAGTTCAGACAACTCCTGTTGGTAATTTATTCACTCTGGTGTTACCCCAGCTGCAGTCTGTTTCATTACAAAAAATGATGGGATATTCTAGGACCTCAAGCACTTCTTTTCTCATTTTGGCTGTTTTTCAATGATCCATTCTTCTTTTGTCACATTCCAGCTCTTAGAGATCACACCAATTTCCCACAGCTGAGCTATGTGAGAAACATGATTCCCACATTTCAAACTTAGTAGACATTTTAACTTAGATATTCACCATCACTTCCAATAGAGCATGTTTAAATCTGAAACCCTTTTTGTCCACCATCCAGAAATAGGTGAGTTACAGATTCCTAATTAACTGGCATAAAAAGGAAGAATAGTGTGAGACTTTTCGAGCCATAGTTTTAAACGAGATCCTTACTACAGCTGGGATTGCTGGAATGTTTATTAAGACTTGTATTCATTTCCCATTACTGCTGTAACAAAGTACCATAAACTAAAGGCTTCAAACAAGACAAATTTATCATTTTACAGTTAAGGAGGTCAGAAATCTTAAATGAGTGCCTGTGAATGAATATCCAGGAGTCAGCAGGGCTGAGTTCCTTTCAGAGACTCTAAGGAGAAATTCATTCCTTTGCCTTTTCCAGTTTCTAGTGGCCACTCACATTTCTTGTTTTGTGGTTCCCATGCCTCATGTTCAAAGCCAGTAGCTTTAGATCCTTCTGTGCTCTTCTCCCACAGTTATATCTTCCTGTAACCTCTGCCTTATTCTTCCATGTTTAAGGACTCGTGTGATGACATTGGGTCTACCCATGTAAATTAGGATTATCTCCAATCTCCAATCCCAATATGATTACAGCCTCAATTTCATCTAAAACCATAATTCTCTTTTGCCATGCAACATAACAGGTTCATAGATTTCAAGGATGGTCAAACTGGGTGTGGGAGGGTGGTTGTTATTTTGCCTCCCAAATAGCTATTCTAGGATTGCTGAATCAAAAGTCATTTGAGAAATGTCATAACACTGTTTTGAGCACAAAATTTAGTCTTTTTTCCACCCACATTAGTTAAATAATTATAAAATATTGCCGAGTGCAAATACATATTTTTTCTGTTTGTTTATTCAGAGTCAATCATAGATATTAAGGTATATTAAGGTTACATATTTGATCCCTTTATTTCCACCCATTCATCACTTGAACTTTTAACTGTTTATTGTATTTTTTAAAGGGTTCACAACCCATCTTCAGAGTAATAGATTTTCCAACTTTATTCTATCCTCAGTTCAAATGCTTTACCATTGTGAGAAAACTCTCTTAGTTTCCATCAGTAAGTAAAAATTCTTTTAACAATTAAGCCCTTAAATTATGATTGTTATCAGAAACATTTCCTACAGGGCAAACAATCCATATTCTGGTATAGGTATTTCTTGTGCAATTATTACGCCTGTTTTCCTTGAAAACCTTGCCAGTCTTTTTCTATCTCAAAAAATGTGTTCCTCATATGCACAAAGAAACCTTTTTTCCACTCTGAATATTTATGAGTGGGCCATTGTCTCTTGTTTTTATTACTATTATTAGCTTTCAAAAGGAATCAACAACATATAGTTTTGCATTTTAACTAAGGCCATTTTATAATCAGCATGCTTGGGAAAATTTTGACAAGAAACACAGTTTTAGAAATAAGGCATATACTAACGCCCTTAGGCAAACAATCCCCTCCGTTCTTCTGGTATCTATAACAAAAAGTGTTTGTTTATGTTTTTGGTTTAGATGCTTACTCAATTATCCATAGAAACTAAGCCTTTGAGTGCTTAACTAGAACACTGGAGACAGTTTTAGAATCTTAAGCACTGGACATATCTCAGAAGAGATATGTCTTATACATAAAATAAGACTGACAAAATGGTTCAGCCATTGTGTAAAACAGTTTGGTAGTTGTTGAGTAATTTAAGCACAGAATTACCATATAATGCAGCAATTATACTTCTGGATTTGTACCTATCAAATTGAAAACACGTATTAAAAAATAAATGCTTGTATACAAATGTATATAGCAGCACTATTCAAAATAGCTGAAAGGTGCAAACAGTCCCAGTGTCCATGAATTGATAAATGGACAAAAATGTAGAATAGCTATACAACAGAATATTATTCAATCATAAAACAGAATATTATTCAATCATAAAATGGAGTGAAGTACATATATATGCTATTATGTGGATGAACTTTGGAAATGTTATGCCAAGAAAGAAGACAGAAACAAAAGACAACATATTGTATGATTCTGTTTGTTTGAAATGTCCAGAATAGGGAAGTCTCTAAAAAAAGAAGAGAGATTAGTGGATTCCAGGGACAGGGGGAGCAAAGTGTGAATGACTGCTAGCATGTATCAGTCAGTTTGTGGGTTGATAGTAAAAGTATTTTAGAGTTAGATATTGATGATAGTTGTGCAACTTTGTGTATTGTACTGAATTGTACATTTTAAATGGGGGAACTTGTAGTAGATTAATTCTATCTCAATAAAAGTGTTATTTAAAAATTTGTTTCAGGGCCAGGGATATAGTTCAGTGGCACAGTGCCTGCCTGGAAAGTGCAAAGTCTTGATTTCGATTCCCGGTAGCAAAAAAGAAAAAAAAGTGAAACATTAGTTTCAGCAATATTTATGTAAACCTCATAGGAAATGACTGTTAGATATTGTACTAGTCAGCTCTTTATAAGGATACTGGCTAAATTTGTAAGTGTTACAATTTAAGAGAAAAGAAAGAAACCACTGGAACAAATCCCCCAAACTAGCAGGATATGTGGAGGGTCATAAAGAATTGGAAGGCAAAGACCTATAGAGAAAATATAACAAGAATTTTACCTTATTCTGCCTTGTGAAGAAAAGCCATAGGATCATACCCTGCGAAGAATATGAGACTTTGAGTAATCAAATGTCACATTAGTAAGTGATTAGCAGAGAGTCGGAAAGAAGGTAGGGGCAGAGTTAAGGGAATCCACAAGGGATGGATAACACTAGAGAACTGACAATACTGTGAGAATTTGTGGGCTGTCATGGGCAAGGGGAGGGAAAGACGATACACAAGACTAGAGTGTGCTTGGAGAGACACAGGAGGAGCTACTAGCCATTGCTAGAGTACATTAAACAAGGAAAGGCATGAACATCCTGTTTTTGTTCTCCGTCTACCTTGCAGTCTCCAAGTGGTGCCACTGATTGACCACATCAAATAGGAAGCCAGAGAGCAAAGGCATCCAGGCAATGCAATCTATAGGTGCAAGCTTCTCAGAGCACAGAGAAGGGCCGAAAATGAGTGTGTATGTGTTTGAAAATGGGAACTACGTAGCATAGAGTGACTGCCTATTATATCCATGCCCTCCTTAAAGAAAGTGAGGCAACAACACTGCATAGCTTCATGGTTTATACCACAGGACCCCAGTACCCTGGCCACAGCAACATTGATAAAAGCAATACCAAAATTTGTTGAGTCCTTGCAAGGTGCCAGGCACTTTACTGTCACATTAACTGTCATATAGTGGTTCTATAAGTAAAACTATCTTCATGATACTCATTTTACACATGGAGAAACTGTGGCACTAGAATATTAAGTAATTTATCCAGTGTTACACAGCTAGTAAGAAAAGAAGGGATGATCGAAACACAGGCAGGGATGGAGTCTGGCTGCAGTGTTGTTTTTAAAACCACTACACTCACTTCAATAGGGACTGAGCAGGGTTCTGTTTCCTGACTGGCAGCCTTGGTGGTAGTTACCATAATGGCAGATTTCTACACTGTATGGTAATTAGTTAATACACTGTGATGGTCTCTCTAAGAGGAATCTGAATGCAAGACATAATCAGTCAACTTAGAGCAGAAAAGAACTGAGAGAAAACAGGAGAGTAGTTAGTATGGCAGAAGGGATGCACTTAGTCATCAGTCTTAAGTATAACCCAGTCATATATATAAGAACTTGTCAGTCGTAAGTCACTACCATGGAAAACAGTAGACTCTGGCTACGGAAGGGACAACCAGTACTGTTTTTGAGTTGACAGCAGATGCTGACCTTCTAGAATTACAGTGTATTCTGCACAAGGCTATAGTTCTAGAGGTCTGTTTCTGAAGCTGCTGCTGCTACTTCCTTCTTACTTTTCCATGTGTGTATATGGCAACTCTCCATTATTTGAGGAAATCTGAACCTGTTCTTGTTCTTTGCATTCCAGTGAAGTCCAAAACAGGTGAGATAATTATTTAAGTAAATGTGGGTCCCTGAGGGAGAAAACAGTTCTCTCTCTCTCTCTATGTCTCTCTCTGTCTCTCTCTTCCTATCCCTCCTCCTCCCCCCTCCCTCTCCCTTTCTCTCCCTCCCTCTTTTTCTCTCCCTTTATCTCCATATTTTCCTCTGGAAAGAGAGGAAATTGACACACTGTAGTCCAGGAAATAAATATAGGGCAGTTATATATGGGTGCGGTATCACAATAGACATTTCTAAGGGAGGATGTGAAAACAGCTCCTCTAGAGAGCTTGACAATAGGTTTCTCTTCTGCCCAAGGGTGGTTTCCATGAGGTACTGCCTGAAGGCACGAGGATGGGTCACTCCCAACTGCAAGTCCACAGACCTGTAAGTGCCAGATCCTTTGGGAAACCTTCACTGTCTTCTATAGAATGAAAGAAATAGGACTTGGGTCTCTCTCTCTCTCTGAGTCAGTGTTAAATTATTTACTATCTTTTCTTAAAACAGATTATTTTGCTTTTTCTGGTGTCAAGGTTTCCTTGCTTTATGGAATTATGGTAGTAATAGGATATGGTAGATTGTAGTTAGCTTTTTTAAATTTAAAAGCATTCTTACTAGGCAAAATAAAAAACTGGCATATCTGTCTCAGTCTCATTTTTTAGAAGTGTTATTTGTCTGAGAGAATTAAATATCCAAAATCTGTAGACCTGATGGGCCTCTTAAAGTCCCTGATATCTATAAGATTCTAGGTTTTGAAGTTTTTAGATTACATAAAATCAAAAGAAATAGGAAGATAAGATGATTTTTTTTATTTAACCTACTGAAGTAACAAGTTAATGGAGTTTAACCATCTTAGACATAAAAGATAATAAGTAGAGATGCCTATAAGTTAGAATTTTGTACTTTCTAAGTGGAAATGACAGTCTAAATGTCAACTCTAAAAACATGGCCTAAAGAACACCACATCAAAGGTCACAGTTAGAAGGCAACATTCAGCTCTGGAGACAGTTATAAGCCAGACACTGTGATTTTACTGGTATGCAGCTTTCATGAAAGGGGAACTAAAATCATTTTGAAGCAAAAATGCATCAAAAGGGAATCCTAAACAGGTCCAAAGAGAATCTTTAAATAAAAATAGCCTTAGATCCCTTTAAAAAGAAATTCTAAATGCAAATTAATATTCAACTTGTATTTTCTGTTTTGTGAACATAACACTGTTTACATAGAATTAGTTCAACATACCCAGAGCTTCTGCCAGGCCCCAAACCTTCTGTCCATAGATGTCGGTCTTGTTCCAGGCAAATGTGTAGACAAGATTAACTGCGGCTGGAAACCACTTCTGTGTGAGTCGCCCTTCCACAGCTACTGTGAGGTGTACTTTAATCATCCCCAAGGGAATCGTTGAATGTGTCAGAAGGATCCGTAGCAGGGTTTTATATCCGGGAGTTCGACTACTCAGGTAACTCAGCCTTACAAAGCTGGAAGGAATAGGTATTTCCTCCTGTACAACCTGGAAGGAAAAAAAGAAACAAAAAAATTGGGTTTTATCAGTGTTCATAGTCAGAGGAGGACATTGCATGCATTGTTGTCTTAGAAATGTGCCAGGGAAGAGAGTTTAAAGGGATCTATGGATGTCAAACCAATTGTTCTGGGATCTTTGTGAGACTCCTTGACCATAGGTCTCGAATTTTGCACCAAATCTACATGGGGACAAGGCTTCATGGGAATGCTCTCATTTTTCCTCTGCCAGGAAGGGCTATGTAAAGAACAATTTCAGTTTTCCAACAGTGTTCCCAAGACACTGTTGATCTTTTCCAACTCCTACTAAGAAAAGATCATACTGCTGAATGTCAAGCAATTCAGTACCATGGGCTCCAATAAAAAGGTCTTTTTTTCTTATATGTAACATACACAAAAACTTGTTTGTTGTTAAGTCACAAAACCACTGGTGTAATCCTTATTCAAGCTAGGCTTTCTAAGAGGAAGGACTCCAGAATCAGGCCCAGGAAGTGATATTTTATGATAAAGATTAGGGTAACAGTAGAATTAATCTTTACTAATGTCAACAAACTCATTTTCTTTGGAGCTTTGGAATGACCTTGAGGCCAGATTTTTAACCAAAATTGTCTTACATTTTTCTCTGTGCCTAAACATACCAATAACTGGGAACAATTTTCTTTAAGTTGACACCTGTGACTGAGAAGCAAATAACTCCCATTAATTCCTCTGAAAAATTCCATATTAAAGGTTGGCCACAAATGAAAATATCACTTGGCTTCTTTGATTAATTGCTATTACTTATCTGCTTATTATTACACATGGAGTTAAATGGCTAAAACAGGTAATTAAACTGAATTTTATGTTCTATGACTTTCATATTTCGAAACAGGACATCTGAAGAAAAAGCCCATCCTATTCAACACATTTAAAGTGACATAGGTAGTGTGGGTATTTTTATGCCTCCATTCATTTTTCGCTTTGAATATCGTCCTCTCTTGCTTTCTCAAACTTGTGAGGAAAGTGGCTAACAGAAGAGACTGTTAAGTGCATGACACTTCAGTGTCCAGGAGTTTTGGTCATTCCACTGTCTCCGAGGACCTAGTCCCCCTTGTGCACCCTTTACTCCATTTTGCTTCCTGTACATTAGCTCTTTGATACTGGAGATGTCCATTGACTGTCTTCTCAGGTAGTGACAGAAGAATAATAAGCAAAAGATAACACAACAACCACCACCTTAGCATTTCATTTCCCTAAGGAATGTGAAATCCTAGTTAAGTTTAAAACATCTGTGTAAATAAAGACTCAGTTCCTAAGGACATCTGTGAAAAAATTGGAAGACCAATCAAATATACTCATTGATGTATTTTCTGTTTTCTCCTTCTTTTTTTTTTTTTTTCATAAAGGAAAAGTCTGAAGGAGGCATCTTTTTGGACTGATTTACCCATAGAGCATTATTTTTATATGGCCCTTTCCTAAATGGTATTCTTTGGGCACTGTTAATAGCTGGTGAGGATATCGCGACAGAAGAAAAATCAGTTCAAACTTGGAGAGTCCATTTACCTCTTTTTTTTTTTTTAGTATACTTCTTGATTTCTGCATCTGTAAGACTGAAGATTCCATTTTGGTAGTTTCCAAATTTAAGACTCATTAAAATACTTTTGTAATGTGGTGAGGGAATTGTACTATGGTTACTTGAATGGCTTAATATTGAAATGACAATATTGAATGCTCATTGCTGGTGGGACTTTAACCTGTACATCCACTATGGAAATAAGTATAGAGATTACTCCAAAAACTAAAACTAAAGGTTCCATTTGACCCAGCTGTTTCTCTTCTAGGTATCTTCCTTAAGGAGTTAAAACTGTAGTGACATCATACCACAGTGATATATGCATATCCATGTTTATAGCAGCACAATTTATAATAGGGAAGTCTTGGAAACAGCCCATATGCCATTCGAAAGATGAATAGATAACAGAAAATGTGGTATTTATACACAATGGCAATACTACTCTGCCATAAAGAAAGATGAACTTGAATCATTTGTAGGAAAATGAATGCACCTCAAGACCATAATCTTAAGTGAAATAAATTGGACACACAAGTTTAAATATTGCATTGTTTCTCTTGTGTGAGAAACTTGAAAAAGTCAGAGGGTAAATAAGGAGCGTAATGGAGGATAGATATTGGGAAATAGAAAGAACTTGTTCAAATGGGAAGGGAGACAAGGCGGGGGAGAGGGCAGGGAAGGAAGGGAAAAGGAAAAAAGAATGGAAAGGAAAAAAGAGGAAGCAAAGTTTGTGTAATGGGGAGGGGAAGAGGGGTTAAAGGGAGGGGAGGAGAATGGGGAAAAAAGAAGAATTAAGATATATTATGTACAGGTGCAAATCCCTTATGATGAATATGATCAATATGTATGACAAATATGTACTAACAAAAAAATAAAGTTAAATAATTAAAAGAGAATTTTCAGGAATGCTAAAATGTAAGGTTTCGGGCTGGGGATATAGCTCAGTGGCACAAGTGCCTGCCTGGCAAGCACAAGGTCCTGAGTTCGATTCCCAGTACCAAAAAAAAAAAAAAATTTAAAATGTAAAGTTTCAAAAAGTCTTTTCTTAACCACAAAACTTGAACAGTCAAAAACAAAGTTTTTTTTTTTAAACCTGCAGTCTTGAAGACTACCTTTACTAAATACAGCTAAACAAGAAGAATCATCACAACTTCTAAGAATGATGATAATAGATGAAAACTACACAATGGAAGAAAATGAGTTTTCCTAGGGAGCTTTAATTTCAGAACCACAAACTGTCCAAGCTCATTGATTATACTGTTATCATTACTAAGCCAGCTAGCTTTGTTCTTTAGAGCACAATGTTCATTAGGTCAAGTTTGGGGGTTTAATTCTCATGACAGCTAGTTTATCTTGGTTTTCCGTGGCCAGATATTGCCCTAATGCCCTGGTCAATCTCTTTGCAAATGTGTGATGAAGAGACTACATCTGAAATTTTCTCTTGAAAAATGAAGGGCTACACATTATAGAGCTGGCAAGAAAAGGAATTTAGTCATTATACACTGTTGGCCATCATATGATGTTATGACTTTACACCTTCAAAGTTCATACCCACCTGAAGCTCGGGAACAATAGTGCCCCTCTCTGGGCAGGACCCTCCAAATGATGTGAGTGGTGAAGGAAGCACAATAGGGTTTGGGCTGATGAAGTTGGAGATATCACAGGATGGTGGGTCCGATACCACTCTCTGCATGGTTACTTTCTCCATCACAATAAACTGGTTCCAAGGCAACCAGAGTGTCCTCTTCTCAGACAAAAAAGGTGATCGGTCGAAGATTAAGACGACAGAAATGCCACCAATGGCTACGAGGTCAAAGCTGAGAAGGAACAAAGTAAGACAATGTCAACCAAATGGGCAACCAAAATAAAATTAAAGTTAATCATACATTAATTTTAATGTCCTTTACTTCTTTGGGGACTCTCTTCTATTTTATAAACTTACTCTAGTTAAATATTCATTTCATGGATGACTTCTTTTCACTATCCAGTAGACATTTGAGAAGAAATTCCATAACACCAGTTACTATTCACCCAGAATTTATAAACCAGTTTTAATGCTATCTTAAAAAATACTACTTCAACACTACTATATTCATTTTTGTAGAGCCAAATCTGACATTGCTGCTCTTCCTTGTCTTCAAGATAACAGAAAGATGATCATTTAACATTCAGAAGTAACTGCTATATGATGTATTATTCATTTTCAAAAAATTTTGATGTCACTCTAAATTCATAAATATGAACAATTACTATGTCTTAATTAAAAATAAAAATATATTTTAAAAAGGATGTATCAAAAATGGATTTGAGACAGGGACTACTACTTTCTCTTTGTAAAGTTTAAACTGATAATGAACAAATGCCAATTAGCTGCAAAAATAATAAAACATTAGTACTTAAAAGTTTTTGATAATGTAATATAAAAAAGAATCAAAAGGTTAAATATCTGTTCAGGGTCACAAACATAGTGTCAGAAACTAGATGGTGTCTTTGAGATAACTTTTGGAGAAAGAAACCAACAGAGGAACATTTTTCGGGGACCTGTTGAACTATAACATACATGAACTTCCCGCATCTCACAACGCTCTTTGGATCCTTATTCTGCTTGAAACCTACAGTTAGGATTTTTGGCTTGCTCCAGAAAGACTCTTGGATTCCTTTTGTAAGAAAACCTGTAAAGGACCCTGTTTATCTCTGCAGACATCTCCTTCTGTATCTCTGATAAAGCAGGACTACTTCTCCCCTAATCCCAACTCTGTTCATCTGTAGATGTGATCTCTGACAAGACTATTGGACCAGAGCATAAAAGACTCAAATTTCAGTTCATTCTACACTAGGTGGTTCTACCTTACTTCTCTTTTAAGTATAATGATGTCTTTGAGATGATGTACTTGAGAACATTCAAAAATGATAAAATACTATGTAAAAGTAAGATAATGATAAATTATTATCATTATGTCTTAACAACAGGCAAAGGGCAATATGATGCACCTTAATATTCCAAGCAATGTAAAGTCACAGGAGACCGATGTAAGCATTTCCTTGCATTAAAAAAAGATCATTCGGTGAAACACTTCTTCAATGATAAAGAGCCCTGATAGAGAATCAGACTTAATTATGGACATCTCATCACTCCCTTCACATTACTTTTATTATATATATTATAGTATTACCAATCATTTCTTGTTGCAGAAATCTTTTAGGTAAAGATACATTAACAGTAACAAAGGATGGATAATACTATTTTTTTATTGTTGTTTTTCAGTGAACTCGTTATATTAAGGGTTTTTCCAGAAAGAGGATTTCAGGAATGCATTAGGTATAGAAAATCATCTAGGTTTGAAGTAAAATAGAAACAGCAAACATCTTATGGTTTAAGAGAGAGTGGGTGAATTCATGATAATATGGGAGCAGATTAAGGCTAGTGTATAGTGGGAAAAAATGACACTGCTTGTCAAACCTTTCTTCTCATTCACCTTCTACTTTGTCCTTAGGCAAGTTTATTTGCTTTGCCCAAACACTGGCTCCTGACTCCTTAAAATTAAGTGGTTATTTATTTAAAAACAAAACAGAAAAACCAAAGCAAGTACACAAACTAACCTATCCAAACAAAAACATATGTCTCTGGGAATTAACCTCTACTTTTGGAAATATTAATCAGATTGAGTAGACTTGTTTTGTAGAAAGAATGGGGGTTTGGTTTCATATGTTTCTGAATTTGAGTTCCAGCTTTATCATATTAACTTTGTGTCTTTGGGCTGGTTATTTAACCTCCATGAACTTCTTTTTTCCTCTTTAGTAAAATGGGCCCAATACGACATATCTCTTAGCTACTATTGTAAGTGAAAAAATGAGGTAAAGACTTAAAGGTCAAGTGTACAGTAGGGACTCAACAAATGTTAACATTTTCAAATCAGATACACTGCCCTAGTAAATTTACAGTACAGTTTTCTTTTCTTGTAGTTCAAATTAATTATAGGCCAGGTCTTGATTATCTCCATGAGCAGATATCGATATTTAAATTCTTCTTGGAAATTCTCCTAGGCTTTTTGATGGTTAGTTTTATGTCTCAATTTGGCTAGATTATAGTATTTATTCAGCCAGACACCAATGTAGCTGTTGCTGTGGAGGTATTTTGTAGATGTGGTTAATATCTAGAATCAGTTGACACTAAGTAAAGGAGAATATCCTCAATAATGCATGTGGGTCTCATCTCATGCAATCAGTTGAAGGCTTTAATGGCAAAACTGCAGTTTCCTTGAGTAAGAAAAAATCCTGCCTTAAGACTGCTGCATCAACAACATTCTGAGAGTTTTCAATCTACCATCCTGTCCTACAGATTTCAGACATACCGGCCCCACAACCATGTAAGCCAGCTCCTTGAAATAAATTGAAATCTGTCAGTCTCTTTTTCCTATTTTCTTATATATTCCATTTTTCTATTTCCCTAGAGAGTCATGACTGATACATTTCTCTTCCCACCTTGCTGTTATACATAGTAAATAATGCCTGGCTTACTCATTCATTGACATGAAGGTGGAGGGTGGATCTGTAGCCAAATATCCATCTAAAATGTTTTAATGTCAAATAGAATGTTCTTTGAATGATTCATTCCTTGGCATTTTTCCTATCACAAATCACCCCCATTTGCATGGATCATTAAGAGCAGGTTTTCAAGTCATATGAGAGTGAGTATAAAAGACCCAAGGGAGAATATTTGTTGGATATTGTTGTCATTGTATAATGTCAAACCAGTCCTGTACATAGATGGAAGATTGCTGTATCATATGCAATGCCTTATGGTATCTATAAATGAAGAAACTTGGGCCTTGAGGGAGATCACAGGGAACTGTCTTTTCATAATACAGTCTTCAGAAGAAAATTCTTGAGACTTTTAATGTTTCACAAGAACCTACTAAGAAAACCATTACTTCACCTATTTTGTTTATCATGAACCAAACTATGAATAGTTCACTTTCAACCCTTTACTGAGCACCAGTTATATATCTAAGATGAAGATATGAGTCAGGTTACTTGGGTTCAAATCTTGGGCTCTTTTCATGTTAGATACATTAATCTGGGTAAGTTTTCTCCTGTTTCAAATGTGGAGGACGATAATATCTACCTCATTGGGTTGTTGTGTGGATGAAAATAGAATGACATTAATAAAAATGTTTGATATACAGAAGACTCATAAATATTTACTTTTCCTTTAGACTTGCCTTCGCTTTTCTGCCATGCTGGTCTCTGCCTACCTCTATATCTAATTGTCACACTTTTTAAGGGCTCAGTCTTCCACCACCATCTTTCTTTTTGCCTCATACACATCACTTAGGTCCAGTGACCCACACCTTTACTGGTTCTCTAGGGAAAGCTGTCAATCAGCAAGTAGTTAATAATGGGAGTAAACAGCTCTACATTTCGCATAACATATTTGCATTTGACACAGCCTTTTAGAGAGCTGACTGTTTAATCCAATTCAGTGATACCAGTGGTGAGAATTATAAGTACTGCAATAGACTGGTGGGATTGATATTTGGAGACAAAGAACCCCATTGGCACTGCACACATCAAACTCTGCCCACTAGGTGTCTATATGCTAATCTCATTTTTCTATATTCTTTTACTCACAGGTATGTTTCACCTATGATTTATACTTTTTTTTGTGTGTGTGGGTACCGGGGGGTCAACCTCAGGACCTTGCGCATCAACAGGCACCCGTGCTGCTGAGCGATATCACCGGCCCCTTTTTCGTATGTGGGTTCCGGGAGTCAAACTCGGGCCCTCGCGCTTGCAAGGCAGGCGCTTACGCCGCTGAGCCATCTCACCGGCCCATATACTTTTTTTTTTAATATGTGGTACCAGGAGTCAAACTCAGGACCTTGCGCTTGCCAGGCAGGCGCTTATGCTGCTGAGCTACATCACCGGCCCTCATTTGTATTTTTGAAATGTAGTTAATCTGAGGTTGCCAAAAGCAAAGACATAAATGGAAACTCTCTCCACATTGTCACTTTATGTCCAAGAAATAATAGTGGGATAATCTGGTTGGAATTTGGGCCACATATTTTGAACACTTACATGTTTATAGAACCTGAAAGGAGAGTTACTACCAGGGGACTCTGGCTAGTGTCTGCCATCTATATAAACCTACTCACAGGTAGCCCAGCAGAGGAGGGTCTTGGGAATTTACTAAGATTAAAAACAAAAATAACAACAAAAATTACCTTCTTTAATGTTCTCTGTAATCTGGAACAGAAATTTGCAGACTTTCTAGATACAAAGATTCTTTTAGATTCTTCTGTAAGTATCAACTAATCCACAGAAACCTTTGTACCCAAGCTAAAAGCAATAAAAACAACAACAACAAAAACAACAACAACAACAACAAAAATCTGAAGGTTGTCGGTTCTCAATGAGAAGTCAGTGTTTCAGAGGGCATATTTCATTTGAAGAAAATATTAATTTCTCAATTTGTGGTACATGGTTGATGGCAAATGAGAGGCTACTTTTGTATATCAGTTACTGGTGAGTGAACTACCAAACTTCCATCACTTAGTCAAATTGGGACTAAAGCCCATTTAAATCAACAGAGAGCTCTAATTATGGAATATTTGACAGGAAATACAGTCTTTCGATTTATCTAGACTACATGGTACCAAAGTAGTTTCACTAAACTTGTTATAATGAAGAGATGACTGGTTTATATTAGCAATATAATTTACATACAAATAATTCAATAAAGTTCTTAAAGATGGTTTGTTTTTTAGGCAGTTTAAAACTTCCTTATCTTGGACAAATCCAAGCCACACAGGATAAATTTAGGATATAAGGCCCCTTGCCTCTTTTGCCATCCTCCAAACAGAGGATGTTGCAGCCTGGCCGCAAATTTTGTTGGCACACACAAGAGACAGCGGCCAGAAAGCTGCTCCCTCCCCAATGGGCAGCCAGTTTTTTTTTTCTTTTCTTTTCTTTTCTTTTTTTTTTTTTTTTTTCTCTTGTCGTGTGCCATAGTGGCTAACTGAAATCTCTAGTGACAACAATGTTAGGGACCATAGGAACAGTGGTGAAAGTAATGAGTGGAACAGCACCACCCCTCCTGCCCTGCTCCCAGCAGTGCCTGATTTAAGCAGCCTTAAACCTCGGCATGGAAAGTGGGAAGTCAGCAATCCCCCTGCCTGGCTCCCAACACAGGAGAGAGCAGGGGCAGTCCCACAGCATTTCCCCCACCCACTCCCAGTGAAGTGAGAGGAGAGAGATGCAGCAGAGTGGAACAGAGAAGGTTGTGCAGGGCCAAGGAGAGGCTGACTATACTTAGGACTGAGCTCAGCCTTGGGCTGTCTCTGTCTGAGGGTGCCACAGCTACTGGGAGAGTGACACAGAGACACACAGGATAAGGAGATGTGGGTGGGCCACCAAGGGCCATACAGAAAGTTGCTGGCTGAAGACTGGCCCCATCCTCCACATCTGAAGGCCAAGATCAGCCCCACACTCAGCACTAATCCTATTGCAGATTTGGTGGGGTTACCCAGCAGATTTAGGCTCTGACTTGGGCACTACCACAGAAATGAGGGCACCATAGGAATTTTATTGGTTTTTATTTTTGGTTGTTTAGGTTTTTACTTTTAATGTTTGTTTTTTTTTTTTTTGTTTGGCTTTTTTCTCTATTTCCTCAACTGTCTTTCTTGATTTTTTTTATATTCTCATGTGAGTGAACACAGTCTCTAGTCTTTGTGGTTCATTTCAATATTCTTTTGCTTTCTCCTTCATTCTTTCTCTCCTGTCCTCTTCTCCAGCTTCCTAAAGCTTGGGTGATCATCTTTTGTCCTTCAGCCTTGCTTCTACTATATTTCTCTTCACTTATCTCTCTATTTTTCCCCTATTTTTCTTACCCTTCCCCAGGGTAAAATCATTCTACTATGAGGAAACTCATAGCATACAAGTTCCTTGTTTATGTTGTATTTTGTTAAATAACTATAGATATTACTCCTAAGGTTAAAGATAGCAAATTAATACTTACCACAGTTTGTCAATTGCTAGCTTGTGCTTTACGCTATTGTTATTGCTAATAGTACTACATTAGTCAGCATGTCATACCTGTTGTAATCAGTTGTTCTCCCATGTATGACAACACTGTGGTTGCTTGGGTCTTAATCATTGCTATAGTCCATTAGCAAAGGACTGGGTGCTGGGCCAAACAGATAACAACTTCTCATCCTAATAAATTGGGTAGGCAGTATCTTGGGACAGAAACAAAGCCCAAGAGCCAGCTACACCTAGAGGACATCTTTGAGAAAAAAACATTTCCTAGGGAAGCCTTGATACTAGTGATAAAGCTACCTACCATAAGCAATTTATAAGCATCAACACAGAAAATAAAGTAAAATTAAAAAATAGGAAATAACAAGCTACAGAAGGAAAATGCAACCCCAGACCTCCAGCCCACCCCAGACAAGTCCAAAGGACAATGAGACAGAGGAAATCAGAAACTGTCCACCTGAATTTTCTGAAATGGTAACAGCAGAAGTAAAACAAAACAAAACAAAACAAAACAAACAAAACAAAACAAAACAAAACAAAACAACCAGATAAATGAGCCAATAGAGAAAATCAGGTCAGAAATAATCTCTCAGGTAAAAAAAAAAGAGAGAGATGATGATCAAAACGAAGGACTTGCTCAGTGATTCTAGAGCACATACAGAAAAAAAAATAGAAGAGCTTAGGAAAATGATGGAAACCATGAATGCCCAACAGAGGAAAGAAATGGAATCCATGAAACAGATTCAAACAGATATCCAGGAGATTAAAAATTCCAGTGAAAGTATATGCAGTCGATTGAACCAAGGTGAGGACAGAATATCAGATCTAGAAGACCAAGAAAAAAATTTTTTTTTTTTTTTTTTTTTTTTTTTTTGGTACTGGGAATCAAACTCATGACCTCGCACTTGCCAGGCAGACGCTGTGCTGCTAAGCTATATCCCCAGACCAAAGAAAGATTTCTTAAAAATAGCAAGGGACCATGAAAAAATCAATCCAACATCTGCAAGATGATGCAAAGAAGACTGATGCAACATAAGACTGACTGGAGTCAGTGAAGAATCAAGAGACAGCCAAATGACATAAAAAACCTGTTCACAGAAGTAATGGCAGAAAACTTACCAAGCATGGGTAAAGAATTTGACATACAGATAAGTGAAGCATATAGGACTCCAATTAGTCATGACCAAAATAAATCTATGCCAAGGCATATAATAATCAAGATTCCAAAAATTCAGCACAAGAACAAAATATTAAATGCTGTTAGAGAAAAAACAAAAACAAGAACAAAATAAACAAATCACCTATAAAGGAAAGTCCATTAAGATCACAGCAGACTTTTCAACACAAACCTTTAAGTCAAGGAGAGCTTGGAGTGAAGAATTTCAAGTCCTGAAAGAAAACAATCTCCAACCCAGATTGATGTATCCTGCAAAACAATCTTTCAAAATCAGTGGATAAATAAGATACTTCCATGACAAAGAACAACTGAAGAAATTCATGACCAACATACCAGCTCTCCAAAATGTTCTGAAGGATATTTTAGAAAGAGATAAAGAAGACTACAATCTCAAAAACATCAATAGAAAGAATCTACAAGGCAAAACAAGCAATTAAATAGAGGGGAAAGACAGGGAACCAACAACAGGAAAATAAAATGACAAGGATAAGTCAACATACATCAGTTATAACCATCAATGTAAACAGTCTCAATTCACCAATCAAAATATACGGACTGGCAGAATGGATCAAGAAGCGAGATCCAACAATATGCTGCATACAAGAAACACATTTAACTGAAAAGGAAATTCATAGGCTGAAAGTCAAAGGATGGAAAACAATACTTCAGGTGACAGTAACCCAGAAAAAAGCAGGGGTATCTATTCTATTTGCAGACAAAGTGAGGTTCAAGCCACAGCTGATCAAAAGAGACAAGTTCACTACATACATATTAAGGAAAAACTCCCATTGGAAGAGATAACAATCATAAATACATATGCACCAAATACCAGTGCATCCAACTATATAAAACAAATATTAAGGGACATGAAAAATCAAATAAGCACTAACACAGTTGTAATTGGGGCCCTCAGTACACCACTGTCACAAACAGACAGATCAACTAGACAAAAAAATCAACAAAGAAATATCAGAACCGAAAAAAACCTGTGAACAAATGGACTTAGTACATGTCTACAGAGTATGCCACTCCACCATATCAGAATACACTTTCTACTCAGTAGTGCAAGGGACATTCTCCACAATAGACCACATACTAGCTCATAGAACATGCTTAACTAAATGCAAAGGAATTGAAATAATTGGGCCATAGTGTAGTGAAATTGGAAATCAATGACAAAAGAAACCACAAAAACTACATAAACACATGGAAATTAAATAAAACCCTCCTGAACAACCAATGGGTCACAGATGAAATTAAAGCAGAAATTAGATAATTTCTACAATTAAATGATGATGCCGAATCAGCATACCAAAACTTATGGGACACAGTGAAAGCAGTCCTATGAGGAAAATTTATAGTGGTGAACTTCCACATCAGAAGAACAGAGTGAGCTCAAATCAACAATATAATGCTGATCTTCAAACTTCTGGAAAAAGAATAAGTCAAGCCCACAGCTCAAACAAGGGAGGAAAATATAAACATCAGAGCAGAAATTAATGCAATGGAGACTAGGAAATACAAAGAATCAATGAATTAAACAGTTGGTTCTTTGAAAGATTAAATAAAATTGACAAACCCTTAGACAACCTTATGAAAAAAGGAAAGAAAAGACTCAAATCCATCCAATTAGGAATGAAAAGGGTGAAATCACAACAGATACTGCAGAAATTCAGAAGATCATCAATACCTACTTCGAGAAACTTTATTCTAATAAGATGGAAAACACAGAAGAAATGGACAGATTCCTAGATACATACTAATTACCAAGGATGAATCAAGTGGATATAAAAATTCTAAAGAACCCAATATCAGTCAATAAAATTGAAGATATAACGAAAGCTTACCAACAAAGAAAAGTTCAGGGCCTGATGGATTCACTGCTGAATTCTACAAGAAACTTAGAGAAGACCTAATGCTGCTACTTCTCAAACTTTTTAATGAAATCAAAAGGAAGCCAATACTCCCAAAATCATTCCTGGAAGCAAGCATTAGCCTGATACAAAAACCAAGGAATGATCCAACTAAAAAAGAGAGCCACAGACTAATCTCCTTAATGAACATAGATACAAAAATCCTCAATAAGATACTGGCAAACAGAAAGCAGCAAATCATCAAGAAGACTACACACCATGACCAAGTAGGATTCAACCCAGGGATGCAGGGACAGTTCAACATATGCAAATCAATAAATGTAATATACCAAGTCAACAGAGTCAAAGACAAAAATCATAAGATCATTTCAGTAGATGCAAAAAAAAAGCATTCATGATAAAAACCCTACATAAAATTGGAATAGATGGTCTTTACCTCAATCTGATAAAACCCATCTCTGACAAACCAACAGACAACATTATACTAAATGGTCAAAAATGGAAAGCTTTCACTTTAAAATCAGGAACAAGCCAAGGATGTCCACTATCACCACTCCTATTCACTATAGTTCTGGAAACATTAGCCAGAGAAATTAGGCAAGATAAAGTGATAAAAGGAATAAAGATAGGAGAAGAAGAAGTTAAATTATCATTATTTGCAGGTGGCATGATATTCTACACAGAAGACCCCAAAAATTCCACCAAAAGACTTCTAGACTTAATAAATAAATTCTGCCATGCAGCTGGATGCAATGTCAACACTCAAAAATCAGTAACATTCCTGTATACAAAAAGCAAACTTAGTAAAGGATATATTACAGAACCTACACCTTTCACTATAGCATTGAAAAACATGAAATACTTGGGGATCAATATAACAAAGGAAGTATAAGACCTCTATATTGAAAACTACAGTACTCTGCAAAAGGAGATTGAAGAGGATATTGGAAAATGGAAATATATCCCTTGCTCTTGGGTAGCAAGAACGAACACAGTGAAAATGTCCATACTCCCAAAACTGTTATACAGATTTAATGCAATCCCAATCAAAATACCATTAGCATACCTCACAAAACTAGAGAACACATTCCTAAAATTCTTTTGAAACCAAAAGAGACCTATAATAGCAAAAGTAATTCTGGGCAACGAAAGCAAGTTGGGGGCATCACAATCCTTGACTTGAAATTATATTACAGTGCTTGTGTGATAAAAACAGCATGGTACTGGCAAAGAGAAAAAAAGAAAAAAACAAAAAACAAAAAAACACAAAAACAAACAGACCTGAGGATCAACAGAACAGATTAGAAGATGCAGAAACAACTCCAAATGCACTCAGCCACCTTATCTTTGATAAAGGGGCCAAACATGTTCACTGCAAGCAAGATAGCCTCTTTAACGAATGGTGCTGGAAAAACTGGCTCTCTACGTGCTGAAGACTAAAACTAGACCCACATCTATCACCATGCACTAAACTAAAGTCAAAATGGATCAAAGATCTAAATACTAAAACAGAAACATTAAATCTGCTGGAAGATAGAATAGGTGGAACTCTTGAAGACATAGGTGAAGGCACAGAATTTTTAACAAAACCCTAATCACATGGAAAATATTACAAAGAATCAACAAAAAGCTTTTGTACAGCAAAAGAAATCACCAACAGAGTAAAAAGAAAACCCACAGAATGGGAAAAATTTTTGCTAGTTGGTCTTCAAAGGACTAATATCTAGGACATATAATAAACTGAAAAAAATTGGGCCCCCCAAATTCAAAGACCCAATCTAAAAATGGGCTTTGCGGATGAATATACACTTCTCAGATGAAGAAGTACAAACAGCAAATAAATATATGAAAAATTTTCAACATCACTGGTCATTTGAGAAATGCAAATTAAAACAACCCTTAGATTCTATCTCACTCCAGAAAGAGTGGCTATTATCAAGAAATCAACCAATAACAAATGTCGTAGGTGCTGTGGGGAAAAAGGAACCCTTCTCCAATGTTGATGGGAGTATAGAGTGGTGCAACCGCTGTGGAAATCAGTGTGGAGATTCCTCAAAAACTAGGACTAGAGCTCCCTTTTCACTCAGCTATTCCCCCTCTTGGTATCTTCCTGAAAGAATTAAAAACATCATACCGTGGGGATATATGAACACCCATTTTTATAGCAGTGCAGTTTGTAACAGCTAAATCTTGGAAACAGCCCAAATGCCCATCAACCAATGAATGGATAAAGATGTGGTGTTTTTATACAGTGGAGTACTATTCATCCATAAAGGATAAACTTGAGACATTTCTAGGTAAATGGTTGCACTTTGAGTCCATACTCTTAAATGAAATAAATTGGACGCACATGTGTAAATATCACATTGTTTCTCTGGTTGAGAAACTGAAAGTGTAAATAATGACAAAATGTATAATAGATATTGTGAAGTGGGAAGAAAGTGTTCAAATGGGAAGGGGAACTAGGGAGGGGGAAGAGGGAAAGGAGTGAAGGGAACAGAAAAATAACGAGAAAAGAAAGAAAAATGGAAATAAAGCTTTTGTAAATAAGGGGGGAGGAGGGATTGATGGGAGGGAAGGGGAAAAAAAAAGAGGAATCAAAATATATCATATACAGATATAAGTTCCCTATAATGAATGTGATAATTATGTATATATAAATTGTGCCAATAAGCTTAATAAAAAAAAAGAAACTTTCTTGCACTATTTATCTCTTCTTTTGCAAATATCTTCTTGGGCCGGTGAGATGGCTCAGCGGCTTAAGCGCCTGCCCAGTAAGCGTGAGGGCCCGAGTTCGACTTCCGGAACCCACATACAAAAAAAAGGACCAGTGATATCGCTCAGCGGCACAGGTGCCTGCTGGCAAGCGAGGTCCTGAGGTCAACTCCTGGTACCCACAAACAAACAAACAAACAAACAAACATTTTCTTGACAGGCAGTTGAAAAAATAAATTCAACACAGGCCAAGTTGAATAATTAGCATTTCTGAAGTGGTTAGAACTAATAAGGTTTGATTTTAAATTTTTGAAATGAGATAGTCTTTCACAGTGTGATAAAGCTCCAAGCTAACAGGCCTTTTCTGAGAGTACTGAAGTGATTTGCTATGAGTACAACACATTAAGAATAGCTACCTGGAGACTACAGCCCCATCAAAGCCATTATTAGTATTCCTAAGAGTCATAAATACCTTCAAGATGGACACATGGGTCTATTTACTCAAATATTCTGAACAAATGTCTATCTAAATGACAGCAACATAAATGTTTTTGTGAGTAAATCCTTTTTTATAATTAAAAGGTTAGTTAGAGGTCTTGCTTCCCAGGCCTCAGAAAACCCAGAGAAGTACTGGTTGATGCTTCAGGTTAAGTCAGTACAGTTATATAGACTGACCATGCGCCTCAATCAGTTGCAGACATTGGGTGAATAGGCAGCCTAGGGAAGACACATTGAAAAAAGAAACCTCTTAATTAATGTTGAATTTTGAAGTTTTCTAAAAACATTGTGGACATGTTCATTTCTGCATTATTTTGGGTCTGTTGTGAAAGAATAGCCCAAGTGTTCCACAGTTCTGTATTTCTTATCTGTGTCATCTCACTGAAATTGGAAGTTGAATTTAGAGACAGAATCAGATGAAATGTGCCAGTCTTTACACATGGCAGGCTTACAAGATAACTTGAGAATGACACTGAAAGGTTAAAAGACAAAAATGAAATAAGTATCATCAATGTCTTTTCTAAATATAACATAGAAGGAAGATGGACTTACTATCACTTACTACCATTTTTTTTTCTGGTACTGGGGATTGAACCCAGGGGTGTTCTGCCACTGAGATACATCCCCAGCTACTTTTATTTTGAGCCAGGGCCTCGTTATCTAGATGGAACTTGAACTTGTGATCTTCCTGCCTCAGCCCTCCAAAATGCTGGAATTGTAGGCATGTGCCACCACACCCAGCTTCACTGTATTTTCTTGATCCCTGGCTTAATCCATGACTAAGAGTTAGTACTTTGTTCCTACAATGATCAGAAGCAATACCAACGTACCTTCCGTCTTGCCGGCTGATGGTAAACCCATAATCGCTGTGGTGCAAGAAACTGACATTCACTCCCACAAGAGGGGTTCCATCTACAGCCACCACTTGGCCTCGGATTACACAGGCTCGCCTGAAACAGAAAAGCAAAGCAAATAAGAAAGTATGATAAGGCTAGAATCTAGATACCAAGTTGTAGAAACTTTGGGAAATGGTCAAATATAACCAAGAAAACAATAATTTCACCAACCGGTACTACGTACTAATAATATTTTAGGGAGGGTATGTGCATTTTTTTATCTGCCAAAGTTGGGATCACACTAGGTACAGTTCTTTTTTTTTTTTTTTTTTTTAATTTTATTTTAAAGAGAAGAAAAAACAAAACAAATCAAAAGAAGAACAAATTTTCAAAACAACATAATAGGAGGGTAAGAATGGTTAATACATTGCGTATTACTATCTTTAAGTTAGTTATTCAGGACACCAGACATTAGCATTTAATTATCCAAACATTATTGGCACAAACCTTACTCTTCAATGAACTAAGTAAAAATCGTAGTGTATCTATCTTAACCATCTTATATATATATATACAAATTTTTTTCCTTTCCCTTCTTTCTTTTCCCTATTCCAGTCTCTCTTTCCTTTTGACCAGTTTCTTTTTGATTCACCATGTCTATTGTACGTTTTGGATCTTATTTACTCTTTCAGTTTCTCATACTAGAGAGACAATACGATGCTTACACATGTGCTTCTGGTTTATTTCACTTATGAGTATTTTCTCGAGTTGCATCCATTTACCTATAAAAGTCTCCAGTTTATCCTTCTTAATGGCTGAATAGTACTCCATTGTATAAAAATACCACATCTTTCTTATCCATTCCTCAGTTGATGGGCATTTGGGTTGTTTCCAAGATCTGGCTATTACAAATTGTGCTGCTATAAACATGGGTGCACATATATCGCTGTGGTATGATGTTTTTAATTCTTCTGGGAAGATGCCCAGAAGGGGAATAGCTGGGTCAAATGGGACCTCCAACCCTAGCTTTTTGAGGAATCTCCACACTGACTTCCACAGTGGCTGTACCAGTCGACACTCCCACCAACAGTGGAGAAGGGTTCCTTTTTCCCCACAGCCCCTCCAGCATTTGTTATTAGTTGATTTCTTTATAGTAGCCATTCTTTCTGGGGTGAGATGGTATCTCAGTGTTGTTTTAATTTGCATCTCTCGAATGACTAGTGATGTTGCACATTTTTTTGTATATTTATTTGCCATTAGTATTTCTTCATCTGAGAAATGTGTATTCATCTCAGATGCCCATTTTTGGAGTGGGTCTTTAAATTTGGGAGGTCTGATTTTTTTGAGTTCTTTATATGTTCTCGATAGTAATCCTTTGTCTGAGGAACAGCTGGCAAACATTTTTTCCCACATTGTGGGTTGTCTCTTCACTCTGTTGGTGGTTTCTCTTGCTGTGCAAAAGCTTTTTAATAAGATGAGATCCCAGTTATTGATTCTTTGGGATAGTTCCCGTGCGGTTGAGTTTTTATTCATAAAGTCTTTGCCTACACCAATGTCTCCAAGGGTTTTACCTATCCTACCTTCCAGCAGATTTAATGTTTCTGTTTTAATATTTAGATCTCTGATCCATTTTGAATTTAGTTTAGTGCATGGTGAAAGATATGGGTCTAGTTTTAATCTTCGGCATGTGTAGAGCCAGTTTTTCCAGCACCATTTATTAAAGAGGCTATCTTTTTTCCAGCGAATGTGTTTGGCACCTTTGTCAAAGATAAGGTGGCTTAGTATGTCTGGGGTTGTTTCAGCATCTTCTAATCTGTTCCATTGATCTTCAGGTCTGTTTTTTTGCCAGTACCACACTGTTTTTATCACAGTAGCTTTATAGTATAATTTCAAGTCGGGGATTGTGATGCCCCCTGCCTTGCCTTTGTTGCCCAGAATTGCCTTTGCTATTCTAGGTCTCTTCTGATTCCAAATGAATTTTAGGATTGTTTTCTCTAATTCTGTGAGATATGCTGTTGGAATTTTGATTGGAATTGCATTAAATCTGTATAACAATTTTGGAAGTATGGCCATTTTCACTATATTGGTTCTTCCTATCCAGGAGCAAGGGATATCTTTCCATTTTCTGATATCCTCTTCAATCTCCTTTTTCAGAGTACTGTAGTTTTCAGTATAGAGGTCTTTTACATCCTTCGTGAGGTTGATTCCTAGGTATTTCATTTTTTTGGATGTTATTGTGAAAGGTATTGTTTCCCTAATTTCTCTTTCAGTAAGTTTGTTATTTGTGTACAGGAAGGCTATTGACTTTTGAGTATTGACTTTGTATCCAGCTACACTACTGAATTTGCTTATCAAATCTAGCAGTTTTTTAGTGGAGTTTTTGGGGTCTTCTGTGTAGAGTATCATGTCATCTGCAAATAATGATAATTTAACTTCTTCCTTTCCGATCATTATTCCTTTTATTTCTTTCTCTTGTCTAATCGCTCTGGCTAAAGTTTCCAGAACTATGTTGAATAAGAGTGGGGACAGTGGACATCCTTGTCTTGTTCCTGATTTTAGAGGGAAGGCTTTCAGTTTTTGGCCATTTAGTATGATATTGGCTGTTGGTTTGTCATAGATAGCTTTTACCAGATTGAGATAAAGACCCTCTATTCCAATTTTCTGTAGGGTTTTTATCATGAAAAGGTGCTGGACTTTGTCAAAAGCTTTTTCTGCATCTATTGAGATGATCATGTGATTTTTGTCTTTGGTTCTGTTAATATGCTGTATTACATTTATTGATTTACGTATGTTGAACCATCCCTGCATCCCTGGGATGAATCCAACTTGGTCATGGTGTATAATCTTCTTGATGATTTGTTGGATTCTGTTTGCCAGTATCTTATTAAGGATTTTTGCATCTATGTTCATTAGGGAGATTGGCCTGTAGTTCTCTTTCTTAGTTGGGTCCTTCTCTGGTTTTGGTATCAGGGTAATGCTTGCTTCCAGGAATGAATTTGGGAGTATTGCTTCCCTTTCAATTTCATTGAAAACTTTGAGAAGTAGGGGCGTTAGGTCTTCTCTAAATTTCTTGTAGAATTCGGCAGTGAATCCATCAGGGCCTGGGCTTTTCTTTGTTGGGAGGTTTTTAATTACATCTTCAATTTCACTGGCTGATATTGGTTTATTTAGGATTTTTAAATCTTCTTGATTCAGCTTTGGTAATTCATACGAATCTAGGAATCTGTCCATTTCTTCTGCATTTTCCATCTTAGTAGAATATAAATTTTCAAAATAGGTATAGATGATCTTCTGGATTTCTGCAGGGTCCGTCATGATATCACCCTTTTCATTTTCAATTGCATGGATTTGAGTCTTTTCTTTTCTTTTTTTAATAAGGTTGGATAAGGGTTTGTCAATCTTATTTATTCTTTCAAAGAACCAACTTTTTGCTTCATTGATTCTTTGTATTGTTTTTTTATTCTCCAATACGTTAATTTCTGCTCTGATCTTTATAATTTCCTCCCTTGTACGGGCTTTTGGCTTAACCTGCTCTTCTTTTTCTAGAAGCTCGAGGTTCACCCTTAAGTTGTTTATTTGCACTTGCTCTATTTTCCTGATATAAGTGTTTAATGCTATAAATTTCCCTCTTAGGACTGCTTTCATTGTATCCCATAAGTTCCGGTATGTTGTACTGTCATTATCATTCAGTTGTAGAAAGTGACTAATTTCTTCTTTAATTTCATCTGTGACCCATTGGTTGTTCAGGAGGATGCTGTTTAATTTCCATGTGTTTAGGGAGTTTTTGTGGGATCTTTTGCCATTGATTTCCAGTTTCATTGCACTATGGTCTGATAATATGCATGGGATAATTTCAATTCCTTTGCATTTACTTAAGCAGGTTTTATGAGCTAGTATGTGGTCTATTTTGGAGAACGTCCCATGTGCAGCTGAGAAAAATGTGTATTCTGATGTTGTGGGATGGAACACTCTGTAGACATCTACTAAGTCCATTTGTTCAAAAGTTTGGTTCAGTTCTACTATTTCATTATTGATTTTCTGTCCAGTTGATCTATCTTTTTGTGACAGTGGAGTATTGAGATCTCCCAATATAATTGTATTAGTGCTTATTTGATTTTTCATGTCCTTTAGTACTTGTTTTATATAGCTGGGTGCATTGGTATTTGACGCATATATATTTATGATCGTTATCTCTTCCTCTTGGATTGTTCCCTTTACAAGGATGTAATGACCGTCTTTATCTCTCTGAATCCTTCTTGGCTTGAAGTTCACTTTGTCTGCAAAAAGAATAGCTACCCCTGCTTTTTTCTGGGTTCCTGTGGCATGGAGTATTGTTTTCCATCCTTTGACTTTCAGTCTATGAATTTCTTTCTGAATTAAATGTGTTTCTTGTATACAGCATATTGTTGGATCTTGCTTCTTGATCCATTTCGCCAGTCTGTGCCTTTTGATTGGTGAATTGAGACCGTTAACATTGATGGTTAAAACTGATATGTATTGACTTGTCATGATATTTTCCTGTTGTTGGTTCCCACTCTTTGTTTTTCTGCTTTCCGGCTATTTAATTATTTGCCCTGCCTGGTGGATTCCTTCTGTTGGGGTTCCTATCTCTTTCTAGAATGTCCTTCAGAACGTTTTGGAGTGCTGGTTTGGTGGTCATAAATTTTCTCAGATGTTCTTTGTCATGAAAGTATTTTATTTCTCCATCAATTTTGAAAGATAGTTTTGCAGGGTACATCAATCTGGGCTGAAAATTATTTTCCTTTAGAGCTTGCAATACATCATTCCAAGCTCTTCTTGAATTGAGGGTTTGTGCTGAAAAGTCAGCTGTGATTCTGATGGGTTTCCCTTCATAGGTGATTTGTCTCTTCTCCCTAACAGCTTTTAAGATTCTGCCCTTCTGTTGAATTTCTGGGATCTTGAGTATAATATGTCTGGCTGAAGTTTTTTTTTGATCATGTCTAGTTGGTGTTCTGAAAGCTTCACTTATAGAGGTGTCAAATTCCTTTTCTCTTCCAGGAAATTTCTCCCTGATTATGTCTTTGAACAAGGTTTTAATGTCGTTGATGTTATCTCCTGCTTTTTCATTTATTCCAATTATTCTTAAGTTGTTTATCTTTGAGTCATCTAGCAGCTGCTGAATTGATTTTTCATGGTCCCTTGCTATTTTTAAGAATTTTTCCATTTCATGATCACTAATTGCAAGCCTATCTTCTATATCTGAGATCCTGTCCTCGCATTGGCTTATTCTGCTACAAATACTTTCAATGGAATTTTTTATCTCTTGGATATCTGTTTGAATCTGCCTTATGGATTCCATTTCTTTCCTATGCTGAGCATTCATGGTTTCTATAGTTTTCTTAAGTTCATCTATTTTTTTGTCTGTATCAGCTATAGTGTCCTTAAGCATGGTCTTCGTTGTAGACATTATCTCTGCAGTTATCTGTGAGATTATTTCTGTTTTAATTTTTCCAGAACCTCATTCAGTTGCTTTGTTGTTACCACTTCAGATAGGCCAGGTGGGTGGCTTTCGGGTTGTCCCACCTCGTTGCTCCCTAGGTTTGCCTTTGGTGAATTGGATGTGTGGGGTTGCATCTTGTTTAAGTGACGTCTCATGTTTTCTTTCTTTAATTCCTGGGGTGATGTTTGCAAATTACCTATAGTAGGTTACTTTATTGCTAGTGTTTAAGATCTTTAGAAGATGACTACTTCTCTGCAGTATCTTCCAAGTGGAGCTTGCTTTTGTGTTTTGAGCTTTCTGCCAGATCCTACCTCTTCAATTCGTTGGGTATGCGAAGTTGCTACCTGTTTGGCCCAGTCCTTGATTCTTTGGTACTGTGCCACTGTATTTTCTGTGTCCCTTAGTCAATCTCAATCATGGAATATCAGGAAGGAAAGATGTTTAGAACAATTATTTCACATTTGGCTATAATGTTAACTAAAGCATCAAACACAGCCTAGAAAATGACAGACTGAGCTAACCAGTTATTTACCACTTTTAGCTGTATAGAGTTGCGGTTATATAACAAAATCTAAAACACACCAGAAAAATTATATGCAGTATACAAGTCCTATGTATGTCAATTTTTCCCTAAGGAGTTTAAATTTAAAATGAGTTAAGGAGGAAATAGAGTATTGGGAGAAGAGGAAGGAATTAGATATAAGGTTAGAGGACCAAGAGGGATCCCACTAAAATTGGGACACTAGTGCAGAGAACAGGTGGTAAAAAGAGAAGGAAGTGATAAAAGGAAGAACAGATCACGACCACAATCACAAAGAAGTTAGAGGCGCTGTTTACACTCATATAAAAAACCAGAGAGAATAATGAAGGAAAGAGCAAATACACATACAGAAACAATAACGAAGATAAAAGCAATAAAACAGACAGATCAAAAATAAAACCCCACCAAAAAACAAAACTAAACAAAACAAAAACAAAAAAAAACCCTTCACCAGAACAAAAAACAAATCAGTGAGAAGAAAAAAAAATAATAATAATAAAAAAAAATAAAAATAAGAAAAAAAAAAATTAAAAAGAATCAGTTCCAGGTGTTGACTTTGTTGTAGGCAGCTACCTGTCCTGTGCAGGTCCGTCCCAGTAAGCCAGGAGCGCCCTCTGGCGGGCGGTGAGCAGAGGCCGTACTTTCAGGTAGAGACCAGTCTAGCTCGCCTCCGCTCTCAGCGCCCTTTCACGGTCCCTGGGCCTGAGAGGCTCAGCGCGCTGTCCGAGCGCGGATTCCCTGCACTGGTTCCCGCCGCTCTGGTTTTTCGCCACGCCCCCCACAATGGCGCCAGGCCAGTCGCTCTCTGGCGTGGGACAGGTGTGGCTGTGAGTCCAGTCTCGTTCGCCTGCTGACCTCAGCACACTTTCGTGGGCTCAATTGAGAGGCCCTGTGCTGCCCTGTCCAGAGCACAAGTTCCCAGAGCAGTTTCCGAGCCGCTCTGAGTTTCACCACACCCCCCACAATGGCGCCCGGCCGGTCGCTCTCTGGCGCGGGACAGGTGTGGCTGAGAGTCCAGTCTCGTTCACCTGCTGACCTCAGCACACTTTCGTGGGCTCAATTGAGAGGCCCTGTGCTGCCCTGTCCAGAGCACAAGTTCCCAGAGCAGTTTCCGAGCCGCTCTGAGTTTCGCCACACCCCCCACAATGGCGCCCGGCCAGTCACTCTCTGGCGCGGGGCAGCTGTGGCTGAGAGACACTCACCACCGGTCAGCGCCATTCTCCGCCGCTCCCCTGCCCCGCCGCTGTCTCAGGATCCTCCGTGGGGGCTCCCTGGGCGCCAGCTGCCACCGTGTGTCCGTAGAATTGAGCCTCCGCCGGCGCTCCAACTCCCGGGATATTAGAAGGTGCGCGCGCGCGGTCTGCTCCTTCTTTCCGTCTTCTTTGTTAGAAGTCACCCGTCACTGGTGCCGGGGGTCCCAGATTGCGCTTCAGAACTTCTCTGGGTTTCGGGGAGGCATCCCCCCCCCTGCGCTTTCCGGGTCGCTATATTCTCGTGTTCCAATGGTAACTTTTAGAGAGAGTTTCGTTGCCTGCTTCTTACTCATCCGCCATCTTGAGGCTCCCTCTAGGTACAGTTCTTAATTCTGATATGTTTAAGTTAACAGTACATTATCAGCATCACCCAATATAATTAGAAATTCTTTAAACTGTAAGTCCATTATTATAGATTATATCCTTAAGATGGCACTTCATAACTTGCTTAAGCTACCACTTACTTCAGGAAATTTAGTTGTTTCTTTTTTTTCTCTGTATTAAATTTCTTATTTCCTTGGGACAGAGTCTTAGTTGTAGAAGGACATTTTTCTCTTATCAAAGTTAATTACAGTAGCTAATACATAATATATTGTAGATATGACTAAAGTTCCTGTTGACCATCTCTCTTCCCCTGCTTATTCCTTGGTTTCTCACCTGAGGTAAACAGCAGGTATCAACTTGTTATGTTATTTTCTTTGTATTTACATACAAATGTATGAACATATTTAAGGCTATTGATTCATACACTCCTAATTGTTTTGTCTGGAAAAAACCCAACCAAACAAACTTAGCTGGGTGAACATGAAGTTAAAGTCTACATGGGAGACATCATACTTGACTATGGCATCCTGATTTTTTTTGCTTAATTTAAATAAAATATTGTAGAACATTTCCCCTTTAAACAAATGAGTCTCATCCTTTCCAAAGAATGGCATTCAATTAAAATAGCCCCTAAATAGGCCTGTCTATCAGGGACATAGTTCACTAAAATATCTATTACTTTTCTCTCTGGTCTAGCTGATAAGCTGTAATAAATTCCAGGAGCCTGGCAGTCAAGAGGACCCTGGGATACTTCCAGGCAAAGATTTTTCACTGGTCTACCATTATTTGAGAGTGGCGGGCAGGGATAGGTTTTTCACCAGAGTTCAATCCTAGTCTTGGGAGTTCTGAGCTCTTGGCCATGCATTTTATAGCTGGAACTGGCAGGGTCGAGGAAGACTGAACAAGGTCAATGATTTTTTCCTACTGCATGAATGTTAGTTTTTCACCAACTGGGATTCAGGATATTCTGGACAGCTCAATCTTGGATTAAAAAGGGACATGTTATTTGGGTCAGCATGGCTTTTCAGAATAGCCCTAGTACTGTGATTTCACCCTGGGATTATATACTCTTCTATCAGAATCAGGAAGTCAAGACGAGTATCTAAAGACTCATGGTCACAAAGCTCATTTGAGGAAAAATACAGGGGAAAACAAAACAAAACAAAACAAAACCCCAAATACCTCAGAGTAAGCAGGAAAGTTACTAGTTAGAATTTGTTTTAGTCAATAAACCTCATAACTAAATTCTATTGCAATCAAAGGATTGGTTATAAATGCAGGCCTTTCCATAATACAAATTACAAGCCATTAAATATTACACAAAGGTAAGCTAGTATAATTATCGCTATTAGTGCTCGTGTATAGTCTGGGCTCCAGACCAACATTCCTAGTTCTCCAACATAGATAAGTAGCTTTTTTTTCCTATGAATTATGTAAAACATGGTGCTGAATGGCATGCAATTGGCATACTGACACTTGCTTTGCCATGTCTGATTTTCCCAGTCTCTGTATCATTTCAAAGTCCTATTTGTTCTAACAGAAAGGACTTTGAAGACTGAGTTCTGGATTTTGAACTTATCCTGACAAATCTGATGCCAGATTCAAAGTCTAATGTAACAAGAAATGAAAATAAACGACATCTTTGGTTATATACAGTAAACTTTTAGAGGTCTTTACAAAGCAATATTTGTTATTTTTTAATTTTAAAGAGAAGGAAAAACAAAACAAAACAAATCAAAAAAACAACAAATTTTCAAAACAACATAATAGGAGGGTAACAATGGTTAATGCATTATGTATTCTTATCTTTAAGTTTGTTATTCAGGATACCAGATATTAGCATTCAATTGTCCAAACATTATTGGCACAAACCTTACTCTTCAATGAACTAAGTAAAATTAGTAGTGTATCTATCTTAACCATCTTATATATAAATACAATTTTTTCCCTTTCCCTTCTTTCTTTTCCCTATTCCCCCATCCCAGTCTCTCTTTCCTACAAAGCAGTATTTGAATAATTTAAATGGGTATAGATTAAGTGGAAACAAGCTGTGACAGTCTCTTACAAATTACACAGGAAATAGAGCTGGAGTGGCTGAGAAAAGACTGTGTGCTGGTGAAGCCAAATCTCTTAGAAATAAGTTAAACATTGCTTCTTAAGCCCCAAAAGCTGTTGGCTCTTTTGGAGTGTGGTAAGGGTTAATTAAAAACTTGCCAATCTTCCACCAGTTAACAAGGTGGCTTCTGTAAAAGTAATGCCTACCTAGGTGCTTGCTGAATCCCTACTGGAAAGATAATTCTACCCTCACTCATTTTATTTTTCCACATTAATCTAGACATTGTATCTTTCCACGGCTGTACTAAGCTCAATTATTTTTGTTTTTATTTTGTCAAGCCTAGTTGGCATTTTTTCCTCACATTTTATTACTAACACAGATCTGTCTCTTCTTTTTTTCTGCTCTTCTATTTTCTGTATGGCTTATATTTATGAAGGATCCAGGCTGGTGAGTGGAAGTCTCATAAAAGTCATCATTATTCTGCACATTTCTTTTGTATTCCTCTCTTCCTTCATTCTGTATCTCATTTTGAGTAGACTTGTCTTTTGATTCTTCTGATGCTTAATATTCCTCATATTTTATGAAGCACACAGATTTGTGTGATAACTACTCATCAAAGTCATCATTATTCAGGACACTGTCTACCTGTTCCTCTCATTTATTTCACTCTTCATCATTCATAAATAAGGCACGCAGGCTTGTCGTTCAACTCCCCTACTTTTTTATTCCTCATATTTTATGATGTACACCAACTTACAGCATTATTATAAAGCCCCACAAAACTTATTATTCTACATTTCTCAGCATTGAACTCTCTTGGTAATGTATTAGACTTTAAATGCTTGAAGAGTCCCTGTATCTTGCTGCATTTGCTCCCACTGTTTACACACCCCATGTCATCTATTTTTCACAAGAATAATTCTTAGCTCTTTTTATTTTTGTATTATTAGTATTTGCTATAATCCATGACCAATATCAGTCATCTAAATTGTCTAAATTTTAGGACAGCTTTAAAGTATTCTTTTTAATTTTTAATAAGCTTGACTGACACTACATGCAGAAACCTATGGGGGAAAAATCCACTTCTCAGGCAAACTCTCCATTTTGAAAAGAACGCTCTTGAGGCTTCTCACTACCCCAGGCTCCACAAGCTCCAAATAGCCTTTAGGGAGCCTTCATATAGATTCTTAGCAAGGATGGTATTTTAGTGCTTTGTTCAGTTCAACTGCTATTTTGTGGACTCCCGGCTTCTAAACTCAATTTTCTTCCTAATTGTGGACGGTAGCGTTGTATCTGTCTTGTTTTTACTGATTCACGCAGCCACTAAAATGTAATTTCTCTCCCATTTATATAACCTGTTCTGATTATCCTTCTCAGATCCAAGGCAGCCTATATAATTCATCTGTTTCCAAGGTTAGAGCCAAGCTGAGGAGTGAAGTGTGTATGGTGAGGTCTGCCTTTGTTAGTGCTACAATCTTACTTTCTGTGCTTTCCTCTGTTCCCATTGTGGTGCCTCCCTGTTTTCTACCCCAGAGAGTCCCCAGTTTCCTTGAATCACGTCTAAATTAGGCAGTTTTACCTGGCCTGTCCTTGGCTTGTCTCAGAGAAGCATCTTGAGCTCTTCAATTTTTGCCACATCAAAACTGCTCTCAACCTGAGTCCTAGTCCTATGAGGACCTGTCCTTTTCTGAAACCTTTTCAGTTCAATAATACAGAGAGAAATCTTCAGAATCTTTCAAACCAGATAATAGAAGCTATTGTGTACATTGTCATGAAGCTGGGCCTGCCCATGTGTACAGCAGGTATTTGCCCTGTATAATCATCTTTTGTGCTGGTTGTGTGCCTGTGTGTGTGCGTATGTGTGTGTGTGTGTGCTCGCATGCACGCATGTGCTTGTGTACTCTCAGTGGCAGACACTACATGCTTCACATTTTTGCCTGGGGCTCTCCTTTGATTCACAGACATGGATGGGATGCTTTGTTTCATTGAACCTTTAAAAATAAGAACCTCTGCCTGCTGTTGCTGGTTACAGCAAGATAACCTGAACTTAGATCGGCATGTCCAATGTGACTTCAAAAACATGCATGGGGAAGAGCACCCCTCATGAGTGTCTCCTTTCCTGTTCTCTGGAGAGTACAGGCTGCTGCCAAGCTGTCCACCTGCTGTCACTATGCTAAAGCAGCAGCCCCAAAGGAATTGCTTCTCCACTTTAACTAAATGCTGAATCCTTCAAGTGTTTGGAGCTTGGTTTAAAGAATAGGGCATCTTGGGAAATGCAAGTCAGAATACACTTTACTGGAAGGCTTATTTAACTAACAAGCTCTTGTTAGACTGCTCTGATGCAAGAGGTCTAATTCATTCTGTATTTGCTATTTTCATGGCATAGTCAAATTATCCCTAGCCTCCAATCAACTCTTGGTTCCATTTTCCTCTTTCCTTATTTGCTGTCTTTTGTCTTCTGTGTCAAATTTCCAATATTCATTCAACACCTCAGCCTACTGCATTAACCTTAAGCACAAAAGTTGGTTTGAAAAACAAGGCTGAAAACTAAATTGCTGAAAGAAGATGTAATTTACTGATGTAATTTCTGATTAAAATCTTTCATAAGGACAATGAAGCTCAGGGCTAGGAAAGTTATAGCTGTTTTCTTTTGTTGCTAACACAAGCATCAGCAACCTTTGAAGGGTAACATTAAAAATCAAGTACCTAGCCAGTGGGGGATCTAGCAGCAGGTGGGGAGGTTAGGCTGTTTTCTCTATAGGAACAGATGAAAACTTTTGCACAAGCTGACATCCCCGGTCAAGAGAGCATTGACAAGACCTGGGCTGGAAGAAGTCATGCGAATCCTCTGCTCACTAGTGTTAATTCATTGATGAGTTGTCAGGTGACAGAAGTTTTCAAGAGTCAGAACCCTATTGCATGTGAGGTATGGTTTAAGAGTTCCCCTGACATCTTTTCCATAGGCGTATCATACTCTAACCCCACGGTTTATAGACTCCTGCTTCTAGGGGCTCACTGGAATGTGAATACCTCTGAGTGGTTGGGACAAAGGGCTTATGATGTTTCTGTTATCTGTTGTCATCACATCATGAATAAAAGGGTCTTCTCTTTAGAGTACAACATTGGGATTTTGGTGTTGGTCCTCAGTCCTTCCTAGTAATCATTCTTTCCTATAGATGAGCAATTCTCAAACTTGATCAGGCATCAGAATCCCCTGGGGGACTTTTAAAAACAGATTGTTGGGCCTCATCCCCAGAGTTTCTGATTCAGTAGGTCTGGGCTGGGGCATGAAAATTTACATATCTTTCTTTCTTCTTTCCTTTCTTTCTTTCTTCTCCTCCTCCTCCTCTTCCTTCTGGTTTTTTTTTTTTTTTTGAGTCCAGGTCTCACTATGCAGTTCAGGCTGGCCTTGAACTCACTATGTAGCCGAGGCTGGCCTCGAACTGTCAGTGATCCTCCTGCCTCAGCCTCCTGAGTGCTGAGATTACAGGCACGCACCACCACACCTGGTTGAATTTATGTTTCTAACAAGCTCCAAAGTAGGCTGACCCTGCTGGTCTAAAGGCCCGACAATAAGAGCTGCTGCTTTATAGAAAGCAGGACCATAGTATAATCAGCCAATTAATGTGTCTGAATTCCTGGGGAAGAAGGCAGGAAGCATAAACCATATAACGGCAGGCAAATCAACAAACTGGTTTACAATCTTACCATTATGAAATCTATGACATGACTTTTAACTCTTCCACATGAACCTCTGGGAAAAGGTTTGCAACAACTGTAGTTTGGGGAGTCATATTGAAACCATCATGACAAAGTGGTGGCAGAACTATAAAATGAACTGTGGAATCCTTTTAAATCCAGAAAGCATAAAATGGAAATATGTTTTAACCCAATCTATCTGTCTCAAATAAGTGTCAATTTCTCCCCCACTCCTATTACTTTTATTATACAGCGCTTGTACTCATGTTATTGCACTTGTCATAGCCTGTCTTGGATGACAGTTATAGATCTGTCCGTCTTTCTTATGAGATAGTCACTCCAAGGCAAAGAGTGTGTGATTTTTTTCTGTGTCCTTCCCAGTGACTGAAGTACTCAGCACGTGCTCAAGAAAGATTCATAGCATTTCAACTCAAATATTTTTATATAACGTTTTAAGGTACTTGCAACCTGGCCTCATGGCACTACTTCAATGGTTTCAGAGAGTACTTTAAGGTTCCTGTGTGATGGATGCCTTGCAATTCATTTTATAGAAGCCAACATTCTGGATTGTGCATTATGACATTCTCATCGTGAGAGTTTTGTTTCATAATTGACTACTTCAGGGAATTAAAAAGTATATGCGTAATTGGCAAGAATGAATGAATAGTCCTCCTCGAATGCTTAATTTATGCACACTAACCCCATTATTCCTTTACATATTATCATACAATTACTATTTGATATTTCATAATTTAAATATCTTTGAGCTTTATAATATCCAGGTTGGGGGGTTCCACAGAACATATGCTGTTTATGATATATGTTATCTAAGATGGTACAGCACCATGAAAACATTTAATGTCATAGCATCAATCCATTTTCATGTTCTAAAAATGTGAAGGCAATGAATGTTCATATGCAAACCCAGTAAAATCTCATTAGTTTTTACTTAAATATAGCAGGCTGATTTAATCCTGCTCTGTTGATACTAACCCAAATAAATAACACCTACCAAGTGCGTAACATTAAAAGCAGCTGGGAGTATTACCCATCAACATTCTAGGGCTCTCTGGGAAAGGTGGTGCTATTGAAAATGCAGATAGCTGTTTAAGCAGAATTATTTTCCTCATGGCTGGTGATGTTTCAAGTAAAACAAAATGGGGGCACTCACCCTGAGGTAGGGTTGCTATTTTCCCATCTGCCCTGGTAATTGCTTGTCAAAAGTACACTTGCTTTGGATGCCTGAGATCCCCAAAGTAATGGGAAAAAGATCAAGTGTTTTGAAGCAATAAGAAAACTGACGACACAGTCACATTTTCAGGACTGCATAAGTGCCAGTTTGCTTCATTTAGACACACGATTATTTTTTGTCCAGAATTTGAATCCTGAAATATTTGTCCTGTAAGCCCTTGCAATTCTTGAATAGTCTGAAGGTTTTTTTTTTTTGTTTGTTTGTTTGTGTTTTGCTTGTTCTATACATTACTCAAATGTTTATCTTTGTAATCAGCCTTATGGGGTTTTGTTAACCTCATCAACCTCCCTTGTCACTTCTCTGTGGATCTGCCTTGAAAATAATGGATAGTCATTAAGTATAGGGCGGGTCCTTCTTGTTGGCTATTTCCTGGGCATGGATTACTCTTCCTGTGCAAGGGAAAAGTGTGCCCTGGCTGTCACCACCACTGTTTTCCAGCTCTGCATTGGTAGTAATCACCAATGTGACTTTACCTAAGAAGTAGAATTTCTCTGTGCTTCATTTGCTCCTTAAACTGGGAATAACACTTCTTCCCCATCTCCTCCCCATTACCTCATAAAGATATAACAATGAAATTACTCACTAAAATGACCATCTACTGGACTGGACTTTTCAAAGTGTCTTCTAAGCCACATAATTATTATTTTCTTTACCCTGACAAATATCTAGCATCTATCTATCTGTCTATCTATCTATCTATCTATCTATCTATCTATCTGTCTGTCTATCATCTGTATGTCTATATCTCACTTACTATGAGCCAGGCACTATGCCAGTTTCCTTAACTTATTTCATTTAATATCCATATAACCCTGAATAGGTATCACTATTGGGCTTGTGTTATATTTTGTTGTTGTTTTTTTGAGACAGGGTTTCACTATGTAGTTCAGGCTGGACTTGAACTCACTTTGAAGCCCAGGCTGGCCTCAAACTCACAGCGATCCTCCTGCCTCAGCCTCCCAAGTGCTGGGATTACAGGTGTGCACCACCGTGCCCGGCCTATTGGACTTGTTTCAAAAATTAAGAAACAGACTTAAAGAAGATTTAAAAAATACTTGCTCTAAGAACCTGAGCTGCACTGCAGATCTTTCTGAGTCAATATTTAAATGGCATGGCTACAAATAAAAATGCTCACCTATAAAGATGGTGCTTTCCACAGGAAATCATTACCTATAGAAATTTATTAACAGGTGAGTACTTTCTATGTGCATGGTTTGTAGAGAAGATGAGCTACACAATGTTATTTACTCCTTTCCACCAAATGTGTTTTGACCCTACTATCTCTAAGGAGAAAATGATGTGATTGAACAAGCTAGAGAATCACTGCAAGCATGTAGTATGGTTGAGAAGTAGGTAATAAGGATTTGAGGCTTTTGACTTTTTATCCTAAATGAGCAGTAAGTGGGGTAGATAAAATACTAGAACATACCTTTTCATGCAGAGATAAGTTGAAGATAGCCACAGTATTACTAATTGCAATTATTAAGCAGGTTAGAACATCTGAGTTTCAAAATATCATAAATAATCAATTGAATAACCTTTTGAACATTCATGCTCTGATTTCTTTTCATTTTTCTTTGCCCAAATGTATTTGCAGAGAAGTGAAAGTCATACATTCTTTCTTTTTGGTACTTTTAAGTGTTGACTGCTGATTTCAGAAGCTAGTCAGCACTATAAATCTGGGAACCTTAAGTACTTTGTAATTTTTAAATGTGTCTTGGATATGTGTATCATGAATTTTAGCTTTAGACAAAGTAGTTGTCTGAAATTCAAGAGATCCTGTCTTCACATACGTAACACCTTTCACATAACCAACATCAAAGTGCTTTATTAGCAATTATCAACAACCTTATTTCCCACTGAGGACAACAACTGCAGAAGCAATAAACAAAGGAGGCTGCTAGGAAAAGCAAGATGGAAAGACAAACAGAATCACATGGAACCATGGCCAAGGCAAACCATATGGATTAATACCTGGACAGAGACAGATTTGAGGATATTGCTCCCCTCTGAAGAGCTTCCCCCAGTACTTAGTCTATTCAATTTATTCAGCGACTGTTGGTTTATTTATCAACCTGTAGTTGTTTACCTGATATAATGCTTTTCGTATGTCTAGATTAAAAATACATAAAAGTCTGCCATTATCAAATACACTTAAGAATTCTTTAACAGATTTGCAAAAAAGTTAAACATAACTCATATGGATTCAAATTTGTACAAATTTATGAAATGATTATATTATACACTGTCCGAGGGTTACTTGTAAATACACAAAACTATGAATGTAATTTCTATGAATGTTTGAATACTGTAATAACATTGTATTCCCTTTTATTTTCTAATGTTCTAAGATACAGGCTTTTCTTATGTTCATTTTTATAACTCCAAATCAGTAACCAGTTGCTAAATATTGGATTTCTTCTAGGATCAAAAAATTGATGAAACTCTACTTCTCTCCTTTCATGACTCTATGGTCTAGGGCTGTTGCTAATTTATCTATCTGAAACTAATTCAGTTTATGTGAGGTATTCAAATTCTCTCAATGTTCTCCTAGAGGGCAGGCACCCCAGCCATTTATCAGTTAAACCTAGTACATTAACCACCAGGTAGTAATTCTTTGAGAAATTACTTTCTTTGTTTTAGCTTCCCATTGTATGTACTGTCACAGAATCTTAATTCAATGGGCCCCTTAAAAGTCAACAGCAGGCAGCAGCTTGTGTGAAAATCAACTACATAAGAATCTAGGTGGCAAGAAATATTCATACCCAGATCATCTAGGACAGTGGTGAAGAACCTGTGGTACACGTGTTGCAGTGGGCTGTTTGTATCACTGAAAGCTCTGAAAGGTTTGCCATCTTTGATGTAGGACATAGATGAGGGCTATAAAGGCTTTGTTCTAGTGTACAACCTCATTAAACCTTCCCTGGACCACTCTATTTAAACTGGCCATTCTGCGACCCTGACCCTTCTTTATCTTACTTGACAGAGCTTATACCTTCTTGACATTTACCTCTTTCATTATTGTCTATTTTCCTCACTATACTGAACAGATGTTTGTTCCCTTTAGCCTGTAGAGCTTAGGACAGTGCCTCTCACTAAAGGAAGAAATGAACAAATGTAATATTGTAAGTTCATCAATCCCAAGTGAAATGACTATTAATATCCCTCAACATGCATTGTCTTGAAAGAAACTAGGATTTATCATAACATGAACCCCATGTGTAGTTAATGGGAATTTTCTTCAGAGTGGTAAATGCAAGCTTTTTGATGACTGTTTTTATTTCTTAAATTCATTTGTTTAGTAAAAACATTTTAAATTGTATAAAGTATTGTTTATAGCTCTAAATTTCAAAGGATGAAACTCATTCCATATAGTTAAACTGTTCTTTGTTCAAATAAGCTTTGTATTTTTCTTGCAAGTCATCAATAATCTCCTGCGTGTGTCATTTTAGCAGCTCTTTGTGCTCACTTGAATCAATCAGTCTCATCTCTGGGCTATTTTTAAAAATTATTATTATTATTATTATTATTATTTTTATGTGGGTACTGGGAGTCAAACTCAGGACCTTGCACTTGCCAGCAGGCACTTGTGCTGCTGAGCAATATCACTGGCCCTTTTTTCCTTTTTATGTAGGTACCGGGAGTTGAACTCAGGACCTCGTGCTTGCCAGGCAGGCACTTATGCCGCTGAGCCACCTCACCAGCCCTAAATTTATTATTTTTATTTTATGGAAAAATTAAAACAAAATTTCAAAACAAAATAATAGAATAACAATAGTTAATACATTGTGTATTGTTATCTTCAAAGTAGTTACTCAGAGTACAAAATATGTGCATACAAAATTCTCCAAATGATATTAGCACAAACCTTTTTTTCAATGAACTAAGAGAAACTAGTAGTATAACTATTTTGTATTTTTTTTCTTTTCCCTTCCTTCCTTTCCCCTTTTCCCTACCCTACTTCGTCTTTCCTTTTGAAGAATTTCTTCCCATTTCACAATATCTATTGTACATTTTGGATGTTATTTATTCTTTCAGTTTCTCACACCAGGGAGACAATATGATGTTTACACATGTGAATCTGCTTTATTTCACTTATGAGTATGGCCTCAAGTTGCATTCATTTACCTACAAAGGTCTCAAGTTTGTCCTTCTTTATGGCTGAGTAGTACTCCACTGTATAAAAAGACCACATATTTTTTTATCCATTCTTTGCTTGATGGGCATTTGAGTTGTTGCCAAGGTTTAGCTATTATAAATTGTGTGGCTATAAACATGAGTGCATATGCATCACTGTGGTATGATGTTTTTAATTCTTCTGGAAAGATACCCAGAAGGGGAAGAGCTAAGTTGAATGGGACCTCTAATCCCAGTTTTTTCTGCAATCTCCACAGTGATTTCTACAGTGGTTGCACCAGTCTACACACCCACCAACAGTGGAGCAGGGTTCCTTTTTCTCCACATCTCCTCCAGCGTTTGTTATTGGTTGATTTCTTGATGATAGCCATTCTTTCTGGGGTGAGATGGAATCTGAGTGTTGTTTTAATTTGCATCTCTCGAATGACCAATGATGTTGAACATTTTTTCATGTATATTTGCTGTCTGTATTTATTCATCTGAGACATGTGTATTCATCTCAGATGCCCATTTTTGGGTTGGGTCTTTGAATTTGGGGGGTCTTATTTTTTTTAAATCTCTGGGTTATTGCTGAAAACTTTCAGGTCAGTTTCAATCTGTAATGTTTAATGACTTTGTTTTATTTGCTAGAATACCTCTTATCTTACATATATTTAGGTTACATGTCTGACCTAACAAATCAGTTGAATTTAAGACCCCTGAGTTGAGGATCTCCAAGTTCCCTTAGAAGCCTGTTACTCCATGATTCACAGAACTTTTTGCAATTTGTAAATATTTTAATTAGGTAATTTACTGAATGCTTTTTTTCATTTTTTATTTTTAATTGACACAAGACATAGTACATATTTATGAGGTGTGGTATAATTCACAACACACATACACATGCCAAGAATCAAGAGAAAGTGTTACCACATTCTGTGGTGCTGGAGTCTCTAGTTAGCGTTGATTTCTAGGTCTTTTCTGTCCTAAACAAAGAACTGAATGTAACAAGCTAAAATGGTAGCAGAGTTTCACATTTATCGGTGGTAGGAAAAATAAAAAGAATGGGGGGGAAAAAAACGGGCTCTGCAGAGCAAGTTTGGGCCAAGTAAATAGGAAAGAAAATACAAATAAAGACAAAAGTACACCTTAGCTGTCTTAGTTACTTTTCTTGCTGCTGAGACAAAATACCCGACACCCAAAGTTAAGGGAGCAGAGGTTTATTTAGCTCACAGTTTGCAGGAGGTTTCTGTCTCTGATTAACTGGCTCCAAGGCAGGGTGGCATGGCAGACAGGCATCTCAGAGGAGAAACAGTTCATGGCAGGCAGAAGGTAGCAAAGCAACAAGGGATGACCACAGCTCTATCTATCCCTTATATCTTATCCAGGCTACTTAGGGAGGGCAGCACTCACACCCTTAATCCTAATGCCCTTGATTCTTGCGTTGCACCACGAATCAATCCTAACGTCACACATTCTAGATCAGGTCCCCTCTGAAAAAGCCCCACCTATGACTACATGAGGCTTTGGGGGACATCTAGACACAAGCCATAATACTAGCCTAGAGTATAGGGCAGGCTATTGTGAAAAGGCACCCGATAGCGAGTTCTTAATGGCATCTGTCTCTTTTATATATTTCCCACGCTAATGTCACACACACAGTTTGTCCTATCAAAAGCCTGCTCAAGTTCGCCTGAGAAGTACACATACAGGGTTCTGAGAATTGCTCTGTGCAGGTATTTTGGGATCTGATTATGCCTCCCTTTCCAGCCAGTTTAAGCCTCACCCTAGCTTTCTTTTTTTTTTTTTTTTTTTTGTGGGTACCGGGGGGTTGACCTCAGGACCTCGTGCGCCAGCAGGCACCCGTGCCGCTGAGCGATATCACCGGCCCCTTTTTCGTATGTGGGTTCCGGGAGTCGAACTCGGGCCCTCGCGCTTGCCGGGCAGGCGCGTAAGCCGCTGAGCCATCTCACCGGCCCCTCACCCTAGCTTTCTACCCAGAAGGACATAGATCCTACTTCTGGATGAGAGATATATCAAATAATATTTTTTACCATTTTTTTTTTTGTGTGTGTGTGTGGGTACCGGGGGTTGACCTCAGGACCTCGCGCGCCAGCAGGCGCCCGTGCCGCTGAGCGATATCACCGGCCCTTTTTTCGTATGTGGGTTCCGGGAGTCGAACTCTGGCCCTCGCGCTTGCCAGGCAGGCGCTTATGCCGCTGAGCCATCTCACCGGCCCCTAACATTTTTAATATACCATACCACTATAATATATAGTGTTCAAATCTTGATATTTGACTGCCTCTGCCACTAGACTGTAAACTCTGTGGTTAAAGCAACTGTGTTTCTTTTGTTTACCTCCACCCACGCAATTCTTGGTATAGATTGGATTCTCAAAAAATATTTGTTTAATGAATGAATGGTTATATACTCACACTACTCTTTTGAAGAATGGTTCAATATCAGGGTATTATATGTCATTAAGAATGGCAGAGAAGGGCCGGTGAGATGGCTCAGAGGCATAAGCGCCTGCCTGGCAAGCGCGAGGGTTCGAGTTCGACTCCCGGAACCCACATACGAAAAAAGGGCCGGTGATATCGCTCAGAGGCACGGGCGCCTGCTGGCACGCGAGGTCCTGAGGTCGACCCCCCGCTACCCACAAAAAAAAAAAAAAAAGAATGGCAGAGAAGTCTGGTATCTCTGCTGTCTCCTTCCAAGGACTTAAAACGTTGTCAGTTACTCTGGAAATACTAAAATTTTAATAAAAAATATACTTAAAAGCAATGATTAGTATCTGCCAAGTTATGTAAGGTCAGCAGCTTCTGTAGCAGTGATTATCTTTCTGCAACCTTCCCTTAATCTCATACTTGTGTCAATAACTTGTTTTTTGGTTCACAGAATTTCAAATAGCATACATTTCCAGCTGAACTGTGTGTAGAAAGCATGTTTTATTAAGCAAATTATGATAAGTACTTATGGCTATTACCAGGTATCATAACTAATCAGGAACAAGAATTAAGATCTTATTATTGAGTCGGGTATAGTGAAGGAAGATGAGAGCTTGGGTGGGTAGAATTTGCCAACAATTCCAGGCTTAAGGCATTTGTAGTACTTTAATTTGTTTTGAGGCCCTTCTCTTTGGTTTTCTAGTGAGAGACAATAATGATGCATATCTAAGTGAGTCAGATAAAAGCAGTCTTCCTACAGACTTTCAATTTTTTTGGCTGTGCAGAAGTACAGGTAGAATTTATTATAAAAGAGATATACAGAGTGTTACGCCTTCAAGTGAGAAGTGGCAGTGCCATGAAAGCCTCTGCACCAAGCGTGAGTCTGGATATCTTTTTTACATATAAAAGACATATTGCTGGGGTTCAGGGAACTGGGGTAATTATGATGCTTACTAACATTTTTCTTAGAAGTTCCTTTGGAATTACAAAATGTCTTCCTGTGACTTCTTGATGTTGCCTTTTATTTTCTATTATTTACTTTGTAGTAAATTTTGATTATCTAGTTTGTTTAAGGCACAAATATTTATTGGTGCTTATGCAAAGTTATAAATTATGTCAATTATTGGCAGTCCACGATAGAGGTGGAAGGTCTTGTGAGTTAAAAAATAAAGAATAATTACTTTGGTATGGTTACATATCACTTCATCTTTTATGAATTTAGTTCCTCTGTTATGTGAAGAATTGTAATCTTACCTTTAGGCTGGTTTTATAAATGGGTATTGCCTTATTTAAGGTCCTAATGTGTGTATTCTAGGCAAACAAAATGAGTTTTTCATTAGAAAACGTGAACAGAGTACTTGTACTTCAAAATCAGTACAACTAAGCCACTCACTCACTTATTCAACTCACTTACTCACTCACTCAGTTACTCATATTTTACCTGCTCTGTAGCAGGTATTGTATTAGGATCTGGGGATATAGCTGTGTGGTAGATTAAAGTTGGTAAAAACTTCTTTGATACTTCTTTTTCTTTTTTTTACTTGATTTCCTTTTTATTATAATACAATATGCAAACACAAAGTCCCTTGGGCCACCAGTTTTCAACAAATGGGATGCTTCCACTAATACTAAGTATAGTAGGAGAAATTCAGAAAAATACAACTGAAATCCAATCAGAACTCATTTGTTTTAGTGAACACAGTTCATTAAAAACATAGTAAGTTGAAGAAAATGATTTATATGCTGTAAGAATTTTGGAACTTAGTAAAAATAAATTCTTGGCCCTTTTTTTAGTTTATTTAAGTTTATTGGTACAATTTAGGTATATATAATGACATTCATTATAGGGAATTTGTATCTGTACATGATATATCTTGATTCCTCTTTTTTTTCCCATTCCTGTCCTCTTCTTTCAGACCCCCTTCCCCTCCCTGTTCACAAAGCTCTGTTTTCATTTTATTCTTCTTTTCTCATTTCTTCCTTTCTCTTCCTTCCTTTTCCCCTCCCCCTCCCTAGTTCGCTTTTCCTTTTGAACAGTTTCTTCCAATTTCACAATATCTATTGTACAATTTTTTTTTGGGTGGGTACCGGGGGTTGACCTCAGGACCTCGTGCGCCAGCAGGCGTCCGTGCTGCTGAGTGATATCACCGGCCCTTTTTCGTATGTGGGTTCCAGGAGTCGAACTCGGGCCCTCGCGCTTGCCAGGCAGGCGCTTATGCTGCTGAGCCATCTCACTGGCCCCTATTGTACATTTTTGTTCTTATTTACATTTTCAGTTTCTCACACCAGAGAGATAATGCAATATTTACACATGTGTGTCTGATTTATTTCACTTATGACTGTGGTCTCAAGGTCCATCTATTTAGCTATAAATGTCTCAATTTTATCTTTCTTTATGGCTGAGTAATACTCCATTATATGAAAAAACACACACCTTTTTAATCCATTCCTCGGTTGATGGGATTGCTTCCAATATTTAGCTATTAAAAACTGTGCCACTATAAACATGAGTGCACATATATTGCTGTGGTATGATACTTTTAATTATTTTGGGAAGATAGCCAGAAGGGGAATATGTGGGTCAAATGGGACCCCTAATCCTAGTTTTTTGAGGAATCTCCACAAATCAGGAACAAGACAAGGATGTCTACTATCACCATTCCTATTCAATATAGTTCTGGGAACATTGGCCAGAGCAATTAGACATGAGAAAGAAATAAAAGGAATAAAGATAGTGTTATAGTTTGTGTCTAGATGTACCCACAAAGCCTCATACAGTAATGGGGAGCAGGCTTTTTCAGAGGTAGCTGAATCTAGAGCTTGTGACTGATTCATGGCACAATGCTGGGATTAAGGGTGCTGGGATTAAGGCTGGGTGATTGCTGGATCACTCCACTGATTGGATTGGCACTGCCCTGATGCCAGCAATGAGAAAAGTAACTAAGACAGATAGGGAAGGAAGAAGTTAAACTATCATTATTTGCAGATGACATGATACTCCAAATAGAAGATCCCAAAAACTCCACCAAAAGACTTCTAGATTTAATAACCAGATTCAATAGAGTAGCTGGATACAAAGTCAAAACTCAAAAATCAATAGCATTTCTGTACGCAAATAACAAACTCACTGAGAGGGGAATTACGGAAACAGCACTCTTCACAATTGCATCAAAAAAATAAAGTGAAATACTTGGGAATCAGTATAACAAAGGAAGTAAAAGATTTCTAGATTGAAAACTACAGTACTCTTAAAAAGGAAATCAAAGAGGATATCAGAAATGGAAAGATATCCCTTGCTCCTGCATAGGAAGAACCAACATAGTGAAAATGGCCATACTCCCAAAATTGCTATACAGATTTAATGCAATCCCAATCAAAATACCATTGCTTTTTGCATCCAGAGGCGGGATCTATGTCCCTCTTCTTGAACGTGGACAAGCTCTTTGAGTGCTTTGACCAACAGTATATAACACAGATGCTACTGTGGCGATTTCTAGGCCCAGGCCCTAATGGACTGGCATTTCCCATTTACTGTCTCTTAGTACACTCATTCTTGTGGCTCTGAGTCACCAAAAGGCTCTAACAAATCTAAGACTGGCTCCCACAACAGCAGGCAGTCCAAGTAGCCAATAGATAGTCTGTGTGTAGAGACAGAGTTTTTAAACTGTTGTCTAGTTGTTGTAGTCCCTGGCCATTTGAGTCATACCTGTTAAGGCCCCAAATAACATAGGGCAGTGATAAACCATCTTGTGCCTGTCCTGCCTGAATTTCTGACCCACAAAATCATGAGATATAATGACAATAGATTATTTTAATGCATTACTTGATGTAATTTGACATACAGCAATAGATATTCAAAACAGTAAGAGAACAAATTAGACTTGGCCCTTGTGCTCGCAGAATTTAAGATTAAGCAACGCAGAAAATTCATAATTAACAGTGTATACCCCATAATGAACTAAGAAACTGAAATGGAGCAAATTCATAGAAAGTTAGAACTAGAAGAAACCTATCATCTTGATTACCCTCTTCATTTTTTAACCTATTAAAGTGCTGTTGTGTGCTTTGGGGTATGCTAAATTTAGTTAATCCTAGAACTTTCCAATTCATGGTAGGCATTCCATCTGTGGTAATCCAAAGAGGCAACACTGCTGTGAATTTTTAAATCTTTGCACCATTCTAACACATACTCTAAGTGATAAACGTAATAATCAAATAAATGCTGTGCACTTACACATTCTTCTCATATTCTTACTGTGGTAGGATCTGGATTATCTGATATAATGATTAGTGGGCTATAAAACTCCATAGATTAATAGCCCTTGTCCTAGAGGAGTTTATTAATTTAAGGTATAAGGCAGAATATATACCAATTTATTCATGAAGTGTACACAGGTGTTCTGTGAACTAAGGGTAGAACTTCTGTTCCATTAATGTCAGTTCTATTTCATATTCAGTCATCTTGTTTCTGTTTTTAAACCAACATTATAAAAGTTCAAAACTGAAGTAAAACCATACATTAGATATTTAAAGGCTCTCAGAGAAAGAGGCCAGAAAACACCTTCTCCCTGCCCCACACACATGTGAGATCTTTCCAAGAAAAGATGTAGAAATAGTGTAGGCCACCCTGGCACTTTGGGAGGCTAAGGCAGGTGTATCACAATTTTGAGCCCAGCCTAGGCAAGTTAATGAGACACTTCCTAAGAAAAAAGGGCTGGGAATATAGCTCACTGCAATGGCCCAGGCTTCAGTTCCCAGCACATGCATACACACACACACGTGCACACACACACACACACACACACACACACACACACACACACACTAGTTTAGAACAGAGGTCACGAGCTCAAATGCAAGCAAGGCCAGGCACAACATTGCAAGTTAGAAAAGTGAGCCAGGGGGAAGGTAAACAGTGAGAGGTGAGTTAGAGAGGCATGACATGTCCCACCCTGAGTGGCAGCTGGCCCTCAGCTCTAGATCACTTATGCCATGTCCGTGGGCCAGAGATTCCAAGATTTGCGAATTTTCTAGAGAAGGAAAATATTTCAATTTTTATATTAGATCTTCTAATTTCTAAATGTCGGGTCAAGGAAAATACATTTGTTGCTGATTTGAAGTAGCCTCTGATATAGACGCCTAATGTAGATTGATGTGGGGATCAGCCTCTCAATGGTTACAAAATAGAGAAATGAGTTTGCCCAACCTTGCTGTCAGTTGTTGCACTAACCCTGGTAGGATTTTGTTTTTTAAATGCACTTCTCCATTAGTGATGGTGAGTGAAATGTCTGGCTTTGCAAATTACTGCTGTCATTTACTTTAATGTACTCTTGTATTTACATATTTATAAAAACCTTTTACATTATTAATAGTGATTAAATGCTTAGACACTGAAGATCGATAATGCTTCTGTTCACCTATTTACATTATTAAAAAGTAATAAGTCATACAGGGCATGTAGAATATGTGGTATACTTTGTAGTCATGTTTAGAGTAGATGAAAGAAAGAAATCAGGCCACAGGGTAAATTGTATTTAGGAGAAAATGATCACTGAGTTGAATTTGCTAGAGACTTCACCATAAGCAAGTTGCAAGTTCACACTGAAGTTACACAATCATGGGGCACAGAAGGTACATGTTTCATGTACTCTCGCATGCCAGTGAAGCTTACTTAGAATCAGAAAGTCTAGTCTCCCTTGGATGCATAAGGATGGATAGCCATTTAACCCTTGTGTGTCCTTGCAACACTTAGTCACCTGTATGCTACTGTCTTTAGCTCCAAAAGCTTCTGATTATGGAATTGCTCAGCACCAAGTCAGCTTTGTTGGTCACAATTTGCCAATGCAGGTATCTCTCAATTGTAGGGCAAAAAAGCAAAGTGATTCATCTGATAATGACAATAAGTTTCCTGGCTCTGTTTGAAGAGAGCAACCCGAGTCAGAGCCATAAGTATTTTCAGGGCCAGCCACCCCAGCTTTCTATGGAGCCAAAGTGGCTCAGCACAGGGGTTTAGGGATAGGGCTTTCAACACTAGTCTGCCTCGGTTCAAACTTGTATTGACTGTGATCTTGGGGAAGTCACTTACTTGACATCTCAGTTCTTGTTTCCTCACCTGAAAAGTGGAGCTCGTAATATAATAGTACCATGTAGAATTTTTATGAGGATCAAATGAAATAACACATATAAAAGCTTAGTATGAGGTCTGACACATAACAAGTGCACAACAAAAATTTATATGTAGTAAAATGCCCATTTCATATCATTTAATTGTATTCTTCTACAAAAAGGTTGTTCATTAACACTGATTTAAAGTCTGTAAATTATGTCATTGAAATGTATTAAATTTAACTAGAGTTTTAAAAAGTCACTTGGTTTATAGGTTTCTTGTGTTGACACAAATGCATTTTTCCTAGGATAAATTTGATCCACGTCACTAGACTTATTTAAGGACAAGTTGAAATGGGGCAATTGTGATATAACAGAAAGATTATAGGCATTGATACAATGCAAATTTGCTGTCTGATTTTGGGCAAGTGAGTTAATCTCTCTGGAACTCAGTTTCTTCATAGAGAAGCTATACTTAATACAATTATCTATTTCACAGGGACACTGTGGAATACAACAATATAATATATGTTTAAAGTGATTTGTAAACTAAAAGGTACAATATAGATATAAAATATTATAACTATTATTATTTATATATGCAAAAAGAATTGGACTTATTCTTCCCAAAGGTGTCCCAAATTAAAATGCCATGTTTTCTTAGAGGAAATAGAGTTTGATTGCTTGTCTTCAATTGCTTTTCTTGGAAAAGGCCTGAATCTTTACTGACAGGATGGATATATCTGTAATAGTTGAGACCACTGGATGGAGACCTATTGTTCTGAATTTAAATGTGACTTGCAGAGCCAAGCGGAACATTTTACAAAAGAATGGGGAGACTCAATCAAACCAGGAGGAAGAGAAGGGCATTAACCACCACAAGTAACAGGTTTGTTCACTCTGTAAGCTGCCGGCAAGTGTCGCTGAAGCATGAAGCTGAACCGTGGGGGTTTAAGTTTGTCCATTGCACAAATGCCCTGCTCTGGGTCACAATAACTTGTCTTCTGTCTTATTCAGGCCCTGACTTTCTTCCCTTACTTGAGTTGACTGTGTCATTTGACACTTCTTTTTGTCATAGAAGTTGTTGTTATTTTTCTCATTTTTTTTTCCCCAACGGACTTCTCTAGAAATGATTTCTTCCCCTTAACTAATTGGTAAGGGCTTAGGCATTCCAGAGAAGTCCTAAGAAAGTTATCAATATGGATTGTGTGGAATGGAAAGTAACCTGATCTTTAGAAGACACCTTCCTTTCAAAGTTAAGGGAAAACACGACCACTGTACACTACGTAATAAAATAAATAAATATACCTGCTGTCGAATGAGAGCTCTGGAGGAATGACGTGAGTACTGTCCTTGCCAATGAGGAATTTTATTCGGTCATAGAAGAGCCTTGAAGTGCGCTGAGAGAAGAGGGGTTGGCTTTGCTGAATGAGGTCAAGAGGATCTGGTGAGCCCTGGCAGAGAGGACTTGCGTAACAATTGCTTTGTTGACAACAATCAGGGTCCACACAGTCAGTCAAACCATCTGGAAAAAGAACCCAAAATACATTTTGATATTTAGCTTTAAGCGAAACAACATGGTTTAAAATTTACAAAATGGAGAAAAAAATAGAATATAAAGATAACCAATCATATTTTGAGTTTATAATCTCTCAAATTTGCATGTTTTTCATGACTTATAGCTCATTGACTTTATATGGCACCTGAGAGAAATGAAAACTATTTGTTTATAAATCTTTGCTTTTGGAATTCTCCAGCATTTATCAGCTGGAGAATACAGTTTATATTGTTATAGTTTAGCTTTTAGGTAGAGTATTCTGTTAGGTACCACTCTTTGCAAATTTCTACCTTCTTCAGTGAGACCATTCTTTCAGAACAGCAATTATTTCTTGTAGCTCTTTTGAATTCCTCTCACATTGTACATCTATGAATGCACAGTTAACAAGTACTTACTGACCCAAATATGTTTGTATTCTTAAAAAAATTTTCCCAATATTGTTGTCTACTAGTAACTCCCAAAATAGAAGTTGAGATTTTCATGGCGACAAAATATCTAGGGCAGTGATTTTCAAATGTGCACTTATTTACCTGGGGAGCTTATTAAATATACATTTGCTTGAACTCCACCTACTGAATAAGAATTTCTACAGGGCCCAGGAATATGTAGGCTTAACCTGGGTGATTTTGTAGCACAATGAAGTTGCAGAACAACTTTTTAAGGAATTTATAGAAGCAGCTAGATTTACTTATGCTTAGCAGCTTTTTCTTTATACAATTACTGAGAAGCATGAACTACGTGAATGTGATAAGTTACTCTTTCATTTTCTGAGCCTTCACTATTTCCTTTAGACTTCTGACTCCACTGTTGTACCAAGAACAAGAAAATCATATAAAGGCTTCACTCTTTGATGGTGGAATTATGTAGGGCACAGGGGTTACTTGAGGAAGGGAGGCTAATGAGAATCTCATAGGTATAAAATATTGTGTTAAGTGCTTCTAAAGGCAAAGAGAGAAAGATAAAGTTTTTAGGAGCTCAGAGCTTAGGAAAATAGCTATGTGCAGACAGCTGACTCTTATAGTAGTGAAATGTAAGAAGTGCAGTACTATAAGACAGTGCCGTGCAAAGAGAAGGAGTTGGAGTGATTAACTGAGCAGATGGATACTTCATCTCATACCTAATTAGCAAAAATTTAAAGTCCTTCCAAGGTCCTTAAAGCAGGCAAGTGGATCTAATTCAGTTGTTCAATAAGGGTAAATACAAAGATGCTAATCTTTTTGTTTTGCAGTGGAATAGGGAGGTTCAGATGGATCACTGGCTCCTTAGCGCTGGGACTGAAAGTTACTGGCACTGGTTTCCTGCAGCTTCTTTGCTTGCTCTCTCTCCCCCACTTGGCTGTTTCTGTTGAGCTGGAGGGATATGTACCACAGCTGGGGGCAATGAAAGCTAGAAACACCAGGAGAGTAGGCGTTTGGAACAGTAGCCCTAGGGCACCCAGGAAATATTTTTCCCCACATGTGGTCCTTTCAAATCCCCTGTGCCATAGACACTGCTTTGATTTAAAATGCAGTTTGCTTTTTCCCCCTTGCTTTCCCTGTTCATTTGGTATATTTCTATTTCTCCATATACGCATTTCTTTTTCATTGATGATAACTTTCAAGTGTGGATTTATTTTAAAAAATCTTTCCTTCTCCTCCCCTCTCTTCTCTCATTCAGAAAATTATATTAACAAATTTTCAATAGATTTTAGATGCTACTACCCCCTCTACCTCCAATACGTTGTTCTCAGCCTCTTATTAGCACATTATCTGTTTACTCTGCTAATTAAACATCTGGATGCACTGAAAAGCTGGCATATATACCAGCTTGATTAAGAGTTCTCCGATGTCTGGAATTAGTACATAACACACTAAATAATGGAAAACTACTTTTCAAATGAGCAGTCACCTTTATTGTACCTTGTTATTGAATAGTGAATCTGTTATTATTGAGATAATATATGTGGAAGCACCTAGTGTCATGCCTGGCAAATATTAACAAATGCACTAGTAATAGACTGAGTATTCACAGGCTTCATCCTATCAACCACACAATTCTAACTTATGGAAAAGAAATAGATTTTAAATAAGTACTAATGCCAAAATGATCTTCAAAATTGGATTCTAAAACTAAACATAGAACTGATTCAATATTAGGACTTGCATTCTCATCTAGTTATGACTGTAGATTCCAAGCTAACTTTTCATATCTAGCAATTGCCTATTATACAGAGTTGACCCTCTGAGATACCTGTTTTCTGAGAAAACAGTAAGTCTTCTGTTCAATTTAGAAAAGCCACAGGCAAGCAGTTCAATAATGATATGCAACCCCAAATTATAATTCTTAGGCAAACCCAGCATATGGGCAAGGATCTACTTGCCAATTATCATATTAGATAACACCTTGTACAGTATGTCTAGACTGTTACATAGAAGTGCAAATGACAGTCACACTAAATGTGTGTGAGTGTTTTTATGGTTGTTAACAGTTCTTCTATTTTTCTGAATTGGAAGCTGTGGCATCATACTGACAGTCAAGCTCAGAGTGTCAGATATAGAAATATCAAATGTTAACTGATTTTAATTTTAGGGCCCTTTCCCTTTAAGAGAATAAGAATTAAAAGTAGTTAAAAAGAAGGAGGTTTCATTGTCTTGAAGGACTAAACATGGCAGTCATTGATCTTAGCTTTGCCAACAAATTTGGGACTATGTCAATTGGCTTAATTGGTATCCATGAAATCAGGGACAACTTTTCTTGCTGTATGATCAAGTCATCAAAATTAAATTTTTGTGTACTAGATGTGTGCCTTTGCTTGAAAAAGAGAATGAAGGGAATATATGAGTGATAAAGGAGAAAGTCATGTTTTCTCAATTCCAAAAATGAATTTATTTATATATATCTTTTGGGAACAGCATTCATATTATCACCTTGATAAAAACAAATACCTAGTTCATGGTAGGGTATCCCAAAGAAGTTGGAACTATGAATAAATTAGTTAATATTTGCCACGTAGTGAGTACTTTCATACATATTATTTCAGGTATACCCTACAACAACCCTGTTAGATAGATATTTTCGTCCTCATTTTACAAATAAAAAAGGGTAGTGTAAATGTGATGGCACAGTTATAAATAATCTGGGAAAAATAGTGACATGTAGTATTCTGACTACGTGCTGAATCATATATTCAGCAGAAGCAGCATCTTAGCAGTGACATTTGATAATTGTTCATTATTGTTATTATACCGTGTTCTGGACTACAATGATTGTAAAGTTGTTTAGGTAGAGTCCTAGGAGTAGATGCCAGTGGTCTGCAGTGGCAGCTTGAAGTGTTCAGCTTCACGTTTATTGATGTTGCCTTAAAACCGGCCAGTGAGCAATTGATTTCTTTGTAGCAGATTCAGTTTATTGGAATGTGTTCATTTTGCAAACTATGTTTGGTTATGTTGTCATGTATGCAGACTCCGATGTGATTCTGATAAGATGGATACAGTTCTAATGCTACCGAAACTTCCATTTGCTGAATTTTACAGATGCAGAATGTGTCCCTATTGTATAGGGGCTAGATTGAAGTTTAACCTTTTCATCACATATGGAACAGAGACAGGGTCTGCCAAAACCTAAAAGCCCTATTTCTACAACATTTGTAAATTTGCCTACAGATTAATAAATACTGAACTGATGCATCAAAGTAATATGTTAATAGATTCGTCATTGATACCACACTTTCATTATCCACTTTTATTTCAAGGATTATCTCATGCATTTTCAACATTGCAGAGTATGCAGATAGATGTCAAGTATCACCAGCCTTAGTTGATAGATAATGTGTTAGCCCCAATCATAGAGTGGTGAACTCATTTATGCAGTTTAGATTTTCCACCGTCCACTTGCATCTGGAAGCACTTGGCAGTTTAGGCTCTCATGTTTAAGTGATGATCCTTTAATAAACAGGTTGCTTGGAAATGAGGAGTATATGATTAGAAATGAATAATCAGGAATATGCTTTCTGGTGGTAGGTCTTTTGTTTACAGCCAAATCTCAAAAGTAAATGAGGAGTCAGTGCCTGGCTCTTAAATAGAGCAAATATTATCAATTCATTGCTCCTTTTCTTTTCCTATTTATTAAGCACTGCAGTATGCTGGTGACATTCAAAACATAAAGTTCATTATCCACGAGCTTATATGTGTTCATAACTCACCCATGATGCTGTTTTCTAGATCTAGAAACACTATACTACAGACGAGGTTTTGCAAAGAGCTATTACTTTTAATGAATGGTGACTTCTTATGAAGAGTAATTCCTGGAAGAGCATTTTCTTTTAGGCAATTAACTTACTGACTTTTGCTAATGAATAAGAACATAGACCACTGGAAGATGTTGCACAGGAGAAGCTTGGACAGATGTGACAAATACTCTAGAGAAAAAAACCTGTTTTGATTAAATTCTCCTATTCTACATCTTTTTAACCTCCTCAATGATCTTTCCATAATATCAGAGACGACTATTCTTCCTCTATAACCAGAGTAAATAAAATGAAATCTTTATTTGATGACTGAATATCTTGCAAAACTTATAGTGTTCTGTATGTACCCTGCCCACCTATGCAAACTAATATCTTCCTGACTTATGTCCTAGGAATAATGATTTGCCTTTTGCGTCCTAGAAGCATTTACACATGCTGCTTCCTTTGCTTGGAACAGCCTTTCCCTTTGTCATGTGAGGTGTCCTCCACTACCAGACTTGGTTAGGTTACCTATGCAGATTTTTAGCACCCTCAAATTTTTGCAGCATTCTTCACAATTTTAAATATGTAACTGTTTTGCAGGTTAATATTTGTCTTTCTTGCTAGACCATACGCACCATAGGAAGAAACTTAACATTTTTTCCTCAGTGCCCAGTACAATATTTGGCAAGAAGTAATAATGTATAAATGGAAAATTGGATACACCATGTGAAAGGTTTGGCTGAAAGGTAAGCACGCAATTTAAACACTTGAATGAGCACTATCCAATAAAACGTTTTTTCAAAGTTGGATATGCTGTAGTATTCTGATGTCCAATACAATAGCCTCTCGTGTCATGTGGCTATTGTGCACTTGTATAACTGAAACAGTGAATTTTTAACGAATTGAAATACTCACTTCTGGCTAGTGGCTACTATACCCTATGATGCAGATTTTGATATCTCTAAATATTTAGATATTGGGTGGTACATAAATTTAGCCATACATTTCAAATTTTTACTAAGTCAAATTTATCATATTGTTCCTAGTGTGGTTTTATCTTTTGCTTTTATGTTTAAGAAAAATTTTGCCATTGTAAGATCTATCACCTATGTTTTCTTTTAATTTTATTTGAGTTTTCTTTTATTTCTAACTCAATCCAGCTGAAATATTTTCTTTTCTTTCTTTTTTTTTGGTATATGATATGAATTGAAAATTTAAGTTTCTTTTTTTCTTAATACTTGCCCCAGCAACATTTATTTTATTTGTTCTCATGATGCTTCTTTCCTAACTGATTTTTGATGCTGGTTTTATGAGACACTAAATTTTTATTTGTGCTTGAGTGTGTTCCAGAGCTTTTATTTGATTGTATTTGATTATCACAGTGCCACTTTGTTTGAATTATCTTAGCTTTAAAATATACTTCGATGTCTGATAGTTACCATCACTATTCTTTGTTTTAGCTATTCTGACTCAGTTAGTATATTATTCAAACTTTTTTCCATATCGATTCATATGTGCATGTAATGTATGGTGATCATATTTTCTATACTCCAAATAGGACACGTGATTAACAAATTTAAATGTGGTCATCATAATGTTGTCTCTCCCAAGCATGAAGTTGTGCACCTGATAGGTAATTGTTGACTGAAAGAATAAATAAGACCAAGGCTTTTGATAAGTTTGTAACTTCTATAGAAATTAGTTCTTATAATAAGATAGCTCTCCTTTTGCATGCTAAGGAAAAAATCCAAAAGTTACTTCTTCTTGTTTTATTTTTATTTTTCAAGGAGATTTTAGGTAGGTTAGAGAGAAGCTGTGTCATCCACTAATTGTCCCGCCCAATTAGTTACTGAGAGCTGCAATGTATTGAATCAGAGTGTAACTAAAGTCAAAGCTGCACGAAGTAGTAGTAGCAATACTAATGAATATTCAAAGTTGATTAAGATGCAAAAAAATCGCACCATGCTTTAAATATCAGCTATAATATGGAGTAATCAGGTAGCAGCCACTTGAAGCAAATTCTTGAAAGTGATACATTTTTGATTGGAAGGTTTTCTAAGAGGATCATTTTTTTCAAAAAGGTTCAATTGACACTTTCTGATTTAATTAAAATACACCCATATACAAACATGTATGCAAATATTAGTCATTAATCATATTCAGCTAAATGAATCCAGCTGTTCTGGTGAGCTGGAAAGCTGAGATCACTAAATAAAGGGCATTTAATGTATTATTAGAGGTAATATTTAAACATTATAGAAATGGAATTATTGGTCTAGGATCTTAGTCATGGGGTGTTCAGCGGTTATTCAATATATCTTTCTATTTCAAACTAAAACTAAATCCATATCTATCAGCAATATGATCTTAATCCTAGTAAAGAAAAAAAAGGTAATTGAAACACTTAAGGAGCTTTCCACCCCTGCTCCCTAAAAAGACAATCATAAAAATACACTGAACTCATATCAGTGTCTTTGATTTTTTAATTTGCATATAGATACACAGTTTTTAAGGAATGTTCAGAGGTCAATACACATTCAGTAAAATCTTCTGTACCTTCTGTACCATGTACCACAACATCGAGAATTGATAATCCATTAATTCATTAATATTTAATCGACCCATTCGTTAAACTTTTTGGCTGCCTTGAGGTGAACTTGAGGCTATAAAATGCTTTGCAATTAAATAAATTATTTTTATTACTTTACTAAGTCAGGAAACTTACTTTGGCTCAACTCTGGGCCAGAAATTATAATTGCATAAATTGCTAACATTTCCTGAGAATAACCTTTTCATCAACACATTAACTGAGAAATCTCTATTTTTATACCAATGAACCAGATCCTTAAGTTTACATCCTATATTTATTGTTTGCTTGCTGTATGATTTCTAGTTTCCTATGTCTCAGTTTCCTATGTTGTAAGTAACATCAGGAGTAGTTCCTGCATCATGGGGATTAAGTGAAATAATTCATATAAAGGACTTAGCACATTACTGGTACAGAGTAAACCTTGACTACAGGTGAGGTACTATTATTATTAATTATGTTAAGCATATAACTATGGGCCATAGATCAAGCTTAACAGCAAGGAAAACAAAAAGAATATAATTATGTGCTTGCAGTGCATTTTATAAGCACCAGAGAGATTAAAGAAGTGGATGTCAAAGGTTTCATGGAGATGTGTTTTGAATTGAGACTTAAATGATGTACAGAGAACGACAATTGTAGAGGAGAAGACATACAAGGCATATAATGAAAAGAAATAAAAGTAAAGTGAGGGCCGGTGAGATGGCTCAGCGGCATAAGCCCCTGCCTGGCAAGCGTGAGGTCCTGAGTTCAACTCCCGGTACCCACATACGAAGAAAGGGCCGGTGATATCGCTCAGTGTCATGGGCGCCTGCTGGCGCGCGAGGTCCTGAGGTCGACCCCCGGTGCCCACAAAAAAAAAAAAAAAAGTAAAGTGAGCTTTGAAGGATCGTTAAAATAGTTGATCAGAGTATCAGAGTATCACCTAATTGAAAATCTCACTGCACCTTCCCAAAGTATGGTTTTCAATTTATCTGGGTAGTAAATAGTCTCTCCAGAACATGGTTTGTTCTATGTGTGTATGTGTGTGTGTTTATATGTGTGTGTAGTGTTGTTTATTATTATTATTATTATTATTTTGGTGCTGGGAATCAAACTCAGGGCCTCACACTTGCCAGGCAGATGCTGTGCCATTGAGCTATATCCCCGGCCCCTTTTTTTCAATTTGTTTATTAATTTCTAAGTGGTTCACTTGAATTATCTCATTTAATACTTATTGCCACCCTATTAGAGTGTTAATATTATTGTCAACACTTTCATTTGTTTTAGCCAAGGTAAGAAAGGAAAACTCTTACTTAATGCTTTAGCTATGACTCCTAACTTATTGATTTAAACCTTGTGTTTGGATTCAAATGACAAAGCATGCAATTGTCTAAGTAATACAGAAAATTGAGTCAAATTTAATAATCTACTTCATTTTCAGCAAAGATACTGAAATTAGATTTTTTTTGTTATTTTCATCTTTTCTTGTATAAAAGTATGGGGAAAGTGATGATTTATTGTTTTAGGGTCACTCAGAGGTGATTTGGTGTTTTGAGGTCTGATTGTACAATATATTAGATGCTCTGGTTGGCTTGAGTGAAATAGAAGTGGTTTCTCTCGGCTCGGGAGCCACATGTGACTTTGTAAAATATCATGTGTATGGAAACTAAAAAGTTGATCTGATAGAAGAATGAAATGGAATTGTGGTTACTAGAGACTGAGAAGGAGGGAGTGGGGATGGAAAGAAGTTAAATAAGGGGTACAAAAACATAGTTGGATAGGAATTAGTTCTGGTTTTCTATAGCACAGTAGGGTAACTATTGGTTATACTAATCTATGATGTATTTCAAAATAACCAGAAAAGTATGACAATTCCCAGCATATATGATGATTAATGTTTGAGGAGATAGAAATACTTATTACCCAGATATGATTATTATACACTGCATACATATGTGGGAGTTTTGTACAATACTCTATAGATAGGTACAAATATTATGTCTCAATAAAAATAACAGAAAAACAACAAGTACAGGTCTTGAATTAAATATAAAAAATTTATCATTAATTATCTTCATGCTGTGTCCTCTGAAAGATATCAGGAGTTACTGAAATGTAAGGACATAAGTGGGTGCTCTAATGAATAACAAAGAAAATATTTTACAGTGCATATAGTGCAAAGTACACTAACATCTGGCAGCTTTTGCAGATTAATTTAATTTAGTATATTAAATGCTATAGGCATGGGATGTAGCACGATATAGTAGTGGAGAAAACTGACTCTGAAATCACACAGTCCTGAGTTTGAACCTCGGCTCAGTTATTTCTAGTTGTGTGACCTTGGATGAGTCACTTACCACCTCCAAAGCAAGCCTTAATTTTACTATCTATAAATAGGGAAAATAATAGTAGCTGTACTTCATGGAGTTATTTTGAGAATTATGTGAGATATATATACAAAAAGATTCCTAATTTTCACTCTTGGCCAAGTTGGTTACCACTGTGCTCGAGGCTGGGCTATTTCTCTTTTATACATACATTGTATAAATGACTCACCTCCGTCATTGTCCAAGTTGTCTCCACAAAGCATTTCCATGACAACATTGCAGCCTGCCCCACTCCAACCCACCTGACACACACAGTGCCAACCATTTTGATCCAGTGTACACCGCCCATTTCCAAAGCAGAGGCCTGGGCATCCATCTGAAAAGACAACAGAGGGTAACAACCAGAGACATCAGGTAAAGATTGGGCCATAATGATGTATCTGTCTATGGGGTAGCATTTAATCATCTGGGTTCCATTCAGATGTGGTGTTGAATAAATGGAAGAGGAGCTTGCTTACTGGTAAAACCTTTCCAGGGAACTTGTTATCCCTTCTTCTCCAGTGTTTTCCTTAGAGAGCCAATTAAGTATTATTAATGCTACCCCCAATTCCCAACTTCTGGTTCAGATAGGATGAAAACTATGGTGGGGACAGGAAATGTTTTCTGTTTCTTTTCAAAACACATATCTCCTCATCTCAATCAAAACTGGATGTTTGGTGCTGTATCTGCTTATGGCCAATAAGTTGGGAAAATATAGCAGTTTCTATGAAGAGAAAGTTTCCCTAACTACTAGCCTGTGCAGATTTTTTTCATTGTCATATGTTGTTTCAGGACATAGGTATATTGGTATACAGTTAAGACCATGCCATTAAGCATTTTCTAGTTCGGTACCTTAGAAATATGCTGCAATTGCTTTCCATCTATATAGCATTTCAAGATTATTATTGATCTGAGAGCTAAAGATTGAAATTTTTACTTTTCTCTGGTATCTCTAAAAGAAATGAGCATAATGTGATACCTATAATAAGTGCTCAGCAAATGTTTATGGAATTAATACATGCCAGATTTAGATTTTCAGAATTCTAGAGAATAACAGGAAAAATATAGTTAGGAGGAAAGTGTAATGTTTCAGTGAATTTTTAAAATTTTAATTTGTTAATATATGGACAGTACCTACTCCCCATGATAAATGTAATCATTATATATTACAAGCAAGTCAGTGATTTTTATCCACTGCTAAAACACCAACACTGACCATGGTCTATCTTTACACTTGTTTCTTTTTCTGTAATATCATTTTTAAAATGTCCTACTCTTTCTACCAGTAGTTCAGAGAGCCTCTATTGAAAGGTAACTGTGTACGTGCCAAGTGATGAGTAGTAGATAAATAGAGACAGCAATAACAGTACGTGTCTTCTGGATACTTTCCCAGGAAGAATACCAGAGCGTACCTGCATTTTACTGGGAATAATACAATTAAGATTCTTTGCATTTTCTATCTTCAAAAGAAAATTTCAGAAGCACAAAAAGGAAAAAAATAAGGTTGTGAAAATCTGTAGAAGTAAGCCAGTGTTCCTTCCAAATGGTTTTCCAAGCAATTATCAAAAGGCCAGAGGAAGAAAAATTTTGAAATAAAAGTTATATATATATATATATATATATAAAATATCCACAAATCTTGGCAAAGGATGAATTACATAGGCCTGAGAGGGAAATTTATCCAGTTCCATTCTACTGGATAGTTAATGGATAAGGAAATATTAGGGATGACTTAAAATGTGTTCAAATTCTGAAGCTGAGATGGTGAAAATCACTAGGATAACTGACAAAAAAAATTCCTTGTCTCTGACAAAGTTAGATCTTTGCAGAGATGGATGATAAGGTACATCTCAGGGGATAATTCTGCCCTTGTAAAGGGTCCTTGTATGGACTTAGAAATATATTATTATGTTTTTAAAACTTTATTTCTAAAATTAATTTTATTGGTATTCTTTTGATATACATAATGATCACATTCATCATAGTACACAGTATATCTTGATTCTTCATTTTTTCCCCATTCTCTTCCCCTCCCTTCAACCCTTCTTCCCCTCCTTATTTACAATGGGAAAAGGAAAAAAGAGAATAGAAGGAAAAAACGGAAACAAAGCTCTTCTTATGTTAAAGGCATAGTTCAGCTATGTATTTAAGCCTAGTTTATGTAATAATTATATGGCTGTGTTGTACACAGACACACACACAGATGCACAACTGCACACAACTCAATGAAAATATAAAGAAAAATAGTACTTAAAAAAGCTTATCAGTCCATTCCATACTTGTCAAAAAGTGACTCATATGTTGGAAAAACAAATTACCTTTTAGCACAATTATTATAGTATGATTCTGAAAATACTACATTTCAATACGGTTGCCAAAAGTAAAAAAAAAAAAAAAAATAGACAGAGAGACACAAAATAAGAAAAAAAAATCTAAAACACCACCCTTCTTTTCCCACTTGCATATTTTTGCTTAAAACATATTTCTGTTATAAAATTGATGAGAATAGTCTTACCTCGAACAGCATCTAAGTAGTGAGCTAAAAAGGGGGGAAAAGAATGATTGAATGAATTTCTGAGAAATCAAAACTACACAACATGTACTAATGGGTTACCATCTGTTGCCTGGGAAGAGAACAGCAAACTGTGAACTGCTGAAATGCCTGCAGCTCAAAAGTTGGTACACTGGTTTGCACAGTTTGTGAATAATATTTTCTGTGGGAAAAATATTAATGGTCTTTCTGCAAGAAACTCTATTAGGCTTCCTAAAAAAGTGTCATATTTCACTAAAAGTATAAGAACTTCATTTTTACATTTCAGTAATAACTTTTGTGAAAGAGCACTACCTTCAACCTCTTATTAGTAATATCTTTAAAAGGGAGTTCTGGAGTAACCACCTTTCATAATCATCACAAATATTTAAATCTTCTTATGTAAAGGCCATAAACTTAGTGTAGTGCAGGAATGTAATTACTTAAGCTGCATCGGAATCTCACCCCTCACCACCTTTTTAATGAATCTTAAATATTTTCCATAGTCACAGAACAAGACTTACGGTATCTTTAGTAGAGTAATAATGTAGTTTATTAAGATTATATTCTATATATGTTATACATTACTTTGGCAGGTCCAAACCATTATAACAAAATACTTCACCTAAAAATGAAAGCCATAGTAGAGTCTACTGGGGAAAAACCCCACAAACAATGAATTGTGTGTTCAGAAGCCCACTCTTGCCTTTGTTCTGTGTGAATTGCTTTTGTCTAGTCACTGAATGTCACTGAACACTGTGACCCATTTTCCTCTGCTGAACAATGGCAATTGTATGTGTCCCTCTGTATATGCAAGAGACATTTTTGTGGCAGATATGTGTCAAGGGATTTCATTTTTTAAAGAAAGAAAGTGTTTTATAGTGGAAATCTTACTTATTACAAATGTCTTTTGTAATATGAAGATCACATGGTAGAATAATTATTACATAAGCTTTTCAGGGCTGTTCTCCTAGGCAGTGTCCTGAACTCTGTGAAATTGGTAACAAGGGATGTGAGAGAGTGGATGTTTCAGTACAAACTCTACACTACCAAATAAGGATAAACAATTCAATACAGAGGTTCTAATGTTGATAGGTCAGGAATGTCTTCTTCATATACATTAAAGACAGCCTCTAATGATATCAAATGGCCCCTGTTGAAGTAGTCCCATTTAATGAAATTGCCTCTAAGTGCTTTCAACTGAAACAACCTATACTTTTCAGAAGGAAAAATGGGCAGTGAATATTACCTTCACAACAAAAACACTTCTCTTATTAGCTAACGACACTTTATTCCAATGAATCATCTTTCATTTGAGTAATTCAAAGCACTTGAAAGCAGAAAACATAAGGAATACTGAAGTAATGAGAAAGGAAGTGACACAAGAATTAAGTAGGTTATTATCAGTGAAAGAAAAAACTTCCTAGTTTGCAGTTCTTTAAAACTTCTAGCCAACTTTCCTCTATTTCTCCAAACTCAAATTCTGCTAAAAGCCTGCAATCAACTCCCTAGACTGCTCTTACTGCTTCAATTAGTGCAAATTATGTTGCCCAAAATGTGCTGGTACTTACCAATCGTGCAGTGGTCGCCCTCCCATCCAGGGCTACACTCACATTTTCCATCTTTGCATTGGCCATGTTCAGCACAGTGAGAATGACAAGAGCGTTCCTCACATGTTGGTCCTACCCAGCCTTCTTCACATTGGCAAATTCCCCTTGAGCACACACCATGGCTACCACACTCCATGGTACAGAGTTCTGTGGAGAATTCAAACACCATCTATTAATATATTTTGTTGGAAGCAGCATCCATTCTTTCCAAAAGTCATGGGAATTGACAAATATCCTAGTCTATATGTTAAATAAAATATTCATGAATATTTTATACACACAAAATATTTAAACAAAATGTCCCAAAGAACTCTAGCATTTAAGTGAATATATAAGGAACAATGTAAAAAAGGCAGTTAGGTCTCCATGTATAAAATAAACTCTAAGCCAAATTGATTTTGAGGAGTCCATAGAAAGGTAATGGCTTTTAAGCATTAGAAATGCCCCAATAGATGCCAAGGAGGTTTCCTTAAAAATTCATTAAGATCACAGATAATATTTCAGTGATTTTATGAACCCAGGAAAATAGTGCCCTAAGTTAAGTCAGGAAAATGATTAGAAAGATAACACATTTCTAATACTATTCATAATATACAAAAGGTAAGCTGCCAATGACAGTAATCAACTGGTTTCTCTGATCACACAATCAGTATTTGCATTTATTTAAGCCTATAAAATGACTCTTGGTTGATTAAAGTACACAGCGTTCTAATCCTGAAATGTTATTCAGTATTTAGCCAATATAATGATGGTGTGTACTGACTCCATAGAAATTCTCTCCTTTGTCCTTTGACTTTTTGATGAGAAATGTTGAATGTTAAAATAATATCAGTAGAGCAACCAAAATTAAAGCTTGACAAGCCTCTTTCTTGATTTAATTTACTCACAGGAGAGGGAGAAGTGGGATATTGAAAGAATGGAATAGATTTGGCATTAATGGTCATGTGTCCTTGAAGAAAAAGAGTATTCCACAAGTGCAGTTGTCTTTTTCAAATTCTGAAACTGGTTTTATGTATTAAGATCTTGAGATGCAATGATATTAAGAAATTCCATAGTAGCAGAGTAACTTTTCAGGAAGTGACAATCTTTTTTTCTGATAAGGCTATTGCTATGGGGTCTATTATAATCTAGATCACTCTGTTCACAAGTATTCTTTGAAGGTTGGGGTATGATGGAAAGAGTAATAAATTTTAAGTGATGATGCCTACATGCCCAATACCTCTGTTTAATAGCTATGTACCCTTGGAAATTTTACCTACAAGCCCCCTTAATCTCTGCTTGATGACTACATCTCTAAGGGTTGCTAGATAGATTTGAGATATATTTCTAGAGGTAGAACCAACAGAGCTTACCCAAGATAAGATATGGAGGATAAAGAAAAGGGAAAATAAAATTTTGTTTTAAAGAAGTAAATGGGTAATGCTGCTATTAAAGGAATAGGAAAGGCTGGGGGAAGAATAATGGTGCATTATTAACCAAATTAACCTTGATATCTCTCTCTCTCTCTCTCTCTCTCTCTCACACACACACACACGATTCTGAAAGGCTAGGGATGGAGATAGAAAATTAGAAGTCTTTAGCACATAGGTGGTATTTAAATACATAGAACTGGTTGACATCCCTAAGAGAGATAATAGAAGAACCTAAAGAATCAATCCTGAAATATTCATGGATTTAAAGACTAGATATTCTGCTATAAATATACACTATTATTAATTGCCCGTTAAAATAAAAATTTAAAAGACCAAACAGAAAAAGAGCCACCATGAAAGGCCACTGGGAAGGAGAGGAGAATGAGCAACAGGAGTAATTCCAATGAGATTATGGTATAACCACAAACCAAAGAGGACACTTTTTCAAGAAGAAAGGGGTTAACTATAATTCAAATTGCTAAGAAGTCATGTAAACACATTCAGAGAAGTGCCCACTGAATTTATCAACATGGACATTTTTGGTGACTATAGAAAGAGCTGTACTGATAAAGTGGTAGTTATAAAGCCCCACCGGAATGAATGAAAGAGAGAATGGGAAGCTGTGTTGGGGATCACCAGATTATAAGAAAAGTTCAGGACACAGAAAAATATATTTTAAAAAAAGTGTGCCTTCGACTAACAAATGATAGCTCAGATAGAATTATTCTGAAATAGCCCCTGGAGATATCTATCTATCTATATATATATATATATATAGATAGATATAGATATATATATATAGCTTCTGAATCTCTAATGAATAGTCTTGATTTATAATTTTGGTTCTCATACTGAATTTGTGATAATAATTCTACTCCCCTTCATGACATTAAAGGTGAGTGTCCCCCCCAAGACACTAAAAACTGAACTGAAAGGGCCTTTCTAAGATCAGGGAGATAATTGGCCAAAAAAATCAAGTCAGAACTGACTAAAACAATTAGAGGCAAACATTTTCTGTATGTTGCTTTGTACAATTATAAATCTTAGACATGGGGGCATATATCATTCTGGGTTTTGCCTGAAAATAATAGGACTAGATGAACAGTATCAGCAAAATGGCAGGTTAGGCTATTCTTAACCACCTCAATATAAACCCTTAGAAATGTTGGATATAATGAAACAATTTTTAAAAATGCATGTCATAGCTCACGAAAAAGAAATCCTCAAATGCCAGAGGCAGAACATATTCTAAGAGCCACAGTAGTAAGCATATGAGTCAATCCTCTGGCAGCCTTGAGGGTGATCAGAACCAATAATGACTAGGGGCTTGTGTATTTATTTCTACAGAGAAAAGAGGTGAGAGCTTGGGTCCATTCCGGCAGAAAGGCAGGACTCCTGAAAGGCTACAGTCTTGGTTAAATAGTGACAAACTCTACCCCTAGCCCAGAGAGATGGCAAGAAAGCATTGACTACATTTAAAAAAGTAATAATAGTAATAATTTAAAAGACAAGAGTTAGAAAATAATGTAGAACTAAAAGTTATCTAATAACTATACATAAGATGGAACACCCTGAGCTAAATATTTGTAAAGAGTTGTATTATTCAGGAGTTAGGTAAGAGATACTTTGTCAAGTATGCATATGAAAACTTCAAGGTGGAATTCTGTTTCTAGAAGTATAAGCCAAAGTAATTTTTATTATTCCTTCTTGATGAGAACTAGAAAATATGAATAAAATATACTTTTTCCTTTTTTGAAAGATATTAGGGTTCACAAAACAGTGACAAATTACTGTGTCAAGTTCCCAGGAGAAAAAGGAAACCAAGAGAAGTGAGCCTGAAATTCACGGATGTTTTCCTGTAGTGTCTATCAATTACGGCAGAAGAAGCTACAAAAGCTCAGAAGCTGGGTTGACATCAGTCTCATGGAGGCAGAAAAAATTTGAATAGATAATGGCTAAGATATTTCCAACGCTGAAAAAGCCATTAGACCAAATATATGAAGTAAAATGGAAGGCACAAAAAAGAAAAAAAGGACAAATTCAAAACCATAGTAAAATACTTTACTAGCTCCCTCTCTCATTAACTGATATAATAAGAAAACAACAGAAAGGCTGTAGAATTTTGACCAACGTGATTAACAGATTTGATGTAACTGACATAGAGAACAATGCAACAAGTGACTACAAAATCCACATAATGTTCAAATGCCTATTGAACATTTACAAATAGTAACAATATGCTGGGCTATAAAACAAATCTCAAAATATTTCAAAGTACTGAAATCATATATAGCAGGTTTTCTGCTTACTACAACTTGAAATCAGGAACAGAAGACGACTATAAAATCAACATATGTTTGAAAATCAAGAATATACTTCTGAATAAACTACATAACTAAGAAGAAATCATGAAAATTAAAATAGTTTGAAATGCAAGAAAATGAAAGTACCACAAATAAAAACTTGTGTATGTAACTAAATCCATGTGCATAGGAAATTTTATAAGGCTGCAAGGAAAACCAATCCAAAAATAATGACCTAAGCATCCATTCTAAGAAATTAAATAAAGAAGAGCAAAGCAAGCTTAAAGTAGAAGAAAATAATAATTATAAAAGCAGAAAGTAATAGGAACGCACACTGTAGAATGAATAAACAAAGCCAATACTTCACGATTTGCACAGACCAACAAAACCGAAAAATCCCTGAGAATTGATGAAGAAAAAAATATAGAATAACCTGTTACCAAAATTGGAATAAAAAAGATGACATCTCGATGGATATTACAAGCAACTTTTTGTCAATACATCTGAAAATTTTGATAAAATGGACAATTCCCAGAAAAACACTATTTAATGATAACAATACAAGAAAAAAGGAAAACTGAATAGTTTTCATAAATAACCTTAATCCACAATGAAGAATATTCCCATAAAACTTCCAGGCTCAGATAACTGCACTTGTAAATATACCAAAATTTTAAGAAGAAAAATTGAATGAACTTTTTCAAAGAATAGAAAAAGAAATGCTTACAATTGGCTTTATGAGATCAACATAACCTGGATGTACAACTCCAATGAGCAAGTTATAAGAAAAAAACATGGACTAATCTCACATACACTGATGCAAAATTCTAAACAAATATTAATATGGAAAATCTAGCATTATATAGGAAGAATCAGTATCATAACCAATTTGTGCTTATTTCAGGAATACAAGAATGGTTTAACATTTGAAAATCAGTCAACATAGTTAATCACATATATGAAATGAAAAAGAACTCACGATTCTCCCTATAAATATATGACAATTATTTGATAAAACACAAAACAGTCATTTATGATAATAAGTTACATCAAACTAAGACTAAATGGAGCTTTAACTCTCATTAGAATTAGCTACAAAATACCCACAGCAAACATTTAATAGTGAGATGTTGAAAACTTTTCTGATATTAAGACTGAGAATAGTCCCATTTTATTATTTCTATGCAACTTAATTCTGAAGGTTCTAGCAAGTGAAGTAATATAAGAAAAAATGTATAAACATTAAAAGGAATGAAGTTATCATTTTTCAAAGACAGTAATATGTGCAAAGCCCCAAAATAATCAATATAAATAATGTTTGAATTAATATATGAATTTAGGAAGACATCTAGATACTAGACTAATATACATATCTATATAACAACAGCACACAAGAAAAAATTAAAAATACTGTTTAAACCTTTACCATGACATCAGAAAAGAACCTAACAAAATATGTGCAAGACACATACTAAAAATATAAAAATTTATGAAAGAAATTAGAAAAGACCTGGAAAATGGTATTATGTTTGTGGTTTAGAAAATTCAATTTGGAATGATGCCAGTTATCCCCAGATTATTCTGTAGATTCAATACTTTATCAATCAATATCTCAACAGATTTGTGTGTGTATGTGTGTGTGTATTTGTATACGTGTGACAATTCTGATTAGCTAAAGAAAGAAGTATAACAAAGTGAGATGTACTGTAGCTGATGGCAAAACTAATGACAGAGTTATGTTAAATTAGACAGTGGGTATTATCATAATGTGAAATAGAACGAAGTTCCACACATATAAGGACACTTGATTTATAGTAAAGATAGCACTACAGATGTGAATAAAAGACTGTTATGTTAAATTAAATGGTTTTAGGAAGCTGAATATGCATTAGGGAAAAAAATCTTTACCTCACCCTGTACGTGAAATCAATTTCAGATAGAATGTGGTAAACATAAACCAAAAAAGTTTCTTGAACAAAGCATAAGAAAGTAATTTCCTGATATTAAGGAAGATAAAAACATAAAGAATACCCCAAAATTCTAAGTATAAATGTAAAAAATAATGAATGGGACTACACTGAAATTAAGAACCTCTTATCAAAAGGCAGAGAAGAGACATGCTACAGAGTGGTAGAGTATATCCACAGCACAAATAACTGAAAAAAGAGCGTATATTTGGAATATGGAAAGAACTCCTTCAAGTTAATAATAAAAAGACACATGGGCTATTAGAACAATGGGTAAGAGACCTAACCAGGAACTATGCAAAAGAGGAAATATAAATGACCAAACACAGATGGAAAAGTGCCTAGAATCATCATATCACAGGGAAGTACAAACTGAAATAATGAAACACCAATGCATACCCACAAGCATGGTTAAAATTTAAATGACTGACAGTAACAGTAACAAGTGTTGGTGTCAATGTGAGGTAATATGAAATCACATATACCACGGTTGGTCATGTAAATAATATGACAGCTTTTGAAAACTATTTAAAATTATCTTCTAAAGTTACATGTAGGGCCGGTGAGATAGCTCAGCGGCGTAAGCGCCTGCCTGGCAAGCACGAGGTCCTGAGTTCGACTCCTGGAACCCACATACAAAAAAGGGGCCAGTGATATCACTCAGTGGCACGGGCACCTGCTGGTGCGTGAGGTCCTGAGGTCGACCCCTGGTACCCACAAAAAATAAAAATAAAAAAAATAAAGTTACATGTATGTATACTCTATAACTCAGCAATTTCATTTCTTAATATTTTCTCAACAGATTGCTAGCAAGAAAATATTCATCAAGATAGATGTATAAAAGTGCTCACTGCAGAATTAATATGTACTAGACAAAAAAGAAAACACCTCAAATATTCATTAGCAACAAAATTAATAATGAATTGCAGTAATTATTTGAAAAATGATACATTTTAAGGAAAATGAATGCTTTATAGCAACATCTCATTATACAGTGTGGATAAATATCAAAAAGTAATGTTTAATGAAAGAAACTACACACAAAATCACATATGTATAAGATTCCATTGAAATTATCAAAAAGCAGGCAAGTATTATAAGTTGAGGTAGTTTCCTTGGGAAAGAAAGTGGAAGGAAATTGGGAAATGGCACAGAGGGACCTTCTGAAGGTAGTAGCCTATATTTTTACATGGGTGGTGGTTAACAGATATTTCATACTTTGATAACTTACTGAGCTATATAATTTTGTGTGCAGTGCTTTTCTGGATCTGTGTTACATTTTAATAGAATATTAAAAATGTAAGCATAACAACAAAAGAACAGCAGAATAGGTAACTTTATATCTAGAAAAGAGGGAAAATGAACAAAGATAACCCATTCAACCTAGAAAAGGAAGAGAGGGAGGAAAAGTCATAGAAAAAAATAAATATTAAGAAGAGGAGACATAAAAGAAGATGATAGGGCCGGTGAGATGGCTCAGCGGCTTAAGTGCCTGCCCGGCAAGCGCGAGGGCCCGAGTTCGACTCCCGGAACCCACATACGAAAAAGGGGCCGGTGATTTTGCTCAGCGGCACGGGCGCCTGCTGGCGCGCGAGGTCCTGAGGTCGACCCCCCGGTACCCACAAAAAAAAAAAAAAAAAAAGAAGATGATAAAGCATAAATTCAACATCAGTAATCCCAATAAGTAAAAACCAATTGAACTTGCAATTTCAAAGATCTGGAACTCAGTGAAAAAGAAAATTGAGTGTGTTCTTTCTGCTAAGAAGTGTGCTGAAAACATACTGACCCAGAAAAATTACTAAGGAAAGGGAAAAGCACAATAGAAGAAAAGCAACTAAGAAAAGTTTGAGGTCAGTATATTATCAGATGAAGTAGACTTCACGGCATAAAGTATTTTTATGGATAAATACAATCATTGTATAATGATAAAAGGAAAAATTCACCAAGAAAATGTAACAAACCAGACCCTGTATGAAAATGTAACTTGAAAATATATAAATCAAAACCTGACAGACTTCTAGTAAGGAAAATGATTTTACAATAATTACTAAGAAAATTAGTGGGGATTTAGAAAAATTAAATAGAACAATTAATAATGTTAATATAATGGACATCTACTGAACCCTAAAGCAATGACTACACAATATACATTCTGTTCAAACACCACTAAAACTGAAAAGATTAGTCCACAAAACATTTCTCAACAAGTGGCAAAGATTCCACATCATATAAATCAGGCAGGTTCAGTAAAATACAACCAAATTAGGAATCAATAAACAAAAAGACAACAAAAGAAAAATTCCAAAAGGTGTTCTTAATATATGTGCTGCTGAAACAAGCACAGAAAGGCATTCTTTAAAAGAAAACACTTTGAAATAATTAATTGGTTACATTTAATAATTATATTGGAAATCAAGAAAATACTATTTATAAGACACGTGAGATGCAGCTTAATAACTTAGAAGAAATTTACGGTCTAAAACACATTTAATAGAAAAGAAGAACAAATGAAATTCAGCGAGAAAAGTGTCAAACTCAGGAGTTTTGAAAAGGGCTCCCCATATGAGTACACGAAAGAAACAATGAAGGTAAGAGCAAAATTTAATTAAATTAGAAACAAACAATAGAGAAGATCAACAAAATCAAAATTTGGGTATTTGATGTGCATAACAAAACAGAGAAACTTTTGGCAAGAAAAAGAAAGATAAAAATAAATGTAGAAGATTAAAATTTAAAGTGAATAAGAGAATGCTACTAACGCTATGCCAAAAAGTCTGAAACCTTAAATGAAAGAGATATTTTTCCAAAAACGAATGGACTTGAGAAGAAATAGAAAATATGAATATACATTAACGACCTTGAAAATGACCAAGATAGATTTACAGGTGTATCTTGCCAAATTTTAAAAGGGCAATCTCTCTGTTAAAGTATACCAGAGAATAAAAAAAGGGGTGGAGATTTCTGAGTCATTAACTCCTCAGTAGGGTAAGAAAAGGGTCAATCTCATTTGCAAACAGAGATACAAAAATCTCCAATAAAATATCTGGAAATCAAATAAAAAACACACACAGATTCACATGCTCACACACACACACACACACACACACACACGAGAATAGAAATCACAACCAAGTAAGCATGAATGCTAAGATGGTTTAAATGTAGAAAAATCTATCAGTGTAATTCACCATTGAATTAATCTCTTTGACTTGAATCCATTTCATAATAATTAAAGAAAAACTATAATTGTATATGCAGAAAGAACACTATCTAAAATTTATTTCCTATTTGTGATAGGACCTCTGTTGCAGTCAGAGTTTTCAAGGGAATAGATTTAATACAGGACACAGAATTTATAGGATTATTTTATAATATTCACCCAAAGAGTCAAACGCAGAAGCATGCAAGCAATCTGTCCACACACTAGAGACCCAAATAATTCAGCTGAGGGCCTGGATCCCACGGCATGTCCTGCATGACTACTCCAGCTGAAGACCTAGAGCCCATGGCAATGTTCTCCACGAGTCCAACTGGAGGCCTAGAGCCCATGACAATGTCTCATGCAAGTCTGTATCAGGGACCTGCACTGGGAAGGCCCAAAAGTCAGCGATGGCAACTAGAAAGTCCATGCCAGCAGGATGAAGGATCTGTGCCAGCAGTCTGAGGAATCTGCACTGGAGCCAGGAAGTGATGCTCAGAGTAAGGACCAGAACTCCCCTGAAAAGAACCACAGCCATCCTCAGCGACAGCCAGGACCTGAGCTCTTCCGATGATGGGAATAGCTGAGTTCATATCAGGAAAACCAGCATGACAAGCTTCTCCAGGAGAATCAACAGCACACCATCTTCCCCTCCAATTCTCCTTTTTATGCTGCTGGCAACAATCTTTAGGTGGGCCGTCCACACCTAGCACCAGGCCGAGTCAGTTACAAGTTGACCATTAGTTAATCCACCACAATTTACTACCAAAGTAGGACTATAAGGGGACTTACTGAATATGATAAAGGTTATTTACCAAAATCCTAGAGTAAGCATTATACCTAGTTATAGAAAAATGGGGGTATTCTCCTTAAAGCCAGAGAAAGTACAGTACCAGAATTAACTACTGCTTCTAATTCAGTGTTGTACAAGAGATCTTAGCTAGCACAACAAAGCAACCAAAAATATAAAATGTGTAATGCATGGGATGGGAGAGACAAAACTGAATGCACAAGTTAATTGTAAAAACTAAAATAGAGGGGGCCGGTGAGATGTCTCAGCGGCGTAAGCGCCTGTCTGGCAAGCGTGAGGGCCTGAGTTCGACTCCCGGAACCCACATACGATAAAAGGGCTGGTGATATCGCTCAGCGGCATGGGCACCTGCTGGCGCGCGAGGTCCTGAGGTCGATCCCCGGTACCCACAAAAAAATAAATAAATAAGTAAAAAACTAAAATAGAGGGTAACAAAGTTGCTAGATATAAGGTAAAAAAAAAATCAGTATGCCTATGTATCAGGGACAGGCAGTTAGAACATGTAATATTTAAAAATCCCCCTTTCACAGTAACAGCACATATAGAAAATACATTTCAAAGGTCTTTTAAATAAAAATTCAAAACTTTAAGAACACATATAAAGATCCAATCAATGGTGAGGTATATTGTTCTGTGTTCATGACTCACAAACCTCAATATCATTAGAATGTAAATTTTCTGCTGAGAGTTCTATAAATTCAAGGGAATTTTAGTTAAAGTCCTAACATTTTTCATAGAACTTGAAAATCTGACCCTACAATCCATACGGAGCAGAAGAGACTAAGAATACAAGGAAAGTTTGAAGTATATCAATTAGTTCATGTTTGTATGTCCTAACATCCATGTCCATTAGTAGGAAAATGGCTAATATGTGTTAGTATATTCATACAGTACAAAAATACACAAACTAACTTTAATAATGTAGAGACAAATGCCTCAATATGGATAAACCTTAAAAACATAATAATGAAAGAATAAAGGGAAATCATTCATATGAAATTTAAACATATGTAGAACAATACAATATATTTTACAGCTACAAACATATTTGGAAAAGTCTAAAAATGTACATGAAAATGATTAAATTTAGGATACTCGCGGATGAGTTCAAATACTAGCTACACTGAATATTACACATTGTACATATGTATTAAAATATCACACTTTACTCCCACTAATATGTATAATTAAAATAATTATTGATAAAAATCACTGGAAAGGCTACATAAAGACTGTATTTTTTACTTAAAAAGTATTTTCACCCTTTCATTATATTATTTCGTATGTCTGAAATATTTAATAATAATTTATAAAGCTAAAAATCAGTAAGAAACAACTGTTGTTAAGGGTAGCTGTATTGAATAAACGAGGGCAGATATAACTTAATTTAACTGTTGCACTTAACACAAAGGCCTTCACAGATAGAAGCCACAAACAGTAGTGTGATTTACAGTTTCAGCACCGCAAGTGTGCAGGTGGGAAGCAATATCCTCACGAGTAAGAGTATCCGCTAAGAAATAAATTACTGCAAATGAAGTAGCAGATCTTAAACAATAAGCATTCCTGATTTTGAACTGCAGCGATATTTCTGCAATTGTATCCCATTTTAAATGCAGTTTCTGGACTGATTCTAAGTTTTTCAATCCCAATCTTATAATCAGCAGTGGGTTTGATGTGGAGGAAAGACTAACAGAAAACAGATGCTGGCAATTGTGTAATTTATAAACATGAAAGAAATGATATTCACTGTGATATATTTTGCCTCATGAGTAGTTCCATTCTATATGTAATTTTCTATCTGTTTGAAAATACATTAACATTACAGTCTACAAAATATGACAAAAGAATGCTAAAATATAAACATTCTTTTGTGCAAATGTATTGGAAAAGGACATGAAAAATATAAGCAGACACTTTAAAGTTCTACTGAGACATTTCATTTTTAATAAGTTTCTTTGTGTGTGTCAACAATGAACAGTACTTGTATAAATTAAACTAGGATACAACTGGAACCTGTCTTTGTTACATGCTGACAAAGAATAGCATGATTAGATAGTAAATCCTTCACAGCCTCCATCAGAGCCATTTCTTTGAGATTTACTCTTTAGATAAAATTTCCTAGTGAAGTAAATTCTATTATTCTTGACATTTCAGCTTTGCCCAATATTGGACAATGATAATATTGAGCACCCCACAATATTAAATCTGGTTATCAAGTTCTAAAATATATATTTATGTAAAACTGTGAGTACTGCTACATGACATTCTGAAAAAGGAAAGAATATCACTTATGCAAAATTTGATAAAATATTAAGAAATTATCACATATTCACTCCTCCCAAAACTAGTACAATCAGTAAAAGATCAAAAAATATTAGCCTAGGAGGAAAAGTCTAGAATTGGGAATGACTAACCCAGGTTAAGGGCTGGAAAAGTTTTTATAGTATATGTACCAGGTTCCTCACTAAAATCAAAGAATGAATCAACCAAGAGTAATACATATTATTAAGAGCTAAAGTTTTCACAATCTATATTGTTTTACCAGCTGTGTGAATCATTTTCATTTTACTACTTTCAATTCCTTCTATTGCTCAGTAAAAGATATTCTACTAGAGAGTTGGACTATTATAAGTCTCTGATAATTTTATAGAGTACAGATGAACACACATGTGCACACATATACATACATGCCAACGCATGCATTTATGGTCCCTGTAACCCTGAAAAGTAATATTTAAAAGTATTATTTGATGACATATCATATCATATCTATTTTATTTTATTTTTGCAGTACTGGGGATTGAACCCAAGGCCTTGTGCATACGTTCTACCACTGAGCTACAGCTACAGCACTTCTTAATTTTTTTTTTTTTTGAGACAGGGTCTTGATAAATTACCTGGGCTGGCTTCAAACTTGCAATTCTACTTTAGCCTCTGAGTAGCCAGGATCATAGGTATGTAGCCCCATGCCCATCAATTACTATGGTATTTTATACCGTTAAATTCAATAAAAGCTCTCTCATTCTTTACAAGTACCCTTGCAATGACAAAGATGTGGTGTCACCAAGAACTATATATTACATTTCCTGTGTGCTATGGTTAAAGGCCTGTGTGTTAAAAGGTTGGTGCTCAATTTAGTACTTTTGGGAAACAGTGAAAAATTTAAAAATTAGGGCCTACTGGGAGATTTAGGCCATAGTGGGCATGCCTTCCAAGGGGACTGTAGGAACCTGGTCTCTTCCTCTTTCTCTTTTAATTCCCTGGCCATGAAGTGAGCAGTTTTGTGCCACCATCACTGTTGCCATAATATGCTGCCTTCTCAGAGGTTCAAAAGCAACAGAGCCAATCAGTCATAGACTGAAACCTCAAACATAGTGAGCCAAAATAAACTTTTTTGTTATAAGTTGATTATCTCAGGTATTTGTTACAGTGACAGAAAGCTGTGTAATATACTGTGTTTGGGAAATAATGCATATTTCATTTTAACGCAGAAAATCAATGACAAAGGCATGACAGTTGTCCCTTGGCCTCAACATCACAATGGTGCTTCAGTATGTTTTTGTAGTCTTAACATTGCCTTACATCAGAACCACAATCTGACTGAAGCAGGTACAAATTTTCAGCGAGCTCTATCTGTCCATACAGCAACACGCAAGCAGCAGTAACGGCAACATCACCACACTCCACCCTGGACACAATCTGGAGTCTCAAATTCTTGATGGATTAAAACAAAAATCACAAAGGATTAAGTTTTTGGAGACCCAGCATTGTAAAGACTTTTAGTTTAAATTTTCATGGATCTTTGTTATCACATATGGCCTTGGATTTCCTTTAACTGGTCTTTGATTGATATTAAAAAGCTGAGAAGACAGTAAAACCCAAGCCTGACTTACAATTTTTGAATGCAATAAAATAGTCAGCAGGATTTTTCACTATACAGAATTTTTCTTTCATAGTCAATCCTGTTTCTTTGTTTGCTAAATAAAACATTCCCCTCTAAAGCTAGATGTCACCTTTTGTTTAGTTTAGTGAATAGAAACTGGAACTTTTGAGGATGAAGTGAACCCCTACTCATTCATGGCTACAGACTGTGAAACTGTGTTTCAGTCCTTTGATTATGAACCTGACACTCTTGCTTATCCAGTAACATGGCCAATGCCAAAGAATGTTGCACTCTGGAGACTGTCCACAAATGCCTCTCACTGCACCCAACCAGTTAAAGATTGTGACTGTAAAATCATCACCCCTAAGAGCAAATAGCAGTTTTTGAAGCTCATAATCTATCATTATTAGTAGTCCATGTGCTCTGAACTGATTGTGTAGCCATATGAAAGTGTGTTTTGCTTTATTCACAGCTTTTAGCTTAGAATTTCTTAGCAGCATTGGTATCTATTTGCAGTTTGTGACCACCTAAAAAGGCAACAACTGCAACATACAACAAAAGTTATTGCTACATCTTCACTCAATTGGCTATTTAAAAAGTGTTTCTTGATAAGTTGGAAGGCTACTCTGTATATAAAATATTTGTCAGTCTTTAGTCATAATTTTGTATAATGTTAAAATTGCACTTGGGAGAATTTTCTCTCCATTTCCTGACTGATACTTGATGTATTTTTTCTTCTCAACAGTTTCTGACAACAGTACCTCTTCTGTCTATAAAATGAATTTTTGTCAATTCCCTTAATGCAAAAGGAAATTTTCTACATGGTGTTCTTATAAGGCAATAAGCCACTCCATTTAGCACACAAGTATCCACATTCCCCCATGCTCTACAAATGACAGACTGAGAGAACTTCAAAAACATATGGAAACCTCAGAGCACATCTGATGCATACTTGAGTGGAGAAGCCAAAGCTGTTTGTTGGAAGGACACTTCATGTAGGCTGAAAATTTCACCTAAATAGAAAAGAGCTCACAGAGTTGTCTCACCCTTCCCACCATTCAACACTCTTGTTAAGGGCTCTCCATGCTTTAGAAAATGAAGTCTAAATAGAGTGTATGAGAGAGATAATACTTGCAATCATGAGCCAACCTGTGCAACTGTGGTAGGCTGTTGCATCCTTAATGTGCTCAAGGCATTATAAAGGCAAAGAAAGCAGCTCTCTGTCAAAGTCTTGGGCAAGGGCTGCATACATATTTACAAAGCTGCCATCATTGCCCATCAGACCATGCATCCACAAATTATATTTAACCCTGTAAATAAATATGACAAGGAGAAAAGAAATATAAAGAACCCACAGTCCACAGAATCCTCAGCATGATAATGACAAAAGCATAAAAATGCCCTTACATAACATCTGAAAGCACAGCTTATTGCCATTTAATTCATTTAGTATTTTCCTTAATTTATCATTTAAAACATTATTAATGTCATCTGAACTTTAGGAGATGTGTTTTATGTTTCCTAAAACTGGCCACATCCATTTTTCTAAGGATTAATAATGAAATAAAGAATTTGACTTCACATACTATCCTGTCCCATGATAGGAACATTTTAATGAGGTTATACCACACTGCAGGAAATACATGTGTAAGTAATGTACTAATGTAGCTATATTTAGACAAACACAAAAGCCTTGACTCTCTCTCAGTGTCACAAATAGTATGCTACTCTTTCCTACCTGGCTAGGGCACTAGCAACATAAAATTAATATGTTTATAATGTATCTTTTAATTTCTACTCCTAAACCAGTTCTTTCTCCTGACTTCGCTATTTTTTAATATGACAGTAATATTCCTGATTTCCAAGACTGCGATCTTGGGCTATAAGCTTTCATCTTCCTTTTGCCTTATGATCTTCTCTAAGTATTTCAATTGTTCTGTTTGAAACTCTCTCTCTCTCTCTCTCATTTGTACATCTTAGTGGTCAAGTCTGGCCTCTGAATCTTTATTTCTTGGGCTGAAATCTTAATTCAGTTATTGATTAGCTATGTAAACTTGGACAAGCCAATGCATTCTTCTCTGCTTTGATTTCTCATCAATAAAATGCAACTTAGGCAAGGATCAAATGAGTAAATGTATATAAAGTGCTTGCAGCACTGCTGGGCACATAAGTGCTATGTTATTGTTAGCAATTATAATCATCTCTGTTTCTAATATGCACTCTAATACCTTAATCATCTTTTGTCTTGACTATCAGCACAGAGCAGATCTGCTGGGAGGTAGGATAAGAAAACAAGGGCGGGCTGGTGAGATGGCTCAGCGGCATAAGCTCCTGCCTGGCAAGTGCGAGGGCCCAAGTTAGTCTCCTGGAACCCACATATGAAAAAAGGGCTGGTGATATCTCTCAGCGGCACGTGCACCTGCTGGCGCGCGAGGTCCTGAAGTCGACCTCCGGTACCCACAAAAAAAAAAAAAAAAAAAAAAAAAAAAAAAGAAAACAAGGGCAAAGCAGGGGGTAGCACAACCCTGGAATTCAAATTATACTACAAAGCTACATTGATAAAATAGCATGGTATTGACAAAAATAAAACCAGAAATTTGGATCACTGGAAGAGAACAAAAGATACAGAAACAACTCCAGGCTCACTCAACTATGTTATTTTTGACAAAGGGGCTAAATCCCTTAGCTGGAGGAAAGACAGCCTCTTTAACAAATGATGCTAAGACAACTAGCTACCCCCATGCTGAAGACTGAGCCTAGACCCATATCTCTCACCAGCACTAAACTAAAATAAAAAATGAATCAAATATCTAAACATTAGAACAGAAATAATCTGCTGGAAGACAAAATAGGTAAATCTGTTGGAGACATAGGTGTAGGCAAAAACTTTCTGAACAAAACCCTGGTTGCATAAGAAATAATACCAAGAATCAAGAAATGGGATCACCTCAAATTAAAAAGCTTCTGCACAGCAAAGGAAACCACTAACAGAGTGAAGAGATAACCTACAGAATGGAAAATTTTTTGCCAGCTACTTCTCAAAGATCTAGTTATCTAGAACACATAAAGAACTCAAAAAATTAGACCCCTCAAATATAAAGACCTAATAAAAAATGGGAATCTGAAATGAATAGACACTTCTCAGATGAAGAAATACAAATGGCCAACAGCTACATGAAAAAAAATTTTAACATCACTGGTCATTCTAGAGTTGCAAATTAAAACAACACTCAGATTACTTTTCACTCCAGAAAGAATGGCTACCATCAAGATATCAACCAATAACAAATGCTAGAGGGGCAGTGGGGAAAAAGAATTCCTTTTTCATTGTTGATGGGAGTGTAAACTGACACAACCCCTATGAAAATCAGTAGAGAGATTCCCCCAAAAAACTAAAAGTAGAAAATTCTATTTGACCCAGCTATTCCCCTTCTAGGTTTCTTCCCAAAAGGGTTAAAGACATCATATCACAGTGATGTATGCATACCCATATTTACAACAGCACAATTCATAATAGTAAAATCTTGCAAACAGCCTATATGTCCATCAACAGATGAATAGATAAAGAAAATGTGATATTTATACACAAAGGAGTTTTACTTTGCTGTAAAGAAGGATAAACTTGAGTCATTTGTAGGAAAATGGATGCACCTTGAGACAATAGTGTTAAGTAAAGTAAATCAGACACACAAGCTTAAATATAACATGGTTTCTGTTATATGAAAAACTTAATATATAAATAAAGTATGAAATAAAGGACGGATAATAGGAAAAAAGTGAGGAAAAATTGTCTTAATCCATCATGAACATTGTATCTAAAAGTGTACCTTAACTCAGTACAACTGCCTTACGTGTTTTATGTTTTTTGGCCTATTAGTCTGGTTTTTAATCTGCATGTGGGATAACTACTCTTATAAAGTCTTGTAAGATAAATGAATCTGATGCTTGAAAAATAAAAGAAGAACGGAAGGAAGGGGAAAAAAGAATTGAAATGTGTTATGCACATGTACCAATACCAATTCCCTGCAATGAGTATAATCATTATGTACTGCAAACGTGTACTGATAAAGGCGAAAGAAAAAAAAGAGAAGAAAAGAAGCACAGGACTTTGTCTCGGAACTTGGCAATGGGCTCACCATGTCGAAGCATATCAACAAGTAGAAGACTGGGCCACCTATCACCAGTGCTACAGACAGAAGCTCTGGACCTGTCCTGCTACCAGGTAGAAACCTGAGCCTCAGTAAGATGAATTTATGCTTTTGCCAGAATCACACTTCTAAGATTGCATGGGTCCTTCTGGCCGTGAGACTCAGGTGAGATCAGCTTAGCGTCAGCCTTGGTGACTGTGTCCAATACCTTACCCCTAACTTTGGGCAGCACAGAGTAGAGAAGAACTCTATCAGCTGAGGGGCAAGGGAGTGTGGGGATAGTTAATGCCTGTTGGTATTCCAAAGACTAGTTATCATGAATTACAACTTTCCAGCCACTTGCAAACTACCAATAAACAGGTAGAGAAATGCCTTCGATGTTTTAGAGGGCCAAAATGTTGCACTCCTTTGGCATTTGATTTGTAACTTTTTTTTTTTTTATGTTTGATGAACTATCTTTTATTTTTTTTTATTTATTTTTATTTTTTTTATTTTAAAGAGAAGAAAAAACAAAACAAATCAAAAGAAGAACAAATTTTCAAAACAACATAATAGGAGGGTAACAATGGTTAATACATTACGTATTACTATCTTTAAGTTAGTTATTCAGGACACCAGACATTAGCATTCAATTGTCCAAACATTATTGGCACAAACCTTACTCTTCAATGAACTAAGTAAAAATGGTAGTGTATCTATCTTAACCATCTTATATATATATATACAATTTTTTTTCCCTTTCCCTTCTTTCTTTTCCCTATTCCAGTCTCTCTTTCCTTTTGACCAGTTTCTTTTTGATTCACCATATCTATTGTACATTTTGGATCTTATTTACTCTTTCAGTTTCTCATACTAGAGAGATAATACGATGCTTACACATGTGCTTCTGGTTTATTTCACTTATGAGTATTTTCTCGAGTTGCATCCATTTACCTATAAAAGTCTCCAGTTTATCCTTCTTTATGGCTGAATAGTACTCCATTGTATAAAAATACCACATCTTTCTTATCCATTCCTCAGTTGATGGGCATTGGGTTGTTTCCAAGATCTGGCTATTACAAATTGTGCTGCTATAAACATGGGTGCACATATATCGCTGTGGTATGATGTTTTTAATTCTTCTGGGAAGATGCCCAGAAGGGGAATAGCTGGGTCAAATGGGACCTCCAACCCTAGTTTTCTGAGGAATCTCCACACTGACTTCCACAGTGGCTGTACCAGTCGACACTCCCACCAACAGTGAAGAAGGGTTCCTTTTTCCCCACAGCCCCTCCAGCATTTGTTATTAGTTGATTTCTTAATAGTAGCCATTCTTTCTGGGGTGAGATGGTATCTCAGTGTTGTTTTAATTTGCATCTCTCGAATGACTAGTGATGTTGCACATTATTTTATATATTTGTTTGCCATTAGTATTTCTTCATCTGAGAAATGTGTATTCATCTCAGATGCCTATTTTTGGAGTGGGTCTTTAAATTTGGGAGGTCTGATTTTTTTGAGTTCTTTATATGTTCTCGATAGTAATCCTTTGTCTGAGGAACAGCTGGCAAACATTTTTTCCCACATTGTGGGTTGTCTCTTCACTCTGTTGGTGGTTTCTCTCGCTGTGCAAAAGCTTTTTAATAAGATGAGATCCCAGTTATTGATTCTTTGGGATAGTTCCCGTGCGGTTGAGTTTTTATTCATAAAGTCTTTGCCTACACCAATGTCTCCAAGGGTTTTACCTATCCTACCTTCCAGCAGATTTAATGTTTCTGTTTTAATATTTAGATCTCTGATCCATTTTGAATTTAGTTTAGTGCATGGTGAAAGATATGGGTCTAGTTTTAATCTTCGGCACGTGTAGAGCCAGTTTTTCCAGCACCATTTATTAAAGAGGCTATCTTTCTTCCAGCGAATGTGTTTGGCACCTTTGTCAAAGATAAGGTGGCTTAGTATGTCTGGGGTTGTTTCAGCATCTTCTAATCTGTTCCATTGATCTTCAGGTCTGTTTTTTTGCCAGTACCACACTGTTTTTATCACAGTAGCTTTATAGTATAATTTCAAGTCGGGGATAGTGATGCCCCCTGCCTTGCCTTTGTTGCCCAGAATTGCCTTTGCTATTCTAGGTCTCTTCTGATTCCAAATGAATTTTAGGATTGTTTTCTCTAATTCTGTGAGATATGCTGTTGGAATTTTGATTGGAATTGCATTAAATCTGTATAACAATTTTGGAAGTATGGCCATTTTCACTATATTGGCTCTTCCTATCCAGGAGCAAGGGATATCTTTCCATTTTCTGATATCCTCTTCAATCTCCTTTTTCAGAGTACTGTAGTTTTCAGTATAGAGGTCTTTTACATCCTTTGTGAGGTTGATTCCTAGGTATTTCATTTTTTTGGATGTTATTGTGAAAGGTATTGTTTCCCTCATTTCTCTTTCAGTAAGTTTGTTATTTGTGTACAGGAAGGCTATTGACTTTTGAGTATTGACTTTGTATCCAGCTACACTACTGAATTTGCTTATTAAATCTAGCAGTTTTTTAGTGGAGTTTTTGGGGTCTTCTGTGTAGAGTATCATGTCATCTGCAAATAATGATAATTTAACTTCTTCCTTTCCAATCATTATTCCTTTTATTTCTTTCTCTTGTCTAATCGCTCTGGCTAAAGTTTCCAGAACTATGTTGAATAAGAGTGGGGACAGTGGACATCCTTGTCTTGTTCCTGATTTTAGAGGGAAGGCTTTCAGTTTTTCGCCATTTAGTATAATATTGGCTGTTGGTTTGTCATAGATAGCTTTTACCAGATTGAGATAAAGACCCTCTATTCCAATTTTCTGTAGGGTTTTTATCATGAAAAGGTGCTGGACTTTGTCAAAAGCTTTTTCTGCATCTATTGAGATGATCATGTGATTTTTGTCTTTGGTTCTGTTAATATGCTGTATTACATTTATTGATTTACGTATGTTGAACCATCCCTGCATCCCTGGGATGAGTCCAACTTGGTCATGGTGTATAATCTTCTTGATGATTTGTTGGATTCTGTTTGCCAGTATCTTATTAAGGATTTTTGCATCTATGTTCATTAGGGAGATTGGCCTGTAGTTCTCTTTCTTAGTTGGGTCCTTCTCTGGTTTTGGTATCAGGGTAATGCTTGCTTCCAGGAATGAATTTGGGAGTATTGCTTCCCTTTCAATTTCATTGAAAAGTTTGAGAAGTAGGGGCGTTAGGTCTTCTCTAAATTTCTTGTAGAATTCGGCAGTGAATCCATCAGGGCCTGGACTTTTCTTTGTTGGGAGGTTTTTAATTACATCTTCAATTTCATTGGTTGATATTGGTTTATTTAGGATTTTTAAATCTTCTTGATTTAGCTTTGGTAATTCATACGAATCTAGGAATCTGTCCATTTCTTCTGCATTTTCCATCTTAGTAGAATATAAATTTTCAAAATAGGTATAGATGATCTTCTGGATTTCTGCAGGGTCCGTCGTGATATCACCCTTTTCATTTTCAATTGCATGGATTTGAGTCTTTTCTTTTCTTTTTTTAATAAGGTTGGATAAGGGTTTGTCAATCTTATTTATTCTTTCAAAGAACCAACTTTTTGCTTCATTGATTCTTTGTATTGTTTTTTTATTCTCCAATACATTAATTTCTGCTCTGATCTTTATAATTTCCTCCCTTGTACGAGCTTTTGGCTTAACCTGCTCTTCTTTTTCTAGAAGCTCGAGGTTCACCCTTAAGTTGTTTATTTGCGCTTGCTCTATTTTCCTGATATAAGTATTTAATGCTATAAATTTCCCTCTTAGGACTGCTTTCATTGTATCCCATAAGTTCCGGTATGTTGTACTGTCATTATCATTCAGTTGTAGAAAGTGACTAATTTCTTCTTTAATTTCATCTGTGACCCATTGGTTGTTCAGGAGGATGCTGTTTAATTTCCATGTGTTTAGGGAGTTTTTGTAATTTCTTTTGCCATTGATTTCCAGTTTCATTGCACTATGGTCTGATAATATGCATGGGATAATTTCAATTCCTTTGCATTTACTTAAGGAGGTTTTATGAGCTAGTATGTGGTCTATTTTGGAGAACGTCCCATGTGCAGCTGAGAAAAATGTGTATTCTGATGTTGTGGGATGGAACACTCTGTAGACATCTACTAAGTCCATTTGTTCAAAAGTTTGGTTCAGTTCTACTATTTCATTATTGATTTTCTGTCCAGTTGATCTATCTTTTTGTGACAGTGGAGTATTGAGATCTCCCAATATAATTGTATTAGTGCTTATTTGATTTTTCATGTCCTTTAGTACTTGTTTTATATAGCTGGGTGCATTGGTATTTGACGCATATATATTTATGATCGTTATCTCTTCCTCTTGGATTGTTCCCTTTACAAGGATGTAATGACCGTCTTTATCTCTCTAAATCCTTCTTGGCTTGAAGTTCACTTTGTCTGCAAAAAGAATAGCTACCCCTGCTTTTTTCTGGGTTCCTGTGGCATGGAGTATTGTTTTCCATCCTTTGACTTTCAGTCTATGAATTTCTTTCTGAATTAAATGTGTTTCTTGTATACAGCATATTGTTGGATCTTGCTTCTTGATCCATTTCGCCAGTCTGTGCCTTTTGATTGGTGAATTGAGACCGTTAACATTGATGGTTAAAACTGATATGTATTGACTTGTCATGATATTTTCCTGTTGTTGGTTCCCACTCTTTGTTTTTCCGCTTTCCAGCTATTTAATTATTTGCCCTGCCTGGTGGATTCCTTCTGTTGGGGTTCTTATCTCTTTCTAGAATGTCCTTCAGAACGTTTTGGAGTGCTGGTTTGGTGGTTATAAATTTTCTCAGATGTTCTTTGTCATGAAAGTATTTTATTTCTCCATCAATTTTGAAAGATAGTTTTGCAGGGTACATCAATCTGGGCTGAAAATTATTTTCCTTTAGAGCTTGCAATACATCATTCCAAGCTCTTCTTGAATTGAGGGTTTGTGCTGAAAAGTCAGCTGTGATTCTGATGGGTTTTCCTTCATAGGTGATTTGTCTCTTCTCCCTAACAGCTTTTAAGATTCTGCCCTTCTGTTGAATTTCTGGGATCTTGACTATAATATGTCTGGCTGAAGTTTTTTTTTGATCATGTCTAGTTGGTGTTCTAAAAGCTTCACTTATAGGGGTGTCAAATTCCTTTTCTCTTCCAGGAAAGTTCTCCCTGATTATGTCTTTGAACAAGGTTTTAATGTCGTTGATGCTCTCTCCTGCTTTTTCATTTATTCCAATTATTCTTAAGTTGTTTATCTTTGAGTCATCTAGCAGCTGCTGAATTGATTTTTCATGGTCCCTTGCTATTTTTAAGAATTTTTCCATTTCATGATCACTAATTGCAAGCCTGTCTTCTATATCTGAGATCCTGTCCTCGCATTGGCTTATTCTGCTACAAATACTTTCAATGGAATTTTTTATCTCTTGGATATCTGCTTGAATCTGCCTTATGGATTCCATTTCTTTCCTATGCTGAGCATTCATGGTTTCTATAGTTTTCTTAAGTTCATCTATTTTTTTGTCTGTATCAGCTATAGTGTCCTTAAGCATGGTCTTCATTGTAGACATTATCTCTGCAGTTATCTGTGAGATTATTTCTGTTTTAATTTTTTCCAGAACCTCATTCAGTTGCTTTGTTGTTACCACTTCAGATAGGCCAGGTGGGTGGCTTTCGGATTGTCCCACCTCGTTGCTCCATAGGTTTGCCTTTGGTGAATTGGGTGTGTGGGGTTGCATCTTGTTTAAGTGTCGTCTCATTTTTTCTTTCTTTAATTCCTGGGGTGATGTTTGCAAATTACCTATAGTAGATTACTTTATTGCTAGTGTTTAAGACCTTTAGAAGATGACTACTTCTCTGCAGTATCTTCCAAGTGGAGCTTGCTTTTAGGTTTTGAGCTTTCTGCCAGATCCTACCTCTTCAATTCGTTGGGTATGCGAAGTTGCTACCTGTTTGGCCCAGTCCTTGATTCTTTGGTACTGTGCCACTGTATTTTCTGTGTCCCTTAGTCAATCTCAATCATGAAATATCAGGAAGGAAAGATGTTTAGAACAATTATTTCACATTTGGCTATAATGTTAACTAAAGCATCAAACACAGCCTAGAAAATGACAGACTGAGCTAACCAGTTATTTACCACTTTTAGCTGTATAGAGTTGTGGTTATATAACAAAATCTAAAACACACCAGAAAAATTATATGCAGTATACAAGTCCTATGTATGTCAATTTTTCCCTGAGAAGTTTAAATTTAAAATGAGTTAAGGAGGAAATAGAGTATTGGGAGAAGAGGAAGGAATTAGATGTAAGGTTAGAGGACCAAGAGGGATCCCACTAAAATTGGGACACTAGTGCAGAGGACAGGTGGTAAAAAGAGAAGGAAGGGATAAAAGGAAGAACAGATCACAACCACAATCACAAAGAAGTTAGAGGCGCTGTTTACACTCATATAAAAAACCAGAGAGAATAATGAAGGAAAGAGCAAATACACATACAGAAACAAAAACGAAGATAAAAACAATAAAACAGACAGATCAAAAATAAAGCCCCACTAAAAACAAAACAAAACAAAACAAAAACAAAAAAACCCTTCGCCAGAACAAAAAACAAATCAGTGAGAAAAAAAAAATAAAAAATAAATAAAAATAAAATAAAATAAAATAAAAAGAATCAGTTCCAGGTGTTGACTCTGCTGTAGGCAGGTACCCTGTGGTGACAGAGTCCTGTTCTGTGCAGGTCCGTCCCAGTAAGCCAGGAGCGCCCTCTGGCGGGCGGTGAGCAGAGGCGCGTACTTTCAGGCAGAGACCAGTCTAGCTCGCCTCCGCTCTCAGCGCCCTTTCACGATCCCTGGGCCTGAGAGGCTCAGCGTGCTGTCCGGAGCGCGGGTTCCCTGCACTGGTTCCCGCCGCTCTGGTTTTTCGCCACGCCCCCCACAATGGCGCCGGGCCAGTCGCTCTCTGGCGCGGGACAGGTGTGGCTGAGAGTCCAGTCTCGTTCGCCTGCTGACCTTAGCACACTTTCGTGGGCTTGAGAGGCCCCGTGCTGCCCTGTCCGGAGCACAAGTTCCCAGAGCAGTTTCCGAGCCGCTCTGAGTTTCGCCACGCCCCCCACAATGGCGCCCGGCCGGTCGCTCTCTGGCGTGGGGCAGCTGTGGCTGAGAGACACTCACCGCCGGTCAGCGCCATTCTCCGCCGCTCCCCTGCCCCGCCGCTGTCTCAGGATCCTCCGTGGGGGCTCCCTGGGCGCCAGCTGCCACCGTGTGTCCGTAGAATTGAGCCTCCGCGGCACTGCAACTCCCGGGATAGTAGAAGGTGCTCGCGCGCAGTCTGCTCCTTCTTTCCTTCTTCTTTGTTGGAAGTCACCCGTCACTGGTGCCGGGGGTCCCAGATTGCGCTTCAGAACTTCTCTGGGTTTCGGGGAGGCATCTCCCCCCGTCCTGCGCTTTCTGGGTCGCTATATTCCCGTGTTCCAATGGTAACTTTTAGAGAGAGTTTCGTTGCCTGCTTCTTACTCATCCGCCATCTTGAGGTTCTCCTGATTTGTAACTTTTAAGGACACCAAAAGATCCCCAAATTCAAAGGAGAGCAGCTCCTCCTTCCCACTGTGCTGTGAGCTATCTCCTTGGTAATATTTTCCACTAGTGCTTGTATGCACCTCTAAGACTATCAACTCAAGAAACCAAAATGTCCCTTAAATTGAAATAAGATGAAAATACTTAAAATTTACATAGAGAGTAAATCTTAAGTGCTCTCACTCCACACAGAAAGTATGTAAGTTGAATAAGTGTTAACTAACTCGATTGTCATCATCATTTCACAGTGTATAGGTATATCAAATCATCACATTATACATCTTAAATATATACAATCTTGTTTGTGAATTACATCTCAATAAAGCTGGAACAAAGAAAGAATAAAAAAGAAATAATTTGAAGTGTAAATGACCAACTAATAAGTTCATTATATGAAATGCTCTTTTATAAAATAAAAACTATGGGTTACTTGAAAATTATAGAATATATTCATCAATAAAATATGTTGACCACTTATATTAGATGTGAAAATATCCCCTTAATCTTTTTAATTTTAGCAGCTAAGTCCAGGCTGAGGTTTATTTGGTTGGCTCCTGCAAAAAGTAATGAAGGTAAAAATTCTTATTTAGGTTTTAATATATTCAACCATATTTCAGATTTTCCTTAACAAGCTTAAATATTAAAACAGCTTTTAAAAATGAGCATATAAAATAAACAAATCATCTTTATCATGAAAGCACTCTGATTTTACTTCCTCTGCATATTTAAATGATGACCCTTTTAGAGTTATCCAAACCGTGTAACTGTCAAAATCTTAACTTTCCACTTTTTAATAAAAATGATTTCCATAAAGATTAGAAATTAATCTAACCTGACTCTCAAACTTAATATAGTTTAGTGCTGGAAGTTGTAAAAATTCACCTATCTAGGTTTAATAAAGAAACTTTTTTCAATTTAAATATACATTGCATTTAATAAGCTTGCATGATAATTTCAACAATGTTCATAGGTTCTTTAAATTGCCTTCCTGCTGTGTCCAAGATACAATCTAATTTCATTTTTCAGCAACTGAGTTAAGAAAAGGTTTCAACACCACAAAGCAATTTCTGAGTGACACAAAGTGAAATGATTAGAAGCTAGCCAATCAGGTTGCTCTGATGCTTGGCTTGAATAGTTTGTTTATATTTATGGAAACCTAAAATATTTGACTATTTGAATATATATGAATTTTTGATGGAAATATTTATCTTTTACCCAAATATCTGTCATTGTGAAGACCATCATTCTATCCTCTTTCTTTCTTTCCAGCTTTCTATCCATTCATAAAACTCACAAATATTCGTTAGGTGTGTTCCATGAGTTAAGCATTGTGCTAACTGGTGGAAATATGACAACAAAGATAGATATGGCCTACGCCTTCCTGGAGCATGAAATCTACTGCATAAATACTCAAAGGAATTTGTAACTACCAACAAAAAAATACTATGAAGGATCAGTGCAGAGTGCAATGGGAAATGATAACAGAGTGATCTGATTTGGGAATGTCAGGACTTTTACTTCTTCCAGGCCTTGAAATTTAAATTTAAACCTATAGGATGTGTGACTATGTGTAGGTGGTGATGGAAGAAATTAAATGTATAATATGTATCTCAAACAGTGTAAGCGCAAGGTAGAAAGATATGAGATGGAACTGGAGAAGCAGACAAAGGTCAAAGGGTTCAGGGTCTTGTAGATCCTGCTAAAATTTTTAGACTTCATTGTAATAGCAATGGCAAAACATTGAAAGGTATAGAGAAACAAAAATCAGATTTGTACTAAAAGTTTCTTTAGTTATAATAGAGAGAATGGGGTAGAAAGAAGAGGAGATTCAAGGAGATGAGTTAGACTCTTAAGAGTCTGAGTGAGAGACAATGGTTGCTATAGGTAGGGAGGAGGCAATACGAGCATAGAGAAATGGATGTTCTCAAAAAATATATATATATTTTTGTGGGTACCGGGGGTCGACCTCAGGACCTCACGCACCAGCAGGTGCCCATGCCGCTGAGTGATATCACCAGCCCTTTTTTCGTATGTGGGTTCCGGGAGTCAAACTCGGGCCCTCGCGCTTGCCAGGCATGCACTTACGCCACTGAGCCATCTCACCAGGCCCCTCAAAATATTTTTAAGGAGTAGAATTACAAGAGCTAGTGACTGATTAGCTAGAGGGGATAAAGGCTGTGGATATGCCATGAATGTCATGTAGGTATGGCAAGGGCAACTTTGCTGGAGCTTATGTTATTTTTATCAATATAGGGGCTACTGGAGAAAGAGCTTCAATTAGGCAGACTGATCTATGGGTCTAAATTTAGAAGGGGCTGGTGAGATGGCTCAGCGGCATAAGCGCCTGCCTGGCAAGCGCAAGGTCCTGAGTTCGACTCCTGGTACCCACATACGAAAAAAAGGGCCGGTGATATCGCTCAGCGGCACGGGCGCCTGCTGGCGCACGAGGTCCTGAGGTCAACTCCCGGTACCCACACACACAAAAAAATAAATAAATTAATTAAGAAGAGAGGTTGGGAATAAACACTAAATTTGTGAGTCGGTAAAAATGGTACTTGAAGCCAAGGGGTGAGTGTTGAGTAAGATGTGAAATGAAGGAGGTCCAAGACTGTTTAATGTTTACATTTAAGGTCAAGCAGAGGAAGAAGTTTCTATGAAAGGAGAGTGAGAGGGAATCACCAAAATCAAGAGAATTTAGCATCATAGAAACCAATAGCAACTGAGTTTTCTATAAATATGGAACATTTCGCTATTCCAAATACTACGAAAGTCAAGTAGGATGAAGATTTTAAAAATATTCATTGTATTTAGTAACATGGTAACTTAATGACAGCTGTTTTCGTGGAGGGTGGGGATAGAAGCCAGGATGGAATATGTTGACAAATAACGCCAGTAAATGTATTAAGGATAAAGGGATCCAGGTTTAACGCTGTCACAAAAATGAGTTACAAATACAAAAATGGAGAAAATGCAAACGACTTTTGTGGTGTAAAATTGGAATCGGAGGTCACAATGGGAACCCATAGTTTTGACAGATAGATAGAGAGATTAATGTAGATACAAATAAGTACATTATGTATGTAAATATATATGCATATTTCCTATATCTGTTGACTATAAGGACCTGGAAATAGCACTCTTCCAATAGCAAAAACACCTTATGCCCTGAGTTTAACTTCTAAATATCATTCCATTAAAAGGTATCAGATTCCTTGGAGACATTACTGAGTCTAGGGACAGGGAAGAAAAAGTATAAGACAAAACTGGAGCATCTTGTTGTAATAGAATATGAGAGAGTGCTCAAGGAATGATGAGGACATGTCAAAAGGAGGCAAAGCCACCTTGACAAGGCGATCACAGGCCAAAACAAAACAATTTCAGCATGAAAACAAAATATAATCCAGCAAATAATATAACAAACCATGAATTCAAGCAGGTATCAATAAATGAGTGAAGAAACTGAAACTTTGACAAGTATTTAATATTTCCATAGCTTCAGAGCTCCTCCTTATAAACACTTGCTAATTACAAATACAGAATAGCAGATTACAGTGGAGGAGCCTGGCAGATACCATCTTAATTAAAGGTCAAAGGTAACATAATAGAAGCGGGACGAATCAATAATGGGCACCACCCAATAAGATACAATGAAAAGAATACAGCATTAATTCTGTGATAGTCTTGGCAAAAATGCATAACCTGAACCTAATTATGATGAAGCATCAGAAAACCTCAAATCAAGGAGAATTCTATAAAATAATTGGTGTGCTCCAATAAACTTAATTAGTTAAAAAATTCATAAATACAAAAAACCCTGATGTGCGAACTTTAGGAGTGTCAGTCATGGGAGTTAAGGAAAAATAAGGCAATATTCTAGCCTAAAGCGAACCACCAAGACATAAAACTAAAATAAAATGCTTACTTGTAAACCAGATCCTATATTACTGTGACTACTGGCAAAACGTGAATGCAGTCCTGTGCATTAGATCATAGAAATATGTGAATATTAATTTCCTGATTTTGATAGCTGTATCATGATTATGGAGAATATTGTCCTTGTTTTTAGGAGATGCACAATTAAAATTTGGGGGAAATGGGACAATAACACATTCTTAAATGTTTCATGAGAAAATTCTTTATACTCAAACTTTTCAGTAAAGTCATGATTTTTAACAATAAAAGGTGAATAGAAAGCAAGAAAGTAGAGAAGTGAAGTGTAACCATTAACCACTTTAAAGTTTACTCCAAGCATCACTCGAGCAGGCGCAATTTCAACCAGTTGATTCTGGTACTGAATAAATTTGATAAAACTGTTGTTTTTACATTTCCTGCTATACTATCTTTTAAAAATTAATGAAAAATATGCAATTTTTGGTCATCTTGTGTTTAAATAATTGGCCTGATAAGTGGTTAAAGGGAGGCAAGACATAATTAGGTAGAGTAGATCATGGGATTAAAACGGGCATTTCTTCTAAAATGGAAGAAACAAGATTATGTTTAAAAGCTCATAAAAAGATCTAGGAGAAACTGGGATTAAAACTTAATGTGAGAGAAAGTGGGACAAGGGTGTAATCCAGAGCACAGGTGGAGGGACTAATATTTAACAGAATACTTCCTGCACTGTAAAATCAAAAGAAGAAAGCAAGCAAGAATGGATGCATACACAATATGACTTCAGATTTTATCACAGGAAATCGAGAGCTTTTGTATGTGATAGTTACATGATAATGCATGGATGAGCATCCATTGAGAATGAGTAGACAAAAGTAAAGTTGGAAATTTGAGAAAAGTAAAGAAGTTCTGAAAAAATGATTGTGCAGGATGACAGATTGAGGTAACTTGCAGAATACAATAATATTTCTGGGCAGTGTTTAGGGCCCAAGAGAGGTGGATGATTGCTATGATTAGGATAAGTGTCCCCCAAAGACACATATGTTAAAGACTTTGTTCTCAGCCCACAGCACTTTTGGGAGCTGGTGCAAGCTCTATAGAGATGAGGCCTACTTGGAAGTCTTTCAGTCATATACCCTTGAAGGAGATGTTAGGACTCTGGCTCCTCCTCTTCTTCCCTTTAGTTCTGGCTGTGGGTGAAAAGGCTTCCTCTGACATGAGCTCCTGCCATAATGTACTGCCTTGTCACAGGTCCAGAAGCAATGGGATCAACTCACCATGGGCTGAAACCTACAAAATTTTGTAACAAAATAAGCCTTTCCTCTTTTTAAATTTATTATATCAGGTATTTTGTTATTGTAATGGAAACCTCGCTACCACAATAATCAGGAAGTTTTATTGCTACCTATATACCCAAATGGAATGATTTTTACCCAGTAAAGCTCAGTTCCTGGGTATAGGTAGAGACAAAGCTGACAATTGACATCATTCATTGCTGACATTTTGCTAGGGAAGCTCAATGGGGCAAGGGATTTTGGGTTATTTGCAAGAGGAATTCCACTGATAGACAATTTAGGTTAGAACTTCAGAGTTGTTTTTCTACATTCTACATATGTAGGGACTCCTACACAGGTTACATTCTGTAACCTTTCACTGGTAGAGAAAGCACTATAACTTGGTAAGCTTCTGAAGTGTCAGAATAAATCTAAAGTTGAACAGTCTCCAAGCTGAAAATCTCACTGTTCCCAATAAATTTTGATAATGTTCTATAGTTTTCTCATCACTTGGAATTATTAATCAGAACTTTAATGTACTGGCAAACAATTACAGATTTTAGGTTGCAAAGCCCTATCTATTCAGTGTCATTAGAAACAGGTTAAATAGATAGGTTTTGGAGTCAAATGACAGCTACTTCACAGTGCCTCAAATCCCAGCAACTCTGATATTATCTCTTTACAATTCAGATACCTGCGTGCCCACATGAGAAGCTTCATTTGTATCCATTTTTATTTGGGTTCTGAAACACATTTAGCTGAAATTTTCTGCTGTTAAAAGTAAAGGTCAAAACTACTGACTGGTCTATTGAAAAGAATCCTTAGCCACTATGTCAGTTTGTTCCAAAATTTCCTTTATAATGCCTACATTCTTTTTCTTACCAGTTTTTTGGCTAATAAACCACTGTGAAAATAAATAATAAGATTATTGGGAAGTTGAAGAAAAATATAAGTCTAGAGTTTGAGACAGCACTCAACGTAAGTTAGACTTGATTGGGATGGCAATTGGGGGTCCTCCACAGAATGAGGGTGCAGTGGGGCAAGGAAGAGGTGTGAGGACAGCACAGCCAAATAGGGGAAGGCAGGAACCTAGAAAGAGGTGACAGGCCACTGAAAGTAACTTTGCTATTTTCACAATTTTGATGATACCTCATTCTTGCCATGGTAAAATGTGAGATAAAATGATACAATCCTTTCCCAAGATATATTAATCTAAGACAAGATGAAGAAAATGAGACTAGTGGGGCAGATGATACGTCAGTGTCGTAACCCTTGGAACCTGTATGTGAAGCCTTATTTTGAAAGGGGTCATTGCAGATGTGATTAAGTTAGGAATATTGAGATGAGATCATAATGGATTTACCTATTGGGCCCTAAATCCAATGGTATACAAAAGAAAGAAAGGAGAAGAAAAGAGAGATATAAAAATAGAGGCAGATATTAGAGGCACACAGTCCAAGACAAAGAATGCTGAAAGTCGCCAGAAGATGGAGGAGGCAAGAAAGGATTTTTCCTCTAGAGCCTCTAGATGGAGTTCTGCCCTGCTAATATCTTGATTCCAGACTCCTGATATGCAGAATTCTAAGAAAATTAATGTCTGTGCTTTTGAGCCACCAGTTTGGGGTAATTTGTTATGGTGGTCTTAGAAAACTTGTATACTGAGCATATCATGTAAACATAGTGGTTCTACTATAGTTACCAAAACCACATGATACATTCTAAACCAACAGGTCTTTTGGCACTAAGCAATAATGACAGTAGTAGACACTGCTAGGGCTTATTAAGACGTTTAGATACTAGGTATTGCACTAAATAAAGTAAATAAATTATTTTCTATAGCCTTAACAACAGCTCTATACTAGTATTACTTTTTTTTTTTTTTTTTTGTGGGTACCGGGGGGTCGACCTCAGGACCTCGCGTGCCACCAGGCACCCGTGCCACTGAGCGACATCATTGGCCCCTTTTTCGTATGTGGGATCCGGGATTCGAACTCGGGCCCTCGCGCTTGCAAGGCAGGCGCTTACGCCGCTGAGCCATCTCACCGGCCCTAGTATTACTGTTATTAACTCCAGTTTATAAAGATCAAGGCTTAATGATTTCCCTAATGTCATACAGTCAGCAGCCAGGAGAGGAGAGATTTGAGCCCACACGCCCTAATCCTGGAAATCACACTTTTACCTCTTACACTGGACTGCTTTCAGCAGTAGCTTGGATATACTACAGCTTATGTACTAAGTAAGTCAGACTGACTGGACAATAAAGGGAACTTTGCTTTCAAGTTCAAAGTTCCCACAGTTAATTCCTTTATAAGAAGTACAGTTGTATGTTACAGGAAGATGGAAGATTTTCAAGGGGATCTAGGGATGGAGGAAGAGGGGATGGAAGGGAGAAGAGGGGAAGCAAAAAGGATTAAGATTCAATATTAATAGGTACCAACTCCCCACAATGAATGTATTCATTATTTATTGCAAATATACTAACAAAAAGACACATCTTGGCATTTAATTTGAGTGACTATAGTAAAAAAAAATAACTTCTGCAACGCAATACTTAACCCAGCTAGCATTAACCTGGGATGTTATTCTAAGAAAAATATGAAATTTTTCTTTCTTCGATTTAAGCTATTTGCTCTATAATATATATAAATGGTAATTTAATAAAATCATAACACCTACAAAGTAGGTATTTCTTTTTGTCACAATAATACTTCACCCCTTACTTTGACTATATTCTGTCTTTCTTCTCACACCTGTGTACTAACTTTTGCCATAAATTTAGTTATTCTATATAAATTAATCACCGTAATGGAAAAAATCCATAGTAATATGGTGCCATCTCAAAATTAACAGCTTTTTCTAAAAACTGAAGGTGAGGTGTGGTTCCTTGACACTTGAATTGCTCAGCTGTCATAGGAATCCCTTCCATTTCCTTGGCATTATCTCTTTATGATATTTTTTATTTCTAAAGCTAACACAAAAGAGTACTAAAACAGTATAGATTCAGTCTTACATTGTAAATATCTATGTTTGAGATGCTTACAGAGTTGTCTTCCCCAAATAGAACCACACTGTTTTTTCCAAAATTCCATTCTTTCAGGTTGTAGAGTCCTTTATTTTTCTTAAACCAAAATGTCCAGAATGATCAGTTTGAAGTGGTTGGGGCAGAAATTCATCTTCAGGTACAAAGTTATTCATGTGTGAGATAGAATCAATAGACCTAACTTAGAGTCCTAAATTGACTAATTATTACCCATATAAACCTGAATATATTGCTCAGTTTTTGTGAATCTAAAATTCATCTGCAAAATGAGGATGCTATCTGCCTTCCTTGCTTACAGAAGTGTTGAAAATATGGTGTAAATATGTGAAAATTATTTGAAAAGTCAAGCAGTAAACCAAAGTAATCTTTTTAATACAGGAATATACGTGCTTTCAACAGGACAAGCATGGATTTGAATCTTGGACCTGTCACCTATAGCTATGTGCACTTGGGAAAACACTTTTACCTTAACTTTTCAGTCTGCCAAACAGATAATGATGTTTACTAAACTGTCAAATGAGATACCTACTTGGAAAGGTTGTTTTAAAGAGATGACACTTATGAAAGTGTTTAGTATCCTGACTGGCACATATTATTTCTGTTCTCTATCCCTTCCTCTTATTTCTATTTCTGAAGAAGATCTCTAGGAACAGGGTAAATATAATCTTCCACTCAGTACCAATGGTAAGTTTGCCTTACATGTGACTCTTCAAAAAACAAAACAAAACAAACAAACAAAGAAAAACACACCCTGAGGCTAAAGCCTGAGAGACTGCTGTCAAGTGAAAGTGTTAGGCTCCAAATTTTCAAGGAAAAATCAATTTGAGTCCAACCAGAAAGGAGGAAGCATTTCAGGAAATTGGTCTCTAATATCTAGAATACAAGTTTTCAAAGTGTTCTCCAAAGTTCATTGCCTCTTTTGCAATACTAGATGGGATTTTCTTTCAGTAATGATAATGAAAGGGGTGAATTTTACTACTTTTGACTAGGTGGGTTCATGTGTATAAGACCAGGTTTGTTCTTTTCCAGGTCTAGCAGAATGTTTTGCCATAAAAATCATACATAAGAATATTTTTTCTCCTTTGGTCTATTCCCTGAAATAACTATAGGTATGGTCTATAAGATCTCTTGCTGTATATGAAGTCTAAGGGCAAGGGAGTTGTTGGCAGGCTTTAGGAACAAATTCTGTTTTCTAATCTCCTGTATCTTTCCCCAATATCGAAAGCACAGCTACCTAACATTTACAAATACCCTGCTGGCTTTGCTTTGCCAATTTCATCTTCAGTAATGTTTGCTTTTCAGCATTGTCTGTATTTTCAGCCTCTGAGGACTGATGTCACTTGTTCAGTAATCTAACAATGATTTTAAACTTGATTTTTTCACAATGGAAGATTATTAATCCCTGGGGTATTTACTATAACACAATACACTGGATAATACGGAACATGATCTACTATTCCACTGGAATGCCAATATCATGCATCATTAATAAATGCACAGTTCTCATTAAGTGTGAGACTTTTAATTAGCATACATATTTTTGTCATCATATATCAAACCTGTCTGATATTTTATCTTGTGTTACTTGGGCTTATTTTAAAAGTTGGATTCTTATTGTAGCAGTATATATTAAAGCTTGAACTTTGCAAATCACTTCAAATGATTTTCTTTACTGACATGACAATTTGATGTTTTACAAGTTTTCTAAGTAGAGCAGTATGATTTTTTTAATCTTAAAAATCACTGCTATGGCACATTTACTACAAGACCTGCTCTTATTGAAACCTAGTATGTTTGGATTAAACAGGGTTTTGCGAAGTATGCCCCATGGACTACCTGCTGGAGGGGCGGGATCCTGTTAAAAATGTAAGTTCTTGGATTCCATCCCAGAACTACTTTATCAAAATGGGAGTGGGGTTGAGAATTTTCTTATTAACAATAGTCTAGGTAATTTTCATGTATTTCTAAAGTTTTAGAATCACTGATTTGGTGTGGGAACAGTAAGAACTCTTCCATTCTTTCTTTGCCTCTTCAAGAACCTTTGTCATCCTCTCACTCTGAATCTTTTCTAAGTTACCTAAGGCTGACCTGTAGACTATTTAAAGATCTCTAAGTTTTTCACTTAGAATACAGGATTGCTAATGAGAAAATTCTACTTGTCATTTTGCCATTTATTCCCTATATGACTTTGGGCAAGTGTTAATATTTCTAAGCTTTAGTTTCACCAACTGAAATGTAGTTGAAAGTAGAAAAGAAAGAATATTCAGATGAATTAATGCCTGAGATTTTTGTTTAAACTGAGAATTCTTGGATTCTATGAATTCTCCAGCTGCTGGAGGGAGAGAAACCAAGAGATAAAGAACACAGGAAGATAAGCTGGAAGAAATCAGTAGGTTTGGAGAAGTAGAATGAGCATGGGTTTTAGGATCAGACAGACGAGGGTTTACATCATCCCTCTGATATACTAATTAAATCACTGAGCAAATTACATCACCCTTTGTGCTTTAGTTGTCTTACTTATTAACACGGGGATAATGTATACCTCATACAGTTCTTGCGATGATTAAAAGAAATACTATGGCATGTATGTCAGTAGCCACCTGTCCTGGTGTGGATCTGAGATGTCCCTCTAAATTCGTATGCACTCAGAGACAGCTTTGTGGAAAGTGATTGGATTATGGGAGCACCACAGCTGACTCACTATTAGGAGGTGTGACGTGGTTGGAGGTGGATCACTGGGGGCTTGACCTGGAAAGGGTGTATCTCCCTCCCTGGCTCCTCCTTAACTCTCTGCTTCCTAACTACCTTGATGTGAGCAGCTTTCCTCTTCCACATCCTTCTACCATGCCTTCCTGCCTTGGAGCTGGCTGACTCCGGACTAAAAACATGAGCCAAAATAAACTTCTTCAAGTTGTGAGTGTTGGCTATTGTGTCCAAGTGAAAAGAAAGCGACTAACACAGTCCTAATAAGACATGATGAAGAAGAGGAAGAGGAAGCAAAGGAGGAAACAATAGGGAATGATACAAAATGGTAGGTATTAATACCTTAGTAGATTTACATGAAAACAAATATTTGTTGGGAACGTATGATATTCCAGATATTGTTTCATGCAGTAGATATATGAGGGGCAGTATGCTTTTGGGGAGCCTATACCGTGAAGGGTATGAAGAAGAGGTGTGGCCATGGCAGACAATTGTGCATAACTATGGGATATTTTAAGTGGTGATTACAATTATGAAGAAAGTAAGGAGGACAAACAGTGATGCAGAGTGGGGTGTTGCTATTTTACAGAGTGGTTAGGGAAATCCTCTCTAATAATCTATCAATTGAACAGAGACTTGAAGGGAGTGTGAGGATCTTGCTGTTACTTGGAGAGGGGAGGCAGAAGGAATAGTAGGTAGAAAGATCCTAGACTAGGAGCCCACCAGAGTGCTGAAGATCGAAACAGGAGGCCAGATTCCAAAATATGTAGATGGAACAGAATGAAAGAAAGGAAGAGAGGATAGTAGCAGTAAGAGATGGTGTTAGAGAGATCATGGAGGTGGCAGGCAGTAGATTAGGTAGGGCCTCATAGACCATGATAAGGACATGGGAAGACCATGGAAGAGCAGAGTAGTGGCGTGATCCAGTTTATAAAGCTTGTTCCTGCTTTTATGTTGACCATGGACTCAAGAGGGACAAGACAGCAACTGGATACCAGTTAGGAGGCTACTGCAATAGTTCAGGCAAGTGGTGATGGTGGCCTGGCACAAAGTTGATAGCTGTCTGTGTAAGAGGTGAGAAGTGGTAAGATTCTGGATGTATTATGAGAGTGGAGCCAGTGGTAATTGCTGATTGACTAGATGTATTATGTAACAGAGAACTATGACAAGGTGTTTAGCTTGAACAACTAAAATAACGAAGTTGAAATTTCTGAGATGGGAAGCACTATAGCGGTAGCAGGTATTGGTAGGATAAAGTAGATGTATGAACCAGTCGAGATAGTAAGATCCATCAGTCAACAGCGCTCCCTATGTGAGAAGCCCTATAACAGGTGCTCTGAGATTTTGTCAGTAGTGTACTTTTGTTAGTATTATAAGAGAGCTAGGGAACACGGTCTTTAGTTTTAGTTGAGTGCTTGTAAAATTATTCGAGAATAAGCTGCGGTCTTCCTCATGCATGAGAAGTCCACATTCAGAGTTAATATACATCACTTTTTTCTCTTTCCAAAGCTATATTCTTTATCTCTGAACTTCAGCTTTAACCACATCGAATGAAAACTAGTACAAGTTGAGAAGCTGCAACTTTGCTATTTGCTTACTCACAGTGATGCTTTACCATTGCTCCAGTAACTGCCTTAATTGCTTTCTGGAAATAATCCTACCCCATCTGTGGGATGCTTCTGAAGCATTAATTGCTTCAGGAAAAGGAGCTTCTGTGCTTTACAGTAAGCACACTGCCATCAGGAGCCTCACTGGCTGTTTTATACTTCAGTTTGTGCTGCTTCCCAAAGAGCTGAATGGAATGGCTCTTGTGTCATTTAAATCTAAAGAAGGCATTTGCATGCTGACGATGTTATCTGAAGTCCTAATTTGTGCAAACATTGATCTGCTTTGAGCAGAAAAGAAATCTCCTCTCAGATATCGAGAACTGAGTGCAGATTAATAGTCAAGGGAAAGGACCAAAAAGTACAGGAAGGGTAAACGTTTTCTTTTCATGTTAGGATGCTTTATCAGATTTTCTTTCTAGATTTATTTCTGCTCCAATGAAGAATATTCTTTTTGAGCTAAATCCAATTTGTATATAAAAAATACACACCCTTATTGATTTCACTCTGGTTTAAAATGGTATTTTTGCAGTGCAAAAATCTAATCAATACAGTCTTATGAATTGGACTGGTAATAGTAAACATACTAACAGATATTTCATTTCATGGGGCCAAAGCTCTGGAAATTGATACTACTGAAAAGGATTACTCATTCACCATTGGGTATAACTTTGTTTACCCAACCATGATATAGGTGTAAAGCAGAAATACAATTATGCTGTGGCCAATACACAAGGGGTTTTTGAATAGTAGAATTTGCCTTCTCCATTCCCTTTAAGGCCCATAGATCGTACAAGCTGGCAGATCAAATAAGGATACTGTGGGAAATCGTTTACAAAAAATGAAAAAAAAATGCTTAATCTGATAGGATAGAAAATTTGACAGAGTCATAGAATAAATAAAAGTTTCTAAGGTCAACTTTTTTAAATTATGCTTTTAAAAGAGAGAGATTTGCAGATCCTTGAACCAGGGCTGCTCTTTTCTCTCTTGCGTATATCTAATGCATTAATTTTTGAGGAAGACATGTTACAAGTTAAATTGTCAGACAATAGTTGCCAGGGATTCAAATTGCAGGCAACAAGCCTTTTAACATGCTTAATCAAAACTATGGCAATACCAAAGGAGCTGTGTTTCCTCATTTCTAATGGACTTAGAGTGGGGAATTAATCAAAAGATACAACCTGGACTGGCTTCTGCCTTACGCTCCTGTAACCTGTGGTTGCCCTCACTGGAGTAGATTGTAGTGGAAACCTGCTGTGCAGGAGCATACAAAGGGTTGAGCCTGGCAGAAATAATTCAGTTAGAGTACAGAAAAAGCAACATTATCCCTAAGGATTATAACCCTTGAATATAAGATTGATGCCTAAAGCCAAGAAAGCATGAAGGTAAGGAAAATGTATGGCTATTGTTGTAAATATATATTCACTGTAGGAGGTAAATACTAAAAGTTCAGATATAGATTTTACCCTGCAGTCAGCCAAGGGAAGTCTAGGCAATAAAGATAATGCCAGCAAGTACCATATTGTGATTATTGTGGGTGATCAGAAGATAAACAATATTTCCTATAGTCAATTTATAAGGAGACTTTTCTCGTGATAGTTCACAATGTTTTCTAATTCACTAGCCCAGTATAACATAGGAACCAAATCACTGTTAGAGAAAGAGGAAATAGGTAGATATTTTCATTTTGATAATTGGAAAACAGAGGTCCAGAATAATTTGTCTGAAATTATATAGCATTTTGGTTGCATTATTTTAAAGCCCTTCAGAAAGTTGACTAAATATAAACTCAAGATATCATCAGACACTGCTTATACTGCAATAATAGAAGGTGATACTTCACAAATGAACAGGGAAAAAGATTGTCTTCCATGCAGTACAAATTTATACAGTTTAGAAAGTGAGTATTCACTCCTCACCTTTGCATATACAAAGTCATTATAAGAGGAACATGAATTTCAAATGTCCAAATTTCACTGCTCTTGGAATCTATTTTGTAATACACAAGCATTATAATAAGACAAGCTGTGAATTCTACCTTAATCTTCTGGTCTTTAACAAGCTTTACAAGGTTTACTATCATCTAAACTCTTTGATTAAAATCAGTACAGTATTTATACATACTACGTGTATTTAATCAAATTTTAACAGGAAATATTTCTTGATGGATTATTCAATTAAATGAATCAGCCCAATTTAGGTATAAAAGTAACATGAACAAGGGCTGGTACCTCCTTTGCACAAAATCTTTTCTGATAGAAATGCACTCATGTAATTGGGAGAGAAATTTTAAGAATCTGTCTTTTGTTGTCTTCTTTGTAGATATGTTGAGGGTTAAATATATTTGCAAATATTTATATTGGTTATAGTTGTGAAAATATTATAATTAAATTATTACTCTTTAATATGTAACATAATTTTATCTTCCAAACATTCTTGGAAGCAAGCAGATTGTTTATTTCCCCCTGAAGGGAGAGGAAAACGGGCTCAAAAAAGTATTACCTGACTAAAGTCACAGGGCTAGTCAGTAGCAGAGCTGGAACTAGGCTTAAGACACCTCTAAGTTTCAGACTCCTTCCAATATAACAGTGGTTTTAAAAGGACACTTATACTAGCCAGAATAGGTTAGATTATGTCACAAATGATACCCCCCACTCAAAAAAATGGCAGTAGCTGGAAACAACAGACATTTATTTGTCATTCACACAACATGTCTAATACAGTTTCAAAGGTGATGCTCACACCAACATTCAGGACACTCAGCATGTAGTCTTTTAGAGTCCTCCCAGGCATACTAAAAGAACATTGAGAATTGTGCAATGCTCTTAAATCCTTCCATTCCAAAATTCTACACATAATCTCTGCCCACAGTTCATGGGCCAAAGTAAGTTACAGGGTCATTCCTAATTGCAAAAGAACGTTATGCCCTGAAGGAGAAAACAATTAGAATCTTGGCAAACACTCATATGCATACTGTAGCACTCTTTGTTCAAATGAAATCTTACTCAGAATTCCATTATATAAATTAGATACAAAGCAGTGGCAAGATCCAACCCTTGCTTCTTTGGACGCTCCCTAGGGACCTTGAAGGCATGTCAGGATTTAGTGAACACGGCTCAACATCAACTGCCCCACGTAAATAGAAAGCAGGCATATGAAATAAGTGCCTTTATACTGAAGATAAGAAGACCAATAATCTCTTTCAGGGTCAGGAGATAAAAGAGAAGCTAAAATGGGAACATATCACAGAATGATTCATTCTTTGTCTCTTATTCTACTCACTAGACTTTGTTTCTCCTACTGTGACACAAAAAATGTCCTCAAGAATATTGTGACTTTTCATATCACAGTGTATTAAGTGCACATAATGTTGCCTATAATGAATGCTAAGTCTCCAGTGCACAGCATGGTTTAAAAACTAATTTCTAAAGAAGGTACACATTTTTAGATTCATTTTGAACTCCACAGCTGCCTCTTACCACTAAGCAACTTGACTTGCATGCAAGAGTAAATGTTTTAATATAATATGCCTGTAAGTTTTCAGCCTTGCTGAATTTTAAAATATGATTTGTTCAAAAACCAAAAATTCTTTTACTAGATTATGACTAGAAGGAAAACGATTCTTTTGAATATGACAAAGGCCACTCTGTGTCACTGGTTTTTATAAAGAACATTTTCAGTCAAGACAGAAAAATCAAATTGTATGTATTTTTCAGGGATGATTGTTTAGGCGTAGAATAAAAATGGTTAGAACAGAGATCTCAAGGTAGGTTTCTGTGTGTGAGTATGCTCAGGACTATCAAAAGCACCTGTAGGAGAGCTTTTTCAATTATATACACTCAACCTCCTGTTCTGCTAGTCACCTCAAATTGAGAATCTCTAAAGTACTGGAAAAAGTCAACTTTACTAATAGGAGAAGCCTGTGACAGCCCTTAGATGGAATGGGTAGAATAAAAAGGTTAAAATATACTAGGTTAGATAATATTCTGTATTGTAAACATCTGTGACAACATTTTCCCTAGGAATTAAACCAAGAATTCTTCTTCCAGCAGTGTCACCCAACCCAACTCTGATGATAAAAGGTATGCTAATATTTTTACCTGACAAAAAATTCCCATTAGAAAACATATTTTGTGTTGTGCCATGTGTTTGAAATAACACCTGATTATATAACTATACACTGAAAAAGAATATTCTTGTTCAAGGCTTCTAGGATGTGGAGGTGAGGGTAGAGGAAGACCCATTAATTTAAATGCCCTTCCTGCCTTTCCTTCTATCCTTTCTCCCACCCATCCACCTACCTACTAATCAATCTATTTATCCATGTACCCATCCATCCATGTATCCATGCATCCATCCATGCATCCATCTATCCACCTACCTACTTATCTACCTACCTACTTACCATTGTTTACCTACCGAAACACATTCTCACAACATTTTCATGTTTATATATGAATGCAAAGACTTTTAATGTATGACACATATCCAGTTCACCATCCTGGAGGATAATAAACTAATTTACCCACCCTGCAATCTATTTTCTTTCCAGAGCTGGAAGGAAAATAAACTCCACATTCTATCCTAGTGGCTGAATGTTATCTGTTTTTACCTTCTACAATCTGTACTAACTGAAGAAGGCCCTAGCTAGCTCAAAGTTTCCTTTTTTGGTGTTGAATGAGAGGTACTGTCTGAAATACTATAGAAAGATGCTGCCTGTTGAGATGATCAACAACTGACATTTGTATAGAACTTTACCTTTGCAAAGCACTTTCTGATCTGTTATCATAATGACACAAGTCATGTATATCATCCTAAACTTTTCCTGGTTCCCAGGCCAGGAAAAAATAGAAATGATCAGGAGAAAAAATAACTTGAGAAAATCCAGGGCAGGGTCTTTTGCTGATCTCAGTGTGCTTGGTTTTAATGTATATGTAAGACAAACTTATTCTGGAGATAAAGGAAGAACAGAGTGGTTTCTCAGGTTGCTTTACATCAACAAACAATTTAAAAAATCAAACAAACCATTAAAAATGTACTTGAGAATTTAAAGAGATTTCAGGAACTGGTAAATGGGATCTACAAGTATAATATGGGTCAGGTGGTCATAAAGTATTGCATTCTTCAAATTATTCTTGTAACCTTTAAATCTTCCCATCTCCTCCTCTATTTCATTTCTTTCATTGCCTGATAATATCATCAGAAACTTTCCCACAATGCTTTTTTTTTTCTACAAGTCTAGGTGGCTAAAATTTAAAGACAGTGAAAACTCTAAGTCAGTGTGTTATTTCTAATGCTAGCACTGCCAACTAGGCACTAGGGTCTTCCTTTTAATCCATTTTAAATGGCCCCATCTGGCCTGGCTGCAGCCACTCTCTTCTTTTGCAGTGAGAAATTCACAGGTCAATAGTGTAAACTACCTGGAGTTTTCCCCTTGATTCCCAATTAGACCCCCTCCCTGAGTATCTGGGTGCTCAAAATTTCTTCTCGGTATGGGTCTGAGACTACTTCCAGAGCTGACATAGGACTTTTTGCCTGGTGTAGACTGTGTTGTCAATACGCAGTATGCATGCATAGGCTTGAGGGATGGCCAAAAGACAACTGTTTTCTGGATCTGGGGCATCGTATGAAGATAGAATTTGTCCAGTGTGGCTAAGTTCATGTGTATGAAGATTCTCAGAATGTGGGGCAAAGTCAGGTCTGGGAAGTGAAGGTTGTCATGACACAGGTAAAAGGCTTTCATTTGTACCCTTGGTCAAGGTTCCATAAATGCTCAGGGTAGCCCTCAGTGCCTCTTTTATGTTTGTAAGGCAGTCTTATATAAAATTCTCTCCTGACAACCCATTGTGTGGAATTTCTAATTGACCTAGAAAATTAGCCATTACCTACGACACTACACCCAAGAAGTTAATATATTTAACTTCCAAGCATCTCCATGTTATGCTTGCTGGCTCATGAAAATAATATCTCATTTTTCTGCTTCTATGCCATGCATATAAAACAAGACAAAACGGAAAAAGAGGTAGCCATCCATGGGATGGCATACAGGAAACAGACTGAGTTTACTTAAACAAGATGGGAGGTTACCCAGTTAGCATTTTTAAAATACCAAAATAGTAACCAGAAGGCAGAACCAAGAATAGAGACTAGGAGAAACTGATCATGCCTCAAACTGAAGGAGACATGTTTGAAAGTATAAATACAGAAGGGGTATAAATACCATAATTAAAGAAGTTGAAAAGAAAGAAACAAGAATTGAGGTATGAAATGACTGAAGCCAAATGGTTCAGAATCTAAATCTACAAAATCTGATCACAGAGTGGGTAATTTGTGTGTCTTGGCTTGCTTAGTGCATTAGGACAAATGCTCCAGTCTGGGAAGTTATGATAAAAGCATTTTCAAGAGCAAAACAGGGTCTCTTTGCTAGGAACAGGCCCAAGATTTAATATCAGGCTGGTAGCTATAAACTACCTAATGTTATGCCTAGAAGCCATCTTCTCAGCAACATTATTAATTTCTGTTACTCCCACAAAAGAAAAAGGAAAGAAATGCATCTTGATAATACAGATTTATGCTTACCTTTTTTTCAATGTGTAGCTTTAAGTATAGGAAGAAAGGCAAAAGCTGCCAGGTAAATGTTGGTTAAGGTAGCATTTCATGCATGGATCAGAGGTGTTTTGCCTAAAAAATGTCTTGGCTTTAGACCCTTAATGAAAAGGCTGTTAGGATTCAGACTCACTTATTGACACTCAAGCATGGTCTCAATTATTAAACAGCCTATAGAAGTGAACTGTACTGATTTATGACATTTATTGTGGACACTTCATAATTGGGTGAATTTCAATAAACCACTTATCCTCTGTGTGCCTTGATTTCCTCATCTGTCAAGTGATAATATTATCATCTGCTCAGAGTTGCTATGAGTATAATCATGAGTGGAAAATGGCTTTGAAAAGTGCAATGCCACGTGAAGTAAAGTAACAACTATATTTATCCAAAAATTTTTCAAAAACAAACAATTTCTAGGAAGTAAAGCGAGGAAAGAATGATAACACATGAATGACTTAAATGTTTTTCCTTATTTCTTTTCCTTTTTATTTTCCTCATGTTTTGGTAGTGGCATGTTCACTGCTATCACAGCTACTTGATAATTTTCGGATATAGATTAATGTCTATAAAGTTTGAATGAATTCTGTAGGGAAAATATATGTATTGAGCACCTATTGGAGCTTTATAATAACTATTTTTACGTGTTATGCCATTCCACTTTCAGAGTTAGTATTATTATATTCCTTTAGGGATGAGTACATAAATATTCTTTGCAGTGATTAGCTGCCAACACTCAGACCTAAAATGGTCTTTGATAGGTCATAAAAAGAAACTGTTTCAGTGGAAATTATCTAAAATATTTTTAATGCTTGTTACCATGATAAGGAAAGAATTAAATAATTGTCTTTGCTATGACTTGCCAGATTTTGGCCATGTGCAAGTGTTGTTAGCATGGTACCACTAGCTCAGTCATTTTTTCGGCCATCTCAGTGGTTGAATTGACTACACATCTATTCTGGCTGATTGAAAAACAACTGGCTGTTAATATAGCCCAAATCCCCAAATTAACCTCAAAATGGTCAATTTCAGGCTATATCTGGACTTCTTATATGAAGGAGATGCTGAATATCTGTTTTCTGTGTCCAGATAAAAGTCAATAGCCTTAAGTTAAAATATGTGAAAGACTAATTAGCTATAAACGGAAGAGTAGAGACAGTGTTGTCAATATGTTGTCCTTGTTTCACCTAATTATAATCATCTGTGCACCTTCTTAAACATGGTCATACCTGATCCTCAACCCAGACTACCTATACTAGAATCTCGGGGTAAGGAGAGAGGTAGAAATATATATGAACAATAAGAGTTTCATTTATTTCTGATGCAGTTTAAATTTAAGAAATACTGCTACAGGTCTGTCTCATTGTAGAACTTTAGAAGGATATTTAACAACTGTATGAGTGCTTATTCTTTATAAGAATGCTATCATGGAAATAGGGCACATGATCTCTATATTGTGGGTCACCTACAGTATAAATTTTACAAAGGGAGAAAATGGGTTTGGAGTTTTTTATCACTGTATTTGCAGCACCTTTGCACAATGCCTGGCAGGCACATAGTGATGGATCAGTGGAAGACCTTACATAGATAATTGACTTCATATGCATATATACTACAGGGGTGCTAAAGTTCAAAGAAGAAAACAAAACAAAACGAAAACTACCTATCCAAGATGTTCCTACTTCAAGGAGAGAGACTCTACAAGGTGATATTTGGGATCCTCCTTCTTTTTGTCTCTTGGCGCTAAGAAAAGGAAAGCATCTAGCAAGGGCAAATGATTTTTAGAGATATGAAGAAGCCAGAGAGATTCTCCAAAGCATGAAGTTTTACTGTTATGATCCTTAGGCTATTTTTTTTTTTGTGGGTACCGGGGGTCTAACTCAGGACCTCGCATACCAGCAGGTGCCCGTGCCGCTAAGCGATATCACTGGCCCTTTTTTTCGCATGTGGGTAGCGGGAGTCGAACTCAGGACCTTGCACTTGCCAGGCAAGGGCCTATGCCGCTGAGCTATCTCACCGGCCCCCTTAGGCTATTTTTGTAATTTTTAGATTTCTTGTTGGAGATACTAGTTTCAAGTGCCATTACTGCTGAGGTGGTCAACTATGTTTCTTTTATTAAGGAAAAATTAAGGTGCTTGGTATTGTCATATGTTCCAAGAGGTGCACCTGAATAGATATCACTAATTTGGAATGACAAACATGGCTTAAGAGAAAATGATACTGATGAATTTCTACTCGTCCCTTCCTAATTTTCATAGCTAATTAGATTAGACAGTGGCAAGTATAAGGAGAATGATAGATGTGTAATGAAGGTAGACTTTCCAGAGGTTTATTTTTAGAGTAACTGGAGCTGAAGCAGAGGGGAATTGAGAATTGACTAGCTGTAATATGGAGAGGAAAGCGGGCAGGGAAGAGGTAATATTTCTGACCCTCCTGCCAGTAATATCAAGCAGCAAATGATCAAGTAAAGGTTGGCAGGCTAGCCTCTGTCTTGTAGGTTGCCTCACTGTAACTCTAATACTGTTGACATATCCTATCTCTCAAATCAATGAATGACTGCATTAGACCATTCTGGTTCAGCTTGGACTAATTCCAAAAACCTAGGGGTTTCCATCCTGCTGCCCTACGATTTTTACTTTAAATTCCTCTGAGACCTGAATTAAGCTTTTCTTCCTGTTATGATGATGGTATTTCTTTTTTTTTTCCCAGAAAGGAAACTAGTTCACCAGTTTTTCCCCTGAGTTCTCTTAGAATTTATAAGAAATACTAAGATTCCTGGACAAAAGACCTTATAACGTCACTGGAAGAGGCAAGAGGTTGTTAATGAAATTAAAGAGAGGATTCAATAATTAAGGGAAGGTGATATGTGGACTCATTTCATAACGATAAGGATTCTTAATAACTTTCCCTCCCTCTTTGTGTCATCATAGGAAAGCAAAGTCTTAAATAAAAACATGGACCCAAAAGAACTATGAAATCTCAGTTATTTATAACTCACCAGCATCCAAAATTCTTTATTCAATGGAACCATTCCAAATTCCGGGAAATTCTGTGATTTTTTTTCTCATTCTACCTTCCATTCTGCTCACTTATTATGGGAGATACTGTCATGTTGTTTGGGCTAGGATAAAGCATTTTGGAATATATTGGGTTATCCATCTTTACTGATTATCACACTCCAAATTCTTAGGTACACTTGGGCTGCTCCGTAGATTTTCTGTTCTATTTCATGATCCACCTTTTCAGGCATAATTACCAACTTGTTTCATTTACTAAAGCTTTGTAACACATTTTGACAAGTAGATCAAGCCCTAATTCATTACTCAGTAGAGTTTTATATTTTTCTTCACAGTTCTGCACATGATGTATTACTAACCCTAAGAATTTTACCTTTTTTCTTATTTAAGTATATATTTTTTCCATTATATTTTCTGACTCCCTCCTAACCCCTGGGCCACAACCTTTTCCAACTTTGGGATAATTCCTTTTCCTTGTCATATGCCAGAAGCATCTATTTAAATCAGTTAGTTCTACTTATAAACACTGTATTATATATCTTCTTTCTAATTTTTCTTGATGCTTGTCTTTAGTTATATGCTATCATAAGTACTTAAAGATCCATTCATATTATAAAACGTTTCCTTTTCTCTGTGGATGAAATAATAATCAAACTTCAGAGGCCAATCATAGTTATAGTTCCTTCTCAAGTGAGTAACCACTCTGTTTGACAAAACAATCTCTTTGACAACTCTTTCTGGACATCTTTCTATACATTTACATTTATGTACATACAGAGAGATACATAACCATGTTGTGGGTATATTTTAGCCTGAGTGATACAATGCATAATTTTCTTCTAGAACTGAGAAATCTCCAGATATGATGTTAACTTACCATTTCAAACTCCATGCCACAATAGTCTGGATTTGTCCCATATTTTCATCTTTTACAAATGGATATTTAGGTTGTTTCTAGGTTTTTTTATATTATTGCTTTTTTGTGCACATGTGCCAACATTTCTCTAAGATATTCCTTAGAAATGGAATTAATGGGATAAAGGCTATATGCATTTTAAATTTTGATAATTACTGATAAAAAGCTATACCAATTTATACAACTAAACTCAAAGTAAGAGGATCCTGTTTCTCCATACCCTTGACCAACATGTCGATATGATGAGTTTTAAAAAAATCACTTTTTGATTTCTCTTTCCCTGACAATTGGAGAATTAAGCATATTTTCCAGTTGTTTTCTTAGACTACCAAAATACATTTGAACAGATTTTAGAATGGCTCATGGTAAAAGGTATAATGTGCAGAATCCAGGTTCTACCTTGTGTTCTGTGGGCACAGAGCAAATCATGCAATCAAAAGACTTGAAGTGACCAGACAACACTTTTGTATTACAAGATTGCCTGGATTCTTCCTGTGTCTTTACAGGTAGATGAAAAGTTGTTACTCATACCTCTAAAAAGAAACTGTTGTTGCTTGCCATCATAAGCTGTTCTAATTTTAAATTATTTTCTCCCCCAATGAAATTATTCTACCTAGCCAAACTTGATTTCTCTGTATTATACTTTCTTCTTTTTGTTCTATTTTTAGGAGCCTGGAGAAGAGCTGGTCACCATGCCTTAACTGAAAGCTTTTTCAGTATTTGAAAGCTATTACTAAATCTCTTTGGAATCCTCTTTTCTCTGAATGAATATGGATCTTAACCTGTCCTCAAGGATCCTTTTAGTTCCTAATACAAAAAATAGTAATGGAGCGAAAATTTTCTCCAATTTCCAAAAACTACCATTACTCTGGCATCTTTCCTTCAATTCTGTATTCTATACAATTTGTTGTGATATTACACATGTATTTCAGCTTAGTTTTAGACTCTCCATAGTTTAAGCACTTTTTAATATAAATTGAAAATTATTTGAGAACACTTATAATGGCTATATAGTTTTCCAGAATGCACCCTAATTTATGTGACTATCCTAATACCATTGTGCATTTGTCATGGATGATTTCTTCCTACTTTGAATAATTTCTGTGAATAGCCAAATGGCCAAACTCCTGTCTAGAATGACTATATGGATTATTATGTTTGTCTATGTTGTTCCCACAAGGCATAGGATTAAGCGCATAGTGAGTGCTTAATATATGATTATTTCTTCATACAGAGCCTGAGTCAAGTTCTCTCTAGAGCTGAAAACATTACTCTCATCTTATGGAAATAATTATTATATACAACTAAAGTTACAACCAAATAATGTATGAAATATCACCACAGTATCACTAAAGAAAAAATAATAGAAAGAATTACCCAGAAGGAGAGAGTAGGTATAATCTAGTCATTCCATTTGACAAAGAATTGCCAGAGATTCAAGGAGATAGGAGAAAAAGAATAGAACAGAATTACAGGCATCTGTATTAATGGACACTGGGTTCAATCTGTATAATAGAGAAAGCCAAAGAATGTTGGAAAAGATTTCATAAATCCTTCTAATGCAGGCATAGTTGGGGATAAATGTTTTTAGCATGGTGATGTTTCAGAGTTTTAAGTATTTGGGCCCGATGTTAAAAAAGGAGAAACACTTTGTGCAGTCTAGTTTACACCTGAGAATTGTGTGAATAACTGAAAGATCCAACCAGTAGAGGATGCACCTAAGTTTATTTGTATTGTAATTTGGAGCATTTATAACCATACCTGTTGTTTTATTTTATCTTACTAATATTTGGGTTACATATGGCAGGTTGGGATTATTCCCATCTTTTAAATGAATGAACTAATATTAGTTAAATGACTAGCTACATGTCTCTTGATCATTTTTCACTGTATTGCTGGGATCAGAACCACTTCCCACATAATTACAACTCCCTTTCCTCCTAAATCCAGTTAAACTAAAAATATTAGATTGAATAGTATGAAAATATCACATTTATAACTTGAATATTGGAAATTTCCTACAATTCAATGTAGTATTAGAGGTGGGGAAAGAGGAGGAGATGTGTAGCCCAAACATTTTCTTTAGTCTAGTGTCATAAGCTTCCTCTACACAGAGCTCACAGGGTCATGTTGTCAAATGATAAAAGGTTTTCAAATTCTTGGAGGAGTGAAGCTCTCACACTGATATGTAACACGAGCAAAAGAAAGACCTAAATTGGGAAACAAAACAGAGTAGCAAATCTTGGGCACAATTTAGTTTTCAAGAATATTTTAAGTAGCATATGTTTTCTTTTCATTGACAATCCTTGTCCTTGCCAAATCAGGATGATTGACACCTTTAATTTGTAATTTCCTAGATTTCAAGAGCTTTTTTTCTTTTTGATTGCTATATAATGGTTTACCTAATTATTTTTTCAAGTTGCAATTTTTGATGTTTAATTTCAAAATCAATTTAAGATGTCTCAAGCTCCATTAATACACTGTTATTGCTTCACTCATTTTCTAGCAAAGCACTTACTTTAAAAATGCATCATTCTAATGATTTTAAATTACTCTACAGTGCACATACCAATTTACAACTATTACAAAATTTTACATTTTTCCCAATGCACTTCAGTTTTAAAGATGTTCTGTATTTCAAGATAGAATGAAAGTTAACTTTGAAAAGGGCAAAAATACAATCCTCTGTCTTCTCTGATATATAATTTAATCTAAGTAAATAAAAAAGTGTTCAATGGGCGTATAAAATCAGCTTAGATTACTATAAAATAATTTTCTCTTTATTCAAGCGAAGGATACTATGTCTTATAAATGAACACACACTCATTGTGTGCATATGGAAGTACAGAAACGTGTGAGTGTGGTATTTCTTGTGCAAATATGAATGGGTGTGAGCAGACAAGTGTGTGAGTACATGCATGAGTGTTCAATTCTGCAGTTAAATATATGAGTAATTATGTGAGAGTATGAAAGTTGAGTGTGCACGATTCTGGGAATATGTGTGCAGATGAGTGTGTTTAAGAGTGTGTGCACGAGTGTGTTTGGGTGTATGTGTTTCTGTGTTCATGTGACTATGATAGTGTGTTTGTATAAGAATGTGTGTCTTTCTGGTTTAAATATGTTCTTGAAAATTAAATGTTACTTGTATTTTTATACAGGCAGTCATTAAAGTGTGCCCTATGAATTATTTTACTAACCTCATTTTAGAATGGTGGAAATGCTCCCTCAGCTGTAATTGGTAACACATCTATATGATATTTGTACTAGAGATGCACACAATTTATAGCCTCTTTGAAAACTGGAGGGAAAAATAGCTATATTCAAATTTTGTTCCAAGATTTTGCACTTGGTTATATCAGCTTAATAGATGTAAATCAGCTGCCAAAGTTGGGAAACCTTCCTTCCTCATCACTTTAATAAAATATTTTGATTACTTTATTCTCTCAGGATTCCTCTTTCACAGCGACACATGCCACTCTCAAAGCAATTGAGGATACTTTGGGATTAATACTTAAAAGACTGTAATTACCATAAATTTTTCCCCCAGACCACCTTTGAAGTTGCAGTGGGCACCAGGCATATTTCTGGGATCAGGCTGATTATCATTCATTGTCAGATTTCTTTTTTGTTAAAGAGTGCTGGTCTAGAAGGTAGAATGGGAAGCCCTAAGGGCCAAAGCTATCAGGCAATGAGTGCTAGGTTCAGGGAGGGAATCTCTACATATATTATCTAACTTGATCTTGGCCTCAACCTTACAAGGTAGTGTTATTTCTGTGCAGAGAGGTGCCCTGGTGGCTCAGACAGGTTAAATGAGTTGCCTAAGGGAATGCAGCTAATTAGAGGTGAGGGTGGCATCAGACTGAAGCCCATCTCCCTCTATAACTGGGCTCTTTGCATTACACCAGGTTGAATACTTTTGAATGAATATGAAGAGATGACCTTTCCAGAAATTATATCTTCCGTTACTGAACAAAGGGTTTATTTGCTTACCTGCTAGTCTCTGTCTCTCAGTTGCCTTTTTAAACAATGCCTAAAATCTTGCTTGATATCAGGTTCATATCTACTTCAGAAAGAATGAATAAATTCACGAAATATACTTCCCACGTTAAGCCTCATTGTGTACTTATTTTAAAGTATGTTGGCTTGACTAGTCTCGTTACCGTTTGTGTAATTTGTACTATTTATCCAATAACTATTATGTGCTAGAAGTTTTATACATGTTACACCCATTTTACAGATATGTTAGGGAATATTCTTGATAATATATTACCAGAAGTAGCCAATGCCATATCCCTGTTAAGAGTCACAGATAAGCTTCTTTGACAGGACCTTGTTAAGTCAATGGATTAATGGAGTCTTAGTTTTTTTTATTTATAAAACAGTGACGATACTCTTACTGCAGGAGTTATATGCATGAGAGACAATATACATAAAGCGCTTTGAATATAACAGTTAGTTGTTACATGATGGCTATTATATGAGCCATTACAATTTATGATAAGTCTGGACTTTGTCATTAAATAAACTTAGTTTCAAAAGCTCTACCTCTAGGTGATTCAAGGCAGCTGACTATCTGTAAGTCTCCATTTCCTCATTTAAAACATAAGGGTAGTATGTTATTGCACCTTTCCCCAATGTATATTGCAGCAAACACTACTATCTCCTTCAGATATAAAGAATTATGAGGCAATAGATGGGGTTCCTGATCAAAGAATTGTGGGAAACTCTGGTAGAAAGATTTTTCTATGCAGGGCTTTTTAAGAGCTTACGTTATGAAAATGTGCTTTGTGAAGTTTTGAATGGGAGCCAACACGTTTAGTATTTCTCCCTTTTCCCTCCCACTACGGAACATTTTGTGTTTCTTTATGATATTTTCCATAAAAGCAGTTATATAGGCAATAAATTTAAAATGTGAACTTGTCATAAATATTAAATGGATATTTGTAAACCACGTATATAGCAAGGGCTCGATAAATATAACAGCATTATTATTATTGTCATCATAATCATTAAGAAGGTATAATAGGTTCAAGAAATCTGTTATCTATCATATTGACTATAGTTAATAACAACGTGTTGTATAATTGGGAATTGTTAAGAAAGTGGATGTTAAGTGTTCTCACCATCAAAAAATTATGAGTGTGAGGTCACATATGTGTAAAATAGTTTGATTTGTCCACTCCACAATGCATTTATATGTCAAAACATCGTGTTATGTACCATAGACGTACACAATTTGTATTCATCAGTTAAAAATTATTTAAATTAAAAATAAGCCTCATCACAGTGTAAAGGATATGGGCCTGAAAATGCCAGTTTAATTTACTTCTAGAAATAGAGATCTACAAACTCAATTGCCAGAGGATTTTGTTGGCTAAGTTGGCATGAGGTAGTCAAATAGTAGTAGAAGTTTCTGCAGATAATATATTACATAATAATTTCATTGAGTGTATTTATTTAGATGAAAAAGACTTCTTAGGCTCACCAAAATTTTCCTTGATGACTAAGGTTTTTCTGATATATCCTAGGTTGGAATTTCACAGTAAGCATTCTGTTATAGCACTGCATTTTCTGATTGCTTTGTTTTTCTTTTTTCTGATTGCTTTTAAGATGCTCATGAGACTCAGTTTTTAGCAGGTATTTCCCCATATATGAGAGTTTTTCCTCTTCCCCTCTCCACTTCTCAAATAAAGCAAAACAATTTAAAACTTTATAGATGTAAGGTGGACTGCTGTCGAATGCCTGACTTATATAACTGGACTATCTTCTTTCTGGTCCTGATTCAGTTCCCTAGCAATCTGGAAATAATTTGCCTTTACTTTTGTATATCTCCTATCAAGGTACACACAGTTTGCTTAAATATACAGTCATTTTAAAATTATCTTTAAAATTTATCTATTTTCCGATCCTTATGGTAGAGTTAATCATATCTTAAGAGCAGAATTCGATGTATCTCAGAGTCGAGTCCATTTAGAAAAAGCTTATTGCTAAGTAAAAACTCAGTTCTAATCTAACATTGAGGTATCTGAATTTGGTTGTTACATTTCACAAAGAGGCCAGGCACTGTGGCAGTTGCACAAGGAATGAATATGGAGAATGAGGTCATGTAAGCTCAGATGCCAAATGACAGGTTGGTGATCTTGAGCTGCCTCTGTCTATGTCCTTAGTAATTCTTCCTTATAGAACACACTTGATTTTTTTAATACTCAAGCTAAATAATCTGAGGAATATTTCATGGCCTGAGAACCATCCAAGGACTCTCCTGAAGGTTGAGTTATAATTCTTGCCGGTTCATATATTGTTATTATCTCTATAAGTTTTCTTGTCTGTCTAAGTGTGTCTAGCTCCTTTTATGACATACAAACTCCATCCAAGTTGTAAACTTATTACTTTATTATACATTTTATCTAAAGCATATGCTAGTTTACTTCTTGAGATATAGAAATCCCGGGATTGTTTGGCCTATGTTCTACATGCAAAAAGACTAATGGTAGGAATTTAATTCTTCTACTATTGTCCCACATTTGTATTTTCATCATCTTGTGCAGAACTCTGAGTATTATTGATTTGATTCTTCTTTTGTCTTAAGAAATATAAATGTATGTATTCTTTTACAATTCCTTGATATAATTTTATTGCTATAAGCTGAAAATGGATGTAGTAATGATTACCTCTGATGTCTTATTATTGCCAAAAAGGATTTCTGGCCAGTTAAGTTGAAATCCAATTTAATTTGGAAAATATATTTGGTTATATTTCCCAGGCTAAAATTAATACTGGCACATGCTAAATCAGTGCTGTCCAATAGAAGTACAATGTGAGTCTCAATTATGAACCACATATGCTATATACTTAAATTTTCTAATAGCCACATTAGAAAGTAAAACAAAATGTGATAGAATTAATTTTTAAAAGATATGTTATTTAATCCTATATACCCAAAATATCATTTTAACATGTGATTGATACAAAAATTAATGAAGAGATACTTTAATTTTTTGTACAAATCTTGAGGAACATTCCTAGGAGAAACATTTCACTGATTTCAATGAAAATAAAACCTTTATTTCCATTTGTCTTTATCGTGAAATCACAGTGAATCACATAACTGATTACACTGTTGTTTTGTGTAGGTTGTAGGGAGCTCGAAAGCTAGGGTGAAATTAGATGTTAACTGTACATATGGCTTCCTTAAATAAAGAATACATTTCTCAGCTTCATTTACAACTATGTGTTTTCACATGACCAAGTTATTGTGAATCTCTGACAATTTTCAAAACATTCTGATTGCTACAAAAAAGATCTTGGTTTCTTTTCCTGAATATACTCATTGCCAGTTTTCTAGATATTCAGTGGAAGTGTTGATAATGGCAAAGTAACATTTGTTGAATTAGAATAAGATTCTCTGAATGGGGGGCCGGTGAGATGGCTCAGTGGCATAAGCGCCTGCCTGGCAAGCTCGAGGGCCCGAGTTCGACTCCGGAAACCCACATACGAAAAAAGGGCCGGTGATATCGCTCAGCGGCATGAGCACCTGCTGGCACGCAAGGTCCTGAGGTCTACCCCCGGTACCCACAAAAAAAAAAAAAGATTCTCTGAATGGTATTTTGGAGAAATATTGGAATAGAATGAAAAAAGAATTAAGATGTGTTATGTACATGTACCAACTCCTTATAATGAATATAATCATTCTGTACTATAAACATGTACTAATAAAAATAAAAATTAAAAGAAAGTAAGAAAAATACCTGAGGAAATCAACCTAAAAAAAACAGAAATCACAAGATTTGTTTTTCATATAAACTATGACTGTACACAAGTAAGACTGTACACAAGTATGACTGTACACAAGTCATTCAAAGTTTTGAGGACTCAGCTTCCTCATTTACAAAAGTAGGAGGCAAAACTAAGTGATGTTTAAAATCTCATCTAATACCAATATTCCAAGATTGTGCCAATAAGTCTGTCAAAGAAGAAATGAACAAAGAAAGACTGTTCAAAAAGAAAGTAGACAATAGTATTTCAAGTGCCTGAACTTTCAGTGTGTGACATGCAGAATTTAATTTTAAAAATGAATGAGCCTGGCAGAGAAGAGTGGGAGGCTTACTTTGATTGTTGAAACTGCACACTCTTGACTCCATTGTGAACCTCACTACTTTGACTGCTGTGGTTTCAAAACTATGTTTTGAATAATGCTTCTCAGAATGTTCTTCCAATGAACATTAACGGAAGAGTTTTGCTCCTATTGAATGGGCTCTTCTAGGTTTGTTGAACTCTAATATGTTTACCCACACCTTAGTACAATAAACACTTGTTTTAAGTAGAACATAACAAGCTTTATTTCTTTACTTAGAATAAAACAAATTCTAATTACTAAAAATAAACTGAAATGTGAATTTAGTTTAAAAGTACAATTTGAAGATGTGTAAGCTGTGACCCATGCTGGGTGATATATCCAAGTTACGTGGTTAGTTAAAGCTTTGCCAGTACATTTAGGGCCATCTGATCTGGGTGACCTAGAGTTTTGATGAGGGTTAAAGTAGTTAAAAGACATTTAGCTAAACTTTGTGGCTGAGCAGGATCAAGACAATATATTGAGAACAAATCTAGAAGAAAATGTGATATGAAGAGACAGATGAGAAGAAAATTACCTTTCTCAGGTTTGGGTCTACGAGGATGTTTAAATAACAAATCTCTCCTTAGATTTCATGCCATCTGCCAGTGTCATGGGTATGGGGTCCAAATTTATAGTTTTTGTTTGCTCCCACAAACTGTAGCCTGAGATTTGTTATTTAAAGTTTACTCTAATTTTTTTTTTTTATCACAGGCAAGTTTCTGATGGAAACAAATGTAAATCTTTCCTGGAGGAATACTTTCTTCACACAGACTTAGAATTCCAAGCCATTTGAGTTCACAATGAAAAACAAAGAAGGAAGCAATTCTTTTCCATAGGTTGGGAGAAACAACAAACTACAGGCCCAGACTCACAGACTTTCTGTGCTACACATTAGATAAAGTGCATAAAATAACCATATCTAGTGTATTTGAAAGAAAAGTAACCAAAAACAGGATTAAAGAACTAAGAATTACCCAAAATAACAAGCATATGCTAAAAAAAAAACCTAAGCAAATACTTTAGAAACAAAAAAAGTAATTACTAAAGTTAAATATTCAACAGAAGAGATGAACAACATAATAATCACAACCAACGAGATGTTTTGTGCACTAGATGAGCAATATGAAGAAATTATTTGTAAAATAACCCAAATAAGAAAAAAAAAGGGGGGGGAGGAAAAGAAGCAAAAGACCTGATTGAAAGGGATTCCCAAAAAGTGATAATACTGAATGGGGGAAAAGATTCAAAATTATAAAAACTGAAAAATTTCTATAATTTATGAAAGACACGAGTCTTCAAGATTAGCAAGTCCTAAACAGGATAAGAATTAATTCCCACTGATCCTCAGGAAAGGTCTGCTGGCTTCAAGATTGAAACATGTACAATAAAGTAACTTGCCCTGCCTCTCACAGTGAATTAGTTCTTTTATTGTAAAATGAAAAAAATATACTTACCTTACTTATATCTCAGGGCATTATTACAGTATGAAAAATCTATTGGCTAGAAAAGATTTATTACTGGAAAATATTTTGTGTTTGGATATGTGGTAGCAACAGCACAAGCCAAATTCTTTACAGAACACTCAAGTATGCATTCAGTCTTTGTGAACTTGACCTTATCAGGTTTCTAAGTGAAAATTTATTGTATTTAGTCTTTACTAAAGAACTAATCTCTGCACTTTACATTGTTCCTGCCCTTCTCGCCAATGATTCAGAGGAATAAGTATGTAAATCAAATATCTGGAGCAGTCCTATGTGTATTTTTGTATCTCCAAAGCTCAATTTGCACTTCCAGTTCTATTAATGACCCTGTAGTAAGGCTATAATGATGAAATGAAGGAAATGTGTCTGTAAATATTTGGAGAATAAATTACAATATTCATATAAATGTAGGCTATTTTTATTATAGGAATAATATCATTCACCTTACTTTGGGAGGGGCACATGGTTCTCTTCTACATCTGCAATCATCTGACTTCAGCACACAAGTTTGGGACAATTTACTCTGACCTATCCCCACATCCTATCCATTGATTTTACACAATTGAATCCTGGCTTCCTTCCATTTCTCTCAGCAACCGCCACCACAGAGCCTTTCCACCTCCTCCTTCTTTGTCAGAAGACTGTTATGGCAGCAGGGCAAACTGAAGGTTGGCATCCAGGCGGCCTCTTTCTCCATCGGATCTCACCCTCAGGGAAAATACACCTTTTAGTTATAACCTTTTTGGGTCTATGGTCACTTCATGTAGCTAAGCATGAATTGAGAAAAATGCCAAATAGCAAATGAACACAGAATTCAGGAAAAAGAGCTTGAGTAAATGAGGGGACATTTAATAGTGAATTACAAATTTTGCCCATTTTTTTTGTATTCTTATTAGTTTGTCCAAATCATTCCTTATTATACTGTACTTTAACCACATAAATAAGTATGCATACTAACACACAAGGTTGCATTTTCTTGCTTCACAGTTCCATCTTATTTAAATACATCCCTGGTTCGAGAACCATTTTAAAGCTTTAATATCTTGAAATAATCAGTAGAGTTAACTCAGATTTACAAAGAGGCCTCTGCAAATTTACCTCTTATTTAAAACTTGTCAAATTGTCAAAAGTTTTGCTGTATTTTTGCATTGCCTGCCTGCTAATGATGGCATAACAGGTGTGGCTTTTAGTGTCTTAGAACAAAATGTAAAAGATGTCATTTGAAAACATTATATATTTGATGTGCTTTAAATCATCTCACGATATATGCTATCTTGGGACATTAAATGAGCTCTGTTATTTAAAAAAAGGAAACTTTAAAATCTGAGAATATTTTTGGATTCAATTTCTATTTTCACTTAATCCAAAAAAATTCTTGAGGGTGACAAGCCATGTTGAGTAGGATGCATTGCTAGGAAATCATTATAATAATGTGAATTTTTTCCCTATTTTATATCTACCTACCAAAGATACTTCCTTTTTAAATTAAGTTTATTGGTACATTTTAGATATAGGTAATGATAATATTCATCATAGGGAATTTGTACCTGTACATGATATATTTTGATTCCTGTTTTTTCCCAATCCCCTCTCCTCCTTTCAACCCCTCTTCCCCTCCCTATTTACAAAGTTTTTTTTCCATTTTATCCTTTTTTTCCTTTTCCCTTCCTTCCTTTCCCCCTCCAAAGATACTTCTGAATATTCAGATTTACACAATTAATTTGATTTGAAATTATCTTTAGGATGCTTTTCAGGTATCACCAATGAACTTCACTTATTTCAGTAATCTAGAGTTAATGTTTTGACCTCACTTTTGTTTTAATAGCATAGCTACCATGTTTCAAATAAGTTTATTTTATTTAAGTAAATCAGAGTCACCTTGGTTTATCTTTTATGTTATACTGAGTAGAAAAAGAATTGTTTTAAAGCAAATTTGAGCACAGGCCATTATACTTTGAATATAAAGTTAAATATAATTATGCCTACATATGAATTAATCTTAAGCCTTATGTCCTTTTACACTAAAAATACTATAATACTCCCTCCCCCATTGTGTTTCAATGGCTAGTTGTCTATATCTGAGCTTTTACTTAAGTGCAGGGTGTCTATAGCATTATGATATACTAATACTATTGCTAAATAATAGAAAAATTTTTACTTCTGAGAATTATCCAGAAGTAAAACTACAGGGAGAAAAGTACTTGCAACTCTAGGTTCCTAACCTGGTTACATTTGTGATGTTTTTTATTGAAGATGGTAAGTTCTGGTTACCTTGCACGTGAGTGGATTTTTTTTCTGTCAGAGGCATAATCAATGGCTACACAGTCATTCCAATAACATGTGCACTATGTTTTAAACAAAAAAGTTCTTTGTCAAATTGAATGTATGATTCTGCTGTAACTATGATATGTGAAGGAAATAAATACTGTATACACATGAGTCATTTTAAAAGGCCTAATCAATTCCTGGAAATTGTAGGAGAAAGTGATGCTAGACATAGGGAATCAGATGAAAATCTTTTGATTATTGGCGCTTTCAACAAAGGGGGAAGCTAATAATGTTTTTAAAGCATGTGACACTTGTATAATAAAGGAAAATTTCTTTAGCAACAATAATTACATGGCCCTCTTACAACTTCCTCCTCTAATTATCTCTTTTATTAGTAGTTGCATATCACCATCCATTAGGGAACACTTAAAATGTAATGAGACATTATTATAATGAAGATATATACACACACGCATGTTTATGTTTGTGCATGTGTATCCACATATATGGAGGCAAATCCTCAAATAACACGGTCTATATATCAAAGTATGGATGTCCTTACAATGGCAACAAAGCTATTTTTGATGAATATTTTCTCAACAGAAACATGATAGAATTCAGACAATCAGTGTGAATAGTCCAATATACAGAATTAAGACTCATAGATCTCAGAGTTAGAAAGGACCTCAAGGGTCTTTGGGCTAACCTACTATTTCACAAATAGTAAAATTTTGAGTGAGTTACTCAAAGTCACTCTGCTGTGAATACACATGTGACACTCAAACACAGACGAACACACACACACACTGTACTGTCATTTTTCTCATGATAAAAATGGACATATATTATAGGATGACATAAAAACTAGTATCTTTATAACAAAACTTTCAGACAACTTAAGAAAATAACCCTTTGTGGATAGGGTACATGAAGATAGTGTTTCATATGATTTCTATTGTGTCACATATAGTGTGTTCAGAAACACCTCAGAGCCTAATGTTGCATATCTCTCTGGCTGATTAATCCACTTCTAAGACACACTACAATAAGAAGACATTGTGGAAGAAAAATGCCAAGAGTTGTCTTCTCAATAGAAATGGTTTCCTTCCACGATTGGCTGTTATTTACAAGAAACAATAGATGGAGTGGCTCAGAGGAATGTTCATCAAAATAGAAGAGTTCAAAGTCTTAAATTCTAATTTTATGTCCCCTTTTCAAAGGCTATGAGAGAAAGAGAAAAGATTTTACAAAAGAAATATAGTAGATGCATTTTATAATGCTGATCTCAGATGCTAGGGCCAATACCTTTTGAACAGACTAACTGTATTACTGAGATTTTATGTCCCCCTCTTCAAAGGCTATGTATAAAACAGAAAAGATTTTACAAAAGAAATATAGTAGATGCATTTTATAATACTGATCTCAGGTGCTAGGGCTTATACCTTTTGAACAGGCTAACTGTATTACTGAGATTTTACATCAAGGAGTTATGTTTTAAGGGAGCATGATTTGACCTGTGGTATATTCAAATCTAAACCATGATATAACAAGCTTTGTTGTATTCCTGAGGTATATTTAAAGATAAATGAATTACCTTTTGTTAAGTGCTATGAGACTATCAGGTTAAAGAAGTCTTTATCAAGTAGCAATTGAGGGATGCTAACAATACTCAAGGGACAGTATATAGAAAAACAGACTGAAAATCAGTAAACCATTCATGGCACTCCTCTTGGTAATAAAGAAGCACAGATAGCATGCTAACAGTTAAGCTTCATGTGCTTAGAGGAAGAAAATGGCCAATTGCAAAGAGTATATCCACCTTTGAAATGACATGATTCATTTTAAGAATTATATGTTAAATTGCTTCCTGCACTGAGTGCACTCAATTAAAAGTCTGTGCAGTGAGATCATCTCAATGGTTAAATATGCTCTGTGGGAACAACCCTTTTGGAGTTTAAAAATCACATAAAGACTATTGCTACTGTGTCACTGGAGACCTGGAAGGCATTTCCTTTCCCTATTTTTCAATTTGATAGTTTTATTAGGAATTTATTTATCTGAGAGGCTGCTGTGTTTGTGAACATAGCTGTCTACCCTTTTGCTTTTGTGAGCAAGAGGTGCTTCTAGTGAGCTTTTTCTGTTAGGTCCAGAATGGATGAACATGGCTTTAGTTCAGGATTCCTGAACAAAAACATGCCATTCATATACTTGGTATGAGATGGCCTTCATCTCCTTTTTGGTAAGGTAGATTTTTCGCTTGACTTTTCTCTTTGTCTAACTTCTTTCCTCCTTTGGGAGGAATGAGGTCAAGCAGCTGAAAAATACACTACAGACAACAGGAAATCAGCAGACCTGCTTTCTACTTGCAGGTTTGCCACTAGCTAGGTCTATGACCTTGAATCACTAATTGAACCTCTCAGCTTCCTCATGTTTTAAAAATATATATTTCTTGTTCATTATTTACCATTTGTCTTTCTAGGTCTCTGATGGACTAAAGCTCTACTAGCACAGGAGTCTGTTTTCCTCACTGATAAATCCCAAGAGTATAGCACATGGCACACAGTAGACACTCAATGAAAAATTTTTAGATAAATGAACATTTCATATCTCAGTTAATAATGTTACAATTCAAACAGTCTCTCCATGTAGAAATCAGAGCTAATGATAGTACCTACCTTCTTTTATACCCATGCAGTCACCAATCCTATTTAACTCCTATCATATCTGTCCTTTTTATCTGCACTTAAATTCCTTTATGTCAAATTTTCACCATTTTTACTATATTCTCCAAACCATTCTTAGTGTTACTTTTCTAAAATACAAATATGATTATGACACTACCCTATTTAACATCCTTAATGCCTTTTAGGACTTAATGCAAGATATTTTATGTTTGTTCACATTTATATTGCCAACCATAGATATCATATTTCATTCTTCTCTACTTAACATTGCCTCAAATGCTGATGGAGACATAATAGGGGTACAATAAAGTACAAAGGAACAAGAAGTGAGGAGGTAAGACTAGTTCGGCAATTGTCACAGCTTCAGACAAATTAACCTCTCTTTGTCTCGTGCATTAGAATCTTCAGGGATGCTAAAGAAGTCATACTAGACACCACCATATTTGAGAAGCATCAAACCAGATATTTCTTTCACAACTACTAGTCTATGGGGCTGTGTTAGTCAGCTTTTTGTCACTGTAACAAACACCTGAAGTAATCAACTTACAAAGAGGAGAGGCTTATTTTGGCTCACAGTTCAGAGATCTCAGGCCATGGGTGGCTATTTCTGTTGCTTTTGAGTGTGTGGTGGGAGTGTGTGGTGAAGGAAGCTGCCCACCTCATGGTGGTCAGGAAACAAAAGAGAGTGAAAGAAGACATCAGCATCACACAGTCATCTTTGAAGGCACACTCCCTGTGATGTAACTTCCTACCACTAGGCTTCACCTCTTTAAGGTCTCATAACTTTCTAATAGTGTCATAGGTTGACAACTAAGTCTTTAATATATGGAGTTGTGGGGGACATTTAAGATCAAAACTAGAGCATGGGGTATCAATTTTCTTTCATCATTTAATTTGTTTTAATGAATGAGGGTTGTTTGGGGTGATAGAGGAGTTGGCACCAAGCACTAGGCCAAGCACACAGCTGGTACATATACATTTGTTAGATATATAGAACGTGATTTTTACAATTAACACTTCAGTTATTATTAGATTATCTTCAGCATTTTCATCATTTTCTGAAATTTTAAAATTTAACCCCTCACCCACATTATTTCTATGTGAGACAATAAAATTTCAGGGAAGTATGGTTAGACTTATAATAAAGTTTTATGTAAAAATTAATTCTATTAACAGTGGGATCTTCTTGTTTCCTTAGTGAAAGATCACATACTTCAGATCATGAGCTAAATCAGTTGTACCACCAGTTTCACAGAGCACCGGTCCTTTTGGTTTACAACATGCTATGTTACTCCTAAACATAATTCATAGGCAGAGGTTTTGTAGGAGTTACCTTTTATAAATTCTACTCATTTAATGAGCATATAATATGAAGATACAAAGAAAAAAGAATGGTTCATTCTTTTCAGTTATTAAAACTCATGGAAAAAATAAACAGTGTGCACAAATACCTACATCATGATGTTGTCAGTGCTCTCTAGCAATACACATGGGATATATCTCAGAGAACTTTATTGATGTGATCAGGCAAAGTTTTATGGAATGACTCAAATTGTAGTTGGTGTTGATGGATAGGTTCACGTTTCCTAGGTGGAAAGGTAAAAACATTCAATGTTCAGAGAAAAGCGTGGAAAAAAGGGTGAAATTATGATGTGTCTGTGGTAAAGAGAGCATACAGACTACATGGACAGAAGGAAAAATTTATACAGGAAGCAAAAGTGGATGATTGGCTAGAGATAAAAGATTTGGAATAGTTTATGTTGACCTTTTGATAACAAGCTAGGAAATTTGAAGTTTTCTTGCAGAAAGTGGGGAACTATTGCTATGGTTTAGATCAAGAATGTCCCATGAAAGACCTCATGTGCTCATAGGTGGGAGTTTTGGAAGATGACCGAATCATGGGGATGATATAGCTAACTCGCTGTTCAGAGGTAGGGTCTGGTCAGAAGAAGCAGGTCACTGGGAGTATAAAGTGGAAGGGTACATCGCCCTTCTTGGCCTCTCCTTTCTCTCACTGTTTCCTAGCTGTCAGGGTGTGAGCAGCTTCCCTATGCCTAGATCCTTCTATCATGCCTTTCTGCCTTACAGCCAACATATCATGAATTGTAAACATGAGTCAAAATAAACCTCTCCTTGTTTAGGTTGTGGATATTGGGTATTTGTCCCAGCAGTGAGAGAGTGACTAAAAATGATTGTGATACTGGAGAAGTGGGGTCACTGCTGTGACTGTTACCTCACCATGAAGTTTAGAAATCTTTGGAAATTTCTTGTGGGAGGAATTTGGAGAAGTTTGGAGATGTCAGTTAGGGAAGCCCTAGAGTGTTGTGAGCCAAGCTTCACAGGAGAATGTGGTCAAAGCTCAGAAGACCAGAAGGCTGGTAAAAATGGAGATGGTAAAGACCAGGTTTAGGAGGTTTCAGTTGGGACCAAGGACTCCACTGCCAGGAAGACTCTAGGGCATGTATGTTATCCTCTGGCAGAAAATCTCTCTATGTTTTGCTCATGTCCTGAGACTTTGAGAGAGAATGAGATTAAGGGGAATAGACTACTTAATCTGGTGGAGGAAATTTCAAGGTGGCCTAATGTTCAGTCTATACAATGGGTACTTCTTGGTGCTCTTAGCAAAATTTACACTGAGAGTCAAAAGCAAATGGCACAGCTGAATGATTTCAAAGCATTCTAAGACTTCTGTAGTTGGCATTTCACCAGAAAGGAAGCTTATATAAAGTTGGGGCCTGTACGGCTTTACCCTAGGAGAGCTTAATTGTTTAAAAGATTAGCATTAAAAACAAGCCAAGTAAGTCCTTTGCATCAGAACAATAAGGAAGAACCCTTGATGGCACTTCAGGAATCAGCAAAACATATCCTTTGCAGGCTCAAGGGTCCAAAAGTAAAAGACTATTCTTTGCGAAAAGAGCCCCAGGGTTCCCTGTTCCAGAAAAGTCAACTAGGAAATTGGTTTGCCAGGATTCATTTCACAGTGCTCAGCTCTTCAGGCAATCAGAGGCCACTATTTCTATGGTCCAAGGGGACCTGACCACTGCTTAATCTGCCAGCAGATCTTGGTATCATTTCCATGGTGCTGGTTTTATAGGCATGCACAATACAAGAGTTTGGGGGCCAGGGAGGCTTCCACTCAGATTTCTGAAGAAAGTCCAAGAAGCCAGGAAGTGTGCCCCTGAGGAAGCAGTGTGTGAAGCTGTAATAGTGGAGCAAAAAGTGCAATGGAGATGCCAGGAAGTTGGAAAAGCCAGGAACATGGAATTGCCAAGGAACATCACAGGCAGTGAGCAAAGTGACCCCAAGGGAGAAGCCATGAAGACTACAACCTGCAGTGGCATAGGGGCAGAGCTTCCTAAATCTTTTGGAGTTCATATCTTTACCTTGGGTGCTGGACACAGAGCTACTAGATTTAATGTTTTTCCTGCTAGATTTTGGTCTTGCTTTGGTCCTATTGGTTTCTGTTCCCTTGTTCCTCTCTTTTGGAATGGGAATATTTACCGTGTGTCATTGTATATCTGAATTATTTAACTTTCTTTTGGATTTTTACAGGGACTCACAGCTGAGTTTGCCTTGAGTTTCAGAGGAGACTTCAGACTCGGACTTTTTAGCACTGCTGGAACTGTCAAGGCTTTGTGAACTCTTAAAACTGGGCTAAAGCATTTTACGTGAAGAGATGCACGTGAATCTTTTTTTTTTTTCTGAGGACAAGGGCATAATGTTATGGTTTAGATCATGAATGCCCCCAAATGCCTCATGCATTCATAGGTGGGGCTTCCAGAAAGTGACTAAATTATGAGGGCAATATAGCTGACTTCTTGTTAAGAGGTGGGATTTGGTCCAAAGGGGTGGATCACTGGGGGCATGACCTGAAGTGTAGATCTCCCTCCCTGGCTCCTCCTTTCTCTTTCTGTTTCCTGGATGCCATGAAATGAGCAGCTCTCCTCTGCCCAGGCCCTTCCATCATGCCATTCTACCTTAGAGCCGACCTATCATGGACTGTAAACAAGCCAAAATAAATCTCTCCTCCTTTCAAGTTGTGGCTGTTGGGTATTTTTCCCAGCAATGAGGAACATAAGACAGATATGGAAGATGTTATGGTGGAGAATTGGAAAAGTGATGTTGTAGAAAAGGTAATTGAGCAGCAATATGCAATATATGAAAAATATTTCCTATGCTGAGTTGTGTTTTTAGGTGATGGACCACCCGTGAAAATGCCCTATTATTCAAGTTGTAAGAGACAGTGATTAGAAATAGTCTGCATAGAACTGATAGTAGAAGACTTGGGAACTAGTAAAATAATTAGAATACAAAATGAGAACAAAACTTCAAACACATAGAGTTTTCACAATGTAAAAATAAGATGAACATAAGGAACAGGTAATAGCATGTTGTCAATGAAAACACAGTGAGATGCTAAGCTAGGAGATACCTGGAAGCCTCTTAGGACTCGTGAAAACAAAGGCATTGGATTCTAAGAAGCACTGCCTTAACGGAAGGATTAGTTAGAACTTGGGAGTATAAGAAGAGAGAGAAGGAAATAACTCAATATACCTGTTGAACAGTCTGATCCTGTCCACTTGGGATCACAGCTGCATACGCCAGTGTCCAGAAGAAAAGTCCCATGTCCTGAGCATTGCTCTTGACATATGGGAAGTGGAGTTTCACAGTTTACTCCTCCCCAGCCAGTAGAACAGTGACATTCTCCTTTTACACAGATGCCGTGGCTAGAACACATTGGGTCCAAGCAGTCCTCTGAAAGCCCAAAAAATGGGAGAGGAAAGGTTAATAGCAATAGGTGTGGGATAATGAAACTGAGATACTCACATTGATTTCCTAGGATTATATCATTAATGCTGCTTTAATTAGGCAATAAAATGACTCATGCAGACATTGTGTTCAAACCAGAAGATTATTAACACTAAAAAATATGGTTGAGTTTCATAAAGGTTGCAACCTAAATTAAGAATAAGAAAACCACCCATATGCTCTGTGAAACTGTGAGCAGTGTGCAGTACTCCCACAGAATGGGTGGGTAGATCAGTGTGTGCCTTTAATAGGAATTCCTCAGCTTTGCAAAAAAGCCCAATAATTTTTGTTAAAGAACTTCTTATCCTTTCTGAAATTGAAATAATATTTTTATTTGATGTGTCTAGAGGTCTTTACATAAAAATTTTAAGTTTGGATCATTCAAGTTATTGGGTTGAGGTGAATTCTGTTACATGAAGTAATAAACTACAACAATGTGTTATAATCTCTCAGTTAATCCATAGAAGCACTGAAAATACAACATTTCAAGCCTAATTTAAAAATTCTTTTCTTTATGGCTCTCCTATCAGGACACTGTGACATAATTTTCAATGTTGTAGAATATCAGAGACCAAATTCCATTTGTCTCTGAGTCCGTGATTTTGAATTTTTTTCTGTATATATCAGCCAATGTGTAAATTATTTTAGAAGTGGGTTCCTATGCTTGCTTGGGGGAAAATTGTTTTGTGCTTTTATTGAGTAAACATTCTATGGAAATGGGAAGTTTGACTTTCAAATATCTACCCTTCCTTTACAAAGGAGATGAGACTAAAATAACTTATATATTAAGCAAAACAAGAAAGACACAGAAAGACAAATACTGCATGTTCTCACTCATTTGTGGAAGCCAGCAAGCTAAACTTGTATAAGAACATAGTGGAATAATGGTCTCTAGAGTTGAGAAGTGGTAGGGTGGAAGGTGGCAGAGAGAAATTCAGTAAGGGGCACTGTAACTATAAAGTGGAGAGGTCACTCCTGGTTCTTTTTCAGTAGAGTAGGTTCTTTTTCAGTTATAGGCCCAAACCTCTTAGGATGTATTTCAAAATGATTAAAAAAGTATGAAAATCCCAACACATAAAAATGATTAATGGCTGAAGGTTTGAAATTGGTTTTTACCTAAATTTGATTAATACACATTGATTATGCATGTACTGATGTGTAGATTTAAACAATAATTAATTAATTAAAAATAAAATAACTCATAATGAGGATATATGCATTGGGTTACTTTTGCGGCAGTGGAAGTAGATTGATACAACTTGCTTGCATTTGCAAGACTGGCCTAATTTTAGGGTGTGGCTTGTGGCCATGGAACCAACTAAGTCTAACTAAGCACTATTATAATTAGCTTATTGCCATTATAATTAGCCCAAGATGTAAAGGTCGTTAGCACAATATTTTAATACCTGAACTAACCAGCAAATATATACCCAAAGGTACATCTAATTTGATTCATCATTTGGAGGGAGAATGTATGAAGTGTAGAATCTTTTTAGAATAATTCTATTTTGCTATATTCAAGTAAAACAACTTTAATAACCAAAGTAATATTATAGAATTATAGAACTCATTTTCTTAAGAGGCCTACTACATTATAGTCACATAAAGATTTACATCCTGTAAGTCATACTTAATTTGGAGGCACAAAGTCATAAGGGCCAAGCACAGATGAAACGGGCTGGCTTTAAAAAATAGGATGTGTTGGACAACAGCTGAAACCAAGTGTGCAGTTTAAGGGGAACTGTTGCTACTTGGCTCCAGCTGATTGCCACCACGTATCAATGAGGGCACTGGGTCACCAGATTTTCTAGTGGTCAAGAGTGGCCAGAAATAGGGACTTTTATGACATTTTTTTTTAATTTAGGCAACTAAGTCACATGGAACAATAGCACCACTACGTATATAAGCCAAACAAAGCCCACCCACAGATCTGCATTAGCCTGTGAGTTCCTGGTCTGTGATGTGTGACTTAAAATACTTTTTCTATTGTATTTGAAGAGTTTATTTCATTAAATATGGTGAATATTCTTTCTTGCTATTTTGTCTGTTCTACAAAATCTTTTAGTGATGGTGATGAAGGTCAAGTTAAGCTAAATCCTTTTTCAGTAACTTAAAACATTTAAATTGGAAGAGTTACGTGATTTTGCGTTATGTGATTTTGGGTTATGTGATTTTCACGACAAGTTGCAGATGTTGTGATAGACATTATTTTTTGTTAGCTGTTTGTGTCCCCATGTAGCATCAGAATTTACATTTTAAGTATAAAATAGTTGTATTTTATTTAAAATATCAGCATGGAAACCATTTCCAAAGGTAACAGGAATTCCAGTGTCTTCCATAGGCCCGATGCCATTCGTTGGAACAGATAAAATCTTCACACCAAATTTCTGTTCTTGCTAATGGGAGGTGGAAAGCTAAAGTCTTGCTTGTTCATGGAGTGGAATGAGATTAAACCCTTTAGAATGCTGTGTAATAGTCTTAATGAGCCATCTTTAAAAAGCAATTACAGTGCATTTTCAGCAACCTCTTTCCTGAACAACAGTTGTGATGAGACTCTCCCATGATAATGGTTTAATATTATTTCTGAAATCAGTCTTGTTTGAGGTATGTGGCATGAAAAAGGTCTGATTACTAGTAAACTTATTTTCCAATGTGTCTCTTTAAGTAATAAGACTATTGCCATTTCAAAATATTTTTATGAAGGCTCCTTTGGGGTGAGTTTAATATAAAGGCACTGCTTTGAAGCTCATTAGTGGTAAGCCTGCTTCCTTAGGCATAGAGGTCAAGTTTCAGCATGAGATATGTAAAAATAAATAATATAAAGCAATAATAATAATGTTAATTAAAAATCACTCCCAAAGAAAACATTTGCAAAACGGCTCCAAATGTGTATATATCATTATTTTTATTGTGTTCTTTAAAGTGAGATGTAGCATAATGCACTCTATAATAAAGAAAGCATATGAATTAACAGGTAAAATCATCAATATGGAAATGCTCAAGTTATAAAACAGTATTAGAAATGAGGAGAAAAACACCACTTCTCATTACTGAACTGCAGGTGTCATAGATACAGTCATATGGATAATATCAGGCACTGTCAGAAGAGACAGGAGCTTTCCTGATTCCAGCCCCCTGCTCCATGTACTAAGGACATGTTGAGGATCTATTGTTTGCAAGGACCTCTTGCTTCTCTACTAGAAGCACAGAATGACACCTTGGAAGATTCAGTGAGATAAAAGCCTGAAACAATAGATTAAAATTAAGCCCTGACCTTCCTCGCATATTTCTCCTTTATATCCTGGCACACAGATGCAGACTCCCATGATGCAGGTGCCGTGGCCAAAGCATGTTGGGTCAATGCATTGCTCTTCTGGAACATCACACTCTGGCCCCTTCCAGCCATTCCGGCAGACGCAGTGTCCTTTTTCATATTCTCCATTCCCACCACACAGCACAGGGCATGAATCTGAAGGTTGGCAAATGAACTTTTAATGTTTTGATATGCTTTCAAAATTGCCAAATAGCGATTATCTATTGATTCTTGTAAGATATTTCAGGCAAGAAAGTATACCATTTCTGTCTTATCCTTTATTAAATAGGCACATGTTCATGACAATAAACATAAAATTTTCTTCTTACAGGAGTGGGGTAAACAATAATTACAAAGATATTCTGATCCTACCATACTCTTTTGATCCCACCATATTTTTAATGTATTATTGTTATTTTAAGCTAGACGTTTTCACTCTGAGGTTTTCTCTCTTGTGGGTTTTCTTCCTTAAGCAGATGTATATTACATTTAGGAAGAAAAGACTGAAATCTAAAAATTTAACAAATAGGGAGCTATTCAAATATTCATATAAAATGTTATCTTTAAAAAGCTTTGTAATTAGGTTTATATTGGACAGATGTCCACTTGTGTAACACATTGTGCAAAATTTTATTAGAGCATTTTTTCTGCTTTCTCATTGTTTGTCTCCCTATTAAAACTATGGGCTTTTTGAGGACAGAGCATGTAGCTTCTGCTTATTCACTTTTGTAAGACTTACTATACTGCTAGTCCTATTCCCTACTCCTCATGTCCTATCATGGTGCTGGGAATGTAACACATACTTTATAATTCTCTGTTGTATGAAATTTCATCTACAGAAACTGAGTGTCTTAGAAACCTGAGATTAAAGTATTAGCAGACTGGAAATTTTAAGTTTTTGTTCATTGAAATGAACAGAAAGCATCTCTAAAATAATGACTACCAGCCTATGGGAAAAATGGTGTAATTTACCCAAAGTTTTTCAAGAGTTAAATTCTGAGTAAGAATTGAAATAAAACTTTGCTACTCAAAAAAAAAAATTCTGAGTGAGTCTAAGAAACAGTAAAACAGAAAAGTTTGCTAAGATTAACTTCTGACTTTCTAGTCTTTAATTTGTAGGTTACTTACTCATTTTGGTGATTATCCAATTCCTTCCTGTTACATTGGTGTGTATAAGCATTTACTAACTTTGCCTCTTTTACAACTCAGTCTATCACGAATTAATTTGTGAAGAAAATACAAGCATTGTATAGTGGCCAGATCAGACAATCTGAGCACCAACTCCCTTTTTTATGTAACTTCGGCTAAGTTATTTAAACTCTTTGGGGTTCTTTCTTTGCTCATAAAACAAGGATAAAACTATAGCGACCTCATAGATCCAGCCATTTTAGGGAGTCAGAATTAAAAGAAGTAATACAAATTGTTTAGAACAGTGCCAGGCATAGTAAGTGTTCAGTTTTTGGTGGCAACTGTGGGACACACAGCTGTTGTTGCTGCTTCTACTACTATTGTTATTATTATTGTTACTACTAATTCTGGGTTCTCAAATGGCATCCATTTCCTTAAATCAGTCAGACTTATGCAACATACCTCTGGCACAGTCAGGTCCAAGGAATCCTGGGAAACAATGACAATGACCAGAAATACACTCTCCATTTCCATTGCAATTAGTTGAACAGTCATCCATTATTTCTGTTAATACAAAGAAAAAGAAAAAAAAATGAACAAACTTCCCAGCCATAGAGTCTTTATTCCTTCTTTTTCAAGTTGCAGAGACTATGGGCCTGTAACAGTCTTGCCCTCTGCTGTCTACAGAGTACTTACTGCTCAGAATCAGATGCAAAAAATTCTTTAAGATGTCACATGCAGTAGAAGATTATTAAAAGGGCCCTGCATTTGCTGACTTGGCTATTTAAGAGCAGAACTAAAAACCAAATTCATCTCTAAAGTGCATAAAGGGTCTAGATGAGTTGTATTCTTAAGAGACATTCATGATATAGCTAAAAATATATGAGAATTATAGGACATGTCCAAAAGCAAAACAAGTGAAAATGCAACCCAGAAGACAAAAAATACTGTTTGTTTTTCAGACTTGGTATTCAGCAGATAAAGTTACTTCTTTAGCAACTTAAAATATTTAATCTATTATCTCGACAGCTTAAATATGATAATCAGTATTTCATTTTCATTAATATGTGACAAAGGAAGGCTTTTAAAGTTAAGTGTTCATATTGAATCCACCACCACTAAAAGCATTAGAACCTAAGTATTTTGTTGAGCAATGCCTTCTTGACTGTAAATGCTTTATCAGTTCTCTGCTACTAATTTCTTCTCTACCCATTCTAAGAGAAGTTTTCTGGGGAATTGAGAAGGCTTTGAAGGTGTCCATAGGTAGTTTTGGTGACATAAAGGTGTGCAGTACAACAGTACGTTGATAAATCTTTTAGTAACTTCTCTGAAAAACTATAGTTTTACAAATGTCAATCTTTGACAATAACTTTAAAACTGCAATTTAAAATTATATGTTAAAATATAATAATGGCCAAATTCTGTTTATGAGCTATGATGGTCCTTAGGTTTTATACTTGCAGGATTTTGTGTGTGTATGTGTACGTGTGCATGTGTGTGCATGTGTGTATGTGCATGTGTTTGATCTTTTTTCCTTTACTCCTTTCTATAAGTTTTCTGTACTTGGCACTCTTGGACTAAGACATTTATGTTCTGGCTTATTAAACTCACACTTCTCTTATATACCAATTTTCCTTTTTCAATTAAAATTATCTGCTTCACCAAGTTTCACTTGGACAAGCTATTTACAATTAGGAGAAATTCTAGGAGGTGGTCCCAGCATCTGCTATTGAGTGAGAGTCAAACTTTATAATGAGTATTGAGAAATAGCATTTCTACAGTTGTGGTCTGTGAACCACTTCTATCATTAGGCTCATCACATGACAGATGCCTGGACTTTAGCTCCAGATAAACTTAATCCATTCCTGAGCGATATAGCCCAGTAATCTACATTTTACCAAACACCATGGGTGAACCTGCAGGTGCTCACCATATTCAACTATTGAAAACCAATGCTTTACAATAGTAATGTTCCATAGTTGGAGAACTGGTGATCTGTATGTTGGAGCTCTGCCTTGGGAAGATTAAAGGCAAGAGAAACAAAGTGGCATATAGTCCACTTGAGGGAATCTTTGAAAGTTGAGAATGAATCCAGTGGTTGTGTGGATAACCACTCTTGTATCAATCAGTGGAGATTAATCTCAGCTCTATATGAATACAGCAGATTGCCTTTTGCAAGTTTATGGTCTGTTCGCTGATTATTACATTAGAAAACTGAACCAGTTAAGCAAGTGACACATAACATTAACTGAAATGTAATTGGGCTGACCAGAATGTAACATGCAGGCAAGAGCCAATCTTTGTTAACCCATTAAAATATTAATTATTTTCATAACATCATTTATTTAACAAATGATTATTAAATGATACAGAGAGACTTTTTTCATTCAGAAATAGAAATTTTTTTTCTCTTTTTCTATTTATCTAGGTTTCTTACGCCAAGCAGTAGTTGTCATTCTTGTACATACATTTGGATTTCCCCTGCCCTAGACAGTTAATAGTAGGCCATGGAGGAAACTTTCAAAGTAAATATAGTTGAAGTTAATTTCACACCAGATCCCACTGACAATTTTATAGAAGCAGCCATGTTGGAATGTATTTGTTGTTTAAAAATGTTTAATAAAATTTACAATCAAAATATATAAAAATCTCTACCTTTTTTCTGTTTCTTCATCTATTTTTTATTTTATGGAAAAAGGTAGAACAGAATTTCATAACAAAATAATAGGCGAATAACAATAGTTAATACATTGCATGCTGTATTCAGAGTATAAGATATGGGCATAAAAGTTTATCCAATTGATATTAGCACAAACCTTCCTTTTCAATGAACTAAGAGACACTAAGAGCATAACTGACTTGCATTTTTTCCCTTTTCCCTTCTGTCCTTTCCCCTTTCCCCAATCATAGTTCCTTTTTCCTTTTGAACAATTTCTTCCCATTTCATGATATCTATTATACATTTTTTTTTTTTGTGGGTACCGGGGGTCGACTTCAGGACCTCCCGCGCCAGCAGGCGCCCGTGCCGCTGAGTGATATCACCGGCCCCTTTTCCGTATGTGGGTTCCGGGAGTCGAACTCGGGCCCTCGCGCTTTCCAGGCAGGCGCTTAAGCCGCTGAGCCATCTCACCAGCCCTATTATACATTTTTAATCTTATTTACTCTTTCAGTTTCTCACACCAGGGAGACAATATAATGTTTACATATGTGAGTCTGATTCATTTTACTTGTGAATATGGTCTCAAGTTGCATCCATTTACTTATAAAAGTTTCAAGTTTATCCTTTTTTATGGCTGAATAGTACTCTATTGCATAAAAATATCACATCTTTTTTATCCATTCCTCAGTTGATGGGCATTTGTGTTGTTTCCAATATTTAGCTATTACAAATTTTGCTGCTATAAACATGGGTGCACATACATTGCTGTGGCATGATATATTTAATTCTTCTGGGAAGATACCCAGAAGGAGACTAGCTGGGTGGAATGGGACCTCTAATCCTAGTTTTTGAGGAATCTCCACATTGATTTCCACAGTGTTGTACCAGTCTACAATCCCACCAAAAGTGAAGAAGAGCTCCTTTTTCCACACAGCCCCTCCAGTATTTGTTAGTGGTTGATTTCTTGATGATAACCATTCTTTCTGGGGTGAGATGGAATCTCAGTGTTGTTTTAATTTGCATTCTTGAATGACCAATGATGTTGAACATTTTTTCATATATTTATTGCTAGTTATAGTTCTTCATCTAAGAAGTGCATATTCATCTTAGTTGATGGGGATCTGATTTTTTTCAATTCTTTATATGTTCTAGATATAAGTTCTTTGTCTGAGTGACAATTGGCTAAAATGTTTTCCCACTCTATGGGTTGTCTTTTCACTCTGTTGGTGATTTCTTTTGATGTGCAAAAGCTTTTTAATAAGATGAGATCCCAGTTGTTGATTCTTTGAAGTATTTCCTATGCAGTTTGTGTTTTGTTCATGAACTCTCTGCCTATCCCTATGTTTTCAAGATTTCTACCTACTTTCTCTTCCAGTAGATTTAGTGTTTCTGTTTTAATATTTAGATTTTGATCCATTTTGACTTCAGTTTATTGCATGGTGATGGACATGGGTCTAGTTTTAGTCTTTGGCATGTAGAGAGTCAGTTTTTCCAACACCATTCATTAAAGAGGCTACCTTGCTTGCAGTGAACATGTTTGACCCTTTGTCAAAGGTAAGGTGGCTGAGTGTTTTGTAGTGGTGTCCGCATCATCTAATCTGTTCCACTGATCCTCAGGTCTGTTTTCTTGCCAGTACCATACTGATTTTATCACAGTGGCTTTGTAGTATAATTTCAAGTCAGGGACTGTGATGCTTCCTGCCTTGCCTGTGTTGCCCAGAATTGCTATTGCTATTCTAGGTCTCTTCTGTTTCCAAATGAATTTTAGGAATATTTTCTCTAGTTCTGTGAGGTATGCTAATGGTATTTTGATCGGGATTGCACTGAATGTGTATAACAATTTGGGGAGTATGGTCATTTTCACTATGTTGGTTCTTCCTATCCATGAACAAGGGATATCTTTCCATTTTCTGATATCCTCTTTGATCTCCTTTTTCAGAGTACTGTAATTTTCAATATATAGATCTTTTACTTCCTTTGTTAGATTGATTCTTAAGTATTTCATTTTTTGGATGTTATTGTGAAGGGTGTGGTTTGCCTAATTTCTCTCTCAGTGAGTTTGTTGTTTGTGTATAGGAATGCTATTGAAAATCTCTGTATCTTATTGACTTATTGAAGAACTATTGCTGGGCCCACACTGCTACACATAGCTTAACCCCAACAATGCAAATGAGAAAACAATGAAGGTTTTTGAAATTGTCACCTCCACTGGGTATCACAGAGATCTTGGGATAGCTTAGGAGCTCCAAGAGGAAGATGGTTGTAACAGGAAAGCATTAAGGACTATTGATAAAAAGAAAGCATTTTTCTATTTATGTTGGCTTTCAATAAGCTTTGCCTTCTATCTTTTCAATCTTATTTCAGAATCACTTCTAAGACTCCGGTTCATTTGAGTCAAGAATGATTTTGAGGTTATATGTTTAAAACCCTGTTTGTATTCTGAAGTAGAAAGCTCCTTAGTGTTCACATCTGCACTGATGATAGGTTTTGCTTCTGGCAGGTTTTATCATGGGAGAAATTAAAGGTAATAAATAATCTTGTAGAATGAATATAGTCTAAAGGGCATGTGCTTTGGATTCAGACATACTGGGCCTCAAATATCAATTTTACAACTTTCTGTCTGAGAGAACTTGTCAAAGACTTTTTCCAAGTCTCCATTTCCTTATTTGTAATATAAGTGTTACTAGTCATCAGGGTTGTGATAAGAATCCAACAAACTAACTGTACGTGAAGTATCCAGTACAACGTTTGGGACAGAGTGGCACTGTCTCACAGAGTGGTAAGTTTTATGTAGCAGAGCAAATCAGAGATTAGGGGTCAGTGATAACTCTGCCTATAATATTGGAAATAATATATATTAATACAGGCCATTTAACATTTAATAAATGTAAATTATTAATTATATTTTGATCCTCGTTAGTAGTAGATGAAATATAGTTAGGATCAACTGAAACTAACATCATGAAACTAGATGAATGACCAGCATTTAGAACAAATTAACACAAACTTTACCTTTTAATTTTTTATTTATTTTTAATTTTTTGAGACAGTGTCTTGCTATATAGTTCAGGTTGGCCTTAAATTAACTACATAAGCCAGCCTGGCCTCAGCCTCCTCAGTGCTGGGATTACAGGCATGTGTCACCAAGTTAGGGAAAAGTTACCTTTTAGAATGAAACATATAGCCTCTTTTTACTCTAAGATAGACTTTAAAATCATAAAAAAAATATTGGAAAGAATTTAGAGTAAATAACTTACATGCCTTTGGCTGTTTTGGGAAATTTACTTGAATTTTCTTTAAATGGAATAGTAGGAGAAGCATTTCTGCTGGTTCTAATCTCAAAAGGACAACACAGAAAGTAAAAAAGGGGGATTGAATAAGCAAAAGGCAACTGTGTTGTTGCATATAAAACTGACAGTTTGACATCTGGATGGTAGGAATTGGTCCTCAAAGGTTAGGTTCTTTGGGAGATGAAATAAGGTACAGAGAAAAGCACTAAGCATATTTCCAGGACTATGATTTTTAAAGGGTTAATGGCTTAGTTAATGTTTTTAAATTGAGCTGAAGGGTTGAAATAACAGGAAGAGAGAAAATATTCACAAATATTTTATACATTCTAATTTCTCTGATTACCTAGGAGAAACTCAACCTTTCATAATTCATTGAAATTCATATTATCAAAACTGAGCCTTGATAGAAAAATATGAATGGTCCATACATTGAACTTGCCATATTGAGTCCGTGAATGGCACAACAATGACATAACATATTTTACTTTCTAATTTATCAAATACGCCAGCTTCCAAAGATGTAATAGCTGTGTAATTTTCTCTAGGGGAAAAATCATCAGTGAAGTTTTATTGCCTTTGTGATTACTTTAGAGGAAAGTTTTAATAATCTTATGGCTAGAATACCATTTTCCACTCACTCAAGGTCTTCAGCATCAAGTAAAAATAGACCAAAATTGTTATAAAGAGCAGATGGTATATCTATTAACAGTCAACACATCTTCCTAAACATATGGCTGAACAGGTTAACTAAAGGATAAAGTGATGAGAGTTGTAGAGAAAACTGACAGCTGTAAAATACTTTCCCTTCTTTTAAAAAGACATGTGTTTTAGGAAAATTTACACAATACAATACTGTGTCTATGAGTTGTTTACCCTCAGGACTCTAAAATTGCTAAAGAGCACAGCTTTATTCACAGAAAGGGTCATGGGGAATGAATTTACCCAAACATGACAAAAGAATGAGATGTCTCCGACTAACTAGGGTGACAGTGAATAAGAGTGTGTATAGGCATTGTATTTAACAGGAACATGTTTTTAGAAAGCCCTGAGCACACTGAAAGGGCCATTGTGATGATTTTTAAAGTAAAAAATTTCTGAAAGAAAGGGCTTCGAATGACTCAAGTTATTATCCTTAATATTCTTCTCTAAATATTCTCATGTTGTATTTCAAAGCCTTAAAGCTCCTAGAATCAGTCGTTAATACTCCTAGAACTGTATTGATGTCAGCCTTTTCTATTTTAAAAGGCATTTATTTGCTTTTTCTTTTATAACAACTTGAATTAGCAGAACTTCTCTTGCTTATTTCCTTCTTCACTGAGGCTGATCGTCTATGTAGACTAGGTAATAATATTACCCAGGGAATTATTCTTGTTGAAAACATATAAAAAGCTGCATAACAGGGCCGGTGAGATGGCTCAGTGGCTTAAGCGCCTGCCCGGCAAGCGCAAGGGCCTAAGTTCGACTCCCAGAACCCACATACAAAAAAGGGGCCGGTGATATCGCTCAGCGGCACGGGTGCCTGCTGGCGCATGAGGTCCTGAGGTCGACCCCCCGGTACCCACAAAAAAAAAAAAAGCTGCATAACAAATAATAATGTCCTGGAGTAACAGCAAATAATGGAGAATTTTAAAAATCTTATCCAACATATAAATCATCAATAATAACAACATAAACGTTTCTCATCAAGACCTATCTTGAATAATGACTTAAGGTAGACTGAGGAAAAAGCTTAAATAACATCTGTATTACTTTCATCACATATGTTTTTATAAAGTTATACTCTAAATTCAAAATAATAGCTGAGGCATCTTACCGATTGCTGTAGTTAACACAAACACTTGCTCCACCTTTTTTCCATCATTGTAAAATGCCATATACCAAGGCCCTTGGTCCATGTACTCTATGAACCCTGTCTCCTGAAGGGAGGTTAAGATCAGGTTCCGAGGAGAGTGCTGGGTATCATCAGAGCCCTTGGAGTCCTGCTTGACAAGTTGTTTGCCATCCATAAGTTTTACAAAATCGAACTGGAACATATACAAACACAAATATGAACCACAACTTTTACTTCTGGCTGATAAATATCTTCAACTTCAATTGAACTATGCATATTTTTTGCTTTGGAGGTGGGCAAAGTGGAAGAGAAGATTATTAATTTATAAGTATATTTAAATTCAAAACCATGTTAATTATGAAGAAAACACCTCACTATATTTATAAATATTATAAGCCTTTCAGTTTCAGAATATTCTAAATAACTGTTTAAAACAAATAAACTAAGAAAAAATCTTAGTATTATAGAAGAGAATCTTCGCATTTTACATAGAAGATACTTAAAAACATATATTCTCCTGAGAAATGTTACTGTGACCTCTCTACAAAAAAAAAGTCTCAGTTTTCAAAATAAATAAATGAACAGTTGAAAATTTGAGAACATTCATCATGTATTCATGTTACCACCTTTCGGGTAACATGCTTAAAATTTCAAATACCCCCCTTTCTCCTAATCATTGGATATACATGGCACATAGTTCTTTAAATATTTTTTGTAAATCAATTTGAATGGCATTCTGATTTCTTACCTATTCTGACCCAGAAGATGAAGTTTTGATTCTAGTCAAATCTGTGCAGAGAAAAGCAAGACCCAGATGTTTAATTTTTTTCACTACTTCTTAGATGGAGCAGGGCTCCAAATGGATTAATGTTGGGAAGGAATAAGTGAAAGAATACAAGAGTAATGAGGTGCCTAAGGTTTAGGGAAGGGCTATGTAAACTACAGAGGTTTTAAATATTTGAGCGATTATTAGCTATAGCAAAGAAAAATTTCTATCTCTAAAACATAACCTGCCTTTTCTTATTTATGTCCCATCAACTTCTGGTTGGTGTGCGTTACTTCATTGGGACAACAGGGGAGGATGTTTGGAACCAGTCAAGGGTGTGATGGCACTAAAGCTATGAAAGGTGAGAGGGTTAGGAAGCTCAGGATCACTCTGTGCCAGAAAGCAGAGGTCACACTTAAAGGTTATTTTTTTAAATTCTCCTTTCTGAATATGTTCTACTAAATGCTATTACTTTTGTCTCCATGCCATGTTTTAATTAGTTTGAATATGATTATTCTATTTCTTTGTCACAAAGATTCTTCTGCCCTGAGATAGTGATGCCTACATACTTCACAAGTCACATCCTCTGAGGCGTTCAACCCACAAACCTCAAAAAGAGTTTAAGAAATTACCGATAACATCAAATACCTGAGTGTGTGTAGGTGGAATGTTTCTTCTGCCATATATCCCCAGAAGAGAGTCCTTGGCTAAAGAAATATTGAATTTCAGATATATGGGATGGTGGATAGTAATCTGGAAACGCCAGAATAAGCCAGGTGGAATGGTTTGCATGACCTGTGCGCCAATGTCAACTTCTCCAGTGTCAATTGCTCGCCCCTTCTGAAGCACTGGTTTTGGAGATAGAGAAAATTGCATGTCATGTTAATCTTAATTTATAAAGCAATTTATTTTAGTTTTTCAAGAACAGATATATCAAAACAACTTACACAACTTTTTCTTCCTATCCACCACAGGAATCCTTCCCGGCTTTTCCCAAGTTAAGTATCAACTAAGTAGCCTTCCATGACCAACCACTGTGTCAGTCTTTCCCTTCTCTTAAACTCACTCCTATTATATTTACTTCATTCTATGTGAGTCATTTTAACCATTATTTATGAGTTCTGTCTTAGTAGCTACTAGAGGTACAAAAATGAGAGAGATACTGTTATTGTCCTTAAGGAGATCGGAAAATAACAGAGGAAGTAGGACAAGTACAGAAGTAACCATATTGTCAAGAAAATACATGCTCTGGTTGTTCAAAGGAGGGAAAAGTGTTTCACGAAGGGATAGTCTTTATCTCTATGTCATTGCCTTTTATTTCTCCTTAGCACTTATCACCATCTAACATACCATACATTTTACTTATTTACTTATTGTTCATTGCTTGTTTCCCCCAATAGAATGTAAATTCTGCAAAGTCATGGGTTGTGGCTGTTTGTTCACTGCTTTATGCACAGTACTTTGAAGCATGTAAGTAAATATAGGGAGACAATGTATGTGATCAATACATATTTATTCAATTACTAGATGAATGAATCACAAAAGTGTTATTATGGGACTTGACATTGAAGATAATCCTTACAGGAGAAAGAGTATTACAATTTTTTCTTTTTAAGACAGGGTCTTGCTGTATAGTTCAGGCTGGCCTCAAACTCCTGGCAATCCTCCTGCCTCAGTGTCCCCAGTGCTAGGATTATAGGCTTGTGTCACCATCCCTGGCAGAAAGAGTATTTCAACAGAGTTGTTGGGAAAGGCATTAGAACATGGAAAGGAAAGCTTGAATTAAAACAAAGAGGAGAGAAACTGTAAAGCTAATGTGTAGGATATATATATCAAGAAGCAGTTGGAAATAGACCTGGAGTAAAACAATGGCATCATATTCCATAGGGCCCTAAGTGCCAATCAAAAGGAATTTAGTAAAGGATGGAAAGTCATTAAAGGTTTTTAAGAAAAGGCAAGGGCTAACAATGTAGCCCTGGGTTCGATTCCCAGCACAAGAAAGAAAGAAAGGAAGGAAGAAAGAAAGAAAGAAAGAAAGATAAAAAGGTGGGGAGAGTCTAGGAACATTAGGCAGACTAATGTTGAAGTAAAAGGTAGGACGAACAACAGCAGCAAAACACAAGCATGATATAAGAATTATAGAAAAACAATTCATGTGAAATGACACAAAGATTTAAATTTAGCATAAGCCCAAACAACTCATGTAGCAAAAGTACATTTCAGTGAAAAATAATTTAGGTTAATGGAAAGAAAGAAGAAGATATGAAAAACAATGCAAAGGATGATTCTATAGCAGAGCTTCTCAAAATTTAATGTGCATAAGGAAGGGGTCTTGTTAAAATACAAATTCTGATTCAGTAGGTTTGAAATCTGACATTTCTTATAACTTCCCAAGTGATGCCCGTGTCGCATGGTCCACAGGCCACACCCTAACAAGCAACATTCTAGATAGAGGGCGTTAGATGTGCAGGCTAAGAGAAGATCAACACTGAGCCCCTGACTGGGACTTTGGGTGATTTGGACAGTGCTAATAGCAAATAGAAGAAACCCAGAAAGAGTTAGGTTGTGAGGGAAGATGTTGACTTTGGAAAATCAGAGGTTTGTTATTTATTGTCATCTTTTCTAATTATTTCTCATCTTCTAGCTTAACACATGTTTCTGGGGAACGCTTTGCTACCTGGCAGTGAGGACGGAAGGGATATAAGATGAAGAAAGAGAATCAATTTGCCTTAATTTTAAGCAAGGAGGATTACTCCTCAGGAGGGAAAGTTCAATTTGGCCTCATTTCAGGCCACCTTTATATTTTTCAGCCATCAACTGTCTCCGCACCAAACAGTTTAAAAACACACATGGTCTCTGTCATTTGTGTTCACCCGCTTTAAAATTAACAGCCCATTAAGAAACACACCTACAGTGACTTTATTCAGAGGCCAATGCCTTGCAGCTTTTAACTCCCTAAAATACCTCCATTATTGTTTTTTGTGTTAAGGCTAGGAGTAATAACTATTTTAAAAATGTTCACTGTTAACTGCTAATAATAGATTTCAAATGCAATTTTGAACATAATTATGTATTACAGGACACACAATTTTGTGGAATTGACATTTATAATAAAATACGCCCTTTAAGATAATAAATGACCAACTGAAGACCTTTATTTTTCACTGAAAGTTACTTTTTCCCATGTGATACAGAGCAATTTGCTCCCCAAAGGGTTGATTATACATTTAACTTCTAAGGTTCTGGAACTGACAAATGTCTTCAATGACCACGTTTATGTGTACATTTCTGTTCTCAACGTTCAGCTTATTCAAATGCCATCTTCATTGGAGGTTTTATCAATTGTTAAAATGCATCATTTGGTCATGCAAACTATATTATAAATCTAAAACAATTAAAAATGATCGAAGGTTAACAGACACTGTTTTGCAGGTACTAAGAACAGCCTTTAATGAATAGATGCTGTCATTTAAAAAATACAGGCAAAACTGCCTGATGGATATTAACCTTTGTATATAAGCCTTACTAAATGCTACACCACCTCCTCTTTCTGCACTTTATAACATCATATATAACATAATGAGGCTCCTTAAATGTTATTCACTAAATCAAGAGAAACTCATGAAGTTGTGTTGTTGGGGTTTCCTGCTCTTTAAGATTAATGCATATCTAGAACATACACGCATAGTTTATGAAAATGACTTTAAAAGGAGATGATCTTACCACTTAAAGTCTTAAATTACACTTAAGCCAAAGTAAGCGATCAGAGGTGACAATGTGTGAATGAGCGCATGGACCATAATTTAAGTAAAAATAGAAAAGCAAGCTAGTTGTGGTGATTTGGTACTAGAGAAAAAAGTTCTCAGTTTCCAGTTGGAAAACTTCTCAGCCTCTCATATTTTAGAGCTTTATGCATCAGAAAGGAAGATATCTCCCTGATTGCAAACTACACCATTAAAATAGCTTTCTCCATTTTATCATCTCTCAAAATTAGTTATGAATTAAAATATAGTGATTAGGAATTTATTTATCATTTCATTGTTTTTCTCACTGTAACTAAGTGTGGAGGAAATTAAAAAGAAGGAAGTTATATGCAGAAAAATAATACAAAATATGAGTTTGGGAAGATATTCTGTATTAATACAGGTAAAGGAAGTAGATCTGACCAAACTTATCAAGTCTGATCTTTTGTCTACAACTTTTCAAAAGCAGAGCACTAACGTATCATTTTTATGATATCCATGTTGCAACTATCATTTAATCACTTCTTCGCTGAAGCATATTAAAAGGGCCAAGAAGACCATATGCTCTAGTACCAGAACACTTTTCCTTGTACAAATTCAGAATGAAATGCAGAGAGCTATGGATCATATCCCACTGTGCAGTACTGTAGTTATCACAGTCTCACAAATATCCACCAATTTAGTTTGAGCTAAACACTCTCTTTATATGTTGCAGCACAGGCATCAATTGCCAAGTAGGAAAAAACCAGTGACAGATAGGCTGTGTTGAAGGGTAGCACACTAAGTGATCTTAGCTTAGTTCAAAAAGGAAAGGTCAGGCTACCTGGAAGTTAAAAAAAAAAAAAAAAAAGCCTGGCACCAAGGACTGCATTACTTATTAAGGCTTCATATATCTAGACCCAGACATTATGTGACTGGTGACAAAATGATTATTAAGAACATTTTCTATATAAAGTCATGAGTAAATAACTATATTGTGAGTAAATAACTACACTTAATGTAGCTAGACATGCTGTGCTTAATGATTATATGCAAAACTCAATCAAACATTAGTAGAAGATACTGTCATGTGGTCATTAGAGTCCAATATTGTCTTAACGTGAAAAGAACTAGGTTAATGGCTACCATATTGCCCATAACAGCAAACTGAATCATCTTTTAAACATGTTTGAAAATTCTATGAAATATATCTGAGTTATCTTTTCCAAATAAAAGGAAGAGAAATATGCATTAAGGGTATATTTATCCTCCACTTAACTCTACAGCATGTTTATAATTTTGAAAAGACATTAGTGTGGTCTTTTAGTTGAATTAGTCCTAGTGTGTGTCTCATGAACTAAGTTCCATCTTTTTGTGGTTCTTCAAATATAACATTAATTTCACAATAGCAAGTCTTTGTACAATTTAAAATATAAATTCTTGAAGAAAAATTGGGATGTGAAATCAATTTGTATTTCCTGTGGTCAAAAATTATAAAGGAATTAAAAGGGAAGAGTGAAAGTCTGTTTCCATCTATGTAACATCATAGAATGTTTCTTTAAATGAACTGTTGAAAAAAAGAATGTATTCAGCTCTCAATTTTTCATGGACAGATTATCTATCAAACATGTTTTTGTATTCATTATATACCTCAAGAGCAGTCAGAAGAAAAGGAAGAATGAACCTTATACACTGTAGGTACTTGGTAAATACTGTTTGGATTAATTAATAGCACAGTTACGTTAATAATTTATTCTGTTGATAGTAACTCTGGTAGTTTGCATTTCAGTGCAAGGTTTGGAGGGATAAAGCATTGAAATTACCTACACACGTAGGCTTTGGGGAATTCAGTGTGAAAAAATATGTTTATAAATAAAATCCCTCTGTCTTACTGACACTGACAATAGATTGTTGACATTGTTGAAAAATCCATTAACTAATCTTACACTAGAGAAATACATTGTTGTACAAATGTAAGTAATCATGTAGAGACATTGAAAGACTTCGGATTCTAGTACAGTTGCTTATCTGGTATTATATACATTTAGGTAGAAAAGAAATGCTAAAACCTTATTCTTTTTTTTTTTTTTTTGTGGGTACCGGGGGTCGACCTCAGGACCTCGCGCGCCAGCAGGCGCCCATGCCGCTGAGCGATATCACCGGCCCCTTTTTCGTATGTGGGTTCTGGGAGTTGAACTTGGGCCCTCGCACTTGCCGAGCAGGCGCTTAAGCCGCTGAGCCATCTCACCGGCCCTAAAACCTTATTCTTTTTTTTTTTTATTTTATTTTTTTTTTAATTTTATTTTAAAGAGAAGAAAAAACAAAACAAATCAAAAGAAGAACAAATTTTCAAAACAACATAATAGGAGGGTAACAATGGTTAATACATTGCGTATTACTATCTTTAAGTTAGTTATTCAGGACACCAGACATTAGCATTTAATTATCCAAACATTATTGGCACAAACCTTACTCTTCAATGAACTAAGTAAAAATTGTAGTGTATCTATCTTAACCATCTTATATATATATATACAAATTTTTTTCCTTTCCCTTCTTTCTTTTCCCTATTCCAGTCTCTCTTTCCTTTTGACCAGTTTCTTTTTGATTCACCATGTCTATTGTACGTTTTGGATCTTATTTACTCTTTCAGTTTCTCATACTAGAGAGACAATACGATGCTTACACATGTGCTTCTGGTTTATTTCACTTATGAGTATTTTCTCGAGTTGCATCCATTTACCTATAAAAGTCTCCAGTTTATCCTTCTTAATGGCTGAATAGTACTCCATTGTATAAAAATACCACATCTTTCTTATCCATTCCTCAGTTGATGGGCATTTGGGTTGTTTTCAAGATCTGGCTATTACAAATTGTGCTGCTATAAACATGGGTGCACATATATCGCTGTGGTATGATGTTTTTAATTCTTCTGGGAAGATGCCCAGAAGGGGAATAGCTGGGTCAAATGGGACCTCCAACCCTAGCTTTTTGAGGAATCTCCACACTGACTTCCACAGTGGCTGTACCAGTCGACACTCCCACCAACAGTGAAGAAGGGTTCCTTTTTCCCCACAGCCCCTCCAGCATTTGTTATTAGTTGATTTCTTTATAGTAGCCATTCTTTCTGGGGTGAGATGGTATCTCAGTGTTGTTTTAATTTGCATCTCTCGAATGACTAGTGATGTTGCACATTTTTTTGTATATTTATTTGCCATTAGTATTTCTTCATCTGAGAAATGTGTATTCATCTCAGATGCCCATTTTTGGAGTGGGTCTTTAAATTTGGGAGGTCTGATTTTTTTGAGTTCTTTATATGTTCTCGATAGTAATCCTTTGTCTGAGGAACAGCTGGCAAACATTTTTTCCCACATTGTGGGTTGTCTCTTCACTCTGTTGGTGGTTTCTCTTGCTGTGCAAAAGCTTTTTAATAAGATGAGATCCCAGTTATTGATTCTTTGGGATAGTTCCCGTGCGGTTGAGTTTTTATTCATAAAGTCTTTGCCTACACCAATGTCTCCAAGGGTTTTACCTATCCTACCTTCCAGCAGATTTAATGTTTCTGTTTTAATATTTAGATCTCTGATCCATTTTGAATTTAGTTTAGTGCATGGAGAAAGATATGGGTCTAGTTTTAATCTTCGGCATGTGTAGAGCCAGTTTTTCCAGCACCATTTATTAAAGAGGCTATCTTTCTTCCAGCGAATGTGTTTGGCACCTTTGTCAAAGATAAGGTGGCTTAGTATGTCTGGGGTTGTTTCAGCATCTTCTAATCTGTTCCATTGATATTCAGGTCTGTTTTTTTGCCAGTACCACACTGTTTTTATCACAGTAGCTTTATAGTATAATTTTAAGTCAGGGATTGTGATGCCCCCTGCCTTGCCTTTGTTGCCCAGAATTGCCTTTGCTATTCTAGGTCTCTTCTGATTCCAAATGAATTTTAGGATTGTTTTCTCTAATTCTGTGAGATATGCTGTTGGAATTTTGATTGGAATTGCATTAAATCTGTATAACAATTTTGGAAGTATGGCCATTTTCACTATATTGGTTCTTCCTATCCAGGAGCAAGGGATATCTTTCCATTTTCTGATATCCTCTTCAATCTCCTTTTTCAGAGTACTGTAGTTTTCAGTATAGAGGTCTTTTACATCCTTCGTGAGGTTGATTCCTAGGTATTTCATTTTTTTGGATGTTATTGTGAAAGGTATTGTTTCCCTAATTTCTCTTTCAGTAAGTTTGTTATTTGTGTACAGGAAGGCTATTGACTTTTGAGTATTGACTTTGTATCCAGCTACACTACTGAATTTGCTTATCAAATCTAGCAGTAAAACCTTATTCTTAAAGAACTTATTTTGAATCAACTCTGTATATTTGGTTATTGAATGTATATAATACAAAAAGCATAATTTTGTCTCTTTTTTTTATATGCAGGTAGCGGCAGTCAAACTCAGGACCTCACGCTTGCCAGGCAGGCGCTTATGCCCCTGAGCTATATCACTGGCCTATAATTCTCTTTTTTCGAAGAATTTGTTTCAATTTTGTTGTAAACACTCCCACATTCCCTAAAAAAGTTTCAAGTTCCACAATTCTCATTAGGTCTACTGACCATTAACTATTGTTCACAAAAATTAGTTTTCAAGGAGGATCCCAGTCTGGGCAACTTAGCAAATTAGCAAAACCGTGTCATAAAATAAAAATGAAAGGACTGGGGATGCAGTTCAGTGCAAAATCCCTGGGTTCAATCTCTAGTATGTCAAGAAAAAAGAAATTAGTTTCCAAACTTAAAGTTCTTGTGACTAGATACACAACCCCACACAGTAGAATGCCAATTCTAAAATTTTTTGAATACTATCAGTGGTACATGAAGTATCCAATCTCTGGATTTCCTTGGTGAAAACTAGAATTAATATAAAGCAAATTTTTCACCCCATTGTCACACATTTAAAAATTTACTCAGAGTCATGGATGAACATAGGAATAAAATATCTTAAAATAAAGTGACAATGTGATATTTAGAAACTCAAATATAGAAATGAAATAAAAAACCCAAACATGAAATTAATAAAATATTTCTGTACTGGTTGTGTTGCTCAGTGCTAATGCATTTGCCCAGCATGCATGAGGATATTGCTTTGATCCTCAGCACTGCAAAAAATCTAAGAAAATTTAACAAAAGAAGTTGTAAGTTAGTTCACTGAAACTACAAAATGTAACTGAAAGAAATTAAATATTTCTTAAATAAATGGAAAGACATTCCATGGTCATGGATCAAAAGATTTACTATTGTTTAGATGGCAGTGCTTCCTAAATTAATACACAAAGCAATCCTTATCAAAATTCCAACTCTCTCTTTGAAGAAATAACCAAGCTCATGTTGAAATTATATGAAAATGCAAGGAACCCATAATGGCTAAAGCAAGCTTTAAAAAGGAACCAAAATATAGACCTCACACTTCTTTATTTAAAAACTTACTAGAAAGCTATATTTACCAAGACAGTAAATATTGGCATTAAAGTAGATATATAACTCAATGTAATGGAACTGAGAATCCAGAAATGAAATCTCACATCTATGGTCAAATGATTTTCAAGAACTTTGAAAGACAATGTAAGGGGGAAAGAATAGTCTTTTCAACAAACAGAGCTGGGAAAACAAGGTATCCACATGTAAAGGAATGAAATTGAAACCCTCCCTCACAACATAATATAACAAATTAATGGATCAGATATTTAAAAATAGAAAAATCTCTGATGAAGACTAGACATGAACTTTTGTGAACTGTGTATGGCAACAGTTTCTTAGGTAGGACATCAAAAATATAAAAAATACAAAAGAAAAGGTAGATAAATTGGACTTTGTGAAAATTTAAAACTTTTGTGCTTCAAGTGACACTATCAAGGAAGTGAAAAGACAGGCTGCAAAGATACAACTACTATGGAAAGCAGTGTGGAGATGCCTCAAAACACTAAATATAAAAACTCCAGTTGACCCAGCTATTTCCCTTCTAGGTATCTCCCCAAAAGAGTTAAATATATCATATTACAGCGATGTATGCATATCCATGTTTATTTCAGGACAATTTATCACAGTTAAATCTTAGAAACAGCCTATGTGTCCATCGACAGATGAGTGCATGAAGAATATGTGGTATTTATACATAATGGAGTACTACTCTGCTGTAAAGAAGGATAAACTTGAGTTGTTTGTAGGAAAACGGATGCACTGTGAGACAATAATGTTAAATGGAGGGCCGGTGAGATGGCTCAGTGGTGTAAGCGCCTGCCTGGCAAGTGCGAGGGCCCGAGTTGGACTCCCGGATCCCACATAGGAAAAAAGGGGCCCGTGATATCGCTCAGCGACATGGGCACCTGCTGGTGCGCGAGGTCCTGAGGTCAACCCCCGGTACCCACACACACAAAAAAAAATAATAATGTTAAATGGAATAAATCAGACACACAAGCTTAAATATCCCATTGTTTCTCTTATACAAAAACTTAATATATAAATAAAGTATGAACAAAAAGGAAAAATATGTTATTGTAATCCAGCACAATGTATCTAAAAGTGTATTTTGACTTAGTACAATTGTCTTATGTATTTTATATCATTTTTGGCCTATTAGTTTAGTTTTTAATCTGTATGTATAATAATTAACTTTATAAGGACTTATAAGATAAATAAATACATCTGATGCTGGGAAAATAAAAGGGGGTGGGGGAAGGGTATAAAAAAATCAAAATGTCTTCTGCATATGTACCAATTCCCTGAAATGAATGTAATCAATATGTAATGCAAATATGTACTAATAAAAGTAAAAAAAGTAAAAGCTAAATAGAAAAAAACCTAAATAAATATTGGATATGGGGGGTTATGTGGAATTCATTAAGAAGGCTTAAAACTCAACAAGCAGTTTTCCAAAGCACCTCTGTAGCAACACTTGCTATAGTCTGAGATTTTTATTTTAGTTATCATAATAGGTGTAACTAGTGTATCAGTGAAGTTTTGATTTACATGTCAACGATGACTAATAATGTCTAACTTCTTTTGTTAAGTGGTGAGCTGCTGTGGAAAACTGCTCATCAGTTCCTCAAAAAGTTAAACAAGATAATCATAAGACTCAGCAATTCCATTACTTGGTATATACACAAAAGAACAGAAAACAGGTGTTCTAACAAAAACTTGTACATAAATGTTCATGGAAGTATTGTTCATACTAGATAAAAAGTGAAAATCCGTAAAAGGTCTATCAACTGATGAATGGATAAACAAAATGTGAGATATTCTAAGGCATATTACTCATCTTTAAGAAGGTATGTCATATTTATACATACTAAAACATGCATTAACCTTGCAAACATTTAAGTGAAAGAAGTTAGATCTAAATGGTTGCATCTTATATAATTCCACTATATGAAATATAGAAATGTGCAAATCTGCAGAGAAAAATTAGATTAATGATTTTTCGGAAGTTAGGGGAATGTGGGGATATGCAGTGATGGACAGTGCTATGAGATTTCTCCTTGGTAAGATAAAAATGTTGTAGAATTAAATAATAGTGATGGTTAACAACTCTAAAACTCATACATACTGAAAATCACTGAGTTGTACATTTTGAATCAATGAATTATATGCGATATAAATTATATCTCAACAAAGCTGTTATGAAGATATATTTAAAAGGAATAAACTGACATGAAATACATATATACACACAAAGTATAATGTATTGTCACAAAAATTCGAATGCATTTCCAAACGATTGTAGAATATCACCTGCTATATAGAATCTGTACTGAACCCTGGCCAGTATTTTTAATATGTGTGATTGGGAGAACAGAGCAAGGTTGGCTATTTAGTATAATTTATATAATGTTAGATATTGCTATATAGAAATATGCAGGTTATTAAAACAATACCATTCTAGACATAGGGATGGTAGCAAGAGGGTTAACTGCAGCTCAGTTCATCTAGCTCCCTATTCTTTACCCTAGAATATAGGTCTCCAGAGGACAGAACATTAACATCTGTCTAAATTCTTGACATCTACTCACAGAACACATTTAATAAAAATAATTATATGATGATCTTCCTATCACATAGTTGACAAGCAGCTGGTGCAGGTATTAGTTCTTAAGGGTTACTATATTGCTATAACCTTTAATGTATACATTTTAGGAACCCATACAGTGTTCAACAATATCAAATTAAAACTTCTCAAGGACAAATTCATTGCAAAGAGTAGCAATAATGATAAAAATAGATATTAACATTTATTGAACATTTACTGTGTCCACTTTTTGAGCTCATATCTCCTACTTCTGAAATATACAACATAACTTTCATACTCAGTATGTCACACAATTTGATGTCCTATTATCAATAAGGCTCCTACCTACACTTTTGTATCCTCTGCAACTTTGGACCCTCTTCAATCTTCTTTCTTACTAGGATCCTCAATCTCTCCCTCCCCATTGGCTTCTTTTTTTTTTTTATCTTTAAGCACAAATCTCTCTTCTCACAGAAAAAATAATAAAACTGCCTCCTTTTCTAGTTATCATACTATTTATCCCCTTCCTTTCCTTGTCAAACTATCTCCATCTGCTACCTCTATTGCTTCTTTATATACTTATCACTTAGACCATAACCATCTGTATTTTCCCCTTACCACTCTGTTACACCATTATCCTAAATATGTACTCTTAAACTCACTACGATTGTTTTTCTTGTTTTCCAAGTCCTAGCCAAACTACTCCAACAAAACTGTCCTCTGTTCTTTTCTTTTAAGTCTTTAAATACCTGTCCATTTTATTTCTATTTCTGTACAACAGTTTGCACTGTGTGTATGTGTCTATATGTTTCTTTTATCTCTCCTTGTTGTGTTTTTTTTTTTTTTTAATATGCGGGTACTGGGAGTTGAACTCAGGACCTTGCGCCTGCCAGGCAGGCACTTATGCTGCTGAGCTATCTCACCGGCCCCTCTCCTTGTTGTGTTTTAAATCTAAAATTTCACCCAAAAATCTCAAGTTCAGAGGTGTGGTCTTGTTAGAAAGGGAAGATTACTAGGCATGTGACTTGGAATGATGTACTGTGGTCCCTGGCTCCTCCTTTCTGGCTCGCTGTTTCCTGGCTATCATGAGATGAGCAGCTTTCATTTGCCACGTTTTCCACCATGCATTTCTGCCTTGGAGACAACCCCCTTTGAACTGAACCCACTGGAAACTGTGAGCCAAATAAACTTCTGCTTCCTTAAGGTGCGGGTGTTGGGCATTGTATCCCAGTGACAGAAAAGTGACTAATGCACTTCTGTTTAATAAGAACTCCCTCAAGGGAAAAATCTATGTTATCTGCTACATTTTCTAACTTTCCATTATACTTGAAATAGCAACAAGGATGATGTATCATTAAAGATCATGAATTTCTATGTTTCTGAATACTAAAATTTTCATTTTTCTTCCCAGTGATTATTTTAATGGAGCGTTTGTTGTGGTCAGGCATCATTTCTCAGTCAACTCAACTTTTTACTTTTATTTTTCTCTCTTCCTGAACCAACAGGAAGATGGTCGATGTGTAGTTCTGGCCAAGACACCACTCTAGGCTACACAATAGAGACAGGAAAAAACAACTTAAATACCTAAAGGAAAATAGGGAATACAAAAAGAGTACAGAAATAAACTCTTAATATTAGAAGTATACAATTAATGTTAGAAAGGTGGATGCAAAGAAGAGATATGTGATTATTATCTACAGAATTATAAAACTTATATATGGAGATAATGCAAACTTGCCGATTAAATCCTGGAAGTCTAAGACTTCATTTTTAAAAGCAAGTTTCATATACCTAGAATTACCATTGATTTCACAAAAAAGTAGTAAATGTTTGAACTTCCTCCAAAAGTAATGTAGGTTGAAAGATATAAATAGACACTCAGCAGAATCAGATACACACACGGCTGACTCGTACAATGATCTGGTTGCTCAAAAAAAAACACAAAATGTTCTAAAGATACTGCAACTGCTAGAGAAGATCCCCTAGCTTTGGAAGGACTAGTTCAGGAGGATACATATACCATTTTGTAGGACAACACTTAGTGCCCCTGTCAGATGTAGACTACTAGGCTCAAGGGACCATAAGACAGACCCATTTCTTATGGCATCAGAGGACAAATAAGTATTAGTTAAAAAAAACTAAAATAAGGATTAAAATGAAATAAGAATTGAAACATTAAACATATATGACCAAGAACTTTTAGCATAAATTTTTATACAATAAATAAGCTTGGGGGCCGGTGAGATGGCTCAGCGGCTTAAGCGCCTGCCCGGCAAGTGCGAGGGCCCGAGTTTGACTCCCGGAACCCACATACGAAAAAGGGGCCGGTGATATCGCTCAGCGGCACAGGCACCTGCTGGTGCGCGAGGTCCTGAGGTCGACCCCCCGGTACCCACAAAAAATAAATAAATAAATAAATAAATAAATAAATAAATAAATAAATAAATAAGTTTGTCTTTTAAGGTAGGGTACCCTTTCCATAAAAATTTACTAGAAATCAGGTCTTCAGTATACTTTAGAAAAGCTTTTGTTAAAACTGAAGTATATTGATAAAGTGATTTAATATTGTTGACAACAAGCTGTAGCACTCTAGCGGGCCCTCTGAAACCTTGTGTTAGAGAAACATTTTTATAGCATTATAGGAAGCATTTACCGTAATTTGCCATCAATCTTTAAAAATAATGTTAAGCTCCCAACAATGTTGTCTTTGTTAGTACATTACTACTATTTTATTCATGTGGTTTGTTGTGCTTATATGAATTATTCCCAATTCTACCACAATGTCCTGGGCTCTGGTATCCTTTAAGTAAAAGATACTGCAACTATGGGTTGACTCAAAGGTCATCTGAGTGTATTTTAATATTCACATGTCCTATGAAACATTAGTGAAGAACCACAAAGTTATATAGCTAGATTGTGTTCCATCTGAATGCACAGTGATTACCTCAGTGGGGCTGATGCAGTTCTTTAGTTTGTACCACAAAATGAAATTTCACCTACTGAGTGGGTATGTGTAATAAGTGTCTGTCAAACTGTAAGTAAACTTTAATTTTAGCCTGTTATTCAAGGTCCACAATTGTCATTACATTAATTGCTCCAATGTATCCATGCCTCAGGAAAGACAAAACAAAGCTCCCCCACACACCCACACCCCCCAATACACACCAGGCAGGACCCTTCCAGTAGGTCTACAATGAAATGTAGTTGTAAAAGGTACATTTAATCGAATTTTTAAATTTCCAAGGGTACTTGTGTGTATATCTTTTACTTAGAGGAAGACAGTGTTTACTGAACAGAAATCTTTGCTGGGAAAATTAAAATTTGCTAGGTATCTTAAGGAAGTGATATGTATTTTCACTGTTTGCATTCAGATTTTTAACCAAGATCACTGTTGCTTAAACAAGTGGCCTTGAGAAAAGAATTTTGCTTGAAAAGAAAAGGAAAGGAAAGATTCAAAGAAGAGTGGTCAGCTAATTGTAAAGAATAACTGTATCCCAGTCTCAGCTCTGCTTATAGTTAAGTCTATTATGCAAGACAAGACACTTAACCTTCTTGTGTTTATTTTCAACTGCAAAACAAAGGTAACAATAGCTGCCACAGCATAAAACTATTATGTGGATAAAAGACATTAAAGTATTTTGAAATTGTAAATGCTCTCTAAGTGCTCGTTGTTATTGCTATATGCATGTCAAAAATCCAAACTTATAAGGCAGAAAACTGGGAAATAATTATTTGAATTACAACAGACTTTTCAACAAGTACTTGAAATGGCAAATGTGATTTACGAACTTTATAAATATACTTTTCAACTGTTTTCCTGGAGTATAGGCCCATTTTTTACTTGGATGGGGTAATTGTTCTTCCGTAAATGTAGAATTAAAATTCACTGACTCAACATAGAGAGCTGAAAGGGACTTTAGAGATAAGCTCCTCCTACTTGTTACTGGCCATTTAGGTTCATATGCTCAAGTTACCTTTCTCACTGCTGACCAAATCAGAGGAGGCCATTTATTCTGGAAGAAGGTAAAAGGATTTGTTCAAAGCTAGCTCAGAGGAGATGGAGGGCTCATTTGCCTCCAATCACCATCTCACCATGTACAGGTGTGTTAGAGTCTTTTACAGCAAGGAAGAGTGGGGGAAGGTGGAACACAATGAAATAATAGACCCGTTCAGCTTTTTTCATCCCTTTGAGGAACCAGACCTTTCCTTCCTTGCCTAAGGAAATGAAATTGGATTTGACCTCCTGGTACCTGTATCTGCATATTCTGTCCATTCATCTGGGCTGAGAAGAGGTGGGGTTTGCTATTTAATGCCCTATTTCTAAGGAGGTTTGGAGAAGCCACTTGCCTCTAAAGGAAAAAAAAAAAAAAAGATCTAACCTTCACAGTTCCATTTCGGTTATATACTGAGTGTCACCCCATGTTTGTCAAAGCCTTAACAGGAACTAAGAGAATGGATGGCCTAAAAAAGAAAGAGGAAGTGAGTGGGAGGTTTAGCACTAAAGTAAGCCCCTCCCTCATCTTATCTGGAGAAATTTGGCTTTTAGCTGTTTTATATTTAAATTTATAATTTCTAGGTCAGATTTGATTTGCAAAAAGAGTTTTATTGTTCAGGACTCTCCCTCCTCACCCTCTAATAGGGTTGAAAGCCAATTCTCTTGGTTATTTTGAATGAGAAACTGGAGCCCAGAGAGGTGAAGCTATAGTCACTGTCTGGTCCTGGCTGAAGCATCTTCAGGGCATGCTATAAACTGTCATATCAATCAACTGAGTGCTGTTTACATGGTCATATACTCCATAGACACTGACTAGAAAATATAAGTTTTTTTCTTCAACTTTTTGGAGATCAATCTTGCAGGATGAATTTCAAAAAAATGCCACTTTTCCCTAAGGTTGGTGTTTTGCCAAACTGTAAAGAAGATAAAAGCTGCCTTTAGTATACTTTACTTTTCTCTTGTCCTCCTGGTATTCTATTCTGGCATCCAATGTGCAGGAATTCAGTACCTTTGACTATTCAGTAAAGTTCATCCTCATTCAGGTGGTTACTGAAAAGAATAGACTTTACCTGAGCCCTTTGATTCTGGAAAACAATACTGGTTAAGAAATTCCTCTACTCTTTTGTGTTCTAGGAAATGGCTGTTACTGACACACACACACACACAACTCCAAACACATATGCAACGTACCTTCTCCTATATCACTTATTAGATAAAGCTTTCCATCCATTCTTTCTCAGAATTCCCACAAGGCTTTCCTATGATTCACTTGTTTACCCGTGACAAGGCCAAACACAGACCTTTGCCCTATTGACTGAACCTGCTGAAAGAGGAGATACAGAGCCTTGGATTTCCCATTCCTTTGCTCATAAATAATTAGCTGAATTCAGGATCATTTTTTCCTGAAACCAGCTAGACACCGAGATAAACATTTCCTGTATAGCTGAGACTTCCTCTGATTACAAAATAGTCCTCTGTGTAAATTATCTCGCATGGGATGTTTCTACTCCTCCCTATTAAATGAAGGCAAAACCTCCTCATTGCAATAACCTGAATGCAATCAGTTTCCTTACTTATTCAGTTTTTGTCTTTGATACTTCCCGATTGAGAACTTTTCAAGTAATTTATATTTTTATTTTGTGTTACATGATTACAAAAATGGATGAGAAACATAAAATATGCAGCCAGGTGTCCTAAGCTCTAATGCCAGTTCTCTGTGTTATCTTGACCTTTTGGACCTCATTTTCTTCACCTTTATATAAGAATATAGGATTTGATAGTCTTTAAGATTTTATTTTATTTTATTTTATTTTTTTTTTTGTGTGGGTACCGGGGGGTCGACCTCAGGACCTCGCGCACCAGCAGGCGCCCGTGCCTCTGAGCGATATCACCGGCCCCTTTTTCGTATGTGGGATCCGGGAGTCGAACTCGGGCCCTTGCGCTTGCAAGGCAGGCGCTTATGCCGCTGAGCCATCTCACCGGCCCAGTCTTTAAGATTTTAATATTCTATATTTACTGAAAAATTACAATGTAGTTCATGACTCAGATCTAGGAGTGGACCTTTTCTTTGTTTATATTTCCCTAACTTTTTTAAAAATTAGCTGTTACATAATGTTTGATAGTTAAATGAAAAGAGTTATGACTACTTTGTAAGCTTTCAAGTTACTCAGGGGCTGTATTAGTACATATCATGTCTTCAGTTCTTTAAGTGTTCATTGAACAATGACAACTAAGTTTTCTTTGGTAGATCCAGTGTGTGGTTATGATTATTCCTTAAATTCTAGAGTGTTATTAAAAATTTTGGCATACTAAATGCCTATAATAAGATGCATCTTTTCCTTTCATTTAGATGACTAAGTAGTGAGAAATTTCTATCTCCTAATAAGAAACAGATACATATAATAAGAGTTAATGGGGAACCAATTCATAGGATTTGATTTTTTAAAATTCCACTTTTAGTACCCACCACCTGATGATGGTAATAATTTAAAACTAATAAATGTAAATTGGTAAGTAAACACAGCCCAAAATTTATGGAGAGAAAACTTCGTATTCCAAGAAGGCCATTTTACATAGAAAAATACACAACACTTTAAAAGTAGGCTCTGCAGTAGCTAATAGAATGTCAATGAAGTTCAAAAGCTCTAGGTAATTTTCAAATATTTTGACCCAATAATAATTATTACTAGATTCAACCATGTGCTATATTCTGGGATATATACTTAATATCAAACATTTCACTTGCTCCTCACTATACCCATACTGCACAGTTACTATTATTGTCATCCTACTACAGACCAGGACCCTGGTTCAGTGAGATTGCATCAATTATTGAAGGTTGTAGAATAAATGACACAATCAGTATTCAAAACCAGGTCTGATTCCAGAACTGAGGCTTTTAACTACCATGCTACAATGCCCAATCCTGTAGAACAGTAAAGAAAATAACATAAAGAGGATGAGTTGGTAGTCAGTTTCATATTTTAGGGAATACAATATCAAAACAAAGTTCTAGAACTATATATATAGGGTGTGTATTGTCTAGAAAAACATAAATCAGCTGGCCATCTGAAAATATCTTTACACTTTATTACAACATCTGCAAGGTTTGGTTTAGTATGTACATGGTATTATAAAAAAAGAGCTATTTTTACTTGGTAAATAATAGGCAAGTAAAGACATAATATAGCAGAACCATGAAGTGCAGTTATAGGTAAGGCTATGTTCAGGCTTCCATAAAAAGTGAGCTCAAGTTAATAACTTGTATATATGGCATCAAGTCATAATGATTTTTCCTAATAAGGTATTAAACTAAAATCAGTTTGCCCTGTTTGTTTTTAATAATTGAGCAGAAACATAAAGCATTTTTCATTTATAAAACTTGTCACAACACATTAAAACATAGGTGAACAGAATTTCTGTAAAATCTATCACAAATAGACTCTGGGGCTTTGATTTCACTGTGTAAAAACTCTTTTGTGGTTTTCATATACACTTCACCTGTGAATTTCAGTATACAGTTTACCCTTGAACAATGTGGAGGTTAGGGTTACTGACCTCTGTAAAGTTGAAAATATCCATGTATAGCTTATGACTTTACATAAGTCATGTATACCTTATGACTTTCCCCCAAACTTAAATGCTAATAGCTTACCATTGACTAGAATCCTTACTGATAACAACAACAAAAAAAGATTAGTACATATTTTGTATGTTAGACGTATTATAAACAGTAAAAAAAAAATAGCAAGGTTACTGAGAGATCACTTTTTACTATGAAATGTAACTTACTGGAGAGACCAAGGCTCACATGGTGATGATTAATGCTACATGGCATTGTAAGTGGATACTTGCATCACTTGAGCTCATTGCATTAGGTACAGGAGGTAGCTCTGATGTTATTATACTAGTACAGTACACATTACAGATCATTTTGTACAGTTATGATTTAATACTGCATCTTCACTCTTGTTTACATTTTTCTTGACTGCAAATGGTGCCATGTATTGTTTGCAAGTGTTTGCAGGTATTTCAATATATTTTAACTTTTTATAATAGATTTGTGTATATTTTATGATAGTAAATGATAAAAGACTATTATTTACATATATTTTCTACATTCATGAAATACTTAACTTTTTTGTAATTTTAAAATATGTTTAGGCTATATGGTTCATCTGTGAGATTTCCAAATTGTTAAAAATCTTCAAAAAGTGTGCAATATAAGTGCAACCTCACTGTTGAAGCAAATGTTCAGGAGTCAACAGTAGTGTAGATGTTCAGAGATGAGGCTCTGGAATCAGTCCACAAATTTCTAGTTCTGTGACCTTGTACAAATTACCAAACCTCTCTGTGCCTCAGTTTCTCATTTGGAAAATGGGGACCACGTCTCTTTCATGATATAATTGTTGTAAAGTGTCTAGAACAATTTTTGGCACATGGTAATTGCTTAAAAAAAGTTTAGTTATCATTATCGACCTACTTTATGACAAGGAATCATAAATGTGAATTAGAATACAAAATTAAATATACTCTGATGGCAACTATATGATGACCTTTTGCTGTGTTGCATTTTCATTTTTATTATACATTACTAGTATAAATCAAAAATACCCTCAAAGAGATATTTCTGATTTTCACCATAAGTGGAAGAAACCCCTGGAAAGATGATATAAATAGTGGCTCTTCTAACTTCTGATATAAAAAGGATCAAACAATAAGAGAAAAGGGAAAGGGAGAAAAAGCAGGTAAGGGAGTATAGAAAGAAAAATATAACTATATTCAGACCCCTTTCTCTGTCACCTCGGACCCCTCTACTTTCCTCAGCCTCTGTCAGAAGTAGCAATGAAACTACTGGGAAAGGTTAGTCCAGGCTAGAAACAAGTATTTTAAAACTAGATGCAAAGGAAACTGCATCATGAACTGAAAACCTGAAGAGAACTATTATCTTTTTCTGATCCCTAAGCATTTTTTGTTGAAGCATGGATCAAAGCAAAGCCACTTCTGTGAAAGCAAAGAGCAAAGAATCAAAACCCAACAACAATCCCCTAAAAGGAATTAAATACACAGGTAAAGAGTATGAAACAACTATAAAACAACATGATATCTTATTTGCAACTAATGAACCAAAATACATCTTAGTGCCCATATGAAATTGTAAGCTTCTTGAGTATAATAACTTGGTTCCTTCATTTATTCATTTATTTTTGATCTAAAAATACCTAGTATAGTCCTGGATATGCATGTTCTTCATCTCCACTTTTCAAATTGGCTTCCTGAAATTTTACATGGCTGTATTGAATCCTATTTTAAGAGAAGTCATAAACAAATGCCCAGCTATTTTCAATGCTTGTATATTAAAACCAAGATCGTTCAGTATGAATCCAAAGTTAAGAGTGCTGGTATTGTGACATTTATCATAAGTAAGTCAGGCAGTTCAGACTCATGTTAGTTAAATTTACCATTCAGATCTCAGTGATTTTTCTTTTCCCCCAACAAGGAAAAATTCATGTTCCATAACTAGAAAGAAATTCATATTCTGCTATTTTGACACAATCATTCACCCTTAAATTAAGCACAAAAGGCCTTTTCTTATTATAAACAGAAGAAATTTCTGTATACCCTTGGTAAAAAGTTATATATAAGTGCTGGGCACGGACACAGAGAACTTAATCAAAATCCCAGGTAGCTTCAGAGTAGTTATATGCAAAACACAATTTCCATTGTATTGAAAGTTCCATTCTGTAAATATTTATCTATTTTCAAAATTGCCAACATGTTTGAAAAGTTTAAATGGTTTATGTTCAAGGCATTGGAGAAAAGGAAAATTTGCTTTCACAAAGCATTTACATGTATTTATTTTGTTCATGTAGAGTACTTCTTGCAAGTAATCACGAAATTTAATGTGAAGTGGAACCATCCCAGATATGGTCCAAATGACAAAATCAGAAGAAAAGTAATCAATAATAAATCAATCATTTTCATCACTGTACCTTTTTTCTCTGATTTGTCAGGAACTTTTCCTCCAATTGGAGAGTAAGTAGTATCCATGGACTCGGTCCCTCTGTTCCCTTTGCTAATTCCATTTTCATACAGCTGTCCTTCAACTGGTTGCAATTGCCAAGTCAAGCCAAACAAATGTACTGCTGCAAGAAAAGAAGTCATATATTAACTTATTCAGAACCAGTAAGAAGACCTCCAAGCAAGCTATCCATTTACAACTAAAAATTCCATGATGAGTTAGTTGTCTTTTAGTTAGGATAAGCAACTAGTAGTTTATACCTATATGTACAATACATGTAGCTACTTTTTCAAGTAGTTGTTGTAACATGTTTTGAGGCTAGACCTTTCCTAGTGATAGGATTAAAAATTAGAGGATTAGTTAAGCGATTATAATGAAAATAATTGCTGTGACTCCTTTTTCCGATTCCCTTTGTCATGTAACTCTGGTTTGCACACTGAACTACAGCAGAGAAATATGACAGCCTATCATGAGAACATGAGAGACCTTCTCTATGGCAAATATTTCCTGAATGTCCAGTATGCATAAGGCCCTACAGTAACTGCAAAAGATGTTGATATCTAGACATCTATTAGGATGATATTTGGCAGTATTACAAGTGTAACATAAACATAACATTGTACAGAAGAATTAACGTGAGACAGGTTCAAATTTCTATAAGTTGATTAAAAAGTACCTAGTATAGGTCAGTACATAGGGAAATGAGCACACATTGTTGATGAGAATATAAAAGTACGGTAATCTTTTTGGAGGGAAATGTGGCACCATTTATCAAAAAAACAAAATTTTGTTTATGCTCTAAGCCAGCAATTTAATTTTTATGAATTAAATATTATTGTACCAAATTACAAGACAGTCCATTGTACCATTCAAAAATAACATAAAAAAGTTATGATCAATCTAAATACTCATCAAGAAGCAGTAAATTATATAACTGACAATATCAGAAATAACACATGATTATGTCATTATTAAAATCATGCTGCAGAAGACCATTCAATGGAATGGGAAATAATAATGATGCATTAAATAAAAATATCAGGTTCCTAAACAGTATGAATAGAATAATCTGAAGTGTGTGTGTGTGTGTGTGTGTGTGTGTGTTCATGTCTATAGAGAGAATGTGCTGGGAGCATATATAATAACATGTTAATAGTATGGAGAACTTATGCAGGTTTTTCATTTTATTCTTTATGATTTCTGCATTTTCCTTAATTTTTTAAAAAAATGAACATGTATGATGTTTGCCATCTGGAAAGAAGCTTTCATTTTAAAAGAAATGCTTTAAAGGAATAATAGGTTAAATTTGGCTGATCTGATCAAAGATGATTTTGTGAAGCGATAGGATTAGCGATGGACTTTGAAGGATGTGCAGGGCTTTGATGGATGATAGCAGTGGGTGGGGAGAATAGGCAGGCTGAGCAAAATATGACTTTGTAAAGTAGAGGATGTGTTTGATGCAAAGGAATTTTCTAGGGTTCATTGGAACTTAGTTATGTGTAGGAGGTAGTAGAAGTCAAGGCCGGAAGGGTTGGGGACATATTGTGGAGGACACTGAATGCCACACTTGGGTATTTAGATTTAATTTATTAAGCAACAGATATACACTGCTATTTTCTGAGCAGATGAGTGAAATAATCAAATTTTTCTTCAGGAAAGATAAATACATAGCAATGGCAGTCATGGAAGGCTTCTAGGCAAACAAAAACTGTCATTAGAATATCTTTTGTAGAAATAGTGTGAAGGATGGATTGGAGGCCCAAAGATACATCAGAGAAACCAACTGGGTTGGTACTCCAGCAGTCTAAGTGAGGAATAATCAATGGCTCAATTAAGAACATGTTATAGGAGTGTCTCAATTACTTGCAGTGAGGAGATCAAGGAGATACTTTAAGGAGGAGTTGCCTAGATGGCAGGCCAGAATTTGACAATAAACTCTACATGTGCTCATGATGTGTTTGTATGTATATATATTTCTTGCATCTATGTAGGTGTTCTAGGGGAGAGCATACAAGAGAGTGAGGAAAAGGAGGAATTCATCAGTTACTACAGTACATCAGTGACATCAGTTACTACAGTAAATGATGAATAGTAGAACCATGAATAGATTTAGGGAATTCTTTACTTGGTGTACACATAGTTGGTACTAGACATGTGTTTTATTGAATAACAACAAGTTGAATACATGTTTTGAGTGGAGATTCGAAGAATGCAATTAAATCAGCTTTGGAGATTCTGGGCTCCAGGGACTGATGGGCCATGCAGATAGTAATGATAACAACAGGAGATTTGAAGTTATGGAGAAATATTAAAGCTAGAATAATATTGCAAAGTCATATATACACAGAGGCAAAGTTGAAATTGTGGGAATGAAGGAGGCTACAGAAGGGAGAGAATGTTAGAAAAGAACAGTGCCTAGGGCAGAAGCTGGCAAAACTTCTCACTTATTTTCTCATTATATTTTTCAACATTAACGAAATCCTACCAAAAGGAAAAAAAATAAAAGGAATCTGCTCATAAGCTACTTCATGTTCTTTGTGTCCCTAGGAAGACTGAAGGGGGCTAATCTCTGTATCTAACACTCATACACAGTATAGTATGTGATTTAATGATTGAGAACGGAAGAGTTAGCCAGACAGCCTAGTTAAAAACCATTTATTCACTTTTAGTTGGAGGTAAAGAGATTTCTATTTTTTTTTTTTTTTGTGGGTACCGGGGGTTGACCTCAGGACCTCGCGTGCCAGTAGGCGCCTGTGCCGCTGAGCGATATCACCGGCCCTTTTTTCGTATGTGGGTTGCGGGAGTCGAACTTGGGCCCTCGCGCTTGCCAGGCAGGCGCTTGCCAGGCAGGTGCTTACGGCGCTGAGCCATCTCACCGGCCCTTGGTAAAGAGATTTCTAACACCGACTTTCTAATTTGTCCTTTAACTTTTAAGCATTTAATTGGTTTCTACCTTTTTCTTAGGATTAAAGCCAGTGCTGCTTGATGAATTTCTCTTGCAATTACTGGAAAGAATTGAAATCAAAGATAGTGGCCCTGAGTAAGGTATGGTGTGGTATGTTAATAAAGTTATATTACTGACATTACTGAGATTCGCTTGCCAAATGACTCAGTTTGGTTTAAAAATTTGTCCTAATGAAAGGTGTTTATCAGTATTATAGAAAACGATAATTTCTGGCCCCCACATTATTTGAATATTATGGATATTGTCAAGCATACTGAAAACGTGTTTCATTTCCTTAGTTCAATTACTTTTGTGAAATTATATGGGCTGTATGTAAGAAAAGGCTTAGTGGTTTTCATTTTGAAGGCCCAAAGGACTATTTTATATATTTTAAGTTAAGCAGTTTCCTGAGGGCACCAGAAATGAGAGAAAATGCATGTGGTGAAAGATTGACTTCAGACGGTACAAAGTAAAAATCAATTTTCACCATAGAATGAAATGGACGGCTTTCAGCCAATCAAGCCAGGTAAAGAGGTATGGGCACATTTATTATAACAATTTGTGAGAGCAGTGAAATTTTATAATTTTTAAGTTTACTATACGTTTCTGGGGAGCAAGCTCTTTAGAATGTATGTTTGCATGAATATATAATGAAAGTTAATTACTTGCTATGGATCAAGGGTATCCTGGCAAGGCTACTGGCTTTTTCTCTCTTCTAAATTAAACTTCCATATGCTGAACTGTGAAAGGAAGCCAAACGTACATTTGTGTCCAGGGTAGTCTGTGGTCACCAAACAACTCTCAGTATTGAGTTTCATTAGAAATATGTAATAGTTTCTCTAAACTAAGCCAATAAATAAAATTATCTTGATCTAAAGATATACAAATTCACCATTAGAAAGATATAATAGTACTTTTTCTATGGGGATTGTTTATTGATTTATTCAACAAATATTTTCAAAGCATTTGTCAAGACCATTGGGAATGTTGGAATATAGGCAAAGGTAATATTAAAAATGTTTAACAGCCAGGATAGCAGAGGCAAAGGTCAACTAAAGTCATTATCATACAGAAACCACCACTATGACCCTATTAGTACACCCTGGTTATGTGTCAGCTTTGGATAGAAGATAAAGGTACAGCATCTTCCTTAACTCCTAGTGGATCCCCACTCAGAATCACACTAGTTAGGTTACTCTTTCAAACCCACGTATAGGCAGCATGAGTCAACTGGCTAGAATTAAGGGTATAAGTGGTAACAAACAGGGCAATGTTAACTTACATTCATATACTAATTCAACAGATATTTTTGAAGGCCTAATTTTTGGCAGGAATTTTTTAAAGTTTAATGCAGTTATGTCAGTGGAAAAAAAATCTCTACTCTCCCGGAGGGTAAATTGGTTAAGACAGGCAAAGAAAGACATATGATATAACCTAAACTACAAAATAGAATATAACTGTTACAGAAATGAGAAAAACAAATAAATGAGATATTTTCTGGCCGTTATAAGTGCTATGAAGAAAAAATAAATAAGAGTGGTCAAGAAAGGCCTCTAAGGAGAGACAATATTTGAACCAAGATTAAAAAAGTATGAAGCCATATGAATGCCTAGTGGAAGAACTTTCCTGGCAGAAGAAATGGTAATTACAAAAAGTCCTGAGGTCTTACTTGGAGTATATGGAGAGCACTAAAAAGTCCAGTGTGATTTCAGTCAATAAGGCAAAGAATGGCAAAAGAACTCATACACATAAGGACTGGATGTGCAATCATGTTACCTCAGTTCCCTCAGACCCCCTTCACAAACTGGCCACCGATAAACAAGAAGTGAATAGAAAGTAATAAAACTACAAGTTCATATAGCAGAACATAGACTTCCAAATGAGCATTGCTAGTTGGAGTAGATGTAATATAAGTACTCCTGACCCAAGCAAGGTTAAAGTTATTGTTCTTAAAGACACATAAAAATATGCATACACGATGAACAGACATGTACATTATCCATCTCTCAGAGAGCATTGGTCCCATTACTTACATTTCACTGAAATAAAACGGTTGGACAGAATATATGTAAACCTATTTGGACATCCCAGCAGTGATGCCTTTTCAGCTGATTAAGAATGACAGGCTCTAATGGTCTTTTAACAAATGTTCCTTGCTGCTGAGCCATGTACATTTTTGTTTTATCAAATTGCAAAGAGCTGTGCTCTGAAATTATAAATTCATCACAAAGTTAACGTAACAAATGAATTATCTCACTGTTCTCAGTTGCCAAACTGAATCAGGTATCTTGGATCTCATGTCAGGCTGATTCCATGAGCAGAAGCTCTTCTTAACTTGCACACCTCTACAGAAACCACATCTCTCTGCAGTTATAGCTATGCATTCTCCATTAGGATGTTGGACTCTGTTTCTTTTAAGCAACTTTTATAATCAATAATATTTCTCCATTCTACTCCCACTAAAGAGACAGATACTCGCTTGTAAGAAGGGATAGGAGTGCTTCAGAGGTAGATGTCAAAAACACAACCTGACTTAGTCTTGTGCTGTCCTGTAGAGTACCCATTCATCGCATGTGAGTCTGAGTGCTTGTAATTTGGCTAGTCATAATCAAAGACTGAATTAAAGAACTAATGTAAAATGTCATATTAATAATTTTATATTGATTACATATTAAAATGATAATATTTTGGATAAAAGAGATTAAATAAAAATTTTATTAAAATTAATTTCACCTAATTCTGTTTAACTTTTAACACTAAAAATCTTACACTATATATGTGGTTTGTATTATATTTCTATTGGGTAGTGATGATCTCAATTATCTAGAATATTTCACAAAGAGAGATGATATTTCTCTATTAGTGCTCTATCATAAAATCTATCAAAATCTATTGAAAATATCTGTTTACACATCTGCCTCATTATTATCAAGCAGTCAGGGGGCAGGAGTCACGTCTCCTTTTTTCTGACCCTGGTACTTAACTCAGCATTTGGTTATTAGCAAGTATTCCATTTGTACATTGCTGATGCGGATATACTGTGGTAAAGTGGCTTTGGAAGGCAATTTTAATATGTATCGCAAAATCAGGAATGTTCCTCGACCAACTAATTCCACTTCTAGGAGTCTATATTAAATAAATAAACACAGATTTGCACAGAAGGGATTATATAAATAAATTCATTTTTTGGCATTGTTAATATACTAAATTTGTTAATATACAAAAGTGTTAGAACAAGTAATATATCTATCTATGAGAAAGATGTATTTGTTTATTTTGTGAGTTTCTATGTGAATCTAATTAAAACATTATATAATGTATACATGCATAGAAACATCACATGATATCCCACTAATATGTACTTTCTTTTGTTTTTATCTGCTCATTAAAATAAACTTAAATTTAAAAATTACTGGAAAAATTAGAAATCCTATGAAAAAATTAAAAGGATTAAAACTGATAAACTGTTAGGGTGAAGAAAACTAAGGGGTAGTGACAAATACATGCAGTATGGAATCTTAGATAAGATACTGGAATGGAAAAGAGACTCAAAAAACAGGAGAAATTTGGATTAAACTCTGAGCTTATAGTATCACACCAATGTTAATTTCTTACTTTTAGCAATTTTACTATGGTTATGTAAGATGTTAACATTCACAGGAGCGCAGTAACAGGTATACTGGAATTCTGTGCTACATCTGCATCTTATCTCTAGTTCTAAAATTACTTCAAAATAAAAAGCCAAAAAGAGAGATAAAAGATTGCTCTAGTGATGTACTAGAGCCAACTTATAAGAAGCAATTGTGTCTCTTCCCAAAACCCACCTTCAGTGTCCTCATGTTGGCAGCTGAAATTGGCTATAGTGGGTGTCTTCACATTCCTGACAATTAGCAAATGTTGCAAATCAGAGAGGGCACAGCTGCCAGAAATCTGGTTGTTATTTAATAACACATACTGAATGACCTATATGCATTAGCATGGAAAGAGACTTGTATGAAAGAGGCTGTAGTATAATGTGTATCCTAAGATCCTGTTTAAGTAGAAAATACATATCTATCTGTAGGCGCATAAAGAGAGAAATGAAAGGATGCACACTAAACTATGGAGTGGGGATCTGGGTCAACGGTAAAGATACTGTAATTTTTTAATACTGTTAGAAGCTTTTCCAATGATAATATATCCATGTATTATATCACTTAAAAACTCATTGCTCAACAAAACTTTAAACTTTATTCCATCCCTTTTATTGCTTTTTTCCTGTCTATAATACAGGTTTTCAAACATTTTTAATCATCAGAACCATTTAGCAATTAAATATGAATAATCCCAAAAGCACAGAAATCAGATAAACAGACATCTTTTGATTAAGAGAGATTGTGGATCCAAAACTACTGTCCCAAAACTCTGCAGAATGTAGTTTGAAATGTAGTGGTCTAAGAATCACCCTCAAAATATCTAAATCAGGAAAACTGGGGTGCTGGGAACAATTCTTTTAGTAATTAAAATTTATCAAACTATATTTATAGTGCTAGTTTCAAGAGATAGGATTACCCGTATCTTTTGGTGTTTTTTAAACTCTCTTACAGATGACATTTGAATCCACTTAATAACAGAGTAAATAGGGCTTTGGTAATAAATATACAAGTGAATCTTGAAATTGCAAGAACTTTAAGGCAAATATATTTATTTTCTAATTCTACTAAATAAGTCTATGAGGAAAGTTTGAAATTTGTCTTAAAATAGTCTGATTATTATGTTTGATGTCAGAAGTTTCAAATCATGCTAAACTAAAACATACTAAATATAATTTTTTCCTGTTTTGTTAGCATTTTTCTCATACCAGTTCCCTTACATATCTTGCTCCATGTTCCCGCAGGCTAGGAAATGCCACAGCTCTTGTGCTTCACTTCCAAAGCTTGTCAAAGCTACAGATTCCTCGTGTGATCCACAGTCCCTTTTCTAAAAAGCACACCAGTATATTACCCTGAAGATTTCAGGATTTCGATTTAATTCCTATGGGAAACAGTCTCACCAGTCTGAAACTTCAGTGGACATCATATGATACTGCATGTTTCTGCAATGAGTATCACTGCAAATATAAAGCTAGTCGAATTAATGTAGTGACTTCAAGCATTACAGAAACCAAGTTATCCTATCATCTTAAAATAAATCCCATTTTTATTACATTAAACATCACATTGCTATATAACTAAGCTATAGCCTTTTGATAAATTACCTTCACATCTTGGTTTTATCCTGGTAATAGCCAGATTACATGCAGGACTGAAAACCATTAGTTTTTAGTGAAGACTTTCTCAAGAAGTAAATAAAGGAAGTAATGCATGTTTATTTATGGTACCTTACTTTTGTCTTAGTAGTTTCATTGAAGTTTTCTCTTTTTTTCCAAGGTTATACTTATACTAAAATATCATTCTTGTACTACAGCATGAACATAAATAAAACATCCTTATGTGTTCTTTTTTAAAGCAATTTGAATGTAGTCAATATGGTTTTGAGTTCCCTGTCAAATATTTTTGAAAGCATGAAAAGCTGTTGTGTTGATTATGGGTAGAATTTCTTTTGGAAAAATGGACTTGACTAGTTTTATAAAAAGCGTGCGCGCACACACACACACACACACAGAAAGAGAGAGACACAGAATGAGAGAGACAGAGGCAGAGAGAGACAGACAGACACAGAGAGAGTTTTAACTTAAACAGTTTTACAGAGCACATTTTGCAAGTTTGCCACAATGAACCAGTAAAACTAAATGCCAATTAAGATTGAGATACTACAACAGAAACAATGAGAATATCTTTCTTGTTTTGCTACATGTTCAAATCACTGCTTTCCTTCTAAATAAAATGAATTATTCTCTGTTGCAGCATACTTTTTTTTGCCTTGTATAGTCTCAGTTGTATTCAATACCCAGTCTAGAAAATATTCTGTAAAAGCGATAAATCATTTTAATATCTCAGTTCTATATTATATTATCTTAAACTTTCATTTACTATGCGTTTTGTGTTTTCCATTCCAAGGCTGCAACAATATTTATAAGCTACACATCTATTTGGGTACCTTACCACAGTTTTAATATATGATCTCCATTTGCTGTTGCATAACAAGCCCATCTGTGTAGTCCTTATCAGATAGACACAATTATGTAGAGGTTTCATCTCAAGTCACAGTACCAGTAAGTGCTTCCCGTAATTCAAATCTTATTTACTTTTTCATTATTATTTGCTTTGTGGAGTCAGGAGGAATAAGCAGCATCATGATGGATAAATTTTTTTTTTTTTTTTTTTGTGGGTACCGGGGGGACGACCTCAGGACCTCACGCGCCAACAGGCACCCGTGCCGCTGAGCGATATCACCGGCCCCTTTTTCGTATGTGGGTTCCGGGAGTCGAACTCGGGCCTTCGCGCTTGCAAGGCAGGCGCTTAAGCCGCTGAGCCGTCTCACCGGCCCTTGATGGATAAATTTTAAAAATCAGTTTAATGAGTACTGCAGAAGAATATTAATTTAGTCAGGTATCAGCAGTTTTGATTCTTCTGTCCTTTTCCACTTTACTTCGCATTTGCTCAACTAATTTTTCCTTTTCTTATGGTCCAAATCACTGTCACTTCATCAGTATTGGTAATTGGAGTCTCTTAGATCCCAAAACAGTCTCTGACTTTCTTTCCTGACTTGAGTACATATTGGTAGTGATATCTAGGTTTTTTAAAAAGATCCAAATAAAACTAATGACTATGGAGAGTAAGCAACAGACTACATGGTTCTATTCACTTTGTATTCATTTGTCTTCTGTATATTTAAATTTTATAAATGAAAATGTATTCATTGATAAATGTCTACAAACCTTGGTAGCTCTTGCTTTAAAACTCACTTTCCTGATTAAGCGCCATGTAGTCATAGCCAGAGAAGCATGGCATGTGTCTTTATGCAAACTTTAACACATTGAAACTTTAAAATACTTTCAATTACCTGCTTATTCACAGTTAATATTAAAGAACAGGGCTTAAATTAGGGTGAGAGGCAGGAGATATTATAAGAATATGGAAAGCAGACAAGAGGTGGAAAACTACTGAATCTTCTTAACTACTTCATAAGATTTAATAAACCAGGGAGGTACAGAGAATGAAATGGTGCTGACTATAACAACTCAGCTTGGATTTTTTTTCTTTTTTGGAGATGACACCATGACAATGTTCTCCGAAGTCAACAGTGCATTATCAAAATGAAGTTTGTTCACGATCAAGATCGTCAAACTTTCTTTCATGCAATTATTATTTGTTGGGCCGGTGAGATGGCTCAGCAGTGTAAGCGCCTGCCTGGCAAGCGCGAGGGCCCGAGTTCGACTCCCGGAATCCACATACGAAAAAAGGGCGGGTGATATCGCTCAGTGGCACGGGTGCCTGCTAGCGCGTGAGGTCCTGAGATCGACCCCCGGTACGAACACACACACACAAAAAATTATTATTTGTTGGCTACTACTCTGTATTAGACATTGTCTTAGATGCTGAGGATACAACAGTACCTGTTTACAAAAAACCTTGCCCTCCTGGATCTTGCATTCTATCTAAAGTGGGACTGTTGCTACTGCTAATAAAAATCTGTGTGACCTTGATCAAACTACCTAGTCTCTGTGTTTCAGTATCCTCACCAAAAAATGTGCATAATAATGACATCTCCATAAAGTGCTTATGAGGAGCAAATATGTCAGTCATGTAAGGTACCTTGAAAAATGCCTGACACATATTAAATGCCCAATAAATGTTAGCCATTATTTTTAAGTCCGATTAATTTCCCTTTTAAGCTAACTTTACTAAACTATCTTGGAAGTGGAGAAAGGCAGAAAGTCATTTCCTCAATGCATCCTTTGCTTTCTTGCTCTAGATGAGGATTGTACAGTTATGTTTTTCTGGAAAGTATAATACAGAGGTACTAAAATATCTGACGAAATGTCAGCTGCTATCTTTACAAGCTGAATATCAGAGTTAAAAAAAAAACCCTCACCAAATTTTCTAATTCCAAAATTAGAGCAGGCATTCTTTAACCAAACGACATTATTCTTTCCTCGCCAACATCTCCCAAAGCTGCTCATTTACTTTTGTCTAGCACCATGGTCACTGGCATCTGGAATTTGTAGATTTTAAGTTCTCTAGGTAAAAGGTTCTCAGATATTAGAATGTTCTTAAGATTTTTAAAGATGTCATAATTTATTGGCACACACACTTTAGAAAGTTCAGCATAAAGCAATTAAATTCTCATTTTGAGAAACATAACTGAAAATTCTCACATACCCATATAGTATGAAATGGATCCCAAGAAAATTTTAGCTGTGAATTTTAACCAGAACTCAACTCTAAAATGGATCTGTGCAATTAAAGGAATCTCTCAGTTACTTAATACTATAATGGTATGTTAGAGAGTAAAAGACTACAGACTAGCTGAGTATAGTTTGGAAAGATTGGGGGAGGAACTTTAAAGTGAAAAAATCTGGCAAACACTAATTCAGATTGGTGATCAAGTTTGCCATCACCAGTGAGAGCATGTGTTCTTGATATATGATGACAATGGCATCTCTGTGGTCTTCCTCCTAAAAACACCTGCAAATCCCATCCACATGTAAGAATGATATCCATCAAAATCCAAATTGAGGGACATTTTGCAAAAAGTGGACAATACTACTGAAAACTATGTAGGTCATGTAGTACAGGGAATTGTTATAGACCAGAGGAGGATAGAGAGGCACGACAATATAATAGCCCATCTTGGAATAGAAAATGAACATTTAGGGAAAACTGGCAATATCCAAGTTCAGTTAATAGTAATTAACAATGTTTGTTCATTAGTTGTAACAAATTTACCATGATGATACAGATGTTAACAACAGAAGACATCAGATAAGGAGTTTATGGAAATTCCTTGTACTATCTTACCGGCCTATAAAATTAAGAATGTTCTAAAATTAACATTTTATTTTAGTATGAAAATACCACATGGGCCGGTGAGATGGCTCAGCGGCTTAAGCGCCTGCCTGGCAAGCGCGAGGGCCCGAGTTCGACTCCTGGAACCTGCATACAAAAAAGGGGCCGGTGATATCGCTCAGCGGCACGGGCGCCTGCTGGCACGCGAGCTCCTGAGGTCGATCCCCCGGTACCCACAGAAAAAAAAAAAAAGAAAATACCACAGAAAAGTCATTTGGCTCAATCTATTCATTTTACAAAAGAGGAAACTAAAAGTTAGAGAGAGTAAATTCTTTCTTCTAGGACATGGAGGGATGACACTTGGACTCTTTAATTTCTACTCAGTCTCAGTCTACTAAACCATACTACTTTTGTTTTATTCAAGGCCACAAGAAGATGTGATTCATATATTCCATTCAATGACATTTAATGCTGAAGTAATTTGGCTGAAATATTGAGCTAATGAAGCCAATGTTTTATGTTAAAATTTTATGCCAACAAGTTGATTTTGCATGAAAAAAACCCTGCTGTTGGCTGTGAACTAATTATTTAAAGTAATTTTGATCAATTGCACCAGGTAAGTGCACAGGACAGTACTAGAAATTCTATAAAAATATCTCTAATTTGAAATACATGTATATCAATAAAATCATCTTTGTATAAGAAAGCTTTAATTATTTTACTGGATTACCAGGTCATAAGTAATTGAAAAAAATATATGCCAATGGATCTGTAAATTCTTTTCTTTTTTTACCTCAATTTTCCTAGCATCGTTGTTAAAACTGATTACTTTGTTGTCCAAAGCCTTGTTGTCTGTTTTTGAAATAGATTCAAGTTGTCTTTGGAGAAAAGGTAGGTGTTGAGAAGTTTATTCAACTTCGTATTGTCCCTGAAAATGAGTAAGTTTTTCTTAATGTTTCCTGAAATGTCCTGTCAGTCTCTCAGTTTTCATTATTTTCTTATGGTTTAAAACTGTAATTCTGATTCTTTTTTATAGAAAATTAAAATCTTTAATATAAAAAATTTCTTTATAAATCAATAAATAATAGCTGGGCCCTACAATAGAAAGAGGCAAAAGTTATGAAGAGGCAATTCACAAAGGAAGACAAACAAAGTAACAGTGACAATTTAAAATGTTCAACCATAGCAGTAATTTAATAATACAACTTAGGAGAGTGATTTCAGCAAGACAATGGAATAGGAATTTCCAATGCTCACTCCCTCACAGAAACATCAATTTGAACAACCATACAGCCTAAAAATTCCTTCACAAGAGCTAAGGAAACCAATTGAGAGATTACAGCACTGAGGTGGAGTGTTAATAAAAGCTGAACTGAAGATTATGAGGACAGTTTCACATTACCTGTAACACTCCTCATCCAAGCCCACGCAGTCATGCGGAGAAAGCAGAGGGAAGTAAACAAGCAACTTCACTGTGGACAGGACAAGACTTTCTCCAGTGAACTCTACTGCCAGACTGTCCATCATGCACCAAGTGTATAGGACATTCTCAGTGCCAGGTAAGGCCCTGTGTCCTGAGGCTCCAGGATGTCCCCCACAAATCCAGGTTCTAGGCATACGTCATTACCAGGCAGGGCTCCAAGGTTCTAACCTCCAATATGGCTACTACAGCTCCAGACTCCAGGCTCTCATCAACACTAGGCTGGCCCTCATAGCTCCAAGCTCCAGTTTTGCCCTAATGCCAGGCCATCCCTTATGGTTCCAGGCACCAGCCTGGCACCTGTGGACCAAGACTCCAGGTCTGCCTCCTACTGATCCAGGTACTAGACCCATCAGCTCAAGCATTCAAACAATAATCCTGCCTACAGACCCTCCCAGATAGGCCGTACAGAATCTCTGGGGGGAGCAGACTGGTAAAAGGCTTTCCCCGTTCAAACTAGTCTGTGAAGATTGGAAGAGGTAACAAAACTGCGAATATCACGAATAATCAGGGAAACATGATACAACCAACCAAACAAAATAAAGCCTTTTTTTTTTTTTTTTTTTTTTTTTTTGAGAAAGGGTCTTGCTATGTTCTTCAAACTGGCCTTAAACTCACTATGTAGGCCAAGCTGGCCTCAGACCCACTCTAGTTCTCTTGCCCTAGCCTACTGGATGCTAGGATTACAGACTTGGACCATCATGCTTGGCATAATGAAGCATTTGTAATCAATCCTAAAAAAAAAAAAAGATTTATAAATTTCCTAACAAAGATTTGAAAATAATCATTTTAAAGAAGTTCAGTGTGCTATAAAAGAATACACATAGAAGCCAGGTGCATCAATTTTACTATAAATGTCTCAAATTTGTCCTTCTTTATAGCCAAGAAGTATTCCATTATGCATAAATACCACATTTTTTTATCAAGTCAACTGTTGATGGGTATACAGGTTGCTCCCAGGATTTAGCTATTATGAATTTTAATGTTGAGTGAAATAAGCCAGACACACAAACTTAAATATTGTATGGTATCTCTAATTTGAGTAAGGCAAAGTACAAAGACATTAATAAAGGATGGATAGAAGAAAAGTGGATGGATCTTTTGTAAATGGGAAGGGTTCCAAGAGACTAAGGGTGAGGGCTGAGGGGGAATGGAAGGGGAAATAAGTAGAATAAAGTTATGGCATGTTCAGGAACCTAATAACCTTAATGAATGTAAGCATCATATGCCATACCATGAACTAAGATGAACAATATCAACAAGAATGAAAACGGGGAAAAAAGAATTAGAGGAGGAGGAAGGGAGGGAGAGAGGGAAGGGAAGAGAGGAAGAAGGGTATTTTTAAAAGAAACATTATGTACATATACTGAAACAGAAATTTAGGAGCTGAAAACACAATGATTGAACTGAAATATTCCATCAGAACCTTCAAGAACAGATTTGATCAAGCAGAAACAAGTGAACTCAAAGATACCCCATTTGAAATTACTCAATGAGGTGAATAAAGTTAAAAAAGAATGAATAAAGCCTATAGGAAACGTGGGACACCATCAAACAAACTAATATGTGCATTGTGGGAGTTCTAGGAGGTGCAAAGAATGAGAATTATGTAGGAAATTTATTTAAAGAAATAATGACTGAAAACTTCCCAAATCTGGAAGAATGAACATCCAGATAAATGAAGTTCAAATAACTTCCAAATAGATTAAACATAAAGATAAGTGTACTCAAAAATACAATGAAATGCTGAAAAGTTCAAGAAAAAGAGAATTTTGAAAGCAGTAAAGAAAAATGACTCATAATAAGAACCTCCATAAAAATATCAGTGGGTTTCTCAGCAGAAACTTTCCAGGCTAGAAGAGTGTGGGATCATACATTCAAAGTGCTGAAAAGAGGGAATAACCTCTAACCAGTAATATCGTAATTGGCAATGCTGTCCTTCAAAAATGAAAGTGAAATAAAGACTTTCTCAGACAAACAAAAGTTAAGGAAGTTTATCACTAGTAGATCTGCCTTACAAAAAATACTAAAGGGAGTTTTTCAAGTTGAAAAGAAAGGATGCTAACTAACAATGGAAAATCAATATGAAACTATAGAAAGTATAAAATTCAGAGCTTTATTTAGCCATTCCACAATGTTCTCATAACATATTGTACACAAGAAATATATTCAGTTTTTAATTGTGAATTAAAATAAATGAAAATATAGAGGAAAATAACATTTACTGTAAAGGTAAGAGTACATTCAAATTCAGAGCACTCAAATACTGTAATAATGATACATAAATCACTTCTGACTCTAATATAAAAATTAAAAGGCAAAAGTATTAAGTATAATACTACAGCTGGGGATATAGCTCAGCAGTGCAGTGCCTGCCTGGCAAGAACAAGGTCCTGAGTTTGATTCCCAGTACAAAAAAAAAAAAAACAAGTATAAAGCTACAATAATTTGATAATGGATACAGAATATAAAAATATGTAAATTGTGGCACCAATAACAAAAATGTGGGAGAAATTAAATTTCAGAATTTCCATTTGTTCAAGTTGTTGTGCTCTTAAAATAGTTTATGTTTTATACAAGCCTCATGGTAACTACAATAGAAAACTTCTAAGTATATATATATACAAAAGCTGAATAGAAAGGAATCAAAAATATTATTACAAAATATCATGAAATCACAAAGAGGGAAATAAAGGAACCACAGGAATGCAATAATTAACAAAATAGCAATATTGAGTTACTCAGAGTCAAAAATTGGTAAATGAATTAATTCTCTAACTGAAAGATGTAGACTGGTTAAATGGATAACAAAAAAAAAGATTCAACTAAATTTTTCTTGTAAGAGGCTCACTTTAGCTTTACAAATACACAGGCTGAAAGTGCAGGAGTGTGAATAGATACTCTATGCAAATGGTAACCAAAAGAGGCCAGGGGTGGCTATACTTATAGCAGACAAAATAGATTTAAAGATAAAATAAACTATTCAAAATATGGAAACAACTTCAGTGCCTGTAAAACAACTTCAGTGCCTGTAAAGAAATAAATGGATAAAGAAAATTTCACACACACACACACATGCACATGCACAAAGTAGAATGTTGTGCTATTCATCTTTAAAAAAATGAGAATATCTTGTTATTTGTAAAAACATGGATAAACCTGTATGACATTGTACTAGGTGAAATAAGCCAGACAAAGAAAGGCAAATACTGCATTGTATTGGTCAGTTTTCCTGCTGCTGGACACAATACCAGACAACCACAACTTGATGAAGGAAAGATTTTATTTGACTTACAGTTTCAGAGGATTCAATAATCCAATCCATGGCAGGCAGGCTTCAAGGCAGAAATATTATAGAAAGGTATGGTGTAGCAAATCTGCTTAGTTCATGGCGGCAGGAAAGAGAGTAGGGGAGTAGTGCCTGCTAGGAAAGGGGCCAGTGACCATATATAGTACCCAAAAATCATGCCTGCATAAGCTATCCAGTGTCACTCAAAAGTGTACTCCATCAATCACCTGGGTGGATCCCAGAGCTAACTAAGTTGAAACTCCACCCAAAGCACCACATGCACAATCTGACTAGTATCTAAAGAAGTCAAACTCAGAGAAGCAAAAAGAAGAATGATAGCCATTAGGGATGGGGAATAGAGGAGATGGGGATATATTGGTCAATGCATACAAAGATTCAGTTACACAGGGTGAATACCTTTTGGAGATCTAATATGTATAGCATGGTGCCTATAGTTAATATTGTATTATATACTTGAGATTTTCTGAAAGGGTAGATTTTTTTTTTTTTGGTGGGTACTGTGGGTTGAACTCAAGACCTCGCGTGCCAGCAAGCGCCTGTGCTGCTGAGTGATATCACCGGCCCTTTTTTCGTATGTGGGTTCCAGGAGTCAAACTCAGGACCTTGCGCTTGCCAGGCAGGCGCTTACGCCGCTGAGCCATCTCACTAGCCCTAAAAGGGTAGATCTTAAACACTCCCATCACCAAAAAAAATATGAAGTGATGGAAATGTTAACTAATCTCATTTTGGTGATTATTTCACAATGTACATATACATACATCAAAACATCATGTTTTATACCTTAAATATTTTTCATTTATTTAAATAAATTATTAAAGGTACTTAAGGATTAAATATATTTTCATCTGTAATTCATGTCAATAAATCTCGGGGGCAATGCATGACAAAACACTGAAAATGGCTTCTTTTTTAAAGTAAATGTTATCAAAAGTTTTCAAGGATTCAGAGCAATGAGCACTCTCACATACTGCTGGTACTAAAAGTGTTACAAATTATTTGGGACAAACAGGCAATATATTCTCAGTATTGAAAATTATTTTTAATATTTCCATCCACCAATTCCGTGTTTAAAAGTGTGTACAAAGAAAAAGCTCTCAACCGATATAAAACATTGATATTCAACTTGATGTATAAAAGAGCAACATATTGAAATTTACTCACAAGTCCAACAAATGGGATTGATTAAACCTACAATTATGTGCAATAGAGGAATGTGCTGCCATTAAAAATAATGTTGCAGATAGATAGATAGATAACGATGTCCGCAATGCAAGTAATACAATAGTATGCAGTAGCAGCTAATTTTAGAGGCTGTTTACTGTAGTAAGTGAAGGCACAGACTCTAAGTCAGGAAAACCTGAAGAATACAGCTCTTCCATATACTTGCTCTGCAATATAGGATATGCTACTCAAACTCTTTGAATCTCAGTTTCCTCATATGTCAATAGAATAATAATACCTAATTTAAATTAGACTATGATTATGTATAACAGGACCTACATGAGTTCAAGAATGATTTATGCCTATTTGGAGAAATTAAGTGCTTAGTTTTTTTCAGTACTACAATACTGAATTATTTTTATTCACTAGAATGGTTCAAAGAAATAATAGTTTGTGGTCAAATCTGGCCTACTGTTTTTGTATGGTCCACAATCTAAGAATAGCGTTTATACTTCTAAATTGTTGAAAACATTCAAAAGAATAATAATAATTCAGGATACATATTGCAGAATTCACATGTCTGTGTTCATAAATGAAATTTTATTTTAACAGTCATACTTATTTGCATATTATTTATGGCTGCTTTGGGTTATAAATTGAGTAGTTGTGACACAGACTGGCCTTCAAAACTCAAATATTTACAATCTGGTCCTCTACAGAAAAAAATTGCTAGCTCCTGGTCTAGTAGGGGTGGCGAGTACCGTATTACCTAAGTTATTACATGTTAAAGTCATTTTTCTATGCTAAATAATTTAAGGACAACTGGTTTAAATAAAATACTGAGCTAACACTCTCGTTCTTATGGTATTTTAAACCACCATTCTACTCTTGCCTCACAATGTTGTCATAATGACTGAGGTCAATATTATTTTCATTTCATAATTGACTTTTCCCACTCTAGGACCCCAATGATTATTATTTTTTCTTTGTCATTAAAGTCTAATTTACTTTTAGGATATGTCCTGGAGTTGACTGCTTTGACCCAAAATATTTGGAGATATTTATAAGGTATTGAAGGTTGCTCTTTTCAGTATTTATAGTCAAGTCTTTTATTTCTGAGAAGCGTTCTTCGATTTCAATTTTCAATATTCTTTTCCATCATTTTACTTTTCATCTTTAGGGATTATGATTATACGTAGTCTACATTTCTACACCTAGCTTCAATATCAATATTTTTCTATGCTCATCTTTATACTGCATTCTTCATTTCCACACCCTCATTGCTTCTGTTCTAGTGCCTTTCATCATTACATCTCATTATAAGTCTTTTCTCCCTTGGTCACCATTTAATATAATCCTCATTTTGAAGATAGTTTTTATATTTTGCTTCAATTTATTTCCTGCATTAAGCTGACTGTTGTTTTGAATGTTTCTGATCTTAGTTTTAAGATTTATTATTTTAGTCTTTTTCATATTGTTCAATTTTTTTTAAAGATTCTTTATTAAGATTGAAATGTTTTATTTCTTTTTCCCTGCTTTGGGGTTGGTTACTTGGAGGGGTTTTTAATCAGTTGAAATAATTGGTTTTTATTTTCTATTTTCTTCTTATAGATTTTGCTAGAATGTTATCTGCCTTTTGTATTCATTCTGAAATACTTTATTTTCCTAGGCCAGCAATAAGAGCTATATCTAGCTAGAAGTCAGGATTTTGGTTGACCAACTAGGTTACTCAATGTCCTAGTTCTTTAAATTGCATTTTTAAAAAGCAGTGATGCTTTTTGGATAAGAAGATAGATTACCCCTTGATTTTCAATTCACTTTTATTTCCACAGTACCCTGAAATGCTACCCCTTGCTTCCTTCTTTCTCTTTACTATTAAGCCCTCAACAGACATTTCTTTGAAGTAGTGACTCCATAACCTCAGATTTGCCTTCTCCGGGACACTAACACTAGTTCTGTGCATTTGAAAGCACAATTCCTTAGAAATTGCCAGTGCCCTCATCCACCACGTCTGAGATCTATTCGCAAGATGTGCCCACCAAGGATGAGACTTCTTACTGGGAATTATTTAAACAAATCTCGTATAGTTAGGCCCCAGGTCTTATACTTTCTTTTCCACTTAGTCTCTCACTAACAGTTCTGGCACAGGCTGCAGAGCTAATTGTGGTTAATTTGGGTATTTATTTCTCTACTTATGTGTAATTTAAAGTTTGTAGAATTCTCTGTCCTAGGTATGCCACTGAAGTGGGTTATGTGGTATTATATTTTTTCTTTGTTGATTTGAAGAGATAATGGAGAGATTTGGATTTAAGGGGTCAATGCTACCCTAGAGGAACTCAGAATTCAATGTTTGTTGGTAATTTTGCATTTCTATAATATGTATAAAGACACATACACATGAATATTGTGTACTTAGTAGAAATGAGTCTCTAATAATGAGTATGTCCTACAACTTTACCTGCCTAATGCATTTTCTATTTAATTCCATGAATATAAATTGGCCATGGTTAAGGCTATCATTTGTAACTATGAATAGAGCCAGATTTCCTAATACTGTGCTGAATGCTCTTCATATAATTCTTCCACCTAGATTTCTAAGGATTGGAAATTCATACTGCGTATCTCATTTCATTGGCTTAAAGTAGTGATGGCAAATCTATTTGAACTTCTGACCCAATTCTAATTACAGAATCCAGACTCAGCAGAAAAGTGTGTTTGTTGCATTTGATTACTTATATATTCTATGGGTCTGGGACAGGGAAGTGATGACATCAATGTTAGGGATTTGCCATTCTTGGTTTAAGATTTTGTCTTCTGATAAAATGCAGACAACCTAAGGAAGATATCATACATTTAACTTTCTCATATCCAAGTATACTTTAGTGTGAATAACTTAATACACAGTTACAAGCTTAAATGGATAGCTAGAAGTAAGACAGATAATATAAAGGAGTAATGAAGGTGGGTTGGATATTCCGACAGACTGCTAACTTCATAGTCCCTTAGGGAGCAGCCCCTATTTGGCTCCAGTTAATGACTGTCATATTATCTTTGTTATATCGTAGATTAGAATAATGTTTGCCACATATTAGGTACTCAATAAATGCATGAGAAAATGTATGAATATAAGTCTGGGTGATGCCAGAATTTTTGTTTCTGAAGAGAAATCAAAAATTTCATGTAAACTATAACTTTCATGTAAAATCTCAACTAAAGTTCTTAAATTTTTGAAAGCATTTATTAAATTCTATGCATGACCACCAAGAGGACCTGTGTAGTTCACCAGACTCATCTCTGAATTCAGTTTCCCTAGGGAGTAGAAGGCAAGACTAGGTTCCTGATTTGGGGAATGGAGCACAAAGGGAGATTGAGACTGTGAGCTTTAGTAACGAAAGAGAACACAGCTAACAGGTTGATATAGTGACTGAGCTCATGACCTTGGCCTCATTAACAAGAATGCTACTGAGATAATCAATGAGTAGTATAAATATTTTTATGTCTTTCCTGCTTACTCAAATCACTAATGACATGCACATTACAATTGCCTATTAAAAACAGGGCTATGTTGTTTTCTTTGCTATGTATGCTAGTAATGAATTATGTTTCTTTTAGGTCAAACAATGTCCCTATCAATGAATTCCATTTTCTTCATTTTATCATTTTTTGAAAGTGTCATCTATAAAATACAGACTTTCTTCTCTCTTTTGACAGGTTCTACATTTAATATTTTACTAATTTAGAAAAAATAGATTGTTGCCTAACAGCAAGAGTTATATGCTAACTAAGACAAGGGCTAAATTTGGTCAGGGAAACCACACTAAAAACATAACAGCAGAGAGAAAGAGAAACCAAAGTTATAATGCTTTGTTTGGGTTTTGTTCAGTCTTGGAACAAGCTGTGTTTTAGGCATGACAAAGAAAGGATCTATTTGTTTCATCTGGCTTTCAAATACTCCCACAGCCTTTTATGTTGGCAAATCTTAGCTAGTGTCATCTCTGTAACATCCCATACGATAATATTCGAGCATGTACTATTATAGTGTAGAATAGCACTGAATATGCATAGAGCTTTTACACATTTTTCCACTGGCATAAGATCTTTCACCTAAAATTGAATATTTCTATAAGGTTCATAGTCATCTGACTCTTCAACTACTTAAGGTCCAGCAGACTGTATTTACCACCATGATCAAAGATTAAAGATATTTAAAAAAATGGCTCTCTGCTAGTTAGTAGAAAATATCTGTTAGCTTCAAAGCATTTGGTTCATAGGAATTAAATGTCTGGAGGTAGCATATTTCCTTCAACCACTCCAGCTTACAAATTTCTACTTTTTTCCTAGCCCAATACAATTTTTCATTGGTGTCCAAGGGTTCCACATCTGTGATCCAACTAACCTCAGGTGGAAAATATTTGGAAAAAAATGCGTCCATACTGAGCATACTGAGTATGTTGAGATCTCTTTTCTTATCACTATTCCCTAAAAAAACAGTATAACAACAATTTTCATAGCATCTGTGTTCATTAGGTATTATTTATTGAATAATAAGAATAAACAATAATTTTAACATAAATGACATATTTTATGATAATTATACCTTGGAAACCTAAAAATAGTTTGAAGAGTGGCATCGCTTTATGTTTTTGAAAATCTCTTTAATGTTTGGCTTCATAAAAAATGTTGGATTTCCCTGTGTGCTTTTGCATGAATTCTCTAATGATATCGTATGTCACATGGCCTGCAGAAAACTACACTGTATACTTCCGAGAAAATTATATTAAAAAGGTAAATAATGCCTTTGTATTATTATGGAAATAGTTTTACTTTTTGAACCTCCCTACACATCCTGGGGACTCAAGTGGTCCCAGAACCACTGCTCCATTTCTACTATCTAATGATTTTCTTCCAACCTTTCTAGTTGCTCTTTCTTTGTTTAGCAGATTGTTCTTCCTCAGTCCTCTTGAATACCAGTATTTCTCAGAATTCCACACTTAGTGCCCTTTATCCTTGTTTGCTCTCACAATTCTGGTATCCTCAAAGGTAGATACCACCAAAGTTTCATCACCAGATATTTAATAATGTCTAGGTACCTGTACCTGTATATCCATTTTCATTCTTTTTTTTTTTTTTTGTGGGTACCGGGGGGTCGACCTCAGGACCTCGCGCGCCAGCAGGCGCCCGTGCCGCTGAGCGATATCACCGGCCCCTTTTTCGTATGTGGGATCCGGGAGTCAAACTCGGGCCCTCGTGCTTGCCAGGCAGGCGCTTAAGCCGCTGAGCCATCTCACCGGCCCTCCATTTTCATTTTTAAACTTCTTCCTTCTATTTTATTTCTTTTGACATTATTTGAACTTTTTTTGTATTTTCTAATTGAAAGATAAAACTGTATGTATATATTTACTATGTACTATATGGTTTTAATGTATTTTTATGGAAGGATTCAATACAGCTAATGAACATATACATCATCTCATACAGTTATCATATTTATGGTGAGGACTTCACATCCAATCTCAGCATTTTCCAAGAAAATGATTATATTAACCGTAGTCACTATGTTGTACAATAGATCTTTTGAACTTACTCCTTCTATCTCACTGAAATTTTGTACCATTTCATTAACATCTTCTAACTACTTGTCCAAGCAGTAGAACTCCTGATAACCATATTCTACACTCAACTTCAATGAAATGACTACTTTTTTAAAGATTCTGAATATGAATGTTATCATGTGGTATATGTCTTTCATTCCTGACTCATTTCACTTAACATAATGTTCTCCAGGGTCATTTATCTTACTGCAAATGGCACAAATATTTTCCTTTTTAATGGCTGAATCATATATATATATATATTTTCTGATTCTGTAGGTTGTCTTTTCACTCTGTTGATTGTTCCTTTGCTTTGTAAAAATCTTTTAGTTTAATGTAGTCTCATGTTTACTTTTGCTTTTTTTGCCCATGCTTTCAATATCATTGCCTAGACTAATGTCATAGAGCTTTCGTCTTATGGTTTTTCCCAGTAGATTCATAAATTTATTTAAGTCCCTAAATTGAGTTGATTTTTGTAGACAGTGTGAGATAAAGGTCCAATTTAATTCATGTGTATATCCAGTTTTTCCAACTCCATTTATTGAGGAGATTGTCTTTTCCCTATTGTGTGTTCTTGATGCCTTTGTTAAAAATCTGTTGGCTGTAAATGCATAGATTTATTTCTAAGTTTTTATTCTGCCCCATTTGTCTATGTGTCTTTTTTATGTCAGTAATGTGATCTGTGTAACATATTTTTTAATATGATTTGATTTCAGGTATTGTGATGCCAGTAGCTTTGATATTTTTTTCAAGAGAGCTTTGACTATTTGGAGTCTGTATGGTTCCATACGAATTTTAAGATGTTAAAAACATTTCTCTGAAGAATGTCATTGATATTTTGATGGGGATTGCATTGACTTTGTAGATCACTTTGGGTATAATGGACATTTTAACGATATTAAATATTCAAATCCACAAACATGGGATGTCTTTCTACTTTTTTTCTTGCCTTCAAAATTTTCATTATACATATTTTTCACCTCTTTGTTAAATTTCTTCATACATATTATACTTTATCTTTATAGCTTTTGAATTCTTTTTCATATAATTCAATGTTAGAAATAATGCTAGTAATTTTTACATGTCATTTGTTTTATCCTGCAACTTACTAATTTCATTTATTAGTTTTAACAGCATTTTGTGGAGTCTACAATTTCTATACAGTAGTCTCTGTTATCTGTAGTTAAATTTTATGTGGTTTCAGGTACCTGTGCACAACTGAGACCTGAAAATATTAATATAATGTAATGAAGAATTAAGATATTTTCAGAAGGAGAAAGAGCACACTCTAATAATTTTTATTACAGTATATTGCTTTGTTTTATTATATTATTATTGTTGCTAATAACTTACCTGCATAATTTATAAATTAAATTTTAATCATAGGCATGTATGTATAGGAGAAAGCATATATATAGGGTAAAGTAATATTTGTAGTTTCAAGCATCCACTGGAGGTTTTGGAATGTGTCCTTTATACATACGGGGAAGGCTACTATGTATAAGATTATGTCTAAAGAAAATGTGGTCCATATATAGAATATGGAATACTCGTCTTCCATAAGGAAAAATGAAATTCTGTCATTTACAATATGGATGGAGGTGGAGATCATTATGTCAAGTAAAATTTGTCAGGCACATAATGACAAGTACTGCATGATGTCACTCACACGTAGACTCTTAAAAAGTTGCTGTCACATAATTTAAAGAGTACAATGGTGTTTACCAGAGGCTGTGGAGAGTAGGAGGTAGAGGGGAATGAAGAAAGGCTGATCAAAGGATACTAAGTTACAGTTACACAGAATACTAAGTTACACAGAATATCAGGTTTACTATAGTACAATAGGGTAACAATAGAAATCAATAATGTATTATACATTACCAAAAGCTAGAAGAAAATATTTGAGATTTTACTGTAAATAAATGCTAAATGTTCAGGATATAGATATATTTAATTTGATTTAAATATTTCAAAATGTACAAAAATTTCAGTGTATAAAAATGTACTGAAAACTCATTTTTGTATGTTTATTTTTAATGTGTCAGTTAAAATAAATTTTTATAATCATAACAGAATAGATCATGTCAATGATCATGTCAGCAAACAGTGACAATTTGATTCCTTCTCTTTTAATTTCATTGTCATTTATTTATTTCTCTCCTATAATTACTTTAGCTGTGATCTCCAGTACTGTATTGAGTAGAAGTGGCAAGAATGGGCATCCTTGTTTTGTTCCAGATTTTAGAAGAAAAGCTTTTAAATTTTCCCCACTTAGTATGATGCTAGCTCTGATTTTGTCGTATATGGCCTGTACTGTGTTGAGACATACTCTTTCCATACCTAATTTGTTCAGATATTTTTATCACAAACCAACCTTTAATTTTCTCAAATGTTTTTTATGTATCTATTGTAATGTTTATATGGTTTTGCCATTCATTTTGTAAATGTAATATATCACATTACATTATTGATTTGTATATGTTGAATTATTCTTGAATCCCTGGGGTGAATCCCACTTGATCATGGTTAGTGAGTTTTTTTTTTTTTTTTTTTTTTTTTTTGGTGGGTACCAGGGCTGGAACTCAGGACCTCGTGCGCCAGCAGGTGCCCGTGCCGCTGAGGGATATTCCCTGCCCTTTTTTCATATGTGGGTTCCGGGAGTCGAACTCAGGACCTCGCGCTTGCCAGGCAGGCGCTTATGCTGCTGAGCTATCTCACCAGCCCAGTGATCTTTTCAATGTCTTATTGAATTTGGTTTGCTTGTATCTTGTTGAAGATACTTCTACATCTATGTTCATCAGGGATATTGGTCTTTTTATTTTTTTCTGTACTGTCTTTGTCTGGATTTGGTATTAGAGTAATGCTGACTTTTAAATATAAATTTGGAAGCATTCCCTTCTGTTTGATTTTCAAAAATAATTTAAGAAGAATTGGTATTAGTGCTTAAATGTTTGGTAGAATTCAGTATTGAAGCCATCTGGCTCTTGGCTTTTCTTTGATGGGAGACTTTTTATTGGTCTGTTAAGATTCTCTATTTCTTCATAAATCAATTCCGGTAGGTGAAATGCTTCAAGGAATTTACCCATTTTTTCTAGGTCATCCAATGTGCTGGCATGTAGTTGTCCATACAATAGTCTTTTATGGTCTTTTATATTTCTATTTTATTTATTCCTTCCATTTTCTGACTTGGATAACAGTGCCACCATATTCCTAATTCCTAAAGCAGACAACTCTTCTTCCTCCTGCCACATCTAATCAGTTATTAAGTTAAGGGTGTTTTCTAAATACTTCTTAATCTCATCTCCTGTCCTTTCCCAGAAGTTTGTGCTTCCACTGTCACTCACCTGTATTACTATTATAGTCTCCTATTTTGTCTTTATGGCTTCAATTTTACAACTTCCATCATCTTGTCTGCCAACCCCAACTTCAATAATGCCATTAGAGTGATTTTTCTAAATATAAATTTGAGCAAATAATTTACTTGCCTTAATGAAAAACCATAAAAATCTCCCTACTTGTTCTTGGAATAAATTTCAAGCTCATTACCATGGCTTAAAATGTCTTTCATGATTTGCTCACTTCACATCTTCATTTTCTGCCAGCCTTCTGAATCTTCCATTTTTTGCTTCCTCGGGTATTACAATATATTTTCATTTACTAAAACACAAGTTTCCCCTTTTCTGTGCAGGAGATACTTCTGAACCCAAGTGAATGAGCCCCAGCTCTGTAAGATGACACCTCGTAGTGCTGACTTCAGTGAATCAGATGTTCTGTTGGTGATACTGGCATTCTGGCTCTTCTATACAGAAATTTTGTTGCATTTCTGAAGTTTAAAATGGGTTAACCTGACATCTGTCTAAAAGCCATTGATTGCTCTAATTTAACTTATTCACTTCAGAGTAAATATAACTTAACAATTTATGCAATACAGTTCTAAAAATATTCACATAACCAATTTATCTGTCTATGTTATATATTTTTTTGTGAGCTAGAAACTGTTAAACAAGAACAAAATATTCTTCTTTATGGAACAGAATTTAAATTGTTTACTTTGAAGCCATAGATTTCTTGAGAGATAATTTTTCTGAATTTGCAAGATTGATTTTTGCTGCTCTAAAATTTCTTAAGCATGTCGAAATCCAAGATTACTAACCTGTTCTCCAGGCCCCTTTCATTATGCCTTCCAGTGGATATTTATCTATTTCACAGAGTCTCATTTAAATTTTCTTACTCAGGCTAAGATAATCTGGCATGAGAAGTTCTTAGTAAGGTGACTGCCACTCCTTAGGACAATAAAATAATTTCTTGACTCAAGATATGGGTTAAGTATCCACTATTTATTTGCTCAAGAAATTTTCTCTTTTAGTCTGTCTTAAATAATAGCATACTGGAGCTCTAAGGGAAAAAATGAGTACAGTATTTTTCTTTCATTAAAATGCTTTCATTCTGAGCAACAGATGATAATTATCATTCTAGAAATTAATTGTATGTGACATGGGTTCATCCTCTCATTTTAGTATGTTTAATTTGGATTGGATACTTTTATTTATGATAGGTTAAAATGCCACTTAACACGATAGAGATAAAACTTATGGAATGTATTACACCAAAAGGTGATGGAAGCTGGATATATAAATCTTTTTTATTAAAGAAGGGTTGTGGTAAACACATGGGTGACAGATTTATAATTAGACTGAAGCTACACCACCATTTTCCAAATCTTTGCTTAGAGGTATTGCTAGGAAGTTGGTAGATTCGTGAATAGGAGAAAAAGTCATTTCTAACACAGAATCTGCCAATATTATTATGATTGGGCCTATGACAATGAACTGGAAGAAGTAATAATTATTAAATATGACACTAAGAATAGACATGATCTACAGAATAGCATAAAATTATTTTATGCTGAGTCATTTCTTAAATGTTATAAACTATAATACATTTTAATGAAAATGTGTTTTGACCTAGATGTGGCCTCCAGAGAGAAATACAAAATTATTTTAAGTGTCATAATATCACAGAAAAGGGAAATAAGTAAAATGAAAGCAAACTGACAGCTATTTTACACTAGGCAGAAGGAAACAGCAAACTTATTAGAGGTTTATTATGAAACAGATATTCAGGCTCTGAAAAACTGTTTCAGATGACTTTGGAAAGAAACAAAACAAAAGCAGCTCATGTTAAGGTAAATTATATGTTCATTATACTTACCTCAGTTCAAATTAAAAATCTTCATAATAATCCTGTTCCACTAATAATAATCATTAATCTTTATTTAGATCTGTTAAGCAATGTCCTGATTGCTTTACATGCTTCTAGTCATTTAATTACAGAAAAAAAAAAAAACCTTGAGGAGAGTAATATTGATATTCCCATTTTGTAGATGAGGAAACTTAGTCACAGAGACTATAATGAGATTGCTAGTAATTCCTAGAGATGGTTTTTGGTAAGCATATTTATCTATACTTAACAAATATTATGTGGGGGGCACTGTGCATTTATATTCATTGGGTAGAATATTCCACTTCTATTCTCTCCATTAAAAATTTTTGTCTTGAATTTTACAAAATTAGAACATACACATTGCATTTCACTTCTTCCTTTTATAGTGAGGTATTTGTACTTTCTCTGTGAGGTGGGCAAAATGAACACACTCCACTCATCTGACTATCATTTTCAGTACATTCTTACTCCACTGAAAAAATAACCACAGAATATAGGGCAGTTCGAGTTAGTGTAAAAGAGGCACAGAAAAGCATTGAAATCAACATTCCTCAATTTTGGTGCAGAGAGAGCAATGTGAAGTAGGCCCTTGGCCTTCTTGAATAGTTTTATCTCTAAACTTTGGATCAGAGAAATGGATTCAGTTCTATCTTTCCTAATTCTGTATTGTTAATATCCATTTTATCCAGATTATTAGATGTAGGCATTATGTCTTGTCAAAATTTACAGAACTAAACGATTGCATCTGTACAGTCTGAATACCACCTGTATGCTCTAACAGTTGTATGAGGCACTACTAATTTCATGGAAAACAAAAAGGATTAGTCATGTAATTAAATGATGATGTTGGGTCTGAGAGCCAGAAACTCCTACTCCCCAACTCATTCGCTGCAACAGCCCATTTGACCCCAGGTACAATATATTCCTGTGAGTTTCTGTTGCCTCTTATACAAACTGCTGACTGTTGAGAAACTTGATCAAAGCATCTGATTGCCAGAGAAGCTGTGTTTTTGCCCTTCACAACCATTGATAAAGTACCTTATCCTTGCCTTCTCTTGATGCCTTGCATATATATGACCATCTGTCTTCCTCACTAGTACTTCATATGACTTATTTGTAAATTCAAGCAAATGTGCTTCTGACTGACACTGATACATCATTGATGTCAAAATATCAGAGAGGATGAAGCATAAGGACTTACTTTTTGATTCAGATGGAAAATATTATAGATTTATGGGGAAGGGATGACAATAGCCATTCCATGATATCTTCATATAATCAGTATCTCTCCATGCTTCTCTTTACCAAATTTGATGACCACAAAACTTATTCAATGGAATTATTTTCTTGCTGATCCAAAAGGTATAGTGGGTAGACAGCTCTGGCTTTTCACATACTGGATTTCCATTGCTTTCCAATGGCCATTTACAGAGCCATAATGCACAGAATGTCTATTGATGTCTCATTGATATCGATGAGATTTCCCCTAGTGGATTAAGGGCAGCACAGCACATGGCCATTAGTATCTAAAGGTTATGTATAATGGATAATAGAGGAAAATGAAATAGCAGAAAGGAATTTGCAAGGGAAACAGAAGCAGTAAATAGTTTCAGTGAAAGATTTTACTTGGGTTATGCAGACACTGCAAAGGGGATTGAAAAAAAAGATGACTCTTACAGACTCAACAGAAGTCTAGAGTGAAATGGTTTTATATTCTGAAATATAATACTTTTTACTTCCAACACAGAAAGCCATTTTAAAATCATCTTATATATTACAGTTCTTATGTGGTATCGTTGACTTGAATGTGTATTTATGAGTTCCCACTCTACCATCCTGCAATGGTCAGCAATAATGGCACTGATGGGACACATTGGGGAAGAGATTTTCACTGATTTATCCAAAGCCACATAATTTCCAGATCATGACAGAACCCAGAAGAAAGTTATAGTGTTTGCTGTAAACAACTCCTCATTTTGAACCTGTTCAATCTACTGTGCCAACATTTGGTCTGCTATTTCTGCATCTAAGAACTCAGAGTAAAAAATTTCAAAATTTACCTCTCACCAGTCAACCTGTCCTAGTCGTGTTCACCATTTAATGGATAACCTGGTGTATCTAATTACATTTGCAATTTAATAAAAAAGTCGCCTGGTGGATTTATTTAGTAGAGTGCTAGAATGACAGGAAGGCCTAATACTCAAGGGTATGTGCTGTGGAGTCAGCTGGCTTTCTCCTAAAGAGCAAGATACTCACTTCTTAGTGATAGGACTTCTTGTATTTGCTGTACTATGGTTTCCTCACAATACTGATACTTATCCACAGGAACCTAATAACCCCAATTAATGTAAACACTATATGCCGTAGCATGAGCTAAAAGAAATAATATCAACAAGTACAAAAAAATGGATATGGGAACCTAAGGGAGGGGAGGAAAGGGGGAAGGGGATTAAAAAAAAAAAAGAAACAAGCTGTAATATGTACAAGTAACCACTCCCCAAGATGATTGTAAACTGCAAACATGTGCTAATACATTTTTTTAAAAAATAATTTAAAAAAAGGATTAAATGAGTTAATATGGGCAAATTATTTAGCATCATTCATTTTTCTTAGAAAACTTTCACTAATTGGGCTGATGTGTGCCAGGGCCTGTTAATAAAATTAAAACAGCCAGGAATAATATGAGTATTTCTGAGAACTTGTGAATTTTAGTGGGAATAACAATAATAGTAGTGATAGTAGTAATAATAATATTTGACATCTATTGGCTACGTAATATATCTTAGGTCGTATTCCAAGTGCTTTGGTTATATAAGTGGTGGTAAACCTATGGCATATGTGCCACAGTGGGCATGCAGAGCCCTCTCTGTTGGCATGCAAGCCAAGTTGTCCCAACAGCGGAGCATCAGATATCAGTTGTTTTTTTTTTCTAAACTAAAACCTCAGTATTCAGGTTTAATTGCAGTGTGGGCACTTTGAGATAAATAAGTGGTTTTAAGGTTGCAGTTTGGGCACTTAGTCTCTAAAAAGTTCGCCATCACTTATATCACCTTATTTAATTCTCAGGACAACCCTATGTTATAGGTACTATTTTAAGCCCATTTTACAGATGAGGAAATGGAGACCTGAAAAGTTCAAGTAATATACTTAACAGTAGAAGTTTGAAGGTCTATGCTTATAAGTATTGTATTACATTGCCTTATTTCCATGCCAAATTGATATGTCATTGCCTACCTATTCATAAAGGCAAACCTTGAAAATGAACATACTTCTACTCTTGAAATAAATAAATATATAATCCAGTTAATCTAGTCTCAGTATACACTATAGAATTTTTGATACAGGAATAGCCATCATAATAACTAGAAACATAGTTTGTTTGTTTTTTTTTTTAATATGCGGGTACCAGGAGTCAAACTCAAGACCTCGCACTTGCCAGGCAGGCGCTTATGCCACTGAGCTATCTCACTGGCCCAGAAACATAGTTTTGAACATGGTATAAACTCATGAATAAAGTGATTGTTGTTACCTGGATTTGTTTATACCAGGGTTTAAGTGTTCCATCTAAAACATTATTTGTCTGTATAGTAACAGTTAATAGGAAACAATCTGTAAGACAAAAAATGGTCTCATAATTGGACAAGAACATTTTAAAGAATCTAAACTGGGCCTGGTTGTACAGGCCTATAATCCTAGCACTCTTGGATGCTGAGGCAGGAGGATCATAAGTTTGAGCCCAGCTCTGGCAACCTAGCGAAACTCTGTCTCATATATAAAAAAATTTAAAAAGGCCTGGGGCTGTAGGTCAATGTGAAATACCCTTGGTTTAGTTCCTGGTAGAGAAAAAAATACACTATGCTCTTTAGTGTATTTAAACTTCTCCAATTATTCCTCATCATTTTGAATGATTTCATATTAAATCATGTTTGATGGGCCAGTGATATGGCTCAGTGGCATAAGTGCCTGCCTGGCAAGCGCAAGGTTCTGAGTTCAACTCCCGGTACCCACATAAAGAAAAAAAAAGGGCCAGTGATATCTCTCAGCGGTACAAGTGCCTGCTGGCAAGCGCGAGGTCCTGAGTTCGACTCCTGGTACCCACATTAAAAAATCATGTTTGAGTTGCAGTACTTTTTTATCCTCCTCCTCTATGTCTTCAGAAGTATTTTTCATTATGGATAACAAAGTAAACACACATATTAGGCTATCATGAAATGCCTGCAATTGAAAGATACATTTTTGATATTATAGAGTAATATCATCCATAGTTAAAAGAAATGTGTTCGAATATATCCAGACGGCTTGATGGATATGTAAAAGAGAATCATTAACATCACAAGAAGTTAGGAACCTATGCTGTTGACATTGTCAGTTACTTTGCTACTATATATATATATATATATATATATATATATATATATATATATTTACCACCCTGGCTTATAATGCCCCCAGAAACGGGTTATGTGATTCTTATTGTTGACACTTTAGATAAATAGGAATTAACCAAATATGTTGTACTATTTAAAATGATAGGAAAGTCTAAATCTCTTTCTATCTACCTCTCAGAATCATATTCATTGTGTTTTAGTAGGTAATTCTGCTCAATTGGGAAACTAGGTTAAACCTGAAAAGAAGTTATTAGTGACATATCTGGATAGATTACTTTCTACCACATTATTCTATTCATTGTAGAAATAGAGCTACCACAAAGTACATGTTTCTTAAGTTAATTTACATTTTAGACTGTGAACCACTCAAGCAAAGAAATTAATATTTAGTCAAAATAAAATGCCACCCAGAAAAATCAATACAAATTGCTATTAAATGAGGGTGACTTTAATCAGGGTTGCTCAAGAACAAAAACAATATTTCTCTTAAAAGTGCAAAGAATATCTTACAATTGTTTTCTGCTTTGCCTTCCCAAACATAGTATATGCACAGTTTTTCTACTATCTAGTGAAAATAAAGGTACACTTCTTTGGTCTCAGTGTACAATTCTGAATTCCTAGGAAGAAATTATGCGCTGAATTTTCTGATGGCTTCCAAATAACTACTGCTTTAATGAAATTGCTACCTGAGAATTTGGTAGCAGCATTATTGTTTAACTATAATTTAAGAACCTATTGTAGATTAGCACTTATGACTTCTAATGAGAAAACCATAACTACCTCTTAATTGAAAGGAAAATGGTTAACTACAGTAATTGCAATCAATAAGTCTGTGTTAGTAGTGTAAATATTTCTTCTCAAAGAGCATTCCTTACCCTCTGCAGCAGTATTTAAGGTTAGGAAGTGAAAGAAAACCTAATTAGAAATCCATTTGTTATTTATAAGATGAAGCTTTGCTTCAAATTTGTTACATACATGAATTGAGAGAGAAACCCTCACCCCACAACAATAAAACAAGACTTTGATTAAAGAAAACGGAGGCATGGCAAAACGGTCTTACCAATCACGTAAGCTAGTAACAAGGCCAAAGTCACTGTTATCGCAGTGGCGCTCAGGGCTGTGCACTTCCAATTGCAACACCTATAAGGTTTGTTAAAGGTGAAGGCAGGTCGGGAAAAGGTGCTTCGAGGAAGTGGCCTGGGAGGGGGCGAGTACACGGTATTGGACGTCAGAGGGTAGTTCTGACTGGCTGCACTGAAGATAGCAGAGGAACCAGATCCATGCTTGAACAGGAAATGCCTGTGGGGGAAAGAACCACAAAGGTTTGGACTATAAGTACCACATCCAGTTGCTACAAAAACAAAAAGAGAAAAAACTGAACCGATTTCAAACAGTCATGCTTTGAGGAGCTCAGAGGAATTGGGAGGGACTCGACAAAATGTTCACACACTGAACAGGTAACTAAATTGTCTTTTGTGGTCTCTCTCTGCTCTTTCCTTATTTAGACCTTTAAGAGGAAGTAAAAGAGATGTTGTGCTTCTTGACTTGCTGGCTTGTGAGAGTTAATATTCCACATTTGATATTATTCACTATATACCTCATTTTGATTAAGTATGATTGTCAAGAGCTGATTCAAAAACAGATGCATTGTCAGCGTTTTTGTAAAACACCAGTGTTTGAGATTTTCCTACCAAATCTTTTTTTTTTTGGTGGGTACCAGTGGTCGACCTCAAGACCTCGCGCACCAGCAGGTGCCTGTGCCGCTGAGCAATATCACCCACCCCTCTTTTCATATGTGGGTTGCTGGAGTCGAACTCGGGCCCTCGCGCTTGCCAGGCAGGCGCTTATGCCGCTGAGTCATCTCACCGGCCCCCTACCAAATCTTAAAGACTAGCTTTCATTGGTATATTTTCACCAGACATTTTATAAACATTATCAAACATATAGCCAAGTTGAAATAATTTTATAAAGAACACCCATATACTCACCAAACTAGACTCTACAGTTAACATGTGACTATACTTAATTTATCACCTAGTTTGATATTTTTACAGATTTTCAATATAAAATTTCAATATAAAATGTGCACATGATGAAATGCACAATATTTGGTGAGATTTGACAAATGCAATCATCTGTGCAAACTAAATCCCTATTTAGATATAGAACATTCTCATCACACCAGGGAGTTCCTTCTTGTCTCTTCTATGTAATTCCCTATCTCCCTTGCCAGACACATCCACTGTTCTGCAGTTTTTCTACCATACATTTGTTTTTGTCTGTTGTGGAGCTTCATACAAATGCAGTCATGCTGTTGTCATGTTTGAATTACTATGGGATGATTATTGACTGTTTCATGACTATTTTAATATAGGCCTTTCATAAAGAGTAGTGATGCATTCACAGGGAGGGAATTGACAAAATCAAAAGAAAGTATATTTTTATGTATAAACTTTATACTTACTGATTGCTAGGTGTCATGTTGATTACTCATTACCTCATTTAGTTAATTTAGTCTTCACTTAAATGAAACAGTTATGCTAGTATCTTCATTGTACATGTAAGGAATTCAGGACTGAGGAGGTTAAACAATTTGTCCAGATTCACCTGGCAAATTGAATGCTAGAGCTAGAAACAGAACCCAGGTCATGCCAGTTCTAAAGTTCTTGATCTTAACTACTCTACTATTCCACCTGGGCCAGTAAAATTTATTGCTAAACAAAGTACATTCTAGTGCTACATGTGAATGTACAACACAAAAAAGCTTTTACTAAGTAAAAAGCGAACATTATCTTGTACATGTAACATGTGTCCAAATGCATAAATCATTAAGATGATTTTAAGACTGATTTCTAGCTTACATATTTAAAAAACAAAACCATATATGATCAAAGAAAACAGTTAAAAACCCTGCATTAAAGTTAATGAAAAAGATCCACAATAGAAAATGTTGCTCTAGTACATGAGGTTAAAGATTTTTAAAGAGCTGTGTTACAGAGAGGAGTTGAGATTTAGGAGTCTTTCTAGAAGGCAATTTGTCATTATGCATCAAAAGATTTTAAATACAAATATTTGTGCACACAGTAATTATGCTTATAGGAGTTTGTCCTCAGGAAATGGTGTCCATGACAATGTATATATGAAGCGATTCATTGCAATGTTATTTATAATAGCCAAAGCAGCCTACCCAAATGCCTAACACTATAGTTGGTATTTCACTGTCAATTATTCATAAATACAGAATACTGTACAGTCATTACAAACTGTGTTGTAAAAGAAAATCAGCTCACTAGAAAATGTGTTTATAAATATTATCAAGTGAAAGAACATGCCTTAAAAGACTAAGGGCAATAGGATACAATTTTTCAAAGAAAAAGTAGGCATATTCATGGAAAAATAATAATTTGTGTTATGATTTGATGGGAGGGGTATTTTCAGAACTTTCTGCCATGTGCTTATATTGACTTTGTAACTAAGATCAAGAAGATTGATGGGAGGAAAGTGGGTAATTTACTGGACAGAGCTAACCACAGCAATAGTTGGCTCAATTTAAGTGAGTGTGATTTATTTAGCACTGAGAAGGGCCAGGTACCAATTTAGGCACTTTATATGAATTATTTTGATCCCCATATGTCTGTGAGGTTGATACTACTATCCCAATGTTATAGGTGATTAAACTGAGATTGAAAGAGGGTTAGTAGAAATGGAGTGGTGGCAATTATTTAATAACTATCATAGTACTGATAACAGATAACATTTGAATGCTTTTGCCACACATCATTCTAACCATTTCAAAATATATCATATCACTTAATTTTTTTACAAGAACCTTATTATAGTTAATATCTCCATTTTACAGATGGAAAAAACAAAGCACAAAGAGGTGAAGTAACTCTTCCATGGTTGCACAGCTAGTAACCAATGAGGCTGAATTTCAAAACCAGGAAGACTGGGTCTAGAGCCAATGCTCCCAACCAATGCACTATAGGAGGATTATCCAGTCAATGAATACATTAAAATTTGAATCCAGGTCTGTTTTGACACCAAAGTATGCAGATCAATTCAGCATGTAGATGATTTTGGACTGAGTCACACTATTACTCTGTTCGCTTTGAACTAATAACAAGAATGATGGTTACCAAATCAGACTTGAAAGAGACCATCTCAGAAATAATCTAGAAATCCAATTCCTTCATTTTGCAGTTATATGTACTGAAGTTCAGAGGGTGAAAGTAACTTACCTAAAAATAACACAGCTAGTTAATGGCAAAAATTGCTATCTGGGACTTCCAAAATAGTATATTCCATTGCCCCATGCAACCTGCCAACCACAGTCTTCATCAGATTATCACCAAAGCAAATACTATCTGTTCAAATATGTATTATGTCATATGTCCTTTTGTATGTCATATGTTCTTGCAGTAAGATTAAAAGACAACTGTTTTCAACAATTTTGGATGAATGGCTAAGTATTGCAAAGAAGGTACCCTTTAGTTAACAAGAATCTAAAATAGTTACTGCTGCCTCTAAAGGCAGCTAATTTATGCCCAGGATGAAGAAATATTTTATATATAGTAATAAGAATACATAATTTTATTGAATGGGTGACTCATAGCACTGTACTCTTTCATTTGATTGTGCTTCCTCCTTACAGCTTTGAAATTATCTCCTCCATGCCATAAAGAGGCAGATTTCCTTTTTAATATCTGGTTAGCTCAGTGTGTGTTTTCCCTTTTGGCCATCACGTTTCTAGCAAGAAGTGTAGCATTTCATAGGCAGCATAGTGGAGGAGCTTCCCTAATTTTTTATCCCTGTCATGTGGTTACTTTGGAGGTGACAAAATATAACTTACATATAACTAATCCCATATATCAACACTCCGATATGTTCCTATGGAATAAAGGATAAACTCAGATGTAAGGAGATCTTTTACTTGAGGTTTGGAGACCAAATCTTCAATTCTTTGCATATTTATAAAGGAGAACAATTGAATTTTTGAGAGCCATGTAAATGGCCCAATATGTTGGATATTGATTTGGCTTGGTATATCATTAAGAAGTAGAAGAAAGACAAAGATAGATGGAAAATTGTTGGCTATTGTGATGGTGATTACAAGCAACAGTCAATATCCCTAAGCACTGTAATTTCATCTGATGTACACCATAGGAGATCCAAATTCATTTTCATAAGTAAAATATTATAACATAATGAATAAATTCAACAGTCACATAAGAGGAACATTTAAACTAATTTATGTTTGAATGGAATCCAAATCACAATCCTCAGTGAGATTAGATAATAAAATGAGTTCATGTACTGAGGTTCTTGTTTTCTTATTAACAAAGTCAGATTAAGATTTCATGCTGAAACCAATCTATACTTTGATGTGCATCATGAAAAACAGCAATACAAAGGCTGCGTATTGTCATAAGCTTTGAAGTCCATTGTTGGAAAGTAAAAGTGGTACCTAATATGTTTTCATAGTCCTTGAAAAAAGTAGGAGAATAAAGACAAATGTGCAGTGCTAGACTTCAGCTATGTGCTCATAAAATCAGATCATCTGTTTAAGCACATAGCTTTTCCCTGGGGACCTGAGGATATATCAAAGTGTTACTCTCAACTTCATACAATTGGTTCTTTTTTCTAAAAAGCAAATGGTAAAAATGCAGTTCAAGAGTTTATATATAAGTAGTACTCTTCTTTTCATCTGTTTTAATATCCAAATTCAAATGTAAAATGGAAAAGTAAGATATTGGCAAAAGGAAATGGGCATACAAGGAAATTGAAAAAAATATTTTCAAGCCTGACACAATCCAGCGGTGGTAAATGGGAAAATAAGAAATGCTCCTGTAAGGATTTTAAAATCACCCATAAAAAGGGGGAAAATGTACTCTCTCTTTGTAAACCCAGCTCACTACATAATTCTGATGGTATCTGTTAGCATTAAATAATGTGATTTAATATGGCACTTAAAATTATACAGGAAATAGACAGAAACCTACAGCTTTTTAACAACAGATGTGTAAATAACCAATAATTTTTTCCTTTACATCTTGTAAACATTCTTATGAGGCACATATCTAAACTATATTCCTGTAGCTATAAACACTTGACTCATTTTATATGCAGAGGAAGGAATTCAACTTGTTTCCAGTAGTAGCCGAAGTTGATTTAAAAAAAAAATTACAATAGGTCTAAACCACATTTGGGGAACATAGCGAAATTTAGGTCTTTACTTATTTTTAAAAATTATTAAATTCATTTCATTATGATAAAAATATGTAATATAAAAGATACAATATTAAACATTTTTAAATGTACATTTCAGTAAAGAAAGTACATTTACATTGTTGTGCAAATAATATTCAGAACTTACCTTCTTGCAAATCTGAAACATTGTACCTATTAAATAACTCATCTTTTTCATCTCCCTTAACAACTCCCATTCATCTTTTGTTTCTATGATTTTGACTACTTTACATTCTTGTATAAATGGAGTCATACAATATTTGTCTTTTTGCAACTGGCTGATTTCACTCAACATAATGTATTAAAGGTTCATCCATGTTGGAACATGTGACAGAATCTCATTTTTTGGACATAACATTCCACTGTATACATATATAATATTTTGTTTATTTATTCATCAGCTGATGAACACGTGGGCCACTTTCCCCTCTTTGTTATTAAGAATGATGCTTCTGTGAACATAAGGGCACAAATAACTTTTCAAGGTCTGCTTTCAATTCTCTTGGATAAATACCCCAAATTGGGATTGCTGAATCATATGATAGTTCCATTTTCTCCATATCTTCTTAAATAATTATTATTTTCTGTTTTCTTGTTGTTGTTTTTTGAGTAATTATCCTAAAGGGCATTAGGTGACATTTCATCCTGGTTTTGATTTGCATTTTTCTGATGATTAGTGATGCTGAACGTTTTTTCATTTTCTTGATGATTGCTTGTACAATGTCTTTGGAGAAATGTCTATTCACATATATTTACTCTATTGTCTCCCCAAAATGCACAAAAGTAAAAGAACGTGCCATTCTGGGTCAGCTCCATTTTCTTTTCTGATAAGAATACCTAGGGTTGTTTTCTAGAAAAGTTGTTTTACTGGTTACTGGTCCAGTATCAACTTCATCATCTCTAGTTTTCCCTTAATAACCCTAATCCAATACTCCTAAAAATATTATTTATCTAAATTCTTGAGTCTAATAACATTATCAGGTTGGAAAACCTCCTGGGGTAACAATTTGTCTTCCTCTACAAACAGGTATATAAATGAGAATTTCATTTTGTTTTTCATAGGACTCTCTCTTCCAAATTAATAATATAGTGTTAATATAGTCTGTACGATGTCATTCATAATTTTAAGAGTTTTTAAAAGAGTTTTAGAGTATCTATTGAAGTCTTAATTTTTTGAGGCCCAAGTCTTAGTCCCATAATATATTCTCAAGTGGAAATATGGTCTATATTGGCATTGTATGTTTGTTACTTTACAAATGGTGTAGTTAGCAGAAATGATATCTACCCTACCTAACTTCCTCTAGACTGCATATTCCTCAAGGGTAGGAAATAAGTCTTAATTTCTAGGTATGCTGTGTATTTTGACAAAGGTACACAAGTAGTATACATTGATTTGTGTAGTGTCTTTGCTCTTTCTAAGGAGCTTTTGATCACTGTGCAAAATGAGTATAGCTTCAGGATTCTAAAGTAAAATACTTTACTCCATTGGTTTATTGGATGTAAAATAACCAAAATCTTTCATTTTCTTTTCACATAATCTAATAAAATGAATGAGCAAATCAAAGAAATAGTTGATTCAAATTTCAACTATTTTGTGAGATGTTTTAGTAATGAAATAATTACCATTAACAGAAATAATAACAATTTAAAAGTAATCACTGTAAAGGACAACTTTTCCTACAACAATGACCATTTTCTCATCATGTAATCATGTGCAAAGCACTCTGATAAAGTATTTTGTATGTTTTTCCTCACTGAATTCTCATAATAGCCATATAAGGTAGACAATATTTGCACATTATAGGTAATATAGCCAAAGATTAGATGTTAAGACTATATACATTTCCTTCGATTGTACATGTGATAAGAGACAGAGTTGAAACAAACTCACTGAGAGAGAAATTAGGGAAACAACACCCTTCACAACAGCATCCCCCCATAAAAGAAATACTTAGGAATCAATCTAACAAAGGAAATAAAAAAACTGTATATTGAAAATTACAGGACTCTGAAAAAGGAGATCAAAGAAGATATCAGAAAATGGAAAGATATCTCTTGTTCATGGGTAGGAAGAACCACCATTGTGAAAATGGCCATACTCCCAAAACTTAATGCAATCAAAATACCATTAGTATACCTGACAGAACTACAGAAAACATTCCAAAAATTCATTTGGAAACAGAAGAGACCTAGAATAGCAAAGGCAATCCTGGGCAACAAAGGCAAGTTAGGGGGCATCATAATCCCTTACTTGAAATTATACTACAAACCTACTGTGGTAAAATCAGCATGTTACTAAAAAACAAACAAACAACAAAAAAAAAAACAGACCTGAGGATCAGGGGAACAGATTAGAAGATACAGACACCACTACAAACACACTCAGCCACCTTATCTTTGACAAACGGGCCAAACATGTTCACTGCAAGAAAGATAGCCTCTTTAACAAATGGTGCTGGAAAAACTGGCTCTCTACATGCCGAAGACTAAAACTAGACCCATGTCTATCACCATGCACTAAACTAAAGTAAAAATGGATCGAAGATCTAAATATTAAAACAGAAACACTAAATCTACTGGAAGAGAAAGTAGGTAGAAATCTCAAAGACATAGGGGTAGGCAGAGAGTTCATGAAGAAAACCCAAACTGCACTTCAAGGTGCAGGGAAATACTTCAAAGAATCAACTGGGATATCATCTTATTAAAAAGCTCTTGCACATCAAAAGAAATCATCAACAGAGTGAAAAGAAAACCCACAGAGTAAGAAAAAATTTTAGCCAATTGTCCCTCAAAGGACTTCTATCTAGAACATATAAAGAATTGAAAAAACTAAGACCCTCCAAATTCAAAGACCCAATCCAAAAATGGGCATCTGAGATGAATATACACTTCTCAGATGAAGAAATACAAATGCAAGTAAATATATGAAAAAAATGTTCAATATCATTGGTCATTCGAGAGATGCAAATTAAAACAACACTGAGATTCCATCTCACTCCAGAAAGAATGGCTATCATCAAGAAATCAACCAATGACAAATGCTGGAGGGGCTGTGGGGGAAAAGGAACCCTTCTCCACTGTTGGTGGGAGTGTAGACTGGTGCAACCACTGTGGAAATCAGTGTGAGAGTCCTCAAAAAACTAGGATTGGAGGTCCCATTTGATCCAGCTGTTCCCCTTCTGGGTATTTTCCCAGAATTGAAAACATCATAACACAGTGATATATGTGCATCCATGTTTTTAGCAGCACAATTTGTAATAGCTAAATCTTGGAAACAACCCAAATGCCCATCAACCGAGGAATGGATAAAAAAGATGTGGTATTTTTATACAATGGAATACTACTCATCCATGAAAAAGGATAAACTTGAGACATTTATAGGTAAATGGATGCAACTTGAGACCATACTCATAAGTGAAATAAATCAGACTCACATGTGTAAACATTGTATTCTCTCCCTGGTGTGAGAAATCGAAAGAGTAAGTAAGGTCTAGAATATAAAATAGATACTGGGAAATGGGAAGTAATTGTTTAAGTGGAAAAACTAGGAGGGGAGAAAGGCAAAAGGAAGGAAGGGAAAAGGGAGAAAAATGCAAGGCAGCTATGATATTTCTGTCTCTTAGTTCATTGAGAAGGAAGATTCATGCTAATATCAATTGGAGAAATTTTTATGCCCATATCTTGTACTCTGAGTAACTACTTTGAAGATGACAAAATGGAATGTATTAACTATTTTTATTCTCCTATTTTTTGTTATGAAATTCTGTGTTACCCTTTTTCAATAAAACTTTAAAAAAAGAGAGTTGAGAATCAACTTCAGTTTTGCTGGTTACTAGAACATTACATTAGGAATGTCTTATTTACTGCTGTATCCCTAGCATCCTAAATGATGTCCAGAAAAAAATAGATGCTCAATAAATATTTTAAAATATATGCATGAGTATCAAAACCCATATACTTAACCACTGCGCACAAATTAGCTCATAATATCACTCATAATATTGATCCTTAAGGTAATATTATCTTCTTAATTCACACAATCATCTGTTGTTTCTCTTTTCAAAGATGAATATATATATATATATATATATATATATATATTCCACAGAAATATTTCCTTCAACTCTTAAAATAACAGAAATGACACAGTTATATAAGGAATTTAGTACATATAACTATTAGGAAAGTGGGGTGATTTTTTTTTTTGTGGGTACCGGGGGTCGACCTCAGGACCTCGCATGCCAGCAGGTGCCCGTGCCACTGAGCGATATCACTGGCCCCTTTTTCGTATGTGGGTTCCGGGAGTCGAACTCGGGCCCTCGTGCTTGCCAGGCAGGAACATACGCCGCTGAGCCATCTAACCGGCCCGGGTGATTTTTATATGCCCTTGTTTAGAATGTAAGAGACATCAGAAAAATTTTGAAGAGATAGTATATTGATCTTTATTCCTACAGATAGTAAATATTTCAATTATAGGATATTTAGAGGTAAAATAGATCTAGGAGTGCTGGTATAGATTCATAAATGCTAGAAAACAAAAATGCTGCACATTATATAATGTTTGACCAGCTTGCTTTGTTAGACTTCAAAATAAACAATTATGCACAGCTTCATAATAATGTCCTTTTAAGTCAACCTTTCATTCTCTTTCTTCAAGTTTTATCTATGCCCTGTAGACCTATCTTTAATTTAAAAATCATATAAAAACCCTGTATCAGCTGAAAGGTAAATATCAAATTAATATTTTCTATTAATGCAAATATTCCTGTATTAAAATATGTAAAAAATATTTACTTAAATAAGTAAATTTAAAATATTTTCATTCACTTCATATTTAATAGTAATTTAGGTCTTGAGATATGTCAAAGGTATAATCCTTTAAAACTGGAAAACTATTAGGAGCCATTGATGGATGAGGATTTCAATCTATTTTTCATTTTATACATTTTTCCCATGAAGCGATAATAAAATATCAGCCCACAGTTTGTAGTAGCTAATTCCCCAACAGGAACTAAAATGGGAACAAATGTGTGACCCAAAAAAAAATTTTTTTTTTTTTTTGGTCTTTTTGAGACAGGGTCTCACTATGCAGGTCAGGCTGGCCTTGAACTCACTTTGTAGCCCAGGCTGGCCTCAAACTCACAGAGATCCTCCTGCCACAGCCTCCCGAGGGCTGGGATTACAGAGATGTGCCACCACACCTGACTTCGAAAAAAATGTTTGAACACATCTTTAATACTAAAGCAGACCCTAAATTTTCTGGGACTTAAAAAATATCTTCATTTTGTAATGAAATTCAATTATATTTCTGTTTGCAAAACCTGAAAGCTGGTTCCCAATTTAACTCATCAGAGCAACCTGATGATTTTTTTGAATCATCTTTATCATTATATGGGTTAAGTTTTTTCTGGTAGTGGACAGAATATTATATAATTTGATTACAGTTATATTCATTCTCATTTTATACAGACATGTATTTTCTCATTTATTTTATGAGCAAGTTGACATGGTATACTTTTCTGTGTCATTTGTTTTTATTGAATTGTAATCTATGCTAGCAAGGGCATCATATTTTAAAGAAAGAATGTTTCAAATTAATTACAAGGGAGTGTAAAAAAGAGCCTAAGAGTTTCTCATTAAATTCTTCATGTTGAAAATGTAGATTATCATTGCAATGCACCTTTTAAAGGATGTGGATCAACATTTGTCTTACATCAGCTTTTGTATCTTTGAAAGTCTTACTTGAAGCAGTTTTAAAGATAAAAATGCTTTATAATGCCATACAATAACAAAACTGTCACTCAAATCAGTCCCCTAACCTATGTCCAGCATAACATTTCTTGAAAGCAAGCTGGCCTCTTAAATATCAACCTCAAAATCAAAGAGACTGCCTGTGCTTCATAAACATCCATGGCTTTCTTTCTTCCTGGGCACATAGACTACATTTTCCAACCACTATTTCTCTTAGGTGTGGTCATGAGACTGAGTTCTGGCTAAGAAAATGTAAGATGTGAGCTAAAGTGATGTTTGATACTTCGAGGACTGGCCCCTAAAATTTTTCCACCCATGACCCTCAATCTCCTTCTTCATCTACGGTCTAGAAGAGAGCAGAAACAATAAAAAGAACCCAGCGCATTCATGCTATGGAATATTGTTCAGTCATAGAAAATACAAAGACTTTGCAAACACATAAACATATTAGATATATTGATTATTGTCTCTCAGCACCCTTGACAAGGAATCCCTATATATGACCCTCTCCCCGACTTCCTGCAGCCAAGTTAGTTGAAGAAGAATTGGATATGTAACTTCATAGGCAATCGTATTCTTTCTTTCTTCGAAATGCAGAAACAGAAATACAGTCAGCTAGGGAGGCCAAGATGCAAGGTCATACTGAGCCATAGGTGGAGTTACAACACAATAAGGAAACAGAGAAAATAATACCATCCAGAGTGAAGCTTGAGAATAGAGCCCATGTGCAGGCAGAAACAGAGATGAAGCAATCATAGGGCACCAGAAAGTAACAGAATGCTAGAGAGCGTTCTGTGTTTTATTAGGCCTGACTATACTTATTGTCTTTTTATTTTACTGTGAGAGTACCTATTATCTTTTATAAAAATTTCCTTTTATTTGACTTAGTTTGAAAGGTTTTTTGCTCTCGGTTACCAGAAAATTCCTAAGGCAATAGAAATTTCCCATGTTGGGGAAAAAAAGAAAACAATTCACACACACACACACACACTGTAATCACAAGTATGTGCTATCTTCTCCCATCCCAAAGCTGAAATAAACACAATGTCAAATCTTTGTTCCACAGATATCTGATTTGGAAGGAAACACATGAAGCGCTTAATGGTATCTATATTTGGGTGATGGAATTTGTAGTCATTTTTCTCTGTGATTATCTGTGTTCTTTCCACTTTTGAAATGAAGGTGTACTAATTTTATAAACTCCCTCATGACCTGTCCTCCATGGTGCTGTCAGCCTCAGCATTGCTATTATTTCCAATGCCCTCCATATTTCTGGCCATCCTATGTCGTGTGAATCTTCCCAAGTATATACTTGTTTTCAGATTTCTGTATCCATGTTAGCTTTTTAGCACAAAACAGTGTTAGAAGAGCTAAGAAATCCTCATAGTAGAGGTCTAAAGTAAGGTAAAAGAGAAAGAACAAAGAGTAAACATGGGGAGAATGAAGAGTATAGGAGAAGAGAAAAGAAAGGGCTAAGGAAGGAAATTTTGTATATTGGTCAAAGATACATAGGTAGATAGATAGATAGATAGGTAGATAGATAGATTAGATAGATAGATAGATAGATAGATAGATAGATAGATAGATAGATAGATAGATAGATAGACAAACAGAGAAATGTATTTTCAAGGGTAGAAGATAGTTTGTTAGGTCCTTCAGGGGTCACTCTGGCCTCCTTTGCTATAAGGCATCTGTACCTTATCTAGATAGATGGTAATAATCATCCACATTTTTCCATCTTTTTGCATTCCCAGCAGACAAACCAATTAAGTGTAGTACAAACTGGGTATATATTCAATGTGTGGAGAATATATTTCTCTTGCTTAAGACTCTCACAAAAAATGCGGGATATGACAAGTTAATTGGAGATAAAATTACTAAAAGACTTGTCATTGTATTAAAAGGAACACAATGGTGGATGTTGAGCTAAATGGATGTAGTTTAGTGGTTTTCAATATAAATTGCACTATAGACTGGAGAATTATCTAAATCTACCAACAAAGGAAAAATTCAAAGAAAGGAACAGGGAGGGAGCTTGAAAAGGTAAAACTGAAACTGTAATAGTCTAGAGAGGGATTGAGTAAAATGTGAGCAGGTAGTAATAGATTCTGCCTCACTAATACCAAGAGTAGGTTGGGAAACATGGAAAATAATGTTGCTCAACTAGGAATGAAAAGTCTCTCTCTCTCTCTGCCTGTCTTTATCTCTGTCTCTGTCTGTCTCTCTGTCTGTCTCTCTTTCTCTCTGTCTCTCTGTGTGTCTCCGTCTCTGTCTCTCTCTCTCCCCTCCCCCTTTTTCTCTTGTTTTGCTATGTTGTCCAGGCTGGATTCAAATTTTAAATCCTTCCACCTCAGCCTCCTGAGTAGCTGGGATTACAGGAGTACACCACTACTCCCAGCAAGAGTGTTTCTGGTTGTGGATGAAATGGCCCATGGTGGAACATTTGACATTGCGTGGAGACACTTTGGATTGTCACATTTTAGGGGAGGGCTCTGCTGGTATCTGGTGTGTAAAGGCCAGTGTTGCTGGTAAACATTCTACAAAGCAGGGAACAATCTGCTTCCTCAAAGCATACACGACGATGATTTATTCAGCCTGAAATGTCAGTAATAAGGTTGACAAACCTTGGTTTAAAACTACTCATTTGATTGAAACATGCAGTTTTGAATATTCAACATCTCTATAGGAGGGAATTCATCATTCTAAAAATTTCTAGAAAAAAAGTTCTTGCCAGGCACCTCATGATCTTCCTTTCCAAGCTCACAGTTCCTCCTTGAGGCTGTTTTCACTCGGGACTGATTGATCTATTATCCAAATAAATGCCCTAAGCTTTAGGGCCAGAGAGTACATACTACTGACTCGTAATTGCCGCAAACATTTATCCTTGCTGGCCAAACAAGGAGATCTTTGTACGATATGGAGAAAAGAAAACATTTTCTACTTCATTTTTTAAAATTGCTTTTTAAATTGTACTCATCATAAACCTGTCACGAGGTATAAATCCAAAACCTGAACTACTGATTAAAACATGCATAATATATAATAATCACAGCAATTGAAACATTAACTCCCCTCAGGTTAGGCCACCTAAGAAACAGTCAAATCCAGTTTTGTGCTATGCTTTGAAGCTCAGTAACTCCGATCCTACTTGACCACAGGAGTATTTGTGGAAATCAGTCTTTCCTTCCCTTGAAATATTTTCTCCCTGCTACCCTTTTGTGAATTTAAGAGTGCAAAGAAGAAAAACATTGGTTTACTTAATTAAACAAGGTAAGGTCAACTTCAGGAATATAGTGATTTTGTGCATGCTTTTGGCCTCCAAATGTGCATGTTCATTTGGCAAATATAATATTAAACCTGAATTTACTTCTCTACCTATCACCGTCAATACTTAGGAAAATGTAATTGTGCTTTCACAGGATACAGCATAAAAATGACTGGTTGGAACTTTAGCCCAACTCAGACTTTTATCTTTAAGTGGAAAACATAAAGCTGTATTCATTTCATAATTAGACTGAAAATAACAATATGAGGGAAGACACTGAAATTCTTCCACAGTTTCTGATTGTGAACCAAGGCAGAATAGATTTCTATACAATGTATTGAATTTTAAATCCTGTACCATGAAGGGTTTGGTTTTTCATATACATTTATTTAACAAAGTTTTATTGAACATCTATTACTTATCAGGCAAAATGGCTTGTAGGCTAGATGGCAGTATCCTAAGGTTGCCTCTTTAACAATATTTACCTGCTATTTACCTCTGACATATAGGGGAGTATAGTATCTTCTTGATTTCCACTTGACTATAGGAAATCCTGTCACCTGCTCAATTTAAATTTATTTCTCTTTTGGGGGAAACCTCACCTAGAATTACTAAAGTTGCAATGAATTAGAATGCAACTAACTGTAAAGCACGATTGATCAGGATTCTTTCTGTGGAGGAACAAGTGACAAGAACGTAAGCCACAGAATAACAGCAAATGTACAACCAGGAAGGATATCGATATTTAGGTTCCTGTTCTCTCTAACTGTTGAGAAAAGGAGGTGGAGAGGAAAAAAGACATGTTATTAGGGTTGCGTTGCTACTTTGTGGAAGAAATGGACTTGGACTCAAGACTTATAACTCTAAATCCAGTGCTATTTCAACTACTCACTGAAAGGCATTCAAAATTTGCAAACGCTGTCCTGGGACCACTAGACATTTTCTTTATTCTAAAATATCATCTATATCTACAGCACTGCAGAGTATAAACTCCTGTTTGAAATGACAACTCTGACATGCTGTGAAATCTTCAATTATAAAAGATGTCATGATGATCTTTTGGATTAAAATGGAAAGTGGTTTCATATTTATAAATGGTTTTTCAACAAAAGCAGCAATTTTTGAAAAGTTGTATTTAACCTTAAGCTAATCAGCAAATTCAATTAACTCGAACTTCTCAGTTCTCTGGACCTTTAGGCTCATCACTATTTTAATATAAATGTAATAAAAACTAGAGTATCTCTCGAGGCAGAGAAATCTAACTGGATCAGAAATATTCACCAAAATACACAAGGAGGTGACTTGGGGCTCTTTGTATACCAGAGACAAATCATCGTATTGCAAATATGTTGGATTGGTTTTATGGAGACTTATGTTCTATCTCCAAAGCTTACTCCAAGTGACAATGGGATACATCAATAAAATTTTCCAAGACCCAGTTAGCATATGTTTAAATTGGGTATAATTTCTATTACTTCCACTTTCCGAGGTTGTTTAGAGTTTAAAATGAGATAACTAGTGAAAGCACCTTGGATAATTAAAAATTATGCATACATACTTCTATATGTGCACACACACATATACATATATATATATATATATATATATATATATATATATATATAATCTAAAGTCTGAGTCTTTGATTTGGACAAAAACTATTTAGCTACCAAAAGAAGCAATCAGCCACGTTGTCACAAAGTTATTTTTGTTAATAATAGTATTCTCAATGGTAAATGACAAAATTTGAAAGATTACTGTCATAGATAAAAAACAAATATTTCAGTTTAAATTTGGTGCAAATAGAAGATTGTGACTATTTCATACCAAAAGAAATTAAATTTGCTTTGTTATGTTTGACATCTTTAGAGTTGAATTAGAAATAGGCGTAAGTTAGGATACATTTTGTTAATGCAATCCTTGAGCATACAGACTTCACTATTAAGTATTTTCTTTGGTAACAAGGTGACTGCCTAGTGTTTTGTGTATGTCAGATAGAGATGATAGGTCCTTACCTTTAGAAGTATAACTTGGGCCGGTGAGACAGCTCAGCGGCATAAGCACCTGCCTCGCAAGCACAAGGTCCTGAGTTCGACTCCCAGTACCCACATAAAGGAAAAAAGGGCCAGTGATATCGCTCAGGGGCACAAGCACTTGCTGGCAAGCGCAAGGTCCTGAGGTCGACTCCCGGTACCCACATTAAAAAAATAAAAAAAATTAAAAAAAGAAATATGACTTATACTTTATTTGAAATCCGAATAAAGGGCAGGAGAGCATGAAACCACTTTCTCCCATTAGAATAGTGAAGGCAAACATTTTGTACATAGAGAATTTATTAATTTCCAAAGTTTGCATCCTAACCAATTGTATGCCCTTGTTGGGGATTAGCAGTGGGAATCCTGTACTACTGTGTTGGATTATGCTGTTTTATGCAGCGTTATGTGACCATCCCTGCACATTTCTATGCTCTTTGCCATTAAGGAAACTTACTGTCTAACTTGATCTGTCAATTTCTTCCTGTCATTAACATTACCATCCTGATGAATAGTGTGTATCCCTTCATGGAATGTAGCTATCTTTTCACTCCCCCTTCCAATTTATTTGACAGATTTACCTCGATTTAGCTTTTTCTCAATGTACTGTCCCATTTCAAACAAGTAGTCTCTTTTTTTTTTTTCATTTTTTTACCTTTTAACCAATTCTCCAACCCAATGCACTATAGCTTCAATCTCACCACTTTACTCAAAGTGGCTGTTTAAAAGTTTGTAATTGACAGTGGTCTCTTCTCATCCACATATTATTTGACCCTCAGTGGCATTTGAAAATTATGATCACCACTTCCCTGAAATTTTCTCGCCCCTTGTTTGTGCTCTTGTGTAAGTATTCTTCAGTCACCTATGCTGGGTTTTCTCTTCTCTGGACTCCTAAAATATAAGTCTTCCCCTGGTTTGGTTTATGGCCTTCTCTTATTATTGCATGGAATTCCCTAAGTTATTTAAGATTTCCTTTATCATTCATAGAAGATGAATTATTAGGTCTACCGATGAAACTTTTAATTATCCATGCTTGTTATATAAGCTCTAGAGTCAGGTATACCTAGGTTTAAACTGGTATGCTAACTGGTGACCTTGTGGCATATTGTTTAACTTTTTTAAATCTTGGTTTTAAAAACTTTAATTTGGAATAAATGCAATAATTGCTTTTCAAAATGTTTGAGGCACATAGTAAGCTTTCAGTAAATGGTAGGAGAAGACCCTTCTCTCTGTTTCTTCGTCCCCTGGACCTAGATACGTATTTTCAACTATTTGTTAGATATAAAGGACATTTTAAACTGGATATCTCACACATATGTTCCAATTTTCCAAAATAAAACTCACTGTCTGTTTCTACCAACTTCTATTCCTGATTCCAAATATCTACTCCATTCATAGTTTCCTGGTCAGTTATTCTGTCTACTTGTTCACACACCCTATAAAATTTTTGTTGACTAGTATGAGCCAAGTGCTGAGGAATGAAAATAACTTCTTTACCCAAGTTGCAATGGAAAATAAAGACAAGTAACAAAGATTTTGAGAGTGCAAATATCCTGATAGACATAGGTAAATAGAGCAGTCTGTGAGACCATAGATGAGGTGTTTCTCTATGAAAGCTGCGGTGGGCACTTTGCTATGGTCTGAATGTTTGAGTGCCTCTAACATATGTTGCAATCTAATTCCCAAGATGGTGGTGTCAAGATATTGGGCTTTGCGGAGGTGATTAAATCATGAGGTCTCCACCTTCGTGTGTGCGATTAGTATCCTTATAAAACAGACTTGAGAGAACCTGTTGGCCCCTTGTGCTACATGAGAACAAAACCAGAAGGTGTCTTCTATGTGGAACAGACACCGGGACACTGAATGTGCTAGTGCCTTGATTTTAGACTTCCTAGCCTCAAGTACTGTGAGCAATATATTTCTGTGTTCAAAAATTACTCCATCTAAGAAATTTTATTAAAGCAACTTGAAGTAAGACAAAGGTGAAGGAAGGTAAAGAAAAACTAGCCATACCCCAAGTTTTACAATATTATTAGCCCCAAAAAGATTAACATTTTAGAGGAATGGTTATCTCCTCCACTGGAATGTAAGTACATTAAAGGCAGTTTTTTTTTTTTTTTTTTTGGTGTGTTTGTGTTTGTCATAGCCTCAGCAACTAGAACAGTACCAGCACCATGGTAAGCACATAATAAATATTTGTTGAGATTTATTAAAACTGATCCACATTAAAGTTAACTTGTGATAGTTTTTATAATGAATTTTTTCCATTAAAAGTACTTGCATTATACACTTTCTTATACCCTCACACACACAAAAAAAATTAACTGAATGTACAGGTAGATGTTTCTGTTTATTTGCTTATCTGTTTGCTTAAGCAGACAATTCTTTCTGAGATTTCCTGTTTTGTAAATGAAATATTCAGGCCCACACTCCCACAATTCCTGCAGGCATTTCAAAGACCTCAAGACTTAACCAAATCTTATCTTTTGCTTTTAAAGCTAAGAACATTTTTGTGTTGCGGAATTAATAAAGAACCAGTCAGATTCTCTTGAAGGAAAATGTTTACTGGGATTTCTTTGATACACACACACACACACTCTCTCTCATGAGCATACACACACCTGCAGACAATAAGAATAGTACTTGAGAGGAAATTAATTTCCTATTACTTCAAATATATTTCATACTTTCAGTAAAATATGATAGACAAATGTCTATTAACTTGACATGGTAATGAAAATACTTACTATGATTAACTGGATAAGTAACTCGGTGAATGAAATCATTAAAAACTTGTTTTTTCTCTTGTTCAAAACTATATATTTCTGTTTTAAATGTACAATCTGGGGTAGGGTAGTGTACAAGTATATGGCAATAGTAGGCAGAAAGGTATATACAAAGATTCTTCTAAAATTTAATTTTTGGTTGCTATGCTCATCAGCCAACTCTTAAAAATTCTCTAAAACAACTGTTTACATTCACAGTTGGATTACTAAGTAAATCTTTTCCAAATTAAAATCAGATTTCATCTCATCTATTGTGAATTTTTTTCTTGTCAAGTGAAACAAATTATCTTTACTCCTGGTTTTATTTTGAAATGAATCTGATAATATTCAATAAAAATGTGTTAAAGATAATACCACTGCAACTTGACTATGTCACAATGATCTTCAAAGTATTGTTCCTTTCTGCCTAAACATGTTACTATTATTGGTATATTTTTACTCTCAATATGCAAAATAATTTTTAAGACTGGAGAATTTTGTTTCATACAAATTTAACTTAGTCTACATTCATCATTTGGTGCAGACTGAAAAGCTTTGTTGATTCCTGTTCATATGTAGTAAACAGGATTTATAGAACATAAATTAGTTCTAAGAAGTCTTTTCCTGTCCTAAAAGGAATCTTTAAATTGGTGGCTGAAGATAGATTTTATTAACTCCAGCACTGTTAAAGGATTAAAACATGAGATATTGTTGGATCTAAGCCCTGCATATTTACATTTTTTTTTTTTCCTGTAGTCATTACTGAAGGAAAAAATTTATGTGTGTAAATCTATTTTTCCCTCACAAATGTCCTAAGGAAAGAAACTGTTTATAAATGTTAGGTAGATTTTAGTGCTACTATAAAATAAACTACTGTGAGAAAACTTACATTTATGGATTAATAGGTAAAAGGTATTATTCCATAGATACATAAATCACTACCATCACCATTAATGAATATTTCTTCAAAATGATTCTTATTTCTCCAAGACAGACACTAACTCTAAAAGTCTGATAACAAGCATGAGTAATACAGATTTCATTTCTATTTTCTATTCATGGCAACATTTCCTCCACCAATGGCCTTTGCTCTTTCATAAAAATAACTCTGTACACTCCACTTAATAGTCACATTGGTATAAAGCCAGCAAGGGCAGTTAGCCTAATATCAAGCTATAGCTGTCTGTCAGAATATACTAAAAATCAATGAAGATATTGCTTGCTACCAACTCTCCTGGCCAGGCATGACTCTGCCACATGATTCTGATTTTTCTTTGTGAGCTGAAGTGGTCATGGTGATCTCAAACTTACGTTCTCCCTAACATTGAAAATCACAGCAAAATCTTTAGGATTCATTTAGCTGAATTGATCATGGATCATGTGTATTACTATCAATCTGAAAAAATAATTACTATCCAACAGCAAATGAAGCAAAATTAGTTGGGGTCTTGAACCAACACTTGGCCAAAAATTCTAAAGGGCAACAGAGTATCAAGTAAATTTTGAATTGATGGACAGCAAAGAGTATAATAAGGGAAGCCAAAAATGCCTATAATTCTACTTAACAGTGAACCTTCATAAAGAAATTGTGAAGGTAAGTGAACTCCTCTAGTGCTCTGCAGGTAGAGAGTTAGGTTTGACTTCCTCATATTACACTTGATCTTAGCCAAAAGGCTGAGAAGAGATGGGCTTGACTTCTGAAAGAATAAGTGTCATCCCACTATCCAGTTGCTAAAGGCAGCCAGTCCACTTGCACTCAAAATGCTTGGATAGAATGGAGAAACGGATATAGAAAAGAAAGCAGTTAGTTAGGACTCTGAGATGCTAGAAAGGAACAAAACTAATCCTATGGGTTTAGAGATGAAAGGAGTGTGGGGAAGAAAAAGGTGGCAGGAGAGTAAAACAAGAGTTCAAATAATATGCAAGTTTTAAAATACTCCTTACAACAATGCTATGAAGTGGGGGCTTATGAACCCATTTTTACAATCAGAAAACTGAGGTTTAGACAGGCTTTTTAATTAGCGTAAACCAGTGGTGGTGATCCTATGGCAAGCATGTTATTTGCTTTTCTTTGAGGACAAAGTATCTTATCGTATGAGTTATTTTTTCTAATCTAAAACCTCAGTATTCAAGTTTAATTGCGGTGTTGGCACTTTTGTGATGAATAAGGGGGTTTTGGTTTACAGTTGGGCACTCGTCTGTAAAAGATTCACTGTCACTGGACTAAGCTCATACTGCTCATAAGAAACAGAATTGAATCAATTGTTTGTATACCAAACTTTTAACTACTTTTAATAGCTTTTATCAAGAAGGCGCAGCATTGTGCCACCAAAGTTCTATGATAGGTTTAGGATAGAGGCTCTTTGACAGGGAGTAAAAGAGACTTTCTGCAGTAGAATTAAAGCATAAATAGATTCTCAAATTCTACTATGTCCAAGGATGAGACCTTGGATAAGGAAGGAGAAGACAGCAGTTTAACAGGAGGGATTTTGGCATGAAATTTCAATTTCTGGCTCACAGCTTAAGAATGATGGATTTTTGGTTACAGAATGATTATTTCTCATTAGTACTAGAAGGAACATACTTTTGCATAGACTAGCCAACCTGGTCAAGAGGGTATAATAAATAGCAATGGAGGAGAAGGGAGGGGGATACTAGGAACGATAGTATCTAACATTGTTTAAACGGATTATGGTAACTGTGCACGACTTTGAGTGTGATATGCTCTTCCACTAACACCCTTTCTACCATTTTTCAACTAATACCACGTCATGATTTTAAAACAAAATGATATTAGATCATTTCCTCAGGGAAATTTCTTCCTCTACCTAAACACTTCCTTGGATATCACTATTCCCACCTTGGTTAGTTCCATCACCTCTAAGTATTTCTACCTTGGGATTAGTTAAGTACAGCAAAGCAGTTTTTAATAGCATTGTTATTTATTTCACTTTGCCTCCATTACCACGGAAAGGTGGTAATGTGTACTGGTTAAATGTGGCGAACCTGAACTTCCTTGAACCTGGAGTCAAAACCTGACCTGGATCAGGTATGTCCTACCTGTAGGATTTTACAAAGTTCCTTAACTTTTCTGTACCTCAGTTTTCTAATGGCTCTCAACTGTGGATGGCAACAATAATTGTACCTACCACATAAGTACTAGTGTAAGGATTAAATTGGTTGATTCATAAGGACTTAGAACAGTGCTTGATATGCTAAAACGGCATATATTTAGCTTTTATTATTGTTACTAGTACTAGATGATAAGTGTTTGGAGTTAAAGCTTACTCTTTCCTCATAGTAGTCACATCAGAAAATAATCAGTAAATGTTTGTTAAATATCTTATTCTGGAGGACATGCTCAATCATCCGCAGACAAGGAGATATATGTGAATACTGGTACTAGGTGTTTTTAAAGCAGATTAAGCTAATGTGGCTCTCTGAACAGTAGTGACTCTGAATTTCTCTCCTTTCCAGTAGGAAGTCTGTGCCAGGCTCTTATGCTGAATTGAAAATTGTGTTTATTTTATACTTTCTGTGTGCCTAACTCTGAGCAGATTATATATACATATATATATATTATACACATACACACACACTCATTTCCATTCTTGAAATAACTTTAGAAGGCAGGTTTTGTCATTTTCTCCGTTTAAGGATGAGGAAATTGAGGCCCATTGAAGTTACATAATATGTATGTCTTGGTTCACAATACTATAAATAACTTTGTCTAGGGATGTTTGAGCACATATACTTTTACACCTCATTCAGCCTCTCTAGCTTTGGCAATGTGCTTATCTCTCCAGGTTGCAAAACATACCTCATCTCCCTGCCCCAAAAATAATCCAAATATTGGGAATACCAAAAGAATCCTTAGAGGAAAAAGCGAAGTGGTTGATTTTTGAGGAAACCAAGGCTCAGGGCAGGGCACAATCCTGAAAGTACTGGACAGTCAGGGCATTGTTTCTCTGAGTGACAGGAGGCAGGTGACAATCCAAAAGCTGTTCTGGAGACTGATCACAGGACGGTCTCAGAAAGCCTCATGGGTACGTATCATCAAAGCACACAGGAGGAGGGCTGGAAGATTGGAATATGGTGATGAAAGGGTATATTCTATTTAAAAGCAGGCCAAGAAAGGAAGTAGGATGATGTTGTATTTGTTTACTTGGGAGAAAATGTGAACATATGGATAGAAATACGTTTAATTAATGAAGACAGAAATAGAAAGGGACAAAAAGTGGAATCATTTCTTCTGTTATTATTACTGCTATCATTATTGTTACCATTTTTCAAGTGCTAACTATATTCATGGGTGCTCTTAGTACACTGCAAGTATTAACTCATTTACTACTCAAAACAGCTTTAGGAAGTAGGTCTTAGGATCATCCTGTCTTTACAGATGAGAAAAATAGAGCATGGTAATGCTGACTAATATGCTCAAGGTTACACAGCTAATAGGTCAGGGAGTCCATAATAAGTGATTGGCCAGACGGAAGATCTGGAGCTTATTTTCAACACAGACCACAAAAGTGTCATCAGAATAAAGTGTAGTGAATATGAGATTTCAACCCCATAGTCATTTGTTAGTTATATTATATTTAACTAAAGGCTAGTATATGGCAAATTCCTTGTTATGACTATACCTCACAGAAGTTAGAGAACATATAAGGAGATTTGCTCCTCTAGGGGGTGAGTTGGTGGTAGGAACTTTTAGAGAAATTAACCATTTAATCTTAGAGTCTATAAGTATATTATAAAGTCCAAATACTAGACTTTAGAAAAGCAGCTCTCTAGAGGAAGTAAATTTGAACCAATGTCCTGAGATACTCTAAAATGGAGATAAAATAAGATAAATTATACCTACAGAAACCAGAGTGCCTATACTGGATGTTTTCCATTGTGTTTTGATTTCTGAAGACATGTTACCAAAATGAAGGGATGAAAATCTAGGATATATAAATATAAGAAAGCATGAAGTAAATACCAGGAAGTTTCATACTCAAAATGAGCTGAGGCTTAAAAAAACCATAACTAGAGATGACAGAGACTTTTTAAAAAAATATATTTAGAGCAAGAAGAACAAGGATAAGAGAGATGTGCAACTCATGCAATTGCTTTTGGATGCCCAAGTTCAGTGTGGCCTTCTCAACTACTAGTTTTCTTTGTGAAAAAGAATCATGGACTTACCAGGGTAAAATAAGTATCAATAACTATAAATTGAAGCCTAAGACAGGTATTCGGCTCTTTTAAATGAATTAAAATTCTATCCTAGAGCAGTGAGAGGTCTTGTAGATTGGATTTCCTAGACAGAGCTACTAAAGTTTCAGGAACTGTAGTGTGGGTGAAATGTGGCAGAAGACTGGAGCTGGCAAACATTGGCTTTAGTTTTCTTTTTTAATGAATTTACCATCCTGTACTTTGAATTACTATTTTAGAATTTATTCCTTCTATTTATTTTTTATTATTAGTATATACTTGCAATACATAACAATTAGCATATGGCTCTTCAGTCTAGACCATGAAACATCATGGGCATTAAGGGGAAAATTCTGGAACAGGTTATTAAAAGCATGATTGGTGAGTGCTTAGGAAAAACAATAGGAAGAGGATAAAAACAGTACAACACAGCCTAAATTTCCTAAGAAGTCATGTTAGGCAAATGTCATTTCATTTCTGGTTTTGACATGGTTGTTAGACTGGCAGTTCAGTAAAAATGTAGGCATACTGTATGTGGATATCAACAAGGCATTTGAAAAAGTCTTTCATGATCTGTCTGTGACCAAGATGGAGAAATGTGGCTGTGTGCGTATGGGTAAAAGAATGCTGCCTGGCAGATGAAGGCAGCATGCCATAGAGCACTGACCTTAATCAGTCATATGCTGCATTTTCCTTGATAACCTATATGAAATGAGGATGTATATTTAACAAGCCTACATACTGCACAAATATAATGGCAAAGCAACTACTTTGTATGGCAGAATTAGAATTCAGGTACATCTCCACATGCTAACATGATGAAATTATATTGCCCAGATCAAGTCTCTAAACATATTTCTATCAACACTCCCCTTCTCAAATATATAATTTATAACTTTCATTTATATAACTGTAGAATAATTAAATATGGCTTAGCTTCAGAGCTTGTTAAAAAGGCTCAGTGGTTTAGTTACCAGTGTTCTCAATGTGTGTAGGTGGCATTGTGTGGCTACCCAAAAAGCTAAACCTGGCTAATCAAATTGCCTTTCTTAGCTGAGTCTACAGCTACCAAGAAAATGAAATCATTAGTCATGGGACCTACAGGCAAAGGAATGGGGTGAGAGGGTGAGGAGATACACTTAGAGTCACATCATGCAGTGGAACCAGACATTGCTATGAGAAAGTAGAAATTATACAGTTGAAAATAATAGGGTATCAGGCAAAGAAAGAGGCAGGGAGAGAAAAAATACAGAGCATTTCCAGGTCTTATTGTTACAGATCTATAGGCTCTGCCTTTCCATTTGGTTGTTGACTAGTGTTTCCTGGGTTCTCATTGACTAATAATATATACATTGAAAAGATGTTCTCCATTACCCAAGGCAAATTGAAAAACTTCTGCTCTTTCCAACCAGAGAACCCACTAAGAACCCACACCTGCATTTAGCCTTGACCATGTCAAGAGCAGTTTGGACAAACCAGAATATATTTTAAAGGAAGAGACCAGGAAGGGAGGTTTGAAACCAGTAAATGCGAGGAATAGGTGAAGGAACTAGGGAAACGTTAGGCCCAAAGAAGAGCAGACTTGGAAACAGTGAAGGGCTATTGGGTGTGAGAGGGATTTTATTTATTCTGTGAGTCTCTAAAATTACATTTGGGAAAAATGGGTAGAGTTAAGAAGTGCGGTTATAAAACAACCTTGCAGTAGTTGTTTGAGGTAGAATGGAATGCCTTAGGAATAAGTTTATTCCCTATTTTAGAAATAATTAATTAGAGGCAGATGATCACTTAATAGGGCTAATAATGTTACCTTTCAGTTGCACAGTGCTTTGCCATGTGGGAGGGGTGTTATAAACTGCCTACACTAGCTTCACACTGGTCTTCGTAACAACTGGACGTGCCAGGATTTTTGTGTGTGTGCTGGCGATGGACCCCAGGGCCTTGCACATGCCAAGCATGCATTCTACCACTGAGCTAAGCTCTAGCCCTGGAAGGCAGTTTTATATTAGTTTTCACAGATGAGGAAGCTGAAGCTCAGAGAAGTTCTGTTACATAGCTCAAGCATAAGTTTATGTGCACCCACAGTTACCTTTTATTGACTAAATGTGAAATGAACATTTTAAAGGATATGTTTGGAAAATTCTAGTTGATCAGGCTGGTGAAGCTTTTAGCATTTTAAAATTAATTTTTGTAATGGTGAATATATTTTCAGATGCACAAAAAGGTTCTCTGCTCAGTCTCACATGAAACTTATGTTCTTCCCTGTGTCTTAGGAAACTGAGACCAATTAATACATTCCTTGCATAGATACAGAAGGTCCGTGGGTGCAGTTGTACAAACATGCCTAGATGTACATTTCAAATATGAATAGTTTTCTCTCTCCATTTGCTTGAGCCCATTCCCACCCTCCTTCCAGATTTCATGCTATTTGTCTTCATAAAGATTGTGTTTGCTTGTCAGAATTGCTAGTTAACCATATTGTGGCACTGTTTTCTTAGCCCTCGATCACTAAGCGCTGCAAAACAATCAAAAGAATGAGGAAATCATCACTGTTTGAAAATCCTTTGAGGAAGATGTACATTGTTCTCTGCTTTTCTCACTTTTACTCACTTCAGCCCATGCACAAATCACATTACTAGTTTGATTCTAACGGTGGTAACTGCTGTATTTTCTCTTGGGAGATAGCAGAAAAGGCAGTTTATGAACCTGTCTAATCTAGTAAATGATAGATTATACAGAGATTCCTGGATTTGGGCCATGGTGCTGACATATTCTGATGCCACGGCTGGCATTTAATTTAATATACTGCTGAGGAAAAAGTGTTTTACTTTGAGTTTATTCATCCTTCTTTCTCTTTTCTGCTTTCTAGAGAATAAGATGGAAGTTGATACCAGGCATTGTTTATCATATATTACATTATACGTACATATGATTTTAGAAAAAGTTGAGACATACAGAAGACAGGGGGAACACCTTGAATTTAAAAGATAACAGAATGCCATGTTTTATTAGTTCGTGTTTTTCTGTTACTAGTAAACTGTAATTTTAGTTTTTTGCAGTACTGGGGGTGGAATCCAGAGTCTTGTGCATGCATGGAAAGCACGCTACCACTGAGCTACCAACACTGCCAGCCCTGAAAGTTTTAATTTTGACTTGAGAGTGAGTAGAAATGGTGAGTAATTTCTTAATTAATCCCATCTCATGCTAAATTCTATCATGATCAAGGGACATACTACAGTGGAGTAGAACTTTAATCACATGACAAAGATTTGAGGAATGAATCCAAAACCTAAACACAAGAGTTAAAGGAAAAAATGGAAAAATTTTTTTCTCAAGACCAAACTTCCTCCTCAAGGCAGAATCCAGTTATTAAAGTTACACATACACTTCCTCTTCATGAGGGAAATCCTTTTTTTAAAAAAAATTTGAAGGCAATTATTATTTCAAATACTCTTATCATAAATAAAATGGAATCTATCACTGTTCCTCCAACAGTGTTTGGATTTTCCTGTAATGTTGAAGTTTCTCACAGCAAGGGACAATTGTCTTTCACTTTCAGGCTGTAGTGACAGCTTAGATAATTGGTTCATTTCATGTTTTTGTGGGTGTCTGACAGTGAGGTGTTTATGCATCTGTGGTTTCATCTTTGTGTGTGCATCTGCTTTGATCTCTGTCTGTTACTGGCCCTAGATCTAAAATTGGATGCCTGTAGAGAGTTCTGCACTTTTGCTCATGCATCTGAACATGCATTTGTGTGTCCCTGCAGATAACTATGGTGAAATGGGTTTCTGCAATCAGTAGAATCATCCACTGCCAATACTTAAGTTCACTGGGATCAGCTCAAGTACCTGGTCTCCAATGGTATGTTGCTATTCAAGACCCAGCTGTTATGCAGATGAACTGAGTCCTGTGTACTGGTTGGGGGAGCTGGAACAGCTGGACTGGGTTGGCTGCGTGTAGTCATTGATCTCCTCTGAAGAGAGTCCGCTGCAAGGGGTGGCTTCCTGGCACAGGTGCAGGCATGTGGAGGCGGCGGTGGCGGAGGGAGGGGTCTGAAGGTGAACTGGTTGTGTGGGCTGCTTTGCATGTCTAAAAATGAGAGAAGAAAAACATAAAATAGAGATTTATTCTCCCACTTGGCAGTCAGGAAAACACAGCACGACAGATTTACCAGGGATTTCAGATAATATAACCTGTGGAGTAGGGGGAAAGTTTTTAAGTTCAGTCTATCTGTAAAAATGTCATTTAACTTACAAAAGCACGTGCAGCATGCTTATGAAATGTAAAACATTCACAGTTGCATTTGCATGTAAATTTTCAGGGCTACAGCAGCTAAAAAGTAAATGAGGCCCCCTCACACAATTTGTCATAGTTTCTGCTACTGAAGAAATAAATCATCAACAAGATACTAAGTTACAGAAGTGAGCTGATTTCCATCAGTAGCAAAAATCTCACTTCAGAAAACACCAGTGAAAAGCACAAATTCCTTGCAAAGAAAATCATTCGGCACTTCAAATAAAAATATAAGGCCACCTTCTGGTTTACCTCAGGAAAGAATGCTAGCTTGCCTACATGGGAGCAAATCCATATTTCAGAAAAAAAGCTCACATATATGTAACTTAACTGGGTGAAACTAATCTCTCCACCAACACCTCCCCCCACCTCAGAGTGCTGCTTGTAAAAGGTAGGCTAAAAAGACTTTGTTCTGGTTACTACACATATTTCTATAGCCATGCAAAGCAGCCTGCAGCCTCCTCAGCCCCATTGCCATTTCTTTCTAAGAGCTCTGCCATGTTAGCAGCACTTTAGGCAGCAGGGACTCTGGTTTTGTGTTTTTTATTTTTGTTGTTCTTGTTGTTGTTGTTTTTTTCCTGCTTGTTTGCAGAAGGGGCAGCTTGAGACAGTGGTCCTCAGACCTCCGTTATTGCTACTGTTTGATATTTTTCCACTGTTTCTTGACAGGTTCACGTAAAGACAGTGAGTTAGAATTTGGCCCATGAGAAATACCCCAATTAAACTCTTTTGAAAAGAAATTGCTATTGCAGCTGATAGCCACCTCTCTTCCACAGAGAAACATAATGGATGTCAAGTGATTGCTCGTAACAGCAGCACGTTCTGGATAAACTTTGTAGACAGCATAGCTTTGTCCCACCTCCCCAGTGCCCAGGAGTTGAAAAACAGAAAAATGCCAGAGGCTTGCGATGCTTAGCAAAGGGCTCAGCTGGTTTGTGCTGAGGCCCACTTTGCAGTGACTGACCACAGACAAAATCACTCCTTTCAATCCTTTCACTTTAGAAATGAATTTTAAAGACACTGGCATGTTTTTCATATTTAAAAATGATATTACTGCCCTCATAGCGTGACAAATTCTTGGCTGGATTTCTAGTACAGGTGGTATCCTCTTTAAATAAATTTATTATATGAAAATCTGAATTGTACAAAAGATAGATAGGGAAGGGAGTGGTGATCACTCATTTTATATAAAGGATTCTTTTAGATGGCCAGCTATCCCTATATATTTAAAATGCTTCATGAATTTTCTAAATTACCCCCATTATTCTAGGCTCAGCCCAAATCCCCTTATCCACTAAAAAGTCATTGCTTGTGCTTAACATCTCATTAATTTTTTGAACTTTTGTGCTCACATTCATAACTATAACTGGAATATGCTTTCCATTCTTAGGAGTGAGAAAAGCATAGAATCCTAGAATGTAAAGAACCTTTGAGTTCCTTTCATTTTGCAGATGAAAAACTTGTTCAGGGACACATGACAAATCAGTGGTGTGGCCAACACTAGAACCCATTTCTCCTGACTCTGACCAATGCTCTTTCCCCTGTATTTCAGATCTCTGTAATACAAGTTCTCTTGTCCTTCTTGAGATTCAGAGACACCAGATCTTCTACATGTTCAGAAGTTTTCATTTACGTTTAAATGTCTTCTTCCCTCTCAGACCATAACTACCAAAATATAAAAAGGAAGGCAATGTGATATAATATATAGTGGAAAGAACACAGGTCCCTCAAACCTGGGGTGTAAATTCTGCATATGTAACATAGATGCTTTCACATATCATTATTAAAATTGAAATAACAATTATTTTCCTAATGATTAAGTTTAGTTCCTGTGAAATGTGCTTGAACATAGTATGTCAGTAGCTGCTTGCTTATTGAGTAGAGCAGAAGTATAAAATTTAAATTTGGAAAGAACCATAAAGACTACCTAGTTCAGCTAGTGGAATCCATGGCTCAAAGAGATGAAGCGACTTATTTAAAGTTGTTCAACTTGTATAAATTTGCTTGTCCATGTCTGATTCCTAACCTAGCACTCTATTTATGCTATTTTAGAAAAATTAATATGACTTTCTTTTCTGACTTTAACACTTACTATTCTTACCATAAATTTGGTCTCTGAATTTGTGATAGGGTATTCCCTTGATATCTTATGTGTTTTGTCTTATCTTCCACAATAGTTTACAGGCTTCTTAGAGGAAGACCATCTAATTTTCTTGTACGACACACAGCATTGAGCATAGTTCTTGGTACAGAGCAGGATTCCTAAAGTTTTTACTGATAGAAAAGGATTTGACCCATTCATGGAGCCTAAATAAGCCATTTCAATGTTTGCTTTGTCTACAATTCTGGTGCAGCCACTGGTATCACAGAGAAGTAGGTTTCTCCCTTAGAGGTCTCAATGGAATCACTCAGAGCAATGAGGAAGGACAGCAATACCCTGAAAAAAGCATTTAATGATGCCCCTCCAAGATGTGGAAAGAGCAGTAGTGACATGCCGCAGATTTGCCATCTAACCCCATGGACGTGTAGGAAAGTATTTAATGACCTAAGGAAAGGGAAGCAAAGTCTGGGAGTACAAGGTCAGAGGAAGAAAATGAATCCACTTTAGAGCTCATGTTCAGAACACCTCCAAACAACACTATGACACCTACTAGCCTAATTGGTAGGCGTTTGTGTCAGCACAGTTGTTCAAAAGAAAGACAATTACTCATGTTCTTTTGGACATAATACTTTCTGGATTTCTTTAAAATCTTTACAATTTGCTTATTAAGAAAAATAAGAAAAAATTTATCTCATTGAAAAGTACAGTCATGTTATTACTATACTTCTGCTGCAGGCGGAAGAGCTGTGGTAGTCATTTCAATGATATACTTGTGTAAGTATACACACATATGTGTACATATACATATATATTTTTATTTTTATCTATTTTGCTATGTATTTTTATTCCAATGTTCCATATGCTGAGATTTTCCTACTCGTTAATATTGTCTTTAAATATTTTCACAATGTTGGATTGTTGAACTGAATGGAATACACTCAGACCTTAAGCCCTTATGAAATGCAAATGATTTTAAATTCATTCATTTTATCACCTCAGGAAAAAGATGGGGAATGCACTTTTTCCTTCCCAAATGAAGTAATTTAATCCTTGAGTTCCATGAAATGGGATTTCCCATTAATACATTAGTTTTACATTTCCCATAAATACATTAGTGTTCAGTGTCAAGAGTTCTAGAATGCCAATTCCAGGGGGTTAAGAATCATATGCACTCACTTCCAAATGTATCTGGCAGTCTTATACTTCTGTGCCCAAGACAGAGAAGCAAGGGAGAAGTGGGGAGGAGTAATTATGCAAATTTAGATATCCAGACATACTTATAAAGCTTTCTGAAAGTAAATTAAGTTTTCAGATGGAAAGGTCTAATTCATATTATATATCTGGATAGGAGCCAGTTTCTGAGTTGAGGCCCTAAAATAACATGGTAGGATAATCTCTAAAAGGGAAAATTCCTCTAATCTGTAGATCTAAGACATTTTAGGTGTGGCAGAGCTGGTAATAGAAATATAAGCCTTCAGAAACAACATTGCCCTTGTCTTCAAAATGTAAGTGGGAAAGTTGTCATGCATAGCTTTTACTTTTCTCTCCTTTTGCAAATAAACCTTAATTTAGATCATGTGTTATAACACATGGTTATAAAGGTTTCACGAAAAATTAATGTATCTCTGCTCAGAAACATCATGTGGAAACCTATCAGGGTGTCTAGCAGAGTGTTTTGCCCCTTACATTTCATTAACACATACAGTCAGTTCTGCTACAAGATGATGCATGTATTTCAAAAATTCACTGCACTATGCAAAAATCACACATGGGAAAAGTCTTGCTGAGAATCATGGTGTTGGGGCACAGTATTCAAAAAAATCCCAAAAGTGACACACTAAAAATTACCTAATAAGAATGGTAGCAGTTAAAATGCTATGCTAAATAGGACACCAGATGTGAGTGGGCAAGACTCCTAACACACATGGTAAACTGAGATAGCTATTGATATCTTAGGTGTAAGTGTATTCCATTTTGTGTATTTTCATGCAGCTTTTTCTGCTGTATCCACTTTTATGTGATTATCTAGTGATTTTAACAGATGAGAAAACACAACATTGGCCTTAAATTCAAAGCATTCTCAAACATACCAATAACAAGGGAAAAAATAATGTTTTTAAACAAGCATTATAGCAAAACTGACTGAGCATATAAAATAATTTTCTGTAGGTGATAAAAATAAATACAGTATTACCAGTATTCTAGTACTAATGAATAATTTAAAAAAAATTGTTGAAAAATTTGTCCAAAGTAGACACATGACCAGTTTTTCCCAGATCCATGTACTAAAATTGATCATTTTTTCCTTTAAGGACACTATGATATTACTCTGTCAAATGTGAACTTTCCTAAAGTTACTATGAAGTATATGTTGTCAAAGAGACATATATTCCTATACGTCTAGAAAAGGATTGGAAACCATGTCTGTACTTTCCGCCTTGACTCTGCTTTCATTACCTCATTGACAAAGGGAAAGTGTAGCTCCACACCTATTTACCTGTTACTCTGTAATGAAAAAAGTCCTGAAATCTGTTGTTGTTGTTTTTATTTTTCTAATTCTTTGATGGTAAAACCTGATTTGAAGCAATATGCAGATATTTGTGTTCTTTATGTCATTTAATGAATTTTCATACATTTAAATGTGGAAGCATTCAAGCATTTTATTAAAGGGTCCTGGCCCATACCTCCTTCTCAGTATCGTGTAATGCACAGTATACATATATCACTGCATTTGTAAATTTTGGAAAATTCTAAATTCTGAGGAAGTGGACCCCAAAGGCTTTTGATAAGGGATTATGGGCCTCTGTTAGTATTTAACCACCTTCTCGAACCCATATGAGACAACATTAATTAATGCTTGTGAAGACCAAAGCAATCCACATGTGCAAAGAACTTCAGGGCACAATGGTTATTGCCATCCCTATTTATGTCAAATCTCTCAAGGCCAATTATAAGTCTATAGTTTCTCAGGTCATTTTCTGAGATGCTCTTCTTGGCAGGAGAAGGGATATATGGAAACAGGCTTAATAGAATAATGAAAGATTTATTATTATCTATTACTATGAATTCTTAACGTATATTGTGCTTTAAACTACTTGTCACAAGGAGTTTTCATAACTTTTGATATGGTTTATAAATTTGCATGTGATAGCTAAGATCCATTAACTTCATAGTGCTCAGTGACCATTAAATTAATCTTAAATGCATTTGGCTATGAACACTTCTATTCTCAACCTTATAATTATTATTAGAGGTGCAAAGAATAGGAAGATAAGAAAATCAGTTTTCAGAAAAAAGAGTAAACAAATGTAGTTTATCACTTCTCTGGATGAAATAATACTGTTACAATATTAATGTACCAACAGTCATTAGTAAAAGTAGATTCATCATTTAAATAAACCATTGGTTGAAAACAGAAAGGAGTCTATTAAAGAGCTAATGTTTAATAAATATTTATGTATGTATGAGCATGTGTATGAACAAGACAGACAACAGAAAGGCAGAAGGAGAGAAAAACATACAGGAGAATTCGCAATTAAAGTAGATGAATGCAGGAGAAGAGTTATAGAAGCCCTGGGGAAAGGCTAGCAAGAAATTATGATGTTTTCTCATTTACGTGGGTTCAATCTGGTTCTGGATTACTGCACTCTGCGTGGATCCCTCAGCACTAAGACATTATACAATGCCTTTGAAACTGTGAAGTACCTGCCTGTGAGGACTTTGACTAGTCCTCTAACTAAGACAACAAGGAAGAAAGTGTGCTCTGCTAATTTTTTTTTGTTGTTAATTTTATTGGTACATTTTAGGTATGCATAATGATCATATTAATCACAGGGAATTTGTACCTGTCCACGATATATCTTGATTGTTCTCCTTTCCCCAGTCTCTTCTCCTCTGTGCAACCCCTCTTCCCCTACTTATTTACAAAAGCTTTTTTCCATTTTTTCTCTTCTATTCTCTTTTTTTCATTTCCCTTCCTTCTTTTCCCCTCCCTCCTCCCTTGTTCTCCTTCCCATTTGAGCATTGTCTTCCCATTTCCCAGTATCTATTATACATTTCTGTCCTTATTTACACTTTCAGCTTCTCACACCAGAAAAACAATGCAATAATGCTCTGTTAATTTCTGTCAGTTAGCTTGATATTTTCTACAATCACTAGAAGTAAAGGTCAACATTGACGCACCTACATGTATTAAAACTCATATTTGTGCTTCAGTCTCTTCATAAACTGATGATTCAAAGATGCACTGGTTTACCTCCAGAAAGTCTAAGCTTTTTATTTTCCAGGTCACATTCATCAGTTTTCTTGTCCTCTAGTGTGCTATACTAGCACAACAATGAGTTAAAGATCCGCAAAGCAGCCTTCACCCAATCCATTTCTCCCTGTCCCTGTTACTGGGGAAATACAACTACTGTGCATTGAATTGGATTTACATAGTGTAATTAGCCAATCTTAGGCATACGAGTCAATATTCCTGCCAATAAGTTGCTGGTTTGTTAACTCAATCAACTTCCTGACATAGATTAAGACAAACAACTTAGGACTTCACAACCAAGAAAAACAGAGGGCTATGGTAAATGCTATTTTGGTTAAATTACTGAAGTATTCAAATTTCTTTAATTTGTTAGTTGTAAAAATACGGGATGGATACAGCTTTGCTTATATTTTTCAAGAAATTTTGCAGTGTTAAAAAAAAAGAAAAATGGAGCCAATACATTTCTTGTCTTAAAAAATCTTAATTTTTCTAAGTAGAATGGTAAAGGGCTCCACTTTATCGTACAGTTTGGAATTTTAAATATCAATATTTAAATATCAATATATGACACTGATTAGCAATTAAAATTAGTAGCTGGCCAAAGCCTTTTCACTATGGTCTTGAAGGAAACTGTGTTATCCATTATGTACCATGAAACACGAAATAGATAATTGCCCTGTTTTATCATATGCTGACAATGATGCTATGGTTTCCATTATTAGCCAGTCAAGTATATCCAAAAGAAAATATAAAAAAGTAATGATCCTTAAAAGTTTCATATTTAGTTTATACTCAAGCTAAAGTTGTATGTAGGTATTTCAATTATTCTCAATCTTCAAGTTCATTATTTATTTGCAAGTAGGTAATGAAGGGTTATGAATTAATTGACAGTGAAATATTTAATAAATTAACTACTAATGCTTATTCTGGAATTTTACAAAGTTTTCATTTCAGGGGTTCATTTTTATAACAATGTAATAAATTGTTACCCTGTATTTATTCAAAAAGCAATGGAAGAAAATTGTTCTGTTGTTATTTATGAAAGTGGAACTCTGAATTTTTTAAGCACAAATCAAGAAAATATGACTCTGACTCAAGTTCTAATAAAATATTTTCAAACTACCATATGGTAAATAATGGTGGCATGCTGTATGGGGAGTACCCGAAAACAAACAAATGAAAAACAGAAGATAAAACTTTCTAGGTGATAAAAATAAGGCATGAAGACTAAGATAGCCTGGGGAAGGATTCATACCCTGCCCAAATTTTTCAAATAAAGACTGAAGAAAAGATTCTGATTAGTATTAATGCAGCCACATAATCATCATTGTCTGACTATTTAGTGAGAAATGTGGCCTGCACTCTGTAATCCTCCCCCTGCCTCCCATCACACAACTTTAAGAACAAAAGGAACCCATGGACACCTAATTGAGCACTGGAAAGTAGTACCAGCTTTGTATTTAAGGGGTTGAATATATAAACAGGCCCCCATCTGGGACAAGGGAAGAGAATGTACTTTCTTGGATGGGAGAGAAAGGGATGAGCTTAAAGCCAATAATTGGAATTGGGGCTAACTTTCATCTTATTAACCATTTTAATATTTGATTTCCATATCCATACTGCAGCAGTATTCACAAGACCTGGAGAGTTCTCAGATTCCACCCATATTTTGGTCTGCTTGCTCTAGTTCAGCAGTTCTCAGCTACAGCTTCAAAACCTACCAGTATTTTGTGATCTCTTGTTACCATATTTGAGGACTAAAGTTCGCAAAAGTTTTATTTTACAAACTATAGATGAGGGCCGGTGACATCGCTCAGCGGCATAAGCGCTTGCCTGGCAAGCGCGAGGTCCTGAGTTTGACTCCCGGTACTCGCATAAAAAAAAATGGTATAGATGAGAGCGGATTCAAGGTAATATCTCTAATAGTGCCAATCTCACTGAGTTGCATTTGAATGTACTTTCTTGGATGGGAGAGAAAGGGATGAGCTTAAAGCCAATAATTGTAATTGGGGCCAACTCTCATCTTATAAACCTTTTTAATAGTTGATTTCCATATCCACGTGTTTGTAAAATGATTCTGGGTATATGATAGACACGAGTGTTTGTTAACTCCTTCCCCCTCAAGAAATGAAAATGTAGAGGATTGAAGAAAGTCCTGGTATTCTCAATGGAGTGTTTTACACAGGCACATGTTATTCAAATATGTTGTTCCCCCACCCAAATTTGAGAATTGTGATCTTGATAGCTGCTGGTAAAACAGCAGCCAATCTTTCTACCTGACATCTTTTGGCTTATTGAGAGAATCCATTAAGAAGTATGAGCAGGAAAGTAACAGTTTCACATGAAGGAGAAAGATTTGTTTCCTGTCTGTCATTCAAGTTGGGCATGTACTTCTGTTAGGATCTGGGTCTGAAGCATCTTTCTATGTTTTACATATAGCCCATAAATTTATTCTCTGTACTTTTTATTTTCAAATTTAATTTGAGTTAATTTAACATTTTAAGTTGTGTGAAATCAAGTTATTTTATAAAAAAGTTGTAGCAACTGTGGTGGAGGAGTGTTTTATGATGTCAATAACTTACTTCATTGATGTATTCACTTTCCTACCAGCTGTTTTGTTATTGTGTGAGCTAAGCTTGTGTCTGAAAAGGTTCCTTCTTAAAATGTTCATTGATTGATTTTCTCATTATTATAAATTTTCTTTTTTTCAACATGTAATATTCGTGAGATATTAAATAGAATTATTTTTTGGACAGGTGCCAACAGGAACTTTGCTTATAATAAGCTATACATAATTATCTCATTTCTACTTTTCCTTCAAAATCTAATTCATTCCCTCAATTACATTACTGCTCATCTCCCTGGACGCCCTCCAATTTAACTAGGTCTTTATGGTTTCTCAAAGAAAATATAATGTTCTGGATGAACTTCACCCGGAACATAAAAAAGTTATCTGATAAATACTTTTGTAATGATGTCTTTTCACATGTAGCCTTAAAACTATGTATAGATTGCACTTGAGACTTCATTAACTGGAAAGATAGCTAATGAAATCATGAGAAAGCAGCTCAAGTAGGAAATATACTGATATATTGATATAGATGTGTATGCCAGTGGATAAAGTGAACAATGTTGATCAAAATAAGCAAGTTAGTGAAATTTACTGATACAATGTTATGTGGACTGAACAATGGTGATTTCACCCTCATAGAAATCAACATAATGTATACATGCCTTAGGGAAATTGAAAAATTAGCTCAAGGGAGAAAGTTAGCCTGTACAAACAGAAGAAAATAAGAACATGTGTTGAAGAAGCTATAAATATATGAGAATGTGGTAATAAGTATAGAATGTAGTGCTATAAATTAAGAAAATATTTCATAGGTAGTGATTGGCAAATGTTTTAAGTAAGTGTCTGAAAAAACTTAATTTTTCTTAAGCTAATTTAAATACACTTTTCAAAAGCTCTGGGAAACATTGTAGGTATAATAGGTGAGATGCTGGAAGGGACGAAGAATTAACCACACATGGTTATGTGAAGCAGTTTCTCAAGGAGACATTTTGTATGCAGTGCCTGAAATCAGTGGCTGGACGCACAGAAGCTCCTTTCTAGGTATTAGTAGTGGAGGTCTGCACCAGCCTAGACCAAAGAATGCAGTTTGGGTTTATGGGCATGTGTGATGACAACCTGGATTTGATTCAACTTTGCTTTTACTCTGGCGTATTCTCCAAATGGCAATGGATAGAAATAAAATTAGGATACGGACATGTCTATATGGCTCCATTTTGCCTCCTTTGTATTTCATGAAGACAAGCCCTCATTTAGTGATCCTTTTAGCCCTCACAGCAGGATGTCTGTCCCTCACTGTAAAAGAATATATTATTATGAGATTGCTGTTTTTCATACTTCCATCCTCATCAGTATTTGGAAACTCCTCTGTAAAACCTAATTGTGTTACTCAGGAAGTTTTGTTACCTAAGATTAATGTCCAGCTCATTGATCTTCAAATTCTTTGGCCGCACTAGGGCAATTTTCTCTTGTCAGTACTCCAAATACACGTCTTAGGTATTTCCAACTCATTCCTACTTAGGGGTTTCTGTGGGTAGATCTGACACAGTTTAATACAGGGCCTTCTAGTAGTAATCATGATATGTAACTTGCAGGTCAAGGTATAGCAATATATAGGACAGATGGTCAAGTGTCATCCATTCACTATTGAAGTACTGCATACTTTTCTTTAAAGTAGTAATCATAGTTCACTAGTATTATTACTACTTGTAACTTTCAAAACAAATGATGGGGAAGCCAAAGGAAAAAAAAAAGACTCAGCCTGGTCAGTTATGGAACACCTTGTGTTCAAAAGAACAAGAAAGAGGGCCGGTGAGATAGCTCAGTGGCATAAGCGCCTGCCTGGCCAGCGCGAGGTCCTGAGTTCGAATCCCAGTACCCACATATGAATAAAGGGCCGGTGGTATCGCTCAGCGGCACGGGCGCCTGGTGGCGCGTAAGGTCCTGAGTTCGACCCCTGGTACCCACAAAAAAAAAAAAAAATAGAACAAGAAAGAGAGGCAAGTCTGTGTTTCATTTGTGTTCAATAAGATGAATCAAGTATAGAGGATTTTTTCTGTTACTAAGTTAGTGATATCATCTGTACATAACTTGCTTAAATTAGCAAGTAAATTGTGATATTTCTAAATGATATAGTTAAGTTATAGACATTAGAATCAGATCAATATGGTTTTAAATCATGGATGGGTCATTTACTATCTGTTTGATAATGAGCAATCAATCCTTTTAAGACCCTGCTTCCTAATCTATGAAGTGGCGACAGTAATGAACACCTTTTAATGTTTTATGAAAACTAGATTAGGTGATGTGTATAACATGGTTAGTAGAGTGCCTAGCACAAAGTAAACATTGAATAATATTATTAAATGAACAACAAAGTATTGAGCCTAACAAAATCCATAAAATTCCATTACCATTTGGCAAGTTAAGAAAAAATCTATGCAACTCCAAGATACTTGCTTATTTACAGCTTCATCCTTATAGTTAAAACATTTTAGAATTTTCACACGTTTCTCATTTTCTTCCCACGGTTATAAGAAGCTATTATTGAGGCCATGACTGATCATAATAACAATTGATTCCTATCTTTTACTTTTCCTCCAAGCCACACCAAAACCCCCTATTGATTAGCTTTCTTATTATGCTCTCAGTTCCTTTTACTCCAGATAACATTCTGTGTTTCATGATTTTCATTTAAGGACTTTGAATGTCCTCACTTGCATTTTCTCTATGCTAAATGATTGGGGGCATATGTGCATTTCTAAAGTACCTATTGCAATAACACCTCAGGACTCATACATTAGAGCAAAGGGTGTGAAGAAAAATCATTTCCATGAGTACAACATTAGTGCTTTGTATTTAGGAAACACCTTTCATCTGCATCCCTCAAAGCCTTTCACAAATATTATCTGATATTTTATTCACTGGGCCAAACTGCAAGCAAAACTGACTTTCAAAGAATTCCCTCAAAGTATATCAAACCCCATGAGGAATAGAGTTGTGCTTAGCTGGTTAAAGTGTCAGAATGTTCAGAGACATTTAAAAATAGTATATAGAAAAATACCACCTAAGAAACCACGACTACTACTTAAAAATACAGTGTTCCATAGGTAGAGCTATCACATTAAAAATAAACAGAAATTTTATCATATTAATTTCAAGACCAGCAGACACATTCTAAGCTAATGTTATCTGATTGAATTTGTAACCATGTATTGGCCTAATGTGGGGCAGATAACGTGGTTCACAATAAACCCAAACACATTTATTAAACCATTGTATATTGATGATAGTCTGTATTAAATATAAAGAGCATGGACACCACACCTGGTTTGTATACAGAGTGCTAACTAAGCACAATGCCTGGTACATGTGACAAACACCATTAATTTTAATTACCACTATAATTATTGTTGTAATTGTTAGGCACTATGAACTTAGATTAGGAAAAGTTTTCTTTCAAAGAATTCAGTGACAACTGTCATATATTCACATCTGTTCTTGTTGCTGCTACTTCTACTACCACTTTTTCTATTGCCCACTAAGATATGTACCTACAAAATAAGAAGAAAAGAAAATATCACCCCCAGTCAGGGTCAGTCACTCAAGATGGGAAGAGACAAGGCTACTCACGTGTAGACCTCTTCCTATCTTCAACTGAAGTCATTTACACTGTGCTGGTGTCATAGGGAATATGGTGGTAAGTATGTCATTAAAACATGGGGCTAATTATTTTGAGGGACAGACAGAACTGAATTAGGTACTTTTTATAATCAAATGAAATGATTGACTTGAAAATTTTTAATAAATTCCACTATTCATACTCATTATGGAGATACCACTAGCTTTATTTACTGCTTCTTCCTGATATTATTATTTTTGGCCCTTCATTCTATCTTACCTTCTTGCCCACATTTCTAGAATGCCTTAAACCCTGGACCATTTGCAAAAAAGTCATTATCAAGAATGCAAATATTTTTAGTTCTTTTGAGGATATGATTACTTTTTGCTTCCTTGAAGTAAAACACAATATTTTAAATTCACACTCTGTAGCTACTTTACAGATGCAGAATATGAGGCTCAGGAAGCAAAGAAGCTAGGCCAAGGCCTTAGGTACAGCAGTACTAAACTGACTTCTCTTGCTGCCACTCAGCCATCCCTCATGAGTTTCAGAGCAAACCATATCAACTGAGCTTATGAAATACTTGCCATATTTACTGGAAGCAATGAAGATAAAATGCTGAATCTGAATCAGCCGTGAAATGACTTACAATTAATTAAATCTATGCAATGGGTTTCTTTCATTGTAAACCCAAGTCAATATATGTATACGCAGGTCATCAAATGTTTCGTTTTAATTTTCAGCAGCAAATATTCTCATTTCAGTATTATAATTTATGTGACCCATAGTAAGACTCTTTAACTTACTGGATGCATGACTTTATCCCAAGTTGATCCTGAAAATACCAGAAAAGATTGCTTAATGGATCTGCTTGAAAAAGACAATTGAGCTATTTATTCATGCTATTTCTCATTTTGTACATTAAAGCCTAATCATGTTTACTAATAAAATATTACAGCTATAAAATAAATTCTTACATTATATAGCAACTGGCATTCATGATGTCTATTTATGGAGAGTAGCAAATTTGTTTCAAATAAATGCTATTAAAATAAAATATATTTTCTTTAATTCTGAATCACATGTAGAGGTTTTTCTTCCCTAAATACATGCTAGAATTACAACAATGGGTAATTATGAGGGCGGTTTAGGGTTACGGTAATTCAAATAGCAAGTCTATAAATAGCACCAGTACATATGTCCCTCAGTAAAATAGCCCTAATGGTTGGCTATATGATACAAATCCACAGTATAATGCTTCAAGGGTATGATAAAATGCAAAGTCTAAAAATCCTACGGATGCTAAAGCTGGCTTTTTAAGAAACGCAATTTGAGTGTTATTTTATATTTTATGGATTGCCAAGCGTGGTGGAGCATGACTGTAATCTCACTACACAGGAGGCTGAGTCAGGAGTATCGCCATGAGTTCAAGGCTAGCATGAATTACATAGGGAGACCCTGTCTCAAAAAAAATTAAAAAAAGAAATATATTTTATGGATATTAGTAACCTGTTAGGCATATTTACTATACTCTTCAAAATACAACATGCTAATGCAATCAATTTGTGTAGTACCTCCATCTGAAAGAATTGAAAATGTAAAACAAATAGGCATACCCTAGATCCCTAAACATTACAACAAAAGATTATTTATATAGAGGTCTGGTGAGTAGAAATATCTGAACAACACTTTTTTTTCCAAAAAGACTTGAAAAGTTTTCATTTTGTGTAGCAAGGATAACAATCAACAGAGTAAAAATTCCTATGAAATGGAATAAAATATTTGTAAACCATCGCTTTTTGGCCTTTTGGCTAAGATCAAGTGTAAAATATTTGTAAACTATATATCCAATAAGAAGTTAATGCCCAGAACACATGAAGAACTCATACAACTCACTAACAAAAATAAACCTGATTAAGAAATGAGAAAAAGGACCTAAACAGACATTTTTTTTCCCTTAGAAGACATATAAATTGCCAACAGGTATATGGAAAAATATTCAGCATCACTAATCATCAGAGATGGGCAAATCAAAATCACAAAAATCTATCACGTCATATCCATTAGGGAGACCACTATATAAAATACAGAACATAACAAGTATTGGTGAGATTGTGAAGAATTAGGGACATTCATGCAGTGTTGGTGAGAATGTAAAATGGTGTGGCTGTTATGGAAAACAATACTAAGATTTTTAAAAAATTAAAAATACAGTTACCGTATGATATAGCAATTTCATTTCAGGGACCATATTCAAATGCATCGGAAATAGGATCTCAGAGGTATTTGCACACCAGTATTTGCTTTGATATTAGTCACAATAGTCAAGAGGTAGAAGGTGGAAGCAATCAAATATCCATCAATAGATGGATAGAAAAAAGAAAGAAATCCTGCCATTTGCAATGTTGTAGATGAAACAAGGAGGACATTATGTTAAGTGAAATAAGCCACAGACAGAAGGTCAAATATTACCTAATACCATTTATGTGAAGAATCTAAACTAGTCAAACTGTTAGAAACAGAAAACGAATAGTGGCTTCTAGGGCTGTGGGTAGTGGGAAAGGAGGAATTGGCCAATGGGTATATATTTTCAATTTTACAAGATGAAAAAGTTGTAGAGATCTGTTGCACAACATTGTACACATAATGAACATAACTGTACATTTAAAATAAGATAATATGGCAAATTTTATGGTATATGTTTAGTACCACAATAAAAAGCATGCCATTCCTTCACTAACTGAATCACTCATATTACATCAGTCATATGGTGGTAAAGTGACATTACAATGGCCAAATGCAAGTGTTATGGAGGAGGTAGGCAAATTATAATAGATGATTCTATGGTTATAAACAGGGATCTTGCTGGTTAACACAAGAATTGTGGCATTCTTAATCATTTATTAGCTATAATGGACAATACAATTTTAATGCATTGAATTGTATAAATATTATACTATCTATTCTTTAATTTATATAATGGAAAGAGAAAACAAGCCATTGTATTTGGAAAGTTGAGCTACTTCAAATGATAATAAAAGTGAAAGACATGCTTACTAGACACCAAAAACTGGAGATATAAGGCTATATGTTGAAATAAATAAAATGATACTAATAAATGTCTTTTTTCATGTTGACATAACAAAATGCCACAGTCTTAGGGCTTAAGCAAGAGATATTTACTTTCTGAAGGCTGAAAGTCCAAATTCAAAGTGCCGACATGGTTGGTGTCCAGTGAGAGCTCTATTCCTAGCTTGCAGATGGTGCCCCTCTACTGTGTCCTAAGGGCACTAATCTCATCATTAAGGCACTGCTCTCATGACCTTATCTATACCTAATTATCTCCCAAGCCCTCTTCTCCAAATATTTTCACACTGGTGGTTAGGGTTTCATGATCATGATATCTTCCCTGCCAGTTCTTCAAACATATAAATTTTGGAGAACATAATTTGGTGCATAGCACCAGCTAATCTGATTGATGTATTAACATGAGATACATTTTCTAATTCACATGCTTTAAAAACTTGTTTATTTTCTACCATATCTTAATTCCATATTGGGTATTATACTTTATAAGGCACAGAGAATTTTGAAATTAATTTCTTACAATAGTCTGCATGCCACTGTATATATGAGCATGATTTATGAGTTAACATGTACTTAATAATTGTTATGCTCATGTGGAATTAGGATATCTAAATTATAATATAATTAATCAAGAACAGATCAGGTCTCAGACATTCTGAGAAAATGGTTTTCTACTGTATTTAATTACTTTTTAAATTCTCTGACAGAGAGGTGAAAATATTGTTCCATTTATTTATCATTCCCATCATCATTCTCATTATAAGATGTGGTAAGTTATTGTGATAATAAAGTTGCTGATGCAATAAATAAATACATTTAAATATAAGATGAGGAAAATAAGGCATGGAAAATTTATATTATTTGTCCAAGATCACAGTGTCAGCCAGAGGTGGCATATGGGATGAACTTGCCTTTAGTCCAAGACATAATCGCTTTCTACCTTAATGCCAAATGGTCAGCATCATATGCCTTTCAGAAAATACACTGTGGGTTGGGGCTAGAAGACCAAAAGACACTTTGGGGCCCTGTTTTCTAACTAACCTCATTCCAAATTACAGCAATTGAGCTGTCATTCAGCCCTTTCTCCTCTTTCCCTTGCAGATGTAGCTGCCTAAAAAGATCAACGTAAGAAACTGTAGGTGTTTATAAAAAAAAGGTCATACAACTGATATAGGAAAAGAGTAAGCACCTGCATATTATCACAATTGACTGAAGGAGCAGAGAAGAGTAAGGAATGGCAAAGTTGAAAAAGAAAGAACAAAACAGACAAGTCTACAAGTTTTCACAGAAACCTTGAATGATACACAGGGAAGGGAAATGGTCCAAATTGAAGGGAACAGAGTATACTGGTGGCTGTGGTAATTAATGATTTATGGAAATAGCAAACTAGCAGAAGTAAATAAAGGAAAAAAAGACAGGGAACAAAAACTGACAGGTGTGTAAATGCTGATTTAAAACCTTCCTTACTCCAAACTGGTTATTTAATTTTCTAAACAAAAAAATTGCAGACAGCCTATTAAGTGTTATCTTTATCATGTATTCAAGCCATAATGGTTAAAGGGAATTACATTTCTGTCAAAAGTTCATGGTAGCATGGGGCTGAGGTATGGCGGAAGTCATACATACAATTAGAATGTATTTCACTACTCTAGTTGCAGACGCATTTTTTAGGTGCTAACTCCATTTCAGAAATTTTGTCTTATTGTTGCAAATTATTTTTGAACATGAATTTATTACAATGCATTATGCAGAACTAGAAGTACTTTGCTTTGTTACTTTATAAATAACCCAAGCCCTTGAAAGAAGTTAAACAGAAAATAATCGCATTTTAAATGTTCAGTTACATAATAAAGTTAATTCCTATTATCATGTGTGTGTCTACATACACAGTCATATTTGCAAAACTGAGTCAGTGGGAGTTTTTTTTTGTCTCCCCAACAGCTCATCTGCTCTTCTCAGTAGTTACTACTACTAACTATAACATGGTTAATCCATATATAATCATTTTATAAATAGTCTAGTTTCATATGAGGAAAGGTCTCTAATTATACAACAATTTCCACTGTGTGTTTTGCAATGTGATCAATGTTACACCAGTGGTTGAGTGGTTGGATCAGGTAATAGGCACAGAAATATCTCTCTAATTTGGGATTAAATTGAAATGCTCCTGGATGTTGCTTTTCCTTGAGGGCATTCAAAAGAGTAAGAATATACTTTTATTTATTTATTTTAATTTTACTTTATTACTACATGTTTGTAGTACACGATAATTACATTCCTCATGGGGAGTTGGTACATACACATAATGTATCTTAATTCATTTTTATTCCCTTCTCCTCCCATCTACCCCTTCCCTCCATCTCTTGGTCCCCTTCCTTCTTGCAAAAAATCTATCTCCTCGTTTCCTATAATTTATCTTTTATTTTGCTCTTCATTTATATTTTGAGTTTCTCATATAAGAGAAATCATGGGATTTTTATTGTAACTGTGTTACTTTAGATTCGTTAAACTCTATTTCCTGGAGAATTAGTAAGCGGGGGGAGACTTTCTGGTACACCTTCATTATTTAACTTAAAAATTCTTATTTTCAGTGCTTGGGTAAGCTTTGATGAAATATTGGTAAAATAATTTTTTAAAAACCTTATTTATGTTACTTCATGAAAGCCAATTATATTTTATCAGTGATGCATTGTTTTCTTGCCTTCTATTAAGACACTGAAGTTCTCCAAAGACAAAATTTTCCAGTGACAAATAAGTTTGCTGGAGATCATGGCTAGGTAGAAATGGGAAATAAACATAGTCAGAAGAATGTAGGATGGGGACAATAATTGCTAGACGTCTTTTAAATCCAGAACTAGGTTAGTTGTAACAATGTGTGTAATCTCAGGATTCTGCGAGGCTGATGCAGGAGGATCAGTGTTTGAGTTTAGCCTGGGCAAGTTAGCAAACTGGTGAGACTCTGAAACTTAAAAAAAAAAAAAAAAAAAAAAAAAAAAAATATATATATATATATATATATAAAAGGCCTGAGGAGGTAACTTAGTGTAATGGCTCTGGGTTCAATACCTAGTGTGGAGCAGGGGACAGAACTATGCATTTCCTTTTGAAAACTGATTAGGTGTCCCTCTGTGCATCTGTGAAGTGTAGGGCTGACTGAGAAGTAGGGGATCTTAAAAAAGATAAGCAAGCAAGGAAGCTAATGAAGGAAATTGGGTAGTATTACCTGCGTACAATGGTTAAGGATTATTCAAGAAAGCACTTAGTGACACTTGTATAGAATTACCTACATCTAATAATTTTATGTATGTGTTTCTGCTTGTCTGTCTTGCCCATCAACTAAATAGCAAATTCTAATTCAGGGAGTTTCTTATTTTATCAACCCAAACCCTGCCTAGTTCCATACCTCACTAGATAAGCTTGTTGATGGAGTGACAAATGTGTTCTGGTTGCTGCAAAATAAATAGAAGCAAAGGCCAGTGGAAGATATTTTTGAGGAATGTTTTATTTGAAATATTTCTTAAATTTAAAAAAATACCAGATGTTTAAAAAATATGTACATGCAAATGGACTGCATTACAAGTAAATGCCAACGGTTTTTTAAAAATAATTTTTGAGAGGTAAAAAAATTCTGATTTAGGCTCAGGCCCTCTTTCCATACTTATTCTCCCGCCAAACAGCAACGTTTGCCGTTTAACAGACACAATTAGAGCTTTCTATCTCTGAACATTTTCATTCATACATGACCTGACACTTTGAATATCCTTCCATCCCATATTCTGTCTACATCCCACCCTTCCAAAGACTAACATCTGTGTTGCCCCCCACTTCATTAAACATTCCTTGAAATCTAAAGAAAGAGACAACACTTTTCTCTTCTCATCTTCTATGGTAGTGTGTTCATATTGTGTCCACAGACCTCCTAAGACATATGAAGCCAGGTGGTAGCAGAAAGAGAACAGACAGACACAGGAAAAAGGTAAATGTGAGGCTAGTCACAGTGTCATATGAATACCAGAACCCTAGGAAGAAGATTTGCAAACTACTGCAGAATTTTCTAGAACTGGATTCAATTTCAGCTTTTGGGCATACACACTTAAAATAAATCCTTATTACTTCAGCTAATTTAAGCCTCTGTTTCATGGAACCTAAAACACCTAATACTGCGCTTTGTAATTTTATTTGTGCTTTGCTGTACCTAATAAAGAATAAAGCTCTTTGAGAGACAGTGCCTCCCCTAGCACTTCCAGTGTGGCACACAGTCAGAACTGAACAAATGCTTGTTGAAATAATCAATTGGGAAAACTGGACAACACATCTGAAAATCATATTGAATGTCAGGTCATTTTTAGCAAGGCAAGAACTGAACACGGGTAGTTCATAATAATATTTTACTAAACATTGCTTTTTCAAATCAATGGCTTGTCTGCCTTCCTGTGCACTGTTATACATTTCTTTGTATTAGACTTCTGCAAACGTGTTTACGACATATCTTTGCCAATGGCTAACTTTAGCAGCAGTACCATGTATCAAAAAAGATGTGTCATATAAGCAAATTATATAATAGAAAACCATGAATTCCTCCCATTATTTTAACAAGCGTCTTCTTAGTTTAAAGGGTGGTGATCTGTATCAGATTCTTTTCTGAGAGGCTAAAAATGTAAATTGTACTTGAACTGATGCCACTGTTGTCTCTTATTCAGAATGGGAAGCACTTTGTCAACCTTATTTTCATATATATCTTGTGTGACTAGATACCCTCAAGGAAATTATTTTTTCAGGAATGAATTTGAAAGATTAAAAGGTTTACCAAAGTCACATGAAATACATAACTATAAAATATAGTCTCATTTTATGGATATCACCTCCTCATTCTTACATAGTGTTTTATGGTTTGCAAAGCACTTTGAAATATATTATCTCATTTGCTCCTTAAAACAAGAGTCTAAGATAGACACAGAAGGCATCCATTTTCTATACAAAAAACAGAGAAGTTAACTGACTTTACCAAGGTCACAGAGATAACAAATTGTGAAAAGAAACCAAGAAAAGAATCCACATCTTTCAACTTGTAATCCAGTGTTCTTTTGACTTTGAATCCAGTTTCCTTTCAACTATTCTATTTATAGCCATGTTTTCAGATGTCTGGCTATGATCAATTGATGGGTTATGGAACCAATGGACCAATTTTTACTTTTATTTAAAAATAAAAGCGAATAGAATGTATCACAGAATATCATATTTAATACGGGTATGAATTGTTCCATGAAACGTTTATTTCAATTTTATATATTATGATGCAAAATGTGTTTCTGACTAAGAGAAATGGTGAGAAAAGTGAATTGAAAGTCACTGATCTATAATATGTCACCTATGAAAATCATTAGGTCTCTCAAAAATAATTTATGATGGCAAACTCCATGTTATTGGTTTTAACATTAAATAATTGTGCATAGCAAGAGTATATTTTTGACATTTCTTGGGTTAGGTATTAATTATGTGGGGTGACTTCGTTTGTGGACACTTTTAGAAGTTCTGCTTGAATATTATATCTAAAAAATTAGTTTCTACATAGGTATGATGCTGATTTTATTCCTGTTCTTGTGGGGGAGACCTAACTGTGCTGTGTAAAGAAATCATATTATAAAAGTTTTATCCAACTTAGAGATATACAGGGGAATATGGGATACACTGGCTATAGATAACATCCTGGTATATTCACGTTTAATTCTCATCAAAATAAAGAGATCTGTTGTCTCTAGATTTTATTAAGTTTATTTAATTGTATGTATTACCAATGAAGAATCAAAGCGAATAAATCCACAATTGTTTTCTTAAGTATGATGAATGCCATGCCTATTCATTGTCTATAAGATGGAGTACATAATCTTTAGAAGGGCATATAAGTTCCAGCAGCCTTATCTCCTGTCCCTCCATCCCACATAAGTCATGTACTTCCCTGTCCCCACAGTACTGTACATGCTGCCTTTGCTTAGATGCTATTGCTTCTCACCCTCCTCAGTGGAGCTGAGCCTTGAAGGATGCATGCAAGGTATCTTTTAGGCAATGATACCTCTTCTCCGATATTTTTATTCACTCCCATTTTTGTGTTTTCACATCATTCATTACAGTTATCTATCAGAAACCTCACAACATTACCTTAATTACTTCTTCAGCTAGGCAGTGGGGTGCTTGAGGTTGATGTCTACATATTATTCATCTCTGAGTTTTTGGTACCCAGCAGAAAGCCTAGGCCATAATTGAACTCGGCTCTTTAAATACAGGAGTAAATGTTATTTATCTTAAACTTACATTAGCAAACATCAAGCATATTTAAAGTGATTTGAGATGTGGTCATAAGAATTTTTAGATTGATCTGTCTTCTATTCTTTTCCATACTGAAGACTTTATCATTCTTTTCTAAATGCCCAAATATTAAAGTATTAATTTGGGGTGGAAAATTATATTTAAACTCATTATCCTTAAGCGCATACAGTAGCGAAAGAGCTGCCTAATTTGATCTGTTAAAGCCAATACTTAAATTATTTGCCTGATTTTATATGGTTATGTGCATAAGGTATATCAAGGCATTTTTATTTTGCACAGGCTGAGAACATGATTGGGAAATGTATCATAAGTGTCATAATTTTTGTATATGTTTTAGTCATCATCGTATTATGAAAAAAAGAAAAAACTAAAAGCTAAGCAACTTTTATGGATAGTTGGGTCATTTTCTGATACGGTGCCATTAAAGTTTCATTTATATTCCCATAGGGTTTTCTTCTCACTGTTTCAGCTAATAGAGTTTGAATTTCCAAAGTGTCTATCACTCCTTTGAGGGATTTAAAAAATTGTTGTTCTGAAAACATAGCACTAAGCTCCTCAACAGCTAAAACAGAGAAACCACAGCTGGAGGAATATTAATTTACCCTTCATAGCACATAAAATTACACTCTATGATTGTAGAGGAAGGCTATATTTAATTGATGACTATTTTAATACATAAATGTATTAGGACACCATCTGTTTGAGGGCTCTACTGTGTATATCTATGCTGCAAAGTAATTTTTAAAAAAAATATATGGTAGGCTGAAGAGAATCCTGTATGAATTTGGGAGACAAGAATTGTTTATTTTCCTGGATTGAGTGTTTCATGCAGAAACTCCACATATTATCATCAATTGTTTACATGTGTAACCTTCAACATAATATTAAGCTTAGCATTTCATCCAAATCATACACATCTCCAGATTTCCAGAATGGTCAATACTACATTGGCAAATATATAGTGAGAAAATAAATGAATACATTATTAAACTTTGAGTTTTAAAACATTTCCTCTAGTTGTCATTTGATGTGTCCTCTTGGGTTATTATACCACAAAGGGAGAAGTTGGATTATTTGTAGCACACTGAGATAATCTTTCCTAGAAATCTAGTACTTTAGTCTTCATGTACAAAACATTTGAATCAAACGTGGAAATGCAGTACAATATTTGAATTTGCATCTTCAAAAAAATAATCTAACTGGTTCACAGTAGGAAACACTGGAGTGATTAATCCATTCATGTATTCAGTATTGCACACACGGAGCCTCAAGAGTCTTTTGGCTATTGCTTTTGGGTTACTTATCGAATTCATACACTGACTATAACAGCATTTATATACCTTAAATATACACAAGTTATTTTTTAAAACAGTCAGTGTAACTGAAGAGTCATCATGATTTTCTGTTTTGCAATGTTAGTAGGTCATATTGTATATTTTTCTTTTTTTCCAAAACCTTATCTTCTGTGTTATTAAAATGCATTTTAAATAACTTTTTGAAGAACAATATAAATTATAACAATCTAACATTAAATAAAAACTATTATTATAACAATCTAACATTAAATAAAAACTATTATTATTACAAATATTAGGAAGTATTTGGGGAAACATACTTTGTCATCCGATCTTAACCAACAAAATATTTTTAATGAGTACACATCTATTAAAAGAATCCTCAAGATGCTGTAATTATTATTCATTTTCTAGAATTGTTTCACCATGAAGCTTTATGCTTCTATGGGGACTTTAATGTTTATGTTTTGTGACGGCGCATTGACTATTAAAAAGCAATTTGGCTGACATTTTAGGTCTTTTGTTGCCAGTTTTAATTGGATTGTTCATCAAGCATCAACTCCCCCGTTAACTGCAAAAATTTCAGACCGACGTCAGTTTACAGTAATGATTGTTTAATGATTTTACCCTGTCAGTATGCAAGCTTCGTATGGATATATGCATGATTAGTTTCATATCAAGACCTGTAATTAAATAATTGAAGCCTAAACAGAATGGATATAAAACATGAACACATATTTAATAAAGACTCAGAAGCTTATCAAAATACTGATTAGCAATTAAAAGTCAATGTTTCCAGTTCATCTGGTGTTAGTACATTTATGATACTTTAGCAAATATTTGTATAAAGTTTTTCCCTAAGATTAAATGACAGAAATTCTTTTTAACATGGCAGTTAAATTGGACTTTCAAAAGGTAATTTATATATTATGTGTACCTATCTGCTGGAGTGAGAAAACCCATTTTAACCACTATTTAATTTGGAGAAAAAAATAGCCAAAACAGAAGAACTCTAGAGCATCAATAGACATTCTTATCAATCACATATAATAGCAGTCCTTAAGAAGTTGACCTATATAACATCCACATTACAGAATGTTAGAGCTAGGAGGGGCCTTGGAAAGCACTTATTCTCATTTCCTTATTTTATAGATATTGAAGTCCAGATGGGTTAAGTGACTAGCCTATGGTCATATAGCTTATTGGTGGCAGAGTCAAGACAAAAATGCGGGTCCAATATTTAAAACCTATATTTCTGGCAGGGAGAATCAGTAGGTTAAAATGTACTTTTACATTGGTTAATTTGTTTTCTCTCCATTTATTAAATTGATGTATTTCAAAGCTAAAACTAATGTGTATGAAATGCATACATTGAAAGACTTCACTTTCTTCTTTCTCTGCATCTATTCTATTCCTCCTTTATCCTCTGGAAGCATCATTTTTCCTAGTTTTTTATTCATTTTCCAGTATTTTTTCATGCCAACACAGAACATAAGAATATATTATTCCCCCCTCCATTCTATACACATAGCATAATATATCAGGTGCACACTAGTACACCTTGCTTTATTTTTTTTAACTTAACACATTTTGAGATATCTTGGTATGGTGCATAGAAATCTTATTTTTTTTCTCTTAAGTTGCATTCTGTTCCCTTGCATGAATAATATAGTTTATTCAATGTGTTGGAAAATTATTAACAACTATTAGAAGGTGTTTTAGAAAGTAAAAGATATATATAGATATATATATAACTAATAATATGCCTATATATATATATATATATGTATATTGCAGTGCTTATGTTTGTAACCGAAACTTTGAATATATATAGATCAAGGTGATGAGGGCTAAATTCTAATGCAGTGTGCAGAGTACTGAGGAAAACTAGAAAAGCCATTGCTTTCTCTTTGATTTAAAGTTCTACTTCTAAAGCTCAATGCAGAAGTTATTTTCCATAGTTTACTGTCATAGGCAAAAGAAACTATGTGTTATTATTAAAATGTTTACAAAGCAAGTGCATAGAACTTTTTACTTTCATGCGATGTTCATTAAACATAACATTTCACAATCCATCCACCTTCAATCAAATAGATCATGCTATTTGCCTCTGTTCGTGGTAACTCATATGTACTGTGCGTTTTAAAATAGTTCCATTTCAAATTAGAATGGAAGGCCTGCCTACACTGCTATGGTATAGTGAAAGACATTAGGGAGACAGACCAATTAAGGTCAAAGCAGATTTCATATTATGTTACTACTACTAATGTCTTATAGAGTTCTTCAGGACAGATCCCAGATTCCCATTTCATGAAACATGTACTGCTGCCACATGTCAAATTCCCATTAACTTCAAGGAGGAATTATGCACAGAGAAATATGTAGGCTGAAGAGGGCAGGGTAAATTGTCCAGAGAAATCCTTAAACATCAGTTCAGAATGGAGGGAATGATTTAAATTATGTGTAGGCAGGCTGTTTGGTTAGGATATTATACACTCGTCCCCAGTCTCTGACCACATCTTCAAAATGAGTGGGGCTAAGAATTGCTTCAAATAGACAAACATGTGAGTAAAGATGGGATATAAGGGTGAGTCATAAAAATGTAATGATTCCTCAAAAACACAGCTTCAGAAAAGGAAACTGTTTTCACTAAGCATATAAAGTATTTACATTTAAGAAAATGGGTAGAAATATTCTGAAAGCAATATTAATTCAGACTAATTTGGGGTGGCAAATTTTATTAATTATCAGGTCCAAATAACATCTAAAATATAAGTACGTAATAGTTATTTTCAAGTGCATTGCATGAATGTTGCTACTACTAATGTCCTATAGAGTTCTTCAGGATCGCTGGTTTAAAGAAAAGCAAATATACCAATTTATCCTTCTTTTCTTTTAAAATGTTTAAAATAGTTTATTCTCATAAGCAGATAAAATAAATCCCTTAAAGTGTTCATAGTACCTGATCCATGGTATAGTTCAAGGTAAGTTTCAGCTTAGCCCTTTAAAATAAGTTTTACAAATATGAGACTTTGCTACACTAAATTAATAAAAAGTTCATCCCTTAAATAGCATATAGAAGGTGTAAACATTTCAAAAAGCCAATCTTCAATTTAGAATAGATACTTTGTAGGTGATAATTTGAAATTACCTTAAATGGAACACTATAACAATATTACAACATTCTGGAAAAGAGACTTTCATTTAAAAACTAATGTTGAAAGGGCTGATATATATCATAATTTCTCAAATGTATCCAAAAAATGAAATATTTAATTTTCATAAATTGTACTGACCCAAGTTTGCATGATTTTTGCCACTATATGGGATCTCACATCTGTAGTAATAATTAAGCAGTTAACTTCATCTAGTTTTTATAGGACCTAGGAACACAAACCTTCTTAAGAAAAGTAAGTTGGGCCGTGAGATGGCTCAGCGGCGTAAGCGCCTGCCTGGCAAGCGCGAGGGCCCGAGTTCGACTCCTGGAACCCACATACGAAAAAAGGGCCGGTGATATCGCTCAGCGGCATGGGTGCCTGCTGGCGCGCGAGGTCCTGAGCTCGACCCCTGGTACCCACAAAAAAAAAAAAAAAAAAGTAAGCCTTTATTGACAAAGTAAAACTTTATAACTCATACAACCAGCCAGCCTGGTCACTGTAGGATTGTTTCCTCACTGTATCTTAGTAGATGATAGCAAACAGATAACATTTAGAGCAATTTCCTTGAAATAAACAATGACCTATACTAAAAAAGAAGCAATGTGCCTTTCTAGTATTCTCTCTAAACAAGACCTCTGCTCTTTCTTCAGTGGCATGGTATTTAAGCTTGGTCAAAACATTTTCTAGCATCTCTCTGCTTAGCGGGTCCATGACCTCTTCTAGTTACCCTGGAAGCACTGCAATTTTCTCTGAAGCTAAATGTATCAGATTTTTTTTTCTAACATCATGATTTTTATGCTGTAAAGAGAAGTTCTGATAGTGGCAAGTAAATATGGAAGGAATTAAGAAGTCAGTTTCTGGCCATAATGGTGGACTAGAAAACCTAAAATGTTGCATAATATTACATAACCAGAAATGCTGGATAAACATATCATATTCTTTTAAATGCAGAATTGAGTTCACAAGAAGTGAACAAAAACTCCAAGAGCCAAAACCAAGGCAGGAACTCTAAATTACAGTGGAACGCCCATGAGTCTAGGCTGTAGCTCACTACTGGTAGGTGATCTAAAGAGATGCATTTTAAAGCTAAGGTGAGAGAATCAGGAGAGGAATTCAGGAGGTCTTGGATCTTTACAAGGCAGGGAGTTCCAATATATGTTGCTCACACATATGGACTGTCAGAATGCTATACTTCAAAAAAGGGTATACTGGAAAATTCCGCCCACTTGCACAAGGGGAGAATAAAACAAATTATCCATCCTGGACTGGACTCTAGATGAAGACAGTAAAACATATTTCCTGTAAATTTATAAGCATGGAGCCACATTAAGCATGCATTTAAAGTTGAGTTTGTATTCTCTGTGTGGTCTAGGAAATATCAATATGAGAAATTAATGTAAAAGTACCTTCAGGCCATTGAAGAGGAAAATGCGAATCAGATCACAATCTAAAATTAAAAGTTATGTGAGGAAACAATCCATCTTACATAAAGCACTGGACAAACTGTAAGTTTAGGTCCCCAAGAATTTCACATAATGCTACTGCATAAAAGTACCTATTTAAAATGGTTAATGGGAACAAAGAAGAAGGAAAGAAGGAGCAGACCGCACGCACGCACCTTCCACTATCCCGGGAGTTGCAGCGCCGCGGAAGCTCAATTCTACGGACACACGGTGGCAGCTGGTGCCCAGGGAGCCCCCACGGAGGATCCTGGGACGGCGGCGGGGCAGGGGAGCGGCGGAGAACGGCGCTGACCGGCGGTGAGTGTCTCTCAGCCACAGCTGCCCCGCGCCAGAGAGCGACCGGACAGGCGCCATTGTGGGGGGTGTGGCGAAACTCAGAGCGGCTCGGAAACTGCTCTGGGAACTTGTGCTCCGGACAGGACAGCACAGGGCCTCTCAGGCCCACGAAAGTGTGCTGAGGTCAGCAGGCGAACGAGACTGGACTCTCAGCCACACCTGTCCCGCGCCAGAGAGCGACTGGCCCGGCGCCATTGTGGGGGGCGTGGCGAAAAACCAGAGCGGCGGGAACCAGTGCAGGGAACCCGCGCTCCGGACAGCACGCTGAGCCTCTCAGGCCCAGGGATCGTGAAAGGGCGCTGAGAGCGGAGGCGAGCTAGACTGGTCTCTGCCTGAAAGTACGCGCCTCTGCTCACCGCCCGCCAGAGGGCGCTCCTGGCTTACTGGAACGGACCTGCACAGACCAGGACTCTGTCACCACAGGGTAACTGCCTACAGCAGAGTCAACACCTGGAACTGATTCTTTTTATTTTTTTTTATTTTTATTTTTATTTTTATTTTTTATTATTTTTTTTTTCTCACTGATTTGTTTTTTGTTCTGGCGAAGGGTTTTTTTTTTTTCTTTTTGTTTTGTTTTGTTTTTTGGTGGGGTTATATTTTTGATCTGTCTGTTTTATTGTTTTTATCTTCGTTTTTGTTTCTGTATGTGTATTTGCTCTTTCCTTCATTATTCTCTCTGGTTTTTTATATGAGTGTAAATAGCGCCTCTAACTTCTTTGTGATTGTGGTTGTGATCTGTTCTTCCTTTTATCCCTTCCTTCTCTTTCTACCACCTGTCCTCTGCACTAGTGTCCCAATTTTAGTGGGATCCCTCTTGGTCCTCTAACCTTACATCTAATTCCTTCCTCTTCTCCCAATACACTATTTCCTCCTTAACTCATTTTAAATTTAAACTCCTCAGGGGAAAAATTGCCATACACAGGACTTGTATACTGCATATAATTTTTCTGATGTGTTTTAGATTTTGTTATATAACCGCAACTCTATACAGCTAAAAGTGGTAAATAACTGGTTAGCTCAGTCTGTCATTTTCTAGGCTGTGTTTGATGCTTTAGTTAACATTATAGCCAAATGTGAAATAATTGTTCTAAACATCTTTCCTTCCTGATATTTCATGATTGAGATTGACTAAGGGACACAGAAAATACAGTGGCACAGTACCAAAGAATCAAGGACTGGGCCAAACAGGTAGCAACTTCGCATACCCAACGAATTGAAGAGGTAGGATCTGGAAGAAAGCTCAAAACCTAAAAGCAAGCTCCACTTGGAAGATACTGCAGAGAAGTAGTCATCTTCTAAAGATCTTAAACACTAGCAATAAAGTAACCTACTATAGGTAATTTGCAAACATCACCCCAGGAATTAAAGAAAGAAAAAATGAGACGACACTTAAACAAGATGCAACCCCACACATCCAATTCACCAAAGGCAAACCTAGGGAGCAACGAGGTGGGACAATCCGAAAGCCACCCACCTGGCCTATCTGAAGTGGTAACAACAAAGCAACTGAATGAGGTTCTGGAAAAAATTAAAACAGAAATAATCTCACAGATAACTGCAGAGATAATGTCTACAATGAAGACCATGCTTAAGGACACTATAGCTGATACAGACAAAAAAATAGATGAACTTAAGAAAACTATAGAAACCATGAATGCTCAGCATAGGAAAGAAATGGAATCCATAAGGCAGATTCAAGCAGATACCCAAGAGATAAAAAATTCCATTGAAAGTATTTGTAGCAGAATAAGCCAATGCGAGGACAGGATCTCAGATATAGAAGACAGGCTTGCAATTAGTGATCATGAAATGGAAAAATTCTTAAAAATAGCAAGGGACCATGAAAAATCAATTCAGCAGCTGCTAGATGACTCAAAGATAAACAACTTAAGAATAATTGGAATAAATGAAAAAGCAGGAGATAGCATCAACGACATTAAAACCATGTTCAAAGACATAATCAGGGAGAACTTTCCTGGAAGAGAAAAGGAATTTGACACCCCTATAAGTGAAGCTTTTAGAACACCAACTAGACATGATCAAAAAAAACCTTCAGCCAGACATATTATAGTCAAGATCCCAGAAATTCAACAGAAGGGCAGAATCTTAAAAGCTGTTAGGGAGAAGAGACAAATCACCTATGAAGGAAAACCCATCAGAATCACAGCTGACTTTTCAGCACAAACCCTCAATTCAAGAAGAGCTTGGAATGATGTATTGCAAGCTCTAAAGGAAAATAATTTTCAGCCCAGATTGATGTACCCTGCAAAACTATCTTTCAAAATTGATGGAGAAATAAAATACTTTCATGACAAAGAACATCTGAGAAAATTTATGACCACCAAACCAGCACTCCAAAACGTTCTGAAGGACATTCTAGAAAGAGATAGGAACCCCAACAGAAGGAATCCACCAGGCAGGGCAAATAATTAAATAGCCGGAAAGCAGAAAAACAAAGAGTGGGAACCAACAACAGGAAAATATCATGACAAGTCAATACATATCAGTTTTAACCATCAATGTTAACGGTCTCAATTCACCAATCAAAAGGCACAGACTGGCGAAATGGATCAAGAAGCAAGATCCAACAATATGCTGTATACAAGAAACACATTTAATTCAGAAAGAAATTCATAGACTGAAAGTCAAAGGATGGAAAACAATACTCCATGCCACAGGAACCCAGAAAAAAGCAGGGGTAGCTATTCTTTTTGCAGACAAAGTGAACTTCAAGCCAAGAAGGATTCAGAGAGATAAAGACGGTCATTACATCCTTGTAAAGGGAACAATCCAAGAGGAAGAGATAACGATCATAAATATATATGCGTCAAATACCAATGCACCCAGCTATATAAAACAAGTACTAAAGGACATGAAAAATCAAATAAGCACTAATACAATTATATTGGGAGATCTCAATACTCCACTGTCACAAAAAGATAGATCAACTGGACAGAAAATCAATAATGAAATAGTAGAACTGAACCAAACTTTTGAACAAATGGACTTAGTAGATGTCTACAGAGTGTTCCATCCCACAACATCAGAATACACATTTTTCTCAGCTGCACATGGGACGTTCTCCAAAATAGACCACATACTAGCTCATAAAACCTGCTTAAGTAAATGCAAAGGAATTGAAATTATCCCATGCATATTATCAGACCATAGTGCAATGAAATTGGAAATCAATGGCAAAAGATCCCACAAAAACTCCCTAAACACATGGAAATTAAACAGCATCCTCCTGAACAACCAATGGGTCACAGATGAAATTAAAGAAGAAATTAGTCACTTTCTACAACTGAATGACAATGACAGTACAACATACCGGAACTTATGGGATACAATGAAAGCAGTCCTAAGAGGGAAATTTATAGCATTAAATACTTATATCAGGAAAATAGAGCAAGCGCAAATAAACAACTTAAGGGTGAACCTCGAGCTTCTAGAAAAAGAAGAGCAGGTTAAGCCAAAAGCCCGTACAAGGGAGGAAATTATAAAGATCAGAGCAGAAATTAACGTATTGGAGAATTAAAAAACAATACAAAGAATCAATGAAGCAAAAAGTTGGTTCTTTGAAAGAATAAATAAGATTGACAAACCCTTATCCAACCTTATTAAAAAAAGAAAAGAAAAGACTCAAATCCATGCAATTGAAAATGAAAAGGGTGATATCACGACGGACCCTGCAGAAATCCAGAAGATCATCTATACCTATTTTGAAAATTTATATTCTACTAAGATGGAAAATGCAGAAGAAATGGACAGATTCCTAGATTCGTATGAATTACCAAAGCTAAATCAAGAAGATTTAAAAATCCTAAATAAACCAATATCAACCAATGAAATTGAAGATGTAATTAAAAACCTCCCAACAAAGAAAAGTCCAGGCCCTGATGGATTCACTGCCGAATTCTACAAGAAATTTAGAGAAGACCTAACGCCACTACTTCTCAAACTTTTCAATGAAATATAAAGGGAAGCAATACTCCCAAATTCATTCCTGGAAGCAAGCATTACCCTGATACCAAAACCAGAGAAGGACCCAACTAAGAAAGAGAACTACAGGCCAATCTCCCTAATGAACATAGATGCAAAAATCCTTAATAAGATACTGGCAAACAGAATCCAACAAATCATCAAGAAGATTATACACCATGACCAAGTTGGATTCATCCCAGGGATGCAGGGATGGTTCAACATACGTAAATCAATAAATGTAATACAGCATATTAACAGAACCAAAGACAAAAATCACATGATCATCTCAATAGATGCAGAAAAAGCTTTTGACAAAGTCCAGCACCTTTTCATGATAAAAACCCTACAGAAAATTGGAATAGAGGGTCTTTATCTCAATCTGGTAAAAGCTATCTATGACAAACCAACGGCCAATATTATACTAAATGGCCAAAAACTGAAAGCCTTCCCTCTAAAATCAGGAACAAGACAAGGATGTCCACTGTCCCCACTCTTATTCAACATAGTTCTGGAAACTTTAGCCAGAGCGATTAGACAAGAGAAAGAAATAAAAGGAATAATGATTGGAAAGGAAGAAGTTAAATTATCATTATTTGCAGATGACATGATACTCTACACAGAAGATCCCAAAAACTCCACTAAAAAACTGCTAGATTTAATAAGCAAATTCAGTAGTGTAGCTGGATACAAAGTCAATACTCAAAAGTCAATAGCCTTCCTGTACACAAATAACAAACTTACTGAAAGAGAAATTAGGGAAACAATACCTTTCACAATAACATCCAAAAAAATGAAATACCTAGGAATCAACCTCACGAAGGATGCAAAAGACCTCTATACTGAAAACTACAGTACTCTGAAAAAGGAGATTGAAGAGGATATCAGAAAATGGAAAGATATCCCTTGCTCCTGGATAGGAAGAACCAATATAGTGAAAATGGCCATACTTCCAAAATTGTTATACAGATTTAATGCAATTCCAATCAAAATTCCAACAGCATATCTCACAGAATTAGAGAAAACAATCCTAAAATTCATTTGGAATCAGAAGAGACCTAGAATAGCAAAGGCAATTCTGGGCAACAAAGGCAAGGCAGGGGGCATCACAATCCCCGACTTGAAATTATACTATAAAGCTACTGTGATAAAAACAGTGTGGTACTGGCAAAAAAACAGACCTGAAGATCAATGGAACAGATTAGAAGATGCTGAAACAACCCCAGACATACTAAGCCACCTTATCTTTGACAAAGGTGCCAAACACATTCGCTGGAAGAAAGATAGCCTCTTTAATAAATGGTGCTGGAAAAACTGGCTCTACACATGCCGAAGATTAAAACTAGATCCATATCTTTCACCATGCACTAAACTAAATTCAAAATGGATCAGAGATCTAAATATTAAAACAGAAACATTAAATCTGCTGGAAAGTAGGATAGGTAAAACCCTTGGAGACATTGGTGTAGGCAAAGACTTTATGAATAAAAACTCAACCGCACGGGAACTATCCCAAAGAATCAATAACTGGGATCTCATCTTATTAAAAAGCTTTTGCACAGCAAGAGAAACCACCAACAGAGTGAAGAGACAACCCACAATGTGGGAAAAAATGTTTGCCAGCTGTTCCTCAGACAAAGGATTACTATCGAGAACATATAAAGAACTCAAAAAAATCAGACCTCCCAAATTTAAAGACCCACTCCAAAAATGGGCATCTGAGATGAATACACATTTCTCAGATGAAGAAATACTAATGGCAAACAAATATATAAAAAAATGTGCAACATCACTAGTCATTCGAGAGATGCAAATTAAAACAACACTGAGATACCATCTCACCCCAGAAAGAATGGCTACTATAAAGAAATCAACTAATAACAAATGCTGGAGGGGCTGTGGGGAAAAAGGAACCCTTCTTCACTGTTGGTGGGAGTGTCGACTGGTACAGCCACTGTGGAAGTCAGTGTGGAGATTCCTCAGAAAACTAGGGTTGGAGGTCCCATTTGACCCAGCTATTCCCCTTCTGGGCATCTTCCCAGAAGAATTAAAAACATCGTACCACAGCGATATATGTGCACCCATGTTTATAGCAGCACAATTTGTAATAGCCAGATCTTGGAAACAACCCAAATGCCCATCAACTGAGGAATGGATAAGAAAGATGTGGTATTTTTATACAATGGAGTACTATTCAGCCATAAAGAAGGATAAACTGGAGACTTTTATAGGTAAATGGATGCAACTCGAGAAAATACTCATAAGTGAAATAAACCAGAAGCACATGTGTAAGCATCGTATTATCTCTCTAGTATGAGAAACTGAAAGAGTAAATAAGATCCAAAATGTACAATAGATATGGTGAATCAAAAAGAAACTGGTCAAAAGGAAAGAGAGACTGGAATAGGGAAAAGAAAGAAGGGAAAGGGGAAAAAATTGTATATATATATATATAAGATGGTTAAGATAGATACACTACCATTTTTACTTAGTTCATTGAAGAGTAAGGTTTGTGCCAATAATGTTTGGACAATTGAATGCTAATGTCTGGTGTCCTGAATAACTAACTTAAAGATAGTAATACGTAATGTATTAACCATTGTTACCCTCCTATTATGTTGTTTTGAAAATTTGTTCTTCTTTTGATTTGTTTTGTTTTTTTCTTCTCTTTAAAATAAAAAAAAAATAAATAAATAAAATAAAATGGTTAATGGAAGAATGGAAAGCATGAGACAAATCACTCTTTTAACATATAACTAGCAAAAATTCTAAAAATAAAAAAATATAGTATCAAAATATAAAACTCAATGGAAAATAAAACCCAAAAGGACAAGTTAAATAGCAAGTGACAATGAAACTGAAAGGACAAGTGAAACATCAGGTAAGGCACAGATGAAGTAAGACTTAGTGAACTTGAGTGCAAATATGAGGAAATTACCCAGAATGCAGCACAGTAAAATAAAGAGTTAAGAAACCTAAAAGAAAAAAGCTAAAAGTCATGAAAGAAAGAATGACATGACACAGTGCAGGTCTACTAAACCTTCTTGACAATGAGAATTAAGCAGATGGGAAGACATAGTGGTGACTGAGAATATTCCAAGACTACTTAAAGAACCCAAGATTCTCAGAAAATACTCTGATTCACGAAGCACAGACTCCAAAGCAGGAAAAATAAAAATAAATACATACGTTCAGAATACCTGAAGCAGCCACGACAATGTACCACTCAGATCTGATGTATATGTGACACTGATGATAGTCCCAGTTCCTAACCTTCTGAATCCAATACGGGTTTCACGTTCATTCCACACTTCCTATGAGCTACTTCCAGCCAATCCTGCAAGCTGACAGACTCCTTTAATGGGCAACTTTTGTTCAAATACTCTCTGTCAGACTGGCCAAAACTTTCCTGGATATGCAGTATAGTCTGAAACTGCTCCTACTTGGTCTTCCTTCCTTACAACTTCTTCACAAATGTCAGACACTGCACCATGTTCTGAAGGTTCTCTTTCTCCTGCCCCCACTCCTTTATCCTTTAAGTAGTGTTTCAAAAAATCTTGTCCATCTTATCTCATATTGGCATTTGCTTATTAGAGGATATCAATTAATACAAACCAAAAATAAAGAGAACATCATAAACCAGCGAAATAGTACAGACAGATAACCTACAAGGGAGCTATAATTTGAGAGACAGCAGATGTCTCACTTGGACCATAGAAGCTATTAGATTAAGAGTACAAGACCTGTTGTTTGCCTACTAAACAGCCATTGATCTCTTTTCCACTGCTAACACTGAGAACCCTTATGTTGCTCAAGTATGAAAGATGGACCCCATTCCAAACTCCATTACTGGTTTAAGGAAATCATAGTATTTCATTCTTTTTTGCCAGTGACTAGACCAGAAGGTGTATGTGGCACCCAGTTCTGGCTGATATCTATCTGATAGAAAAAGAGAGATAGGAAAGGAGTACTCTGCTCTTCTTTCTGGACTTTGGATATTGTCATTGTGAGGATATGATATTTGAAGTTGGCTATTCTTTAGCTACCTTAAAAGAAAAGCCAAAAGAATCAAAAAGAAGCTGTCCCAGCATTCTGATATATTGAGCTGCTCAGTTAACTAACTGATAGTTTCACTCTCTGCTTGTTATGAGAGAAAATACACATCCTTATTGTGTAAGATACTATTGTTGGATATTATGTTATACCAAACAAGGAATTTAAATGGTAGTTTATGAAATACTAGTGCTTCAAGTGCTTAGAGAAAACTCAGTATAAGATTGCACTCTCGAGAAATTCTTAGTCAAGACTGAGGCTAAAAGAAAGACAACTTCTACAAAGAAGTAGAATATACCATCAACAGAGTCTTATTGAAAGAAGTATATGAGGGTGAACTTTGGAAAACATAAAGCTAAATGTGGAAGAACAAGCTGCAAGAGTGGTGAGTTAAGCAATTGGGGAACACATGAGTACATATAAATAAGTATTTAATGTGGAAAGTATTATAATAAACAATTTGTAGGTATTAAGAAAAGTTGAATATTGGATAATAGTTACATATTAGTGAAGGAAGGCTGATCAAAATAAAATAATTCTAAACTCCCTTTATAGTTTATAAAAATCTTAGAAATAATTACTAATTTTAGACTAAGCAGGGTTGATAAAAATAAAAGATACCTGCTAAAATAATAGAAGAAATAAAACTTTTCAGTGAATACTGACTGAAAAGCATATCAAAAAATATTTCTCTGTCAATGCAGAGTCATTAGGTTTAAAGTTTAACAAAATTGTATGAGTAATTACTAATTTGTATTCTGTATATCATAAATATTTCATAACAGGGAAATTAAGGCCAAATGAAGTGGAAGACAGGAATAGAGGATAAGAAACTTGTCAGGACATGCCGGAAGTTTGAAGGACTGGCCATAAAAATATTTCTTTTCTTTGAAAAGCTTTCTCATTCACTTTCAATGATATTCTGCTAACTGAAAATACATAGCTCCTCTCCACTGAGGAGGCAGACATTTAGAGGAGATGGTTCAAAACAAGCAGAACGTTAAATTTACCCTAGGTTCATCACCACTTTCACCTATTTTGTTTGTCAAATATTGAGGTTTCACTTAAAATACAATTTAAAGAAAGGCTTCTGCTAAAGGTACTTCAGCTTAAGCATCAAGAAGATATATTTATATTTTCAATATATCTTAAGCCATAAAAAGTAAGAGTTTCTTCTGTTAGTATACGTAAACTGCTCCTCCTTATGTTTCCCCAAGTCTTCCTGACAACGAGCTCCTACACAGTACACCTAAACTGGCTTTCCGTTTACTGCTTTCAAATAATCATAATACCTCACTCTGTGGGACGGCTTGAGATCAGTATTGGTGATAATTAATTCCATGTAATAATTCTATGTCTGAATTCAGATTCTTTTCAATGCAGTTACACAAACTTAACAAGAAGGGCTGTTTTCCTCTAAAAATTGTCACTTCTGGTCCTTACAAAACTCAGTTTTGTTTTGGGTGCTTAATCAGGCATTAAAGGTTTCCATTAAAAAGTTCAAGCTTACATTACCATCAGCCTATTTTAAAAACAAAAACCATCTTTATTTTATTGGTACATTTTAGATATACGTAGAGATAACTTTTATCGCAGGGAATTTGTACCTGTACATGGTATATCTTGCTTCTTCATTTTTTCCTATTCCCTTCCCTTCCCTTCAGTCCTTCTTCCCCTATTTATTTACAAAAGCTTTCTTTCCATTTTTTCCTTCTATTCTTTTCTTTTCTTGTCCCATCTTTCCTATCCCCCTCCCTTTTTCCCCTTCTCATTTGAATATTTTCTTCCCATTTCCCAATATCTACTATACTTTTTGGCCCTTATTTACACTTTCAGTTTCTCACACCAGAGAAACCATACGATATTTACATACAAGTGTTGGAATTATTTCACTTAAGAGTATGGCCTCAAGGTGCATCCATTTAGCTAGAAATGTCTGAAGCTTATCCTTCTTTCTGGCAGAGTAGTACTCCATTGTAGGAAAAAAAACACACATCTTCTTTATCCATTCATTGGTTGATGGTCATTTGGACTGTTCCAAGGTTTAGCTATTACGGATTGTGGTGCTACAAAAATTGGTATGCACATATCACTGTGGTATGATGCTTTTAATTCTTTCAGGGAGATACCAAGGAGGGGAATAGCTGGATTGAATGGAACCTCTAGTCCTAGTTTTTTGAGGAATCTCCACACTGATTTCCACAGTGGTTGCACCAGTCTGCACTCCCACCAACAGTGGAGAAGGATTCCTTTTTTCCCACAGGCCCGCCAGCATTTGTTACTAGTTGATTTCTCAATAATTGACATTCTTTCCAGAGTGAGATGGAATTTCAACATTGTTTTAATTCACCTCTCTCAAATGACCAGTGATGTTGAACATTTTTTCATGTATTTATAAGTGATTTCTACTTCATCTGAGAAGTGTGTATTAATTTCAGATGCCCATTTTTGGACTGGGTCTTTAAATTTGGGAAGCCTGTTTTTTTTTTTTTAAGTTCTTTATATATTCTAGATTTTGGTCCTTCGTCTGAGGAACAGCTGACAAAAATGTTTTCCCACAGTATATGTTGTCTCTTCACTCTGTTGGCAGTTTCTCTTGCTGTGCAAATAAGAAGAAATCCCTGTTGTTCATTCTTTGTAATGTTTCCTATGCAATCAGGGTTTTGTTCATAAAGTCTTTGCCTACACCAATGTCTTCAAGAGTTCTACCTATTCTATCTTCCAGAAAATTTAGTGTGTCTGTTTTAATATTTAGTTTAGTGCATGGTGAAAAATATGGGTCTAGTTTTAATCTTCAGCATCTGGAAGGCCAGTTTTTCCAGCACTATTTATTAAAGAGGCTATCATTCTTCCAGTGAAGATGTCTGGCTCCTTTGTCAAAGATAAGGTGGCTGAGTATGTCTGGAGTTGTTTCTGCATGTTTTAATTTGTTCCATTAATAATTGGGTCTGTTTTCTTTTGCTAGTACCATGCTGTTTTATCACTGTAGCTTTGTAGTTTAATTTCAAGTCAGGGATTGTGATGCCCCATGCCCTGTCTTTGTTGCCCAGAACTACTTTTGCTATTCTAAGTGTCTTGTGGTTCCAAATGAATTTTAGGATTGTTGTCTATAATTCTCGAGGTATGCTATTGGAATTTTGATCGGGCTTGCACTAAATCTGTGTAACTGTTTTGGATGTATGGCCATTTTCACTGTATTGATTTTCCTACCCAAGAACAAGAGATACCTTTCCATTTTCTTATATCATCTTGTATCTCCTTTTTCAGAGTACTGTAGTTTTCAGTGTAGAGGTCTTTTATTTCCTTTATTAGATTGATTCCTAGGTATTTGATTTTTCTTTTTGATGCTATCGTGAAAGGTGTTTTTTCCCTATTTTCTCTCTCAGTGAGTTTCTTATTTGTGTACAGGAACGTTATTGACTTTTGAGTGTTGATATGGATCCAGCTACATGACTGAATTTGGTTATTAAATCTATAAATCTTTCAGTGCAATTTTGGGGGTCTTCTACTTAGAGTATCATGCCATCTGCAAATAATCATAATTTAACTTCTTCCTTTCCTACCCTTATTCATTTTATTTCTTTCACTTATCTAATTGCTCTGACTAAATTTTCTAGAAGTATATTGAATAAGAGTGGTGACAGTGGAGATCCTTGTCTTATTCCTATTTTACAGTGAAAGCTTTCAGTTTTTGACCATTTAGTATGATGTTGTCTGTTGGTTTGTCATAGATGGCTTTTATCAAATTGAGATAAAGACCAGCTATTCCAGTTTTCTGCAGGGTTTTTATCATGAATGGGTGTTGAAATTTGTCAAATGCTTTTTCTGCATCTATTGAGATGATCATGTGGTTTTTGTCCTTGGCTCTGTTGATATGGTGTATTACATTTATTGATTTGCGTATGTTGAACCAATCTTTCATCCCTGGGGAGAATCCTACTTGGTCATGGTGTATAATCTTCTTGATGATTTGCTGCATTCTGTTTGCCAGTATCTTATTGAGGATTTTTTCATCTATGCTGATTAGGGAGATTGGCCTGTAGGTCTCCGTTTTTGGTTGGACCTTCTCTGGTTTTGGTATCAGGGTAATGCTTGCTTCCAGGGTTGAATTTGGGAGTATTGTTTCCCTTTCAATTTGATTAAAGAGTTTGAGAAGTAGCAGAATTAGTTCTTCTCTAAATTTCTTGTAAAATTCAACAGTGAATTCCTCAGGGCCTGGGCTTTTCTTAGAAGACTTTTAATTTTAATTGAAATTGAAATCTTAAATTTCATTGACTGATACTGGTTTATTTAGAATTTTTATATCTTCTTCATTCAGCTTTTGTAATCCATATATATCTAGGAATCTGTCCATTTCTCCTGTGTTTTCCATCTTATTAGAATACAGATTCTTGAAGTAGGTATTGATGATCTTCTGGATTTCTTCAGGAGCTCTTGTGATTTCATCTTTTTCATTCCTTGCATGGATTTGAGTCTTTTCTTTCCTTTTTTGATAAGGTTAGCTAAGGATTTGTCAATTTTATTTAATATTTCAAAGAACCAACTCTTCAATTCATTTTTTGTATTGTTTTTGTAGCTTCTATTGCATTAATTTCTGCTCTGATCTTTATACTATCTTCCCTCTTATGAGTGTTGGGCTTGACTTGCTCTTCTCTTTCCAGAAGCTTGAGGTTCAAAATTAGGTTGTTTATTTGAGCTTGCTCTGTTTTTCTGATATGGGTATTTGCTGCTATAAATTTCCCTCACAGGACTGCTTTCATTGTGTCCCATAAGTTCCAGTGTGTTGTATTGGCATTATCGTTTAGTTGTAGAAACTGTTTAATTTCTTCTTTAATTTCATCTGTGACCCTTTGGTTATTCAGGGTGTTATTTAATTTCCATGTGTTTATGAAGTTCTTGTGGTTTCTTTTGCCATTAATTTCCAGTTTCATTGCACTATGGTCTGATAATATGCATAGGATAATTTCAATTCCTTTGCATTTACTTAAGCATGTTCTATGACCTAGTATCTGGTTTATTTTGAAGAGTGCCCCTTGTTCAGCTGAGAAAAATGTGTACTCCACCACCAGCCTTCTTGACTTTGAAGATTTTTGTAAAATTATCATCCATCATTTATTCTCCTTAATATAAGGGCATATTAGTCAGATTTCCCATCACTATGACATGATACTTGACACCCACAACTCACAGAGGAGAAATTTAATTTGACTAATGGTTTCAGAGGTTTCAGACCATGGTTAATTGGTTCACGACAGTTGGGAAGCAGAGTAGGAGATCAGTGCCAAAGTGTAAGGGGTGATGGACGAAATATAAATGCCAAGGTCACACCTCCAACACCCACCAGGATATACCCAGTATGCTTTACTAATCCCTTGAGCATTTCTTAATCCAGTCAAATTGTCATACCATGATTAATTGTTACAAAGGGTCTCTTTCTTTGTGTAGTCTAGTTTAAATTCATTTTCTCCTCTCTGATTTCTATTCAGCTCTATATTCTATATCTTTAGAGATAATGACTGAGAAGTTTGGGTGCACTAGGGCTGTATAACCGGAAGGAAAGAAGTATTCTACTTAATTTCTCACATCTTTCTAGACAATCATTAACATTTAGAGTAAAGTATGGGTTAGCCTTCCTTATAGTGATGAATTGGCTTACACAAACATATACCATGCTTTATATTCCAACTGAAATAATTTTATATTACATGGAGCAGCAAACTTTTCCTGTGAAGGACTATATAGGAAACACTTTAGGCCTTTTGGATTATATGATCATTCTCCCAGTATTCATCTCTACCAGTGTAATGCCAAAGCAGCCATAGACAATATGTAAATGAATGAGCGTGGTTGTCGTTCCAATAAAACACCATTTACAAAAATAGGTGGTAGGCCGGTGAGATGGCTCAGCGGCGTAAGCGCCTGCCTTGCAAGCACGAGGGCCCGAGTTCGACTCCCGGAACCCACATACGAAAAAGGGGCCGGTGATATCGCTCAGTGGCACGGGTGCCTGTTGGCGCGCGAGGTCCTGAGGTCGTCCCCCTGGTACCCACAAAAAAAAAAAAAAAAAAAAAAAAAAAAAAAAATAGGTGGTGGGCCAGATTTGGCATATGGATCATAGTTTTGTGACCCCTGTTGTATTTATTGTCTTGGTTTTCTTTACCCAGTGTATTCATTTCACAAAAGAGTTCACTACCAGGGTCGTTTAATTTTTCTCTTATATTGTAAACTACTTTTGTCCCAATGAGTAGAACTTTTTCCTTTTGAGTGCTGCAATAAAAAAATGTTGCCTTGGTTTTTCAATATTCTAAACCTTCTTCAGCTTAAGTTTAGGGGATGCGTTTATATTTCCAATATTTTTAAGCCATAAAAATGTAAAAGAAGGAGTTTTATCTGTCAATGTGAGTAAATCATATTGAAATCAATCACCTTGAGGAAGATTATTTACAAATTTTACATTTAAATTCATAGATAGCACCTAATCTGCTCATAATTTTGTTGACAGTTGAATTTCTGCTATTTAATCTATGTACAGAGATGCCTCCAAAACTCAAAAATCTCGATGTGATTTACTGCTTTATTTAAACTCAATTCCTAAAGCATCTGTATAAAATTTTAAGGAACAATTACATTTTTTAATTACCTGCCATTTATAATTACCCAAACAACTCATCTTCATTAAAAAATATGGATAGTGGCAGGGTCATGGTTTGCATAATGAATGCAGATTGCACATTATATGAGTGCTCCATCCCAGAATGTGGAGTTCACATTGGAGACACTTAAAATTGACAGATTTATTAAAACACTCTTCTGGAAGATGGCCATACACAGTTTTATCCTAACAATTAGTATTTTACATTAATTTTCTCATGGATTGCAGGGAAGTATTTTGAGGAAAGACTACCATTCAACAATCGTGGGGGCAGGTTGTCGGTTTATCTCCTTAGAAAGGCTGTAGGAAATTTAGGAAGCCATGAAAAGCTTTTACTTGTCATCTATTTAAAGGACATTCATTTCCTATACAGTTCTTTCTAAAATGGTAGGTCAGCAGGCATAGTGCACAATTTTCTCAAGTCTACCGCAGTGATTTTTTTTTTATCACATTTATCATAGAATAAATATTTAGGTCGTACAGAGACTTACCAGAAGCTATATTGTGGTTTTTAAATTCTGTTTTAAGTTTTTTACTACTATTAAATATGTACTACTGAGGATAGTTCTCACATTTTGCTTCAGGAACATGTCTTAGAGACTAGAATGGGTGTTGAAATGTTGGGTATCTCACCTTCACTTTTACCTGTTATATACTTTGGAATTGGATATAATATCGTGGTGCAAATGGGACAAGTCTTAAAACTGTTACAGTAGTTCCTTCTTACCCATGGTTTCATTTGCCATGTTTTCAACTACTCAATGTTCAACTGAGGTCTATGAATACTAAAGGGAAAATTATAATTCATGAGTTTTAAATTGTGTACAATTCTGAGTAGTATGATAAAATTTCATGCCATCCTGCTAGGACACGAATCATCCTTTTGTGCAACATACCTACACTGTATATACCACCTGCTCATTAGTCACTTAGTAGCCATATTGGTTATGAAACCAACTATTAAGATATTGTAGTACTTGGGTTCAAATAACTGTTATTTTACTTAATAATGGCCTCAAAGTTCAAAAATAATGATGCTGGAATTCTTTTTCCAGTATATTGTTATAATTGCTCTATTTCATTATAAGTTACTGTAATCTCTTACTGTGTCTACTATATAAATTAAACATTATCATAAGCACATATGTATGGAAAAATAGCATAGACAGTGTTCAATACTATCTGTGGTTCCAGGCATCCACTGAGAATCTTGGAATGTATCTCCTGTGGATAAAGGAAAGGGCATTGTAAATATAAAGGGTAGTTCAAAATATACTGGTACCCCCATAAGCATGATGATAACCACAACATTAGTTGCGGTGAGAGTTTCCATTCATTAAATAATGCATACATTATAATTCCCAAAATATCTCTAATTCCTACAAATATCCTCAAGGGGGTAGTAGATACTATTCCCATTTTATAGATGAAACAATCAAGGCTCAGAGTTGGGTAACTTGTTTAAGGCAATCTTATTAGGAAGTGTCGAACTTGGGAACTGAAATTTAACTTTGACCTCTAATGTCTAGCCTTCCCTACTCATATTTTTGATGTAACATATTCATTAGCATGAAAATATAGTAGATGTTCTAGATATTCCTCATTTTAAAAGAGCACCATACTTCCCAGTGTGGATTTGGGATGTGGCACATAGAAAATTAGATCACAGGGTCTAAATTATAATGGATACTAATTTTGTGCATGACACACAAATGAGGACAAGCAAAAAAATGCCAATGAAATAAAATTGCACTTTTAAACTCCTTGCCCTAGCACCCATTTGCTATTATCTTGTTCTGAAATATTTCACATTAAAATTACTATGTATCAAGGACCACAGTGTACTTATATATTTCATACAGTATATTTCTCTGAGGAAATATGGTTGCTAGCTTTTAAGAAATATAATTGTGGTACAATAAGAGATATTCAGACCTTTGGTGATTCACATTACATAAAACTTTATTTGTTGCCTCGATCTGATTTTGAATTCAAGATGGTGTTTGCTGATACTTTTATTTCAGTTAGGCATCTCACTTTGAACATAAATTGAGACTTAAATGGCTCAGATCAGTGATGGTTTGCAACTGTGATTTAAAGCAGCTGAGTACATCTGCAAATGACTTTGTAGCCTTAGGGGAATGCAAAGTGAGGTCACCAGCAGGGAGAAGCAAAGCCTTCAACCTCTGATGGAAAAATCATTATTTTACCACCTCTGTTAATTAGTTAGATGTCTGAAATTGGAGAAACATAAACTAGGCACATAGTAAGGACATAGTAAGGATAGGAAGGAAGATAGGAATAGGATTATTTTCTGAGCATCTGCAAAGGGTCAAGTATGGTGCATGAAGGTACAGATATTAACACACTCTGGTCCCCTCTCTCTTTAACTGTCATTCCTTCCTCTTGGCCTCTGCATTGAAATGACTGTGCTTCTCTCAAGAGTCATCTCTGGTTTATGTGGGCACTAGATAAATTTCTTAGATGGCACAAATGATCTCTAGAACATCAATATGACTCACTCTATAGTCTCATTCTTCTTTCTGTCCTGACTCCCACTCTCCCCTGAATATATAAACCAAACACTTTAATTCAACCACAATGAAATTATTTCAAGATATGTTCAAGGAACTCCTCTATAAATATTTCTCTGAAGATGCCTTCTTTTTTTTTTTTTTTTTTGTGGGTACCGGGGGGGTCGACCTCAGGACCTCGCGCGCCAGCAGGCGCCCGTGTCGCTGAGCGATATCACCGGCCCTTTTGTCGTATGTGGGTTCCGGGAGTTGAACTCGGGCCCTCGCGCTTGCCAGTCAGGCGCTTACGCCGCTGAGCCATCTCACCGGCCCTGAAGATGCCTTCTTTTGTGCCCCAACCACGCCACTGTATCAGAGCACCTGTTAAATCTTCTCACACTAGCTTTTTTACCTCTACTCAAATGTTAGCTGCACTGAGCCATACTACTTGTTTCCAGTAAGTTCCTCAGAAGCAAAGTTTGTCTTTTGTTTGTCTCATTATATAACTAATATCTTATTTAACAAATATTGTTCCTTTTAATGAACCAGGTAGTATGGTTATGTAGCATATCATGTGCTTAATACATATTTGTTAAATGAAGGAATAAAATCCAAACTTCTAACCTATGTCCAAATGATTCCATAAACTCCTTATCACACCTCTTCCTCCAAATGTCTTTAGTAATCTGGGTTCAATTTGTATTTATTGATATATATAAACGTTCTCAAGCTATCCTTTGGATGTATTCCTCCCCACATAGATTAAAAATTCCTTGAGGAAAATGGCAAAATGTAATAGTTCTAACCTATTTTTCAATAGTTCATTTCTCTCTCTCTCTCCCTCTTTCCTCTCTTTCTTTCCTTCTCCCTTTTTCTGTTCTGCCCAGCCCTTCCTTTCCTTCATGCTGGGGATGGAACTGAGGGCTTTGCTCTTACTAAGCAAGCACTCTACCACTGTGCTACATACCCAGAACGCCTATAGTACATAGTAAAGGGCTCTGAGCTATTAAGAACTCAATAATTATGAGTCTAAGAAAGCAACATTTACCTTTGGATGAGCATTATTAGGAACAATATAGAGAAATCACCATTAATCTAGGCGATTATCAGTCTATTGTTCAAATCAACAACCTCCCATCTCCCAATTTTCAGTCACCAAATCTTTTTTCTGTAATGTATCCCTGTCTTATACCTGCATGGTTAAGCACTGCCTTTGAAACTTCATTTTCTCTAACATAAATTATTAAGATAGCATCTTAACTACTCTTTTTTCCTTTAGTATCTCCCTGTCCTCTCCATCATTAACACTACAACCAGAATGTGCTTTCTAAATATTAAATTTGACTATGCATGGCACAGATTAATGGACTATTCACTAAACCCTTTTGCTCTTCTTCCAAAAAACATGGGCCATATTTGTCAGCTTTTCCTGAAGATGAGTGTAGACGTATGACTGAGTTTAGAAAATAGAAATGTTGAGTACCACTTCCAGGTCTGACCCACAAAAACTTCCATTCATAATCTTCCTTGGTCATTTCCCTTTCTCCAGCTTGATGTAGACTGAGCATGGCAACTTTTCAAGCCCATGTGTTGAAGCCAGGGGAGTTATAAGGATAGAAAAAATCCTGGACTGAGTCAAAACTGGGAGAACTGTCTTCTACTCAGAACTTCTCAGGTGACATTTAGGTTAATGAAAGAGATCAACTACTATTTTTGAGCTATTCTTCAATTTAGTTTAGTTTTTAATCAAAGCTATCACTGTCTTAAATAATACACTATTTTTTTCTCTAGTTAAAATCCTTCACCCATTGGCTATCATAAACTAGGTAAATGTCTTAGAATGACGTGAATAAAACACTTCATCATCTAAATGTGACTCACTCTACTTTCAATCCTTGACTTTTGCTCTCCCATGACCATATAAACCCTATGCTTCAGCCACAATAAAATTATTTTACACTGCCACAAAAATACTTTCATGACTTCTTCCATGCGCTTCTATTATCTTAGAATTCATTCCCTTTCTTATTTCACATCTAAATATTTTGTCATTTATGGAGGCATTGATGTCATTATCTCTAGTACACTTTCTCTAATCATTTTGGTCAATTGTCCTCTCATTGCTACTCCTATTACATATTTCTAAAAAATCTATATCATATCACCAACCATATTACTGAATTAATATATAGTTTAGCTGTCTGTATGTTTATTTTCAAACTAGAGTGTCATCACCTTGAAAGCACGGATTGCATTTCATTCATCTTTTTAACTCTAACCAACTAGCCCAGGATCATATATAGAAGGCACTCGTGAAATGGATATATTACTTATTTGTTCAACATTTTAATCTTTTTAAAGTGTTTTCATGTATTATTTAATTTTTAGCTTCCTAATGATTAGATAGATTTAAATGATTTAAGTAAGGATAAAAGTTATGGTATAGTCTAGATCTCAATATTTTGATACTGGACATAGGCATGTTTTAACCAATTAAAGAAGGAGGAAAGAAAAATTAGTTCAGTAAAGGTAACTTAACCCCAAAAATTCATTCACAAAGGTGAATGTTTAACTTTGTCTATGGAAGCATCCATTCTGTGAGTTTGTGTGTATGTGTGTGGGAGAGTTGTAGTAGTTTGGTAGTAGCAGTAGTAGTAGCAAATTTGTTTTATCTAACTCATGCTTTAATGTGGCTTGGAAAGATACACATTTCAGAAAGGTGATACACAGTAAAATCTTATTTGGGTAAGAAGTAACAGTAAGAATGCATGTTTCTCAAGAAGTAGCATAGTTAGAGAGGTACAACTTTTAAATGTACTGTGTAGAACTCTGTATTACTTGATTTCATGAAATAGTTATTTTATATAAATTGTTTAGAACAGTGAAGCATTGTGTGCATGAAAGCTACTTTATTATATTATTTTTACATGGAACATTATTACATTTTTAATTTATAAAGAACAGTGGAAAATATACAATAAGTAATGGAAGAGTTTAGTTGAATAAGCTTCTACCATAACCTACCCTTCTGCAATATAATATCCACTACACAAAATTCAATAAAAAAATCAATGACCTGTAGGCACTGAAGAATGAATAAAAGAAACAGATTCTGTTGGGGGAATCAACACTTGAAAGAAAAGAAAGAAAGGGTGAATTTCAAGTTTTTATGTTTTTTGTTAGACCCGAGGGTAGAAAGCAATGAGAGTTGAACAGGTTACAAATACCTTGACACAAAACTCTCAATACCTTTAACTTAAAGAAGAAGAGAAGAATTGAGGGCTGGGTAGAACACTTTCTTAACTTGCACCAGGCTCTGGATTTGATTCCCAGTACCACAATAGAAAGATAAAGAAGGAGAAGATGAAGAAGAAAAAAGGTAGGAAGGGAAAGAATAGAAGGACAAGGAGAAGGAAGAAGGGGAGGAAGATAGAGCAGGGCACAGAGCACAGGCAACCACCACCAATGGAAATTCAAGGGGACATCCCATATTCTCTGTATAGACTGCTGAAATCTCTGACAGACCTTGGAACAATGCATATGTGCGGCAGAATCCAACTGAGAATAAAAGAACTGAACTAAGATTTGAATTGCAACTCGAGAGACAGAGTTTGCCATTTCAGTCCAAAAATATTTAATTACTGTCTAAACACAAAGAAAAAACAAAACATTTTAGAGTAATATAATAGAACCCAGAGTCACCACAAAATAACAATCACAATACTCAAGGTGTAATCCAAAATTAATATATGAGGAAAAAAAAACAAGAAGATGCGACCCATCCTCAAGAGAAAACGTCCATTAAGAAGAAAGAAAATTATAAATTAATTATAAAGTAAATTATAAAGTTATAAAGACTAATCCCAAGATAACTCAGATATTAGAATTAGCAGACCAAGATTTTAAAGTAACTACAATAACTATGCTCATGGATATGAAGGAAAATATGCTCACAACTTATGGGGAGAAATGAAATCTTACTAGAGAAACAAAAATATTTAAAATTGGAAGTTCTGAAATAAATATGATGTTTAAAAGAAAAAGTGAGGAAATCCAAGTCAAGAATATGCCTAATTTTCATTAGTTTCTTCCTATACAATAGTCAATTTAGGGGTATTTGCTAAATTTACTTTCCTTGTGCTCTGTAAATTGCCCATCACCCACCAAGACAAACCTCATGTAGTTATATGATTATTCTTCTAGTATTGTGAGATTCAAACATTCTTGCAGTAAGCCCCTGACACAAACTTTACTAATAAGATGATCTTTCCTGGGTTATTAAACTTGGGACAGAGACTTAGTTAGACTCAGTCAGGTTTTAAAATTGAGATGTCATTTCCACTAAATATCAGAGGCATGGTCTTTTTTGGGCATGTACAGAGGTAAGCAAACAGAACTCATCTGTGTAGAGAAACAATCAAACATGCACAGAGAAATAAATAGAAAAATTTAAACCAAAGTGTTACTGGTTTATTTCCACTTGTTAAGCCTGATAGTGATTTCTATCTTTGAGTTCTGATATATTTTTATATTCTTATTATAAATGGAGTTCCCCACTGTTTTGGTTTATATGTTTGTAACTTGCCGTCAAGAGTCTTGATAACTTGGCAATGTACAGTACATTTCTATTTTTTGTCAACTCACATATTTAGGAAGTGTTGTATAGGACAATGTCTCAAATTGAGTATTAGAAACAATACGGACATGAGAATATGCCATCTTTACAAATTTAAATGTAAATACTATTAATTGAGAATGAAATTAGAAAAAATATAATGATGAGATCAGTTAAAGGTGGCAGACTAATTTACCTAGACAAGAAAATTTCAAGGCAGTCCAACATTCAGGCTGTGGCATGAGTACTGCTCAACGCTTTTAGTCAGAACTACCATGAGAGTCAACAGCAAAAAGCAAAGCTGAAAGATTTGAAACTCTTATACTTTGGCTAGAAAGGAAGGGTCTGTAAAAGATGTGGTTGCTGAAAAGATTAGTGCCATTAAGAAGAAGCTATGTACTTTGCCTTGAGACAGTAGGAAAGATGTCTTGAGAGATCTCAGGAATTGGCCGGACCCCACTCATCCCAAGCTCAAGGGTGTAAAAGTGCAAAGTTGTTTGAAACACCTGCTTAAAGAAGTGAGCAGAGGGTGTCCTGCTCACTTAGGGCTGCCTAGGGAAATGTTTCTCACAGTTCAGCCATCCAGGCACTTAGAGGCCACTGTAGCTGTGGCACAAGTGGGCCTAGTTAGTGCTCAAACTGGTGACAGAGCTTTGTGCTATCCATGTAGTGCTGGTTTTACGGGTATGCAGAATGTAAGATTTATAGGGTCATAAATGCTTCCACCTAGATTTCAAAGGAAGTCCTGTTGAGCCAGGCAAAAATGTATGACAGGCTTGCAGTCCCTGACAGGAACTTTTCAGATGGTAATGCATGAAGCTGTAAGAGTGAAAGCAAGATTCAGTGGAGATCCTAGGAAATAGATATTCCAGGAATGTGGAGCATCTGTGAAGGAAAGCCACAGGCACTGAGCAGAACCAACCCAAATATGAAGCCCTATGGGCTCCAACTGGCAAGGCCATAGGGGCCAGGCAGCTCAATCCCTTTGGAGCTCATATCTCACTGCCGTGTGTCCTGGGTGCTGGGCAGGGAGCTACAGGACTTATTATTTGTATGGCTTTGGCCCAATTCCTTTCTGTTCCACCTATTCTTCCCTTTTAGAATGGGAGTGTTTATCCCCAGGCAATTGTATTTTGAAGTTGTTTGACTTTCTTTTTGATTTTTACAAGTGCTCACAGCTAAGTGTTTGCCTTGAGCCTCAGAGAAGACATTAGACTTAGAATTTGAACAATACTAGATCTCTTAAGACTCTGGCAACTCTTGGAGATGAATAAAATGTATTCTGCATAACAAGATTGGTATGAGACTTTAGGGGGCTAGGGATTGGAATATTATGGTTTATATCTAAAATGTTCCCTCAAAGTCTCATATGTTTAGAATGAGGCTCTCAGAATATGATTAGATCATGGGGGAGCACCATGGTCAGTAGATTAATACATTGATGAATGTGCTTTTAGGAGGTAGGACCCAGTTGGAGGAAGTGGGCCACTGGGGGCATTTCTTTGGAGGAATTCAAGGCTGAGTATTGGACATAAGATGGCCATGTCAATAAGACATCTTCACAAATTCAAACATAAAAACCATTGCAAAAGAAATTAGGGAAAATGTAATAAATGAGATTAGTTGTTTATAAAAGGAACTCATTCTCAACAATAATCTGTAAATGAGTGGTCAAGTATTTTAGGAAGAGACAGATGGGATTAATTATACATGCTAAAAATTATAGCGGTTTATCTGAAGAAAGAATGTGCTATCAGAAACATGGGACCTAGAAAAGGGGAATCATGAATAGACTTTGTTATTCTTATTCTTTACAATTTTGTCTAGTTAAAGGAGTCTCCTAATTCAGGAACCTAAGTATCTAATGTTGGGCCAGGTACATTCAATGTTGGGATATTCAGAGTTTGATAGTCCACTTAACTCCTTTTCTATCATATCCATCCTTGTCAAAAGGCCCACTGGTTATCATTTGTGTTCTCGTGTAGCTTTCTAATAGGAAATAAACACACTAGCAAGAAAATCTTGGCCTGCTTGAAAGTTATACAATGAATCTTGAACAACACAGGGGTTAGGGCTGCTGACCCTCATGCAGTAGACAGTCCACATATAAATTTTGATGCCAGAAAAGCTTAACTATTAATATTCTGCTGCTGACCAGAAGCCTTAATGATCACATAAATAGTCAATTGACACATATTTTGCATGCTATATGTATTATATACAGTGCAAAATACATGAGAATCATGAGGCCACTTTTTACTGATATGTAATTTGCTGTAGAAAGGACTGCTCACACAGTGATGTTTAGCATCACACCACATTTTAGTGACACGACACTTCAGTTCAAGGCACAGCAACAGGAGGTGGTTATGACATTTTAACAATAGAGAAGTATGCACTACAGTTATCTCATACAGTTATAATTTAGTACTTCATATTTACCTTTTTATGTTTCTCTTGACTGACTTATGCCAAAATGGTCTGTAAGGTTTTGTGTAAATTTTGATAAATTTTAACTTTTTCTAATAGATCTGTGTATGTTTTATGGTAGTACATGATAAAATAGGCTATTATCTACATATATTTTATGCAATCATGACATACCTAACTTTTTCTTAGTTTTTCAATATTCCTAAGCTATGTGATCTGAAAGTTGTTTTCAAATTGTTTTAAATCTTAAAAAAAAAAAAAAAACCTAAGTGTGAGTGGAATGCTTATTTCAAACCTTATTACAAACAGATTGTAAATCAATCTGTTGACATGAAGATTTTATACATCAGTCCTTATGAGTTTGGTTAGGATAAGGAAGACCCCCTATGGTCAAACAATTCTATACATGCTATAACAAAACAGAGTGGATTTCAAGTGAAGCAGGATAATACTTCCCCCAAGAGACCCTGCCAGTCAATCTTCTAGACAATGGCTCTGTTTTGTCATTCTCCGTAATATATATCTATGATGGTGAAATTTCAAATTACATACTTAGAAATATTGTATTTTATTCAGTGATGTTTTCTCTGGCTTCAAATAGTCCATGAATATTTGAAACACATTATAGGAACTTCATACAGTAAATACATTTGTCTCAAGTAGCAACTATTTAGGGGACATGTAATTTATTATTAGAATAATAGGTCCATATTACTCATGAATACAAAAACTGCATATATAAAAATTTATTGGAGAATTTCAAGTAAAGCTGGAAAATTCATATTGTAAAAATACTGTAACTCAAAATGAAAATATAACACTAAAATCTCAATTCAAAAGGGATTTATAATTCTGTAATCATAGGATTTCTATATGTTCCTCACATTATTCCTGAAAATATTAATGATTTCATTCATACTATGTTGTCATTCAAATGAAAATATTATTGTCTATACAACACAACTCTTGATTTCAATTACAAAGTATTATACAGAATTTTATTACTCTGTTAATTGTTAACATTTTTCTATATAAAAAGCAGATATATATTAGTTGGAATGGAATGGAGGTCATCAGCTATAATATTGATTGGGCATTGAAGTTACTATTCTGTGGAAATATCTTGGAAGTGTATTCTTACTAACAATGTGTCTCTAAATATTTTGTGTGTGCTATCACTACATGGCAATGAATCAGTTAAAGGATTTCACAAACTTTGAGAAATTTGCCCTCTTGTAAATCTCTACTTGATCTCATTGGCTGTAGGCAGAATTTTGGATCAGATAAATTTGCTTTTGACCCCCTTCTATTTTCCTTAATCTCTTGACTTCATGCCCTGCTATTAGCGATACTACTAATGTAGACTGACATCCATTATTTAGCACCTGTTTCAATCTCCATCAGGAAAGTATTGGAGGGGCACCAATTCCTAACAGACTTTGTCTTTTCTCTAGAAATCATATTCAAACAACAACTAATAAAATTATTTGGCTATCTGTGGTTAAAGGTATTCTTACAGTACTCTAAATTTTTCTATTATTTTAAAAAATTAGATAAAAATAAGATTCTAACATTTTTATAAATTTTCAACAAAATACTTATCCCTCTGCCAGCTGGCTAAAATGGGCTAAATAGTTTTAAATGGTTCAGAATTCTAGAGAACAATGAAATAAGGAGATTGATTACACAAGATACTATACACATTTAAAGAGCAGCTAATAAAGTAGTGATTCGCAGGTAGCATAAATGTACCTTAAAAGTAGCTAAAGATTAATTTGGAAATGATATGTTTGCATTTTTGCATACTTTACCATATTCTCTTAATTTTCCTGATGCTTGATTACATTTGTATTGCGGTTATACTTCACTAAATATTTTCTGAGTATAAAGTCACTCAGAGTAAGTTTGAGATTACAAAAAGCTACATCATAAACCACTTCCAAATGCACTGACATTTTTTTCACAAAAACCATAAGGAATACTATTTCTCCAGTAACTTAATTTTGAACATATCTGAAAAACAAAGTTAAGGGGAAATAGGAAGTTCGAAGATTATTAATCTTATTAGCTGCCCCAAATTCAATATTAGTTAACTTAGTTGAATAAAGATAAGTCTACTTTTTCATTCAGCAAAGAAGAAAAACTCATAAATGAAAATGTATGAAAAATACTTAGTCTGGGCAGAAAGAGTTCATACTGTCATCATTTAACCATGTATTATTTATCAAGTGTTTATTTACACATGTAATATTAAAAACCCAAGACCAAATAGTAAGCAGCACCTATAACAAAGATAAAGAATTAGTAAATGAATGAATCAGCATTTTACTTAGGTTTCCACAGTAAAGAATGCTAATTTGTTAATGTGCAAGGAGTCATATTAAAGTGCTAAATTAGTTTTGGTTCTTGTAAAATTTAGGCAGGCAGAAAAGTTGAAACACATTAACACATATTATTTGCCAATAATAACTCGCATCACTGTAACTTGTGTTATTAAAATACATTAACTGTTACAGAAAGAATGTTAATTAATGAATTAACCAATTATCTGTATTGCTATAAATGAGTTAGCATCTTTTATTAGTCAATCTTCTCCACCTATGACTATGGATTCTATTTATGATGATTTCTGAAGATGCAAAATTTGGCTACCTGACCTTTTCTATTCTTTGTGATCATCATTTCTTTATCTCTTTACTCAATGTTTTTTCTTAGAATGAAAACATCAAAGCAAATAATACCAGTCTATGTACATACAAAATACTTCACTAAGGATCAACTTATTTTGAAAAAAGTAAGTATATGTGGTAACCAGACAATACCATACATAAAAGAGAAATAATTTGAGTGTGCCACTGTAAGATGAGACTTAATTTTCTTCCATTCTTTTAATATGCATGGGCAAAGAAAAAAAGCTTCTTTCCCATTACCTCATCTTAAAAAGTTTTTCAAATCAAACCCCTACCCACACTCATGCTGTCACTGATAATGGATCTCATGTCAAGAAAAAGAGCAGAGAGGACCTGATAATAAGTGCAATTATCAAACATCAAAAATGTAGATCAAAGTGGATTTCCCGACTGTTCTATATGCAGTTACTTCACAGCATTTCACTATTCATATCATGGGGCACTGACAGGATATATTAATTTTCTCCATTATGAGAGCAATGAGATTGGCATACTTCACTCAGAAGCTGGATAAGTAGAGTCATTATTTCCCTGTCTAATTTCTTATTTTAGTGGTTTGCATGTATGTGAGTAACTTGTGTGTGTGTGTGTGTGTGTGTGTGTGTGTGTGTGTAAAATATACTCTCTAGACACACCACATCATGTCTCTAGAGGTAAAAGAAAGCCTTAAGGGAGAATTTAACCTCCCTATGAAGGACTGATTCAGTCAAAGTTTTTATTTCTTCTAGATAGCACAATTTCTCCTCTCTCTGGGAAACACCTAACTTATCTTTGGGAGAACCAAATTATCTCAGTGAGAAACTGGGAGTACTTCCAGAAATTGCCAAACCGAATCATTTCAGTAACCCAAGTAATCTAATTTCTACCCCCAATTGTGTACTTTTTCCTTTCCCCAACACCTTCTCTGATACATTTTTTCCTTTGCAAGTATTTCCGTATTGTTTCTCTACAAAATGCTAAATTAAAAAAGTATAATAGGTATTCCATAGTAAATTTCCAGCCTGTAAGCTTCCAGTATATGTAGGCTATTTTGTTTTAAAATTATGTCTATCACTTGGGCAGTGCATTTTTAAAACATGCGAGTAACACAGGCATTACCAGTTCTAAACCCACCTTCAACTGAAGTATTTATGATGATCAGAAGAAAGAAAAAATACTGGTTCCTTTTGTGAAGGTCTATTTACAATTTTTTAAAGGACAGAATTTGCTAGTAATAAATTTTTTAGAGTCATAAGTTTACACCATTTCTCAGTCAGAAAATAAGAGCAAACATTGTTTAATATTTTGGTATGAAAACTTGGAACATATTTGTTAAAAAGGAAGTAAACCATTTGCAAAAGAAAAAGGGCAAGCCCATATGCACAATGACAGATGGGACCTAGCCATGAGACAAAAATTCCCTAGGTTAAAAAAAATAATTTTTGAAAGGCAAAACACTTTCAAATTAGTAAGTTGAAAATCAATTATCATAACAGAATTTTGATGGTTTTTTAAAGTATTTTGAGGTTATAAAATAACTGGTCATTAATGTACTGTTTTAAACTCAATAAAAGATCGCTTTTGTTTTGTTTTACCCACTTCATTCAATTAAACATTTCCCTTATACTCGGGCAATTTTCAGACTCTAGTTTGAAAATAGACTGGTTTCTAAACATGGGCCTTAACATATGGCTAAGTTAACTTAAAACCATATCATTAAAAAAACAAATACACAGATTAGCCAATTAACACACTTCATTTTTCTCTGTGGAATAAAATGGGCTCTGAACCTGGAGCAGCTGTTGGAGTTGTTCACCACAATAATAGTCAGATATGAGTTTCTGATTTATATTTGCCTAGCATGAAAATAGTTTTATAGCCTTTCCCTCATGGGAGGAAATATGGATGAAGAGTTTGAGATCGCACACCTCATCAATAAATTATGGTCTATATAACAAGAGTTTTAGAATTGCATAGTGGTTTCTATGATGATCAGTAAATACTGCTCTTGGCACTGTATTTAAAGGACAAAGGGCTAAAAAATATGAGAAGAAAACAAAAAATAACAAAAAGCAAAATCACAGAATATATAGACTGGAAGCAAGTATGTTAATATAGAAATATCACTAGAATTATTTTAATTCATAAAATATGTGGCGCTTAGACAATAAAATAATGAATAGTAAGATGTGAAGAACACTCCTAGTAAAAGACCTACTTATTAGAGAGACAAAAAGCCATTTACAATTGCCTTTTATATTATACACAAATGGATTGTATAGAAGTTAAGACCATAAGTTCTGGAAACTGTTAAGACTAAAATTCAAATATTCCACTTAATACCTTGGTTAGTTTAGGAAATACTGCACCTCTACGTGCATGTTTGTTTATTTGCAAAGTGATAAAAAATAAATATTTTATACTTTTCTGCAAAGAACTAATGAATTAGTTCATATAATGTACTTACAGCAGTGCTTGGCACATAGTAGCTACTCAGTAAATTTTGCAATCTTTAATAATAAAAAGAAATGAACATCTATAAATAGATATTTAGGTGTAAAGTGGTGAATGACTCAGTTTCTTTCATAACACTTTCCCCCTATTTTCTTTTAAACTCCTTCCCTTTATATGTCTTCCTCTTCTCTCAAGTGTCTCCCCCTCCTATCTGGACTGCAAAATTCCACTCAAATTTTCCTTCTGAACTAAAACAATATAATCCTGATCTGTTTGTGAAACCTTCTTATCCCAACAAAGATCACTAACCCTCTAGCACATTCTCTCAGTGTCATGAGACAGTATCTAATATGCTGAACCACTATTGAGGTAGTGCTGATATTTTGAGTAGAGCCATTAATGCCTGAATATAAGGAAGTAAGTATTTGGGGATTATCAAGAACTGTGACACCACTACATTCTTCTGTTTGCAGATTCTTTCCAGTTACTTGAAAGCTAACTCTAGTGTTCCTTGAGCTGGTTCATATAACCAGCTGAAATTTCACATATAGTGTGGATATCTCATAAATATGCATTTAACATATCTAAAACACAATTCTTGATACCCTTATTCTCACTATGCTCTTTTCCTCTACTAATCGAAGGAACACCATGAGGTTCTTAGCTGTTTACAGAAGAAAATGGAATTATCCTAGATTTCTTCTTCCTCCTTACTTCCCACATCTATCACCAAATCCTGTTGGCTTCCTTCAGAAATATATTTTGTCCATATCCAAGTCTGACTGTTTCTCTCATATATCACCTGCATAACTGTATAGTCCTCTTCTTGTTCCTTGCAATTCCAATCCTACCCTTTTGTTCTATTTCCTATACAATAATCAGCAGTAAAATAATCTGTTAAAAATTCCTGGAATTCCAGCGAAATAGCTGATTATAAGCACCAGATGTGCTAGTCCTTCACAAAGAAGGATAAAAAGCAAAGAATAGCTACAATCGAGGTAGTATATTCTGGGGAGAGTGCCAAAATATAGTGTTAGTGAAACAAGAAATTGTGGAATATGGAGATTCCAAATGGTCTGGTAAGAAAAGGAAAGAAGTGCCTTGGATTTACTGCCCTCTTGCCCCAGTCCAAACCAGTTTGAACTTAGGAGACATGGGATAATATTTTCTTATCAGACCCCGTGAAACACGGAACATTCTTATTACCAGAATATATAATTTTCATTATAACATTTTATCCAACAACTTCAAAATACATATTCTTCTCATTAGAACATGATCATGGACCTTAATATATGGTCATTGTAACAGATCATATATTAATACACAAAACAGGTCTCAAAATGTTTTTAAAAATCAAAATGATATCATGCATCTTCTCTGAACACAATGGAATAAAGCTAGAAAACAAGAGGAACTATAGAAATTGTACAAATACACAGTAAGTAAACATTCTCTTGAATGAACAATAATGGGTCAATGAAGAAATCAAAAGGGAAATTTAAGTTTCTTGAAACAAATGAAAACAGAAATAGAACATACTGAAAATTACAGTACATAGCAAAAGCAGTACCAAAAGGAAAATTTATATTAATAAACAACTACATAAAAATAGAACACTTTCAATTAAATAATTTAAGTATGAGTACAAAGAAAATATAAAAGCAAGAACAAATCCAAAATTAGTAGATCAGAGTAGAAATAGACAAAAGAGAGAATGAAAGATCAATGAAATTGAGTTGATTTTTTAAAAGAAAAACCAAAAAAAAAAAAAAGAAAAGTTTAACTAGACCAACCAAGAAAAAGAGAGAAGACACAAATAAGTAAAATCAGAGATGTAAAAGGAGAGATTATAACCAATACCATGGAAATATAAGAGATCATTAGGGATTATTATGAATAACTATGTACCAAACAAATACAAAACCTAGAAGAAATAGAAAGAGAAAAATTTCTGGACACACATAACCTAACAAAATTGAATCATGAAAACATAAACTTGAACAGACCAATAATGAGTAATGAGATTGAATCATTAATAAACATGACTTTCGACAGTGAAAAGCAAAGGACCAGATGGCTTCACTGCTGAATTCTACCAAAATATTATAGAACTAATACTAACACCAATTTTTATCAAACTATTCCAAACAATTTGAAGGAGATCATCCGAAATCATCCTGAGAAGCCAGCATTATCCTGATACCAAAACTAGACAAGGACACAGTAAAAAAGGAAATTATAAACCAGTATCTCTGATGAACACAGAAAAATTCTCAAGAAAATATAAGCAAGTCAAATCTAACAGCACATCAAAAATATTATTCACCATGATTGGGCCGGTGAGATGGCTCAGTGGCGTAAGCGCCTGCCTAGCAGGCATGAGGGCCCGAGTTCGACTCCCGGAACCCACATACGAATAAAGGGCCGGTGATATCACTCAGCGGCACGGGCGCCTGCTGGCGCGCGAGGTCCTGAGGTTGACCCCCAGTACCCACAAAAAAAAAAATAAAAATATTATTCACCATGATCAAGTGGGATTTATCCCAGGGATGAAAGAATTGTTCTACACACACAAATCAATAAGTCAATAAATGTGATACATTGCATTAATATAGTAAAAGGCAAAAGTCATATAATCTCAATAGATGCAGAAAAATCATTCAGTAAAATTCAACATACTTTCTGATAAAACCTCTGAACAAAATAGGTACAGAAGGAACATACCTCATCATAATAAAGATGATATATGACAGCTTATATGCAGCATAATACTGAATGGGAAAACCTGAAAGTCTTTCCTCTAAGATCTTGAAGACAAGGAAGCCCACTTTCACCACCCTCATTTGATGTAGTATTGGAAGTCTTAACCATACCAATTAGGTAAGAGAAAGAAATATAAAGCATGTGAATAGAAAGGAAAGAAGTCTAATTATTCCTTTTTCTGGTCACATGTTTCTAAATATATAAAAGCCAAAACACTCCATCAATGAACAATTACAACTAATAAATAAATCAGAAAAGGTGTGGACTGTAAAATGAACATATTGAAAATAAAAATCAGTAGCACTTTTAATGAACTTGCTAAAAGGAATCCATGAAAGCAGTTCCATTCACAATAGCTGAAAAAAAGAAGATATACCTAAAAATTTAACCAAGTAAATCAATGATCTCTTCAATGAAAATTATAAAACATTGATGAAAGAAATTAAATAAGACACACAAAGAAAAACAGAAAATCTTCCTATGTTCATCTATGAGAAGAGTTAATTTTTAAACTGTCCATATTACTTAGAGCAACTTATAGATTTGATACAACCCCATGAAAATATCAATGGAATTCTTTACAGAACTAAAAAAAATCAAACCTAAAATTCATATGGAAGCACAAAATACCCCAAATCACCAAAGCAATCAATGAAAAAGAACAAATCTGGAGACATCACAATACCTGGTTTCAAGTCATACTACAAGTATATAGTCCATAAGACTTCACGCTACTGGCATAAAAACCGATCCACAGAAGAACTAAATAAAATCAAGGTCCCAGAAATAAATCCATACACCCACATCCAACTGATTCTCAAGAAAAGTGCCAAAAATATACACTAGAAAATAGCATCTTCAATAAATGGTGCTAGGAAAACTGTATATCCATACGGAGAAGAATGAAACTTGACTCCTATCTCTCACCACTAGAGAAATCAATTTAATAATTGAACAAAGACTTAAATGTAAGCCTAAAACTATGAAACTACAATATAAAAACAAGGGAAATAGTTCAAGACATTAGTACATAAAATGATTTTTGAATAAAACCTCAAAAGCACAGGTAACAAAAGCAAAACTAGACAAATAGGATTATGTCAAACTGAGAAGCTTCTGCACAGCAAGGGAAATGATCAATAAGAGAGAGCCAACAGAGTGGATAAATATTTTCAAACTATTCACATGACACAGATTAAATATCTGGAATATACAAGTAACTAAAATTTCAATAACACGAAATGCAGTTTAAAATGGCACGTGATTATAATAAACATTTCTCAAAACAAGAAATATAAATGTCCAACTAGTATATGAAAAATTCTCAACATCACTAGTTATCAGATAAATGCAAAGGAAAACCACAATAAGATATCATTTTACCCCAGAATGGTTATCATTTAAAAAGCAAAACATAACAAATGCTGGCTGGGATGTGAAGAAATATGATTCTCATATGCTTTTGGTGGGAATGTAAATTAATGAAACCATTATAGAGTACAGTATGGAGATTCCTTGGAAAACTAAATATAGATGTACTACTATATGAACTGGCAATCATATTTCTAGGTATAATTCAAAAGAAACGAAATCAGCACATAAATTTGATACCTCTGTTTCCATGTTTATTGTAGCACTGTTCATAATAGCTGTGATATGGGATCAACCTAGGTGCCCTTCAATGGGGAATAAAGAAAATGTGGCATATATACACAATGAAATAATTTTCAGCCATAAAAAATGAAATCTTGTCATTGTGACAGCATTTATGTAATTAGAAGACAATATGTTAAATGAAATTAATGAGACTCAGGCAAATACTGCATGTTCTTGGCATATGTAAAAGTTAAAATAGTTGATCTAAAATTAGTAGCAATTAGAATAGTAATTGCTAGAGGCTGGGTAAGGTAGAGGGAGAGAGGATAGTCAGAGGTTGGATAATGGGTACCAAAACACAGACAAGAGGAATAAGTTCCCACGTTCTATAGCACTGCAGGGTGACTGTAAATCACAGCAACCTAATACATATTTTATAAGAACTGAAAGGAGCTCAAAGTCTACCAATATAAAGACATGATAATGAGATAGAAATGTCTGATTTGATCAGAATACACTCTCTCTCTCTTTATATATATATATCACACTGTACAGTATAAATATGTACAACTATTATGTGTTAAAAAGGATAATATTAGCTGAAACATTGTTTAAACCCTTTCCATAGCTTCCCATCGCACTTACAAAAGCATTTAAACTCATCCTAATGGTCTCCAAATGTTAACTGACCTCCCTTTATTGTACCACATTTTGGACATATTAGTCTTTTCACAGTTCCCACATGGAAGTTACCTTTTCCTACCACAGGGCCTTTGCATTTACTGGAAAAATTTCTACCCTGCCTCACCACCCTTTGAATGGTTGATTTTTTTTCTCATACTTCGGGTCTTGCCTTGATTATCACCACCTAAGAGAGGGTTTCTCTAACCTTCTTTGACACTTAAATAGGTTCTACAAACACCTTTTTTATTCTCAGAAATTAATGATATCATCATATCTTGTATATTTTCACCATAAATACTTTCATCTTTAACTCATTTTTTTCTTTGTTTAGTTGATTTTTTTCCCTTTCACTACAATGCCTGGCATGTAGTAGGGGCAAACAAGTATATATTGACTGAATGAATAAAGATTAGTTTCAATACTTGATGAATGGATGATTGTGGAGGGATGCTTTATCTTTCCTCAAAGTAAAAGATGTAGAGAGCCTCTAATTGTCACAATGTGTAAGTCTAACCCAATACCTAAAAATGTTACCTGAATATGCAAAAGCTAACTATCCTGAAGAGGGAGAAAATACTTATGGTACTTCCAAGATGTCTTTTCACAGGCTAAAACTTAGAACAAATTTGAGTTTAAAATGAAAGGCAGGAGATAGCTCTGAAGGTGGGCTCAAAAAGCAAAAGAAACAAATTAGAATTGTAACTTGATTATAGGCACTTACCTTTTAAAGGTTAATAATTTTTACTTAGTTCTATTTTACTCTAATAATACTCTAATGGTGTCAATTAAAAGTCACTCTCATCTATTCTCAGGACTGAGATAGTCTCTCACAGTCAGCTTACTACCCTTAGTTTTACTCCATTCCATGACAGTAAAAGGGAATTTTTTTTCTTTTTATGAGAAATACTATTAAAACAATTCAAAAAAGAGTCAACAATGTACTTTCACCTCCAGACCTACGATTTAAGCCCAAGGAGAATATGACAATCTTATTTGTGTTATATTTGCAGTGCCATAATTGCTCTGTGTGAGAAAGAAGTAATTTCTTATGAGGAACTCATATCCCTAACTCCTTTAAGTGCTTTGGGTAGCAGATTAAATATTAATGTGAAGTACATCTGTGCTTATTCAGTTCAGTCCTGCTTATAAATGATGGTACAACACATTTTCATTTTGAAGCACATGGAGATATATACTACATTGCTTTTCCACCAGGGATCACTACTTTGGAACAGATAACAGACCCTTATGACTTTTGCGTTATATTTTATGCACTTTTCTATCCAAGTCAATTTATAAAATCTGCACTTATCAACTTTAAAACACAGGATAATATTCCTGTTTTCTTTTTTTCTACAAGTACCTTGAGTAGCGCTATCTTGAGACCAACATTAGATTTCAAGAATATTGTGCACTTCTGGAAAGAGCTTATTATTATGCTAAATATAGAAGTTACAGTTCCTTAGACAGAATAATATTTCTATACAACATATCAAGCTATATTTTCTGAAGTGCCAAATACAGCCATATTATATAAGCCTCAACTGTAAGTTTCACAACTAGGAGGGTTATAATTGAACTTTTTATGAAAAAAAGAGGTGTTTTTCTAAAGTGTGAATGATAATCATATATAACCGAATTTTATGTTGGTATTTAAAACAGCCATTTGAATACAATGAACATTTCTGGACTTCTACTGATTTCCCTCCCATTTGAATGACATAAGAATAAGGGGAATCAGTTAATTTGAATCTATTTATCGATGAGCTGAAAGAAACAATAATTTCCCATTTCCTGGCCATATTGCCATGAGTTCACTTTCATTCTTACTCCTACTCCAAGATAGATTAGATTTGTCTCAGCCCCCAAAATAGACACTAAACTCAGTTGTGTAGCCCGTGAAGTGCTCTGCATATGGTAATGACTCAAATATTTGTTAAACTTCAAATTAGTGCTAATGCGACTGAATCGGATGGATCTGGCTTTCTCTCTTCAGTCATGCAAGCAGGACAAGGGCAACTTTCAGTTGATGACATCCTGCAGGGCTTTTCCATGTCACCATAGTTCCTTAGAGCTTCTCAAGATGTTTTTTTTAGGATTCTTTGCCCCCTGGCTCTTTAGTCACTAGGTAACCCTAGAGACTGTCAATCCACATATAATATTGCCATAGTCAGGCAAGAGGCTTAAAGCACTACGATTTAAGAACTTCCTTTTAAAGCCCCCTCCCCATTTACTTGGCTGCAGCTTTCAGAGACAGTAGCATGATTTATTTTTCCCTGGAAACATAATTAAAGTATTAACATTGTACCAGAGCTAGCAAGGTGATAATAGCGTTCGATTCCGGATGGGCTTACTTGTTTCTAATGAAAGGATTTTGCTACCTGATTAAGTTAGCTACAAAGGTATTACTCTAAGCCCCACTGTCTTAGCCCCAAATGACCCTAATACTGAAAAAAACAAACTACCCCAAAGTAGGGTACAGCAGAAGATGTGTTTGTTGCCAAGTTATATCTATTGATAACAAAGTTTTTATGCCATCAGTAGATAATAGCGTTTGCTAATAGGTGCTTTGTTGCTCCCTTTCTCCCCAATGACAGCCACTACCTTTCTATGTACTCATTTTGTGAATTTCTTGATCAAGCTCTTTCTTGCTTCCAGGCCTCCAAAGCACTCTTATGTCTTGCTGGCATACTCTTGCTCGCTCTCTTCACCTAGATATCATCTCTGCCCCTTCAGGTTTCCACCAAAATGTTCCTTATTCATGGACACTTTTCAAACTGTTTCTTCCTAAATAGTGCCTACCCAACTCCATCATGTTTTTTCTTCTCTCTCTCTCTCTCTCTCCCTCTCTCTTTTTCTTTTCTTTTTTTTTTTTTGTGGGTACCGGGGGGTCGACCTCAGGACCTCGCGCACCAGCAGGCACCCGTGCCGCTGAGCGATATCACCGGCCCCTTTTTTTTCGTATGTGGGATCCGGGAGTCGAACTCGGGCCCTTGCGCTTGCCGGGCAGGCGCTTAAGCCGCTGAGCCATCTCACCGGCCCTCCCTCTCTCTTTTTCTTTCTTTCTTCTTTCCAGTACTGGGGAATGAACCCAGGGCTTTGCACCTGTTAGACAAGTACTCTAAAGATGAATCACACTCCCAACTCTTTATTTTTTATTTGACTTTCTTTTTTTAAGACAGGGTCTCACAATGTAATTCAAACTGTTCTTGAGCTCACTGTGCAGCCCAGGCTGGTCTTGAACTCACAGCCATCTTCCTGCCTCAGCCTCCTGAGTGCTGGGGTTACCAGTGTGCACCGCCATGCCTGGATCTTTTATTTTTTGTTTTGAGACAGGGCTGAAATGAAGTTTCAATCATCCCTCAGCTTTCAGAGTGGCTGGAATTGCAGGTATGTGCCAGGATGCATAGCCTCCACTATGTTTCCTAATGGCAGCTTTTCATTTTACAGGAGTTACTATAACAATCTTGATAAACAAATGTGCTTATTTGTATGTTTATTTCGTGTTTGTGTGGAGCCGAAGACTAAGCTCCATGGAGGCAGAGATTATGTCTACCTTATCCATAACTGAATGCTTTGCATCTAACGTAGTTCCTTACACACAGTAAGAGCTCGATAAATATTTGTTGAAGGAAAAATCAATATAATCTTTCAATCAATATAGCCCATAATAAAATCTCAATATTTGGCTATGATTATAGGCCCAGCAACATACTTTAACTTTCTATTCTAACCACATGTGTGACATTCTGCAAGGGAAAGCAACTTGAAGTGCTGTGTAATTAAGACTACAAGTTACACTATATGCCTTGTAGGAACCTGAAGCACTATGATGTATATATTTTTAAATTTTTTATAGGAGATATAACTGTGTTCCCACAGATTTTAATGTTTTAAAAAATCTTAATTGGCAGTAATTGCACTATTTACATGTTAATGAACAACACCTGTCCCCAGCTGGGTATAAAGAGGCTGACAATGTTTTTCTCTCACCTCCCTGGCAAGGAACTAAGCATATGCAATTTTAAACAGACCTGCTTGCCAGAAATAACACATTCATAATTGGTAGGACAATATGAAACTAGTTCACACATTTCACCATTCTCAAATAAATGCATAATATTTTTCATGTTTAAAAGCTTTATGACTCAAAGAGGACCTTATTTCCTATACTTGGTGATTATTCACAATCATTAAATTATTCCTGTCAATGAATGTGCCAGAAAATGGCTAAATAGAGGCCCAAGTGGCCTCCTGTAATAAGGACCCAGTTCCTGGTTTAATCCCTTGAAAAAACTGAGTTTCCTTTGAAGTCATTAAAAATCTATAATTAAATATGTTAATTTCCTGCTTCCTCTATCATGATATTTTCAGTCACCAGTTTTGATTCCATTTCCCTCTGCAAGCCTGAAACCAATTAAGAGATACAGAAAAGTGACTTCCAATAACAAAAATCTTTTGAGTCATAAAATGGCTCTTGTTTAATTTTGGTATATTGTCATTTGTCAACCAATAAATAAGCATTACCAAAGAGAACCAGGTCTTTGAATTCTGTTTTCTTAGAATTATATTTTATAGCAATAGATACCAGAATGTTTGACACTGCTATTCCATTTCTACATACAAACAAATAAAACACGAAGCATTTATTGAGGGTCTGGTATTCTCAGTAATATAGCAGGCGATTTGGGAAGCAGGGTAACAGATGCACAAAGATCAAAGTTTCACATAAAGATGTTTATGATATAGTTAGGGAGAGAATGCAAAAGTACGTCATTCTAAGATATGATTGTTTTGTGTGACATAAGGAGTATTTTCAATTCAGAAGTGAGAGCGATTATTTCAGGGGAGAGAGTGTATGTTCAGAGATGTATTCACAGAAAATCATGTGGAGTAAGGGTGGGAGGAAAAAAATTCTGTCTTCTATGTGCCAGGAAATATGCTAGCTGCTTTGTCTCATTTAACTTACTCAAGGTCACACAGTTATTAAGAGCTAGAGTAGGAACCCAGATTTGCCATTATGTGCCCTCACTGAGCTATATGCTAGCCCTGAAGGATGGAGGGAAAAAAGAGATAAAGTGAGAAGAATAATATGAGTAATGAGGGAAATTATTTTGAAGTGTGGTGTGCTGAGATTATTGCAATAGCAAATATATTGAGGAGTCACAGGAAATAACATCAAATAGACATTAAGGGAAGTGACAGATGACATTTCTAACCTTGAAAATCTGGAAGAAGGGTTCAAAACTGATGAGGAAAACGTTCAAGTCAAACAAGTTACAGGGTGAAAAAGACATGTGAATTTTTCAGAGGTCGATAGGATAGAAAGAGGTGAGAGAGGCATGGAGCCAATGTTATAGATTGGGAGTGGAGTGTGATGCTAATAAAGAAGGGAACTTCATTACCTGAGCCAGAATATAAGGTCCTCAATGGACTCGCATCTCCAGCTCCTAGTAAAGTTCCCGTATATTAAGTGCTCAATAAAATAGCATTGAAGTCACATAATGAGTGAAGAAAAGTAAAAAATAATCACGGGGGCCGGTGAGACGGCTCAGCGGCTTAAGCGCCTGCCTTGCAAGCGCGAAGGCCCGAGTTCGACTCCCGGAACCCACATACGAAAAAGGGGCCGGTGATATCGCTCAGTGGCACGGGTGCCTGTTGGTGCGCGAGGTCCTGAGGTCGTCCCCCCGGTACCCACAAAAAAAAAAAAAAAAAAAATAATCACGGGACTTATTTGTGTCATCATGGGCATACACCAGATTGAAATTTAGCTCATCACTAAAAATTGTCTTGGAATGCAAATGAAATTAAGGGAGTTAATAAACAATGAACATTAAGTTACCAGATAGTATTAATAATGAGTGCTCAAAATAGTATTTTGAAATTTAAACAAGCTAAAATAAGAGCTTGAAGGATCATTGTCAAAGATTTGTTAAAATACCGATGTTTGGTAGGAATTAAACAATACAGGTAGGCCTCTGCCCTTTTGTTTTTCGGCAGTGGCCCGTCCGGCATGCAGGACATATTTTCTCTCTTTCCATCAGAGCACCTTTCTCTTGGGTTGCGATCATTTGCACTGTTACTGGGCGAGTCATTTGCAATGCTATTTGTTTTCAAAATACTAACTTATCTCTACCTTTTTTGTACTGAATGCATCCAAACTAGGAACGCGGTTTGCCATCCCTAGAAAATTGGCTCATTCCCACACAGGGTTCGCTTGTTATATTAAACAGCGTCACCACTTCACTGAATGGACATCCAGTAATTCCCTTTACGCAATTCCAAGTTTGGAATAATTTTTCTCCATGAACCATTTTTATGTAAAACGGAGTACTACTCTGCCATAAAGGATAAACTCAAAACATTTTTAAGTAAATGGATAGATGCACTTTGAGACCATATTTTTAAGTGAAATAAATCGGACACACGTTTTAAAAAAAAAGATACAGGTAATCTCAGTCATTGCTAACTATGGAGATGTTCTTTTACATTCCTTTAGATACATAAAACTCTGAGTCTACTTAACAAATGTTAAGACTGTGTCCATAGAATTAGTGACAGTGTTGGTATCATAACATTCAATGACTTTTTATTAATCGATTTTGGGGAAAGGCTTCCAAATTGCTTCCATAAATCAGAACCAGGGATCACAGTGAATAAACAAATGCTGAATGGCTTCCTCCAAATTGAAATTTTGAAATAAAGGATATAAATTGTTTGGATTGAAATAAGAAAAAACATAACAGCTTTCCCAATTACATCAAGAATGAGCTCACAGGGCCAGTGAGATGGCTCAGCGGCATAAGTGCCTGCCTGGCAAGCGTGAGGTCCTGAGTTCGACTCCTGGTACCCACATAAAGGAAAAAAGGGGCCAGTGATATCGCTCAGGGGCACAAGCGCCTGCTGGCAAGCGCAAGGTCCTGAGGTCGACTCCTGGTACCCACATTAAAAAAAAAAAAAAAAAAGAATGAGCTCACAAGGTTAGTTTTGAAACTTTTAGTAATTTTTTTCTTTCAGATAGATAAATTGATTGATTGATTGTTCTGGTAGGGATCAAAGTCAGGGCCTTGTGCATTCCAGGGAAGTACTCTACCACTGACCTAAATCCCCAACTCCAGATTTGTTGATTAGTAAGGATATTCTGCTTTTGCCAGGAAGAGTATTAACAAGTAGATAGAATATAGTTTAAAAACAGTTATATATACACACATCTACACACACAATTAAAAAGACAAAAGACAAATAAGAAGCTAGGAAAAGTAGTTGCAAATTAAATCCCAAATAGATGGCTTATTTGCTTAATATATAAAAGATATCAACAAATAAATAAAAAAACAACAATCCAATATAATGAACAATATTAGTAGTTCAAAAATATAATATTAATGGTTCTTGAACGTATGAAAACTGTCCCTTTCCATTTATAAGAAGAGAAATAAAAAATACAGTAATACTGGATTTAGGGCCTATCAGATTGACATAATCCAAAAAGTTTTACATCACTTTGTGTTTGCAAGTGTTTGAGGAGACAGGTATTTTCACACAATGGTAATGGGAATTTGAATTTGTCCAACTGCTATGGAAGATAATTTGACATTATTGGTCAAATATTATCAATATCTATCAAAATTTAAAATGCCCAGATATTCTGGAACAAATATGACTTTTATTAATTTACATGTGTAAAGAAACACACATAAAAATATTAACCTTAATATGTTTTTGTAATAGCAAATGAATGAAAGTTACTTCAGTCCTCATCAAGTGGCTGCTACAGTTTGGATCTTAAATGTTCCCCAAAGGCATATGTACTGAAAGCTTAATCCCCAGGGAGGTGCTATTAAGAAATGTTGCAGGGTGTGGTGGTACATGCTCGTAATCCCAGGACTCGGGAGGCTGAGGCAGGAGGATTGCCATGAGTTCAAGGAGACATTGAAATCTTTAAGAGATGGGGCCTAGTGGAAGGTCTTTTAGATTACTGGGTGGACACACTTGAAGGGGGTAATGGGATCCTGGCTCCTTCCTCTCCCCCTTCTGTTCCATGAGATTTTGCTCTGCAATGTGATGCCACCATGATGTGCTGGCTCACCACAGGCTCAAGAGCAATGGGCCTCATCAGTCATTGACTGGAACCTCCAAAACTGTGAGCCAAAATATACCTTTTCTATTTATAGGTTAAGTGTTGCACCTATTTTGTTATAATGATGGGAAGCTGATTAATAGCATTAATGGTCAAACATATTGTAGTATATTTATGCAATTGGAAACTCGGCAGCTGTTGAAAATAGTATGTCTATGATATTCTGTTAAGAGCAAAAACACAGGGTAGTGAACAGTGAGTAGTGTGTGCTTCTATTTGACAAAAATTCAGGGCATGTATCTGCATATGTAATTGTATATTTACAAAATATCTCTGGAAAGATACCTAAGAAACTGGGGAGAATAGTTAATTTCAGAGAAACTGGGTGATGGAGATATTTATCTTTACCGTATCTTTCTTACATTAGGTTGAACTATAAGGCATTGCTAATAATCCACTATTTTGATATACCAATTTCATGTGGTTCAAAAGAACTAGTATAATTTCTACCACATGTATGTTACCTCTTAAAAAAGGAAATATTTTAATGAAAACTGCATTGCTTGCAAAAGCTTTTGTTATTTCTTTACAGGACTACTATAGTGCTATGAAATGAAAATAGAACCCATCATTTGTGTAGATCGCTGGAGGATGGAATTACCAAGAGGAAAATAGCATAGTTTTCTTTTTGGAAGGAGTGGCACAGTAGAGGTTAAGGACATCATTTCTGAAGACTGCTTCGACTGAATCATGGCTATGTGATCTCGGGCAAGCTAAGTAACTGTACTCTACCTTCAACTGTACAACTGAGTTCATATTATGCCCAAAGCATCAAGCTAATGTTGGAATGAAATAGATATAATGCACAATGTGCCTCGAACAATGCTTGACACACAGAGCTCCACAAATGTTTGTTACTATTATCATGTCATCATCATCCCTAGTCCTTACCCCTGCATTTCATTCCTAGGTTACCATGTCACTTGACTCTTGTCCCTTCACCCTAAATGTAGTGATGGCTTCTTGCTGTCACTTATAGCCAGGTGGCTGCAATGTCCCATATTAGGCTTCTGAATTCTTCCATGACCTGTGTACTCAAGTTCTAATATTAAATGTCCTTGTTTTAGTTACTATTTCTCTGTTATTGATTAGGTCTTAATTGATGCAGTAGAGGAAACACAAGAAAGTGTGATTAAGTTTGGAGGAGAGGCAACATATGATTGGCACTGATGGTCAGGAATGATTCCAGTTCCAGTCCTGCCTTATTTAACTGAATCCTACAGGTATGAGGTGAAACAGAAAGCACCTTCCAGTGCCAGGATTGTGGTAAGCAAATCTTAACAGGAATTAACTTTTTTTTTTTTTATGCGGGTACCGGGAGTTGAACTCAGGACCTCGCTCTTGCCAGGCAGGCGCTTATGCTGCTGAGCTATATCACTGGCCCAGAATTAACATTTTTACAAAATCAAGCAAAGAAGTTATTTCTGTCTTGATGATATATATTCAAAGTTTCCATCAGCAAGTACTTCAAACTATTAATTAAAAGTCTAGTGTAGGCCTAACCAGTACTGAAAGCAAATGCAAGCAATAGTGGTAATGCATAACCAATTGAATGTATTTATGACTGTTCCCTCATTATTTCCTAATGAGGAGTTCAAGAGCCTATGCATGGTCCTACATAGCTGGCAGGATACTATACTACTTCAGTATCTTGGTTCTGTCAGTCTGCTTAGGGTTTTAGAAATGCTTACTTATGTATTTCATGAAGCCTATGTGCATAGAATAAATGCCTACTCTCTGCTTATCCTCCATCAAATCACATGCTGTAGCCTCACTGCAGATATATTATAAAACAAAATTGTGGAACGTATAGTTTTCTTCAATATTCATAAAGATAATTTTCAGTTTGGTGGAATGAAACAATGTATTAAAGAAACTCTCCTACAACCAAAACCCAACTGAATTGCTCTGTTAAAGCTGGAGATTTTTATTCCAACATTGATTTCATTATATGGCAAATGATAATGTTCTAATTGGGACTTTCCAAAACACTAGACAATATAAAATTTTAAATGACTATTGTCTTTTAAAATAGTTGCCAGAAAAATTATGGGAAGAAGCTAAATAGATTCTATTTTTTTCTTTAAAACAACATCAGTACATACATAACATTTTATATTTTGGAGATAATTTTCAATAATAAAAGAATCTTTGTTAATTAAAATGAGTACTTTAGATGAATAGAGAAAATTTTATCTAAACACCATACTCAGGGAAATAAAGCGATTTAAGACATTGTGAATTTTTCAATGAAACAGAATCATTTAATGAAATAATCAGAAGATTCTTGGCAAATATTTATTTAAACATTAGATAGACTAGAAAGACTTCTGTGCTACAGCTGAAAATAGCTTAGAGGATTCTGCTATATGAAGATGGCATTTGGTTCTTAAGCACTTTAAAGAACATTAATTTATATAGGGGTTAATACATTGAAGAATAAATGAAAGTATTTTATAATATTATAAAACTATGTTAATAAAAAATTGGTTTTGAAGTTTGAAAATGAATAGGACGTATTTTTTTTTTCTTCCTGAATATTTTGGAAATTATGCTATTTGTGAATATACTCAAGAAATAATTACAAAAATGAAAATCATACAGGTGCCATAAAGACAAAATTGATTATTGATTATTGAGTATAAAATTGTAGTTATGAGCTGTGATCAAAAACCAAAGTGAATGTTTACATTATGAAACTATTATTACAGTAAAATACACATTTTCATTAATCTCCCTCAAAATCTTGTTTTCTCCTTTGCTTTGAGCACACTGATCCCATCATTCTCACCACTTTCTGAAGCAGTTCTGGAAGTCCTTTTCCATGAGTGCCTTTAGTTGTGCTATCATGGCTGCCTTGATATCCTGAATCTATTCAAAATTTTACCTTTCATGGTTATTTTGACTTGGGGAAGAACCAGAAGTTACATGGTGACCAATCCAGTGAATAAGGTGGAAGAAAAAAACACCATAATATTTTTATGAGCCTGCCTTTCCATTGGATGGCACTTGGTAGCAGCATTCACCACATTTTGATCATACCTCAGAAGGACATTCATGAAAGAGGACTTCCAGAACTGCTTCCTTAAGTGGCAAGAATGATTGGATAAGTGTGTTCAAAGTCATGGTGGGTATTTTGAGGGAGTGTTTTAGTGGAAAAAAATTTTTAAATTTAACCATTCACTGTGTTTTTGATCACTCCTTGTATGTCAGCAATACTGCAAGGAAAGGAGAGGTTAAAATGGGTGATGCACACATGTAATTTCAACTACTCTGGAGGCTGAAACAGGAAGATCAAAAGTTCAAGACCAGTCTGGGCCACTTAAGAAGACCTGTCACAAAATAAAATATTAAAAGAGGATAGGGATATAACTCAGAACTTCCTGGAGTTAATCCTGAGTATCACACACAAAAACCCCAAATAACCATTTCTCAGACACACTTACAAAATATTTATAAGAATTACTGATTAGTAAAAAAGAAATGTATAATATATGCATGTGTATATATATGTGTGTGTGTGTATGCATTACATGTATCTGTGTTTGTATAAACACATACCACATTCAAAGTATATAACAGTTCAGCATAGGCTGATGAAGTATCTCTAAACACTTGCTTTTAGAAATACACAATCACTTATAATTTGCATATCAGTTATTTGTATGTAAATGAATGCTTATAAAGTGTCTGAAAACACTTTGGCTTCACACAAGTATTTTATGCTCTCTGCCATCTTACTTCATGTCTAAGTTTGTTTATTAATCCACAATTTAAGCAGAGCAAAGGGACGTAGCCCAGCCACTGCACTCATGATCTCAAATAATTAATGGTTTCAAAATGAATACGTTCCACTATAGAAAATTTGTAAATTGAGCCATTTGCTCTTAGACACAAAAAAATTAACTAAATTATTTCAAATTAGTATTTATCATTTTCATATGATATAAACAGAAGAAAGTACTTTTTAGATTAAGTATTTTATACACATTTCATATAAAATCTGCCCATTTTGAAAGAATATTCTTTCCTGAGTCTCACATCTCATGTATTTGTGAAACAAGTAATATTTTTAAATTGCCTTCAAATGGTTTATCATGAGATCCTCATACCAGTGGTAGCAACTATGTCAGAGGAGATTTACATACAGGACCTTATTCAATTGACACAACAAATGTTAAACTGTTTTTTATCTGTATTTCACAAAGCTCAGAGTTGTTAACAAACTTGCCCAAATTATACAACACTTAAATGACAAAACAAGGATCCTAATGTTATTTCAAAGCCAAAGCCTGCACTGTCTTCTCTGCAATCTACTTATTGCCTTTCCCTGAAATATTTACAACAAATGTGAGAAAACAAGATGATATATACTAAAGCTCTAGTGACATAATACTACTATACCCTCAAGAGAGAACAAAGAAAAAACTCTTCTAGAGAATGTTATGGATTTATTCATGCATTTATACTAATGAATGACACCTTCTCCTTTCATGAGTCTACATTTAAAAAAAAACTGACACTTTGAATTTCACCTAAAACCATGGGAAAATCTTTAGTAAGTCAACAAAAAATTAAAATTCTTTAACATTCATCCTTTAGAATCCATTTCCTGAGTTAGCGAAGTCACTGAGGTTTTTAAAATTTGAAATTGAAAGAGTTAAAAAGGAACCAAAGGGTAATAGTTTGTTAATTTGAAAACCCAATTATCTAGTATATTTCATTTTCTAAACATATATGTCAATAAAAGCTTTACTCTATGTCAGTTGCCTTTCTCATAGATTTATAGTATATGTACATTTGCTAATTCATGTAAAGAACTTAGAACAGTGCCTGACTCATTTGAGGAACAGTTCCTCAAATTTTTCATTGTTTCTATTGTTCATTGGTTCACGCAACTAAAATTTACAAAGTGCCTATTATGTACCAGGCACTGTACATTATTGTAGACACTAAACATAGAGTTGTGATTAAAATGAAGCTCTTGACTTTGTGAAATTTACTTTTTTTGAGTATAAATATAATGTGCTAATACAATTAATACATTATCATAATTTTCTTATCATCATTAAATATTCATCTTTGAACTTAATACCGTGGCTACATATGTCTTCTCTCATTATGAGGAACACTCAATATATGACAAGATTAGATCGTGTGCTCTTTACAGCTCTCTTCTATGGAACTTCTCTCTGTGAACCTCTAGAGCACCTGAGAGAATAAGGAATTGAGGTTTTCTTCAGTTTATAGAACAGGTTGATTGAGCTATTTTTATGATTAATTGCTATAATTGTTTAAATAATAAATATTTATATAGCAGTATTTGGTTTGAGATTGGGTTTTATTATAACACAATAATGAAGTATTGGAGAGAATAACCCTTAACTACACCATAACTTCTTCAGATGCTACCTCTTTATTTATGAAAAAGAATTTAAGGATTCTGTACTATGTATATAGTTACATGATTCACATAATCCATATTCTGTTACAGACCACCATGTATTTAAGTCAACTTCTTCATGTTGTAGGCAGGAAAATTTAGGACTAGAGTGAAGAAAGAATCTGCTCAGGGTCACATACCTGAGTTGGTATATACCCTGAGTGCCACATCTCCTGTTTATAGGCCAATTCTTGTCTTCAGATGTAACCTATACTTAACATATTGCCTTGTGTTCTATTAGATAAAGTCAAGGATCAAGGCTAAATTTAATCTTCCTTCTTTATGTAACCCTCCAGAGCATCTTGAACAATATCTTTGGCACAAAAGCTAAATCTTTTATAAAATTTCATGAATATTCTCTTATTTCCTTCTGATTTTCAAATTTATCAATATATTAAAAGATTTACTGATAACTTACTAAATATTTCCCTTATTTGTCATTTATTAACAGCATGCACTCATCATTTAGTTAACTATATTACTAACTGCAGGACTGAATTAGCATCACAATTAAAAGTCCATCAGACAGGTGATCACTATAAACAAGAGGTTTATCCTTCCATTTCTCAATCACAAATAAATTGTTATGTCAACAAGATACATAATGAAAATTTGATTACAAATAGACATTTTGGAAAGCACTCAAAGTCCCCAATTGGTACAATTCCTGAGCTTGGTTAAGATGACATGCCACTTCAGATCATGAAAAAATTAAAACAATTAGAAAAGCACATATCGTCAAATTATATACTTCCCATGCCATTATTATCCATGTAATTTTCTACAAAGCATTTCAAAAAAGAGAAGTACTATTTGAAATTTCAAAATGAACCTGCTGAAGCAAATTTTTTCAGTAAATGACAAAAGGCAAAGGAGAAGAATTTAGTATGAAATGAAACACTGTAACCAATCATCCCTACTCTATTGTGAAGTTTCAAAAGAGCAGAAAATTCAGCCCAGGTGGATGCACTGGTTTTGTAATTCACTCTTTTATAATTCACTTCTTCACAGCCTGGGACACTTAGGGACAAAGGTACAAGTTTTAAGCAGTTAAGGAAGTTTACTTAGTGGTAGTTAGAGCTAAGCCTTGGGACTCGTTTCAATTCACATCCCTATTAATACTTACAAAATAGTTACTAATAGTTACAAAAATACACATGGAACAGAAAATTCACTGTTCAGGGAGTTGAACTTCCCATCTCAGATTACTAAGGCACACTTAAGACCTGGGGATAACAACATACTGTGCAATAATTACAACAGCTGGGACAGAGACTGTTAGCTATCCACCAAAATACGTTCCTCCTTTCTTCCTTACCAATAGAGTTACAGAAATCATGGGGCTGTATAGCCAAAGAAATCATGTTCCAGCCCCATTTCAGGTAGGGGACCAGGTGCTCTCCAGTGGAAGCCTTAACACATCACAAGTGTACTCCTTCACTCTTTCCTCTTCCTAAACCCTGGAATCAGGATGTAGAAGGAAGAGTTTGAAACTGATAAAATAGGGCCGAGGGAATGATGGAACAACATAAAGATATGAGTGTAGGTTCCCCGATAGTCAGGGACTATATGCAGTGACAGTGTCTGCTCATCATCTCTAGAATGTGCAATAATATTTTTGTTGGGCCACTTTGTTATAGTGTGCAACTTTTTACCATAACAAATGTAGCTAATACCTGCTATATACCAGAGACTGTTTAAAGACCTCATTGCCACATGTGTCCATTGTATGCATCCACTTGTATCAAAGTCCTGACATATTTTAGTTCACAGCTGAAATACAACTTCTCCACAAATCTTTTCCTGATTTACCTCCCTGTTTCCACCAGCTGAATATAAACTTATTTGCCCCTTACTCACAGGACTTCTCACTTTCTAACATCATATTGTAAGTCCTGTTTGTGTGTATCTTATCTCTTGTATGACAGTAAGCTTCATGTGTGTGAGTTCATATCTTAATCTCCTGTGTAGCCTCTAAAATGACAGTACTATGCCACACTCATGAAGCACTTATTGATCGAAGGAAGGACTGGAACATTTGAGCTGCATGTTTTTTGTCTATAAAATCTACTGTTGTAGCTGAATAAGCCTGGAGTTAGTATACATTTGTCATGGGCAACAGAAGTACCATTTGAGTCCAACACCTACACTGTTACATTAAACTCCTTTTATTTCTCTTTATATCTCACCATTATTTCTACAATATGGTAGAAACTTAAATGCCATATTTGTTATTAATGAGCAAAAGGCACTGATAAAAATGAAAATTCAGCTGAAATTTTTACAGGAATTACTTAGAAAAGAAATCTAGCCTGAAGAAGTTTACTGTTTCCATCTAAGCTGACATGGAAAGATATCATTTAGAAACAAATACACAAACTGACTTGCATGGGATCTTTTTTTTTTTTTTTTTTTTTTCTGGGTAACGCGGGTCGCACTCAGGACCTCACGTGCCAGCAGGCGCCCGTGCCGCTGAGCTATCTCCTCGGCCCCTGCACAGGATCTTGGACTGAGATTTACTATTGTTTTTTGCTATCTTTATACATCGATGTAAAATAAAAAAGATGGAGCAAAGCAGTCTACCAAACTTTTATCTTCTTTGTAATTTGATATATCACTATTCGTTGGCATTTCTTAATTCTTTGGGCTAAGCAAAGGAGAAAATTGAAAGACAGAAGTGTGAAACACTGAAAAGTATGTTTTATCTGTGAGCCAAGAAAGGAATATGTGAATATATTATTCTTACAGAGGTCTTTCTTTTTCCCTTAACTTGAAAATAGTATTTAAATCTATAAAAGTAACATATGTTTCACATGCAAATTTAGAAAAAATATTACAGTGCCATTATACTACAGGTAAAATTCTATAATGAGTGAAAATATTCTTACCACCAGAGATAACTATTGCAAACAATATAGTGAAAATACTTCTGGTTGATTTAAAATATAATTTTCAAGAAATGGTGATAATCACAGTTACTCTTTTACTATCTATTTTTTTTCACTTCAACGTATCATAGAAAATACATCATTAGTCTTTTAAATCACTATAGTTAATGCTGCATAATTTTCTACTATATAAATATACCATAATTTATTTAACCAGATCTGAATCATAGGACTTTCCTCTTTTCTTTCTCTTCATGCTTTTATTTATTTCATTTATACATATTTGCAGAAAATGTAGGGGTAAAATGGCTACCAATTATGTAATAAATATTTTCTGAGAAATTTGATTTTTATGTCAAAATATTTCCTAAAATGTTTAACAGAAAACTGCTGCTTATTTAGCTCAGCTGCTTAAAGGTAAGAAGGCAAATCTCATGGACTTATGGTTTCCTGTACCTGTCAGCCTTTCTTTTTCTTAGCTGCTATATACAACTTAGACATTCATGCAATTTACAGATAGTCATACAAGAAACAAAACTTTAAGAATTGTTAATAGCCACTTGATGGAGGGAGTAATGAAATAAGGAAGACCATAACAAAGAAGTCTGTAATTGGACAGATTGTAATGAAAAGCATGCTGTACCCAATAAACAATAACTTTATCATCTTTAAAATCAGTCTATGAGGCATCAGTATTTTCATTTTACAGATCAAAATGTAGTTTATGGGGAAAAGGGGGTAGTTTGGTGACAGAGCACGTGCTTAGCATGCGAGATGCCCTGGATTTAATCTTCATCACCACAGACACACACAAAAAAAAAAAAAAAAGGGAAAGGAAAAATCCCTTAATTTCCAAGGTGACTGTATTGGTGAGCTTTCCTGTAATTGGGACACAACAGAAAATATAACTCCTGGTTTTTACTGCCTGCATTTCTGTCAGTGTTTAGATCTTCTGAGATCTGACCAGAATTGCCAGTCAAGCTCCGTTTACTGCATTCTAAGGCTTCTCTAGTCTGCATGTTCAAATCTTTTCTACTCTTCCAGCAAACCACATGATCAGGTTTAGTTACAGCAATGACCCCAGTCCTGTTACCAATTTTCTGTATTAGTTAGCTTTCCCATCATTGGAACACAATACCTGACACCTATAACCTAAAGGTGGAGTGGTTTGATTTAGGTCAAATTTCCAGGAACTTCAGTGCATGCGTAGCTGGCTCTAAAGCAGAACCATCATGGTAGAAGAGCACATTGAGGCAAAGCTTCTTACTTCCTGAAGGCCAAAAAGCAGGGCCAGAAGGGAACAGGTGAGGGACAACATACGGTACCCAAGGTCATGCCTCCATGACCCACCCAGCCACATCCCGTGGAACATGGTTAACAAAACTGTTAGGTATTTCTTAATACAATGAAGTTGGCATACCAATCTGTCCTATGATTAATGGTCACAGTCATACAGCTGGTCAGATGGTAAGGAGCAGCATCAGAACTGCAAACATGTTTTGTTTTGTTTTGTTTTTCATTTTAAATATATGTTCTTAACCACTGTGAATATATTCTTGACATGTCTAGATAAAATGAGAGGAGGATATAAATTTCAAAAACTAAAAACACAAGCCATTTGTTGTGTAGTCCTACTAATGTGCAATATTGCCTTTCACTTTTTCATACTTTAAGGTCAGAATTATATTCTTAAGGGCAACATTTTATCCAACCTGATGATTTTTAGAAATAAAATTAACCTCACATCTCAACCCTTGTCTTTCCAAAAATAAAACAGTGAAATGGGAAGATGCTGAGATATAAGAAAGTAAGGAATATATTATTATCCTATACACTGATTTGGTTTGAACAATATTCTGTTTGTGGAAATTAACAAGTTTCTGTTTCACACTGTCATTTACCTTTCTTTGTTGGCTTCTGGGTGGAAAACTGGGCAGAAAATATCAATCCAAAAAGATCTGAATAATTCAGGTTTACTACTTCTGTATATTTTTTTATTTTAAAACCTGTGGGCTATAATATCCATGATTAAAAAATGTGAAAAGAATCATGCATTATTTATGCAAATATCTTTCCTTTTGAGCCTTTCTAATCTGAAGTTCACCATTTTTGTCTTTAACTTGTATAAAATATGTTTGCATGATACAGATTTTAAGCAATTCAAACATGCATTAATGTTTAATAAGTAATTCTTACTTTAAAGAAAGAGTCTTGTCTCCTGTAGATAAGCCTGCAGTGCAGGATGTGGCCCTCATGTCTGCCATCAATTGACATTAATTTGAAAATTATTCCAAGACAGAAGTGGTAATTAAAACACAAACCACCCTTTGCCTGGCCAAATTAACCCAGCTGACAAAAAAGAATAAAATTCAGTGCTGGTGAAACTTACACTGTTGGTTGTAGCACAGTTTTGTTGTTTTGTGGAAATTAATTTGAAACCATATAACAGATATTTTAAAAATATTTATTCTATTTCATCTATTATTTTATTGCTGGAAGCTCTACTAGAGAGATAATATGAAATATAGGCAAAGATTCATGCAAACTACGTGCTCAACATAGTATTATTTAGAGTGCTGAAAAATTGAAGACACCCTAAATGTCCATCTTTATGGAAGTTTTTAAGTAAATTATGGGGCCATAGTTGTCATGAAAATGCCAAAATATTACTTATGGGTGTTATAACTTACATGTGACTGTATTAAACAAAAGACAAGATGTAATATTACATAAATAATAGTATTAAAATTATGTAAAAATTAAGAAGCCTGCAAGAAAATAAGCCAAAATGTTAACCCAACTGTTCCTTTCAGGTTGTAGAAAAATAGTTTCACTCTTGCATTCTCATACTTTCTGTTATTTCAAAATTTATTCATGTGTGTTTTCTAAATTTTGTAAGATGATCACCTATTTCATAAAAAAAATCAGGGAAAACAGCATCAAAATCATTCGACAGCAAAAGTTTAGAATCTAAGTTTTATTAACAGGATTAATATTTGTGAAGGTCACATATTTTGCCCACTTCCATATCCCTTAGCTTTCTCTTACATTACTGGTGTAGAAAACAAAACAAAGCAAAGCAAAGCAAAACAAAGCAAAACAAAACAAAACAAAATCAGTGTTTCTAATAGCAAGAATGTGTCATTTCTTGCTGAATGGCAGATTAGTTACAAGAGTAAAGCAAGCTGAGAAGGGTAAATTTGCTTAAACTCTGAGGTTTTCTCTAACCCTCCTTTACTTTCGAGATGAGAAGTTTGCAGATATGCAATACGGAAGTATAAATACTGCCCATTCAGCCCCATTCAACAAAGGGGCTTCTCGTGATAAACCTGAGAGTGCAAATATTTTCATTTTGAGATGATTGGATCTGAGGGGATCACATGTGAAACTTTTGCTTGGAGGTTCTAAATAAAACTTAGATCTTTGGCTTTTATCCAAGGTTTGTGACCTTCCCAGCAGCCAACTTTCACATTATTATTTTTTATATGAAGGAAGCCCTGATTATGGGATTTACATCATAAAAATATGGTCAATAAAAATATAGTCAATAAAAATATCTCCTGCTTCTGAAAGGCATGTCAATCAGATAAGCAGCAGGTACCCTTATTATTACAAGAACAGTATGGTTATAATGTCAGCTCAGATCTTCATAGCCTCATTGGATTAAAAATATTAACAGGCAACATAAAATACCTTTGATTGGAGTTAATGCTCCACAGGTTTTCCCTCTTTAAGAAAAATCAATGTGTATTACAAAGCCTTAAATATACATGGACTTTGCTTGTTAGCAAAAGAGGTAAATTATTAGTCACATTGCAGGTCAATCCTTTAAATGTAAAGACTTCATTGGGAAGCTACCATTAAAATGTGAAGGATCCAAGTACTAGTATCAGCAGATGGCATGAAGACAGTAAGGAATTAAGTCTTACTCTCAAAACTAAAAAAAAAATTAAAGACCTGAGAACATAGCTTTGTGCAATGGCTCTGGGTTCAATCTTCAGTACAAAAATATTTAAAAATTAAATTAAATTAAAATAAAACTTAGGATCAAACTGTAAGAGTCATGGTCAGTTTAGACATGCTCAAAAAGGAATGTAATAGGTCTCAAAATTCAGTGTTATCAAATCAATTTTAAAATACGCTTTTACAACTATTTATGTACATTTCCATAACAATGTTTTCATTTTAAACAGTGAGTTACCTTAACCTCAGCTTATTTTCTGGACTATCACAGTCCCTCTCCTGCTCTGATATAAACTCTTAAGTGTTTATCATAGCTAGCAGATATGTTAGAATAGTATCTTTTTGAAACACAGTTTTCATAATTGTCCAATGTATTAGGAGCATTCATGGAATACTAGCAATTCCTGCTGTATGCTATACCCCTAGTATCCTTGCTATTGTATTGATTCAGCCAGGACTAAATGAGACATAAATTTAATCTCTGGCGAGCATTTGCAATTTATGAGTCAAGAACTCTCTAAGAAGAGAATTTGATGTACTTTCCACCTGCCCTTTTATCAACATTAAACAAACAGTATGTTTTACTACAACTCACTTCTGACATTTGTCAGTTGCTTTTATTTGTTTCCCTGCCAAGCTCAACCTTGTCAGCAGGACTTCAGCGTGACAGCAACAGCAACTCTTGCCAATTAGTCCCCTTTCCAATAGACTGTTCTTTTTAGAACTGTTTCCATTTGAATAGACCAGAAAACAGCAAAGAGTGATTATCATAGCAGCCATGAGTAAGGAACTAACTCACTGTGTATGTATCCATACCTCTCTTTATTGATTCAAATCAGACTTGCAACTTAAAAAAGGAAAGAAGAAAGGAACCTCAAGATGTGTCATGAGTGTAAATTGTTTGGTGATTTGAAACATAAAATGGTATTTATATGTTGTTTGGAAACAATACTGATGATTAAAGTATATTTCCAGGGCTTGAATTAATAACAAGTGATAGAACTCAGTGTTTTCATGAATTATTATGAAAGTGGTAGATGGGAAATTTCTTTCCTGAGGATTACACCCACACTCTTCCCACACACATATGTACAAATCCACTGAAAAATGGCTTCAAGAAAGTATCTTCTCTCTTTTATTTAACAAAGCAGCTATGCAGCTTGCCATCCTGAGCTAACAGCCAGGAGATTATGGCAAAAATAATCACCTTTGCAACATTAAGGAAAACATGAAACTGGCACTATGATTCAGGGACTTATTTCTTTCCCTCTAAAAATGATACCACATTTTAAAAATTTTATTTGGGAAATGGTTTTCTGCAAGATGTACCTGAAAAAAAAGTTGTTTTCTTTTCAACAAATACCTAGAGGTGCTGAGAGATTTCCTGTTAAAGCTGTGTAATGCATTCGACTACTTAAAAGGGAATTTAGTGCTGTTGAGAGATGCCAGTTTGACAGCCATGGAAGATGAAAGAAACATTCTTTATTACCACATCATCTCAAAACAAGGAATCATCTCTTATGGTTAAGAGGTTCACATCTTATTATTTAATATTCATTGGGATACATGCATGCTAGGTGATGTCAAGATATACATGAGACATAGTTGGCCTCTTCTAAAATATTACATTCTTCAAACCACCACATTCCTGTTCTCAGGGGCATACTCTAAAAGACTGGTGGCCTCTACTTTAAAAGGGACCAAGGCAACTGCAGCTGTTGAGTGAGAAATTCAAAAGGAGGGTAAAAACAGAGTTTGATTTGGACACCTTCACTGCTTCTTATAAGGGTAAACTTGCTTGGTAAATTTGAAAAGTTGTGACTACTTTGGCTCATAGTTGTGTGGTAGCTGGAACATTATGCTATGATCTATGGGTAATATTTGCCATAAACCCTATCTACCTCAATCCCACCTCCAAGAATATAACATACTAAGTATCTTCTTACATATGTATTACTTGTTTGCCTTGAGAAAGCACATAAAATCTGTGAAAAGCCATTTAGCCCCAGTACCTCAAGTAAACAGGTTTCTATTGCACTTGGATGCCTGCGTAGCTTATTATAAACTGAAAATGAACGTGGGACATGTAAGACTTCCAAGGGGAGTTGATTTGCATTAATTAATTGGGTATGAAGTATGAGGGAAAGATCTCTGAGTATATATGTTGATAAATGCCACCGAAAGTTGAAGGAGCTATGTTCATGAAAAGCTCAGCGTAAGTGATGATGTTTCAGAGATTATGGTAGGTGACAAAATTTGATACAGAACAAGGGAAAGGAGCAGTTTCCCCATTTCTACATGGAACATATTGCTCTGGCAACTACAGTGAGGGTTGAGAAGCAGTAGCAGAATTTGTGGTATATTGATAGGCAGTCAGCTTTGGAGGCCCTGAATGGAAAACAATCCACTCAAAGATGGTACCTTTAATGTGGCAATAGGGATAGAAAGACCACCTCACATTTCCTGTCATGTAGTGACTAACAACATTATTTTAAAGCAGAAAACCATGAAAGGATTCATCCTGAGCTCCACAAACCCTGTCAAGGCAAACAAAGAGTAGCACATGTATGGAAGAAGATACTGGAGTTTCATACTGGTTTTGTTAGAGTAAGTTCCCAGTTTTAGGTGTTCTTTTTTCAAGATTCTAGGGTAATGACAACTTGGTGTACAGTCAGTCCAAAGATGTACTTGCCTTAGTGAAAGAACATGTTTAGAGATTTGTGTGTCTCTTGCTTTTATCACTTGTTTCCCCCAAAATAATAATTTCACAACTTCATTCCCTGCCCCTTGAGTGCTCTCTCTGGAGACTTCTATTTTCACAATCTGCAATAGCCTTCCTACTTCCCTTACCTAAATTTCCTCTTAGGATCTGAGACTTGAGAACTTATCAAAATATTCTCTTTTGCCTAATGCCTTACTTAATAGTTCTGAACGAAAACCTAGAGCATCTGGAAGTTCCAGGTGATTTAAGGGAACTCACTGCCCCACTATCCGACAGGCTGCACTGAATGTTGGAGTATGTATGCGTGTAATGAGAAATGGCACTCAATGACTCTTGCAAATTTGGAAGCAGCTTCTTTTTCATTATCATATTTTATTCATCAGCAAACAGAATGCTGAGATTTTAACAAATTTGTACCAACATAAATGTGTTATGTAAAGAACTTCACTCAATGTTTATCCTACAGTCCAGAGAAAAAGCAAGTTTACACTGTGTGAAAGGTGAAGAAACTGCTCAAAAGGAAAGAACAGCTGGGATGGGGGAAAGGAGAAAAGAAGGAAAGGAAAAGAAAAAAAATATATATATATACACAACATAGCTAAGATAATTACACTACTAATTTCTATTAGTTCATTGAAAAGAACGGTTTGTTATTGATCAATTTTTCATGCCTATGTCTTGTAATCTGAGCAACTACTTTGAAGATAACAATACGGAATATATTAACCATTGTTAATGTCCTATTATCTTGGTCTGAAATTCTGTATCATTGTTTTTATTGTTTTTTTTTCTCTTTAAAATAAAAAAAAGAAACATTGAGAGACTTCTAAAAGGTCAGCTCTTCATAAGCTTTAGGAAAACCTCTAGATAATGGAATGAGGTTAGACATGGATACCTAAACCATAATAATCTTTAACATACAGATGCTTTATTCATTATGACAAAGATATTTGAAATTCTCAATTCTTGCTCTTTCCTCAAATATGAAATCTCTAAGGTATGTATGGATGTATTTTTAAAATTGAACTTAGTCCGACTTAGCATGTGTTGTGACAGATATTCTAAACAACGTACTTTGGTATTTCCTTATGGCATGTGCTTATTTCTAAAATGTATATACTACAGCCATATTTTTCAAGAGCCTGATGAATCTGGTCAAAAATGGGTGGTCAGAGGGAATACAGAGGAAGAACAATATATAATGTGTTTCAAAGAGCATGGGCTTAGGGGTTGGGGCAGGAATTCAAATCTCATTAGCTTTATGATGTTGTATGAGCTACCTTAGCTTCTTAAGTCCACTGCATTCCCTTAAAAGAATTTTCTCCCAACTCCAAAAAAAAAAAGGAATGATGGAGAAAAATTTTTGAATTTTCTTCAAAACAGAGTAGTATTTCAAGGATACTAAACATTGGACGTGCCTTTATTGTAAGATCTACTGCTATTTTAAAACAATGAGACCTTTGTCTGAGGAACAAATGTCTAAATTTTTTTCTCATTCTGTGGGTTGTCTTTTCACTCTGCTGGTGATTTCTTTTGCTGTGTAAAAGCTTTTTAATAAGATGAGATACCAGTTGTTGGTTCCTTGTAATGTTTCCCGTGTGATTGGGGTTTTGTTCATGAAGTCTTTGCCTACACCTATGTCTTCAAGAGTTCTGCCTAGTCTCTCTGTCAGCAAATTTACTGTTTTTGTTTTAATATTTAGGTCTTTTATACATTTTGATTTTAGTTTAGTGCATGGTGAGAGATATGGGTCTAGGTTTAGTCTTCTGCATGTGGAAAGCCAGTTTCTCCAGTGCCATTTATTAAAGAAGCTTTCTTCCAGTGATCATGTTTGGCTCCTTTGTCAAAGATACAGTGACTGAGTATGTTTAGAATTGTTTCTGCATCTTCTAATCTGATCCTCAGGTCTGTTTTCTTGCCAATACCATGCTGTTTTTATGAATATAAACTTTCTGGAATATAATCTCAAGTCAGGAATTGTGATGCCCCCTGCCCTGCCTTCGGTGCCCAGAGTTGTTTTTGCTATTCTAGGTCTCTTCTTGTTCCAAATGAATTTTAGGAATGTTTTCTCTAGATCTGTGAAGTATGCTACTGTTACTTTGATTGGGCTTGCATTAAATCTGTACAACAATTTTGGGATATTTCACTATGTTGTCCTTCCTACCCAAGAGCAAGGGATATCTTTCCATTTTCCAATTTCCTCTTCAATCTCCTTTTTTCAGAGTACTGTAGTTTTCAATGTAAAGATCTTTTACTTCTTTGCTTGATTCCTAAGTATTTCATTTTATTTGATGCTATTGTAAAAAGTGTTGTTTCCCTAATTTCTTTCTCAATGAGTTTATTTGTGTACAAGAATGCTGTTGATTTTTCAGTGCTGACTTTGTATCCAGCTACATGACTGAATTTGATTATTAAATCTAGAAACCTTTTGGTGGAGTTTTTTAGGTCTTCCATGTAGAGTGTCATGTCATCTCCAAATAATGATAATTTAACTTTTTCCTTTTCTATCCTTACTCCTTTTATTTCTTTCTCTTGTCTAATAGCTCTAGCTAATATTTCCAGAACTATATTGAATAGAAGTGATAGTGGACATCCTTGTCCTATTCCTGGTTTTAGAGTGAAAGCTTTCAGTTTTTGTCCATTTAGTATGATGTTGGCTGTTGGCTTCTCATAGATGGCTTTTATCAGATTGATATAAAGAACATCTATTCCAATTTTCTGCAAGGTTTTTATCATAAATGGGTATTAGACTTTGTCAAATGCATTTTCAAAGGACTAATATCTAGAACATATAAAGAACTGAAAAAAATCAGATCCCCCAAATTTAAAGACTCAATCCAAAAGTGGGCATCTGAGATGAATACATACTTCTCAGAGGAAGATGTACAAATGGCAAATAAACATATGAAAAAATGTTCAACATCACTGGTCATTCAAGAGATGCAAATTAAAACAATGCTGAGATTCCACCTCACTCCAGAAAGAATGGTTACTATCAAGAAATTAACCAATAACAAATGCTGGAGGGGCTGTGGGGAAAAAGGAACCCTTCTCCACTGTTGGTGGGAGTGTCGACTGGTACAACCACTGTGGAAATCAGTGTGAAGATTCCTCAGAAAAATAGGACTAGAGGACCCAGTTGACCCAGCTATAGCCCTTGTTATCTTTCAGAAAGAATTAAATGCATCATACCACAGCAATATATGCACACCCATGTTTATAGCAGCACAGTTTGTAACAGTGAACTCTTGGAAACAACGCAAATGCCCATCAACTGATGAATGGATAAAGAAGATGTGTTTTTTCTATACAATGGCATACTACTCAGCCATAAAGAAGGGTAAACTTGAGACATTTCTAGGTAAATGGATGCATCTTGAGACCATACTCATAAGTGAAATAAGTAGGTCACACATGTGTAAATATCACATTGTCTTTCTGGTGTGAGAAACTGAAAGTGTAAATAAGGACCAAAATGTATTATAGATATTGTGAAATAGGAAGAAATTATTCAAAAGGGAAGGGGAACTAGAGAGAGGGAAGGAGGAAAGGAAGAAAGGAAAAAGAAAAAATTGAGAAAAGGATAAAATGGAAACCAAGCTTTTGTAAATAAGGAGGGGAAGAAGGGTTGAAGGGAGGGGAGGGAAATGGGAATAAAAGAGGAATCAAGATATATTGGGCTGGTGAGATGGCTGAGCGGCGTACGCACCTGCCTGGCAAGCGTGAGGGCCCAAGTTCGACTCCCGGAACCCACATACGAAAAAGGGGCCAGTGATATCGCTCAGCGGCACGGGCGCCTGCTGGCGCGCGAGGTCCTGAGGTCGACCCCCCGGTACCCACAAAAAAAAAAAAGATATATCATGTACAGGTACAAATTTTCTATGATGAATGTGATCATTATGTATATCTAAATTGTATCAATAAACTTAATTAAAAATAAATACATTAACTAAAAGAATCCTAGCATTATAGAAAAATAAAACGATGAAACCTACGCTTTCATTGAACTAACAATACAACATGTTAGCAACAAAATTCAAATAATGCACTTATTGCATTTTTAAAACTGTGCTCTCTGTGAAGTCATCTGTGCACAGTGTGTGTATATAGTGCGGGGCATTAAAATAGGTCATGGTTTGGCAGCAGTCAATGACTTTCCACTGTCTCCAAATATATGTTTGTCTTGGAGAAATATTTCACTGACTAGCACTTTGTCGCAGTGCTCACTTCTCATTACCATTTCAAATGCTCTTTCTGTGCTCTAAGGTACCTCTTCACTGCCCCAGGGCTTTGCCAAGACACTAAAAAGTTTAGTTGCCATGTATAATATACAATACAAGTTACTGGTATGAATTTTTAACAGTGTTTTGCTTTATCACATTTTAGAGTCCCTTGAGAGCCAAGTGAGGGAGGCTTTACTTATTTACTTATTTATCTACCCTCCCCTGTTTTTATAATGCTACGTTTGTCATTGCCCTGGGTGTATATTTTTAATAATAAACTTAAATATAGTTAGAAAAAATGAAAACATATGCATCTTAAGGCAATTGTCAAAACAAAAATAATTGCCTGTGTGAAAAATTTTAGCAGAGGCAAAATGAGTGAAATAAATATTGTTAAGGGAATCGTAATTACATCTATGTAGACAAGTGTTGTGTAATATCCAATATATTCAATATAGTGTCAGTAATATTCAATATAGTGTCATTTGCTTAGTTTGCAAAACGTATTGGTCATTATGATGTTGTGGATGAAAACATAGGCTCTGGAGTTAGACTGCCACTGTTTATTTGAATACAGGCTCAGCAATTCAGTAGCTGTGTGACCTTGGACAAAATACTTAAGACTTCTGGCTTTTGTTTTCTCTTTTATAAAATAGGAATGTTAATAGTACCTTTCTCAGGTAGGGGGTATAAGAGTTCCTATATATAAAGCTCTTACAGCAGTGTCTGTCAGATAGTAAGTATGCAGTGAACATGAGGTGTTGTCATTAATCCTTATCAGATGTAATAATAAAATTAGGTTTCCTTCATTTTGCTCATCAAAGCGCAGCTTCTTGAATAGAAAATGGCAAGAAATAAAAAAAGGGCTAGATGAAAGCTCAGTGGAAATTATATGCCCTGTAATGATAGGTAGAAATTAGCATGAACCAGCAGTTAAAAGGTAGACATGCAATCTAGGTTTAATTGATGTTTTATAAGAGAAAAAGTTGGTCTTCTAAACACAAGCCAAATAAGCTCAAGAGGTGTTTACCAGCACTCTTCAATGACGGATCTATGAATGGCTATCAAATGATCCCTCTGGAAATCACCACCATACTTTCCAAAAAGGCTCTGCCCAGGAAGATAATGAGTTTAATGAGCCACAACGTCGCTGTAGTGTAGCAATACTTATGGTCTTAGCAGGATGGTGGAGCTATAGTGCTGGTGATTGAACTAGATGGACTCTCGAGGCCACTTCAGCTTTAGAATCATACAATTTTATGACTCAAGCTATTTCTCATTTTTTGTTATGCTACCTGCTTTCCTTAAAACCTTAGCTTTCAGTTAAAACCTATGAAGAGTAACTCTTTACCTCCAGTGTGTCATCAATGTATTTTTTGGGCGGGGTACTGGGAATTGAACTCAGAACCTTGCGCTTGCCAGGCAGGCGCTTGGGCCACTGAGCTATATCCCCAGCCATCAGTGTATTTTTTTGACTGTCCTAGGGATGGAACTCGGCCTTGAGCATACTAGGCAAGTGCTGTACCACTGAGCCACACTGCCAGCTCTGTTTCTTCAATCTTGCTTAGCTCCTCCTTTCCCAGTTCTCTACCCTGACAATCACAGCCACTGTTCCTAGTTGTAACCCATATTGCCAAATAAAAATGTACAGATAAGATTGTACACTTTTTCTCTTATTATTGAGAATCAGCCTCTTATTATACTTTTCAATTTCTCAGGAGCTCTGATTGCCATGAATGATTTTATCTGAAGGGAAATTATGGGAGTCATTGTAGATTATGTTCTTTCCTTTAACTCCTGCATATAATAACTGGTCACCAGCTCCTGCATACACCAACCAAACAGTATAATAATATTAACCATTCATAGAGCACTCAGGACAGCCAATGTGTCACATCACTGAAGGCTCAAGTAAGTTAGTAATTGCCAAAGTCACAAATAATAAATCATATTGTTGGAATTAAAAGTTATTTTTGGAAGACTGAAAATTCTATGCTTATATCATGCTGTCCCTCCTCATCACTTTGTTTTATCCTCCACATTTTTAGTCCAAACCAGTATTTCTTTTTTTTTTTTTTTTCTTGTGGGTACCGGGGGGTCGACCTCAGGACCTCGCGCGCCAGGAGGCGCCCGTGCCGCTGAGCGATATCACCGGCCCCTTTTTCGTATGTGGGTTCCGGGAGTTGAACTCGGGCCCTCGCACTTGCCAGGCAGGCTCTTAAGCCACTGAGCCATCTCACTGGCCCAGTATTTCTTATTTTGGACCAATGAAATAAACTCTTAATCTACTACCTTATTAACCATCTCTAGACCATCCCTCATTCAATCTTTTGTTCAGGCAGCTGCTAGATATAGCTATCTGAAATGCAAAGACAATCATGTCACTTGCATGCTCCCTGCTGCCTTCAGAATCAAGTGTGAATTCCACAAATGATGTAGAAAGGCCTTTGTGCAGTAGTTCCTGCCTACCTCTATAGTGTAACTTCCCCAAGCACCCCGTTCTCTCTGTTTAAACTAAACTAGCTTTCATTTTTCTATTAATTCCATGATGTCTCATGTCTCTGGGCTTTTGAACCTGTGATTCTTGCTTTGTGCAAAAGTCACACAAATTTTGTGACTCAGAAAACTACTGTCTGTTCTTTTCAACTCCTAAACACATAGGAAGTACTTAGTAAATATCTTTAAACTAAAACAACAATAACGAATATTATTTCTTTTTAAAATTAAGGGGTAGTGATGAAAATGAGTAAATACAGCAATTTGATTTGCTAAAATGCTATGAAAAGTACATTTGGGGCTTATGTTTCTAGAAATTGTTTTCCAGACTTGACCTCTCATCTGTGAAATGTGGCCCAGTGAGCAGATCATAATTATGAAATATAATGCTTGGATATGGCAGAATAATCCTTGCTATGTTCATTAAATATTCATTAGTTGATATTTATAAATGTTTTATATACATTACAAAATGTCAAAATACTTTTCTGCTCTGCGAATGAATTCATTACAACATTCTACTCTAGTTTTTATTAACCTCTTACTCTAAGTGTTCATATTTCCCATCCCATTGGGAGCAATAGGACACTTTCCCCATATTAGCTTCTAAGAGGTCACTGATATATTTTTCAGTTCGTCTGGTCACTGAGAGTTGGCACAGAGTTACCTTCATAAATGATTCAAGTTAATGGGAAATTTATTAAAATTAAAGAAATAACAGCAAAAAGGGGCCCCACGAGTGAGAAATGATCATTGGAATATCATTCCTCAGGGGAATCATCCCACTTAGACATTCATTAAAAGTAGTTTCAAGGACATAAGAGAAAAACATAACTGTTGCATATCCAATAGGGATGTTTTTGGGGAAATGGAATGGGGTTTAAAATCTATAGTGTGGGCTATAGAAAAGTGGATAATGATTTTCCAAATAAATTGATTTTTCCATAGACCATAGGTAGCTTAGTGATACTGGTATAAAGGATAATCAGGTATACATAATTACCATTCCTTGGCACAACATTAAAGAATGTTCAACATAATTTGATATTAGGAATTGTTGTTTAAAATATGTTAATTCACTCTCTCTGTCTACATCAATGTTTTGTATAGGACAGAACACACATGCATGGATGAAAATACACTTGTGATCATGCAGGAAAATAAGTCCACCCCACTTATAAATGCAGATCTATCATTTCTTCCCAGGTCTTATATAATACTCTTTAATGTCTGTATTTGAAGCTCTCACGTAGCCTCCATAAAGCTCTTAATTCAAAATGTTAGACCTTCTTGTTCCTTCTGCTACCTCTTCCCTCCTTCTCAGATTCTCACTTGAGGAGATTTTAGCAGTCTGTCTGCTACCTTTTATAAGTGCACAGTAAAGTCTTGATTCTTTTTAGAAAGGAAGTAGTTTCCTTATATTTTTCCATCTCTTGTATAGCCAAAACCATGAAAATGTATAAGATTTAAAAATGCAGTACAGTCACCTAAATATTCTATGCCAATATCTTATTTGCGTGATTGTTGATCTCCATCCTCATCAGATTGGATTTAACATTAGTGCTTTGTGTTCTCACATCCTGGAATTATAATTAAAATATATTTAAGATGGAACAGTCCTTGATAATAATCAAAGCCTTCCATTTGTAGATGATGAAATTGAGGATCAGAGAAATGATATTGCTTACTTAGTTAAGAAAACAAAGAAACTCCTCATTGTCTTTTGGTTTGCTACTACTAGATTTTTGCTTTCCTCTTACTGCTATGGTTTTCTCAGTTTTGTTCTTCACTCTGGCACTCTCAAGGTATTCATTTTGGATCCTTACTATCTGTCTGGATTTTGACTCTTAGTGTACTGATTCCAGTTAGTTAATCCCATGAACTGTGATGTCATTTAGGTAATCTTGGGCTTCTCACCTGCCTCAAGCTGGTATAATCCAAATTCTCAACTGAGTCCCAGGTTTTGCAATCCAATTATGACACATACTTTATTTTCTCTATAATCTCTGATCAGTTTGTTCCGTGACACAGAATTTTATGTAATGGAATTTAAAAAATGACTCCTTCACTTGAAGGAAATTATGTCTAAAGAGCTGAATATGGCTCCATCAATGTAAGAAACAAAGGCTTGAGTGAATGAGACATGGCTTCCACCATTTCTAAAATATCTACTGAACCCATGGATTGACAAAAAATGAATTACTAAAAACTTACAAGGATATTGATTATGAGAGAACTACTTTAAATAGAGGAACATTTTAATTATAGGTTAGACAGCAAAAAACAAAAACAAAAACAAAAACAAAAGGCAGAAAGTGTTGCAGCTTTGCAGAGATGGATGGTAATGGCTGCCTAGTAAGGTCTAAAAACTCAAAAGGGTATTGTCAAATATCTTTCATGTCAGATATGTGTTGGAAGAGTATGCTTAATCTTATTCATAAACGTAAAGTACACTGCACACTTAAAGAAAATGAAATCTAACATGATAAAACATGAGCAGAGCTATTTCAGACCTTTCTCCCAGGTATACCAGTTCTTCAAACTTGTGAAGAGCAGTCATCTAACTCAATAGAGAGATCTTACCCTCAGCTGGGAAGATGGATCTGGCAAGCATATAAGCAATTACCTTTTGTTCTGAAGCCAGAAGAAGACTGAAAGGAAAAGAAATGTGTGGCACATAGTATGATCCCAAATATATCTTATTTGGCCCTATAATCATAAAGACATAGTGGGGTTTTTTTTAGAATTTATGTTGGAAGTTATATAAACAAAAGAAAGAGGAAAACAATTGTATGTAGAGAAGGTATTTGACTTTGTCTATTAATAGAGTATTAACATAAATTTCTCATAATTTGTTTGGTTTTTCTTTTGAAATTTAATACAATAAAGACCAGAATAGATTAGAAAACCATAAATGAATATATAAAATATATAAAGAATTCCTACAAATCAACTATAAAAACACAAACTGCTTGAATAAAAAATGAGAAAAAGATGAAATGAGGAAATTAACAGAGGAAAAACCCTAATGGCCATAATTATGAAAAGATACTCAATCCTGCCTCAGCAGTGCAAATGAAAACAAGATTATACTTCACAGCCATTAGACAGGAAAATTTATATTAGACAACACGATATTGGTGAGGATATGGGGAAACAAAAATATACATATATTTGTATACATATACATATATACATATATAGAGAGAAGTTTATTGAAACTCTGTACATGTGGTTCAACAATGAGATATTTTTAATGTCTGGCATAGCAGAAATAGCTAAAATGTTGTTCATGCAATGGGCATTACACAGCAATAAATTATTTTGACCTTTGTGCATCAACATGGAAAAATCTCCAAATTTAAGCTCTCTGAAAATATTTTCAAAATACATACGGTCTATAAAATTTAGGGACGAAGAATGTTTTAATATTTGGTGATGGATACATATATATATATTATATATAATGAGAATATATATGGAATGATATAAAACAAATTCAACTTCAAGAGTGAGGTTAATTTTGGGATGGAAAGAACAAGCTGGAGCTTTATCCTTAATATTTTGTTTAATATTTTGTTTCTTTAAAAGGAAAGACTTTGGTGAAGCAAGTGTGGCAAGGTGTCAGTATAGGTTTAATATTGGTTGCAGGGACATAAATGTATTCTCTGCAATTTTGGTATGTTTAAAAGCTTTCATACATAAAAGTAATCTCTCTCTCTCTCTCTCTCTCTCTCTCTCTCTCTCTCTCTCTCTCTCTCTCTCTCTCCCCGTGTGTATGTGTAGAAAGACAAGGGACAGTAAACAGAGTCTCTCAGTGTACAAAAGGATAATGGAAATTGCTGATTAGGTAGGAGTGATATCTGTAGTTCTGTTCATCAAATGAAAATGTTTCTGAGCTACTCATAAAAGGCACAATATTTAACACAAGGAAATTAATGAATGTTATCTTTATATAATTTTTCTAAGGAAAATACTTCCATGGTCATTTTAGGCATAGAAAAAAAAAGATTTTTTTTTTAAATCATCTGATCCATGTCCTTCAGATGTAATCAGCCTCAATCCATTCTGTCAAGTGATTGGACCTTATCTCTTTGGTATATCACAAGTCGAGGAGGTCCTGCTGTTTTTAGTTCTACTTATAGTAAATCCTTGATGGCTCAGAGCTGAGTGACAGGAGTGGATGGAGTACAGGATGGGAGCCTTGAGAATTCAATTTCTGACAATAACTTCTTGTAAGTTGGACATGTGGCTTGACCTCTTGGGACCTTTCTGCTGCCATCTTTCAAATGAGGATAATAATATCGACCACCAGACACTACTTTTAAAATCTTCTTTTCTTAGATGCTCATCATTAGATAAACACAAAGTGCTACACAATAACCTTATAATGATTTCATTAGAATCTATAGTATGATTCCCTTATAGGCCAAAAACACTTATATACGTTCTCTTGTTATCCTTGTCAACTAAACTCTGTTAGGAGAGGCTAAACACTTATTTGCTTCATAAGGAATACTTTCAGAGCAACATTATGATCATAAAATATTTCAATATGCAATGAGACTTAGTGATAATTATGGAAGAATAATTGAAAAACATTCAAACATTTATCTAACTTCCAGAATGAATGCTCAAGTACCTGAGGACAAATTACAGTACAAATTATGTTGGATGGATAACTTTAGAAACAGCTTAAGACTAACTCCTTAAGTGAACATTTGCATATAAATGTACAAAAAGTGAAAAGAGATGCTGCCATATAACTTAAAAACTACACCAATCTACAAATGCACATGGTACTACATCTCTGAAATTCTCTATGTTCCAAAAACTTTAAAATCCATGCTAGAGCTGGTGATATACCTCAGCGGCATAAGCGCCTGCCTGGCAAGCGCGACGTCCTGAGTTCGACTCCCGGTACCCACATATACAAAAAAAAAAAAAAGGGCCGGTGAGATGGCTCAGCAGTGTAAGCACCTGCCCGGCAAGCGCGAGGGCCCGAGTTCGACTCCCGGATCCCACATACGAAAAAAGGGCCGGTGATATCGCTCAGCGGCACGGGTGCCTGCTGGCACACGAGGTCCTGAGGTCGACCCCCGGTACCCACCAAAAAAAAAAATAAAATCCGTGGTAATCAAAGCCAATTGCCTGTCTCCTTTACGTGAAGCTCTAGGTTCTGAGTACTAAGGAAATTTGTCAAACATGTTTTGCATATGAAATTTGTAATATACGATAATTAATATTATAACTTATAATATATGTTTATATATTGTAATTTTGCTTAAGTATTTATATGCAACTGCAAAGTTAATATGTCATTTCACTTTTACATTTCAGTTCAATTTCTCCAGCAAAACAGGACTGATGTTAGAATATGATTTACTCTCTTTACTTCAAGGTGATTTATACTTTTCTGTTGATCAAAATATGGACATAGTTACCATGGAAAAGATATTTATATGTCTAAAATTACCTCCGAAGAATTTATACCCGAGGGCTCCAAAAAGTAAAACCTTGTCATATAACTAGGTACTTTTTAGTAAAATGGCAGGAACAAAAATAGTCAGAAAATAGTTATCAGTCTCTAAATATTATCTCAGTTGGGTGGAGAAAATATTTTCCACCATGCCTTTCTCCTCTGAGAGAAAGCACATACACTTAGATAAGCACATCATATTTTTTCTTTTGCTTAAAGAAAGAAAGGAAAAACAGAAGAGCAAACAGACAAGCAATACCGTCTAAACTAAAACTAAACTCATCTATAATATTGAGGGGATTTGAACTCTGTAAATGAAAGCAAGGACTCCCACAAAGGCAAAAAGACTTCCTCAGCAAGCAACATGTGCTCCCTGTATTAGGAAAGAGTGGATAAAACTCAGCACAGAGGAGTAACAATCATGGACAATTGCTTTTGCACCATTCCCAGTAACCTGGAGCTTCTCAAAAGCTCTTCATGCAGAGCACAGGTTATGACCCATCTTGGTTAGCAGGTGAGTAATCTGGTTGTCTCATTTGGAGAATGATAGAAAAAGAAACAAAAAACAAATGAATCAAGATTCAGTAGACATAGAATCAACATGCCACATACTAGTTCTTTTGCCTGTGGTCAAGGCTAACTACGTCTTTATTGCCTCAGATGTTCTCAAATAATTGTCTCTTTACTGAACATGAAAGAATTGTGATGCTGATATCTTGAACAGGAACAGAGGCCCTGCTAGAGATTATAAATACTCTGGAAGATCTATAAACTAAGTTTACAGAGACATATCAACATGTTGGGTAATTTTGTCTCTCACATCTAACCACTCTAGGTTGGCTTCATTGTGCTCCCTTTTGCAATAGCAAGTTATATTTGTTATTGAACAGTTCACTTATAGAAAGTCAAATTGGTTCCCTAGAGAATATTCCAAAGTTTGCAGTATTTAATGTCATACTTGTAGTGTCATCAATGATGGGTATAAACAAAATCATGACATAGGTGTATTCCTTCATTCTTTTTTTTTTTTTTGTGGGTACCGTGGGTTGACCTCAGGACCTCGTGTGTCAGCAGGCGCCCGTGCCACTGAGCGATATCACCGGCCCCTTTTTTCGTAAGTGGGATCCGGGAGTCGAACTCGGGCCCTCGAGCTTGCCAGGCAGGCGCTTACGCCGCTGAGCCATCTCACCTGCCCCCTCCTTCATTCTTGCTCAGTTTTCTGTGTGCCTTCTGATATTTCTTCTTCATCATCCCTTGGAATCCACAAATTCTTGATCTATTATCCAGAGCTATGTATTACCATGACCCAATGCACACTGTACCTTCTCAAGTAAAGTATGGGCTCAACACTTATTTATGAAATAAACTTATGAAAATCTCCTGAGGCCAATCAGAACTCCTCAAAGCACTACTAAATGACTGGAAAAACCAGATAGAGAGATAGGCTTGAAACAATCAAGGTTGATATGCACATGTCATTCACCTTCACTTACAAAAACCAGATTTCTTTGTTGATCTTCTATTGAAGAGAAGGAAAACAAGTTTAAAATTGAACGATAGTTATGCTGTATCTTATCTAGGGCTGTCAGAACAAGATGCCATAGACTGGGTGGCTTAAATAACACATTATATATATATATTCTCAGTTATGAAGGTTGAGAGTCTAAGATCAGGATACCAATAATGATGGGATCCCTGATGAGGGCTCTCCTCCTTGCTTTCGGATAGCTACCTTTTTAGAGTGCTGTCCCATGGCAGAGAGAGAGAGAGAGAGAAAGAGAGACAAAGAGAGACAGAGAGAGACGGAGAAAGGGAGACAGTACCTTAGTGTTTATTCTTCTTATAAAGCGCAATAGTTCTGTCCTGAGGGTCTCTCTCTCTTTCTCATTGAAACAAATTATGTACTAAATGTCCTATATCTAAATATCATCACATTAAAAGTTATGGCTTCCAAATATGAATTTTGAGAAGGACATAATTCAGTCCATGGCATGTGGCAGTTTTCCCATCACTGCAACAAAATTCCAGACACCCACAATTTAAAGGAGAAGAGGTTTAATTTGGCTCATAGTTTGGGTGATTCAGTTCATGGTTGTCTAGTTCCAAGGCAGAAACAGCATGGTGGAAGCACAGAGTAGAGAGAAGTTGTTCAACTCATGGCAGCCAGGAAGCAGAGATAGAGAGGAGGAGCTGGGGACAAGAATATACCCTTCCAGATCACACCCCCAATGACTCACCTTCAACAGGACTTCAGCTCCTTTTTTATTGTATTTTCCAAAAATTTTTAAATTCGTACATGTTTGGGTCGGTGAGATGGCTCAGCGGCGTAAGCGCCTGCCTGGCAAGTGTGAGAGCCCGAGTTCGACTCCCGGAACCCACATATGAAAAAAAAAGGGCCGGTGATATCGCTCAGCGGCACAGGCGCCTGCTGGCACGCGAGGTCCTGAGGTCGACCCCCGGTACCCACAAAAAAAAGAAATTTGTACATGTTTGCATTGCATAATGATTACATTTATTGTGGGCAATTGATATATGTACATACTACATCTTAATTCTTTTTTTTTTTTCATCCTCTATCCCTTCCATTTCTGCTCCTTTTAACTATTGGTCCTCTTCCCATTTGCAAAAGCTCTACTTTCACCACTTTTTTCTTCAATTCTTTTTTTAAACTCCTTTCCTTCCCCTTCCTCCCCCATCTTTTGTTCCCCCATCTATTTGAAAAAGATTTCCCTACCTTCTCTTTGTCTATCAGATATATATATATATATATATATATATATATATACACATACATATTTGCTCACATAAGAAAAATCATGTGATATTTAAGCTTGTGTGTCTGAGTTATTTCACTTAATATTATGGTCTTTAAATGCATCCATTTTCTTACAAATGACTCAAGTTTATCCTTCTTTAAGGCAGAGAAGTACTCCATTGTGTATATATACCACATTTCGTTTATCATCCATCTGTTAATCGACATATGGGTCCTTCCAAGACTTAGCTATTACAAATTGTGCTGCTATAAACATGGTTATGTGTATATACCTGCAATATGATGACTTTAACTCTTTGGGGAAGATACCTAGAAGAGAAATAATTGAGTCAAATGGAATTTCTATTTTTAGTTTTTTGAGGAATCTGCACACTGATTTGCATAATGAGTGTACTGGTTTACATTCCCACCAACAATGTAAAATAATTCATTTTTTCCCACATCCTTGCCAATATTTGTTATTATTTGATTTCTTAATGCTAGCCATACTTTCTGGAGTAAAATGGTGTCTCACTGTTGTTTTAATTTGTGTTTCTCTAATGGCCAGTGATGTTGAACATTTTTTCGTGTATTTATTGGCTATCTGTACCTTCTTGAGGCCCCAGCTCCTAACAGCACATTCACCCACGAACTCATCAGCGGATGAATCTACTAATGTGCCCACGATCCAATCACCTCCCAACAGCTCCACCTCTGAGTACATGAGAATTTGGGGGGATAATTTAGTAATAGAACACTATTTACATTTTCAGGCTACTTACCAAGGACTTTTAGCCCAAAGGTCAGAGTACAAGGGGGCTATGTTCCTGAAAAAAGAAACCAAATGTTTTTATTTTTCCTTGAGTTCATCAAACTGCCCAGAATTCCTGACAACATTACTGTCAGTCACTCCATTCAGGTTCTCTTGATTAAATAATGCAACTTCCTGAACAGTGCCATCTCGTCTTTAAACCTCAGGTCCTTCCGTCAAAGATGAACATACCCATAGTAAGGAAAGCCTCAGATACAGTTATGCTGCCATTCTGGGTATCATTTTTGGCTTGTTAAAGCTTGAAACTAAGCAATCACGTATTAGGTATTCTTATTGCCATAGCAGCCATAATAGAATTAGATAATCAGTAGTGTACATGTAATAAACAAATGAAACTTATTCCCTTTAAGCACTGTTTCTCTTTCAAAATGAGATAGGATTTTTATCACAGATGTATTATCATTCACTTTTCCAGACCTATACCTACTTTATTCCCTTCCTGGGCAGCACTGCCACACATTCTGTTCATCTAGAACACTTTGTTCTTACTGCCATTAACAATAGCTTCATTATTTGAGATTCTAAAAAATGTGGTTTGCTGCTTCACTCAGAGTTTAGAAGGATATTAGATTGACCTAATTCCTGTTGCCTCTTAGCTCCTCCTATCCCTTTCACCACCAACTCAATTTCAGATATCTGTCCTTCACCTCATAAATCCTCCTTAGTGGTTCTTCAGCTGGACAATGCATGAAGCTAATGAATTTATTTCTCACATATTTCATAAAATAACTGCAGCAGCCAATTGGGAAGAAATTCCAATATTTCACACTTCCTTTCAGCAAAAAAAATGTTCTTGATTTTTTCAAAGGTGTCCAAACTTGATTCTGTTTCTTTTCTATAAATGCATATGCCATGGTGCAAATCTTAGCTGAGCTGTCCTACCTGCTAAGCAGTACCATTTGGTGCATGCAGTTCTATTCACAAAGATATCTTTCTTTAGTTTTTTCTTCACGTTGTGTTAACTTCCTTGAGGTCTTACATTTTATGCTTCTCTCTTCCTAGGATGCCAAAGGAATGCAAGAAATGGATGCATTAAGTGATCCATTACCATTAGTAGCCAGGGTGAAATTGAGAGTTTCATCCACTTCTCAGCTTTCCTGTTCTGTACAAAGGGTAGCCACGTTATGCACAAAGGCTTTTCTCACTTTGCTCTCTAGATGCAAAATTTATGCAAGAGATACCTTGCTCCAATTCAGTGCTTTGTGGAATCTTTACTTAGACATAGGCAAAGCTTATCCTCACTGCTGTATCTAGAGTTTATGGCAATGGATCTTCTAAGCCAAGTAGAAAACATGATTCAAGGGCATAAATATATTTTGCTACTTATAGCACACAAACTATTGTGAATGTGCATTCTAGATTATCATTTCCAATGTATTTAATTATTCAGTTCCAGAATCTGTTGGCAGAAAAATAGACACAAAATGAACCCAAGTCATTTAAGAAGAAGTTCTCTTTCCACAATATTCCTTTTGGTCTTGATGGACTGTGTGGTTGATGGGAGTGGTAGCAGTGGAGAGGGAGGGGTGATCATTTTGGTGCTATGTTTTGAGTGCTTCTAGTAATAGACTATATATGCTCTGATTGCTAATGATAGCTAAGGTTTTTAACCACAGGTCCTTCTATAGAACTAATATTTCATGTTGAAAAATAATATGTCATTGATTGTAGAACTTTGGTAAACATGAATACACATTGTACTGGAGATAAAATATGTTCTTCCCCTGGTCCCCTGAAAATAGACTGTCATTTGGTGTTGTGTTTTTAATGAAGTATCTACAACTGATGTGATGCAGATGGTATTTATTTTATTTGTATTGCATCTTCTTTCCCTATCACTCTGAACCACCTACTGTTTCTCAAAATAAGGTCTGTGAAGCACCTACATCAGATTCACCTATGCAGATTGTTATAAATGCAGGTCCACGAAACTGCCAAAGGACATGTAATATAGACTCTCTGGGGTTTGTATATATAATGAGCACCTAAGGTGACTAGTAGGTCCATTACTATTGGAAAATTACTGCGTTCTTGAAGGAATGTGGTAAAAAATAACAATAAAAAACTTTATTCTAAAATTTAAAAATTACATATTCTCTTATTTTCAAAAACAGTACTTAGGTTATTTTCTGAGCTGAGGTTCTAAAAGAATAATGCTATACCAGGCAAATAAAAGGTAATTCCTTTTCAGTCTTTTACACTTTTAACTAAGGCACACAGCTAGCGTACTGCCAACATAAACATGCACACAAATCAACTGGGAGTCTTGTAAAATTCAGGCTCCGGTTCAGTGACTTGGGTGGGCCCTAAATCTTGTATTTCTAGCAAGCTCTCAGATGACATAGATGCTGCTACTCTGTGAATTGCCCTTTGAGTAACAAGATCCTATAGCACCCAAAACATTTTTGGCTTGGTTTGTCTAAATTTGCAGGCGTTCTTCTATAGTTAATGTGTAGCAATATTTTGTGTGGGAAAAAAAAGCTACTGCATTAAGGTCCTATATTCTGAGCATCTCACAAGTCTCTTGGTTTGATCTTTGTCTGACATAAATTACCTAGAGGGATTAACTGTGCCTTGAATACCCTGAGTGATTAAAGATTACAAGATGGACGTGGGATTTTAGAGTCAAGAAATGAAAACATACTGGGACTTAAAACATTTTTAAGTATGTGGGGAAATTACAGGGTATGATTGGGCTCTCATGGAAAGAAGTAAGGTAGACATCCCAGAGAAATTATCATCTACACTCAGGTCTAATGGATGCATGAAGTCTGTGAGGATAGGAGGGTTATGGATTAGTGGACAGGAGGAAAGAGATGAATAGAATGTTGCAGGCATAGGAAACAGATCGTACAAAGGCTCAGAAGTAATAAAAAGTTTTGTATAAATATAAACTTGGCCAAATTGTAGCCTTTACAGAAAACCCATTCAGACCCAAAGTAAGTGTAGTACAGAATTTCAAGCCTCTTGTCAATAGTATGCATTTTTTTTCTTCTTGAGGAGAATGGTGTAGTTGGAAGGAGATTAGGAAGATACATGCTTCACATCATACTAGGTACCGGTCTCATCCATGATACATGCAGGGGGGAAAAAGATAACCTTTAGTACTTTGCTAAGAAATTGCTGACCTGCTTTTTTTGATTATGAAGAAAAAAGACATTGGTGAGTGTCAAGCAGCAGGTGGTGACCACTGTTTCTTTAAAACACAATATATGAAACACTGAAAATTTATTTGCCAATAAACTTGACTTTCTGAGTTAGACCACAAGAAGCACCACACAATAAAAGCATAAAAAACAAAGATACTTCCAATCACTATTAAATATAATCCAAGTGAATTGATTCACTGTGGCTCAGGTGCAGGTTTCCCATCAATACAATTTATAAGGGTTCAGCTTCTAAAACTATACTTCCATTTGACAGCAATTTCCTTTTTTATTTTGTTTTGTTTTAAGTTGACTACAATTTTCAATCATGGTTATCAGTTCATCACCTGGATGAAGGTGACCCAACAGTCCTTCTTTATCTAATTCCTGAGGTGCCCTTACATTATCTTTCACAAGCAATGTTAACAATGATAACAGGAAAAATAAATTAATTAATTCAAAGATTAGGGTTTATCAAATGCAATCTTTGAAGGCTGCATTTTTTATTAAACATTAATTAAATGTTTTGAAGAGGGTGGTGTGGTTATCCAGAATTATCCTCTTTCCTACTGCATAGCTAATTTGTCTTAATTAATAAGCATTTTATGAGTTTTATAAATAAATCTGCCATCAATTTGCCATCCAAGAATATTATTTTAACATTTTTGAAACATTTGTATTTTTAAAAGAAATTTAAATTTCATCAAATGAATTAAAAGTAATGATGTCAAATTAGCATGGTAAATGTTGAAATAAAAAATGTACAGCTAAAAGATGCTAATTCTAGTAGTGAAATCTCTTAAATTAACATTTCCTAATATATGAGAATGTTAGTGTTTCAAGAGAAAAGAACTCTCAATACAAACAAATTTGGAGAACTTATTGTCAAACACACTACAAATCCTTTTGTACAAATCCTTTTTATAATACTTCTCAGAGGTTTTAGTATGTTGATATGTATGGTCAATCACAAAGAATGGGAATGGTTAGCACTAGTTCCTAGACACATGGACTATTTTTCTTTTCCAGTGTATAATCTACAACTAGGGCAATCACAATTTGTTTCTAAACTTCAGAAATAATAGAAAGATTGTTTCATCACTGTTTTAAAAATTGCTTGTGTAGGGGCCGGTGAGATGGCTCAGTGGCTTAAGCGCCTGCCCGGCAAGCGCGAGGGCCTGAGTTCGACTCCCGGAACCCACATACAAAAAAGGGGCCAGTGATATCGCTCAGCGGCTCGGGCGCCTCCTGGTGCGCGAGGTCCTGAGGTTGACCCCCCGGTACCCACAAAAAAAAAAATAATTGCTTGTGTAAAAGCTGGACATGGCACAAACCTGTAATCCCAGCACTCGGGAGGCTAAGGCAGGAGGATCGCTAAGAGTTTGAGGCCAACCTGGGCTACATATAGTGAGTTCAAGGACAGCCTGCACTACATAGTGAGACCCTGTCTCAAAAATAAAAATTGTTTGTATACAAAATATTTTCAAGACTTCGAAAACATTCACCAATGTGGTTGTGTAATCAGCAACTTTCAGCATTGGCAGTGTAGTGTGTCTGTAACTTCTATATTGGACGTGTAACTCAGGGTGATTAAACCAACTGGACTAAGCCAAGATTACCACTTTACATGATTGATCCACAAATTGTAAATATATTTGAAAGTGTGTATGTGCAAAACAGAAAGCATGGAGTAAGAAGGTTTATTTGCTTGTCGTCTTCTTCCTATATATTTCTAATTCAAAAGAGAAAAACTAAATCGGAGTAGTTAGAATGTAGCTGTCAGAAATTGGGTAAAACTGAATATTTCTGCAGCATTCATAATTACTTTCAGAAGGCTGAACAAGAAATGTAGGTCTCAACAAATCATGATGGTTAGAAATGAGCCTTGAGAGTCTGAGTAGGCTTTGTAATCAGCAAATTGAAAAATCTCCATACAGCTCCAGCAATACCATTCTTCAAAATATCCTTGGGCACTATTACATATTATCAAGGCAATTGTATTTCTTTTTTTGGGTGTGACATTTTTTATATGATAACTCTCAGCAGGCTTTTAGTACTCTGATAGACAACCTAGTTTACAGAACTATTTTACTTGTTTTAAGAGATCTCTAATAATGTAATCATAGGTGATTTGGAAATAGCTTTGAAGAAGGACTCTTAGAGCTTTTGAGTTAATAACATGCATTACCAACATCCCATGATATTTTTGTACTTCAAAAATGTTCATTCTCTAAATGAGCTATTCTCGTACCTACTTCCTTTTCCTCCTTCTCCTTGCATGTAAGTATATGTACGTAATGTAGACTGGATTAGAATGAGTACTCTAATTTTACATACTATGAGAAATGGCGTTTCTTTATATAATACAGCCTTGGAAGTAATTTTCAAAACCTGTAATGGACCTAAACTGTCTGAGGCCAATCAAATGGGCCTTGCCTCTGCCTATAGTTTACAACGTTCTCTGTCCTACTTATTTTCATGTTCACCATCTTCTATTGCACCCTCTATCAGATTGCTAACATTAACAAATTTGTGGGGGGAAAGCAACAATATAGAAAAAAACCCTGGAACACTCATATATATACTGTTGGTAGGAGTGTAAACATGTATTCTTTCTGGAAGGTTTTCAGTAGTATCTAAATATCAGGCATTGTCTATATAACTTTCTATAAAAATATGTATACAATTTGGCCTATCAATTCCACTTTTCAAGAATCTAGTCTTACATAACTCTCACAGGTGCATAAGTATGTATGTACATGGAATTCATTGTAGTATTGCTCACTAACATAAAAATTGAAAATTGCTTAATTGTCCATCCATAAATAGGAATATCAAAAAGAGAGGCAGACCTACATACACCGAATTAGAGAGAGATCAGAAAATCATTTCTTAAAAAAAGTTACAGAACAACACATATATCATGATTCCATTTTTATTTTTAAAACATTACAGGAAGATAAGTATCAATCTGATAAGTGTTATCATTGATCACCTGTTGATAGGGGGATGTGTTGGGGAAGGGTAGGAGTGAAGAAAAAAAAGCTTTTCAATTTTATATATTGTTTGGTTTACTTTTTCTTTTTTACAATAAGTACACAATCATGTGTTGCACAGTTAATATTTTTAAAGTAAAATGTTCCTACAGTAATCTCTAAAACATTAGTTCAAAAACCATATGCACAGGAAAAAAAGAACTGCAAATTAATTGCTATTTAGCTCTCACTATATATTTTAAACTATTATTATGCAGTACTACTCCATATTTCTTTTAGGTCTTAGACCAGTGAATTATCTATTATTTCTTTGAGAACTGTAGCACCTAGATCCTCGGATGGTTCCCAAATTTGTGCCATTATACAATCCCCTCCCTTTGAGTGCAAGTGTAATCTGTGATGATGCTAGCCAATAGCATATGGCAAAGGTGATATGATATCATTCCAATAATTTATACAGATGACTCATTTTACTTGCATTTAGTAAACTTTCTTTCTGTCTCTCTCTCTCTCCCTCCCTCTCTCTCTCTCTCTTCCTCTCTACACTGTCATGCTGGGAGTAGACTTATGGAGGGGTCCATGTGACAAGGACTGGAGAGCGGCTTCTAGCAGCTGAGAGTTACTCCTGGCTGATAGCCAGCAAGAAAATGGGAGTTTCAGTCCTGCAACCAAAGAAATTGAATTCTTCCAACAATTACATGCACACCAAAGAGGATCATTACATGAAACCTTAGTCTCAACTGGCATCATGAGTTTAGCCTGGTGATAACCAAAGCAGAGAACCCAAGTGACTGTGTCCAGATTCCTGACTAATAGTACCTGGAAGATAATGAAGGTTTGGTTTTATTTAAGTCCTTAGGTTTGTGATAATTTTTATACAAAATAAAAATCCAGTTTAATTATCTTGTGCTAACAATCTGTCTGATGTCACACTAACTGTTGGAAGACAAGAGAAAGTTCCAAATCAGCTATTTCATCTTCTAACTCTCAAGCCACAATACCGCTAAATGCCTACATGCGAACAATCACTTATCTCACGCAGTCCTCACAATACTCCTGTGAAGTGCCGTATGCGAAGAAGTTATGATTTTAAGAGGTTACAAAATTTGATCCAGGTGACAAGGCTGGTAGGTAGCTAAGTCAGGATTGATACTCAAAGCCTATCTTTTACAGGACATGAAAAAATGAAAAATCAACAATAAACTATAATTTAAAAACCTCGTTTCTCTTTCAAAAAAAATCAGTGATGAAAAGAAGTTGGTAGTCTGGTCATCCACCCACAGGTAGTGGGTCTAATCTTCTTTTCCCTCAAGTACGTAACATTTTCCAGAACTCATTTTAAGCGATTTAAAATAAAAATTCAGCTATTATAGTAGGGACTGGCTAGAATGTGTCTCATTATTACACAACTTTATATATTATTCCATTCACATAATTTATTCTTGAGTTATTCCCTAATACAGTAGCAGCTAATAACCCATGTCAGAGGTAGTTCTGTTCTTTAATATCAGGAAATCAGTGACTTTTTAGGTTCACATAGGCTTTCTTTCAAAGGAAGTAAACTACAAAAGTAAAAAGCCAGAAGCACAGAGCTGCATACTAGAATACACCACAATCAATGTAATCATCAATAGGCAAGTTGAGATAAACATCATACTGACAGGATATGTAGTTGAAGAAGGGCAGAGGAAGAATGACTCAATTTTATTTTCCCATGGGCAAAGGCAGAAACAGTGTCATCATGAACAAATTAAAGTCCCACCACAAAGCATTTGTACAATGTGCAATGCCAGAAAGCAAAGGGCAACCCACTAATCTCAACAGATAATAATTAGAAAAAAATAATACAGAAAAAAGCAAGAATGCTAGGACAAAAGGACATTAAGAAATATTGCTATCAACTATGTTGACTCTTCTAGAATGTGCATTTTGACTGGTTCTTATAGACTGTGATTTTTCTTACCACAGGCATTTAGAATTGGCATTCCAACACTAGGAGAGCCAAGTTTAATTAACTCAAGCTTCTGAGTACAGAGACAATCAGAGAGCGAAAAGGACTTTCAGTGCTATAGCTACAGTTTGCTGTTCAAACTTCTGAACCACATGCACTGCTTTTATTGCATCTTCACCATATAAGCTGAAAATTGTTGCTACAACAAAACGATTTCTGTAATCCAATTTGCATCCTATTTTATGACCACCTCTCTTCTCTCTGTTTCCCCATCAGAATCAGTACAATGTCTAATTTGACCCCTGAGATCAGAGCCTGAGATCAAAAGAAACTGATTAGATTCTAGAAGGACTCCTTTGAATAATAAAGAATATTTCAAGATGAATTGATAGATTATCTGAGAACTTCAGAAACCTTTCAGTTTATATATGGTCATTTTAGGATCAGGATGGGTAGAGAATGATGAATAATCAAAATGCATCTTCCACGTAAGGTGCACATATATACACAGCACAATAATAAAGTCATGGCTTTCAGTCAACCCACAATCAAGTTCAAATCTCTGTCTCCATCCACGTCACACTACTCTTCTAGTTTTGCTTTATCTTTTCATATTGAATATACTATCTTTTTATATCGACTCAAAGCATAATCATCAAAGGAAATACTGGGTCTTTGTCCCTTGATTTATCCACAAGCCATTCATCTTTTAAAAGCTGCTCCCTATGTGAAGTCTTTCTTGCCCATGCATGCCAAGAAGAATTCTGATTGCTTCCATTTCTCTATCCTTAGTCCATACTATTTAGTCTTTTAAATATGATTTCTGTCTCTTTGGCTAGGCTATCTTTACTTGAGAACTGGGAGCTCACAGTCCATTGAGAAAAGACAAACATCTAAACAAATTTCATCACAAGGTAAGCATGTTTTTAAGTAGAGGTATATGATGTGGAATTCTCTAAAATTGAAGAGCAGGGTGACTAACTCTGTGAGTCTTGCTAGGTCTACAGATGAACTGTTATTGAATTGACTATTGAAGAGTGATTAGATTTCCAGATATATGGTAAAGAAACTGACAGTCTAGGTAAAAGAAGCTGTATGTCTAGAGTTGAGAAAGTAAATTATATTCTTTGAGGAAAACTGAGTAAGTGAATATTTCTGTAGAATTTAAGAAGTTCGAGTTAGCTTGAGGCTAGACTTTGCAGTGTCTAAAAGCTTGTCAATGAAAGCTTATCTTATCATTGGATAGTCAATGAAAGTTTCAACAGGAGAGTAACATATGAAAATTTCCATCGATGAATGTATTCTAGTGACAGTCTGAAAGCTTCATTGGATGTGGACAGGCCTGAATGCAGTAAAAGCAATTAGGTCACCATTGTTACATCATGTGAAAAATTATGAAGGCTAAATGCAAGGCAGAAGTGGTGGAGATGGAGAAAAAGGATATGTTAGAAATGGAATTAGGAAGTAGATTTGTTAGATCATGGAGCAAAAGGGAAAGGAAGAGAGAAAAAAAAGTCTATAATAAATGTCTTTAAGAACATGTAGGGGGCCGGTGAGATAGCTCAGTGGCATAAGCGCCTGCCTGGCAAGCGCGAGGTCCTGAGTTCGACTCCTGGTACCCACATACGAAAAAAGGGCCGGTGATATCACTCACGGCACGGGTGCCTGCTGGCACGCGAGGTCCTGAGTTCGACCCCCGGTACACACACACACACACACACAAAAGAACATGTATGCCGGGGCCAGTGAGATAGCTCAGTGGCATAAGCGCCTGCCTGGCAAGCATTAGGTCCTGAGTTCGACTCCTGGTACCCACATAAAGGAAAAAAAGGGCCGGTGATATCGCTCAGCAGCACAAGTGCCTGCTGGCAAGCACGAGGTCCTGAGTTCGACTCCTGGTACCCACATTAAAAAAAAAAGAACATGCATGTCTTTGAAGACAGAATACACGTGGAAAGCACCAATTAAAAAAACAATGCATTCAGGAAGAATGGAAGATAATGAATTTGTGTTGGTTATTTTGTGTTTAAAGAATATGTGCACCATCCAGTAGATGCCCAGCAGGAAGTCAGGAATAGCTGTGGAGGAAAGTGGTAACTGGAGCTCTGGACTAGAAAGTCACTGGAAGTGTTTAAAAACAGGATACTGTTTGGGCAATATTTCATGCCTATATCTTGTACTCTGAGTAACTACTATGAAAATAACAATATGCAATGTATTAATTATTGTTACTCTCCTATTAGCCTGTTTTGAAACTCTTTTATTTTTGTTTTTACTTTTCTCTTTAAAATAAAAAATAAAAACAGGATATGGATAAATAACACATTTTTTTCAGAAGAAGCGTATAAAAGAAGAGAAAGATCCAAGGACAGATTTCTGAGAACATTGATCCCTTTAGCAACAAGGCAAAAAGACATCAGTAAAGAAGCCAAAAAATATTAGAGAACTTTGAAAACATCATTTTTCCCAAGGAAGCAATTTGACAATAGCACTAACATCTACTGAAAGTAAGATGAGAACTACATTGAAGATTGAATGTAATCATTATGTCCATGATGAATTTTACAATTTTAATACAGTGATTAAAAGTATAAATCAAATTATGGTTAATTTATTCATTGTGTTTAGTAAGTACTTATTTTTCTTTTATTATGTGCCCAACATTGCTCCAGTTGGTAAGGATTCATATACATATCCCTGTGCTTTTGATTTTTATTCTATTGGAGAAGGCAAACACTTACTAAGAAAAAGAAGATGTTAAATAGTAACAGGGAATAAAGAGAGAATGCAAGAACAGGGAATATTCTGTTATGATTTTAGATGGTGTGGTCATGGAAAGGCTCACAGAGTAGGTCATATTTGAGTAAATACCTGAAAAAGGAGAAATATACAATGACTGGGGACTGAATGGTAACAGAGAAAGTATTTTCAAGTCAAAGGAGAGACGAACGGAAACTCCGGCAAAGACAAGGATGGAGTGGGACCAAAACCACAGGTGACATTGAAAGTGGGAAGGACAACCTGTGGTATGACTAAACATAAATACAAGTCTGTTGCAGGCAGAACAACAGGAAGTTGAGGAAACTACATGTTATGGTTTGTGTCTAGATGTCCCCCCAAAGCCTCATGCAGTCAAGGGGTCAGGCTTCTAGAGTTTGTGATTGATTCATTGTCCAGTGCTGTGATTATGGGTGTGAGTGCTACATCCACCCTGGGGCGAGTAGCCTGTATACAATATAAGGGAGGGAAAGAGGCTTGCCCTCTCGTGCTCCTCCCTTTCTGCTATTTGTTGCTTTTGCTGTTTTCCGCCGCCATGTGCCACTCTGCCTTGGAGCCAGCCAAGTATGGACTGAAGCCTCCACAAACCGTGAGCTAAATACATCTTTCCTTCCTTAATTTTGGGCATCAGGTATTTTGTCTCAGCAACGAGAGAAATGTAACCAACACGCTACATGACTGATGGGCTCTCTTTTCTGTATGATGTAGGAAGCAACACTCTGCTCTCTGTGAAGGGGTGGGTGGAGTAAGTAGTTCAAAGAGAATTGCATTAGAGCTGTAAGAATGGGAAGCTAGAGAGGGAGCTGACTTAGGTACAAATATACAAGGGCAAGTTGACAGTGGTAAGGTTTTGGATAAAGTTGGATATTGTGAATTTGCAGGGGCACCAATCAGGTATGTGATTTCCTTTGTCAATCATCAGCATAATGGGACAAAAAGAAGAAAGAAAACTGATCCACGGTTGAGGATTGGCAAGATCGGACAACACAAAGGTGTCATCAAGATCCTAGTTGAAATAGAATTAGTAAGAAAGGAAAGATGAAAAGGTCTGAAGGGTAGGTGGTAGCTAGGAAAGTATGAGGACCTTGATAAGAGTAGAGGTGATTTAATGAAAGCAAAGGAGTTGGAACAGTGGACGTGAGTTGAAGAAGTGGAGTGAAGGCAATGGTAATTGGCCTGAAAAGAGTCAGAAAACCACAAAGTTAAGTGTTCAGATTAGCTATATACAGAAAATAGAGGTAGATGATTTTAGGTAGACAGTTTTCCAATCAGAAAATGAGATTTATCTCCTAAACCACACTAAGTATAAATCTAGTATATGTAATATCATTTTCACAGTTCAAAAACATTAAAATATAAATTATAAAAAGCCTATTGCAGGCCGGTGAGATGGCTCAGCAGCTTAAGCGCCTGCCCGGCAAGTGCCAGGGCCCGAGTTCGACTCCTAGAACCCACATACGAAAAAGGGGCCGGTGATATCGCTCAGCGGCATGGGCGCCTGCTGGCATGTGAGGTCCTGAAGTCAACCCCCGGTACCCCCCCCCAAAAAAAAAGCCTATTGCAACAGAATAATAGAAAATATATTTTGTAAATACTATTTAGGGAAAGAATCTCAAAATCTAAAGACAGACTTCAACTAAATAGATACTCGAAAACATATTTAAGTTTAAATTATGATTTTCAAAATAGTAAAATGCATTAACTCTAGGCAAGTAGGATGAATTTATTCAATAAAAGATAAAACAAGCACAGCTCTACTGCTTTAAGGTCTGCCTGGTAGTATAATAGAGAAATGTAAAATTGAGTTGGGTTAAAAATGGTCCTTTGTGCAAATGGACATATAAAAATATTTTATATTTGAGAACTACAATATTACCCAATATCCCTAAAGAAAAAAAATTAGATCAATTCCAGTTCATAGTTTTCTACCTATGTAATCTTTGTTATTTTTATTTTGAGATGGTCTTGTTCAATTAAATAAGCACAAGCATATTTTCCACTTCACAGGTCTGTGAGACATTCATATGTTTTGTATTTCACAACTGGGATCAAAACATTTTTGCAAATGGGAAGGGGACCAACAGATTCTGGAGGGAAGGGGAGGGGGAAAGGGAAGTACAAAGAAGATGTGCCATGCACATTTACCAACTTCCCATGATGAGTGTAGTCATTACTTATCACAAACCTGTACTAATCAAAACTAAAAATTAAAAATAATTGTATTTTCCATTTCACCATTATTCTTTTTTAAAGTTTATTCCTGGGTAATTAAAAAAACTATCTGACCCAGAACTGCTTATATTTATGGAGTAGAGTGTGATATTTCAGTACATATATGCAATGTGCAATCATTGTTTCAGGGTAATTAGAATGTTTACTACCTCAAACATTCATCATTTCTTCATGCTTGGACTATTTGAAATGCTCTCTACTAGCTATGTAAAAGTGCACTTAATTGTTGCTAACCATAGTTATTCTACTGTGCTATATATAATATTAGAAGTTACTCCTCTTATTCAGCTGCACTCTCGTATTCACTAGGCACCTTCTCTTCATCCCCCAGCCCCTCCTTCACCCTTCCTAGCCTCTGGTAACTATTATTCTACTGTCTGCTTCTGTGAGATCATAATGATCAATTGAATGAAGGTAAGCCTTAACTAAAGAAACATATACTAAAATTTCAATTATGGCTTTTATGTCTTTTATTACCTGCTTTGGGAATTACCTACTATTTATAAAGTATATATATTTAAAAGCACTGTTTTGTGCAAAATTTTCCACTCAGAGCAACAATAATTTTGCACATTAAAAGAAGACTAAAATTGAATGTTTGATGGAACTGTTACGATAAACCATGTTGGAAAAATAGACCTAAAATGATAATGTAAATAAGTAAAGTAAGATAAAAAGCTAGAAGTTTTTAATATCTTTACTTTCTTTCCTTTTCGAATTCCTTGAGCCTTTCATTGTATGAGGTTACCTCACGATTTCAACTTTACAATCTACAATTAAGTTGTCTGAAAGTACAAGGTGACAGGTGAAGAAGAAAAAAGGGGAGTTCAAGTTTCTTCAGATTGTATTTCTTGTCCATTTTATATTTTGAATTCTTTTTGGAAATGGAAGCCATGGGTACAAGAGGGAGGGAAAAGAAGACTGTGAGAGAGGGAAAATAAAGACAAGAGGAAAGGGAGATTTGTGTATAGGAGGTAGGGGGTTACTTTGGAGGAGTTTCTCCACCTTTTATGTATTTGCAAAGAAGTGTGGGGAGGGAGAAACAAGTAAAGTTGGCAATGAAGTCATCACAGGAAGAGGATAAGAGTGTTTTGCTATTTAGGAACTGGGTGGAGGTATTAGGTGGTGGGAACTGTAGTTCTTTTTTTTTTTTTAAACGTGTCATCATTATTTTTGATAATAATATATTGTGTCCTATAGACACAGCAGTTTTAATTTTGACTGCCAATTTTCTTTTCTTCCACAATGTCAGCTGTTAAAGATAAATTTAGTAAATCAGGTCATAAAAGAAATGAGTCGGAACAGTCAGGTTATTTCACTACTTTCCACAGGGTACATTTTGCTTGTGTTTCTTCATACTTACATCTTCAGAGACACCTTAGGATCTGAGGCATCCTTTGAAATATAAAGTGAAAGACCCACGAGAGTACCCCTGCTTCTGTAATTTTAAAGGATGTCTAAGAATTACTTTATTAAAATGTAAATATTAGATTCCCTGTACAAAACAAGTATAATGGATCACAACAGGGAAGCTGATTTCTGGAAAGATGATGATAATATACACAGCATAATTCTCTAGTTGTTCCTAAGGTAATGAACTGTACCAATAATTACTCTTTCGCTTCAAAAGTTCAAAAGATTAAGAGCAGTAATGTCAGCACAGGAGCTATTAGCCACCAATATTTGAAGGGTATTGGCCAATAAAATATTCTTTAGCATCACCTCAGAAAGATTGGGAAGACATTGTTTTTAAAATTTCAAGTAATAATTCAGTAGTGCATTGTGAACTCAATGTATGGGGTCATGTAAGGCATGTTTAAAGCAGTAGAGTAAAACAGAAATTAGTATAATGTAGGGTACAACATAATAGAAGAAAAGAATAGATCAGAACAGGTCAGGATGGAGTAGACTAGACTGGGGTAGAGTAGAAGAGGATATCACAGTGAAATGCATACAGTAAGCAAAATCACTGCATTTGTTAAGCTTTTCTTTAGTACACAAACTCATATAATATGCTTCCTGTATAACAATGGCCCCCTCCATATGAGCCACAAAGAAACGTTTTCTGTAGTGAACTCCTCTCACTTTTCAAAGCTTTCTGAATTTTCATACTGTCAGCAGCTCCTCTGTGTTCTTTGGGTATACATGCAATTAGGTTAAGCCCACCTGAATACTCTCTTAATGTAAAGTCAACTGATTAGTAATCTTAATTACATCTGCAAAGTCATGCTTACCATATAACCTAACATAATCCCTAAAGAGATACAGGAAAAGGGAGATTATAGGGGCCACTGTAGAATTCTATCTAACAAACATTTGTATGCTCTGTAATTCATTCATTTGATTTTCTCGTATTGTTTTATTATAACTTTAATGAGAATGAGTCACTCTCCTTTGAGCTCCATGATTTATATAGTATATCATTGCATGGCAATATGTTTTATTTCATGTTTTTCTGCTTGGGGACAACATTTCTCTAATGAATGCTACTGTTATTTGTTTCTTCCTATTTCCTTTTTTCCTTATAGTTTCTTCATGTAGATGCTGTTGCTTTTCCTTTTGGATTACTACTCATCTTTGAATTAGGTTGGTTCTTCCCATGCGACCTATTAGAAGTAGATTCATGTAGAAGACAGGCCAGCGGACCACCTTTCCTCACTAACACAAATTATCTGTGGTGCAGAGTGAAGAGTCTTTTAACATGAGGCGTGTGTTTGAGAGAGAGAGAGAAGGGGGGAGAGGAAGCTGTTTTAGTTTTATTTACTTCAATTCAGTAAATACTGGAAGCTGTAGGGTCACTCAAAATTCATTCTTTCCTCTATCAGTCTTCAAAATCATTACTACAAAAGTAATGTGCATATGTGATTCATCGTTCAGGCTTGAATTCTCTTTGTCACGTGCAAGCTTCTACCAACTGTCTATACATCCTATTGCTATTTTTCTAAATAAATGATTGTTAGTTTAATTCCACAGTCTGGGTCAATTACTTTGGAGAAGTATGTTCTACTTTGCCTGAAGAGTAGTCACCTCTAGGCATGATCCCACGTTCCTCAATCATTACTGCATTTGGCAGCCTTTATTCTTCTACTGTGGTTCATACATAGATACTGTATATCCTTCTCTTTATTGTATTTGAGTGATTTCAGAGAAGAGAGGAACAGGGTCAAATTTAATCTGCCATACTAAAACTGGAAGACACCTCTAGATTTTCTTTATGCCACATTTTTTTCTCTGCTTTTATGACAAATTCCTATGTATTATTATTGTTTTTTGCCAGTACTCAGGATTGAACTCAGGGCCTCACACATACTAGAGAAGAGTTTTACCAGTGATATACACCCCAACTCTTTTTATATTTTATTTCAAGATAGGATCTAGTTAAATTGTTCAGGCTGTCCTCAAACTTGCCATCCTCCTGCCTTAGCTTCCTGAGTAGCTGGGATTACAGGCATGTACCACTATACTTGATGCTACCTATCCATTAAACCTTAGCTCTATAGGCACATACTATATATATAAAGCTTTATCTGACTTCCTGAAGTAAATTTAAATACTGCTATCTCTATGTTTTCACAGTATTTTGAAAATGATCATAGTGTAGAACATACTACATTGAAATGTAATTGTTCACATATTTGTCTTTCTAGTCTGATTTTGAGTTCAGGGATTGTGAGTTCATAGCCTTTTATCTACAATATTGGTGAATAGATATTGGGTGTTCAATAATTGTTGAACTAGTGAATGAATTCCAATCTACATGCTGCAACACCTTTAAGAGTTGTCTTTCTGGGGGCCAGGGGTATAGCTCAGCAGCATGGCGCCTGCCTGGCAAGCGCGAGGTCCTGAGTTTGATTCCCAGTTCCAAATTGTCTTTCTAAAGCACAAATATTATCACACTGGCAGACAAGTTGGTGGCTCCACTTCTACAGGAGAAAAATATTCAGTCTTTAGTGAGGCATATGATAATCTTAAAAACTGGTTCTAAACTATCTGGAGGCATTCTCTATTCCTTGTTTCTGATAGCTTGCTATCATTCAGCTACACTCAATTTCTTCCAATTTCTAGAATATGCCATGCCCTTTAATATCTGTGTGTCCATGTATACTCTGTTCACTGTGATTGAAATGTGCTTCCTCTTCTATCTGGTAAGTTTGTATTTGTACGTCCAATATCACCTTCTACATGAAATTTTCCAGAATTTCCCCAGTTGATTTTTTTTCTCTATTATTCCATGGCATGTATTTTGCATATGCTTCTGTTTTAAAACTTACTATATTGCAACCGTAATTATATATTTATATGTCTACTCCCAACTTTGTTCACTGATTGTGAATTTCTCAAAGTCAGGAGAAATGTCTAACTATTCATTATTTCTGGGTGCCCAGACCTTTGCAAATGATAGCTGCTTAGCAACTGTTTATTCAATTACCTCCAGTGTTGAAATAAATTCTAATAAATGCTAACAAGTGTTTTCACTTTAAAAGTCAAAAAGCACTTTTTCTACTTTCCATCTTACACATCCTTCAAATGACTTCATTCACTGTATCAATTCTGCATATAAATAATGACTTGTAGCAGTCATTTCTTCAGCTTGCTCTTATAGAACCCTTCCACTACTTGGCACTTGCCCTCTGACTTGCATTTGAGTTTCTCCAAGTGTGTTTTATTTCAGTAATCTTAACTAATGAATCAGATCGACAATGCGGTGATCCAATCAAACCCATGGTGACTTGCTACCTTGACAACTGGGAAAAAATATTGATCATATTCTGGTCAATTGGCCAAGTTGTATAGAGATAGGCTAATAACGCCATCAGAATTATCTTTATCAGCACTATTAAGTATAAAAGCAAGCTGCTAAGTGGAAGACTTGTGACCACATCTGTTTTTAAGTCTTTAACTCTCCCGTCTCCTTTTTCCTGTAACAACACCTTGCTTACAAAAAAAAAAAAAAAATGCACAAAATATTTACTAGTATAAGAGGCCTCACAAAATGTTAATGATGTTTCCTATGCTAGCTAAAGGGAAGCAAATTCATTTAACATTTTAGTTAATTATATTTAAGGCATCAAATGATTTTTCCCATTTTAACTCACTGAAATACACAACATGCTGCTAATTTACATAGGAAAACTGTGTCACCATGACTTGGTCTATAGTAGATTAAGGTTGTAACATTTATATTTAATAGTCTCAATCATGTATCTATGATAAACTTTGCTCCTTTAGAAAACGTTTTCTAGGAGGAACTTGTTTACTTATAAATAAGAGATTAACTGGATTTATTACTAAAATTACCACTTTTGTAAATATGTTCACCATTTCTAAATTTTTTCAACTTTGATGACAGTTACCTGGGAATTAAAATATTCTGTAGTTTAGATGAACAATTAAGCACATTAAGGAGTCAATTCATTATGGAGTATAACATATAGGAAAACATTTATTTATTACTATTTAATGTGCATACTACTCCCAAAGTGTATAAAAATCTTTGAGGTTCATTTCTTTTTTGCACTTATAATAACTGTTGAGGCATAATTATAATAAAATACAACCTTAGATTTTATAAAATATATGGGGTAAATATAATTAGTAATTTAAATATTGTTCATAATCCAATGCCTTGAGAAATTATCCTGCCTAGAGCAAGCATTTAGTTTCCTTATGTCCATATCCCTCTTGGGTTAATTAAAATGCTATTTTATCATGTCCATATTGAAAAATGTGCCATTTAACACAACTAATTTATTTAACAGAAAAAGGTAAACAATTGCTGACATAATATTACTGCCACATATTTGTACTTCATACCTATTACATGGAATAAGAGTTATATGATGAAACAATTAAAAGCCATACAGTATTAAGAAAAAATGTGAAATAATTTTTTCAAAAATCACAAATTTCCCTTCCTGCAAATGGGTAGAAAATTTGAACTGCAACACAGATAGAACTCGCCTTAAATACAGCCAGCAGGCAAAAACTCTTAGATCATGAACATCATAAATTTGGGGTCAGGGTAACTATTCACGTTAAATGTGACCAGACTTTCTAAATGATTCTGTTATATAGTGATCTCAGACAGCATATAAAACTACAAAATGATTTGCATACAGTGCCTTAGAAACCTGCCTCATCCATGTAACGAGAAACACCTGAGTCTCATTAGAGTCTACATTCCTCTTAGAGAAGCAGGCAAGTGTTCAAGCATACCATGATATGTGAGGAGTGCTATGCATTAAAGTTACATGACCTATAAACGTATTATCGGAGAATGATTTTCTCGGGCAAAACAAAAATTGAACTGGCATAGAAAGGGAAAGAGCCAGAACAGGGAAGAACAAGCAGCAGTCTTTTCTCATCCATATCAGGATGGTGTAATAAATTACTCTCTTCTCTCTCATACTGTCAGGAGAAAACGATGTTTAGATTAAACCTCGCTAAGGCCTAAAAGGATAATTTGTCAGTATTTTCTAGTTTACTACCAATGCAGTATTGATTTGCTAGGGCCCTTTTTTCTATTTATTTACACTAATTCAATCTGAAACAACTGAAACCCAACTTGTTAAAAAGCAAGATATTTCTTTATTTTAAGTCTCATGGGCCCAAGGTATAAGGTACACAAAAATATATCCAAATTATCCTTTCTAGTTCTTGTGTGTAAAGACCAATCCCTTCATTGGAGGCAAATTGTTATCAGAGGAAAGCATTTTTCTGCTGAGATTTACCTTGGGCTAATTTCTCTTTATAAAATTATGGTTCTTAGGAGAACGTGATAAAAAAAAGTTCCAAATGTCTGCTCAATTTAGCAGATTCGTGACTCTAGTTCTAGGCAGCTGCTTTGAAGTGAGAAGTATAAAACAGAAACATCCTGGTAAACCTTGTGGCTGAAGCTGACCAAACTGGCAGTAATTACTTTCATGCACATATGACAAAGCTTAGGGACAAACCTACACTTGAAGGAAAAGATAAAATTACTTCCAAATCCTTATAGGTTCCTAGGCAAGTTTAACAAATGGTATCTTATAGATCCAGTGAAAGCAGTCAAAGGTTGAAATAATTTGTGCACATACATTGAGGACAAGTAAAAAATATATTCAAGTGCTTAATCCAGGGAGTTTGTATTGTTTATTTCCTTTCCTTTATTTGTGGTTATTTTTGTTTTGTGCTATATTTTTTTTCTTTTTGCCATGTGTGGCACTGTTTTGACTCCATGTAAGTATGAAAGATTGATGTTAACCTTCCATTTGCCATTCTTTTTCAAATTTACTGACATTACCTCAAACTCTGACATGGTTTGGGATTAGTAAAATCTCATTCTAACATAATATTATACTTTATTTTACTAACTTAATTTATGTGTAACTTTCCTATAGATTCACATCTCTTGATAACTTTGATTGATTAATTCAAACTGGAATGCACTTTTACAAAATCCATTTGATGCATTATTTTATAAAATATGGTTGTGTCTTCATAAACAAAAGATTCAATAGTTTTCACATTGACTTACTTATTTTCATAGATCACTCAAAAAGATACATGTATGTGCATACTTATTTATTTATGGACAATCAATTGGTATTCACTATTTCTTAAACTATGCTGACTATAAAGTTCTCCTAAGATAGTCATTTGACTTGTGATGTAGTTGTGATTGAATATGGTTAGGTCTACATGCATTGATTTGGCATATCAATTGCAGCTGTTTCTCCATGCACAAATTAGCTCGAATATTTTTACTTATAAAAAAGTCATAACAAACTCAAAACTAATTCAGGAAGCCAGGAAACAGTTCTTCCTGATTCAACTATTAACCTAGAGGTTTTAAAAACTACCAATTTTATTGAATTGATTGGCCAAGCCCTTCAAGAACCCTTTATATATATAGAGAGAGATATAGATATAGATATAGATAGATATATATGTTTCTATGTTCATTTATTCATTCAAAAGTATTTGTGGCAGCCCCGCCCTGCTACATGCCACAGAGTATTCTAGGAGCTTTACATACTTCAGTGAACAATACACACAGAGATCCCAGGCCTCATAAAAGAATTCTGCTCAGAGGAAACAGACAAAAACAATACATGTAGTATATTAGGAAATAATGTACTAGATGATACATTCATGGAAAAAAGAAAAAGTAAAGTAAGGTAAATTTATTGGGAGTTCAGATGAGAGAACAAATTACAGTACTGGGTATATAGGTCATAGTAAGTCTCTATGAGAAGGAGACATGTGAGCAAAGGCTTGAAAGAGGTGTGAGGGTTGAACATGCAAAATCTGGAGGAAGAAAATTCCAAGCAAAGGAAGAAGCTAGTAAATCCCCTAAAGGAAAAGTATGTCTGAAGTTTTTAAGAGATTCACAAAGATGTCAATTTCATTGGAAGAGTTAACAAGAGAAAATGCAGAAGGTGGTAAGATCAGAGAGGTTACAGGGAGCTATGATATGGAGGGCATTCTAGGCCACTACAAATATTCTACTGTGAGTAACACAAGAAGTCGACGGTAGCACTTTTAGTAGAGTAGACTTACACTTTTAAAAGATCACTCTTGGAATCATGGAAACCTGTCAGGGAACTATTGAATTAATCTATATGACAAATGAGGGTGGCTTGCACGGGGTGATAGCAGTGGACATGGTGGGAGAGTGAACAGCTTGCTGAGAGTGGAGGAAAAGTATGAGAGGAAGAGATCTTTCAGGATGCTTCCAAGCTTTTGCCTGAGCAAGTGGCAAAACTTTTTCATAAACTGAAATGGAGATGTCTGTAAGTGGAGTGAGTTTCAGGGAGAAGATTAAAACTTTAGGTTTGGACAAGTTGAGTTTAAGTACCTATGAAACGTTCACATGCAATTATGGAGCAAATAGTTGAAAATGGTTGTTGAAAGAAAGGCTTTTGGCTGAGAGATAAATTTGGGAGTTAACAGTATAATAGATGCCTCAAGATTATATGAGATCACCAAGTGAATAAGCGTAAATGGTGAAGACTCAAGGACAAAGATGTGAATGCTGGGATGTGTCCACAGTAAAAGGTCAGGGAGAAGGAGAACTGACAAACACAGATGAATGACCTCTGAGATAAAAGGACAACATAATATGGTATCCTGAAGGCTATGGGAAGAAAGTGTAGAGAGATCACACGTTCTTCAAGGGACACAATGGCACCTACAATTTCTACTTTTTGTTTGGCTCCTCCTTTCATAGTAGTAGTCAATGTTTATAAAATGTGGTAGAAGAGACATTTTTGGATTATTTCACAAAGGCTGCCAGTTTTCTCATGGCAAGGGGCTTAAATAATTACATGAAATTTTTGTATAAGCCACACAATCTCTCTAGATTTAGAAGAATTATTTCAGCAAATATAAACTTGCCAAGGAACAATGAAAATAAAGGATAAGTTGTCTCAGAAGAACCAGTTTTGCACTTACAAACATTATAATAAATGAAAAGTACTTAAACCCAAATTTCTAGACAATAGTGACCATAAAATTGAAAACAAAAATTAAATATATAGACTTTGGTGAATACGGAAATGTTATTTAAATTCAGCTACTTAGTATCACAGTCATTTGATTATAGAAACACAATTAGGCATACATTGTTAAATTTATAAAATGACAAATACATGTCTTTGATTTCAAAGGGAAGTGGTCTGGTATGTATTACATGCAGCTGTCTTTTTGTTTTATAACTGCTAATTTTCTCAGGAAACTTAGAAATATAAAACTGCTTGTCGACTAAATAGCAATACATCCATGCCCTGCTTCTTCTCTAAGACAGGAATTTGATCTCTAAACATAGTTTTTTCAAGTAAACAAATATGTATATTCTTTCTACACATGGAACTACAATTTCATGGAGACATTTAAAATGAGTAGTTGATTTCAGAGTATTGTAAAGAACAAAATATCATTAATAATATTATCTAATAGAGTTTCCCATCCTATTTCCAAAAGGAACATGCACACAAACACACACACACACAAATTTATATTAAAGAAGTAAACCAAACACTAAAACTGAGAATTACAATGATGGGACTATTTTATAACTCTGTTCTGTTATTTTTTTCAGTTTTTTTATGGATTTATTTTAAAGCCAAGTAACTGTAAGCAGCAATTACTGGCTATTTTTTAAAGTGGTCTAGAAAAAGAGGCAATTTGGATTTGTTCTTTGTGAAAACATTTTCATCTCATTCATTTTTAAAAGTAGGTAGGGCCAGTGAAATGGCTCAGCGGCATAAGAGCCTGCCTGGCAAGCGCGAGGGCCCAAGTTCAACTCCCAGAACCCACATACGAAAAAAGGGCCGGTGATATCGCTCAGTGGCACGGGTGCCTGCTGGTGCACGAGGCCCTGAGGTCGACCCCTGGTACCCACACAAAAAATAATAAATAAATAAAAGTAGGTTAAATAAAAAACAATACTATATGACACAAAGTTCAAAAGGGACAAAAAGCACAAAAAATTAAAAAAGAAGAACTCCCTTCAAGTTTTCATCCACACCACGTAGTTCATTGACTACTGCAATTAAAATTACTTATTTATTTTGAAAACTTTCTGAAGAATGATTAATGTGATCATTATGTATGGCAAATATGTACTGATAAAAATAAATTTTAAAAAATACTATAAGAGAACACCTTCTGATGCCACAAAACTAATTCATGTGGTTCAACTTTCTGATTTTCAACTGTGAGTTGTTCTCAGTGCATCATATTTTCCATTCATTTATTGACTATTTCCTATAATTAAATTTTTAATTCAAAATTAAAGTAAATTAATAATTTCCCCCCAAAATACAAGCACATATATATAGCTCCATTAAAAATCGCACAAAGCGTAGTATACTGGGCATCATGGTTTTTAAATTTCAGGTTGTGAGCTATTAATGAGTTATTAAATGCATTTACTGGATCTTAACATTAGAAAGAAATGGAAGAAAATGGAACAGAATAGAATATGTCACAGTATGCTATTCACAATAAGAATAGGTATTTTCTGTTGAAATTGTTTCTAGTTGTTATTTATAGATTCATTGTGCACTGAGTTATAATGTGAAATATATTTTTTACACTGAACAAAAATCTATTATTATACACAATGACTCAAACCCTGTGTTTTTTGCTTAATGATGCATCTTGAAGATTGTTCCACTTCGATGCATATAGGGTTGTCTCATTTTGTTTTTGTTAAATGTATTAAAATATGTTGGGCATCCATAAAATACTATACAGTGCAACAGAATAATCAACTCTGTACTTCATTACCCAGCTTAAACAATAAAATGTTGTATAAACAAAAATTAGCCATATCAATGGAGTTGAAGCCCCCGTCCAATTTCCCCTGAGCCGCGCTACTTCTCCTATCATGTGTCTCATTATTTTTAGGGCTGCAGAATATTTCACTGCACGAATATACCAATATACTATAAATTATTCAAGTGGTTTTCTGTTGATAAACATTCTGATTGGTATCCCTGATTTTTTCAATATTTCAGATGATGCCGCAGTGAACACCCTCATGTATATCACTGCATGCTCATTCAATATCTGTTGGATAAATTTCAAGAACTGAAATTGCTGGGTCAAAGGAGTTATATTTATTGTTAGACACTGTCAAATTTTCTTTCATGGAGGCTATTTATACTCATATAATCGATGTTTCATACACATTTTTCAAAGAAGCATGGTATCAAATTTTATTATTGTCAATATTATAGGTAATAAGTGATAACGTTATAGTTTTAATATGAATTTCTCATAGGAGTGAAGTTAAACACTTTTTTATATGTTCAAGAATCATTCTTATTTCCTTTTCTATGTTCTATATCCTTTTTTCTATTTTATGCTTGAAATTTTCTCTTACTAATTATAAGTGGAAAAGTGGGCAAAGGATGTCAACAGCCAATTCAGAAAAGAATGGGCAAATTACATATAAAAAGATGCCCAGACTCATGCATAAGCAAAAACAAAATAATAGCATAAAGAGATAACATATTTCATTTAATAAATTAGGCATCAGAAATCTTTTTTATTACTGTAAGTATTAATAAGGACATGGGAAAACAGGCACCCTTCATATAGCATTAGTAGGAAGATAGACCGGTAGTTTGTTTTTAGAGGAAAAACTTGGTAATATCTATAAGAAATGTTAAATGCACATATCCTTGGGCCATTATGTCTACTAAGAAATTATCCAAGAAGAATGTAAAAGGATTTGTACAGAAATAACAAGTGCAACACTATTGCACTGGAAACCTAGATGTATACCAACAGTGGATGGCTAAATAAAACATGGCACATAAGTAAACAGAATCCCATACAGCTATTAAAGAGAATGGAGTGGATCTGTACTAAAAATACAGGAAAATATCCAGGATATCCTAACCAGAAAATGTTATTAGATTTTCTGTAGTATGTGATCCCATGTGTATATGCACAGATAAATTTGGGAATGATATATTTTACACTATTCTCATTGAATGGCTCTCAAGAGTGATAACTGAAGGGTGAAGAGGGAGGATGGGAAGAGGATGTTTTACTTTCTCACTTTAAACCTGATTTTATTGTTTTAATTTTAAACCATAAGCTGATAAGACTTTAATATTAAAAAAGATACTAGTTAAAAATTACCTCTGAAAACGAGCTTGTTATATCTGTATTAATAATGGTTTGACGTTCAGGATTATCAACATGATTTTCAAATGTAAAAGCATAACAGCCACCACAGAAGTGGCTCGTCCACATATAAAGTAATCCCACACTTACACACTTCCTCTGATAATGTAACATTTCCAAAAGAGCTGTTACAAAGTCAAATGCACTATCTCTTACATGCCTAATAGGTCCAACAGAGCCATTAGGATGTCAGTTACATGGCAGGGCTCCTGCCAAAGCTATTACCAAGTTATTGTATTGTTTCACACATTTCTTTGACATTCAGCTAGTTCTTGAGGAACAGTTATCATTGATATGGAAGTGTCCTATATAACTTACATTACCAGGAAGAAACAAAAGAGCAAAGGAAAGAAATGTAAAAGAACCAAACAATTCCCTCAACCAAATGTACACGTATGGCTCCACAAGGTCAAATATCTGAAGGAATAACTTCTCATTTGGGTATAACTATTATACATCATTCAAAAACACGAATGTTAGTCTAGCCACCTTTTCACAACTCCAGCTTTTTCCCTGATGAAATGTACAGTGTTAGAACGGCATACGCTTGGATATGATGGTAGGGTGTTTATTGGTAGCACATGCGGTATTACCATGGTTCTGTGGTACAGTGCAGAAACAACAGGGAACAGTACTTATGCATTTTCTGGCTGTGGTAGGACTGTATTAGACATTCTTTTGCCTGTAAAGTTCTTGAGCCTCACATAAGGAGCTCAGCTGCTTAACAATCATGGAAATCAACATGATTTCCAAATAGCGGAAATCCCAGTTCTACTTTAAGGGGATAATCCAAGACAATAGGAGATACAATAGCATAAGTTACCCCTTAGCCAGGTGTGACATGCTTCAGTGAATTTTTTATCACAGTTTTAGCAGATCAAATTTGTTGACTATTGAAATGATGTGTTATTTAGTAAAAGGAAAGCACAAGGATTTTTACCTAGTTTGAAATGAGAAGAAAGTAAAATGAATTAATCTAGCCTAGTGAGTTTCCTAGGGCACCAGATGTTTAGATATTTCAGAAGTGACATTGCATGTCTGTCTAATCCTTGATAACAGAAATGTCACCTTAGAGTGCAGATCACATAACACATGCATAGTAAATGAATAGTGATAGATAAGTAAGTACAACAGATATTTATTGAACATTTAACTATAACAGACACATTATAAAGTACATTATATTTATTTTTTCATTTAATAGCCACAAAGAACCCCCAAAACCTTGAAGTGGGAAATCTCTCTATTTGACAGACCAAGTGACTTAGGCTTGGAGAGCTTTAGTTACCTGTTAAAACACAAACATGTGTTAAGTTGCAGAACTAGGGGCCAATCCTAGCTATCTTACTATAGCTGCTATAACCATTCACTACAGAAAACACTGTTCATGTACATTGCATTAGTATAAGCATTTTTATTTGAATAATCCATTTCACATTCCTTGTGCTGTCAGATTCAGCTGGTGCTAAATTGTACTAAAATTAGTCTTTTATACTTTTTAGTACAAGTTTACTCCACACATTGATTACATTCACTGTATGTAGGTTGGTGTATGGTGCATCATTCTTTTTACTTTCCCTTGCCCTTCCTTCCCTCCCTATCCCTCCATCTCTAGTTCCTTTTCCTGTTTGCAGGGAATTTATCTCCCTCTTTTGTACTATCTATCTTTTATTTTGCTCTTTAAATTATTCATATTTTGGGTTTCTCATATTAGAGAAATCATGTGTTTGCGCTTGTGTGTCTGGTTTATTTCACTTAACATTATTGGTTACACACTTGCAAAAAATTGAATCTAGACCTCTATCTTTACCATGAACTAAAATAAAATCAAAATGGATCAAAGACCTGGATATTAAAATAGAAATGATTAATCTACTGGAAGATAAAATAGACAAAACTCTTGAAGACATAAGCATAACTAAAGACTTCGAACAGAACCCTGGTTGCATGGGAAATAGCACTGAGAACCTACAAATGGCATGATATAAAATTAAAAAAACTTTTGCACAGCCAAAGGAACAGGCAATGGAATGAAAAGAAAACTTACAGAATGGGAAAAAATTTTGCCGGCTATTTCTCAGAGGCCTAATTATCTAGAATATATAAAGAGCTCAAAAATTTCTACCCCAAAATAAAAACCAAACCAGAAAATGGGCAATCGAAATGAATAGACACTTCTTAGAAGAAGTAAAGATGACCAATAAAATTAGCTTTATTTTTCCTCCCTAAAGATCTCTTTGCATATATGTGCCCACTTGACACTAACTGACCTGCATTGATAACTGCTTCAAAAGTCAAATGTGTAGACTCCTAGAAAGCAATATTTATATTACTAACCTTATCCACTGCTTGTGGCTGATGAGAACAGTGGTAGATATCTGAGTCAAGCTGGAAAAATGATTCTGTCTCCTTGGATTTTAACAATGACACTAAAAAAAAAGACTTTTTTATTTTAACTTCAGTCCTGAACAGAAGAAATATAAACAGGAAAACTGTACGGGGTTTTAGTCCTGTCTTTTGGGTGGAGATTTAGAAAAAAGTTGATCTGCAGAGATAAAGCTGAAGGAAGTGGGTTCAAAAGGAAAAGCAAAATCTTAGCAATTCTTCTGATCTAATTCCTTCTGTGGTCTAGCTACACTCTTGCTTTCAGTTTCATAGACCACTCTCCTGTCCTTCTAATAAGTTTGTTTTTTTGTTTAAACTAGCTCAAGTTGGTTTCTGTTGCTTTCAATAAGCCATCCTGACTAATATGGCATCAGTCTTTCTCGGATGACTATAAATTCCTTGAGGTTGGGGAGTGTGCTATTCATTTTTCATATATCCCTAGAATCTAAAACAGAACTTGGAAAAGAGTAGTGCTCAAAAAATATTGCTTGAACAGAAATATCATTATGAGTACAAATAATTTATTTGTAATTTATGCATTATAAATTTTACAAATGGTTTTTCTCTACCTATTTCTCTCCATTCTCATCCTCTTTGTAAATATTTTTGTTTTATAATACAACTTCTGCATTCAAGCCATATGTGAAAAAGACACTCTTGGAAATTAATTATTCAAATTTAACTGCTGATACTGTATTTCTCTTTGGCCAAATATATAATCAAAACTAACCCTTGAGGTCTACCCTAACCACTGAAGTTGACACTCAGGTAGGTCTGTCAAGTTCTAATAAATGCCCACTGAATCCCTTGTCAGAAGCAGATATGTGTGTTAGATGAGCAGAGTTCTAATCCATTATACTGTTTATTTCCTTTTAGGAGTCTCACAAAAGGAGAGAAGAACAATGAAAAAATATTATTTCTCAGTTTAATTTTCCTCTTCAGAAAAATACTCATTTGCCATTTACTTAGTGTGTACTATGCTCTGGATCCTGTGGCTAAGTATTAAAGCTATAACCAGGCACTGTCTTCAGTAGTTTCCAGTGTAGTGCTTACTAACAACCATGGTGGGGTTAGAAAATATAACACTTTAACACTAGCCTGTGATGAATAGTAATGTTGGTAGCAAGGTAACATAAGAATGGGGAAAGAGTAGAATGAAGAAAGCATGATGGTCATTATCATATGTCACTTAGGCATTGACTGCCCATACATAGGTCCCAGGATACAGCTAACCTGAGTGACTGTGTATATTTCCCAATGGACAATTAAGCATCAATACATGATGAAAGGTTTACTTAGGATAAATTTGAATGGATGGAAACATAATGTATTAATGTTCTGATACAAAGCTTTCTGTTACCTGATGATTTTCCTTCCCCTCGCATAAAGCCTTTTGGTCCAAGTGTATCAGTTCTAAAGTTGCATTTATTGTAATTTTTTATGGGTTACAACATTTCAGGGATTTAAATTAAGAGCAACCAAATAGAGTTAATAAAATGAGAAAAGTATTCTGAAAGTCTTGTTCAATTTACAAAAGCAAAAATTTCTTTTAGGCATGCTTTTGGAAATAGAAGTAGAAAACTTAAGTCACCCAGTATTCTCCTAGGATGTAAAAAATTGTGTCTTTGAAATCACTTCTCAGAATCTGAGTTGGAAAAATCACCAAAATTAACAATTGCCCCTATGTTTACTTTTACATTCATAGCAACGAGGCTTAAACAATCTTGAACTGGTCCTTAACAATTGTGCCTAGTGTCTCATCAATAATCTCAAAACTAGAAAGTATAGGAAGACAGAAACAAAATAAAATGTTATGGACATTAACTAAGACATAAAATCTGAGATACTGAAATGTAAAATAAAAATAACTTAAGCAGGCTTAATCTTCAAAATTGTATATATAAATTCAAGTTAATGAAATAGATGCCCTCTTAATCATGCTTTCATGAATGGATGATCTCAACAGAAAGTAAATAGTTGCTTTTGTACACAAGTAACAAGTTAAATTCATTGAAAATAATTTGTTTTCTGAAATTAACCTGCCTTTGGAAAAAACATTTTGTACCTTCATCTCAACTCAAACTTCCTCTGTAAAAACCCTTGGAATTTTTAAAGGCAAGCAAGGCCTGGTTAAAATCGATTGAAATTTTGTAGAATCCATGTTGGTGAAATTTTATCATAAGTCATAAATATGATCCCAAATTATATATTCCTTAATGAAAATGATAATAAGAGTCAAATTCAGAACTACGGAATTGTAAGATGTGCATAAAGGAGTTGTTCAAATTCATGTTATATGCATACATGATCCTAGGAAGAAAAAATACCTCTTTAAGAAACCATCTATTACACTTAGCTAACTGGTTTCTGAATTGTTTTTAACACTTTCTCATATGCAAAATGGGAATGATAACAGATCAATTTCACAGAGTGATCATTAGGATAAAATGAGACAAAGATATGAAAAATGTGTTTGGAAATTCTGAAATAATGATCACTATTATAAGAATGAACATACATATTGTCCTTACATGCTACAAGTACCGTTCATTATTTATATACACTAGCCTCCTCCTATTTTTGAATCACCGCAATTGGATATAAAGACCCTACTGGAGGTGTTTGAGAATGCCCAGTACAGACTAAACAATGCAAACCACTTACTACTTATAACTGTTCCTTCAGTATCCCTGTGCAAAGAGGCAAACCCCAGTGAGCACAATAAAGGTAAAAGTAGAGCACCAATGTCTCCTCACTGAAGAGTGACAATATAAATATACAGCCTTACAGAGAAACATAAACATTGTTTTCATTTTAAGGTGTTATTTCTAATTGATGACATGAATAAAATGTGATTTTAAAGGCAGCCTGGGAGCATTTGGAAGAAAAGAGCAAGGGCATCTACTAGGCAGTATTGAAAAGTTATGACAAAATCAGATCTATAACTCAGTTAATGGTTAAGCCCGTGTAAACAATGGTAGATATCTAGGAAGTCATGAAGCTGAGCTCAACCCAATCTAATTTCAACCTCTGCCCCAAGATATATCGGTTTTCCCATTCCATTTGAAATCATAAATTGTTCTTTTCCCCAGTTCCCCCATCACCTCTTTTTCAGCACCCAAATATACATGATGAAATTTTCTAGCTTAAATAAGGAAAATATGCTGCCACTGGACTAATCTCTGCCAAGTTCATTGACCAGGACTGTGTGTTATTTGTCAGAGGAGCAGCATTCCCGTTTGTGGGGCAAGTGTCAGGGATGAGGTGAGGTAAAAATAATTTGTACGGCCGGTGAGATGGCTCAGCGGTTTAAGCGCCTGCCCGGCAAGCAGGAGGGCCCAAGTTCGACTCCCAGAACCCACATATGAAAAAGGGGCCGCTGATATCGCTCAGCGGCACGGGCACCTCCTGGTGTGCGAGGTCCTGAGGTCAACCCCCCGGTACCCCCCCAAAAAAAATAATAATTTGTAGTCAAATGTTTGGAAACACTTGCCTTGAGTAGACCCAGCTTGAGCCTCCATGTCACAGCAAACAGGAGAGAATTTAAAACCTGTAATAGCAAAAATTTTACTAATTAATCTTTGTACAAGCTATCTCAAACTTCAACCTGAAACTTTCATCAAGTTACATTTAAAAAAAAAGCAGCTTGGGCTGGTGAGATAGCTCAGGGGCACAAGCACCTGCTGGCAAGCGTGAGGTCCTGAGTTCGACTCCCGGTACCCACATTAAAAAAAGCTTTATTTAAATATCATTCACATATAGAAATTATTAGTTTTTAGTATTTTCAGAGTTGTGTAACCATCACCACTACCTCATTTTCATCACCCCCCAAAAAACTCATACTGAGGATTTCACAGAGGTAGTTTGCAGAACGCTGTGTGGAAACTTCTTTCTTGTATTTTAATGTTTCAACCCAGTGAAATGCAGTAAGTTCCTATGTCATGAGTGGCATGAGGCAGAAAAAGATGGGTTAGCAATAAGGGAAATCACATATCACTCTATTTCATATAATTTTGGTCATTCTTTCTCTTGAATGACATATGAAGTCCAGAAAACTGCAGTGACCAGTCCCAAGTGTCCTAACTTCCATTCTAATGCATGTCCACTTACATGAATGTGCATACCTATATTTAATGTGTTTCCTTCTCATTTCCATACTTTAGCTCTTATACTTTTGGCCAAGTCAGCACTATATACATTACGTACTTCAAAATAATCTTCACAACCAAGCTGGCAATGATACTTGGTTATATGACAAAGTGTTATGGCTTCTTATTTAGAAAATATTTTCCATTTAGTGGGCAACCACTTATTCCTGATTATATCCCCATGGTATCTACTTTGGACTGAAGCAGGCAGAAGAAGACAGAATAGAAAAAGCTGCCAGAACAGAGTGGTTGCCTACTTCTCTGCCAAATAAGAAAATACTAATTAGCCACTGCTAACACACTAGGCTTTGTGGTCATGGTGATGGGGACCTATGAAATTTAGACAACCAATGTGATGGAGAGACTAGATTAATGTATTTAACAAGCATTAGTGTGCTTTTTATAAGAGGATTTTATTCTTTGGTAGGGACAGAAGAGAAGAAATAAAATAAATTAATCCCTTCCTGACATATCAAAGCTTTTTTTTCTGAAATTTGCAAGAAAATAATATATAATTACAATATAATAAGAATGCTGTTAAGTACCTATTGCCTGGCTAACGGTGAATATTTATCCCTCTTCTGTTTTTAAATCATTTCAGTCTAACCTGGTTAATTTTAATCTGTCTGTACATTCAACAGGTTAATCTGAATCAAAATAGAAAGTACATACACAGTAAGTCTGCTATACAGTTATTCATCTCATTTTTCATACACAGACATAAAACCAAAATACGTGAAATGAGTATTTTTTTATAATAAATCCCACTACTACTGTATTGGAAAAAAAGATAAAAATAAAAGCTGAGTAATAAATAAGACATGCACAATATTGCTGACTACATGAAATTATTTCCCTCAGAGGTTCCCCAGAAATAAAAAATATTTTATCTATCATTGTAAATAAATGTGTCCATTTGCCAGATACTTAGGTCCTCATCTTATCCATAGGATCCTACTTACTTACATTTGCATTCTGCACAGTAAATGAAAGATAGGCAGATACAGGAAGGGAAAACAAAGCAAAGGGTAAAACTTTTTCTGTGCTTTTTTTTTATTTTTTACTTAAACAGTATAGGTAGCTTAGTTTTATTACCATTTTCCCCATCAGATTTCCGTTCATGGTCAGTGTCAGTCAAGGACAATGCAGAGTTGGCTCGGCTGGACAAACAGGAACTGTGCTCTGATTTCATTCCTCTTATCCACATTCTCAGCGCATGGTCAGGTGAAGTTGCACCTTCTGTCTCTGTGTCCACATCAGATCCCATCTCTAGCTGGTAGCCATGCCGAGCAGCGCTGTGCATGTCTGTCTGGTAGCCGGAGCACAGAGTGTGAGGGGTTTCACAGAATTCTATCTCTGAGAAGAAACAAAGTTCATAGAAAAGTGTTAGAAGTATGAATAAATACCCCCAAACAATTACACATTTCTCCTCATGCCTCCCCTCCTCCATTGGTAGTAATTATGAGTTTTTCAAAGTTAAAATTCTGGCTGTTTATTTATGGTAGCTAGGATTCTGTGCTTATTTTGCACTTTTGTAGCTTAAAATTATGCTCCTGTTGATTCTTACAAGATTCTGGAAAAAGCATGCCCAAAATAGCTTTATAGCTACAATTTTAGGTTGCACAAAATATAATCAAATAAGTGAGTGAGTGCAGAAGAGTATATTTTTCCATTAAAAGCCAGTTATCTTCTAGAAAGAATATATTATATATATAGATATACACAACACATATCATATATAGAACATACCTAAGCTTGAAATATTAAAATTATTTTCTTTCAAGTATTTCATATGGATTGAGGTTAAGAATAAATAATTCATCGTTAAAATCTGAGAAAAATATTAAATTCACATCTATTTTTCTAAAGTATTACTCCTGAAACATGTTAATTTAAACTCTAAAATTATGAGTACCTAACATTAATGTTTCCTATTGTCTCCAAAGGATTTTAAGGCCTATTTTATGCTAATTATTCTGTTTAATTCATTCTTTTAAGAAATACATACAAAATATTCAGTCACATATTGCACCATGGCTGTGTTTCATAGTTTTGTTTTTTCCCTCCTTTCCCTCCAAATCTTAGAATTTAAAATGTCTAGAATCTTAAAGGTGATATAATAAATCCCTTTTGGTAGCTGAGGAAAATTAAGTCCTGAATGTAGATGTTATTCTTCCTCAGCTACAGAGCCCTTTTTCCAAAAATACCCATTCGGGCATCATTTCTGCTGGACATCAGGGAAGCTCCATCAACTCACTGCATAAATATCAGTCATTCCATCTTACAGGTAATTTTATATTCAATTATGGTAAGGTGTCAAAAAAAGGAAAAGATGTTTAAGGAATCACTAATAAGTTAATGAAAAGTGACCACATGCCAAGACATATCATCTGAAATGTCCATGTAACACTTAGATAAGGTAATTCAGGGATGTAGTTCACTATATAGGATTTTCTCGGACTGCCATCAGAGACAGAGTATGTAATTTGGCCAGGAAGAGGCTTAACTGAGTGCATCTAATCCTTAGCACATATCAATAAAATGTAAACCCTAACATGAATTTATTCTTTGAATTTTAATAGTGCTGGTTCTTATACCATATATTAGAGAAAACAATGTAGATTAGAAATATATTTGTTATAATAACTGTTTCTGTAACATATAAATCGCCAAATATGGGCTTAACAAATCAATTCTTAATGCTTATTTAATAGCCACTAGGTACCAGCACTATGCTTTCTGAAACAGATATTGTAGACATATAAAGCTACTATAATGTATTATGAAAAGTAAATTACAATGAACTCTTTCAGGGTTATAATTCAATGCTGAGAACGTTAGTTTATGACTTCTGTGATGAGTATCTTTAGGAGTAACTCTATTTCTCTATAAAAGTTATCTAAATTACAAAGGGTTAATGCTTTAAAAATAAGTGTATTTTCTGCTTATCAAACATAAGACCTTATCAAACCATGTTTCGCTTTGCCATAAGGCTAAAAGTAAAAATCTTTTTTGCCCAATATAAATCTTAGGGATTTAGAATATTGGGATGTGTTAATATTCATGCTTCTTAATTTCACAATGTTTCATTAACCGATCCTACTGTGCAGTTGTTGCTACAGCAACCTGGTAATGAACCTGCCAGCTTGAAGCTGTAAGAAAGGAATTTTTCATAGGCTTGTGCTCACAACTTCCTTCATTCCCCTAAACCAGTAGTTCTAAAACTTGCCTGCTTCAGAATCACCTGGAAGGCTTGTTAAAACATAGATTTGGGTATCCTACACCAACTGCCATTCCCGGTTCCCAGTTTCAAAAGCACCACGTGTGGAGTAGGGCCAGAGGATTTGCATTTTGAATTAATTTCCAGATGAGGTCCATGCTGCCTGCTGGTCCAGGGATCACACTTTGAAAACTACTGACCTAGAAATTTCTCTAAGCTAATGGAAGACAGGAAAAGAGGAGCTATAAGGGCACCATATTATCATGGTATTGTCACACCTGCCTTACTTCTTTTTGGAGGCACAAGGAAGAAAACATTTGCTTCAAATTGCTGTGAAGTGCCTCCATTTATGCATTCAGGTACTAATTCAGAAATTTACTTCCACAAGCACAGACTTGAATTTAGTTTCACTAGAAAAACGGCATATGAATTGTGACTTTCCAAAGCTTTTAATATAAGCATCTGAGTCGTGACATTTGTTGGAAAAATGAGCAAATAAAAATAAATACACGGCCATTTGTCATTCCAGGTTGATAAAACACTAGACACGGTTTTTACAAAAGAGCACTGACAGATGTAAGCAGATTCCCTTTTCATTAAAGAGATTTTCTCCAATTCAAAAAGAAATTTGAACATGGATTTGTTCCTTTCTAAAGAAATGTCATGCAACATAATAAAAGTACAAAAGATAAACAATTTATTTTCTACTGGAACTATACCCTGATTTGAAAGCAAAGACTAAATCACGACTTCGGCAACTAAATGCAGTCAGATAAATGCACGCTTCCTTGTCAATCTATAATTTAAAAAGTAACAATTCAAGTAGGCTATCAGTTGTTTCTCTTTTTAAATGTGGCAAATATAAGAAGAAAGGAAGAAAAGCATTGCATTTATTTACATCGAATGATGTTCATTGAACTGCCTCATTTCTGTTTCTTAAAATCAATGTTACCATTGTAAAATACTTCCTTAAATACACGACAGTCCTGGTTGTGCTTTAAACTCTCATAGGATGTGTCATCTATAAAACACTTACAATGAAATTTAAGTGGTTGTTTTTTAGCCTTTCATATATAACCTTATTACCTAAAATACTACATATCCCCTAGAGAAGATAAAGTTCAACTGGAATTACTACAGACCTGTTCTTCTCAAAGGAGCTGTGCACAAAAGAAGGGTAAGTACAAACTTAGAATATCTCAGGTTTGAATGGATAGACTGGTGCTGTGAGAAACTACATTTTGACAGTAAACATGTGTAGATGTAGCCAAGTGAATGATGTGTATGCGGTCTCACAAATGTGTATCTAATTTTTATTCTAAGGAAAATCTGTTTTGCAGTTTTTCGAGTGATAAAATCCCAGCAGATTAATAAAGAGTTGGAATTCAACTTTTAAATTGGCAAAAGCTTTGAAAAGATATTTAAAAACAAAAAATACAGAAATCACCAATAAGCAAATGAAAAGATGTTCAACATCATTAGTTACTTGGCAAATGGATTCTAAAACCATAATGAGTTACAACTGCACATCTGCCAGAAGGGTTAACAAAAGCACACCATACCAAACATTACCAAAAACATGGAGTAATACCAGTTTTCATATACCGGTGAAGCAAAAGTAAAACTCTATTACCACTTTGGAAAAAGTCTGGCAGTTTCCTAAAAGGTTAGAGGTGTAATTACCAGGAGAATAATTGTGCTCCTGGACATTTATCAGAAAGAAATTAAAACTTCTCTCCTAACAAAAATCTATATAAGATTGTTCATAGCAATTTTATAAATAATAAATAAAAAGTAGAAATAACCCAAGTGTCCATGAATAGGTAAACAGATAACACCAGATACATCCACACAATGGAATATTAGTAACTCCTAAAAAGGAATGAATTGCTGACACATAACAACATAGATGGACTTCAAAATAATTATACTGACTGGAAGAAGATAGACCAAAAGTCCATATTCTGTATGTTTTCATTTATACATAATGCTAGGAAATGAAAACTAATCTGTACTGCCTGTTTTCCTGGGAAAGGGGACGGAGAGAGAGATTTATAACAAAGGGACACAAGAAAACTTGAGCACTTTACGTGTAGTTTATTGTAGTTCAATTATACTTCTGTAAAGTTTCTTCAATGAGTTGTACATCAGCGGTCATTAAAAGTCTGAGGAGACTTTGAATCAGTCAGTTTTCACAGATGAAGCAAGAGATGGAAGGAGGTCCTGTTCTTTTCCCTCCAGTCAAAGAAAGTGCGTGGAATAGGAGCAAAAAGATAGTCAAAATGTTATCTTGCTTATATCTAAGCCAAGAGGCAATCAAGACTAACTGATGCATGATTTCTCAGTGATACCTTAGGGAGTACTTTTGAAAGCCAAATTCAAGAGGAGATCTAAAGATGAAACTGATCATTGCTGACCTTTGAGCAACTGAAGGAACAGTGTGTAGCTGGGAATCATAAGCTAAAATGAATGATTCTGACACATAGGGTCACCTTAGGCTTGTATTAATACTAATAAATTAATAATTTTTTAAAAGTGCTATGAAGTGCTGAATAAAATGAACTACTATATTTTTTCTGTGAAACTAGGAGTGGATTTTCAAGTGTTCAGTATGGAGAAGCCATTTATAAGAACTTGAAAGGAAAAGTAATGGTTTATGTATACAGTATCGGCATTTTTCTAGACATGCCCTTTCTGAGTCTTTGATATGTTGAAGATTTTATTCTTCTTAAAATTCTACCTATTTTCACTTCCTCTATTAAGGGAAATTTAAATTATCATATTCCACATAAATAATTGGTAAAGCATAATTAATCTTACCCATGAGCCGAAAAATTGCCATATAACTTTTAAAAAGTGTAGACTATCTCCCAAATAAGGAAGGGAGGATACAATTATTGTGATTACTGTGATTCACAACAACTCTTATGAATTGCATTTGAAATCAGGTATTATTACCTACCCAGGTGCTTTTGGATAAGTCATTTACAGGGCCCCACTTTCATCATTTGTAAAATGTATAGGTCGATCTAGGAATAAATCTCTAGGTAACTGTTTTGTTCTAAAATTCTGTAGTTATAAAGAGCCAGTTATGGCAAAATGTAGAATGTCAACATTTAAGTGGGAAAAGAGTTAGTGGTTCTGTGCATCAAGGTATTATTCATATTTCCACTGTGGAAGATAATCACACATGTTAGTTAAATAAGATTTTGTGTCATGATTACAAGTCTTACTACATTAAACTATTTACATGGTCTAGGTAAACCCTGAGAACTGAAAGATTATTGATAGATAAGTAGAGTATCTGAAATATGAAATATAAAATGCAACTGAGTAAATTGTTACTCATTAACCTAAAATTACCAGTTTATAAATGCAGCTATTGCATGTAGTACTCTATAGCATAATGAATAAAAAGTCACACAATTAAAAGTATTATTGACTCCTTAATAATTCATTACTTGTTTCAGGGGAACATGCAATAGATTATTATAGACTTAAACAAGAAACACAAAGAAAGAAAGATATGAGCAACACTAGGCTGGAGACAAATAATTTTCACCACTGGGTACCATTTTGTATTTTTCACTTTGAGGGCATCAGAGAAAATTACACAAAACTGTTTGACAGATTGGTTCATATAAGTTTACTTTAACACAGCTTCACTGAACACACACTCAGTTTCCAGTTCAGAAAACAAAACATAATAGTCTTTATTTTTTGTCTTAGTCTTTAAAAATCAGTCCAGTTAAATTTCCTCTTCTCTTCAGGATAAAGAATTATCAGTATTATACTAGACAGTGAGAAGCGTGAGTTCATAGGCCCTTGACATGTCCTTTGGGAAGTTTCACAGAAATCCTTTTTCAAGGTTCTATTGATAACGCAGTAGTAAAGGCACATAGCAAAAACCTGACCTTTATTTTTCTGCTGAGGACTCATCAGCTTTCTCTGGGACACAGGATTGAAAGATAAAGTGTTCCCAATGTGTAGGACTGGGGCCTGCAGTTATCAGAGGACTTCAGTAATATAACTAAGCTTCTGAAGCCTAATCTTCCCCTCCCAGTTCTAAATGTACCCATTATCTTGGCACTCAGGACCTACCAGTTTTACCTTAATTTTCAGGATTTCTCCATTAATACAGAAAAGCATGGCAACATTCTGGGCAGATTTAAACCCATTCCTGTTTTGTGATGAGTGAATATTGGCTTACTGGAGACATCTCAGAACACAGTTAAAAGATCATGTTAATGCCAAAGGGAATGTTGTCAGACAGCGAATTGCAAATATGTAAAAATGGCCCAAACTGGAGAAGGACAAAGAATTGTAGCACAAAGTCAAAAGGAAGGGAAATGAGTTAGGAAACTGGAAGAAATCAAAACAAACTCCAATCTTAACTAGATGAAAATATTTCTTCAGCAATCTAAGGAGAGGAAGGAAATATGATGTGGGAATGAGTAACTTCTCTTTCTCCGAACTAATTTTGAACATAGAGGTGAATTCAATTTAGACTGAATTCATATAAGATCGGAGAACTTGTTCTGAAGCTAAGACAGCATTTGCCACTATGCAGTGTACAGTTAAAAAAAAGTGGATGCTTGCTCTGCAATGTTTGTAACAAGAGTCTGGAAAAATAATTGGGGACCAGCAAAGACGGTGGGAGGTCCTGGACTACAACAGAAATTTAGATCAATGAAAACCTGCACATGTTCCCTTTATTTCGACATGTCAAACAAGACAGAAACTTCCTGACTTAAATGAGAAATTTTCAGGGCTACTGAACACTGCAAATGTATGGTGCTCAATGGCCCTAAAAATTTCTCATTTTTTACCTGTGTTGCTCCAATTTTCTAGCTGTTCATAACACTTTGGATCTTGAATCCTTATTGCTCACTGTGGTCTTCTAGGTATAGTTGTGCATTTCCATTATGCTCACTAAGCATGTGAAGTTGTTTGCCCAATGTGTGTGTATATGTGCCTGAAATTTCAAACTACATTAATCTGCTGCACAATTCCATTTAGAAGAGGAGACCAATGAGCTAAAGATTTAAATTACCATTAAAAACAGTTGTGAGTTCTTCACAAATATAAAGGCAACGTGACTTCTGTAATGTTTGACACTTCTCTATTAGCATTGATTTTGTTATGAATGAAGAAAGATGACAAGATAGAATTGTGCACCAGACTTAGTGTACATGAAGAACTACTGAATAAACTACATTCTCTTATTAGAAGATTCTTATTACCATCATTCGAAGATGCTCTATTTATTTTGCTTCTATATCTTTGAACATATTATACCAACTACCTAAAATACTTCCCTCTGACTTTTCACTAATGACTAAGATCCAGCCTGTCTCAGTATCTTCTGAAAGTATTCTAAAATGTTCTTCTCCTCCAACCAATAATTTTACCCATCCCTATAGCCTTTCTGATCCTTATTATATAATGTTATATCTGTTTGCAATTTCTTCTTTATATTTGTATTATATACATTATCTCCTAAATTAAGACTTCCAGCTCCTATAATGCCTCCTCAGTTTTCAATATCTTTTAGAAAAAGCAATATACTGGTAATTTGTCAAAAGACTAAATGTTAGGTTTTCCTAACATACACACACACACACACACACACACACAGGATAACAATATGAGCTGATGGGCATATTATTTGCTTCACTGCAGGAATAAATAATTTCACTGTTTATGTAAAAATCAAGATAAATGTATCAAAACATCATGTTTACACCTTAAATATATACAATAAAAAGACAAAAAGCAAATGTAAAATCTGTATGATCTATGGAGGACTACATAAATATAACTTAATATTGTGGTCATTCCAGGCCCTAGAAAACTTCTAAGTAGAGTTATCATTAAAAACTAAAGTTTTAAAATCAATATGAAACCACTCTTGAAAGAATTAACCAATTGAACACAACTCTGACACATGAGGCATTTCACTTAACAAAACAGTGCCTACAAAAGCACATTGTATTTTGATAAATTAGCTGTGTATTTTGAGAAATAGATGCTCCACAGATTTTGCAAGAAAGGAAAGAAAACATTCTGTAGATTCAAGGGAAATATAAAACTTACAGCAATATTAGATTAATGGAAAATAAAATCTTACTGAAATTGTCTCATAAAGGATGCCGTCTTTGCTATACATTTTGGCTTCACGAATTAGGCTGTGATTCCCTATTAAAACTATTCAGAAATATACCCAAGGTTGTTGAACTGAGGGGATTTTACTGAAACCATTCTCAAAACTCTGGTAAAACAGTCTTTAAGCAACTTGAATAGAAGCTTCTTTTGTCCTCATCAGTTTCATGCCATGTACCATATAGAAATTACCACCTTTTTAATGTTGCAGCTCTTTTGAGAACTCTTGTTTGGGTATGTGGCTCTTTTGAGAGCGCTTGTTTTCAGGAATTCAGAGAAGGTTACTCAAAACAATTTTTAGGGTTAGAAAGAAGAAACTTTTTGAATGGGAAAAGGTTGAAATAACACTTTGGACGCTCATTACGAAGTTTTAAATTTTAATTCATTATATAACAAAACATTAAATTATGGACAAGACTTCCACTTCCAGCCAAGATAGGGTGACAGAAACTAAATTTATTCTTCTGTCTGAGATGACAAGAACATACAACAATGTCTTCACACAAAATGTACAGAACAGAAGTTTTCAGACATTGGGCAATAGATAGCCAAGGATAGTGACTTCTGACATATTGAAAACAAATTAAGGTCTTATGATATCTCCACCTTACTGCCTACAAAGAGTTTCTAGGCCTCAGGATCTGAAGGGGGCACAGATGAGTAGGTGGAGCCTAGTGGACCATCTCTGAGTTGAGAGGATGGCCCTAGTGGTCCAGGAAGGCCAAGGCAGCTAGTGTTTGCAGTACAGAGTACCCCAGAGGAGAAAGCTACACGAAGAGTAAAATCAAGAGATCTTTGGAGGGGCCCACTGAACATTTCCCTGCATTCTGAATAGCACATGCATGAAAGAAAACCATCTGAGACTGGAAGAAAGATCACATGAGAACAATAAAGGAAACAACTTCTGAATATGAAATAAGGCTGGACAGTCCTTGCTCACAATGGCCATAGTGGAAAACTTCATAATTCACAGTCATTGAGTAGAATGCTCAATTTATTCTACAGATGATAGATAGATAGATAGATAGATAGATAGATAGATAGATAGATAAACAGATAGATAGATAGATAGAGATTTGCTCTAGTATGTGAGTAAATTACTTGGCAACAGTTTTATCATTTGGGCCCTGCTATTAAGCTTTGTTAGGTAGGTTAAGATTAATGTTGGCTCTAAGGTTAATTAGACCTCTATGTCCTATAAAGTTAAATGCACACTGACCACGTGATCTAACTATTTGACCTCTGGATATTTACCAATGAGAAATGAAAGCGTATGTCCCTACTGAGATCAGTATGTAAATGCTTAACAACCGCTTTATTTGTAAGAGCCAAAAGTTAGAAACAAATCAAAAGGCCATTAGTAGGTGAAAAGATACAACCTTGGGTTCATATATGCAATATAATACTACTGATAAAAAGGAATGAACCAATACTACATACAATAACACTGATAAATACCAAAATAATTATGCTGAGTTAAAGAAGCTACACAAAACATCTACATATCTTATGCTTTCATTTACTTAAAATTTTAGAAAAGGCCAACTAATCTGTAGTGACAGAAAGCAGATCAGTTGTTGTTTAGGGGTGGATGAGTAGAGAGTGGAGGGTAGAAAACCATTACCAAAGGGTGAGTGAGAATGGGACCAAGAGATGGAAGGATGGGAGGCAAGAGGAGGGGGAAATAAAATGAATTAAGATGTGTTATCCCCACAACAACTGTAATCATTATTTACTGAAAACATGCACTAATAAAAATTTAAAAAACAGAAACAAAAGGGTGAGTAGAATCTTTGGGAGGGTAATAGGTAGATTTACTCTCATGACTGTGACAATGTTTTCATGGGTATATATGTATATCAAATTTACCAAATTTCCCTCTCTAAATATTTGTAATTTATTCAATGTAAATTACACTTCAACAAAGATTTTTTAGAAAATACAGGGGGAATACAAGAATGTTTTATACTTGCCTAATTTAAGTGTCTCAGTAGAACACTGGAGGCAATAAAAAGAAGTAATAAAGGCGATGAAAGAGAAAAACATACCTATGCTCATAACTGCCATGAATGAAGGAAATGATCAATAGATTTGTCTTGTCTGTCATTTTGCATTCACTCCAGTGGAATCAAAAGGGCTTAAATTCTGTACTCTGAAATCTTCAACGCTAAGATTATTACAGTCTGATGTTGACATGACTAACAAATCAAGTTTGATCCTACACCTAGAAGGAAGGATTCCTGGGTCAATCTGGGCTCCTTGATAAAGTACCTTAACAGATTAAGTGGACATAATGATACTGGTGACACACATTTGTTATTTCCATCTTAATATACTAGGTGTCTTTGCCTTATTCCTAGCTACAGGTTTTTCCTATAGTGCTGGCTATTCCTTCCACTCAATTCCAATTCATGCTATCTGTTTCAAAGAAGACTAGAGGAAAGGACATGTTTAACTCATTGAGAATTCAGCCACTACTTAAACAGCCCTCAAAATGTACCTTTCAATAACTGGAAGTTAATAATGTTCCCTTAATTGACCATTAGTTTCTGTAATGGTTTTTTAGTAGCCATATAGTCAGTGGCAAAATGGGTTAAATATACATGTACCATAAGATCTAACTACTGCCACCTTCAATATTTAGCAAAGAAAAGTGAAATTGTATAGAAAAATTGGCATAGTTGTCAAATGCTCTTGTTATCAAGGTCAGTCTTGATCTTATGAAGTATGCTAGATCTAAAATAATAGTTATTTTTATAGTGCTGTTAATATTATAGTCCCAGTATCATAAACTTCTGTTTATAAAGAAACTCATTCTCTGTTAGCTGGGGAAATTGGAAAACTAATCTACCTCACTCACCAGAAAATTCACTTGTAAATTAACAAACACAAGGGTTCAGACTGAACCAATGGGGCTAGTAGTTCTGATTTCAAAACATACATTTCACTGCCCTGGAACACAAGTGGATGGAAATCAAGCTACAGAACATGCAGTTTTACGTATTTAAGAAAAGAAGAAGAAAGTCAAACCAAATGTGAATTTAACATCTTCTATGTACCAGGCCCTGAAGCATACATTATTTCATTCAATCCTCACAGAATGCCTTATGCGAAAAGGTATTATTCCTAATTTTTGAATAAAGCAATTGAAGTTCAAAGAGAAATTAAATTATCCAAGGCCACATAGATACATATGAGGTGGCAAAGTTAACTTGGAACAATTTTAACACTGAGTCCTAATCACCTCATGCAGTACATGAAGTTATAAGTAGCACATTCAAATTCACAGCCTAGTTATCACTTGTGCAATGTGCATGTGGCTGATGCTAGAACTTCCTGTTCCTCATCTCCCAGGTTTCATTCAGTTTGTTGCTGTTTCCAGCTGGATTTTTACATTCAGTTGCCAAAATACTCTGAGGGATATAGCAGCCAGGAGAAAATGGGTATTTCCTCTGTCACTGACAATATGAAAAGAAACCCTTAAATTATTCATATATTAATTCATTATTCTTATGTGAGTTTAATGCATTTTTATATGTCATTTTGAAATATTACTCCACTATACACTAATTTTTATGGATTCACTTCACCATCATCATGTCACTTTGACTCACTGAAAAAACACTGATATTTTAGAGCATATTCTGTGCTTCCAGACAATCAAACAACATCTGTGTCTGCAGGCAAACAAATAAAATGTTGGCCTCTCCCATATTTGGCTCCCTAGCACAGAGCAGCTGCCTTGAGGACAGTTGAAATTATTTAACAACATTAACAAAGATGAGAGGAATATTATTCACTGGGAAGTATATGTTGGGGTATTACTTCAGTATATTATCACCCAGACTGAGGAGACAAGGAGCTCAAACTCGGGAGCCCTTCCTGTTTACATGGGAGCATTACAATTGTAGGCTAAACAGGCTGAGCCTTAATCTGTGATCTGCATTGACTTTTACATGTATCACAACATTCAAAGAAAGGCTTTGAGTTGAAAATAGTCAACATTCTTTACTAAATGTTTAGGAATATTTTTCTTTATTTTAAACCTATATGGAAAGCATGAAATTGGATAGAGGCACGCTTCTCTTTAGCGCCCATACTACTATTTAGTACTAGCACTGCAGGCAATTTCTACAAAAATGCATTTTCTTTTTCTTTCTTTTTTTTTTTTTTTTTTTTGTGGGTACCAGGGGTTGACCTCAGGACCTTGCGCGCCAGCAGGCGCCCGTGCCACTGAGCGATATCACTGGCCCCTTTTTTCGTATGTGGGATCCGGGAGTCAAACTCGGGCCCTCACGCTTGCCAGGCAGGTGCTTATGCCACTGAGCCATCTCACCAGCCCCAAAAATGCATTTTCTTTAACATCTTAAAGCTGGAAAGCAAATACAAATAGCAACAATAAAATTATTACTTCTGAATTGGAAATGTTTATAGCCCAACTCCTTATTAACATTGCCCTAAATATTTAGCCTGAGCAATCAAATTAACATTTCAGACACTTTAAAAACTGCATGATCTGTATACATTTATTTTTCAGATTTTGGAAAGATTTGCAGGTCAAACAGTCTATGAAGATTGCCCAAAGATGTTAATGACGTATAGGACAGGTGTAATATGAGTTTGTACAAGGCCTGGATAGTTGACTCCATTTGGTCTCCCAATCATCACCTTGCAGAAAAAACACTCAAAAACAGCCAAAGAGTGGTTGGATGTTATATTCAGAAAACATTTGTTTGGTTGAATATTCACTTTCAACATAGTTACTTGGCTCTGTCCCTGGTTCCAAGGACTATGCTATGTGTGATTCTAACGGAGAGCTGTTCCTCTGTCCACCTACTGCCCATTAGACTCTCCCACTCTATAGGTGGTACCCATTTTTTCAATGAAACAAAAAGCTTATTTCTGGACCTCAAGTATATTCTATCCTTATAACTTATAACAGTCAGAGTTTTTTATATTTTACTCTTTTATTAGTACACCTTTGTAGTACATAATGATTACATTTATAATGGGTAGTTTGTACATTTATGTAACACATTTTAATTCTAATTTTTTTCAACTCTTCTTCCTTTTCCCATATGCAAAAGCTCTATTTCATTTTTTCTTCAAATCTCATTTTTTATAATTCCTTTTACCTTTCTTCCCTCCTCTCTCCCTCCATTTCTTGCTCCCTTTCCCATTTGAAAAAGATCTCCCTACTTTCTATTATTTATCTTTTATTTTGCTTTTTATTTATAATTTGGGTTTCTTATATAAGAGAAATCATGTAATATTTAAACTTGTGTGTTTGATTTATTTTACTTAAAATTATGGTCAGGAGATGCATTCATTTACCTAAAAATACCCCAGGTTTATGCTTCTTTATGGGAAAGTATTACTCCATTGTGTATAAATACCACATTTTCTTTATCCAGTCATTTGTTGATGAGCAGATAGGCTGTTTCCAAGACTTAGCTACTATAAATTGTGCTGCTATAAACATGGGTATGCATGTATCGTTGCACGATAGGATGATTTAAATTCTTTCAGGAAGATACCTAGAAAGGGAATAACTAGGTCAAATGGAATTTCTAGTTTAGTTTTTTGAGGAATCATCATACTGATTTCCATAGTGGCTGTAGCAGTTTAGAGTCCCACCAACAATGAAGAAGGGTTACTTCCTCCCCACACACAAACTTGCCAGCATTTGTTATTGATTGACTTCTTGATGATAGCCATTCTTTCTGCAGTCAGATGGGATCTCAGTGTTGTTTTAATTTGCCATTCATTTCTGTAATGGTCAGAGATGTTGAACGTTTCTACATGTATTTATTGGCTGTTTGTACTTCTTCATCTGAGAATTGTCCGTTCATTTCAGAGGCTCACTTTTTATTGGTCTTTAAATTTGGGAGACCTATTTTTTTTTAGTTCTTTATATACTCTAGATATCAGTCCTTTGCCTGAGGAGTAGCTGAAAAAAATTTTTTTCCAAATCTGTAGGTTGTCTCTTCACTCTGTTGGTGGTGTCCTTTGCTGTGCAGATGCTTTTAAATATGTGATTCCCATTTATTGATTCTTGGTATTATTTCTTGTGTAACCAGGTTTCTGTTCAGAAAGTCTGCCTACACCTATGTTGTCAAGAGTTTTACCTATTCAGATTTAATGTTTCTGTTTTAATATTTAGATCTTTGATCAATTTTTATTTTAGTTTAAGTGATATGGGTTTAGGTTCAATTTTCAACATGTGGATAGCCAGTTCTCCTAGCTCCATTTGTTAAAGAGGCTATCTTTCCTCCAGGAAAGGTATTTGGCCCCTTGGTCAAAGATAAGGTAGCTGAGTGCCTGGAGTGGTTTCTTGTATCCATTTTTTAATTGTGCCTTTTCCTTACCCAGAACCCTAGCTCATTTGTTTGTATTTTTTCTCCCTTTCTTTTTCAAACATCCCTGATTTGTGGACAATTGCTTAAAAGCATAGACTATGGAAGAAAATCTGATTAATTTAAATTAAGTTTAGTATATGTTCTCCTCCCATATTTATGCCAACTCCTTCAATTTTTAGTAGAGCATCTCCATTTTTATTTTCATGCACGCATTCAGTAGATAAGTTATTCAATAAGCACTTACTGAGCACCTACTATGTGATATATGATAAGATCCTGGCAGATTAAAAAGAAAGAAAAAGATATTTACTGACATACAAGGGCTGGAAATTCAATACAGAGTGGAAATGGTCACAAGGAGGTATCATGATAGATCTACCCATAGAGGGCTATGTGGTCCAAAGGAAGCGTGGAACTCATTTCCTGGTGGAAAACTGAGGCAGACTTAGAAAAAGGTGATATTTTGAATTGCATTTTAAAGGATAAATATGACCAGAAATGTTAAACAGAGATTAAGAGCACTTCTATCACAGAAAAGAATAGCACATTCAATGGAATAGTGAATTTAAAAAGTAGAACAATAATTTTCTGTGTCTGAACTGTAGGTGTTGGGTTACAAGATTCACTGAAGTAAGATGGAGCCAGTTTGAGAAGTTTCTTAAATGCTGTTCTAAGGAGTTGGTCTTACTTGGCTTAAATTATAGCCCATGATGCTTACCACTCCTGTACATAAGGTATCCAGCGTTAATTAAACCAAAAACAAATACATGAATTTTTCAGAATTTTTCAGAAGTCTGCAAAAGCAGCTTTGAAATTCTAGAGTTATGAATTTTAATACAGAATGTAAGAAAATTCATCTAATTAGAAGATATTTATTAATCATCTAATGTGGCAGGCTGTATTTCAGAAACAGGAAAAAACAAGGAACAAAATAAAAATCTAGACCATCATGGAACTTGTATTCTAGAGGAAATAAATTTGTAATCATGACACTCAGACCAAATTCAGCCTCAGAACCACACAGGTATGTATATTAATCTATATGTTATTGTCTTTTTATTCTGGAGGGGAATTAATTCTGGGTTCTTCCAGAGGGTCAGAAAAACTGAGTACTGTATGAAAGCAGTGACACACGTGAATTTAGCTACTTCCAGCCACATAAAATCTACTAGGTGAAAATCATGTATCCACCATTAAAGGAAGTTGAGGGCCTAGGAGGTTATGCTGAGACCCTGCATTATGTGCTCACTTTGCTTCCAGAAAAGTTTTCTGGCTATTTGAAAATTTAAGGTGTACTGATAAGCAGCCAGGAAGTGAAAGATAAAGGGAAGGATGAGGAAGAAGAGATGGAAGGAAAGAGGTTTTCCCTGAAAGGAACTCTTCTATCCAAAACAGAGCCCAGTCTAACAATGTAACCACTAGACCCTTCAGAGATTGGGACCTTGGTTAAGGGTATGAGGGGTGAGGAAAAATTTAAGATATTCCATAACTTATGTATAATTTTAGCATGCAGCTAAAATTACAGAATGATAATTTTCGTTCATCTAGGAAATCAGTTTTATTTCTTAACCTACATAAAATTTAAATGGGTCTTAGGAGAGTGAAAAGAAACCTAACTGGAGTGGGCATTTGGAACTCTAATTATTCATATATGAAATAGAAATATACATTATCTATTCACATATTAACAATATCACTAGACTCTAAGGCCATATTTCAAAAATAAAAGAGCTTTACACTAAGAATTAGTAAAATATATTAAGTATAAAATTGAATGCACTGGTGTGTAAAAATTGGAAAAGTCTCACTTTTTTATTATTACTAGATAAATATAATCCAGGGATACTAGATTTTTATAAGTAACAACTTACATGTACTATAAATTTATGTGCATAGTCAATGTGATTCCATATGCAGATATTTCATTAGTATAAATGAAGGAAAACCCCTGCAACATCCACATTCCTTCCCTAAGCTTTTCATGTTAAAAAAGAAGAAAAATTCTAGATCTTTTGGTAAGATGATAGAAAATTACCTAGTGTTCAGAAATGCATTAGTGTGGGGTGACTAGAGAACACTTAGAACAACTGGAAGTGGTAATTTACTAAAAGAATCCCCCATTAGTTTCAATAGTTAATATGCTGGGGCTGGGGATATAGTTCAGTGGCACAGCACCTGCCTGGCAAGTGTGAGGTCCTGAGTACGATTTCCGGTACAAAAAAAAAATAGTTAATATGCTTCTATCTGAAAATTAGCCAATTCCTTTAAAATTTCTAGCAATATAATGACCAATATATGGTACAGACCATGAGCAATGCATCTTCATATTAAAATGATTATTAAGTATATATGTGTATATATATATGTGTGTGTGTGTGTGTGTGTGTGTGTGCGCGCGCGCGCGCGCGTTTTGGCTGCACCTTAATTTGTGCTTTATGAAACACAGGAGACTGGCTCCAATGCAATATTCTGTAAAACCAGAGACAAAACTCCAACCAGGGATACAAAGGAAAAAATGATGGCTACTCTTTGAAGTAGACAATATGGGAAATATTAGTGTAGTAAAAGCATAGAAAAGTAGATATATGCTTTTACCAATTTTTGTATTTACTCACTTGTTTTGTCACCATAGCCACTAAGCGTTATAATAAATTGTTAGCTTTTGATTCCTACAAAGATAATTATAGCCAGAAAACCAATTAAAAGTTATTCTAGTGCTTACCCTATTCTACAGACTTTGCATACATTATGAACTTAATGCTCACAATAACTCTCTGAAGCAGGTACACTATTATTATCATTTTGGATTGACATTTTTCAGATAAGTAAATTGACTTTGAACAGTTAAAAGTATTGACAATGGCGCTATTGCTAGGAATAGATAAAGTAAAAATTCAAATCCAACTTTTTTGTATTTGACACCTTTTACTTCTAACACCAATTTAGTAGCAGAAGAGTTATGCTTTCACTTTGTTAGAGGTAAAATGATCTCTTACTACATATTTATAGCTGGCAGTGGTAGCGAGGGATAGCTTAATCTAACATGGATCTCTAATTTCAAGAAACTTAATTTCTAGTTATGGAAACAAGACATATTCCCATATACAAGTAAGTGGTAGAAAATATAACTGGAGTCTAATGGTGGTCTGAGTAATGACCAGTAGGAGTAGAGCACAGAGGAGAGGAAGTTCAGGATGGAAAAATGAGTAGGTAGTAATTTGTGGATGTGGTAGATTAAGCTAGAATTTGATAATTGGTAAGGTTTGAATGAGCAGAGAAGGATAATTTAGACCTTGATATTGTGCTCCAGATTTTATATCCAATGTTTATTTGTCATGTAATTTAAAATATTTAAAGGATATCTCAAATTAAAAAGAAAATATCCAAAGCTAATACTATCAATTCCTCCAAATGTGATCCTCCTGATGGCATAACTTTTCAGTCAATAAAACTACCACACTCATTTACACAGGTCAGCAACCTAAGAGTCATCTCCCATATTTAACACATCATTGAATCTCATCATTGTATCTCCTAATTATACCTTGAACCTACCCAGTTCTTTTCATTTTCATGTTCAGTAGTCTTTGGCTTAGATGACTACAATAAACTAACTACTCTGTGCATCTAATCTTGTCCCTCTCTAGTCCTTCCTTTGCAATGCTGGTAGAGAGATGATAAAACTAATCACATCACCCCCTTCAAATTTTCACATCATGTTTAGGCTAAACACCAAAATCCTCAACAAGCTGTACAAAGACCTATATTATCTGGCTTTCTATTAACTTTTCTTTGCTATTAATCTCTTGCTCCAGCAACATGGTACTTCTTCCACTTTCTCCAATATGCCATCCTCTTTTCAACTGATGACATATATGCGTGTTTTTCCCTCTCTTTCTTGTCCCTTCCATCTCTTTTCTTAGTTAATTCTTATCCTTCAGAATTCAGCTCACTTCCTTGACCTTCCAGGCCCAACTGAGTCTTTCTTTCTCCACAACACTAATAACAATTATAATTATGGATCACTTAAAATAATTATTTATCGTCTGTCTAAGCCTATCGGAGTGCCAATTCCTTGAGGTCAGGGACCATGTCTATCTTGTTCATCATCGCGTATCCAGTATGCAAAACATTTTTCACATAAAAGCATGAGTAAATGTTTGGGGAATTAAGAAGTGCATTGCAAAAGCATTCTATGCAAAGATGAAGGTGTCAGCAAACAGGAATGAGGATGTATCTGGAGGACTGGTTATAGCATGCGTGTAGCTTCAACACCGGGCTCTTTGCTCAGTAAATACACTAGTCTAATTGGTTTAGAGCATTTAAATACAGAACCTAAAATATTAAGTATTTCCATATGTACTGTATAGGCAATAGAGAACTGCTGATGTTTGTTCAGAATTGTCTGTCAAAAATTGCTCCTATTCCAACTGTGTTTGTATCCTCCATTTCAGCTTGGTGCTTCTAAATACCTGTTCCTACCATCAGTATCTCTAAATTACCCATGTTTGGAGAGCTTTCTGCCCAATAGAACTGCCATGTGTTGGAATAATGGGCTTCCAGTGATTTCTCCCAATGAACATTTCAGTAGTACAGTGTCACATCTTTGAGGAAACCATTCCTCTTAACCTCATTGTAGACTTCTGATCTGAAAAGAATATAGCTTTTTATAGCAGTCAGTCACAGTGATTGTTCAAGGGATAAAAACCTGATCCAATCTGGACCATCTTACCATCCCATCTGCTATGGTTTGAATATCTGTTTGCTCCAAATTTTATGTTGAAGTTTAATTGCCATTGTAGCATTCTTAAGAGGTGGGTTCTTTAAGATGATTAAGCCATAGGGCTTTCCCTTCGTGAATTGATTAATTAAATTATCACGAGGGTGGGATCATTATCATGGAGGTAGATTTTGTTATAAAATGGCAAATTTGGCCCTCTTTATCCCCTCCTCTCTTCTCTCTTCTCCCTCCCCCTCCCCTTCCTTCTCCCTTTCCCTCCCATCCTTTCACCTTTTCCTTCTCATTCTCATTTTTCTTCTTCATCCTCCTCCTTTTTCGTTCTCTTCTCCTCCTCCACCCCCTTCTTCTTTTTCCTCCTCCTCCTTCCTCTTCCTTTTTCTTCTCCTACTGCTTCTCCTTCTTCTTTTTCTCCTTCTTCCTCTCTCTCTTTCCTTCTTCCATCTATTATTACTCTCTCTTGTCTTTTTTTTTTGCCCTTAGCCATGTAATCTTGCAACAAGAAGGCTCTTTCCAGAAGCCAAGAACTTGTGTTGAAGTTCCTAGCTTCAATAAGTGTAAGATGATAAATTTCTTTTCACTAGAAATTACCCAATCTATGGTATTGTGCTATAGCAACACAAGACAGAGTAAGGGATCAGTTTCTTTCCTCATTAGTACAGAGTACAGATATTGGTACAGGACATAGGCCAGGCCAGTCTAGATTTATCTTCTTTTCATCTATTTTTAAAATGTTTCCTGAAAGGCAATAGCAGAGAATCACTTTCCTTTCATCTAAGTAAGCTATGATATTGACAAGCCAGAACAGTCAGCAGTAGACAGGTGCCTGTCTTGTGCCTAATGAAGCTGACCTGGGGAAAAAGTGAGGTGTAAGAGAGACTCTTGGCAGAGTTCAATTCCATAGCCCCAGCCTGTTTTTCACCTTTCCCTAAGACTATGCCAATCTTGATGTTTGATTATGTATGTTGAACAAACATTTTTTTTTCCTAAGGTGGTTGAAGTTGGTTTTCTACTATTTGTAGTCAGTCTTGAATAATTAAAAAAAAAAAATCAGCAGAACAGCCTGAAGCTGGATTAGGAAGATATCTTCATGATCAAGTGTCTGCTAAATGATGTCTTTACCTCATTGCTTAACCCCACAAAGACTGTCTTAGCCTTGGGGTTTTAAACTGGCCTTTTTCGTATCACTTCCACATTCCAAAGATCAATGGCAGAATGTGATCCTTAATCAGTGCTTTTCATTAAGTAAATGCCTACTTTGTGTCAGACGCTGTGCTAAGACCTTTAAATATATTTCCTGTTTAAAGATATAATTATCAAAATGACACAGATCTGTAAGCATCATTCAATTTACAGAAGAAAGGTTAACTCAAGTAACCTGTCAAAATAAGTAACATCAATATCTTAAAAAAATGGATCAGGAATTTGATCATAGATCTGTTCCTGCTGAGACTGGGCTAGCTACACATCCAGGGTACCTGCTCTCCAGCCACATCTTTGTATGATCTTACGTTCCCATGTTAGTGCTCAAGTGATTCTCTGCATTGAAGTATCTACTTTCTTATATCTGCCTCTTGAAGGTTTACTCCGTTCTTCCAAGATCACTTAAAATTATTTCTTCTCAATGGCTTGTTGTAACCAGAGGAAATCTGGTCCTTTGCATACTTCCCCAGTCCTCTGTTTAGATTTGTATTATAACACTGATTATTGAATGCCTTGCGGGAGTTCTTTGGTTTGTCTGTTTCTTCCACTGCTAGATTGAGGCAAAAGATAATAAGGGTTATGAATCTCCTTGGTAGTTTGTGATATGCATGAGATTACCATTCATTTAAAGCTGTACCATTATATTCTTCAAAAATTTATGGAATAATTAAATTATGGTACAGTCATACATTGTAATATTATATAACCTTGAAAATAAATGAATTATCTATCTATATATATCGATATGGATGAATCACAAAAAAAACACTTCTCAGAAAAATACGTATGATTATATTTACTTAAAAATTGCAAACATGCAAAACTAAGCAACATTGTTTAAGGGTACATATGTATGTGGAAAAACTCTAAAGAAAAGCAAAACAATGATAATGACATTTCAAGATAATGGTTACCAATAAGGCAAATGAGGAAAGAAGTTTGGGATCTGGAAGTATCATAGAGAGAACCCAAAGAGTTATTGATTGTGTTCTTTTGTAGACTCACTGATAGATACTGAGGACCTTAATTCTTGAAACTCAACAAACTAAATTTTTAAGCAAATTTCTTTTTTCCTCTCTAGCATTCTACTACCAGGAGGAGAAAGAAAATGAAGAAAGAAACCCTTGGTACTCGAGAGACCTGGGTATGAATCCTAGCTCTACGAATGTAGTAACTGACATTATCAGGATGCCAGACAAAGAGAACAGATATTCTGAATGATGAACATAAATCACTCAGCCCAATAATGTAGATTCAGAAATGTTTCTTAGATATCACCAAATAGAAAAGGGTTAATTGTAGGCAGATTTTCAATAATTAAAGATGAAAGAAAAATATTGTTGACTCTGAATCAATAAATATATGGATTAACTAGAACTTTTTCATTCCCTAAGCATGATGCTGACTGAAATTTTATTACATTTCTAATGTTTTTATTCAAATAATGCGGAAAACACATACATGCATAGACATATAAACACATATTTGTATTTTTATAAAACTGGGATTATATTATGCATATTGTTCTGAAATTTATTCTCAGTACTATATGATAGATGATTCTTCATGTCAGAATATATAGATATACTTCGTTCTTTTAAATATTTACAAGAAATGTCTTTATCTGAGGCTACCATAATTTATTGAGGCAGACCCATACATTTTGGTCATTTCCAATTATTTACTCTTATAAGCAATACAGTATTCAATGACCACCTTTCTACATACATCTTTCTGTGGTCTTGCTATCCCTTTTTTAAATATAAATTCTTCTATTTCTAATAGAAATTTTTCTATTCTAGTTGTTCTAATTTACATTTCCACCAACAGTATACACAAAAGTCAGTTCCTTATAACCTTAATAATAGAAGATATTATTGTTTTTCTTTTTTCTAAATTAAAAGGTAAAAAGCATGTAGTTACTTCCTTTTTATATTAAATGTGTTATTCACATACATAGAGTTTTGTATGTACCAAATATTATCTTCCAACCAATTTCTTTTCCTTTACTGTTGTTTATAGGTATTCAATTTTTATGATGTCAAATCTATTAGTTTTTTTTTTTTTTTCATGCATTCTGGGTTTTGTGCTTGGCTTCGGAAGGACTTCTATATAATGAGATTTAAAAAGAAAAAAAGTTTCATTTCTATTTTCCCTTAATTGCACTCCATTTTATTAATGACTGAATCATGCTCTCTCCTCAAGCTTGCCTGACTCTGTTGAGAGAGATCAAATCCTTTTCATACATTGATATCTACTGCTATTTATTTGTCTTTCTTTATCACTCTCATTTATATTATATACTTTAGAAACTACCAAAAATCCCTCATTATACCAATCCAAACAACATAGATTTACTTTATGTTTTTGTTGTACGTTGTTAAATATTTATTGTATTAATGTTTAAAAAGACAAAATTAATGGATAACTCCATTTCTGCCTGCTCCAATTTTGTTATGAGACAAGAGTATCTTTTTATATTTTTCCACAGGCCCATAAGAATATGCAAATATATAAATAAAGACATATGAAAAGACTTCCCATATTTTTTATGAACATGGAGTATTTTATGCATCATACTACAGTTGTTTGTTTTATATGACAACATATTATAGACATTCCTTTAGGATAGAATATGCTTCTAATTCACTATTTTGATATCTGGAAACATTCTATGTTATACATGTCATTAATTAATTAACTAGTGCCTTATTGCTCCATATCCAAGTTGTTTCCTTCTGCCATTATTGTTATTGTTAACTGCACAAGGTTGCATTCATTATACTTTTCACTTCTCTTGCTAATCTCATGATATCTTCAAGATCTTGTTACTTTCCCCTTTTCTTCTCACCTCTATTTCTTGTACTTTGTTAACATGGTTTAGTATTTAGTAATAGACTTTTGATATCCAACATGGTAGCCACTAGTGGCATGTGACTATAAAGTATATAAAAGGTGACTAGTCTAAATTGAGATGTGTTGAGAGTAAAAATCATATGTGGGATTTCTAAGACAGCATGAAAATAGAATGTAAAATATCGCATTATTAATTTTTATATTGATTGCACATTGAAGTGATAATGTTTTCTATCTTTAAATAAAATATATAACTAATTTCACCTATGTCTTTTTTAGTTTTTCAAATATGACTACTAGAAACATTTAAAATCACATATATGACACAGTAGTCCCTCCTTATCTGTGAGGGATATATTCTAAGACCTCCAATCGATGCCCAAAATATTGGACAGTACAAAGCACTATATATGCTATGCTTTTTCCTATACACATGTATCTATAATAAAGTTACATAGCAAGATATTAATGACTAATAATAAAATAAAATATAGTGGTACACTGTAATAAAAATATTAAGTTCAATTTTCCCTTGATGGAAACACTATATAGTTTCTTTTTGGTATAGGTACTCAAATTGCCAACAAAAGTCTTGTGCTTTTGGGACAATATTAAGTACAATAAATCTTACTTGAACACAAGCACTGTGATACCAAGATAGATGTTATGATAACCAAGAAGGATACTAAGTGATTATTGGGTGGGTACCATATACAGCATGAATATGCTGGACAAATGGATAACTTATGTCCTAGGAAGGATAGAGAGTGATGGAGTGATATTAATAACATTATTTACAATGATATGCAATTTGAAACTTATAAATGGCTTATTTCTGGAATTTTCCAGGAATATTTTTGGACCATGGTTACAGTTTCTTTTTGGCATATTCAAATTGCCAACATCACTATTCTTGTGCTTTGGGGACAAGAACAGTGTTTCACAGACCAAGTTTTGGCTTTGCATATGTAAATGAAACCATGGAAAATTAAACCAAGGACAAGGGTAAGCCTTCTAACGTATTTCTAGTGGACAAACTTGTTTCACAATATAATTGTATTTACCTTATAAAATATCCTTTCTGTTTAAAGAATTCTTGTTGGATGCTTTATCCCAGGCAACCTACTCTTCTGTTTAGATTTAATTACTTTTCCAAAGATCCAAGTTCATTATTTCTTCTCTCATTTTCAGGTCTGTATTTTTAATTCATTTATAGTTTGGTTTGAGTTTCTTCCCAAATATATTTTTTCACTTGTGTATGTCAGTGATGCACTTTTTGAATTATTGTATATCTTCAGGCCTATTTCTGACCCAAATGGGTAAATGATACCCTGATTGGGTAATAAGATGCTTGCATTTTGCAGTCCTTTTCACTTGGAAATTTCCAGATGCTTTTCTATAACCTTTAGCTTCCATTATATAAACAGGAAAACCAACAACAGCTTAATTATTTTTGCTTGTAGATAACTTATTCTTTTTGCCAGGAGGCCAGAAATTTTTTCTCTTTTTTTTTTTTTTTTTTTTTTTTTTGTGGGTACCGGGGGGTCGACCTCAGGACCTCGCGCGCCAACAGGCGCCCGTGCCGCTGAGCGATATCACCGGCCCCTTTTTCGTATGTGGGATCCGGGAGTCGAACTCGGGCCCTCACGCTTGCCGGGCAGGCGCTTAAGCCGCTGAGCCATCTCACCGGCCCAATTTTTTCTCTTTATCCTTGGAGTTCATGAAGTTTATCTGTGTATATTTCAATGTGGAAAAAAAAATTCTTCTCCTCTATATCTGCTTTCACGGGCCAGGTTTTGGCATTGATAATTCCACATTTAAATTTTACAATTAATATTAATATAAAACTTTTCACTGAATTGAATAACTTTTTTATATTTCTTTAAATGGACAACACTATAAATTTTACTTTGTGCATAGTTTTAGACACATCATTGTAGTTTTAAAAAGTAACTTCGCTTGTTTTTTTAATTGTTATTTCATCTTTGATCTAAAATTTATTTTCAAAAATTATGGTTTCAATTTTTTTCAGTTCACTTTTAATCATCTTTAATTTGTTAATTTCTAGATTTATAGAATTCTTGTCAGAGGATGTGACATGTTAGTTCTCCACTTGAGGATTTATTTAAGTTTTCCTTAAATACATAATCAATTTTTGGAACAGGTTCAGGGACACAAAATATGAATGTGTATTCTTTTGCATTAGAATATATAATTATATGTCTTTGTCAAAATATTAGATCAAGCTTCATAAGTATATTATGCAAATCCGTTATATTATTATTTTTGTCTACTTTTCAAATTCAGAAAAAATAGTAATCTACAAATGTCATCAATTTTATACATGCATTATATACCATTCCAAATAGTTACTTCCAATAAATAAATAAATAAATAAATATTTATTTATTTATTTATTTATTTATTTATTTTGTGGGTTTCAAGAGTCGAACTCAGTACCTTGCGCTTGCCAGGCAGGCGCTTATGCCGCTGAGCTATCTCACCGGCCCAATAAATATTTCTTAAATGAGCGAATCTCTCTAGGTTCTACTGTAATCCTTTTGGCCTTGAATGCCACTTTATCTAATTTTGTGTCCTTATCCTACTCTCCATTTATTGAAAATAACCTGGCACAACTTTGCTTTATTTTGGAACATTTTCATCACTGTCTTTAATGTTTGTCTATTACATGTGTAGTTAGATAAAATTTGTAAATCTGAATGTGTTTGTTAGGGATTAAAAGATGTTAACACATTTACATCATTGTGTGAAACACAATGCCTTAATCATAACAATTCATGTTTATTATATTTGTTGTAGGCACCATAATAGCCCCCAGAATTGTCTGTGAATTTCTGTGCATATGATAGGTTACATGGCAAAGGGAAATCAAAGTTTCATTTGGAATTAAGGTTACTAATCAGCTGATTTTAGGATAAAGAGACTATTCTAGATTATCTAGATGCACTAAAGTAATCACAAGGGTCCTAAAAAGTGGAAGAATGAGTCAGAAGAAAAGAGTTACAAGAGATACAATGTTTGAAGAATGAAAAAGATCTAAAATGCTAGGTTTGAAGATGAATGAGAGGTCATGTATGAATCAAGGAATATGGGAAGCTTTGGAAAAACACAAGAAAATAGATTCTCTCTTAAAACCTTTAGAAAGGAACACAATCTTGCCGACATTTTGATTTTATCCTAATGAGGCTCATTTTAAATTTTTGACTTCCAGAATTGTAAAATAACAAATTTTTACTTTCCTAAACCACTAATCTTATGATAATTTTCTTACAATGGCAAAATAAAACTAATACAATATAGTAAAATGGTGGTAACGGTACATTTCCTAATATCTGGGTGCACTTAATAAAGAATGGGGAACATTCAATTCAAAAATTAGATAAGGAAATTAATATACTTCTATTTTTTATATTTCTTTCCATTTCCTTCATTTTTGAATTGACTTTTCCCCTTCATCTGCCCCTCCTCCACAATTCGTAAATTCACTAGTATCTTTATTTCATATTTCAATCTCAATTAACAAATCTTTCAGTTATCATGCCTCATTCCTCAAGTATGTGTACTAATAATTGAAGTCTTTCTACTTTTTAATCTATGAGTAACAGCACGAGGATTAGTCCCAGGGAAGGGGTAACAGGAACTGGATTAACTTTCAACTTCTTTCAATTATACTTTCCCAGTTTACTGTCTCTTTCCTTTATTCCCAACCCTCTGCTCCCAACCAAATATGTACGGTTCTAGGGGTTTTCATCATAGAGCTTCACTGCAGGCATTGGCATCCTGGCCAAAGCCTAACATTTAGATCTAATTTTTCTATCTCTCTTTGTAGAGTTACCTGTTCTATGTCCTGTTCCCTCAGGGACCATGACATTTTGGTATGCAAGCCCGTTAAAGAAAATTTTATAATGGTAGTGATGTCAATACTATTTATATGTGAAACATTCTAAGGGTTTTTTTTTTTTTTTTTTGATTAGGGAACAGTAACTTAACCCAAAGAAATGACCCTTCGAAGCTAGAGATTACAAAAAATATTGTTACAGGCTATACAGAGAGGCATTTGTGGCTGGGACAAGGAACAGCATGTCACGGTGCACTATGTAAATAGGTTCTTACTCCACCTGTGTGAAATCAGACAGTAACAACAGAGTATGAACCACCAAGCAAGCTAGATACCCTGGGCATAGAGGCTTTCGTGCCTCAGGATAGCTCTAGGGCAACCACAAGAACAGATAATTGGGCCTGTGAGCTAACAAAAAAACTTGTACCCATACCATTAAACAACTGTAATTCACTCTGAGTCTACCAGAGATTCCATTGTTCATTGCAATAAAATAAACTATATAAAACTTATAAATATGGAGAAAGAATTTAACATAATGCAGCATACGGCATCTTATATCACAAAACACTAATAAAAACTTTTATATTATAGAAATACATTTTAATTATGTGCTTAAGAATAATTATACTTTGAATGATTTTCATGAGAGTAATCATTTCCTACATCCTTTCGGTATTACGCCCGGATGTTCTCTTCTAATGTATACTATGTTAATAAATTGCTCGGATTTTAAAGCTATGAATTATAGACTTAACTAAAACATGAACTTCTAAACTGGCTAGCATGCTTCCATATTGGCAGAATATAACTCTCATTATGAACTACTTGTTAATTACACTGTTTATGTTTTATATGCATACTTGAGACTTTTAACATGTTTAGCATGCTTTACTTTTCTCCTGCATCAAGACTCAAAAACATGTGTGTGAGGCCAGTGAGATAGCTCAGCGGCGTAAGCGCCTGCCTGGCAAGCGCGAGGGCCCGAGTTCGACTCCCGTGAACCCGCACACCAGAAAAGGGCCGGTGATATCGCTCAGTGGCACGGGCGCCTGCTGGTGCACGAGATCCTGAGGTCGACCCCCCCCGCTACCCACAAAAAAAAAATTGTGTGCATATGTGTGCATTGCCATGGATCATATTTTTAAATGGAAAAAAGGAGCTAGTGTGGAGTTTTGGTTATCATTTATATGGTTGCTAATCCAGAAAAAATTAAAAAGAACAAGTGAAGAAAAACTACTCAAATAGAGCTAAGGCTATAAAATTAATAGTTAAAAGCTTACAATTAAAGCTGAATTTTCAGCACTGAAATTTTAAAATTGGAAGGGCATTTTCACAAATTCAAATTCTTAGGTGAGTCACGTAAGTAATAGAAATGAGGGAAATGGGTCCGGTATGACACAATGGGTTGGTAAGGGTTGTTGGGACCCAGAGAGTAATGCCCTATTTATGTGGAGTGTTAATACCCAGTTTCATCTGGTTATTGACATGTGGGAATACTGCCTTAAGGTTGTTAGACTTTGCAATGGTTTGAGACAAGATGGAAATCAACAATTTTATGTGAAATCACTTAATTTTAAATGCCAACAACTAATTCAAGTTTATTTATTTATTTATTTATTTATTTATTTTTATTTATTTTTTTTTTGTGGGTACTAGGGGTCAAACTCAGGGCCTCGCACACCAGCAGGTGCCCCTGCCGCTGAGCAATATCACCGGACCTTTTTTTCATATGTGGGTACCGGGAGTCGAGCTCAGGACCTTGTGCTTGCCAGGCAGGCGCTTATGCCGCTGAGCTATTTCACTGGCCCCTAATTCAAGTTTTAAAACATTGCTATGTAAATGATATATCTGTGGGATACACAGGGTATATGAGATGCCAGATTTAAATTTCTGATGAAGAACAACAGTCTTATTTTGTAGATAACAACATGGAAGCATAGATTGAGTCCCCTAGGTGCTGGACACATTGAGCAGAAAGAACAAGGGATTTGACCTCAGTCTGATCAGAGTTCCAATCCTAACTCTATTACATAACTAGGTAAGCTTATACAAGTTGTTTAAATTCTCTGAGCTTCAGTTTCCCTCTCTCTTTTTTTTTTTTTTTTGTGGGTACCGGGTGGTCGACCTCAGGACCTCGCGCGCCAGCAGGCGCCCGTGCCGCTGAGCGATATCACCGGCCCCTTTTTCGTATGTGGGATCCGGGAGTCGAACTCGGGCCGTCGCGCTTGCAAGGCAGGTGCTTACGCCGCTGAGCCATCTCACCGGCCCAGTTTCCCTCTCTTTAAAATGATAATACTGTGCTATGTATTGCATAGGATACTTCTGAAGAGTAAATAAATAAAAGTCACATGTGCTAAGTGTCTGTGGTAAATCTTAGAAATAGGGAAATCTACTCTTTTGGCCGCTTTCCAGTACTCTCTACTTCTACCATGCATTATTTGTTTTCACTAGTAATTCTCTGTACCCGGACTTATATTATGCTCCGTCATACCATAATATAAGTTTCATGAGGATGGGAATTTCTTTTCTATTTCTTTTCAGCTCTGCTTTCCCAGATCAAAATATTATCACACACAATATGTAAGAGTGAGGCCCTGCATTTGATTCCCAGGACAAAAAATAAATAAATAAACAAACAAACAAATAAATAAATAAATGTTTACTTGTTTAATTGTTAATTTCAACAAATGAAAAACTCATGACTCATTATCTTCGATGAATGAAAAATGTAAGTGCATACATGCCCATGTTTTCTGAGTTCATAAACCAAGGTAATGCTGTATCAAAAAGCTGAATTCATATCAAGTTACTTCTCTATGATTATTGAAGTCCACCAAAATTGTGCAATATTCCACATACACACAAACCTCTTTTGGTATATAAAGAACGCAATCTTTGTGGGAATAGCTTTTCAAAGACATTCTATTCCTTACGCATCCACTGAATTTGATGGTCAAAAGCGCTTGCAGTGCCCTATTGATTATTCCTCTAAGTATTTCACCCTGCCCAAAAAATTAACTCTTGAATTATAATAAAATTTTACATATATCTGGTATATTGTACTTTTAAAATACTGACAAATGAAAACTCAACCACAAATTTCAGTTGAATCTCACCTCAACCCTACAAGGCAAATGTAGCTGTATTTTTCTCATTTTACAGAGATACCAAGAGGCATCCAATGAAAAGTAACTCACTTTAAGTTACAGTGTGAATAACTAAAAGATCTAGCAATCAAACCCAGTTCAAACATGGTATTTTATGTCCAGAGGGCCCATCTAAGACTCTCCTGCTTCAGCATCAACTACTATGTCCCATAATCTGGATTTTTCCTTCCCTTTACCTGTTACATAAAAACTTGCATGTCATGGGTTCTCTTTCCAATCCTAGTTATCACTTACGTTTTTACTTAGTTAAAAAAAAAAAAAAAAAAACTTTACTGGTCAATGCACAGTGAGTGATACAAAAATTAACAAACCAAGAACCTGACCTCAAGTGCAATCAGTTTTCAGTCAAACACTACATTTTCCTCTAGTTAAAATATATATCCCCCTGCAAGAAATGTTATGCCACAAGGAACTAGATAAGGAGAGAAGAAGTAAAGATGTTAGTGTTAATAAATAAAGTGCTTCTCAACACTACTTACCTACTAAAAACTGCAGGGAGCTCTGGATTAATTTTGGGTGCTATCTGGGAAGTGGCATTTTGTTTTATTTTGTTTTCTTTTGTTTTGTTTTCTTTTGCTTTGCTTTGTTTTGTTTCACTTTGTTTGTTTTTGTTCATTTGGAGGGTGAAACCCAGGGCTTCATGTAGCAATTGTGCTCTAACACTAAGGTACACTCTCAGCCCTGGGCAGTGGACTTTTTCAAAGTTCCCACAGTGATTCAAATATACAATCAGAATTGAACCGCTGGAAAGAAATAATGCTGTGGGGAAATTATTGAAGGGAGCAAAAACAAATAAATAAAAATATACTTGACTTTTCTTTTTCCATATAATGTCAGTTATTTAATTAAATAGTTCTGATAAAAATTATATTTGAAAAGTTTTCATTGGAGAAGTAGCTTTCCTAAGTCTTAAACTCCAATGTTTTTAAAAGAAAAACATTTCCTTCCCTCAAATCTAGCCATCAGTTTCCCTTAATGATTAAATCTCGCCAAGTTCATATTTCCAAAGTTTGACAGGGAAATAGCCAAGTGGATGAATCAAAACTGAAATAACTTAATTTTTACATATAATTGAAGTAAAACTTGATTTATATCCTGAGTTCTCTGCTTTGTCTCTCTTCTTATTCTAGTTTGTTTTTATTTGGAATGCTAGTTGTTTGTCATTCTGTTTTCAACTACGTCCTAGGGCTTAAATTATCCATATAAATTCTTTTGGTTTATATATTTTTGTTTCATTTATACAAATTCTTTCTCCTAAAAAATAAAATGATCCATATTTTTTTTATGTTCCACTTTTTGTACAATAGAAATTTCCAGAACATTCCATCAGTATTAGAAGAAAAAAATTGGGAGGTTGGTATAGTAAAAGGAAACAGAAGTTTCTTAAAGAACATTTGTGCACACTAAATCGAGAGAGAAAGAGAAAGAGAGGAGAGAAAGAGGCTCTACTCTGGAAATTATATGTTTCCTTCAGCTTTAGACTTGACCCTAACAATGGACTTGGGATTTTGTTGGCAATGGCCTTCATGACTTTCAAAGGTGAGATTGAAGTAAAATATGTGCGTATCCCGTAGCTAAGATAACATCTGTATGTGTTCCTTTCCAATCTCTCTGGTACATGCATATCATATTCATCTTCTTAAATGCCTCTCCAATGATCGTGCTATCCTCCTACCTTATATCTAGCAAATGTATCTTGCTCCTTAATATGTTGAATTAAAATTATTTGACCTGGTATTCAAGATCTTTTGATAATCTGGCCCTATCTAACTTATATTCTATTGATCTCAAATATGTCTTTCATATCAATCAAGCTCACCTCCTTTTGTTCTATGAAAATACCAGGTTTCTTCTTTCTCTTCCTCTGGCTTTTTCTTAATTTGAATATATTTCCCTTTTAAATCTACCTTTTTAAATTCCACCTATCTTTCAAGCTATAGGACAAGTTCCGATTCTTTTATGAAGACTTCCCAGTCTATTTCTCTAATTGATCTCTCCTTTTTCTAACACTGTGAAATACTCACACTCTTGCCAGTGCATCATTTGATCAAATATAGATTCATCAATATTTTAGTTACTTTAAGTATTTCAGACTTGTAAAATACCTGAGAGCATTATTTATGTCTCTTATAATCCCTTTTCTAAGTAGGTGCTAAACACATGGTTAAGACATGGTAAGTATTTGTTGACTATTAACTGATTGCTGGTGTTGCCTAGTAGACTGGACCTATATACACTGTCAGTTCCGTCAAGAGAGACTGTGAAAATTCTGGTAGGGATTATGTCTGCATAAAAATAAGCCTCTGGCATAAATTCAGTTAACTGCCACTAGAGAATTCACCTGCAGGTAAGGTACCTCAGGCATATTACTTGGTGCTCTAAGAGGCTCTTAGGCCAGGTTTTACACTGTCAAATATAGCAAAACCATGTATTGATGTGATGTGAGTTTCTCAAATAATTCACTGAAATTTCTACCTATCCACTTACTTTTCTGGCATGGGTTTGGCATTTTAATTTTTAATAGGCACAAACTTCACGCATCTCCCTAGTCAGAATGCAACTCAGTCATACACTTGACAATTCAGGCTGTATTGTTTTACAGCCTGTATTTTCTTGTTCCCCTACACTTCCATTATTTTTATGTCGACATGATGTAAAAATTAAATAAATAGTAGCAGTATTTATTATTTTTATATGACCATCACAATACTAACTTGTTTCTATACTGTGTACTACCTTTCTGAAGTCACTGAGAACCCTCATGATAAAAACCCTTGAGTTCACACCATTCATTCCTCTGAGGTTCTCATTCAAGAATGCTTACTTTTGCCCATCAAACGAGCAATGGATAAAAAAGATGTGGTATTTTTATACAATTGAGTACTACTCAGCTATAAAGAAGTATAAACTCGAGGCTTTTATAGGTAAATGGATGCAACTACAGGCCATACTCATAAGTGAAATAAATCAGACTCACATGTGTAAACATCATATTGTCTCCCTAAGAAACCGAAAGCATAATTAAGATCCAAAATCTATGATAGATATTGTGAAAGGGAAAGAAACTACTGAAAAGGAAAGAATAACTGGGAAGGGGGAAAGGAGAAAAGAAGGAAGGGAAAAGAAAAAAAATATATATATACACAAAATAGCTAAGATAATTATACTACTAATTTCTTTTAGTTCATTGAAAAGAATGGTTTGTGCTTATACTGTTTGATCAATTTTGCATGCCTATATCTTGTAATCTGAGCAGCTACTTTGAGGATAATAATACGCAATATATTAACTATTGTTAATATCCTATTATCTTGTTTTGAAATTCTGTATCGTTGTTTTTATTCTTTTTTTCTCTTTAAAATAACAACAAAAAAAGAATGTTTACTTCCTTTCAACTGTGATCATGCCTTCTTTTTAATGCCCCTTTATGTATCCATTTGGTTGATACTCATATCACATCTATTCATCCGATATCTTCAAAATGCATCTAAGTATTTTGTATTTATGTACTTTGTCTCTCTCACTATATCCTTAGTCCCAAATCACTTGATTCCTTAAGTGCTAGAATAGTATGCTTGTCTCTTTTGTACCTTACCATGGGTCCTCTGTAAGCACATTGCAGACTGGGGCTCAGTAAATGTTATATTGAGAGTCAAACACATGCCTGAAAAAATCCTCTTAAAGCTAACTCTCAAATATCTACAAAAAGCTCAAGAGAGTCCAAAAAAAGAATTGCTAAGATTGAGCAGCAGAGCTTATTAAAAACGATTTGGGGCCCACGATAGAATTTCTTTTAGACTGGATTTTTCCTTTGGCTTAGGACATGTGCTAATTCTCTCAGCTGCTTTAATCATGTAGATATTAAATAATATGGGGCATCAAACAGTCCTTTAGAATTATGAGAAGTGCATGCTATGAATAGAAACAAGGGCGGATGAAAGCCAAGCATGTGGTGACTGGCAGTCCCAGCAGCAGGTGTCTTGACTGAGGATGGACCCCAAGATCTACTGGAAAGTGCAAAAATGGAGAACCCCAAAGCTGTCACAGAAGAAGGCTTCAAAACTCTATCCAAATCAAAGAGGGCTGCTGACTTACATGGAGGCATTTAAAATGCAAACATTAAATTTGCTGAAATTATAAATACAATCCAGACATATTTTCCATTTTTAAAAAAAATTCCCAAAACATGAGAGCAAAAAAAAAATCAACAATAATAACAATAACGATAACATTTCACTAGAATCTAAGATCCAAGAAGGGAGAGTTGACAGCCAACCCTTTTTTTTTTTTTAAAGTATTGGTGGCCAGGAAAGAAGATGATGGGTTGTAAGAATTCACCACCTGGAAAAGGGAGTTACCTGGGGAGTGACAGCTGCCATAGGAAAAGTAGAACAAACACACCTGCTGTCAGGCACACCTGTTCTTTTCTGGGAGAGGAACCATGAGGCTGAAACAGCAGAAAACACACAAAAGCAGGATAGGGATGCCTCTTGTGACCCTTAAATGTCGTCCCTGACTCTTCTTCAGTTATTTTCTTGGCAGGAAGGGCTGTGCAGTAGCCACATAAGATTCCACTCAAGTCTTTCAAATTTTAGTTTCTCAAATCAATTTTTTTGGCAGGCAAAAGGAAATTCCTTACAGGCCTGAACAGAGGAATGAAGTCAAAAAATTTTATGGCCTATCTCAAAGAAAAGTATTACGTGCTATATTAAAATATCACTTAAAAATAGTGGATTTCAAGTGGTGTGAAATCTATTGGGACTGATAGGATAGATAGAGATTGCTGGAGAGAGACACTCTCCTCTCTCTCTCTCTCTCTCTCTCTCTCTCTCTCTCTCTCTCTTTCTCTCATAAACACATATACAATTGCCAAAAAGTGTTACCTCACCACAGGAATACTTTGGCTTTCAGTGTGGATGGTCACTTATGAACATGCCATCATTTCTGGTCCTATAAAGTTGCTACCTGGTCATTGATGCTTGCAAAAGTCAAATTCTGAGCTTCCACAAAAACCCAGAGAATACTGCAGCTCCATGAAAATAAATCAGCCCAAAAGGGCAGTTAGCTCTGTAACAGATTAGCTATTACTAGCTTTGTAAATGCTCACAGTACCCTACAGAAAAGCCTGCTGCCAGCAGATAAGCCAAACTAGAGTTCAGTATCAGTGGCAATATTTTGTCCTGCCTTATAAAAAAAATGATATAGTAAGGGATGGAGCTGATTGAGGTATAGGCAATGGTGAGATAGCAGGAATTTAAATGTAACTTGTGTATAGACCAAAAATGGACTTTAAAAAATCCAATATTTTGGGGCATCTACTAAATACTACTCTATGTCAAGTATTGTAAGGAATTCAAATCACCTCTATAACAAAACAACTAATAGTAGTCGCCATCACTAAGAAACTTACAAATTCATTGGGGAGACAAGTGTTATAACTAATGCTTAAACCAGTAAATAGTCAACTGCAAGACTGTGAATGTCAGACAGTAAAAATTGAAGAGTTCATAGAAGGCAGAGAGCAATATATGCAGAATTCAAAAGTGTTGAAAGAAGACTATCAAGGAGCGAAGACTTGAACCAGGCCTTGAGAATAGATGGAATTTGCAAATTCTAGAATGAATCCAGAAATGTTTGTAACTAAGACTTACGGGGAAATTTGAGATTCCAGACATGATCTTCAGCATGAGTGACAGTCTCTGTATTTACTCTTGAGTATAAAACTCAGAGTAGTTATTATTATTAATATGGAAATTAACGCCCCTAGAGATTAAAGTGGAATAAATCACCACAGTTCATATGGGGCTTTCCTAAACTTGCATATAATGCAGATAGGAAAATATATTTTTAAATTTTTACCTTAATTAAATTCCAGGCAACTCTGCATACTTAGGTTTAAGATCACAGTCAGTACTAGAATTAAAAATCCCAAGAGGTGCATCTGAAAGCTTTCCATAATAAAGTCACTACACTTGGTGAAACCAATCATAAATTCTATTTTAAAATAATCCCAAGAGTAATCATAAAACCAAATACTCCAACTCTGGAGCTCCAACTCTTGATTATCTTCGTGGTTGTAGTAGAGAAAATTAACCTTTGCTTTTCATGGAGTCTTACTCCCAGATAATTCTGGAACAACAGTACTATTCCATTTGTATTTTGCCTTTCTTTTCAGCTATCCACACTCTCAAGAATTCACTGATATGTGGTAAAAAGTCCAAAAGGCCACCAGTCAAAGGACCAAATACACACAAATTAGAGCAACTGGGAACATTGTCTTTCAACAACTCAACAGTGTGAGCATTTGATTCACCCCAATTCAAACAGACATATCCGGGAGTTCAAAGAGGATAAATAAGTTATAAAGATTGATCAAAAGTGAATAGAATATTTTTGAGTGATTTTGCAACTTACAGACAATATTTAATACAGTTTTCTAAGGGGTATTTTTAAAAGAGGTATTAGAGATTATCCACTGTTAGTTAAAATTGTTTTAAATCTTCATTAATGTTCTACAAGTCCATAATTTGTTAAAATTTCAACAGGCTTTGTTAGAAATTTATTATTAGTAAAACTGCATAAAACAATTTAATTTCCAAAGTAACATTTGGAAAGGAAAATCTTAAACTATTTAAAATGAGCTTTTGAAAAGCACTTTAAAGGCATCCATTTACACTTCAATTCTTATGTGTTCCCTAAAGCAGGAGCCAAAGGATGTCTATTTACACACTTTATTTACCCAGTTTAAGTTCCACTGCATTTTAGAACCAGTTTCACATATTTTACTGTGTTATTTTATATAACAATGCAATTTTCCACATAAACATTTTCACAAGTTATCTCACAGAACATTTGCAATTGACTTCTGCCTATATGGCTTGTGAGTAGCTGTGTGGAATACTAGAAACAATAGTGGCAGACAAGGTAGGAAATCAATGATACAAGGGATCAGAGTGGGTCTGGCAAAGGATAAGACCAGTAGAAACAAAAGGGTTATCAGATAATCAAATATAATTGAATTTTGATTAGTCACCTCTTTTAATTTTTAGCCCAAAACATTGGTACACTCATTGCATGAAAACGAAGACCTATGGTATAAATGGTTGGGGAGACAAAAAGAATGTAACTACAACAATAATTTTGCAAGATTATATTTTAAATATCTCCCTATATGTTACACAGACTGTTGAATTACAGATATCGCTCATTGAAGGATGGCCTTGCAGTGTTTATTGTGAATTAAGGAAGAAATAATAACTGATGAGAGATAAGGGTACTGCATGCTTTCTAAGGATAAAATACTTTCTCATGAGAGATAAGCAATTTGGAGGAGTAAATTAATGATCTGTGGCACAATTTGTAATTTACTACGTTGAGAGTAAACAAAATATTTTGAAAAGTTGAAACAAAAAATTACAGAATTGATAATTTGGGCAGGTAACTGCTCTCTGAGTCCAATTTCCCATCTGTAAAACTAGGTGGCTGTACTAGGTAATTTCTAATAGCTCTTTCATGTCTATAATTCTGATATAATGGACATATTCAATAATGATGTTGTATAGAAAAAATATTCTGTGGTCTGAAACATTAAAATGTTTTAAATTTTCAGAATTGTCTTTCATTCTGTATAGGTACAACTTTTTCTAACAAAGATAAATGTGAAATTACTTTCGTTTTTCTGTGCCTAAATGGATTTTACTCTTGAACTTAGATGTCGTATCTTCTAGGAACCCTTCCTTGAGTCTTTCTTCTATCCCCTATTTGAGTTAGATGTTCCTCCTGCTGCTCTTATCACAATGTACTTTAAAGTTTGTTTTTTTTCTCAGTCTCCCAACTTGATTATAATAGACTTTATTGGCAGTTACTGTGCCTTTGTATTCCTAGTGCTTAGCATAATACCTGCCACACAACAGCAATCAACAAATGTTTGTGGAATGAATGAATGAATTAATTAGATCATTACAATTGAACAACTCTTGTCAGTTATTTTCATAGAAGAAACTTCTTAAGTTGCTACATAACTGGTTGTAAATGCAACTACTTGTTCATATTTTTATACATTTCATGGATATCTCAAAAATGCAAATGTTTAAAACAGAATTATTGATTTTGCTCCCAAAGCCCAGTTCTTTCTTGGTTTTCATCGCATCGGTCTTTCCAGCCTAAAACTTGACTTATTCTTGACGCTTCAATCTTGACTCAAATATAATCAAATATAACTCTAAACAGAAAGTCTGTCAAGTATATCTCCAAAATATACCTCAAATAAAGTTCACTCTAACTTCACCTCTTGTAATAACTTTATAATTGACTTTTCCTATTCGCTTTGTAATCCTTATCCATTTAGCCAAACAACTTCCAAATAAAACTTTTAAGTACATAAATCTCACTTTTACACTTGGTTGAAACCCATCAATATCTTCCCACTATCCTTAAAACAAAGACTAAATCTTTAGCATGGTCTAGAGAGCCATAGGTCTGGTCTCTTCATATCTCCCTAATTTTATCATGTAATACCTTTATTCCCTCTTTCTGTAATATAACCACACTGGCTTCCTTAGTTTCTAAAACACTCCAAACTCTTTCACGGCTAAGAGACTGTTCCCCATTGATGGAATGCTTGATTCTTGACTCTTTGCAGGCTTGGCTCTTTCTTATCCTTCTTAGTTCAGTTAAAAGGATGCTTCTTTAGATAGATCTTCCCTGAATGCACTAAGTAGACCCTTAGGTTTACCCCATTATTTTCTAACACAGTGTTGGTTAGCTCCATATCACTGATCGCTGTCTGTTTCCCCAAATAGATCATTAACTGGATATAGACAGAGTCTGCATTTATTTCATTCACCACTATACTCCATAATTAGCATATTGCTTGGCATATAATAGGTATTCTCTTTATATTTTTTGAATGCAATACTAAGCAAATGCATAAAAGGGAATGGTTGAGAATGCAAATAATGACAATATTGTACCATCTTTGGTGCAAAATCAAAACATGTTTCATCATGAGGGTGCACTCAATGAATACATCTTTAGTAGCTAGTGCAGTTCTTAAAATGGAGTATAACTATTAAGCACTTATGCACCACACACACACACACACACACACACACACACACGAACCACTAAAGACATTCACCTATTTATTCACTCATTCACTCAACAAATGATATAATATTACCAAGTCAATAATTATTATGATAATCTACATACAAAATTGCTGCTATCATAAATGAATGAATACAATTAAAAATAAAAGGGAACTATTAGCTAATTTTATGTTTTGGTAAGTTGTATTTAATTGCCTTTAAATTTCTCCACAGGTACATGCTTATTCTTCCTATCTAGTCTCTCCATATGGAGGGTAGGGGTTACAGATTTCATTTTTTACTGCTGTAAGAGTACCTATATGAAGCTCAGTAAATAGATGATGCTCCCATAAGTGTTTCTTCCTGTACCAATAGATATATACCATGAGCTTACCGAATACAAACCCCATACTGAGAGCTGAGTAAAGAATGATATGGTTTGAATATGGTTTGTCCTTCACCTTCTCCCCCAAACACTTATAAGATGCTAATCTCCAAAATCTTATGTTAATGGTATAAAGATGGTGGAAAGTTAAACGTAATGCGGTGTTTAGAGATAGAACCTTTCTGAAGTGATCAGAAAGTGACTGGGACTAATTATTAGGGTAGAGTCCCAGTGGTTGAATCCTGGTGGCTTTGTAAAGAGAGTAAAAGAGACCAGAACACATTTCAGATCCCAGTCCCTTGTCATGTGATTCTTGGTACCAGCTTGGGACACTGCCAACAAGAAGGCCATCACCAGATCAGGACCCCAGACTCATACCTGCACCTTCAAGATCATGAGTCAAAATAAATTTCTTTTCTTTGTAAAGTAGCCTGCTTTAGGTATTTTGTTATAGTAACAAAACAAAAACAAAAGGAAAACCAAAAACAAAAAAACACGGACTAATGCAGAGAAATTCCCTGAGGAAAGAAAAAGAAAATATAGATTGAAGAAAGCCTTGATAAGGAGTGGGAAGCCAGGCAATGATGACTGGCAAAATCACACTAGGAAATCCATTATAATTTAGCATCAGATGTACATATTCATATCTAATTTGATGGTAGTACTTAGCTTAGCACCATACAAGCTAAGTTTGTTTATCCCTTTTTTTTTTTTCTTCTGTGGGTACCGGGGGGTCGACCTCAGGACCTCGCGCGCCAGCAGGCGCCCGTGCCGCTGAGCGATATCACCGGCCCCTTTTTTGTATGTGGGTTCCGGGAGTCGAACTCGGGCCCTCGCGCTTGCAAGGCAGGCGCTTAAGCCGCTGAGCCATCTCACCGGCCCTGTTTATCCCTTTTAGTAGATTATTATCCAAGCTGCTGATTATATTGCAAGGTACATAAATAACTTGAGGGACTATTATTCATGCCGCTTCATATAACAGCTCGATAGACTATGTCATTCCAGTATATTATTTGTTATTGAACTTCCTCATTTTCATTTGCTGAGTTGATTTTATCAATACTTTTACAGCTTATTTTTATTTATAGCTTCTATTAATCTGGACTGTGTATTGTTCATATAATAGTCTGAAGTGTTTCATTAAAATAATTAATATTTTCACTGAAATTTAGCCAAAATGTTAAAGAGAATATATTTTGATATGACTTCATATGTGTTGGTTCAAAGAAAAATACAATTTAAATCCAGTTGTAAGTCATAACAACCCATTTTCCACAAAGCCATAAAACTCATTTAGGATACAAACTCAAAAATGTCTGAACACAGTACCATTCCCCAAATAGCACAACAATTAAGTAATATTCATCCAGAGAGAAAAAAGCTTGAGTTTTGGAAATTATTCTTCTGCATGTAATAATCTCCTCCCAATTCCAATTGAAGTTCAAATCATAAGGACAAACTGGGCTCACTCTAATTCTTTTCAATAAGTAAAAGTCATTTAGAAGTGCCTTCATTGTTTTTCCTGCCTGTGCAGTGTCAAGTATCTGGTTTATTTAAACTGCTCAACTTTCAATTGGTTGTTTCAGTGTCACATAAATATTGCCTCAAAATGATTTTTACAATGAGCAAACCTGTGATATGTAGAGATAACTACCGCAATTTTAGGTCCCACAGTAGCCACAGTAAGTGATTTGCCTCTAGCAACTCCATCTCCTTATATGTCAGGAGAGGAGTATGGTTTAATAAATCTGAATTGGTTCTGAAATGGGAACTATGCAAGGATGACAACAGTGAGAAATATGGTAAAATGGAAGAACCATTTTTGAAATGTCTTTTCTTCATGCAGAAGACAATTGAGAGTTTGTAGATTTGCCAAATAGGGGAAAAACTGTGGATTTTTTGGTGACCATAATCTCTCCACAGATTTCTGGCTAAATTGTAAAACTGCAGCATTCTGTTGAGTAATTGTATATAGATCAATGTTCAAATGAAGGCATTCTGTAGAAGTTGTATGCACAATAAATCACCATCTGCACTTGGCCCTTGGAGTCTATTTGAATGCCCATTCAGTCCAAGCTGGCTGGCTAGATATGTCATTGATTTTCTTCTTCAGTGCCATTCCAGGGGAAAAAAGCCAATGTTTAATAATGGAAAACATCACAATTTAAAAAGGGAGGGGGGAAAGAGAGTATGTCTTGAACCCACATCAGTAAATTCTTGAAAACTAGGTACACTAACAAGATAATCATGACCTTAGGTATAAATAAATGTATAAAAACAAATAGTCGGGCTGGTGAGATGGCTCAGCGGCGTGCCTGCCTTGCAAGCGCGAGGGCCCGAGTTCGACTCCCGGAACCCACATACGATAAAAGGGCTGGTGATATCGCTCAGTGGCACGGGTGCCTGCTGGCGCACGAGGTCCTGAGGTCGACCCCTGGTACCCGCAGAAAAAAAAAAAAAATAGTCATCTGAATAAGAAAGGACATTCCAACTCCTTTGATTGGGAAATCTCTCTACCAATCTTACCCTTCTACTTAATGAATTTCTCCTGGATAGAAAAGCCACTCTTCAACCTAGAAAAAAACCACAAAATCAATAATCCCTTCTCCCAGTCTATCAGCTTTTCCCCTAATTTCAGCTCTATTCTGTGGAGATGTTTTTGGTTTTTTTTTTTTTTTTTTTTTTTGTGGGTACCGTGGGGTCGACCTCAGGATCTCGCGCGCCAGCAGGCGCCCATGCCGCTGAGCGATATCACCGGCCCCTTTTTCGTATGTGGGTTCCGGGAGTCGAACTCGGGCCCTCACGCTTGCCGGGCAGGCGCTTAAGCCACTGAGCCATCTCACCGGCCCTTTTTTTATTTTATTTATTTATTTTTTTTCTGTGGAGATCTTGACTGCAAGATTAGTTGTTTCAACTAGTTGCCAAACAACTTTACCTCTACCTTCTCCATCATTATTCTTCTTGATCCTCTTAGAGGTTTACCTGGATTTGCACTGCTCCTGAACTGAGGATGATTAGAAAACTCTTAGCACTCTGCTTTATATTCCTTTTGCAGGCTTTATATTTCTTCACTAAGTAGTTACTTAGTATAATCAAAGATCTTTGGTTTAAATGGATCCATTCCACCAGCCAGTTCATAAAGTGGATACAAAGTTCTCTAGGATCTAGCTCCTGCCCACTTCTCTCACTATGTCTGGCACCATTTTCCCCTATTCACTCAACCAGGTCAATTTGCAATGAAATTCTTTCAGCTAATCAAGTATGCCAGGGTCATTTCCTACCAAAGGATTGTGCAGTTGTTCTTCCCTCTGCCTTGACGATCTTTACCCAGATCTTCAAATAGCTGGCTTCTTCTTGTGATCCCGGTGTCACTTATTTAAACTTTTTTGATCATCCAGTCTGAAATAGACCCCTCTGCTGTTTACTCTCTATAATAAGGTGGCTTTATTTTCTTCACAGAATATTTCAATAACCATAAATAAATTGCTAGCTATCAGTCTTTCTTTACAAGCGCATGAGCTCCCCAAAATAGTGATCGTGTCTGTGATTTTCATCACTGTATTTCCAACATTTACAACAAATCTGAAGCACTGTAAAAATAAAAATGAAATTGTTGAATAATAAAATGAACAGCCATAGTTAATCAATTCATATTTGAACACTTGACTCAAGCTTTAATAATTAAGGTACTTTCCATGGTTCCTACCCCTAACCATGACTGATTGATCCAGAATTGGGCAACAGAACACAAGAAGGCTAAGCAGTCTTGCTTAAGATTTTAGGAACTGGAACCTATAGAATGGACTCTGCCTTACTTTCTCATCACTGAGACACAATACTGACATCTGCAGTTTAAAGGAAGAGAGGTTTATTTTGGCTCACAGTTTGAGAAGTTTCAATCCATGGTTGGCAGGCTCAAATGCAGAAATGGTAAGGTGGAATGGCCTGCTGCAGAGGAAAACTGCTCACGTCATGGTGGTCAGAAAGCAGAGAGAAAAGGGAGGAGCCGGGAGGGAGAAATACCCTTCCAGATCATGCCCTAAGTGAACCACCCCTCTGACCAAGCCCTATCTTCTTTATATCTTTGGAAACAGGGTCTCCCTATTTTGGGCTGGCCTTGAACTCACTGTGTAGCCCAGATTGACCTCAAACTCTTGGTGGGATTATGGGCATATGCCATCATGCTCAGAGATCCCAGTTAATCCACTATTAAGTACAGCATCCCTATGATCGAATCACCTTATTAAAGCTCCACCTCTTAATACATAAGATTTGGGGGTCATCCTAGATATAAACCATAACAGAATCCTTCTTGATCCGGGTGGCTACAACTGTAAGAGGCAAAGCTCAAGAGCCATGTTTTTCATTCGATGGGAGAAAGCCCGTGTGTGAAAGAAAATGAAGTGTAAATACAACCATCAGGAAAGATTTAAAAACTATGCTGATAGTACTTGATTGCTTATCTCCAGATATTTATCTTTTAAAATGTTTATTTTTTACATTTTTATTAGTACACGTTTGTAGTACACAATGTTTACATTAATCTTAAGAAGTAGGTACATGTATTTAGCATATCTTAATTCACTTTATTCCCCTTCCTCTCCTCATTCTCCTCCCTTCATCTCTAGCTCCCCTCCCCCATTGACAGTTTTTTAGTTCATGTTTTTGACACATAATTATTACATTCATTGTGGGTAATTGGTATATGTACATGACACATTTTAAATCCTTTTAAGCATACCCTTGGACTCTTAGTCCCCTTCTCATTTGCAAAAGTTCTATCTCCCTGTTTCCTTTTATCAAGCCTTTATTTTTTTCGTTATTTGGACTTTGGGTCTCTCATATGAGAGAAACCATATAGTCTTTAAGTTTGTGTGTCTGATTTATTTCATTTAATATTATGTTTCCAAGGTGCATCCATTTTTTATAAATGTCTCAAATTTATCATTCTTTATAGCTGAGTAGTTGTCCATTATGTATAGATACCACATTTTTTTTATCCAATCGTCTGTTGATGGACATACAGGCTGCTTCCAAGATTTATCTACTGTATTATGAATTGTGCTACTCTAAACATTGGTATTCATATATCACTGTAATATGATGTCTTCAACTTTTTTGGGAACATACTTGGAGAAAGAATAGGGGAATGGAATTCTTATTTTTATTTTGTTGAGAAATCTCCACACTGATTTCCGTAATGGTTGCACTAGTTTACAGTGTAGGAGCAATGTAGGAGTTTTCCTTTCTCCCCACAGCCTTACTGGCATTTGTTATTTGATTTCTTGAAAATTGTCATTCTTTTTGGAGTAAGATGAAATAATCTCAGTGTTGTTTTAATTGGCATTTCTCTAATGGCCAATGAAGTTGAGCAATTTTTCGTGTGTTTATTGGCCATTTGTATTTTTTCTTCTGTGATATGTCTATTCATTTCAGTTGCCCAGTTTCTGAGTGGATCTTTTATGGGGGGGGCTAGTATTTTTGTATCTCCAGATATTTCTGATGTTAGGCATAACCCTGCCCTTTCTGCAGTCTGACATTCAAAAATATTTTTACTAAAATTTCTTGAGCAAATAAATCTTCCCTTTTTGCTTAAACTAGTCTAAGTTGACTTTCTGTCACTTACCACCAATACATTTGCTAATATGTCAACCTTTCCTGCAACCCTGTTACCACTTAGTATATTTATTCCCAGGCTGTTCCACCTCTTACTGTTCACTCTGCTAATATTTCTTACTCTACACATGACAGTTTCTCACTGAATCCTGGCAGATGACATTGTCTCCCACTTAACAGAAAACACATGCTATAAGGCATGATAAAATCTTTCAGTTATCTCCCCTCCTCTCATATTTCAGAGACTAAACTATCTCTATTCTGGATCCTACCACTTTACACTGTTTCTACACCAATTCTCTCTCTCTCTCTCTCTCTCTCTCTCTCTCTCTCTCTCTCTCTCTCTCTCCACTTATATTTTTGCTTCGTTAGTCCTCTCTCAGTATATAAACATGCATTCATATTTTCTTGTCCACAAAAAATAGATGAGACAACAAAAATTCTTTCCTGAAATTTATATTTTCCTGTAGCTATTGCCTCACTCCTCAACCATTCCATCCCTTCTCCACAAAGTATCTTAAAAACATTATACTTCATGTCTGCACTTCTGTCACTTCCATTCATTCTTCAACTCCCCGAAGTCAGCATTCTGCCTCTACTCTTATACTAAAAGCACTCTTGTTAAAGTCAGCACTAACTCCTAATGGCCAAATCTGGTAAAGATTTCATAGTCTTTATTTTATTAGATCTTTCTTTGTATATGATATTATTATCTCTCTTTCTGGATTTTTTTGTTCTTGCTTTAGTTTTGTTGCATTGCATTGTCTTGATTCACCACTAATTCTTTATTTTTCAACATTTTTCCCTGAATTCTTTTACTGCCAATCCTTTATTTGTCAATGGGACATGGGATTTTGTCCATTTCCTTCACCTTTCATGTCTTCTACACACTGCTTATGCTTTTCTTATGTATCAGCTATGCATCAACAATTTCCAAATCCTTTTTGTAGCTGTAGCACTCCAAGTCTTGTATATCTAACTTCATATAGGTATTTCTACAAGGAGATGCTACAGCCCTACAAATTCATATTCATAAGAGTATAGTTTTTCTCTAATAGTCTTCCTATTTTGCTTCCCTACCTTGACTGCTAGCCTCCTCTCCTTGTACCAACACATGAAAGATAGGAAGAATCTTATCTGGGCATGAGGGTGCCTGCCTATAATCCCAGCGATCTGGGCAGCAAAGGCAAGAGGATCACAAGTTGAAACCCAGTCAGAGGTACAGAGAAACTACACGAAAGCCTGTCTCAAAGTTTTTTTAAAAATAATGATAAAAGAGCTGGGGAAATATCTTAGTGTAAAGACCCTGAGCTTAATGCCACATACAAAAAAAAAAAAAGAAAGGAAATGAAATCCTGATTCTTTTCCCTCCATATTTTACATCCAGTCAGTGACTAAGTCTTGTCAATTCTAATTATCTCTCATATATGTTTCCTTTTCCCTACCTTAGATGGTGAATTCCTAAGTTAAATCCCTCATCATCTCTTTTTCTAGATTACCGTAATATTATCCTAACTTGTCACTTTCAAACCTATTTTTCATCTCAGTTTTCCAATGTATTTACCTCACTGCCAAGGAAACTGTGCTACAGGCTCCAGCCCATTTTTTTTAATTTTTATGTTTTTATTAGTGAATGTTGGCAGTAAATAATGACTACATTCCTCATGAGGAGTTAGTACATGCACATATCACATCTTAGTTCTTTTTTCGTGCCCGTCTTCTCTCCTTCCTCGCCCTAACTCCATCTCTTGGTTCCCTTTCCTTTTATGAAAGATATATCTATTTCCTATTATATATCTTTTATTTGCACTTGACCTATATTTTGGGTTTTTCAGACAGTGTCCTATTAATTTGCTCAGGCTGGGCTTGAACTTGTGAACCTTATACCTCAGCCTCCCAGAGAGCTGGGATTACAAGCCTGCACCACCAGGCCTAGCTGAATCCATAAAAGTTTTAAAATCTTCCCTGCTGTAGAAGAATGTACTTAAAGGATACCAAGGTCCACGGTCAACATTTTTCCCACTGGTCTCACCATAAATAGTTCAAAAATGTACCTTTGAATTTTTAACAGCTATTTTGGTTAATAAAGTAAAAGCTTAGTAATGGAAACATGGAGCCACTGAATACTGATAATAAGCTTTGGACAGAGAGATAAAAACAGCGAAAAAAAAAGAAAGCAATGTAATTTAGAGGAGAACAAAAGTCTTACCTGATTTCTCACAATTTAGATATTGCTAGGGTTCAATCACTTCTGCTGAACCATGTCTACATTCACATCAAGCTTGATATTATAAGATTAGCATATATTTTGGAAGTAATTTCTCTTCTTTTGTATCTTAAAACAGACATCATAAAGAAATATCACCTGTTTTATTATCTTTTTTTTCAAGTAGATGTCGATCTTGTCACTTTCTAAGGTCTGCTCTTCAAATGATGAATTATAAAGCAGAATCTCAGAAATGAGTATTTCAGTTTTAGGAGACTAAGGAAGATCAGACAGGACAGTACTGAAAGGGAAATCATCACAGAGATATTGTTGATTATCTTAGCAAATCTCCCTTTCCATTCTACTTTTCTTCTTTGGTTCAAAGATTCTCTCTAGGGCCAAAGGGAGGACTGTACATTTCAAATTATTTTTAGGACTTTGATTAACTGTGCCACCAGACCCCAGGTGACTATTAATATACTAGTAAAGGCAGTTAAAAGAAGACCTAAGGTCATTCAGTGAGTGAATGAAGCAAAATTGAAAGCATATGTCCTGACCCAGTGATGTGATCTTTCTAGAAGACCATACAGTAGAAGCAATCTAAAAGGGGCAAATGGGAATAAGGGACACTATCTGTACAAAGGTTAGAAGACAAGGATTCTCAGCATGGAATTCAGTATTGAAATGAAAGAACTTACCAAGTGAACTTGCAATTCATCCACTGTGTCTCAATAAAGCACAATCCTATTATAACACAGACCACAATTATAAGGCTACAGAGGTACTACAGAGAAAATCCTGTTTCTTGAAATATAAAAGCTCAGTAAATCAAAAACTGAAATAGAAAATGCTATCAGTTATGCTTCCCATCATGAGCTTTATAAAGGGGTGATGCTATATTAAGTTCGTGTCTGTGACCTAAAGAAAATTGCTTGAATCTTAAATGCTCTAAAAATGCTTGTCCAATTGAATTAGCTAATAAGCAAATGTCAATTTTTTCATGTTTAAGGATCACTTGGGATTATACATTGGTGAGTTAACAAGTACTTATCCAAAGAAAACTGAAGTTCATGCCATTGCTTACTAGGATTTTTCCAAGAGGAGATAGACATTCATAAGAATGCTGTTAATTATGTTTCCCCTTCTCGTGAATTGTTTACTTTTATTATTTACCTGTGTCTTGAATGGAATTGAAGCAAGCCATGTAAGTCCCTTTGTCAACTGCCAGAAGTATAATTCTCTACAATTAATCAGTAAAAAGAGAATTAAGTGTTGCTTCTGTAGAATTAGGAAAAACCTGCTGCTGATAAATTGAATGCATTAAGAAATTAACACACCAGTAAATGATTGATCATTACAATTATCTGAATTTGCATTTCTAGAATTCTACTGAAAGAACTCAAAATCACTCTTTTAAGATATTTTTAGCCATAGTTCCCAACAGGATAAAGTATACAAGAGATGTACTACTTATTGTTACAATTAGAATTTCAGCATCTTTCAAAAATGTTCATAGCTGAATTTGAAATAAATCAGTCTAATGTATTTTAAAATAGAAACTTACACTGGGCTTAATAAGCTATTTTTTTATTATCTACCTGGATGCATAAAAGAATAATTCAACATTATGCCATGAAACCCAAAGTATTTTAAGTCACCTAACTACTAGGCTTTCTGATTGAAAAGCCTTAGGAGGGCCAATCATTTAAATATAAAAATTACTCGGCAGTTACAAGCATGTCTATATAGGTAGCCCATGAAAATATTACTGAGAAGTAAATAACATGGAGTAATGTCACTCAAGAAACAGTTATCACCCAAAGCTAAAACCAATCACTTTTGTTTTGTTTGATGGCAAAGAACAGCAATAATATTGATAATAATAACTAACATTAATTGGGAACTAATTTTGTGTCAGACACCATTTTAGTATTCTATTGGCCTGCATTAATATTTTCCACATACCTAGTATGTTCTAAGCACTTATCTATTTCCTGGGATCTGGCAGAGAACAAATTGGACAAAAATCCCAGCTTCCACAGAAGCTTAGTGAGAAAGACAGAAAATAAATGATTAAAATAAAAATATATTAATACATATAAATAAATATATAGTGTACTATAGATAGATGCACAAATTATAGTAAACATATGTGGTAAGTATAAATAATATATAAAACCTAAATAACAAGTAAAGTAGTATGTCAGATGGTAATACATCTATTTTCTTAGACAGTCTTGGTTTATTCTTGTGGTCCTTGTGTGATTATTCCTAGTGCACTCTTACACTCTCAAAAATTTCCTGGTTTGGACAATAAGTTATATGGTCATGAAAGTGATGAGTGCTATGGAGGAAAAAAAAGCACAATAAAAAGAAAGTGCAGGACACATAGTGATTTTCAGTAGCTGGGTCAAGAAATGCCTCACTGAGAAGGTAACACCTAAGTAAGGATCTCTGTCAGGTGAGAGACCAAGACAGTAAAATAGAGCTTTTGTAAATGGAAAGGGGACCAAGAGTTGGAAGGGGTAGGGAGTGATGGAAGGAATAGGGGGCGAAAAAAGAATTAAGACGGATTTATGTATATGTACCCACTCCCCACAATAAATGAAATCATTATGTACTGCAAACTTGCACTCATATAAAGAAGAGGGAGAGCATTTCAGGTAGAGGGAATACTGACTGCAAAAGCACAAATACATCTATATTTTTGAGAAACATTATGGAATGTGTATAACAGAATGGATCAAGGAGAGACGTAGAAATGGGGTCACAAATGGAAAAGGAGACCATATTATGTAAGTTCTTGCATTTTGAGTGAGTTGGGGAGTCATTTCAGGTTCTCATCAGGACAGTGACACAATTTGCCTTAGGTTTTAAAGCTATTATTCTGTCTATTAGTAGTTTGTATAAATTGTACAGAAGCGGAGAGATCAGTTAGAAAACCACTGCAAAAATCAATAAGACAATTGATGGCTTGGACCAAGGTAGTATAAGGGGAGGTGATGAGAATTAGTCAGAATCTTAGTATGTTTTGAAAGTAGAGATGAGAAGATTCGCTGATAAAATATGAGGTCAGTGATTGTGCCAAGGCTTTCATGTAAAGAACTGGAAAAAAATGTTGCCAGATTTAGGGAAGAATAAAGTTGGAGAACCAAGTTTTGCAGGGAGACTCAAGAGTTTGGTTTTGAATTATTTCAGCCTGTATATCCTAAAATCCAGAAGCTAAAAGAAGACAGAGTGTTCAATGAATGAACTATGGGATCACCAAAATAGGAATAGAGGAAAAGGAAAACTGAATTAGAGACTGAAAATCAATCCAAGGGTATGTTTTTGATCTCCTCACAGTTATGGGCAAATGCAATTTGATCTTACCGGTGTCCCTCTGAAGATCTTGTAAGATGCCTAGAAAAATTATCTGCTTAGGCACAGAAGAGGGAAGTAGTCATGAATACCTCCTTTCTCTTATAGGTTGAAGGTTGTTCAAAGATATGTTAACTCTCTTATACTTCCAAGTTTGCTTATCCCTCGAAATGGCCTTCTATACATATACAAATAACAGAGAAAGGGAGTGAGAGCTGTCTGGCAAAGCTGAGAAGAGGTGCTATTATATATCTGCACACAGCTGACAGCTACAGTAATAGAAGAAATAAAAAGGTGGGATGAGAGAATTTGAGATAGAGAACAAGAGGTGTCTGATACAGATGTTAAGTTTGAAACACTTATCAGATATCTAAGTGGAGATCAAAAATAGCAAGCTAAATATACGAGGGGAGATATGTGAGGGGAAATATCAAAGCTAGAGATGTAAACTTTTTCAGCATATAAATGGTACCAACATCATAAAGCAGGTTGTTCTTTGCAGGAGAATAAGTGTAGCAAAGACAAGAGAGAAAGTCAAAGGCTGCCTTCTGCTGTTTAATGGTTGTTAAGATGAGGAAGGGCCAATAAGGGAAAGTGAGAAAGAACAATAAATAGGATAGGAGGAGAATAAGAAGAAAACCAAGTAAAGTAGTGATCAATGACATCAAATGCTGCTGGAAGGTCAAGATGAGTGCTAAGAATTGACTGTTGACTTTAGCACCAGGGGGTCTTGGTGATATTGACAGGAGCATTTGCTACGGATGTCAATGAACTCTAAACTTTTAGGCATTAGAAACATTGCTAACTTAAATGTTGGATTTATTGAGGTATAGTAGAGAATTAAATGAAGAAGACCATGATGCCACAATCAGACACTGAAAAATGCCTTTCAGTTTAAATGAGGTAGAAAGGAGAAAACAAAAGATAGATGGTATGAGTTTCCAAAAAAATGTGAGATCTTTAAACTGAAGGACTTGGGATAAATTTGCTATCATTAAGTTACTTCTTGTTCAGTTAATTCTGGCAGTTAATGTATCATATTAGAAATAGCAAGTTTGAGGATTTGCTCTTTATAATACATAGATATCCTGGCAAAGAAAATGATATTATACGTTGGTCATGGAATACACTTTTAGCGCTGAACACCTACCTTGCAAATTACAATGGTCTAATACCAATTGCAGTGGATCCTAGACATTAAAAGGCACAAGACTCAGGGTATACCAACCCTTATTAACTAAAAAAGCAAAACAAACAAACAAACAAACAAACAAACAAATGTATTTCTAATGAAACAAGAAAGAAGTATCATCATCCTCCATTATAGACCTAGTTAGAACCCGAGTACTATATGTTATGAATACATTTATACACATAATTTATTGATAAAAAGCGTGATCTTTAGATTTTAGGAGGCATATGTTCAAATCTTAACTGTATCCCTTGCTACAAGTGTCATCTTAAAATAGTTAACCTCCTTATCTAAGCCTCAATTTAGTGACCTATAAAATGGGGATTAGACGTGTGCCTAAACGACATAAGAATATTTTAAAGATGAGATGAGATCATGCACAGCATAACATCTGAAACTTAATAAACATTAGCTATTATTATTTTTTAAGAATGAGTAAGTTTGTGGATTTACACACTTTATAAGTTCCCACCCCACTTTGTTAGTCTAGAAGCAATTTTATACAACAGCTTTTAATTCTTTTTAAACTTGGGAACTCATCAGAGACTGATTTTTGCTTTGTTTCAACTTCTCAGAAGTCATTTGTGAAGTTAAGCCTCTTATGTGGATTAAGTCAATGGCAATATTGATTTGGGCATTTTATGAACTACCAATTCTTGTCATCATAACCTTTCAAGGAAGAAAAAAAAAAACTCCTAGATGATTAGAAACTTTCCCATTCTCACTGAGTAGACTTAATTGTAAAATAATTCAGTGGATGCTTAGTTAGAAAAGCCATCAGTATCATAAACAAAAAAGCAGTATTTCCATTTATTCAAATGACAACATCAATAGAATGTGCCTATGATAGTCTACCAATGAGGGAAACTGATCAGACTAAATTATTCCATTCTTGAGCCTTCCAAATGTAATTGATCCATTAGAATACACAAAATTTTGAAAAAAAAAGTATGGGTGTATAGTGAGAGTCTCTTAAATGAGATTGGATTCAAATTTCTTTCAAACGAGTTCATGGTATGAAGTCGATAGAAGGTTATGAAAAAAACTGATGAGGAAACACTGATCTGAGGTTGAAGAGTCACTAAAACCCCACTTTGGGGACCAGTGCTACTAGTAAGTATTAGAGCACAGGCTGTGCTATCAAACCACCACAATAGAGCTTACAGAACCTATAAAAGCCATGATGCTTTTGGCAAGTTGTAACAGACTTTCTAATCCAACTGGCTACTGTGCATGATGAGAAAATTGAAAATGATTGATGTCAGGAATTTGATTTTCATCAATACTCTTTTAGGATTTAAAATTTCATTTCTGATAGTTGTGTCATTTTAGCAGAGATTATCTTGAGAATATTTGAATCGAAAACCACTTTCTAGTGTTTCGCAGCAGTTTAATTGCAACTATTACAAATATAGTCATCAGGTTAGGGTTAAATTTTTTGTTAAACCTGTTTCCATCATTGCTTATATATTTCATTAAGCTACAGAGCAGGGGCCTGGGAATTTAAGATCCTCAATGAAATCAGATTGGCCTGTGTGGAGTTAGGTGTTTTCCTTACTCCTATGTATAAAGTTCCAATTAATTCTGTTATTTTCAAGTACATAAATTTTTAGACACTATGAACGGTGAGGACATTACTAAAAACCGACACAAATGGCTATCTGTGAGTTTAAGGTCCCCGTGAAATGAATTCTTCACAGTTTCAAGAAAGATTTGTATGTACAATCACAGTTAATCTTCCATATTACAGTAAGGAAATAGAATCATCATGTTATATAAGTGGAACAACACTTTGTAAATGTTATCTTATTAAAATAAAGAAAATTTATTGAGGAATTATGCAGCAAGGTTTACAAAAGGAAACAAGACAACGATCCTGCCCTCAAGAAGCTTACTGTCTAGTTGGAGAAACCACCTAATAGTCAATTTTAACCCAGGGTGAATGTTGCTATGGTAGTAATAAGTGGAATGCTATATCACACAGGAGGGACATCTGGTCAAGATTATACAGAACCAAAGAAGGCATTCCACAGCAGACAGTGTCTAGGTGGAGACTCAAAGGCTGAGAAGGATCTACCCACGTGAAGTGAAGGAAAGAATTAATTTAAAAGCAGTGCTTCAGTCAAAGATGAAAGCAAGGTACAAATACACCCACGATTAAAGCAAACTGAAAGCAATAGGAAGAATTTTATGAAGTCGGAAAACATTAAAGAAATAAGGGATCGTGGCAATAAGGCTGGTAATGGTATATAGCTAGATGATGTGCATCTTATATTAGGAGGTTTATTGCTTCACTGAGGTACATTGGTTTATAACATAAGGGTAGAGGAGTTCCAGTGCTCTAGTGGAGATTAAAGTTTTTGGGATGTGGAATAGTTAAGAGTAGACTCCAAAGGGGTGACTGATATAAGACAATGGCCTCATAGGAGAGCCATGCTTAAGGTGGGTTGGAAAGTGAAAGGAACCAACTGCAAAGGTTGCAAAGGAAGAGAGGCCCAAGGTTTCATTCACTCAATTCAATTCATTCGTTCAGGAAATATTTACTAAGAACTTATTCTGTGATGATACTGTGTCAGGTTATTAAGTAGAAAAGCAAATTGAATTTAAATTTTTCTTAATGAAATATTCTTTTTGTTACCATCCTGAATAATTCAGCATCAAACACAACAAAACAAAGGCACTCAACTTTTTAATTCAATCTACTAAATATTTGTTAATTGCCCAACTTATTATGTGCAAAGTATTGCAAAATAATAAGGGTCTAGTGACTGGTTAATGATAGAGTTATATTCTATATTTTCTAAGCACAAGGGAAGGGAACAGGGTTTGGAGTATTGTTTGTGGAATTTTTGTAAAATATGCAGAGCAGTAATTATTGTTAAATGCCAGAAAACTACAAATTTCTGGATGGCTTCAAAATCAACCAATAATTATTGCATGTTTCTTGAAATACAGTAATTGCCAAATTGAAATCTTATAAAAATGGTACATAGAATTTAAAAAGTAGAATTGCTGTGATAATGTAGGGAGAAAAAATCATCCCAGCACTTTATCACAAAAGTTTGGTAGTGAGACTGAAATAGAATCAAATTTTATGTAATTTTTAGGGGAGCAGGATTAGTGTGGCCTGCCTGAAAGTCACGTTCTCCGAAGGTCCTTGGCAGCCTTGTGATTCAATTTTAAGTGCTTTGAACTTTGGTTCTGAACCTGAGTAATAAAGACTGCTTAATTATGTTCTTTTTATAGCTTCTTTGTTTTTAATCTTTATTTTAGCAAAGGTACAAGTATTTTACAAAAAATGACATATGAAGTGCATGTAGTTTGTTGAAAAGGTAACTTTCTGTTGGCACTCTTATTAAATCCGGATACCATGTAATTCGGGATCGTGCTGAATCCAGAGCCCAGTGTTACAGCTTTCACAATGTTCTTATGAAAGTACAATTCTAACAAGGGCTCCGAAGAAGTTTACATTGAAATGTAACTTTTGATCCGACAATACATAAAAACGTGGAAATAAAAGCTGCAAATAAGCACTTTAGATAACAATATTAGTCCAGTGCAACCACAATTTACAAAACCCAAAGTATTAGAGAGCCTTGTTTAACTGAGATATTGCCTCTCAGTTCACCCCTGGCAGTTGGAATGGAAAAGGAAGCAGATATCAAGAATATGAAGACACTGCCAAGCTTTCAGTCTCTATTTCCACATTGAGGCTTCTCATCAATGGCTTCTGTGTATACAGTCCAGTGTAATGAAGGGGACCAGAATAGCACTCTTCCATACAAACACATAGTCTTAAGCCAATTCTACATTCAAATCCAATTCTACACACTAAAAGAGTGGGAAAAAGCAGACTCGTACATTATACAAAGCTTTTCATCAATGAATTTTAGGCTAAACCTTAACTGCAAAAAATGACGGACTCAGAATTCAGTTGTGTATTTTATCTAAACTTGATTTTTGTTGTATGATAAAGTATCATACAAAAAGCTATTATGTACTTTTCTCAAAACATATACCGAAACTACTGTAAAATTTCTGTGAAAAGTAAAACTAAAAGTACATAGCAGCCAGGCATGGTGGCGCACACTTATAATCCCAGCACTTGGGAGGCTGAGGCAGGATGATCACTGTTAGTTTCAGGCTAGTCTGGGCTACACAGTGAATTTAAGGCCCACTTGTACTATACAGTAAAACTCTGTCTCAAAGAAAAGTATACAGCAATAAAAGTGGCCAAAATTCAGATGTCAGACTCTCTGATTTATCAAATGCTCTGTGCTATATATTTAATAAATTTTTTGTTCACTAAACATTTACTGAACATCTATTATGTACCAAATATGATTCCAAGCTGTAAAGTAATTTCCAAAGCGTTAGGGCAGGTGAGATAGCTCAGTGGCATAAGCTCCTGCCTGGCAAGCGCGAGGTCTCAAGTTCGACTCCCGGTATCCACATATGGAAAAAGGGCCGGTGATATCGCACAGCAGCACGGGCGCCTGGTGGCGCGTGAGGTCCTGAGGTCGACACCCGGTACCCACACACAAAAAAAGACAAAAACAAAAAAACAAAGCATTGTGGTAGAAGGATGACAAAAACAGCCCACTTTTTTTTTTTTTATGTGGGTTCCGGGGGTCGACTTCAGGACCTCACGCTTGCCAGCAAGCGCTTGTGCCACTGAGCGATATCACCAGCCCTTCTTTTTTTCCTTTATGTGGGTACCAGGAGTCGAACTCAGGACCTCGCGCTTGCCAGGCAGGCGCTTATGCCACTGAGCTATCTCACCGGCCCCCCCACTTGTATTTTTAAGTCAAATTGATCAGATATGTTCCATGTTCCACTGGCAAGATTCATTGGGCCTGTCAAATAAAATGTAAATTGCAAATAACATACTGCCTGACGATACCGACTATGTGTTACAGTTAGGATGGTTCAGAAATCAGCTTTATTGCCATCTATCCAAAATGTAGTCTGAGAGAAACCTCTGAGAAACACCAAGTTGCCAACCACTAACACTTGCCAAGCATGGGTTTACAGCACTTGAGATGAGAAACTATAGGTGCAATAGTAGGCATAAGTAGTCATGTATGAATTTTAAATGTTGTCCATAGAGCTTCTCTTCTATTTTGTTGTACGGTAAACAAAAAATCAGAGTGCAATTCCATTACAAATTGATCCACCTCGTTGTTCCCTATTGCTAAATATATGACCCAAATATGTACATGTACACATATAAAATATACAATAAAATATGCATTTCTGGTGACCATTCCATTAATCAATGCTACAGATTACATTTTTTTTCAATCAGTGAAGGTGATTTGGGATCATATTTATTGGTTAATTTGAGACCCATTAGCACTCATTCTGGTTGTATGTCAATGTGATAACTTTTTAAGTGTTCCTGAAAGTCTAGACTTCAAACATTACCGAGAAGACAGAATTGGACTTTAGTAGTGAAGCCTCATAAATGTATCAGCTGAAGCTTGAGAAATGAATCTTTTATTTCTATTTTTTTTGAGACAAGCTCTCGCTATGCTGTTCAGGCTGGCCTTGAATCTACTACAGAGCCCAGGCTGGCCTTGAACTCACAAGGGATCCTCCTGCCTCAGCCTGCTGAGTGCTGGGATTACAGGTGTGTGCCACCACACCAGGCTTGAGAAATGAATCTTAATGCAAACCTTCAAATTCTATCAAAGGCTTGGGTGTGTCCTTATCCCTTTTTTGCCTTTGAGCTCATTTTAACTGCTTTTTCCCAAGACATAAAAGACACAAAGGGTCATTTGCTCAAACAGCTAGACTCAAAGGAAGAAAGGGACAAGGAAAAAAAAAAAAAAAAAAAAACAAGAAAAGAAGGAAAAAATGGAAACAAAGCTTTTGTAAATGGGGAGGGAATGGGTAAAAAAGAAGCAAGGTATGTCATGTACAGGTACAAATTCCCTATAATGAATGTGATCATTATCTGTATCTAAAATGTACCAATAAAAAAAGAAAAACATTAAACACTTCACGTGTTACAAGAATGATTGGCACCAAAATAGCATGATCTATGATTCAGTTTGTATGATGGGACAGCAGAAACCCTAGTTTTGGTATAAAGGCTTCAAATTAGAATATTTCCAAGGTACCAGGACATTCAAGATTTATCTTCTGTCACCTCGAGACCTTTCAGAATTATAATGAGAAAGAAAAGTGCTGAAAATAAAATTTATTTGTATAAGTGCCAGTTCTGCATCACAGATGACCAAGAATGCAGAATAACAGTTTTCTGACAGGATGATTTCCTGACAGGACATGTTGGCATAGCTTGTAGTTATGCCTTTGCGGATATTTAAAACTGCTTTCTACTGTTCAAATATCAAGCTACAGTTTGAAAGGCCAATTCTAAATCTTCCTCAAATCATTATAATAAAAGAGAATCAGCATGTAACAGAAATATAATCTCAATCAACCCTATGAACTAAAATCCTTCAAGATGCTGCAGACGTTTCCTATCGTCTACTGAACCAAAGTTCTGCCTTTTCACCTCACTTTTTAGGTTTAGCGGTTGCTTCATTCTATATTTCACCGATCTCCCTTTTCATCATTCTTCTGTTGTTTCTGTGCTTCAGCCATGTTATCTATTGTGTTTGTCATTCAAATGATCTGATTTAACCTTGTCTCTTTGTCTTTGTGTAAACCATATAATAAATGGGCCCCAAAATGTTGAAAAGAACCCCTACCCCACGTTCACAATCCCAGAGACAAGTATTCCCTTTGATCCTGTGTTGTAGATGAAACAAATCAAATGGAGAAAACAAATTACACACTCCAAAACGGATAGTTGCTTCATTTCCTCGGGGATAGTTGTCTATGAGACATCTAGCCATGGACGCAGTCTTCGCCTTTTGAAATCACATGCATCCTCAAAAGAAATACACGATTCCACACGATTCTTAAAGTTACTTAAGAAGAGAATACCAGAATCATCCCTCATGTTATGGTGTAGCTTTTAATCTAGATTCAGAAAGAAGTATTAAAAGGTTGAACATAGTGCTAAGCAAAGTGGGCTCAGGAATAGTCAGTGCAGAGGTAAGAGTTACTTTCAGATAGAGCAAAAAGCCATATTGCTTCAGAAGCATCAAGGTGAAAGAATTGAGAAACTAACCTAACTCTTCCTGGCTACAGAAGTATGTTATGTGCATGTATGAAACCGCCAAAATGAAGCCCATTAATCTGTATAAGCAATAAACTAGTGAAAAAATAAAATGAAAAAAACAATGTCCATCAATGAGAGACTTGGTGGTCTAAGGTAAAAATACCATTTTGTAATGTGTCTACAATTAGCTGTAATTGTACATTACTTCATAAACTCGGCTTAAGGATCCACATAGAAAATTAACTCAATCAAATTTAGTCCTACTTGGTGATTCTCACCGTTTGCTAATATATTGGTACTTAAGAGGTGATGGGTTTTGATTAGCTACCTACCTGCCTACCTAATACCTTTCTATTAGTATTTTGTATTGAAAAGGGAAATTTTGCAGTGTACCACGTAAATAACTCTCTTCATTTTTCTACTTATTTGGATCTCTTCATTACTGCAAAACTGGGTTGCAAACATAACCATACACTATATAATTTGCCATTATCAGCATAACCTGAAAATATCACTTATATGTATAAATATGTATATAAGGCAATAGAATTTCCCTTGTTAGAAAGAAAATTCATACCATCTTAGTTTTGCGCTGTGTGCAAAACTTCCTAGTTCATGATGATAATACTATATGAAGATGGCATAACGCCAATGTAAGTTAAAACTGGAGGCGGAGTTCACACTACTTGCTAGCTTCACTGACCCCGTGGCACTTTAGCTTCTCTTTTCAGTGCCATATATTGGAAGATCTATGTTACATTCACTATGTGAAATGAAATTACATACACGAAGAATCTTAATGCATAGCCCATGGATGTAGAACACCTTCAAGGGATTCCTGAATACCATGAAATGCATGGCAAATACTCTGTGCATGTGCATTTTCTTTTCGGAAAAAACCCACAGCACTGATTAGATTCTTGAAACATTTAATAACCTCTGCCTCCGCACTGTGAAGAACTATTACTCTAGGCATTAGGAGAGACCTTGGAAGATTTTCCAGTGAATGGCATGGTCCATTTTGTATTTTAGAAAGATTACTGGTTATAACATAGAAGTGAGTCATTAAAAGAAAATTTAACACTTCAAGTATGCATCATATTTACCTTTAAATTAGTTACACAAAATAGCACTCCAAGAGTATAGGATTCCCAACTTCAGTTTGGCATTCATTGCTGTTTGGAAAACATTTCTCTAAATGAGAATGTCTAATTAAAGCCTATACATAGTGTGGACATCATCTAATAAAAATGTATCTAAGAGACTAGTGAAAAGAATATAGGATTTAGTCAGAGATCCATGGTTACCCTACACAAATCTGTTATACATTCAAACTGTGTGATTCCAAAAAACAAGAGTCATAAATACAAATTTAAATATTAAATATTTGAACAAATTCTTAATTCAATATCTCAAAAAATAAATAACAAAATTAAAATAGGGGCTATGATGATTTTTCCTCCAATGTAAAGTTCCAATAAGGAATAAAGAAAAAATTATTGTATATGCAAACTCACTAGCAGAGGCCCTAAAACCAATGATAAGTAATATTTCTTGTTATTAATGCTCCAATATCTCTGTTTTCAGTCTAGCCTCATTTGGGCTCCAGATATGCATGTAGAACTCTCTCTTTTCATAGTCTAAAACCTCTCTCACTATCTATCTGAAACTCTTGACTCAATCCACACATTTAGCAGATAACGTTGCCTCTGCTTTATCCAAGGAAACTGAGAACATCAAGACATTATTAATTTGGTACCCTATTTTGGAACTTACTTCCTGTCTCATAGAATGCAGTAAATGTTCTACTTTCAAGCCCTTTCCTTCCACCTGAGGGCCTGAAAAATTCTGCATTAGGGCCCTTGTCCAGTAATAATATTCACTTGCAATTACTCTTCAAATCCTTGCGATTAGGTGTATCTCTCTAACATTACTGAAACTGCTTATTTTACAGAAGTGGATCTCAATCTCAGAAACATATTGGAATCTGCTGAGGAAGTTTATTTAAATGCTTGGGGTCCCACCCATGGAAATTCTGATATAATTGGTTTTGGAAGCAGTCATTGTGCTGGAATTTGTACACTTTACAGGTGATTTTAATATCCAGCGAAAGTGGAGAAACTCTGGTCTAAAGTCAGCAGTGATCTTCTAAACTTCCTGTTTTACTGTGTATTTTCAATTTGCATTCTAGTTGTTAATTCTGCAGCATTTGAAAATATTACTCATATTTCCTTGCTGGAAAATCTCCTATATTGGCTAATGTGATACTCTTTCATTTTGATTTTCCTCTGACATTTCAAGACCGCTTATTTTCTTGTCTGCTATCTTAAATCCAGGTGTTCTCAAGGTAATATACTTAGCTCTGTCTATTTCTGACTCTACATAATTCTTATGGGATGATATGTCCTACTCCTACAACTTCAAGAACCACCTAGTTATATTTCTGTGAAATTTTTAGTGGAATTTTGATAGTGATTGTACTGAGTCTGTAGATCACTTTGAGGCATACGGACATTTTATTAGATAAATCCAAATATAGACACAGTCACAGACACACAGTGACAACATTGCCTTAAACTTGAAATCTGAAGTTATAGCTATTTGTACGTAATAGTTATAGCAGTGCACATTAATGTCAAACTTCTGAAATTCCAATTCCAGTTTTATCATATAGTACAGTGTTTTAGTTACTTTTCTCTTGTTGCTGAGACAAAATGCCCAACACCCAAAGTTAAAGGGGAAAAGCTTTATTTAGCTCACAGTTTGCAGAAGTTTCAGTCCATAATTGGCTGGCTCCAAGGCAGGGTGGCACATGGCAGAGGGGCAACCCTACATGGTGGCAGAAGAGAGGAAAAGCAGCAAGCAAGGAGGAGGGAAACAAGCCTTTTCTGCACCTTTTATCTTATCCAAACTGCTGGGATTATGGCGGTGCCAATCCAATCAGTGGACTGATCCACCAGTCACCCACCCTTACTCCCAGCACCCTTAATCCCAGCATTGAACCATAAATCAATCACAAACTCTAGATTCAGCTACCTCCAAAAAAGCCCCATCTAAAAGTGCATGAGGCTTTGGGGGGACATCTAGACACAATCCATAACATACAGCATCTCTCTGGCTTACTTTATTAATTCGTGAAATGGATATAATAATGATCCCAACTTCATAGCATTGTTGAGAAGACTGAAAAACAAAATGCATCTAAAGTGCCCTGCTCAGTGCCTAATTCTTAATAAATGTCAGGTATTTTTCTCAAATTCATTGTCATCATTCTCTAAGCAGAGTACATAGTTCTGGCTTTTAGACACCCATAGTGTGTACTTTACATATACCACTATTATGACACCAATTACATGGTATCACTATTGTTGATGTATATTTGCCTTTCCAACTTTACTCTGAATTCTTTGAAGGCTAAGATTGCTTATTCATATATGTATCTTCAGAGTTCGACACTGAAGACACGCAGACCATTTACTGCAAATAGTTTTCATTTTCTACCAACTCTAATTGATTAAAAATGCTTGCATGAAAAGCTGTACTGAAGAGGATGCAAGGATCCAGCTAGGCTAAATGGGCAAGAACACCATGATTAATTAGGGATATCTGTCTTGGGGCAGGTAAAGGGAAAAGTCGCACAAATGTCATGAACAGGCCATTCCATTTTTAAATGCTACACAAATAAATTTTACTGACTAATTTTTTATGAACAAATGTTACTCGTTGAAAGACATGAGCTAATTAGAGTCATTACTAAATAATGTGGTTAATTTTCACTTGTAGTCTAAGTTCTTTAAGGGAAGACAGACTTTTATGCTAGAAACTTGGGACAACTACAGGCATATCATACTCACAGCAGAAAATTCATCACATATGATCAAATGCTGTTGAAATTTTCATTTTATAGGTCTTGCTACATTATATTACACCTGCCACCTGTGATCCTTATCACATAAATACAAATCTTGAGATTAAGTATTCTTTCAAGATTTTTGTAGGAACTGTTATCCAAACCATCTAGATATAAACAAACAATGGTTTAAACTACAGATAAATGCTTGAAATAAGAACAGAGAAATGTGCTTTTCAAATTTAGGCTTCTGTCTGCTCCTTGAATCCACAAGTGGCAATGCTGCTTAAACAGCTTCTGATGTGGCCCATTAACCTAGGGCAAGGAGGAGAAAAATAACAGCCATGAGGGTAGATTTATTCCAAGGTGAACTTCATGCACCTAGAAGAGTACCTGAAACCTAGCTGACACTAAATAAATGTTGATGCATAAATGTATAAATGAACAAATGGGTGGATAGATAGATGGATGTTTGGATGGGTGATAAACTTTGCTTCCATGTAATCATAGCAAATGTAAATCAACGTTTTTTTTTTTTCCACCAGATGGCGATAATGTGAGATACAGGTTTAGGTTATATGGTAATTGTAAAGACAAAAACAACCAACCAAAAGAACAAAAAATAATAGTAAAATTAAAAAAAAAAAACACAAAAGATAAGGATAAGACGGGAAAAATGAAATTTTTGTGTCAGCTGTACTGTGTTAGGAATCCATGAGCTCGTGTGATCTATAACAAGTTCTCATTGCGCTTTTATACGCATGGGTGACCATTCATAATTACAGTAAAATGGTTACATTAAAATAATCTTATCTATATAAAATTATAGGTGAGTCCTCATAACTAAATTATTATCATTGGTTTATATATTCATACATTTATACCTTCATTTGTTTTATACAAATTTCTTAGTAAAATTATGTTCCCCTTGGAAGTGAGGTAACTTGGGAAAAATTGCTAGTCTGAGTGCCTCCAAGAAATCTACCAATGCTATTCAACTTGGCAAAAATTATATAAAATAAGCCTACCTAGGGATCATTCATCCTGTTAGTAAAGCGTTGCTAGTAATATTAGATTGGTGTCTATGTTCTCATTCAAAGGTTTCTAGAAGTTTAGAAAATCTGGTTTAGAATTCAGCACTCCACATGTGCGTGGGTGTGGAGGGAGCTGCGTTCTTGGCAAATAAAGATAAGAATATGAACATACTCTCATATGGAATCATGTGTTTCCTCAAGTATTTCCTCAGAACTAGCTCAGAATTGGAAAAAAAATTAACTTCCCTAAAAATGCATAAACAAACTCAGAAATATTTGAAAATTATGGGATATCATTTACCCTATTCTAATGATAATCAGAACAGAAAGGCTTTTAACCTCCTTATAAACCCTTGGTCACTGGAACTTAAGGAGGCAGATAAGATTATTGTGGAAGGAAATGAAGAGAAATTAACAGTTTTTGGAGTTCCTAAATATTTTCACCCTACCATAACCTCTGATGTAGGTAAGCAAGGCAGTATAGTATATGAACATGGGAACACTGGAGACACAGGCATGATTTCCAATCCCAGCTCTCAGTACCTAGCTGTGGAATCTCTGGCAAGTTTTTGTAAATCTCAGTTACATCACCTGAAATTGTGGATAACATCTCATGCCTCATAAAGTGTCTATAGAGCAAATGTGAAGCACCACATCTAGCAGAGTTCTAGAAGAGAGAAGGTAAAATTCAACATTGATATTGATAATGATGCTGCTGATGAAGATAATGATGAAGTCAATTTTGCAAAAAGACGTCCAGAATTTTACCTAGCACAGAAGTAGGCCCTTAATCAACAGTGTTAGGTTTCTTCTTTCTTAATCTAAATCACAATGACTTTCTGAGAACCTACAATGCATATGCATTTTAAACAACCATATCTTATACAAGAAATACATACAATTTTACTGTTAAATTCAAAAATTAAAATTAAAACTGAGTTATGCTTAGATTTAGCTGGGCTAATGCAAGATGCAACCACTACCATATATTTTTGAAAGTTAATGTTTTCTTTGACTTATAGATAGTAATATATAAAATAAAACAAATTGGACCCACTGTTTTCCTTAATATAGTATAATTAATTTCTCCCCCAAAAGGGTATATATTTTCCCTCCTAGGTGTCTCTACAGATTAGGGAGGAACAGCCTGATGCAGTTCTGAGTTCTCAACTTTCAGATCCTGTGTACATTAGTTTATATAAATCACTGCACTGAAGGATGGTACTCGTAAAAGTGTAAATAGATTTAAAATGTGTTTATGTCAGTTCATGGATAATAAATTCAGGTTGTTGCCCTTGACCTTTTCTAGTTTCATGCTACACACTTTCCCTCAGTAATCTCAACCATACCTAGGTGTGTTTAAGATAATCGTAAGCTCAAATCATTTTATATCCACAGCCCAGATGTGTCCTGAACCCTAGACATCCATTTTGCACTGCCTGATGGAACATCTACCTGGATGACACGCCAGCATCTTAAACTTAACATGTGCAGACAGAAATGCAACTTCTTCCCATCCAAATCTACTCCCATATGTTCTTCTCTTAATGAATGGATCATGGTCTTCCCAGTTTGCCAAACTTGAAACTTCAGAATCATCCTTGACTCGGTTACCTCTTATTACCTCAACCAGCAATGAACTACCAAGTCATATCACTTTGATTACACTATTATCTCTTGATGTCTCTTTCCTTCCTCAGCTATAGTTTAACCTCATCCCATTGCCACTCTTAGCTTTGGTCTAATGCAGTAGCCTCTTAGATTCTCTCTGTGCATCCAGTTATTCCTATCTGCCAACAATCTTGTATTTTGCTGCCTACATTTTTACAATTCTCCTGTACATTTATCATCCTAAAAACTATACTTCATGATGGAATTCTCCCACAATTGTATCCTTAAAGTTTAAAAAAAAAGAGGCCCCAAATTTAGCATACAAAAGACCTCATGATCTAGCTTTCAACAAACCTTTTCTAAGGTTTGAGTGTAACAGCATTCCAGATCTTTTTCATCTTTGAAGGTTCCACCTACTAATCTACCCTCTTGGAATGCCCTCCTGGTAAATGCTTATTCAAATTTTAAGACCTAGATCAAATAGCGCCTTTGTATGGATATTGGGTACACCGAAGAAATTAGATTTTTTTTTTTTGGTATCGGGAATTGAACTCAGGACTTTGTGCTTGCCAGGGAGGCACTGCGCCACTGAGCTATATCCCTAGCCCAAGAAATTGGATATTTTATCCTGTGTATTTCTACAGCAATTTAACAGTACAGAAGTTTCCTGTTTTCCACAAGGAATATATTCCAAGACCCCCAGTAGATGCTTAAAACCTGATTAAGGGGTGGGTAGCATATATAGTGTGAATATATTGGACAAAGGAATAATTCATGCTTGGTGTAAGACAGGGAAGGATGGTATGAGATCACATTGTGCTACTGAGAATGGCATGCCATTTAAAACTCATGTTTATTTCTAGAGTTTTCTATTAAATCGGTAACAGAAATTGTGGAAAACAAAGCCCTGGATAAGGGGGAACTGTTACAAAAGCACTTGCTACATTTCATTGCAATGATTTGTCTGAATATTGATTTTCTCCTTTGTGTAAGAACTTCCTACAAGCAGTAATTTTCATCCTTAGCATAGAACTCAAGACGGCATATATTAAATACTAAGTAAAGGCTTATTGCTTAAAAAATAGTTTCTTGAAAGGAAATTATGATGGAATCATAGAAAACAAACAGTACTCACTTCAGATTCTTTTGATTTACTGCACAGAGACAAAATCTGAGGCTGTCTAGCTCTGTATAAGAATTACATGAAAATTTTTATACTTTTAGAACTGTCATCAGAATAGTAAACTCACAGAATATTAGGTCAACCACTCTATACCCCTACCCTACAACACACAGCTTACATTATGACTTAATCTTCTCTAAGGAAAATCCTACAGAGAAATATTTTCATGGGAAATATACATTTTTAAAGGCATGATAGAGACAGGAAATTCCCATAGGTAACATTTACCAATTGCCAGGTAGGTAGAAGAAGAAAATTATTTTAGAACAAGTGTTGATTAGCTGAAAATAAAAGAGGGATTAAAATGAATTACTGAAGAGAGATATACAAAACCTTTACCAAGTGTGTTAAAAGATGAAAACAAATAACATAGTTAATATTACAAGCATTTAGTGTATATTTAAATTTTAGTATAAATATTTGAAATTTTTGGATCAATTTAAGATATTCTAAATGAAAGTTCTTCCACTAATGAGAATAGAGTAATTTTTTTTGTAATAATTTGACATGGTAATATTTAAAGAGCAGTTTTTGATGTATGATAAACAGTTGTATTCCACTGATAACACCTATTTCCTTAAAGAAAACAATAATAGAGCACATACTACATTCAAGTTTTATAGCAAAAGAGATCAATAACAAAAGCACAGCCAGACAGGGGAGAACATGCTTAGAATTCATGCTCAAGGCTGAGGCAGGAGGATTGCAAGTTTAAGCCCAGATTGGACAATCCAGAAACTTACCATAGCAACATAGTGAGACCCTGCCTTAATATTGAAAATTAGAAATAGAAAATATCTGGGATCTGAGATACTGAGAGAGCAAGAAAGAAATAATTATTTTTATCTTCACTGAGTGTACAAGATAAGGGAGTATACACAACCATAATATGAGGTACAAATGAGTACAAATAAAATATCCTCCTAGTTCGTGGAGGAAGAGATCACCAACACTATGGGATAGTGATGATGAAGGGGGTAAAGGTGAAATACAGCTTCAGTGCTAAAATCACTTATAAATTAAGTGACTTAATTTGGAAAATGGCTGGGTAAAGCAGGGAAGGCCATTCCAAGAAAGAGTTTGGGGCTAGAGATGTAGCTCAAGGGTATAACATTGGCCTAGCATGCATGAAGCCCTGGGTTCAATCCCTAGTACCACAAACACAAAATTCTGCTTTTGCCAAGAAAGAGGTAACAACACATTGAGGGGATTAAAGAGGAATGGGGTGAGATACAAGCAGACCAGTTAGGAAACAAAAAACTGTCTAGGTAAGATATAATGGCAGTAATGATGACGAGAAGGGAGGGAAGATGGATCTGAGAGGTGTAGAGATTAATTCTGCTGGATGAGGGAATTCATGAGCTACAGAATGTATGTGTGGTTGACTGTGAGAATGGGGACATCATTTATAGATATCTGGCAATGGAAAGAGGACTGGGATCAAGGGTATTAAGATGATTGCTTCCATTTTAGAAATATTGATTTAAAGTGTTCAGTGTGTCACTCATTTGGAAATGCTCAGCAGGTAACTAAAAATTTAGGACAAGCGTAAAGGAAGGAGGTTTGGATTGAAAATAAATATTTGGAAGTCACCCAAAGACATGTGATCACTGAAGGCATCTAAGTAGAAGAAATTACAGAGAAGTGGTATAGCATTCAAACTTGAACAGGCATTAGAATCCCCTGGAAGGCTTGTTAAACCATAAATTGCTGGATCCCACCCTCAGGATTTCTGACTCAATAAGTTTGGGGTAGGGCCCGAGAATTTGCATCTTTAAGAAGTTCCCAGATTATGCCGATGCTGCTAGGGCAGGGTCCACACTTTGAGAGCCACTGATCAAGAAAAAGCTATTTTTAAAACATCTTAGCATGACTTATTCATAACAAATAATGCATGCCAATATCAATATCTATTTTCCAATGAAGTTAAAACAGCGTCTAACACTGCTCATCAGTCAAGTGAAAAGAAGAAAGAAATCATATTTCTATTTGCCTAGATGTTTTTATTCCTTAGAAAGTGTCCTTCCATAATTGCAAAGCCAAGGCTGCCCAAAAAATATGCTCCAAAATGTGTCTGAAGTTAAAAAAAAAAAAAAGGGACACCAAAAAGAATTTCCCTTCAAACTGTGCTGCACAAAATCTCCATATTCGGATGACAGATTTTTTCAACCTTTGCCTGGTAGCTTTTTCAGCAACCAAATATGTATTTGAGATTTTTGTCCCATATAGGCAATGGCTTTAAAAGCACTTAGCTGTTTACTTTCCATCTTACTATAAATGATTCATCTTTCAGTCTATAAATGGCTATTTGTAGGATTGGACAAATTTTGAATGCTCTGATAAGAGGATTGTTGCATCTGAATTCATACATAATCCATAAAAAGCACATGTAATCTTCAACCTTAGCTGGGTTAGCATATGAAAGAAATTTACTGAGCATATGTAAGCAGTGCAAATTATTAACCAGTTAACATCACCAAATTTGTTTCTGAAACACAGTTTATGCACTTTTAAGAGTTTCTCATTCCCTAATGAGAAATTATATCAGGTATACAAATACAGTAAAACCGTACCTTGAGTAGATTTCTCTACTTCTTTCCTCTTTCTATTCTGGCTATCATAATTCATCCTCAGCTCTTGGTTATACTCATGCAGAGTTTCCCTGGAGTTGTATGAATGTCTTGGTTTTCTTCCATCCTCGCTCTCATCAGAAGAACTGGTATAAGTTAGATCCATTTCATGCTTGACTTTTGACAGAGGCTGGTAGGGTTTGCAGTCTGTTTGCTCCATCTCTGATTAAGCAAGATCAGTTTCATGAAAAAAGGATGAGGAAGTCTTTTAACGAAATCAGTCCTGGGAGAGGGAAAAAAAACACACAAGGCTTCTTAGATTTGTCCTTTTACAAGGAAAGGCATTTGGCAGATTCACAATTGGTCCTGATAATGCTATCAAAGGAGTGAAGAAAAAGACAAACTAGATGCCATGAAGCTAGCCGGAGGCAATAATAACATCCTGTGTTCCATGCATACATTGTGAAGCATTTAGGATTAAACTGGAGGTTGTAGCATCAAAAAATACTCAAAGTAAAAGAGAGTCTTCAAAATATTTGTGTCAGATTGCAAATAAAGAACAATGTTGCTTCATGGTGTGTGTGTGTGTGTGTGTGTGTTTAATGTTAAAGTCAGTGATTAGATTAAAAAGAATTATTAGATATGAAAGGGCCCAGGAATACAAATATTAAGCCAGCACAACCCACATTTGAAATGAAAACTGGCCAGAGAACACACTAAGAAAGAACACATTCTTGCCTCTGGTTTAATATTACACTTAAGACAGGGGCTCTGAGGAAGGTAAGGACTCTGAGTGAAAGAGGCAGCTACCAGAGCTCATGAAATAAAGTGTCCTTTAGGGGATCTGGGCTCTTTGTTCTCATATTGTGGCTTTTGAGCCTCAGGCTTGGAGAGCATTTTTAATGAGTTAGGTGGTGGTAAATTTTTGTTCTTGGTAATACTGAGAGGATGTAAACAACACTTCTGGTTACTATACCAGTATAGGAACAGCAGGATCTAAATCCGGTTTAGAAATAGCGATATGAAACTTCATGATAAATCACTGAAAAAAAAAAAAAAAACCCTTTCCCCACAGAATGCTGAGCTAGGAATCGCTAAAATTCTCGGGGCCAGTAGAGGCATTAGCTGCCCTAGTTAGCACAGAGAAGTTTGAGAAGTTCAAGTGCCATTTCAGATGCCCAAGTCCTCTGTAAAAGTTAAAGCCATGTAAAAATATTCTTATTTTCCTTCTTCACATGATTTTATCACCATCTTTTCCATCCACTGCTATAAATTTGCAACCTGGTCCTTTTGTACAATATTAAAAAACCTAGTCTAAAACCAAGTAACTGTGATTCTATTTTGCAGTGTAATTGACTCCTTTATTTTTCTTCTACTCTCCACCAAATGTACTTTCAAAGAAACCCATAGATATCTACATACTATACCCTATCATGTACGGTATCTCATTCTTTGAAATTCCTATTGCTTTTATGGCAAGCACACAGAATATAGAAATCACTCAGTAAAGTTTTACGGACTGGCTTATATGTATTAAATTGTACATCCTGCTTTGTAGTGTGAACAATATTTTACAAGTTGAGGTCTTATTTCCCTAACCAAACGTTAAGATTCTTGAAGGCAATATTTTTCATCTTATACCTTTTTGTGTTTCCTATACTACTTAGCATTATGTTAGGCATACACATAGTAAAAACTATGTAACTCCTACAATTATAAATCTCATAAATGGTCTTGTGGAGATACCTAGTTTGTTTGAGTTAATATCAGAGATGAGTATGCTTAGGGAGAAGGTAGATTCAATATTGTAAATGAATACATGTTAATGATTCACCAACATTCTAATCTAATGCAATCTCATGGTTTTATACTTCCTCTATACACCGACAACTTCTCCATTGTACCTCCAACATGAGCCACAGGCTTGAATATTCAACTGCCTACTCAGTCTCTCCACTTAGTTATCTAAAAGGTATCTCAAAATTGGTATGTTCAAAACTGAGCTCATTTCTACCCCTTCCCAATCTTACTCCTGTCACAGTTTTTTTTTCTCTCTCTCTCTTGGTAGATGACTACTCTGTTCTGTTTGATTAGGCCAAAGAAGATGAAATTATCTTTGACTCTTGGCTTTCACATACCACATACGATCCATCAGTAAATCCTACTAGTGCTACATGTGAAATACATCTAGAACCCAGACACATCTCTCTACTTTCTCACTACTACATTGGTTGAAACTGCTCTTGCCCAACTGGATTATTATGACATTTTCCGACTTGGTCTACTGCATATACCATTGTTCCCTGATAGCACATTCTTTATCCTGTAGCCAGAATGAAAGTTTTAAAGTACAAGTCATTCACAGCTCTTCCTTTCTCAGAAGCAGTGATGATGTCCTATTTCCTCAAAATAAAAGTGAAATATTTACAATGATCTATAAAGGCCCTACTCTAACCACTGCAAACTCATCTTCTGACATTTCCTCCTAGCTCATGCACTGACGGTATCCCAACTTTGCCATTCTTGAAAACACCAGGTATATCTCTGCCTCAGGGACTTTGCAAGATCCCATTGAAAAACCACAAAAAATGGTACTACTCATCCTCCTTCCTGTCTTTTAAAAAACATCACCAAATGACACACTATGTAGTTTGCTTATTTGTCTATTGACTGCCATCTATCTTTCTCCACTAAAATGTAAGCTCCATGGTGGTAAGCATTATATGTTCTATTCATTATTATATATCTCCAAATAAGCACAATAGCTAACATATGCTAGACACTTGTTCAATACATTTTGAACAAATGGATAAACAATTGTCATTCTTAAGAAGGTCTAGAGATAATAAGGAAATGAATAAACCATAATTTCTACCTCCAAGAAACTCACAGCCTAATTCAAGCAATGAATAAATAATTCTAGTAAAAGGAGATTGAAATGATTCTTTCTTTGTAAATAAAGTAGTGGTTGAGCACGAAAGGGGAATGTTTTAGGAAAAGACTGTACTTGGTTTTGTTTATTTGTTCATCACTAACCCTGTAATGCAAACACTGAAATTTCATTGAGCACTTGTGTTATTAAGCAAATTTACATTCCTTTTTAGAGTCTCATAGCATGTTTTTCAGAAGGTGGACAGTCATCTGAATTTTAGGCCTCGATTTGCTCTAATCATGCAAATTGAGAACTATACCAACCGAATTCAGGGGATGCATTTAGATTCGACTTTGATCCAGAAAATTAGACTTCAATATAATTCATCTAACTTCATTTTAATGAACACACACAGTTCTTTGCTCATTGAAGAATGAGGGGTTAGCAAGTTGAGGCAGAGAGCCATTTCCATAGAAGGCCATTGACAATAAAAACTATCAATGAAAGACTTTATAACTAAAAAGAACTCTAAAATGTTTTCCATTGTATGGATTAATAGATAGTCTTTTATCTTCTAATTATATTTTCGAACTCTTTATTTTCTCTTTCAAGACTTTGATTCACAGTGATCAAGATTATGACTAGATTAATTCTCAGAATGGCCAGAGTATTGCTCTGTTAGACTCAGTTAAGTATGAATCTACATTTATCTTAACATGATGAAAACCATACAAGTTAAATATAAAAATTAAAAACTGTGACTTTGAATGCCTAATGTTGCATTTAATAACAATAATTTAATTGTTAAATAATTTAAATGTTAAATCATGTTAAAATCACGCTTATTTTTATGTATGGAAATAGATCTTCTGCTTTCCCTTGGTATGTTTATTTGCAACATGTAGATTCCAGAGAGAGAGAGAGAGAGAGAGAGAGAGAGAGAGAGAGAGAGAGAGAGAGACTGATTCATATAACCATTATGAGTTATTTTCAAAGTCCTAATTGCAGCTGTTTGCAGTCACAAATCATCTAGGAATGTCACACCTATTCAAGATTACTGAGTGTCCTTGGAAGCAATCTTCCTTTAAACCACAAAACTGGTAAAAGTTCTCTGACTCCCCAGTACAACATTTTGTTTTAAAATTTGTGTCAGCAGACATAGGTGACTAGAGAAACATTCCAGGTCTCTTTCGGCACATGAGATAGAGGTACACACAATTCAGTGTGCCTAGCACTTTGAGGGTACATAACTGTGATATCTGTCAAAACATCAAGGTACAATATGTGAACTTACTGGCCAATAGTTTATTTTTGAAAATAAAAAAATAAAAGTCATTAAGAAAAGATTAATATTTTAAATCTAATAATATTCGAAAGCACAATAATGTGGAAATGTTTTCCCAAGTACTCTTTGGTAAGGGAAAGCTCATAATTGCTTAAATGACTTTTTCATTCAGTGTCCAACATGCCATCCTGGAAGTCGAACATTTGAGTAAATGTTTTTAGACATTATGATGATATGCTCAACTCACAGAAAAACCAACTGCACATATAGTACTGTTTCCACCAAAACAATTTTAATTTCTCTATTTTTTATAATAGATAAAGTATAAAACAAAGCCAATGAGTATGTACAGCACATACTTTAATGAAACAAATTGAAAAAGATATCAATGATTTTTGCTACTGCAACAGATCCATTGAGATAGTTCGCATAGTAAAAATTCAAATGTCACAACCCATTGTTTGCTTTTGTGCCTTTGACTGTCTACTGGCTAATAACATAAACTCTACATGATTTCAGAAGAGATCAATAGAGTTTTATGTTCATTTATTTAGTCACCATAAGGTTAAAGGGAGACAATGTGGTATATGGGAATCACTGGTCTTAGAAAGACAGAATTTTCCCAATGAAGAGAATAACAGCACAGCAGTAGCTTAACTCATATGGCAGTTAGCAGGTTGCAGACACTGTCATATTGCTTTTCACATATTGACTCCTTTACTTCTTATAGTGCCCTATGTGGTAGGTACTATTTTTAATCCTCATTTAAGAGATAAAATCACAGGGCAGAGCAGGTAAGTGACTTGGCAAGGTCACACAGGTAGTAAGCTGCAGAGCTGAGGTTTCAGTTCCTACGACCTGTCTCCAATAATTGCACTCTTAACCACTATTCTGCATTGTCTTTTAGGAGAATATCTATCAGAGTGACCCTAGGTAAATAACCTCCCTTCTCTCAGAGCTGTAAATCTAGAACAAAAGAGACTGAATTATCTCCAAAATCTCTAGTTCTGAAATTGAGAGGATACTTGGATTGATTTGTTGAAAAACTTGGCTGGCATATTCAAAGCTTTGTTTACTTTATTTGTCATCCCTTTCTTGTTTCCCTTCCCTTCTTCTAACTCTCTTATATACATTTACTATAGAGTAGTTGAACTAAAAGAATGTCTGTGTATATCTGTATGTACTGGGGATAACCTCACTTCCACTATCCTTTAACAATCCCCTCTTCTTGTCCTTCTCCTTCTTCTCTTTGTCCTTCTCCTTCTCCTCGTCCTTCTCCTTCTCCTTGTCCTTCTCCTCCTTCTTCTCGTCCTCGTCCTTGTCATTCTCCTCCCCCTACTCCTTCTCCTTCTCCTCTTTCTCCTTGTCCTTCTCCTTCTCTTTCTCCTTGTCCTTGTCCTTCTCCTCCTTCTCCTTCATTTTGTTTTGTTTTGTTTTTGAGACACTGTTTCTCTTTGTAGTTCAGGCTGGCCTTGAACTCACTGTGTAGCCCAGGCCGGCTGCCAGCTCACAGGAATCTCCTACCTCAGCCTCCCGAGTGCAAGTGCTGGGATTACAGGTGTGCCCATGTCTGGCTCCTTTTACTCTCTTTCCATGTCTCATTCTTTCTCATTCTTAATCATATCTATTGGCCTCTGAAAATGGAAACCTGTTCTTGTTCCAGAACAAAAAGGATACATTGAACATTGCTTAAGGAAAGCAAGCCTCTACAGAACATCAGGTAGAGCAAATAAGCCCACACAGCGCTTAGGGAATAGTTAGCAAAAGGGGAAAGCACTCTTTGGAAATATACAAGGAAGTAGCATTCAAAAGTTGAAATGAAATTCTGTTTACTGCATTAGTTCATATGTATGTGTTTAAGCTAATTGTTCTATTAGCATTTTAAAAATATTACATAGAAGGAATTAAGATCCTTTCTGAAAAAAAAAGTATTCTCCTAACACTGATTTTACTCATTTGTGAGAACAGCTGTTGTCGATACTCTTGTGGTGCTTTTGCAGGCTTTTTAGGCCATTTTGAAAGAGAAAAAAATGACAGCTGCATAATTCTACAACTAAATAATGATCATTTCACATCTCTTTCTGTACGTTTCTGGCTTTTCTGGTTGCTTCTATTTTCTTTGTCTTCATTATCTTTAGAATGTCAAGAATTTTAATGGACATCAATTGTGAATCATGTGAGACAAGTGGAGAGAACTAGTGAATAAAAATGCCTGTGGTATCACTAAACTCCACAAAGAAACTCTAACCTGCTTTTAGGAGATTGAACACTTACTCTAATTTTGTATTCCCCATTGGTGCTAAGGGAATCTTGACCTCATTTCTTCTCCCCAAGTTCAGACACACTCAAGCTTGGACAAGGTTCTTAGGGACCAGCACTGTATATTGTGATTTTAAAGGTTCATTGAGTATTTCATACTACGCCATTAGATAAATAGCAACAGCTTAGTGCATCCCAAAATGAGAGCCCAGAATCTCATTGAGAAAGAAATCTATTTTTGTAATTGTGTAAATACCTAGCACATTTCTATCCCTCAGTAATTTGAAAATAATAATACATCTTTGAGTTCCAATGACATCTGTCTCCATTACACCATCTCTTTTGGAACTCTAACAACCTCCTAAAGTAATTTCAAATTATCACTCTCTTATTACTTTCTCAATATCCTTTGTGGTGGTTTATGTAGATCATCTAAACACTTAATAGAGGCAACAATCTTCAAGAAAATTGAAGGTAATTCAATATATAAAAGCTTTTTTACTCTTTAGAGAGGAACAATAGCTGCTTATTTCTGCAAGTAAACAATCATATTCAATTCATTTTTCTTACAATGAAATCCATTGGGGTTTTGTAAATTTCATAGTAATTTTGACATTAACATACTTATCCAAAATGTAGCATCAAATTTAATACAGCATCGTGAAAAGTAATAGGCTTTAAATATGGTATTATATAACCAAAGATATCATTTTCTTCCATAGTTTACGAGTAGCAAATAGTAATCAAAGCTCTCTATTGCCATCCATCTTCAGCATTAGTTTAGCAAAACTGGCACTTTATCACTAACCCTCTCAAATTTCATGTATACAAATTGAAGCAGTTAGAATTTTGATGCTTACTACTAGAACCACAATATTAATTATGCTAAAGATTAGACCGAAAGGGAGTTAATCAAATTAACATAACATATGCTACAAAAATACAGATCCTTTAAAAAAGAAAAAAATATATAGACCCGTTAGCAACTTAATTGCAGATGTTGATACAGGGGTTAATAGTGATTGTCCTGATTTCTACCAAGTGCTTTTGCTCTGTGGGTTAATAATAACTATATCAAAGGTGGCAGGCTAATAATTGGAAAAACCCTATATAATATGAGAGTACCCATGTGGAAGTTCTAGACTAAGCTTTATGGCAAAGTAGTATGCCTCCATTTCTTAATTGTAATGTGCTGAAATACCTAATATCATTAATCCAATGAAACTTACATAGTAGTCATAGATAGCACATAAAAATAATGACAGTTTAAGTGAACAAGTACCAAAACAAAGACCCTGGTGTAAATTCAAGTTGTCAACTTTCTTAAATACTATTATTTCTATTAATAATTAATTTTACTCAAAATTATAATTAGTCAATATTAGTTATAACTACTAATAAAAATTTTAAATCAGAATTATAAGGACAAGAAAGAAGTTCTAGGTATTCTTTTAAGCAACTTACATACACGATCACATTTAATCCTGAAAAATTACGATATGAGATAGATATCCTCATTTTACAGATGAATAAAAAGAGATACAGAGAAAATAAGTAATTTCACTAAGATCAAATAGCCAAAGGACCTAGAATTCAAATCCAATAAGTCCAACTACAAATCTGTACTCTATTTGTTTTTGTTCTTTTGTTTGTTGTTTTTGCAGTATTGGGATTTGAACCCAGGGCTGCCACACTGAGCTACAGCCACAGGCTTCTTTATTTTTATTTTTTTATTTTGAGAGAGTATCTTGCTAAGTTGCTAAATTATCCAGGGTGGTTTTGCACTTATGAATTCTCCCTCAGCCTTCCAGAGTGTTGTGGTCTTAATCTCTTTGCTATATGTGAATCACTGAATTTCTGAAATAAGAGTCAAAGGAAGCTACTGGAACCAGAGTGAGCAACTCAGGCAAGTCTTTCAGTTGCAGCTAAGGAAGCTGAAAAATTAGTCATCCTTGCTTGGGTAACAAAGAAAGTAAGCTTCTTCAATAGGGAAGGCATAAATATGTCCATGAAAGAGGGAATATAGGTCTGATTTCATTCACAGCATCTTAATGCTATGAGTAAACTAGGGGAAAAAAACCTTTGTATACATGGCTGTTCTGTAAGATTATGAGGTGTCAGACTGCAATACAGTTTCCCTTGCCTACTAAACTTTGCACCCAGACTAGACCCCCAGTCTAGATCCCCAGGTTAGAATTGACTTGATGCAGTTGGGTCAATCTGTGATCAGTTAGGTACAGGTCTATGTACCACTTTACCCCCAAGGAGGAAATTTGCTGGACTTTCTCAGCATTCCTAACAACAAATACTCAGTAAGAACATAGCACAAACAGAACTGCAGTTTTCACTTCTGCTATTCCCTCTTCTAATATCTAAGTTTTCACATCCACCTACAGGAATTAATAAATGTAATTGCAGAGGGGTTGCTATCATAAGAGAGAAAGGTTGGCATAATGTAGGAGAAAGGGCATGGAACTTGCAGTCAGGAAGTCTGAATTTGGGCCTCTTATATCACTTACTGTATGAAATTGGATAAACCAGTTCACTTCCCTCCCTTTTGGAAGCTAAAGGCTAAGCATCCTTCCTCCCTCAGAGTGTTGGCAGATGACTCTAATAATAGCATAAATGTGAAAGTACCATGTAAATTTTAAAATACTTTGTACACTTATGATTATTAATGATTTTACAACTACAAATGCATCAAAACTAGGCCATCTATTGTTTTGAGAAAGTATTATTCAGGAAGTCAATGTTTATATCAGATGTGGTCATCCTGGAATAACCAAATAAAATGACTGATCACATTGCTTTGTTTTTCTTGTCAATTTGCTTACTATTTCTTTTTTTTTACATATCTTTATTAAAGTCTAATTTTTATAACGTACAATTCACCCACTTTAAGTGCAAATTCTATGATTAAGTGTTCATTTAAAGAACTGTAAAACTTTTACCATCATCCAGTTTCAAAACATTTCCATTAACTTGAGCCATTTGTAGGAAAATGGATGCACCTCAAGACCCTAATGTTAAGTGAAATAAATCAGACACACAAGCTTAAATATCACATGGTTTCTTTTCTACGAGACACTCAAAATATAAAAAAGAAAAAAGTAGAGTGTAGATAATGGGAAATAGGGAGATAGATCTTTAAAAATGGGAAGGGTACCAAGAGAAGGCAGGAAAGTGAAGAGAAGGAAGGGGAAGGAGATGAAAAAAATAATTAAGATATGTTATGCATATGTACTAACTCCCCATGAGGAATGCAATCATTATGTACTGCAAACATGTAGTAATCAAAATAAAAATTTTTAAAAACCATTTCTATTGCCCTAAAAATAATTCCCATAATCACTAAGCAGCCATTTCGGGTATGCTTTCCCCCCAACCCTTGACAATCACTAATATGTTTTCTGCCTCTATGGATTTGCCTATCCTGGACATTTTCTATAAATGGAATCATACAATACGTAGACTTTTGTATCTGTCTTCTTTCACAATGCATTCACAATGCTCTTAAGGTTCATCCATATTATAATGGGTATCAGTATCCCCTGTCCTTTTTATTTCTAAGAATGAGCCTTTCTACAAGTTGTCTTATTCTGCCCCTTTGACTTTTCCCCTTTGAGCCTCACAGTATATGTTGGAACAATTAATGTTGTCCCACATGTTCCCGAAACTCTATTTTGATTTGATTTTTTCTCTCTATTCTTCAGATAGATAATTTCTATAGATGAGATTCCAAGTTAACTGATTGTTGCTTTTGCCATCTAGATTCTGCACTTGAATTCCTCTAGTGAATTTGATTTAAATTATTGTACATTTCAAGTATAAAATTTACAGTTAGTTCTTTTCATAATTTCTACTTCCTTCTCAGAACTCACTAGGATATTCATTTTGTCATATTTTCCATTAAGTCTGTGTTAATGGTTTACATTACTATTTCGAACATACTGGTACTTACAATGATTGCTTTGAAGCCTTGTCTATCTGCTAATTGCAACATCTGGAGACACTTAGAAACAGTTTATATTAACTGTTTTCTCTTGTTGACTATGAGTAGGGGTCATGCTCTCCTGTTTCTTTGCATATTTCATAATATTTTGTTGAAAACGATACATCTTAGATAAAATATAGCAAATCTGGATTTTGAATTTTCCCCCCAAAGGTATTGCCACTATTTGGTTCTTCATTAATTTGCTTGGCCTAACTCTGCAAAATAAATCACCCTATGATGTGTGGCTACTGATCTCTCTGGTGTGTTTTTTATTATATTATTTTCTTTTTTTTTTTGTGGGTACCGGGGGGTCGACCTCAGGACCTCGTGCGCCAACAGGCACCCGTGCCGCTGAGCGATATCACCGGCCCCTTTTTCGTATGTGGGATCCGGGAGTCGAACTCGGGCCCTCGCGCTTGCAAGGCAGGCGCTTATGCCGCTGAGCCATCTCACCGGCCGCATATTATTTTCTTAAGCATGGTTTCCTAAGGGTCCCTCTTTGTGTTCTTGGAGCTTTGTGGTCTGTCAGTGATAGTTTTGAGGTTGTGCTTAATCACCTCGAAGCTACAAGGGCTTTATGCTCTGCCAATGGATCTGTGTGTGAAAAAAGAAATTCATTAAAGGTTCATGCATTTTCAAATTTGCCACAGCTTTTATTTTCCACTGGGTCTTTTCATGTCTCCTCTGTTCACCACCTCAGGATTGACCAGCAGTATATGGCTGGCCTGGGTTCCCTCAGGTGCATATTGCTCACTGCATATTGGCGCAGCTTCAGCCAGAAATATGCTTTTCAAAATCAAAACCGCAGCTTCACATTAGCTGAACTGTTACATCCCTCCATTAGCCTAACTCTGAAATTGTCATTTCTACCAACATTGCCAATAAGTGTGGATAACATGCACCTTTCCATCTCAGGTGAGCCATCTGAAACTGTGGCACTGCAGCTACATTTCTTAAAGCCTGTCCTTTAAAACCATGGTAGAATTTGGCATTGACCAATCTAGTGCTGGGAGGTGGGGAGCAGCCATAAGCTAATACAATACAGATTCTCATTTTTATTACCAAAAGCCCAAGAGTTTATTCAAATAGAAATACTGTAGACTTCTGGTAGATTTCTGAAGTGCTAAAAAGGATGTTTTTGTCAATTTTTTGAGCTTTATAGTTACCTCTTGGGAAGTGCACTTGTAGATCGCTTCAATAGACTATAGCCAGAAATTCTGCCCAAATAAGTGATGTTTTCTTGCCAGCATTTCTTAGAAATGCTACCCAGTAGGGACTTTTTTTGCTTAGGATTTCAAACAATTAGTGCAAGGAAAAGAACATAAAATATTTCATTAATACTTTTATATTCATTACATGTTGATATGATAATGGATATATTTGATTAAGTAAATATATTAATGAAATTAATTTTACTTTTTATGTTTTTCAATGTGACTTCTGGAAGTTTTAAAATTATATGTGTCTTACATTGTATTTATAGTAGGCAGAGCTGTTCTAGATATATCATCAAACTTATAAGAAATACCAGGTACAGATAGAGGAATAGGGGGATGTAAATGGCAAAATCTAGACTGTGAAAATATCTATCAGAAAAAATGGTACAGATTCTTCAATAAATAAGTTTCCAAGGGAGAAAATGAAAGAGAGAAGGGAAATAAAAGGTTAAAGAAACATATCAACCAATTATAATGTGTGTATTTCATTTGGATTCTAATTTGAACCAAGAAATGAAAAAAAAAAGATGAGTATGTACTTATGAAACAGGAAAATTTAGAAATACACAGGATTTCTGATAATAAAATTTTATTGTTCATGTTGAAGGGGAAATATGGTTTTATAGTTAGGGTAAAGAAGACTTTTTATATCCTGTAACAATATACAAAAATTTTATGGAGGAAATTATATGTTACCTTGGATTTATTTCAAAAATTTCTGAAGAGAAATTAGGTAACCAATTGGTGAAGTAATATTGTCCTTGGAACAAAAAAATCACAGCAGTTATATGATGGCTGTGTTGGGTTCCTTCAATCATGTGTTTTACTTTTGTATATGCTTAAAATTTCAGATGATAAAAAGTTAAAACAGTTTTAGAAAGTTTTTATTATGTAAGAAAATACTAGCATACAATGTTAAAGAAAAAAATTAAAAACTGAAATTCACAATGACAAAATTTAATACTAGTTGCATGGGAAGAGTCAAGTAAATTTTTATTAAAATTTCTATAGTGAACTTTTAAAATTTGTCAGCATAAAAATAGGACCCTTACACACATACATTACTACTATTTGAAAAAAAAAAGACTGAAAGGAAACATACAAGAGTACTAATTATCTTTGTATTGTGTGATTATGAATGGTTTTATTTTCTTTATATTTTCCCCATCCTCTACATTGGAGATATATTATTTTTTCATTACAAAAATAGGAATTATAAGTTGTAGGTTGAAAAATTGAAATGTTGGGCTGGTGAGATAACTCAGCGGCATAAGTGCCTGCCTGGCAAGCGCAAGGGCCTGAGTTTGACTCCCGGTACCCGCATATGAGAAAAGGGCCGGTGATATCGCTCAGCGGCCCGGGCGCCTGCTGGAGCGCGAGGTCCTGAGGTCGACCCCCGGTACCCACAAAAAAAAAAAAAAAAAAAGAAAGAAAAATTGAAATGTTTACTTTCGTTTTGTCCTTTCTATCCATGTTCATATGAATGTGTGGCTATTCAGGAGCTATATATTAACCGTACCTCACAATTTGCAAAACGCTTCAGAATTTTTCAAACTTAAAAAAAAATTAGTTTATTAGTACATATGTGTAGTACATAATGTGTACATTCCTTGTGGGAAGTTGGTTCGTGTACATAACACATCTTGATTCCTTTTTTCATCCCCTCTCCCTTCTCTCCTTACCCCCTCCACTCATCTCTTGACACCTCCCCCCTTTTTGGTACATGTTTGCAATACATAATGTTTACATTCCTTGTGTGGAGTTGGTGCATGCACATAACACATCCCAATTCCTTTCTTTCATCCCTTATCCCTTCCTTCCCTTTCCCTCCATCTCTTGGTCCCCTTCTCTTTTGAGAACAATCTCCCTAGTTCCTGTTATCTACTATTTTACACTTTACTTTTACTCTGGGTTTCTCATATAAGAGACACTTGTCACCAAATAGTATTCTAATTTATATGCCTGTTGCCTCTCTGACATAGTAAATCAAGATGATATTATTACTCACTTTTGGATTAAAAAGCAGAGGCTCAGATATTTGCCAAAGGTCACATAGCAAGACAGTAGCAGAACTTGGACAAGAAGGCAGGTTTCATTACTCCTGGTCCAGGGCTCTTCTCACTTCCTTCCCATGAAGAGTCTCGCACTCAACATACTATTCATTTAACAAAGAACTAACTTAAGCCCGATTGAATTTAAATTGCTTACATTAATTAAACATGCTATCCATTTTATTTAACTGTACCCAAGAGCCATGTGCAGGAAAGATGCAGTCAGATGAAATAACAGGGAGGAAGCAGTAGAATTTTGTGACATATGGCATGCTTGCTGGTGAAATCAAAGGTATGTTTCATGCCAGCTTTTTGTCTGCAAAGTGTCTTTCATTTCACTAAGAGGTATACCTTATGCCAGGAAATGCACAACCTCCTAGCCCTTTCTTTTGAAACCTGAACCCATGAGAGCATAGACTTGGCATGACTTGATGGAACACTGAATGCAATATGTTTGACCCATTTATGGGTACAAACTATCCAGATTATTCACTGTAGATAAGTACTGTAAGTTGTCACCTGGATTCCCTGTAAATCTAGGGTAATACAAAGAAGTCTTATTTAGCTTTATGCCTGAGTAGAGAGTATTTGTTTTTAATTTCAGAGAATGAAAGTAACTGTTGGAAAAGAAAACAAAAGATAAAACAGGAAACAATTGAGAATACTGAAGGTATAAGACAAAAGCAACTAGATCCTCCTTTGTAGAAAAGATTTTGCTCTTTTTGTCTTAGGGGCTAAAACATGAACAAACAGACCCTAGTTCAGGCCAAATGAGCTATTCTTTCCAAGCGAGTCTACTTCTTATAGACGAAGGAAGGGAGGTGATAGAGAGCTGGGCAGTAGAGTGAACTCGAAGAAGATATCTCTATAGAGTCTTAAGAGCAGACAGTTTTTACTTTGATGCTACAAAAACCTTGGCTACCAGCTCAGTAGAAATTCTCAGGGAAAATACCAACATAGAATGAAGACCTCATATTTAAGTGGAGGGGTTCACTTTGTGAGACAGGGGCCTTTTCCAGAAATGCAGCTGTGACTTAGATGACCTGGACTTCTGGCCAGTAGGGTGAATCTTTTTCATTTAGCAAACTTTGTCTTAAGTGTGAATATTCCTTACTGAGAAGTTGGTTTGGATGAAGGAAAAAATATCTTGGAGTTCATTCTAATTACCAAGATCTACTAGCTAAAAGGAGGCATTTAAGTCCTTAAATATTTCTATGACAGAAAAATGAGATGCAGCATGTAGGACAAAGCATTTGGGTTGGAGAGAGCTGGATTCTACTACCAGTATCTCTATTTACTTAAGGTCGTATTTCTTCATGTATAAAACTAGAAAAACAATATCTACTTCACAGTATTGGCATAACAAGCAGCAAAAACATATGTATACATCATACATGTATACATGTCTTATAGAAAAAAGTTTGAAAAAATATATATATAGTGAAAGTTACCAACCCAAACTTGATCAATGTGCACAACAGACCCTCCCTGAATCAGATTGCTTAAAATGGAACAAAATTTCGATGAAAAGATAATGTGTGCAAGGAGTCATAAGAAGGACACACATATATCACCTAAAGGAAGGGAAGAAATTTCCATTAATAAAAATTAAATAACAACAAAATTCCTCAATAATAATTTGCCAATTCTCATAGGTTATAACCAAAAGCAGTAAGTAAACATTTGTTTTGAAATAACTGCAATAATTGCTGTCTCTCAAATATGCATATAGAAAGAGAGAGAGAAAGAGAGAGAGAGAGTCTTTTTCCCTCACTTCTTCAGAATCCCAGTGGCTCTTGCTGATCCTAGACTGAAAGAAAACATCTACGGTACTATGGCACCTTCCCTTCATCCATACTCCATATCTATTACCCTCCTTCATCAAAGGTTACTTGATCCATCTATGTCCTTTAGTTTCATGTCTTTTCCAGATGTCTACCTGTCAACAATTTATTTAGAGTGATTAATGACTAAATGGAACTAAAGTTATTATCTTTGCTAGAAGAAGTTAATTTTTATAGAGGTCATCTGGAAACTCAGTGTCTTTGAATAAACATATTAATTTTAGTTTTGAAATGTTAAGCCCCATAGTAGGGCATTAAGGGAGATAGCTTAGACTGGAAAGTACTTTAGTTTCTGCTTCCTAAGTCAAGGAATTCAAGCTACAACTGATTTTATGGGGCTGACTTCTTAGCATGTCTAATTTTTCAACCATCAGGGCGGAGAGAGTATTTGCCTAAAAATTTATGGAATGTTTTCTGTGGGTTCAGCATTAAGTGAGACGAATTGAGCTCATCCCTAGATGGAAGATAACACTGAGGAGTTCTTTTTTCTCCTCCACAATGTCAAAGAATCGATGTTACATCATTTGCAGGTAGCTTGAACACATCAAGAATTTGGAATTTGCTTGCATCATAGTACTCATATCCTTAAAATTTCTCCATAGGATTCAGTGATACAAAGCTAAATGTCATTCCTCTTCTGCTAATGTTCTGGAAATGCTGGAGAAAATCCAGGCATCTTATCTTGAACCTGGCAAAGAGTAAATAATAGAATATCTTCACAAGAATGGACTACTGAATTTTATATTTCAAAGGTGGTAGCTATTTTTGAAGTAAATTTTGATTGATCATAAAATAGAAATTCCATTTTACCCAGCTGCTCCCTTTCTAGGTATCTTCTCAAAAGAGTTAAAGATATCATACAACAATGATGTATGCCTACCCATGTTTATAGCAGCACAATTCATAATAGCTAAATCTTGGAAATAGGCTATGTGCCCTTCAACAGATGAATAGGTAAAGAAAATGTGGTATTTGAACACAATGGAGTACTATTCTGCCATAAAGAAGGATAAATTTGAGTTATTTGTATGAAAACGGATGCTCCTTGTGATCATAATGTTAGGTGAAGTAACTCAGAAACACAGCTTAAATATTGCATGGTTTCTAAGGACAAAGTAAAAGACAGATAATAGGAAAAAAGAGAGAGAGGAAAAAAAAAACAACATTGTAACCCAGAGCAGACAGTGTATCTAAAAGTATACTTAGACTTACTACAATTGTCTTACATGTTTATTTTTTATGGTCTTTGGCCTATTATCTGGTATTTAATCTGTATACATAATAATTAACTTTATAAGGTCTTATAAATAAATGAATCTGATCATGAAAAAATAAAGACCCCCCATTTCCTATTTGTCTATCTTCTATTTTGCTCTTTACATAAAAGAGAAGCCATGTGATATTTAAACTTGTGTGTCTGACTTATTTTACTTAAAATTATGGTGTCAAGTTGCATCCAATCACCTATGAATGCCTCAAGTTTACATTTCTTCATAGCAGCATAGTATTCCATTTTGTGTAAATATCGTATTTTCTTTATCCATTCATCTATTGATGGGAATGTAGGTCAAATCCAAGATTTAACTAGTATAAATTGTGCTGCTATAAACATGGGTAGGTATGTATCCCTGCAATATGGTGACTTTAACTCTTTTGCAAAGATACCTGGAAGGGGAATAGTTGAGTCAGTGGAATTTCTATTTTTAGTTTTTTGGGGAATCCACAACATGATTTCCATAGAGGTTGTACTAGTTTACATTCCCACCAAAGATGTAGAAGAGTTCCTTTTCCCCACATCTTCACCAGCATTTCTTATTTGTTTCCTTGATGATAACCATTCTTTCTGGAGTAAGATGGTATCTCAATGTTGTTTTAATTCACATTTCTTTAATGGCCAGTGATATTGAACTTTTTTTATGTATTTACTGGCCATTTGTACTTCTTTTGAGAAGTGTCTATTCATTTGCCTATTTTTTGTCTAGGTCTTTTATATTGAGGCGGTCTAACTTCTTGGATTCTTTATATATTCTACATGTTAGTCCTCTATCCACAGAATAGCTGGCAAACACTTTTTCCTATTTTGTAAGTTGTTTCTTCACTCTGTTGGTTGTTTACTTTGCTGTGCAGAGCTTTTAAATTTGACATGATCCAATTTGTTGATTCTCAGTGTTATTTCTTGTGCCATAGGGGTTCTGTTCAGAAACCCCTTGCCTACACCTATGTCTTCAAGAGTTTTACCTAGTTAAGTGTTTCTGTTTTAATGTTTAGATCTTTGATCCATTTTGATCTTAGTTTAGTACATGGTGAGATATATTGTTCTGGACTCAATCTCCTGCATGTGGATATCCAATTTTTTCCACCTCTACTTCTTAAAGAGGGTATCTTTTCTCCCGTGTTTGTTTTTGGCACCTTTGTCAAAGATAAATAGCTGAATGTGCCTGGAGTTGTTGTACTACCTCTATTCTGTTCCACTGATCTGCATGCCTGTTTTTGTGCCAGTACCATGCTATTGTAATCACAGTAGCTTTGTAGCATAACTTCAAATCTGGGATTCTGATGCCTCCTTTGCTTTGCTTTTGTTACCCAGGATTGCTTTCTAAAAAGAATACAAATTTTAAACAATGAAATAAAGCAGCCATTATTGCCAAATGATATGATTATTAACATGGTGAATACTAAATTGTTGAAAATTAGCTATTAGAAATAATAAGTGAAATTAGGAAGGATATACATTCATGATCAATATATGAAAACCAGTTGCAATTCTACATACTAGCAATAAACAACTAGAACATTAAAATTTAAATGCTAATTATAATAACATCAAAAAATCTAAAATATTTAAGAAAAAACTTAATATGTACAGGACCCTTGGTAGAAATATGAGAAATTACTAAGAGAAACTAAACAAGATCAGTTACATGGAGAAATAGACTATAATCATGGATTAGAATACTCCACATTAAAATGTCAATTTTCCCCCAAATTTCCATCCCAATCAAAATTACAGATTTTTTAATATAAATTAACATGCCGATGTTTAAATGTAGATAGAAAAACAAAGGACTCAGAATAATAAAAACAATCTTTTAAAAAGGACAATGTTGAAGAAATTATGCCATCTGATTTTAAGACTTAATTCAAAATGACAATAATCAAAGAAATGTGGTATCGATGTAAGAATATATAAATATGTCAATGGAAATAAATAGAACCAGTTTCTAAAAAGAATACCCAAGTCTAAATCCCCAGCTCTGACTTAAGGATATATGAAACATATTTAAAATATTATTAATGATCTTTTATTCCCATTTTAGTTTTCGGTTTCTGGTACATAGTTCGTGTTCATCAAACATTTGTTGAATAAATGATCATTTTAAGCAGGTACACATTTGCAGCACTTTCATTAATCATCCGTGATAAATGACAACATCTTTTTACTTGAAAATAGTTTCCTTGAATAAAAAAATGTATCATTTGTGTAAAAGCACGTTATGTACATGTTTCAGAAAGCTCAACTTACCAAAACATTTAAAAGTGTTGGTGATATATTTTTATTGACCTTGCAAAGATATAAAATATCAAAATGGAATATATCATGGTGAGTTAAATTGAGGCCTGCATGAAGAAAGAGTATAAAGTGAGATTTGTCTCCCCCTCCTTTGCTGAAATGTTCTATTATTTACTTTCTTTGCCAGGTTCGAGATAAGAATTAGATTCAGTGTGGCTCAATGTAGCCTCTGTAAACAAACTTTCCATAAAAATATATATTTTAGACATATTTTACTTTGAAAATGACTGTTCTTCAAATCCTGGTTAATTAATTTAATTTTACAGCATCATGCATCTTATAAGGTTTAGCCATTTGTCTTTGTCCAAAAGGACTAAAGGTTTTGCTGTTGAGAATCAACAAATCTAATATAAAACTAAGAACAGAGAGCAGTAGATTACAATCTTGGCTTTTAAAAATTATTCATCAAAGTTGGCAAAACACATAAGTAGTGTCACCCTCTGAGACCTGCATATCACCACTTTCCCTTTGCACCCCCACAACTGCAGCTTGGCACTGATTCTGCCTTTCTCATCCTCAAAATTCCTTTCTTTGCCTCAAGGGATTACCTGTGGGATTGCTCCATTAAAATGCAAATAAGTTACGCAGAAGGGGTGTCACATTAACATACCCACCATAATTATCTGCTGCTATCATCTTATCAGGATTAATTTATCAGTTGTCCAGCAGAAATAAGGCCCTAAGGGTATATTTAATATAGGAAAGATACAATTTAATGTGGGTGGGACTGAGTTCAGATGTTCATGCCTAGGTAGCACACCATGATTGGGAATTTTGTAAAGCAAGAAGACATCATTTACTCCCTCAACCTGGAAACTCTGTTGAGAGCCTTTAATATAACAGCCACTGTGGTAGTCATTGTAGACAGGAATAAATTAATTGCCAGGGATGGTAGTGCACACCTGTAAAACCTGTTGCTTGGGAGGCTGAGACAGGAGGATTTAAAGTTCAAGTCCAGCCTGGATAACTGAAAGAGATCCTCTCTCAAAGTAGAAAATATAAAGGACTGGGGATGTAGCTCAGTGAAAGAGTGCTTGCCTAGGATGCATGAGTCCCTGTTTTCAATCTCCAACTCACAAAAAGAAAGGATAACTTTTAACTTCTCAGAGATATGGGGAAGAATTAGGTACCTGAAGAGAGAGGGAAAGGGCACAGGATCCTGAACCTCAGATTTCCTATCTGTAAAATGGAGTAACTTCTGGTATTTCCCTCACAGAATTCATAAGGAGTGAATATAATACATGTAAAGTGCTTCATATATTCCCTAGCATAAAACAAGACTTAAGAACAGGTTTCTTCCATTATTATTACCTACTATCACTGAATGTTAACTAAGAAAGAATAACTGAAAGTGGGGGATGATGCTGAAATAGATCCAAAGCATATAAAATAATTCCAAGAAGGGCTTTCATGAAAAAGATATAACATTTAAGATATGATCATAAAAATAATTACTATATATTGAACATTTCCTACGTGTCAGACATGGTGTTACACACTTTTCATTCATTACTTCATTCAATACTCACAAAGCTTTCTCAAGGGAAGGCATTTACTATTTCCATTTTATATATAAGCAAATCAAAGTTTGGAGGAAGTGAAGTAATTTGCTCACAGTCGTACAATAAACAGAGGAGATCTGATGTTGCTTTGTAGAATGGATGATTTAAAAGGCAACAGTGGAAGCCCTAGGATGGATTTCAAGGAATGAGAATAATAGAAACAAATGCAGGCTATTGGGAATATGCTGATATTATTCACATAATACTGAGTAGTTTCTCTATCACTGAATTTGGGTCTAATCTTGAGTGAGGCGAGTGGATTGATAAAAAAGTTCCAAATGACTCAACTGTCTAACATCAAATTAGCCTTGCTCCTGGACATATTCTGACTCAAAGCTGTATCTCAGTATTCTTTATTTAAAATTAAGCTCCATATTTGATCCTAGATCCACGACTGCCTCCTTATAACTTCCTTTCCTAACATAATAGCTCTCCAATGCGAAGGAGAATACCTTCACTTCAGTTCTTCCAGATAATGGAAATCTGACTCCAAGTATTGGTTCCATTATCTCCTGAAAGAGCTAGATATGAGATTTACTGACTACGAGAGCACCTGAGTAGCAGTATCTGCTACTGGGCTTTCTTCATACATGTTTAACCTGCCTACTAGTGGTTTATTTTATTGCTGGGCTTCTCTGAATACAATAGCATACACATCTTAGACTCCTATTCTACTATATCAAGTCTTTCCGCATCTTTGTGTTGCTCTGCCTATCCTGTTTTTGTCTCCTTGGCTTCCAGATTTCAGTCACTCTTAGTATGGGCTCCTCTATTACCAGTCATGTTCCAATTATAATGAGCAGGTATAGTTGCTTTGAGTCAATGCTACTACTAAACTTTTTCCTCATGACTGGTATAAACTAAAACTTCATAAATTCTGTTTGTCCCTTTCACCCATTGCAGGCTACAGCATTTGACCAATATTAAGTAACAGTAATATAGCACAGGAGAGAAAGTATGTCATTAAATCACAGAAATGTCAATGTTCCTGTCTTAATTTGAAAGACTTTTATAAAAAATATATTTGGCTTTAGGCTTAGCTTTCATATATTCATTCGTAACAAGCTATAAAAAATGGAAATGTACCACTATTTCATAAGGACAAATTATGAGTATGATCCAATTCAAATTTTAATTTTTTCCTGAAATAGTCAATTATTCATCTAATTGTCATAGTCTATATGCTCCGAAGCCTCCTTTTGCATACCTACTGTGTAAGTCATGTTCAAATATGGTTAGCCCTTGATCATCTATGTCAATGTTGAAGTGCATAATATAATTTCATCTGAAAGAGTATATTTTTTTTATTTTTTTGGGGGGTACTGGGGTTCGATCTCAGGACCTCACGCGCCAGCAGGCGCCCGTGCCACTGAGCGATATCACCGGCCCTTTTTTCCTATGTGGGTTCCGGGAGTCAAACTGAGGACCTCGTGCTTGCCAGGCAGGCGCTTATGCCACTGAGCCATCTCACCGGGACCCAAGAGTATATTATTAAGACCCAAATATATTGAGCTTTGGGAGTACATTATATGAAGCTTTATTTTACCTATATGCAAACGTTTATTCACGAGTGGCCATAGACAAAATATATACCAACTGAGCAGGCTTTATGGAAAATAGAAGGTGATTTGGGGAAAGGGGAAGAGAGGGGAGTGGAGGAAGAAGAGTAAAAATGATCAAGATGTGATACCAATTCCCCAAAATGAATATACTTATTGTGTGTTACAAATATATATGTACTACTAATAAAAAAATTAAAAATAAAAAGGAAATAGCAAAAAAGAAAAAATATTCAGTGGCAATAATTGAATATAAACAATCCACTAAGTTGAGAATATGAATAAATTCAAAACAGTGGATATATCCGAAACGCTCAAGTGAATAATACAGACTATAATACTTACCACAAAATTTTATGCCCCTAAATGTGTATACACATATATATGGCATCTTCATTGCAGAACTATCTCATTACTCACAACTGATGCTCCAGGACAGTGGCAGTAGCAATATCCATGACTAGAACAGGAGGCAGTACCAGCAAACACGGTCACTTCTGCTCACAAGCTGCCTAGTTTAGCCCTCATCTCAGAATGATTTTTCTGATTTGCTTTGTTTAGTATTTGCATTGGTGAGTCACTCACACTCTTCTGATTGGTGGTAAGGATTTATTATACTCATTATATGTATTGTTACATCTACTCAGGTCTACTGCATCAACTAATTTTACTGATTTGACACATCAACTCATGACACAATTTGTTCTTCATTTAATCAATAGATTATTTCTTTTAATTAACTAAATCAATTTATAGGGTTGTGTTGTCTAAGGATTATTATATCTGATAACTGAGGTTTGATATTTTAATCTAGGTAGAATAGCAGCGTGGAGTAGTGACATCAGAAACTCCAGGTCACACAAAGGTAAGAATACTGTCTGGTCCTATACAGTAAGAGTTCACCATCCCCTGCTCTAGAAAAAGCTCAGAGATTCATTACACTTATCTTGCAGATTAAGGAAACTGAGTCCCAAACAGGTTCACAATGACTCAACTCAACAGATGTGACAAAAATACATGGTATCTGTTATTCTCCTGCCCCCTCCAAATAATCATAGTTCTTCTATAGTGTCCTTATTTTAAAGAGGTAACACCATCCACCTAGTTAAGTCTGAAATCAAGGAGTTATCCTTGGTAGCTCCTGGCCTCTTCACCACCCCTGCATCTATCTAAGCTCTTCCAATTTTACATCTTCTCTATTGAATCTTTCTGCTTCTCTCTACTGCCACCATCTTAGCCCACAATGTTATCATCACTCTCCTGGCCAATTTGCACCATCTCCTAAGTGATCTCCCTGCTTCTCCTCTGGCCACTTTCTGATTTGCTCATCACATTGAAATCAGAGTGATCTTTTCTAACTGCAAACGTGGTCACATCATATCTCTGTCTAAAAGCATTCCACTGATCTTAAGATCAACAGCAAACTCTTTAACGACTCTAGAGGCCCTAAAATATCTAGCTAGTGTGTTCCCTGTAGCCTTGGCCTCAGCTTGTGACACCTGGCTCTTTACTCCATCTCTTCTAACTGTTCTGTTATGCTTCAAATCACTTAAATTCACCAAATGCCATCATACCACAGGACCTTTGTGTATGCTTTCCTTCTGCTTGGAATGCTCTACCTCTCTCTTTCTTAGTAGTGGCTTTAGACATTAGTTAATCATCACTTCCTCAGGGAAACCTGTTCTGACATTACTGACTTGGTCATATCACCCTATCATATGCTCTTATACAGCACTGTATCTTTCTGTCTATGTATATATCACAGGTACAATGTTACAGTTTATACAGTTACAACAATGTTTGTCTTCGCTACTGGACTGTAAGTTCCATCAGGGTGGGGATACTGTATATTTTAGTCTACTATATCCTCAAATATGCAGCCCAGTGCCATGTCCTTAGTTCAATAAATAGTTATTTAACAAATGTATACAGGAATTTCCAGAAGTTCACACAGTTAGAATTAGTTGTCTGAGTTCTAGTCCAAACTCTTCATAGGGCAATGCTGCTTCTATTTAGGTCAACAACACAGGATTAGAACATCTAGCGTTTTCTACTTCTTGGCTACCAATTAACCCCCTAACTTCTTTCAGCTGCTACACATATGCATGACATTTTTCACCAAAGAGAGTGTGTGACTGCATCAGCAACTCAGCCCCACTACAAGAAGAATAAATCACATGCTTTATAGAAGGCAAGTATAGAACGTTGTTATTATCATCAAAGTAGTATATATGGGGGTTCTCAAGGGAAGTATATTTGAGCATTAACCATAAAAGGAAAACATGTAGTGCTGTTAAAGCATATTTAAGTTCCTTTTGAAAAACATTTAATAACACTTTCAGTTTGCTGACCTGGGTTTCTGAATATCATTTTTTTAAAAGTACTTAATATTTTTATAAAAACATCACAAATATCCTTTTGCAAACTAAGTTTTAACTTACTTGGATGGATAAGAAACAAATAGAACAGTGTTTTTCCTTGAAAAGATAAGCTAAAATGTGTGTGTTTTTATAATTTTAAAGCTAAGTTAAATTAAAAGGAACATTTATGAAATGCTTTTCTACAAAAGCTACTTACAGAAGATTTTTATTGTAAACTAATAAGTGGACTTTTAATAGTGAAATCTGAGAATTGTGTATATTCTTTAGAAAATTCAAGTTATAATCCTGAAGTACTATGATCATCTAATAGGTATTTGATTTTTCAAATTCTTTAATCTTTCTCTATACGTATTAACCTTCTGACCTGGCTTTTTACAAACACTTTTAATTCCCTGAAAATATTTACACAATATAAAATCCATAATTCTCAAGGTGGCCCTATGTCAGCAGCTAAGTTACTGATGTACTTGGGTTCTGAGTAGTTCACAGGAAAACATATATCTAATACAGTGCTCTTAAAAAGACATGGAACTCCAGTTGAAAGTCCAATTTTATTTTCTGGATTCAGGATTAGGAACCCAACAGCTGCTTACTGACAGATTCCATGTTAAATCAGGAGGAGATTTACTCATTCCATTACAGCTAAAAGGCAAATAATCCAAAAAACATACATTTATCCTTGCAGAATAATATCATTGTAGTTTCAAATGAAACTCAAAACTCAAACATTTTATTCATCATGTCGTCAGAATCTCCCTTTAGAGTAGGCAATATATCTATATTCATCAAATAAACAATTTCAAAAGTACAGAAAGCCAATCAATCTCTTGACCATAGATAAGTAAGTGTTGTTTATAATCTTAGCACTCTCACAGACATTTGGAGGATACATAAGTCTATCAGTCTTTGCTCACATTGCTGTCATAATGTTGAAAATGTTTATATGCATGTGAAACATTTATCAACCAGCACTGGCATCTAGCACCTAGCATAGAAGAAATTAAAGAATGAACGTGGGTGAGTATATACCACAATAAAAACTTTCAAATAAAAGTTTTGGTTTCAGTAGTTTTTTTTTTTTTTTTTTTTTTGTGGGTACCGGGGGGTCGACCTCAGGACCTCGCGCGCCAGGAGGCGCCCGTGCCGCTGAGCGATATCACCGGCCCCTTTTTCATATGTGCGTTCCAGGAGTTGAACTTGGGCCCTCGCGCTTGCCGGGCAGGTGCTTAAGCCGCTGAGCCATCTCACCGGCCCGGTTTCAGTAGTTTTTAAAGGAGGAGTGGAGGCACCAGATTGATTGAAGTAAATTCAGAAGACCAGACAGAAGGAAGAATATAACTGACTTAAGCAAATAAAATGTTCAAGGGTTCTATGAAATTATAAGGCAAATTAGGACTAGATTATGGAAAATCTTGAATGTTAAACGGAGGAGTTTGAATTTCAGCCAGTAATAATTACAACTACATTCCAGAATTCCTCCAAACCAAAGCTTTAGCTAAGAGTGCCATTTGTCTATGGCCCTGAGATACTGTTAATTTCAACTCTTTAAGGTGAATGAAGTGAATAATTGTGCAGAACATGGTAAGTATAATTAATTAAAGGAAGAAGGCCTTTTTAATTTAATGTTGGAACAACTAGATTCTCAACTGTAGAACTGAAATCCAAATGGCAGCAAATAAATTGGATATCAGGAGAGTCCAACCTAGATTAAGTAAGGGTCCTCCTGAAGCTCACTTTAAACCCAAATGTCAAGTATCAACAAACACATATGTGCATAGTGATTCAGCTGTTTCATTACTTTGTGTAATGAGAAATCTCAAAACAGAACATTATTCTGCAGAGATGAAAGATTCTCAGTTTAATGTGTTTTAATATTGCTGGTATGCTCTTGTCATGAACGCTGCATTAATTAAGTCAAGTGAGTGAGAAGAACTTGTACAGTGTGTTCTGTCAAATGCCAGATTCTCCCTTCCTTTGATACATTTTGTACTGGTGTGAAGTAGTGGCTACAAACACCAAAGTAGACAAAGAGGAGAGCTGAAAAAAAATTGGGCTGTAATTTTCTACTTTAGATCTGATTGCTCCCTTGTCCCATTTTCAACATAGATAGTAAGGCTGGTCAACTAGAAAAAGCTCCGATCATTTTTCAAACCACTAGAACACCTCCATCTCCTAAACTACTGTTTTCATCTATATACAAGGTCAAAGCAGTGATCCCTGAGTTTGTATGGACAACAGCATCAGTTTTCCATGTTCATTTTAGAGCAGTTTTCCAGGTGCTTCACATGTGTTTCTGCATTATGGCAGTCACCATGTGGCTTTGAAATGCAGAGTTTCATTTTAAGGAAAAAATGGAATTTCCAATAAGTGCCTTTCAGACTACTGCTAATTCTTTGATGAGAAGCTCATTATTGTATCATTGTTGTTTATAAATGCAATTTATAAGATATTTGATACCATAAAGATGTTTAGTCCCTGGACTCAGGGAGCATGAAGGAATATAAGCATTAAAACTTGCTTCAAGAGATTTGTAGTTGGAACAGAATTGACTAGGAAGCACTAAGAGGTTTCAAAGGTGTAAGCTTAGAAACAGATAGATGATTTTAGCAACAGTGTTCTTTTTGGTTATTCAAATATAAGACTGGGATCCAAAATACGAAATTTGACCATGAGATTTGGGAAAAAATAGTGGACATGAATAAGTGTTTCCAAAGATCTATCTAACAGCATTACATGGGTAACTACTAAATGTATGGAAGGCTCAACATTTAACGGCTGTCTATGTATTATAATGTAGTTTGCATAACATCCTCTGAGGTAAGCCTTATTATAACCATTTGATTTATAGGGGAAATGAGGACCAGAGAGAATTTAAGTAACTTTCTTGAGGTTACATGCCTGGTTGCGTCATGAGATTACATTCTGGTTGAAGCAGTAAGATTTGAATATACATTTTAATATATGCCTCCTCTGAACACAGTAATCAAAGATTTATTTGTAACTACAGAAAAATATGTACAAACTAGGATTGTCTTATTTAAAGTAGTCAACTCAGGGAATGATACACTTACTACACTAATGCCAACATTTCTGAAACTCTTCTTTAGTATTCGCGCTCCAAACCTGAAACAGTCTTATCCTATTCACCGGTGGAAAATCCTTTTCCTTTGAGGTTGAATTTAAATTTTGTAAACACCTAAAAATATTGAAAATATGTTGGTCAAATGAAGTGAGTTATTAAACTAGATAATTTTATTTGGAACTAAGAACATGATGTGACATGAAGAAATGGGATAGAGAAGTTTTCTTCTAAAAGCATCCTCCCAAAATTCTGGAGCAGCAGCAGTATCTTTCAAATCATTGGTAAATTTCCTAGAAGAAAATTTCTTAACTCTAGTGTGTGCTTCTAATTTGTGTGTTTACATTAAAATGAAAATATTGCTCACATCACAATTAACAAGTTATGCATGTTAAATCACACATTTTATGTAACACCATTAAAGAATCATATTACCTCATATGAAATATTCAAGCACAGATATATCATAAGTACTATGGATATTCAAATATGTGGATATCAGCATGGAGTAGATTAGTTGCTAAGTGTTTCATGGAAGGAAGTGGAGATGAACTAGGATTGAAGAATATGTTCAATTTGGTACCTATTATGGAGCATAGAGGAAATTGATTTGATTAACTAATGGAAGTAGAATGAAAAATATTCTCATACAAATGAAATAGCAGTTTCCCCAAACCCATTCTAAACCAAGCATCAACCAAAGCAGATGTTAACATGGGAGATTAGTATAAGACAAGGCTAAGATATAGGACAGTGAGTCCAGATCACAAGTGGAGGGAGTTGATGGATGAATACCAGCTGAGGGGTTTGAATATGATCTAAAGTTAGCCTACTATCCCTCCACTGGTGATTTTGTAAGTCTCAAGGATCTGTCAAGGCTCACTAATAAATGCCTGGCTCTACAAAGGCAATTTAAGAAAAGAAAAGTAACAAGAATACTTTAACATCTCTCTCCCTTGAGTAAAGGCCCTCCCACTGACCTTGCCTTAAAGACTGGGCAGAGCTGGCAAGAACTGAAAAGGGCCATCAGCAGCCTGTAGATAAGCTTTTAGAAATGCCTTATTGTCTTCTAAATGCATGAAGAGATTTTCTGGCAGAATTCAGTAAATGCTGAATTCTTCTTACCAAGTGTGAACTTGCTGGTTATTAGAGAGTTATTTTCTACATAAAATATTTCCCTAAAAAATCCTGGCTATTTCCTTAATTAAAGTAAATACTTGTTTATAGTACTCTACTGCAAATCTGAGAAATGCAAGATAATAATGAATCTCATTTTTACAGTGCATTGTAAATTGTATTAGCAACTTCTGGCGCTCTCCAAGTTTAATAGGTGATAGTTTATTATTCATGTTCAGCATAAACTAAGTCATTAAAATTACAAATTTACAAGTAAGCTGCAAAAATTATGCTTGTCTTCAAGATTATGGTTTTAATAATTGAAAATACTATCTGACCTAGAGCAAGGAAAATGTTGAAACTTGCAAGTTCACCTGAAACTTATGGCTGAGCATAACAGGAATCCCTTAACACTTGGGGCATCTTTTTATTTATGTCAAGAAGAAAATCTACTAAATGAACAAAGGGAGGTTAGGTTGCTTTGTGGAATTTATATTTCCAGAATTGCTTTAAAAGCATCATATTTCCAAATGCAAATGTTACAAGTATGAGAAGAGACATGTTAACATATGTTGAGTTAGATGCTGGTATGAACTTTTGCTTGCCTTAACAGCAAAATAGTTAAACCTATTCTCTTTCCTTAACAGCAAAATAGTTATGTCCCTCTCCCTCTCCCTTCACTGAGTACCATACTGTATGGAAAACTAAATTCTGTGTGAATCTTGTTTTTCACATAAAAATGATAACACAGATGTTGGACTTGTTGCAATGAAATGGCTCTATACTGGCCAGCAAGCCAACAAACTGGGAGTTATCGTCTAAATAAAAGCTTACTCAAACTCATCTTGAGTTGTTGCCTTCATGTCACTAAGGGTGTTTCATGCTTTTCAGACTTCCAAAGGCTTCTAGTAAGAACCAGAGATTCACTCCCCCGAATTCACTTTACTGTAGATGAATGAACATTCTTTTTTCCCACTTGATTCAATTAAAATGAGTGTATTGATTAAATTACAAGGGACACTGTGTTCCTAACAAGCCTGCCAGGGGCTTAACATGTATACTAAGAGCATGTACTCCAGATACCCCATAAATACATGTGTGAATTTATTTTTTGTTTCTATTTTTTATCTAACTTTAATTCTATTCAAAATCTGCTGTATGTTTGAAAATAACCTTTAACCAATAAATTTATGGTTTGAGGGAGTCCAGTGACCAGAAACAGTGAATAATATGAACTACCTAAATCTCCCTGTGTTCTACCTAACAAAGTATTAGAAAGCAGGGCAAACCGTGGTTGATTCCCTTTTATCTCCTGTGGTTCCACAAGGGCCTTCTTATAGGAGACAGGGCTTCCACTTGACTGACTGAGTCAGTAACATTTATTGAGACAAATGTTAGTCTCTAGGACTATTTTCTGGATTTTAGTTTCCTCACCTGTACAATGAAGTAGTTGAGATTAAATGATCACCAAAATCTTCTTCCTGTACCATGGTTTGGATAGGTTTTGAATGTATCCCTCAAGGGTTCATGTCTTGGGAGTTTGGGCCCCATAGGGTGGTGTTCAAAGGCTGGAGCATTTAAGAGGTAGGGCAGGGGTGGAGTTACAAAACTGGTCCTCCCCTTCACTCTGACTTCGGGTCTGACAGTGTGACCTCTCCTTGTTACACCTGTGCATTAGTCTTGTGATGTCCTCCACCATGAGGTTTTCAGCAGAGCCAAACTGCCATTGGCACTATGCCCTTAACCTCCAGAATTGTGAGCCAAATAAACCTATTTTCTTTATAAAATTAGCCAGAATTAGGCATTTCATTATAGTAATGAAAAATAAGGTAGTACATCCTGCTCAATGTATCTACACCATTTTTTATTTAAATACTCCATGGACATCTAGAAAATTGTCTTTAAAATACATATGATAGGCACTGGGGTAACAAAGATGTCTAAATATTAAAAGAGGCTAGGAACCTCTGGTTATGGAGGTAAAATATATCCTTAAAATGTAGCATAATAATGCAACTAGGAAAATGCTATGGAGCCAAAAAGTATAATTGCAGAGAGCAGCATCCCTCAACCCCTATCCCAACTACCAACAACCCACTTTGGATACTAAAGTCTCATTATGTTTAGACACTGTGATTTGAGAAATTTTTGTCACAGCAGTTAATATTACTTATCTTGACTAGGATGTGTCACACACATCACACACACACACACACACACACATACACACATAACCAAGTGAGGTCAAAAGATGATGCCTTCCCTCCTTTCATTAGTTTCTATGATACTACAATGACTATATTGACTTTGGGATTTTTCTTCCCCTGACTATAAGCTCCAGGGAGGCAAGGGTCACATATTTTTTATTCACTTTTGCATATTCTGTACGTAGTGCTTGGAATATAGTAGGCATGTGGTAAAAGTTTCTTTAATGAATGAACAAGGGCTTCTGTTGTGCTTCCCAACTAGACTCCTACAGCACCCTGTCCTCGCATTAATGTTGTATCTATCATTTCATATTATAATTGCTACATAATGTCCGTCTCCTTTATAGAACAAAGTGCTCCATAAATATTTATTTAATCAAGGTGTAAATTTGGTATTTTTTTAATATCTTGTGTGGACCCCATCAGGGGCTGAAAGAAGAGTCTGTAAGTTGTGTTCATAAAGTCTTTCAATCAGACCTGCCCTCTAAGCCACTTTCTTACCGACTGAGTTAACTGTAGTCTCTTCCTGTTTCATCCATTATCTTGGTACCCATGAACCTTATCCTAGTTCATTACAAACTTGCCTTTAACCTGTTCTTGATTGACAACTCAGTTTCTTGCTCAGAGGGCCCAAATCAAAATAGGTTCAACATTCATGCTACGTATTTGACACACAAAATCAATCCCTCAGCAATTGGGTTTCAGTGCACGTTTCATATAGATTTAGATGAAAATAATGCAAAATAAAAAAGACCACTTTATAAGACTTGCTTCCTTGGCTTTTCTTCCTTACTAGAATCTCTTGTAGCAATCATCAGATAAAGACCCAGGAATGGGTGCTGCCTTTACAAATCCCAGAGCCCTCTGGTTTTTGCTCGTTGCTTCTTATATTGCCTTAACCCTCAACTGTCTCATGAAATTCGTTAAATGAGAATGGACATTTTTCTTAGTCATTTATTGCTCTAGAATTAAATAAATTAAAAATAAGCATGAAAGGAAACATTGTAAGTGGCACAACCTGCTGTAATACTGATTCAAAGTACAAATTTGAGAACATGCACTGGATTTGATACCAGGCTAGTGCCGGCGAACCTCACACTATAGCTATGTGGATTAGAAACAGCCATAGTCTCTGCAGAAGAAAAGCTTCTACCATTTTTTGTTGGATGACGGAAGTGGGAAAAGAATGAGGAAATTATCTGTGATGCTGTGCATGATCCTGTGTTTCCATTAATATTAGGGAAACATTTTCCTAAGTGTTAGTATAAAAAGTGAAATATTATCAACAAAATGGCCTTCCTCATTTAAAAAAATGTAAGAAGAGGGTTATATTACTTTGAATTTAGAACACATATATAATGCCAAGTATTCAATTAGAGAAAGCTTGTCAAATTTTCATTTCTTCATCAGTTTCCACCTATATAAAAATAATTGTCATCTTCTGTAAATCATTAAGTCAATATAACAGTGCAGAGCTTCATAAATTCCTCTGAAGAAACTTGATTAAGGATTTTATTTTAAAGATGTAAGTGTTAGGTATCTTTATCATAAAATCCCAAAATCCCAAAAGAGAAGAGATTGTGGGCTACTTTATAATTTTTGGAAGCTCCATCCTGATGGCTATAGGTTCCTATTGCCTTTTTTTTTTTTTTTTTTGTGGGTACCGGGGGGTCGACCTCAGGACCTCGCGCGCCAGGAGGCGCCCGTGCCGCTGAGCGATATCACCGGCCCCTTTTTCGTATGTGGGTTCCGGGAGTCGAACTCGGGCCCTCGCACTTGCCGGGCAGGCACTTAAGCCGCTGAGCCATCTCACCGACCCTCCTATTGCTTTTTACCAAAACTGAGAGGACCTTTTTTTCACTTCAGTGACCAAATTCTAGTTAAATGGCAACAGAGCCAAACTCTGTGATCCAATAACTTGTGTAGTCTTATATATGCTGCCAGGATGGAGATAAGCTGTCATCCAAGATAAGCAAATGCCACTAGAGAATATCCTTGTCACAAAAGCAAAATAATAAACCATCAAAAACAACTGGAAAAAAAAAGAAAAGAACAACTGGAATGATGTATCTAAATATACCTGCACAGTGAAAAGTCTCATCCCACTCAGTAAGCATATCTTGTGTGGACAGGGCCATGTGACATGCTTCATGTCTCTCAGGTCATTAAAACAGTACACACATTATCAGGCCCTGTATCAATCTATACAACCTGTGTAAACAATGCTCTAAAGACAGAGAAACATGTTCAGTCAAACAATGATAGAATCCAAGTTAACAGTTTCCTAGTATTGAGGTAACAGGAAATTTACACCATATATGATAACACAATATATGATAACACAATGATAAGAGTTTTTTTTTAATCCAGTCCTGTGTTATAGATCAACACAACAGGTTAGATCAGTGATTCTCAACACTGAACAAAATCATATGGGGGCCAGGCATGGTGGCACAAACCTGTAATCCCTGTACTGTGGGAGGCTGAGGCAGGAGGATCATAGCTTTTGGCCTAGTTCAGGCAACTTAGCCAGACCCTGTCTCAAAAATAAAAAAGGGGGCCAGTGAGATGGCTCAGCGGCATAATCGCCTACCTGGCAAGCACCAGGGCCCGAGTTTGACTCCCAGAACCCACATACGAAAAAAGTGCCGGTGATATTGCTCAGTGGCACGGGCGCCTGCTGGTGCGCAAGGTCCTGAGGTCGACCCCCGGTACCCATAAAAAAAATAAATAAATAAAAAATAAAAAGTAAAAAAGGGCAGGGGTGTAGCTCAATGGTAGAACATTTGCCTAGCATATTTAATGACCATGATTCAATCCCCGTTATTGGAAAAAATAATAATTCAGGGGATTTGTTACAAAATACTTTGCTGAACACCACCCCAGAGTTTCTGATCCAGTAAGTCTGGTTTAAGGCCTGTGGATTTATACTTCAAGCAAATTTCCGGGGATGTTGTTGCTGCTGCTCCATAGAACATATTTGGAACAGTACTGTCCTAGAGTATGGTCACATGAGCATTAGGATTTAAGTTGAAAGTTCATTTCAGACATTTGGTTTTATATGGATGAAAATTTTAATGTGACCATCCTAACCAGACATGACAGTTCAGTAAATGTCTTCCCTTCGTTAGAAAGAACAAGATGGCAAATGTCAGGCTTCACGGATCAGCTGTTTTGAAAATCAATGCAGTACATGTCTGAATTAGTAATTGCAACTTTATAAGTGAAAAGCATATTTTTTGAATTTTTAAAACTTTTAATTTGAAAATTTCAAATATAAAAATGGAGAGAATAATATAAACACCCACATTCCTATCACCTAGATTGAATATTATTAATATTTTATTAAATTTGCTTCATTTATATTTTGCTGGTGTATTTTAAAATATATCACAGATATCATAATATAAATCCCTGATTTATTTACACAGTAAATACGTGCTTTTTCTATGTCAGATATTGTGCTAGGCACTAGGAATATAGAAATGACAAATCTTCCTTTTAGCTTTACGCTCTTTCCAGAAAACTAAGTTGCTGTTCAAAATTCAGTGTAACAGAATACTGAAAGAAATTAGATGAGACCTGTATTAGTCAGAGTGGGTTTCAAATAATACTTCTTCCTCAGGGTGCTAATATGTACAGTATACACATTGCCCACACAGAGTACTATGGTCAAATCAGTTTGGGAAACCCCATGGTAAATAAACAGGTTTTTTTTTTTTTTTTACTAAAGAATCTTTTAGTGACTCTAATAAATTTACATGCATTGACAATCTCCATAACCCCCTATAGTAATTATGTAACATTTCTGTAATGTATAAAACCATTGACATGTTGATTATTGTTGTTGCTGCTGCTACTGCTGCTGGTGTGTGTGTGTGTGTGTGTACGCACGTGCGTGTGGACACGCACAATTTTCGTTGTTAAATGTTCCGCTAAAAAATCTAGAATTTGCTTTACATGTTCAATAAAACTTGTAAATGAAAATAGGGTAATATTCCATTGATAGAAACTAAGAACAGATCTCTGCACACTTTCAAAAGATAAAATGAGACTATCAACCTAGAAATGAATTGGCTTCTTACAATGTTGATATACTGAAAAGGGCATTTAGCTCAGCGTGGTGGTGCAATTCTGTAATCCCAGCACTCAGGAAGCTGAGGAAGGAGGATTGCTGCAAGTTTAAGGACAGCCTGGGCTACATAGTGAGTTCAAGGCCAACCTAAATTATAGACTCTTTCTCAAAAAAAGAGGACATTCGGGCTGGTGAGACGGCTCAGCGGCGTACGCGCCTGCCTGGCAAGTGTGAGGGCCCGAGTTCGACTCCCGGAACCCACATAAGAAAAAGGGGCCGGTGATATCGCTCAGCGACACGGGCGCCTGCTGGCGCGCAAGGTCCTGAGGTTGACCCCCGGTATCCACAAAAAAAAAAAAAAAAAAAAAAGAGGACATTCAAGTTAAATATATTTATCACTATAATTTAATATAAAAGCATCATATAATTGAATAATTTCATTGTACCACCATTCCCAGAGCCAGTTTTGCAGATTCTAATAATTAGAATAATGTATTTTCTTTAATACATTTCAATATATTGTGTTTAATTGGCAGCGATTTAAATATTTATAGAATAGTATAGTAACTATATATTTTTTAAAAGGTCATTCTCAATCAAGAAAGAAGTGTATTTATTGTGAATAATCCTTTGTTATCCCTAAAAGCAATTCAAATAATAACTAAAGGAAGGAAACACAAAAACAGTGATGTAACTAAAGAACAACAGTGTATGCACATGATATCAATCCAATTCAGTGGTATTAGCTGAGGTCATTCGGTACCTAGTTGTTTAACTCAGCACATTTGCTTTCTTTAAATATATCCAGTTTATAGGTGAAAATAATCAACCAGACGTTTTCACATACCTAAATGTTAGGCATTATGTAGATCAACTGCCTAGTTAACAAGCAATGTTTCAGTTTCTCTGTAATTAGTTTTAACAACAAGGGGGACAGAGCTCCAAACCACTCCATATCTACTGCTCCATCTAGTACTGCCTGAGGAAAAAAGCTTTCTAAAGGTCCTTTATAAAGCTCCTTACTCTTCCTTCATCTCTTTGTCCTCGTCTCCAAGGCAGCTCTGAAACCTTTTAGATGATCTATGAGGATAAACTGAACACTAAATTGTCTCAAAAATCGAGGCGTCCAGGCAAATGTGATGGGCAATCATAAATGAAGATTAACTACAAAATGATTGCTTTAGGTTAAAAATTTTGACGTTTTATCTAAATTTTATTGCTGCCAATATTTTAAAACAGACTATGCATTTTAAAGTGAGCCTGATAAATATCTTAGTATTTAATTTTAATAATAATCAGTGCTTAACACTCTAAACTGCAATAACCTTAAAGAACTGATAATTTATTACAGCAACCAAGAAAGATCCTGATTATTTGTTTCTGCCTTTTGTTAACATGGAGTACTAATATTCAGTGTTTAATTAAAGAGTAAAATGGTGTTTTCATACTTTTTTACCAAAACGTTTCAGAAGGTGATTTGTGTTTTCCTTCATTTATGGAGCCCGGATGTGCAACAGTGATAAATGACAGTCCTTCCTTGAGTGATATTTTTTGATAAACTCAGAAATACCTTTAAGTTTGGTATTTATTTTAGGTTGATTAAATCAGAGAGCAAAGATTTCTGAGTCATTGTATTCTCCATCTTGAAAAAAATCAGTAAATCCTAGTTAATTGACAGGCAACAGCCTAACCAGATCATATGTGTGAAACTCGGTCTGCTACAATAGCTCAGGGAGCTTAATCTACAAGTGGATAATATGATACAAAATATTTTTGTTAAATATTTCTTTGCATGATGCTAAACCTATACCTTGTGTGAAATAAAATAAATATCTATAAGGAGAATTAGGGCTGGGGATATAGCTCAGCAGCACAGCCCCTACCTGGCAAGCACAAGGTCCTGAGTTCGATTCTTGGAACCAACCAACCAAACAAACAAACAAAAAACCATTGTGACTTATAAGGAGAATTAACACATATATTCAAGCTTCTTTCCTAGGGCTATATAGTCATCTTCCAACAAAAACTTACACTTCTAAATCTAATAGTTCATCTATGAATAGACACCTGAAGCACAGAAATGCAGAATAATGTAGGTTTTAAAACTAATTCAAAAGAAATTAAAACAAACTGCGGTTTACAATAAAAGTTGGAATCCTATCCTAAAACAGCATGACGAAGCATTTCTTCATTCTAAATTTTAGTATCTGTCAACTGCAAAAGGGGAGTAATTTAGTGGCATCTCCAAGTTGAAAGGGTAAATAAAAACAAAAGCAAAAAAATATAATGTTACAATTGTGGACAACAGCACTGCCATCATTAAAGAATAATCTGCTTACCTATAAAAGATTTAAATAGCTAGTCATTTTAGGGAGAAAATGGAATTTTATAGGATTTTTTTTAAGGGCAAACCATTTTTATGTTTTTGTGTAGATCAGTGGTTTCCAAACTGAAATTTTTATCACTACAATAAAATAGGAAGCCAGTATTTTCTAAAACTGAAAAATTATTTTAATCATTATTTAACCTTTATTGAAGTCACTCTTTAAGAAACACTGATTTAGCAAAAATATTGTGGAAAAAAATAAAGGATGAATAGAGTGACTGAATACTTCAGTTTTCACAGATTAGTTCTGGCATCTCATGGACCACTGATTTTCAACCAGGGGCCTTGGTCATTAGAGGTACGTTTCAAAATCTCTGAGTAGTGTTTTATGGAGTGTAACTTGAAAAAGCATCCTCACTATCATAATATAAGTTTATATTTGTAAATGGAAAAGATAAAATTTTCACAAAGAAGCTACAGAAAATAACATTTGCAATGGAGTTCGGGGACATAAGTTTTTATGTTTGAATAGGCTAAAAAAAAATGGTGTGTGAGGCTTAGCCTTGGTTCTCAAAAGGCTTTGGGGAAGGGCTCTGTTAGGCCTGGATCACTAATCTGTTAACAGGTCATATAAATTGCCAGCATTAGCAACTAACCCACAGTAATGGTCTGAAGATTCACTAACGCATAATAAAAAGCAATCACAACCACAATAATCAAGCAATGAAGAGCTTCCTGTGGGAAAGCAAATTAGGACATCCATGGGTATTCTCACATGGCAAGTAATCTTGGGATGCCAATTTTAGCTAGTAAGTCCCACTCGGACATACTTATACTGAAAAAAACATTGTTTATCTAAAGTTGAAATTGAAACCAGACATCTTGTATTTTATCTGCCAACTCTTAGTTAAACCTTATCCCCAGCACATAAAAGAGATAATACTTCCTGAAGGATTATGCAATATGTCACAGGAGCAGGTAAGTAATAACAGGACAGCAGGCAATTCAACTTGACAACTTATTCAGAAAATTTTCTTGATCCCAGTGTTGCTTAGGAGCTCTTTAATGAAAAAATGTTGTGGTAAATATTAGCTCCAGTTGTTGTTGCTGAGATTCAACCTATGGTAGGGAGAGCAAATAAAAACTGACCTGTTTTTGGAATAATAATTCTTAATCATAAAAAGTAGCCATATATGCTTTGCATCTGCACCTTGTTTTGAGAGTGCAGTGTTACATTAGGACAAAGTCTACACAACCATTCACCTTCTGGACCCAAGTTTCTTGAAATTAGAATTAAAGGCATAAGATCAATAAAATAACATGGTGCTATAGAAGAAAAGGAAATGAATGATCAGGGATTCAAGACACAGGAGTTCTCATTCCACTTTTACCACTAACTTGTGTTACTGTTACTGGACACTCAGGTCTGTACACTCCATTCCTTTATAGATTTTAAGAAGCCAAGAGTACATGGATTTATATTATGTCTTTATTATTTTAACTTAATTATAAACAACTGAGATGTTTTACTCATATATACATCTAATTTAATGTTTAATAGTAATCTCAAGTTGCCCATAAACTGTAAGAAATCTGAAAAGCACAAGTCAATTTCTGAATTGTTTCTTTTGCTGAGGCAAAAACCTCTGTAAAGTTGTTAAAGTCTCAAACATCTAAACTATAATCCTGATTGGCTAACACAGGCAAAATGTATATTAATAATTCTGAGGACACTTTATTCCAGTTTTTAAACATTTTCTTGTGTCATGTGAACTAAAAGGCCATTTAAGTTTTTGTTTTCTAAATGGAAACTTTTTAAATTAATTCGGTACCATGTAAATGGTTTACAAACACAGGTACACAGCTAGATACAATATACACTTACTACATACGTATAAGACAAGAACATAAATTTATCATTTACTAACTTTCTTATGGTTATTTTGCTATTTTGAAGTTCCTTTTCCATAGTGTGAGAAACTCTTAATTCTCAATTTGCATGCCTACAGGTAGGATTCCTGGTTTTAGTAAGGGAAGAAATTTATATCTCAAATGAGACTGCTTAGCCATTCAATCTGAGTTTGGATTTCCTGAAGTTTTCTTTTTTTTTCTACCTTAACTTATCATAGGTTTTAATATATTTAAAATGACTTTTGCCCCAGGTTTTAATACATTTCCCTTTGTATTAAAATTTAGATGTAGAGTAAGGAGTTTACACATCTCATCCTGCCTCTATTGCAGAAGGGCTCTAGTATGCAAAAAGAAACCAGTTTAGGAACAATGCCCCCCGTTGAAAAGCATAAAGGCGAGCCTTGTATAGTTAAATCTCCCACTTTCTCAGGCGAGGCAAGGAGAAGGAACCGAAGCCAACTACTAGCAAACAGAAAAAAGACACTGTATTCTGAAACAAATGAGATCATATTCAGTACCCAAACCAGGTTAAAATGAACCAAGGACTGTCAGCTAAAATGAAGAGAAACTGAAATACCAAGAAGAAACTCACCATTTATTTGAGCGGCTGTATGGTGCTAGGGACAGAAGGCTCTTGTTGGTAATCTTGAGGACAGGACAGGTGCATTAATTCAGAGTGCACTTTCAATTATATAGTCCATGTTGTAAAACAACAAAATAACCTTTTTAAAGTCACAGGTAACTAAAACTATTTTTAGGGAACTAGAAGTTAGCACAGCACTTTTTATTCCTGAGCAAACCATAACCCATCTCTAAACATACCACAGTGTCTCTAGCCTCTGTCTCTTAATCCAAACTTCCCTATCAAATAAATAGTTCAAGAAATTTTAACTGCAGTGTGGCTCATAATAAAGCTTTGAAGCACCAGATGTGTTTATAAGAACCCCAAAGACAAAGAAAAGGAAGAACAAGGACTGGGGTCTCGGTATCATGGATCTCCAACTGTACAGTGCCTTAGAGGGTATTGTCCTGCCCTGAAATGGAAAGCTCCCTGACCAGACTTGAGTGCTCTGTTGGGGCTTAGAGGGGGAGATCTTTCCTGCCTTACATTCATATGGTGGAGGAGGTACAGCTCCAGTGGCCCCTCATCATAGAATCCTGGATGTAACCTGTCCAGTTACTATGCAGTTTTTAGATGGTACTGAAGTCCTGCTGCCCATCCTAGAAAAAAGCTGGTTATAAGAAGGGAAAGATAAAAAGAAGTCATAGCAAATCAAACCAGATGAATACTCCAAATAAATACTTGCAGCATTGTTCTACCTCAGAATCTCTCCTCATACCTGTCAGCACCTGAAAATGACATGTAGTATGTCTAAATGTCCCCAAATGTTGAAATTCTCTTCACCTCAACTGTTACTGCTGAGTAATCTAAGGGAAGGTCCAAATGGCTATTCATTCCATTAGTCCAATCAAATGGTGGAGACAGTAGATGCCTAGAGTGTACTTTCTAGCAAGAAACCAAGAAGAGCTTGCAAGTTCACAATCTTTCTCTTTTACTAAGGAAATTGTTTATAGGCAGTAGATGCCACAAACAGGAAAGAAGGGAGAATTTCTACTGTGCAAAACTGTTCTTGCCAGCCACTGGAATGTCCCTGGAGTCGGAATCATAGGTTTACCAAGTCACAAGCAGTCAGTCTCTTTTCAGAAGTGCTCCTTGCCCCACCAGTAGGAAACTGGGAGACCCATGCCTCTCAGGCACTGGGAATTACCTCCTGGCTGGCTATGCCCAAACAGTCATTGGTTACTTAGGTATATATGCTTGGGTTCCTTTGCTCACTGTTGACCAAATCAAAGAAGACCATTTATTTTGTTGAAAAAAATAGTTTTTATTCAAAGCTAACTCCAAGGAGCTAAAGGGGTCTCATTTACCTCACATCACCATCTCACTGTGTATAAGTGGATAGGGGTCTTTTACAGTAAGAAGCAGAAGAGACAGGGAACACAATGAGGTAATAGGTAATTCAACACTTGGTTTATCTCCCATGAACCTGAACCTATCTGACCTCCTGGGGCCAGTATCTGCATATTCTTTTTGTTTTCTAGGCTAAGGAGAGGAGAGGTTGTTGACTGTACTCTGGGAAGGAGGATGTTTGGAGAAACCACATATTTTTAAAAGAAGTTGTTTATCTCTAAAAGAAAAAAAAACTCTAACTTTTAAAGTTACATTTAATGGTGCTGGTTATATAACCATGTAAAATCATTTAACCTTTTTGGGCCTCAGATTCAAAAATAGTAAAATTATAATTTAGATGAACTCATTAATTGTTTACCAAGCACATTACACCCAGAGCTCAGCAGTTGAGATAATCCTTTTAAGTTGTTCATAGTCCATTATCCTTCTAGTTTAAACATTCCATAATTTGAGTGATTCCTTTTTGCATTTGAATTTAAAAAAGAGTTTCTGGGCTGGGGAACAATAGCTCAGCAGTACAGTGCCTGCCTGGTAAGCGTGAGGTCCTGAGTTAGATTCCCAGTACCAAAAAAAAAAAATAATAATAATAAAAAATAAATAAATAAATAAATAAATAGGAGTTCCTCCAAGAAATGTCCCTATTTCTATCTCTATCATCTCTATTTCTATCTCTTTAAGATTTGCCTTGGGTTTTAGTGGCTAAAAGAAATGAAAATAAGGGCAGACTTATGTGAAGAACAGGAGCATTACTTTGGTTTTAAAAGTGGGGAATCAAGTTTATTATGGCTTTAAAATAGTCAAGAGAAAACTCAAAGTCTTGTTTTAAAACAAAAGAAGTCATAAAATTTAAATATCACATTGGTTTTCTTGTTTAAATCATATCCTCAATGAGTCAAGGTAGTGAATTGTGCTGAGCACATTCAGATTATTATTACTAGTAGGACAATGAATTTGACATTCCAAGATATCTCTGATACCCCCTTGTTATGTTTCAGATCGAGAATGTCTTGCAAACTCTCACATGCTCAGAGCCTGGAGTTCTGGAAGGTGATTGGATCATTGGGGTCCTAAATCATCAAATGATTCATTGATGAATTCACAGCTGAATGTGCTATTAGGAAGCTGGGCCTTACTGGAAGAGGATTACTGAGTGCATGACCTGGAAGGATTTATCTCCTGCTTGGATTCCTCCCTTCTCTGCTTCCTGGCCACAATGACATGAGCACCTTTCCTCTGCTATACCCCTCCGCTATGCCCTTTCAGTCTTGGAGCCAAACATGGACTATAACCATGGGCCAAAATAAATCTCTTCACCTGTAAGTTGTGAGAGTTGAGTAGTATTTTGTCCCAGCAATGAGAAAGTGACTGAGATAATCCTGAAACAGGTTCCCAGAACTCAGATGCTGAGCTTTACGATAATAATGTGGCTCAAGAGCATTTGTTTTATTTCTGTTTACACTGCCCAACTGACATCAAATAGGATGATTGATTCTATTTTCACTTTATGTACATTATCCATGTTGAATTTTTAAAATTTACAAAGTAGAATCTTTATTTTGCAAACCGCTTTTGAAATTGAATGTGGAGATGAAAAATATCTCAAAATCACTATGTTACTTATGGAAATGTCCCAAAATTCCCTGTAAATGTTTGAGCAATTTAAGAATTAATTAAAAGCATGCTGTTTTGATGGGAAATTTCCTAATACGTTCCTCAAAGTTTATTTTGATTCACTTAAAATTAACTAAATTAGAAATCCTAGAGATTATGAAACCATGGTCTTTGAAGATTATGTCCTATACCTCATCTACAGTGTGCCACAAATGTAGTGTTGAAGCATACATAACCTTTTGAATATTATTTTTTAAAGAATTTCTTGAGTTAGGGATAACATGTAAAGCAGTTTAAAGACCTTATTGATAAGCATATTCATGCAGACTAATAGGAGTGGACAGATCTTAGTTTGCCAGTTTAGCTTGAATGAAAACATACAATTAATAGATTGAACAAGCAATATAGATGTTTCTCATCAACCTTTGACAAATGAAAGGTAAGCAGAGTTGTGCGCTTCTCATAAATTGCTGACTTTGTTACACTGAGGCTTGTGTTATGCTGAAAAAGCTTTACATCTGTGAATGGAAAATGAAAATCCTGTCAACCATAGCCAAGTGTGTTCTGCATGTAAGATGATGTGCACTACTTTCCAGCCCAGGCCGGTACAAGTGAGCATTTTAACACTAGTGCTGAGAGAGCTCTAACCTAATTCAAAACAAAAAGCAAGCCAAATAAGTCACCGCTTAATTACAGTTTCATACTATGACAAATTTTATGCTTAAAGGATAATTCTGTTTCTAAAATTAAACCAATAGCTGGGCTGGGGGTGTAGCTGAGAGGTAGAGCAAGTACTTCATATGTACAGTTCTAAGTTCTATTCTTTAGCACCAAATAAATAAAAAATGAAACCAGTAATGATGTTGACATTAACAGATTTGAGTAACTTTGAAAAGAAAGCACAAAATTTTAAAGCATGGATTAACATGTGATAATATATCAGATCAGTTGTGTCCTCTATTTTTTATCAATAAGCCATCATGAAGTTAAAAACTAAAAATTCTGTTCTGTTGGCTTTTCCTAAAGTATCACATATTAAATAGTCCTAATTTTTTGGAAATAAATATGTTGTCTACTGTGGACATTATTTAGTACTCAGACTCATAATTACAGGTATGAATTAAGGTACAATGGTGTAATAAAATGAGCAATTTGGAATGAAAAATCTATCTTCCAGACCTGTTTCCATTATTACAAAACTTTTGTCTGGGAGAATTTGGGTAAACTACTTGGTCTCCTGGAACCATTTATTGTCTATAAAATGGAAAAATTAATAATACTCACACCAAACGAAACTATGGGTATGAAAGCATCTTTAACTTACTAGGGTTAGTAAAGTGTTACAAAAAATAATGATATTAATAAATTCATTTCATAATTGTGAGATGTTTTCAAGTATTGACTGGAAAACACGAGTCAGGTTTGGATGTTGAGTATGAGAATGTAATCTCTGGCATGAAGTCTGCATCCATGTCGGAGTTAATTTTACATATTTTGGTGTATCTTCCCTTAAGATGCCCTCATGTTGGACTCTCTTCCAATATTTATGTCTCAGCTGAAGATCACATTATCAGAAAGGCCTTCTCTGACCACACTAGATGGAGTAGTGCCCCAAATCTCAGTTTCTCTCTAGTTACCTTGTTTAATTTATTGTATGAAATGTGTGCACAGCTGAAATTGTTTTTCAGTGGTAATTATTGTCTGTCTCTCCCTCATAAGAATCTGAGCTTCAACAACCTAAGTCCATCACTTCATAAGTGGACAAAGAAAATGCGTTGCATATATACACTGGAAAAGTATTTATCCATAAAAATAATTATATTCTGTCATTTGTAACAACATGGTTAGAACTATAGATCCTTATGTTAATGAAGTAAGACAGGCACAGAAACACAAGTACCCCATAATCTCACTCATGTGTAGAATCTAAAAAAATTGATGTCATAGACGTTGAGAGTAGAATGGTGGGTACCAGTGGCTGGTAACCAGGGGGAAAGAAAGGGCAAGGAAAAGATGATCACTTAGATAGGGGTGTAATGGTTGATACAATGTGTCAACTTGAGAAGCCTAGAAGCTTAACTAAGTAACTGAGCAGTTCTACATCCTGGGGTGTAGAAGACATGCCCTTACCCCTCTAGGATGTTGTTCATTGTGTCAATTTGAGAAGTTTAGAAGTTTAACTAAGTGACTCAGCAGGGGTCCAGGGTCCTCACTTTGTAAACATCCTCATCCTGTACAAGAGGAGGGCAGGGGAATGGTGTGAGTGCTACACCTGCTCTGGGGAGGGGTAGCCTGCTTACAATATAAGGGAGGAAAATATAAGGGAGGAAAAGAGGCTTGCTCTTCCCCTTGTGCTCTTGTTGCTGTGCTGTCTTCTGCTGCCTTGAACTATTACCCCTCACCACACCGCCCTGCCTTGGAGCCAGCTGATTATGGACCGAAACCTCCACAAACTGTGAGCTACATAAACCCTTCTCTCCTTAACTTTGTCTCAGCAACTAGAGAAAAGTAGCCAAGACAAGGGGCAAGAAGTTCTGGTGTGCTCTTGCACAGTAGCTTGAATATACATACCAGTCATTCACTGCACATTTCAAAAAGGGAGAAGAAAGAGTTTTGAAAATTTTCAACATAAAGAAATGACAAATATTTGACAAGATAAACATGCTTAACCTGATTTACACATTATACAATGTATATGTGTTTTGAAGTATTACGTATATAGTATGTGGAAGTAGAAATAGAAAAGAAAAAAATGTTTTATTGAAAAAAGACATGTGAGTTCCAAGAATGCAGGGAAATTATTTGTCTATCATTTGTCTATTTCACTTGTTCACTTTTGTATTCCCAATTATTTCACAATTACTTGCCACATAGTATTTACTAAGTAAACAAATGAATGGGTCTGCTAACTTAAGGAAACAATATAATTGAATACACTTTTTATCAAGAAAATAGGCTTCAGACCTGTTGTTAATGGGCTCAAATTTTCCTAAAGTTTTTCCCTGGAGGGATTTTCTAAATGGAAGGACCAGGTTTCCTTTTTTCTTAGCCAAATGCTTCAAAATTAGAGTTAATTCTCCAGGTGAGTAATTAGGATAAACTTAATTCTTTAGATTAATTCTAAAGAATTGATTATTTCTCTAGAGGCCATTGGGTCTGCATTTAAATCACCATTTCACTTTGGACTCTGAGTGATCCAATTTACAAATCCCAATGAATCAAATTAACTAGATAACTGCCAAAATGTAATCCCATCCAGGGAGTGAAATATCTGCTTTTATTGTCTACATTAGTTAAAAGAACTCCATTAGTTAAACTTCACTTCTATTTGCAGTGTTTCAACACAGAATATGTTATAAGCTTTTAGCCCTAAAATAGATGTATTTCTAAAATTTGCTCTATTTTCCTTACATTAGAAAAAGTACATTTACATTGAAAAATATATGTTTTGTTCTTTTCCTTCCTTTGCCACTGATTTTAAGACTCTACATACTTAGTCGTATGGTTATGAACATCTCCATAAACATATATGTGTGTGTATATATATATATATATATATATATATATATATATATAAAATCATAAATACATTGTCAACATTTTCTATTTGACTTTTTGTTATTAAATAAAATGTAACTTTTACTTGAACTGGCTGATATTATGTCAATTTTAGGAAAATTAAGGTTTTTGGTTTACAAAATTGTTTTATGGTCTTGTAAAATTTCTTGAGCTTTTTTGTGAGTCTGTCTATTAAAAATCCAGTCCAGGGTCACACATAGGAATTAAAGAAAAAATATTCTTTTTTTTTTTTTTTTCGTGGGTACCTGGGGGTCGACCTCAGGTCCTTGCGTGCCAGCAGGCGCCCGTGCCGCTGAGCGATATCACCGGCCCCTTTTTCGTATGTGGGCTCCGGGAGTCGAACTCGGGCCCTCGCGCTTGCCAGGCAGGCACTTAAGCCGCTGAGCCATCTCACCGGCCCAAGAAAAATTATTCTTTTGCCTGTGCTTCTCACTAGGTCATAGATACACTTCCTCTATCATTACTCTATGATTTTTCTTTAAAGACTTGTATATTTTCATTTCATTTACTATTCTTTAAACATCTGGTTGGAGCTACTACACCGTGGTTTTCTATGAATGTGGACAATGATGGTAGGAGATATTGTTCTATTCTTGTACATTAGCACCTGTTACTGTTATAAGGCTTGTAAGCAAATAGCTCAGAAATAATAGCAATCCATTTAGAAATTAAATAGTTGTAATGTTTTCCCCTAATAGGATTCCTTATGGAAAACATTTCATCAGTGCTGTAAGTTAGGGATTGGCAAATGTTTTTTCTATAAAGAGGCAGATAATAAATGTTTTAGGCCTTTGAGGTACAGAAGTTATGTATAAGATAATGAACATGTCTGCGTTGCAATAAAGCTGTAATTGTGGGCACTCAAATTGGAATTTCATATAATTTTTACATATCACAAAATTTTATCTTTCTTTTGATTTTTTGCTTTAACCATTGAAAAAGAAAAGAAAGACATAATTATGTCATGAACCATGTAAAACACAACAGCAGGATGGATTTAGCTGAGGGTTATATTTTGCGAACACTTGTTCCACATTGTCCCATGACCTTAATACGTAGCAGAAATTGATACTCTTTTTCTTCTCTAGCTTGAAAAACATGGCACTAAGAACCTGAAGAAGTGATGCTAAGTTTTAGAAGAATTTATGGTCATCCTCTAATTCAGCAAACACTTGTTGAGTTCTCTTTTTTTTTTTTTGTGGGTACCGGGGGGTCGACCCCAGGACCTCGCGCGCCAGCAGGCGCCCGTGCTGCTGAGCGATATCACCGGCCCCTTTTTCGTATGTGGGTTCCGGGAGTCGAACTCGGGCCCTTGCGCTTGCCGGGCAGGCGCTTAAGCCGCTGAGCCATCTCACCGGCCCACTTGTTGAGTTCTTATTTGACTAGTAGTGTCCCTAAGCATAGGGGGAAGAAAAGGCACCAGCAGGAGTGGTGCTTGGTGTTTAGTAAAATTAAGCTGGAAATGACATGAAAACTTTCAGGTGAAAATTTATAGAATATGTGATCTAGGCAGGTGTGATATCGCCAGCCTATGATCCTAACATCTGGGAGATTGAGGCCGGAGGATCTCCACAAGTTGGAGGCCAGCCTGGACTACATAATGAGTACAAGCCCAGCTTAAGCTACATGGTGAGATTGTCTCAAAAAGGCAAAAAAATAAAATCTACTTTTAGGCTCATTCCTCAGTGGTTTGTGTGGCATTATAATGTGGAGACCAAGTAGCAAAATTATTACTATAAAGAGCTTGATTCTTGCTTTCAGGAATTTTACTGACTACTCCAAGAGTTCCAGTCTCAAATATGATCATCTACTTTAAAGCATTCGTACAGCTGCAAGATTTCTTTTAAATTTTTTTCTTTATCATCCCAAGCATCAAGGGGCCTAATTAATTTAGAGCAAGCAATTCATACCAATACAGACCATTTATGCCTCTGAGATATGAGTTACTATACAATTGATTTTATATTTGAGAAAGTTAGGGCTACTTTAATTGTGCATGTATTTTATGCACTTCCCTTAAACATTCATCTTTTTTATAACCCTTTTCTTGTGTTCAATAATTGTCTTTTCCTTCAACAGATGAATAGATAAAGTAAGGATGGTATTTATACACGATGGAGTACCTCTCTGCCATAAAGAAGGATAAATTTGAGTCATTTGTAGGAAAATAGATTCACCTTGAGACCACAAAGTTAAGTGAAATAAATCAGACACACAAGCTTAAATATCACATGATTTCTCTTTCATGAGCAACCCAAAATATACATAAAGAACCAAATAAATGTTAATAGGAAAGAGGGAGATAGATATTTTGCAAAAGGGCAGGGGACCAAAAGATGAGGGGCAGCGGCAGGGGATGAAAAAAGAATTAAGATATATTCTGTACATGTATCAAGTCCCCACAAGGAATGTAATCATTTTGTACTGCAAACGTGTACTAAAAAATAAATATTGAGAAACTGTAGATTTATTACAAATCACACATTCTGTGTATTGAATTACGGAAACACAGGATTATTCCCTAGGTTGTCCACTCAGTTTTGACCATATGATTTTTTCGCATTGCTGAGGACTGAACCCATGGCCTTGCACATGCCAACACAACATTCTACCTGTGAACTACATTTCTCTCATGCCCTTGGCCCTATCAGCTCTGAAAGACACAAACATAATATGGAATACAAATACATTATTTGGTTAGGTTTTAGACATAGTCACATGCTGCATTTAAATTTAGAAAATGAGCAAAGATCTTAGTATTCTTCTATCAGGCAGGTAAAATGATTTTAGAGGGAACAAGGGAAACTACTGCTTAAGAATTATAATGCTGTGTTATGATGCACAGTAACAGTCATAAAATTTTAAAGCCTTTTTTGTGCTTCACGAATAATGTCAGAAAAATATTTTTTAAATCCTGTGGTTGAGTCAGTGGTATAGAGAATGTTCCTGGATGGATCAGTGTAAAACATGCAGCCACTACACAGACAGAGGAGATACAGTTTTCAAAGCCTCTCTTAAAATAAGACCAGACTTCTAAATATCTATTGAAACATGCTTAAAATAAAGTAGTTAGTTAGCTTTATTATTCCCATCTAATTACTATCAATATATTTTACCAAATGCAAAGTGGTTCTTTAAATTTTAGCTGGATTTGTGTGTGTATGTGTTTGTGTGTGTGCATCTATGTATGATTAGCTTTTACAAAAATCCCCTGATAAGCCTTGAGAATGCAGAGCAGCCTGCCAATTTTCAATCAGTTCTGTTTAGCTTTATGATTCACTGTTCCTTGAGTGAGCTAGTTATCAACGGGTAGTGTGACCTTCAGTTTTACACTTGAAACTTGCAATTTTAACAAGTTGTATTGAGAATATTCAACACAAAACAAAAGTATTAATTTTATTCAGGAATAATTACTTCTGGAGTTTCAGTAAAAACACAGGGCAGGGGCCGGAGAGATGGCTCAGCGGCATAAGCGCCTGCCTGGCAAGCACGAGGGCCCGAGTTCGACTCCCGGAACCAACATACAAAAAAAAAGGGGCCAGTGATATCGCTCAGCGGCACGGGCGCCCGCTGGCGTGCGAGGTCCTGAGGTCGACCCCCGGTACCCACACAAAAAAAAAAAAACAACACAGGGCAATATTTCTACTAGCAGTTGTTGTGTTGCATGACCATAAAGCAAAGAGGAATTTCCAATGTTGCATGAAGGGAGATGTTTAATGAAAATAAAAGATTAATTGAGATCATATAAGATCATAAAAAAACAAAAAAATTGAGAACATATAAGAATATAAAAAAGCCAACATAGTGTTGGTTTTCTGGGGGGAAGAGAGTGGAAATGAGGATGTTACTCCAATTCCTCAATAGTACAGAGGAATTAGTATTTAAAAAATATAAAAGATACTGAAATTCAAAATGACTCATCCTTCCACTCTAAATGCATAGAAATGATAAAAAGAGAAAAAAATATACCTGGATTTAAAGATGAGATTAACATCCTCTTAGATCAGCGACAGAAGAGAAACCGCAAAGCAGTCCCAATCAAATGACATACTTGGTTCTGTGTCCAGAAGCAGAGGGTGTCACCCAGGACTTCAGTTCCAGTGGGGTGCCCATGATAAAAGTGCTCAGAGGCAGCCGAGGTGCATAACTAAAAGCCCTGATGTCAAGCTTTCTGAACAAGGTTACACATTTTTAAGAAACTGTTGATCTAGGTAGAAAAGAATACTAGGTACAGGCCCCAAACTGGACTAAATACTCACTAACTCAGTATATGTGCTGCCCACGTGAGCACAAAATACCCACTAACTCAGTGGCAGGATTGGTGAGACTCCTGAAACATAATGATGAGCATGAAGAAATCAATACTAAAATGATAACCTCAAACCTTTGTATGCACATAAATTTTAAAATTATTGTTAAATATCTGATGAATTAAGGATGAAACCACAAAAGGGTTTTTCAATAAATATATTTAAAACTTAAAGGGGGGTGTTTTGGTTACTTTCTTCATCCCTGGGACAAAATACCTAATATCTGCAATTGAAAGGAGGAAAGGGAGGGAAGGTTTATTTTGGCTCAGACTTTGTAGGGGTTTCATTCCAGACTTGACTGGCTCCAAGGCAGGTAGCATGACACCAGGGCACAGAGGAGGAGAATGCAAAGAGAATGAAGGGAGATGGAGAGGGAGATAAATGCCTCCATGCCACTGGCCCAGTGACCTGCCTTTTCAGAGCAGCCTCCACCTCCTAATAGCAAGCCAGCTATAAAACCCCATAATCCAGTCACTTTCCAAAAGCCCCACCTATGGCTATATGAGGCTTTGGGGGACATTTTACATCTACATCATTACAGGGAATAAAAGTGCTACATACAAACATTTGTGGGATATGCCTAAAGATATATGATGGAGGAAAACTCTAGCATGAAATGCCTTTATTAACAAAGAAAGATGGAAAATTAAATAAGATTAAATAATATGGAAAAAAAAGCAGTCTAAACCTAAGGAAAAGGAAAAATAAAAATAAGCATAGAAACTACTATAAAAAAGAAAACACAGGAAGTAACAATAAAACTAAAAGCTGGTTCATTAAAAATTGTAAAATAAACAATATGGCTAAACTCATAAATAAAGAAGGAGGAAAAGCCAAAACAGAACAAAAAGTACATATACACACAACGAAATAAATATAATAAAACTATAAAAGTACAAAATAAGATAATAAGCAACTTTATGCAAATACTTTTGAAATGTATATAAGAACTTTTTAAAAGCATACAAATTGCCAAACACTCTAAGAAGTTTAAAAAAGCAAAAATTAACAATAATCATAAAGCAAATTGAATGTGCAATCAAAAGTTTCCCATTTGAAGATACAATTTTTATTCAAAATTTATCAGACTTTTAAGGATAAAGTCCTGTCTGTATAAACTGTTTCCGAGCCTAAAATAAGAGAGAAAGCTCTCTAGTCATTTATGAAGGCTTGTATAATCATGATATAAAATCCTGACAAGGGCAACATGACAAAGTAAAATTACAGATTAATTTTGTGCAAAAATCCTTAAAAGAAATAGTGAAGCAAATGGAGCAATGTCTAAAACATATAAATATGGCTATGTTGACTTTATCCCAGAAAGGAAAGGCTGATTAATCATTAGAAAAATTAATCATTGTAATTACTCCAATTAAAGATACAACTAAACACGGGCTGGTGAGATGGCTCAGAGGTGTAAGCGCCTGCCTGGCAAGCGCGAGGGCCCGAGTTCGACTCCCGGAACCCACATACGAAAAAGGGGCCAGTGATATCGCTCAGCGGCACGGGCGCCTGCTGGCGCGCGAGGTCCTGAGGTCAACCCCCAGTACCCAAAAAAAAAAAAAAATATATATATATATATATATATAAAACTAAACAAAAACATATGCTATTTGAATAGATTCAGAAATAACATTTAACAAAAATGAGTAGTCACTCTTGTTTTAAAATATTTGTAATAAAAATTAGTAATATCACAGTATTCTTTGACTTTTAAAGGGTATCTATTAATAACCTGCAGTAAACATAATAATTGATGGTGTGGTTATATGTTCTGATTAACACCAGAACAAAGGCTATTTAAAATTTTAATGGGGGTCCTAGACAATGAAATAAAACAAAGAAAATAAATCTGTTATAAAGAAGGAAAAGATTACACAAAACAGTCATTACTTGCAAATGATATGACTGTCTACATTGAAAAATTCAAGAGTGAATACAAACTATTAGAATTAATGAGAAAGTTTAGCAAGGTTTGTGGAAAAAAATCAATGCCACTATACTAAAATCAGCAAGAAATCCATATAGAAGAAATAGCCAATTGGATAATTCAATAGGAAAAAGCCTCAGGATTCCATATATAGTATTAATAAGCTAAAAAAGAAAGCTTACAATTAAATCTAGCAAAAGGAATGCAAAACCTTTACTGAATGAACAAACGGGACATAGAAGATTTGGGAAAATACGTCATGAATTGGAAAACTCAATATCATGTGAAGGTATGAATTGTATTCAAAATCACCCATTAGTCTGATGCAATCTCAAAGACTTAAGAAACAAATTGAAAACAAGAAACAAACTAAAAACAAGCACAAATGGGGATATGTCAACTGCAAGGATCATATCTGACAAGATTTTTGTGCAAGACACTGGGTTCAATACTGAGTAGTACACAAAAAGAAAAATGAAAATTAGAAAAATGAACAAATGATACAAATAGAAAAATTTCAAATAAAGAATTCTAAATAGACAATGGACTTATAAAAAAGCAATTTACTTCACAACCAATCATTAGCATAAAAATTAGATCAGTGAAGACCTATAGCACGCATGCAGACTGGCAAATATTTAGCTATACTAAATGTTGACAAGAAAAGGAATTAGGAATTTCATGTTCTGTTAGTGGGAGTCTAATTTTGTTCACTTTGGAAAGCAATTAGGCAGTACCTAGTAAAGTTGAGGATATTCATGCTCTTTGATCCAGAAATTGCACTTCTCGATGTACACTGAACAGTACTCAGGCAAAAAAATACTCACGAGAATGTTTACTACAGCACTGTTTGCAAAAATAAATTTTGGAAACAGGCTAAATGTCCACCAATAAGTGAAAATTAATATTTTCACCCTGTGCACTTATTGAATTAATAACAAAAGAGTCTCACATATTAGTATAGTTAAATCACAGAAGTAACAACAAAAGATGAAATAAACTTGAAGAAGGATATGTATTTAATGAAAAATTTTATGTGTCCTGTAAAAATATACCTAGGATTGATAAATATTATATTTAGGATTCTGGACATCTGGGGTGAAAGAGAGAGAAATGCAATGGAGGGAGCAGAAAAGGTTTAAATGCTGTCTTTATTGCTTTACTGCTGAAAGTAAATCTAAAAAAATATATGGTAGCAGTTTGGATTTGATAGAGCTGAATAAACAAGTGATGATTGTGTGAAAACTTGCTAAACAAAATCTCTATACACTTTACATAGCTCTTCATTAAGAAAAAAATTTAAAGTGAAATAAAATCTAACTCCCACAGTGTTCTTGAAAATTTCCCTTCAGTTTAGGAACTATTCTGGCATTGAAAGTACATAATGAATGTTGCAGGCACTTAGTCTCATGTTGGTCTTCACACTTCCTGAAACAGACCTTACGGGCATGTAGTTCTTTCTCCCTTTTTGTGAAGGCTGCCTGGCAGCAGGCCCTCAAAGTCTTACTTTTATATTCAGCTAAGTCCTATTTCTTTTCCTTAAAGAAGAACCTTAATTTAACCTTAGGCTAATCTGAACAGCAGGTGCTAATCATTCTCTCTTTTTTTTATGTGGGTACCAGGAGTCGAACTCAGGACCTCGCGCTTGGCAGCAGGCGCTTGTGCCGCTGAGCCATCTTACCGGCCCTAATCATCCTCTCTTAAAACCAGTTTACATTACATAAACTTAATAATCTGAAGAAGATATCCCATATCTTCTCACATCTTGCTGTATTTTAAAATGAAAATATCCTATCAGGATTGTAGGCATGCTAGGTAAGTGCTCTAACACTGAGCTACACCCCTAGCCCAGCTTTTGGTCATTTTAGAGAGAAGAAACTAAAACTCATATTACTCATAGTGGTGCAGAAACCTGCCTGAGGTGGCACAACAAACTTGATGTTTGTCAAACCTGGGATTGAAATTTGGGTTGGTCTGATTTCAAAGTTCATAGTCTTTCTCCTGTGCTTAAGAAACTTAGCAATTCTCAAAGGTGTATTTTGTACATTGCTTGGTTACTTTTCTTTCTCTCTCCTCTCTTTTTCTTTCTTTCTTTCTTTCTTTCTTTCTTTCTTTCTTTCTTTCTTTCTTTCTTTCTTTCTTTCTTTTTCTTTCTTTCTTTCTTTCTTTCTCTTTCTTTCTTTCTTTCTCTTTCTTTCTTTCTTTCTTTCTTTCTTTCTTTCTTTCTTTCTTTCTTTCTTTCTTTCTTTCTATTTCTCTTCCTTCATGCATTTATTTATTGGAATTCATGCAGTCAGAGCAGTAAAGAGACGCAAGGAGTCCCTCATAGAGAACTCAGGCTCAAATTGAAAGCCAAGAGTTCATTTGTTAGATGGTGCATGCAGCTATAGTCTGCCCTTAGCCTAGGCAAAAAAAAAAAAAAAAAAAAAAAAAAAGTCTTTGTAGTTGACACAATGTCCCAGCCAGTTAACCACTGTAGGGCTCTAGGACCAAGCAGAGGAACTTTGGCCATGTTAGTTAATTGGACTAGGATTGAAGATCATTATCCTGGTGCATTTATTAGCACAACTAAAGGAGAGTGAGGTTGATAAGTGATTACACTGTATCTGTTACTTTTTAACAATATGTACTTCAAGACACTTTAAATTCATGTGGCTTATCATTTGGTTAGTAAAATTAATGTTTTGAGCATTCACATGCTGTATAAGGCATTATTCCCCCTTCGAAGTACAGCATCGTAATTGGCTAAATATTTTTTTTAATCTTTCTTTTCAGGAACTAGAATACATCGCTCCTCTGTGAATGTCATTTATTCATAGTTCAGAACTTCCACATTTAGAGTTAAGTGTTTCCTCTTATCCTCCTGCTTCTCTTAGAAGTAAAGCAGATTAATCACTGACTGGACTGAAGTTTAATTTTTCAGTATTTTGATTTTAAGATATTTAAAATGTGAAGTATAAGGACTAGAAGACAAAACTAAGCAGATTTTTAAAAATTATAAAAGTAATAGGCTATGTTTTATTTGTGCTAGAAATTGCAAGGAAAAGTGAAATAAAACACGAATATATTTAAGTATCAAAATATATTCCACTACCTAAAAGAGAGGAAGAAACAATAAAAGAAAAATTGTGGGTGAGAAAACAAACAAAAAGAGGTAGATGGAGGGAAGAGAAATTTACTATTTTCCAAACAAATTATGGCAATAACTTCCTAACTAGTAATCAGTTTCCAGTATATTTCATGCCAAATCCTCCTTACATTCAAAAGCCAAATTTGTCTTCCTAAACATTTAGTGTTTTTATAATCCTGTACAAAAGTCTTTGAAGATAAATTGTTAAATCCAAATCTCTACAGTGTTGCCCACTAGTACCTACCAAATATTCCTTGTACCACCCCCCCACACACCAGTCTTCCAAACAGTCTGCATGGTTCCTGCCAAACACTGTTCTTATTTAATTTTGCTACCCCTATTTACAGGGGCTGCTGCCTTACCATTAACTTTTGAAAGCTTACCTTTTCAGGCTTTCCACCCAAGACAGTAAATCATGCAGTCTCACTTCCCAGAGCCCTAATAACTAGATATTCTGTTCCAAAGTTTCTAGCATTTAATGTTATGCTGTGCTGAATTATTCTACTATTGTTATGTTTCATGAGTTCATTCTTTCAGAAAATGTTGATGGAGGGCCGGTGAGATAGCTCAGCGGCATAAGCACCTGCCTGGCAAGCGCGAGGACCCGAGTTCGACTTCCCGGAACCCACATACGAAAAAAGGGCCGGTGGTATCGCTCAGCGGCACGGGCGCCTGCTGGCGCACGAGGTCCTGAGGTCGACCCCCGGTACCCACAAAAAAAAAAAAAAAAAAAAGAAAAAAAAGAAAATGTTGATGGAATGCTTATCACGGGCAAGGTAACATCTCTCAGGTTGTTAAAACAGACTCTCAGTGGTGGGAGCAGTTCTCCCACATTTGAAAAGGCATGGGTGGGGGTAGTGTGGATTGTTACAGTGACTGAAAAATGCTACTGATGTTTAGTGCACCGTGGTACAGATAATAATTATCATGCCGTGGTGTGGGAGACTTCTTATGTGAAGTTCTCTCCAAAAATGTGGTCAAGATCCCAAATTAATCAGACATAGCTCACAACCCAAAGGGCTTATGAATTCAAAGGCAAGATGGCACGAGTATTATGCATGAAAGAGTTTTATTCCAACATATAAACTGATTGGTATCAGAACTGTGTTGGTTATTTTCTATTATTCCCTTGTGGTGTCTAGTACTACATGGTAGGTACTAGGTTAAGACTTACTGACTTGAACCATATGAATAAAACTCTAAACGTCAATGTATAATATGTCATTCGGGGAGGGATGGTTCTGTAGATAATCATGTCATCTTCAGTGCATTTAGAAATCAGTGAAGAAGACAAAGCTGTGCAGGCAGAGCCTGCTATCCCTTCCAATGTGGCAGCTGAAATTCTGAGAGTGGAAAAAGCAGCTTCTGATAAGTAGCAAGAGAAAGGAAACAAAAAGGGTTTGAAAAACATTAGAAGCTGCCATCCCTTTTCTTGAACCAGGAGTTTGCTATGAAACATTTTACCCTATATGGATATGAATAGCTACAGATTTGCTTTCTTTGTTCCTATCCTTTTCCTGACTATAACAATCATAAACTGCATACACTGCAGAAGAAAAATTTACTCAGCTCATCTACACAATATTCTTCCTTTGTTTATAACCAGATTTTATTCATCTGTACCTCTTATTGGACTACAAGTTTAAAAATGACAAATAGTTTTCATTATACATATCAATGGCGAAAAAACACATGCATGCACATCTAAGAACACTGCCCTTTTTGGATGTATATTGTGCTTTTCTGAACATAACATAACCTTTCTGCATTTGTCCTTACAACAGCACTCTGAGATAGACATCATCATCCCACTTTATACCTGCAGAAATCGCGGCCCCTAGAGATAAAGTAACTTGCCAGAAGTCACATAGTTTGTGTCAAGTCCTGGAATAGAAACCAGAGCTCTTGCCTCCCTAGAGAATATATTACTCAGGACACTGCCTTTATTGCTTCAGAGATAGAAAGAGTCTTTCAGGTAAAGCAACAAATCTACATATCTTCCAAGATGCTAGACTTATGCAATCTGTTTGGTTTTGCAGAATTTTCTGTTACAGTTCTCTTAGTTAACTATACACTACAAGAGGTGGGAGACAAAAACCTGTCATTTGCAAAAGTTGGCATCAGTCTGCACTACTCAATGAATTCTTGATCAGTAATTTGAGTTTGCTATAAAGAAAGAAGTTTGAGACTGCCTCATGCCTGCAATTCCCAGGGGAAATAAGGAAAAATTTGATCAAAGATCACCGGTAGGATTATAGCAGACTGAAAAACTCATCCAAGTTCAACAGGGCTGTTGGATCTTCTTTAATAAACAATAAAGGTCCTGTTACATGCAACAGAGTGGTTTTGTATAGAAAGCATAAAATATTGATCTAATTAAATTTTCACTCACATATTATTAATGCTATTTTTATAAATCCTTAAAACTTAGACATATAAAGGTTAACTTTAGAGATATCTACCTGAATTAACACAAAGTCTAAATTAATTAGTTTTTGGAAAAAGGAAAAGTAGTTACCTTGGAAAACTGGGCACTAAATTTCTAGCACATTTTTTGGGGGTAAAATCCTTAACACCTTTCAGGCCACCATCAGGAACCAACCAATTCTACCCTTCATAATTCATCACTTCAAATAGATTATGGACTCTTTAATAGCAAGGAGAATTCCGCATAGGCCTATCATTATGAGTAATGATGATAATGCATGTACAGCTCTTACATAATCCCTGACATATGATACGTGATAAACAAATAGATAATTCTGTATTAATATTTTTATTAGCTATAATGCAAGCATAATATTCTATAATGGCAGGTGGTTAATGCTTACAAACACTACTATTTGGCATTTGATTTTCAGATAAATACAACACTCTCCAAATTCTTAATCATTAACATAAGCAACTGAAATTTACTAGAAATGCACGTCTGCATTCAGGGGCATCAGAAAGTAAGCATGTGTAGCACAAATGCCAGTGCTGGTCTTCAACACCAAAGACTCAAAGACTCCAGATTTCTTCATAGAGTTGATAAAAGCATCAAACGTACTTTAAGTCTTAAGTGGGTTCAATACAACTAGTGGGAAACAACTTTCAAGATAATTATGCTAGTAAATACAGCAGATCTTTGGAATTCATGGATTTAACATTTTCAGTTCCCACTATTTGTGAAGTGCCTCTGTGAGTCCATGACCTGTAGTAACTTATAATGTTGCTGACATCTTAATTTGCATGTTTGGTGGGAAGAGTTTAGTATACTGGAGTTGAGATCACTGATGAGTGACCTAGTCTAATGTCCAACTGTTCGGTGAACTTTTGCCTTCACCAAATCTCTATGCCTTCCTAGACTTATTGGGATGTATACAGCAGCTCTACTAAGTGGTAACAGTGAACTTTATTTCTATGTGAAAAATGACCCTGAAAAGAAAAACAACTGCTAGTGCTAATGCTGGCAGTGAAAAGAAAGTGCTATTTCTTAGCTAGAATATGGCTTTATAAATGACTTTAATCTTGTATTTATAGAATCATTAATGCTCTAAAAAGAGTCTGTTAAATTTTTCAGTTACACCTTATTGCATTTTATGAGGGAAATTATATGCCAGAGTGATATTTGAGGATGTGGGGAGTCAAGAAGGTGTCAGGCCTATCCCTATGAATGGAGTTGTGCTGTCCTCCAATTATGGTGCTCCATTGGAAATGAGAGCATGTCATTTCCAGTGGACAAGTTTATGAAAAAAACACCACAGGAACTAGTCTATGTAACTCTCAGGCTACTCTGGAGACTGAGGGTTAGTTATCTCATGAAAAGGAAAATTTAATCATTATTAAAATTTCACAGAAATAATTAAAATGCATGGTCTGTTTAACAAAAATAAGTTCTTATTAATTGACATTTCATAAACAGATATGCTTTTAATTTTCACTAAATAAATGTAAATGTATTATTTAAGTCATTGAAACATTATGTAGCAGTTGGCACTTAGTCAAAATTTTCTATTTTTACCTGATATATCTTGGAATATAATTTATGCTTGGTAACACTTTTGTTATATTCATATTAAGGATGCATTTGTTGAAAGCTAAAGCATGATATATATATATATATATTTTTTTTTTTTTTTTGAGACAGGGTCTCACTCTGTAGTTCAGGCTGGCCCTTGAACTCACTACGTAGCCCAGGCTGGCCACGAACTCATGGTGATCCTCCTGCCTCAGCCTCCCAAGTGCTGGGATGACAGGCATGCGCCACCATGCCTGGCTAGCACGGTATTTTTAAAAGAATTACTTTCACCCTAAATGCAGGATCATGGTTTGCAACATATTTTTGTTGATTTATAACAGCTGAGAATTAAAAACACATTTAAGTTTGAAATGCTTATGAGTCAAATTGTCAAAATAAAAGAATTATAAAAGGGACACATAAAGATGAGGACTATGTAGGGGTCAACTACAATATGGGATGTTGGACACAGTATATTTGTATTCAGATGTATTGCAATATCCTCCAAACTTTAGAGTATAAATGAGACTATTCCAAACGGCTAACTGGTACTTTCATCTTTATCAACATGGGTGATTTCTAATGACTGAGAAACAAAAGGATAGGAACTTCTCTGGCAACCTATGGGATAAAATAATCTTTATTTCTTCCAGCACATCGATACTGTTAAACATGGCAATTTATTTTCCTTTTCAGCAGCACCATCAGACTTCCACTATGTGAGAAATCACTTAATTTAAATCCAAAAGCAAATGCTTTAATGGTGGCTTATTCTAGACTTCTGGTTTTTTCCAAGCAGTTTAAGTATTTTGATCCCTGTTCACACCATTCAGATGAGGTAGAAATAATAAAGGATACAAGGGTAGGGAGTAGCCAAAAGAAGAACTTAATCATAATTCTGTACCAGTCCACTAAATAATAGATAATAATTGCTACCATTTATTAAGTATACAGTAATCCTTTTGTCAGTCTTTACACATGACAGTTCCTTTAAAAAATAATCATATATATATGCATATATAGTGCGGAACATTATATAGACGAGGATATTTTGATTAAATGAGGTTTATTCATTCACCCATTAATTCTTTCTATATATAATAAGTAAACACCAATTATATAAAATGCCCAGTTTGCACTCTGATCTCCTCCCCAGTTCCAGTATTTGGTCTCTGCTTGAAAGAACACTTTCTTCCTCTGAACAGGTTTTGATTCTCACTGGTACCCCATATCTTACCAAAGCAACTCCTATCCAGAGAACCTGGCACAAAACCACCTCACACTTCACATGGAAAATTAGAAGCAAAACATAACAACTTTAATGTGCACTATAATCCTGACCCATCTCAACTGTAAGTGATGTCATACTCTAGAACCATAGCACTTAACCCAGACTGTATCTTCTTACCATAAATCACTGCACCTTCCTGTAAGCCCTGGTCTTATAGACCATGCCGGGCACTTTTCTGTTTTGTTTTATGTTCTGAATCTATTTTAGAGTATAGTAGATATTACCTGTCAAGAAGTTTTATATGCTATGGTGCCAAAATGATTCTGTAATTTCAAGCAATGTTCCTGGTTTCCTCTATTTGTGCCCAGTAAGTAAATCCTTTCTCCTTGGCATGTTTTTTCCTCAGCTACATATAGACAGTTCTCATGTTTATCATTAGTCATTACTTAGCCACCTTGTATATAATTAATTATTTTAATCCTTCCTCATGAATAAGATTCTCTACACTGATGGGATGTGCTCAGTACTGTGCACTACATTTCCCTAATTTCCCCCCAGATGTACTTTATAAGGTGTTATGTATCTTGCATGCCATTCCAACAGAATCAAGAGGGAAAGAACTTTTCATCTATTTCATGTTGGCATATAGAACTGCACTCTCATAGGTGTACTTCTGCAAGACTTGTAGTCATTATTCCAGGGCAGCAAGAGAGTCAGTAAAACCATAAGACCTGGTGACACCATATTATACCTACATTTTTTTTTTTTAACGTGGGTACCGGGAGTCAACCTCAGGACCTCGCACTTGCCAGCAAGCGCTTGTGCCGCTGAGTGATATCACTGGCCCCTCTTTTCCTTTATGTGGGTTCTGGGAGTCGAACTCAGGACCTTGCGTTTGCTGGGCAGGCGCTTATGCCGCTGAGCTATCTCACAGGCCCTATACCTACTTTAAAATGTTCTTTTTGACACATAATAATTGCATGCATGCATGGGGTACATTGTGATAATCTGATACATGTATACAATGTGTAATATCAAATCAAGGTAAAACATGATAAATTGTTGTAAAGTGTAGTGACCCTACTGTGCTATAGAACAGTTAGAACTTATTCCTGCTATGAAATGATATTTTTTACCCATTATCCAATTTTTTACTATCCTCCTTTCTCTGACTTTCACAGCCTCTAGTAATTACTATTCTATTCTCTTCTTGTAAGAGAGTGAATTTTTAGTTTCCATATATGAATAAGAGGCATGTAGCATTCATCTTTTCTTACCTGATTTATTTCACTTAACATAATGTCTTCCATTTCCATCCATGCTGCCATAAATGACAAGACTTCATTTTTTTATCCATTCTTCACATTTGCCCAGCCATACTTGTTTCACGATTTCCCTTTAGCTCATACGAGGCACTCTAGTAGTAGCTCTGTAAGCAGTTCTTAATCACTATATGTGTTTTAACATATAGTTTTCTAGGTATGAAATAGATTTGCTTGAATACTTACAGAGATGCATCTATGCTGTTTTGGAGTTTGGTTTTCCTTTGTTTCCCTTATTTCCTACTCTATTCAGTATTTCCTAGCAGTCAAATTCTTCCACCTGCCACTTTGAGGCCTGTGACCTGCCAAGTTACTTAGAATCTCTGTGTCTCATTTTCATCATCTGTAAAATGGGGATAATAGTAGTGTCAAACTTCTCTGATGTATTTTAAAGATCAAGTTGGTCAATATATTAAGGCATTCATAGTACATGAATGGTATTGAGTGTCATGTATATTTGCTTCATAAAACACTTTATGGCTCATTAAGCTGTTTATTAAGCTATTATAGGTACATGGGATACTCCACTGTTTAAGCTTGGGCCTCTACTAAAATTTTAAGTTAGGGCCTTACCCACCTATAGTTAATGGATGCCATGGTCTCATGGACACTTACACCTGTTTTGTGTGACATGTATAAGCCTACAGTAAGTAATTTTCAAATTTAAAATTAAAAATTTAAAGTTGCTTATGAAGCTGTCATCTATATTTATTTTCCATCTTACAAAATAGCTATAGCTGACTTAGACCTCTACTCTAAAATTGAGTATTGGAATAGAGGAAGCCAGTATGAATTTAGTAATTCATAAGTGAAAGTTGATTGGTAGGAAGACTAGTAGCAATTGGCTTATAGAACTGCATTTACAGTATTCTGGTTTAATAGTCCAGAAAACTAAGCTACAGAAATTTTGATAGTTAAGGTGTATTGAGATAGACTTTTGCCATTGAAAGAGACCAAGTTCATGTTACAGAAACTGACAACTCACAAAATTCAAACTATTTTTCTGAAGTCATAGTTAGGTAATGACCAAGATAGGGAGGAAAAGAGCCAAGTTATCCTTTCCGAAGAACCAATGTATTACACCTATATCCCTAAATTCTACTTATGCACCTATGAATACATTCCAATGACACTCTTATCTTCCTCTTGACCATGAATATTCAACAGGCTTTATTGCCAAGCTCCTACTAGTTTTATATTTGGAATGTATAGATTACAGATGAAGATATCTTTCCTCCAAAAAGGTTAATTTTTCCGTGATTTGTGTTAGGCTAGTGCTTTTAGGCTAGTAACCAAAACACAGAACTTTCAGAAACTATGCAAGACAGATAGGGAGACACTCTTTAGCAAATTGATCTTGTGGTATCCCTAAAATACAGCCACTTGGAAGCCAAATACTTCCCTCACCTCTATGGCTGTTCCTCAAATCATGAGTCAGTTGTGTTCATCCACCACCAGTAAACCATCAATTTATATTCTAATTAATCTGCTCATAATTATGTGCATAGACTTTATTTTTTTTATGTTTTTATTTTTTTTGGGTACCGGGGGGTCGACCTCAGGACCTCACGCACCAACAGGCACCCATGCCGCTGAGCGATATCACCGGCCCCTTTTTCGTATGTGGGATCGGGGAGTTGAACTCGGGCCCTCGCGCTTGCAAGGCAGGCGCTCACACCGCTGAGCCATCTCACCGGCCCTGTGCATAGACTTTAAACTAAGTTTCCAGTAAATAATAAAACAGACATAGGTAAACTTAAGCTAATAGAAAATATCTATGTGCATAAAAAGTCTTAGAAAGGATGAAGATAATTAGATGTTATTTAGTGAATAATCCAGACAAAAGAATTATGTGCCTTAAAGTATTATTTATTTATATCACAAATTTAAAAACAAATCATTACTTTGATCCTAGTTTTCATCTTGCATGTTATAGAAGACCATCTGTTTAGAGGGCATTTATCAAAATGTTGAGCCTTTTCTTATTAGCCTTGATCAGATAAAATGTATTTCTTGGTAATTCCTACTTAATTGGTATAAAATGTACTACTGATGATTTAAAATAATTGTAACTAAATTTCTCAAGATGCATTGCATAAAGATGTACCAGATTGTCACAGCACTATCAAAGCTTAATTGATCTAATTTATATCTCATCTTATCAAACTGTGCATTAAAATTCTGCCTTTCTGTGACCAAATGATTGCAGTCTTGTCACTGGTATTTATACATGCCATTAACAGATGAAAACTCTTCCAATATCAAAGGGTTGTGGTTTCTGAGAAATTTCCCTCTCCTTTACTGATCAACTACTAAATTATTTAGTGGTGTGTTCTGCATGCAGGAGATTTACCTTGAAGCTTAATCTTTAGGGCACCTCACTTGCATAGGCCCCTTGTAAATATTCACTTTCATAGCTAATTTGTGATCCTGTATTCTTTCTTAAAGAGGGTCTCCCAAACTGAATAAACCTTAAGTCCTCACAAACTCGGGCTCTCATCTGTCTGCGCATCTTCCACAAAGAGGCTTTATGAAAGAAATACTATAGAAATTTAGCACAACAAAAATCAAATAATTGGAAGTTTATGGAAGTTAAGATGATAAAATGTCATGATATGAAATTTATTTATCTGCCTCATGATCAGTACCTCCCTAACATTCAGATTGAAGTTCCCACAAACTGGGAAATTGAAAAATCTTATCTATTGCAAAAACATATTCATAAGGTTAATGTAGGCAACTGTCATCAGTTACAGTACTTCAAAACATCACTAGATATATATTATGCCACCAACTGTCCTCCTAATAAAATAACATATTCTGGCAAATAGGATTCCATTTGGATCCATTATTTCACCTCACAGAAAGAGTTCTATTTGAATTCACTGATTACATCTATTTTGCCATATACAACATCCTTTGCTTTGCTGTTAAAAATCTGAGCCAAAGGAAAAAAAATTGATACTATTCATCATTTGGAACTTTGCAATAAAATTTAGGCTCATGACCTCAGTAAACTGGTTTTCAACAGATACTGCTATTTGTTTTCAGAAAGTAATCTTCTAGAATTGGGAGAATCTGACCTGCAATTCATTCCCTTTTCTATTAAAGGCCACTTTACTTGAATATTGCTTTAATGTCAATTGGGAATCATTAAATAAGAATTACCAATAACACAACACCTTTAGCCGATTTTCATACTCAGCTGTATTTCAGATTCTCTTAGACATGCTAGTAGTTCCTGCCAGGAAGGTTCTGTTTCAGGATCATTCTTTTGCCTTCCCTTTGGATTATTTTCCTCATGGTCATCATTTCACTACTTAGTACTGTTGTAATCTTATTATATTGCGATGTTATACATATTTCCAGAACAGAAAAAAATTAGCAAAGTTAAAAAAAAGTAAATCCAGTGGATGAAAAGAAGCCTGAATTAGGAATCATAATATTGGGCTTCTTGTCATTTTCTTTACAAAGTAACTCTGAGACTGAGGTCATTTCAAACTCCATAGCACCCCTATGCTTGAACAGAACTGATAATGAGCAGATAAGATGAGCCCTAATAAACTCCTGTTCACATTGAACTTTCATGTCAAATGTCATTTAAAGAAAAGACTCTGAAACAAAACAAAACAATCCAAAGTCAAATTAAAAAATGGAGATGACCTCAATGATACTTTCCAAGTCTCCCATGCTAGATTACATAAATCTTAAAGGAATGAAATATTTTAGAATCTCTCTACCTACTAAGGAATAAATGTGAGTATACATGCTTTGAACATTTGTACTATCCTTAGAGTGATTTAGGCTAGTCCCTTCATCAAGAGTATAACCAAACAGATGGGGATTTCAGACACTAGTGTAAGACAGAAGGAGAGACTCTATTTAGCATGTAGATTTGTAGCACCTCTTCAAATGCTACCACTCCCTGGATCAGATATTCCTCTAGCTTAGTGATGTGAAGGATAACTGAAGGAAGCATGGGTAAACATTAACAAGTTAAAGAGGAGGAAACATACAATTAAAAAAAAAGACTGAAGAGGATATAATCACAAGGATAAATGCTAGTTAAGCTTATGTAAATACAGCAGGTCAAGTAGAACATGTGTGCTGTAATGACTGCAAAGATTACATTATTCTTTGTACTTTTCACTGAATGATAGACTCTCTCATATCTGGCTATTTCCTATACTTCAATTAATGGGCACTTTTAATTCAACAGCTTTAAGTACGACTTCAGTGCTCTTAGAAGAAAAACAATACTTGAAGGCTGAGGTTGTTCATTAATTTTTCTTCAGCACAGAATTAGAATTTAAGTTTAAAAGCATCAATATACATTGAAGGGAATGCCAGAAATGAGCTGAGTTACTTCTAGATGTTTAAATTTGGTTTAGGAAAGGCAGTAAAGTAAGTAACTTTGGTCTTCATACCTCTGCTTTTACTTTCTAAACTCTTTCTCTATTTCCATATCCCTCCCCTTGCTGATCTTTGCAAGTGATATCTGTAATTTTACATAATCATCTGGCTTAATTGAATCTACCATAGTGTGATCTTTGGACTTCCTTCTCTCTCTCATTCCTGAACCATACCAAAACTTACCTTCCCATTAGTAATCTGCTCTCAAATGAGAAACCTGAAAATGACCTAGGTAACCTAATCACAAAATATGTTAATACAAATAATTTTACTTCAGCAGGAGACTTTTAGAAGAATAATATCTTACCCAAAGAAGTGATTTCAGGCACCATGATCGGATAGTTAGAAGCTATTTGGGAAGGTCACAGATGTGAAATCCTCTCTTTTTCATTATATATTATATACAGAGGGATATTGATAAAAATAGGATTGACCATTTAGTAGAGGACAGCTTTGGGCAAGGCACAGAGAGTATGAGGTGACAAAGTTCAAAGGCTGCATTAGACACTGAAAAAATTTTAAATATCTGGATGAATGATAGGTTCCAAAAGTCACATTGAGGCCTAGAATTTAAAAGCAGTTTATCAATACTCTGTGTAAGATAGTATTTACCAACAAGAAAATCACATCTATATAGAAAGGTTAGGAACAAGTTACTGTGTCCTTTAAAGATAACCAGTTATTTGTCAAATTACAGGGATATAAATATTATAAAATCATCAAATTCTATGGACTTTTCCTTAAAAACAATTCATAATAGAAATATACCCTTTAACCTACCTATTTCTCATGAATAATCACGATAGAGACTATATAAATTCCTGGTTGTGGCATATTGTCAGCCTAGAAAATATTCACATCTGTCTATTAAATCCAAGTCCTATACAAGAATATTCTTCTAAGAATAACAAATAAACCATATGAGAGAGCGAAGAGCTAACATACCGGCCAAAAGTTGTACTCTGGTGAATAACTTCACATTTGTCATAAGATATAATTTCTTTTTATAATGTTAACACTATGCAAGTATTTCATTAGTGATTAATTTCTTAATGGTTATATTTTTATTTCTTTCCATAATAGAATTCAAAATAGCAACTAATATCCTACTAAATTATCACAAAGCTATAGAATGGACTATGGCTTGTTTTTTTACTCATTGAAAGTAAACTAAATGATAAATAGTCAAAATATATGGTGAATGTTTAATTTAAAAATATTACAGTAAAAAACACATTGCCATCAGTTCCCCTCAAAATACTCTCCTTTGCTTCAAAAGTACTTATGCTATCATTGTTGCCACCTGTTCTCGCTGCTTTTGGAAGTCCTCTATCCTGAGTGTGTTTACAAGGTGTAATCAAAAGTATGGTGAATGCTGCTCTGCTGTCAAGTGCAATCCAACGGAAACTCAGGTGGAAAAAAAAAATCACAGTGTTTCCTCATGACTTTATTCATTGGATCTGGCACCGTGCAACTTCTAGCTCTTCCCCAAAGTCAAAATGATCGTGAAAGGTTAAAGCTTTGAATCAGTTCAGGATATCAAGGCAGCCATAGAAGCACAACTAAAAACTGTCATGAAAGAGGATTTCTAGAATCATTTTAGAAAGTTGCAAGAATGATAAGTGTATTTGTTTTTTGTTTTTTTGTGGTTTCCGGGGGTCGACCTCAGGACCTCGCACGCCAGCAGGCGCCCGTGCCGCTGAGCGATATCACTGGCCCCTTTTTTGTATGTGGGTTCCGGGAGTCGAACTCGGGCCCTCGCGCTTGCCAGGCAGGCGCTTATGCCACTGAGCTATCTCACCGGCCCATGATAAGTGTACTTGAAGTGAGAGGTAGTATTTTGAGGGGAATTAATGACAGTGTGTCTTTTATTAATTTTTTAAAAAAATTTTAACATTTGCCATAATTTTCAATCACACCATGTGTGTGGGTGGGTGGGGCAGTCCATGTTGATTTGTTTTTCCTTCACCCCTAAAAACTTTACTAGTATGACTATAGCTCATATGTATTAAATGCCAGGGAATTTGTGAAATCTGCACTTAGGATTCAGAAAAGCTGCATCTTAATTACTCTGCCAGTTAGGCAAAATCTTTTCTTATGTATATATTGACCATCATTGTGGCTTCAATGCAGGTAGAAAATAATATGCTCCCAATAATCAAGACAGTGAACTATAATCATGCTCCAGATCCTTTTTTAACCATCAGATTCTTCATTTATTGCAGGAGTTTAAAGCACATCAGTGTTTCATTCATCTTACGCTAAAAACAGTTTTACCAATTAATTTCAATTTAACTTCCATTAAAAACCCCCCTACATACACATTAGTATACCATTTTTCATTTACAAAGCACTAGAAACATACTCTACCATTTTCCTCCCTTCAAGAAGCAGAACCAGTTCTCTCATTTGCACTCCTTATAATAGGAGTAGTTTGGAAAAGCCAAAATATTGGAAGAACAGCATTTTTTTTAAAAAGGGAAATTTAAATACTTTTGATCCGTTTCTGATGATATAAACTAAACTGAGTGGCAGTCAACTAAGTAATCGAATCTGTTCACTTTTTACTGATGAAGAATTGATGAAGGAAAAAAGTACAAAAACATTACTTTTTAAAAGTGTTATTTTTTTCATATGCATGTATTTTCAGTCAAGGACACTCACCAGCTAAAAATATTTCCCTAACCTCAGTCAAAAAACCTGCAGTCTGCTGGGCATGGTAGCACGTGCTGTAATCCCAGCACTCAGGATGCTGCAGCAGGAGGATCACTGCGAGTTTGAGGACAGCCTGGGCTACATAGTGAACTCAAGGCCAGCCTGAACCATACAGTGAGACCCTGCCTCAAAAAAAAAAATCCTTGGGGCCGGTGAGATGGCTCAGAGGCATAAGCGCCTGCCTTGCAAGCGCGAGGGCCCGAGTTCGACTCCCGGATCCCACATACGAAAAAGGGGCTGGTGATATCGCTCAGCGGCACGGGTGCCTGTTGGCGCGCGAGGTCCTGAGGTCGACCCCCCGGTACCCACAAAAAAAAAAAAAAATCCTGCAGTCTATTGGACAGCAGTAGTTAGGTTAGACATAAGGTACTTTAGGTGGGTCACTAAAGAACGGAAGGGTGGGAACCATCACAAGCATTTCTAAAGAGAAAGAAATTATCCTTGATTCCTGTACTGTTTCTGTCAATAGCTATAAAATTCTTAGTTGTCCTTTGCTACTTGTTCTCTCCTACATAATTCCATATGCATTGGTCAAACCCTAGTAATAATCCGACCAAGGCTGGGGTATATTCCTCAAATGAGCTGGTTATCTTTTCTCTGTTCCAAACGTACAGAAGAAAACCTAACTCCAATCGGTGATTAAAAAAAAAAAATGTGCGCCACACATCACAAAGGAACTGGCAAGATCATCTGCATTTCTAAACAACTAAAGGGACATGTTCTGCTGACTGTAGGTCAGTAGGGTCATCTCCTTTCACCTCTAAACCTTTCCATGCCTCCAAATGAACTAACTTCATTTGCTAAAAGACAGGCAACTGAGAAAGTCAAGCAAAGGACCCTACAGCAGACCACAGCTTTACTCATACAAGTGTGTGTGCGTTGGAGGATGGGGAACACATTTAAGTAAATAAATGAAGCTTATCAACAAGGAACCCTCATTTATTAGAAGTATTCAAAGAGAAGATATACACATCTATGGGACTGATTCGGCACTGAATATTTTAAAAAGCAGTGATGCTTTTCAATCTCTCCACAAAGTTTCCTATCAATAGATATTTATGATATTTATATACTTCTAGAGGACATAAACTGACTGATAAAATGGGATTTGAAATAGTATTTTAGAGTGAGAACCTTGCTGCTTTTAGAACCAGTTTTTAGAAATATTTAAAAATAAATATTAGCAAGTTGAATTATTAATATTTTAGTGATCCACCATGCTTTGAGCTTATCTAGCACAACATGGGTGATTAAGGTTTATATACAGTATTAAGACCAATAATAATATTGTTTCCCACATTTAGTTCAGAATTTACAAGCTGTAAATGTCCATTACAAGAAATACTTATTAGTTAGAATTTAACACTGGGCCGAAAGAGCTCATTATAAATCATTTTTAGAGACCCCAGCTGCTTGTATTATGCTACCTTTAAAAATAAATCATCAAAGAAATTTCTCATGGAACTATGATGTTGCCAAACATCTGACCAGATAAAAGGAGAAAGCACTAATTTTCAATTCAAATAATGTAACATTCACAAGCATATTTCAGAAATTAGTGGTAATTAACACTGAAGGACATTGTTATATGCAATATGAGTGAGTGGTTTCACAGAGACAGGCTCTGAGAAAGATTTTTTCCTACTTATTCTGCATTAGCCACTATATATATATATATATATATCATAAGTATGTCTCCTCTCTCAAGCAGTACCTTGCTTGGCGCATAATCAAGTATGGTCAGTTTCATTAATTCAAAGGTGACTTTCTAAATCCAACTCCAAGTCAGAAACCCCCTTTTTATGTTTTTGTTATACTTAATGAGGATTTTAAACTCCACCTTTTAATTTTTAGGTTAATTGTAGCCCAGGAGACACTAGTTACCTTTTGACACTCCCTCAAATTACTTGTTAACTGGAAGACATACACTCAAACTGAAGTCAAGAGGGTCAGGAGGAAAAGCAGTAGCTTCAGGACAGTGAGGGTAGGAAAGGTTTCTAGCAAAGCCACTTAGCAAAACCATTTAGCTAGAGGGCATTGTGTCAATTTTAAAGGCAGAGAAAGTACCTGACAATTTTTGCAATCTTTCCCAGAAATAAAATATACTTTCTCCAGTCAAGATTTTCTTTTTCTTTAGTAGGCTCAATTCCTCAGTAAAACAATGCAGGAAATGTCAAAAACAGGGCAAATCAAAACCCATAATGTTCCCTCTTTGCCTTTAGGAGGCAGCGGAAATGATATTCAGTTGATCTCTTTTCTAACAGCAGATGTTTCCAACATTTTAAAAGGAATCTTACTGTCTCATAATTCCTTGTTTCCATCTACACTGACTAACACAGTTTGAAGAGACAATTCAGTGATGCAAATGGCTATAGATGGCAGTATCATTCTATCACCATGGAGGCAGATTAGTGGTTGCTTAGGGCTCTGGAGATGAAGGAGTAGGTTGGGACAGCTGAAGAATTCTAAATTCCAGTCCATGCCTGTAATCCCAGCTACCCACTGACTGAGGCAGGAGCCCAACCTGGGCACCTTAGGAAGACCCTGTCTAAAATACAAAAAAATAAAAAAGGGCTGAGAATGTAGCTCAGTGGGAAGGCCCTGGGTTAAATCCCCAGTACAAAAAAAAATTACCAAGTAGGTTTTAAAAAATACTTTTACTAAAGTATAATTCATACACAATTCACCCATTTAAGGTTGGATTTTTTAAAGATGATTAAAACATTCTGAAATTCACTGATAGTTTCACATATCTATAAATATACTAAAAATCAATGAATGGGTTCATTTAAATGAGTGAACTGTATGGTATGATAATTATATCAATAATGATGTTATAAAGTTATAGGCAGGAAATAAATATAGTTCAGTTACCTAGATTCTAAATTCTAGTTTTTGGACATTTAGCCTTTGGAAACTTTGAAAAAATTTTAAGTAACTTGAGTAAAGTTACTGACCTTCAATTTTCACATCTGTAAAGTGGGTGAATAGTAGCACCTATGCATATATAGTTGTTGTGAACATTAAATAAGATCATGCATACGATACTGTTAAGTCCGATCCCTGAAACCCAATAGGTGTTCAATGTTGGCTATTTCTCTCCTCCTTCTTTAAAAAACCCAATTGTATTAATAGATAATTCACATATCATAAAATTAACCCTTTTGAAATATACAATCAAATGGTTTCTTAGTAAATTCACAGAATTGTGGGACTGCCAAAAGGATCTAATTCTAGAACATTTTTATCACAGCAAAAAGAAACTCTATACTCAATAGCAATCATTCCCACATGTGCTCACCCCACATAGTTTCCATATAGCCCAGAAAGTCCTTTCATGGTTATATACCCAATTAAATACATATGAACTATCACAAATTTGCACTCAAGTGTTCATAGAAGTATTAGTCAGAAAAGCCAAGAACTAGAAATCCACAAAATATCTGTACAAATTGTTTAACTTTTTATTTGTGAGGAACTGGCAAACTTTTTTTTTCCACAGTGGCTGAACCATTGTACATTTTCACCCGCAATGTACTAGGATTCCAATTTCTCTACATCCTCACCAACATTTGCTGTCGTCTGTCTTTTTTATTACAGCTATCTTAGTCTGTGTATCATAATAACCCCTTGTGGTTTTGATTTGCACTTCCTTTATGACTAACAATGCCGAGCCTCTTCTCATGCCCTTACTGGTCATTTATATGTCTTCTTTACAGATCTCTTGCCCATTTTATGTCATATTTACTTTCTCATTATTGACTTTAAATGTTCATTATATACTAAGAACATAAGTTCCTTATATATTTTGCAAATAGTTTCTCCCACTCTATGGATTGTCATTTTACATTCTTGATGTTCTATACCTCTTCCTCCTATTATTTATTATTAATTATTATTATTGACTGTAGAAATATCAATGTGATGACATATATATATATATTTTTTTTGTAATTTCAGAATGATTCATATACAAGAAAATTATTCCAGAACCAAAGAGCTGGAGAAGCACAGGATCTTAAAGTGACAGCAGAAACAATATCAAATGTCAGCCTGAAAGCAGGATCTCAGGGAAAATTTAATGTGGTGTAGAAAATAGTCAGTGGTGCTAATGAACCACTGGACCAAAATCACAGAAAATCTGGAAATCTCAAATGCACAGGATCAAATAGTGACAGTACCAAATGGCTCTTCAAATAGTTGTTCTTTGCACTGCTTTATTTTTATCATGCCACAAATTAAAAGAAATGTAGAAATGAGAACTTACAATTAAGTTGGAATGCTGTCCTTTTTAATTAATGAAGTAAGGATCCAGATGAAAGCCAACTTAGGATCCTCTAAACAGGAGATCTGGGGCAACACTGCTATCAGCTGAGACACAGAAAATAGAGCTAGAAGTTTGAAAGCAGGTGAGAAGCTAGAAGTCAGCCCATAAAATACAGGCTGGTTGCAGCTAATGGGTATTCTCAGGATTTAGGATAACTTCAAGATGATATGCGTGAGACACTGATGAATGGGACATCTTAATCCTGACAGCCCAAGCTTTGAAACACCTTTCTCATCTCAAAGCTTCTTAGGTACCTTCTGCGGCAAAGGAATTGGTACAACAGCATTAGCGAAGAGGTTGGTATGCTCCAAAATAGTACCATATCGGAGCATCTAATATTCTTCCTTCTATACCACATTTTTTATTGCCAACCACCAATATATCACTTTATTATTTGGATTAGTTTCTCATATGTCTCAGACCTACCAATGTTTACACACTGAGAAAAATCAACCAGAACTGGAACATCTGACCAAATGAGTTGGTAATACTGTGCCTTCTTAACATACATCAATTCTCACTTGGTAAGGAAGTCTTTAGTTAAGTATTACAGATATTTTTAAAATAATTGTCAATATTGTCACATATTTAAATACAAATAGAATTGCTAGAAGTACATAAACTGTCCACAAATGGGCAGGAAATTTGGCTATTTGCAAATGACTGAATATTTCAACATTAAGTAAAAAAAGCTTGAAATGAACAACCTGAAGGAGAAAGAAGAAAACACCATGAGAAGTAGGTTTCTGCAGTAAGTCAGGCTGAAGAATTTTTGTTTCTTTGTTCAATGCTGGCTTTTGATGTCTTAACGAAAGTCCAATTTTAAGGCTTCAATTTGACAGGGAAGATATCAGAGAATAGAAAGGAGACATGTGGAGAAGACTGCCATTTTTCTGTGCACTTTCTTTTTTGCATGACCCTTGCAGAGGAAAAATGTGTGAGACAGAAATTAAGTGGCAAGTGAAATTATTATGTTTAAGGCAAGCATAATATGCATGCCATGCTGGACAGATGCAAAATGTATCACCATAAATGCATGTTTGATGTATTCTACAACACTAGTAAGGCTTCAGGAAAATACAGTCATTTCCTCCTCCAGTGTCTGTCACTTTTAAAATTGTAAAAATATTGTTTCTGGAAGAAAATCCTCAGGCACAAATCATGTAACTCATATAAACGAATAACATATAAACAAGCATCATTCTGTCATTTATTGACTATTCACAAAAGACTAGTCAGACTATACGTATAAATTATGCAACTCAGACTCTGTAAGGGAATTATTATCCCAGTCTTACAAAGAGAAAACTGACGCTCCTAGACTGTGTGTAAATTTCACCAAGTTTTGCAGCTGGCAAATTGCAAGGATGAAGACTTCAATACTTAGTCTTCTAATGAAAGAAGAACCTGAGAAAGCCTTTAGAGTAGCTAATGAATCCCGTGAGATACTTCTTCCCTGGCACCATTTATATTTTATTGCCCTTATCACCACATCTCCCCCTACTTCAACTTCTATGCTCAAATTAGGAGTTCCTCAGGGCAGATATCATCTTCATTGCTATATTTCCTTTAAGCTACCACAGTGACTGGTAGACAGTAGATACTGAATATGTGTTTTGTGAATGAAAGAATGACACTTTATCACCATAAATTAAGACCATTTGAAGACACTCCTATCCACATTTTGCCCATTCCTTTGGAGTGATAAGCCACATTCCAAAAAGAAACAGATCAATAAAGTATCATGCACATCCTCATAAATGACAAGGAGCTCAGACAGCCTGACAAAGAATTTCATCAGAGTACTGAACCATTATGTACTTAAAATGAAAGTTAGTAAACACGAGGTTGCCCTATTATGTCTTATCCAAAAATATTGTTGAAGGAAATATGCAGTTTATGTTAAAGCACTGTCCTTCACTTTGAAAATCAGGGACTATTTCCGGAATTAAGACTCCAAAATATTGGTTTCCTCCTTTCTACCCTACTATGCTTAGAAACCATGGTTCACTTTTTAGAAATAACTTTCTTTCATGTCCCAAACATACTGTCACAAATGTTCTTTACAGGTACAACACAATGTTTTTCCTAGTTTTTTTTGTCCCTAGTATCTGCAGATGTTAGAGAATTTAAAAAATCTTATTTGTGCCACGATTCCAGGTTTACCAGAGATTGTTACTGTCCCCTTCATTAGTGTAAATTGTAATCATCTGCACTGATCATCAAATCCGCAGAAAATAGAAACTGGCCTTAAGAAAGGAATGTTTGAAATATTAAGATATAATAATGATTTTAAGTAATAGCTTTTGAAAAAACATTTTAAATATCTCAATGTGAATGACAAGAATGATGACAGAAAATATCTTAAGATGTGTAAATTCTCTGAACAGGTAAGAAATTAAATTAAGCTGAATTGAAACAATGTATCTGTTCCATAAATAGACTGCAATTAGATATTTCTTAAAAAAATGATTTAAAAGAAAGAGAGACATGGAGAAAGAAGAATGCGAGGGAGGATGGGAGGAAGTAAAAAACCAAGGAAGGAAGGAGGAAGGGAGGGAAGGAGGGCAGAAAGGAAGAAAGGAAGAAAGGGAAAGACTATGTAATGGGTAATAAAAGACCCCAGAAAAAATTCAGGGGCTCTTTCTCATCTCTGAGGCTGTCATTATAACCCTCAGGGAGAATATCAGAAGCAAAAGCTTGTGCTGCATGTGCCATACCGCTGACCTAGAATGATGTTTCTTAGTCTCTTAGGGAGGGGAACTAAGGTGAATTTTGTAACCAGAACAGCAGAATTCTGACATCCAAAAACCAGCACAGCAGAATTCATGTGTTCAAATGAACTTCAGCTCTGTAACTGATTCTGTCACATTGTGATGCTATAAATATATAAACAGTGCTCTCATTACTCAAAATATTTTTACAGTTCCTCATTGATGATTGTAGTGTTTTTATGAGCTTCTTAGGAAAATCAGATTCACTAACTAGTGTTTTTTTAATTAAAAATCATACTACATATAATGAATGCCCATATTCAACAGTCTTGACTCCAAATAGTATTTGTTTGCTATGAAAGAAAAAATTCCACTGGTAAAACTATTTAACAATAATTACCAAAGTCTGAAAATAATGACCACAAAACATCCCAAGAAAATTGTAAGCAAAGATAGTATTGGAATCAGTGGACAGCCTGAGATGTTTATTTCTTGTCGGAATCACATTCATTTGTATGCATACATCCCTGCCAGATAATATATTGTGAACACACATCTGTGTTCCCATAGAAAAGTTCAAAAAATGTATAAAGGAAACTTGTATCTTTTGAGGCATAGGAATGGATAGTCAAGCGAGGGGGGTGAATAGGAGATCCTTTGTTTTTATTTTATATACTGTTCATAATAATGTATCAACATACACACACATATGTTTTACTAGGAGCATGTATTGCTTTCATAATAACAAGACAGGAGAAAGGGAAAGTGAAAATAGAAATTCAGGCTAGAAGAAAGGAGATGGAAGGAGACGAGGAATAGAAACACAAAGTAGTCTTAATAGCTAATACCCTATTTTCAGGTCTTTCATGTTTATAATTGCATTTCTACATTAAACAATTTTATGTGGCATTTCGTCTCCATGTTAAAATCGTGTGTGTTAAAGACCCCTATGTGGTATATGAGAAAGGAGTGATAGAGTTAAATTAGCAAATAATGTAAGCACAATGACAGCTGCTATATTGAGTGAAGTGAGTATGCCCTGGCAAAAGAAAAAAAAACATCTGAAATCTGTTCAGTGTTGTCAAGTTTTTACTGATCAATCTGTGACAAATTAAAAAATCAACAACAAAAATTACCTTACCTAAGAGGAAACTCCAGGATGAGAATTAAGTGATATCTGATATTCATGAGGATAGAGGTCTGTACAGTGCAACACTGACACCACTGGTAATTTGGAGGTTTTTTTACAGAAGGGACCTCATGGACTTACTCAGAAAACTTAGTCAGATAAAGGGAAGTTTCATTTTGGATAATATTTTCCCTTGTACATTACAACCTATTTGAAAGCAATAAAATGAACACTTTGAAAAGTATCCACCCAAAAAGTACCATAAACACAATATAAAGAAAAATGAAAACTGGGGAATCTTGGCAGCATTCATGATAGACAAGAAGCTAAATTCCTTAATCCTTTAAGGTATCTTATAAATTAATAATGAAAAGACCAATACCTCAACAGAAATGTGAACAAAGCACACAGCAAACTAACATAAAAAAGCACGTGACAAAAATAAGATTATTGGCTGGGGATATAGCTCACTGGCACAGTGCCTGCCTGGCAAGCTGAAGATTGTGAGTTCAATTCCCAGTACCACACACACACACACACACACAAAAAGATTATCAACATCATTCACAATTAAAAATCATAATATGAAATTTTTTAACCTATCACATTGACAGAGATTAAAAAGTCTGATAATATCCAGTACTGCTTTGGAGAAACAAGCACTTTTAAGTGCTGCAAATGAGAGAATAACTTGGCCCAACTCTTACATAGAACAATGTAGCAATATCTAACAGAGCTTAAAATGTAAAATTTTTTCAACTAGACAATTGCCTGCTTAAGAATTTATCCTACAGATAGGGTTTTGCAACTTCTTGTAAGTAGGTATCAAAGAATTTTCACACATTTTTGCAAGCACTGGAAAGAAAAAGCTCAGGAGGGAAATGTTTAAATAAATTAATAAATTTTGATGTATCCACATAAAGGAATACTAGATAGCTCTGTGTGTGTGTGTGTGTGTGTGTGTGTGTGTGTGTGTGTTTTGGGTACTAGTAATCAAACTCACAACCTTGCTCTTGCCAGGCAAGCGCTGTGCCGCTGAGCTATATCCCCGGCCCTAGATAGCTGTTAACAAGAACATGAAAGTTTTATGTATGCTGATAAAGTTTTTGAAGACATTATTTTCTCAAAAAATCAAGAAACACAAACGTTCTTGAGGAAAAGCAAGAAATATACAGTGATTCCTACTCTGCATGCTGCAAAATTATAGATCTCTTAAATTTATACCACCTGTCTAACTATAATTTTGTATCCTTTGACAGGCATCTTCCCAAACTGCTCTGTTCAAACAGCCTCACTCTAGTAGTCCCTATTCTACTCTCAATTTCTATGACATTAACTCATACGAGTGAGATCATGAGATATTTGTCTTTCCCAGCAAAACATATTTCACACTCCTGGTACTGTATATAAATAGAGTAATAAAATATGTGGCCTTTACAGTGGCATATTTCACTGAGCATAATGTTTTCAACATTAATCCATGTTACAGGATGTATCAGAATTTTGATTCTTTTCATACCTGAATAATATTCCATTGTATGTTTACATTGCATTTTGTTTATCCATTCATCTGTAGACAAACACTTGAGTTGTTTCTATACTTTGGCTATTATGAGTTAGTCCTGTGATGAGCAGTGTGCACATATATATTCATGTATCCATTACTTATTTATTTATTTATTTATTTATTTATTTATTTATTTTTGTGGGTACCGGGGAGTCGACCTCAGGACCTCGTGCACCAGCAGGCGCCCGTGCCACTGAACGTTATCACCGGCCATTTTTCGTATGTGGGTTCCGGGAGTCGAACTTGGGCCCTCGCGCTTGCCAGGCAGGCGCTTAAGCCACTGAGCCATCTCACCGGCCCTGCATTACTTATTTAAAAACTGATTTTAATTTTAAAAATTAATGTAACAACCTAACTGTCAGTTGCTCAGGGAAACCCTAAAAAAGATGATAGGATGGTAGAAAAGTAGGTAAAGTGGGTTTTTCTATGAAGAGTTATCATACTTCAGCTATTAATACAATGGCAAGTTTGAGGAAGTCTTCAATAGGAAATAGATTTAAAAACATTTTCACTTTTTGAAAGCTTAAAAAAAGATTTTAATTGGCTTTATTTTTATTGTAAAATTAGGCAACACTTCATTCCATAAAATGGAATAAGTGTTCCCCAAAACTTATGTCTCAAGGTCAATTCGTTAAAAACATCCACTTTCATTGTAATATATTGATGACAATACTATACTAAGGCTTCAAAGCTGAAGTTTCATCTCCCTAATTTCTTCCTTTCCTTTCCTTTTCTTTCCTTTTGAGACAGTCTTGCTGTGCAGTTCAGGCTGCCCTTGAACTCATGGAGATCGTCCTGGCTCAGCCTCCCGAGTGCTAGGATTATAGGTGTGTGCCACCACGCCAGGCTCATCTCCCTAATTTCTATTCATGTCCCTAAAAGATAACTCACAATCTGGAGAAGCAAGACCTGAGTAACACAACACTTGTGATGGTTAATTTTAATATGAAATATTTGTCTTTCTTGTGCCTGGTTTATTTCACTCTTGATACTTTACATAAATGGAATCACACAATATGTGGCTGTTTTGTGTAAACTTGGCAAAACCATGATATCCACCTTTTGGTCAAACACCAATCTAGATGTTGCTGTGGAGGAATTCTTTTAGATGCAAATAACATTTAAATCAGCAGATACTGAGTAAAGCTGAGTATCCTCCATATGTGGCTAGGCCTCACACAGCCCTAACAGAAAGGGCTAAGTTCCACTAAAGAGGAAGAGGTCAGTCTTTGGAGTTGCACTGCAACATCAACTCTTCCCTTGGTGTCCAGCCTTGCCAGCCTTGCCAGCCCAACAGCAGCATGAGGCAATTTCTCTGAAGAACCCTGATTAATACAAGACTCAATGATCTATAAAGTTAGGAGTACTTTAAAGATCATCCAGGTCAGGTCTAATCATTTTAAAGAACACTGACCACCAGAGTTTAAGTGATATGCATATACAGACTACAATGAAAGAGAGTAATCTAAGGACCTACTAGGGTGATGATTTGTGCTGAAATTTTAGTAAAGGACATGAGAATAAGGTCACAAAAGGTGTCCCCAGATCTGTGTGGTTAAGAAAGGTGAGAGGCAAAACATAATTATTAAATTATCATTTAAAAATATACAATGTGTTGAAAAACATTCAGTTTCCTAGTTTCCCCAAACTATAATATAATTACATGGTTCCTGGAGGCTAGTTATAATTGAATTATAGGGTGTCTTGTTCACGTTCTAGCTGATGAAAAAAATTACTCAGCTCTGCTTTGCGGTTCTCTAAACACTGGCTAGAATACTCATGAGGCAGCTTATAATTCAATTATAACTCCCCTCTGGGAACTATATAATTATATATAAAAGACCTAAGCCATCATATGCTATCCATTTATTTTCTGTTATGAAAGGATTTGTCTAAAGTCTGATATTAAATTTAAATAGATCTGAGTAAATTTGCATCTCAGGATTCAGGCAGATACTAAGATAACAAATGATATTCACCTAGCTGAAGGTACTAGGAATCAATCTATTTACCCAAACAACAAACTATAAAGTACAATATCTTTAAATTTCTTTGGATATACACATACACAGGACATATGCAACACACACAAACACACACATAGAGCCCTCCACATAGTAGACTCAACCACACATCAGAAATATTCTTAGGAAATTGTGTCTGCACTGAACATACACAGAATTTTTTCATTGCTATCATTTCCTATTAATAATACAGTATAACAACTATTTACCCAGGATTTACATTATCTGAAGTATCATAAGTAATCTAGAGATGATCTAACATATACAGGTAAATGTGCACAGTATATATGCAAACACTAGGACAGTTTATATAAAGGAATTGAGCATATACAAATTGGGTCATCTAAATGATATCCTGAAAACCATGGATATCCCACACATCTCACCCCTCCATATATATTTTTTTTCACAGATACGGATTCATGTTTTTAATTAAATTTGTAATGAACTAGCATTGAAAATTACTAGCATAGTTACTCTGACTAAGTCATTACTATGACTCAGATCTGAAAAAGACCAGTGCATTGCATCAGTTAGTTAATGGGCAAACGAGTATATATTTTGTAGAAATAAGGCATGAGAACAATTGATATTGATAAATATTGAGGGCCTCTCTCTCTCTCTCTCTCCCTCTCCCCACACTTTCTTCATTTATTCATTTACCATATAGGAATAGAATACCTGCTCTGGTGGCAGGCATCATTTCCCCTCATCATTCACAGTCCATTTGAGAATGCATGCACACACATGTCCTCTAGGAGAACACAACTTATCTTTTTCTAAGCAATGAATTGCAGAATTTGTTCCTTATTTAATTCCACAAGGACTTCAAATATGCCCCGTATTTAGCATTGTGCTTGACAAAAATATGTAGGATATACAGAAGTACCTATAATGGAGACCATACTTTCTAGATGAGATTACAGTTTAGCTGAACATGTAAGAGTAGCATACAAGTGGAAGAAACCCAAAGGTTGACAATAAGAAGCAGTGAGGGCAGTTAAACATGTAAAAGTGGAAGTGATGTGTGCCAAAATTGAATTCTGTAAATTCTACTAGTTTGCCTCTGAGACTGCAGCACCGATTGTCCTAATAATTCAGTCTTCCAGTGTTTAACCTGTGTCCTCAAGCATTACAGTGAAAGTTTTAGATTTCAGGCTATGAAATCAGAATGCAAGGTTTCTACCTCTGACACTAACTTACCATGAAATTTTAGATAAATTACTTGACCTCTTTTTAGCTTCTTGTGTTCATATATAAGATGGGGATAATAATAAAATTTATCTCAAAGTGAAGTACTGTAACACTTCAGTTATTGTCATAGCCATCTCCATCTTTATTATCTTGGTAATATTGACAGGAGATAAAGGAGAAATTTACGTGAGATTAAGATATAGCTGCAACTGGGAATATTTTGACAAAATCATATTTATAAAGGTGTGCCGAAAGATAAAAATAATTGCATATAACCAAGCATAAAGCCCTTATTTCCTAAACCTATTACAACTTTTGAAAGATACAGAAGGCAAAAAAGGCAGGGTTGGAAGGTTTTGTAGGTATATGTAGGGCAAGACTAAAAACTAGTGAACAAATACACTGGTGGAATCAGTGATATAGTGATGACAGTTGTCAAAAAAATCCTGGAATCAATAAGTAGATAACCCCTTCTTTTCATCTGACTTTTCTGTCAAAGAGATTTATTTTTGGACTAGAAAAAATAATAAAAATTGTTAGTAAAAATGAGTTGAAGGCTGAAATTCATGAGGAGGTGTGTAGTATTTAAAACATTTATGCTTCTGGGCTTTCTTGAAAGATGTCTAAGAATATTGACTTAGGTCTGAGACTAGGAAGCAATCAGTACCAGAATACAGCATAGGTATATGGATGAACAACTATACTAACAACTAAGGTAGTTTTTTTTTTTTTTTCCTCTAGTGATCTTCTCTCCCTCGTTTCATTTAACCTTTTTAATCCATGTCATGGGCAAGGATAGTTGAATGGTATGAAGATATGTCATCCTTTCAGGTGTTTAATGGCTACTTGTCAGGAAAGTTGTGGAAAGGTATCAAAGCAACAGAGAGAGACGACTTATTTATAAAGCTTCTTCTAAGCCTAAGTCTATTCCTAAAAAAGGAAAAACTGATAAGAAACTGGGAATTAAAGGTGAGAGATGGTTGGAAGCTGGCAGCTGAGAGACACAGGATTGCCACAAGATTAAGTGCACTCCATGGTGACTTCTGTCTGGGTGAGATTTTCTCTGAAACTCAGATTTTCTGAGAGTACTTCCCCAGTTCCATGTTTTACTGGCTTCTAGCCCACACTTCCTAGATACTTTGTTAATGAACAGAAACAAATAATTAGTAGCAATTTTAACTTCCTTCATTGTTGTTCCCTTTGTTACAACCCCCAAAGGGTAGACTGCATAGGGTGCATCTTGAAATACTGAAAATCTCATTGAACTGAGAGAATATCAAGTTTATATAAGAATTATAAAAAGAAAGAATTATATTAGTCTACTTTCCCTAGGTCTTGGTTTTGTCATCTGAATAGGAGGCAGTCAGGTTAAAAGGTAACTAAGGCCACTTTCAGACTGAAAACATTGTGTACTATAATTCCATTGATATTTTGGTAACTTTTAATGAATATTTTATGATTTTTCAAAGGTAATGAGAAATGAAAATGAACTATTATTTCACCCAGTGGATTAAACTAAATTAAATATTGCCATGTTCCATATTTAGCTCAGAGAATGCTGAAAAAATTGTTTATTTTTCTAAGTTTTAAACTTTTTTCCCTTCCTTCCTTTTCCCCTCTCCCTCCCTTTTCCCCTTTTCCATTTGAACATTTTCTTGTTTTTTCCCAATATCTATTATGCATTTTGGCCCTTTTTTAATCTTTTGATTTCTCACACCAGAAAAACCATGTGATATTTAAACATGTGTGTCCAGTTTATTTCACTTACAAGCATGGTCTCAAGGTGCATCCATTTACCTAGAAATGTCTCAGGTTTATGCTTCTTTAAGTTTAGAGATTCAGGCAAACAGTTTTATTTCTAGTCTTAAATGCTTCAAAATTCTCTCAATTATTATTTCATTAGTTTGTTTCAATTTAGATCCATTTAAAAAATTTTAGTTCAATGTAGTGGGATTTTACACAGTCATTCATTAACAAGCCACCTCTTGCATGGCAAATGTTAGATCAAGCAAAAAAGGAACTTGTGTCCAAACTTCAATGCACAAGAGAGAAAGCCCTATAAGAAAAAAAGAGTGAGCCTACGGCCTGCTCTATGAGCTTTCTCAAACAAAGTTTCTTCAAAATAAAATGACTCCTTCTAGTGTTTTTTCAATTTACATATTGAAGCTAAGATGTGTCATTTATTTAATGGTACAAATACTTAGCATAAGGAAAAAGTAAAAGGTCTATATATATAAATAAATACATACACATATATATTATGTGTTATGTACTATGTATTATATATTATATATCTAGGATTTGAGACACAAGTGCTTCATTTTCCAAATGTTGTTTCCTCTGAAACCGAAATGGCAGTTCAGTTACTCAGTTCTCACTTCTCACCATATGAGAACATTGGTTTACCAAGATGCACAGCAAATATTAACAATTTACATTTGTCTCAAAACACCAAGGAAAGGGTTAATTTTCCTTAGCATCTAAATCCAGCCATCTTGGGAAAAACCCAATCGTATAAAAAAATTCCAATGACAGAAGTAGCTTCTCAAGCATTTTAGGCCATTCATTCCCAAAATAACATTGGTGCTCAGTTTTCACTTTATTATATTGGAGCCTCCTGGGTAGAGAAAATTTTGTCAGAAACTCCAGGGGAAGAATTTGAAATGCTATTTGTTGACAGGGCTGGGAAAATAATAGATTATCTAATGAAAGTTTTTTTTTTTTTCCTATTTTCCCCTTTATTTTCAAAAAGCATAAATCTCTGCTCGTCATTTCCTGGTTTTCAGTTTTCGGTTGATCTCACTCGTCTAGGTTTTCAATAACTCAAGTTCAATCATCAGAGGGAATGCTTATTCAAGACTATTGGCAAGGCAGGCAAACTTCTATTATAGGTGAACTACATAGAAGGCCATAGCTTTCTTAATGCATCTCAAGTCTGAAGTGGCTTCTCTAAGTGGTTGATTTTTATTTACATTTTTTTTTGGTTTCAGACATGAGTTGCTTTTGTTTTCAAACTTTTATGTAAAGAAAATAACTTTAGACTTCCCCACCATTCTTGAGAGAATAAACATTGGCTTTTAAATATCCTGAAATTTTCTAAAATTTGAGTGGAAACTTGACCCAAAATTGACCAGCAATGCTTTGATAGATGCATTTACAAAGCAAGAGTAAGAACTAACATTCTAATACCACACACAGAAATCATATAACTTTAAGGGAAATACTACAATTTGCAACGTTGAGAATAAATACAAATAATAGGGCAATGGCTTAGAAATAATCACAGTGATGTGTGATTGTGAAAATTATGAATCATCCTGGGAGAAGAAGTCTAGAATGAAAAAATGTGATGATGGTGGTGTAACAATGTTTAGGATTTTTACATGCAATGAGTGGGGCGATTAGTTGTCGTAGCCACCCCAACCAGTAAGACCTACTCAAGGTCCTGCTCCTTTATTGATTAACATGGAAAAATCCAGACAATTAGTATAATAGTGAGCAGACCAAAAAATATTTAAGCTTCTTCAATCTGGAACGATAAAGGCTGAGAAGAAAGATATATGATGGAAGTCTAACAAATGAACTTAGGGATTGAATAAATGAAAGGTCATCACATTTCAGAAAGGTAAAATTATGTAACATACCATGCAATTGATTAATGGAGTTTATAACCAATGAAATGAAATACTTTAAGTATCATTTTAAAATGTTTTATTTATATATGTTTCTTTTTTTTTTTTTGGTGGGTACCGGGGGTCGACCTCAGGACCTCCAGTGCCAGCAGGCGCCCGTGCCGCTGAGCGATATCACCGGCCCCTTTTTCGTATGTGGGTTCCGGGAGTCAGACTCGGGCCCTCGCGCTTGCCGGGCAGGCGCTTACGCCACTGAGCCATCTCACCGGCCCATATGTTTCATTTTTATACATCGTTTTTTTCAAACATGTTTAATCTATGTAAAAAATATAAACAAGTTCTGGTATTTAACAACAAGAGTTCACATTCTATCTGGGCAAATACATGAAAATTAAATGTGATAAAAATTAGAAGTGATATAATAGAGGCATAGGCTATAATTGAGAGTATAAAACATATTAAAGACTGGTTTTCTGAGTAAAGAGGGAGGGTATGAAGAAGGGTCCAGGATGATTTGACAACAGAACATTTGACTGGGGCCTTGAAGATTTAATTACTTGAAAGTTCACTAGTCTTGGAAGGAAAAGAAGAAAAGCAGGGTATTAGAGAAGAGGGAAAGCATCAGCAAAGCCATTAATGAAGACAAATTGAATTACTAATGAAACAGAAAGGTTCAGGGTAGCTGGAATATAGCCTTATTGGGAGAAATAATGAGAATCAAAGTCAAAGTTCAGCAAAGCCTTAAATGCCATGATTAAAAACTTGTACATTATCTAGTGGGCAGCAGAGAACTAACTAAGCAAAAGAATGATCTTGGTACTAGCTACATTTTCTGGGCAGGAAGTTACTTGATAAGATTCAGAGGAGCAAAAGGTCAATCCAGAGAAGACATGATAAACTGTTCACAAATATCTAAAGGGCTGTCAGGTGGAAAGGAGTTACATGTATCCTGTATAGCTCAAACCAGTGGGTGACTGACTTAAGCTCTATATGAAAAAGGCTAATATGGGCAGCCCGGTGTGGAATGGCTGCTTAGATATTTCTAATAAGTTCTCTAGATATTTCTAATTACCCGAAAAATATTGGAGAAGGGATTCAAATATTACAAAGATATCCACAAAAGGGGAGGGGTTAGACTGGGCAATCTTTAAGGTCCCTTCTAAACTGGGCTTTCTACTCACTCTTCCACAAAAGAGTTTGTCAAATAGACATAGCTCCTGTGCATCACTTTTCTTTACCACAAATAATTTAATATCGTGTCCCTATTTTGTATATTATGTGCTTTGCCTTCACCTTGCTAATTGATTTTGATACCATCATGGCATCATTTGGTGCCAGCCTATGTTCCTAACCAACTCTCATATCCAAAACTGAGCATCCTACTTCCACAAATAAGCAACAAGATCTCTATGTCACTAATTAGGAGTTTATGTACAATAAAAACTTAATCAACTGAAGCTAAACTAATGAAACATTTTATTTTGTGTTCTATACTCAACTTTTTTTTTTTTGTGGGTACCGGGGGTCGACCTCAGGACCTCGCGTGCCAGCAGGCGCCCATGCCGCTGAGCGATATCACCGGCCCTTTTGTCGTATGTGGGTTCCGGGAGTCGAACTCGGGCCCTCGCGCTTGCCAGGCAGGCGCTTACACCGCTGAGCCATCTCACCGGCCCTCTATACTCAACTCTTATGAGAAAAGGTAACAGTGACTAAGCAAGTAGGTATCTCGAATTTACTGAAAGTAAAACAAATTTATCTCCCAAAAAGTGATCTGGTGCCAACAGAGATTCATCACAATGTCTTATTTTCCTATACAATAAGAACTGATTTCAAGTTGTTAAACTTGAGGCTCTGAAAAAAATATTCCAAATACTAAATTAAAATACAATTAGTTTCACTAAACTGTACTTATTAATGTTGTAAAATGGGCTACAGTTGTATAAAATGTTTCAACCTCAAGGACTGAAATAAAAGATAGATATGCTACTTAATTTTTAAAAGCCTCAATTAACATACCCTTCCCTAACTGTTATAGTTAATCAAGACTTTTCTTTTTTTTTTTTTTTTTTTTTGTGGGTACCGGAGATCGACCTCAGGACCTCGCGCACCAGCAGGCGCCCGTGCCGCTGACCGATATCACCGGCCCTTTTTTCGTATGTGGGTACCAGGAGTCGAACTCGGGACCTCGCACTTGCCAGGCAGGCGCTTACACCGCTGAGCCATCTCACCGGCCCCAGTCAAGACTTTTCTATATTACAGATCCATGTACTTCGCTACTATGTGTGAAGGAAAAAGGAATATTTCATCTTCACCTCTATAACTATCACTGATATGGTACATAGGTGTTCACTTATATGACACCTAGGCACTCAATATTTCTTAGTGAATTAATACACAACTACTAGTCATTGTTATTAGTCTTCTCAGTAACCATATTCTTTCTTTTTATCTTCAAAAATTTTTAGATCTGCATTCATATATCGCTTTCAAGTCATATAAATAAGATAATTATAAACATGGTACATATGGTTTTGTGTGCTTTTATTTTATTAAAATATAGGATATTAAAACTAAAAATCATTTTGAAAGACATTAAATTCAATCGTCTAAATTTACAGCAGTGACACTAGGCACAAGGAACTTAGGTGACATTTTTAAGGTAATGTCTTGTTATTGATAAATGTTGGAAAAAAATATTGTGTTTTCTTTCTGTAGGTCTTGTCATTTTTCTAATACAACAAATTGGCTCTGTATTCTTTAAAGTCAAGTGGGAAACAGATATATAATTTTTGTGTTGAGACAAGAACGTACTAGGAAATGCTGTCCCCTTCTGATGCTAGAATTCTCAGATTCAAAGAAGGCTGATTTTCCTCTCCTTTATTAGAAAGGTATCTTATGTATTTATTTTATATCCTTTCTACTCTAAAATCAATCTGATGATGTTTTAAGAGACAATAAAAGCAAGAATAATATGGCATAGATTTATCTATCAGTGGCAGCAGTGTAGGAATTGCCATCTACTGTAATTTGTCAGTAATTTATAAGAGTACCTGTTGAACACTTAGACATGAAGAGTTGCTTTGTGTTATCAAACTAATAACTTTTCACTTCACCTTGAAGCAACTGTAATTCTTGGTAAATGAATTGTTCACACAGGAATATCACGAGGCCAGGTTTGGGACTGTAGTATTAAAAGTTTTGAGGGTTATAATGAAAAGAAAACCTTCAGAATTTTAGGGATGAAATTATAAGGCTGCACTGGTAAACCTTTCAGGTTTGATAATATCTGTCATAGTTCTTTGGTTTTATACCTTATTTGGTTTTGAACACCCTGAATGGTATGTCATGGTCACATAATAATATTATGTAAAGTCCTTTTTGTTGTTCATTTTGGGGGACATCTTAAGCATTTTCCTTATGATCACATTGAGTGATTATCTTTAAAAAGAAGTTTCACTGACTGTGGTCTGGAATGATGAGGTAAAATTTAACATGGACAATAAAAAAGATACTCATGGCAAATAAACCTCAATTCATGTGCTTCTAGTCTTTAAATGCTTCAAATATTTCAGGTCAGACCTTGTGGATAATATTGAGGCACAAAAGCAGAGGACAGGAAATTTAGTATGCTGCATGCTGTCAATCCTCTAAACATTTCATAATCTATGTGGGCATAAAGATAAATTGTTACAGAAAAAAACCTGACAATTTAGGAACATAGGAAGAAAAGCAATAAAGACAAAAATAATCCAATTTCTTCAGTTTATAAACTGTAGTTTCTATGGTCTTTGGAGAAATGAGACACATTCATGAAAAAAAGATAAAAAACATTCTAAAACTCAATGGATGATAAATTAAAAAAATCACATACTTACTTTGGTGTTATGGTCAATCATAAAGTGTACCTGAAAAAATAAAAATGTAATCAATTTCCTTGATCTTTTATGTTTATATTACCAAAAATGATACCACAGTTTTAAAATTTACACATCAGAGAGGTCATCTGAGGAAAATTGGGCTTTCACAGCTCTAATCACTTATGAGCATTTTCTACTTTTATAATGGTGATTAAAATTCAAAATAGGAGTTACTGGCAATATTTTTCAATTCAGTGTCTGTTTATTGTCAACATTAGCATTTTCTGTGACATTGTAGGTATGTGGGTAAGAAAATGAGCAGTCATAATTTCCAAAATAAATCATAATATGATAGTGGGCAGGAGGCACTAATGTCTGCCAAGGTCCTTGTCCAGTTTATCACTTCAAGGCCTACCTAGTACATTTCCCTTCATTAATCACCAGTCAAACACTTAATAAGTTCCTTCCAAGTCAAGGTGCATCATTCACCAGACTCTATCACTGCAGGGCTGAGTTGGAGCAGATTATTGCCAGAACAGATTACTGAGATGCTTGACAAACTAGCTTATAATGTTTCATTCTTACACTGTCAGGTAAAATTTAATGGAATTAGGATTGACAGCAAAGGCATTTCTGAAAAGGTCGTGATCTTATCACATCACTTAGATTAAGCACTGTAAGGATTTTCTCCAAGTTAGTGAGGAAATCTTCAAAATTCTAGACAACTTTTCAGGAGACGTTTGGAGACTTTCCCTCCAATGATCTCACTAAACTGTTTGAAAGCTAGAAGGTATAATGTTGACAGGACTACTTACTTAAATAGTTCATAAGACTGGAAGGCAGTATAGTCAGTGCTTCTATGATTCTACAAGCAGTCAGAGAAAAGATAGCCAGTTGGATCACCATTTTTTTAGATACATGTCTCCACATCCAACTTTACCCTACAGACACCCAAACTGACCACCCTTGGCCTGGCTCCTCATGCTGGTCCTTCTAGCCTGAGCATTCAGAAACAAAACTTATCTTATATAATTAATGCTTAGGCACCTGCTATACCATACGACATTGCATCCTACCATTTAAGCTCTTCCCAACTTGGCCTATAAATGGTTTGGATCAGCACCAGTCAGCTGCAGCCAGAATAGATCTATTCCTAGAACCTGTGAATCCCATTGCTTTTCCACAGAAACCATTTCTTAACTCTATCACTGGGGCACCTATTACCCAAACTTCTTTATTTCTACCTACTTATCCATGGTACATATCAGCCATGTCCTACTAGCCCTTGTCGTTTCTCAGATATGATTCCAACAGTATTTATCTCTCAATATCCTCTATTCAGCTCCATAGCAAAGAAAAATAAAAATAGCCTTATTTCTCACTCCAAGCCACTGATCATACTGTTTCCCTGTCCTTCCTTCTTTCCTGTCCCATTTCCTCGTCATCTATCCAAACTTCACCCATTACCCATCATTAAAGGTCCAATTCTTTCAAAAGGTCTTCTATGATTGCTTTAATGGTGAAAACAAGCAACCATTTACTGATAACATATTACTTGACACTTTGAACCTACTGTAGCTTTGTTTGGATATAATTGACATATCATAAAATGCACCCACTTAAAATATATAATTTAATGACTTTTAGTTATTATATTGACTTTTGCAAACATCACCACATACCGATTTTAGAAGGTTTGTACCCCAAAATATCCCTTGTTCTCATTTGCAGTCAGTCCCTGTCTCTACCCCTCATCCCTGGCAACCATCAATCTACTTTCTGTCTCTATACATTTACCTTTTCAGAACACTACACATGAATGGCATCATATAATCCTCTTTTGCAAATGGCTTTATCACTTAGCAAATTGAATGAGAGAGTCATCCCTGTGATACCATGTACTAAAATTTCAATTTTTATGGCTGAATAATATTCCATTATATAGATGCATTATTTTGTTTATTCATTTATAAGTTGATGGACGTATGTATTGTGACCATGTTTTGCCAGTGAGAATAATACTGTTATGAATATTTGACTATAAGAGTTTGTATGAACACATGTTTTTATTACTACTGTGCATATATATAGGAATGGAATTGTTCTATCCTATAGTAAATCTTTTATATGGTAAATTTGTCTAACTTTTTCTGATAACAGATTTATTGAAAAAATATACATGCATATATAACCTTACAATCCATCCATTTAAGACTTTTTTTTGCGGGTGTGTATGTGCTAACAGGGATTGAATTTTTGCAAGGCAAGCTCTCTAACACTGAGCTATATCCACAGGCCTTTTTATTCTTTCTATTTTGAGACAAAGTCTTGTTAATATTCCCAGTCTGGCTTGGAATTTGCAATCTTTCTGCATCAAGCTGCTGAGTATCTGGGATTACAGGGATGTGCCACTGCACACAGCACAATTCATCCCTTTAAAATGTGTTTAATTCAGTAGGTTTTAATATATTCATAGAGTTGTACAAACATTACCAAAATAATTCTTCAAACATTTTCACTACTCCTAAAAGGAAGTCCATATCTCACATCTATTACTGACAGTTTTCATGGGAACTACACAAATTAGACATTATATTCCTACTGTGTTTCCCAAAAATAACACCTAGCTGGAAAATAATCAGCCTAGGAAACTAGAGATCAAAAATGCTAGCCCCAGTGAGCCTATCCTTGCCTTATCTGCCTTACAGAGTAGCCACCAAGCAAGGGAATAGTGATGGCAGGTAAGGCAAGGATAGGCTCACTGGGGCTGGCATTTTTTATCTCTAGTTTCCTAGGCTGATTATTTTCCAGCTAGGTCATACTTTGGGGGTAGCTATACAGCTGAAGAAACAAATGCCCAGTGAAACTGCACATCTGGTAAGTATCAGTCAGCATTAGAGCACAATTTGTTTGACTCCATAACTTACAGTATTTCCACATTTCCCTGTTGTCACTGATCCTCAGAGTCCTTCTCTTAGTTCATTCTAGAATTCTCAATTTTTTGTTTGTATCTCTCATTTGTCACATACTCATCTACTTCTTTATCTATATCTTACGTCTCATAAATCAATATCCTATCTCTACAACTAAACCATAAGCTGCTGGAGAGCAAGGAGTGTACACCATAGTTTCTTTGAATTCTCAGTCCCAGAATGTACTGTGGACAAGGAGCTCAATATTGTTTCTATAGTCAATGAAAAGCAGTTCTTTCCAATGAATCTAAATCTCTGCTCTGCTAGAGGTCATTGTTTAGTCTTTTCCTTGAGTGTCAGTATACACCAGCAGCTGAAGATCCACCATGGTCTAGAATCACTTCACCCCATAACAACCCATCTTTTAATTAAGATTGTTATAGCAACATGTCTATGGTTTCCATAAAGTAGTCTTTTAGATCCTTTATGTTTTACCTGGACTTAGACTTGCTCTCTTGATTATAATGTTAAAATATTAGACCCTGTCTTTCTGAATGGAAAAATTTCTCAGGGAAAACTAATGTGTGCTTTTGTTCTGGGTCCTCTATGTTAACAAATATAGGGACAAATAAACACATTTCTAGTAGATGCTTCTTCTGGTGTTTAAAGCTTCATCACGATGGAGTCTTTCATGATGGTGTAATCTTGCTCTGGAAGAGTGGACTCTGGCATTCTTCTATGTGCAGAGGATACTGCTATTGTTATGTGTCTTTAGGAAAATTGCTGCCCAGCCCTGGGCCTCTATTTTATAATCTGCAATATGAACAATGTCTAAATAAGAAAACTCTCAGCCTCGCTTCTCACTCCTGAATCATCTTCATAATATACTTACTACAAGTTCTCAATCATACATCAAGTAATTTCAGTATTCATTTTTGCCTTAATATTTATGATGTACTTACTGAGAACTCTTAACGAATTCACACACTCTTATTACTAACCTGAAATAATTTTCACCCATTGTTGCGAATAAGCGTTCAATATCAGTTACTCATCCCAAGACGATATTGTCATATGTATTACACTTTTCAAAATTATTTTGTCACGTTTAAAACTCTTTCCTTAATAGGACAAACTGCTCTCTTGAATTGCTTTATTAGACTATATCCTATAGCAGCTTTCCTACTTCGTCAAGTCTATAGTTTGAGTTTTTCCTTTTTTGCTAGTTTATTTAGAGAAAAGTAAGACAGAGATATAACTCATGGACATTAAATGTTGTCATATTTCAAAAGTAATGGAGCATTTTCTCATTAACTAACGGATAAATGAACATAAAATTTGATAAGCAATAAAATAATTGAAGACACTAGAAATTTTCCATAGTTTTTATCCAGAGAAACTGAACAAATTATTTTATTTTTAAACAGCATCTTACCTTATATATAATCCTAAAAATACCTAAACTAGCATGATAATTTCAAAATGTTATTAGATAACATTTATACAGTTAATAATAGACCCTGTTGCTACGGAATCTTAACTGAATTTTCTAGCTCCAAGAGTTGATTTTTCAGCAATTAAGACCTTAGCTCTAAAGTTTCATTAACAGATTTTTATAGGAATGTAATTATTTGCATGAAGATATGGAAAACATTTCCTAGTTTGCAAATGATATGCAAATTGGAAGAAAAGCAAAGGATGAAAGACATGTAATTAAAATCTTAAAGATACATATGATTCAGGTGACTGAATCAATATACGGCAAAATGTATTCTCATGTGAAGAATGCTTGGGACTAAGAAAGTACATACAGAGATCCTCCTGCTCCCTGACCTAACACCATCTTTGCTCTTGTCCTTAACTTCTTCGTCCTCCTCCTCAGAATACTGACTCTATAAGAACAGAAAAATCAGATGTGATCAGGGAGACAGAGAATCTCTTGAAATTATTGTCCCCAAGGCAAAATAGAACTAGGAAATTATTAGTGGTTTAATAATCTGCCATTTCTATGGCTATAAATCAGCTGATGTAATCCAGTTTATGTCCAAGATACTCATTATAGTACATCTGGATTTGAACCAGCGGTATCGATCATTCTCTTTTGGCTCTGGACCACTGCTTCAGAGTAGTACTTACTAATTAAAATGTGATAGCTAGCCCAAGTGTTGGAACATACAAAGAAAGACAATGTTTTCAGATGTGGAATATTTATCACTGAAAGGAAAATCAGAAAAGTATTATCATTAACTCACACCTATGAAGGAAAGGAGGACATTCTTGGAGCATAATAAGAGAGGATGTGCAGTCTTAGGTTGGTAGTGATGAGGGAACTTGGAAATGATTGACTTATGTAGTAGTGGACGATGGAGCAGCAGTCTGGCACGGAAATAGGAGAGTATGTCATCTTTCACAAACATATTTGAGATTTAGATTTAGAGTGTCTTTTTGCACATACATGGGCTCTGAATTCCAAGTTGTCACAGGGCTCGTGAGAAGTGGAACTGTTATGTGAGTGAAATTCAGCTGTTTTAACCAAGAATCCCACTTTTAAAAATTTTAAAATGGGATGAGGCAATACACTGTTTGCAATCAAACGGCAATCAGTTTGAATCCTAACTGAGTGACTTAAAACTTGTTTCTAAACCTCTATGAGTTTCAGCTTCCTAATTCATAGAATTATTGTGAAGAATAAGTGCAATGATTTGAAGTGTCTAATACAGCAAAATAGGTACTTGGTAAACAGGTGTTATTATAATTAGTATTAACTATTACTAAGAAAATATGTAGCTTCTGTTTACCCTACCTAATTAAATACTGTTTATTGGTGGCAGTTTTTCTTAATTGTAGCTTCCATTTTTTAAATTTATAATGTACCTCTTGGTAGTTTCATCTGCAAAACAAATCCATAGTGATGATGGGAAACATTACAGAAATAATAAATGGTAGAAGAGAATACAAAAAAAAATGAATATGTTGCTCCTATACTTGAAATGTGTTTGTAGCCTGGCTGAGGAGCTAAAACATGAACATGGCATGAAATGGTTTACCATGCATCATTAATAAGGATGACGAGTATATTTTGAATGCTTAGTAAGTATTCATGACTGCAGGTCACAGTTTGTTTTATTTATATTGACTCATTTATTACCTAAAACAAACCAATAGGTAAGGACTATGATCATTCCCACTTTATAGGGGAAAAAATGACGTTGGGAACTCAAATAATAAGTTTCCCAAAGCACAGAGACAATAAATGGCAGTGTCGGGACTCAAATCTGTCTCTAAAGCTCATATTTGCAGATACCTAACTATACTGCCTCTCATATCAATCAATCAATCAATCAAATCAATCCATCAATCAAGTAAGATAAAATACCTACGGTGCTATGGCTTGAATAATAAATGAAGTTAAACAGAAATGAAAGACTGAATAAGATAAAAAGATAATAAATGCATCTAAAATAAGCAAAGTAATCTCAGTGTTTCATTCATAAAAGGGGTGAATCATAGTGAAAAAGCAAGCAAACAAGCAACACTGTCGCTACCAATTTCTGGTTAACTTGCTGAAAAGCAAGATATTGGAGGATATTCAGGAGCATCTGGATACACTGTCTGTTTTAATCTCCATTTATCAAAGTCTTGAGGAAGGACCATTTTGCAATAAAATATGCTGGTCATATTGGAACAATATATTTGAAAGCCACATTTTATCTCAATAATCAAAATGAAAATCTTTCTGTGTATTACAAGGATTTCTGATAAAAATATACAATTTATATTGAATGACTTTTCATTTTGCTCAAATTTCATTTCTAATGGTTGCTTATGCTCTGCACAAACATTTCTCAGATAAACTTCTTTTAGTTGTCGGAACACTTTCCTGACTACATTATTTCTCCATTGTTCTATCCGTTCAAACAGGCTACGATGAAATCCCATTATGTGATTTTTCATCGAATTGAGAAAAGAAAACATTATAAAGAGGAAAATGATAAAAACAAGACATATTGCTCCACTGAGACTTTTCTCAGAAGCTTTCTTTATACTAGACAGCTGTGCACTCACATCTGTTTTAGGGAAGCATGGAGGCCAAAGGGAATCATGTGCCGCTTTCCTGTTTTTATAACCTCATTACCCACTGCCAAATACTCTCTTTAAACTTGATGTACGAACAACTGCTTGAGGCAGAAATGAAAGGTAGGTGTTACCATAGCTACCTTGTTGTACTTATTTGAGACTCAAGTCACTGTTTGCCCCCGATCTACTGTGTTTTCTACTGTTCTCCAGACAGGCTTCCTAGCTCCATGCTCCTCAAAATTTGGTGCATGAAAAGTGGCATCAACATTACCTGGAGCTTGTTAGAAATTTGGAATCTCAAGCCCAGCCCCTACACCTACTGCATCAGGATCTGCAACAGAACAAGTTGCCCTGCTCATTTCCATGCTTAAAGTTCCAGAAGAACTGCTCTGGAGATGACAGGACACCCAGCTGAAGAAAATATTTTATTTATCTCTTAACCTAGAAGAATATATGAAAAGAGCTTGACCAAGAAACCATGAAAAATAAAAAAGGTGAAATTAGTGAAAAACTACCAAAATAAGGAAACCAGACATATTTACAAAAACATAGAATGCCTGTCCCAAGTTCAATATCATGCACCAAAGTTTTCTTGATTGACACAATTTACTTACAAGCTTCAACCCCATTTCTTTCTCCTGGGAGGAGACATAAATCTGATGAAGGTCAATACTAGCCCAGCTGTGGAAGATTCTCAAACCTTATTATTATCATCAGAATTAGTATTATTATAAGACAATATTTGTTTAGTGCAGATGGGAAAACTGGCATTCAGAAAAATAAATTACCTTTAGTCACATAGCAAAAGGTATCAAATAGGAGATCCTGAATATCTATCTGACTTTGGAGTTTGAGCTAGTCAGCCTTAGTGGTCTTTTCTCTACTTGGGACTCCAGGCTTATTTTTCTGCCACCTCTTTATTTACTCAGAGGAAGACATTTTCCTACTTGGCTTAAAACTAACTCCCCAAGGTTTTAGTTTTGTTTCTAAGTACTCCAGAGGTATCTAATCCTACTCCTGGAGGTATTCCTGGGTCTTATCCTCTCTTGCTCCCCCCCCGCCACCACCTTAGGCCAATAGTCAATTTCTGTGTCCTATCATAGGCTCAACTGGAACATACTGACTTGGTAATTGTTAGGTTTGTAGTGTTCTTTGAAAAACTCAGCATTTTAAATTCATTTTTCTCTGTTATACTTTTTGCCCTGATCCTCTAATCAGCCATGAAACTTTTCATTCTAAACTTTGTGAGGACAGCAGCTTTATCTGGTCACTATTGTATCCTTAGATTTTAAAACAATGCCTAGCATGTGAAACACTCTAAAATACTTGTTGAATGAACAAATAAGTTTTAGTGATAGCAATTTCTATGGGATGTTTGTTTGTTGGACCTTTTTTCTATCTATAGTTATTCCCTAAATTATCTTGCCCAATAATTTCAATACTATGTGTCCAATTCTCAAATTGTAACTTCAATCCTGACTATGTCCTGAACTCTAAATTCAGGTATCCAGCTGTTTATCTCAAATCTTCACTTGGTTACAACATACAGATCTCAAATTTAAACTGTCATAAATCTGTTTCTCATTACCCTCCCAAACCTGTCCCACCCTTTTAAACCTGCGTATATAATTGGCCTTACAATTTACGTGGTTATTCACACTGAAAACCTTGGTATATTCCCTGATTCCTCTTTCCCTCACACACCACATCCAATGAACCAGCAAATCTTAGTGCGTTTACCTTCACAATACACTCTGAATCTAGTCACTCTTCCCCACCTCCATGACTCCTAACCTCAACCCCACCATCGGGCTGCACCTGGACTTTGGTTATAATGGCTTTGTTGTTTCAAATTCTGACTCTATAAAATATTATTTTACCTAGCAGCCAGAGTAATCTTTTTAAAGCATAAGTCATATCACCTGATTCCTCTGTTTAAAAGCCTCCAATGGAATTCCATCACACTTAAAATGAATTTCTCATGATGACCTACAGGGTTCCACACAAACTTTCCCCTACTTCCCTCGTATTGCTAAGATCCAACTATACTAGCCTGTTTCTATTCTTCTAATACTCCAAACTTAATACCACACCAGGGAATAATCCTTTATTAATCAGGTTGTTTGGAATGCTGTCTCTTTCCCCTAAGATTTTGTATAGCTGACTCCTATACTTTATTCATGCCTCTGTTTAAATGTTAACTACTCAGAGAAGGCCCCTGACAATCATAGCCAATATAGTACCTCAGGTCTGTGACACCGTTATTCATCTTCTCGTCTTGCTTTATTTTTCTTTATAGCATTTGTTCTTACCTAACCCATTATATGTGTGTTTTTATTCATTTATTATTTGTTTCCCATATCAATGCAAGTTCTATGACAGAAGGAAAGTCATCAATCTCTCTTACTGCTATATCTCTTGTACCTGGGACACTACCTAGAACCTGATAGGCATGCCAAAAACGCTTCTTGAATAAATGAGTGGCTGTGGACACCGCTTTTGTCCTTGAAATCTTCCTCATTCTGTTCCTTTTCAAGCCAAGTGAATATTGTACTTTTGCTCTTTCATAAACCCAAACATCTCCTGGAGACTTTCTACAAAGATTCAGTTTCCCATTAAATAAATATAATCTATTTCTTAGCTTATTTACATCGTATGAACAATTATGATACTCTAATTTCAGTTCATGCTTAATTCATCTTTCTAGTCCTGTTTTCATTCTTGAATTTCTGGAGTCTAGATTCTCTTTTGTACCCTTATCAGTCATGTCCTCTTAATATTATAACTACTGGTCCCTGCTCCCCTACCACTGCTGAGGCTGCATGTATCCCTTCATTCCTTTACCTGGGCTTCTATACTCTGGTCAGGACCATGAAAAAGAAATCTACCAGTATGAAGTCTGGGCAGGACTTCCCACAATTGATCAATTAACCTCTGTCTCTCTTTGTCTCTTTGTCTCTCTGTCTCACTGTTTCTGTCTCTTTTTGTCTCTTTCTCTCTCTGTCGCTGTCTCTCTGTCTCTCTGCCTCTCTCTCTCTCTCTCTCTCTCTCTCCTTGTGTGTGTATATACTCAATCATAATTCATGAGATTACCAAGTTTTTGAAAGTCCAAACAAAATCCTTACTTTAAAAAGACGCCAAAACCCATAACAAATGTATGTTTCCAACTTTTTTAGAACATCCCTAATTTTAGAGAATATTATTATTTCCAATAATGATAAATCATTTAAAGGAGAGATATAATGTATATATCCCTTAAGACTGTTAAAATGAATGCATCCACATATTGGAAAAAAAAAAAAAAAACTTTGGTCACAACATGTGACCCAATTTAGGGCTCAGAAAATAAATCACTATAGCCATGGTCCTATTGCCCTGTTAGCCTAGATTCTGGATCTCCATAGATTTCCAAAATAGCTCCTTGGAGTAGTCTCTGGCTTGTCATCTTGTCACTAAATTTCACTAGTGAAAGGAGAAGATTCTCAAGTTCATCAGTGCAATCACAGGTGCTTTCTTTTCTTGTAACATGTTCTCAGCTGTTTGAGCTGGGTGTGAAAACAGGGTTCCAAACAATATAGAAGATAAGAACTGACTGGAAACCAGGAAATATTGACTCTTAAGAGTTTTGCAAGATTGGAGATATAGGTCAGTGGTACAGTGCTTGCCCTGCATGTATGATGCACTGAATTCAATCTCTAGTATTGCAGGAAAAAACACTGATTCAAATGCAAATTCTGTGAGGTTACCTAATCAAATGACAACTGAAATTGTGTATGCAATATGATTATACAAATACCTGCACATTAATATATCATAATGGATACACCATAATTTTCAGCATTTCCATATTGCCGTTAGATTTTTTACAGTCTTTCATCATTAGTAATCATAATTAAATGATTTTTTGCATGAGGACATTTATCTACATCATGATTATGTCTTCTTGATAATTTATTTAGAAATCTTGGGTTGAAGTTTAATAGATTTTAAGGCACTTTTTACATATTTCTATTTACTTTCTGGAAAGATTATGCTAATTTACACTTCTCCAAAAGTATGACTGTGAGAGTACCTGTATCACTGCACCTTCGAAAAAACTTCATTTATTTCTAATATCTATGAATATGATTGGCAAAAAGGTCCCCATAATTTGAATTTTTAAATGTTTATTTTCCATATGCATTTCTTCCCAATTTATTATTGATATTTGCTATTTTTCTATAGGGGTGTTCTTTTTCTTGTTGATTTATGAGAGATATTTATATACTATAGAAACCACGTCTTAGTTATATACACTCATATTTTTGCTCTTTATGATTTGCTTTCTTATTCTGCTAATGATGCTTTCTGAGTAAGAGAAAGTATTAGGTATCATAAATTAGATTAAATATAGCATTTTTTTATGATGCTTTCCATGTGCATATGGTTAGAAAATGTTTTCTCACTTTAAAATCAGTCAAATAACTAACTGCATTTGTATTTTGAAAAATTTAAAATTTTAATTCTTAAAAGTTTAAAATTTTACCAAGGAACATAGTGAATTATAACTATAACCTAAAATTTCATAGTTTGCTCCCACCTCCCTAACAACCAGTTTTTTGAGAACTGTTCATTAAAGAATTCTCGGGCCGGTGAGAGGGCTCAGTGGTGTAAGCGCCTGCCTGGCAAGCGCGGGGGCCCGAGTTCGACACCCGGAACCCACATACGAAAAAAGGGCTGGTGATATCACTCAGTGGCACATGCGCCTGCTGGTGTGCGAGGTCCTGAGGTCGAACCCTGGTACCCACAAAAAAAAATAATTAAATAAATAAAAATAAATAAATAAAGAATTCTCTTCCCTATTGTCCATCACATTTTATCATAAACATAATTATTTTTCAAGATGATCTGGTTTGTTTACTTTGCCTCTCCATTCTTCCAACTTTATCACCATTAATAATTATTATTTTTTTCTTTTTTATTAGTACGTTTGCAGTACATAGTGAACACATTCACCATGGATTTGTACATGTACATAATACTATCAATCTTTTTTTATCCCTTTCTCCTCCTTTCCCCTCAATTTTTCTTCCCCTCCCCATTTACAAAAGCTCTTACCACAACTCTTTTAATCAACACTAATAGATGTTTCTGAAACATATTTTAACCACTGCAATCTGTTTATTTTTCCAAAATGAACTTAAGAAGCATTGTTTTATTTATTTATTAATTTTTTATTTTTTTTTGTGGGTACCGGGGTCGACCTCAGGACATCGCGCTCCAGCAGCCACCCATGCCGCTGAGCGATATCACCGGCCCTTTTTTCGTATGTGGGTTCGGGGAGTCTACCTCGGGCCCTAGTGCTTGCCAGGCAGGTGCTTACGCCGCTGAGCCAACTCACCGGCCCAAGAAGCATTGTTTTAAAACATAACAAAAATTTGTGTTGAATTTATATGAAACCTACAAATTAATGCCCAATGTCCTATACCCATAAACTATAAGACAGTTACATTGAACTGATACTGTTTTAAAGATTCAGACATGTTAAGAACAGTGTATCTCTCAATTTATTCAGATTATATTTTATGTTACTTAAGGAAATTATTTTTAAGAAAATATAAGTCAGGGCCGGTGATGTGGCTCAGCAGCATAAGTGCCTGCCTGGCAAGCGCAAGGTCCTGAGTTCGAATCCCGGTACCCGCATATAAAAAAAAAAGGAAATTTGTCACATATTTCTTGTTATAATTGTTCCTATATTTAAAAGATATTTACTCCTTTAATTTTGTAAATAATCTTTTCACATTTTAAATTTTTTACTGGTTATCACTGGCACATCAACAGAAATCTACAGCGTAACCCTTAGTGCTTATGTTAATAGGCAGTTAAAAGAAGAAAAAGAAACAGTCATTGCCATTTAGAAAACATACTCTCTGCTGGACGTTGCCTGTTATAGAATCAAAGAGTTGTGACAGTACATATTACCAATTAAACTCAAAGCATTTCAGGCCATGTTTTCATTCAGAAATCATCATTCTCAGATTTGAGAGAAACCATTTATCAAGACACAAGAAGAAAGAAAGCAGTTATCACACAAGTCAAAGCACTGGGACAAAAACGATGATTCTGATTAAATTTTTAAGAGAAAATTTCAGTCTTCGATTGCATTTGGCAAATATAAATTCCAAATGAAATATTGGAGGGGCCATTATATGACCTTGAAAAGCAGGTACATAATGAAACTACTGACAGGTCTCATGAGAGAAGATTGTAAAATCATGAGCACTTCTAATGTCACATTTTTGTAAAGTAACAGAATATTTGTATGCATAGTCAGAATATGTGACCTGGTAAGTTTTTTTTAAACATTGTCTTACTTATCATATTCAATACCAATTGCTTTAGATTACTTTAGGTAACTATTAGAATATATTCAACACAACTCTTCTAAGTTTAAAAATATAGTATACTGTATTGTATGTAGAAAATATAAAATACTTCTAAAATATTTTAGTTCCCTTTTAACTTTTCAACAATTTTAACTAATGTCTATACTACCTGCTTGTGAGCATGCCAATTACATTATTCTAGAGCCAAGTGTCGATTCAATAAATCTAAAATCCACTTAAATCTTGGTAAATTTATGAAAGTCATTAGAAACAAATCTCAGTTTTCTACTGCAGACAACAGTTAAATTTGGGGGCTAATCAATATAAAACATGAGAAGAATTTTTGTTATCCACAATCTGAAGTCATAGCTGAGAGACTAGTAAAGGCATATGGTCACATTAGCTTTCTACGCCATTAATCCACTTTGTCCAATTATTTGTAATTTTCTACCAGCTTCTATGAAGATCACTGAGATTAAAAGCAAACAAGTGAATGTGCAGAATGAGCTTGGTGCTTCCTATTGTAATAGAAAATAAATGATTAAATAAAACTTCAAAACCCTACATTAACAGAGGTGTATCTAAGGGACTCAAAAACAAAAGAACTTCCAGTTGCCAAATCCAGAACAAAAATAAATCAAATAATATTAAATTGTTTCTCAAATTATAAAATAAATATTCATAGGTTCATATTGATATAAATGAATGGTGAAAGAAAGAAAGAAAGAGCAAATATCCTATGAAGTAGACCAAATGATTTGTATACATAATGAACTGTAAGGAAGGTGGAGTGTAACTCTCTTGTCATTAAGTGTGGGCTGCACATAATGACTTCCTTCCAAACAGTACTACATGAGACAGTGGGAGGAGTAGTATAGTAACTTTACAGTGGAGAAATCTGACAAATACTACCTCAGCCTGGTGTCCCAAGGCCAATATCTACAATGGTAAGTCATATTATTACATCTATCCTTGATATAACATGAAATAAATAGATTTTATATGACTCTTCTTCCCCATAACTAAAATCTCTGTGCAATCCTAAGAAAAACACAAGACAAATCCAACAGAAGTACATTACATAAAATGCCTGACTAGTATTCCTTAAAACTGCCAACATAATCAAAAATAGGAGCTGTTACAGCCAAGAACCTACAGAGGCATGAAAATCGTCTGTAATATGGAATTCTGGATGGGATTCTGTAACTGAAAAAGGACATCAAGTAAAGAAAACTGAATAAACTATAGACTTTGGCTAATAACAACGTATCAATAAGGTTTTATTAATTTTGCCAAATATATGATAGTAGTGCAAGATGCTAATAATGAGGGAAACTATATAAATGGATATAGCAAACCTCTGTACTACTTAATATTTATGCAAATTTAAAACTGATCTACAACCTGGAGCTGCGGCGACTTGGCAGGAGAGGCTGAGACCAGCTCCCGCTCCTGCCATTGACCTGGAGCTGTGGCGACCGGCAGGAGGAGGGTCCAAAATGGGTTCCCGCTCAGACCATTGGAGGGGCTCAGGGGCTGGAGACCAGCAGGAATGCCAGTGATACAGTAGGAACTTGGCTAGAAGGCACACGATGGACAGGCAGGACGAATGGTGTGGAAAAGTCTGAAGCAACAGTGACAATACCAGCAACCAGGTGGTAAGTTAGATGAACCAGCTCTGTGCTTGAGGACCAAGACAGGTGAAACAGAAGTGGGCTGGTAGGGCTGCCTCCTTTTCTTTACTTTTCCCTCTTTTTTTTCTTTTTTTCTGTTTTAAACGGCTGGGGAGAACTCCAGTCACAGAAAACTAATCCCATTCCCCAAAACTAGAGACAAAGATCAGACCCAAACCAAGCATAAATCTACCTGCAATCTTGGCTAGAGTACACATTCAGGGATCAGACTTAAACCTACCACAGAACTGTAGAAACTAGAGGAATCTCACTAATTTTATTTTTCTCTGTCTGATGGGTTTTCCTCTTCGTAGTCAGAAGGGTTAGTGTGTGTGTGGTTTTTTTTCCCCTTTCCTTTTCTCTTTTTCTCTCTGTACTGTTTTGCCCTGTTTTGTTTTTCTTTCTGTATGTTTGTTGTTTTTTTTATGTGTGTGGTTATCTTTGTTTCCTTTTTTTTCCATTTTTTTCTTTTATTTCTCTTTTCTACCTTCTTTTCTCTCTCGTTCACAATTTAGATCTCTAAACTTTCTCTTTGTATTATTTTATTCACCCTCTTCCTCTCTTTCATCAGTTATCTTGCTTGAATTTATGAGACTTTCATGTGAGTAAACATTGTCTGTCTTTCTGGTTCACTTCAGTTCTCCTAGGCTTTTTCTTCCAATCCCTCGCTCTCATATCCTACAATTACCCAAAACTTGGATGATCATCCTATGCACACCAAAATTGCTTCTACTATATTTAACCTCATCTACCCCTGCATCCCACAACCTACCCCTCTTAAACTCCCCCACAACAGGGTAAAATCACTCTACTAAGTGGAAAAAAATGTTGCACACAAGGTCCTGGTATAAGTTGGCTTATATTATACAACTATAGAACTTGCTCCTATGGTTAAAGAAATCAGGCTAATAGTTACCACAGTCTGTCAGTAGCCAGGCTGTGCTTATTAAGTCTATTGTTATTGCCAACTATACTAGTTTAACCAGGATGCCATATCTGTTATAATCAGTTTTTCTCCCCTGTATGACAACACTGAGATTGCAAGGGGCCATAACCATCAACATAGTTCAATAACAAAGGAATGGGCCTTGAGTCAAATTGACAGCAACTCCACATTCTTAATATATTGGAATGGTAGGTTCTTGGGATAGACACAAAGACCAAGAACCACCTATATCTAGAAGACAACCTGAGGAACAGATATCTCCTAGGAAAACCTAGACACCAGGGATTAAACTGTCTAACATAAGAAATCTAAAAGTGGGCCGGTGAGATGGCTCAGCAGCGTAAGCACCTGCCTTGGAAGCGCGAGGGCCCGAGTTCGACTCCCGGATCCTACATATGAAAAAGGGGCCGGTGATATCGCTCAGCGGCACGGGTGCCTGTTGGCACGCGAGGTCCTGAGGTCGACCCCCCGGTACCCACAAAAAAAAAAAAAAAGAAATCTAAAAGCATCAACACAGAAAACAAAATAAAATAAAAAATAGAAAATGACAAGAGGAAGAAGCAAAATGCAACCCCAAAAGCCCAGGCCACCGAGGACAAGTCCAGAGCACAAAGGGATAGAGGAAATCAGAAACCAAACACTGGAATTCTCTGAAATGATACCAGTAGAAGTAAAAAACAAATGTAAGAGGCCACAGAAAAAATAAAATCTAAGGTACAAAAAGAAATGACAACCGAAATGAAAGACATTAAACAGACACAGATTAAAAAAAAAATAGAAGAGCTTAGGAAAATGATGGAAACCATGAATACCCAACATAGACAAGAAACAGAATCAATGAAAAAGATCCAAACAGAAATCCAGGAGATTGAAAACTACACTGAAAGTATACACAACAGATTGAATGAAGGCAAGGATAGAATATCAGACATAGAAGACAGAAATGTGATTAGCGACCAGAAAAAGAAAGATATCTTAAAAATAGCAAGGGACCATGAAAAATGAATCCAATAGCTACAAGATGAAGCAAAGAAGAACAACATAAGATTGACTGGAGTCAGTGAGAAAGCTGGAAATAGCACAAAAGCCATTAAAAACATCTTCACAAAAATAATGGCAGAAAACTTCCCAAATATGGAAAAAAAAATTGACATACAAATAAATGAAGCACATAGAACTCCAAAAAGCCATGACCAAAATAAATCTACATCAAGGCACATAATACGCAGGATTCTAGAAATTCAACACAAGAACAAAATATTAAAAGCAGCTAGAGAAAAGAAACAAATCAACTATAAAGGAAAGCCCATCAGAATCACAGCAGACTCCTCAACACAAATCCTCAAATCAAGTAAAGCCCAGAATGAGGTATTTCAATTCCTAAAGGCAAACAATCTTCAACCCAGATTGATGTACCCTGCAAAACTATCTTTCAAATTCAATGGAAAAATAAGATACTTCCATGACAAAGAACAACAGAAGAAATTCATGACCACTAAACCAGGTCTATAAAATGCTCTGAAAGAGATAACGAAGACCACACACACGTGAACACCAATAGAAAGAAGCTGCAAGGCAAGCAGTTAAACAGAGGAGAAAGACAGGGAACGAACAACAGGAAAATAACATCAAAAAGATAAGCCAATATATACATCAGTTATAACCATCAATGTAAATAGTCTCAACTCACCTATCAGAAGATACAGACTGACAGAATGGATTAAGAAACAAGATCCAACAATATGCTGTATTCAAGAAACACATTTAAACCAAAAAGAAATTCGTAGACTAAAAGTCAAAGATGGAAAACAATTCTCCATGCCACAAGAACCCAGAAAAAGCAGGGGTAGCTATTCTATTTGCAGACAATGTAAACTTTAAGCCAAAACTGATCAAAAGAGACAAGGAAGGTCACTACATATTTGTTAAGGGAAAACTCCAAGAAGAAGAGATAACAATCATAAATATATATGCACCAAACCCCAATGCACCCAACTACATAAAAGAAATGTAAACGACATGAAAAACATGAACACTAACACAATGGGGACCTTAATACCCTACTCTCAAAAATAGATAGATCAACTAGACAAAAAATCAACAAAGAAATATCAGAATTAAAGCCTGTGAACAAATGGACTTGGTAGATGTCTACAGAGTGTTCCACCCCCAAATATTAGAATACATATTCATCTCAGCTGCACATGGGACATTCTCCAAAATAGAGACATATTAGCCCACAAAACATGTTTAAGTAATGTAGAGGAGTTGAAATCATTCCATTCCACTATCTGACCATAGCACAATGAAACTGGAAATCAACAACAAAAGAAATCATAAAAACTACATAAACACATGGAAATTAACAGCACACTTCTGAACAAGCAATGGGTCACAGAGGAAATTAAGGATGAAATTAAACAGTATATACAATTAAATGATAATTCCAATACAACATACCGAAACTTATAGGATGCAATGAAAGCAGTCCTAAAAGTGAAATTTATAGCAATAAACTTTCTCATCAGGAAATCAGAATGAGCTCAAACAACCTAATGTTGAACCTGAAACTTCTAGAAAAAGAACAAATGAAACCCAAAGCTCATACAAGGGAGGAAATCATAAAGATAAGAGCAGAAATTAATGCAATTGAGACTTAGGAAAACAATACAAAGAATCAATGAATCAAAAGTTGGTTCTTTGAAAGAACTAATAAAATTGATAAACCACTAGCCAAGCTCATCAAAAAGAGGAAAGAAAAAACACAAATTCAAGCAATTACAGATCCTACAGAAATTCAGAAGATCATCAATACCTACTACAAGAAACTATATTCAAATAAGATGGAAAACATAGAAGAAATGGACAAATTCCTAGACATAATCAAATTGCCAAAACTAAATCAAGAAGATATAAAAATTCTAAATAACCCAATATCAGCCAATAAAATTAAAAATGTAATTAAAAATTTACCAACAAAGAAAACCCCAGGCCCTGATAGATTCACTGTTGAATTCTACAAGAAATTTAGAGAGGAACTAATGCCACTAATGCTGAAACACTTTAAGGAAATTGAAAGGGAGTAATACTTCCAAAATCATTTCTTGAGACAAGTGTTTCCCTGATTCCAAAACCAGAAAAGAAGGCAACAAACAAAGAAAACTACAGGCCAATCTCCCTAATGAACATAGACGCAAAAATAATAAGATGCTGGCAAACAGAATGCAGCAAATCATCAAGATGATTATATGCCATAATCAAGTAGGATTCAGCCCAGGGATGAAGGGATGGTTCAACATATGCAAATCAATAAATGTAATACACCATATTAACAGAACCAAAGACAAAAAGCACATGATCATCTCAGTAGATGCAGAAAAAGCATTTGACAAAGTCCAACACCCAATCATGATAAAAACCCTACAGAAAATTGGAAGAGAGGGGCTTTATCTCAATCTGATAAAAGCTATCTATGACAAACCAACAGCTAACATCATACTGAATGGTCAAAAAATGAAAGCTTTCATTCTAAAAGCAGGAAAAAGACAAGGATGTCAACTATCACCTCTCCTATTCACAATATAGTTCTGCAAACATTAGCCAGAGCAATCAGACAAGAGAAAGAAATAAAAGTAATAAAGATAGGAAAGGAAGAAGTCGAATTGTCATTATTTGCAGATGACATGTTACTCCACATAGACAACCCCAAAATCTCCACCAAAAGACTTGTAGATTTAATAAACAAATTCAGTTGTGTAGCTGGATACAAAATCAACACTCAAAAATCAACACCATTTCTATACACAAGCAAAAAAATCCAGAGAGAGAAATTAGGGAAACCACACCCTTTACAATAGCGTCCCAAAAAATGAAATACTTAGGAATCAATCTAACAAAAGAAGAGATCTATACATTGAAAACTACAGTACTCTGAAAAAGGAGATTGAAGAAGATATCAGAAAATGGAAAGATACATAGTGAAAATGGCCATACTCCCAAAATTGTTATACAGATCTAATGCAATTCCAATCAAAATACAATTAGCATACCTCACAGAACTAGAGAAAACATTCCTAAAATCCATTTGGAACCAGAAGAGACCTAGAATAGCAAAAGTAATTCTGGGCAACAAAGTCAAGTCAGGGGGCATCACAATCCCTGACTTGAAATTATACTACAAGCCACTGTGATAAAATCAACGTGGTATTGGAAAAAAAAATAATCAGAAGAAGACCTGAGAATCAGTGGAACAGAATAGAAGATGCAGACACAACTCCAAACACTCTAAACCACCTTATCTTCGACAAGGGAGCCAAACATGTTCACTGGAAGAAAGATAATCTCTTTAATAAATGGTGCTGGAAAAACAGGCTTTCCATATGCCAAAGACTAAAATTAGACCCATGTCTATCACCGTGCACTAAACAAAAGTCAAAATGGATCAAAGATCTAAATAATAAAACAGAAGCACTAAATATACTGGAAGAGCAAATAGGTAGAAATCTTTTTTTTTTCTTTTTTTTGAACCGGGAATAGGACTCAGGACCTCACACTTACCAAGCAGGTACTATACCACCGAGCTGTATCCTTGGCAGTAGAAATCTTGAAGACATAAGTGCAGGCAGAGACTTCATGAAAAGACCCAGACCGCATGGGAAATACTACAAAGAATCAACAAATGGAATCTCACCTTATTAAAAAGCTTCTGCAGAACAAAAGAAATCACCAACAAAGTGAAAAAACAACCCACAGAGTAGGAAAAATTTTTTTTTTTTTTTTTGTGGGTACCGGGGGGGCGACCTCAGGACCTCGCGCGCCAACAGGCGCCCGTGCCGCTGAGCGATATCACCGGACCCTTTTTCGTATGTGGGATCCGGGAGTCGAACTCGGGCCCTCGCGCTTGCAAGGCAGGCGCTTACGCCGCTGAGCCATCTCACCAGCCCCTAGGAAAAATTTATAAACAGTTGTCCCTCAGACAAAGGACTTATATCTAGGACATATAAAGTATTGAAAAAAGTCAGGACCCCAAAATTCAAAGACCCAATCCAAAAATGGGCATCTGAGATGAATACACACTTCTCAGATGAAGAAATACAAACAGCAAAAAAAATATGAAAAAATGTTTAACACCATTAGTCATTTGAGAAATGCAAATTAAAGCAACACTGAGATTCCATCTCACTCCAGAAAGAATGGATGCCATCAAGAAATCAACCAACAACAAATGCTGGCAGGGCTATGGGGAAAAAGAAACACTTGTCCACTGTTGGTGGGAGTGTAGACTGGTGCAACTACTGTGGAAATCAGTGTGCAGATTCTTTAAAAAACTAGGATTAGAGGTCCCATTCGACCCAGTATTCCCCTTCTGGGCATCTTCCCAGAAGAATGAAAAACATCATACCACAGTGATATATGTGCACCCATGTTTATAGCAGCACAATTTGTAATAGCTAAATCTTGGAAACAACCCAAATGCTCATCAACTGAGGAATGGATAAAAACGTTGTGTTTTTTTTTATATATATAATGAAATACTACTCAACCATAAAGAAAGAAACTTGAGATTTTATGGGTAAATGGATGCAACTCGAGACCACACTCATAAGTGATATAAATCAGAACCACATGTGTAAACATTGTATTGTCTCATTAGCGTGAGAAATTGAAAGATACTCCAATAAGATACTCCAATAAGATCTAAAAAGATCCAAAAAGATACTCCAATAATATCCAAAATGTACAATAGATGTTGTGAATAGGGAAGAAACTGTCCAAAGAAAAAGAACTGTGATGGGTGAAAGGGGAAAGGAAGGAAGGGAAAAGAAATATATCTATATCTATATCTATATATCTATATCTATATCTATATCTATATATCTATATAGATATATATAGATATATAGATATATAAGATATTTAAGACATGGCTAGATTCTCTTAGTTCATTGAAAAGAAAGTTTTCTGATAATACTTTTTTAGACAGTATTTCATGCCTATATCTTGTACTCTGATCAACTACTATGAATATAACAATATGCAATGTATTGTTAGTCTCCTACTAGCCTGTTTTTAAACTGTTTTATTGTTATTTTTACTTTTTTCTGTTTAAAATAAAATAAATAAATAAAAAGAGGAGACAAAGGGTAGATTGACTGAAAAGTATGATCTACAAATAAAATCTTAATGTTTTAAGGTTATTTTAAAATAGCAAAAAGGTCAAAAATTAAGGTGGCGTAATGAAGGTGGGAATACTGAACTATTGGAGAAAAATTGGTATGCAGACAAGCCTATCTTAATGGTAAATCCACTATATGTGTTGTAATATAGCTCATTATAATAGGAAATGAGAAATCTCAAGTTAAACCATAGCTTCCTAAACACCTACATATAGTAAAATATCGAATATCAACACAGTTCTTTGTCCATCATCATTAATAGAAATACCTCTCATTGTATTTCAAATTCACCCAATGACCATTTACTTTAGTTCATATTGCTAAATGGGATGTAAATAAAATGGGATCAGAGATCTGAATAGAGGTTTGACTTAGAATATATGATATGAGACAGATTCTAACCACGGGATCTTAATGACCAAAGCACTTTAAGGAGACCAATGGATGCAAGTTTATGATTGTGTATAACATTCTACTGGAGTATTTGTCTCTTTTAAAGATCTTTGGAGAAGGTTCACAAATTTTCAAGGTTATCCTCACAGTTAAGGGTACTTCTAATAAGGTTCTGCCTATTACTAAAACAACACAAAAGGATACACTCAGCTAGTGTATGACATTAACAGCCCAGTAATTACCTCTGTCACTATCCATGACATTTTCCTCTTTGATTTTGCCAGCTTTTTTTTTATTTTATGAAAAAATATAACAAAATAATAAGAGAATAACAGTACTTAATATTGTGTATGTTAATTTTAAATGTAGTTACTCAGAGTACAAAACACAGCCAATTTTCTTGTTATTATATTTACACTTTTAAGTGTCTGGAATTTGAGTCTTAAAGCTGTGTTTGACCATCTAAAATAAAACCTGTACTTTTCATTTGTCCTTCCATTTGTTCATTGAACAATATGCATGGAGTATCCATTCTATGTCAGGCATTACATTGGAAGTTTGAGAAGTGAAATAGATTAAGACATAGTATTCACTAATCTAATAAAGACAGAAAGCCAAATGGCAAGATAAATGTGGAGATGATGTAATAAAATTATGCAAAATCAACCATGGAAATATATAGGAATTAATGAGGCCTACTGTGGACTAAAAATGGTTTCACGTAGAAACAGTATTTCAACTGGCTCTTTGAGAAGCTGATTGTGATCAGAAGGTGTCTAAAATATTCTAGGTAAAGAGAACAGTGATAGATAGCTACATGCATAAAAGAATCAAGGTATAAAATATACATGGTATTGCCAGGAAAAAATGACTGTATCAAGAAAAATGGTGGAAAATAAGATTATAATATAACTGATTAGGAAGTGATCTCGTTTGTTATGTTAGGTATTTTACATTTTAATCTGAAGGCAACAAAGGGTTGGAAGCAGAGGAGTAACAATTTGTGTGATCAATTGCTTTGGGTACGTTGTGGAGAACAGACTGGCACACTGAGGGACAAGACTGGAGAAAATGATAGTTAAAAGGTGACACATGATGATAGGCTGAGTTAAGGGATCTGCAGCAAGAAAGTAGAAAGGAAAGGGGCAGATAAAAAATATTGGCAAAACAGGCTTATTATTCAAAATTGAAAGGAAACACAAATATGCTTGATGATATTTTAAAGGTGGAGATGAGGAAAGATTTGGCAGTTCATGCTGGATGAGTTCTGTTTTCTTTGTTAAATTAGGAGGTCTGATCATTTACTGTGAGAAAAAGGATACAACCAGAGACAGCTCTTCGGTAGAAAGAATAAGGAAGCTGATTGCAAAGTAACACAAAGAAATGACAAGGGCTAGGCTAAGTTTGGACACATTCAAATTGTAGTGTAACCAACTAATAGGAAACCAGGTAGATTGAGTGGGTCAAGTAAATGACATCAAAGAGTCAAAAGAATTGAGCAACTGGGGAGTAAAAGGACAGGTAGCCAGAAACATGCTTCCGGTAGACAGTAAACCAAGACAGCCTCTTGGGGATTATCCCAGTATGCATGCAAAATACAGATTTCTAAGATTGAAAACTGATAGGTAGAAAATCCACTATTGCAAGCAAAATAGCAGAGAAAAATGTTTCCTTAGTATCTAAAATTTAACTATAATTTAAGCCATGAATAGTATTTTTGAGGGGGAGAAATGGATGATTTTTATCATTATTAGGATAATGGATGGTTAAAACATTTTTGGAAGGACTTGGGGTAAATTAACAGCGATGTTTGCCAATGTGACATTCTGAATGGAAAGATACCTCATAAATGTAGAAAAACATTTTTCGAAATAATAGTTTATAATTGCTGACATTATTCCCCACCCTTGTATATAAATTTCTTTTAATCAAAGCACACATCAAGACTAAACTCTTCAGAAGGTAACATCTCAAACAATCTACCAGACAAACATATTGCTACTTAACTAGCTCGTCAGTTTAATGATGTGGACAGAAGGAAGCTACTCAATCAAGAAAAGGGAAGGGAATGGTCATGGTAAACTTTATTAAGTGTTTTATACATGGTAAGATTATTGTTATTCTTGACACCACTTTCCAGTTAAACCTTTGTAGACATTATAGCAACCAAAAATTGTAAAACTAATTTAATATTACTCCCAAAAATGTCATAAACAGAAACAATAAGAAGAACCTGAAGACACATTAAAAGAAGTGATATGAAAAATAGTACTCTTTAGGGAAGTAAAATCCAACAACAGCTGTGATATCAAGGAATGTAAATGCAAGAAAAAATGATTTGGGGATGAAGCTTAATTCTATGGTCTAATATGGAGAAGTCAGAATTTGTGAACCAGGGAAATCATAAAATAATATTGGTTCTGACCCACATCCCATCAGAAAACAACAAGAAACTGGTATACAGCAGAATTAAATATATGAATCACAGATCAAATTATAAAAACAACTAGAAAACAACACACAGAATGTCTTCTATGATTCAATGTTGTTTTACCAAAAGTGTTTATAATGAGAGGAAATTATTTTCTAGAGGACTTGTTCCCAAAATCTGAAGCCAATAAAAATTACAAAGATATTCTTAAAACTTCATTTTGTAATTAGTTATTCTTAGGCTTCTTTTCAGGATTCCACCAGAACAACTTACACGTGACTAACCCCTAAAGAATCCACAAATGTACTGCACATTTTACCAATGAAATCTACCTAGAACCTCCTGCTGCTCTTCCCTTTCCAGGGTGAATAGCATCCTTGGAATATTGTTGCTGATAAATGTATTCTATGTGCAATGGGATCTTCTCAAAGAATGATTTCTACCTAGAAATTTTTTTAAAAAAAGTAAACATTGTTACCAGTATACAATTCTTATAAGCCATGTATCAATTTCTGAAAAGTTTTTGTAGGGTTAGCACAATGGATATAGCATCAACTAATTTCTGTAACATGATCTGCTACTCTCAGATCTCAAATTTCTCAAAATGCAGTGGTGTAAGAAATCTCCTCTCTGCATTTCAAACTCCACTGACCCAGATTATAGCATGGGAAGTCACTTCTCTAAGTCTCTGAGGCAGTCATTATATGAGAAAAGATTCTCTGAATTCCTGAATTCACACAATCATGTAGAGGAATATAAATATTCTATCAGTTAATGTAGACCAGAGATGATTTTTATCTGAGGTAAATATTCTAAGTAAGATGACTACTTTGCTTTAAAATAGCAAAAAGAGTAATTTTGTCTTATATATTTTTCATTGCTTTCTATTCATGTATCAAATTTCATTTAATTTAATAACATTTATAGTGCATATGACCATTTAAGATGTTATAGTCAATATAATTTATTTATGCATCCCACATTTTCCATTAACTTCACCAAGGTCACAAAGCCAGTAAATGTTGGAATTAGGATTAAATCTTTGATTTTCTGACTATAAACTCTCAATTGTTTCCATGTTGCTACTAAGGTAATTTTTGTATCATTTTTAGATATATTGCAGAACCAAAATAATCATTCTGGAATGAAAAGTTATCTTTTCTCAGCTCCTACCATGCGCAAAGTTGTCTAGTAAAAGGCCTCATCCGTTTAGGCACAGACAGAGGTAGTAGGAGCAGAGCTAAAAGCTGAGTGGAGACTGATTGCCAGGTCTACATACTCTGTAAGTATAAAATAGAACAAGACATCTCTTCCCGGTGAAAGAATTGCCACAATATGCCACCTTCAGGCAGAACAAATATAAAGGGCCCATGGTGAGTGGAGTGCAAGTTGTAGTTCAGCCTGTTATGGCTTGTGTGTGGATGTCCCCCAAAGCCTCATGGGGCCACAGCTGGGGCTTTTCAGAGATGGCAGGATCTAGAGTGTATGATGCGGGGATTAAGGGTGGGTGACTACTAAATTAGTCCACTGATTGGTTTGGCATAGTTCTGAGTGTGGATAATGAATGGGAAGTCCCAACCCGTGTGTGAAGGCTACCAACCCTAAGGGCATGTAGCCTGGATAAAATATAAGATAGAAATTGGGCTGCTGCTGTAGCTTGCTGCTTACTGCTTTTGCTGCCTCCTGCCTTCTACACCATGAATAGTTTTTTCTCCTCTGTGATGCTCCTCTGCCATGCCTTCTTGCCGTAGAGCCTGCCAACTATGGACTGAAACCTCTACAAACTGTAAGGCAAATAAACATTTCCTCCTTTATTTTTGGGAGTTGGGTATTTTGGCTCAGCAATGCAAAAAATAAGCAAGACACAGCCCAAACTCATGTCCATTCAACAAGGCCTTTTCAGGCAGAGAACAGTTTTCACAAGCATTCCTGAGGACTTGCTGACTAGAGTTATTCTCTGAGACTGTCTATTCAGAGGACTTGGGTCATTGGCTGATCTCCATATCTGGGTCCTTCTAGTATTGGTTACAATTAAATCTCATTGTTCTTTTAATATTAAGTAGGAGCATACTTCAACCAAAGACATTTTACTAAGATCCATAGGACACCCTGCTGTATTTTGTAACTTTGGCTATACTTAATAAACAAAAAATATCCAGTCAAAATTTTAACCACATTGGCTGGCTTTGATAAGGGAAATAAAATATCCAGAATTATGTACTAAACCTAAGTTACTTTATGGAAGACCATTTCCACCTTGATAAATTCAGTCTAGTCAGGCATCTAAGAGGAAGGATTTATTTTATTTGTTTTCCTAAACACAGTTTGGTTCCTATGTGGGCCACAGAAAAGCAGTAGATCTTACCATCCTACTTACAATATGCATTCCAACCCAGTGTGGTTGGTTAAGAGTTATGACTGAACTATATTTTGGGCATTATTGATATCAATTTCTGATATACTATCATGTTGCGTGAGTTAGATAATATAATCCACAGTCATCATGAAAATAGAAACATTTGAGAAATATACCCTTTGGATTGTCAGCCTCATGGAAATAAAAGGTTGATTTTATTTATTTATTTATTTATTTATTTTTTGTGGGTACCGGGGTCGAACTCAGGACCTCATGTGCCAGCAGGTGCCCGTGCCACTGAGCGATATCACTGGCCCTCTTTTCCTTTATGTGGGTACCGGGAGTCGAACTCAGGACCTTGTGCTTGCTGGGCAGGCACATATGCCGCTGAGCCATCTCACCGGCCCAAAAGGTTGATTTTAATATGCCAAATTTTCTGGGCTTTTTAGGTATTTGCTTATAGATAAGAGCATGATAATCACTTACCCATATCTTATGAACATAATGTAATGTGGTAAGTAATTTCCTTGAATATTCCTCATATAATATTTAAAGCAATTCTAAGAGGTAGATATTCACCATCATTGTGATGTCCATTTTACAAATGAAGACCTGGGATTTAGACACATGAAATAACTTACTTAAGGTGCCTCTGCTAGAAAAATGGTATCATGTCAATCCTGAACTCAAGTCTTTTCAGTCTGAGAAATTGAGCTCTCTACTGCTGCTTACATATTCCTTTGTAAGTTGATGCTAACAGTGAAAATTTAAAGATGCTGTGATATTGAAAATTAGATTAAAAATCTCAGTAATGCTACCCTAGTGAACTGAATACGAATAGTTGGGGTTAAATCCTTGTGAATATATTTGCATAAATAAAAGTAAACTACATTAAAAATAGGATGTTTAGGGTAAGTTTAAGCAACACATTGTATTTTTATTTTGTTTTGTGTAGAGGTTAATTAACAGTAGACCATTCCAAACCTACAGTTTTAAGAAAAATTAATACACATCTTTTTAGTGAAATTATGTTTAAGCAGCAATTATAATAAAATGCTTCATCTGAATGCTTTACCTCCCAGACTTTTGAAAGTTTCTGTTATTTTATAAACTACACTAATTAGTGTATACAATTTCATGTGACTATTCCCTTAGTTGAAAAATTACAATACAAATATACTGAAAACACATAAACTAAATTATTTACACACTCAATGGCACTATGGGTGTTATAAGGCAACCTAGAAATATTTCCTGCAAAATGTAATGCAGAACTTTGACCAGAATTACTTCTTCAAAACAGATTATATCAATTTTATGAAGATTCAATGAGTCATTATATTTAGTGATTACATTATAACTACTTTTTCTAAGGAAAAATTAGGAGAGCTAAAAATAGGAAAATATGATTTGCCTCTTGAATAAAAGGTTTGCAAACCACAAAGACTAAAGGCATGGGCTTTTGGCAAATCTCCTCTGAAGGATTTGTTACTAATTAAAGTGACTAGCAGTGTTAATGTGTTGGATGTGGCATGTCCCCCAAAAGTGCATGTGTAGAAGGCTTGGACTCCAGCTGGAGGTTCTATTGAGAAGTAATACAAACATTAGTAGATAGGGCCTAGTTGAATGAAGTAGGACACTGGGGACATCCTTTTGAAGGGTATGTTTTGTCCTGTGCTTCTATTGGCTCTCTGTTTGTGCTTCTCTTCCACCATGAACTGAACAGCTTATCATGACCTTATGGCATGCTGCTTTACCTCAACCACAGGCCCACAGCAATGGAACTAGCCAGCCATGGACTTAGAACTCTGAAAGTGTGAGCCAAAAATAAATCCTTCCTCTTTTATGTTGATTTATGTCAAGTATTTTGTCACAGCAGTGGAAAGCTAACCCAAGTAGTCAGAAGGAACGAGGGCTGTATTTGATAGAAAGATACCAACTTTGCCTATTTCCGATCCTCATAAATACTCACCAATTAGAACAAAGATGCAAAGGTTATGCTGCAGAGGGCATTCTCATGATATCAATGAATGACACAGAGGATGAATGTATAATATGACCCACCCAGGATCCAAAAAGGCAAGCAAAAGAAGTGAGCTGCCTCTAACAACATGAAATGTGAAGAGGAAGAGGAAGAGGAGGAAAAAGAAGAAGAAGCAGAAGCAGAAGAAGAGCAGGAGAGGGAGTGGAGGAAGAGGAGGAGGGGGATGAAGAGGAAGACAAAGAGGTAGAAGAAGAAGAGGAAGAGGAGGAGGAAGAGGAGGAGGAAGAGGAAGAGGAGGAAGAGAACAAGTAAGGAGGAGAAGGATAAGAGGAAGAGGAAGAAGAAGGAGGAGGAGGATAAAAGAAATAGTAAGAAAGAAAGGAGGAAATAAATAAAAAGGAGAGATGAAGATGAGTAGTTAAGTCCAATAAGCCAAGCCAAGCAAAATATGAAGATGTGACTAAATAACAAATTGTAATAAAGAATAAGACTCAAGGATTCAAATGTCAGCTTTTTTTTTTTTTTTTTTTTTTTTTTTTGTCTTTTTGAGACATGATCTCGCTATGCAGTTCAGGCTGGCCTTCAGCTCATATTGTAGCCCAGGCTGGTCTCGAACTTGCAACAAGCCTCCTGTCTCAGCCTCCTGAGTGCTGGGATTACAGGCGTGCACCACCATGCCTGGCTCAAATGTCAGCTTTATGTGAGTCAAAAAATGCAATTTTACACTGCTTTAATAAACATGTATTACATATCCTGAAGCATTTTTCTGTAGAATAGGATACTAAAACATCATATGTAAGAGAAAATTTTCAAGATCCAATCGGTTAGGAGAAATTCCAGGTTAATTTAAAGAGGTTCATTTTCTACAGGAATACTCAGAGGCTATGTGCTTCTCAAACTTATTTGACCTTGGGACATTGTCTTTTTGTAGAGTACCACTTGGGACTGGCAGTAAAGAAAACATCTTTGAAGAAACACTGAATAAGGGGGCCATGTCAGAAGGCAATGAGTTCTCTGTACAAAGGAATCTGTTTAAAAACAATGGGGATGCAAATATCAGATGAGTGTTGGCCTAAATAACTATAAAGTTTCCTCCTAACCTGGAAGTCTACAATACTTGATTTCCTAGACCCAGTAGTTTTAATTCCCTATGATACCTGGAGCAGAGTTCCTGGTGAGCAAAATTTCTCTAGAGAGCTACCATAGTAGTAGGAAAGTTACAGGGAAAAAAACAGCCCTTCAGTGAGTACATACCCCAGAAGGGCTGGCTCTTCAACTATTTTCATCTTTGGAAAAGACATTAGAGATGGCAGTGTGTGAACAAGAACCTGGTAGCACAGAAATTAGAGTGGTACCCTGATGTGCTCAGATGCCACGTAACCAGACGGGTAGACTGTTTTCTAATTTTAGGATAGGGTGATAGAGATTGATGAGACTTGCACACCTCCAGGGCTGTCCAGCCTCCAGACTCACTTAGCACTCAGACCCTACCCTCATGTTAGGAACCTGGTTCTACCTGTTGAAGACTGCGTTTTTATTACTGAGTTAGGGTTGTGACCTGAGTCCTGAGAACAAGCATAAGTGAAGATGTGTTTTCTGTTCTTTCTTTATCCTTTTTAGAATAATGTAGCTCACACTCCAGAGTATTTTGCTGACCTGTCCCTTAGTCAGTCAGGAAGATATATTTTGAATTAGACATGCACATTCACTATGTTGTCTCTATTGGTTCTGAATAGATCCAAGCTTCTTTTTTTCTATGAGGGGGAGAGGGGGTGTTCATGCACACATTCATGTGTGCACATGTAGAAGCAATCATGAAAGCTAATTTCTACAAATTCAAGCAACATTATAAAGCAACACGAAGTATTTCATTAAATCTCACCTAAGGTGCAAAGGGCTGTTACAAAAAATTTTAAATAACTTTCTCACAACCCAAAGTCCCACTTATTTTTAATTTCTTCTATTTAACTTTCTAAATGTGTTAGAAGTGATGTGACACAAACACACTACAGTATTCTTACTTTGATCCTGAGGTAATGCACTCCCCAGGAAAAAGCTTAGCAATGTGAATCACATGGTTGCAGAGACTATTACAGAAAAGTCCATCAGTGTTTTTTAAAGGGATATCAGTCAAGCAATTTAAGTTTCCAATAAAGTCACTAATTCAGCATATATGCTGCTCTCACAATTATTTACTATTGTAGTTGTGAAAACACATTATTTTTACTGATATTTTACCATCAATTTGGGCTGCTTCTGCTAAAAACATAGTATTTAAATTTTTAATTTGACTAATTTCAAATTATGTCTGAATTGTTGTGCCCTCAAATAACACTATAAGGTCTCTTTCACACAATACCTCAATCAATACAGGCATACATAAATACATATTGAATGACAGAATAAATGAATGAATAGATAAGCTTCCATTGCTGAAATTTACTTTTAAATCACATCAGCAGACAAACTGATGGATTGATTGGATTGCAGTTGGCATTTATGAAAGAAGAACTAAACATGTGAATATCAGCCTAAATTACAACAAAACAGACATTTATTTTCAAGTTCATAAGGCAGGAATTGTCAAGCATATAGAAAATGTCAAGAAAAGGAAAAACCTACTATCAATAAAAAAGGAGCCCTATATCTTTAAAATTGAGGAATAGACAACTTTTGCTAAAAATGCTGAAGTTAAAGACTTGTTCTGCAGCTCTGTGGATCAGAGACTGTGAATAGACACTATTTTTTGCCCAGGAAAGCAAGCTAATAAAATTTACCATCCAATTCATGTACAGAGTAACAGCAACTGCTGATTAGGGACTAAAAACTAGTTACAACAACATTTTAATTACATTTCAATGCAACACTATAAATTAATTTATCCAGATGAAATACTGTGCTACATTGGTTTACAAAATGGCTAATTATCCCATCCAGAGCTTGAAGGAAAACAAAAGACTTCCCATTTAATATATAAAGACAATAATGAATGAACCAACAACAGCAAATTATTTCAAGGATGTAAACGTTTATTCCAGGACAGAATCAATATTAAAATAGATCTAGTTTCAGCCTCAGCCCTTCCAAAGTCACCACTTAGCAGCAAAAGGCTCAGTATTTAATGTGTGCTGAGAAATACTTCTGATAGTTGCTTCACTTTTTCAGCTGAACAAAGAACAAAGGGTTTTGAAAGGAGTGGAGGAGGTTTTTCGTTTGTTTTGTTCTGTTTTTTATTGTCTATCCCATTCAGTAACCTAAGTTCTGTTGAGTAGAACCCACACAGAAGCAGTAATCCACCTGAGGAGTTGCTGTTAGAAAAACGCTTTTGTCAGAGTATAAACTCATTTAGGCTATGCACAGATTGTGTGGCAATTACCCTCTCCTATATATTGAAACTATTCTTTAAATAGTGGCATTATTTGTCTTCTGCTCTTTACAGTAAAAAGATGTATACACACCTTTCAAGAAATCATAGTTATCAGAAAAATAAGCTTGTAATTTTGAACCGTAGCAAAGGAATTGGAATGGCATCCCATTAGAGGCAGTTCTGTCCCCTCCAGCACATCCTGCATTACACCTCAGAGGCCAAGTGGCCAAAGAAAGCAGCTTCCAGTGATTCTTAATGCTATCAATTCTATCTCCTCTTTTTAGGATGCATTCTGTGAGGCTACAAAACAGAGGTGACAATAGCACCTTATCATATCAGAAACTTTTTAAAGGTTAATGAATTCTGGCATAAAATAATGTCAGAGTCATAACTCATAAATACAAATACTAGGAAAACCATGAAAACACTCATCACACTTCTGAGAATTGTAGAAGCCTGGATGATGAAATCACTATGGATTTCTAAATTATTCTTTGCCTGGATGATGAAATCACTATGGATTTCTAAATTATTCTTTTAATAAACTTGGTGAAGTATTATACTATATATCAATATTTATGATATAAGCTAATGACAGTTCAGGGATGCAGATGCAAAATACAGAGTGCCTCAGTTTAATTGTGCAATGCTTAGGTAATTGTGTCTAGATTGCAAACAGTATTTGGTTCATCTTGGTTAACAAGGAAATCAGTTTACAATTTGGCAATTTAGATGTCTAATTAGCTATCGTCTTTTCCTTTGTAATAAACCCATCTTTACTTTCATGCTGGTTATGTAAAATAACCAAAGATAAAACTGGAATTAGTATGTGTTATATATTGTGTTATTTATTTTTAATAGAGTGTACAAAATAAAGAATTTTTAAAGACTCAAAATCAGGGCAAATGTATCTCCATCAAAATTCATTAAAATTTAAGCTTATTGGGGGTAAGTAGAAGTGATTTTACTCCTACAGTGAATTTGACAAGTTGAGAGGAACAATGGAGTACTAAGAATTACAGACTACATGGTGAAATTGGTAGAGTGAGGCAGAGTCACAAGTGGTTTATGTAGTGCCGAGTAAATGAGTGATACAAAAAAAGACAAGAAGCTCAGTTTCTGGTTTAAAGCTACAGAGGCAAGGAAAGTTGTAGTTAAGGATCAAAGCTTCAATACCAAGTCATAACATATTTCTAGTCTTAACACTTCACAACAGCACCAATGGGTGCCTTAAGACTACATGTAGTGCCCAATTTGATCAGTCCGTGTATCTAAGACTCTGAGTATCTCAAAAGTGCACAATACTTATAAATGAAAATGTATATATTCTGGTGACCACTCAGGCAGCTATAACTATTTGTTTGGTTGTTTGCTCACGTTTGTTTTTAGAAGTCTAGTACTTAGCATGGTGTTTTAAGTGACTATGTTGTTTGCTGAGAAACATATTTTTTTTTACCCCAATCCTCCTAACTTTGTAAAGTAAAATGCTCCTTATGAAACACCTTTTTTTCCCCTCAAAATACAGTACTACAAATTCAACTTATTTCTTCCTAAAACAAACATTATTATTTAAAGGTGAGTAGCCAGTAAAGAATTAAGACACATTTGATTTATTTGTCAAACATGATCATAACCAGTGAATTGGTAGCAGAGTCAATATAAAAACCTACTATGTGAAACTCTGTCACTGTGTCTTGGAACACGTCCTTTAACATAGCAGAATCTCAATTTTCCATTTTTAAATATAGATAATAATACCAAATTTATAATCTTAGAATACAGATTCAATAAGCCTGGCACAGAATATTCACTAAACATTATTTCTCTTCCTAAGGTCAAATATGTTTGCTAAATGCCAAGTTAACCAAATTAAGAAGATCTTTTTACTACAGGACTCTTTGGAGAATTTAATATGCTATATGATGACCCAGGAGGCAGACACAGTACACAATATTTCTCCAAACAACCATTGTTTTTTCTAAAAGTCATTTGTTCATATTTTATGGAATACTACTATCCCACAGGCCACAATTTGGGAACTCTACTTCAGACCATAAAACACATTGGGGAATATGTGAAATGGACCACTTGGATATGAGTAGTAAATCACTGGTTTACATAATTTGGTTTGAATATCCTAATGACCTTTTTGAGGCAGCCTAAAATATTTAATACATACAAAATAATAATCACTTGGAAATTGAACCCCACATTTACTTAAAAAGACACTGGAATGGGTCAATTTTATTATAGATCTATGTGAAGGCTGAACATGTTGTATGATTATTCATGCTCTTAAAGTAAAAATAGAGGTTGCTTTCAAAAGAAGGATTCATAGTAATTCCGCCCATTTTCCCTCAATGTGCTATACTACCTTTTCTGGGGTTTGCTACTACATGCATCAAATCTTCAGGATAGTAAAGAAAAAGGAAGAGCAGGAATGCTTTTTATTTTTTCTGTATAATTTTGAAGAAACTAGAGTGTTTTATGTTGAAATGTACTCACTCAGTGGGATACTGACCATTAAATCTGTGCTCCAATGTGTGGGAACTGTGACCTGTATATGTAGTGTCGTGTCAACAAATAGTTATTAAATGTCAATTCTGTGTTAAGTAAATACAGGTTGGAAGAAAATAGATTTGAGCATTTTACAGTCTTGTAGGAGAGACAAGACTTACATCTAAAGAGAGAAGTCAGGGAAAAATCCAATGCCAAACGGAAGAGCTATATCTGAAAGTACAAACCGTTACTGTCGTATGAACCCATAGGAAGATCACTGAACATCGTGGGCTGGAGTTAGCACTTGACCAAGACTTTGAAAGCATGTAAGAGGCTGCAAAAAGGCTTCTGCAAGTAAATCCAGTTCTATCACCTCCCCAATTGCACCAAATGTCAAGTGAGTGTTAGGGCCACCCTTCTCGTTCAAGAGAAATAGAGGATACGAAGAGATTTTTGTCTTTGTCTCTCTTTTAAGTAATGGGTGAATCTATCACCTAAAGAGTCTCAGATCCAGCAGCCTTTCCTTCAGGGTCAGAATGAGAGTTTGGGTGCCTGCCTCCCCAGCAAGAACAATTCAGAAATAAGAGAATCCACATGAGCTTGTGTGGAAAGACAAGCGCTATTTTCTGCTTCATTCTGTGACTGGTAGAGAATCACTCAACCCTATGATTGTATTATTTATACAGAACTCACTAGGGCACCATCTGGTGCTAAGCTAACCGCAAAAACAGGAAAATCAAACCCAAAGCCAATTGTCTTCATTAGAGTTTTCACTAATGACCTGTTCCTCGCCAATATTCCAAGTGATCACATTCCAGTTTGAAACAGGAAAAGACATTTAATTTTTAAAGGGAAGTTTTAAAGGGAATTTGGTTAGACATATTCTAGAAATGATTTTGTATCTATCTAGATCTTCTCAGTTGAAAGGGCACTGCCCCTATTTCAGGTCTTATTACCTCTTATTAAGTTGTCAGATCAAGTTTATAATGTCCCATCTCAGTACTCAGTCACCAAGAGAGAGAGGTGAGAGGTGATCTTTCAAGATTATATTGTAGGGATGGAAGCTTAAGCCAAAATTGTGAGGAAAATTCTGTTGAAATGTGAAAAATAAACTAACAAATGTCAATGATGAAAATAATTCTGATCTAAAATTATTTTAAAATCTCATATTTTGAGTCTCAATAAAGTATTCTCATTAAGGTTGCAGATTTGACATTGCAAATATATTTTCTTTTATAAAAAAATTTTACAACTAGAATGCAAACAATAAGCAGGCATGTTGAATTCATGTTTATAATTTTTAAAAATCCAATTATAAATATTTTCCTATTCAGTTCTTACTGGCTCTTCCTAGATTATCCTAGGATTAGTGATTTCTCCTTTGGAATAAATATTGTAAAGTGTCATCCTAATTTAATTTTAATTTAATATTGTAAGTTCATCATGAGAGCTTGGCACATTTCTAGTTCCACTTTGTTCTTATTTAGATCTCATTTTGCAGGTCTTAAGGGTATCAGGGCATCATCAGGTCTCTTAGCTCTCATGTTGATGACTGTTTGGAGTTTTCTTTTCACCTATTGTATGATTTTTTCTCATTTTAAAATCTCTTTTTCACTGAAATCTTTTATATATTTTGGCAGTCCCCAAAACAGCTAATCAAATTGCCAGAAACCATGATATTGATTGAGATTATTCTACTAAATCTAATAGCAGAAGGAAGTAACTTATAAAGTGGTTCCATTAACCATTTTTTTTAACTTAAGCATTTGATTTCCAGAATTGAAGAGGTCAATACTTATTACTTAATGTAAAATTAAGATTTAACTACAGCAACATTTATTTTATAGTGTCCACTTAATACAAGCTAAGTGGGTGGTACACACCTGCAATCCCAGCTACTCTGAAGAGTGAGGCAGGAACATACCAAGTTTGAGGCCACTCTGGGCAACTTCTCAAAATATAAATAAAAAAAATAAATAGCCAGGGATGTAGCTCATTATTAAAGTGCCCCTGGTTCACTCTCTAGTATCACACACACACACACACACACACACACACACAAATACAAAAAATAACAATTATGAAGAGGCAAATGCATTCGTGTTAGTACAAAGTGCTGAAGTAGAAAGAAAAGATAGCTTTTAGAGTCACCTGTATTTGAATCTTGAATCTTTTGCTTATTAGTCTTATTCCTTGAACAAGCTACTTCATTTTTTTACAGGTCCTCTCATCTGTAAAAAGGGCTTAGTATTTCCTTCCATTATTGTTGTAGAATGGAGATAGGACAGCATTAAGAAAAATCTTGCTACAGTTCCTGTATCATGATAGGAGGCCTATAAATTAGTTAATTCCTCTTTCATAGCTACTTTCCAAATTTTTTCTTAAGACAAACAACTATGAAAAGGATATGAATTACTTGTATCACACCTCTGATTACAAAAGCCTAGAAAAATTGAGATCTCCGTCTATGCAATTATGATATTGTCAAATGTCCTTTATAAAGGACCTTCTTTGGGCCCTCCTTTTGTCAAGACCTCCTTTCGTCCCATCCCTCATTATATAACTGGCGTCTATTCCTCATTAGTAAGAGCTTCTTCTCCCATTTCAAAAGTCCAGAAATTTTCACCCCTAACCGTATCTCTTGAAGCACCAAAACAACGAACTTCTTCACATTAAAAACAGATCCATTTGCATTATTAAATAAAATACTTAATATCAGAAAACAGAATATTTGCAGTTGGATGACTTAATTTAGAGCAAACCCAAGGATGAAATAAATAGAAAAAAGGAAGAAAAGAAAACTATCTTTTAAAAAGTTTTATTCTAGCCATAAAACAATCTAAACTCAATGAACTGTTGGAAGAACTAATAGCTATTTTATAGAAACAACCACAGACTAACCTTCACCAAATTCACTGTTTTATCTGCAGCAAGGACAATGATGCTGTATTATTTACCTTCTACAACTAAACCAAAAAAAATCCTATTGACTATTTCCAAGACATGCTCCACAATTACTTCCCTACATTTTATGTAAAGACTAATATTTACATGGGGGCCCTTTACATGGGCTTCAGTTTCATAACTTTTATTTTATTTTATGAAAAAAAATTAAAAATTCATAACAAAATAATGAGAGAATAACAGTAGTTAATACAGTGTGTATCATTATCTTCAAAGCAGTTATTCAGAGTACAAGACATACACCAAAAAAGATTCGTATAAACAAAAAACAAACAGATAATAACACTGAAATTTGTTCTCAATGAACTAAAATAAAATAGTAGTAGTATATTGCGAGTTTCCTCTTATATGAGAAAAAATGTATATGTAGAGAAAGAGGGAGAGAAAGAGACAAAGAGAGACAACAAAATAGAAGAGAGATAAATAGGAAAGTGGGAGAAATTCAAATACTTCCCAAAGTACCTATTTTTTGTTTCAAAATATTTTAATATATATGCTAATTTGTTTCATTTATACTACTAGTTTATCTTAGTTTCATAATATGTAACACAGAATAAAATGTCCTTTTTAGGGTTAGTTTGATTATGCAATTACATTGCATATATGAAAATGTTTGTGAACTGTAGAGCACAGCGCAAATGGAAGAGGTATTTTTTTCATTAAAAAAGGCAGTTTGGCGTACATAGAATTTGAAATAAGGGCACTAGAGAGTTCTCGTTGGCAGTTTTACCCCACTCTGATAAAATGCCAAATGACAGAGACTGCCTTTCTAAGGACTCAAAGCCACTACACATACAGTCTGTATTCCTTGAACCAACCTGAAGACATGAAGAAATCCTAAATCTCTGGGCTCAGTTTTTTTTTTTTTATCAAAATTCCTCATTAGACATCAAAATCTCCCACCATCTTGCCGTTTCCTCATGAAGCACGTGTTGAAATCAATGATACTGAAGGTATCTGCCATTAATTGTCTTGAGATGGATGTCTTCCAGGGGACATTTCTCCACTGTGAAGCTACACTTTCATGCATCTGTCAATGCAGAACTTCTGCAGATATTAAACTACTACAACAGGAAGATTATGTTGCCTTTAATTTCAGGGGAAGTAAATTTCCCACCTGATCCTCAAATTCTGGACTTTCTCTCTGTTGAGAACAACAAAGAATCCCCTTTCAGACCCCAAGGCACAGAAAGGTGAAATTGGAGAGGGACAGTGACAATGGAGAAAGGATGGTTCTAAAACAGTGGGGATGTAATAAGTTCTCAGGGACAGTGAAAACTGGCCATCATTTGCTATAGGAAGAAAGAGGATGCCACAAACACAGGGGGCAAATTTCAGAAGTCAGAATAATAAACTCAACAAGGACTACTCACTAGCCTTCATGTCAGCGCATGAGGCTCCGAGAGCCTCCTCCTTCAAATCAGATACTTATCATTACACTCCATTCACAGAGGCCTGCTTTGTTCCATAGTCCTCCCAAGTCATTCCATGGTTGGAGCCCTTGAACTTGCTATTTCTTCTTTTTGGGATCTTCTTCCATATCCTTGCCTAGTCCTTTCTGTCACTCACGTTTGAACTCAAATGTCACCTCCTCAGAAAGGATTTATCCAATGATAATCTTAATGTTTCCCATCTATCACCATGATCAATTAACTCTATTCAATTAACTTGTTTACTGTCTTCATGGCATGGGTCACTATTTGAAATTATCTAGTTTACTTATATATTTGTTCAAAAATCACCTTTCTCCACTATTATAGAATGTATAAATAGGTTCCATGCACATTTTGTAAACCACTACACATCCAATGCCTAGTATACTACATGACATATAGCAGTTACTTGCTTGTTAAATGTTTAAATAACTTTATGAATATTTAGGGATATGGGAAATGGTAATTTGTAAAACTATTTAGAGTACTAACAAAAGAAATAACCTTTAAAGAGATGAAAGGACTACTGAGATTAGTAGTACCCATATCATTTATGAGATGTGTGATAAAGGGAGTAGAAGTATAAAAAAGGGAAGGCTAAAGGAAATGACAGTTAGTTGAAATTCTGCTGATAAGGTTCTATAGATATTCTACCCAGAATCATAGTTAGAAAACTAGCTTGGCAGCAGCATTGCAATTCCACATTTTACAAATAGGCTCTGCATCAGTAAATTCTCAATTTCTAAATGTTACTGTTGTGGTCATGGTCCTACATTTAGTTAATCCGAGGTTAAAGATTTGCATGGCTGGATATACTAATTCAGAGTAATCAAGTATTGATTTGTCTTTTAGCAAGGATGAAATAAAATAGTTGTTTTTATTCAGTATCTTGGGTCTTCTCAAATCCTAAAATAATCAGTGAATAGTTTATTTAAACAGTTGAATTATAATGCACACTTGAAATATTATCCTTAAGTTAAAAAAATGACCAAATACTCACCTGGTTATTTACTACAATTGGAAGTTTGCTTTAAAAAGTAGAAGCTCAAATTGAAGGATGTCTTGCCTCACTAAATTTTATCAAACATCAAACTTCAGAATAAAACACAGCATTTATGCTTTTTGCATAATTATATTGCCACATTTAAATAGGAGAAATAACTCACCCCTTGGTAAGACTGGAGCAAGAGTAGGCAATTTCTTCTCACCTCCATTATTCCCATTGTAGAGCTGTTACACCCTGGCTCGTAGTGTGACAACCCAAAGCCTCTCTTCTCAGGTACCTCAGAGTTCTATCCCTAACATCGTTTCATGCTTTGGGACAGTACAATACAATTAATCTACACTACATACAAAGCTCTCTGTTAAATGTTGGTGATCTTGTAGAAATTAATCAGAATGGTCTTTGTCCTCAAGTAGCTGCTAAAACCCTATATAATACTAGGAAGCTTATACTATTTGGAAAGAAAATACTATAAAAAATTCAGAAGAAGGAATACTCCATCCCTAGTGCTCTTCTCTTTCACATTTATAAAGCCTCCTTGAGTAATCTGATCCATAATCACACCTCCAAATATTGCTCACATATTGATGTTTCCAGGTGTGCGGATCCAGTCCAGATCTCTCAGCCACTATATTCTGTCCATTTCAGATTTTGAAGTTCATGAAATATCCAAATTCAAATTCATTAGTACCCCCTGTCACTCTTCCTCTCCTAAATACTTCACCTGAGCTAATAGTATCAGTGTGTATCCCCCAAACCACATCTCCCAAGCTAGAAACTTTACTCTCCTCCATGCCTTACTCTACTGTAACCCACAACACCAAAGAATTTACCAAGCCACATTAACTCTATCTTTACATCTCAGAGGATGCCTTGCAATCCATTTGCTGTGTTCTATTTAATTATATTCTATTCAATGTTACCACCAGCAATATTTCATTCACACATGTTCAGGACTCTGTGGTGCTAGGCTTGAGTTTTGGCTCTATTGTTTCCAGTTGGAGGTTGGGTGACTGCATAATCTTTTCCTCAGTTTCCTCATCTATAAAATGCAGATAGTAATATTCCTTATAACTATTATGGTTGATAGAAACTGTTGAAAAAGGCAAAGCATATGCGACAATTTTATAGTGCCTAGCACATAGTATTGTTCAATGAGTGACAACTACAATTATTATTTTAAAATAATATCCAAACTGGCTCCAACCTGTCCTTATTTATTTTTTCTTTTTTTAAATTGATTTTATTGGTACATCTTTTTAAGAAAAAAAAAGAGAACAAAATTTCAAAACAACATAATAGGAGGGTAACAATGGTTAATGCATTGCATATTGTTATCTTTAAACCAGTTATTCATGGTACAAGATATCGGCATTCAATTGTCCAATCAATATTAGCACAAACCTTTCTTTTCAATGAACTGAGAGAAATTAGTAGTGTATCTATCTTAACTTATCTTGTATATGTATATATATTTTTCTTTTCCCTTCCTTCCTTTTTCCACTCCACCATTCCAGTTTCTCTTTCCTTTTGAATGGTTTCTTCCTGTTTTACAATACCTATTGTACATTTTGGATCTTATTTACTCTTTCAGCTTCTCACACAAGGGAGACAATACGATGTTTACACATGTGCGTCCGTCCAACCTGTCTTTAGAACCGCATTTCTCATTGTTCTCCCATCCCAGTCCTGTGCCGAAGCCACATTAGACTTTGTGTGCTTCCCTGAACACATCAAACCCTTCTCACTCCTCTATGCCTCTGGATCTTCTGCTTCCCTATTCTCAAGTAACCTACCTCTGTCACAGCTTACTCAATACCGTTGTTACTCAACAGTGTTGTTCTCCATTATGTGTCATATACCTCAGGTTCAAGTTCAGTGGGATATTTAGGGATATGAGGAATGATGATTTGTGTAACTATTGGGAGTATAAACAAAGGTAGCACCTTCAACATGACACATCATAACACTGAGGGTAGGAGGCCTTGTTTATGAGAGATGTTATAAAATGAGTAGTAGAAGCAGAGAAAAGGGAAGAGTTTGACTCCTAGTTCATAGACTTCTTAGTGAATAATAGCCTATATCAATTTGTCACATTCCCCCCAGTGTTTCTACATGATACACACAAAGATACATATACAAACAGACATACACAAGCACACACACACACACATATATATATATATATATATATATATATATATATATATATATATATAGAAGGGCAGTATCACACCATATTATAATCTCATGTGGCTCTCTATTTAGCTCATCGAAAACAAGGTCACTATAACTCTCATCCCCAGGATAATGTTTGTACAGAGTTGATGCCCAGTAACTGGTCTTTTAAAGAACTGTCTAAGATAATATGGGCATACTTCATGGAAAGATATTTTAATGAGAAGGAAATTATAAAGCAGAGGAGAAATAGTATTTCTCTTATCCTCCCTTCTCTTGTCTAAAATGCTACCAGCACCTGCACTATCACACCACCAGTCTTTTCTCAAAGAGCAACTCTCACTATTCTTTTTTTTTTTTTTAATTTTTTTTGTGGGTACCGGGGGGGTCAACCTCAGAACCTCGTGCGCCAGCAGGCGCCCATGCCGCTGAGCGATATCACCAGCCCCTTTTTCGTATGTGGGTTCCGGGAGTCAAACTTGGGCCCTGGCGCTTGCCGGGCAGGCGCTTAAGCCGCTGAGCCATCTCACCGGCCCAACTCTCACTATTCTTAAACAACAACTTCTCAGACCTACTAGATTAATATTGGTGGTGACTAATTGAGATTGAATGAAATGTACGTGGATGGTGGTAAAGAAGAAAACTGTTACTCTTAGATTATGAAGGAACTATTAATCTAAGAAGTTTGAATGTTACTCAGTAGGTAGTAGGGAGCCACTAGAAAATGTTTGGCAGGACACAGTAGAATCCAAAAGATATTTTTAGAAGATTCCTATGGCTACAGTATGTAGGATGGCTTGGACTGGGGAAGACAAGAATCATGCATTTATTGTAGAATCAAGTAAATTCTTAAAAAAAAGCAGATGAGAAGAAAGGACTAACATCTGAAGTACATTTTATGTGACTGCCACTCACTCTTGTAATCACTTTACATACATTATCTCACTCAATACTAACAATAACATTACCATAAGGATTGTTAGCTCTAAATTGAAGAAGCAAAGATTTAGAGTGTTTAAATAACTTGCCAAAAGTAAAAATGCAAGAAGCAGATGAAGTAGGATTCAAAACCTAGTCTGTTTGATATCAAAAACTAGAATGGTGATTCCTGACTTACATACGTATCCCAGAAGCATTTGATCCTACACTATTGTCCATTCCTGGGGCTTCCTTTCATGCCTTTGCATCCTGAAAGCCTTAAATTCTGCTCCCCTATGGGTTTTTATCTCTTCTTGTCTTTTTATTTGGAATATTTCATCAAAGGGTAAGGTTGAAAGTGGTGAGGGAAAAGGGAAAAGAAGGGTGGATGAATCTCTCACAGTTGCTCTCATAAACACAGTGGTAGGTGCTTTCACCCAATCCCATTTCTCTCTTTCCAGATCCCCATCTTCTTCCTACCTACAGCCCAAGCCCCATCCATAGGAAAATTCTTATTGTAGCTTAAAACTGTTACCTCTTTGAAATGAAGCTAAAACTAATATCTTGAGTACCAAAAGACCCAGTGCTAGATTTTAAGCACCATCTTGCCTTTACAGAGACAAAGTTAAGGAAATGAACAAGAAATTATGGAAAGGACCTTTCTTAAATTTTTGTTATCTTTCTCACCACCCTACCATAAAGTTCCTTAGAGATTCTCAAAGAGCTGTGCTTGCCTTAAGTTTGGAAAGTAGAAGAAAGCTTTAAAGAATGCCTCTTTTCTCTCTGAAACATTAGTTTTTCTTTTTTTTTTTTTCTTTTTTTTTCTTTTAAAGAGAAGAAAAAACAAAACAAATCAAAAGAAGAACAAATTTTCAAAACAACATAATAGGAGGGTAGCAATGGTTAATATATATATATATATATTTTTTTTTTTTTTTTTGTGGGTACCGGGGGGACGACCTCAGGACCTCGCGCGCCAACAGGCACCCGTGCCGCTGAGCGATATCACCGGCCCCTTTTTCGTATGTGGGATCCGGGAGTCGAACTCGGGCCTTCGCGCTTGCAAGGCAGGCGCTTAAGCCGCTGAGCCGTCTCACCGGCCCGCAATGGTTAATATATTACGTATTACTATCTTTAAGTTAGTTATTCAGGATACCAGACATTAGCATTCAAATGTTTGGACAATTGAACATTAGTTTTTCAAGTGCAGAATTTTTTGTTTTGTTTACTGATGTATTCTAAGCATCTAATCATGCCTGACACATGGTACGCACTCAATAAATACTTGTTAAATAATTGAAAAAAAGCCCTCATTCAGTAACTGGGTTATAGAGTACTCAACATAATCATACATTTAATGGACTTTACAATAAATTGTTTTTCCAGTTTGGTCTGAAAATTTCATCATTCACAGAACTATTTCTATGACAAAGTGTAAGTGATATGCCAAACAATTGACATATTTAGAAACTTTCTGAATATCGATTTAATACTGAAGTAGTGAAAGTAAAGACTTACAAGACTAATTTCAAGGGGACTAGAAAGATAAGAAAATATTTTCAATATTATAATGTTAATATTGATAACTGTAAACATTTATTGAATGCTTCATTTTGCTAAATACTGAGATAATTAATATTTACTATATTACCTTATCTTCATAATACACCTATAAGCTAGGTTATCATTATTATCCACAACTTACAGGTAAAACCAGCAATGCCCAGAACGGCTAAGTAACTTGCACAAAGACACAGCTAGTAAAGGATGTTATCATGTTTCAAATCCTAATAGTCTATTTACAGAGTCAACACTTCTAATGACTGTGGTATGCTGAATAAATCTGACCATATATAGTCACTGAACCCGAGGTGCAAGAGGAAGAAAGGAATCAAGAATGAGTTAATGTTTTCATACCATGGAGTGCACTAAAAATCAATGACGAAAATATTATTTTATGATTTATTCCATCTGATAGACAAAAGTGGGTTGGAAAGATTATAGTTTAGATATCACTCCATTCTTTGTTAAATACTTGAACCCATGCATCACAGCTAGGTGACTCCATAATAAACTCCTTTACTGCCATCATGCAATTTGTCAGGTTATATAATAACTTTTGTTTGTTTATATTTTTATTTCTTACATTAGGCTATAAACATCTTATTATACTAGATACTAGTAATATTTTTTGATGATATGTGTGTATGTGTGTTTGTGTATTGAGGGGAATGAAATGTTTGGTTTCAGATTCAGATATGCTTAAATTAACAAACCCATACATGTTTGAGATAATTTAGCAAAAATATAGGTGATTTAGAACTAGATTTTTGATAAATAATTAGTCTGGAGATGTAGGCTTCTGAAGAAGGGAAAAATATTCTCATAGTGTTTAAGTCAGTAAGTCAGTGAACCAGTAACTTATAAGGCAGTAATCTAACATAAATAAACCATTTTAGGAGAAAATGAAAAGCTCACTTGGAGATTTTCCTTAAAGAGAATATATGCCAATTCCTTAAAAGACATTGATTTTCTAGAAAAAGAAAGCTTGAAAGAAAAGATACATACAAATTAGAATTATTCCTGAGAACACTTGAATTTTCAAATCAGAAAGGTGGCTTCAAACCAAAAATAAATAAACGTAAAAAACTAGATTGTATTCCTTTGTGGATAAATTTCTCAACTTCTCTTCCCCTCTCCCTCTCTCCTTCTCCTTTTCTTCTCCTTCCCCTTCTTTGCTCCCCTCTTTTACTCTCTCTCATTCCAAAAGTTTGCTCTAATATATAGGCACAAATTAAACAAAAATACATGATTTGTACACTGGATAACAGAAAACACTTTCAAAAAATTTAAAGATCTAAATAAATGAAGAGATAAACCATATTCTTGAATTGCCAGGCTCAAGATATTAAGATATCAATTTTCCTTATACTTATCTATAGATTCTAAGTAAATCCAGTCAAAATCTCATTAGGTGTTGTGGCAGAAGTTGGCAAGCTGATTTTTTAAATTTAAAAAACATGCAAATGGCCTAGAATAGTTTCAATGGTTTTTGAAAAGAAGAAACAGATTTGGAGAACTGATCTCAAGACTTAGTATAAAGCTACAATAATAACGACAATGTACATTGACATAATTACACAAGCATATAGATCAATGAAACAAAATAGAGCATTCAAAAGGAGATCCACAAAAATATGGTCGAATTAGTTTTGAGTAACAATCAATGAGGAAAGGACAGTAATTCACTAAGTGATATTACTGTAAGTGGATAACCATGTAACAAAACTGAACATCAACTCTTATATCATGCACAAATATAACCATAAAATCTATTATAGACCTAAATGGAAAAGCTAAAACTATAAACCCGTCAGAGGAAACTATAAACCCGTCATAAACCGTCATGATACTTACATATACAAAAACATACAGGACACACAAAAAAGTACCAACCATCAGTTTAAAAAGATAAGTTGAATTTCTGCAACATTAAATGTGTTTAATTCTTCAACTGACACTACCAATACAATTAAGAAGGCATAACAGAGTGGTAGAAAATGTAATATACACATTATATGGTGACTCTATAAATTTAAAAATTTATCACAGTAAAAGACACATTGCCATAAATATCCCTCAGTTACTCCCACTTGCCTCAGAAAAACTTATCATTCCTGCCACTTTCTGAAGCATTTCAAGAAGTCCTCTTTCTTGGGTGTCTTTATGAGGCATGAACAAAAATACAGTGAATGCTGCTACTGAGTGCCTTCCAATGGAAAGGCACATTCAACAAAATACTATGTTGTGTCCTCATCACCTTATTAACAGAATGTGGCATAATGTGGCTTTTGGCTCTTCTCCAAACTCAAGACAAACATATAAAGTAAACACTTTGAATTGATTCAGGACATCAGGCAGCCATGACATTGCAATTAAAGACACTAAAGTTTAGCCAGTTGTTCCTCAAAGGACTGATACCTAGAACATATAAAGAACTGAAAAAAATCAGACCCCTCAAATTTAAAGACCCAGTCCAAAAAATGGGCATCTGAGATGAATACACAATTCTCAGATAAAGAAGTAGAAACAGCAATAAATACATGAAAAAATGTTCAACATCACTGGTCACTCGAGAGATGCAAATTGAAACAATGCTGAGAGTCTATCTCACTCCAGAAAGAATGGACATCATCAAGAAATCAACCAATAACAAATGCTGTTGGGAATGTGGGAAAAAGGAACCTTTTCCACTGTTGGTGGAAGTGTAGACCAGTACAAGCACTGCAGAAATCAGTGTAGATATTTCTCAAAAACTAAAACTAGAGGTTGCATTTGACCCAGCTGTTCCCCTTCTTGGAATCTTCCCAAAAGAATTAAAAGCATCATACCACAGCGATATATGTACTCCCATGTTTATAGCAGCACAGTTTGTAATAGCTGAATCTTGGAAACAACCCAAATGCCCACCAACTGATGAATAGATAAAAAAGATGTGTTTTTTTTTTTCTAAAATGGAGTATTACTCAGCCATAAAGAAGAATAAACTTGAAACATTTATAGCTAAATGGATGGACCATGAGACCATAGTCTTAAGTGAAATAAATCAAATGTGTAAATATCACACTGTCTCTCTGGTGTGAGAAACTGAAAGTGTAAATAAGAACCAAAATGTATAATAGATATTGTGAAATAGGAAGAAGTTGTTCAAAAGGAAAGGAGAACTAGGGAGTGGGGAGGGGGAAAGAAAGGAAGGGAAAAGAAAAAATAAGAAAAGAAGGATAAAATGGAAACAAAACTTTGTAAATAAGGAGGGGAAGAGGGGTTGAAGGGAGGTGAGGGGAAGAGGAAAAGAAGAGGAATCAAGATATATCATTTACAGATACAAGTTCCCTATAATGAAAGTGGTCATTATATATATCTAAATGGTACCAATAAACTTAATAACAATAATAATAATAAAATAAAAGAAAGAGGCCTCCCAGAACAGCTTTAGAAGGTGGCAAGAATGGTGGGATAAGTGTGTTTGAAACAAGGGCAAATATTTTGAAGGGGATTGCTGGCAATGTGTCTTTATTATAATAAAATTTTTAAAATTTATCATTCACTGTATTTTCTGACCACACTGCATATATAACTGGCAAAGGACTCGTATCCAAAATAAATAAAGACCTCTTACAAATCAATAATAAATTTTTAAAAATAGACAGAAGATTTGAAGCAATACGTAATTAAAAAGATACACAAATCACCAATAAACACATGAAAAGATGCTCAACATTATTAGTCATTAGTGAAATGAAATTTAAAATCATAATATTGATACATGCCAATTAGAATGTCTAATATTAACCCCAATAAGACCAATGTTAGAAGAATGTGGAAACAAAATACAAATCTAGTTCTGAGTGAAAGAAAGTATATACAAAAGAGTAAATATGTATTATTCCACCTGTATGAAATTCCAGAAAATACAAATCTAATCTGTAATGACACAAAACATATCAGTGATTCCATTAAACAAAAGACAGTAAAAACTGACTCAATGGAGTACAGGTGAATCTGAAGGGGTGATGGATATACTGTCTTGAGTAGTAGCGAGATATGTATATATTTGTCAAAACTCATGTATACACTTAAAGTGGGTGCATCTTATTGCAAGGTAATAATATCTAAATAAAGTTTATTATAATAGAAAAAATATTGTTCTAGTTCCATCAAAATTTGTTATTCCAATTTTCTAATTTAAAATTTGAAGTAGAAAGGACATGAGACAGTTATTTTTAAGTTTAAAAGGTTGTGTAAAAATATTGTAGCACTTGTTTAGAAATACTAAGGCTTTTAAATATACATTTGATACCTCACAATCAATAATTCTTATAATTTACTGCTTTTTATGACAACAGGCCCAATGCCTTCTATTCATATATTTTTCTGCAGAGCACAAAGAACATCTGACCCAAGAAAAGTTTTCTAATACAATTTTCCAATGGACTTCTGAGGGGTGTTTCAATTTTAAGGCAAGAAATGCAAAATGCTTTCCAAATTTGTTCATTAATAACATCCCTAGACAAATATCTTTTTACTTCTACTCCTGATTACTAAATCTCTCTGCTCCAAGGCAACAGATGGCTGAAATTCTCCTAGAATTAAAAAGGAAATAGTCTAGAGTTCCTTGTGTTGCAAAGGACTAAATTTAATCAGGTTATCCCATTCTACAAGCTACAAATATCTTAGAAAAAATAAAGATGAACTCGATGGAAATAAATAAATGGCTCTTCCCTTATAATTGTGTAGGTGGTGGTCTTTGTATTAATAGTTTATGATATGTTACTAACATAGTATTAGTTTGTCCTAAACTCAGCCAAATCCTCCATTAGACTTTTTTCATGAGCTTTTTCTTATGACAGGATTCTTCCTCTATAGACTTAGAAAATAATATAAATTGTGGGGTTCCTTGAATAGTCTTTATCACTCTGCTTCAAAAATAAGACTCTGAATAATATAATCCTTTTCCAGAAGTTTCATCTCAAGAGTCACTCGGGACAGAATCTTCTCCAGATTAACCCGGTCTATATCAGTTCCATACACTGACAATTTTTAAATACCTGTCTAAACAACATTATAAAAATGCATTCTTCTTTATAATCAGTATGCCAGTATGTCATATGATCCCCTCTAGGCTGCAAGCCTTCTAGAGGCAGAAATTAAAATCTCTGCATCAATTTATATTAAATCTGTACTCATGGATGCTCAGCAAATGTATAATTACTGACGCTACCTTAACCTCTGTTTGTTGTATAGGATATGTCACGGTGAACAGGGCCTTATAAAGTGTATCACCAGTTTGTTGTACTTTGGTGCAATTATCATTGTACTCACTCCAATCTTTGCCTATCACTATGTATTTGTGTATTTTATTTTATTTTATTTTTTTGTGGGTACAGGGGGGTCGACCTCAGGACCTCGCGCGCCAGCAGGCACCCGTGCCACCGAGCGATATCACTGGCCCTTTTCTCGTATGTGGGTTCCGGGAGTCGAACTCGGGCCCTCGCACTTGCCAGGCAGGCGCTTAAGCCGCTGAGCCATCTCACCGGCCCCTTGTATGTGTGTATTTTAGGCAGATTACATACAAAAGCAGAGCTCGTTTTACACAAGAGCTCTCTAAATTGATCACATCTTTCCCATATGACATGAGCAAACTGTATGAATTCCAGATGTCCTCGCCTTTCCACTGTATTATCCAAGATGTTATCTTTGAATTAGGATTAATGTTTAGTTTTAAAGCACATTTCTTAATAGGTATTCTTTATTGTGTATTTAGCAATATCAAGCAGTTTTTTTTATTACAAAGGTCCAGAATTGTGTTTTATAACAAAAAGTAAGGAACCAAAAGAAAGAAAATTAAGGAAAATGATTCCCAGCCTGATAGAAGTCTACTCCATGTTCCACCCCACCTGCTTCCACCAAGATACAGACACAGACATAGTACTCTGATGATTTATACTATATATCTCTAGTACTTCATTATTTTGGTAGAGAGAAGATATAAGTATACAGAAAAGAAAGGAAGAAGATAACTTGTATTTTCATAACAAGTTTTATATTTCAATTATTTTAAGTTAACCAGTATATCAAGCAATATCTTCACTCTGTCTTTGAACATCACCCCACCTCTGATCTATATGCTGGAGGAGCATGAGATGACAAGAAGCTCAGAAATGGAGTGAAGAGTGAGATGGTAATTAGGCACCATATGACATCCACATGACTTAAAATCAGGAGCCCATGTTTATCACACGCAATTTTCTCACAAATGGTCATCAGTCATAGTTGATTTTGTTTGCTGGATGGTCACCATTTCAATTATCTGATCTCTTGAAGTTATAATTGCCATGCTTATTCAATCTCTAGTGAAATATACAGTTAGCAATGTAATTCTGTATGTTTTCCCATTTTCTAATAGAAAACAAACTTTTTTTTTTGTGGGTACCGGGGGTCTACCTCAGGACCTCGTGCGACAGCAGGCGCCTGTGCCACTGAGCGATATCACCGGCCCCTTTTCTCGTATGTGGGTTCCGGGAGTCAAACTCGGGCCCTCGCGCTTGCCAGGCAGGCGCTTACACCGCTGAGCCATCTCACCAGCCCTAAAAACAAACTTTTATATGGTTACTGTTTTGGAGTAGGTTTCTTGATTTTCCTAACCCCATATGACACTTGGGACAGGGTACAAGAATATGTCCTCTAAAAATTTGTACACTGGGATGAATGTATTACCGGTAACACTCTTACAATTATGGTTTTGGAGTTGATACCATCCATCCCCTTGAAATCTAACTCCATTGTGTAAAATATAAATATAGTGCTGGTTTTTATGATTTTAAAACAGTACATTTCAATAAAAATTAAACAATACAACAGGAATAAAATAGAAAGTTAAAGAAGCATAAAGTCTGAGGGTACTTAAATATATAACCATGTTCAGAAATGTCTGATATGCAATGTAATCCTTGGAAGAGAAAACAATAATTTTATAATTGATAGAGCTATTTGGATTGGTTATGTAAATGTGACTCCATCAAAATAGTCATGTCAAAAATCTCTGTCAAAATGCTCTAGTTTGAGAGGGAAATTAGTGAAAGGAGAATAAGGGAGAAAGAGAGACAGACAGAGACAGGGAGAGGGAAGGATGGAGGGAGAGAGAGAGAGAATATCTAGCAAAGGATGCATGCTCTTGAAAGGTCTATGGCATTTTGAGCTATGATGGGGAAGCCAGCAAAGGAATCTAATAAGCAGCCAGACTATATTTGAGATTCCATTCATTTTCAAGATCAATTTCTAGATCAGATTATAAAATATTCCTAAATTGTCTTTCAAAAATTCTTAATTGTATTGAAAACATATTAATTGATTCAACAATTTGATACTTATTTATTGCCAGACACTGTTCATTACTATTTGTATAATTTATGTTATTTATCATAGTATCCCAAAGAGGTAATTATTATCTCATTTCATAGATAAGAAAACTACAGGCTCAAGGAGATTCCGAAACTACAGTATTACAAGGACTTAAGAGGTTATGACAGGTACTAAGTAAGGACTGACATATTTGATGAATAAATAATAACTTATTTTTCTTTACTTTCTGGGAAAGTTACCATTTTTAATAACAAATAATTTCTAAGGTTAAACTTTCTGTCATTCTACAAAAATAGAATTTGGATTGAATGTGGAAAAAATAAAATATCTTAACTATTCATAAATGATTAGCAGAAAAAATAACAAGAATGCAATTATATTTCAATATTTCTACACATGTAGAATCACACAACTGCTTTCCACAGTGATCGGGTTTTTTTTTCCAGCAGAAATATCAATATTGAATCACAGTGAAATAATTGATTGTATTATAACCTAAAGCCAAAAGTCTATTATACAACAGAGCACACTTAATATAAGCCCTCCTTGCAAAGAGTAATTTGCGCCAGAATATCTGTAAGAGATCTCATACTTAGCAACAGATAGTTGAAATCTAAAGACATATCATTTTTGAATTTTGGTAGTTGGTTTGTTTTTTATACGAGGCTGTGAATTAATAGAAATTTCAGCCTTTAAGAATGTGTGGGTGCAAATAACCTTAATTTTTCTATTCAGTATTTGTGTGGACAGTTCTCTGATGAAATAATCATGAAATTTGTTAAACAGCTTAATATAATAAATGTAATTTTCTAAATTCTGATATCGCATGTGCATCCATAAATTGTGCATCCAATTTATTCCAGCATCTTGGATACAACAGTTTAACAAACTGAATGCATACTTTTGCCTTGATGAATATTATATGGATGTACTCCAATGTATTTTTATTAAGCCATTATCATCATATGTATTTTCCACATTTATTTGAAAGCTATGTAATGTCATAGCTATAACCAGACAGATGCACATTTGAGTACTGGCATTGCCACTGAGTAGCTGGTGTGACACAGGAGAAGCTGTTTAACATCTTTGAGCTTAGGTTTCTTCCTCCATAAAACTGGAAATAACAATAGCTACTGCACAAAGTTTTTGTGAAGTTGTTAAATAAGTTTATATATGTGACAGTGTTTAGACCAGAGAAGACACTCAGTTCATTAAGTATATTTCCTTTCTAAAAATATTACATGACTAACTTAGAATTTAGTGGTTCTAAGTATTCAATAAAAATGGTTTGTCTAGTTGTGTGCTGGTCAATCCTGATCATCAACATGATTGGATCAAGAGATTCCTGCCGAGGTCATTGATTGTGAGGGCAGTAACCTCATCAGTGGGTTAACCCACTGATGAGTTCATAGCTGTATGGGCTATTATGAAGTGGGGTCTAGTTGGAGAAAGTGAGTCATGGGAGTTGATATTGGAGACTATCTCTACTCCCTGGCTTCTTCTTGTCTGACTCCTCATATAATCTCTGCTTCCTGGATGCCATGAAGCGAGCAGCTTTTTTCTACTATGACCTTTGGCCATGATGTTTCTGCCTTGGGTTTGCTGACCATGGACTGAAACCTCTGAAACTGTGAGCCAAAATAAACTTTCCCTCCTTTAAGTTTCGGATGTCAGATATTTTGTGCCAGCAATGAGAATGTGATGTAATATAAGATGTTTTCATGTAGCTCATGTAAGTAGTCGGTGCTGTTTAAAATCATAAGTAGTATAAAAATACACTCTAGCTATTATTTAGCAGTTGTTGCAAGATACAATAATTTAGTGACATGCTTTTTGGTTAAGATAAAGGGTCAGAGTTTTTTTTTTAATGATTACAATTGTGCATGTACTTGAAGGATGGTAATAATAAAAATAAATGTTGGGTCACTAGGTTCATCTTCTGGCTTTTCCATTGTTTAAAAAGATAGATAAAATAATAATTACACAAATCACTTGGGTGCTGTGATGAGAAAATGAGATTAGGAAGGAACTTTATAACCAATCTATAAATGTGTCATAAAAGTACAGTCATTTTATTGCTTTTTCTATTTCAAGCAGCTGTCATATTAGTCATGTGTGTTTTCTGTCATCCATGCTGCACAGTATTATATTTTCAGTGCTCATAAGTTTATACTTTCAGTATTTCCAACCAATTAACAAGACAAGTAAGTAAAAAGCAGAATTTCTCAAATCTGACTTCAAAGTTTTTAAGAGTTTAAAGCAATTTTATAAACTTGTTTTTAAAAACACAAGTCACTTTATTCATGTATATACACCTCTTTGACTAACATAGCAAATTGCAGACATCTTAGGATGGAAATAAATTCTCAGCCTCTTTTGATAGTTGGTGAATGTTTCTATCTACAGTCTATATATTAACCAGTTCTTACTCGTTTTAAAGAACTGATCCTTCATTTTTTATTTCAAAAGGAAATTTCAACCCCATGAGAACAAACAAGTGTGTTAATGATGGTCCATACAATCCAAAACAAATTTATGAGTCTTTTCATCATGTCATTGAAAAGCCTGGTCAAGATATTATAAGAAACAAATGTCAAAATGATTATTAAAGTAGAATGAATGGTTGTTGAATTGCATTGACTTAAATTTAAAAAAAAAACACTGGGTGAATTTAACACATAATTTGCCTTAAATTAGCATATTTCTTTGATCCTGCCAAGAAATAAACACATAACTTCATCAGATTTGGTTAATAATAATTACTGAAGAAATAACTTTAAACAAATATCCAGTTCAGCCCCTGATCATTTTACACCTAATCCAAACATGATTTTTAAAAATATTATTTAGAACTTGTTCTTAAAGCTTTCTTTGGAAGTCTAGTCCTACAACTAACTTTTAATAATCTCTATTAAAAAGAACCTACTTCTTGCTATACCTAAACCAGCATTCCTCTTACATGTCCGATGCTCAGATTTGAAGAAAATGAGGAATTAGTACTTACAGATCCAAGTGACAGTTTGAACTTGATCTTTTCCACAGGAAAGAAGTCCACAGCTTTAGATTTTTCACCTCCTTTGGAAGGATATAGAGGCACACTTTGCTGTCCTGTCTTGCCAGTGCATGCCAGAGTGCTTTAACCTCGCCCAGCTGTTCCAGTTACTTCCACGTCTTAAATTTTCCCTTCACAGTGACCTTGATGTGCCTGTCTAGTGTACAGCTGCCCCCGCTTGAGTAGAAGGTTCCTCCCACAGCACAGTAACTTAGTGGTGTAGAATCAATACTTTGTAAGAATCATTTGCCTCACTTTGGAGGAAGGCAGTTAAACTTGACATCTGTAGTCATGATTCTTTGCTTCTCAACCAACAAGAAACTTTAGAGCATATCAAATGATGCCACTCAAATACTGTGGCTACAAATAAATAAACCCTATCATAACCATACATTCCAGTCCTAAAACACTGTTTTTTTTTCTCGCATCTTAAATCAAAATACATATTTTCCAATGGATCAAACTAGCTGTTTCAAAACTTTGACTTCAATGCACACTAAGCTTTCACGCATAATTATTCATAACAAACTAATTTATGTGTAATGTGAGTCTAAGAGATTATTACACTTATCTTACCATTTATTTGAAAATACTTTATTCCAGGAAGACTCCTTCTGTGTCACATTTAATTGCCTTTGAAGCTCCTGCCACTTGAATCTGTCTTCTGGAACATGCATTTCATCATTATTTTTTAGCCTTGTTACATCAATCACCAGAACTGCTATAGAAGGTTTCTGGGCTGTGAAGTGATAATTTGTTCCAGTGGTATTAATGAGGCAAGCAGTGGTCTTGAGGGAGATGACAGCCCATTGCTTTACACACAGCACCAGATTATGGTGCTGGACTATATACGTGGCTTTAAGTGTATACTCTAGAGCATTTGGAGTATTTTCTAACTTCCCTTATCAAACTTAACATAGAAGAGGTACCTCCAACACCTTATCTACAGCGAGTGAGGCATATCTAACCACCAAAGGATGAACATTAATAGTGCTACTCAACTTATCTTGAGTTCCAGACACATCAGTGAAACTTTGCACTGCTCCCAATTTGAAAGCTCCCTGCTGCCTTATAAGCTCTAAGTCGGTCTATTTCTGTTACCATGGTTATAATGGCATGTCCCTAGCCACAGAAAAGTCTAATTCCCTGAAGTGCAGCCAACGAAAGCTTGTATTTCTGGGAATTAAGTCCCAGAACTAAGAATGCCGATTTGTTGGTGTTATAATACTATGCCCATGAATACTGCCTCTAGGAAGCAGTGCATCTGGAAACAACAGATGGTGCATGTGGAAATGGGCTGGATGGAGTATTTTAATACCCACACATCTCTAATTCAGTTCTACAAGTCTGATTTCAATGTTTTCTCGGATTATAGGGTGTTTCAGATGGGTAAAATAGGCTCCATCCTTATCATTGTTACCGTCAACACTGTCAGATGAAAGCCTAATGCAATATCATTGTCTGTAAACTGTCATTTGGGCACATATATATGTGCATAGGACAATCCTGACTTGACTTTTAATAAGGAAACAGGTCTGTCAAGTTCAGTTTTCTACTTTACCACCCACCAAAGAATGCAAACTTATTTCAAGACAAAACCATCCCAGAGTTTTATTCTCCTTAACGTAGGAGGGAAAATGTTATGGCTTCTGTCTAGATATACCCGCAAAGCCCCATGTAGTCATAGGCGGGGCCTTGCAGAGGTGGCTGGATCTAGAGTGCATGATACTGAGATTAAGAGTGTGATGCTGGGATTAAGGTGGTGATTACTAAATTAGTCCTCTGATTGGTTTGGCATAGTTCTGAGTATAGATAATGGGCACGTCCACCCAGGTGTGAGTGCTACATGCCCTAAAGGCATGTTGCCTGGATAGAATATAAGGGACAGAAAAAGGGCTGCTATCTTGCTTGGTGCTTGCTGCTTGCTGCTTTTGCCGTTTCCTGCCTCCCATGCCATGGACTGTTTTTTCTCCTTTGTGATTCCCTTCTGGCCTGCCACCCTGCCTTGGAGCCAGCTGATTATGGACTGAAACCTCTACAAACTGTGAGCCAAAATACACCTTTCCTCCTTTAACTTTAGGTGTTGTGTATTTTTTTCTCAGCCACGAGAAAAGTAATTAAGATAGAATTATTTACACTATTTCACACTCTGTCTAGTCTATCCCCCTTCTACTATCACCTTTAAAAGCCACCAGAACTATTATAGTAAAGGAGATATTTGATTTAGTAAGGTAGGAAAATACTTTTCTAGAGACATATTTCCTTCTTGTATTTTAAGAAAGCTAAATTAAATTGTCATTGAGATACCCTGGCTTTTTATGAAACATACCATCTGAATGGTAAGATAATAACTTTTAGAACCTTAGAATTTCATACTCTGTAGCTACTGCAATTTAGCTAGAATTAGGGTACTACTATGTTATCTAGCAAAATAAAATGAACTCCCAACTAATATGAAAGAATAGAGAAGCAGATATTTGTTTGTTGAGTATTTTGAATCAACCAATTTACCATTAATGTGGTGCAATGGAGAGGCAAACAAATCCATGTTGGTATAAGGCACCCAATGACCCAAAAATATGCAACAGCCTATTATAATTTATTCTAAACACTGTCCTGAATCACTTCAGGAACCTTTAGCTTGATGGGAGGCAATATCCTAGTCCAGTGGTGGTGAATTTATAGCATGCATGTTACTGTGTTTTTTCTTTTAAGACAAAAGATGTTAATGTATAGTTGTTTTTTGTCTAAACTAAAACCTCAATATTCAGGTTTAATTGCGGTGTGGGCCCTTTGCAATAAATAAGTTGGTTTTGGGTTGCAGTTTGGCACTCGGTCTCTGAAAGATTCACCATCACTGTCCTACTCCTTAGTCTTCTAAATTGTGTCCAATACACACAAACGCATTTGAACACTGAGAAGAGTTCATGTAGTCTCTCTGAACACTACAAACCCCTTGTGAAGGGATATTAAGTGGGACAGATAAAGGATACTTGTATACTTTCATGTCATAGTCATAGTGGAAATGCAAAGTATCTCCATAATTTTTGCCAATGAGGAAAAATACTTTAAAGGTGAGTAATATAGTATTAACAATGTTACTAACAACTATGAGTATCCATATGAGCTGCTCCTGAGTGCCATCCAGTGGAAAGGCAGGCTAGTAAAAAAAAAAAATATGGTGTGCCCTCATCTATTTTATTTATCGAGTCTGGCACCATGCATGTTCTGCCTCTTACCTAAAGTAAAGATGACCATGAAAGGTAAACATTTTGAATCAAAATTCAGGACATTGAGGCAGTAATGACAGCACAACTAAACACTGGAAAGACTTCCACAACGGCTTCAGAAAGTGGCAAGAACTATGGGATAAGTGTGCTTGAAGTGAGGGGAAGTATTCTGGGTAGATTAATGGCAATATTTTTTGTACTATAATAAATTTTTAATGTAAACATTCACTGGATTTTCTGATCACACCTCATATACTAGGCTCAGATAAAAACAACAGCCCACCACATTGCTGATGTGCTTCTTCAAACTATAGGATACCCCTAGCCACATCTCAGCATCCCCTCACTCAGTTCTTTTAGCTTCTTGGCTAATATTGTCAGCTTCTATTTTGACTAAAAGTCTGCTTTCTTAGGCCTCTGACTTTGGCTTCCCTCTATGCTTACATTATTCTTCACCTTGCCTTAGAGGTTTTCACAAACACGCAGAATGTGTTTTAGATAAGTGCAGCTTGACCTCTCACCTCAGATCATGCTTCTTCAGGCCAGCTAAGAATTCTCCTTGAGATTCTCCTTCGTGAGCCAGTTTGAGATTTTCAAGGTTGTCCTAGCTTCATTGGCAAGTATCAGAGTTCTTTTTTTTTTTTTTTTTTTTTTTTTTGTGGGTACCAGGGGGTCGACCTCAGGACCTTGTGCGCCAACAGGCACCCGTGCCGCTGAGTGATATCACCGGCCCCTTTTTCGTATGTGGGATCTGGGAGTCGAACTCGGGCCCTCGCGCTTGCAAGGCAGGCGCTTACGCCACTGAGCCATCTCTCCGGCCCAGTATCAGAGTTCTTATATCACCCAACCACACAACAAGATTCTTCACATTTGCTTTTCTATTTTTGCCTTATCATTAGACAAATGAAGTTATTTACTAGCATCATATGACACCTTATACTCAAATAGTACTTTAAATTTCATAGAGAATTCGTGATAAACCTCAATAATTCTGTGAATAAGGAGGACAGAAGTTATTATTCTGAATTTACCTATAAGGAAATTAAGGTTTGTATATATTTGGTGCTTTGTCCAATGTTACGTGGTTGGTGCTCTTTACCATAACTTAATGTAAACTTTAAAGAGGTACTTGTAGAGGCAGTTTGGATATTTAAAAATTAATAATACACACATACTCTAAATCCACTTGTTTGTCATCATTTTACTCTCTTTTTTCTAAAATATACAACTGCTGAAAACAAACTGAAATTAAAGAACAAAATACTACGAATTCCTAGCATTATCAATGACAAAGTTCACTGTCTTGATTAATGATATGAGAATAGCAAGTAAATTGGTGTAATTACTTAAACATTAATTGCCTTAGATATCATCAAGTGTTAATGTGAAGACTTGTCCCTTTAGATTTATAATTCTAAAAATAAAAGCATAGAACATGTGCACTATAAAATAATTTTGGTTGAATATACTTAATTTTTATTATATAAATAAAAGTGACATCAAAGTTCATGCAAATGATGAGAAATTGAGTGAAAGTGGCCTGATACAATGCTTTCAACAGCATCTACGTGATTTGAGCAATTTTGGCACACAGGAAATCCATGGACCATGACTCACTTGACAGTTGGGGTGATTTAGAGTTTCAATATGTTTAATTAATTAATTTAATATCTTAAAGATCAATCACTCCTTGTATCCCATAAGTGTATTCTGTATGTATTCCAAGAAAAAAGAAATCCTAAGCAAAGGTCCAGATACACTGCAATCCTGAGGTACTACATACGATTTGCTTGTGGTAATAGTTTCTTAAAGGCAAGATTACAAGTGCTCACTACAGGATATCCGTCTGTACTGCAACATCCAGCACCTGTAGCAGCATGCCTCAGGAAATAGTTGAAACCCATATTTCTAATGAAAATACATGAGAAGGGCTGCTTAAAGCCAGGGGAGAAGGAAGGAATATAGATTCTTAACATGGCTATGTAACTAAGTGGACTTGCTTGTTCTGAATCTGGGTCAAAACTATATTGATTCCTCTTGCCTGATATGAATACTGACCAATTTGCTTTTATGATTACACTCTACTCCTACCTGCATCATCTTTGCCATGGTTGATCATCTGGATGCAGTTTCCCACTGTATACATCCTGACTGGGCTTCTGGTTGTGCTCCTAGCATGGCTAAAACTTTTGCTGGCTCCCCTGGAATTCTCAATTGTGACGCAAGTCCTGCTTTTTGGCCTGACACTTGATACCAAGTCCATTCTCAGAGATCTTGCATCCTGTCCTTCACCCGTGATCCACACAACCTGGTTTTTACTCGTCAATACTCAGAGGTCAGAATATGTGTCTCTGTAACTCTCTTGGCACAGCACACATGTAAATAAGTGTGTTTTAATTAAATAACAATGTGTTCAAAAGTTCTCATAATGGAAAAAAGTTAAGTCCTTCCACAGCGAAATTTGTGAAGGCCTGACAGTTTAATACTACCTCATAGTGGTGGTTGAAAAAGCTTTTCAACACTGGTAGAAATGAATCACCCCCAAAGAACAAAAACTCCTTTTAAGAGTAGGTAGGAGAGGAAAGTGGATGGCGGAGGTGAAGCAGAGAAGACCTTAAATAGCAAAAAACACACGGACACCAGCAGAACCCTAACAAGAATCTTACTAAAACCCATTGCCTTCAAACTTCTTTTTCTAGATTCACTTCAGATAGTACACTTTCTCTCAAAGGATCAGAGAAAAATGATATTGGATGTGTATTCTATGAAAAATGGTTGTGAATTATTTCAATTACTAAAAGTTGTTGAGTTTCCTCTACATATTTTTGAAGCTAAAATTACATAATGCCCAAAGGAAAGAGAAGTTCATTATACATGTGTAATATGCTGTAATTTTACTTCCCTGGGTATGTGACCATTTCTAACTCACACAGATAAAGCACTTTCTGCATTTCTGACTTTTAACTGTTTTGCAACAATGATTGATAGAAACTGGATAGCAAGTTTAAAAATTAAAGTTCTCATTACAATGATAATTAGTTATGTGTAAGATTTTAGATTATCAGAATGAGTAGTAAATGACATCGATCAAACCCTGAGGCTACTTATTTCTTTTCCCCTTCTGAATATTCATCACTTAAAGTTTTTATTAGTTTATGTTTATAAAACATAATAAATCATGAGACACTGGTAAATATACATATTGTATCTTACTCCTTTTTACTTCCCCCTCTCCTCCTTCCTTTTCCCCCCATCCTCAGATCCCCTTCTCATCTCCACAAAGTCTATCTCTCTGTTTCCAACAGCAAAAATTATATAAGGCATGTGGTTCAGGAAGCTTAGCTTAGCATTAACAGAATTATAGAAGTGAAGTTAAATAACAGAAACCATAGGAAATTCTGGATTCAAGTTATTAAGAATGCAATGAATGTTACTAACCTTCCACCTTAGTACTTTTCAAGGATATTTAAAGGGTTGTTGATATGCTTTACACAAAAGAGTGTGGAATAGCACATGTCCTTGATCTTTAGGAAAGTTCAACATTATGGAATTCTAAATTCTTCTCTGTAGAGGTGATTCTTAAAATATATTACTAAATGTAATTTAATTTTTATGCCTCTATATATCTTATCCTATAAATCAGATTACAAATAAAAATAAATTATTTGTTGTACCGTGTGCCCCAAGTTTTGCTTTGGAATATATGAGGATCATAGGGCTATGTAAATAGAAATGAGTTCTTCTATTATAATATCTCAACACTTTGGTATGCTAGAGTATATATGATTTGGTTTAATTGGAGTTTGATTTGATTTTTGTGATTATTCTTTCTTTAGGTCTTTTTTTTTTTTTGTGGGTACTTGGGGTCGACCTCAGGACCTCCCGCGCCAGCAGGCGCCCGTGCTGCTGAGTGATATCACCGGCCCTTTTTTCGTATGTGGGTTCCGGTAGTCGAACTCAGGACCTCGCGCTTGCCAGGCAGGTGCTTATGCCACTGACCCATCTCACCGGCCCCCTATTCTTTAGATCTTAAGGGTTAAAGGATAGGCCGTTAACAATCTATATAAGAATCAAGGTTATTTTGTAACGATAATTTCTATTTAACCGCTAAATTTAAATTCTGGATGGAAGGAAATATTTTTCTGGCTCTGATGGCTTCTGAGGGGGGACAGAGTTAATTATTGATCAGGGAAAAAAGATTCCCACTGTACTATAAGTTTAAGAAACATTCCTAGTATTATTATTATTCATATTTCTTGAATATCTACTACATACCCTTTATTGTTTTGATATATGCTTTCATCTCCTCTATCTTTAAATGTCACTTTGAAGTTGGTTCTGTTACTTGATTTACCTAATAGAAAACAACCTGAGCTTCATAGGGAAGTTTCAAACCTAGGATTATATGATTCTAAAACTAAGCATACCACTAAGTCCCAGGTGACTAAAAACAAATAAGATGAACCTACACATATATCCAAATCAGAAGTTATGTTTGTTTCATTGTCTTACTTGAAATAGGTGAGAATTCTCAAAGTATTAGAAAAGTATGGTGTAGAGAAGTAATGTGAGCCTTGGAGTCAGACAGATCTGATTATATAATTTGGTGCTGAAATGAACTGGCTATGCGACTGAAGACTAATCATTCGTCTCGGACAACACTCACTTCTCTCATTTATAAGTGCAATGATAGTGATATCTGCCTTTTCCAGGTCATTGAGAGAATTAAATGAGATAATTATGTAAAGGGCCTACCAGTTGCCCATACCTAAAATGCATCCAATAAATAGTATAAGTGGCATTGATTACTATTGTGTATGGAGCCATAGTGGTCTGCAAAGACCTTTCAAGTAGTGTCTAGTTTGGATCAATATACAGGCCATGCAAAATTGTGGATTTTAAATGTGTCATTTTGACCACATTAAAAAGCAATAGCCACATTTTAAAATGAGGTCCCATACACAATAGCTCTTTACTAAAGCAATAGCACAATGATCTTTCTTTCTCTCTCTCTTTCTCCTTCTATTTCTTTCTTCCCTCCTTCCCTTTCTCTCTCCCCCTGCCCCTCTCTCTCTCTCTCCCTCCTTTCTTTCCTTCTTTCCTATATGTGTGGTTCATGGAGTGGAAGCAGTGAAGTTAATGGCTTCTTTTGGCTCCAAGTGTTCTCTAGGATAAAGTCTGAAAATGGTTACAAGAGAGAAAGGCACACTGCATGGACCAAAGGAACACCTTTCTTCATTTCTTAAGTTTCAAGGCATTTTAAGCTTGAAGAAATCTGATACTCATCACGTGAAAAACAAAAGATCTTTTTCTTCTAAAAGATCATGTCATCCAGCCCCCTGGCTCCGGGCACACTTGCATGAGATCCATGCTGAACAGATGGCCATCGATTCCCCAGCCTTCTTTAGTAATTTGTGCAAGTACTTGGCAACCTTCTCTGTCAGGGAGTGCTTCCTCATTATATAGGACTGTAGTACAGTTACTTCACACCTTCCATAGAATATTTGATGCCACATTTATTTTTAGAAAGGGATTTTCTAAGGGAAGGTTATTAAGGTGTGTTTAATTAAAAATTCTTTCTTTGACTGTCACAAAAATATATAACTCATGATTAATAACTTGAAGAGATTTCTTCACAGTGAAGGTCTGTCCTTGCCAATTTTAAATCATGCGTAGTATCCTATTTTTATCTGTTTCTGTGTAAAGTCCAGAAACTTAATCAGTTTTTTCATCATCACTCCCTGGTAGGCCTTCTCCTAACCTTATGCATTGAGACGGAAGAACAATGTCCCTAAACTCAACTTAATAAACACCTTCAGGACATATGCATTAAGGATCAATAATTAAATGCTGTCCCTGGTAAAAAGAAATGACACTACTGACACACCTCAGGGAGAGAGCATGGGCTCAAAAGATTTTTTACTCAGTAGTAGAGATGGATTTTCAGTAGATCAGTAAGTATTTTCCCAAGGGCAGATATTTGTAAGCTGCATGTTTAGGATTTGGAAAGCAAAGCTAGAGGAAGTAGAAAGGCAAAGTGAATTTAACAGAACATGGCTCACTTTGACACATAAATCTTCAATCTTTACTGTATGTGACTAGTCTTCTTTTCCTACTACTTTGTCCTCTCATTCTGTCTTGGTGTTCATTTCTATTTGTTTAAAAATAAGTGTGGGACATGCAATGGTATTACTGATGGATGAATTCTACAGACATAAAGTTGAAAGAATAAAAACTGTATGATTCCATTTATATAAAGTAAAAATGGACAATACTAATGCATGCTGTTAGAAGACAGGATCACAATTAATCTTTAAGGGATGGCAGCTAGAATAAAACATGATAGTAGCTTCCAGGGTATTAGGAATATTTAATTTCTTGTTCTGAGTACTGGCTATATGGTTATGCTCGGTGTACATCATTCATAATAAAGGAATTTTTCTACAAGTATATTAAATATTGATCATTATTCTTTCTAAAAGGTAGGTATGAGGGCTTTCATGTAGTAAGATATGCCCAAATCCCTTATCCTTTTCTCCATGGATGACCTTAATACTAAGCAAGTGAACATAGAAGAGACACCCAGTATATGGCAATAGATTTCTTATATGTTTTGTAAAGTGAAACAATGGCATAAGTGGCCATTTTGTGATTGAGGGTAATAATGTTTTACTGCTTTCTTCATTCATCTATCCCTTATATATTTATTGAGTATGTTTTATTTGCTATGCACTATATGAGGCACTGGGGATACTAGTGGTGACTAACATAAATATAGTCCTTGCCATCTCAGAGCTTACAGTCTGAGGGGGAAACATTCAGTAACACATAAAATGATTAAAAGTAATAATTTCATATTGTGGTAAATGAAACATGGAAAAAGAAATGGAGTATAATGTGAGAGAATGAGGAGGGGTGAAGCGGTCTGCTTTAGATAGGATGTTCATAGAGGACTCCCGAAAGTGAGAGGTCATTATACATGAAATTTAGGGAACCACAATACACAAAGACCTTGAAGTAGAAAAGCTTGAGCAACCACGGAGTTGCTTACTCTCCCTAAGTTACCACCAAACGTGCTAACATTGTGGGGAAGGAAAGTGCAGATGTCTTGAAGCAAAACATTTCCAGAAGAAAATTTTCAAATCTGAAAGTGAGATACTGGCAAGTTCGAGGAGTTGTTGATTATGAACTTTTTACTCCTTACTTAAATGTTCAGAATAAAAGATTGTAGAAGAGTTTCAAGGAAACCTTTTAAGTCTTTTTTTTTTTTTTTTTTAAAGAAATTTTGGCCAGGGATATAACTCAGTGGCACAGCACCTGCCTGGCAAGCGTGAGGTTGTGAATTTGATCCCCGGTACCAAAAACAAAACAAAACAACAACAACAACAACAAAACAAAGAAACTTCGCTATCTCAAAACATGAAACATCAAGGGTAGCATAATGCATCTTAGAATTCTCTTAATCAAGTTCTTATACATCATGATCCTTAAAATCTACCCAAATCATAACTACTAGAGACATAGTTTAATATGACTTTGTTAACCTGTAGCATAAGCATTATTCCAGTTGTACATTGCAGTTCTCCATCTCCAGCCCATACACATATATACACAATGTTAAAGAGCTGCATTGTAGTTTGAGAATGATATTTGAAGTGCTTTTAAAAATACATTTGCAATGTATTTTGGGGCTTTAAACTAAAGCAGCATTTTAAGTACTTCTATTTTGAGTACAGATGAATTCATTCAGTACAAAGTATCCAGCACATCTTATTCACAGAATCTTCGTTCCTATGAATGGCATAGGTTAGAAAATTCCAGGCCTGGTGGTCTATGATCACATGTAAAGCAACTGTGCCACATGGTAAATGCTTTTCATGTTATTTATTCTAATTCAAAAAGCTTTTGTATAAGGATTGACTTGATGTAAGAGTAATTGCCCAAGAAAAAATTTTTCTCTTGGTTTCCTACAAAGGTTTTTGAGCTTTGTGCCACATTCTGGGATGTCCAGGTCTAGTTGAGATAAACATATCTCCCACCACAAGTCTAGAATGGAAAAATCTGACCATCTTTGTAAGAGAAAGTCCCGCTAACCATTGGGATCTCTTCTTCCCTCCTTTTATTTTTATTCTTATTTATTTATTTTTCTTTGTGGGTAGCAGGGGTCAAACTCAGGACCTCGCGCTCCAGCAGGCACCCGTGCCGCTGACCCATCTCACCGACCCTTCCCTCATTTTAAAACTAATTAAGAAAGTATATTCAGAAGCAAACTCCAGTATTGAGGAGAGTGTACTAGACTATAGGTAGGGCCTAATCCTATTCATGTGATGAGCTGAGCCAATCACAATAAATTAAAAATATGGAGATATGTTCCAAGTACTAGATCTGAAAGCTTGTTCGGAGTTAAGGCTAGGACATCCATATTGAGCAATGCTAAAGATGACTAAGCACAAGAAGCCAAGTAAGGGAATCAGTGATGTGAGGGGAGAAAGTGAGAGGAATTCAGAGCAGCTGTGTAGAGAGAAGCTGAGAGAGAAGCAGACATAAGAATAGCTATGCCTAAAAAATAGTAGAAGAATAATAATAGTTAATACATCACATGTTGTTATCTTCAAAGTAGTTGCTCAGGGTAGAAGATGGGGCATAAAAATTTCTCTAATCGATATTGAAATTTTGTTTTACCTTTTTTCCATAAAATAAAAAAAAATAATAAAAAAATGAGTGTAACCAAGCTTTGTTATGACTTGCTTTCTAATGGTTCATAAGTATATCAAAATTAGATTCTAGAAAGCCATAAAATTTCAGTAAAAACAGTTTATAATCCTGTTTTAGTCACTGGGAAGTAATTTAATGTATGGAAATTTCCCTGGTGAAATCCAATTTCAGTTATAATACAAACTTAATATAAGGTGTTTAAAAAAAAAAGAATAGCTATGCAATCTCAGAAATGTGGAAAGAGCCACCTCAGTTCCTGACATGGTGGTTACAACCAACACTTGCATTTTGTAAGCTGCCTCCATATTCTTTTAATAACCTTCCACTTTATTCCCTTAAGTGATTTTTCATTTCTTGCAGCCAAAAGAATTTTGAGTAGAGGAAGGGAGGACCCGGCTCCCTTAAGACTGCAAATGTGAAACTGATAGTAGAGAAACAAGGGGAAAGAGAAAGGCAAGGAAGAAAAGTCCAATATACAAATAAAAGATTTCCTGATATATGTACATTGAGTTGCAATTTTACTTTAATAATATTAACCTAAATAAAAAATTTCTGGATCGAAGCTGATCCTTTTTCTATACTGCCAAGAGGTACCTATGTGCTAACATAGGTTATAATAAATTAGAAACCGTGCCAAGAAATAGTATTTTTACACAAAGCACAGGCATGTAACCTTGATTATGAAATAACAGTCTTTCTAATACTGTGATCCTGTGAAGAAAAATAAGAGAAAAAATATCCACAAGTCTTGCTGAAAAAGAGAATAAAATACCATTTAATTCTGCTCCTTTACATCACCTAAAATATCAATTTCAAGTAATTTCATTTAAACACCTGGATATTCAAAAAGATATGAATAAAATAGATTTTTATTGATATTCTTCATATTTTATTGACAGAGTAAATTTAGGTCATAAAGCAAATCCTTTCACTTAAGAGGGGAACAAAATTACTCAGAACAAAATGTTTTTGAGTAGTTTTCAAATGGTTTTGTTCTTTACTGAAGTATAAAAGGGTGTGCTACCAAATCTAAATGTATATGAGGACTGAGGATCATTGCGATTATAACTTTTGTTCCAGTTCATTGGCGCTGTCAGTGATCCAAAGTCATTTATAAATATGTTAAGACAATGAACCTTTCAATATATGCAAAGAGGTGACACAATTTTTACAGTACATACCTCTCATACATTAATACTTGTTCTCATAATATATACATTTAAATGCTAACTAACAGATCATAGCTTATGCCATAAAACCGAAAAGAAAAAGATGTGATCTAGAATACATGTCACACCTAACCTCTTGTCCTGTCAGTGCTGGGCTTCTAATTCCCACTGCTTTCCAAAATGACCATGAAAAAGTTGAAGTGGGGTCATGTGCTGCCCCCAGAGCAATTCACACTTGCTACTCCATTGTGAAAGGAGGCAGGCAGTGAAGAGAAGAGATAAGGAGAGAAGAGCTTAGCTCTGTACTGCTTTTGTGTGTGTGTGATGCCTGGGATGGAACCCAGCGCCTCATGAATGGGAGCTAGTGTTCCACCACTAAACTGAAAACCCAGTCCTCTTCAGTGCTCTTTTGTTCAGTTACAGTTCTCCCCTCTTCTCTCCACTTCAACATCTTACTCATTTTAATCAAGTTAGGACATGGATCAGAAAGACTGACTCAGCCAACTTTTCCCAGCAACTAACAGAGCCTAACAGAAGCACAGGGTACCTCCATCTGAAAATGAAATAACAAATATCCATGAGAACAAGGACTTCATCTGTCTTATTTACAAGACCTAGAACAGGACATGGTACGTGATAGGTGCTCGTAAATATTTAATGAGTGAATGAAAATATGAAGTGAAGGCATGATCAAGTCCTTCTCCTTTCCCATTTTCTGTTTTCTCACTCTTAATTTAGACCCCACCTCCCACAGAAAAACTGGATCTGCTTTCTTTTAGGGGACAAGCATTTCACTGCAGCCAGAACATGTGGCTCCACTACGGAGTTCTTAATGATGGCACTGATTTGTATTACACTATAAAATATTCTGCTTCTTAATTACCATTAATTATCACTGTTGTAGGTATAATGATTGAGATATCACTACAAATACTGGAAATCATCAAGGCTGTTATTAAATTTCTTCATGTATATTTCAAATAAAGCTAAGTTTTTCTCCAGTCCTTAAAAGTTTGCCAACCATTAAAATGTACCTGAAAAATTACAACTTGGCCTTAAACTCTATAATTGCTATAGATGCTTAATTTGCAAAGTTTGTAAAATGTAACTCTATATTTACTTAGCAAAGCTGCATTATGTGCAGCATTAATATTAATAAAACAAGCCATCTCATTTATCTTTATTAACAAGACTGTCACTTCATAAATTTTCAAGTAACACCCAATGACTTTTTATATATGAATGCAAAAAAGACAAATTAAAAATTTTCATCCATTTCACTTCAACTGAATGAAGTCAAGCAGAAAACACAGTAAGATCAAATGCACTATTGGAGCAAAGAACTGTTTGGTTTGATTGAGGTTGGGTTCACAGGCATAGGACAAAGGTACATATTTTATAACTTGCTTTCTAAATTTCTGAATATTCCAAACCTTATTGATTGAGGAAATGATGAGAATAAAATTAACCAAAACATTGTACCATTTGGCGAGAACCTCTATCTACACCTAGAATATTACCTTTGAATTGGTACAAATGATTCACAAAATTTTACTAGTTAACATATGCAAACTATTTACAAACACAAGATCAATATTACTGATAAGTAACATAACTACTAATGGATTGAATTTTAAAGTCATTAGAGAAACTCTTCAAATGGCATCCATCAATAAGACAATATTATCTTATTGGCACCAATTACTGTACCAGATTATTGTGGGAAAATGTGGCAAATTTTGATGACGATGAAAGATTAGGGAGGGATAATCTAAGGTGAAAAACAAATTTGGTGGGATGAGGTTTATGAATCTGACAGGCAACTGAACAACCTCAGAGCCCTGGAATTAAAGGCAAGTATTCCCTAACACACCTGTATATACAAATGACCATTTTTGCCTTTATGTGCCACAATAATTTTTAAACTTCTTTTATATCATATATGAACTTTTATTGCTATTTAGGTATTTGTTTGTCTAAATTTCTACTTCGCTACCTGAAAATATGCTAGGCACTGAGATTAGGATCACTGGTGTATGCTAATAAAGGTATAAACTTCTATCTGAGAAGATACTTCTGAGAGAGAGACGGAGCTAGAGAGAGGGAGATAAGGTAAATGTTAGAGTTAATTGGCAGTTTTTCCTACTAGGAAGAAAATATATTTAAGTGCCACTGAACTGACTTACATTTGAAATCGCTATAACATATTTAATGAGACATAAAAATGTTAAAGTGTTTATGATTAACAAGCCAGATATTTCTAACTCATATTTATTTTTGCCTCCTCAATGCCTCATAACATATCCTAACTGAAGTTGGTTGAGTTCTATTTCCTCAATACATTGAAGTCATTTTGAATACTGGAACCACGAATGAAGAATCAGACCAGAGTCCCAAGCAATCATCACTTTGCCTTCACTGGGACGAAACACCTGACACCTACAATTTCAGAAAGACAAGTTTATTTGTCTCATCCTTTCATAGTGTTCATGTATAGTGTTCTATACATGATAGCTGCCTCTATCCCAGGAAAAGCATGGTGAAGGGGCATGGCAGAGGGAAGCTCTTCAATCCACGGGAGTGCAGAAACAGAGAAAGGAGGTGCCAGGGAGGAGAAACAATTCCAGGTCATGCCCCTAGTGGCCCACCTCTCCAAACAGGCCTTACCCCCTGACCACACATAAACTCAGCAGTGGATTAATCCCCTGATGAGTACAGCACCCCTATGATCCAATCACTTTCCAGAAGCCCCACCTCTGAGCACATGAGACTTTTGGGGAACATTTTACATCTAAACAAGAACAAAGGACCAATGCTTCACTTAAACACCGATTCATCTATTTTTTTTTACATTTGTACTGTTTAAAATAGGTTGAAAATATATAATAAATATACATATATTATGTGTTCATAAGTGTATATATATTATATAGACATAGAGAGAAAGAGAGACACATAGAGACAGAACATTTGCATTTCATTTCCTGCTTCAGTTTTTCTGATCTTACAAGCTTTCACAGCGCTAATCACAGCCACATGCTTCACAGGAGTTTAAAGATTCTTTTCATGTTTTACTCAACATTACTTTTTAGTTATAAAAATTAGTTGAGCCATAATAGACTCTCTATTTAAATCTGCAAGACTCTAACCTTATAATTAGACTTTAAAATATACTTCTTCACTCCCACTAAATCTGCTCTTCAACCTGAATGAGACCTCAAATCACTTCCCTAAGCTCCTAGCCTATCAGCCTCCTCCCGACTTCACTTCTATGTGTATCTGACACTTCCAGTGATCACAGATCTGTTATTCATCTTACCTAATACTATATCTGACCTGCTAGTTCACGATCCTGCATCAATTCTGCCTCAATTATTTTTCTTTTTCTGATCACAAGCAGCTGAAAGCAAGGGAAAACTTCTATCATCCTGATGCATTTATTTGACCCTACTTCACTTGAACTCTTATGGCCATCCATGATATTTTCTCTTGTGTATAAAGAAATCAAATCATCAGGTCTGAACTTGCAGCTTCTCTTCACTATACTTTCAAAATGTATCTCCATTCATTCTTACTTGTTGCTCATCTGAATGAGGGAAAGAAATGTTGACTTAATTTTCCAAAAACCATTCTCATTTGTCCTTTTATTCCTTATCTGTGTTTTAAACTTATGCTGCATCTTCTGTAAACTTGCTCTGTATTCCCACCCACCTTCTCTTCTTCTCCCATCCACCCACATAGCATTCAGTCAGTCATTTTCAATCTCTCTAAAGCTCTCAATTTCTCTCTCAATATTTTTCCTTTTCCTTAATTTCTTTTCTTCATTTCTCACTATTTCTGCCCATTCTCACAATTTCTCAACAGTACTCTATCATGGCTGTCATTTTGTCCAGTTACTATATCCATAGCCTACCTCCTTGATCTCTGTCTGCTTCTCATTCTCTCCCAGCCTTCTTAAACCTGTCTTTTCTCATGAGGTGTTGTATCCTCTTCCCTGTTCTCTTCTCATTGTATATATTCTCAGTGAGTAATTTCATTCAGGTCAATGGTTTGAACCACTTCATTTATGCTAATGTTCCTTAAACCTGTGTCTCTAGCTCTGGATTCTCTCTTGAACACATGTTCCATATGTCTGCATAATTAGCAGCCTACAGTAATCTTACAACAAATACACCCAGCATCAACTTCTCAAACAAACATGTTTCCTTGCCTCCCTGTATTTCTCTGGGTAGCAGCTGAAGCTTGAAACCTTTGAATCATTCTCTTCTTTTGTTCCTTATTCTTCATACACAATTAATCCCTAAGTTCTGTCTGTCATAACTACCATATATTTCTTCATTTCCGCATACGATGATGATATTCTAATCCAGGCACTCATTATCACTCAATTTTAGTAAACTCTTAACTGGTTCTTGACATCCCATATCTTCTCCCTCTAAACAACCTCCATACTGCTACCAAAATTCTGTCCTTTAAGTAGAAACCAGAATCCTGCTAAAAATACTTCAATGGTTCTCCTTTGCCTTCAGGATAAATTCCAAATTAATTAATGGGCATTCAAGTTTCTATTTTTCTAGTTGTCACCATGCCACACTTGAACTGATGACACGCATGTCAAGAACTTCTCTGCTTGCCTAGTAGTTCATAAGACATTCTCATCCTTCCCCTAACATGCAATATAACTTCTTTAACTGGCAAACTCTTACCCATTTTTCAAGATCAACTCAAATGTCATTTTCTCCCGGTGTACCTCATTCTGTGTACATATTAACAAAATTAACATCCTCTTTCTGATATGACATGTTATATATATCTGTGTTATAGATGTTGTTTCTCCTGTCATAGTGATTTGTGTCCTTTTCACTTCAACTAGATTGTTAGTTCCTGAGGACAGGAATAGCATTTCATTCAGTTATATCCATAGTGTCCAGCAGAGGAGATGGTATATACTGTGTTCTTTTTTTTTTTTTGGTACCGGAAATCGAACTCAGGGCCTTGCACTTGCCAGGCAGATGCTGTGCTGCTGAGCTATATCGCCAGCCCCTATATTGAGTTCTTAATAAATTTGTAGGTAATTAATTATGGAGAATAACTTCCGTGCAACAAAGGATAAGCTCTCACTAGAACTTTCAACATGATATGTGCCATTGAATTGATCATATATTTAATTATATTGTAATTTAAAAGTATACAAATTATTTCCTGTCCTCATACAGAAAGAGAAAGTAACTATGATCACTAGAAACCATGTGTGGAGGAAAACAGGATCAATTTTTAATTCTCCTCTAAGGACATCCTGATCAAAGAGAAAATAGAACTAAGCACCTTCCATATGTGAAGCACTGAATTACAATAAAGGTACACAATGAGAAAATATAAGATTCAGTGCAACCACAACTTATATCTTTTAAGTTTCTTAGTATTCACCTCCATTATGGTCCAACAGAGCAATATTTTTATTGTTGAGCCTGATTAGGCTATTATTTCAGCAACCAATACATGTTTGTAGCATCAAGACAAGATTTTTAGAATCTCCCCATAATGTTAAATGGAAAAATAATTAATGAGGACAACCATCAGCTAAAAACTACTATCAATTAAGGAATAAAGGAAGGAAATGAGCATTCCAAAATGGTGGTTAGCTGTCAAAATGGACTTTCCACATTTGACACATATTTGTGTCAAATATAGTGTGTTTACATGAAGTCAGAATGAATAATCTGAGTTATTGTTAGGTTTTGATTTTTATTTCCCTTCTCAAATGCCTTAAATACATCTACATGTGCTGTAAAAATGAAGGATCAGTCAAAACTCACAGACAACATATTGGGGTTGAAAATACTAAAATAAATAAACTGAGTAGTTTATATTATTCTAGCACTTTTTATAGTGGTGACTAAAATGTGACAAGCCTACATTCCTTTCACATGCTTTCTAGGTGAGACAGCTGGCCTGGGTTAGAGGGCCCAGACTGGAGAGAAGACAGAGTGAAAATTAGTGGCTCATTTGGGGGAAATCTAGCTTATTTGCTTCAAAGCAAGATGTCTCATTCTCTTAAGCATACATGTCACTGTTAATCACCTTTTGTAATGAATACCTAACCCAAAATAAGGCTATAATCTTTTTTTGTCTCTAAATATACCTATAGATAAAAAGTAAGTTTAAAACTCACAACAAATTAAAACCATGCTTTTTATTCAGAAAACATGAGAAAAATAAGCTACACTGGGCATCACAAAAGATTTTAACCATAAATGATTTTTAGCAAAATTTGAGCAAGGATAAAACTTCTGTGTGATGAAAGTCTTTCTAAGAAAAATTGCTTCAGTGAAATCGTGACTCAATGTTTGACATTCCCCATTGTTTTCTATTAAAAAGCTTTTAGCAGTTCTCAGCAGAAAGTCAAACCAGTTCGTGAACCAATATTTATTACTTAAATGGCACAGTGAGGTTTATACAAAATCAAAGTTATCTTAAATAGAAAAATCTATCTGTATAATATTCCTCTGAATGTTGGCAGAAAGAAATTCAAACTTTCAGTGGACCTACTGTTCTTGGAAATGTATGATGCATTTCATGCTTATAGTAGCAGTGATGTTAAAAGTGTAAATGTAACAAATAAATCATCAGAAGATGATATCTTAAAACTCAATGCTGGCTGAAATTCATTAGTAGTAAATAAATACCCCAAAATATTAAAATAGAGTGTGCTTAATCTTTCCACCGAAGTTACAGAACAATAAAAGTATTTATCTAAAATAGTTTAATTTGGCACCCCTGATTTAAAAACAATGGCAAGTCAGCATAACACAATGGATCAGAGACCAATGCAGAAAACAACACAGATAAATTGTTTGTGGTATATCATAGATTATTGTTTTGTGAGAGAAAATGCTTGTAAAAGGAGCTTAAGTGAGGATATTACAGATTACTAGATAATTGTGCCACAGTCACAGAAAATAGGTGATGTTATTTTTTACTTTTCAAACATAAGAACTATGGAGAGTCATGAGGATGGTGTGACAGTAATTAAAAATCATATACATGGTTTACATTGAAAAGCGATTGCATCATCCTTTTTTTTTTTTTTTTTTTTTTAATGCGGGTACCAGGAGTCAAACTCAGGACCTCACACTTGCCAGGCAGGCGCTTATGCCGCTGAGCTATATCACAGGCCCCCGGTTGCATCATCTTAATGAAAGGCCAGGCTACAGATATTCTAAGCCAGTGTTTATCAACTGAGGACAGTTTTGTCCTCTCACCCACACTTTGGGGACTTTTGGCAATGCTGGAGACATTTTCAACTGTCATGGCTAAGAGGAAGCGTGTGACTAACACAGAGCAGAAGGAGGTCCCAGATGCTGCCAGAGCTCCCTAACAATGAAGAATTATCCAGCCCCAAATGACAATAGTGCTGAGGTGTAGAAACTCTGGCCTAAGTGAATATACTAAGATTTCACGACAACTTTTATTAAAACAGACTGAGAATTACCATAAAGAATATGATACTGGCCTAAGTGAATATACTAAGATTTCACAACAACTTTAGCTAACATGGACTGAGAATTGCCATAAAGAATATGATAATGGATGTCATATTTATGATGTTGGATGTTATCTTGGACCTCACATCCAAGCACTTTTGGCATATTAAAATGTATTTTCGCCTGTAAGTTGACTTTACTTTTAATTTATGGGTCTTTCTGGAGAGCACTATAATAAAATTACTCTGTGTATTTATCAAGTATGGCATTACACTCCATGGAAGTCAGTGAAAAGTAAAAATGTTAGTGTTCAGAGGTATGCGTGTGAATACCTATTGGTTTAAGAAAATAACAGATGACATCACCAATGAAGGGGTAGTAAAAGGGAAAAGTAACTCATATGGAATACTATTTATTTATAATGAAAGAAGGGACATGAATTATAGGAAAAAGGTGATTTTTCTTCATTTAGTTGAGAATAATATATACACTTAGATTCGCTGGTCATTGTGCTCAGAGAAAGCATTTGGGTATAACTTAGAAGAGTCATCCAACCATGGGTAAATTCATAGCTATACAATTCCAAAAACACACACAGAACCAGATTTGCCTGAATAGTTTGTGCAAGCTAGGACATTGTGAAAAACCAAGCATGTGACAACCAACATCACTGCCATCTCAAAATACCTTCTGGATTCAAGATGTGTTAATAGTTGAGTCTGGTAGGTGCTATTGAAGAGAAATATGACAGCTTAATACAAATCACACTGGCTAAAAGAGTTGCTTGAGAGAAAGGAGAAAAGGGAGAGTAATCGTATAAAGAATGAAGGTATATCTTTAAATTCCAAAAATGCAATTCCTTTAAAAAAATAAGGCCAGAGTCCCACACCTCTGTTTCCTTACTGGAGGAAGTGTCTTGATTAATATTCAGTTACTACTTCAAGGAGAAAGAAATCTGTCAGGAGCCCAAGAGAAGCTTGAGGAAACTCTTTTGTTTCCCCCAAGAAAGAGCTAAATCAAGAAAATATGGTACTTAAGGAGAACTGCCACCAAGTGCTCTCTTTTAAGGTAGAAAAGGTAAAATAAGGCGAGTTCTCTCCTTGAGCTTCAACCATTAGAATGCCCATGGGGAGGGGGGTATTCTATTCAAAAGCAATTTCTAGAATCACTTACTGCATTAATTATAGATCTTTCTATGCTAGTTCAGCCCTTTCAGAAAAAGGTCTTTTGCTTTTATACATGTAAACAGAAATAATCTCCCGAGGGAAAAAATAAAAGAAAAATTAACTAGCTTAAATTCCTCAGGTGAGACTATTAAAACAGGAATTTTTCTTCCTTTTTTCTTGATGGGTAATTAAAGCAAATTTAATAATCAGCAAAACGGGGTATTTTAATGCCAAGCATACTTGAGTAAAAATAATCCAATCTAACATTTGTAGAGCTTTTAGTTTCACAAAGCACTTCTTCACTGGAGTCCTCTTAGACTAACTGCATAAAGCTAGGATTTTCACATTAAGCTATTCTTTGACCCTTAGTTTCTACCCTATTTTGGTACTGCAATTCTGTGAAGAGTCAAATTGAGTGTTAAATGTAATGCACAAACTCACATACAGCAATTCAACATGAAAGTACTTCAAAAGGGAACACTTGGAAATGATTTGAATGTTGTGCCTGAATTGAGATGAATAAAGCACGAACACATTCCTCAGCAATGACAAAGAAGTATTTTACACAGGACATCTGTTTCTTCACTTAATAGATCAGTTGATTGTCATTTTCACTACATGTATGATGTATCAATTATTGTTGAGGGATACTTCTTCCATCGGCTAAAGCTGCATTTAATCCTGATCTCTAAGCATTAGTATTCTTAAGATACTGGGTGATAAAATATAGCACCATTTTCAAAGAACAGCAGGATATTTTTACTGGTTCATACATAACTCAACAGCAAACATGGAATTAATAAGAAGAAAATAAAATCAATTACTTAAATGTTACCTAATTCACTACTCAACTAGACTTACTGCAGACCAAAGTAATTATCAAATCCCAGCTATGCCAATGTTTGGAGCCAATCTACACTAAAAAGAAAGGGCACTGGCATTACATTTCTAAAATTTACATATTTAAATTGGAGTCATAACCCTAGGGTTTGAGATAAGACTCCAAAGTCATCAAAATCATGACAAAGAGTAAGAGATGAAAACTAGTTTGATAGTTTCTATTTGTAAAAGTTTTTGAACTGCAATTAAGAGTATATATACTCTGTTAGATCTCAAAGTAGAAAGATGCAGCAAGGGTATAACTGAGAGAACTTACTGTGCTAATAAACTTGGAAACTTCCTTGAAAATTCAACAAAGATCCGTTACTTCGTTCACTGAACAAATTTTTGCATTCATCACCTTCACATTATTATGAAAAGAAAAAGACAGAACCATGTCCACATTTATTATTTTTTCTTTGGTAATTTAAATTTATTTTAACTAATACATAAAATATAAAATTGTACATATTAATGAGTACCAGATGATGTTCTGATACATGTATAGGTTGTGTAGTGTTTAAGTCAAATTAAACATATCTATCTTCACAGACATTTGTCTCTATGGTGGAAACATTTAAAATTTTTTCTTTTCTTGTTGCTTTTTAAAATGTACAGTACATTATCGTTATCTATAGTTTCCCTGTTGTGGAATAGCACACCAGAACTTCTTGCTCCTATCTAACTGTAACTTGATATCCATTGATCAACCTTTCCCAATTCTTCCCTCTTCCCTAGTCTCTCCGGCACATGGTAGTCACCATTCCACTCTCAACTTCTATGAAAGGAACATTTGCAGATTCTACATATAAGTTTATGTGGCAGTTTCTTTCTGTGCCTTCTCCACATTTCTTTTTTCCCCAGTTTTTATTAGTATATGTTTGCAATACATAATGATTACATTCATTGTGGGGAGTTGGTACATGTACATAATACATCTTTATTCTTGTTTTCCTTCCCTTCTTCTACCCTCCCTCCCCCTCTTTCCATCTCTTGATCCTCTTCCCTTTTGCAAAAGAGCTATCTCTTTACTTCCTTTTATTCCTTTCTCTTTCTACATTTTATTTTGCTTTGTATGTATAATTTGAGCTTCTCATATAAGAAAAACCGTGCAATATTTAAGCTTGTGTGTCTGATTTATTTCACTCAGCATTATGGTCTCAAGTTGCATCGATTTTCCTACAAATTACTCAAGTTTATCATTCTTTATGGCAGAGTAGTACTCCTCTATTGTATGTAAATACAGTAGTACACTTTCATTATGCACTTCTCTGTTAATGGAAGTATAGGCCACTTCCAATATTTAGCTATTATGAATTGTGATGCTATAAACATAGATATGCATGTATCACTGTAATATGATATCTTTAACTCTTTCAGGAAGATACTTAAGAGGGGGATAGCTGGGTCAAGTGGAGTTATGAGCTGGAAGGAGACTCCACAAAAAGAAAATGAGAAATTATAGTCTGTATAGATCACATATACCTTCAGTTCAGAGCTGTGTACTTTTTGGTTTGGACACATGCATTTCAGTCAAGAGACAGACATAACCTACCATTATTTAAAAACTTTCCTAATGTGGGTTTCTGTGAGATCATAGTCTTTGTAACCAACCATAGGCATTGGAACACTCTAAACATTTAGCAAATGTTGCTAGTTGAATGCCTGCACAACCAAGTCTAAAAGTTCAACTCTCCACCAACTCTACAGTTGGTAACTTTGTGTGGAACAAATAGTTGCAGAATTACTATATGCCAACCCCTTGCATGGACACAAGTAATATAGCATTAAACAAAATACAGAATGACATCTATCTTCATAAGGCAGACAGTACGTCTCAGTAACTCTCAACTATGTTTGCACATTAGAATCACTTGGGGAACTTAAATACTGATGCCTGAGCCCCACTCCAGACCACATACATTATTACCTGTGAAAGTAGAGACTAACTGTCATAATTTTTTAAAAAAAATCTCTCTAGCTGATCCTAATATGCATCCAGAGTGTCCAGACTGCTGGTCTAGCTGATCATTTTTACTTAATCATTTGGAAAATTGTACCATTGTCATACATGTTCACATAGGCTGCTTGCCTAACATTAGAAGTTCTGGGGCAGTTTTCTACTTCTGTTTAACTAGACTATTATAGTAATCACTCCCGATATGCAACTGTTAAGGTTAGTGTCTAGATGTCCCTTCAAAGCCTCATGCAGTCATAGGCTTTTTTTCGGAAGTGGTTGAATCTAGAGTGTGTGATTGATTTGCAGTGCAATGCTGGGATAAAGGGTGCCGGGATTAAGGGTGGGAGATTGCTGGATCAGTCCAATGATTGGATTGGCACCGCCCTAATCCCGGTAGACTGGATATAATATAAGAGACAAAAAGAGGGTATCTCTCTTTCTCTCTCTCTCTTGCTTGCTTTTGCTGTCTTCCACCACCATGAACTGATGCCCCTGTGCCAACCCACCCTGCCTTGGAGCCAGCCAATTATGCACTGAAACCTCTACAAACTGTGAGTTAAATAAACTTTCCTCCTTTAACTTTGGGTGTTGGGTATTTTGTCTCAGCAATGAGAGAAAAATAACTAAGACAGCAGCATAGCTTGAAAATATAAATGTCAGCACTTTTACAATAAAAGTGCTCAGTATAATGCGACATGTGGACAGACACTTACATATTGCATATATTTTTCTGTTTACAACAACTGATACTATGGTTTTTTAGGGTTATTTTTGGGAGTACTTTACACCAGAGCATGTAATAAAGCCTGATGATGATTGGTTTCTCTGGGAGCAATTTTCAAGAATTGCTGACTTCCAACAAATCTATTTGGTGGGAGCAAACTAACATACTTCAATTTCCAAATAAATACATTATGAATTCAACACTAATTGTCATGTTTACAGTTCATTCCTAATGTGAAAGGAGTTTAACCCCAAGGTATAAAAATGTATTGTATGTTATTCAGAACTTAATTAGGGTACAATTAATGGAACAAAATGCTCTCCAAAAAACTTTACTTGAACAGATACTGGACCAATAATCTCACTAAATAAATGGAAAAGTGTAACCATTTAAATAAACTCACTAGCTGATTAAAGGAAAAAGGGAGAGATATTTAATCTATTTCGGTACTACTAAAATTCAAGTGTATATAGTGTACATATCACACAAATGTGCAGCTATTTAACTTTCTAAGATACATGTCCTCAAAATGAAAATAGAAACACCAAGTTTATGAAGAAATACTTTTGTATGTGTTCTTATCTTACATAGATAATGAATACATTTGCAAAAATCACGCAAAATAACAAACTGAGTTAATCATGTACTTCTGAGTTAGAATGGTCTGAGAGATATGAAAGAACATTTTTGAGCAGTGATAAAGGATCATGGTTTTCTAAATGATATCAACAAGAAAATTTTAGGTTGTACACAAGAATAGCAATTCGTGACACAAACATCCATACTTTTAAAGTAAGGTTTTTGGAAATTAGACTAGCCCAAAGTTTCTCAGCACTAGATGCACATTTTAACTACTCTTGAGAGCTTGTAAAGTATCAATGTTTTGAGTTTTACCCCTAGAAATTCTTATTTAGTAGGTTCCCAAGAGCCAGTGCAAACCAAAATAGTATTACTAGGCAAATCATCCACACTGATGCTTAGACTGGTGTTAAGAAACCAAGATATTCTGTGTATTTGTGGATGTGAGTACTAATGGAAGTTAGTGACTGATATGCTAGGAGCAACTGGAGGGTACAGGCTTGAAAGCAATTTCTATAGCTAGAAAATGAGAACAAAATTACTTCTAAGTTCCCTTCCATTTAGAAAATAAAATCTGGTTCTGACTCTAGGTACCTCAAAAATCTGACATTATGTTAACAATGAAGCAAGAAGAAATGATTGTACAATAGGGAAATAGCAGTGTCTAAACCCAAATGAATACAGTGTGTTTATTTAAATAAGGAGGGTTAGAGTCGGCTTTCAATAGTACAAACTGTGTAGGAGATCAGAAGCAGCAACAGTCTATGAGCACATGAAGAGCTGACATTTCAAATGTCAAAAGGTGCACAACTAACCAGCAGAAAACAGATCAGTCCTAACAGAAATTTGGAACAATGGCCCCCAAATGGTCAGGGCCACCCAGGCAATAGTGCTATGGGTATATGACTGTTCATCATGAGGAAGAAGGTATAGACTCTTGGTGTTTGGCTCACTGGCTGAATTTAGTTTTGTCCTTTGGAATTATATAACCACACCCCCCATCTTTTGAGTTAGTCTTCTCATGCTTATGATTATGTTTCTAAAAATTTTAATCTTTACCATTTTTCATCAAGTCCAACTCTAACGACTTGAATAAATAGGGGAGGTTATCTGATAATTGATGTTATGACACAAATTATCCATTATATCATCTACCAGGATAAGTAATAGATCAGCTCAAATGTATTTGAAGTTATATTTTAATAGTATATTTTAATTATAGAATTGATTATATTCAGATGTGCTTACTTAGTTTACTAAATATTTTTGAGTAACTGAAAAGTTCAGAGCATTCAATAAAGAAATCAAAAGTAAAGTTGAAGCAAAATGAATAAAGCCATCAAATTAGTTTGAATAAGAATATTTTGTACATACTTGTGATTAGACACTTTATTGGCATATAAGAGCCAATTCTCCCACCCTACTTATTAATAGCATCTCAGATTTTTTCAGGTCCTGCACTTATCCATTTTGTTTAAATAAAAACTATAAAGCTATAATAATAAGATATCACCTGACACCCACTAGGATAACTGTAATAAGAAAGATAATAACAACTGTAATAGAAGTTGTGAAGAAATTAGAAGGGAATACTCCTAAATTTCTGATGCGAATGTAAAATCATCCTAGCATTATGGAAAATAGTTTTTTAGTTGCTCAAAAATGTTAAGTATGGGGTTCCAATATGATCCAAAAATTTTCCTCCTAGGTATACACCCAAGAGAATTGAAAACATATTTTTATAAAAATACTTGCATACAAATGTTCACAGCAGCATTTTTACAATAGCCAATAGGTAAAAACAACCCAAAAGCCCATCAACTGATAAATGGATTAACAAAATACAGTATAACTATACAATGGATTATTATAGAGAACAGAAAAGAATGAAGTGCTAACACCTAATACAATGTGTATAAAGTTTGAAAATTTATGTGAAGTGGCAGAATCCAGTCATCAAGACCACATATTATATAACTCCATCCATATAAAATATCTACTAAAGGAAAATCCAGAGGCAGAAAGTGTATTACCATATGTAATGGGCTGAGAGAAAAGAAAATGAAGAGGGACTTTTTAATAGGTAAAGGATTTCCTTGAGGTGTAATGAAATTGTTCTATAATCAATTATGGTCATAGATGTACAACTCTGTGAACAGGCCAAAAGTCTGACATATATTTTAAATGGGTGAATTTTATTGTATGTGAATCGTATCTCAATAATGCCGTTAAATAAAAGAAAGTCTATTCCCAGCTGAAGCTAAAGCTGCAGCCCAACGCCCACTCATAGAGTGTTAATATTGACTAGTGTAAACAGATTATGGTAATTCCTTCCTCTTTTGGAAATGATTGTCCAAGGGAGATCCATATGATGTAACTTTGGACAATGAAATGTGAGGGGAAGACTTCTTGGAGTAAAGGGATTAGAAAGACTTCTGAGCGCTTAAAGAGTCAAAAGAAAAAAATAGATCTTTTTTTCTGTCCTTTTCTCCAGTGTTGTTAGAAGATATTATGCCAGGAGCCATTGCAACATATTGATATTATGAGAAGCGAACAACTCCAAATATTATAGATGGAGGATCAGGAAATAAAATTATGTTTTTGAGCCGGTGAAATAATTCTATTTTAAGAGTTATTAGGTGGACCTCAAGATGGCGGATGAGTAAGAAGCAGGCAGCAAAACTCTCTCTAAAAGTTACCATTGGAACACGGGAATATAGCGACCCGGAAAGCGCAGGAGGGGGGGAGATGCCTCCCCGAAACCCAGAAAAGTTCTGAAGCGCAATCTGGGACCCCCGGCACCAGTGACGGGTGACTTCCAACAAAGAAGAAGGAAAGAAGGAGCAGACCGCACGCGCGCACCTTCTAATATCCCGGGAGTTGCAGCGCCGCGGAGGCTCAATTCTACGGACACACGGTGGCAGCTGGCGCCCAGGGAGCCCCCACGGAGGATCCTGAGACAGCGGCGGGGCAGGGGAGCGGCGGAGAACGGCGCTGACCGGCGGTGAGTGTCTCTCAGCCACAGCTGCCCCGCGCCAGAGAGCGACCGGCCGGGCGCCATTGTGGGGGGTGTGGCGAAACTCAGAGCGGCTCGGAAACTGCTCTGGGAACTTGTGCTCCGGACAAGGCAGCACGGGGCCTCTCAGGCCCACGAAAGTGTGCTGAGGTCAGCAGGCGAACGAGACTGGACTCTCAGCCACACCTGTCCCGCGCCAGAGAGCGACTGGCCCGGCGCCATTGTGGGGGGCGTGGCGAAAAACCAGAGCGGCGGGAACCAGTGCAGGGAACCCGCGCTCCGGACAGCACGCTGAGTCTCTCAGGCCCAGGGATCGTGAAAGGGCGCCGAGAGCGGAGGCGAGCTAGACTGGTCTCTGCCTGAAAGTACACTCTGCTCACCGCCCGCCAGAGGGCGCTCCTGGCTTACTGGGACGGACCTGCACAGAACAGGACTCTGTCACAAGGTACCTACCTACAACAGAGTCAACACCTGGAACTGAGTCTTTTTATTTTTTTTATTTTTATTTTTATTTTTTTTATTTTTATTTTTTTTCTCACTGATTTGTTTTTTGTTCTGGCGAAGGGTTTTTTTTTTTTTTGTTTTGTTTTGTTTTGTTTTTTGGTGGGGTTTTATTTTTGATCTGTCTGTTTTATTGTTTTTATCTTCGTTTTTGTTTCTGTATGTGTATTTGCTCTTTCCTTCATTATTCTCTCTGGTTTTTTATATGAGTGTAAACAGCGCCTCTAACTTCTTTGTGATTGTGGTTGTGATCTGTTCTTCCTTTTATCCCTTCCTTCTCTTTTTACCACCTGTCCTCTGCACTAGTGTCCCAATTTTAGTGGGATCCCTCTTGGTCCTCTAACCTTACATCTAATTCCTTCCTCTTCTCCCAATACTCTATTTCCTCCTTAACTCATCTTAAATTTAAACTCCTCAAGGAAAAATTGACATACATAGGACTTGTATACTGCATATAATTTTTCTGGTGTGTTTTAGATTTTGTTATATAACCGCAACTCTATACAGCTAAAAGTGGTAAATAACTGGTTAGCTCAGTCTGTCATTTTCTAGGCTCTGTTTGATGCTTTAGTTAACATTATAGCCAAATGTGAAATAATTGTTCTAAACATCTTTCCTTCCTGATATTTCATGATTGAGATTGACTAAGGGATACAGAAAATACAGTGGCACAGTACCAAAGAATCAAGGACTGGGCCAAACAGGTAGCAACTTCGCATACCCAACGAATTGAAGAGGTAGGATCTGGCAGAAAGCTCAAAACCTAAAAGCAAGCTCCACTTGGAAGATACTGCAGAGAAGTAGTCATCTTCTAAAGATCTTAAACACTAGCAATAAAGTAACCTACTATAGGTAATTTGCAAACATCACCCCAGGAATTAAAGAAAGAAAAAATGAGACGACACTTAAACAAGATGCAACCACACACATCCAATTCACCAAAGGCAAACCTAGGGAGCAACGAGGTGGGACAATCCGAAAGCCACCCACCTGGCCTATCTGAAGTGGTAACAACAAAGCAACTGAATGAGGTTCTGGAAAAAATTAAAACAGAAATAATCTCACAGATAACTGCAGAGATAATGTCTACAATGAAGACCATGCTTAAGGACACTATAGCTGATACAGACAAAAAAATAGATGAACTTAAGAAAACTATAGAAACCATGAATGCTCAGCATAGGAAAGAAATGGAATCCATAAGGCAGATTCAAGCAGATATCCAAGAGATAAAAAATTCCATTGAAAGTATTTGTAGCAGAATAAGCCAATGCGAGGACAGGATCTCAGATATAGAAGACAGGCTTGCAATTAGTGATCATGAAATGGAAAAATTCTTAAAAATAGCAAGGGACCATGAAAAATCAATTCAGCAGCTGCTAGATGACTCAAAGATAAACAACTTAAGAATAATTGGAATAAATGAAAAAGCAGGAGATAGCATCAACGACATTAAAACCTTGTTCAAAGACATAATCAGGGAGAACTTTCCTGGAAGAGAAAAGGAATTTGACACCCCTATAAGTGAAGCTTTTAGAACACCAACTAGACATGATCAAAAAAAACTTCAGCCAGACATATTATAGTCAAGATCCCAGAAATTCAACAGAAGGGCAGAATCTTAAAAGCTGTTAGGGAGAAGAGACAAATCACCTATGAAGGAAAACCCATCAGAATCACAGCTGACTTTTCAGCACAAACCCTCAATTCAAGAAGAGCTTGGAATGATGTATTGCAAGCTCTAAAGGAAAATAATTTTCAGCCCAGATTGATGTACCCTGCAAAACTATCTTTCAAAATTGATGGAGAAATAAAATACTTTCATGACAAAGAACATCTGAGAAAATTTATGGCCACCAAACCAGCACTCCAAAACGTTCTGAAGGACATTCTAGAAAGAGATAGGAACCCCAACAGAAGGAATCCACCAGGCAGGGCAAATAATTAAATAGCCGGAAAGCGGAAAAACAAAGAGTGGGAACCAACAACAGGAAAATATCATGACAAGTCAATACATATCAGTTTTAACCATCAATGTTAACGGTCTCAATTCACCAATCAAAAGGCACAGACTGGCGAAATGGATCAAGAAGCAAGATCCAACAATATGCTGTATACAAGAAACACATTTAATTCAGAAAGAAATTCATAGACTGAAAGTCAAAGGATGGAAAACAATACTCCATGCCACAGGAACCCAGAAAAAAGCAGGGGTAGCTATTCTTTTTGCAGACAAAGTGAACTTCAAGCCAAGAAGGATTCAGAGAGATAAAGACGGTCATTACATCCTTGTAAAGGGAACAATCCAAGAGGAAGAGATAACGATCATAAATATATATGCGTCAAATACCAATGCACCCAGCTATATAAAACAAGTACTAAAGGACATGAAAAATTAAATAAGCACTAATACAATTATATTGGGAGATCTCAATACTCCACTGTCACAAAAAGATAGATCAACTGGACAGAAAATCAATAATGAAATAGTAGAACTGAACCAAACTTTTGAACAAATGGACTTAGTAGATGTCTACAGAGTGTTCCATCCCACAACATCAGAATACACATTTTTCTCAGCTGCACATGGGACGTTCTCCAAAATAGACCACATACTAGCTCATAAAACCTGCTTAAGTAAATGCAAAGGAACTGAAATTATCCCATGCATATTATCAGACCATAGTGCAATGAAATTGGAAATCAATGGCAAAAGATCCCACAAAAACTCCCTAAACACATGGAAATTAAACAGCATCCTCCTGAACAACCAATGGGTCACATATGAAATTAAAGAAGAAATTAGTCACTTTCTACAACTGAATGATAATGACAGTACAACATACCGGAACTTATGGGATACAATGAAAGCAGTCCTAAGAGGGAAATTTATAGCATTAAACACTTATATCAGGAAAATAGAGCAAGCGCAAATAAACAACTTAAGGGTGAACCTCGAGCTTCTAGAAAAAGAAGAGCAGGTTAAGCCAAAAGCCCGTACAAGGGAGGAAATTATAAAGATCAGAGCAGAAATTAACGTATTGGAGAATAAAAAAAACAATACAAAGAATCAATGAAGCAAAAAGTTGGTTCTTTGAAAGAATAAATAAGATTGACAAACCCTTATCCAACCTTATTAAAAAAAGAAAAGAAAAGACTCAAATCCATGCAATTGAAAATGAAAAGGGTGATATCACGACGGACCCTGCAGAAATCCAGAAGATCATCTATACCTATTTTGAAAATTTATATTCTACTAAGATGGAAAATGCAGAAGAAATGGACAGATTCCTACATTCGTATGAATTACCAAAGCTGAATCAAGAAGATTTAAAAATCCTAAATAAACCAATATCAGCCAATGAAATTGAAGATGTAATTAAAAACCTCCCAACAAAGAAAAGCCCAGGCCCTGGTGGATTCACTGCCGAATTCTACAAGAAATTTAGAGAAGACCTAACGCCCCTACTTCTCAAACTTTTCAATGAAATTGAAAGGGAAGCAATACTCCCAAATTCATTCCTGGAAGCAAGCATTACCCTGATACCAAAACCAGAGAAGGACCCAACTAAGAAAGAGAACTACAGGCCAATCTCCCTAATGAACATAGATGCAAAAATCCTTAATAAGATACTGGCAAACAGAATCCAACAAATCATCAAGAAGATTATACACCATGACCAAGTTGGATTCATCCCAGGGATGCAGGGATGGTTCAACATACGTAAATCAATAAATGTAATACACCATATTAACAGAACCAAAGACAAAAATCACATGATCATCTCAATAGATGCAGAAAAAGCTTTTGACAAAGTCCAGCACCTTTTCATGATAAAAACCCTACCGAAAATTGGAATAGAGGGTCTTTATCTCAATCTGGTAAAAGCTATCTATGACAAACCAACAGCCAATATTATACTAAATGGCCAAAAACTGAAAGCCTTCCCTCTAAAATCAGGAACAAGACAAGGATGTCCACTGTCCCCACTCTTATTCAACATAGTTCTGGAAACTTTAGCCAGAGCGATTAGACAAGAGAAAGAAATAAAAGGAATAATGATTGGAAAGGAAGAAGTTAAATTATCATTATTTGCAGATGACATGATACTCTACACAGAAGACCCCAAAAACTCCACTAAAAAACTGCTAGATTTAATAACCAAATTCAGTAGTGTAGCTGGATACAAAGTCAATACTCAAAAGTCAAAAGCCTTCCTGTACACAAATAACAAACTTACTGAAAGAGAAATTAGGGAAACAATACCTTTCACAATAACATCCAAAAAAATGAAATACCTAGGAATCAACCTCACAAAGGATGTAAAAGACCTCTATACTGAAAACTACAGTACTCTGAAAAAGGAGATTGAAGAGGATATCAGAAAATGGAAAGATATCCCTTGCTCCTGGATAGGAAGAACCAATATAGTGAAAATGGCCATACTTCCAAAATTGTTATACAGATTTAATGCAATTCCAATCAAAATTCCAACAGCATATCTCACAGAATTAGAGAAAACAATCCTAAAATTCATTTGGAATCAGAAGAGACCTAGAATAGCAAAGGCAATTCTGGGCAACAAAGGCAAGGCAGGGGGCATCACAATCCCCGACTTGAAATTATACTATAAAGCTACTGTGATAAAAACAGTGTGGTACTGGCAAAAAAACAGACCTGAAGATCAATGGAACAGATTAGAAGATGCTGAAACAACCTCAGACATACTAAGCCACCTTATCTTTGACAAAGGTGCCAAACACATTCGCTGGAAGAAAGATAGCCTCTTTAATAAATGGTGCTGGAAAAACTGGCTCTACACATGCCGAAGATTAAAACTAGATCCATATCTTTCACCATGCACTAAACTAAATTCAAAATGGATCAGAGATCTAAATATTAAAACAGAAACATTAAATCTGCTGGAAGGTAGGATAGGTAAAACCCTTGGAGACATTGGTGTAGGCAAAGACTTTATGAATAAAAACTCAACCGCACGGGAACTATCCCAAAGAATCAATAACTGAGATCTCATCTTATTAAAAAGCTTTTGCACAGCAAGAGAAACCACCAACAGAGTGAAGAGACAACCCACAATGTGGGAAAAAATGTTTGCCAGCTGTTCCTCAGACAAAGGATTACTATCGAGAACATATAAAGAACTCAAAAAAATCAGACCTCCCAAATTTAAAGACCCACTCCAAAAATGGGCATCTGAGATGAATACACATTTCTCAGAGGAAGAAATACTAATGGCAAACAAATATATAAAAAAATGTGCAACATCACTAGTCATTCGAGAGATGCAAATTAAAACAACACTGAGATACCATCTCACCCCAGAAAGAATGGCTACCATTAAGAAATCAACTAATAACAAATGCTGGAGGGGCTGTGGGGAAAAAGGAACCCTTCTTCACTGTTGGTGGGAGTGTCGACTGGTACAGCCACTGTGGAAGTCAGTGTGGAGATTCCTCAGAAAACTAGGGTTGGAGGTCCCATTTGACCCAGCTATTCCCCTTCTGGGCATCTTCCCAGAAGAATTAAAAACATCGTACCACAGCGATATATGTGCACCCATGTTTATAGCAGCACAATTTGTAATAGCCAGATCTTGGAAACAACCCAAATGCCCATCAACTGAGGAATGGATAAGAAAGATGTGGTATTTTTATACAATGGAGTACTATTCAGCCATAAAGAAGGATAAACTGGAGACTTTTATAGGTAAATGGATGCAACTCGAGAAAATACTCATAAGTGAAATAAACCAGAAGCACATGTGTAAGCATCGTATTATCTCTCTAGTATGAGAAACTGAAAGAGTAAATAAGATCCAAAATGTACAATAGACATGGTGAATCAAAAAGAAACTGGTCAAAAAGAAAGAGAGACTGGAATAGGGAAAAGAAAAAGGGAAAGGGAAAAAAAATTGTATATATATATATATATATATATATATATATATATAAGATGGTTAAGATAGATACACTACCATTTTTACTTAGTTCATTGAAGAGTAAGGTTTGTGCCAATAATGTTTGGACAATTGAATGCTAATGTCTGGTGTCCTGAATAACTAACTTAAAGATAGTAATACGTAATGTATTAACCATTGTTACCCTCCTATTATGTTGGTTTGAAAATTTGTTCTTCTTTTGATTTGTTTTGTTTTTTCTTCTCTTTAAAATAAAAAAAAAAGAGTTATTAGGTAAGATAGTATATTTGTTTATTATTTAACTTTTTTGACTTTTTTTCAACTTGTAGTAAAAACCATCCCAAATAATAAAATTTATTTATTTACATTCCATCTTATTCTAAAAATGCCTTGATGTGGCTAAATTATCATTTAAAGTTAAAAGTTAGAAAAGCCCTTATGAAATCATATTACCGTGGCCATCAACCCTATCTGACCTTTAATCCTTGCATACCACTGTCAGAGACTCATTTAAACCATTAATAGTCTTCTAAAGAACTTATGGTGCTTTCTTTGTCTCTCCCACCACTTTCAGTGTTTTAACAGGTCTTTCACGAAGTTCTTCCTTATATATCACCTAATGTAAAAAACCTTAACATGATACAGAAATATGCAAAAAAAAATCACTAGTATGATTTTTATGCACTACAGATATTTTAATCTGCAAGCTAGCATGTTGTTATAGCAACCAGTTTAAGTAGATTTGGTGCAAGAGCCTAAGTCTGGATGATAAGCCAATTAGATGAAGCAATATCAAGCAAATTTTGTATGTGAAACCACAACACATGTTTAATGAAAAATTATAAATCATCTTCAGTTAATAGAATTTCACAACAGACTTTGTGCATGTGTGTGTGTGTGTGTGTGTGTGTGTTTAGGTGAAAAATTTTCTGGTTAAGAACTTTCGTTAATATAGTTATCATTACTAGTAAATAAAATTGCTATAAAAATAGATAATGAAGAAATAGGGACATTTCACCACAAGTCAAGTATCAAACACTGGCACTAAAGAATTAAACTGTCAACTTCTTCCCCAAAAGACAGTACCATGTACAGCTCTGGCCAGTGGAAAAGGTTTTATTTACTTGCTTTTTTGCTGAGGCAATCAATATTTTAAAATAGAGATTCTCACAGAATTTCATGCAATTTGACTAACAGGTGTTCAATGCCTATTATGTGTCAAGTACTATGAAAACTGGAGGGACCCAGAAAAGGCATGACTTTCCTAACTTTACCTTTGTTGCTTCCATCTTTTTACTATATATTGACAAAATACAGTTCTGCATATAGACTGTATATGGGATACAAAGTGGTGTTATAATTTTTGAATAAATATGAAGTGATTAAACACATTTAAATTAAAGTATACATCATCTCAAATATGCAACAGTTTTTGTGAAAGAACACTTAAAATTTACCCTCTCAGCAATATTGAAGCATGCAGCACACAATTATTAGCTATAATTACCAAGGGCAATTGATAAAAAAATCAAACTTATTCTTCCATCTAACTGATGCTTTGTACTGCTTGATTACAATGTTTCTATTCACCTCACCCCTCCCCATCCTCTAGTAACCAACATTCTACTCTCTGATTCTATGAGATCAATTGATTTGGATTCCACATATGCATAAGAATATATGGTATTTGTATTTCTGTGTTTGGCTTATTTCATCTAGCATAATATCTTCCAATTTCATTCATGTTGTCACAAATGACAGAATTTCTGCTGGGCATCATGCTTCACATCTCCAATCACAGCACTGTGGGAGGTTGATCCCAAGTTTGAGCCCAGGCTGGGAGACTTAACAACTTAGGGAACACTTATCTCAAAATAAAATATAAAAAGGGGCTTGACATACAGTTCTGTATGAAGGCCCTGGGTTCAATCCCTGATATAAAAAAAAAAAGAATGATCTCCCTTTTAAAGGTTTAATAGTATTCTACTCTCTGTGTATACGACCTTTTCTTTATCCATTCATCCCGTTAGGTACATTTAGGTTGTTTCCATAGCTTGACAACTATGAATAGTGCTGCAATAAATATGTAGTGCATACTTACTATTTTAACTATGAATAAAACGATGATTGTTGACAGAATTTCACAGTGCTACACTGAATTTATGATGGATAAGCATATGGACTGGGGATGCCACCAAATTAAGCATTTGTGCCATGCCAAAATTAAAATATAAAAACTTACAGTAATTTTCAGATTGCTTTTCATTTATTAGTATAGTTGTTATCAACGATGATGTATGCTGCAGAATATATTTCCTACTTCTACATCCTCAGTAACTCATAGTAATATGGTATATGCTCTTTCAACCACACTACAATTTTTCCTTAAAGTTCACAAAAGTGCCAAATCCAAGTGACTCATTTTCATCTTTGGCTTCTTCAATTTTTCCACAATATCTGTTGGTGCCAACAACCAACATATCTGTTCATTGTCTTTCTTTAGAATGCAAAATATTACATTATCTTTGTTCTCATTCTATCACTCTTACTCTCCCTTCTCTCTTTCCTTGGCTACACTTTCTCCACCAGCACCTCGAGATTTTTCTCAGTGCATTTTGTTTAGTTTTGTTGACTATATTCCCTCCATGGGAAATTGTATTCACTGTCATGGTTTCAATTAACATGCAAATTTGAATTGTTACGGCTTTATGTTGAACTATTCCATTATAAACACTCCTGGACATAAAGGATCAGATCAACATCATTATAATTATTGTGGGGGACCTCATTACTCCACTATCACAATAACCACACAAAAAATCAACAAAGGAATAACAGTGTTGAATCACACATTCAAACAAATGGATTTAATAGATGTGTACAGAGTTTTCCACACAATAACAGAATACACACTCTCCTTAGCAGCACATGAAACTTTTGCCAAAATAGACCACATATAGCCCGATGAAGCATGCTTAAATGCAAAAGAATAAAAATTATCCCATGCATATTGTAAGATCATAGTGCAATGAAACTAAAAATCAATGGTGAAAGAAACTGTAGAAATTGTGCAAATATATGGAGATTAACAATACACTCTTGAATAATCAATGGGTACAGAAAAAATCAAAGAAAAAATTAGACAGTTCCTAGAATCAAATGATAATACCAGTACAACATACCAGAACCTATGAGAAACAATGAAAGCAGTCCTAAGAGGGAAGTTTATAGCTATGAATACCCATATCAGAAAAATAGAGTGAACCCAAATAAATAACCTAATGATGCATTTCAAGGTCCTAGAAAAACAAGAATGATCCAAATCCACACTAATACAAGGAAGGAAATTATAAAGATCAAAGCAGAAGTTAGTGAAATTGAGACTAAAAATCACAGAGAAACAATGAATCAAAGAGCTGGTTACAAACAAAATAGACAAACCCTTAGCTAATCTTACCAAAAAGGGGGGTGTGTGAAAAGACACAAATCAGTATAATTAGAAATGAAAAGGCAAAATCACAATGGATACCACCGAAATTTAGAAAATAACTGGTGCATAACTACTTTGAAAACCTGTACTCCAATAAATTGGAGAATCCAAAAGAAATGGATAGATTCCTGGATACATATGAATTACCAAAACTGAACCAAGAATATATAAAAACCCCAAATAATCCAATAACAGGCAATGAAATAGAGAAAGTAATAAAAAATGTACCAACTAAGAAAAGTCCAGGACCTGACAGATTCACCACTGAATTCGACAAGAACTCTAGGGAAGATATAATGCTAATACTCCTCAAAGTCTTTAATGAAATTGAAAAGGAAAAGATTCTTCCAAAGTCATTCCTGGAAGCTAACATTATTACCCTGATTCCAAAACCAGACAAGGACCCAACCAAAAAGAAAACTATGGGCCAATCTTTTTTAATGAACATAGACATAAAAAACTTCAACAAGATTCTGGTATACAGAATGCAACAAATCATCAAAAAGATCATACATCATGATGAAGAACGGCACCAGGGATGCAAGGATGATGGTTCAACATATGCAAATCAGTAAATGTAATACACCACTTAAACAAAAGTAAGAATGAAAATTACATGATCATCTCAATAGATGCAGAAAAAACCTTTGACAAATTCAACATTTGCTCATGATAAAATCCTTGAAGAAAATTAGTATAAAATGACCATATCTCAGGCCGGTGATATAGCTCAGCAGCATAAGCACCTGCCTGGCAAGTGCGAGGCCCCAAGTTCGACTCCCGGTAATTGCATATAAAAATAAATAAATAAATAAATAAATAACCATATCTCAATCTGATAAAAGCCATTTATGCCAAACCTATTGACATCATATTAAATAAGAAAAGTTGAAAGCTTTCCCTCTAAAATCAGAAAAAGACAAGAATGTCCACTACCACCACTCTTGTTTAATAAAGTTCCCTAAATATTACCCAGAACAATCAGAGAAGAGGAAGAAATAAAAGGGATATGTATAGGAAAGCAAGAGATCAAATTATCATTACCTGAAGATGACATAGTACTTTACATAGAAGATCCCAAAAATTCCACCAAAAGACTCCAAGAATTAATAACCAAGTTCAGCATTGTAGCAGGATACAAAATCAACACGAAAAATCAGTAGGGCTTATGTACATCAATAATAAACTCACCAAGAAAGAAATTAGGAAAATAATACCATTCACAGTGTCATCAAGAAAAATTAAATACATAGCAATTAACCTAACAAAGGAAGTGAAATACCTCTACAATGAAAACTACACAGAAGAGATCCAGAATAGCAAAAGCAATCTTGAGCAACAAGAACAAAGCAGGAAGCATCACAATCCAAAATAGCATGGTACTGGCACAAAAACACATATGTGGATAAACGGAACAGAATAGAAGGTGCAGAAAAGAACCCTGGCACATTCAGCCATCTGATGTTTGACAAAGGGGCTAAAAACATACACTGGAGGAAAGAGAGCCTCTTTAAGAAATGGTGCTGGGAAAATTAGCTATCCACATGCAGAAGATTAAAGCTAGAACCATATCTCTCGCCATGTACTAGAGTAAAATCAAAATGGATCAAAGATCTAAATATCAAAACAGAAATGTTTAACCTGCTAGAAGACAAAATAAGTAAACACTTGAAGATGTAGGGACAGACAGGAACTTAACTAAACAGAACTCCTGTTACACAAGAAATAACACTAAGAATGAAAACAATGTGATTATATCAAATTAAAAACTTCTGCACAGCAAAGGAAACACCAACAGAGTAAAGAGACAACCTACAGAATGAGAAAAAAAATTTGCCAGCTACTCCTTGATTAATATCTAGAATGCAAAAACAACTCAGAAAGTAGACCATAAAATGAAAAGACCCAATCAAAAAGTAGGCAGCTGAAATCAATAGACCTTTCTGAAAAGATGAAATACAAATGGCCAATAAATAAATGTAAAAAGGTTCAACATCGCTGGCCATTAGAGAAATGCAGACTAAAACACCACTGAGGTTTCATCTTACTCCAGAAAAAAATGGCTATCATCAAAAAAAAAAAATCAAGTAATAACAAATGCTGGCAAGTTCGAGGGGGGAAAAAGGGAACTATTTTACATTGTTGTTGGGAATTTAAACTAATGCAACCACTATGGAAGTCAGTAGGAATATTACTTGTAAACCTAAAAATAGAAATTTCATTCAACACAGCCATTCCCCTACTAGGTATCTTCCCAAAACATTCAAAGACATCATATTACAGTGATAGATGCATATCCATGCTTATAGCAGCAAAACTCATAACAGCTAAATTTTGGAAGTAGCCTATATGCCCATCAACAGATAGTATTTATATACAATGAAGTACTACTCTGCTACAAAGAAGGACAAATTTGTGGAATTTGTAGAAAATTTGATGCACTTGGAAACCATAATATTAAGTGAAATAAATCAGAGACACAGGCTTAAATATTATATGGTTTCTCTTATATGAAAAACCCAAAGTACACATAAATCAAGGAGCAAAATTTAAAAATTAATAGGAAACAAGGAAATAGATCTTTTCCAAAAGAGACCAAGCAATGGAGGGAGGGAAGAAGAGAGAGGTAAGCGAAGTAAGTAGAATGAAGATGTGTTATGTATATGTACCAAGTCCCCATGATGAATGTAATCATAATGTACCACAAACATATACTAACAAAAATTTTAAAAAACACAAAATTCTAATTGCACCAATGACTCCCAAATCTACATTCATAACCACAATTGCTTTCCTAAATCTCAGTTCTACAGTCGTAGCAGTCATCCCTTGTACATCGCTAAGACAACATATCTAAAATAAAACATCTTTCCCCATCGCAAACCTGTCTACCTCTTGAATGTCCAATTTAATTTAACAGCACCAGCACTCCCAATTCCTAAGATTAGAACCTTGGATTCATTCTGACCCTCCCTCTTCTTACTCTTAGCACTCCATCTTACCAGTTAGCAGCACTTGAAAATTTGTCAAGTCTCTTCCATACATACATCTTTTGCAATCCCTTCTGCCACTACAATAATTCAGGCTCCCATCAACATTTTCCTGGGTTACGCCAGCAGCCTGTTAAATGGTATTCTTTCTTCCAGTCTTTCAGGATGCTGTATTACTGACATAGCTATAAACTGGAAACTGAAGAAAAATCAATGGTGGCAGTATGTGATTTTTGAACAAGAACTGCCACAAAGAAGTAGCTCTTTTCTCAGAGATTTTCTTGCTTCATACTGCTGCACTCACCCTAGGATCAATGTCATTAGCCAGTGAGCCCCCTTGCTGCAGATTGTCACAACCAAATAACTTATTCAGCATTCCCAACATCACCATAATAACTACCTAGGTAGTATTAGTATCTAATCATCAAGAAAGATTGATATATTTATGTTGACTCTAAGAATCAAAAATACTTTATCAACTACGGTATCATTAAGGATACAGTGGTTTGTGTTCTTTTAGGAAAAATGAGTTTAAAACAACATTCAGATATGAGAAATAAATATTTAATAAATATCCATGACCTCTGCTTAATGGTTAACCTGATTCTAATACTTTGGAATGTGTTTTTGAAAAATGCACTCCTTCTCTTCAGAAAGTCCATTTTCCTAACAATAGCCCCATTCCTCAGTTCAGATTTTTTAAACATGATTTATCAATAGTGCCTTTTTGTCACTTTTTCCTGATCCATTCTCTAATTTTTAATTTATTAATTAGTAAATTCTAAACCAGTGAAAATAATTTAATAAAATATACTATATGATTTCTGTCACTTTGCCTAAGGATTTATTTTGTTGTGCATGATAACATGTCTGTTTCCCAGCATCTAGTAATTTTGACATATCTTAGGACCTCCTGCCAATATCTATACTATTCTTAAAAGGCTCCCTTGACACAGTAGTGAAACTTCTATATGAAAAGCCAATTTTTTAGGCAATCTTCAGGCTATTTTGCCTGTAAGTAATGAAACAACAAGCTCAGGTGACTTTTTTCTACGTGTAATTAACACATAGTGCTTCTGTAATAATAAGCTGATTTGGGGGAAAACAGCTCAATTCAACCAATCTGATTTTCACAATATTTACAATCAGTTAGTTAAAAACAAAACAAAACAACAAAACAACAACAACAACAACAACAAAACTACCAGATTTCAGTCATGGATTTTTATGGCTTGTGTCTAGATGTTCCCCCAAAAGCCTCATGTGATCATAGGTGGGCTTTTCAGAGGTTGCTGGACCTAGTGTATGATGCTGGGATCAAGGGCGTGTGATCACTAAATTAGTCCACTGATTGATTTGGCATAGTTCTGGGTAGCATTAAGGGTACCCCACCCTGGGTGTGAGTCTTACCCGTCCTAAGGGTAAGGATGTAATATAAGGGACAGAAAGAAGTTGCTTGTCACTTGTTGCTTGCTGCTTGGATGATTTTACTGCCTTCTGCCTGTCACAAACTGCTTCTCCTCTGTGATGCCCCTGTACCATGCCACTCCGTCTTGAAGCCAGCCCATTACTGGACTGAAACCTCTACAAACTGTGAGATGAAATAAATGCTTCTTCCTTTAATTTTGGGTGTCAGGTATTTTGTCTCAGCAACGAGAGAAAGTAACTAAGACATGGATGTACACAAAACTGGAGTTAGTCATTTGTGTAATTGACTCATAGACGTAGCTTACTGCAATACCCTTCTAAATGATAAAAACTCACCCTCTTCTAGTCACCTTCAATATCACAAATAATATCACTTTACCATATCATATACCTGCTTAAAATCCTCAAATAATTCCTTTTCTACCCAATAAAGACTGAGCCTTTAATTATGTCATCCTAAGTAGAATATTTTCATTCCTCGATCTCTCCAAATTTTAGCTTTTCCTCTAGCTCCAGTGTCTTATCTCCTCTACAAACCCATCCATAAATACTATAACGCTGCACTAAATTTCTCTTCTTTGGCTTTGTATTGCACTTACAGGCTAAAGCACATAAAGTTAACACTGGAAATGTCAAAATTATCACTTTGCTTCTGGCAGAGCACATAACACAGCAGATACTTCATGAACACTTGTAAATTTATCTCACAGACTTACCATTTGTCTTATTATTGGACTGAGAATGCACATAAGGTACAATAACAACTCTCTGATTTATACTTCATTGAATATATATCAGAGAAAAGCTCTTTACCACTGTCCCTTTAATTCTCCATTGATTCATTAATTTGGATAACTATACCATAAATGTGGATTCTGTTCTAAATATACGAGAGTGGAATCAACCTGCATTGCTCCTGAGTATAGGAAGTTTCTGAAAAGGAATTATGGCTTATTTCCAATACCGAACAGCTCCTCCCTTCAACTCCTCTCAAAAAAGGTGTTCATAACTGAATACAATGTTTATGACTAGAAAACCCAGTAAGACAAGGATTGCTAAAGCTGGCACAAAAAGATGTCAGTGACACAAATGACATTGTCTGTCATTACAAATTAGTTTTCAGTGAGAAAGTGACTCTCATTCACATTATCTAGGCCATCAAAAGAAACCTATATTAATTTGCATAACCTCTAGTTAATGAAATTATACCAATTCTTAACACTATAATGAGGATAGATGAGACACAGGAGGAGAAGGTGGGAAAAAAAAAGAATGGAGAAGAATTATTTTTGCATATTAAACAGAAAAGGAGAGGAAGTTGGATATTTGCCATATTCTCTGGCTTTATTAATAGTCAATATGCCCATGATTCAAAACAAAACCATTAGACACTAACATTGAGGAATGCATATGCATATCTGAGACATTATTTTATTTATAAGATGCTGTCTCCATAGGAAGTGTAAATTTACTTTACAACACTGCATGAAATAAGAAAGTGGAAAAAGAAAAATTTTAGACACCTGCATCATAAATGCATCACAATGACAGATAATGTTACTTGATGTGGTGAGACTCCCATGGATACAGGTAAGGGAAAGAGAAGCAGAGATGCTTTTAATGACAGTAGGCAGACAAAAGCTGAGCTGATTTTCTGCTTGACTACTGAAAGCCTGGTGGTAGTAGGCCCACATTTCAGGAAGAATATTATGCTAATTTCTTAACCTTGCTTTAACAGAGAACTCGGGTGGTAAAAAATTACCTGGACATTTCTTTAGGGATACATTTTTTCTTCTCCTTGTTCATCATATTTTTTATCACTGCCATGCCTAATAAAAAAGTCACACTTTTTGGTTGCCCTGAGTTACTTCTGGAGTGCTTTTAGAGCCACAATACTTTTTATTGGAGTGAAAAATAATTTCAATAAAGAATAACTCAAATGATTTGGTATAAATGGCACTTGATATTTGAAAATGTAATATATATTAAGATAAGTTTGCTCTGAAAAAATGAATGAGTATATGGTAGCATTATAACCAGAACAAATTAATATCTATTCCTCATTTTGTACCCTACTTGTTAGAGAATAGACTCTAATTAGATGCCATGCTTTATGCAAAAAGTATATATTTGAAAATTTTGTAAAACTTGGCTCTTGATTTACATCTGTTAACTGTAAAACATCAGAACCTCCTTAGAAAACATTTAAGTTCAAAGGAAACTATTTTAAATTAAGAATTCCCGTATTCATGACAGTGACCATTTACAAAAAGTTTTACTACATGATGAATTTAAATAGGAATTTCACCCAAACTACCAGCATTTATTATCACTGTTAATAATTACTCTGTCCATCCATTGTACTCCGTTTTTCTATTTTCTCTGTATCTACTATCTTTTTTTTTTTTTTTTTTTTTTTTTTTTTTAAGAAGAGCCCTGGGAAATAAATTAGAAAGTTAAGGCCTAGAGTGGTTATGTGACTTCCTTGCCATCACATAGCTGGTAATAAACATAGCAACTAATATTCAAAGATATAGATACCTAGTGTAACATACTTAGGGCGTAAATGAGAGGATGGTGATGTTCATGCTATAACATATTAATAAAGAGATATTAGAAAAATGTAATCTTGTAAAGAAATATTTGGATAACAGGGTACTGAAATGTTTGGATAGGAAGGTTGATATATCATTAATGTGTCTATAAAATGACTTGGAAATAAATGAACACAGATAAAATTACATATTAGCTGGTAAAAGACTGTGAAGTCATAAATTCTATTTTTCTTAGAATCAAGCCTCCATAAGTAGTTTGGTTTGGAGCCATTTATCTTCAGTCATAAATAACCCTGTTTGTTTTTGTTGTTATTGTTTGTTTTGTTTTGTTTTCTTTTTGTCCTTAAGTTTCAGTTGCGGAAAACAAAACATTCCAATAGACTCCTAAAGGGAACTTTGCAATTAACTTGTGAGATACCCTTATGAAGCAAATGCCCACTCCTTTCCAGGGCCCACAAACTCTTCCACAGACAAAATGGAATAACTTCAGGTAAACAAGCAGTCTTTTAAGTATAATATATAAAACATAGATGCAGGGCCGGTGAGATGGCTCAGCGGCTTAAGCGCCTGCCTTGCAAGCGCGAGGGCCTGAGTTCGACTCCCGGAACCCACATACGAAAAAGGGGCCGGTGATATCGCTCAGCGGCACGGGCGCCTGTTGGTGCGCGAGGTCCTGAGATCGACCCCCCGGTACCCACAAAAAAAAAAAAAAAAACATAGATGCAGACACTAAGGCTACAAAATAAAAAGTTACCCAAATATTTGTTTGAAAGTAGCTTGAATGATAGAAAGAACATAAAATCTGGGGGAAATTAGATGAGCAAAAACATTCCAAACTAGATTTGAACAAGCAGTCATCAATGTCCTGAAATTTATTATCCTATCTCTTGTACAATGGCCTACATGAAATGAATTGGTGATTACTCCCAATTAGTAAACATTCACATCATTACAATTGTTGTGGAAATGGGAAGCTTGTTTGCACTCCCAGTAGATCAACCAACTAATGGGGCACAGAGAACTCATTTATCAGAAGTTGTCCCTTTATGTGAATCTGAGGGTACTTTTAGGATCAATCACATTTATTTTCATGAACTTTTGAATATAAACACTCTAAATGTATAATTCTCCGTGATTTGGAGCTTAAACATTAACAAGAGGAAAAACTGTCTCACCAAACTCAGAACAAGAGGGGAAATCTTACATTGTGTTATAGAACTAATGAGGTTAGATAACTTTGCTTTCTGTATTTTATTTTCCCTCCATCCTGCCACCTTATTGTTAACTTAGAAGCACGGTGTAGAAAAGTCTTGATATACAGTGACAAAATCTCCAATTTGTCCTTTGTTTTCTACTGGCCTGCTTATCCAAATCTGAACAAGTAATTCCTCTCTAAAGTGGGAGTGGTAAACTTTGCTCTGTGTATGTGATCAAGTTGGTATCCAGATTCAACTATATAATGAATAGAAAAAAAAATAAAACCAAATTTAAGTGATAGAAAAATGCACTGACTGAACTGAGACACTACTTTGATCACCATGTTCATTATCTGAATAGATTCAATAGTGAGATTTCCAAACCCTGGGGTTCATCATTACAATTTTTGTTTTGTTTTGTTTTGTTTTGTCAGACAGGGTCTCACTATGTAGTTCAGGCCGGGCTTGAACTCACTACATAGCCCAGGCTGGCCTCGAACTCACAGCGATCCTTCTGCTTCAGCCTCCCGAGTGCTGGGATTACAGGCATGCACCACCACACCCGGCCATAATTACAATTTTCCACCTTCCACGCAAAGTAAATAAAGAGACTACAATAAAGCAATCACAATTCTGTGTCAGAGGATATACTTGGGGATTGTTATTTTTAGTCAAATCCATTTACACTGTTTTATAGGCATGCTTCTGTGTACATATGTACATGTGTGTGCACGTGCACATTGTACCTCCATAACAAAATATAAGTAACCCGTGGGTATAAGTAAGGATATTTATTATCATGTGCTTCTGTAGTAAGTCTTTCCCAGAAAAGAGTGTCTAATAGCACTCTGAAGTCTGTTAGAGTTGGGCATTTAATGTCTTCAAGAGTTACCTAAAGCACTTGGCATTCAGCATTTACTTTAGCTTCTTTCTTCCTTTTTTTTTGTACCTGGAATTGAACTCAGGACCTCATGCTTGCCGGGCAGGAGCTGCACCACTGAGCTAAATCCACAGTCCTTACTTTAGTTTCAAAGCTTAACACAGGGCCTGGTATGTAGTAAGTGCATAGTAAACTTCCACTGAATACACGTCACCCACATACAGGGAACCACACTTTTATTATGTTTCCTCAGTCCCTATGCATAATTTCCACTTAGATTTGTTGTCTATACCAAGGAGCTTTTATTGTTACTACTTATATTTAGTGTTTGGTGTTATGGCAAACACATCCTAGGGCAATACTCGATAAGTCACACCCTTGTGTAATTCCCCTCCTTGAGGGTGGACAGAACCTATAACTTATTTCTAACCAACAGAATATGACAAGGACAAAAGGATTTTTCAAATGTAATCGAGCTCAAGTCAGTTTCCTTTGGCTTAATCAAAAGAAAAATTATCTTGGGTGGGCCTAGCCCAATCAAAAATGACTTTTAAAGGAAGATGAAGGTCATCCCTGAAGTTAGAGATCTGAAACAGCAGAGACACTATTTCCATTGCTGGTTTGGAAGAAATAAGCTGCCATGACTTTTGCAGCCATGAAGAAATATACTTGCCACCAGTCAGAGGGAACTGGATGAGGATTACACCCTTGTCAACTTTCAGATGAGAATAAGCCCAGCTGACACCTTAAGTGCAGCCTTGTGAGATTGAGCAGAAAAACCACTCAAGTCATGCTCAGACTTCTGTGTTACACAAACTGTGAGATAATAAATTGGTGTCATTTCAAGTCACTCAATTTGTGATAGTTTGTTACACAGCCAAAGAAAACCAATATACCCTATATGTATACAGTTCATATTTTGGTCCTCCTACAGGGTAAGCATCTTGAGGCAAGAAGCCTCAACTTTTGCTTTGCTTCTCTCTGGGTGCCTAGTGAGTGCCCAGCCAAGTACACTGCAGGAATATTTGCAGGCTTAAATGAATTGTTTCTACTTAGAAGTACTAGATATTACACTGTACCTCCTGCTGAAGCTGCTTTCCACTAAGGAAGTAAAACGCAATATCTTGGCTTCTGTTTTGTCACATAGTTTTCATCAGAGTGGCAAAAATTAGACACACATAAAAAACAGTGGGAGTTGTGTACTTACTTATCAATGCACGAAGCTGAAAAATGACCACATTCCTTTTAAAGATGGCAATAATGTAGGATGAAAAAAATAATTCAGAAATCCAATTACAATGAACTGACTAACAAACTGGCTATGGTAGCCACACATGGCTGATATAAATCAGAGTTATTTTCTGCTTTCTTAATTTGCTTCACAGTCAGGCACTGGCTTTGCTTTTAAAGGAACTGAGATATCTAGTTTACATCTGACCCTCAGATATTTTAATAGTTCAGGTTTTATCTCAAAACTAAATACCCTTAGCCCATCTAACTTTTTCACCTAAAATATAATTATTTTGATAGCTGAAACCCAAAACCTTAACAATCTCCATGCCTTTGCATGTCAGTTAAAAGTCAGTTTCTTAAACACAGCAACAAAGGAAACCAAAATTAAGGTCATCAAATTCCCAAAAAGTCATTTCTTCATTCCTTTTCTTTCCTTCATTCTCTTTCTCTAAGAATATGGCTTAGTTCTTTTATTCATTACTATAAAGGGTAACATTAATTGTGTGTTTAATTTTTATTATAAAAATTTAGGCATGTATATTCTCATTTTAGTTGCAAGAACTATTAAATTTCAAGCAACTTAATATTATTCAATAAGATAGAAAGACAAGAGGTATTAGTGATTTGGTTATGTTAATGTTGACGGAGCTGCTACCATTAAGATTAGATACCAAATGCCTTTCATTGTGGAATTTCCTGAGAAATTCTATAATTTATTTTTTAAGTAGACCATAGCCCTTTGCCTTTATTTCCTTATTAAAATGCAAAATGCCTCAGAGACTATACTCTTGAGCCTTATTGTCACTTAAGGTCCAAATGACTAAGTTTGCCATTCCTTTTCTTAGAGCAGGTCTCGTCTTCAAGGGAGAAGGGAGCAGACAAAAAGGAAAAATATAAATGTAAAGTATCTGGTTGCTTGACAAAAATAGGAGACATCTACCACTGAGAGTTGTAAATGTATAGAATTAAAAAAAAAGTCAATTTTCCAAACTTGTTGAATAAGCTTCTTGCATTCAAACCTGAACACAACACAATATCGGCTGTGTGTGCTGCAGTGTATGGTGTAAGAGTTCAGCTTCAGATGTATGCTCAGTTTTTTTCTACTTTAATCAGTCATAAAGTGAATTAAGGCAAATCTCATCATTTCTAATATACATCCAATACAAAGGCCACAAAATTACTGTCTCGGATATATAGAATGATTGAGAAAGCTGAATTTGAAAATTTCATGACAGAATGAACATAATCCCACAAGTTCCTTTTGCGGACCGTCTCTCTACCCCATGGGCTGTTACTTTTAGAAATTACTCAAGAATGTACAACCTCTAATGTATTAAATGAACTTGGTAGGTCAGTGATAAGCTAGGAAGTTGAACTGCCACTCTAATTCCTTCTTCTGAAATGCTTTCTCTAAAGATCTTATAATCTAACTGTACCAGACAGTCCCTCAGACATATCATAGATTGCATGCCTTTGTGTGTTTTATTTATTTAAATATATCCATTTTGGATGCACTTCCTTACCTTTTTTCTGATAGCCATTCTATAAGGCTGAAATAATTGTCTTCATTTGGTAGTTTATTCCCACATGTAACCATAAGCTAGCCAGATGACTCCTTCTCTGTGATTCCAAGTCACTTCATATATGCCTCTATTACTATTTTAAAACCTTATACTGTAGGACTTATTTTGTTTGTGTTTATGTCTGTTATACCCCAAGTTCTTCACTGTAAGCTCCTTGAGGGCAAAAGTTACTCTTTACACACACTAACCTCCTTCCTACCTTCTATCTTGTCTATAACAATACTCAGCACATAGTATGTGCCCTATTTGTGCCTCCTACATTGGATTAGAAGGTTGACATTGGGGGTATAGAAAAGAAAAATGAGCAAAACACCTCATTCCTGTCAAATCCTGTCAAATAAGAATTTGTTTCCCACAAGTGACCTCCCCAGATCTAAACATCCAGGAAAAAATCATTTTATGATAATATTAGTTGAATTTAAAGACTCTAGAGGAATAATTTCAGAGAAGCTACTATGGTCTGAATGCTTATGTTCCCAATCATAAGTTCAAATCCTAACTCCCAGGCTGAGTATTAGGAGATATGACCTTTGAGAAGTGATTAGGTCATGAAGATTTGCCCTTATGAATTGGCTTGATGCCTTTATAAAATAGATCTTAGGGCCGGTGAGATGGCTCAGCGGCTTAAGCGCCTGCCCAGCAAGCGCAAGGGCCTGAGTTCGACTCCTGGAACCCACATACGAAAAAGGGGCCGGTGATATCGCTCAGCGGCACGGGCACCTCCTGGTGCGCGAGGTCCTGAGGTCAACCCCCCGGTACCCACAAAAAAAAAATAGATCTTAGAGAGATCCCTCACCATCTATAAACCAGAAAGTAGGCCTGTTTTGAACCAGAAAGCAGTCCTCCATTTAGCATTGAATTTGTCATTGCCTTACTCATGACCCTCCTATCCTCCAGAACAGTGAAAAATCAATTTCTATTGTTAAACCACACAGTTTAGAGTACTTTTGTTATAGAATCCTGAAAAGACTAAGACGGAAGGACTCTATACTCTTTTTTAGCTATGGAGTGACTCTGCCTCCTATTAAAAGAGATTGCCTTTGTACATACCCAGTTGGTTCAATCCAGGTGAAAAATGATCAGCATCTAATACAAATCAATTAACAATTGTACATACTTCATAACGTAACACAGTCCATGAAGGAAATAGGAGAGATATAAGATATGTTTTCTGTATTAAGGACCCTTGCAGTCCACTTGGGGAGACCATTTTAATACACAAAGAAATAACTGGATAACTAGATTAAAAGGATACAATAAGCATGACTATACAAACATGCAAAATAATGCATTTTGACTGTATAAATGCTGTAGGAATTTTAAAACTGGGAAAGTCAAATCAGAATAATGAAACTTGGAATATTTTATGGGCCTTAAAGAATGGATAAAATATAATAATGTAAAGATAGTTGAACAAGAGACTGCCTTAATACTTTAAAAGATATCAAAGAATTCTAGACTATACAAGAAAACACAGAGATCATTCAGCCTAAAGTCCTCATTTTGTATGAGAAGAAACAAACCTAGATGGGCAACTGACTTACCCAAGGACCCTTGCGGATGTGTGGAATATTCAGAGACACCGCCTCCCACAGCCTCGCTTAAATTACATAGAGGCTGTTGTTTGTTTTCCATTTATGTCAGGCAAAATGAGCTCAAATATATAATTTCTCAGTAGGAAAAACGCCCTGTTAAAACATCGTCTAGGTCAATTTTTAAGACAGAAATGGAAATGTTAATGATATAATCATAAAAACTCAAGTATATCTGTTGCATTTGAAAAACAACAGAAAAAGTCTTCTGAGGAGAGGGAGGTGTGAAACTAGAATAATATATCTATTATACACTTGATCTTAACCCACAGGCTGAGATATGAGTTACATCATAATATACACAGGGAACAGGATTTCCCCTGAAATATATTTGAATTTAGTTTATGAATGAATTAGACTTTTTTCCAAAATTAACCAATGGTTTAAAAAACGATGCTGCCTAGCAGAGACTACAGTGATATTGGCAATCTAAAAGAATGTTTCTTTCCTTTTTTGCATGCTGATCCTTGATATGCAGCACTAATTTTAATTTATGTTCTGGCAGCATGTGAGCTGCAAGAAACTGAGGGTACCGACATCTGGCTTGATAAACCACATAGCTGTAAGCAAGCTTATAAATTAAATTATTTAAATATCCCCATTTAATTTTCAACATCTCTAAAGACAGAATGACAGACTGAAATGTGTCAAACTCAAAGAAACCAGCCTAAGCTCATCTCAAGCATGGCATTTAAAGTAATTCAATAATATTCCACATTTTACAAACAGACATGAACATTCATTTCACCTTATCAATATAATTTGTGGTACCCAAGTAAAATTGCACCATGGTGCCCCCCAAGAAGTATAATTTAGCATGGGCATAAATTTTACTTAAAGATTCAATTATTGTCTTCAATATATGTTTATTTGAAAGAATCTCAGCATGTTAGGCTCAATCACGTCAGCCTAATATATCTAAGTGAATAAGGCAAGTCATCGGAAGATTTTTGTTCTCCCCTTTTGGGGAAGCACAGTTCTATCACCGGCATTTATTTATCAATGCATTCAACATATATTTGTTAAATACTAACAAGTGTGAGGTACAGTGCTAGATGCTGGGTATTAATCAAGGAGAAAGTCTATATAGCCACCATTGTCATGGAGCTTATTATCTCACTGTTACTGGATAAAATGTCCTGATTGTCCTTCTAAAGCCCTCAAGATCAATTTCAGTCTCATTCCCTTTTGTAATTCATGAAACACAGGTATGCAACACTGGAGAATATGAATATGGATATAGATATAGATATTCATGGGAGATATATATATATATATATATATATATATATATATATATATATATGTATATATATATATCCCAAAACTAATTTCTTCATTGTTGCTGGAAGTAGGAGGTACCTTACTGGAGATTAATAAGCAAGATGTCAAAGTACCTAAATGAGGCGTAAGCTCATGCAGTGGTATAAAAAGTAAAGGAGGGAAATGAAGGATATTCGAAGCAGTGATGGGCCATAATACCTCATGATATGTGAAACGTAGAGTACAAGAAAGGAGCAAAGAAACCTCAAGGGCCCAAACCTGAGTAGCTAGAAGAATGATGGTAACACTGACAAACTGGGAAAGTAGAAAGGAGATACAAATTCGGAAATGTGATGTATTCACCTTTAGAAATACAGTGCATTTCAAATAGCATCATAACATCCAAGTGTAAATATGTGATAGGAGGTTGGAGATACTATACCTTACTTGAGTAATGCTTTTCAAAAATCACTTATATGAGAAACAGCAGTTAGAGTCATAAAAGTACAATAAACAAGGATAAAAAGACACTGGGATAAAAACAAATAATGGATCTTAAGTACATCCATAATGTGACCACAGGAAACAGAAAGCACACAAGGAAGAAACATCGATGTTCTTTACTCAAAGAACCTTTATGAGAAATGAATCAGACAAAGACAAGATGAACAGGTTCTTCTCAGAATGATAATATGAATCAGCAAAAGTTTATGGCAAACTAGAAAATTTGATTACTCTGATTCACTTTATTATGGCCTGTACTGCTGAAAAATATACCCAACAGACTTACAGAAGGGTCACATTCTCTCCTTTAATTGAGGTATCCACAATATGAGCACTTTCTGTGTAAGAGGATGAAATTCGTCTCACATATCCAAAGCCCCAGTTCACGACTCTTATGATTCAACTTAAGAATTCCTAAATTTAGGCACCCAAACAAGAGCAATAAATTATATTTGAAGAATCCATATTTTTCCTGCTAATAGATTTAAAAACAAATGGAGACCTAAGGGAATAATAGCTAAAAACACTCTTTGAGCATTGGCCATACCATTTACTGTGGAACCTCAGACAAATTATTTAACCTTCCTTGTCCTCAGTCTTCTATTCTTGAAAATCAGAAATGAGAAATGTACAAACTTCATAAAGTTATTGTGGGAATTAAATGAGATAAACCTGATAAAATGAATAACATAGTACTTGGTCAGAACTAGAACTCACAAGATCACATACACACATACACATACACCATTACATACATTTGTCAGTGAAGAACACAGAAAGAATCTTATATAAGGACAAAAAGATGAGTGGGCTGAAAACTGAACTTTTTATTATTATCTAAGATGTAACTGTATCAGTCACCTATGATTAAATATGCCTTCAAGAGAAAAATGGAGTGAGGCTAGCAGTCATTTCTAAAAACCTAATAAGTTTGTAAAATTAAAAAAACACAAACACAAGATGAGAAGAGAAAATAAAAAATGAAGAAAGTATAATGCTCCTTTCAGGAAGGAGACACAAAAGGAGATTCTTGTGGTTTGGCAAACTGGACATTTAAAATAAGAATTATTATTTTGAGGCTATTCTATATGTAGTCTTCTTTACAATTTATCCCAAAATATTGTCATTAATTAAATGATATTAAGACATCAGAAATATCATCAAAGGATGGTGTGTGCACATCAAATTATTGCACACTAATTTTACTTCTTTCTATGATAAATTGAGAACTCACAGAGATGATGGCAAAATACTTACCTTGATTTCTATATAAACTCTGACATAAGTTCCATGACATTCTCAAAAATAATAAGAAAAGAGATATACAAAATAATTTAGTAACTAGTTATACCAGACATCCCCAACAAGCCAGGAACAGTACTAAGAAGGTACAAATAGAGGGAAAAGACAAGAAGAAACTATGTGTAGAGAAAAACTAAGAGGAAGGAGAAAGGAGTAGAAGGAGAGAAAAGACAGTACTGAACTATGACAAATGTGTCCAGTTAGTATGAGTAAAATACATAGCACAGTGCCTGAAACAAAGTTAACTCCTGTATACATTTTCTAAATAAGTAATTCTGTGTTCATAATGCTATCCATATTACGGGCTTACTCCTTGGGTAGACCTTCGCATACTGGGAGAAGACTAAAGCAAATGATTTCTCAAGGTCCTCTGCAATTCAATTCTTTCATAGTTCTATGTTTCTAACTACATTAAGATATTTTAACTGAAGGAAAAATAATATTTTTGGTGACACATAAGAATTCTATTTTTAATGTTATCACTTTTCCATTTTACCTAGAAGTATAAATAATATGATTATATTTTTAACAGCCAATAGTCTTTTGGTAGATTTCTTAGAATTTGTAAGCATTATGTACTTCATTTGATACTAAACATGCTAAGGATAGCTATTATTCTTTTAGAAGATAGCCCTGTTGGTAAGCTCTACTGTAAATCATTTGGTACACCGAACTCTGTGTTCCCATAAGTAATAAAATAGGCATTTTTATTCAAATGTACCAGGATGTTCGGCTTCCAGGGTAATAATTAAGTGAAGATCTTTTTTTCTTTTTAATTCTGCAGACAAAGCAGATATCATACTTAATAGTTAGGCTCTCAGGGACTAAAATCTTAATGGAGACCAGGATTTCCTCGGATTTTATAGAAATAATCTTTTTAAAAGTTTACATTCTATATGGTCCCTCTCTATGACAATTCTGATTTTTATTCCTAGGGTCAGAATATTCTTGACAGACTTCCCACTCCCTTGCTATATCTTAATAGTGTTATGCTTTTCTCACTTCTCTTTCTAATGAATATTTCATCTGTCTGAAGGAATAATCATTGTGTGTTTACTAAATGACAAAATGAATTATAAAAATGTACTTAACTGAAAATGAGCCTTTCTTAGAATTACCAAAGGGTTTTCTTTGAGCTCCTTCCTCTACCTCCTCAAGCAACTGTCAGCAATAAAATGAATAGTATTTCATGCTTTCTTTTACACTTAAAATTATGTTTTTGGTGCAAATTACTACCAGTAAATGGCACTCACATCCCACAGTGTATAGATGTAAACTTGGATCATGGCATGTATATAAGTACATCCTTCATTTTGTGTTAATAAACTGTATAAAAATACAAAGTATCCATCAAGGTACATTTGAACAAAGCAAGGTGTAAAATTGAGTAAAATTAAGAAAGGCATTGAAAACTTTCACCATCTATATTAACTTAACATTGAAAGATTACTATGTATTTCATAGTATGTATTATTCCTATCTCATTTACCTAGATGAGTATTTTTCAAACAAAACAACAAAATCAGTCATCTGTTACTCACAATGACAGTCAGACACATCATTTAAAGTTCACTTTTAAAAATTAAAGTTCATATAAAGTAGTACAGATGAGTCGGGAAAATAGGTAACTGTTTTCAGAAAACAGCCACTGAAAGTCACATAAGTTGAATGGTTTCATCTGACATTTGTCCGACATCTACTGAAAATAGGACAGTATTTGAAAGTTACCAATTCAGCATCTATCCTAGAGAAAAGACACTTGCTACTGCACATTGTGTACCACATGTATGAGATTATATTTCCCCTTTGTACTTATCTCAGAATTTTTGTCATTGATTTTTTAACTTTTCTTTACCATATTTTAAAGATATATATATATATATATATATATATATATATATATATATATTCTCAATTCACTTTGGAAATGTACTAGCCTGAAGCAATGGTGATTTCAAATTTATTAAGGTGAGATGTAGGCCTATGAAAAAGCTGGGCTTTGCCTCACCCAAATACACATGGCTGCTTTCAGTTGTTGGGTTAGCAATAACATGGAGCTGAAATAACACTTGTAACGAAGAACTTCTGCTTGGAGAGATTTTTCCAGAAGCCACAAGAGCAATTCTATTGACTCCGATCCCACGTCCTAAGCATCCGATGTTGGACTTGTTGATAAACATGAATGCATTTTAGATCATGGCTTATCAGTAAACATTTAGCAGAACCCCTAAGGCTTCGTTTTCAGTTTTGTGGTTGTTCTTCCTGTGTGCTTTTTCCAGGGCTAGTGGAATAAGTACCAACTGAGCAATGCTTCTGTTTTCCTTGAAAGATCAGAGCTAAATGTTGCAAGAAAACGAACTGAATCTACAAGTTAGGTTCATTATGAGCAGCACAGATGGAAGTATATGAGTGGCTGTCCTATCCACAATTTACAAGTATGCAATCAGACTCTAAGATGAGCAGTTTCCAAAGAAGAATGAATAGCATGTTAAATGTATCTTTTTAAGGAAGGTTTTTGGCAGTGAATGGCTATATTTGGCCACCTTACCATATTTCTGCCCTCCACATTAAGATGATTCTACAGCTTCATGGAAGTATAAGGTGACAAGCGAATCGAGAGATTTAATATGCTATATATGCATATTTACCTACTATACATATATCTCTGGAAGGATATACTACTCAGCAGAAAAAAATAATCAACTTACAAGTGAAATTGCATTCTGACAACATCATCGAGCCTATCAATTTATTCCTTTTTGCTTAGTATCCAGTTCTATTACTCCTCTAAATTTAGTAGGTCCTGTTTTATTTTTCAACTCCCCATTGCATGTATGTATTATATCCTGTTGTAAGATATTTGCTCTAGCCAGGCGTGGTGGCACACTCCTGTAATCCCAACACTTGGGAGGCCGAGGCAGAAGGATTGCTGTGAGTTCAAGGCCAGCCTGAGCTATATAGTGAGTTCAAGGCCAGCCTGAATTACAGAGTAAGACCCTGTCTCAAAACTACAATGACAAAAAAAATCTTTGTTCTGCCTGTTTACAACCTTAGACAGATAGCTTATACCTTCAGTGAAAATCTGACTACAACTGAAATAGGCCACAAAAAAAGAAAGAAAAAGAAAAAAATAAAGAAGAAAAATGACAACCTATGCACTACTACTTTACTCTCCTCTGTTTAACAGCATGGATATTCTACCATACTTTTGATTTTTCTTTTTGATAAGGCAATAATGTAGAGGAAGCTAGGTCACAGGAATGTTCAAGGGGAATTAAAAATGAACATGATTTGGATTCACTGATCTATGCCATAAAAAAGATGATCGTAAGCTATGAGCAAATTTAACATTCAGAAATCCGTATAGAATTGACTGCAAATATGCAGAAAGTCCTGGATTGAAGCTCAATCTAGGAACACGAGGACCTATATCTTGAATATTTTTTATTTTGCATAAGGAAAAGTTAATGACCAAACTAAAACAATGAGATGAACTTATTTTAAATAAAACACTAAAGCCTATTTTTCAGGTTCTCTTATTTAAGTGTTCCACAAACTCCCCAGATGCAGAATGGAACTTGTTAACCTACCCTCTCCCTAGATCTATATTTCACTATAGAAGTAAATGTCATCAAGGCAGAAAAATAGAGATGGAGTGCTAGCAGGAGAAGCTGCTACAAAAGTACAGGGTCAAGTTATCCAGAAGGAAGTCCAGGATCTGATGATAAATGCTCTTTAACGACTTTTAGCTCCGCTGCACTTGCTAGGGTCATTAACATTTTATTTTTTAAACTTAGCCTAAACTTACTCTTAGTGATCCTGAATAATATCATCTATCTAGTACTCCATGGCAGAAGACTTTCCCTTGTTTTCCTGTATCTGCTGAGTGACCCATACTTGTCAGCTCTACATAGTTATCATATTTAAAATCCCATGGTCCTCAAAGTGTAGTACTTTGAACAGTAGCATCACCATTCCCTGGGAACTGGTTTTCTATGCAAATTTCTGGGCCCCACTCTGAACCAACTTAAGCAGAAATTCAAGTGTCTACATTGAATTATTCAGCAGTTTCAACAAGCTCTCCAAGTAATTCCAATGCACACTCAAATTCGAGAGCCACTAATCAAATCTATCCCTTTATCATTATCCTGGTTGCTAATTCCCCTCTGTCCCTTTATCATCTCCCAGCTGGTCTATAGCAATAATCTTCTGACTGGTTTCCTGGTCTTCAGTTTTGACTCTTCTAGTTCATTCCCCATGCAAAGATCTGATGGAACAATTTTTATCCCAGAAGTGATAATTGAAATATTTCCCTAGTTTCTCCTTGCCTATAGCAGTAGCTTCTAAACTATGTTTCGAGGTGGACTTATTTCAGAAGGGTGCCCTTTGGTCAAACAGAGGTCCAGTAGGCAGTTCACCAAACTTTAAATTTTACAGGCAAAATTAGAAAATCACTGGTCTACAAGAAAAGGGATATTCTCCTTAGTAGGACACAAGCCATAAAAATCCATCTATATCTCCCTGAAATACTTCTCTATCTCTTCTCTTGGTTACATTCCACATTACCTGCTAGCTATATAGAAGGACTGCAATTCCTCTGAGAAACCAGGGTACTTAATATTTCTGTGCCTCTGCTTCTTTTGCTTAGAAGATCATCCTATCTGTACTATTTGTTCATCTGATACAACCAAATTACTATCTCTACTTCTAGAGATAGCCCACATCTAGCTCCTGAGTTACCAGCATTACCTCCTACATGAAACCTTTCCAATATCTGCTTCTCATTCCCCTATCAGATGGAATTAATTATACCCCCCATTGTCCTTACTGTGGCAGTAATAGCAGGGAGAGAAATAGTTACTATTCATTGAGCACATGCCATGTTATATATACTGGGCATTATGCAAAGTGTTTTATATGTCAGGTGCACGTCACTTTATGCCTTACACCTCTGTGATGCACAAGTATAACTACTGTCTCCATTTTAGAGCAGAGGAGACTAAGGTTTAGAGATATTCTACTTAACCTACTCCCCCAAATTGTACAGCCAATATGTGGCAGAAATTGATCTACTCATGCACTTAAACCCCAAAGCATATACCTTTCACCTCTATAGCACAAAGCCCAGGCTGGTAACACGTGAGTCAGGTAAGCAGGAAATAAGACAGCAGTGGGAGGCAGAAACTATGGAATTAAAGAGGGCACTCCCAAGCTATAAGCATTTTTTAAAAAGATGGAGAGAAAAGGAGGAGAGAGGAAGATAGTGGAGGGGACAGACGCTGGAAGAACAATCCTTGGTAACTAGGAAAACAGTTCTGAGGACTAGTTGTAAACAGTGGGCCACTAGCTTAAAATCCCAGGTACAAAATATATGCAATTCTCAATTTCTGCTTGTCATAAAATTCAAGCCAGGATAACCTATTAGGATAGTAGAACCTGCATCTTTCTGGCTGCAATTAGTGGTCTATGAAAGAAGGAAGAAGAATTCCCAGTTCTCATCTATCCATAAACCTTGCATGCTAGACATGAAAGCAGAGGAATGCAGGGGAAGGATGATGGGAGGAAGGAGCACAAGTGGTCCACAGAAGGAGAGGAAAATAAGCCTAAGCTCTTCCTGAAACTGGTAATGGGGTGACAGAATTGTCAAGTTTTCAGAGACCTCACAAATGGCTGTGGTTCTGATGGAAGGGCTTGATATGTGTATCGAGGAAAAATGGTAACTAGAGAGATATTTTAAGATCAATATGAACAGTGCCTTGCAGCAATCATGACTAGCTGACAACGACAGATTTCTCAATTTTTTGGATTGGGTAAACTTCACTGTACAAGTTTTCTTTTTTCTTTTTTTCTTTTTTTTTTCTCAGTACTGGGATTGAGCCTGGTGCCTCATGCAAGTTAAGCAAGTGCTGTTTCATTTTACTTTTTTGAGGCAGTCTTACTAAATTGCTTAGGCTGGCCTCAAACTTGTGATCCTCTTGCCACTGCTTCCCCAGTAACTGGAAATACAGAGGTGCACCACCACACCTAGCCACTGTAATAAATTACCACAAATTTGGTGACATAAAAAAATGTAAATTTATCTTAGAGTATGGGAGATCAGAAGTCTGAAATAGGTCTTGAAAGGTTAAAATCGGGATGTCAGCAGCAGTGTAGAATTCCTTCTTGGAGGCTCCAGGGTAAAAACTATGTCCTTGCTTTTTCCAGCTTCTAGAGGCTGCCCACATTCCTTGACCCCTTCAATTTTAAAGGCAGCAAAGTCAGGCCAACTTATTTTACTGTTTCTCTCTGCTTTCTCTTCTGTTTCCTTCTTCCACTTTTAAATACCCTTGTGATTGCACTGGGCCCATCCAGATAATCAGGATACTCTCCCTAATCTTAAGGCCAAATGGTTAATAACTTTAATTCCATATACAACCTAATTCCTCTTTGCCATATGTCACGACGTACTTACAGGGTACAGAGATCAAGACATGAACATATTTCAGAGGGTCATTCTGCTTACCATAACCAGTGATTGCTGTGATTTTTTTGAACGAGGGGCTACTTTCGATTATATGTATCATTGCTTTGCTAAGTAGGTTTAGACATATTAGTCTTTTATTTAGAAAAATAAATGGTATTAGCTAATATGTTCATATGTACGCCATACCAACAACATTGATTATTTTATTTCTCTATATATAGGTCACATCTCGACTCCTCAGCATGATCTTGTGAGTGGGGAGCACATTTCTTGTTTACTTTTATTTCCTTAGCACCTAGCACCAAGTCTGGTACATTATGGAGACTTAATATTTGGCATAGCAATAAATAAATAAAAATGCTTCATATGGAGAAGAACATCTGTAAAGTTGGTTTTGCAAATTAGTTCAGAGCTGTAAATATCTTGAAAAATGAATCTAGTGCTAAAAAGGGGGGAGAGAAAGCCAAACATACACTATTTTAAAAATCCATTTAAAACAGATGTCATAGCCATTTTTTCCTATTTCTAAATTGGATCATTGATCAGTGGCATATGGAACAAAAGAAAGGGAACTGCTCCCCTAAACCATATGAATTCTTACTTACATTTAATTTGAAATCAATAAGGTGAAAGCCATTTCTAAAATATTATGATTCATGAACTTCATTTACTGCTGCTTCTTTTGGTTTGATCAGAATAGTCATCTTTATGTAGTACTAGAATTGTTGCTATTTTATCGCATTGCCCATCTCATTATTATGTATTAAATGCTATTGTTTATGGTTGCTATTTAATCTGATGTTAGACAGAAAAATTATTGAAGGCTTGGAACCTCAGGAATAGCTATTTTATAGGGTTGAAGGACTGACTAGGAAGAGTCAATGGTCCTTCAGCTGCCCCTCAGATCATTAACTCCAAGTGGTTATTTGCTCCCAGGCACTGTCCTCTGCACAGGTTGTTATTGCTGTGATACATAGATGAAGGAGAATATATTTTAAATGCTTTAATATGAACTCAATGCTCACAAAGGGTGCCAGATTGAAACCACTGGAGTCTGAAGTCATTGGGTTAGGCACTTGGCTGGTTCCAAGGTACAGATGTACTTGGACCTTGAATGACCGAAGAAAACATACAGTTTGCTGAACTTTAAGAAACTGACAGATGAACAGCACGGAAGCATCCCACTTCAGCATTTTTACCAAGAAGGAAAACTTGAAACTACTAGCTAAATTTAGACTTCAGTCTATTTAGTATAATGCTAATACTGGTGTGTGGAGGGTGGGTGAGTGGGTGGTAGTGGTGTCAGGATGTATGATTGCTTTAAGTCAAGAAAAAATGAATGTTCTGCTAAGAACTCAACCACTTAAACAAGCTGCACTCATTTTAATAACTACTGTGAGTATTCCAACTTAATTACCCATCTTAATTCCATATTGCATACTTGGGAGAGTCCTTAATTTTCTAAAAATCATGGAATTTTTGAGAAGGAAAAAATTTGGAGCTATCCAGCCCAACATTTTTAGTATAGATATGAGAAAACTAAGGCTCAGAGAGGAGAAGTGCTATGGTTTATATGTAGATGTCCCCCCAAAGCCTTACGTGCTCACAGGTGAGGCTTTGGGAGGTGACTGGATTATGCAGGCATGACACTCATTGGTGAGTTAGTCCACTGATGAATTTACAGCTAAATGTGACGTTGGGAGGTGAAGCCTGGTGTGTGTGTGTGGGGGTCACTGGGGGCGTTGCTTGGAAAGGTCTATCTCTCTCCCTCCTCCCTTGATTGTGCTCAGCTTCTTGCCTACCAAGCCATGAGCAATTCTCATCTGTCGTGCCACCCTGCCTTGGAGCCAGCAAACCATGGACTGAAACCTCTACAAACTGTGAGCCAAAATAAACCTTTCATCCTTTATGTTGTGGGTTTTGGGTATTGTGTCTCATAAAGGAAGAAAGTAAGTAAGACAAGAAATGATTCAAGGAAGAGCACGTTACTAATGTAGGACTCAGAGTAGAGCTCAGGTTTCCCCACTGACAGGCAATAGCTTTCCTACTAGCTATGTTGACTCTCTAAGGAAGGAAAACTAACTGTTTTCTGAACCTTTTATTTTTTTTTATTTTTTTTTTCCAAACCAATAACAACCTTTATTTTCTTTTTTTTATTTTAAAGAGAAGAAAAAACAAAACAAATCAAAAGAAGAACAAATTTTCAAAACAACATAATAGGAGGGTAACAATGGTTAATACATTACGTATTACTATCTTTAAGTTAGTTATTCAGGATACCAGACATTAGCATTCAATTGTCCAAACATTATTGGCACAAACCTTACTCTTCAATGAACTAAGTAAAATTAGTAGTGTATCTATCTTAACCATCTTATATATATATATACAATTTTTTTTCCCTTTTCCCTTCTTTCTTTTCCCTATTCCAGTCTTTCTTTCCTTTTGACCAGTTTCTTTTTGATTCACCATGTCTATTGTACATTTTGGATCTTATTTACTCTTTCAGTTTCTCATACTAGAGAGACAATACGATGCTTACACATGTGCTTCTGGTTTATTTCACTTATGAGTATTTTCTCGAGTTGCATCCATTTACCTATAAAAGTCTCCAGTTTATCCTTCTTTATGGCTGAATAGTACTCCATTGTATAAAAATACCACATCTTTCTTATCCATTCCTCAGTTGATGGGCATTTGGGTTGTTTCCACGATCTGGCTATTACAAATTGTGCTGCTACAAACATGGGTGCACATATATCGCTGTGGTATGATGTTTTTAATTCTTCTGGGAAGATGCCCAGAAGGGGAATAGCTGGGTCAAATGGGACCTCCAACCCTAGCTTTTTGAGGAATCTCCACACTGACTTCCACAGTGGCTGTACCAGTCGACACTCCCACCAACAGTGAAGAAGGGTTCCTTTTTCCCCACATCCCCTCCAGCATTTGTTATTAGTTGATTTCTTTATAGTAGCCATTCTTTCTGGGGTGAGATGGTATCTCAGTGTTGTTTTAATTTGCATCTCTCGAATGACTAGTGATGTTGCACATTTTTTTGTATATTTATTTGCCATTAGTATTTCTTCATCTGAGAAATGTGTATTCATCTCAGATGCCCATTTTTGGAGTGGGTCTTTAAATTTGGGAGGTCTGATTTTTTTGAGTTCTTTATATGTTCTCGATAGTAATCCTTTGTCTGAGGAACAGCTGGCAAACATTTTTTCCCACATTGTGGGTTGTCTCTTCACTTTGTTGGTGGTTTCTCTTGCTGTGCAAAAGCTTTTTAATAAGACGAGATCCCAGTTATTGATTCTTTGGGATAGTTCCCGTGCGGTTGAGTTTTTATTCATAAAGTCTTTGCCTACACCAATGTCTCCAAGGGTTTTACCTATCCTACCTTCCTAAAATTCATTTGGAATCAGAAGAGACCTAGAATAGCAAAGGCAATTCTGGGCAACAAACGCAAGGCAGGGGGCATCACAATCCCTGACTTGAAATTATACTATAAAGCTACTGTGATAAAAACAGTGTGGTACTGGCAAAAAAACAGACCTGAAGATCAATGGAACAGATTAGAAGATGCTGAAACAACCCCAGACATACTAAGCCACCTTATCTTTGACAAAGGTGCCAAACACATTCGCTGGAAGAAAGATAGCCTCTTTAATAAATGGTGCTGGAAAAACTGGCTCTACACATGCCGAAGATTAAAACTAGACCCATATCTTTCACCATGCACTAAACTAAATTCAAAATGGATCAGAGATCTAAATATTAAAACAGAAACATTAAATCTGCTGAACCTTTTAAATATTCAGTTCCAGTTATTTTTATAAGTGTGCATTTTGGGGGCCTGTCAGATATTTTTTTCATCCATTATGGTCTACTCATTCACATTAGCTTAGTAAGGCTAACGTTTGTCAAACATTTAAACTTTCTTAGTATGAAAAATATCTTTCGGGGCTGGTGAGATGCCTCAGCGGCATAAGCACCTGCCTTGCAAGTGCGAGGGCCCGAGTTCGACTCCTGGAACCCACATACGAAAAAAGGGCCGGTGATATCGCTCAGCGGCACGGGCGCCTGCTGGCGCACGAGGTCCTGAGGTCAGCCCCCGGTACCCACAAAAAAAAAAGAAAAAAGAAAAATATCTTTCATTTAATAGCACACAACAAGCAAATTTACAATCACCAAGTTAAGAAAACCATTTTCACAAATGACATAATACATGGAAATCTTCACTTCCTTCCTTTCTAAGCTTCTTCTTATATATGTTGTTTTATTTTCTGATCTTACTTTTCATTCTAGGATGATGTGAACTTTGGTGTTATTATTCCCCTAAAGACAAGCAATTCTAGAAGAATGGCAAATAGAACTATGTGTACTATTGTTAAAACTGACATATATTTTAAAATCCCATTGCAGATTAATGTCAATAATTGGAACCCAATTAATGAAACACTTAATGAGATATTTTTACTTTATTTTTCAAAAGACAATGGAAATTGTAAGATTTGGGGGATTTCTTTTTTTATACTTCTAATTTATGTACTTTCAAGAAAGTATAAAATGATGACAAAGACTTACCTACTTGCCACAAATTCATATCACCCTCTAACATTTTTACATGAGAACTCATATTTGATTAATAATGGACTATACTGCCAGATATAGAGACCAAAGTGTAAACATCAGTACTTTCTATTGTGTGGTTGCTAAGCATTGAATATTCAACAATATTTTAAATAAGAATTAAGACCATTGAGGCAGATCCCCCATCTTGCCAGATTTTTTTACACATTCCCTCTAACATGACTTACTATAAAAGAATGGACTTTATCAATATTCCAATTGAATTCTATATACACTAGTACATTTACCAGAAGAAAAGGTATAATAACTTTTGCCTGGTAGTAACTCAATAAATATTTGTTGGGCATATAGAGAGATGAAAAAAAGGCAAATGAAAGGGTAAATAAATGAATACAATAACGGTGTCAATACAAATATTTTACTTATGACTTTCCTAAAGAATTAACTGTTCATTTCAGAAGGCAAATACTGTTCTGTAAGTAAAATTTCTGAATGGGAACATTTGTTCCATAATGCAGAGGAATGTCATACTTATTTGCAGGCAGTGAGAACTACTAAATAGCTTAGCAAATATCCCCACTGGCCCCTAGTGTTCCTGCACACATGCAAATGGTCTCATTAGTCAATGAGTCTCCCAATCTTAGGAGCTGAATGTGGAAAAGGTCACATAGTTATTCAAACATACACAACAGATGGCATATTTGGTTTCGCAAAGACACCCTAACAATTATAAGGTATAAGGACAAGCTTATCTATAATTCAGACAAATAAGTTTCAAAAAGTTAGAAACAATGCATTTCATTTACGACATACAATAAATATAACTGATTGTGTTGCTAGAACATACCATCCTTTTCACTTTATGTAGCTATCTGCTCAATTAGCAAAGTAAATTTCAGTGTAGAATGCACATACCTTGATAGATCCAGAAGTTAAGGGAATCAAAAAGGACACAGCTGAATAAAGTTCACCCTTGTAAATTCCTGTAAACAAATTAGGTCAAATTATCCTTCAAACACATGTACAATCAAGTCCAAAGCAGTCCTTGTATGAGGGAAAGAAGGATAGGTGTGACAATTAAGATGGAGGTTATGAATGTAAGACAATTAATTTTGTAGTTCACAAGGGATAAAGGGGTTGCTTTTTAAAAAGACATGTTTGAAACTTATATTAACTCTGCTCTCTTTCCTTCCCTCCCTCCCTCCCTCCCTCCTTCCCTCCTTCTCTGCTGGGGAATCAAACCCTCAGCCTTACACATGCTAAGCAAGCACTCTATGAACTGACCCACACCCCACACCCTGAGAATTTCTTAGCTATAGAAGAGTAAGGAGTACAGAAATCTCAGCCACTCCACGGAGACTCTCCCAATTGAACATTATTCAGTTTTTACTCAACATACCACTCATTTTGAGAAAACACCCACAATTTCAAGAAGTTTTCACTAATGTTGATACTAATTATAATTTCTTATATTAAGGTAGTCCTTTATGGTTTATAGAAAATCATCATATCCACATTTTATTTATTTCTCAAAACATCTGTTATAAGATTCAGAAACTGAGGCTTAGAGAGGTTAAATGGCTTGCACAAAGTCATATGTATGGTAGGCAGCAGAGCCAGTATTAGAATTCATGTTTTTTCACTTTAGGTTAATTCCTTTTGCCAAAGTCCCACGTGACACCTTTATTCAACAGTTGTAGAAGTGATTATAAACTGTGTCTCTGTGTGCCATGCTTGGTCCTAGGGCAGGAACTATGGTATTATATAATGATCCCTACTAATTTATTCCACTTGAAGGACACATTTCTTCTGGCAATTTATATAGTGCCCAATATGAAGTCACATGGATGTTTAACAAACTCTAACAATTCCTTTATCAGTAATGTAAATTGATACAATATTTGTGGGGAAAATTTGTTAATAGCCACCAAACTTTTAAATACGCACTTCCTTTGATCAAGTTACTCTACATTCATAGAGGAATCATCAAAGATGTACACAAAGAGGTGTATATAAGAATTTTTCATGATTGTTTGCAATAATAAATATTGAAACTTGCCTAAATATGCAATAGTTGAAATTTCATTAAATAGATCATGGAACAACCAACATAATGGATTATGAAGCAGCTCTTAAGTATGATATAAGAACAGTTAAGATATATTAATTGTCATTTCATATAATTTCTACCAATAGTTTTAATTTTCTCTTCCTAACTTCTAAGTTATACTCGGGAAAAAATAGAGAAGGGAGGGACTTTGAATGTTTCATTACATGAAAAGAGGTTCACAAAATATTGATAAATGAAAAAGCACATTACAATGTAATTACAGTGGGAGCCCACTGTAGAAAAAATAAATTGTCAATGTAAAATATATATATGATTTTCTTTTCTCTCTGTATGAGTATTTTCTAACTTTTTTATAATGAATATATATTATCAGTTTATAAAAAGGTACATGTTTTAAATTCTTCAAAACTCTACTTAGGAAAGGGAGTAGGGTGAATTAAATAAAAGAAAAAGGAGAAGACAACTTTAAATTTTAGCCTTCCAATATTTTACGATTGGCACTTAATTAACCTTTTGTCCCCAACTTAACAATCAAGTAATCCCCAAACCTATTATCTTTATATTTGAAGAAAAATTTCAGTAGTAAGAAAAAAGCAACTTAATATTTGCCCTGGTAAATCAAGACAGAAGATAATATTTAAATACAATCACTTTAAAAAAATGCAGGTAAATAACATCATTGTCACTGTGACAAAGATCATCAAGGTGACCTTGCAATGATAATAAGAGTATCATACTATTACTAATGATCTCCATATCCAATGCACTATATATAAATCATTCATAATAGACTGAAGTGGTGCTCTTGATTAGTTGCAACCTAATTGCCTGATGTGCATTTTTCATCACTGTTAATGTTGCTCAAAAAAAGACATAGTTCTGCTCAAGTGTTGATGTGGTTCCATAATAGTGCTAACTTAGAATCTTTTAAGAGAAGACATTTCAGAAAGAACTTACATCCAGACTACAAATTATATTTCTGGCTCTTGTGATGCATATACCAGAGCAAGTCTATAGAAATTGGCTTCTTCCCCATCAGGCTGATTCTGCAAGGAGGCTAGCAAAAAAAATGCTTTAAAAAATAAACTGCTTTATATGTAGCATTTTGCCTTGGTGAGATACACAAAGGATTGAGAAGCAAAAGGGCTTTAAAAAGATACAGCTTTTCCCTGCTCACTTTTCAATTGCCTTCAAGTGGGAGCCTTTGGGAGTGCATCACTCCATTTATGGTTAGAGAAGGCCAGTTCATTGGTTGATCTGTGTCAGATAAACCAGGTTTCTTGCCATCACTTAACAGTTCACAACATGTGTCATTTCCATCACTTTGTACATCCCTATTCTACTCGAGTTCATTTCCAAAAAAGGAACTGTTGACTGTCTTAATATAGCATGTGGGCTAAATACTCTTTGAGAAAAAAAGAATACTCAGTAGTATCATCATCGAACTAAATCAAACAATGTATACCAGAGGCAAAAACAGCAGGAGCCTTGCGTTTCAGAAATGCATCTCATAGGATGAATTATTGTTTGAGGGCCAGGCGTGCAAGCAGAGTCCTAAACCCAAATCTAGACAGCTTATTAAGAGATCATCAAACCCAGATTTTAAATAGAGCTACAGCCTCTTGTCTGGTCTTACACAGAGAATAATTCCCTACTTCAAAGGAAGTAAGTTTTCAGGCTTTTACAATGAGCTATTAGCCAAGATTAGCTATGAAGACAAAATGTGTAAATAGAGGTGGCCAGGGATATAGCTCAGCAGCACGGCGCCTGCCTGGCAAGCGCAAGGTCCTGAGTTTGATTCCTGGTTCCTCCCCTCAAAAAACGTGTAAATAGAAAGTGAGCAGAGGAGTCTAAAAGTCCAGTCAAAACACTGGCATAAAAAGCATAATCATAAATGAATATACATATATTTAAAACGTATATATGTGTAAAAGGATAGCTATATTTCTCAAATGGAATTTAAAAGTGTAATTTCTATTGAGTGAGGAAACAAGACAAATTTTTACTTGTTTCACAATAATTACTCAACTGTATACTAATTATAACTATAATACCTATATTGACACTATTTCTATTTTCAAGAGACCTTGGACTGCATATATGTCACACTTTGTTTTCCTAATGAGTATGTATTTACATACTAATACATATGTTTGAAACGACTAATTCCATTTTTCTAATGGGACATTTACTAAAACTCCTTGTAGAAAATAATCGTGTTAATAACAGAGGCAGTTTGCACATCGCAGTGATCAGTGCTCTTAGACAGTTAATGCTATAACACTTTGTATTGTCACTTTCTTCCTCGGGGCTAGAGAACTTCTAGGTTTACATTATCGGCTGCAGCTTCCTTTCTTTCTGGCAATATGGGCATTTCTAACGATGAGACCTGCCAAGAGTTGTCAACGTAATTTTTCTTCTTTTCCATTAGAGGTGACTGCAGCTGAATAGCCAAGTAATCTATAGTCTAACTTCACTTAATTGTTTTTACTACATGACATAAAGAAATATAGTGAGTAATCACTTCTGTTTTACATAAGGCAAATTGCTAGTGCTTTCCACAGCAATATGAAGAGATTTTACCTGCCTAATTTCCCTTGAACATCCTTTTCAAGTCTCGACAGGATAAATTCAGTCCTCTTTGGTTCTTTAATGAGTAAAGACTAAATTGGACCAGTGGATCTCAGTTATTGTCTTTTTCTGTAGAGCTCTTCAAAACAAAAGCAGTCAGAGAACAATTAGTACAGTTATAATTGGAATATTACTCTGGCCCCAACACCATCTCTCAAGGAGAATGAGTTTATTTTTGTTATTAATCACAAAACCTCACTTTTGATGTGACGATATATATTTTGTGATATTTGTTCCCTCATTTTTGTGTAAATATACTCTGACAATGAAAGTTATGTAATCTTATTATAGGAAAGCTAAAAATACAGAAAGTATAAAGGAAACTATTCACCTACTATCCACCTTCCGCAAACTGAGATCATTTTAATTTTAGCATTTTTGTGCATCACTTTCTAGTCATTTTTCATCTTTACATACTAAGTTTGTACAATTTTCCATTCAGCTTTAGAACTTGGTAGTAAACATAAACTTTTTGCTATTGTTATAAAATATTTGTGAACATTTTCTTTAAGGGCCATAAAACAATCTATTTCTAGATGTATCATAAATCACTTAGCAATTCCCTTGTTGAACATTTAATTTCCTTCATTTTTTTCTACTATTACAAATTATGTTCGGTAAAAATTTTGCAAATGAACCTTATTCTAAATTTTATATTATTACTTTAGGACAAATTCCCAGAAGTACAATTACTGTACTGGATCAAACAATATGAGCAGTTTTAAGACTTTTACCTCAGCTGCCATACCTATGCCAACCAGCATTTCATCATGTCTTTATTGTTTATTCACTTACTCAACCAGTATTTATTAAGCTCCTACTATATATCAGGTACAGTTCTAGGTGAGATGGGTCTAGTGGTGAACAAAAGAGGCAAAAAGTCCATGTCTTCATGGACCTCTTATGCTAAAACATTAACAAACACAGTGTAACACTAGATAGTGATACTTCATATGAAGAAAAACTAGAAGCAGTAAAAGGACAGAAAATGAAAAAGCGTAAGAGGACTCATTTCACAGGATGCTCATTGTAAGCCTCCATGATGAAGGAATATTTGAGCAAAGATCTGAATAAAGCGAGGAACTTAGCCTGTAAAAATCTTGGGAAAAATTCAATTGGGGCAGAAGAAAAAAATATGTGCAAAGATCCAGAGAGAAAAGAAGGAAGGGAAAAGGAAATATATATATATATATATATATATATATATATATATATATATATACACACACACACAAGATAGTTTAATAATTTATCTTAGCTCATTGAAAAGAAAGGTTTGTGCTAATGTTGTTTGGACAATTTTTTCATGCCTATATCTTATACTCTGAGTAACTACTTTGAAGATAACAATATGCAATGTACTAACCATTGTTACTCTCCTATTATATTGTTATGAAATTTTGTTTTTTTTCTCTCTTTAAAATAAAATTTTAAAAATGTATGGCATGTTTAATGAACAAGTGGAGATCAACATGGCTAGAAACTTACGAGCAAAGTGAGCAAATTGCCAATGATAGGGATGGTATGCAACACGTACCTACACCTTGTTCACCATGCATAGCTAAAACTTTATAGTATTTATTTTGATTACTTAAGATTAAGCTTTTTCACATTTCTTGGCCATTTCTATCTCCTCTCTTGTGAATTATATTTTTATGTCTTTGCCCAGTTGGCATTTATAAGATCATTTCCTTTCTTTACTTTTTAGTTCATTATTTTCTTATTTGCCTCCTACTTCTCTGCTCATATTATGACTTTCTCTATTGAAGGTTCATCTTATTTCACTAACCTCTTAAATGCAGTTCTAAAGATTTCAACTTTGCTTCTCTTCTTACTCTCTCTATATTCCTTAGATAAACTCACCTACTTATACCTATGATTGACTACATTGACTGTTGACACCCAAATATCTACCTCCAGACCTGATCTTCAGATCTCTAATTTCCATTTTTCACAATCTATCTCCATCTGGATGGCTAGATGGTGTCTTGCCTTGAATAAGTGGAAACCTGACATCATTATCTTCACCAAAACTAAAATTTTCTCCTGTGTTCTTTTTTTTTTTTTTTTTTTCTTTTTTGTCTTTTTGAGACAAGTTTTAGCTGTGCAGTTCAGGCTGGCCTTGAGCTCACTTTGTAGCCCAGGATGGCCTCAAACTCACAGCAATCCTCCTGCCTCAGCCTCTGGAGTGCTGGGATTACAGGCGTGTGTCACCACTCCCGGCCTCTCCTGTGTTCTCTATATTGCATAATAAGATTTAGAGTCACTCCTCCCTCTCATTCACTCCCTGAATATAATCAATTTCCAAGTCCCATTTAGTCTACATTTATTGCACTCAAATTTATCCTCTTATCTCCATTGTCACTGTCACTGCATTGGTTCTTAGCATCATAATTTTTCACAGTTGCAATACAGTCTCTTCATGTTCTCACTGCTGCTACTCTTCAACCTGTCCTCCATACTGATGTCATCTTCCTAATACTCAAAGTTGACTATCCTTCCCTCACTTTAAAGTCCCTCTTCTAATTCAGTAGACTCTGCTACAATATAACACATTTCATGAGTTTGGATAAACATTAGAATAGCTACCATTTTCCGGGAAAATTCTCATTGCAAGAAAACACTGATACATTCATTAATTCATTCAACAAATATGTACAAAAAATTTTCTGTGTCAGACACACAGAAGGAAATCAAATAAGATATTTATTCCTGATCTTTGTTCCCCATACTGGAACAAGAGACAAAAATGGTTTTCTTGCCCTGTGTAGATATTCTTTATGCTAATTTTGCCTTGTGCTCTTTCGCCATATTTATGCCATACAGAATGTCATTCTTCATATTCTCTGACTAAATTATTACCAACCATTCACTAAGAATAAATTCAAATGACCTATTCTTTATAAAACTATATCGACCTTTGAGCTTCCACAGCATTCTAACTATTCCTCCACTAGAGCATTTGTTACATGATCAAAATATGCTTATATGTCTGTCCTCCCCACGAGACATTGTAACTTTCGAATGTCTCTGTACTGCTGGGTAAACAGAGGCATTAATAAAGTTTTGGTAAATGTGTGAGTGAATGAATGAATGAATGGAAAGGTGATTAGATGAAGATTTTCCTTCGTGAAGACTGTTCTGTGACGTGTTACAAAATCTGTGTAACACTGAAATATTCAATAAAACAGAGGCCAATATAAGAGACCTGAAGACCACTTAAGCCTTGTCTCAGAACTCTGATAAATGTTGATTATAATTTTCTGCCTTTTGAACAGCAAAGTACTACCAAGTATATTGCTAAATGTATGTGAACAGTGTTCTCTCACTATGTCTATTGCTGTTTTACACATTTCCTTAAACATGATTTTATTCCATTTTTACAGAAAAAATATTAGATTTCTTCTCTTCTGTGTTAAATTAACCATTAAAATATTTCCCTTGCACTGAATTCTAATTGTTTATGTTAAAATTAACTCATTTTCACAAGTTGTCCAATGTTTCATCGAGGCAATATCTCAAATAGTGGAAAAGAACAAAACAAAGAAAAAATGTGGCACCCTTGTGTCAACACTTCCTGGATTCCAAACCAAAATAAATGGTGTCACATCTAAGTATTGAGATTTTGTTAGACTAAACTTGAAAGATAAGTCACAAATATTTTAACAACATATAAATACATGGACAGAGGAAATCTACAATAAAGAACACCACTCCAGGACATCAATGTGTCATTTTAGTTCCTACCCAAATTACTGAAAGAAAATATGAGCCAAAAACAATATGGAGAATTGTATTTCACATTATACTTACAATTCTCTAAGGAGACACAACGAATTGGTCAGAATCCGAAAAATAATAAAAAGAGTAATCAATAGCAATACTTTTGTGAGTGTCCCAGAGCTTATTTCCTTTCTCTTCTCATCAATGTACTGTACCACCTTAACCCTTGGAAACAGGAGAGTGAGAGGAAGAGGAAGAGGAGAGGAGAGGAGAGGAGAGGAGAGGAGAGAGAGATGGGGGAAGAAGGAAGAAAAGAAGGTGAAGACGAGAAGGAGATGAGGGAGGAATGGGGGTGATTTTTATTAACTTTTGTAAACGTATTTTCAAGTCTAAGCAATAGGTATCAATTCCCCAATCAACTGAATAGCCTTCTCTCTTAGAGATCACTAAAACTCATTAGTGAAATTAATACTATCTTCCCAAAAGGAATTTTGTTATTTGGCTTGCTTAGCAATTCTATCATTGCTTTTGTATGTAGCTTAAAGCTTTAAATATATGAAGTCACAGTCACAAAATACATTCATTTGAAGTATAGAATAAGGACATAGGTGATATGCTTATATGATTCTATACATAATGCTTTTGAAATTAATATATATAAGTTTAATAAATATTTCTTCGGAAAATTTTCAATCTGCACACACCCAAACACAAACACATTTTGGGGCTAGTTAATAGAGTAGGAAATCACACATCAATATCACTCAAATGCTTGCAGTTAAGCAGAGTGGCTTTAAAAAAGGAAAATCATTAATGTTAAAGGCTGGGGGGGGGGCAAATGCACAGAGTATAAATTCAAAATGTTGATCAGAATCACTTTGTTGATAGGAATTGAGTTAACTAGGAACAGAGCCAAAATTTCAGGTTTAAAAGGCTTCCAGCCACTGTGTGGTTGTAGTGTATTTATATACCTCTATATTTAAACACAGGTGGTAATTAGCAAGATTGAGACACCTTTAATAAGGCATCATCATAGGTGCAAAGAATGTGTAGCATAAGATGAGTTCATTATCAATAACTTTCCGGAATTAATCATCTCTTAGGACATTTAATTTTAAATGTACCTGAAAAAAACTGGATTATTGAGATAGGCCATCTGCAGTATCTTTTTCTAATTTCTCTGAATAACTGAAGAGTTTTCTTAAAATGTTTTAATGCAGCTGGGAGACAGAAATTACAATATCTTATAAACCAATTGTCCATATAATCTGGCACCTTCCCTTCGACAGGTGTCTAAACCAGATAGAGACATTAGAGGTAATGCACACATTTAGAATCCACCAATTATGCAAAACCATGCAACTGGGAAAATTTCTCTTTGACTTTAGCCAGTAATCGGATTTTCCCTGAAGTATACAAACTGATAGTCATGTATTTTTATTTTGGCCACTTAACAAACTCATTCTTATAGGTAGTTAAAAACACTAAGCTGATTCCAAACAAATAGATTTCCTTTAATATAACTATATTGGAATTCTACTGAAAGTTAAAAATATATATACATACATATATACACCTTCATCAGCATCCCTAATATTTATTATAACTTTCATCTGAATAGAACAAATGAAAAGTAAGTACTTGGTAATTTTAAAAGGGAAATTGAGGCTATTTTTCCATGAAAACTGAGCATTTGGATGAATAACAAAAAATTATTGATCAGATATGTGAAAACATCATGATAATTGACTCAATTTCTACGTTGTTCATCCAAAAGCTAAATATTTTCTGAAACGTTATAACAAATTGACATGCCATAGAAGATCCAGATGTTAGAAAATTTACATGTTCAACAGTGAGGACTGACCTAATTTTTGTTTTAATCAGGTTTTTTGTATATCACAGATATATTGTGATAACAGATATAGCTTAAAATACAATTAATAAAATGCATGCACTTTAATATCCAGCAACAGGATACTGATATCGCCAACATTCCATAAAATTTAAAAATGTAAATATTTTTGCTAAATTTTTAAATTACTTCATTCTATCATTATAATTCTCTCTGGGATATGCATATTTTTAATTATACTTACATTAACACAGAAAAATATCTTGTGACCTTTACGTAAACACACACACATTCTTTTTCTATTACTAATATCATCTTTTGGGAATTATCTTTTCTTAGGCATAATACAGAAATTCATTTGCAGGTATAATTTACAAGAATAAGTATTATTTTATCAGGATCTATAAATGCTATTGCAAAAGACTTAACATGGACTGCAATTCAGCTCATATTAGATATTGTGATTCCAAAATTCAATTTCTTAAGTCATAATCAGTTACAAAAACGTTACAACAAAATGTGAGAAACATTAAAAGGCAATTTCCTAATTGTTGACTACTTATCAACTGACAACTTAGTTGATTAAAATTAAAACAATCACTATGCTTTATGGTGATATATAAAATGACTGTTTTACAGATTCAAATAAATATTATGAATTCATTTGGTCTCTAATAAAAGGAAGTGTTGAGTAGGTATTGGAACAAAATTGTTTAGAAGAAAATAACCTATGCTACTGGAAAATTCAAGAATCATTTATATTTACTGTGATCAGTAACTAGGGTTCTTCAAAGTCTACAAAATCATAAATTGAAAGAACACTTTTTTAATGTAATAGCTATTATGTAACTATTTTACAGCTGTGAATGTCCTATTAGAACAAAAACACTTTTTAGAAAACATAAATAAAGATGCACAAATCAAAACATCTATTTCTGTGACTATCGTAAAAGAACTGCTAGAGGGACAAAAAGGGTTGAAGAAAGATCATCAGGAAAATGACCGATTTTTGTTCTGCTTAATCGTTTATTTCTAGCAAATTCAATTCCCTAGTCTTTTACAGTTACTTTCAAGGACCAACAGGCTGGCATGAAATTAAATTAACAAGCAGGTTCCCATTCTGAATTAGTGATTCCCAGCTGTCTGTCCCATCAGGTTTCCATGGCAGTAGGAGAATTGATGGAAAATGAAGTACAGGAAATTATAAGAAGCTAACATACTAAACCCTTTAAGTTGATTTCTTTAAATTGATGAATCAGTATGGACAAGGGATGGGAGAGTGTAGAACTGAAGTTAAAGTTATAATTTTACAGCTTACTGAAAAGACTAGAGTGTTCCTGTTTTTGTAATGGTTAGAGAATGCATGCATACTTATATATTTCATAAAAAAGCTGTAGACTCAGGATTATATTTAATTCATTATGTATTTCATGGTAATCCAAGAGTTTTTAAGATACTTTACATGCATTTTAAAGTTTTTTTTTCTTTCTTGAGATAGATATTGAGTCATTAGCCTTTTAAATAACTTCAAAGCACCCAGACACTAAGTATAACTTTTTTTCAACCAACCAGGTGTTCGTTTGCATCACATTAATCATTTCAATATTTGATAGAACTTTGCACAGACATATTTGGGTGCCACCTAGATACAGTCATAGAGACTTACCATAAGTACCAAGGTGGGGGGGACATTAATCTTGGTTCACGTCTACCATAATTACAGATAGGATGACTACTAGCAAGAGCTTCACAGGGATGATCTACTAATGTGAAAGAGATTTTTATGTGCCGATTTTCCAATTAACTTCTCCACTCCTACAGTTAGAGGAGGGTGGAGGTGGAGAACCCAATATTTCAGAGTCATTACATCACATTAAAAACATCATCCAAAAGGTAGTTTTTAGTTGGCATATATGCATTCTTCACCATATGCTGTTATTTACCTAGAGTAGAAACTTGGACAGGAAGTACAATTCAGAATAAATTTTAAAATTGTAAATTATCCAAGATTAAACTTTCAGGTCTAGAAATGAGTCCTGAAGTCACATAACAATTTAACAGGCTTCATTTATTCAGCTCTACATTACTATTTTTAAAATATCAAGGACTCACTTCAACTGTAAAAATATTTACTGTCTCCAATTAAAATTAGTTTGCTTAACATATATACAGAAATCTTACCAGAGAAATTACTATTAATATGCTTTACAATAATTTTCACTTCATGCCATCCTATTCTAACTTCCTGAGCCTATTTTTCACGAGTTCCAAATGCAAGCAATCTCGTTGGTCTTGCTAAATTATACCACAGCACATCCAGCAAACTACAAAATCTCTACACATTGTAAAAATTATTGTAATAGAACATCAGTACTAAAGAGGCACTCATGGTTGAGCCATCAAGGTTGTTAAGAATAATCCAAAGCTATGTAAAGCCCTGAAAACCGTTCACCTGCTCAAACTAGCATGGTTCTAGCTGGTTCAATTTGATATTTACTTTGCTCAGACAAATATAAAAAGAAACAGAAAGGAATAGAAATAATATATTAAGCCAAGGCTAATATATTAACCATATTAATAATACATAATTATTAAACTTGATTGAAATAATTTACCTTTTAGAGGAAGGGAAAACTATAATAATCCCTATTAAAAATAGTGGTCTAATACAGGTGATTTAAAGCATCTTTTGTAGATGTGAACAATTCTGAAATTTGATTCCTTTTAATCATCATAATCAGCAGCTACATTTCCTGTTAGGGATATATATGTTAATCAGAATTGCTAAATTCTGCATCTTACAGTATTTTTCATCATTTCATCTTCCTGTGGTTGTGCTGTTAAACCAGTTCAAATCTTTCTTCCAAGTGATAAATGAAGAAAAGCTTTTTAAAAGTATGTATGATTACTTTTGTGATTAAAATTGATAGCAATTTAAGAAACACATAATTTTAATAAAATTAACCCACATGTTTTATATCTGATGTATGGCATTCACATGACATTGCTTCCAAGAGGGTTTGTGTGTGCATGTGTGTGTGTGTGGAGTGGGATAAATATGACTACTCTAAGAAAAATTTTGCTCATTAAAATTTAATTATTGAGTCAGATATTCAACGTATTGGTCTTATTTGACCTCAGTTCATTCTTAGTAAATACATAATTGCATAAATAATAATAAATAAATACTTTGGTAAACCTTAAGGATTTATTAATCATAATGTACACCAAGCACTTGATAACTATACTTCAATGTGACACTGATGAACTTTGTGGAAAAGCAAGTTTCAGGGAAACATTACATGCCTATCTCAAACACAGAATGTAAAAAAAAAGAAAAAACAAAAACAAAAAAAACATGTTAACAGTAACATTTCTTATGACTTCCAAGTTTTTAAGGCTGTCATGGAAAACAAATCTCTAACTCAGTCTTCTGTTTTCAGAAGCAATATAATAATATTTTGCAGTTTGATCATGGAATTTAGTATTGTGCAAAGTAAACTTGAATGTACATTGTTCTGTTTCAGCAAGCTTCTTTCTATTAAAAGCCTCGGAGAGGTATAATGACTGTGAGGGAAACTGATCATGTCAGTGTTATTTACATTTATGATAGCTAAATTGAAACACAGAGTTTTAGCATATTCAAATTTGAATTAGGTCATTGGATGGGATGATGGTTCCACATAATAGGTTTTTACTTTTTAATACATATATATGCTTGGAATACATCTATATATATGGAATACATCTATATATTTGGAATCTCACTCAAACATCTTCAGATCACAATGATTCTACAATGCATTCTTTCCTTTATGCTCACTGTATATTTTGTCAAATGACATGAATTACTAATTCATAATTGGAACCTAGACCTAATGGAAAATATATCATGTATTCAAAATACAGTATATTTATTCATCTTCTTTGTCTGGCATTGATCTAGGGACTGAACTTTATTACTTTTATTATAAAATGTTAGAGGTTTATTAACAGGCTTGTTTTACAGAAAAATCTTTTCTTTAAAAACATTCTGGTGGACAGCCTGAAAACTTTTAAATAACATTTACAGCATGGAGTCACTTTATAAATTACTTGAATCCTTTCAAAATGTATGTTGTGACTTTCTTATCATTAAAAGTTTCCAATGTTATTTTAGCATAACTAAGAGCTTTTAACTACCCTTAAAATAACTTTGCAAAAGCAAATTACTTAATACATCACAAATGAAGTTTTGTAAACTTGGACAAAAATGGCAAAACTGGGATTTCAATTTTTCACTTATTTAAGGGTCACACTATGGCTTATGAAAATTCATTTTTCCCCACATTGCAGATATGAAGAGCAAGGGGCGGGAGTGAGCAAGCAAGCAAATGCTAGGTAATCATGGAGCAGAAGTTAAAGCTGTGTATCATCTTTTCATTATAACAAACGAACCAAAAAGCTTTTTTATTCTCCTGTAGTACTCTTCCTTAGCAGCACTAGAATACCCTCTGCTCCAGATAGGAAGATTTAGGACTAAGGAGGAGGACTGTGATATTTCAGCCAAAAGATATAATAAAGCAGACATTTGCAATGTCTTCCTCAAACAGGCTGAGAGTAGCAATTGATTCTCACACTACAGTGTACCTGGCTTGTTCATTATAATCATAGAACAAAAATCTAAAACTCAAGGAAGCTGTTTATGATGCTTACCGCAAACGCGATCAATTAAATGCTAATCTAACAGTATCTATTAGAGTCCATTGAGGCATTTTGTTTCCTTTCAGTCTTCAAAGCCTGAATGGCATCTAATTTTCTTTCTGTAGTACTGGGAACTTCTCTTTGTATTTCTTTAGGTCACCTCAAATACACCTTTACATTATCATCCCAGGACAAAATAAATAAATAAATAAATAAATATAAACGTAAAGTTCAAGGCGTCTCCTAACCAATTGTTTTCATGCTGAAGATGTACAGTATTTCTACCTATATTATCATACCAGCAGTAGCATGATGTAGATCTGTTAAACTCGAAGCTGCCGACGGCGAGTACAAGCTGCAAACCAGCCCCCTTCCCCGCCCCTACTCTCCCAGTGGCGAAATAGACGTGGAGACGACATCTAGTAGTGGAGTGAGATTGACTGTTTCTGCAATTGTAAACAACGGGCTGCACTGGGTTACTGAAATGTTTAAATACATTCCTGACAAACACATCCACTTACAAAGTAGCGCTAACAATCTCTCCTCTACCACTAGGCAAAGCATCCTAAAACTGAATTGGCAACCCGCCCGTTGCAGAGTGGAAGAAAGTAAGGTTACATTTCCCTAGACATGCCTAGCGGATGCTTAGCTCTCCGCAGATGTGTTGGCCGCTGTTAGATCCCAGGGACCAAGTCTCAGGATGAAATGGGAAAATCCACAAACCCCCAGAGTTGAGCACATGGGGGCTCTTGACCGACGGCTCTTGGAGCATAGATTGTTCTTAATGACTGTTTCTTTTACAAAAATTGAGGTATAGGGAGGACGCATTGGGTGGGGCCCTAGATCCCTGAGGTCAGAAGGTTCATAGAGTTCCCCAGAACCTGGGCTCCCTGAGTGAGGTTTGAATAGAAATTCAGAAGCAAACAGGTACTAAACTGCTTCTTAGCTCCTGGATATCTCCTCTGGAAGAGATGGCAGTAGCTGAACCTGAGTGGATGAACCCCAGGTGGACGTTCCAGGTGGGAGGGAAACCAGAGGAGATGGAGCCCCTTACCCCCCCCCCAGCATCCAGGTCCACTTGTTAGAGCGTCTGGTCTGCGCGAGAGCAAGGCGACAGGCTCCCTCTCAGAACTGGAGGAGTTGGTTGGCAAAAGTGCCGCCTGGGAAGCTCAGCCAGCCCTCTAAGGGCAGTGTCCCTAGGGCCTGCTGAACGCTTGAACCACTAATGAGGCCAACCTCCCACCTCCCCGGAGTGGTGCAGAGCCTAGGGGTCGGTGGAGACCGCGCGATGAAGGTTTCCAAGGCTCCTTTACCTCGAGCAGGAATCCTAGAACCGGCTCAATGGTCTGCTCACAGCCCGGAGCCGCCATCCACCGCGGCAGCCTCAGGGCGAAGTTCGCCCAGAGTCCTTGGGGTAGAAGGGAGGGGGTTGGCGGGCCAAGGCGAAGGAGGTAAGAACCGGAAGAAATGCACCTACCTAGTCCAGGCGCAAGTTTCTGTGGTGTCTTCAGGTGCGGACCCCCGCCCTCTCGCCAGGTGCTCAGCTCCAACGGGTGCTGCTAGTGCCCGGGACCTCGGGCGTCTGGACCGGTTTCTGCTGGAAATGACTGTAAATCCACATTACTGTTCGAGCTGCCACTTGGGTCCTCGCATCGCTCTCTGGCTGGCGGCCGCGGTGCTCTCACCCTGCGGCCGCCAGGGGCAGGACCCGAACCTGGCTACCGCCGAGCCAGCGGACGACCGCCGCCAGGAGAGTGCTTGCGCCCTGGCCGTATGTGTGTAGGAGATAGTGTGTGTACTTGTGTATATGTGTGTGTGAGAAAGAGTGTGCGCGTGTGTGTGAAAGCAAAAAAGGGTGAGATCAGCTCCCGGGGCACTCGGAGGTGAACTCCAGGCTGAGCCGGAGCAGCCGCGCTCCCGGGTGCGGGGCGTCTGCACGGCTGATGGCTGCGCTGATGTTGCCGTGGCCGCCGCCGCCGCGCTCTGAGGCTGGTCGTGGTGGTGCAAAAAATGTTTCTCCGCTACTCAAGACCAAAAAACCTGCCCTGTCTACTGAGCATGCCCGGTTTGACAGCTCCACAGCCGAGGTTTTTTTTTTTTTGTTTTTTTTTGTTTTTTTTTTTCCCCTTTTCCCCAAGACTCCAGGTTTTATCCGCAGCTGAGGCGGGAAGGGGGAGGGAGGAGCAGGAGGAGAAGGAGGAGGAGGGCTGAAGGAGCAGGTAGCGGGCAAAGGGAAGGAAGTCCGGATGAGAAAGATCAGAATGTGAGAGGGTGGAGAGAGAGGAGAAAGCTGGGTATGAGAGCAGAAGAAAGAGACATGGACCAACAAAATTTAGGTTTCATACTACAGTGGGTAGGTTCCTGACCAGAGAAGTGGCATGACAAGCATTTGTCATTATTTTCTCCTGAGGATGAGGTCGGGTTGGGGGTTTCGAGGAGTATTTGTCAACCCCATCATCAACCTGGGACAGTGTTTTCTAGTCGTGACATACACAGACACGGGAGTGCACACACAGACACACACACAGGAACGTGATCACTGCTTTGACGTGTAAAGCCTCAGGACTGATTTAGAAAGAATTCGAAGTCTTTTGCCAGGATAACTTTGGTGGAGGAAAAAAGAGAAAGAAGAAAAGGGAGAGAAATTGTTTGGGTTTCTCCCCTTTCCCTCCTCTGCCTCACCTTTCAGACAAGCCTGTGAATGCAGTGCATAAACTACCCACAAGCTCTCTTGCGTTCGTGGATAAGAGAGCACCGGGGACTGCCTCCCGCTGTCAGTATGACCCTAACGCGCCAACTCATGCAGCCTCCTGGTGGCGCGTCGGGTCAGCACTGACAAAGTCCCAATGGTGGTGGTGATGTTTGGGGAGCGCTCCGAATCCCGTCCTGCCTGGCCGTCCTGGTCCCTGGGTTCGCCAAACAGCTCTGCCCCTCACCCAGCTGGGCAGGAGGGCACGTACCTGGACGAATCTGGTGCGCTGCCCCAAACCCTGGATCCCTCCCTTCCCAGCCTCCTCAGCTTCCTCGAAAAAGCGGAGAAATGGAATTTGCACGCCCAGAAACTCGCTTCAGGAGCCTAAGAAGTCCGACTGGGCATGCTCAGGACTTGAGAGCGCCTCGCATGAAGGAACTCTCCAGCCGCTAACATCTGCACAGCAGAGCCAGATGTGACTAAAGTGGGAGGCATTGGCAACCTCTTCTTAGAGCAGGATCCTGTTCCGGAAAGGGCGGCGGCGACGCCCACAGCAGCTTTCTTCCCAGCTTTCCTGCTAGAACTAGACCGTGGGAGATACCAAGTGCCGAGCCAGGGGAGCGGCACCAACTGCAAAAAAAAAAAAAAAAAAAAAAACCTGAATCTTGCAGACTCTCAAGACCCTTACCCCCAGTGCCACCTCAGCCAGAGCCAGAAAGGGGGCGCGAAGAACAAACAGCCCCATGTGTGTTCTCAGGGACCGCTCTGCTAACCTCTAGGTAAAAAAAATAATAGCGCTAGGAGTCGAACCTTCTTTGGGCGAAAGACGTTTACTGACGTTTTTCTTGAGTGAAGAAAGAAGAGCATGTGTGAATGTGCGAGTGTGCACGCACGTTTTTAATTTTCATCCATAAGAACAGAGATAGGAGAGCGAGAAGCTATTGCCAAGTTGGGAGCCCGCTAGGGGTTGCAATAAGGCACGTTTGGAGCAGGGATGGTGCTAATTACCAGGATGAGTTGCTTTTTTGCGAGCCCCAAAGCTTCCAGCTGTTTCCTTAGGAAAGCTTCTGGACTGGATGGGCTCTGCACTCCTGAGCAGGAGGAACTGGGTTCAGTTTCCAAAATAGAAGTAGTGTAGGGTGGCGCCAGGGGGAGATCTCGGAACCTTGTGTTCCCATCTTCCCAGCTTTTGACACAGGTATTTGCAAAAAGGGAGCACTGTAAACACATCACACCACCGAAGGGAGGATATGCTTTGAGCTGAACACTCTCGAGGGAAGAATCAGGGAATCAAGAGCACGTTTATTGCTATCGTCCTTTTTCCAACACTGCCATGGGCTTCAGGAGGGAATCATTTGGATCCCTATGGCTCAAACCCCCACCCCCTCCTGCCCTACCGCCCTGCCAACAAAGAAACAAAAGATGACAACCGGCGTCTGTAGAGGCACAGGAATTGTTTCCTGTGTGATCTTTCTGTTAGGCTGTTGAAAATAGCAGTGGGGAAAGGATGGCTATAAAATCTGTGTCTTGCCACCGGTATGTAAATGAACCTCCCTAAAAACCACTACTCTCCTTCAAAACAAAAGCAAGCTCTTTATATAAGTATAAATGATTTTATAAATTTTAAATAAGCGAAAGAGTGAAAGATTTCTCATTAAGAACTGACTATTCCGTGCTCGCTTCGGCAGTACATATTCTAAAAACAAAAAAAGAACTGCCTAATCCCGGAACTGTGGAGGGAAAAGACTCTCGGGATACCTCCTTAAGCCCTACCTCAAAGTTCTGGAAAGAAAAAAGAAACATCTGGCCAGTAACTTGTCCAATGACTAGAAACAGTCTGAATCTAAGCTCATTCTGTAACCAGTGCTTAAGGAAAAGGAATTCTGGCAAAATGAGAGATAGAAAACCCATCACAGACCTGAAAATGGAATATAAAATTAAAAACCATGATCATCTTACTTTCTGACTTTCTCTTTTTTGTTGTTGTTTTGTTTGTTTGTTTTGTTTTTTGTTTGTTTGTTTGAAGACACTTAAGGAAGGGAGTGATACCTATGGATTTCATGAAAAGAGATTTAAGTTTCTTCTCTCTTGGCAATTCAGCAATCTGTTTAATCATTTAAAAAAATATTAGTGACTCTTCCTTTTATTTTCTCTCACATTTTTCCCTCATTTTCCTTGCCAGTCTTCTGTGGCTCCCTGGTGTCTTCCATTCATTTGGTCTGCACCTGTAACGCTGTAGTTCTTTCAAAACATTGTTTTCCATCCTAATTCTAAAGTATAAAGGACCCTGTCACTTTTCTTCTTTTCCTAAGAACTGATTTGTTGCTTTCAGAAGTCCATATCAGTATATTGTAAGTGAATTTCCTAAAACACTTATTCAAACTTAGAGCTTCCCCAAACACATTTAAGCAACAGGAAGTTGCATAATTTTCAAGTAGTTTTGCTCATGGGCCAAGAATTTTCATTTCCAATATGGATATCACGAAAAAGGTGTGCTAACTCGCTAGTTTCAGAATGGTCAATGTAAAGGGCAGTATAACCAATTGTAGTGGATCATGCATTCTCTACAGGACAGTTACCCAGTTGCTTGGCTTAAATTATTCATATAATTTACTAGGAATTTAAAATACATATGCCTTTTTGTTCTCAAACACACTTATATTTGTGTACTCAAACACCTTCATATGGGTATTCCTGGAACTAATAGAGTTATATAAATTCAATTCAGCAGGTGAATATGGAACATCTACCATATTACAGGAACTATGCCAGTACTGATAATAGGCAAAGAAATTGAGACTTAAAGAAGCTAACAAATGTTCAAAGATTTGTGAAATTTTCACTAATCAACAAGTATATATCGAGCGGATATTAGCATGTACCTAGAACAACTCAGTCTTAGAGAACAATATTTAAATGTTCTAGCTTTGGTTTTTTAAACATCTCTGTTTAATCCATAGGTTGCATTCTGTGAGAAAATGAATAATGGAAAATATCGCTTATCTCAATCTTGTTTCTAAATACCCTCATAAGTAAGAGTGTAAGTACAATAATATTAGAAGACTAAACTCAATAACAATTACATAAAGAAAATCAATGTGTACCATCTGAAATGAAGGAGTTTTATTTGGTTGCTTGTCTAATGGAAAATGTTTTTAAAGGCAGACTTTCAATAAGTACTTATTGTGGTGAACCATTGTTTCCTATTGCAACTGATAATGCCATCCAGCAATCAGCTACCAGAGGTTAAAAATAGTGCTGGCATATTGGCTTTTGGCTACAATGATTAGAAGCAGGTAAGGAGGTACCTTGATGATTTTCTATACAAACAACTTCCATAAACAGGTCTGTAAAATATCAGTCACCAGCTTGCTGCTAGGGTGTGCCCATTTTCCTCTGGCTGTGCTCCACTGGGGAAAGCAGCCACATTGGAGGAAGCTCACTTATCGTGGATGTGAACAGTTGGTGGTAAGGATTCTGCATCCATCTGTTCACAGTAGAGTCAGATGAGTTATTTTTTCACACACCCTAGTAAGGCTTGGGAGAACAACTGACAAGCCAGTTAAAGTCTTCTCTTTATCTATTCCTATTTAGTATACAAATGGACAATGTGAAGCTACTTCTCTGGCTAGGGTGCCCAAGGAAAAGCAAAATGTGTTTGCTTTTTGTAAACCTTGGGCTTAGCAAGCCATTTTGTAGTCCGTATAGCAAGCCCTGCTCAAGTAAGTGTACATTCATATATAATAGCCTTCACTGGAAAGCCTCTGTCGATGCTACAGCAGCTTACTCTCAAAATAATATGTATCTCTAATAGAGATTAATCATAAGCTTCAGAAAGCAAGGCTTCTCGATAAAGTGCAGTGGTCATTCATTCATACTATAACATATTCAAGTAATTACCTAAATTTAAAATTATAGACAGTTAAAAGAATTGTATCTTGGTCCTTAATTTATATAAAATTCACTTACATTTGATATTTGTACACATAAACCAATAGAGTAATAACAATAATTTGTATTTTCATAACGATAACATAGTGCCTTCTCTTGCAGATCTGAAAGCTGACTGTATGCTAGTGTTTGTCTTTTTATTGGAAATACTTTTAAGAATATTACTCTCTGGCACTTTTTAACTATCACAGTTGTTGAAAAGTGGAAAATTGATTTCAGAATGTACCATGATTTCTGTTCGAGAGATGAAATTACTCTCTTAAAGAAAAGGAATTTGAAAAGCGTATAGAACAATTAGGATTGTTCTGTTGGCATTTAAATGCACGTGAACTTCTCTGTAACTTTGTGACCTCATGATCATAACCTTTTAAGTCAATTATTATCATGATTGACTAACAGGTAACCATTAATTTATATTGAAGTAACTAAATCATTTAATGCTTCTAAAATACATGCTTAATAATGGCCAAAAGAAGCCTTTATAGTCACATACTTTAATGATTGCTATTTTATGCTAATAATTATTAGGATATTGTATAATAAACAGATTTCAAAATGCATTTTATATGAAAATTGGGAACTAACAGTTTACATTTCCACACAAAACAATAAACATGAATAATTCCTTTTCAGATTAAGAAAATAGGCTCCATATATTTTTTCACTGTTATTCATGCTTTCACTAAGCAAACATTTACTGCACATTACCTATGTCCCTATCCAGTGCTATGTACTAGGAAAAGAATGTTAAACAAAGCAGACCTATTCCTACCCTTGTGGAGATTGCAATCTACTGGCAGAAGATAAACACCATCATCCTACAATGTAAAACATAATTCTAAACTGACGGGTGCTCTGAAGTAACAAAATAAGGTATCTATAAGAGAACAAAGAAGACTCAATATAGATTAGAGTTAGGGTGGCTAGGTCGGCTTGCCTAAGCCAGTGGCTATTAATCTGAGACTTGGAGATTGTGTACTTGCTAGCATTTCAGGCAGAATCTATGGTAACTAATAGGAGAAATATCTGGGCACATCAAGGATAACAAGAAAAACCTGTATATAGGGTGTAATGAGCATAAGTAGAGTAGGGGAAGGAGTGATGGAAGATAAGTATTCTGGGGGCCTTGATTTGGAATTTGGAATTTGCCCTAAAGACAATGGGGAGTCGGGACATGCATGATCGGATCTGATCTGATGTACAGTTCAAAGGATCTTTGCTAATGTCAATCCAATCGTTATATTCACTATCAATAAAACATTTTGGATCCTTATTCTTCCTTTTCTATCTGTATTATGTGCCTCCTATTCTCAAAGTGTGGTCCAGAGACTCCAGGAGGCTGCTTTTGAGTATTTTAAGGTGTCCGTGCAAGCTTAATTTCATAATAGGTTTATTACAATTGTTTTAAGTGAATCAATATGTAAATATCTCATTTCTGTCTGTTTTAAATTCTGTTACACAAATATCAATAAGAATAACCCACAAAAACAACAGCGCTTTGAGTCCTCAATAATTTTTAAGAATGTACAAGGGATCCAGAGACCAATTCCAACCATTGATCTTCTTTTCTTAAAACTGTCTGTGGTTCACCTCCTGTCAGTGTCTTTATTGTTCCTAAAGGCTCAGTCCTTAGACTCACAATAAGAAATTGATTTTTTGGGGCCGGGGATATTATAGCTCAGCTGCACAAAGCCTGCCTCTCAAGCACAAGGTCCTGAATTCGACTCCTGGTACCAAAAAAAAAAAAAGAAAAAAGAAATTGATTTTTACTTTGCAATCCAGTATGAATACTTATAGCAGCATGTGATGCATTCTGAAATTATCTACTCTATTCCAACTGAATCAACTACTTTCTTACCCCAGTAACTCATGCTTTCAAACAGTGTGGATGATCTGGTGTCAATAATTACTTCTAGATTGACATCTTCAAAATCATTTTCTTTGCCATGACATTCCTCCTTGGCTGCATCTCTAATATCTGACTGGATATTTCATTATTAATATTTCACAATTACCTCAAATTCATCTTGTTTAAAACTGAATTGATCCCCATATATTTTTAAATTGAAAAAAACAGAGATTGAAATGGTATATAATCCAAACTATTTAGGATAAATAGGCCAAAAAAATAGATGTGTAGGGAAAGGATTGGGAAAATAAATAATAATATCAATGGTAATTCATGGAATTTCTGACAATTTAAATTTTCCTTTTATATTCTATAACTTTATTTTCCAGAATAAATATATAACTTCGTAATCAGAAAGCTATTATTTAAAAATAAAAACAGAACTATTATTCATTACAAATCCTTTACCTATTCTTGACTTTCATTTTGAAAATATGATCTTGTTTGTCTCAAAATTTTCCATAAAAACACATCTTTGTTAATATCATTACAGTAATGTAGACTTCTCCAGGACCTCTTTGTTTTATCAACAAAGAAATTCCGATTACAGAATAGAAATAGGTCGGAGTTACCTACTACCAAATAGTAGGCTTATTGGTTTCTCAGGGCACTTGATGCCTCAATTGAAGTTCCAGAATGCTTCAGGCTAATGCTGTTTTTGTCTCCCTTGAAATCGTGTGAACTTTAGTTTTTCTCACAGGCCATCGGATGAACTTTTGGTACAGTGGAACAGTCTGTGCTTTTGCTTAAATACTATTGTGAATAAAATCTAAAAATCTTTAGCTCAGAATACACTTTTATCTGCCTGGAATGGACTTCTCTCTTTCTAGTGGTCTCTCCATATTTTTTCAGACTTATATCCACTTATTTTTCAGACAGCTACCTTTTCTAAAATGCTCCCTCTTGAACTTCCATCCTGAAATGCTGTCCTCTGAACTACTTCCTCTTTGGGATTTAGTCCATCCTCCTTTTATTTAGTTATTTTAGGCAGTTATTTAGATGTATATTTAACTTATTGTACTCTTATTTCCATAATATCAGGGACATGTCCTCAGACAAATTTTGATTATACATAGTAGATCATCTAGAAATAATTGGGGGCAATTTTGAATTTAAAAACTTTATTTTTAAGACAAAGGGTTAAAATAATGAGAAGAATTAAGTGTGGGAGCGCCTGAGCTGGAGATCGACCACACATTTGGGGTTAGAGCAAGGCCAGCCGCAAGAACATGGAGTGCCATAGGCGAGCCATGTAAACAAGTTGTTGAGACTAGAGCATGGCCAGTCCAGCAGGTGTCTTGCCTCGGTGTTCTTCCCTGTTAATCACAGCACAGATAGCTCTGAGAATGTTTCATTTTCTGTGTTCTCAGAAAAACACTGAGACCTTGCACTTTCGGCCCGGTCACATACTTCCTCCATTTTTACTATGTATAAATAAAGACGCAGACCATGCTGGGTTGTCGCTGCCTCTCCATCAGAGAGGTCAGGTCCCACCTGGTCCCAGGTTTCCTTTTAGTATGCATCTAGTTTTTTCTTAATCTCCCATCTCCCCCTCTCAGGACCCTGCTGGCTGTGTGGGTTGAGGCAATTAAGGGATATATAATGTATGTAATATATATTATGTTCTAACTGAATGATTATGCTTAAATAATTGGAGTTGTTAAGTCTCCTATTCCGTATAAGAATTTTTTCTTTAAAATCTGGTATTGTGATTTAATAGCATTAGTCTATGCCATGACAATGTTTAAGAAATAATAATGAGTTAAATGATGATATTTCTGTATTAGTCCATTTTCTATTGCTATAAAAAAGTAACTGATGCTGGGTAACTAATAAAGAAAAGAAGTTCACTTATTACACAGTTTTGAAGGCTGAAAATCCAAAGAGCATGGTGCAGGCATGGAAGATGATCACATGGCAGTTGGCATCATGACTGCAGTGTGTACAGGAGGGGGAGATCACAAAGTGAGACAGGAAACCAGACAGCCATTCAGGAATTATGCTCACTCTTTTACAGCAATGCTTTTGTGAGAATTAACCAGTGTCCCAGTAGAATACGTCAATTCCTTTCAAAAACATCACCTTCATGACATTGTTAATTACCAGTAGTCCTCACCTGTGAAAGGTTCCACATCACCACCCAACACTACCACATTGGGGACTAAGTGTCCCTTGGGGAACATCCCATATCCAAACTATAGGAATTTCTGTGTATCCAGTAAATTAGGCTTCTTTAGTATAGGGTCAGTTATCTATTGCTATTTATCAAATTACCGATAAACTTGGCAGCATAAGAGAGCAACTTGTCATTTCTCATAGTTTTGTAGGCTACATGGGAACTCATTATGCTGGTAGTGTCTGGGCTCACAAATGTAGCTACATTCCAAATAAAAGGTCATTTGGGGCTGAATTCTTCCCACATGGCCACACTCATATCTCTGGTGCTTCAGCTTTGGTGGTGAAAAAACTGAGGTTTCTGAGAATCTCTCTCCATGTGGTCTCTCTCCCTGGGATCTCATATTCTATCAGTTAACTACTGTTGCGTGTTAAATGACCCTGAGACTTAGTGACCTAAAACAAGAGCAATTTATTGTTTCTCGTGATTCTGGGGGTGAACTGCCTATTTGCTCTACTGTTTTTTTTTTTTTTTTTTTTTTTCTGTGACACATTTTTTGTAGCTGCATTCAGCTGGAGGGTTGGCTGGGTTAAAGGGTATAAGGCAGCACCACTCTCATGTCTGGCAAGACAAGTTGGATGTTGCCTGAATGCCTCAATTCTTGGTGCCCCTCCACATGGTCTTTCATTCTCTAGTAGGCTATTCCAATTTCTTTATATGATGCTGTTAGGGCAGCATCCCAAGTTAGCAAAGGTAGAAGATGCACAGCCGTGGATGGCCTTGGCTCCAGAAGAACTACATCCCTGTTCTGTCATATTTTATTGGTGAAAGAAAATCACAGGACAAGCTCAGATTCAAATAGACTTCATCTGTTGCTAAGAGAAGCTGCAAAATAATGTGGCCACATTTTATTTCTACAAAAGGCATAATTTAAAATATATATTATAAATCCCGTATTCTACCGGATTGTGGTATAATTAAATTCCAGTATAGGTAAATTATTTTTCTTTTTTGTCTTCATCTTGTAGTATTTAGAAGCATTTCTATCTTATGTTTATTTTAGGTTTTTCACTTTTTTCTTTTTATATCATAGGCAATCTATGAATGGATTCTTACAGAAAAATAAAAATATATTCATAGTAAGCCTATAGTATGTGCCAGGTTTCATTTTCAGAGCTTTATATAAACTGCCTCATTTTATACTCACGAAGGATAAAACTATTGAAGAAAGCAATAATATTACCACCATTATGTAGATAAATAAATGGAGGCATAGATAGTTTAAATAACTTTCCAAAGATCACACAGCTATGTTCTTCACTACTCCACTATGGCTCCCCTTAAGTTTTCTTTTTTTTGGGAGGGGGTACCGGGAGTCGAACTCAGGACCTCGTGTTTGCCAGCAAGCGCTTGTGCCGCTGAGCGATATCAGCGGCCCAGTTTTTCCTTTATGTGGGTTCCGGGAATAGAAATCAGGACCTCGCACTTGCCAGGCAGGCGCTTATGCCGCTGAGCTCTCTCACCAGCTCTCCCCTTAAGTTTTTCCCTACAATAATTTGGTATAAATTTCTTTAATCTTATTTCTGTGCATTTAAATATGTAAAATGTTCATATGCCTTTCCTTACCTAAATTGTGTCACATTATATTCAGGATTCTTCAACATGCTTTTTCTGACTAAAAATATAGCAGTATGGCACATCAGTAACTATAGATCCTTTTCATTTTAAGAATAACTGCATAGTATTCCACTATGTGGTTATACTGTTAACTTATTCAACTATTTTTCTATTATTAGACACGGGTTATTTCCAATTATTTCCTGTTGCAAATAATGTGATAATAAACAGTCTTTAATTCGTTCTTTATTTTCATTATAAGTCTTTTTGCACTTGAATGACAATTTCCTTAGAATGGATTCCTAGAATGGGTATGATGGATCAAATCCTGTGTTAGAAACTGCCAAATGTCCCTTCCAGAGGCTTCAACAAGAGTGTATGAAAGTTTCCATTTCCCCTATACTAAACATTTTACAACACCAAACATTTTAAATCTGATGACCAAAAGCATCTCATAGATGTTTTAATATAGATTTGTTTGATTGCTAGTAATTCTGAAATTTTTTCATATGTAATTTTTTTCTTTCTTAAGGTGTCTATTATTTCATTTTCTTATGAGTTTGATGGAAGTATGATGCGTTTTTGATAGTGCTCCTTTATTTTATATGTTTATACATATTTTTATTCATATATAGTTTTTAAATTTTATATGCTATTCTATATACTTTTTTCATTCAATTTGTCACTTGATGTTGTCAAATCTGTCAGTTTTCTCCTTCGTGAAGGCTGGGTTTTGTACTTTGCTTAGAAAGACATTAACACCCCATAATTTTTAAGAGTATCTGTATTTTCTTCTGTTATGTTAAATAATTTTTAACCCTCATAAGTTTAAATTTTGTTTCTGTTCATGATTTCAATTAACACAACCTATTTTTTTCCTTTACTTGATTGGCCACTTATTCTTTTGCTGTAGGATAATTTTTTTATCATTTGATCAGAGGCATATTGTCAACCAAACAAACCTGATTTTAAAAAAATCTAAACACCTTTATATGCCTGTTTAAAATTTTTTTCAATTCTGTTTCATGATTGGAATGAATTTTTCTGAACTAATATTATGTTGTACCATGATTGTTTTATGATTTGTGGACATCTCTAAGGTAAAACATTTCTCTTTTTCCTTTTTTTCACAGTTCTTGGTTAAAAATCTATGTTTTAACTTTTTAATCTATATGAACTTTAAAGAAAATCTTTCTACCAGTCATATTTTAAAAATAATGATCCCATCTTCTTTGCAGTAATGCTGTATAAAGTTGACTATGAATTTAGGTTTTCATTACACCAATTAAAATTTAGGAATGTAATTGTGTTTCCCAGAGGAAAACTATCAGGAATACCAAAGAAAAGTCTTACGACAAAGGAGAGAGTTCACAGAGAAATCAGCTGTGTGTGTGTGGTGGTGGTGGTGGGGAATATAGAGCAAATGAAGAGGATCAAACCCTTACCTTGAATAAAGGACTGACAAGTTAGGACACAGAAGCTAAGCTAATTGCTCCAATTGCTACACTCAATCCTACCCAACTGACTAAACATGTTTCAAGAGCAGAACTTTGGGATGGAGCCACTCACTGGACAAGTTCACTTTCACTCTCAACAGGGTTTGATCTTGGGTATCCATTTATCACCAAGGAGCCCCCAACTCCTTGCACTTAAGTTTCTACCCATAGGTAACTCTTTTCTTTATTAAATGTAAGAAACCCAAACACTCAAAAGCTAGAAATTTATTTTTCTTTCCTCCTTTCCCTTTCAGGAAATCTGAAGGGAAGGAGAAATAAAGAAGTCCCAGTAGAGCTACATAAGAGACAGAAATCCTCTCTGGTCATCGTAGGATCACCTAAAATATTAGGGAAAACCTAGCTACATCATTATGTAGAGTTGTTGTTGCTGTAGCTGTTTACTTTATGCTTCTTTTTGTTATAATTGGTAGTACTACATATCACTGACAGACTATTGGTTAGTAAATATACTCAATTCAACTCATACTTTTAAAACTTAGAATCTTCTTAAACTCAGGAGTAGATTATTTAGGTTTAGTCTCTAAAATTGTTTTATAAACAAAGCAAACATGATCTATCAAGCATTATTTCTCAATATGCTTGTTTTCTAAGTAATGTCAAGATGTTACATTCCGTGTTGTTCCATCACAGGAAAACTGCCAAAATTATTAATATAATATCTTTGGAGGAAAGGAGGAGAAATTGTTTCCCTGATGTCTGTGTAAAATTTAAATGAAAATGAATGTGATTTGAGTGTTAGTATTCATGGCTGCTAGTTCTTCTCTGTTAATTTACATTTATATTCTTAATGTCTAGGTTGAGCCTAGGGAAATTTAAAACTCAATTTTATTAATGCTATAACTTCCATAGGAATCTCAATATGCACACAAGTTCCTAGATTGTGGCGTTATTGGATGAGACTATAGCAGCTAAGAATAATTGCTGAATGGTTATGATAGTTAAATATGTACTGTCAATTTTGATTTTCAAAATTCCTCTGGGCCTAAACCCAATGTCCAAAAAGTTTTAAAAACATGAATCTAATATAGTAATGAATGTTAACATCTTTAAAATGGAAACATTACATTTCTAAACCACTGCCCATCTCTGATTAAATATGATTTAAACTAGATCATGTTTCACATTTACAACAATTACATTGACATACATGATGTTTGCGATTACTTCGTAACTTGAGGTTTTCAAGTTCAACTCACTAGAGTTCAAGTTTTTCATTTAATTGTTTTTATTACAAGTATGATACTCTACTCTGAGTTAGCAGAGGTACATATGAACAGGAATATATAAACCAAACATTAATATCAGCCCCTGAGTCTCAAATAGATATACCTTTCCCTTTTTTATATTATGTGTAGATAGACTTTAAACATAAATATGTAAAGAATGTGCTTATGAAGTAGGCATTTAGGAAGAAAATCTCTCAAAATCCCAGAGTTCCTTAACAGAAATGACACTTTCATTTAACTATATTCTTTATGTTCACTTTGATCCTTTTGATTAGATTACTCCCTACATCAGCCTTAATGATGTTTTAGGATTATATCCATCCCAGAAATGTTCTACAGCTTTAATACTTCAGTCTTTTAGGCTCATTCCACTTCAGGGCATATAAATTTTGGCTAAAGGTTATAATATCTTACTGCCTTCTTTTTAAATTTGTAGCTGAAGTCTTTCCTTAAGTTTCATTAACTTGCAATGGTGCTAAGATAGGAAGAGAGTAAAGGAAAGTGGAGAAAAGAGGAAGGGAAAGGGCGGGAAAGTGTGCGATTATTGGACAGGGGTAATCAGCTACTCTGCTTCCAGACACAATCCTGGCTATACCTGAGGCTATAGTAATTATTCTTGACCAAGAAACATCCTCTCCTACGGGTCATATATAATGAGACAAAAAGGGAAGAGAGGTTGTTAGGATGTTTGTAAAGATTTGAAAGTTTTCTAAATGATATGCATAATTGAAATTAATTACTTTAAAAGCAGATTTAAACTTCATGATAACATAATTGAATATCCTTCCCATTAATAATTTTGGGATTTGATATTTTCATAATAAAGAAATGCATGATGTGAGGCCAGTGAGATGGCTCAGCAGCGTAAGCGCCTGCCTGGCAAGCGCGAGGGCCGAGTTTGACTCCTGGAACCCACATACGAAAAAAGGGCCAGTGATATCGCTCAGCGGCACGGGTGCCTGCTGGCGCGCGAGGTCCTGAGGTCGACCCCCGGTACCCACAAAAACAAAAAACAAACAAACAAACAAAAAAAATGCATGATGTATATTCAGCTGGAATCCAGGAACCTGTGCTGTTCTTGTTGTTGTTGTTGTTATAAATGTTATGCTTAGAGAGTAGCTATATGTAAATATCCATTAAAGGTTCATTCCTCCATCATGGTTAAGTCAGGTATACTCTATCATCAAGTTACATGTAGTCAGGATATGTTGAGTGTACTACCTGTCACTGTTTACTGAAGCCAGTGTGTGGTGGAAAGCTTAAAATTAAAGCCCCATGTTATATGCCAGCTTTACATCTGGTGAAACTGAGAGAGTCTCCAAATGCTTAACCAGAAGTTTCTCTACCCACTGTGCTCCCAGGGATAAGATTCCCCAGTGTAGTAAGATCAAATAAATGAAGAGCAGTCCCTAATTATCCTTGGGTAGTAGATTTCAGTTCTGTGGTAGCCCATAAAATAATTAACCAAGCCAACTACATCCTCGCTGGAACTAGAGTTTCACCCCGCACTCCAACTGTATAAAGTGCAGTTCTCACATTTCCTGGTTGTTAACTCTGTTCTAGATTGAAATCTTTATGTGGCCCTGTGTGGCATGTGGTGTCACCCTTCATGAAACTGAGAGAATATGTGATTAATGTACTGCCATCAGTCTCATCTGCCCAACATTAGCATCGTGTTTTCAACCACACCCAGAGACTTACGATGGGAATCTGTCTCGTGACAATAGAATAAAAAGGAGCCAATCAAACTATAGTGGTGTACTGGAAAATATGTTTTATTACCAGAGCTGAACAATAATAAATCAATAGTAATTTTGAAATTCTGGACAAGAAATGAAAGGAGTTGGGACACATGGAATTTTCATTTTCTTTCCCTTTGAATATCATGATTTAGAAAAGAAAAGGTTGTCTATCAGATGGTTACATAGCTGGTATCAAATATGATGAGCTGTTTTTCTGGATCATGGTCTAAACCAGCATTTCCTGGTTTAAGATGCAGTCATATGTGTTACTCATAAACAGATAAAGAGGCCCCATCTCCTGTAGCTTGTTATTCATTAAGTGTGCAATTTGTTTTTTATGAAGTACCACAGGCAATTCTTATCAGGAAAATTTGGGAAACAAACTGTAGGAATGATAGACTCAGAACAGTAGAGAAAGTGAATTTCTTAGTAATAGAAATAAAAGTTAACTGGCTGTTGGCAGAATTCAGTTTCTTGCAGTTGTATATCTGAAGTCTCCATTGATGATTTTTTGCTAGGGACATCTGCTAGCTCCAAGAGGCTGCTCACAATTCATCACTATGTGATTTGTGTAAGAGTTTATGACATGGGTGCGTGCTTTTCCTTCTAGGCTAGCAGAAGTATCTTTCTGACACTTGACCTCCTTTTAAGGAGCTCACTTGATTATTTCAGTCCCACTCAAGAAAATCTCCCTAGTTATTAATTCTAAATCACCCAATTAATAAATCATAGGAATGATATGGTAGCCACAGCTTTGATCATATTCAATAAGAGGGGCTTATGCATGGTCTGTACACTAGGGAAAGACATCATCCAGGCCATCTTTGAGTTCTGTCTATTACAAAGGCAATTCATAATAGACTATGGCAATGGAAATGAAAATCGCTGGGCACATAGCTCAGTGGCACAAGCGCCTGCCTGGCAAGCACAAGGCCCTGAGTTTGATTCCTGGTACCAAAAAAAAAAAAAAAAAAAAAAAAAAAAAAAAAAGGAATGAAAATCAAAGATTGTGAAATAACATTGTTCATCAAAATGAGCACTCATATAGAAATCCAAGAATATCAGTATTTAAATATGGTGAGAATATTTTATAAAGTTAAAGGATAAGGATAGATACATTATGTAAAATTTGAAACATACATACATCTAGATAGAGCATACAGTTAATACCTATATTAAAATATGTGAATTCTTATTTAGGTAAGACAGGTGTGATAAGAACATCAATCATACACATATTTCAGAATTATTTCTTCTAAGACTAGAAACACAGATTCTTGTCTCAATGTTGTTGAAGATTTAATTTCTCAGAAGCAAAGAAGGCGAAAATACCAAGGGGAATCATTGCTTTGGGTTTTACTTTTATAAAAATTCCAAACTGTATCAAGTAATAACAAAATAGCCTGTGGTGCTACTGGGAGTTCACGGATAACTTCAGTGGTGGGGTCTAGTGGGAGTCTCTCTCTCTCTCCCTCTCTCTCTCTCTCTCTCTCTCTCTCTTTTTCCTCTTCCTGGTTGCCATGAAGTGAACAGGACTCCTCTGCCACATGTGCCAGAAGTGTTGTGCTGCCACAGGTCCGAAGCAATAGAGCCAAAGTGACCATAAAATATTATATCAGTGATGGAAAACTGACTAACACAGTTCCATATGATGAATGCTTCAAAGAACTTGGGATGAACAACCATAGAAAGGAACGAATGTAATTGCTACCTTAAAGTATTCTCATGGGGAGAAGAGATTAAGCTGTTCTTTTCAAAACCCAAGTTGGCCTAATAAATGGAAGTACAAGCAGCCTAGTAGAACAAAAATATCTGAAAATTATTACTGTACAATAATGGAATGGTCCATTTTTCATTATGTTCTGTAAGCTTCTCATCATGGGAAGTATTAAGCAGAAACTGGGTGTTCATCTGTCAGGCGTAGTGTAGAAGAAAACTCTGTACTACTCATAAGCTCTTACAGTCGCTTCCAACTCCTAGGCTTTATAAGATTAATATAAATTGTGAATTGACATGGAGTGAGAGGGTGAGCCAGAAAGAGGCAGGTTGCTATCATTCATATATGCATTATTATCATTATTGTTGTTATTCTTGTGTTTAACTTTTTATGGCATGGCACACTAATAGAGATACCTACATCTTTAAAGCAGAGATGTATAGTGCACAGTTTGCTTCCCACTAAATCTTATATTTCCTTTACATTTTAATATGGCCTTTGAATTTAAGGGGAAATATTTGAAAATAAGCACACTTCTCTTTCTTTTTTAGTGAGGCATAGCCTTTGATTGGTTTTCTTCATAGTACAAAGTACAAATTTGTTTATGAGTTATTTATCCTTTCCACTCAAGTTTTCTTTGTTTCTTCCATATATTTATAAAATGAACTGGAGTAAATAGTCAAGTTTTTGGCTTTGTAACAAAGGGAAGCTAGTAGCTTTAACCCCAAAGGTATTAAAACTTGAAATTCTCCAGTTAACTACACTGAATATATACAATCCAATGCAAACTCTAGTTAACATTCTGAGTACATTCTGTATTTGATTCATGGCAAACCTGTGTGTCATTAATTGAACTTGATTGATAATTTGCAATTCTCAGAAGCTTTTTATGAACATGAGATTTCCAATAAAGTAGATTATTAGAGTTCTGTACATTCATGGAAAAAGTAATCTATGTAGAGACAGCGTATTAGGATAGTTACATGTATAAGCTCTATATTCAAATAAGACTTGGTTTAGGCTTTAATCTCGATTTTATTACATACTAGTGCTATGGTCTTACCACCAGATGTCTCCTTCTAAAAGTGGCTCACCAAATAAACATTACCAGGTTTTGGGTTGCTTGCATCTCCTTCTAGAGTTGGAGTTCAGGTTGTTCTCATCGCGAACAAAGAATTGAATGACACAAACAAAAGATGGTGACAAAGCTTATCTGCAAAAGTAAAAGCAAAGAGTGAGGGAGAAACAGTCTCTGCAGAGTGAGCTTGGGCTGAGTAAAAGAGGGAAAAGCAAGATAAAATTACACTCTGGAAGACAAAGGGCAGGCTATCGTGAAAAAAGCTATGATAGAGAGCTCTTCTTGGCATCTATGTCCTTTTATGCCATCCAGATCTCAAAGAAACCCATGAGAACTTCTACATATGGATCCTGAGAGTTGGTGCTGGGATCCCTCACCTCTCTTCCCAGGCAGTCTATGCCACACCCTATCTTCTATCTCATTTCCCCCTGAGAGACCAAATCCCCATAATTCTTTAGGGGGTGCTGAAGGAGTGGAGGTCTCTATCTTCTATAGCCTTTTCAAGCTGGAAGGGGCTATGGAGCCTACTACTGGAGATTATGTGCTCTCCAACTACCTTGGGGTGCTGTGGCTCACTAGCTGGGTTGAAGAAAGAAAAATACCGTCAGAAAACAATGAGAAAAGAGTTAGTGACTATTGAGCTGCCTGTTTGATGGGAGAAAGGAACTTTATTATTAGCCCCAATATAATTTGGGCACGTCAGATTTCCATGCTTCCTGTAGCAGCACTGGAGTCTTGCTTTTTTGTGTGTGTGTGGGTACCGGGGGGTCGACCTCAGGACCTCGTGCGCCATCAGGCGCCCATGCCGCTGAGCGATATCACCGGCCCCTTTTTCGTATGTGGGTTCCGGGAATCGAACTCGGGCCCTCGCGCTTGCCGGGCAGGCGCTTAACCCGCTGAGCCATCTCACCGGCCCTGGAGTCTTGCTTTTTGAAGAGAAATCTCAAGCCCTCCAGATGATCACAGGAGTAACTTTGTCCTTTAGGGCAATCTTGTTCTTCAAACAGTTCAGGAGGGACTGGCTTTATTCTAGAAAAATAAATCCAATTATCTATCTCTGCCACCTTTACTGCAGGGGGTGTGGCATGGATCATTGAAAAGGGGCCCTTCCTTTTTGTCTTTAATTGGTCAGTGGGTGTCCTCTCTCTCTAAGCTTTTATGAACACTTGGTCTGTAGGTGGTCCTCCTGGGCCAGGAGCCGGCAGGACTCTGTTCCCATACATTTGGATAGTCTGCTGTACTTGGCCTAGACTAAAGAGACATTGTTAAAGTCTCGTGGTCTCTGGGTTTACTGTCATCTTAGAGAATAGGAATAACTTTCCATATAACATCTTGAATGGATTCAAACTTAGGCCAGCTTTGGGCATGTTATGAACCCTCATGAATACTATTGGCAGCAAATGAAGCCAGGACTCAGACTTCTCTTGGCAAAGTTTTTCCAGAGATTGCTTTAGGGTCTGCTTGGCTCTTCCTACCTTTCCAGAAGATTGAGGCTGTCAGGTGAAATGGAGGTGGCACTTTATTCCTAAAGCTTTGGCACTCCTTGAATTATTTGAAAGGTAAAAGATGGTCACTCTAGAGAAACTGGGGTAGTCCAAATCCGGGTATGATTTCCTTGAGAAGCATCTTGACTACCTCCGTAGCTTTTTCTGAATGGGTAGTAAAGTCTTCACTCCAGCCTGTAAAGGTTTAAATCAGGGCCAAAGTCTGTTGGAATCCTCCACATGGTGGCATTTGGGTAAAGTTCAATTGCCAATCCTCCCCAGGGTATGTCCCTCTCCTCTGTACAGGTTCTAATTGGGCTTGCCCGTGTTATTGTAGGCACAGAGTGGGCCAGCTTTGCAGAATTGTCAAATGGTTGCCACGTGTCCTATTCCTGTGAAAACTTGAGTGACCGTTCCCAATGTAGCATCTCTTCCCATATGGGAGGAATCATGAAGCATTTTTGTAGCTTTTCACTATGTCCCTTGAAGAAGGGCCAGTTTGTTTTCTAAATACCACCAAAGTCCCTTTTTAATTCCCCCTTGTCCTGAGGCCCATTTATCTTCCTGGGAAGTATAGACTAGTTTTACTGGTCCCTCAGCAACTGGAAATAAGGGTATAGCCTTAAGGGGCTGTAAGGCTGCCCCTTTTGCTTCTCTATTAGCCTTTTGATTTCCCAAGGAAACTTCAGACATGTTTCTTTGATGCCCTGTACAGCATATGCTTGCTATCTGCTTGGGAAGATGGACTGCCTTTAGGAGTTGTAGAATTCCTGCCTGTGTTTTATAGATGACTGACAAAGCTACTTCCATCAGTGAACCATACCTCAGGGTTTTGGAGAGGAAAGTTACTGATGTCCTGCCTGCTTGCATTGGTCTGGGAGATTGTTTGTTCACAAGAGTGGTTAACTTCTGGGCCTTAAGGCATTAAAGGATCAGGGTTAATAGTAGTGCAAGTTTTTCTAATAACTTTAGAGGTGTCTGAGAGCATGGCCTGCTACTTGGTAAGCCATTCCCCTGTTAAGCACAGGTAAACTTTTGTCTCCAGAATAGCTCTGACCTGATGGGGAGTCAGGATTTCTAGTCTCTGTCTCAAAATTAACTTTGCAGCTTCTTCTGTTAGTATTGCTGCTAGGAATATCCAATTAGTGGCTCCCTTGACCCCAACTATGGCTATAGATCCAGAGGAGAGTTTTCTAGAGAAGTAAGTCAAAAGAGAATGAAGTAATTAAATTGGCTCACCCATGATGTCTAAGTTTACCCAGGGTTCCTCGGAGGAGATGGTGATATCTATGGACAGGGGCATTGCAGGTTTCTCTGGACCTCTTCAGTAACTGAGGGTTTTGGCTGGCCTAGCCCCTCTTTGGGAGCAGGGATAGTCCACCCTCCAGTGCCATGAGTCAGGAACATTGGCTCCCTCACACTTGGAGTAAGGCCCAGGCAGTGGTTTGGTGAAGTCATGTGCCCAGTTTGCAGTCTTCTTGTACTTGAAACAGGAACCTTTACCCCGGTTGTCCGTGGGCTTTTCCATAGATGACCTGGATGGGTTTAAAGAATTGCCAAATGCAAGAGCCATAATACTGAACTTTTTCTTTTGTCTCTCCTCTGGGTTCTGATTGTTTAACACAGAAAAGGCCATGTCCAGCAATTGGCCATGTGTCTGTGGGACCATCTGAAGTTTTTGTAGCTTAAACCAAATATCTGTGGCTGATTGACAGATAAAATGATGTTCAACTAGTGCTTCTTTCTCTCTGGAAGATGGATCTATATTGGTATATTAGGAAAAACTCCACACACCTATTTATCTCCCTGGTAAAAGCAGCTGACATATCAGACATTATTCTTAGTCCCCCACTAGTATTACAGTACTAGTTGGGTTTTGTTGGAGGGGGAATAACCTTTTCAGGGTGGTTTATTCCTCTTTTTCAAGCACATTGTTCATTTGTACAGTTCCTAGCCTCTTGTACATCTGTAACTGAAACAGGGGACTGATCTATTGGCCTGGTGACTATAAGCAGGAGGTAGAAGAGGCCTCCCAGGATCATCAAATAGATTAGAGAGATGCACATCCCCCTGAGAGACAAATGGGGTTCTCAGGATGCGTCATCCAGGATATCTTTCTCCTCCTCGGGGCCATTCTAAACACCATAGTTCCTGAGCATTCCCTTTGATGGAGAGTCACAAAAGCCTGAACATGAGGCATTTCATTCTACCTTATATGTCTTAAGCAGAAATGCTGTAACTGAAGAACAGTCTCATAGTTTAAAGTACTATCACATACCTATCTCTTGCCACCTCCCAGTTGGTACTAAACCCAAACCATGTTGCAATAGTAGATAAGTTGTTCCAGTTTTAGAGCGTCAGAATCAAAACTTTGGTATTCATCAAGAATACGGCCCATGGGTGAATTGAGTGAATGAAATCCACGTCATAGCAGGGTCCAAGAGATTTCCCATTGGTTCATACTGGAGCCTACAGAGAGAAGGAGACAACTTTGTCTTAACTCTTTAAGATGGCATTCCATGCAGAACAAGGAGACTTTAGGGTTCCACAAAGCATCCCTTGTGAGACCCTAACACATACCAGACAGAAGTCTCTGTCCAAACCTTAGGGGGACGCTGGCATCATTTTCAGAAGCACAGAAGAAAGCCCCAAGTGGGCTTTTGTCTCCATATGGGACTCATTAGTTCCTTAGGGAGAAGGGGGCTAAGCCACTTGGTAGCTTTACATAGTTCTTTAACTCCTGTGAGATAAGGATGGAACTTTTCTACAAGCAATGTTCCTTTAGCCACTTGAACTGCTTGATGGCTCAGGTGGTATTTTGAGTCCCTTGATGACTCTACAGAAGCAGAGTGAACCCTATTGGGAAAATTGTCTCTTGCACTTACGCCAATAGTAAAAAGGTCTCTGCCTTTGTATACCCACTGTCTCTTTAATTAAATTTTAAACTATGTTTATTTGTTCTGCTCAGGTCGTGGAGCATAGGTTTTTAAATTACCTGCACTTAAACAAGGAAGCTATAGCCCCAGGTGGGATTTAAAACAGGGAGGAAGGGCTAGGGATTTAGCTCAGTGGTGCAGCGCCTGCCTGGCAAGCGTGAGGTCCTGAGTTTGATTCCCGGTACCCCCCCAAAAAATAAATAACTAAAACAGGGAGGAAGTGAGGAAGCTAACTCTGGTTTGAACAGGCCCTCCTGGCCATTACCTCCCCGCCACCCCAGCAAAAGCCCTGTAAGAGAAATTTTCTCTTCTGGGAATGCACGGTCCATGCTGTCCCCCTCCTCCCAATGTTCCGGGAATTGAGCTGTTACAATTTAAAGTTGCCTAAGTTAGATAAAAATGGAACAGAGCTGACCAGGGATCTGGGCCATAAGATAAGAACTACCTCATGACTAAAAGAATTTGCAAAATGTGCCTTTCCTGAACACCTGCTGCCCATATTAGGAAACATCCTCCGCAGCTCCGTCGGCCAGCCTAAAAACTCCCGTATGATTGTCTTCTCCCAATGAATGTAAAAAGCTGTTTAAACTAACCAATGCCATCTGCTTCTGTAACCGCGCTTGCAAACACCCCTCCTCCCTTTGTTCTATAGACATATAAGCCCTACATGGACAAACCTCGTGGCCCACTGTTCCTGCGTGTTCAGTGAGCCCCACGCATGCTTGGACAATAAAACCCCTTGCCCTTTGCATGAGAGAAAGCTTCTTGGAGTCTTCTTTCACACAGCGGGCATCTCGACCCTAACAGCCCCAGGCATTCCCTTTCAAAATGGACAAATTGTTTTCTTCTGTGAGGGGAAGAGCCATTGTGCTGGTTAAAATAATTCAAAAATAAAAGAAGTTCCTCCCTTTTGTTCTCCAAAATCAGAGGTTTGGCTCAGAAGGCCAATTAGTAAAAAAAGAGAAAGATAGTAACAGTTGAAATAAGCCTACCTCTAGCTGCATGAATCCATGCAGACTCTAAACCTATTTATTGGTGCCTCCCACACCCAAGATAGGGCACCTTTAATCCTAGCATCACATCCTTAATCACAGCATCACACCCCAATCCCAGCATTACATCAAAAGACAAATTAAAAAAAAAAGCCATTTAAAAACTGGGGTAAGTGGAGACCAGGCTAATTTCCAAAACAAAGGGGGTGGGTAGCACACAGATGACAAGGTATACCACAAGAAAGAAAAAAAATGTCTATTGCAGCTAGAAGAAAATCAAAAGCCATCTCATTCCCTTCCTCTGTCTCCCATGGTGGGAAAAGCAGCAAACAGCACTCTGTGCACTTTAAGAAGAATCATCTGTATTCCCGGCCTAAGGAAGAGAGTGAGGAAAAGAAGGAGAAAAGGAAAACCTCCGCAACGTTTTCAAGAAAAACAACAACAACAAAAAAATGTGCCCATCATGCCTTACATGGTTTCCTGGCTGGCTATGCCAAATAATGTTACCCGGTAGTCTCTTTTCAAAAGTGGCTTGCCAAATAAACATTACTGGATTTTGGGTTACTTCTCCTTCTGGAGTTGGATCCCAGGTTGTTCTCATCTCGAACAAAAAATTGAACAAAACAAGCAAAAGATGGTGACAAAATTTATTTGAAAAAGTGAAAATGAAGAGTGAGGGAGAAACTGGCTCTGCAGAGTGAGCTTGGCCTGAGTAAAAGAAGAAAAAGCAAGATATTTGTACACCACAGAGGACACAGGGTGGGCTATCTGAGTTATTTCATATTTTAAATATTATGCATTCTGTTTTTCCAATGAAAGCAATGAATATATACAGCAATAATGCATTTAAGTTTAGGTGTAGCTTAGATGGTCTTGGAGATAATAAAATGTAATAGAAAATATCTGTTGCATAATCTAAATCATAGTTTATTAAAATCAATGAACTGAGTTTGTAAAACAAAGTTTGCATTTAGAAAATCCATGGTTTTAGATTCCTAGTTGGAAAGTAGTGCATGATAATAATAGCATTTTCCTTCTAAAGGAGAAAAACCAAACTTTGATTTGCTGTTAGCTACCCAAGCTGTGATTTCTTTGATTAACATAATCTTTCATAACACACTGAAAATAAAAATTTGTATGATTTCTCACTCTTCTTGTATTGCCAATGGAAATGTAATTCTGCAAATCACAAATGAACTGTGATAACAATTATAAACCATTTGACAGCAGAATATTATTGTTGAGAAACCTAATTTGAAAGAGGCATAAATTGGGTGACATCCAACCAGGTCACATTGAAGACGTGTGATTTAGTTCAATGTTATTAGTGTTACTTATATCTTAGCCTATCCTTTAAAAAATAGAAAGAAAACATACACAAAGGACTGTGTATTGTTACTCAGAAATCTTTAGAGGGATGAAATGAAACCATTTTATCACATTTTAAAAGATTTTGAATATTATTTTTATACAATGAGATATGAAAGAAATAGACCTTTAAAATGTTTTGTCTTTCCCTTTATAAAGTGCTCATTATAGATAAATGATGGAGCTTAGAAAATGGAACACTTATCTAAACTGGAACAGAAATCTTGTGAATTTTGAAAATCTAAGTGCAATTAAGAAACCTATGTATATATTAGAATTCTTTCTTGAGGTTGTGTACTCTTAAAATAATAGCAGCTGCTGAGATGCAAATACTTTTGTGTTTTCTCTTTGCATGACTGACTTTTTCATTAGGTAAGGTACCTAGGGCCCATAATATTTTTAGGGGTCCACAAAAATGTTTTCATTTGAATTTCTTTTAAAATCAGAAAAAAATGAATATAATTTTGTGAAGAATAGTTTATTTAGTTAGCTTATGACTGAGGCAGCTATCTAGGGGAAGGGCCTGAAATAGGATTGGGTAATCAGCCATATTGATGGGAATTAAAATAAGAATAGACAGTGAGCTAGGACTTTGAACCAAGGATGAACTTCCTCAGGCAACACAGAATGGAGTCCCCTGCCTACTAAAGGGAGCAGAGCCACGCGCTACTGAACTCTTGAGTTCTGAGGGAGTAAAAATGCAAAATAACCAGTTTTTCCCCCTAAAATCCCAGTTTCCTTTAAACCCTACATGTTGAAGAACTGGGTTAGAGAGCCTGAGTTCCAATTGATCATTTTAAATCCACAGAGACACCTGTGATGTGTGGCCATTAAACAACTGAGAAATTCCTGTGCTCTGCTTATCTACAATGAGCTGTGCATCAAGAGGCCATGTGGCCACCCATCTGGGACCCCTCCTGGAAATTCAGGGGCTATTCTTATTTCCAGTAAAACTCTCCTAACCTAGTTTGGTTCATGAGTTTATTCCTCGATGTTGTGAGACCACAAGCTTAGTAGATATGGTAAACAATATGAGCACATATATACTTCTGAAAACAACAAATATCTGAATATTCATCTTTATATTCATGCAGTCATAAAATATAATTTTAAATTTCTTTTTGTGGAGGAAAGGGCCACAAAAGCCAAAGTGTTCATTGTCCACATAAGTCATAACATGACTTTGTATATATTTCAGGGAGGTGCAATAGGCTGAATAATGGAGACGAAAAGAGACCCATGTCCTAATCCCTGGAACCTGTGATTGTTACCTAACAGCAGAACCGATTTTGTATGTGTGCTTCGTTAGGAATCCTGAGATGTAGATTTCATTCTGGATTACCTGAGTAGCTTTAAATGTACTCTTGCATATTTTTCTAACAGTGGTACAGGAAGATTTGACACGTGGAAGAAAAGAAGGCAATATGAACATAGAGGCAGAGATTATAGTGATGTGGTTACAAGCCTAAGAATGCTGAAAGTCATCGTGAGCTGGAAGAAGCAAGGGATGGATTCCCCCCAGAGCAACAATGGAAGAAACAGGACCTGCCTACACCTTAATTTAAATTCTGTGAAACTGATTTTAGAATTATGCTCTCCGTGTTACTGGGTTCTAGGGTGCTGGGTTCTTCTTCTAGAGGTGTTTTCTGGGTTCCTCTTGAACAAAAAATTGGGCAAAATAAGCAGAGATGGTGGCAAGGTTTTACATTTATTAAAGGTAGCAAAAGAATCATGCTCTGCAGAGTGAGTGTGGGCCAATTAAAAGTATGAAAAGAAGTATACTTTACGGGGTGAAAGTGATCCACTTTAAAAGAGAAAGCACAGTGGCTACAAGGTTAATGGTGGCAGTCTTTTGTACCTTCCACTCCTGAGGCTGAGGTCAGGTCTAGGCCATCCTACTAAAAATCTGTGTGAGTTCTCCCTAGAAGAACTGATGATAACACTCTCCGATTGGTTCCAGGTGCAGGGAACTGTTTTTCTGTGTATTTCCTGGCTCTCTGGTATATCCCACTTGCTCAACCAGTTTGCCATGCCCCAAACCCCTGCCTCATTCAGAACTTTAAGAGAATAAATATGAGCTGGTTTAAGCCACCAAGTGTGTTACAACAGCTATAGAGAAAATGTCTGTTCAACATTAATTTGAATTTCTCTTTCCTTAAATACAATTTTTGTATTTATATTTAAAACATAAATGGTGTATCGACATAAACATTGGCCAAACAATGATTCATTTATAATATTTAAAAAAAGAAATATCAAATTATGCTTAAAATAAATATGAATTGTGGTTGAATGTATAGAACTCATACTTTTAATGTTAATTAATAACTGACAAAAATATTATAAAAATTAACAGAAACTCAGAAATATGCTTTAAATCGATATTCATTATACCCTCAAAATATATCTCAAAACACTTTTTAAAAAAAGACTTAAAGTGATTAACCTAAGAAATCAACCACATTCATGATAATTAAACCTTTACCTCTTTACCCATTCTCCAGCTAGAAAAAAAAATATATATATTTCTTTTCATCACAAGAGGAATGTAAAAATACAAATTTTCTGAGCTGCTGAACCTTGTGATTGAAATTAAGCTTTATGGCACCGCTTACAGAAATAAGAAGGGCAGATGTCAATGCTCTTTGAAAAGGAAAGGCAAGAAATGGATTGTTAAATGGGTAGAGTTAAGTAGTCTTCTGAAAAGGTCATCTGCTAAAAGTGATATGTCAGAGAAATTGTGTTGCTACAGATCTGTTACTGTAAGCTCTGCATTCAACAGTATCTTTGCTTTAACATTTAATATCTTTAAATCTCAATGGTTTTCTGGGAGATTGATCAGTTTAAAGGCTGAATGACTTAGAAAATACCTATCCCTTTGCTCATCTTTAAATAAAGAAATGCATATTTCAGAATTTATCAAGAACTGGAGAAATAGTTCTATTTTTCTAACATAATCTAGTTAATTTTCTTTTCCAATGTACAGAACCCAATAAACTACATTGATATGAATATTCTCCAAATTCACCTATTCAAAAAGTAATTCATCACAGAAAAATACTTTCTAATGCACAATATTTCCTTGTAGATTTTAAAAAAATCAATTTCTACTATTTTATGGAAATAAAATGTGTCTTCAGTTTGACTTCATTATTTTGCAGCTAGGTGATATGAATAGTTTTGTTAATAATATATATGCAGACAGAAATAGATATTTCTGTATGTTGAAGATAATATCTTTTTTTTTTTTTGTGGGTACCGGGGGTCGACCTCAGCACCTCACGTGCCAGCAGGCGCCTGTGCCGCTGAACGATATCACCGGCCCTTTTTTCGTATGTGGGTTCCGGGAGTCGAACTGCGGCCCTTGCACTTGCCAGGCAGGCGCTTAGGCGGCTGAGCCATCTCACCGGCCCTGAAGATAATATCTTAGATTGAGAGAAATCATCTCTGGTTTGCCTCTAACCCTAAGGGCAAGACAGTATCAATCTTTATTTTAACTGTTCATTTCCAGTGTCTAATACAATGTTTGCTTCTCTTTTTTCAGTGCATGCATGAATAAATAAACAAATAAATGAATAAATCAATTAACTAAACAAACACTGTACCATACTAGAAACAGTGGAATTTGTGGTGAAAAGATATAATTGGTAGACAACGGGACATCAGCCTCTACACATGTAGAGAATGTACCTAAAGTCACCTCATCAATATGATTTTAGAAGTACCATAAAAAGTCTCATATGCCTCCACATTCCCTGTTAGTACTCACTAGCAATTCCACCACTAGAGAGTCATTGTTTTAGAATGGATGGTTTGCATTCTCTGCCTTTCAAAAGGGAGATAGCCAAGGGCAAGATAATACTTTCCTTTACTCTTAGCTATTAACACAATGATAACAATTTGTCTACGGGCTTCTCAGAATTTTGGGTTATGAGACTTTGAAGTTAGATCAGTTTGGATTAGAATTCTTTTCTGCCCCTCAGGAGCTGTGAACTATCAACCAAGTTAACCTCAGCTTCATTTTTCTAATTTGAAAATGAGGAAGAAAGTACTCTTTTCAGGATTTTGAAAATTAAATGAGATATTATTTGTAAACATCACACATCAGGTTTGTTGTTTAATAAATGCTTGTTTACAAATGGATTGTTAAGTGGGTAGAGTTAAGTAGTCTTCTGAAAAGGTCATCTACTAAAAGTAATTCTTCAGCGAAATGGGCTCAATGCATTGCTACAGGATCTGTTACTCTAAGCTCAGCATACAACAGTATCTTTGCTCAATAAACAGCAAATTCTCAATGAACAGTGGCTCTAATTATTACTAAAATATTCTCCAATAAATTGTCAGTTTGCAAAAGGAGCATGGTGAGGAGAAGAGGCTATGCTTAGGGAGGGATTTTGGATCCTGAGAATCACAAGAGGACACAGAGATTCTGAAGTGGTGAGTCTGAAAAGAGCAAAAAGGAACCAAAAGAAACTTCACCAACCGGGAATTGTTCCCTGGAATCAGTCTTAAATATTTATGGCCATTAAACAGCGATGTTAAAATTGCTTTAGTTTCCCTATCTAATCCACTGTTTTTGTTTGTTCATTTTGAAGATGTTTATTTTGTTGGCATTCCTGTTCACATAAGCAATGTCATTATCCAATAAAAATGGTTTATGGGAAAAAAGAGCTTGTGGCCAAGTGGTTAAAAGGCTTACAATTATTAACAGAATAAAAAGATTCCTGATGAACTTTGTTGAGGGACAAGTTTCATGCTTCTGTCACTGGTATTACACCTCTCTTTCTATCAGAATCATATATTAATATTACCTGTTTTCTTACAGTCTCTTCTACTGGATTTTAAGGCACTTTAAGATAAGGGTCATGACTTATTTATTTTTTTATCACTTATTCCAACACAGAGCCTGGAAGATACTAAGTGCTCAGAACAGTAAATATTGATGAATTGAAGCAAATACGAAAATTAACCATACTTAACAAAACTTAAAAAAAACACACACAAATCAGCTGAAAATAGTTCTGTCTTGATGTCTGCTGATTTTGGAAGGTGGGTAGATAACTATTTGTGAGAGGATTAGAAGAACAATGCAGTTACATGACATAAACCCCAAAGACAACATCACAGTGAGATGCTGGTGTCTGCATGGCCATGTTTCCCTGTTTGAATGTGTTTAATTGCTTGTGTTGTCAGGCAAAATAACTGCTTGATAGAGAGCTTCCTTACTGTGCTTATTTATGAATCAAGCACTTTGTTCACTTAGTAGAATTTAATATTCTTAATGTGCACTTTGATTCTTTATGGTTTTATTTTCATTCTGAATTTCTGGGGAGTTTTCTTCTTTGGAGAATGTCAGCTTTCTAGTAGAAACCATTTCTCTTCTGCCTGGGGTATTCTGTTTCATCTTGTTCTTGTTCAAGTGCTGCTTTTGTTCAAACAGTCTTTTGACTTGGAGATTTTTTAATCAAGCTTTTTGCTCATTTTTTATCCCTTGCAGGGGGTATAGATTAATTTACTTCTTTTTCTGTCTCCCTTCTAGTAATTTTGAATTAATCTTGGTCACACATGCTAAGCTAATGTCTCAATGGTGCTTTTCCGAACTCCCTTATTTGATTAGTCTGTTGAGTGGAGGTCTTTGATAATGAAGAAGAAGATAAACATTCACATAGCCTTGTTTTTCTGAAGTAGTCCCAGTTTTACTATATGGTGAACTGAATATAATGAGAAAAAATCTATTGCTATTTTGCAAGAATAATCATTTTATGTAATTAAGAGGATTTCAAATAATGCATGCATATTAGCATCAGACTTGGTGTTTATCTTCACTGCTTTGCCGTGCAAATCTGATGTTGGAAAAATATTCTTAGTTTTTATTATTTTCATTAGCACTGCATTCCTTGCTTCTGTGGTGGGTAGTACATCCTACATAAAAGACATGTCAGAAGGGAAAATAAAATTATGAATGAATTTGTTTAATGGCCCCAGTGTCACTGTGACAGTTAAACTGGATTATCAGCTTGATTGGCTTCAGACCCATCCAGAGGATTAGTAAAGCACATTTTTGGGTGGTTGTGTGTGGGTCATGGAGGCATGACCTTGGTATTACAACACCCCCTGGCTCCCACTTATCTGGTACTGTTTTCCTTCTCTGTTTCCTGGCGGCTATGAGGTGAGAAAGTTTTCTCCAACTTGCCCTCCTATCATGATATTTCTGCCTTCAAGTCAGCCAACTATGAACTGAATCCCCTGAAACCATGAACCAAATTAAATTTTCCTTCTTTGAGTTGTGGAGGTTGGGTAATTAGTCCCAGTCATAGGAATGCTGATTAATACAGTTATTTAAAAATTATTTGACTGGACATGGTGGCATACCCCCGTAATCCCACTACTCAAGAGGCTAAGGCAGGAGATTGCTGAAAGCTCAAGGCCAGCCTGGATTACATCGTGAGTTCAAGTCCAGCCTGAACTACATAGCAAGGCCCTGTATTAAAAAAAAAAAGAATGAAAAATTAAGCACAAAATTTTGTAAGAACATACAAGATGTACCATAGAGTCATAGAATAGCAGAGCTCCTTCTACAGTTGTGAAAATTAAAGCCCAGAGAAGTAAATTGTTGAATTTAGATGAACCAGCTAATATGTTACCAAGCTAGCATATTTTCTAGGCCATCATCCTTCACTTTCAGGGTTTATTTAGTCTTGCAATGCATGCAAAAGCATTCCCGCCGTGCTCAAGTGTGCAGCAGAGACCTACACTTGCTTTAATGCTCTGCCACTGCCTCAAAATTCTTAATAATTTTTAAACTTAACTTTTAGTTGATATACAAAATTTGTGCTTATTTATTGGATACAGCATTATAATTCGGTACATGTCTAACAATGTGTATTGATCAAATCAGGATAATTAGCATTTTCCATTTCCTCAAATATTATCATTTCTTTCTGTTGGGAACATTTAAACTCATGTAGCTGTTTTGAAATGTATAATTAATTGTTGTAGACTATAGTTAGCCTACTGTTTGATCAAGTATTAGAAATACTTCCCCTTTCATAACTATGTTTTATCTGCCCTCCCAATATCTTCCCCTTCTCAGCTTCTAGTGCTCTTTACTTCCCTTTTTTGTTTTCACAAATGAGGGAGAACATGCAGTATCTGTTTTTCTGTGCCTAACTAATTTCACTTAACATAATGTCCTCAATTCTATACCTGTTGTATCAAGTGACAGGAATTAATCATTTTTTATAGCATAATAATATTACATTTTGAATATACACCATGTTTTTGATGACATCTTGCTTGATCCCAAATCTTGGCTATTGTAAATTACATGTAATAAACAACAGTGTGGAAGTATCTCTTTAGTATATTGACCTCATTTTTTTTGATAGATACCCAGAAGTGGGATTGCTTGATCATACGGTATTTCTATTTCTAATTTTTGAGTAACCTCCATACCACTTCCCATAATGGCACCAACAGTATGCAAGAGTTCCCTTTCCTCCATGTCTTTACTAACAATTGTGATCTTGTGTGTGCATGTGTTTAAATGTTAGCCATATCAACAGATGTAAGAAAATATCTAATTGTGGTTTTGATGTGTATTTCCCTGATGATTAGTGATGCTGAATATTTTTTCATATAGTTGTCGGCTACTTGTACTTTTCTCGGTACATTGTAAGAATTTTAATAAGTTTTGATAAAGGAGCCTTGTTATTTTTGGTTTTCAAGGTGGTCTGCAAATTATGTGGCTGGTCTGGAGTCGTGGTATTACATATTAAAACTTTTTTGCTTGATAAAGTGAAAAATTGTGCTGATTATCTTATTTGTCTAGGTTATTTATTAAGTATTTCTGTTTGTTTTTGAGACTACCTAGTTTGTTGCACCTAAAAGAGGTAGAGTGGGGTGTGACACTTTAATATCAGCAAGTCTTACTGAAATGAATTGGAAACTTTTCAAAGGAGGGAAAGGGAAAGAAAAGGAATATTCGTTGAGACTCTGCTCAGAGCCAGGCCCATATTAGATTTTCCCACATAATTTATTTTACTCCCATAAGACTACTGAATATAGTAGCTTTACATACTGCCTTTTCACAGGATTTTGCTCCTTGAACCAAAGTACTTGTTAAGTCTGTGTCATGTTGGCTTCTGGGCTCCCACTCTTCTTTTTTCTAAGATTATCTTACAAGTGTTCCCTCTTCAGATTATTACTTCTTTCACTTATTGGATGCCAATAAGGCAGCTTGTGCCCAGTTTTGACATCATAATAGATTTAGTAAATGAATCAGAATCTTCATGAGTAGGTCCCAGGATCATCAGATATTTTCCAACACCTTCTTTAAGTAATTCTGATATATATTTCCTGGCTAAGAAATAAGACAGAACATAACACTTTTCATTCTATAAATGAGTAAAAGGACTAAAATGAAGGGAATAATTTGAATAATATCAATCAGTTTTTCAGACGAATAGAAAAAATAAGTATTGATTTTTGACTTCCAATTTAATTCCCTTTTTATAATAATATTGTACTTACTTGGGCATTCTGTTTTTCAGCATTTTGATAGTATAAGCACAGCATACGAAAACACTCAACCATCCTATATACTACAACAGTATTTCTTAAATTTCTCTGTGTATAGGAATCACCTTGAAATATTTGAAAATACAGATAGAGTTCCGTGCACTGGGAATGGGGACTTGAGAGTCTACATTTCTAACAAGATCCTACGTTTTTTCACTAATGGTGGCTCATGGGTTATATTTTGAGTAACTATTTACTAACGTTTTCTCCAAACCTTTGCTTAAGCAAGTCAAAGTTCTAGCATAAAAACATGAACATAAGCCATTGTAAATAATTTTATTTATTAAGAAATTTGATAAATATGTCAAATACATATTGTTCACATGTATCTTCGAAAAGCAATCCTATTAAATAAGTACCATGTTGACCTTAATTTTACAGATGAGGTCAATGAAGCTCAGAAAGTTGAGTAATTTTTCCCAGACTACACACTAACAATGCTAAGAGGCAATCTCTATTTTCAGAGTTAAATCCCTTAACTACAAAGGCTTTTTAAATTCCTTGGAAAGTATCAATATTTAGACAGGTGAAGGAAGGAAGCAAGAGGGAAAATATAGAAAAGGGAACTAATATTTATAAACAAAAAGGTGAGGTCATACAAGTTTATCTTTATATTATCCCATTTACTCTTAAAAACTACCATGAAACCTGAACATTATACTTGCCACATTTTTGTTGTTGGAACAACATATTTGGTATACAAAACTTAAATAATAAAAGTTTATTTGGGCTCATGGATTCAGAGGTTTCAGTCTATGTTGGCTTGCTTCAAGGCAGAAATGGCATGGCAGGAAATATTCAAGGCTTGAATTTGCCTCCAACCAACATTTTCTGTAGTATCTTCCTACATGACTGCATGTCAAATTGCAATCCAAATAAAGCCACATACAATTTGAGGTGTTTGTTGAAGCCACATGACCTGGAAGTGGTTGAAATGCGTTGTGACTTAGAGAAAACTATGAAAATACAGGAAATGTTTCTGTGAAGTTCATTGTTATGGTTTGTGTCCAGATGTCCTCCCCAAAGCCTCATGTGGTAAACTGGGCTTTTTCAGAGGTGGCTGAATCTAGAGTGTGTGATGCTAGGATTAAGGGTGCGAGTGCTACACTTGCCCTAGTTTGGGTAGCCTGCATGCAATATAAAGGACAGAAAGGGTCTTGTCCTCCTCCCTTGTTGCTTTTACTGTCTTCCACCACCATGAATGGTTGCCCCCCTGCCATGTGCCACCCTGCCTTGGGGACAGCCCAGACAATTATGGACTGAAACATCTACAAACTGTGAGCTAAATAAACCTTTCCTCCCTTAACTTAGAATGTCAGGTGTTTCGTGTGTTAGGTATTTTGTCTCAGCAATGAGAGAAAAGTGACTGTGACATTTATCCACCCCATAATGTATGATTTTTCTTCTAATTTTTTGAAATATAATTAAAACGTTTATATCTAGGAAGAAGTGAAACTTGACTGCACACTCACACGTCAGTGTAGACTGTATGTAGTATATATGTTTATATGTATGCTAGTGGTGCAGAATAATTTTTGATTTTTGAATACCTTTTAGAAACACAGATGTTATTGATAGCTCTGAAATTGAAAATTATCTTGCCAAGCATAAATTCAATGGGGAAATCAAAACAAAACAAAACCTTGTTACTTTTTTTGATACAACTAGAGTACCTGTAGTGTTCTGTCCTCGTGTTCAATTTTCCATTTTGGTGAAAAACAGAGATTTCTACATTAGCACCAAAAGCAGAAAATAGTGCTGGAAGTTTTCTCTATTGGCATAAACATTAACTGTTTTATCAGGAGGTGAAGGAGGAGCCTCTGGGGAAGGCAGTGTTTTGAACCCTCTCTATATATACATAGTCACAGCCAAGCTAAATTGGAGAAGATTGGTTTTTAAAATATTTATTTATTTATATTTTATAAGCAAGTTTTTTATTGTTAACCTTTTAAAATTTAATTAAAAAATAAAGTGTACATATTTGTGGGGTAAAATGTGGTATTTTGATATATTTATACAATGTGGAATGAGTAAATGAAGCTAATTAACATTTCTATGACATCACATACTTATCATTTTTTGTACAATAGATCTCAAAAAGTAATTCTTCCTGCCTAAATGGAATTTTATACATTTTGACTGCCATCTCCCCATTTTTGTACCTTCTCTAAACTCTGATGACCACTATTCTACTCTATACTTCTACTAGTTACTCTTTCAGATTATACATATAAGTGAGATCACACAGTATTTTTTCTTTCTAGCTTAACTTATTTTGCTTAACATGTCTTCCATGTTCATCCATGTTGCTGCCAATGAAAGGATTTCATTCTTTTTAATGGCTAAGTAGTATTCTATTGTGTATAGGTACCACATTTTTCTTTATTATCTGTTCATGGGCACTTTGTTTGCTTTTATGTACTGGCTATTGTGAATGATGTAAAAATGAACATGTGACTTTAGATATCTCTTTGACATACTGATTTCATTTCCTTTGGATATATATCCAGGAGTTGGATTTGGAATCTATGGTAGTTCTAGTTTTAATTTTTTGAGAAACCTCCACACTGCTTTCCATAATGGCTGCACTAATATGCATTCTCACCAGCAGTGTGCAAGGGTCCCCTTTATTCCACATCCACAGCAGAACTTGTTATCTTTAGTCCTTTTCATAATAGCTGTTCTTACTGCAGTGAGGTGATATCTCATTGTGATCTTGACCTGAAATTTCCTGATGATTCGTGATGTTCAACATCTTTTCATATGCCTGTTGGCCAATCATGTATCTTCTTTGGAAAAAGGTCTATTTTGATTTTTCGGCAATGGCTAGCTTTTCTCCATACCTCTATACAATGGTATAAGTAAACTTCTGACCCCTCTGCTTTCTTTTAGCTAGACCTATGATATGGTAGAATTTGTTAGCTTCCTGAAAACTTGGACCTTAAATTACCTTTCTTTTTTTTTTTTTTTTTTTTTTTTTTTTTTATGGAACGCTTCACGAATTTGCGTGTCATCCTTGCGCAGGGGCCATGCTAATCTTCTCTGTATCGTTCCAATTTTAGTATATGTGCTGCCGAAGCGAGCACTACCTTTCTTAAAAAGTGATTTTATGAATAAATAGGAGCAGAAGTTTTTTTATGCAGGAGTTTGCTGGCTTTCTAAAAATACCAATTTCTGGAGTACTTGATTAAAATACATGAAGAAGATTCATTTATTTGTTTAGAATAGCTCACTTTCAGAACAATAGCTTAGCATACTCAGTGATCTTTGGTGATAACCATAAAGGAAATATTATGATGCAGAGCCCTTCAGTTTCCATTATGGTTGCCCTAGAAAAAATTTACAAGAATGTTTTTAAATTATTTTTTTAGCCAAGTTTTCTGTTCTGAAACAAATTATTGAAATCCAGCAATTCTATAAACTTTGTAAACTTGGACAAACTCCCTCTGCTGACTAGAGTCAAAATGGCTACTGTTGGTCAATTTTTCCCCAGGGAGAAATTTGTGCCTATCAAAAACCATTACTGAATTATTTTAATGTTTTTTTTGGGGGGAGTTGAGATGATTTGGAAATTGAACCACTGATTTTTAAGCACATATTTGTTTGAAATGGACAGTATTTAATGGAAATCCTGAGAAAATATATCTTTATTCATTGGGAACAAAGGTCATTTTGGGATATGATTGAGATTGAAAGGATCTTGAAGAATTCTGAGACATGTTGATACAAGTTTACCCTTAACTAACAAAACTGTGTGATCTCTCATTCAATTTCTTATGTTACGTAGTTTTGCTAGTTAATGATTTCAGCATTTGTGCCATTGAAAGCTATTTCATTTAGTGATCTCGAATTGCATGTGTTGCCGTGTAACAATTTAACTGTTCAAAATAAATACATCCTTATTGAAATTTAACTTTCAGTAAAATCAAAGTTTTTTGTTTTATTTTCAATAGTTGAAAATGACTTTTTTAAAATGCCAATTTATGTTTATGTAAAAGAAGCAATATAATTATTAGCTTTTACTAAAAGAAGGACAAAATTCTTAACTGTTTCTTAGCTCCTTTGCAAAATGCTATGAGTTTTAGAATTAAGTTTTCTTGTTTTTAAAAGCAATTATTTAATAATCTATAGTTCTACTTCTAGGAATTTACCTGAGGAAATACTGAGAAATTTCTTCAGAAATTTAAGCATCAAGATGTTTACCATAGCCATGTTTACAAGAATGAAAAATTACAGCAATTTAAATACTTATCATTAGATGAATGTTTAAATATTTATGGATGCCCATGACAGAATAGTATATAGCCATTCAATATTATGTTTTAAAATATTTTAATAACATAAGATAGTGCTTAGAGTATAATATTAAAATCATTACTATTTCTAACACATAAAAATTATCAAAGATTTTAAAAAGATGTTTGCTGAAATGTTAGCAATGATTGTCTCAAAATGGTAGGATTATGAAAAGACAATTTTTTTTATAAATTTTTACAAAATTTACTAATTGCATATGTATTGCATATCATCAATGTGGAAAACATTAAACAGAGAAAATTGTCTATCTATCCAAAGTATTTGGTACAATAGTGTTGTAACAAATATCTTATTTCAAAAATATTTTGCAATGGAAGAAATGTACTAAAAAGAAACAAATCTGAAGAGAAATTTTATTCATCCTTTACCATTAAGCAGCCATTGAGACACTGAAGCACGAAGCACTAAAGTATTTTTCTGGATTGTGTGACAGACACAAATGGATTTCTGGGTTTGGGGGATGTACAGTAATAACGAACCCACCAAACTCAGAGGTTTTTGTTTGTTTTCAATGGAAGTGTAGGGCCTTCTGGAATTTGAATTCTTTAAATAACCTGCAGTCAGTTGCCACAAAATATGGAAACAAAAGTGTGGCAAGTATCTATTTCTAAATCACTGCAATTCTTCCTGAAGCATTTCCACTGAAAGCACAAAGGAAATAGAAGTCTAAGTTAAGCACATTTGAGAGTACAGAAGAATCTTGGGCAACATAGTCTCTCATCAACTAGATGTGCTTAGATAGGTCAGTAGAATTTTGCCTATAGCTATATGAGCTGTTTTGCCCCAGAGACATCAATTTCAATTCTCTCTTTGGGATTTTCTGGTATACAAAGTTCTTGAGAGGATTCTTTTTCTCGCTAAAAAGTCATTCTCTCTCTCTCTCTTTTTTATCTAAACCACCCCGCTATCCCTCAAAACAATCTAAGCCATTTACCTAGAATTTTCATAACTTGATAGTGAAAAGAGTTCAAAAACTTACATCAAAGAAAGTATACCATAAAATCATGGAAACTTTTTTTTGTTTTATGAAAGTTTAGTATGTAGAGCATACCAACCGATGTAAATAACTGACTTTAAAGAAAATATAATTGATAAGAGTTTGTATAATGATATTTATTAAAACTTAATTTTTAAGAATAGGCATCAGCTTTTAAGATTTCAGTATTAAAACGCACTGTGTTGGGATTCTGGGTTGTTGTGGGCTCCTTCCAGAAATTCTTTCCAGGTTCTTATCCTGAACAACGAATTGGACAAGACAGGCACACAAGGTAGTGAGGTTTTACATTTTTTTTTTCTCTCTCTCTTTACATTTATTAAAGGTAGGAAAAGAAGTATGGTCTACAGAGTGAGAATGGGCTACAGAGAAAGAGAGACAGCAGTGGCAATGAAGTTAATGGTGGAGATCTTTTGTATCCTCCACTCCTCAGGCTCATGTCAGATCTAGGCTGTCCCATCAAAAACGTTCTTGAGGGGGCCGGTGAGATGGCTCAGCGGCTTAAGCGCCTGCCCTGCAAGCGGAGGGCCCGAGTTCGACTCCCGGATCCCACATACGAAAAAGGGGCCGGTGATATCGCTCAGCGGCAGGGGCGCCTGCTGGCGCGCGAGGTCCTGAGGTCGACCCCTGGTACCCACAAGGAAAAAAAAAAAAAAAAAAAAAACAAACGTGCTTGATCTCATGCTGGAAGAATTGAAAGTAGCATTTTCTAATTGGTCCCAGGTGCAGGGCTTGGGAATTGTTTTTCTGCTCATGCGCCCTGGATCACTGTGATTGACAGGCCATGCCTACCTTGCCTGCTGGCCGCCATTGTCTTTACTCCTGCCTCAGAACTATATTTTATCTTTTCAAAAATGTTGTATTTTTTGTGGCTCACTACTAAATGGCAGTGATACTTTGGCCATTATCAAAATCAAACAAAAAGTGACAGGGTATGTTGTTTGCCATTTATGTGGTACTCAAAGAATTCAGGGAGGACACCTAAGGGTTAGCTCATTGCAATTTAGTGATCCAGAAGCTGACTGTGGCTGGGGTGGGGAGGAACATGACATACATCTGTGCATCTGTGTGTGTGTGTGTGTGTGTGTGTGTGTGCGTGTATGTGTTTGTGTTGGTGAATATGCAGGACGTAAATAGATAGTGATTTTCACCAATTCCTAGGGAACTTTAACTAGAGTGTTGCCATCAAATGGAAAATCATTCTATCATTTCTCAGAAAACGGTTTCTTCTAGGAAAGAGCTGTGATGACATTTCATTAGATAATTTGATTTTAGTCTTATCTATGGAAGTAGTACTTGAAACACAGAGGTACAAAAATAAAAAAAATCAGGAATACAGAGACAATAGGATAAAAATTAAATACAAAGTTTACTTAAGAGCAAAGCCAATATAAATTAGATTGTCGAGGGAAGAAATGACGGGATGTGATAACACACATGGAGATGTGATAACAGAGTACTGTTATAAATTGAATCGTGTTTTCCCTGAATTCATATGTTGAAGCTATCACTCAAAAAGTGAATGTATTGGAAGATAGAGCCTTTAAAACACAATTAAAATTAAATGAGGTCATAAAGGTGGAGCCCTAATCTGATAGGACTTGTGCAGAAGAATGGATATGAAAAATTTGGTATTTATACATAATGGAGTACTACACTGCCATAAAGACAGATAAACTTGAAGCATTCATAGGTAAATGGATGCAACTTGAGAACATAATGTTAAGTGAAATAAGTCAGACACACAAGCTCAAATTTTGCATGGTTTCTCTTATATGACGTGTATATATATATATATATATAATATATATATATAATATATATATTCATATGGAGAGAAAGCAAATATATATATGTATGTATATGTTACAAATATATACAAATAAAGAACAAATATATACAAATAGAGAGCAAAATAGAAGAGAGGCGAATACAAATACTATATACAAATACAAATATATATACAAATAAAGAGCAAAATAGAAGAAAGATAAATAAGTAGGGAGTTCAAATACTTCCTCAAATTGCATATTCTGTTTTTTAAAAATACTTCAATATATGCATTAATTTGTTTCATTTATACTAATAGTTTAGCTTAGTTCATTGAAAAAAAGTTTGTGTTACTACCTGTTTCTTTTTTGTAAGAGTCTTTTTGATTTCTGTCTTATACTGAGTAACTACTTTGAAGATAATGATACACAGTGTAATAACTATCACTACTCTCTTATTTGGTTATGAAAATTTGTTTTATATTTTTCATAAAATAGAAAAGAAGAGACACCAAATCGGTATCTCCATGTCTGTGTGTCTACCTGTCTATCTGTCTCTGTACAGAGGAAGAGCCAAGTGAGAAAAAACATGAAGGCAGTCATCTCAGGCCAGGCAGACAGCTCTCACCAGACTGCAGCTTTGACACCTTCCATCCTCCAGAATTGTGAGAAAATAAATTTTGTTTGCTGAAGCCATCCAGTCTGGGTTCTATCATTATGACAGCCCCAGAGGACTAATGCAAGCACGTAATCCATGAACCTGAGAAGTTGGAGAAGAGCCAAAAGGAAAACTGATTTTGGAGGTGAGCTCTTCTGAAGTGCTGAGCTGGGGGCTCATACCTCTGGCTCTTCTGGTTTATTAATGCTGAGGTGCTTCAAAGTCATGTTAGGTGGGTTCTAATGGCCACTTCCTCAGTAATAGCATTCCTCTGATTGGGAGCACTGAGAACTTTTAAAATACACTTTTATTTATGAGATTTAAAGTAACTTTATGATAGACCCAAAGGTGAGAACAGATAAAAGAGATGAGGATTAAAAGTAAAAGTAGATTTTTTTTGTAGTAGAGAATATAGGCATATTAAGGATGTGAAAATGGAGAAGAGAAAATGTTTGTGTGTCACATGAATAGAAAGCGACAGTGGAGAACCTGTATAATGAATCCCACAAGAATGAGTTATTATAAAGAATGACAGAAATCATTTTCTAAAGAATAGTTTTAAAATAGTTTCACTAAATGGAATTGGCATTGTAAGTAGAAGGAAAGATGATTAGTAAAGGGAAAAATTTTCCTTCCTTCCATAGATTCAAAGACACAAAGAACTGTGTTAGAACAGCAATTACAGCAATTCTTCCCAGAACATCAGCTTTATGATTTACCAGAACCAATTCTGACCCATAGAGAAAAGATTAACACTTTCTGTGTTATCAGGGGCTGAGAGTTAAAAGATAAATGAATACATCTTCTGTGAAGAAGAGGGGTGGGCAGAAAGAATAAAAATGGTAAATGTCTGGCAGTCTGAAAGTCATGAGCATGATTCAAAGACAATCTGTATTTTCTTTCATATATAAAGATGGCATTTCTGGCTCATTATCAAGAGAAGGACAGTTTCTCTCCATATCCTCCACATCCCTGTAAGTATATACATTTGCACAGAGGGTAAGAAGTGTAACCGGTGACAAGGGAAAAGAGAATTTCTGATTACCCAACAGCCTGCAAAAGGAACAAATTGGCCATTCTATTTTCAGGCCCACATACAGTAAAATAACTAGTCTAGACTAAGAGAGAGAAAGTCCATTAGTAAGAACATTTAGTGATACACATTTATAATTAAGCATCATCATAATATTTTTACATATTAGGTTTCCCTTCTCTAGCTTGAATTTCTTTGAAGAACACAAAACCTACATATTGAGTAATTACTATATTTAACAAAATTTTTTTTCATTCACACTGTTTAATATAAATAATCATGCAAATTTCTTAGGCCACCTAATGCTTTTTTTGGTATTACTCCACACGAATAAATGTGTACACACTATTTTCTGTGTTCCTAAAATAGATCGCTACATTTTATTAATCAGAAAGAATAAATAATACAGTGTTGTTTAATACTTTTACTAGGCACACAACCAGAGGGGCATAAAACTCAAAAAAGAAGGGACCAACCATCCTGTACATGGTATAAGCTTGTACCACTATAAAATGATGTATTGCCAGGGATATAGCTCAGCGGCACAGTGCCTGCCTGGCAAGCCCAAGGTCCTGGATTCCTGGTACCAAAAAAATAAAATAAAATAAAATAAAATAAAATAAAATGATGTATTATCTATGAAAGGAGTAATAAAAAATAAATTGAGTAAATAAAAGGAGCAAATAAAAATAAATTAATTTCACCTTGAGGTTTTGTATTGAGATAGACCAGATATTTCTATAATCAACCTCAATAAGAAGATCAATAGTGAAAATAATATTTATTAAGGCTCATCTAAGATTTAAGCCAAACCAGTTTCAAACTTGATTCCATAACATTACTTGAAACTAGAAGGTAGTGTTCAAGGCAGTATATTTCTGATACATAAGACTCTTTAAAAGTAAAATTTTATGAGGTTGACCCCCCGGTACCCACCAAAAAAAATAAAATAAAATAAAAGTAAAATTTTAAATGAAAATTCCTTGCAGGCTGCATTTGTTTTGCTCTTCACTTTATGTAAGTTTATATTATATTCAGATTCTTGCAATGTTGTATATTTGTGAAATGCAGCATGTAAAGGGATCTTTTGGGGAAAAGATCTTTGTTTCATTCATTGATGTATCTTAAGTGTTTAGAATGGAGCCTTCTACATAGTAGAAACTTAAACAGTTTAAATGTCTCTATTTTTGTCCCAACTGAGTTGTAAGCTTTTTGAAGTTAGATGCTTGTATAAAGTAATTTGTAAGACATGTAATGTGTGACAGTATGCAAGGTTTTGGAAATACTACAGTCATCATTATTCTGTGCCTTCATATCCTTAAAGTCAAGTCACAGATATATATGGACACTCAATTAATGATACTTAAGGTTTCAGGGTAATTCCTTCAGGAATTTGAAAAAAAAAGGTATACACCCTTTTTCTCAAAGAAATGAACATCCCATGTTTTGCAGACAGTTTTTGGGAATTTAGAAACCACATATACAAATGTGTCTATACACACCTGTAGGGTCCACAGGCCCTATTTAGAGCTTCTCAAAGCATTAAAACAACAGGACTGGGCATGGTAGAGCACACACAATCCCAGCACTCGGTAAGCTGAGATAGGAAGATTTCTGTGAATTCAAGTCCAGCCTGGATTACATAGCAAGAACTTGTCTCAAAAAAAAAAAAAAAAAAGAAAGACCAAAAGGATGTGGATCTGCTAAGGCAGGCCTGAGGAACACTAGCCAAAAAATAGGGACAATAAGAATGCTTAATATCTGGTAGGAAACAAGGCAGGATATCCCCAGAAGGCTACCTGTGTGGGCCTAAGCCAGGCTATAGAGAATCTGCATTTTTTTTCTTTTTTGTGAAAAAAAAGTATTGTGTCTGAGGTGCCTGTACATTTTCCCAAGTGGCCTGATTTTCCAAGGTTTATTTGGCTTGCTTTGTAACAGTCACATCATCTTACATAGGATTCAACGCTCTTTGGCACCTGACACATGCTTGGAAACTGATCAAGTATGTGTGTAAAACTTGTCAGACTCTATAAGTACAAATTTGACTTGAAAAAACTACTGAAAAATAATATTGTTTTATTACTATTGCTAAGTTTTATTCTTAGCAATTTGTCAATTTTGATCTCGCGTATTCTGCCCCCTCCATGTGCATTCATCCCTATGGCTCTTTGGTAACTACTTTTTCTTTTTAAAACTCTTAATGTCTAGTGCTTTCTCCATTTGCATGACTGATGCGATATTTCTGGTTCTGGAGTGCTAAGCAATGGAACATATTGTTTTAGTTGGAGATAATAGAAACTTTGTAAGTATGAAAATGTAGCTGCATATTTTAAAAGATAATAACTTATTCCTAAATTTCATTTACAAATTTCCAGCATTTAAATATCTCAGTGGTTTACATTATTGAAATAGACAATACACTGCTGGAATTTAAGTGTTCAATAAAATGAAATATTTTCACCAAATACCAAAATCAAAACAAAGGGATGATATCCAGTAATATAAATTAATAGCAAACTATTACATATTTTTTAGATACAGTGTCACTAATTTAATTTCTCTTCTACCATGTTTTAAACTTTTGCTTTTACAGGGATTTGTGTATACAGAAAGAAGATAAAGCTTGAGATATGATCAAAGATCTTTCTGAGTTCTAGTGGGAGCCAATATGTTATTATCACTATTTTAACAGGAGGACTTGAGACAGAATTATGTCACTAACTGCACCCACAGTATGATTCCTCCAACCTAAAAGTATTTTTTCAATAAATTGTAAGTAGCTAACATTTCTTTTGTGTTGGTCTCATCTTTTTTTCCCTCTACCACAAGACCTTTCTACCTGAATTATATTAAATTTTCTACCTTTAAAAATATGTAGGGGAAAGGAATTCTGTTCTGTAGACAAGAAAAAATCTAGGTATGAGAGGACCATAAATCTACTAAAGCAAAAAATTTCATTCCCCAGTTAACTCTGCTGCTCAAAAGAGCCAAACGTAAGATCTGTGGGTTGCCTAAGGATCAAGAATTGTAATGTACCTGTGCCAACTCCACATAAGGAATGTAAACATCTTTTTTATGTGGGTACTGGGAATCGAACTCAGGACCTCGCACTTGCCAGCAGGTGCTTGTGCCACTGAGCAATATCACTGGCCCTTTCTTTCCTTTATGTGGGTACCAGGAGTCGAAGTCAGGACCTCGCGTTTGCCAGGCAGGCGCTTATGCCACTGAGCTATCTTGCCAGCCTCTGTAAACATTTTTTATTGCAAGTATGTACAAAAATAAAGAGGTAGAGTATATAGACATGGATGGAAGGGGGAGGGAAGGAAGGGAAAGGGAATAAAAAAAGGAATTAAGATGTGTTATGTGCATGTACCAATTCCCCACAAAGAATATAAACATTATGTGCTACAAACATGTACTAATAGAAAAGTAAATAAAGAATGTTTCTGAATATGTGTAAATTAGATGACTCATATTGATTTAGAAAATTGTAAACCAATTCTATGCATTGAAATATATCACTAATAATATAATTTATCATAGACTTGGGGACATACAAATTTTATTGGGGATATTATCATTGGATAATATAAATTCAGGAGATAATCTTAACTGGTATGAGTCTCAAGTGAAATTGAAATTCTTCTGAGCAAATAGTCCATTGCTGTGCAATGAATACAATGATAGAATGAATTGTTGAAGTGATAAGATTTCTCTTTTTCCATTGGCTCCTAAAAAGTTTAGAGCTCTCTTGCAGTGTATGCATTTATGGGATGCATTTTTATATTAAACTTATTCTTAGGTTTCATTTTATATACTGTTCTTAATTTGTTCTTTTTTCTCTTTTCGTATCTATGCTTAATTAATACTTTCTTGTTTTATAGTTTGCATTCTTCTATGTTGCTTTAGCCTTTTAAGAACAAAGCAGGATAATAGAGAAATAAACATAATCTGGCAATAGTTTAAATGGATTAGTTTTCTATTGCTGCTGTAACAGATGCCATAGTTTGTATAATGGCTTATACAATAAGAAATTATCTTTAACAAGTCTGTAGGCCAGAAGTCCAACACATATCTTACAAGAGTAAATAACCAGAGGGCTATCTTCTTGTCTGGAGGTTCTAGGGGTAGAATCTATATTCTTGCCTTGCACAGGCTACTTGCATTCTTTGATTCATGATCCCCTTTCTACCTTCAAAGGCAGCAATGCAATATGTAGCTGATCATACTTCTGTAGTCATATTTCCTTCGTATTATACTCTGGAAGGGTTCCAAGCATATAAGGACCCTTGTGATTATCACCTAGATAATCCACAATAATTTCCCATCTTTACTTTTAATCACATTTGTGAAGTTCTTCATGCCATATGAAGTAACATATTCACCAGCTTCAGGGATTAGGATGTGGATATATATCTTTGGGGGTTCATTATCATGCCTACCACATTAACCCTGACTAGTTAATAAGAAAGGGAAAAAAACTTTTGATAAATTTAAGATTTCATTTGAAGTAATAGATAAATACTGAAATCTCAAATGGTACTTCCTATGGATCAAGAATGTAGTTCTAGATTAGTGTAAAAAATGTGCTCTTATAAATATTTAATACCAGAACAAGGAGGGCATAGGAAAGGTTGGATTTAAATGAATAAAATTTTCTTCTTTAGAATTTAGAAATATCTTTTGAATTTTGAAATAGACTGATTATCCTAAAAGGTGAAATATCTAGGCATTGCTGTAACATTGGTGAAATAGATTTGCAAAGATACAATGTTCATGAAGCCTCACAGAATACCCTAGAAAAGGAAAGAGAAATGGGGTTCATTGTTACTAAAGAGAAATCTGTGACAAGTAAATCGTGTCCAAGTATAACATTCAAGTTCGCACTAGAAGACTAAATTTGTCCATTCCACTATCCTGTTTTCCAGTCCCCATCGTTTTCTGTTATAGAACCAGGGAGAGGGTCTGCGATAAAATTTTAAAAATCTGCTTCACTAAATCTCTGTAGAATTTAGGTAGCACAGGTAAGGTAATATACATGTTCTACAAGTGTAGTCACTGTTAGAATACAAAATGTGCACAGCACACGGAACAACAAACAAGCCTACAGAGGGCATAAAGCAGAAAACAAAAAGGACATCACTCATTTATGCATTTGTAATGGCTGGAAAGGGCTATCAATTATAACAGCCAGAGGAAGAAAATGGCAAAATATATCAAAGAAGATTATGCTCTAGCGAACTACAAGCCAGAGTGCATCCGAAAACACGTTTGACGCCATATGTTAATCAAACAATGCACATGTTCAAATTCATGTTAGATACTCCTCAGGGACTCACTGAATTGGAGCAAGTTGAAGGGAGCAGAAGTTCTAGCAATACTATAAGCTGTTAGGAAAAGGCCACAGAAATACTGTTGTTATTAATAGTTTGCCCTGATTATAAAGCAAGGATGGGCACACATGGATTGTAATATGTTTATTATTTTTACACAGAGGCAAGCGAAAATGTAGTTACTAATTCTGAATATGATACCAATTTGCTGTGCCATCTTGGACACACCATTTACTCTCATTAAGCCCATTTGCTCATTTGTAAGATGAGGGATTTTGGCTAGATAGCTTCTGGGTTCCCTCAGCTTTAAACTATGATATATAAGATGAGAGGTTAGCACACTGAATAAAACAAACTAATTGTTAACAGAGTATTGCCAAATATAAGGTCTCCAAAATAGGTTAGAATAATTTATAACAATGTATACATATGCACATAGCTTTATGGGGGGATTAGATGGGGGAAGACATTTGGAGACCTCTCAAAAACAAAATGTCAATAAAAATACAAGATACATATAACAGAATATTTTAGTGAAAATTTAAAAATTATACTAAGCAATATCATTATGGGTTGATATATAAATAAAAAGATCATAAAAGTCATGTGCACAAATAATATACACATAAATTCAGGAAAAGTGAACCTCTAAAAATTGGATTTCTAGAAAGAGGGGGTGCTTTATATGTATCTAATTTTGAGTTATTTTGAAAAATGAGCTAAAATAAATTATAACAGTTTAATAAATCACTAATGTAAAAATATTAATATTGCAAACATTATTTTTGAGCATTGAAGATATTTTATCTTATAAAATTTATTGTTAGGTATATACACTAAACAATGATTGGCAAACTACAGCCTTTGGGCGAAGTCCAGCCTAGGATCTGTTTTCATATGGCATTGGAGCTAAGAATAGAACTTGCATTTGAAAAGAATTATAGAAAAAAGAAAATAATATAGAAATGAAAATTACATGAAAAGGAACTTATGTGGCTCATAAAAACTGAAATATTTACTATTGGGTCCTTTACAGAAAAACTTGCCATGCTTTATTATCTAAAACATCAGTTGCGGTTATCTCTGGGTTATTGGATTATAGGAGTTTTTTATTTTTCTCTTTCTACTTTTGTATCTTTACCAAGTTTTCCATAGTGCTTTTACAATGAGGGAAATTGAAACAATTAGTGATTTTTTTGTGTGTGTGGGTACCGGAGGTCGACCTCAAGACCTCGAGCGCCAGCAGGCGCCCGTGCTGCTGAGTGATATCCCCGGCCCTTTTTTCATATGTGGGCACCGGGAGTCAAACTCAGGACCTCGCACTTGACAGGCAGGTGCTTACGCCGCTGAACCATCTCACCAGCCCGGTTAGTGACTTTTGAAAGACGGCTTCAAGTTTGTGTGTCTGATTTACTTCACTTTAACATTATGGCTTCAAGGTGTATAAATAAATTGCAAAATACCTGTAAAGAATAGACAGTAAGAAATAGCGAGATGGGTCTTTGGCACATGGGAATCGGGTAACCAAAAGATGGAGCAGGGAGAGGAGGAAAGGAAATTAAAAAGGGGGGGAGTTTATGAAATGCTGTGTACACACACAAACTCCCTATGAGGAATGTGATAATCATGTACTACAAACATATATATGAATGAAATGTTCCAAGAGGTGCAGGGAGAGGGATGAAGGGGAAGGGAGGGGAGGATTTAAAAGAAAGGAATTGAGAAATGTCATATACACGTTCCAAATCCCCATGATGAATGTAACCTTAATGTGCTACAAATGTGTACCAATAAAAAATAAAACATTAGAAAACAGGGCTTGAAATGTTTCCTTGCTTATAAGATTTAACATTTGCTGTTATCTGACTCAAACCATCAATTACATAGAAAAATTTTCTTTAATAATTATTACAAAGACAAACTTCAGTTCCACAATTCATTTTGATAACCAGAAATTCTGAACTAGCTATTTCCAGGTGAATGAGGTGTTAATGCTTCTGATAAAAGTGATAGTATAAAAGTTCTATCTCATTTGAGTCCAGCCCAGTTTCTTTCAGGAGACTAAAGATAGGCTCCCTAACTTCTTCAGACCTCTTTCCACTTCCTGATTTGGTCAGTGTTTATTATCTTCATCAGAATTTTCTTAGGATCTCTAATTTTGTGTTATTGACTTATGAGAAACTATTTTTAGAACTTTGATTATTGATTTATTTAAATGTTTTAATTTGCTTCACTATGCAAAGAATCTATCATAAAATGTTGATCATTCATCTGACAGTTTAGATTCTAAAAGTATTTTTATTACCTTCCCATATCCTTCAAATGCATTCCAACTTGGAGCAGTGTTCTGTATGAAACATAATAATCTTCTGTATATCATGCACACACTTTTAATAAAAATGGTTTACATGAATGTACACTGTCTTTTCCCAGAAAGTTCCAAGGGTGTATGCATTTCCTGTAAACCAATATCTGAAATATGAAAGCACTGAAAAATTCTTTGCCAGTAAAAGCCCTGAAAAGTATTACGGGGAAAAGTGTGGCCTATAACTGAAGAAAGTAGAGTGCAGTGAAAGTATTGTTTTAAAACTATGTTTTCAATGTGAGTATCTCCAAAAGGATAATTTATAACATAATGAATTTTAAATATTCCAAAATCTCAAAGATAAGTATATTGAGATACACAAAGTACTAGCACATAGCACTTTCCTGGAAAGTGCATGTTATTATAGGTTGTAATTTTATAGATTTTGGTTCTGAGGTTTGGAGTATATTCATTTGGGAAATGGAATGAGTGAATAAAGAGAATTGTGAAATGCTAAATGGCTTGCTCTTTCATTGATCACTTGAGTTACTTCCCTATATAATCTCTTCATGCATCAATGAAAGAATAGGTGTCACAGAATTTATTTTTTGCCCAGTAAATAAAAATATCACTGTATGCATATTGAAGCATAGTCAAATAGTCAAAATTCTCTTCATAAAACAAAGCTGTAAGTATATTGTTTACACTGAGTGCAAATGCTCTATTTATTTTTCTACTTTTAATTAACAAGATTAAAGGTCATATCCACCCAAGTGTATCTTTATCAGATTTGAGTCAGATGCCCCACTGCTTTGATGTGTCATGCCTAGTTCTCACAAAATTTCTTGCATAGAAAGTCAAATTACACTTTGCTACAGATTTATTATTGTAAATTATATATAATAAAGATTTATTGTGTTAAATCATGCTAATGGTTAAAATACTGCTTTTCCCTTCCTTCTCTCCTTCCTTCCTTCCTTCTTTCTTTCCATTTCCTTTTTCATTCCTTTCTCTTCCCTCCTTCTCTCTCTTTTTCTTTGGTAATAAAAGTACCTCATTTTTAAACATACAAGATAAAATTTCTATCTCAAGGGTCAATACGAGGTGAGCATTAACTCCTGTGTCTATAAAAGGCTGTTATAGACATGGCTACATTTTGAATAAGATGAGTGTGTCATCTTATTTGAATAAGATGTGTGTGTCAACAAGGAAAACCCACTCTACGTGGAGCTATAAATAATTCTTTCTGTATGAGAAAATAAGACCACTCACTTATCCTGGGTAGCTACGTCCTACTTTTTCCATTGGGAAGTACGGCCCACTAATGTTTCTGAATATTTTTTTTCTAGGTAGGCTGAAAGTTACACCATGTGGACTCTATTTCTTCTATATCTAGAATAATACTTCTTTGGTACCTTTAGCACTTGATCAAGCCTTTTATGTAATTTGAAGGTTAATATTCCCAGCAAGTCTCTCCTTAGGAGTAACTTAAAGGCTTAGGGAGCCCACTAAGGTACTAAACCCTTCCAGCAGTTATGTAGTAAGTAGCTTAAAAACATTACTGTACCACCTTAACCACTTTCTTCACTTCCCAGGGAAAAACTTAGGCACAGGAGAGTGTATAGCCAAATATATTTTATTTTATTCATCACATTTATAGAGTTTATTACCCTTTAGGCACACATAAATACTGTACAAAAATCTGGTTTGGATAAAGTCAGCTTTGATCAAGAAAAGGTTTGCTGATAAGGTTCAAAAACTGCTTATACTTTTTTGTTAAGATCTGGCTCCACTACTATATGGTAACCTCTACTATGCAATCATGAGCTAAGAAATGACAGGAGGAGAATTAAATAGAGTGCTTTCTTGCTCTTCAGCAGTTGAAGTGATTTTATTGTCTAATATAAGTCTCTGACTTGAATCGAATGAATGTATCCAAATTCTACCAATGTGCACCTGGCACATGGAATTTTCTGGTTAAGCTGGAAATGTTCATTTGTATTTAAGGATGTGGTGCCACTACAAACTGTCACAAAGTAGTCAGAGTCTAACGGGTTAGATTTCATAGTAAAAATAATTACTTTCATTCTGCATCACTATTCTGACAAATTTTCCTTTTCAAAATACCCTCCCACTCTTTTGGGTCAGTAACCTAATAATGTCTTTTTGAGGACAGTGTGACCTAAGTTTTCAATTCCTCATTTAATGGCGCCTCTATAATCTTCCTTCATCCTTAACATTTCCATTCTGACTGCTGATAGTTTTTTCTTATAACATGTACTTAATATGGTCATGGATGTTTTGTTGCATTTTTTTAGCTGCCAGTAAAATGAGAGAGCTGGGACAGTTTTGCATGGCATTCATTGTTTTATTTTTAATGCTCCTAACAGATGTTTTTATGAATAATTGTATTAGTACTTTGAAACTCTGTTTACCAATAAAAGTTATTGTTTTTTTATTGTTGTGAAGGTGCCTATGTGGAATTTCTGTGCATTTTGATTTGTTGCTCAGATGACTGATATATCTGCAAAGGGGTTGCACTAAACAAACTTATAAAACTGAGGCAGTATTCATTGAGGGTGGAACTCAAGAAAAACTCCAATTAAAGGCTTTGTTCTTCCTCTTTTCTTTTGCTTAAAGGAAAACAACCTGTCCAGGTTTCTCGTTTTTTTAGTGCTGGGAACTGAACCCAAAGCCTGTGTATGCTAGGGCAAGTACACTGCCACTAGAGTATATCCCCAGCTCTGGTCTGTCTAGGTTTTGCCACCTGTCATTGATTTTAATGAAGGATGTAGACTCATGTGGTGGATGGAGGAAACCAGGGCATAGAAGACTTTGTTTCTGGTCTTGGCTTTATTATTGTATTAGTCCTAGGTCACCTTATACATACATTGCACAATACATAGACCCTAAATTATACAGCAAGAAAACAAGAAAACTAACATTTGATAATCTTACCTCACATGTTTTCTGAGTGTTGAATAATATACAATAAAGCACGTGAAAGATTTTTCAAAATCATAAAACACCAGTGATTAGTCATATTTATTAAAAAACATCTCTCTCCCTTCCTTTTTTTTCTCTTTCTTTCTTATTCTTCATTCTTTCCTTCCCTCCTTCCCGCCCTTCTTCCCTTTTTCTCTCCTTTCCTCCCTCCCTTCCCCAAATGAAAAAAAAAGACGATAACTTGGTAAGGTGATGTAGATAATAATTAGCTTGATGGGATCTTTCTATAATGTATGCACACGAAGTACATATATCAAACATTACAATATATGCCATAAATATATACAATTATTATTTATAAATTGAAATAAATAAAATGAATCATATGATATTTTATTATAATTAAGGTTTATGAGCTTAAATCCCACCTCTCAAAATTCAATGAGAAATAAATTTAGTCAAATTATCTTCAAATATTTAATCCGTGGCCTTATGTACATATAATCTTCTCACAGTAACTCATTTACATTGGCTGTTAGTGTTTAGTCAAACCAGTGTGTCACAGTTCATACAATATATTTGCATAATGCAGTTAGCTGAAATCAGGGTCAATAGAGCTGATAATATATTGCTGGTACCCATGAGAAAGTTTCTACCATGTGTCATAATAACCGGCATTTTTATAAATTTTCTTTAAAATACTCAAAACACCGTAACACACAGTTTCATTAGACAACAAACTCAGGGGCCTAAAACGAAGAGCTTCAGGTAGAAAGTACAATAAGGTTATAATGAAACCCTTGGATTAGCATGCAGTTTCAAGACAGCTGATGTAGTCAAGGTTTACAAGGGAATGTATTTAATGCAGGACACATGATTTATAAGATTATTTATAATATTCACCCAAAGAGTCAAATGCAGAAGTGTGAGAGATCTGTCCACACACTAGAGACCCAAAGAATCCAGCTGAGACCTTGGATTCCATGGCAATGTCCTGCATGAGTCCAGCTGAAGACCTAGGGCCCACAGCAATGTCCTCCACCAGTCCAGCTAGAGGCCTAGAGCCCACGACAATGTGTCATGCAAGTCTGTATCAAGGATTTGCACTGGGAAGGCCCAAAGGTCAGTGGTAGAAGCTAGAAAGTCTGTGCTAGAGGGATGAAGGATCTGTGCCAGCAGGCTGAGGATCTGCAATGGAGCCAGGAAGCAACAATCAAGGTAAGGACCAGAGCTCCCCCATAAAAAACTGGAATCATCCTCAGCAACAGCAAGGACCTGAACTTCTACGATAACAGCTGAGTTCATATCAGAAAATCCAGTGTGATGAGCTTCTCCAGGAGAATCAATAGCACACTATCTTCCCCTCCAGTTCTCCTTTTATGCTGTTGGCAACAATTCTCAGGTGGGCCATCCACACCCAGCACCGTGCTGATTCAGTTTAGCTGGGTGTTAGAAGTTGACCATTAGTTAATCCACCACAGCTGATAATCAAAATCATATGAAATTTTTTAAAAAAATTAGATTCACAAACTCTGTCCACAGAGATTCTGACTGAGTAGGTGTTTTGTGGGGCCTGAAAGTTTGTCCTTTTAAAAACTGCCCAGGAAAAAGAAAACTGCCCAGGAAATTCTGAGAATCAAACAAATTTGAGATAAACTAGTCTAAATTATGCTGAGCTGCATAATCACAGGTGCATGTCCTCAGTACTTTGTTCTTTAGAGACAAATGAGTATTAATTCAAACTTCTACAATGTAACAATATCTTCCATGATGGTCTATATTTTCAACTCAAGCAATATCTCATTGTGAGAGACTAAATCTTACGTCTATGGCACTGTTTCTCCATCTTTAGTGTCCTTTAAAACCACTTAAGGCACTTGTTGAAAATTCATACAAAATGGTTTCATCCCCAGAGATTTTGGTTCAGTTAGTCCTGGCGGACCCAGGAGTATATTTTTTAACAAGTATCACTTCCTATTCTGATACAGATGACCTATGAGTTAGTTTAGGCAGTAGTCTTTCTGTATTAACATAAACATATTGCCTTTAGCATATATGATCATGTTTTCAAATTTAATATTTTTGTTGAATAGATACCTTCTGTCTATAAGATAATTACTTCTTTCCAATTCACTACACTTTATTCAAATCCATTTTATTGAAATATGTTTGCAATACATTCGTTTTAGGCAATTTGTATATCTGTATATCTATATCTTGATCATTTTGAGACCCCCCCTACCCTCTTCCATTCCCTTCTCTTCCCTTCCTCTGATTCTTTCTTTCATATATCCGAAAAGTCTGTTTACTACCATCTCTTCATTTTACTCTTTATTTATATTTTGGTTTTCTTATATAAAAGAAACCACGTGATATTTAATCTCTTCTGTCTGACATTTCACTTAACATTATACTCGCAAGATTCGTCCATTTTCCTAGAAATGACTTGAATTAATTCTTCTTTATGGCTGAGTAGAATTCCATTATATTTATGTACCGCATTTTCCTTAGCCATTCATCTATTGGTGGACTTCTAGGCTTATTCAATAGTTTAGCTATTGTGTATTGCATGGGTTTAAATAAGGGTATGCATGTATCACTATAATATGATGCTTATTTGCAAAGGATATGATCCTTTACATAGAAGACCTAAAAAACTCCACAGAAGACTCATAGAGCTAATAAACAAATTCAGCGAAGTGGCAGGATACAAAATCAACAACAAAAAATCAACAGCATTCCTGTATACCAATAATGAAGCCACCGAGAAAGAAATCAGTTAAACAGTCACATTCACGATACTTCAAAAAAATTCAATATCTAGGAGTCAACCTAAATAAGAAGGTGAAAGACCTCTACAACAAAACTTATGACAGAGATTGAAAAAGATATAGAGAATGGAAAGACATCCTGTTAGTGGATAGATAGAATCAATATTGTATAAATGCTCATATTAGACAAAAGCAATATATGTATTCAATGTAATTCAAATCAAAATACCAACAACATTCTTTACAGAACGAGAAAAAACAATCCTAAATTTATTTGGAACGAGAAGAGACCCAGAGTCACCAAAACAATCCTGAGCAAAAAGAGCAAAGCAGGAAGCAATACAATGCTGGATTTTCAAATATACTACAAGGCTATAGTAATAAAAACCATATGGGAGTACCACAAAAACAGAGTTGTAGACCAGTGGAATAGAATAGAAGTCAGAAAAAAAAAAAAAAAAACAAAAAAACATTTAACTTTAGCTATCCAGTGTTTGACGAAGGGGCCAGAAACATATGCCAGAGAAAAGAGAACCTCTTTATCAAGTGGTGCTGGGAAAAGTGATTATGCAAATGCTGAAGAAAGTGATTATATTTCTCACTTTATACTGGCGTCAAATCAAAATGGACAAAAGACCTAGATATAAAAACAGAAAGTCTGAAATTGCTGGAAGGCAAAATAGGGGAAATTCTTTAAAATATGTATTAGAATTAAATGGAGCTTTTCGGGCTTCTGTTGGATTTCTGTATTCTTAGCTTTGGATCCTTCAACATAATTTTGGAAGAGTAGAGCAATTAGAACAAAAGAAAATACTAAAAGAGTGGTGTATACATTTTGCTATGAACTAAATATATCTTATAGATCACCAGAATATTAGCTGAAAATAGATAAACAATTATAGCCTATTCTTCCAATGTGGAATATTATTAAAAACACAATACATTTTTCTGTCAGTCCTGGTCATTTCTTTCACATAATTTTCCTTAATATTATAATATTAAGCTTAGTTGATGAGTGCTGCCTGTGTTCAAATCATGACACAGTGTATAAAAAGAAAATGAAAATCATTTGAAATCCTATACCTAGAGGGAATATTACTTAGTGAACTTCTCCATATATAAATATATATACACATTATATAATATCATATATGTGTGTATTGCACATATGTAACTTGCTCTTTCTCATATACATGACTATCACACATATGTAAAAGAACTAATATGGCATTATATACACGGTTTAAACATTTAAACATTAAATCATATGCATTTTCTATGTGATTAATTTTTTAAAAATATCATTTTCAGAGTTCTATTTTAAAAGTAGTATACACTCATGGATAAATCAAAGCCAAAATTCAGAAGTAGGAGGTTAGGCACATTTCCTTATATGTGGCTACTATTAAATGTTTCTCTATCATCAGCCTGTTTTGAGGGTTAATCCATATTTGACACTTAGAATAGTGTCTGACATACAGCAATTGTTCACTTAATATTAACAATTACTATGTATGATACAATGTATCAAATTATTTGGTCTCTTTACATTAATAAAAGTTACTAATACTTTTCCTAGATGAGCAGATAATGTATTTCTCCTGGTTTCTCTCAGTAAAGCAGCAAAGTTGAATATTAATGAGTATATGAGTATAGAAAATATGTTGTCATGCATGTTAGTCTGGAAAATATAAATTTATCCCATAAGAAGTCAAAGGAACAAAGAAGGTTTTTGTTGTTAATTGGAAACAAACTGTCATTAATATACTGATTTAAAGGGCACTTAAGTTTGATTAGCCAGTTTAAAAAAAAGGAAAAAAAAAAGAAAATAATTAGGGCTAAAGTATTAACCTCTATTTCAATAAAATCTTTTCCTCATAGCCCTTGACACCAAATAAAATTAAATATAGAAAAGTTTCATAATTCACAGTGACATCCTCAGTGTTGACATTTTAAAATAAAAATGAAATTACGAAATCATACTTCAAATTATTTGTTGTAATATTTTAGTAGCCAAAAGCATTTAAATTTTAAGAATTGAACAAGTAGAGAACTGGATACTATTTATGGATTTAGGAAGATTTAGTCCCTTTGATAAATTAAAATTCTTTCTCTCTTTAAGCCACCTGTTCTCCTAAAAAAATGGCTTTGTTAAAAATAATATCAAGCTTTAGACTCTATTCTAAAGAACTACATCAAGAGCAAAGAGGGATATTATTCTTAATTATTGGTAAAGACTCTGGACACTTTCATGGATAGACAGTCCACTAATTTGTTTTGGTCTTTCCCGTAAGATTTTAAATAAATGTTTTGGAACACCTCAGAATAGACACTGTCTGAAATAAAACCTGACAACCGGCCTAAGTCCAATGAAATGCTGAAAATATATGTTACCTGAAACTTTAATGAGTTTCCTAATTAGGGGAGACATGGTTTAAACTGTAAAATGTCATGTGGTTGAATATGTGAGTGATTGTATGTTTCATCAATTTAGGTTAAAAAAACATAATTATTAATTAGGAGAAATCTGAATTAAAAGTCTATTCTCACTTATACCACAGGTAAAATATTTCTTAGGAATTATTGGTATGTTTTAGTTACATGCTTTAGTTATGTATTCACAGTTACTCATTTCTGTACATGAGAATTCAAGTATATAGCTAGCATAAAAGAGGTGATTATTTTAAAATATAGTATTGTTTAACAAACAACAGATAGTCTCTGATTACACATATTCTTCCTCAAAATAGTATAGTATAATTAGTTTTCAATATATTTAATATTTTTAAGTGTAACCTTTTATTTAGCCTCATTGTGGTTTTTTTTGTTTGTTTTGGTACTGGGAATTGAACTCAGTACCTTGCTCTTGCTAGGCAGGCACTGCACTGCTGAGCTATATCCCCGGCCCCTTCATTGTGTTTTAGATTATCATTAAAATGAGATTTTGAACATGTTTACAAAGAATTATAGGACATTTGGAAAATTCATAAGATATGGAATGTAGCAGAAAAAAAGAAAGTGGGATACAAGCTATGCGAAGAGTATAAGATTTAAAAATTGTTTTAGTGTTCTCAATTTTTTATAAAAGACCATATATTATTTTATAATTAGGAAACATATTGATTTAAAAGGAAATTAGTCAATAACCACAGTTAAGTTAGAATGTTTAGGAGATCCATGTTTTAATGGTTCCATGACAAGATAATTTATTATTTCTGCATTTCACATCATGGAACCTGATTCAGAAATACATTCATCATTTACCTTTTTATATGTTGATGGTGATAATCAAGGCAGAAGTTCTTTGTAAAACACATCTTACTCACTTTCTGAGGCTGAGATATAATACCCAACACCCACAGCTTAAAATAGGAGAGTTGTATTTTGCCTCACAGTTACAGTCCATGGTTTGTAGGCTCCAGGGCAGAGCTGCATGGCAAAGGGGTGTATGAAAAAAAAAATTGCTGCTCACTTCCTGGGTCCAGGAAACATAGAGAGACAAGGTAGGAACCAGAGAGACAGATCATGTCTACAGTGAGTAGACCCCACTTCCTAAAAGCAAATCAGGTATAAATTCCCATAATCCAATCACCTTCCAAAAGTTCATGAAGCTTTGGGAGGACATGTAGCTAGAAACTTTTAACAACACACTTACAGCTTTTAGCATGAAACATTAAATAAAAGCAAGATTTTTTTTATGTGTGTGGGACAGTCATTAATTGAAAACATCAAAAATAATATGTAATATGTTTTTGGCTAAATAGAAAAACAATGATTAGCACATAACATTTTGTTGAGAGGCCTACAAACTTTATTCTTTTATCACATGCAAAACATTGACCTATGACTGTAAAGGAGACAGGGTTTGCCTGGACATGCCTTAAATATTCTGCTTCCTATTGAATAAAATATCTCCATTTTATATTTCTTTCTTTCTTACAGTTTTTAAAAATCTAGTTTTCCAGCTCTCTTGTTAACTTTATAATACTTAAAATTTTCATTACATTGCAATATATAGAATACATAGTATTTAATTTATTATACTTTCTTTTGGATGAGTTCTGCCTGTTTAATACTATATGATATAATATATAATAATACATTAACTATAATAATGTAATAATGCATTCAACACATCTACCATTTCCCCATATGTTAGATAGTTAAAAGAAAGGGTCAATTTCAGAAATAATGGGCTGGATCAGTGAGTTGTGTCATTCAATTTATCTATTTAGCCATAAGAAAGTCTGCCAGGGGCTTACATTGAGAATTCAAGGGTTTGGGGATGGATCTAAATATACTAAACTTTAATTCTTAGACAATAGCTAGGAAACAATCAATGGAATCTAGTAAATGATTGTGAAAATAATAGTGATTGTGCTTTACACCTTGAATATTTTGTTTTAATGAATTATGAGGTTAAAGATTATTAAATTATTAATCAGGAAAATAACTAAATCAATAGTAATTTTTACAAACAGCAAATAAAAATCAGGATAGTTTAAGACACCAAAAAAAAGAACAGTATTTGCAGCAATAAATTACAAACAAACAGGATTTAGGAAGTTTATAGATACTTTTTCTTCCTTTGGTTTGTTGTGAAACAAGTTCTTGCTATTTAGTTCAGGTTGGCCTTGAACTCACTATGTAGCTGAGGCTAGCCTCAAACTCATGGCAATCCTCCTGCCTCAGCCTCCTGATTGCTGGGATCACAGTCATGTGCCACCATGCCTTGCTTATTAGATACTTTTAGATCTACACAAGCAGATTTACTTTCTAAATCCAGTCTTTATTCAGATAGACCCACCAGGATTGTAAAATACGAAAAAGCAAAACTAGGATTCTGCGTATATAAAAACACTTTTTTGAGGTACTGGGGATTGAACACAGGGCCTTTGCACTGAGATACATTTCCAGCTCTTTTTTATGTTTTATTTTGATACAATGTTAGTAAGTCCTTAAATTGCCCAGGCTGTGCTGGAACTTGTGATCCTTCTGCATCAGCCTCCCAGAGTGCTGGGATTATAGGCATGTCCCAGTACAACCAGCTTATAAAACACACCTTTTATATCCATGTGTCATCGATGGGATAGGGTGGAGATAACATTCTTCAGAAATTTTGTTAATTTATTAAATTGAGTAGGCCCTATGCCACAACAAACATGCAGCTAAAATTTTTCTACAGTCATCTGATCACTTATTGAAGATTTCTTTTCATGACATTTATGTGTTTCCTAGACATAAAATACTTTTCTCATTTCTAATTATTAATATATATTTGATATCTGATATTTAGTATAGATACTTTCTGACTATTATGGCATTTATTAGTGTGCTACACTTACTCTGGTTTTCAACAGAATTATTTATGTATGAAAATGTACAACAATACTAAGTATGATTTCACGGAGATGTTAATCTTAGGGAGATGAAAAATGTTCTCTTTAATAACTCCAAATAAGATAACATGAAAGTGTGATGAATAAATTAATAAAATGTACTTAATTGATACCCATTGTGTTCAATCCTACTTTGTGTTATTAGAGGGGCAAGATATAGGTAGGGATGACTTTTGAAGACTCAGAAAACTTGAGCATGTTCAAGGCAATTATGGTAGACTTGGATAGAATGGTAAATGAATAAGACATAGGACAATTAAGCAATAAACTTTGTTACAGATAGAAATGAATACACAACGACATTAATGAAGCTTATGCTTCAGGGGACCCTTACTAGAAAGGATTCCTTGCAAGGTCCTAATGTGGGCTGTGTTAATTTATTCTGGATGTCCTGACAATGTACTACAGACTAGTTGACATCTTCTCAAAATTTTGAAGGCTAGAATTCCAAGATTGAGATGTGAACAGGGTAGATTTCTTCTGAAGCCTCTCTCTTTCTCTTGTAGATGACCATCTTTTCCTTGTATCTTCACACTGTCTTCCCTTTGTGTATACCTCTGTCCCAATCTCTTATATGGACAGCAGTTTTATTGCATTAGGACCCACCCTACTTACCTCATTTTAACTTAATCAACTCTTTTAAAATCCCTGTCTCCATATAAGGTCATGTTGTCTGGTACTGGGCTTTAGTATTTCATCATACGAATTTTATAAGAAGACACAACTCAATCCATAACAGAGGCATTAACTATGTATTCACATAGTGCATTAGTCATTTTCTGTTCACTGGGACAAAATACTCAACACTTGCATTTTAAAGAAAGAGGAAAATATTTTGGCTTAAGTTTTAGAGGGATCAGTCCATGGTTTGTGACTTTAAAGCAGAAAGGGCATGGTGAAAGAACATCACAGAGGAAAGCTACTCAACCCATGGCAGCCAGGAAGCAGAGACAGAAGAGAGGAGTGGGGAAAAGGAATGCACCTTTCCAGGTCATGCCTCTAGTGACTCAGCTTCAGCCAGACCCTGCCTGCTAACACCACATTCAGGTAGTGAGATCTTTAATGGGTGAATCCATTGCTGAGTATAGTGTCCCCATGATCCAATCACCTTCCAAAAGCTTCATTTCTGAACACAGACCTGTGGGGCACATTTTAGATCCAAATTGTAACACATGATCATATACTTTTGTAAAATTTGTAAATTAAGATATTTTTAGCCATGTGTTTTTCATGTTTTTTTCTCCCCACCTCTTTGCCTGGCAAACTGGAATGGCCAAAGACTTGTTAAGGATCTGGCTAAGAGGAAGTGGATTTGGAGATGATTTAGTTTATAATAGGAGATATTTGTGTGATGCAAGTCACTTTCAATTTCATGGGTTGCCTTAGAATAGGTTACAGGCTTATTCTGACCATCTGTTGTGCCTACAACATGTAGATAGATGCAAAGTTGGAATCATGTTGTGATATGAATACATACAGCTTCCTATACTAAAAATATGAAAGGAGTTGAGAAGAAAAATCTGAAATGTACGAACTCAAAAGCTTTTCTATGCATAAGTTTTTCAATCATTAAATATATAAAATTACAAACAAGGGAATAAGTTCTCATTAGTCTAGTCAAATTTTTTTACTGATAGGAGCATAGTAGATAATGTAATTATTAAAAGACCATGTATTTTTCCTTTGTTGGAAATCATACAAAATATAATGTATCTAGGTTTCTGTAATAGTGAGGCACATATCAATAGTCACATTATAAACACTGAATATGTTTGCATATGGTAACATGCTTTATGCTTATTTACTAACAATAACAGAAAGGGCACTGCTTTTTACCAAGTATTGGAAGGAAAGACTAAATTACCTTTCTATTTCCTCTAAAATTTACAAAGTCATCATCATATGAAGAGGTGATTAACAGTAATTATCCAAAAACTGAATGGATAAAGGTCATGCAGTTAAGTAACTTTTTATTTTTCTTGATTTTATGATGTTTGTTTTATTTGTTAGCTTTTTGAAATATTGAATTTGTTGTGATTGATTTTCTAATCTAAAAACATTCACTTTTGAGTCTAATTGTGTTTTTTCTTAAGTAGAGCTCTCAAAATTGTATAAATTCAGTCCTTACAAAAATCTGGATTTGCCCTTGTTTAGAGACTATTTTATGGTGGGGTAATAAGATCAATAAAAACTGGAAGAGTCATAGAAAATCATCAGTCATTTATGAAAAGAAATTTCTTTTATTGTTTAACACTTGGGTCATATTTGTGGAGATGATTTGTTTGCATGAATTTTGAATTTTTTTTCTCCAAAAACATGAAATTTTCTATAACAGGGAAGAAATCAGTACTGTATTCAGAGTTATTAAGAATGATTAAACCAGTCTAAGACCAACAGAATTGTGGTAAATGATTTTGGCTGCTCTGTGGTAGGAATTTTCCACTTGTTTGCTAGCAATGTTTATTTTATTCCTAGCTGCAAGGAAGGAATTATGATTGTTCTAACTTACCTTTTGCTTTCCTATTGATTGTGCTAGGTATGAATGTGTTGCCTAATTCTAGCAAATAAAATGTAAGTAGAAATTTAATGGTGATTTCTGAGAAAGATTTTCCTCTCTGCAAAAATATTGAGAAATATTGTAAGAAAAAAATCCCTTTATGCCTCCCATCTTTTCTGGACATTGGTGCAAGGATGTAGTATTTGGAGTGGTGGTAACAATCATCTGATCACGACAGAATGGTCCAGTGAATAGAAGTGATAACCAACCCAGCAGTAGTACTGTGATATCATTGAACTCCAAAACCATCCCTGTGGTAGCCTGAGTTGCCTTCTAGTGGTGAAATGCAGTAAAATGCCAATATTTAAACCACTGCTGTGCTTGTGCTTCCACTTGTGCTTGTGCTTCCACTTGTGCTTGTGCTTGTTCTGTAGAGCTGAGAGCATTTGCAATGAAACAACTAATAAAATGTGGAAAAAGAGAGAAAGTTTTGATGACAGCTGCTCCCATATAAGAACATTCTTTTCCTCAAAGCACAACTGCAAAGTTGTACATTATATTCTAAAATACCTATTTTAATGTTTAAAATGTTTTATTAATTTTCATGTAGCATACCCAAGTAGAACTTCATCTATTAAATTATTTTAATGAAAGTTTTATTGAAATGTAATTCACATATCCTAAAATTTACCATTTAAAGTATACAATGTTGGGGATCACAAATTATAAATTTAGGCTAAGTTTTGGAGGCTTTAATGGCCTGTGATGCCACGGTGCTGGTGCTCGCAGGGCAGGATGAGGTCTGCTGAGAACAATACAGGGAGGGCAAGTACCCAGGTGTGGGGATGGATCTTAACTTGTTTCTTTTGTGATACTGAACTTGTTCCTCATTCCATGTCTTGCTAGTCCAGGAAAGGTACCCCTCCAAACTCCTTGCTGGAAAAAATAACAGTCGGCTGATCGAAGAGGTCTTTTGTCTTTGTCCAACCTGAGGGACTGACCTCCTAGCACCCCTTCTGTAAATCACTAATCATTTGTCTCTGTTTTTCCTTCATTCTTCACCATACCCCTCATACCCCTAAGTTGGGGATTTGGCCAGGTCCCAGGTAATACAATGCAGTGATTTTAACATATTAACAAAGGTGTACATTTATCATTATTATCTAATTCTGGAGTACTTTCCTTTCCCAAAGGATTTCCATATCTGTTAGCTGCAACTCCTCATTCTTTCATCCCCCATTCCCTGGCAACCATCAGTCCACTTTTGGTTACTATGATTTTGTTTATTATGGATATTTCATATGTACTTAGAATAGATATTTCAAATCTTTTTGGTATCACACGGTATGTAGACTTTTATGTCTGCTTTTTCACAAATGATAAAACGTTTTCATGGTTCATCCATGTTGCAGTAAGAATCAATACTTCATTTATGTTTCAATAATATTCAATTGTATGGATATATTCCATTTTCTTTATCCATTCATCTGTTGTTGGATACATGGTTGCTTCCACTTTTCTCCGTTGTGAAAACTGCCACTATGAACATTTGTTTGCAAGTTGTCTTAGTTATTTTTCTCGTTGCTGAGATGAAATACTCAACACCCAAGGTTAAGGGGGGAAAGGCTTATTTTAGCTCATAGTACGTAGTTACCAGTCCATAATCTGCTGGCTCCAAGGCAGGGCAGCATGGCAGAGGGGCATTCCAGAAGAGAAATAGTCCATGGTGTGGCAGGCAGAAGATAGCAGCACCAAGCAACAGCAGCCAGCCTGCCTTCCCCTTCTCTCTTTATATTCCATCTGGTGACAAGCCTACAGATTGGTGCCACCCACACCCAGGGTAGGGCTTCCATTATCCACACCCAGAACTATGCTAAAACCAGTTAGTGGGCTAATTTAGTGCCACACACTCTTAATCCCAGTATCATGTCCTAGATCCAGCAAGCTCTGAAAAGCACCACCTATGAGTGCATTAGGCCTTTGCGGGCCATCTAGATACTGGCCATAATACAGATTGGATGGCTTCCCTCCACCATGTCAAAGCTAATGCCAGAGTCTGGGACCTAGGATCCTTAAATAAGTTCTGCTGTATATAGATGCTTGAAAACTATTGAACTATGTGTCATGCAACCCTCCAGCAGGCACACAAAATACATACTTCTTTATTTCATGATAAATATCAGTATCTTTGTCATCTTCTCCTAGATTAAATGCAACATAATTTAAATGTGCTATTATTATATGTTAGAAACTGTGATAAGCCCCTAAGGTATTGTAAAAATAAAATTTAATGAGAATATTTAAATGAGGTAATGACTATGGTACATACACACATGCATAGACACACCACACAGGCATATGCATCAGGCACAAAATTGGCATTTTAAACCTAATTTGGATGATTTATTTGTGATTCCATAAGCAGAATCTCATTATGGGAAGCTAGATGTCGGTTTCCATTTGTTCATTACAATGATTTAATAATGAGAATAACATTTTAAAATGTTAAATAATTATTGGCTAATCCAAGAATAAGAGCACAACTATAATTTGTGAAGTCTTCATGGGATCATTTCTTAATACATTTGATCTTATTTGAGAAAGAAAGCTGCATACACTTGCATACATTTGAGGCACATGCTGTACTTTGCATTACTATTAAGAACTTGTTGCAACAGAAATGTATATTAGTCTAGTTGTTATTGTAATATGATTAAAATATTAGGATAAAGTGAGGACAAGTAATGAAAGAACCTAGAGACAAATGCATGTAAATTCACAGTCACTAATAATTAAGGCCATCTGCCAAGATGATCCCCAGTGATGCCCATCTCCTGTACTCTCACCTTTGTGTAGCACTTTCTCCAAAGTTTTTGCCTGTGTAACCAATGGTGAATAGCAGAAGTGATGATTAAAAATAAATATGACTTCCTTGCCCGATCTCCCTGTTTCTTGGATCACTCACTTTTGTGGGAGCATTTCATGAGCAGGATTATGGTACAGTCCATATTTTGATCAACTAAAGCCTTTCACCAAAATCTACATGAAACAGGTTAGAAATGATTCCTTCAGCCCCCTGTGAAGTCTTCAGAGACTACAGCCCTCGCTGACAGCTTGACTTCAACCTTATGAGAGATCTTGATCCAAAACTACCATACTAATCTGTTTCTGTATTTCTCAAAACGACTGTGCAATAATAAATTTTTATTGTTTTACAACGTTAAATTTTGTGGTAGTCTATAATACAGTGGTAGATAAATGCATGTACATCAAGGAAATATTGTTAGATGCAAATGAACAGCTTGCTACAAAGTGGATTTTTGAGGGAAAGTATAACCACCAACTTACTATTAGACAGTGTTCCTTATTGGGCAATATTGCATGAAATTGTACTACAATTCCTGTCATAAAGAAACTATATGAAATGGATGTGGACTAAATTCTCCCTTTGTCATATAATATTCACAACTTTAATTATTGCCACTACTATTAATATAAATCAACTTTTATATGCTTGTTATAAGATACACATTTTGTATTTCATTTTCATGTCCTTATAGTTATCAACTATAAGAAATTCCCATCTGATTCTCATAATAATTCCATGAGAGAGGCACTACATATTATTTTCCCTGTTTGTCTAAGTTTACATAGCAGAACACATAATTGAATATAAGTCCTTTTCCAGAGCCTGAGTTTATTAAATGGTACATTGAAATAGTTTATATGAAATTACCCACCAGATATTCTCTAATTTTTGAAACCAAATCATTACAGATATATTTATATCTCAGACTTGGGAAGTAATTATACACAGCCTTCTAAAGGAAAATAGAAACACTCCATATGCTCTGAAAACACTGCAACATTAGTGAGCTTCTTTCAGCGATGAGTGGAATATAAAGGAACTCTATATTGCTTGAAGAAATATATTTTTATTTTTACTTATGGTTACCATATTATTAGTCTGGGAACAATATTCAAGCATTCATTAGCATTGTCTTTCCTTACATTAAAAAAGTTAATAATTTTAATTTTAGATTTTTAGGTTCATAGCAAATTGAGCATTAGGTAAGAACTCCAATGTACCTCGTGTCACTGCACATGCATAACACCCTCAACTATCAGCATCCTGCACCAGAGTTTTACAATTACTATATTTGGTGAACCTACATTGATACATAATTATTATCCAAAGTCTATAGTTTAATTAATTAATTTTCAATTAATTTGGTTAAAAACAAGTAGTGTGATTATTGGATCACATATTAAAATTTCTTTAGTTTTGTAAGAAACTACCAAAAAATGACATGAAGAAAACTTAAATGCATGCTACTAAGTAACAAACTAGCTGCACCATTTTGCATTCTAATTACCATTGAATGAGAGTCCTGTTGCTCCACATTTTCATCAGCATTTGCTGTTGTCAGTGTTTTGTATTTCAACCCTTTTAATCAATGTATAGTGATATCTCATTGTTGTTTTAATTTGCATTTTCTTAAGAACATATGATGTTGAATTCTTTTCATATGCTTGCTTGCCATCTGCATATCTTTTTGCTGAAGCAGCTGTTCAGATTTTTAAATCACTTTTTAAATCTAGTTTTACACTTTCTGTGTTCAATTTAAAAAGTCTGTATATTTTGGGTAAATTCTTTATCAAATATGTCCTTTGAAAGTATTTCCTGAAGAGATGTGGAGATGTTACTTTTTCTTCTGGAAAGCAATAATAATGATAACAACAGCAATTATAATCATCATCATAATAAAAACAATTGCACATAATAAAAATTATAGACCAACTTTTGTGGAGCTCCAGACCCTACTTGTAACATCATTTAGTTCTCACTTATTTCTTTGAAATACAATATATTTATTTCAATTATAAAAATGAGAATCCTGAGACTTGAAGCACACCTCATTTAAATATTTCACATACAGTATATACCAAATAGGAAACTTGAATAAATTTTTTAATCACAGTTTTTCATCCAATTTTACAGCATTCATTCTTAAATAAGTCAGATACACTTTTAAATGTTTATTTAAGTTTAAAGTATGCTTTTTCTTTTTCTTTTTCTTTTGCAGTATTGGGGATTGAACCCAGTACTTTCTCACTCAACTGCATCCCAGCCCTTTTTAATTTTTTTATTTGACACTTTGTCTTGGCAAGTCACTATGCTGCCCAGGCAGCACTGGAACTTGCCATCTTTCTGCCTCAGCCTCCCAGAGTGCTGAGATTGGAGGTGTCAATCAGTATGTTTGAATTACATTTTTGATAATTTTTCTTCATTAATATTAACTACGCAGATCTGGTGAGATGGCTCAGCGGCATAAGCGCCTGCCTGGCAAGCGCAAGGTCCTGAGTTTGACTCCTGGTACCCACATACAAAAATAAGGGCCGGTGATATCTCTCAGTGGCATGGGCGCCTGCTGGCGCGTGAGGTCCTGAGGTCGACCCCCGGTACCCACAAAAAAAATAATAATTATTAACTATGCAGAGTAAGGGGTTTCTATTTGGTGCATTTGTGCATGAAAGTAATATATTTGGATCATTATCACACCTGCTACCACCTCTTCCCTTTAAACCCCCATTACCTTCCTCTTCTCTAGTAGTTTCCTATCTAATTTCATGCCATCTCTCTTATTTATTTTTGTTTTTACTTTGCACATATGAAAGAAAATATGCAATACCTGTCTTTTTGAATGTGGCTTATTTTGCTTAACATGATGTTTTCCAGTTGCATCCATTCCCTCCAAATGGCATAATTTCTTTCTTCTTTATGGTTGAGTAATACTCCATTGTACCTATATAGCACATTTTCTTTATCCATTTCATGAAAAGTTAACAATGGTGCTACTATTAATTCAACTGTGCCACTCCTTGGCATTTACCAGAAAGAAAAAGTCAGCACACTATGGAGAAAGCTACATACCCATGATCATTGATTCTTGACACTGTCTTTCACAGAACATAACTTTTCAATTTTAATGAACTCCAGGTTATTATTTTCATGTTAGCTAATAGTGCCTTTCCTGTTGTATCTTAAAATCCATTATCAGCTTTCTGCTGAGGGACACCTGCAAGGCAACCTCATTGAAGTCTCTCTTCCCACTGCTGTGATGTCTAAGTCGGAGTCTCAAAGAGCCTGAACAGCTGCAGAAGCTGTTCATCAGAGGGCTGAGATTTGAAACAACTGATGAGAGTTTGAGGAGCCATTCTGAGCAATGGGGATATTCGTGGACTGGGTGATAATGGACTGAGAGTTCCAAACATCATTCATTCTGGGGGCTTTGGGTTTATCACTTAGGCCACCATATAGGAGGTAAAAGTAGCCATGAATGCCAGGTTGGTCACACAAGGTGGATGGAGAAAACTGTGGAACCAAAGAGGGTGTCTCAACAGATAATTCTCAAGAACCAGGTCCCCACTGAACTGTGAAAAAGACCTTGAGTGCTGACACTAAAAAAAAAAGACACTAAAGAATGTTATTTATGAGATCATTTTGAATAACACAGAAAAATCAAAGTGATTGAAATCATGACTGATTGAGGCAGTGGAAAGAAGAGGTGCTTTGCTTTTGTAAATTTTGGCAACCATGACTCTGTGGATAAGATTGCAGATCAGAAATATCATATTGTGAATGGTCACAATAAGATGTGAAATGAGGAAAATTCTATCCAAGTAGAGATGGCTGGTGCTTCATCTAGCCAAAGATATTCGAAGGATTCTGGAAGCCTTGGTGGTGGTTATGGAGTTGGTTTTGGTGGCAATGTGAACTTTGGTCATGAAGGAAATTTCATTGATCACAGTGGCTTTGGTGACCATTTGTGGGGGTGGATAAGGTGGCAGTGAGGATTGTTGCCATCTCTGTAGTGGGTTCTTCTCTTAATCTAGAAAAAATTATAAGGTAGAGAGTCAAGAGATGACTGATCAAAAGTATTGTAGAGCAAAAGCAAAAAGCAACATTTATTGTAAAGTGGAAGCCAAAATCCCTCAGGCAAATGAACCTGGGATGGGGCCCAAAAGTGCTGCCAAAGGAACTCTTCTATCTATGGGTTTTTATAGACAAAAATGACTACATCTAATCCAAATTGAAATACATCTATGGGGTTATAAGCAGAAAAGTTTGATGTAAAAGTGGGCCTATAGGAACTTGGGACATGTAGCAGGAGAATGCTTCCAAGCACCATTGATTGTAACTTTAAATAGTCAATCTAATGAGGCCTTTGTTTACTGAGCCTTCAGGTGTCCTGGTCTTGGTCATTGACATGTCCTTCACTGAATCTCTCTGACTCCTTCTTTGGCTTTGTCATTCTCTGGCTGCCTGTCCTGTCTGAGGACCTTCTTTGATAGATTACTCCCCACACACCCCTACCCTCATGGACCAGTGTTGCTCTGAGAAACCTTATTCTCCCATATTATAGGCAGTTAAGTTAGATAGAAATTAATATACAGTCAGAGAGAGACTGGGCTCTCAAGAAAGTCAGTGAAAAATAAAAGACTACAGAATTGTGGTAGAGGTGCATCAAAAGAAGGCAAGGCCTCAAATTAAAGTGAAGTTATCTCTCAATAAAGCTTTCCCACTCTTAACATCCGTTGTTCCTTGGAATTTATTCTTTGATTTCGAGGGACATGAACTCGGCATATATGACATCTAGCAGGTTGGGAGTTATTTTTCTCATATATCGTTTTGGAGGCCCCAGCATGATCTTTGGAAGGAGGTAGGAATTTTGTTTCATGGCACCCTAAGTATTTTGGCTGGATTCTAGATTATGACTTGTTTATGTAATCAAAAATTGTCATCCTTTGTTAGTCAGTTGCTTATGCCTTTTCTTTTCTATTAAAATGATGATAGATTTAAATTGAGAGCACAAACAATTTTGATGTTTTCCTATGTAGTTTTCTTTGATGAGACTTTTTTTGTTTTTGTTTTTTGGTTTTTTTGAAGATAGGATCTTGTAGTCCCCTTTTGCATTAACAAAGTTTCCTATACTTACCAGAGCTGTAAAGGTGTCCTAAATTCTTGTCAATATAGTTAATCCTTAAAAACTTGTTAAAGGATTCTAAAAATTTTCTTAAGAGCAGAAACTAAATATGTAAAGATTTCTGCATAGCTTTGATGCCAATTATTGCTAAACTCATGGTATGTTAAATTGTATGTTTGTGTTTCCCAAGTGTACAGACCTTTGAAGAAGCAAACTGAAAATATCACAGTGGTGACTTCCAGATAAAGTTGTTTAGGGTGGTAAACTTTTTCGGCTCAAGTATCTGGCTTTCTCTTACTTGTGTTCTAGCTATTTGTCATGAAATATACATTGGAATCTAGCATTAGACAGCCAGCCAGATGATGCAGATGCTTTTTCAAAGCTTGTGCTTTATGATTGTTATGTATGTGCCATATATGTGTTACAAAGCTTAGAGATGTGCAAATGCTGTGCAGTCCAGGAAATATCACTAAAAATTAAAGGTTGGACACTGATAACCAATAAAGTACATCTATAGATAAGTACATTCTACTTAAATGTCATTCTAGTAATGGAAAATTGTTAAAAGATAACAAATTAGGAAAAAATTTCTATATGTCACTATCTTGTAATTTGATAAAGATAACTGACTAAAAAGTTATTCTATACTAAGATGAACAGTTAAATGTGTTTTAGAGATAATAACAAAACCTAATAATTCTAATATGGTAATGTCATCATGATTGTTATGCTAAAATGTTATGTTTCCCTTGATCTCAAATTTTCCCTATAAAACTTTATAATTGTTGTCTGTTAAGATTCTGCAGTGGGCCGGTGAGATAGCTCAGTGGCATAAGCACCTGCCTGGCAAGCACGAGGTCCTGTGTTTGACTCCCGGAACCCACATAAAGGAAAAAAAGGGCTGGTGATATCGCTCAGTGGCATAAGTGCTTGCTGGCCAGCGTGAGGTCCTGAGGTCGACTGCTGGTACCCACATTAAAAAAAAAAAAAGATTCTGCAGGAATTCAACTTCTGAAACAACCATAATTGGTAAAGAAATAACAGTTCATTGGTCATACTATTTATTTCATGGTGCTCAATATCTAGATAAGACCATAAAATTAAATCTACTACTCCCACTATAATATTGATATAACAGATCTTTTCTTCTGGTTGTTCAACAACTGAGGTTTGGAGACCAGAGCTATGAAGACAACTGGGCTAAGAAGACAGCCAATATTTTGGCCCTGGCCCTCTAAGGTCAACAAGGACCCAGAACAGGAAGGGACCTTTTTTCAAGATCCTACAATTTCAGTGAGTCACCCAACCTCCTGAGCAGAGAGATTATTGGACCCCAGAGAACAAGAGTCAAACAATATACAATGTGTTAAAAAATAGGGTCAGCAGAAAGAAAAATTCTCTTATGCTTCCATGAGAAGCCACATGGTCAAGCAAGACTGTCACACATCCTGGTGGATGACAGTGACAGAGGAAATAAGAGGCTCTGTACATGATTCAAAAAATAACACCAGAAGAAACTTAACTGACCTTGATAGAAAGCAGGAGGTTAATTTTGATTAACATGGGTCTCACTTTAACTTAGTCTTAAGCACCCAGAAGAAAATTATAACCAAAGATATATAAAAATAACAGTAATAAAGGCTAGATATAGAAAGGGGGCTCTAGTCACTGACCTCTGCTGGCAGTTTCCAGCTACACCTGTAGCTGACCACTGTTATGGTTCAATGAGGTTAGAAAACTACATGGAAGCTATAAAAGCTCAGCAAAAGTCTTTAAATCCATTAGCTAAAATTGCCATTCAAAACCACTAAACTGTCCATCTGCTTACAGCTACAGTTAGAGGGACTTGTGACAGAGAAATACCAGATTTATAGATCACTTCAATCAGTAGAGAGGTCTAAGAGCCCATTGGTCGCAATTGCTATTCCTGTTCTTTAAGTGAGGTGTCTTGATGTGTCTTTTTTCCCCAATCTGTCTTTCCATGTTAGTGTTCATGCTTTGGTTGTATGTGCTTTAATCTCTTAGAAAATTTGTTTCCACTGAAAAGCTGTAAAATTCCAATTGGTCATGCAGATGGAATCAACGACAAATGTTCTATACTCCTTTTACCTGGATCCTTGACCTTTGAAGGGAGTTCATAGCTGCTAAACTGCAGCATGACTTCTATCCAAGGCCCTTGAGATTAGCCCTCTAGAAAAGGCCCCTGACTGTGGTCTCCCCTACACCAAACCTTCTCAGCTCAAAGCAATGAGATTGAAACTTCATCCTTTCTCCCCTAACTCCAGTTATGGGTACTTCTTGTGAGGGATAGATATTATTGGCAGCTAAATCAGATAGAAAGTCATGTAGAGTCAGAGAGTGACTGGGCTCTCAAGGAAGTCAGTAAAAAATAAAGGCATCCGAATCATAGCTAGAGGTACATCTAAAGAAGGCAAGGCCTCAAGACAAAAATGCAGTGGATAAGCAGAACTTGAGACTATACTGTAGTTAGTACTACCCAGTGCATTAATTCCAGATATGCATCAGACTCCCAGTTTGGTGACCAGAACATGTGGACCCATCCCTTCCCAAAAAGTTCCTGTTTTAGAAGTCAAAGATAAGCCAAGGTTAATAATGTCAGCCATATAGGAATTCTGTCAAAAAATGTATACATACTTCAGGAAAAGAAAAACTTGTATAAATATTTTAATACTAAATTTATTGAGACATCATAAGATTAATACATGTTGCCTTTGGCCTCTACAATTACAAGAGATGCTCAAAGTGGTGGCCATTATCTTCTAGATATTTATTAGCACAGAAAACTGCTGCTTGGGTAATCTTGATCACAGACATTGTTGCACATGCATTTTCAATTTCTTCTCTAAGAGCTTCCAGTGGGTTTTCTATGATATATAACATTTTCTAGGTTCTGTCATACAAAAGCAACATCTGTTGAGAAAAGTCACACTATTTTTGTTCCCCTGAAATGTGTATATATTTTTTGGTGGACCCTGTACATTGTAACTGCTATATAAATTACCCCTGATAGAGGCCCCCATGGTAACTCGCTTTCAAGACCCCTTCTGTCTCTCAGGACCTATCTCTCAATAAAGCTTTCCTATTCTTAAACTTCATTGTTCCTTGGGATTCATTCTTTGATTTTGGGTGACATGAACTTGACATATCTGACATCTAGCTAGTTGGGAGTTATATTTCTCCTATATCATGCATGGGGGCTTGCCCAACATCAAGGATTACTTTTGGGAGCCTCTTGTTAGGTCAGGACAATGACACCCAAACCTTGAAAAATGATACCTAAGCCCAACCATGCCAGCACAGAGGGCTTGTGGTTCATTCTCTCTAAGTCTCTTGTTATCTACCTGCTTCAAGGATATCCACTATGGTGGTAGAGAGAAATACTTTGCCAAACCACAAAATCAAGATGGCTATTGTGGTTCCAGCAGCAGCATTAGATATGGAAGTGGCAGACAGTTTTAATTAGTGCCAGGAAACAAAGCTTAGAAGGAGAAGTGAGCCAGAGAACTGACCAGAACCTATAGGTTACAAAACATTTGTGAATTCAGCCAAGGAGAGTGGCAAGATAGCTTTGCTGCTGCAAAGGCATGTTTTAGAAAATATTCATGTATGTGGACAAACAAAACAAAACTCTAGAACCATATTAGTGACTAAGTATAACATGATATTTTAGCTTCTGTGGAAAATGTAAACATTCTATCAAAGTTGCGTGTGTGTGTGTGTGTGTGCACGTGTATTTTATTTTGCTTTGTCATTTTGCTTTCTTTTGTTTTTTGAAACAAGGTCTCACTACTTCAGTAAGTTGACCAGGCTGGGCTTGGACTTGCAATCTTTTTTCCTTAGCCTCCCAGGCATGCATCACAATACTGGCACAAAGGGTTTTAATGTATACTTTTGTTTTGTACCTCTACTGTTGATTGGCACTTGGCTGGTATACAGAAAATTGACTCGTTCATATTAATATTGTGTCTTGAAAATTTGCCATAATTACTTACGGTTCCAGGCAACTTGTCAATTCAGATTTTCTTCATTCATGAACAAAAATAATTTTATTTATTGCCCACAAATCTGCATACATTTCATATCCATTCATTGCATTAACTAGAACTTTCACCATGGTATTGAAAAACAATGATGGGAGAAGACATTCTTGTCTTGTTCTATCGTATCAGAAAAGCTTTGTCTTTTTCATTAAGTATGGTGTTAGCTATAGACATTTTGTAGATTTCCTTTATTACATTGAGGAAGTTCTTTCTATACCCATTTTGCTACAAGTTTGTATCATCCATTAGGTTTGCATTTGTCAAATGCTTTTTTACATCTATTGATAAGATAATTTGATTTTTATTCTTTAGCTTCTTGATGTGTATTAATGTTATACATTATTGAATCTTATTTCCTAATATTTTGTTGATGTTTTTGCCTCATGTTCATGAGAGATATTGGTCTGCAGTTTTCTTTGCTTATACTGTAACGTCTTTTAGTTTTAGGGTAATGCTGACCTCATAGAATGTGTTAGGATGTATTCATTCCGCTGGAATTCACCAATAAATCCATCTGGGCCTCATAATCTGTTTTTGATAGTTATTAATTATGGATTCAATTTTAATAGACATAGGTCTATTCAGATTATCTTCTTTTTAGTGTGTTACTCTAAATTGCAAAATTCAAAGAATTGTTACATTTCATCTATACTATTAAATTGGGGATGTATAATTGTTTATGATATTATTTTATTATCTTTTTTATGTCCATCAGACCTACACTGATATGTCCTCCTTCATTTCTTTTTTTTTTTTGTGGGTACCGGGCGTCGACCTCAGGACCTCACACTTGCCAGGCAGGGGCCCGTGCCGCTGAGCTATCTCACCGGCCCCTTCATTTGTGATAGTATTAATTTTTTTCTTCTCTGTATTTTGCTTCTGCCTGGAGGGTTATTGATTTTATTCATCTTTTTAAAGAACTAGCTTTTGTTTTATTAACTTTCCCTGTTGATTTTCTGTTCTTAATTGTATCTACATCTTTCCTATTTTTTATTGTTTCTGTTATTCCTCTTAGTTTGGATTTAATTTTCTCTTCTCTTTCTAGTTTCTTATTGTTAACTAATCCGATCATTGATTTTGGGTCTTTCTTCTTTTCTAATATATACATACTTTGCCGTTCATTTTCCTCTAAGGACTGCTTTCTCAGTATCCAACACATTTTTATATGTTATCTTTTTATTTTCATTTAGTATAAAATATTTTGAAAATTTTCCTATATTTTTTTCTTTGACTCATGTCTTACGGAATTGTATTGTTTAATCTACAAGGCTTTTGGGATTTCCCATTTTTCTTTTTTTTTTTTGTGGGTACCGGGGGGTCGACCTCAGGACCTCGTGTGCCAGCAGGTGCCCATGCCACTGAGCAATATCACCAGCCCCTTTTTCGTATGTGGGTTCCGGGAGTCGAACTCAGGCCCTCGCGCTTGCCAGGCAGGCGCTTAAGCCGCTGAGCCATCTCACCGGCCCCCCATTTTTCTTTTTGTTGCTAATTCATAGTTTAGTTCCAGTGTAGTCCGAAAACGGTCATTATGTGATTTTTGTTGTTTAAAAATTGTTAAGGTATGTTTTATGGCCACAGATGTGATCTATCTTGATTAATGGTTGATGTGAGCTTGAGAAGAATGTGTATTGTGCTGGTTTTGGGTAAAGTCATCTACAGATGGTAAGCATATCCAATGGATTGATGGTGGTATTTAGTGCGATTATCTCTTGGATTTCTACTTGGTGGATTTGTCCATTTCTGATAGAATATTATTAATATCTCCAACTATAAAAGTAGATTCATCTATTTGGACTTTGTTCCTATTAGCTACATACATATTAAGAATTATTTGTTTGGTTTTTTTGAGACAAGATCACACTATGTAGTTCAGGCAGACCTTGAACTCATATATATCTATATCTATATCCATACGTATATATGAAATTTTAGCCAGTTGTCCTTCAGAAGAGTGACTAATATCTGAACATATAAAGAATTTAAAAAGGCCAGACCTCCCCAAATTTAAAGTCCCAATCTAAAAATGGGCATCTGAGATGAATACACACTTCTCAGAGGAAGAAATGCAAATGGCAAACAAATATATGAAAAAATGTTCAACATCTCTGGTCATTCAAGAGATGCAAATTAGAAAAAATGCAGAGATTCTATCTCATTCCAGAAAGAATGGCTATTATCAAGACGTCAACCAATAGCAAATGCTCGTGGGGCTGTGGTGAAAAAGAAACCCTTCTCCACTGTTGGTGGCAGTGTAGACTGGTGCAACCACTATGGAAATCAGGGTGGAGATTCCTCAAAAAACTAGGACTAGAGGTCCCATTTGACTCAGCTATTACAATTCTGAGTATCTTAGCAGAAGAATTAAAAACATCATACCAGAGTGATATGTGCACACCAATGTTTACAGCAGCACAGTTTGTAATATCTAAATCTTGGAAACAACCCAAATGTCCATCAACTGAGGAATAGACAAAAAAATATTTTTATACAATGGAGTACTACTCAGCTGTAAAGAAGGACAAACCTGAGACATATCTAGGTAAATGAATGCACCTTCAGACCATACTGTTAAGGGAAATAAATTGGTCACACCTGTGTAAATATTGCATTGTTTCTCTGGTATTAGAAACCAAAAGTTTAAATAAGGATCAAAGTGTATAATAGGTATTATAAAATAAGAAGAAATTGTTCAAAAGAAAGGGAACTAGGGAGGGTGGATGGGGGAAGGAAGGGGAAAGAAAAAAATGATAAAAGAAGGATAAAATGGAAAAAAAATTTGTAAATAAGGAGGGGAAGAGGGGTTGAAGGGAGAGGAAGGGACTGGGAAAAAAGAAAACTGAAGATATATCATATACAGGTACAAATTATATATGATGAATATGATCACTATGTATATCTAAATTGTACCAATAAACAGTAAAAATAAATAAAATTCTACATATATAATTTAAAGGACTCTAGTAGCCAGGCATATTGGGGGCATGCCTGCAATCCTAGCACTTCTTGGTTGAGACAAGTGGATCGTGATTTCAAGCCCAGCCTGGGCTATATACTGAGTCCCAGACCAACCTGGACTACAGAATGAGACACTGTCTCAAAACAAAACAAAACAAAGCAAAACAAAACAAAACAAAAATATTTCTGCTTATTTAAGAATTTCACCAGAATAACTAAGAATATTATGGCATTAGTATTTTATCTTTTCAGTAGCAGGTCAAATGTTTCTAAGAAAAGGCTAAGGGTTAAGCTTGGATGTTGATGTAAAGTTGTTATGAATGAGTTTATCATGGAAGTAAAGTTTCAATTCTTTATATTCTCCTTGAAAGCTATTGAGTTGGCAGTAGTGTTTTCCTCAAGGTTCATGCTTCATAGCATTTTATAGGCAAAATGACTTTATGACTGGCTTCTTTTCACATGTAAAGAACTAGTACTCTTGTACTAGTATCCCTGCATGAGCTCTAATTGTTCATTTCACAGCAACCAATCTTATGTCATATGGTTAACAACTGCAGGGTCATTATTTCTTTTTAGATTGGACACAATTATCTGCACTAGTTATATAAAAAGTAAACTGCATGTGGGCTCTGGAGTAGCTGTCAATATTGACTAAATTGACAGAGCAATTACTTAACTTTTCATTTTATTTGCCTTTTTACAGATATCCATATTGCCAACTGGCTCAGTTAACTCACTCCGAGGAATTAATTTCCTATGAAAAGCTAACTTTTAACATGATACAATTTAATAATACAATGGGAACTTTCACAGTGGGCAGACTTTGAAAGTAAGGATAACATTAAATTTGGTACTCAAGTACTTGAGAGAAATTATGATTATGTTCATTTTAACTATTTCAATGACTGAAGCAGATTTATTCATTAAGTAAGCATTTTTGAGGCTTGCTACATGCTTTTCACAGTACCTGCCTAGGGATGCAATTTAAAATGTCAAGTGTTAGACTTTAACAAATTAATAATCCAGTGAGAAAATCAGACAAAGAAAGAGATAATTATACAACAATATGTTAACTGCAGTCAGCGATAGGCTTGTATAAAATAGTTCTTAAGAAAAATAATAGAGTAGCACCATGTAAAGTGTACTTGAGATAAGGATATCAAATTAGTAATATAAAGGAGGTATTATTCCTATTTTATACATATAGAAACTCCAGGGCCTCACAGAGATTTAGTAATAGTCTGGGACAACTCAATTTATTCATTAATATGTTCATTCACTGATTCACTCATGCATTGAAATTGTTCTGTGAGCCACAAATAGGACAATGATCAAGACAGAGTAGACAGAGTAGATGTCCTATAAGACATCCAAAAATGTGAGAATTTAGAAAAGAAAATAACTCTGCCATATTTGGAATTCCAGTAGGGGAAGGGAACATTAAGGAGCAGAGATGGCAGTCAGCCTGGGTTCATCACACCTGGCCATGAAATGTAACTTTCCTACATTCTGCTGGCCAGGTTATGGAGAAAGAGGAGGGCTCTTAGTGACCCTGCAGAAGTTGCTGAGTTATATTTTCTGGGTTGGAGTTTACTTGAAAATACTTCAGGACTGTAAAAGCAGTGTAATGAGTAAGAAAAATAAGTTAACTCTAATTAAAAATCCTAGGGGTAACTAATTAGCATGTGATGTGTCTATTTGAAGCAGCACTTGGGGCCTAGCTAATTAGCAGGTAAAGTATCTTAAATGAAACCAACACATTAAGGTTGGCCAATTTGAACAAGAAATGTTAATAATAACTTTTGATTGAAAAATAGCAATATTTAAATTGGTTAGGAATAGAGAAAGAACACAAGACTTCTTTTTTTTTCTTTTTGAGGAGGAGAGGTTTATTTTTTATTACTACATGTTTGCAGTACAAGTGGATTATAATCATCCTGGGGCGTGGATACATGTACAATACAACTTGTTTCTTTTTTATCCCCTGATCTTCCCCTCCATCCTCCTCTTATTCCCCTTTTCCCCTTGTCATTCTTGCTGATAGTATTAATTTTAGTTCATGTTATGGCATATAAAATCCACATTCATTGAGGTTATTAGGATCATGTACATAACTTCAATCTAAGTATTTTCCCATCCCCTTCCCCCACCCCTTGCCCTTGGTCCCCTGGACCCCTTCCCTCTGCAAGGGATCCATCCCTTTGTCTCATTCTGTGCTTTGTTTATTTTTCTCTTAGTGTGTACTTTGCCTTTCTCAAATGAGAGATACCATATAATATCCAAACTTGTGTGTCTCATTTATTTGACTCAACATTATATTCTCTAGGTACATACATTTTCATACAAATGTCTCCAATTTGTCCTTCTTTATGGCCCAGTAGTATTCCATTATATATAGATACCTCATTTTCTTTATCCAGTCTTCTGTTGATGGGTATACAAGCTGTTTCCAAAATTTAGCTATTATGAATTTTGCTGCTATAAACACTGATATACACATATTGCTGTAGTATGATGTCAAAAGGTTTCTGGGGAAGATACCTAGAAGGGGGATAGCTGGGTCATATGGAATTTCTAATTTTAGTTCTTTGAGAAATCTCCATACTAATTTCTATAATGGTTGTACTAGTTTACATTCCCACCAACAATGTAGGAGAGTTCCTTTTCACCACAACCATGCCAGCATTTGTTATTTTTTGATTTCTTGATGATTGCTATATTTTGTGGAGAAAGACAGAGTCTTAACATTGTTTTAATTTGCATCTGTCTAATGGCCAGAGATGTTAAACATTTTTTCATATGTGTGTTGGCTGTGTGTACTTCTTCTTCTGTGAAGTGTCTGTTCATTTCACTTGCCCATTTCTTGCCTGGGTCTTTAATTTTAGGAGGTCTAAAGTTTTTCGAACCCTTTGTATATTCTAAATATTAGTCCTCTGAGGAATAGCTAGCAAAAAATTTTCCCATTCTGTAGGCTTTCTCTTTACTCTTCTAATTGATTCTTCTTTCTGTACAGAAGCTTTTAAATTTGATGCAACCCCATTTGTTGATTCTTCCTTTTACTTCTTCGTGCAATTGCAATTCTGTTTAGAAAATCCTTTCCAACACCTATGACTTCAAGTGTTTACTTATTTTGTTTTCCAGTGGGTTCAATGTTTCTGTTTTAATGTTTAGATCTTTGATACATTTTGATTTTAAATTAGTACACATTGAGAGATATGGGTCCAGTTTCAATCTTCTGCCAACAGATATCCAATATTCCCAGTATCTCTTTTTGAATAGGCTGTCTTCCCTCCGATATAAGCTTTTGGCCTCTTTGTCAAAGATCAAATAGCGGAATGTGCCTGGGGATGTTTCTGTATATCTATCATCTGTTCCGTTGATCCACATGTCTGTTTTTGTTCCAGTTCCATGCCAATTTTATCCTTACTTCTTTGTAGAGTAGCCTGAAATCAAACTTTCTTTATATAAATAAGGAAAACCGCAAGCCCAGAAGTTAATATTCTATGCTCAGTGCTATAGGTTTGAAGCTCTTTGGTCCTCTACTCCCAGTTTATTGAAGATCTTACAACTTGGTAGTAGTACAAGGCTTTTAAATCCTTGTGTTTATGACAGAATAATGTAATTGCACTTTTTTAAAAGTCATGCAGGGTTGACTTGAGGATTTGTGAGCAGATTTCTTTTACCTGTTATCTATAAATGAGTTGCAAATAAGTGTGTGTCTTTGTTAGAATTTGGTCTGAGATATTTTTTTTTTGTAGTAAGGTTTTTTTTAAGGTTTCAGAATAGGTAACCTCTATATTTTTTTCTTAGTGGAGGCTACTCATTTTTATCAGAAGAACCTGACATTCATAGACCTGCCAAAGTAGTTCAGGCGTGTTTGTTATGGTGAGGAATTCATTGCCCATGGGGACCAGAATCAGCAATTTCCCAATTGTCAAACTATCCATACCAAGGATTTTGGGGATGGTCAATGGGAAGGATGGGATTGATGTTCCTGAGGAAACTCAATCAGATGACAGGTATATAATTCCTCTAGGCCTATCCTCTGAGGACAAGTCAGAAAAGAACAAAAACACTTTGTTTTTACTCCTGCATGCTTTATGAAGATGGCGAGTGTTCATCATTTACATTCAACCAATAGTTATTCTTCTTTCCTACTTGAGGCATTTGGTCACAAACCTAAGCATTATCCCTTATTGCATACTGAAATTGACTTTGTATGGACCTCTAGGTTATAGATTTAATTAAAACATTTAATAGCATTGCAAATTTTGTGTTCAGCTTTGGTGGTCATCTCCAAATTTCTATTTTTCATTATTTATCTTGTGATTTAAACTCTCTTTTCATACTGCAGTACTGGAAGTTGTATAACCTTAAACTCAGGCTAAGTAACTGTTACCTTGATTTAACCTACATAGCTATACTTTCATTCAGGAAGTGCCCTTTTTCCTTAGCCTGAGGAATAGCCTCTTTCTACTTAGTTACTACTGCCTTAGAACATTCTCACCTTTTTTTGCATGATTTCATCAAAGAGATAGAGGTAGAAATTGGTGACTAGTTGCATTTTGACAGTCATTTTGAAAGAAGTGTTCAATATAGTGCTAGGCTTCAACTTGAAGATTCTTGAAACACATTAGTACCCTTGATAGAATGAAAACTGGGACTGGAAAATGGCATCGTAGGCAGCCAGAGTAAATGTGGCTGTGCCATATGGATACTATTTGAAAGTTTTTGGAACAGAAGTAAGAAAAAACTTTCTGTAAGTATGTGCTTAATATTATTATTCCAGAAAATTCTTGCTTAGAAAAATGAAATTGTTGAAAGCTATTTATCTGAACAATAAGCTGCTTGACCCGCTGCCTTTTTCACGATAATATGTTGCTCATCAGGGTAAGTATTTTTATTCTCAGGATGATGAATCAGTCAATGGGCAAATTGCTTGGTTATCAGATGACTACTTATGAAGACACTTTAAAATCTTGCCTTGCATATTCAGTAATGTAAACACCGATATGACAACTTTTTTTCCAACTTCATTCCTTCCTGTATTGAAAGATCTGTCTTAAACTAAATATACAAATTTTATAAATATCTACCCTTGATCTTCTCCCTTCGAGACTCGTAAGAATCTGTGAAGGTTGTGTTTCCTTTTATTACAAGCAATGCATTCATTTCTGTTTGATCAACAGGTTATTTTGGTGTTCTGTTTTGGAGTTATAAATCATGGATGGTTAGTTTAAACCAGGAGAATACGGAAGTGTTTGGTGAACACACATAATGTGAGAATAGGAGCCAACCAAGAAGAACATTCACAGAAACTTAAAGAAGATGAGGTAGAGTAGCTTGCAGAAAGGTACATGGAATAGGATATTATCATATCTCATTGCCAAGAAACGAGTGATTTCCTTTGTGGGATGATTATAATTGTTATGAATGATAGGCTTTATATAATACTTATTAAAAGCAGATGGCTAAATTTACTTAAAAGATGTTTAGGAAACTTCAAAGATAACAGACTTCATATATATACATATATATACATTCATATATACATATATACATACATATATATACATACATATATACATATATATACATACATATATATACACACACATATATATATGTCTGATAAGTCTATACTAAATATAACTGAATTTCACTGAGAAAAGAAAATGTATTATCATAGTTGAAAAAAAACCCCAAATCAAATTTGGCTTAGTGAAGCATCTACTGGGGCAAGGGAGATTCAAGATAATAAATTATGTAATGTTCTGAATAATTTAAACCAGAAGACAGCTTTTTTCTATAAATAGTCTTCCTATCTCTGTCACAACTACTCATCTTTGCCTTCCTAAGGCAAAGAAATAGTCAATACATAAAAAAAAAATGGGCATGGGAGGATGTGTTCAAACAACACTTTATTTAACAAAAACTTAGGCTGCATTGGCCCATGGGCTGCAGTTTGCAGATCTCTGAATTAGACTAAGGAAACATTATGAAACACAAGAAATACTTAACAAGCCAAAATAGCCTTGACAGTTGTTGACATTAAGTACATTCAGTGGACCTGAGCAAATATTCGTAGTGTTTATGAAGAGTGTCTGTAATCGCTGTGTCTAAAGATAGCTCTTTGTATTTCCCTAAAGAAAAATATTAAAGGGCTGAAGTTGGTATCTGACTGTATACATCAAGATCACCATATTGATCCTCCTACACTGAGATAAACATGTCTTAGTGTGATATTGCATTTTGCACAGATGTATATTTCCTAAATTAACAGATTTTGTCAATTTAGAGTTTTAGTCAGTACATGCTACTTTGCTATTCAGATTTCTTGAAATTTAAACAGAAAAAAATTAAGGTAATTACTACAATTTTAAAAAGATATCTAAATTAATCCATTGACTACTTTGAATTCACATTCAGACTTCAATAATACTAGCTTTCCAAAGAATTTTGGATAGTGTTACTCTCGAGAGATGGTAAATAGGGGAAAAGGAGATTCCAATGGTTCTGTCTTATCAAACTCATCTCTAGAATTTTTAACAACCTACTTTGAAATACAATTTAACTTGCTTAATCTGTGAACCATGTACATTTCATAAATTGGGTGCTTGAAAAATAGTGTGTTTCAGGTATCACTGGTAAAGTCAAAGTGAAAGTAAATAAAGATATTTAGTAGTAATGGCATAATAAGATGCTGTATTCATTATAACCTGAGTAATGAAGCCTGACTTTAAGATTAAGAAGTTTACAAAAAATGAGATGTCTGTAGGCTTTTCCTTTGTGTGTTTAATTATGAAAGTCCACTGTCATAGCATTGATTATGCCTTTTATTTACTATAGGTCACACTTTTTGATTATTATTATTTTTTTTTTCTTTTTGAGACAGGGCTTCACTATGTAGTTCAGGCTGACCTTGAACTCATTATGTAGCATAGACTGGCCTTGAACTCTCAGCAATCCTCCCCAGTGCTGGCTTTTTCATTATTTAATCACCTGCTGAGTTAGATACTTTCTTATTGCTGGGACAAAATACCCAACATTCACAAGTTAAAGGAAGAAAGATTTATTTTAGCTCATAATTTGGAGAGGTTACAGTACATAGTCAGCTGGCTCTAAGGCAGGGCAGCATGGCAGAGGTGATGCAAGAGGAGAAACGATCCATGGCATGGCAGGCAGGAAACAGGAAGCAGTGGCGGCAAACATTTCATTCCCTCTTTATTCCATTCAAGTTACAAGCCTATTGGTTGGTGCCACTCACACTCAGGATGAGTCTTCTGTCTTCAGTAAATCCATTTAACCACATCCAGAATCCAATAAGTGGACTGACTGAGTTATCCCATACCCATAATCCACATTCACATACCCTAGATCCAGCCATCTCTGAAAATCCCCACACATGACTACATGAGGTTTTCGGGGTACATCTAGATACAGGCCATAATACCTGATGTTATTTTTTATAAATTTATCATGACTTAGAATTAAGAGAAAACAACGAAAAACATGTGCTACATTGCAAAATACAGGCCCTGTAATTTATGCTGCAACATCATATTTAGCCCTAACAACAAATCTCACAAAAGAAACACTGCTATTATCCCCATAGTACAACTAAGAAAGTAAATTGAAAAATGACTATGAAATTTTGTAATGGTAACGGAGCTCACAAGTGGTAGAATTGGGACTTGATCCAGTTCTATCTGACTTGAGATCCCACTCTCGTAACTACTGTAATATGCCATTTAGAAGTAAGAAGACTATTTAAAGTGAGGGTGGAGAGTGTTGCAATACACTGGACGTGCTCAGTGCTAGTCTCACGCTGAATGTTGCAGGTTTGCCATCCATTTTTTAATGCAATAAATTATTTTATAATTTGAAAAAAAGTTGAACTATGAGAAAATATATAAGCACTGCACATGTCAAGACATTTTTGTAAATATAAATTAACAATATAAAATATTTTTAACCCTAACCTATCATCAGACCAGTGATTTCAACCGGATGAAATGGGGACACTTTAGAAATGCCTGAAAAATATTTCATTAAGAACCATTGCACTAGTATCTGAACTCTTTGAAAGCAAGTACTAGAATCTTACCTTTGTATCTAGAATAACATATACAGGGCCTATCACAAACGAGAAAATGCTTGATGTCCAGGGAAACCTGTTGCTGATCAGGCACTTAAGCTTTAGGTAACCTTCATTCAATCATATCTTTGGAACCTCAGTTTTATGATTTCTAAACTATATTTGGCTATTGAGTAATTTTAAAATTTGAAGAAGACAGAAACTTTTCCCTTATAAAGCTTGACATTATAATATCATATGGGAGGCATGTAATAATACTTATCTTACCTTACTCAGAGAATTAGTGTGAAGATAAAATGAGGTACTATATGTATTTTGTACATTACAAAATGCTTTGCAAAGATTAGTTTATAACTGACCATGTATAATCATGAATTAATTTTGTTGGCTAATCAGAGTTTCTATGATATACTATTATGGAATGCTCACACATGTAAAGTTGTTGTTAGCCATGTGTTTTTGTCTTGATTATATAGTTTGCAAGAGATACAAGTAGCTTACAGTAGGAAATTGAGTACTGAATATTTAAAGCATATCAACAAGTAAAGAAAAAATAAACTATACAAAAAAGCAGCGTCTTGATGCCATGAATCTATTTCTTTTCCATTCTTTCTCCCTCCTCTGTCTCCCATTGGCTTCTTTATCTCAGGCATCCTTACTTGGTGGAGAAAATGACCTCTTGGCAACCCAGAGTTTTATCCTTGTAGTTCCTTGGGATCCTTACAGTTCTGAACTCAAGGGAAGAAACACACTTTTCCACCACTTCCAGCTACAAAGTCTTGAGGAATTGCAATGGTTTTGCTGGCATGTTTAACCTTGGGACTGTCACTGGGGCAGTACTGTGAAGACAGCAGAGTTATCATATTCTCATGATATCATGATCTCAGCCTGAGCACAGGCTTACTCTTTTGTTTAAGAAATGGGACCAGAAAAAGTATCCTGAGCATGTACAGGCACAACATTTTACCTTCATCTGCTTTATGTTATATCTACTCAAAGGACACATTCATTGTTAGAATGACTAAGATCCTTTTTATTTTTCTTACTCTATGGTAATCCTTTTAAAGAGGATGGGTACATACTTTGCAGAATGTAGTTCAAAGTAAAAATATGGGTAACCTCGTTAAAAAAGCAGGAAAAGTCAGGTGTGGCGGCACATACCTGTAATCCCACCACTCTGGGAGACTGAGGAAGGAGGACTGAAATTTTGACTCCAGCTTGGTCAACTTAGCAAATTAACAAGAACCTATCTCAAAATAAAACATGAAAAGGGCTGGGGAGAATTATAGTTTAAAGGAACAAATATATAAATCATTGTTCCTTAAAATATTTTACTACTTATAAAACATAATAAGAATTATTACAGTAACACATGAATAACAACGAACTTAAAATTTGCTAAGAAAACAGTGTGTTGTATAATAATTTCATATAATACAGTAAATGATCATATAATATTAATATGTTATCTTGATATACCATGAGATATTTCTGGCTCACTTTTCTGTCGATTCATTGGTTCATCAAACTGTGTACTTTTCAAGTGCTGTTGTAGAACGTGAAAAAAGCAAGATTGCAAATAATTTTTGATAATTTTTAAGTTAGAAGTGTCTTTCAATTAATGCAACTCTTAAGTATATTATACTGGCTATGACAACATTGAGATTATTTCTGATAAACTAGTTCTAAATATAAGTTTTATTACACTTATAGCTGATATTTCTCACAGAACATTTTTTTCTAAAACAATTAAATCTTCATGCAAATCTGTTTTATTTATATATGAATTCATTTACAATGCTAATTTGTATGATGGCATTGTAATATTTTCTCAGATATTTTCTGTAAATAGTGAAGGTTATAGAAGAGATTGAAACTGGTTTCAGGATTTATATCTAATTCAAGATGCCTGTTTATATATTCTACTGCTATATCTTCAATTACGAGGAAAAAATTTTTCTTCTCTATTTATAAATGATTAATATGAAACTTCAAATGACAGTAGGATTCTTTAACTTTCACTTATATAAGTAAGTTTACATATATTTGCTTGGCAATATTTCAGCAATTTTCAAATCCAGAAATTCTAAACTCTTTAAAAATCCTAATAGTGTGTTGATACATTTTATTGCAATGTTCATTGATATATTTTTATTTCATAGTAATTTATTGACAAAGATTACTTTTGAGCTCTAGTAGTACAGACCCAGAGAATTAATATTTGTGCAGGTGCTGCAGGAACAGCATTCCAGAATAGAGAGTTAATCTTTTTGGAAAAGATAAATATATATTTTATTAAAGATGTAAGAAGATGATGATATATAAATGTGAAATATAAAGACAACACATTCTGGAGTGAGAGGAGTACATGTTTTTCATATTTTTATTTGCTATTAATCAGATGTTTGTGATACATTATAATTAACATTTATTTTGGGGAATTGGTACATATACATATCACATCTTGATCATTTTTCCTTCCTCTTCACCTCTACCATCCCCTCTCCCCCCTTCCCAGATTCCCTTCCCATCTGCACAAAGTCTACATCCCTGTTTCCTCCCATCTCCATTTTATTTTGCCTTTTATTTATATTTTGAGTTTCTCATATAAGGGAAAACATGTAATATTTAATCTTCAGTGTCTGATTATTTTCACTTAGCATTTTGCTTAGATAATCTTGACTCTCACCTCAATTCCCAACATTAACCCCATGTGGAGCCCTTCCTTTTTATCTGGACAAAGCTACTGCCATTATCACTGCTATTTCTCTTACTGTAGCAACCACCATAGCTCCCTGTCTGGGCCTAAGTAATAGGTCCAATCATTCTCATAAGTCTTTTCAGAGCCCTATCCTGTCCCAAACAAAAGAATGTGCCTCAGGCAGCCAAGTTACCTGTTCAGTGCTCACTATGCTACTGGATCTGTGCTTGTGATTTCATGCTGCCACCAGGCATATCTCCTCTGCTCAAGGGCACACTTCTTTGTCTCACTGGACTTCACTTACAAAGCTCAAAGTCAAAGGCAAAATTAAGAATTTCATGATGGTAAAAGCAGAACATTAAATCAATTGTCGAGCCTCTTTTGAGAATATGCCCTGTTTATTCTGTAAGTCTCAGGCCTATGTCAAAAAGTAAAGTGAACACACACAATTTTACTTTGAGCAAACAACATCTCATTAATGGAATACTCCAAACCAGAAGTTGTTCAGGAGTTCTACCAACAAAACTTAAGGAGGTTTTTATAGGACAGACACAGAAATAAATCAAAGAAATCCATTCTTATGATTTTGATCTTATGTGTCTCCCAAAGCCTCATGTGTTTAGAAGGTGATTGCATCATGGGGGCTATATAGCTGACTTGCAATTAAGTGATGGGGCCTAGTTAGAGGCAGGTCACTGGGGGGGTATATCTTTTGTCTCAGCTCCTCCCTTCTCTCTCTGTTTTCTGTTTGCTGTGATGTGGGCTTTCATCCTCCCTCAGGCTCTTTAACCATAAATTTGCTGTCTTGGAGCCGGCTGACCATGCATGGACTGAGACAACTAAAAGCGTAAGCCAAAATAAAGCTGTCCTCCTTTAAGCTGCAGGTATTGGGTGTCACATCCCAGCAATGAAAAAATAACTAAAATGGCATTTGGTACCAGGAGTAGAATTGCTGCAATAGACCTTGTGGGTCAGAAACCTTTGGAACTGGCATGCAGGAGTTTTGGGGTTGTCCTCTAGAAAAGCCTTAGAATGCTCTAAAGCAATCTTAATGGAATATTCTGGTCACTGCTCAAAAGACTAGAATGCTGGAAAAAGTTCAGATGGTAAAGTCCAGGTTCAGGAGGTTTTGGTTGGGAATTAATTCTCCACTAGCAGTTTAACTCAAGGTCATGTGAGTTTTGATTTGGCAGAATATGAAAATTTGCTGGAGACTGAGTTGAAGGGCATTGGACCAATTAATCTGATAGAGGAAATTTCAAGGCAAACCAATGTTCAGCTGAGTTGTATTGTGGGCACTGCTGGCAGCTCTTTACCAGATCTACATTGACAAACAGGAGAAAAAAGCCTATTTAAAAAGTTCAGTTTTGCCATAAGGGAAGCACTTGCAAAATTGGAGTAAAGGAGAACGTGGTTATTGAAAAAATTGGCATTAAAAAGAAGTCAAATACTTTTAATTAGGACAGTACTAAAGATGATTTGAAGGCATCTCAGGAATCAGCAAGACAGCACCCTTCACAGGTCCAAAGGTGGAAAACTGAAAGACTTTGCTTTGAGAAGACAGCTTTAGAGAATCTTGCTCCAGAATTGGTTCCCCACTATTGAGTCCACAGTGCTCAGCCATCCAGGAACTCAGAGGCCTCTGCAGCCATGATGCAAGGGCTCTTCTTGCATCATCCAATCTACTGCTCAAACTGGAGGAAGAACCTGGCATCACACACATGGTGTTAGTTTTACAGGCATGCAGAATGCAAGAGTTATGAATCACACAAGTTTCCATCCAGATTTCAGCAAAAAGCCTTTGAGGCCATGCAGTGTGCCCTTGAAAGGGCAGTGCACGAAGCTGTGAGACTGAAGCCGAAAGTTCACTGGAAAGCCCAATAAGTTGGAGATGCCAGAAATGAGCATCATCTGCTGAGAAATGCCACAGAAAATGAGCTGAGTCACCCCAAGAGAGAGGCCTTGAGGCTGCACATAGTGCTGCCACTGGGGCATGCTCACCCAAGCCATTTGGATTTTACATCTCTCCACAACTTTCCCAGTGCTGAACATGGAGCTACAGGGTATAACGTTTGTCCTGTTGGGTTTTGGTCTTGCTTTGGTCCCATTCCTTTCTATCCCCCTATTTCTCCCCATTTGAGTGAGAATATTTATCCTGTGTCACTGTATAACTGCAGTGTTTAACTTTCCTTTTTATTTCTATAGGATATTACAGATAGGTGTTTACCTTGAGTCTCAGAGGAGACTTTGGACTTGTACACTCCAGCAAAGTTGAAACAGTTAAGGCTTTGCTAACTCTTAGAGATAGACAAAATACATTTTACATAAAAAGATGAACATGAGTCTTTTGGGGGCCAGGAGAGGAAGGTTATTGCTTAGATGTAGCATGTCCCACAAAGTCTCATCTGTTTGGAAGATGATTGGGTCATGGGGCACTATATTATCAGTTGGATAGTCTAGTGATGTGTTTATAGCTCGATGTACTGCTAGGAGCTGGGTCCTGGTTAGAGTTGGGTCAACGAGGGCACGATTGGGATGAGTGTACCTCCCTTCATGGCTCTTTCTTTCTCTCTCTGCTTCCTGGCTGCCATGATATGAGCAGTTTTCCTCTGGCAGGCTCTTCTCTCATGATGTTTCTACCTTGGAGACAGGTGATCATACATGGAGTGTGATCTCTGAAACTAAGGGCCAATATAATCCTCTCCTCCTTTGTGTCTCAGCAACAGGAATGTGACTAAGACACACATAAAATTTTCCTGTTTGCAAGATGTATTTACTTGAAATTGTATATATATATATATATATATATATATATATATATATATATATGATGGTTAAGATAGATACACTACCAATTTTACTTAGTTCATTGAAGAGTAAGGTTTGTGGCAATAATGTTCGGACAATTGAATGCTAATATCTGGTATCCTGAATAACTAGCTGAAATATAATAATAAGTAATGCATTAACCATTGTTACCCTCCTATTATGCTGCTTTGAAAATTTGTTCTTTTTTGATTTGTTTTGTTCTCTTTAAAATAAAAATAATAATAATGAAAAAAATAATAAGATGTATTTACTTGAGACAAGAGATCCCCATATATTCTCTGATAAACAGATACTTGCTCGAAAATATTGACATGAAACATGAGAAACTGCTTGATTTGACTTTTACTTATAAAATCATATAAGCATATATACACCATGTGCCCAAAACAAAAAATGTTTTAGAAGAATACTTAGGCTTTTTGTGTGTGATGTACCCATATCTTTTTAGTATGTTCTTCCTAACCTAATCAAGGAATACTATTTCTTCGAAAGCTGAAAAGCTTGCCCAAGTTTCCCTGTAACTTTCTTGGATTTCGCTCCAAGTTTTATGTCCCAGGAATGTCCGTAGTTCCAGTAAACCGGCCAGGGTAGTCACTACTATGGCTATGGCTCTATTTTATTTCTGCAAGTCCCTTTACTTGTCCTAACTTGTTCCCAAACTCCAGCTTGAAACATTGACCTAACTCTTCCTTCTCCTTATAAATCCCTTTCTGCCACTCTCAGATAGTCATGTGCTCCATCTTCTCTGATACAAGAGAACATTTTGGTTATCACTTTTACAGAATTTGCTTTGATATATTTTAATTGTCTGTTTCCTTGGTTGTTTCTCCCATTAGATAAGAGCCCCTTGGGGACAGGAAGTGTGTGCTTGTGTGTGTGTGTGTGTGTGTGTGTGTGTGTATGTCTGTATGTTTACATTTGTTTTGTTAGTGCCTAACATAGTGCTGGGTACATAATGAGTAATCAATAACATTTGTTGAAAAGATGAATGAATCACTAAATCTAAAACTGTGCTTTGTCATGAAGATTGGAAAGTGAACTAAGCAACAATGGTCAATAATCCTTCGCTTTAATAGAAAATCAGATTGGATAGTCTTAGCTTCTTTCTGAAACACTAAACAAATTGACTTTGTCTCTAAATGTTGGGGGTGAGTCCAACTAGTTACTAGATTCCTTATTTCACTCTAGCCTTCTTTTATTTAATGGGATGTGTTTACGGTAAGTTAAATATAGAAAATCCATTACTGTCAACAAACAAATTACTTTCTTTTATTTTGATAACAGGTTTCAATATCTCAACATAGTGGTAGAACTGTAATGATACTCAAAACTCAACATTATAATATGCATACTTATGTACATTTAAGTATTTATACACACTTAAGATATCTTCCTAACCATGTTGATGTCACTGTGAGCTGTTTAAAGAATAGAGATGGAATATTAAATTTTACATTTAAGTCTGGATTTAGACTCAAAGTAATTAAAGTTTGTTTTGAAATTACCTGTCTAATACTGACATAAAGCTGATGGATATAATCAGTTTATTTAGTTTGATGAAAACATCTTGGTTGAAAGGCTTTGTTTTCCATGAAGAAAGAAATCATAAAAGTTTTAGTTTACACCAAGAAATTCAGTCATGTGCACTGAAGTGTAAAATTTAATAGATTATGAGTTTTGTTTAACGACTACACAAGTAGTATTTTAGAATTCAGCATCATTATGATTTATTAAATTAACATATTTGAAATTATATAAAAACTATTTGGATAATTCTTGTACATTATGCAAATTTTCAGGGGTCAACTTCTCTTAAATATTTATGGTGTTATACTCGAAGCCAAATCATATTGGACTATTATGATGACTTCTGATTCTAATGAATTGGAGTTAGGCTAAACTTCAAAGGTTAAGGGCACGGTACTCTTAAAAACTTAACTCAGTTTGTAGACCAGCCACAAGTTTAGGGGATCCCATTCTGTCCACATTTCCAACCAACAGAACTATGGTTTTTCCTTCTTCCACCAGTTTCAGTAATTTGCTACAGTGCACCATCATACTTATAAAACCACTATTCACAGGATCAAAATTTTATAACAGCAAAAATGATGCAAATCAAAAGAAGCTGAAAAAAGAGTTGTATATGGTGAGGTCTAGGAGCGTCTGAAATCTGAGATTCCAGTGCTCTTTTCCACTGAGTGAGGATATATCAATTTATAATGATGTACATAGAATATTGGTAACCAGGGAAGTGCTCCTAGCTTCAGTATCCAAACTACTGGAGTTTTATTATTTAGGCATGATTGATTGAATCACTGGTTAAGTAATGTAACACAACCTGCAGCCTTCTTTCCTTACACAGAGGTTACTCAAAGCCCCAAATCTCTAACAACAATGTTGGTCTTTTGGAGAAGGCCATCTCCTATCCTGCTTCATGTTCTTTGCATAAACTGTCTAGGCACTCACCATGTGCTGGACTCTTATCCTAGGTAGGGAAATTGCTAGAAGTCTGGTAGTGGTGTGCCCAACAGGGGAATCTCCAGGGAGTACTCAAAGTTTCCTGTGGTAGCTAGCTGGCTGGAGTATAGTACTTAACCGCTCCGTAATGCTCTGCTCTGCACTTGGTTCCTGGGAAAAGGGTTTTGTAGTTTAGATTACACAAGCAGTGATATCGTTATCTTCCTTTGTTCCATTGTATGACCAGCATTCCAAGAATAAGCTGACTTGGCATGTGAGTGTGAAGGAAGATTCTCTACAAATAACATTAGTTTGCCCAGTTCCCATTGTTCTTTAGATAATACTTATCTGAATAGTCAAGCCTTGGCAGGCATACAACTGTTGCCTAGACTTGGCAAGAGTCCAGTGTATGCAAAAGTAATGTTTCAGGAACATGGTGCTAAATGTTCTACTTTTTCCTCAGAGATGGTACCATTGCATAGGTTCAGTCCCTGCTTTTCCACTCATATATGTGACCTTAGTCAAATTACTTGGCTTCTCTATACCTCGATTTTTTAAATCTATGAAACAGACATGATAGTACCTCACACATTTTAGTGATGATTCAAGCAATTAATATATGTAAAACATAAAAATTGCGATATAAGCACTAGATAAATGTTCACAATTATACATCTAATTTGGGCATAGTGGATATTTTGTTAGCTCAAATATAGTAATAGCTCTATAGAACTAAAAGTTACCCTTAACATGATGTACTCTAAATGTGTTTACTTTATTTATGAAATTCCATGTCTTTAAATTTTCATATTGTAATATGTTTCCTTTTCTGTTCTTTCAATTATGAATGCAGGCAACAAAACATAGATAGTTTATAAGTGAATAACCTGATAAGAGAAGTAAAAAGACTTGCTTAAGGTCATACAGTGACAGAGTTAAGATTGGAATCCTAATTTCATTTTTCAAAGTTCAATGTTCTTTTCACCACACTATACTGTATCAAAATGAATGAAGTTTTATCTTTCCTCAGGTAATGCCCCATCAGAAATGTTGGGATAGGAAGATTCAAAAAATTGATATGCTGGACAAAACAACCTAGAGTTGCTTTCACTAAGTATATAAATGAGCACATTTCAAACTCTTCAAATGTGAGTATATTGTGGAGATAGATCTGGACATAGCTCATGATGGATATATCTTTATTTAGTTTTTTCTATGTTCCTTTAAATTGATTTCTTTATTTTTTAGAACATTTTTATTTTTCTTTTGCTTTGGTAATTGACAGATTAATTTTCAATTCAGTACAGCTCACTGAATTGCAAAGGAAAATAGTGTGAAAGTGTTACAGTACACCCACAGAGCCCTTTCACCTGGTTGCCTTGTCCTTCCAAACAAGCAGTTCCCCAAACCATGTAGCTCAAAAACTAAGACGAATGAAGAGTGGTAACAATCTGCTGAAATATCCTAACTCAAGTGCTGTCTTCAGTGCTTTTAATGGATGTTGTGACAAGGGCTAACATGATCCTGAGATGAAAAAGTCAACTCTTTCAGAATAGATTCTGTGGAATTTAAGCCTTTTGAGATACTAATAAGTATTCCATAAAATAAGTACATTGGTGGGTGCAAATACTGTTGGACAAGTCTAAATTAGGACGTTTTAATTGCTTGACTTTTCAGGACGATTTATGTGCCTTGGAATACACCTTCTGGAATACTGGGAAATATTGTTTCAAGATTTTGTTAATGTAGGAGTTCTTCACTTGGAGTATGCATTTTTATCTGAAGCTTTTAAATGTGAGAATTGTAGATGCACTGGCGGTTGTAAGATCCAGAGAATTCTGTATATCTTTCACTAATTTCCTCCAATGATAATATCCCAGAGATTATAATACAATATAATAGCCAGAGTATTAGCTTTTGTGCAAACTACTGCTCCTATGTAGATACCCCCAGTTTTGTACCCATATGCCTCTTTGTGCGTGTGTGTGCATGTATGTTACATCCATACAGTTTTTATCACATATGTAGATTTTGTATATGGAGTCCATAAATTTTATGAGGAAATTATTCCATCAATTTCTACTATGCTTACTAAAATGTAGCATTTCTTTCAGTTATCAACTTAAGTGTTTAGAAACAAAAACAAATTTATGTGAGTTGAATTATTAATGCTCATGACCCTTTTATCAGTAGAAATCATGTTTCTTGTAGCTATCTCAAAATATCATTTATGCTCTTTATTATTTCAAAATTAGTGATAATAAATGTGCCAATAGCTCTTTCTAAATAATGGTTTTATGATTATGTATTTTACTATATCACAATTTTCAAAGTCTTTGAAAATTTTATTTTAATATAGTTTCCATATGCATTTTATTTATTTAAAAGTATTATTTTGAGAAGAGGTTCAGGAGCTTCACCATACTGTCAAAGTGGCTCATAGCACTAAAAACATTAAGAACTCCTAGTGTACTGGGGAAAAACACACTGTAACAAGAGACAGAATATGTTGATTAGATTTATGGCTCTGTATTACTACACAGTTTAGCCATGTATGCAAACCAAGCCTTAGTTTCCTCAGCAGTAAAATGGAAGTGAGTCTGATTGATTTCAGTGACATTAGGGCTTGTATCTAGATGCTCCTCTAGAGCCTCATGTGCTCATAGATAGGGCTTTTGTGAGGTGGCTGGAACTAATGTGTGTGATATTAGGATTAAGGGTGTGTGATAACTAAATTGGTTTAGCACAGTTCTGGACATGAATAATGGAAGGCCCAACCTGGGTGTGGGTGCATCATCCAAAAGACTTGTAGCCTGGATGGAATAAAAGGCAAAGGGAGGCTTGCTGCTGCTGCTTCACTGCCTGCTCTGTCATGGACTGTTTCTCCTCGGTGATGCCCTTTTGTCATGCCACCCTGCTTTGGAACCAGCTGACTGTGGACTGAAATTTCTACAAAGTATGAGCTATAATAAATGTTTCCTCCTTTAACACTGGGTGCCAGGTATTTTGTTTCAGCAATGAAAAACTAAGATAAATTGTCACCTAATGTTTATAAGCCCTCAGAATTTGTTATACAAAAACAAAGAAGTCATCGTTCTATCTTATTCTAAAAGCTTTACTATAATAAAAAATAAAGTTTGTCCCTTGGACTTTTAATCATATATGGGTAATGTTGAGATTTTTCAGAAAAGATCTTTAGACAATTCATTTCTTCATTCAAATATAATCTATGACCACACTTCACACCTAAAAGAACAGAGCACAAGGAGTTATGGAACAGCACAGAAAGAAGAATTGAAATAGTGTTAGAAAGAATTATTATTAGTGAAAGATAAGTAGGTGCCATAGAGCCATGCAAGGACTCTAAAAGAAAACATTCTTAGGAAAACACATGATACGAGTAAATGAACTGAGTAGTAAGTCCATGGTATGCTTGGAAAATAAGCAGTTGTCTATATATTGTGAGAGGATTATAAGATAACCATGGAGAGATAGTCAGGGCCCTATTTTTGTCAGTTATCTTTTACACTTCCTAGGCCATGAAGTCAGTGGTAAGTGCCATGATCTCATTTGTATTTAAAAGGATACTGTGCTAGCAGGTGGAAGGAATAGCTATAGAGAAATTAGACAGAAGGTGCAGACACTAGTTAGGAGACTTGCATCAGCCCAGTTTTTATAAGTTGAGGGCTTCTAATAAAGACCTGGCTGTAGAACTATAGACTAGAAAAATATTTGATAGATGTGTGGGAAGATTCAACAAAGGCTTCTTGGTTTCTAGGTTAGGCAATTGGGTATTCAACAAAAGTAGGAAAATCAGGTGAAAAAAATAAATAGGGGAAATCAGGAAGCACAAACATTTCGTTCAAACTTAGGCTGATGTTGAGAAGATTCCAAAACATCTATATGGAAATATTCACTAGCTGAATGGAAATTTAAATGTGAAGGTCAGGAGTTTATTTCAGACAGAAAATATAAACGTGGGAGTTATATTTATCTACATTGCTAATTGATGCCACAAGAGTGGACACTGTCATTTAGAGAAACCATGACAAGTAGAAAGAGACTGAAAATTTTATTGGAAATGCATTTCATCCATTTAATTTATGGTATGTTTGTATGTTAGTTTAGCTATATATGTGTCTATTTAACAAATACTTCCACTCAGTACATTAAGTGGATTTCTCAGACCATTTCCTGAGTGGTTGTTTCCAAAGGAAAGAACCTGATATTTTATACTGGCAAAATCTCAATACTATAAGGACAAGATAAGAATGTATATACATAAAAGCTCTAATATTTTCTGCACCCAAATGTATCATCTTGTGTACCCCATCAGGTCTGCACACCTTGATATGGAAATCATTTGAGATTAGAGGTAACAATGGAAACTTGGGATGTTAAAGGGTGAATAAACAAGTGGTATGACTATTCCAAGCACAGAAGGCCTCCTGAGGAAAGATACATAGGTGAACAGTGATAAAAAACAAGTAAAGATTTCCTGGAACATGAAATGCGAGATAGGAAGTAGCAAGAGTTAAGATGAAAGAATTGGGTAGAAGTTATGTTGTCAGGGCCTTGTGTGAGATACGATCATATCCTATAGTGAAGGAGGAGTCAGGGAAGGGTTTCAGGTAGGGGAATGAAGATGCTTCTGATTACATTTGGTTTAAATCGCTGGTGGTGGTAAGATTTGGAGTGGAGGAGAGTGGGGAGAAGGATATAGAAAGAAAGACGCAGAAAATTTGTGAAATAAGTGAAATGAATTAGGCTTATTTCTCCTGCAGAATGGATGGATAATAGGTGGCTTGGTCACTGTCTTCCAATCTAAAGTTCATAATGTAAATATTTTTTCTAGACTCTGATCACTGAAAAGGGAAAATAAGAGAAAAAATGGTGAAACTGGAAAAGTTTAGGCCGATTACCAAGTTAAAGTTTCTTGATCATTAGAATGATGTGTTGTATAAAGTCTTTATCTCCAGATTTTATGAGGAGAATGAAATTAGTATCTGCATTATGAAAGATACAACAAATGTTAACAAGTATCAGAGATTGTGGATGTAGTATTATTTATGCAATTTTGTTTAAAAATCCAGTGAAGTAATCATTGTATGAAGGCTCCATTGAGCATGAGGGTTGTCAGTTCACAGGATCTGTAGTTTACTCATCACTTGATTTTAGGAAAGGCCTGAACAAATTAAATGCTACTAAGAGGCCCTGTGGTACCTTGTGATTCTTTGAGAACCCAATTTCATGCATTTAATGACAATTTACTAGGAGCTGGGTAGAAAACAAGGGAATTAAAACATTGCTTCTGCTGCTTAGAAACCTACTGTCAGCTGGGTGTGGTGGCACATGCCTGTAATCCCAGCACTCAGAAGGCTAAGGCAGGAAGATCGTTGCAAGTTTGAGACCAGCCTGGGCTACAAAGTGAGCTCAAGGCCAGCCTGAACTGCATAGTGAGATTCTGTCTCAAAAAGACAAAAAAAAAAAAAAAAAAAAAAAAAGAAAGAAACCTATTGTCTACTTTGGGGAAATAGCATATATGGGTGGGAAACTAACAATATAAAGGAAAATACAACTGCAAAGTTAATTTATGATTAGTCCATGAACTTCTGTTGAGTCATATCAGGTGCTGCACCACATTTAAAATCAGTATTACTGGAAGTTTATCTATTGACATCATTTCTGAGAAATTCAGGATCACAGAAATAAGTGTGTGTTAGAAGATATGTCATGGATGTTGGGTTTTAATGGTGAATGCACATGGAAGTGGTGACTGAGATTTAGAGTGAAATACAATATGCATTTGAGGACAATGATCTAAATAGGTTCTTAGTTCTCTAGTTGCACCTGTGTGAGTCTAAGTTTCCCTTTCTTGGCACCCAAGAACTCTTTATTATATCTACTGTATTTGTTTTCTTCATAGCACTTGCTGTGCATATATTTTGCTTTTTCCTTGTTAGTTACCTATGCCTGCTCTTCCATTCCCAAAACAAGATGCAAACTCCATAATTGTAGGACCTTGTTTTTGGTTGCTTTTATTTCTGTACTGTATTATTAGCTTTTAGACATAATAGAAGTTATTAAATATTTGTTGAGTTTGTGATCGTCCTAAAGATATCTACTTAACACGTTGCTGTGGCCAAAAATCAGGAAAATAAAGAACATAATTAGAAAAACATTGGTGGAGTGGTGCGTGACAAAAAAATCAAACTCTCCGAGATTTGGTATCCAGACTCTAAAAAATAGTAACTTGGAGAAGAAACAAAGATAGAAGTAGCTCCCCGGGTGTCAGGAGGGATCTGACCAAAAAGTATTAAAAGGTAGAGAAGAAACAGAATATAAGGTGTAGAAGAGAAGTAAAGGTACCCTCTTCATAATCTCCCCAGAACACTCAGATGCAAACAGCTTCCCTTTGCTGGTGAGACAAAGTGAAAGAAAAAACTTCTCATGGAATAATGCCACAGTGGAATAAACCAGACCTGCAGTAGCCGTGATCTGGAAAGAAAGCATGGGACTGTGCTATCAGTGTGTCCTTCCACAGGCAACAGATGATGAGTATCTCAAATACAAGCATCCACATACACCTGGAGCAAGGGCTTGCTGGGACATCATTCAAGGGAAGGGCTCAGTGTTTGAGCCCAGGACCTGGTGTAGCCACTTGGCTCCACTCCACAGCTCCTAGTGCTATATTCCCAAAGTAACTGGGAGAAGGACAGCCATAGGAGACAGCTGTCAGATAGCAGGCTGGAAAAAAACTCCCAGAGGGTTTTGAGCTAAAGGATACAAACCCAACTCCCACAGCAAGAAGACAGACTCAGTCTGAGTAGCTCATGATTTGAAAGCCAGGGCACTAGTGTCATTGTTCTACTGTCTCCTGATGCCTGCATCCAGCATGGATTGGGGTCTGGTTGCCTTCTTTATCTGCCACTGTGATGAGGGGACATGTCTTGTCTTGGACACTGCCCCCAAAACTGTAGATTCTGCAAGAAAACTATGCACCCAAAATAACAGAGAAATTATTTTTGTCTTTTTATTTATTCCTTCCTTTTTCCCTTCTTTCTCTTTGTTCGTTCATGAGTGTGTGTTTTTCTTTTGTTCTCTTTCTTTCCTTTTTCTTCTTCACTAATTCATAGAGGATGGGGAACTCTCCCTTGTCCTTTTTCCTCACCTCTTTTTTTGTCATATGTCTTTTTCTTACTTTTTTGTGTTTTTTGCCTTTCTTTATTTTTCTCTTCTTCCTCTTCTCCTTTTTAATTTGTTTCTCTTTAACATTTTCTCTTATATTTTTATATATCCTATACTTTCTTTCCTCCCTTTTTCATCAGCTATTTTTCATCAGTTTTTTTCTGTTATGCCTACCTAATTATATAAACATCTCTCTACCCCATTAGTATTCTTTGCTCCACTTTTTCTCCTCCTACTCATATCATGGAGTTTAAGGTTTCAAAGTATTCTTCTTGCATTTTCCTGCCCCCAACTCCCCATATCTTTAATAGTATAGCTATAAATTTTTATTAGTCTTTAGATAGTTGACTCTATAAATAGCTGTTGAATTCTTTGCTATCATTACAGGAAGTATACCTGGCATATTTAGTGCATGCTGGCTGTGGATCAATACCTGGGTTGTCTTGATGTTTATGCTATAATTGTAGATTTCTTCTCTAGAGTTAAGGGTGGTATATAATTGGTTCTCATGGTATGGTAATACCCAACTTGCCTTGAATGATACTATTGCAGCTTATTTGCTTGATGGTGGTTGGATAATGTTTGGAGTATGAAAAGACTAGGCAACAAAATACTTCCCAAAACACCGAACTCCCCCAAAGTCAATCCAGTGGGCATTAAAGGGGAGAAAAGCATAAGCCACACACCAGAATTACCCAAATGGATAATGGAGGAGTTTAGAATACAGATCAACTGGGTACTCAGTGGGATGACAAAAAATATAAGTAAACAAGTAATGGAAGTAACAACCAAAATGATCCACAAGCTTTCAGAAGATACTACTAAAAAGCTAGGTGAACTAAACAAAATGATACAAACACAAATGGCAAGTTTGGCAAAGATTTAGAGCTCCTGAAATAGTTTCAATCAGAAATACAGGAGATTAAAAATTATATCAAAATATGGGCATTAGAACTGATCAATTTGAGGACAGAATTTCAGAAATAGAAGAATATAATACCTTCAAAGACTACTTACATGACTACAACATTTTAGAGGCAAAAAAGAACATAAGAAATGGATCCAGCAGCTGCTAGACGACGGTAAGAAGACTAATCTAAGAGCAATAGGAATAACTGAAAAATCAGAAGACATGACAAATGACATAAAGAAGGGGCCGGTGAGATTGCTCAGCGGCATAAGCGCCTGCCTGGCAAGCACGAGGACCCAAGTTCAACTCCCGGAACCCACATACAAAAAAAGGGCCGGTGATATCGCTCAGTGGCACAGGCGCCTGCTGGCGCGTGAGGTCCTTGAGGTTGACCCCCGGTATCCTCAAAAAAAAAATGACATAAAGAAGCTGTTCACAGAAATAATTGCACAAAATTTTTCAAACATAGGGGAAGAAATAAACGTACAGATAAGTAAGGCATTTAGAACCCCCGATAGCCATGACCAAAAAAAGAACCTCTCCATGGAACATAATTCTCAAAGTACATGAAGTACATCCCAGGGGAAAAATATTAAAAGCTGTTAGAGATAAGCAATAAATTACATAGAAAGGTAAACCCACTAGAATTACAGCAGACTTCTCAACTCAAACCTTAAAGGCCAGGAGGGCTTGGAGTGAAGTGTTTCAAGCATTAATGTTAATAACTTCCAACCTCGACTTATGTGCCCTGTAAAACTTTCCTTCAAAATTAGTGAAAAAACAAGGCATTTCCATGACAAGGAACACCTCAAGAAATTCATGCCCACTAAATGAGCACTACGAAAAGTCCTCAAGGATAACCTAGAGAGAGACAATGAAGCCAACATTGCCAATAACTCAAAAAGAATGAATGCACATGACAGGGTTAGCGTAAACAATAAAAAAAAAATACAGTGCTACCTCGGTTCATGAGCTTAATTCATTCCATGATTCTGGAAAAGATGGCCAAGTTCATGTTCATGCAGTAAAGATGGCTGCAGATGTGTTCATCACCTGATGCAGAGTTTTCAAATAAAAGCAAAATTTTGCCAAACACTTCTGTTTGCAAAACAAATTGTTAGCAAACAAAAGCATTTGTGAACCAGGTACCACTGTATAAGGAATTCAGCAACAGGAAAGGAACATAGTGATGGGAATAAGTTAATGTTTTTCAGTAATAACTCTCAGTGTGAATGGTCTCAACTCTGCAGTCAAAATACACAGATTGTCAGAATCGATCAAGAAAGAAAACCCAATGGATGCAGTATACTAGAATCACATTTAATTAAAAAAGAATTGCAAATATTAAAAATCAAAGGATGGAAAATATTCTGTACAGCAGGAACCCAGAACAAAGCATCCTTCAGACTTTTTAATGAAATCAAAAGGGAAGCAGTACTCCCAAAGTCATTCCTGCAAGAAAGCATTACCCTGAATCCAAAACCAGAAATGGACCCAACCAGAAAAGAGAACTATAGGCCAATCTCTTTAATGAACACAGATTTAAAAATGCTCATCAAGATACTGGCAAACAGGATGCAGCAAATCATGAAAAACATCATACACTTTTGCCAAATAGGCTTTATCCCAGGGATGTGGGGATAGTTCAACACACAGGCATCAATAAATGCAATACACCACTTGAACTGAAGCAAGGAGAAAAATCACATGATCATCTCAATAGACACAGAAAAAGCATTTGACAAAATCTAACACCCATTTATGATTTAAAAAAATCCTGAAGAAAACAGGTATAGAAGGTCTTTATCTCAATTTGATAAAAGCCGTGTATTACAAAGCAACAGACAATAGCATATTAAATGGAGGCAGCTGAGAACTTTCCTTCTAAAATCAGGAAGAAGACAAGGATGTCTGCTATCAGCACTCTTGTTTCAATATATTTCTCAAAACAGTAGCCAGAGCAATCCATCAGGAGAAAGAAATAAAAGGGATATTTTTAAGAAAGGAAGAGTTAAAATATCATTATTTGCAGATAAAATGATCCTCCACATAGAAGACCCCAAAAGCTCGACCAAAGGATGTCTAGAATTAATAACCAAATTCAGTAGGATAGTAGGATACAAAGTCAAAACTTAAAAATCAATAGTGTTCCTGTTCAGCGATAATAAATTCAATGAAGTAGAGATTAGAGAAATTATACCTTTCACAGTACCATTGAATAAAGTGAAATACTTAGGGATCAACCTCATCAAGGAAATGAAAGACCTCTACAATGAAATCTACAGTACTCTGAAAATAGAAATCAAAGATATCAGAAAATGGAAAGATATCTCCTGTTCCTGGACAGGCAGAAGAAATACAGTCAAAATGGCTCCACTTCCAAAACTGTTACACCGGTTTCATGCACTCCCAATCCAAATACCAATAGCATTTTTCACAGAACTAAAATAAATATATATTCCTAATATTCATATGGAACTAGAATAGGCATAGACTGGCTAAAACAATTCTGAGCAACAAGGGAAAGGCAGGAGGAGTCACAGTCCCAGACTTCCAGTTATACTACAAAGGTACAGTGATAAAAACAGCAAGGAATTGGTATAACCAAAACAAAACAAACAAAACACAAACTGTGGATCAATGGAACAAGATAGAGGATGCAGAAATAAGTCCAGGCACACTCAGCTACTTTATCTTTGAAAGGGACAATACTTTGGTGTAGGAAATAGAGCCTCTTCAACAAATGGTGCTGGGAAAACTGGCTATCCACATGCCCCATATCTATCACCACTCACTAAACAATAATAAAAATGGATGAAAGATCTAGATATTAAAACAGAAACACCTTATATCCTGGAAGACAAAATAGGTAAAACTATTGAATATATATGCTTAAGCAAAGAATTTCTGAATATCAGTTGCACAAGAAATAATACCAAGAATCAACAAATGAAAACACCTCAAGTTAAAAAGCTTCTACAGAGCAAAGGAAACCATCAACAGAGTGAAGAGACAACCCACAAAATTGGAAAAAACTTTTTCCTAGGTACTCATTAGACAAATGACTAATATCCATAATACATAAAGAACTAAAAAAAAAATTAGTCCCTCCAAATTTAGAGATCCATTAAAAAAATAGGTGTCTGAAATGGATAGACACACTTCAGATGAAGAAGTACAAATGGCCAATAAGCACATAATAAATGCTCAACATTGCCGGCCATTAGAGAAATGCAAATTAAAACAACAGTGAGATTCCATCTCACTTAAGAAAGAATGGTTATATTCAAGAAATAAAATAGTAACAAATGCTGAAGTGGCTGTGGGATAAAAGGAAATCTTCTTCATTGTTGGTGGGAGTGTAAACTGGTACAACCCAGTATGGAAATCAGTATGGAGATTCCTCAAAAAACTAAAAATGGAAATTCCATTTGACCCAGGTATCCTACCAGATATATTCCTGAAAGAATTAAAGACATCGTATTATAGCAATACATTCACACTTATGTTTATAGAAGCAAAATTCATAATAGTTAGATATTGAAAACAGCCTAAATGTCCACCAATGGATGAATGGATAAAGAAAATGCAGAATTTATACATAATGGAATACTACTCTGTCATCAAGAATGATAAACTTGAGTCATTTTTAGGAAAATGGATGCATCTTAAGAACACAATCTTAATTGAAGTAAATCAGACACACAAGATTAAATATCACATGTTTTGTCTTATTTGAGAACCCCGATATATAAATAAAGTGCAAAATGAAGCACAGAGTTTAGGAAATAGAGAGATGGATATCTGACATATGGTAAGGGAAAAGAAAGATGAAGGGAGGGGGAGAAAGGGGAGGGAAAAGGGATTAATTTAAAAGGAGTGATTGTGAAGTGCTGTGTACATGCACCAAGTCTCTATGAGGAATGTGATCATCACATACTACAAATATGTATTAAATATAAAAGGGAGTGGGAGGGAGAGGAGTGGGGTTACAAAAAAGGAAATGAGGGGCCGGTGATATAGCTCAGTGGCATAGTACCTGCCTGGCAAACGCGAGGTCCTGAGTTCGACTCCCGGTACCCTCATATAAAAAAAATGTAAAAAAAAAAAAGGAAATGAGAAATGTCACGTACCTATACCAACTCCCCACACTGAATTTAATTGTAATGTAATACAAACAAGTACCAATAACAATAAATAAATACATTTCAAAAAAAAAAGAAAATAATGAGCATGACAGTGGCCTATATGACATAAAAATACACTATTCCTCTTTGTACGTAATGTCAAAAATTCATACATATCTAGAGATTGTGTTTAAAAAAGAGAAAATCTAAAGTTCAGTCACAAGTAGCCATTGATGTTTGAAGATCAAGGTATTCAAGAGTAGACTGTAAAGAATGTGCTTCTTTAATCTGGGAAGATGGAAACTGATGATTAAACATTATGGGAGAAACAATAGTGTGTGTAGAGCTGCTCGTTAAAACTCCTTTTTTGAATAACTAGAGATTTCTACTTCATATTCTTACATTAAATAGAAATGAATTGTGTAAAAATACTGTGCATGATGCTGAAGATACAAAGCCAACGTAGAGTACATCTTAGCACAGTAGGAAAAAGCCTTACATGGCTATGTCTGGGAGTGCTCCTGAAGTAAGGTGTTATCTATACTGACATTAAAGTATGATTAAAAGTTTACCATGGGAAGAGTATTGGGAACTAGGCAGAGAAAGCAATGCAAAGAAAGCTAAGTACCTGAGAAATAGTAAGGTATATGTGAGGGACTATAAACAGCTCAGCACTGCTTGAGTGGAGTGCTTGATAGGTGAATGAATAAAAAATGATTGGGCATGTCAACATGGAAAATCATGAGGAGTTTAAGTAATACATTGAAGAATTTACACATTACAGTGTAGGGAATAAAGACATTGAATGATTTTTAAGCTTTGCACTTATGTGAAAAAAATTAAATAGATTGATGCGGAAGCTTTTTGGATAATAAATTTGAAGGGGGTACAGAAGAGGTTAGAAGAAGAGTCATGAAGCTAATGCACTAATAAAAACAAATGGTGATGGGTTTTTACAGCTGTGGTGGTGTGAATGTAAGGTGATGAACAACCAAAATAATACTAAGGTAGATATAATGACTAATTGGATATAGGGGGAGGGAAAGTAAGAGTAGTTTTATAGTTTTCTTTGAAATTTCTAGTTTGGGTGACTGAGTAGATTATGGCAATAGATAGCAACTGACTGCTTGAAGAGGAGAGGATGTGACATGTATTTAGTGATGAGTTCAGTTTGTGACATTAAATATTTTGTGAGACATTTAAGGGCATTCAGCAAATATTTTAGTATATATCTGAAGCCTAAATGAGAGATATAGGTAAGAGATATAGATGTAGGAGTTATCAGCATATAGGCAATATTTGAAAATCTAAGCATACATTTTATCATCTGGGGACAGATGTAAATTGAGAAGAGGAACAACACAGACTTTGGTGAACATCAACATTTATTAAGCAAATACAAAAACAAGAGCTCACAATAAAATAGAAAACAATAGTTGGAGATACTCTACATTAACTGCAGGAGTTTGTTGTTCTGGAGGTAAAGAGTGAAGAATTGCAGGAAAGAGAAAGTGTTTGTCAGTACCAAACGTAATAGAGAAGTTCAGTAGAGTAAGTGTTGAAAAATCTCCCTTTGATCTTAAAAGTGAAAGCATTTCATGACCTCAGCAAAATCAGTTATGGTATACTAGGGGGTGTAGTTTCTAGAATTCAGGAAATTGAGGATTGATTGTGAACCTAAGAGGGTAATAGGATTTCCTTCTTTCAAATAGAACAGAGGGAGAACACTGGAATAATGGTAGAAGTTGAAAAAACTCTTGAATTTTTTTTTTTTTGAGACAAGATCTCACTATGTAGTTCAGGCTGGCCTTGAATGTACTATGTAACCCAGGCTGGCCCTAAACTCATGGTGATCCTCCTGCCTCAGCCTCCCAAATGCTGGAATTACAGGTGTGCACCACCATACCTGGCTAAAAGTCTTGAATTTTTGAGATAATTTTATACATTGCAGATCTGTATTTGTTAATTAAAGAAAGAGTGACTGTGGGGCATTATTAAATTGGGAAATTGAGAGACAGAAAAGGAAATTTTTGTATGGATTTATCATGGCATCCATAGGACCATTTCTAATATAGTCTGTGTTGATTATAAATGGATTAATATCATTCATTATTTGCCCTACTTTAAAACAACTAAAATGACAATGATGGGGAACATTATGACTGCATCCTAATTTTCATGTCAAATTAAACACAATTTGAAGAGAATGATGTAACAGTTCTAGCTCTCTGAAAACGGATATTTGAAGGAAGACAACAGAACAACAGGGGTAAAATGGAGAATAACTCTTCTGGGGAATACAAAACAGTAAGCTTGCCACTACAAATATGAATGATGGTGAAGAAAATAAATGGCTTTAAAACTATAACATTCTATTACATTCATCTAAAATTAAGTTTAATATTCATTAGATATTGGAGGTCAACTCTTTTTTTTTTTAATTTTATTTTAAAGAGAAGAAAAAACAAAACAAATCAAAAGAAGAACAAATTTTCAAAACAACATAATAGGAGGGTAAGAATGGTTAATACATTGCGTATTACTATCTTTAAGTTAGTTATTCAGGACACCAGATATTAGCATTTAATTATCCAAACATTATTGGCACAAACCTTACTCTTCAATGAACTAAGTAAAAATCGTAGTGTATCCATCTTAACCATCTTATATATATATATATACAATTTTTTTCCCTTTCCCTTCTTTCTTTTCCTTATTCCAGTCTCTCTTTCCTTTTGACCAGTTTCTTTTTGATTCACCATGTCTATTGTACATTTTGGATCTTATATACTCTTTCAGTTTCTCATACTAGAGAGACAATACGATGCTTACACATGTGCTTCTGGTTTATTTCACTTATGAGTATTTTCTCGAGTTGCATCCATTTACCTATAAAAGTCTCCAGTTTATCCTTCTTAATGGCTGAATAGTACTCCATTGTATAAAAATACCACATCTTTCTTATCCATTCCTCAGTTGATGGGCATTTGGGTTGTTTCCAAGATCTGGCTATTACAAATTGTGCTGCTATAAACATGGGTGCACATATATCGCTGTGGTATGATGTTTTTAATTCTTCTGGGAAGATGCCCAGAAGGGGAATAGCTGGGTCAAATGGGACCTCCAACCCTAGCTTTTTGAGGAATCTCCACACTGACTTCCACAGTGGCTGTACCAGTCGACACTCCCACCAACAGTGGAGAAGGGTTCCTTTTTCCCCACATCCCCTCCAGCATTTGTTATTAGTTGATTTCTTTATAGTAGCCATTCTTTCTGGGGTGAGATGGTATTGGAGGTCAACTCTTGAAGTAGAGCATCATGAAGTTGTGTTGCTTTAATGGATTGTTGAAATACTAAAGAATGTGACTCAATTTTTTAACAAAAATTCAAATGCTGATGGTAATTTCATCTATTTTATACAGCTTTCACACAAAGAGAACTGTTACAGATGTCATGGTATAGCTGATTCTTTTTGAAATTATAATGATCATCATGATCAGCCTTAATCAGTTAGTTTAACTTGTGGCTTTGTGAGTCATGACTCCAAGGGCAGAGTAATTCCAAAATGTGCTCCTCAGCTCTGCAGGTCAGAAGCTCAATTTGGTCAAGTACTCAAAGGTTACCAATTTATGGTGACTAGTTTAAAACAGTTTAATTCAAAAGGGATCAGTTATAAAGTCTGATTGCTGCCTTGTTTACAATGTTACTGTCAAGCACAGTGCAGTACTTCAACAATGAATAAGGAGTTCCTCTCTACTTAATACATTATAGCAGAAGTCTGATCATTGTCAGGAGACAAAATTCAACATGTAATGAGAAAAACTGGAATTGGTTGAGTGGTTTTCAAGTATTTTTTTCCCCATGGAACTTTTATTGCCTGATGCCTCACTACTGGGATAAATGTGATCAAAAGATTAGAATGGTCCCATCCATTGGTCAGTGTCCACCATGTTAGGTAGCTTTGCTATACCAGTTTCAATTTATACACTCTGATTCCTGTTTTCTGTTTTAAATCGATCACTTCTTTTTATTAGATTAATTTTTAGATACATTTAGGTTACCTAGTAGGTTATAGATAAGTTTTGTTCTTTTTACTTTTGAATTAAAGAACATTTTCTCTTTCACTTTAAGTTTTTCATATGTAGCATTGCATCTATAATGTAATTTTTTTTTAGTTTGGGTGCCAGGGTTCTGGGGAAATGTGTCATTTCCCCAGTGGAGTGCAATGTTAGAATTTTGGATTTTTTTTAACTCAGAGTAATCAAGATATTGATTGTATTAATTTTGCTTTCCCTGCATGCTGGCAGTAGGTCTTTGTAAAATTTATTTAACTTTATGAAATCCCAATTTACTTATTTCAAAAATGGAAGTAATACTGCATCTTATATGGTTGTTGTGATGATCAGGTAAGATAATGTACACAAGAGGTGCACAACCTGAGTATGTAGTAAATTCTAAAACATTTTTATTAATTATTACTATATAAAAAGCCCAGAAGACAAACTTTTTATTAGCACCATTATTATTTATACTATGAATGTATAAAATACTACAGAAAAAGAAATCAGTGTACAACTTTGTTTTGGTTTAAATGAAATTATTTCTACCTTCACTTACTATGCAGTGTTGATTATGCTAATTTGGAAAACAGAGCTTATAATAGAGATAGTTGCTCCTCTTAACATCTGAATGCCTTTATATATGTCCATCAAAACAATGCTGCTTCTTTTAATAGTTATTCAAAATTTGGCAAGTTGAATCATTTCACATATGAAAAGGTGTTATTTTCAGGGAAAACTTTTATCTGTTTATTTATATAGATAGACAAATGCAGTAAAATTTTAATATTTCAGGGTCATATCAGATTTTTCCATTTTCTTTGTATTTTTCCATTACTAACTTAAGAAAGCATTACTGTTATCATTACATAAAATCACTTACTTTCATAAGTATTTCCTCTCAATATGTATTTTCATTTTTTCCTATATGCTCTATGTGTAGGCCTAATTCCACTCTTTAACAACCCCACTGTTTCTCTTTCATACACAGAGTATGTTTTCTTTCTAATTAGGGGCAGATGATTCTTTAGGTATCCAGAAGGAAATATAGATCCTGAAATATCACAAATGCCAGTACACACATGGTGTACTGGTGGTATCTGATGTGCAGTTCTAGCAAAGAGCATCCATGGAAATAGCTGAAATGTACGAGGCAGGTAGGTGGGGGACCAGATGTCAATTTCTAAAAACATAATGGAACTAAAACACAGGAGGCAATTGTCCTACAAATTGAGCAGTATAATGCAACTGGGTATGACAGAACAGGCTGACCTCAGCCAGATCTGGGCTAAGCAGATAATTGGTACAAAACAGGAAAACATCTTTTATCAATTGTAGGTTTGTTTTCCCCCTCATGGTTGTCATCTAAGTCCTACCCATTGTTCAAATTCCAGTTTAAGTCCCGCTTTCTGTATGGCTTCTTTAATAGTTACAAGGGTAATAATGATGAGAATGATAATTACCTTGCATATACAATAGTCCACTCTTACTCATTATTTTACTTTTTGTACTTTGTTACCCGTGGTGAACTTTGGTCTGCAAATATTAAATAGTAAATTCCAGAAATAAACAAAATATAGTTTTAATTTGCACTTGGTTCTGAGGAGTGTGATAAAATCTCACACCATTCTGGTCCATTCAACATGAAAATGAATCATCCCTTTGCCTAACATATCCATACCGTACAATTACCTATTAGTCACTTAGTAGCCATGTCAATTATCAGATTATCAAAATATTCCTGTGCTTGTGATCAAGTAACAATATTTTCCTTAATAATGTTTCTAAAGTGAAAGAGTAGTGATGCTGGTACTTAAAATATGACAAAGAGAAACCATAAAGTGCTTCCTTTAAAGTAAAAGGTGAAAGTTCTCAAAAAAGAAAGAAAAAAATGGTATGATGAGTTTGCTAAGATCTACACAAAGAATAAGTCTTCTACCTGTGAAATTGTGAGAGGAAAAGAAATTTGATTGTATAGAAAAACTATAATACAGATAGGGTTTTATACTCTCCACAGTTGCAAGCATCCACTGGGGGCCTTAGACTTTATCCCTGAGAGGATAAGAGAGGACTGCTGTATGTTTTTATTTCAGTGTTGCAACAACTTTTGGAGGATGTGTATTCTCATAAATGTTAAGAAACTTGATAACAAATGTGTCCAAAATAGTACTGTATTGGTGAGTTTAGGACTTGTGAAGAATAGGGCTTCTAAGAGATTGCTACTTAGGTTACTCTGAAGTTTGAGGGACATAGCAACCTGGATGTAAAGTTTTGGGAGTCTCTAGCAATCAGTAATGGTAGTTTTGAACAAGAATAGATGGAATAACACAGAAAAAATGCCTGCAATGAAGGATAATACCTAATATTTGAGGAGTGTGAGGAGAAAACAAAGACAGCAATATTTAAGGAGTGAGTAGAACTATAGAGCAGGCAGCAAAGAGGAACTAAGAAGGAGCAGCCAGATTGACTTATTGAAAATCAACACAGTTTAATGTCACAGAAGAAAGTGTACCATTGTTTAAAAAACTTGTCAAAAGATTAAATGCTACAGATAGTTCAAGTTGGACGAAACTTGTGTTATTGTTGCTTTAGGATTATTTTCTGTAGTTTTCTCGTTAGAAGTTAAGGTATAGAAAATGTAGACTGTTTTACAGAATGCTCATAGCATGTTGGGAAAGGAGTTAGAGGTAGAAGGAAAGAGACTGAAATAGAGAAATCAGTGGAGAGGTAATGAATAAATTAAACTCAGGAATGGGAGAGGTTAGGATACAAACTAACGGTAAATAGTTTTAAAGTTGAGAATATTCTTCCTTTGTGAATGAACGAGGTGGGAAATCTGCAGGAATTGAGCAAAGAGCAGCACCCCCACACTCTCCATAGTAAAACACCCTCACCCTCTGTTTGCAGTATCTTTCAGAAGCCCTCAGTAATATGATATACAACATCTGCACTAACGATTCACTTCTCCTACACATTGTCTTATTATTCATCAGAGAATTCCAGTACACAATGTGGAGTTCCGAGATATTTTTTTCCTCTTTTTCACTGAATTAGGGCATGCACCTTTGTTGTGGCCTCTTGTCCTTAATAGTTCCCTATCTTCCCAGAACGTTGTTCCTTTACCTTCCCTTTCCTACTTATCCAGTCAAATACTGCAGCGGTGCTTTTTCTAATGGTTTCGCCCATGGCTTGGGCGTTGTAATCTTGTAAGAACTGCTGGGTTCTTATTTCATTTGTGTACAGGGAGCCTTGCTCCCACTCCTTCCCAAACCTCTTCCTCACCGCACCAGTGCAAGCCCAGCTTTTACTCTCACATCTTTCTCAATACCCCTCTATCCCTCCTTTTTTCTCCTGAGTTTCAACAGAACCAACTTGCACCTTATTCACTTTCTTGAACTGGAAACCCTGTAATCCCTTTCTCTCCTAAAGTACCCTTCCTCAGTTCCAACTTCTTCCCCTTGTCTCGCTGCTCCTTCCTTGCCCAGACATTCTCTGATCTCCTTTGATTCACCTTCCCTTGCAGATTAGTAGAGTAAATGTGTGTGGTTTTAGGCTTCACCCCACCCTGTGGGTTATAGTCTTCCAAAGAACCTTCTTTTTTTCCCAATTTGGGTTTAGGGCAGTCCTCACTCCAGCCACACTGTCCGTTCTTCCTGTAGGTGGCGCTGCGCGGAGGGAGGCTGGGCCCAGCAGTCCTCGCTGCCGGATATGGAGTTTCCCTCTATGACGCATCACGCTGGTGCGAGGAAGTGGTTGCTCTGGTGAGAGGATCAGTTTGCTTTTTTTGCGAGGGGAACGAGAGGTTAAGGGAGGAAGGAAACCTCGCAAAAGGCCAGAGGTGGGTACGGACAGAAGTAGGACTGAGTGGAGAGATGAGTTGAGAGGAGCCCTGCTTGACGGCCACAGCGTTTATTGGTGGCGGAGCTTTGTGAAGCGGTCACTTGACTAGGCCATAGCAGCTATGGCGGTGGAACTTGGGGATCCCACCAGTGGCTTCTGCCACACTGATGTGATCCAGTTCATTAACAGTGAAATCCGCAGTAATGGTGGGGACTCAGAATTCTACTTAATCTTCTCCTCGCAGTCCTGGAAAGAGGTAGAGGACGGCCTTCACATGATCCTGGCCGACCAGCAGGTGCCACACGCCCTCAAGAGGGCCTGTACCTGGAGCGCGCTGGCCATAGGGGTGCGAGTGGTCGCCAGGCAGCAGGAGCAGCAGGCGCAACTGCTCCAACGGCTACAGGAGCAGATGGAGGAGCATGAGGCAGCTGGCTGGGCTCTGGCTTCTGAGATGCAGAGGATACGTGAGGAGTGAGACCGGGCTACAGCACAGTCGCACTTCATGAGGGCTTCCCTGCAGCAGGCTTTGGATGAGCGCGAAATGTTTCTGGCGAAGCTGCTCCAAGCTGAGTGGTTAGCACAGGCGCATTCACTGCCCCAGAAAGTTGTGCTTATTCCACAAACCGAACAACATGGGGCTGCAGAGTGGCTCCTGGGTGCACAGGAGCAAATAGACGGGATGGCCACCAAGGCTCAGGGCATGTCACATTTGGGGACCCAGATGCCAGCCCCAGCAGCTTTGCTTTCTGTCCAACAACCCCCGAGCCCTTGGGTCAAGCCACTGCCTCCCCCTCTGCAAATTCCTGTGCCACATCAATTCCTATTCCATGCACCATTTCCAGTAAGATTCTCATACTCAACACCTCTGCCATCCCTAGTAGTAATGGGATCAGAAGCAGCAGCAGCAATGGCAGCAGGTGTACCCCAGATGCCGCCTACAGAGATCTACCCTCATGGCTTGTTGGCTGCCGTGAGGTCCCAGGAGGAGATAGCTCCTCTGTGGGACCAGAGTTGCCATTGTCAGGATAATATTCTGAGAACCTCCAGGATGGGTGTCATCAGGGAGACAGCAGAAGCCACAGCCCCGAGGAAGATCCTGAGTGTCCCCAGGAAATGACTTCCCTGGGGAACAGCAGCAACCACAGCAAGGAAGAAGTTTCAGAGGGGCTCCAAGAGACAGACACCTTGGGGGACAGCAGCAGCTACAGCCAGAAGGAGGAGGTGGTAATGCTCCAGGGGAGAGGTCCCCTGGGTGACAGCAGCAGCCACAGCCAAAAGGAAGAGGTGGTGAAGCCCCAGGGGACAGCTCTCCTAGTTGACAGCAGCAGCCATAGCCAGAAGGAGGAGATGGTGGTACCCCAGGGGATGGCTCCTCTGGGGGACAGTAGGATCCAGGGTGTGATACAAAGCCACAGGAAGCAGCAGCCCCAGCTACAGAAGGCCAAGCAACCAGGAGGAAAAAAAAGCCTCAAAATCTCAGCAACAGAAGTCTGCCTCACGATACAGTCCAGTGAATTGGGTCTGCTCACGGTATAAAGGTGTGAATCTTCCATGTCAGGTGGCCTGCCATAAATGCAGGAAGATCCGCACGTCAGTTGGAAGTGGAGGTGTTGACTCCGGACAAACTCACTGATTTTGGGAAGGTAAGTAAGAATGGAAGCACTCCAAAGAGAAACCAGTTTTCTAAGACCTCCTTCTGATCAAAAAGTAACTGCACAGAAAATCTGAAACCAAAATTATTATAGAGGGAAATAAAATAATCTACTACCCTGTTAACCAAATTAACCATTTTGTATCACTGTGGGAAAATGTCCATACAAATATATACATATATATGTATTTATTCTGTTCATTTACTTAACAAGGAGGGATTATTGAGTGTCATACTACTGTTAAGCAATGTTTTCTACTATTTGCTTTCAAATTTTGCAGGTGGTGGATCTCAGGTTGAAGTCATGAAACCCTTTTACCCCCTCTTTTTTCAGTTTTCTTCTTAATCTTTTCCTGGCTGGCAGCAGGAATGTGGTTTTTGAGTTATAAGGTATGTTGAATTTAGGAATGACATTTTACTTTGAAAATGCTAGTCTTTCAAAAACTACAGCAGTGTTAATGTTTGCTTCTTTTTGGATTTTAAGTTTTATAGGTGAAGTCCTGTTTTTTTTTGTTTGTTTTCTTTTTGTTTTGTTTTGTTTTGTTTTGTCTCATTCCCACTGATCTTGCTTGTTGCTGAAGAAGCTGAAGCTGTTCCATTGGAAGCCGTCCCCAGAGCTGAAAGATACAGCACCTCGATTACGGTAGACTCAGACTTCAGAGAGATCCTCACTGCCTGGAGTCACAGAGAGTGAGAAGTCAGGGAGGAAGGAGAGATGCTTTGGAACTCATTAGGAGATAGTGAAAAACAAAATAGTTTTGTGAGTATTTAATTTCTCTGTTGGGACAAGGGATTATCTTGCAAGAGTTTGGGGATAGTTTCAGTGTTAAATTGTATATATGAAAGCAAATTTGATTGATTTCATCTAATTCATTAGATAATTGCTGATTGCTTCGTGTTTGTTAGGAGTTGAAACTATACAGTGTTATCTGGTGCACACATATTTTTGCGAATTTGGTTTATAACAGAAAGAGCATAATTTGGGATTCATATTATATCAGGAATGTCTTCTTTGCCTTGCATGTAGTGTGACTTGGGTAAAATAATTTGAAATAACATCCAGATCAATTTTTTTCAGTTTTGGGGGCAATGTGAAAGAGACATTCATGGATAGACTTGAGTGACCAAACTGCTTATCACCCTGGATTGCCTTGGTCACAAGTGAGACAAAAGAGCAGTGGGAAAATCAGGAAAGTAGCTTCATTAAGTCATAGGCACACAGGTAGGGCTTTTCTGACCCCTACTGATTTCCCCTCTTGAGAGTAACAGCTGTTTTTGTGGCTGCACACCAGCCCACTTGAAAGACCATTGGGTTGTCCTGAAGAAAAATGCATTCTAGGCTAATGCATTCTAGCCCTTAGCTCTAAGCTGTTCCTATCCCAAGTCCCTTTCTAGTCAACAGTACATGAAGAATAAAATGAATTCCAAAGACACACAAGGGCCCTTGTTTTATAATGGATGATGCTTCTTTTGTGAGGACTAATTGCATTATATAGAACCGGACTGGGGGAAGCCCTCTTGAGAATGGCCCTGGGCCCCTTCCCCTTCCACTGGGTGTGTTATTTTCAGGCTCTCTGTACTCCCTAAGGCAGCTGCTGCAAGGCCAGGCGGGAGCTGAGGTGGAGATCAGGGGGTAGGAGGTTAGATCTGCCTCCGTTTCTGACAAAAATATTCCTGAGTTCCCTAGGAGGTCCTCCTCTGATCACCAAGATCAAACTTTGTCAGAGGTTTTATGATTCTAACTAGGAACAAAGAGTGTGCACTTAACCTGATGTGTCTTCTGTGTAGTGTGCATCTCAGGGGAGTTTTGGTCAGAGGTGGCAGCTGAAATCCTCCGTCACACCAAGGCAGTCTTTCCTTTGTCACACTGAGGTGAAGGAATGTTCAATCTCATTTACTGTTGAAAGACTCCTCTTCTCAGAAACTCCCCGAGAATTGAAAGGGTATGTATGGGATCTTTAATCCATCATGATCATTCCTGATACTCTCACTGTACAAATCTACATAGTACTTTGAGGCTGGGTATCTCAGCTGTTCCTGGACAAGTGGGGCATGGGGGTGTTTGACAGTACCAGAAGCCCTGATGCCTAGGCTCAAGCCTCCATACATACATCATGTAGTCATCTCCCTCTGGGGCCTTTCCTTTCCCTGGGGGTCCTGGCAGGGATTAAGCATCATGAGCAGGAATTTATACATCCTGTCTCTCTGTACTGTATGTCATTCTTCTCTCAGAATGATTCTCTAAAGATGTTCAGAGTTACAGAAAACAAAATACAAACTGGCAGCATAAACTGCTCCTGAGATGGGTGGGAGAAAAACAAAGATCCAGATATCTGAAGTATGGTGAGATAAGGGAATAAACAGTAAAAATGATGTTGTCTGTCGGAACAGAAATTTTTCTCAAATATGTGACTATAAACAATAAGTTCCTTGGTTAACTGGGACAAGAATACAAGAAAAGAATGGGGATATCAAAAGGAACAAACATAACTATTTTGTGGAGGAAGCAGGGACACACTATATGGTACTTTGTATAACCTAATGGCCCATGTACATTTGGAGATATGAGTATGTGCAGATTTTTTTCCTACAGGGTCTAAATATAGTGATCATACAATAGAGGAGGAAGAGTAGAAATAGAGATGGAGGAAGAGGAAAAGGTTGAAAGTGTAACAGCAGCTTCTTCCAGTAGTGACGGTAAGGGTGGGCCTGGAACTGCTTTCCTATAGGTCCTTATAAAGGTGATGATGATGGAGTAGGGATACAAATATTTCTGTGACCAGTGGAGTAAAGGGATAGAGAGCAGAGGCCAGTTAGTCTTTAAGGGCTTCAGAGCAAGAAAAGAAAAAATTCTGTGTTAAGTGGAGGGCCATAAAAATATTCTTCTCTCACCTCCTCACCCATTCTTTCACTTCATCACATCACCTACCACCATCTAGGCAGCAGCAGCATTGTCTTCAAACTAATTTCCTTTTCTACCCTTAATATACAATTTCTCATTACCATTCTCCCACTATCAAGAGTACAATCAAAAGAAGCAGCTTGAATTGGGACCATATCTTTTTGGGTGTCTGCACCTTCATGTCAGCAGGTGTGGGGTACAGATAAAGCTTCGCTGGTAGGCAATAGGAGGCAGTAGCCTCAAATGGCAGAAAGGACGAGAACAAAGAGCTCAGCATGATTTGACATTCCTAAAGGGATGAGAGAGCCATGCCTGGGAAAGACCAGAGGACCAGAATGGTGAAAGCTGTTTTTAAAAATTATTTATTGGATAAACCCATGCCACAAATGAAGGAAATGTCTAATCCTGGACTGGAATTAAAGCTCTGTCTTCTGATAGGGCTAGTCCTCTTTGACTCCAGAACTACAAAAGAGAAAAGATTCAACCATTACCTCAGCACCAGAGGTTCCACTGTTTATATTTTTCATGCATTTAATTCCATATATGTACACATAGGGAAATGTCTGATAGATTTTAAAGCATCTTTTACATGGAATTGTACATAATCTTTCATGACCTTAACTTTTCACTGTTCTATCATTTTTTTTTTTGTGGGTACCGGGGGGTCGACCTCAGGACCTCGTGCACCAGCAGGCACCCATGCCACTGAGCGATATCACCGGCCCCTTTTATCGTATGTGGGATCCGGGAGTCGAACTCGGGCCCTCGCGCTTGCCAGGCAGGCGCTTACGCCGCTGAGCCATCTCACCGGCCCCTGTTCTATCATTTTAACAAATTTTTAAATGTGCAGTGTAATATAGTTAACTACAAGCATAATGTACATCAAATCTCTAGAGCGTTTTCACATTGAGTGACTGAAACTTTAGTTGTGTGGCTTAATTTTTAATTACTACATTGCAATCCTATATTATTTTGCATAATCCTTCAATATTATTCAAGAATATGGTGATTTAAGATCCCTCAGCTGAATTGGATTCCAACCTGGGTGGCTAACACCCTGCCCTAACAGGAAAAGAAGGGAAACCACCAGACATGAGTACCTACACTATGTTTTTCACAGCATACTTCTTTTACCAGGCAGATGGCCTAATACCCAGTTTTCTGACCAGAGACCAAGGCATTCCTCACATGGGACACTTTTATTACATTGGCAGATGCTCCAGTGGCTTTCGTCTCACCTGTGTAGAGTTTTATGCCTGCTCGTCCATTACTGTTGTGCTCAGAACCTGACCTTGTGTTCTCCCCATCCTGGCAAAAACTTAACTTGGAGCAGTTCTTGCTTCTTCAGATGAAAGAAACAAATTCAACACCCTATCACAATAGGAAACATGTTCAAAACTTTGTACTGACAGATAGTGGGGAAAGCGGGTGTGGTAAGCCAGGAAGGTAATCCATCCTGAGATCACAATAAACAGGAATGAAGAGACAGATAGAGATAGAAGAGAGAGAGAAGACGGGGTGGAGAGATGGTAATCTATATAAGGAAATAGGGTGTGGGTCACATTGTTTTCAGGCAAGTGTCTAAATGAAGCACTTCGAGGAAACAGAAAAGCAGAGAACTCACTCCCTTAGGTAGGAGAGATGGATTGGAACTCTTTTCTTTGACCACAGGCTTCAGCCCTTTGCATGAGGCATTTATTCTACTTTGCCAAGCAGCAACCTTTGCTGTGTTGTTCCCATTACACATAGTTTCTAATGGCTGCTTCTCTGAATGTTCCATATGCATTTAACTAAACCATTATTAATGGGCATTTGGGTGGTTTTCAGTTTTTTCATCTCTATTTCCACCAGTGGAATATGAAAATACCTACTTCTTTTCATACCGAACAACAGACTAGAAGATTTTAACGAGGGAGTAGTGATTGATACTGTCAACTTCAGCAAACATCGAATAAATTACTGGATGTTGTATTTCTTGTATTTTGTAAGTTAATTATGACCTTAGAAAAGTTCCATTTGAGAAGAGATGAGCAGAAGATATAAAATTTGACAAAATAAATATGGCTTATTTTTCAACAAGTTTGGTTGAAAAGATGAGGTAAACTTTAAATGTAGGCAGAAGGAAACCCGGGGTCAAAGGAGTTTTAGGCTGAGAAATATTCGAATCTACAAGCTGAAGGGAAGGATTCATTAGAGGGTGAGAAGTGGGCAGTGAAGAACAAAGGTGGAATCCGGTCTCCCAAGGAGATGAGAATTCTGAAAAGAAGAGAAAGGAAGGTTTTCCTTTAAAAGAAGGATGATTATCACTTTTTCTGAGACTAGAGAAAAGAAAGTGAGGATGAGCTTGGCTACCACCTATGTTTTAGGTAGTAAAGGTGCAAAGTGGAAAGTTAGTGTCCTTGGTATATTGTCTTTACTCAGGAAAAGAAGAAGCAAATCTTAGGATTGAGTAATTGAGGTGGAATGGAGTTGAGATAATTGGAATTAATGAGGTAAAGTTCTGGTATAATTTGCATAGCTTTATAGATTTTTAACATAATGAGTTTACAAAACAGAAAAAAAAGTAAACTGTTTTGCAGACTATGACTATATTTGGTGTTCCTTAGTGTTATATTTATTTTTTCATTGGAATACTTAAGTCTCTATTTTGTATCTATTTGTATACTGAACCATCCATGGGATTTGAACATGTTGACCTGGTGACTAATTATTTGGTTACTTGAAATAAAAATCCTAATTGGAATAAAACTTTAAAATCACTGGAAAACAGTGTAGGTCTAACATTCAATGGCCAGATAGGGTCTTCTCAGAGGAATTTTCATATTTTGGTTAACAGCTACAAGAAAGTAATTCTCCTGTATTAGTTTGCTAAGGCTGCCCAACAAAATATCACAATCGAGTGACTTAAACAACAGAAATTTAGACCCACGATTTTGGAGTGTCAGGATTCAAAATCAAGGTATTTGGAAAGGTTGGTTCTTTTTGAGCATCGAAAGGGAAGTATTTATTCCAGGCTTCTCCCCTTAGCTTGGAGGTCTCTATTTTTACCCTGTGCTATGTCTGTTCATATCATTTCCCCACTATGTGTGTCCCTGTCTCGTTCCCAAATTTGCCCTTTCTATAAAGATACCAATAATACTGGGCTAGAGTCTTCCTTAGCGACATCTCCTTAATTAATTACATCTGCAATTACCCTGTTTCCAAATAAAGTCACATTCAAAAGTACATGCGAATTGTGGTGCTGGGTGGGAAATTGAACCAATAGCACTTCTGAACATACTATTTTACTCAGACACCTGAATTTTAGGATAATTAGGACTACCAATGCTTTTGGAAATCTTGTCCAATTAGATGGTAAGCAATATTTAAATACTAGAATTAGTGATTATTAGCTGAATAATATTGTGCAAATTGCTTATCCCTTCTGAATGTGTTTCCTTATCTTTAAAATGGGAATGACAATGCTTACTGAATGTGGGTACTATGAGTATTAAATGAAGCAATACAAGCACACTTCAAGCCAGATGCAGTAGCATGTGCCTGTAATCCCAGCCCTTTAAGAAGCTTTAGGTCAGTTCTTCTTATGGTTTAGATCTAAAATGTCCCCCAAAGCCTCATGTGTTTAGAGGGTGATTGGATCATGGGGACACTGTCCTCAGCAGTGGACTCATCTGTTGTTGGGTTCAGTAGCTAAATGTGCTGTTAAGAGGTGAGATCTGGTTAGAATAAGTAACCAGGCTGTGACCTGGAAGGGAGTATTCTTGTCTCTGGCTCCTCTTTTCACTCTCTGCTTCCTGGCTGCCATGGGATGAACAGATTTCCTCCATCATGCCTTTCCATCATGCATTTCTGCCTTGGAGCTAACCAATTTTAGAGTGAACCCATCGGAAACTATGAGTCAAAAAATTCTCTTCTCCTTTAAATTGTGGGTGTTGGGTATCATGCCCCAGAAAGAGGAAGTGACTCAGACAGTTTTATCTAGGGAAATTAGCTGCACTCATTATGTCCATGATTTAACCACTTAAGTGAATCAGCTACAAATCAATTGCTGTATATATTACTCGTTGACTATACCAAAAACATTGAAAGATAAATCAGGTCTTCATTTATTATAGTAATTTCATCTCTTGGTGCTTCATGATTCACAAAAGAAGAAGGCATCCTTAATTTCTATGGAAGAGAAAATATAACTAACAACACTTTAATTTTATTCCAGCAGCTAAAATTTCAGTTAAATGTACCACAATTTCTTTATAATTACAAGCATTGTGGTTTAGCTGGGCTATCATGCCTTTTTTTCTGACTGATCATCTTCCTATATGGTAATCATTTTTTGACAATCAGTCTGCAGCTAAAGGAAAAGAATTTTTTTTATTGTTGATGTGATGGGACTACTGTGTGAGGATAGCAAATTGGAACACTATCATAATTCATCATTTTAGCTATGGGTTAGGATAACTTAAACGTAACTTGTAATTTCCACAACTTGAAATCAGTGGAGTACATTTATTTTTAATTAAATGGATGCAAAAATAAAACCTAGGGAAAAGGTACAAATAAAAACAATAATTTAGTTTTAAGTACTGTATTAGTTATCTGTGGCTGTGTAACAAATTACTCAGAATTTAGCTGTTTGAAGCAATGCACATTTATAATTTTACAGTTTCTGTGATTCAGGAATCTGAGCATGGCTTAGCTGAGTCCTCTCTGTTTGAAGGTCTTTCACAAGCTCCAGTCAAGTTGTCATCTAGGAGTATAAGCTCATCTGAAGTCTCCCTTGTGGAAGGATCAATTTCTAAGCTCTTCTATGTGATTAGGAAGGTATCACAGGGAGAATAATGGTCCCTCAAGATGTCAATATTCTAATAACTGGAGAATGTGAATTTGTTACGTTCCAGGGGAAAAGATACTTCAAAATATGATTATGCTGCTGAGCTATATCACCGCCCTACCAATTTTTTTTTTTTTTATGTGGGTACCGGGGGTCGACCTCAGGATCTTGCGCGCCAACAGGCACCCATGCTGCTGAGCGATATCACCGGCCCTGTTTTCGTATGTGGGTTCCAGGAGTCAAACTCGGGCCCTTGTGCTTGCCGGGCAGGCGCTTATGCCGCTGAGCTATATTACCGGCCACTACCAAATTTTTAAAAACTACTTAAATGCAAAGATCCATAAGATTACCAAGATGAGAGCAATATATTGGAGTCTTCATGTTCACTTATTGCTACCGTTTTATGTTATCTTTTGACATTTATAGCTGTGGTTTTAAAGTGCATCAAACATCATTTCCAAAAAACATTATTTTATCCATCAGTCTGTACATTCATCTGGATAAAATTTATATTTCAACTACTTGTTTTAAGGATCTATGTTTCATGTTTTGCTATGCTTTGTTATGCCAAACCATGCTGCCTACAGTCTATGGGGTCACTTTGTTTTTTACTTTTATTTGTACTTGTTTGCAGTATATAATGATCGCATGCATTGTAGGGAACTTGTACATGTACATAACACATCTCAATTCTTTTTTCCCCTGCTCTCCACCCCCTGTTATTTTTCCAGCATCAGATTCATTTATTTATAAGACCTTATAAAGTTGATTATCATATATACGGATTAAAAAACAGACTAGTTGGCCAAAACATATAAAGCACATAAGACAATTGTACTAAGTCAAGGTACACATTTAGATACATTGTCCACACTGGGTTACAATAACTGTTTTCTCTCTTGCTTTTTTCCTATTATCTGTTTTTTATTTCATACTTTATATGTTAAGTTTCTCATATAAGAGAAACCATGAGATATTTAAGCTTGTGTGCCTGATTTACTTCACTTCACACTATGGTCTCCAGGTGCACCCATCTTCTACAAATAACGCAAATTTATTCTTTATGGCAGAGTAGTGCTCCATGGTGTATAAATACCACTCAGAAGAGTAATAAAAATGATTAGAAATATCACAGTGGTTAATACCATTGATGACATAATTATTTGAACATGTTATTTTATTTAGGATGGTTTGCTTTACTTTCTGTTTTGGAAAGTGACCTGGCAAAACAGAATTTACAAGAAAAAACCTGTTCAGGGGCCTCTGTGAAAAAATGACAAAACACCAACAATATTTGATAATTCAACATTTTGGTGATTTATATATTGTCTGTGTTGTCCTAGGATTGGATAATCTAAAGGCTACTATCTTATTAGGAATGGTCCTAAGGGGAGTTTTCTTTATAATAAAAATGCAGTTTGCCAAAATGGGCAGTAGCTGGACTAATTGGACTGGTGCCAGCTACCAAATGAATAGAAGATTTGTATGGTTGCTGCTAAGTATAATTTTCTCCCAGCATATCAATCTGTAATTGAGGATTCAGTTTCTATATATTCAACACCAAGACATAGTGACACAATCTGTCAAAATTTTTGTTTTTTTTAGTACGTGTGTAGAAGCTATATAGGTATATTGAAAACATTAGTTTTTATTACTTTTAATCTGTTAGACATCAGAGACATAGTGTTAGTTTCATGTAATTAATACAAGTTTATTTAACTTATACTATGTAATTTTGAAACTAGTAAAATATAGGGGAAACATTTAAGTCTTAGGCACAAGCAAAGACTTCCTGAATAGGACTTCAATAACACAGGAAATAATAGCAGCAATCAACCAATGGGAATACTGGACTTCAAACTGAAGAGCTTCTTTACAGCAAATGTAACAATCAATAGAATGAAGAGATAGCTTAAAGAATGGGAGTAAATCTTTGCCAGTTACTCTCCTGAGAGACTTATATCTAGAATATAAAAGTATTCAAACAACACCAAAAAACCAATAAATGAGCAAATGAATGGAACAGACACTGTACAAAAAAAGAAATGGAAGTGGCCAATAAGCATATAAAATATTGAACATCTTCAGTTGTCCTGGAAATGCAAATCAAAATCACATTGAGATCTCCTGTTACCCCAGTTAAATGGTTATCAAGGGTACAAAAATAATTACATAAATACTGGTAAGTATGTGGGAGGAAAAGGAACTTTTCTACACAATTGGTGAGAAATCAAACTAGTACAACCACTATGGAAATCAGCATTGAAGCTCCTGAAAAACCTAAACAAGATATATTTGATCAAAATATACCACTCTTCAGTATATTCCCTGAAGAAATAAAGTCAGCATACTGTAGTGATACTTATATAACAATGTTTATTGTAGCACAATTAGAACAGCTAAATTATGGACACAGTGCAGCTGCACATCATCAGATGAATGGATAAAGAAAATGTGGCATATATACACAGTGGAATATTATTCAGTCATAAACAAGAATGAAATTTTCAGGAAAATGGATAGAAGTGGCAACCATTATATTAAATGTAAAAAGTCAGACTGAGAGTCAAATATCATGTGTTTCTCTCATAAGTAGAATCCAAAAAAGTTAAAGAAAAAAAGTAAACTATAGGAAAGTGCAAGGGAGATTATTAGAGAAGACGAAGGGGTTTGGGAGAAGAGGAAAAAAAAAACAGAAGGTAATGGCGGGTTAAAGATAATGAAAGTGTTACATCCATGTAAGAATATAGCAAAAGAAAAAATTTTCTGTGTAACTAATGTACTCTGATTAAAAACCCAAAGAAAAAGAAATATACACTAGGCCATATCTTCCCCATGATGTACTTTTTGGATCCAAATACAGGACTTTATATTGTTCACTATTAACAATTTGTCTTTTTAGTTTTCACCTATCATTTAATGAACTGTTATAATCCACTGGGATCCTTATTTTATCCATATTATCTTCACAAGCATTTTGTGCGTCATGCAGATATATGGCATCTACTCATTGCTATAGATACTATTCATATTTTTAGATAATTCAGTATCCAAACTATTAAACAGGCCAGATGCTAAAGAACTTGTTGGCATTTTGTTGGAGTTTTAGGTTGACTTTATTTCATTTCAGGTTGACATTAATATCATTAAATTTTATTATTTTGTTATTTATTCAACTGGTTACATATTCGCTTAACTATTCTATCTCTCAGCCCAGATTTCTCTATCCCGTTAAAACTTGGCAAAATTCAATATTTTGAGATAATACTCTGGAGTATATCATTGGTCCACCAATTATTGACCCTTCCATAAAATAAATGGGCTGGGGTTGTGGCTCAGTGGTAGAGCACTAGCTTTGCATGCACAAGGCCCTGGGTTAGATCCCCAGCATGCCCCCCCAGAAAGAAATTAGCAAGAATAATTCAAATTAATGCTTAATATTAAAATAAGAATTTTTAAAAAGATTTATTGAGCCAACATAAAAATGTTTTTCTGCAAATAGTTAAGATGATTTTGAAAGCTATCAATATGGTGTTTCATCTGTTAATGTGTTATTTTATGAAATCAAATCTACAATTTTTAATTGACTGTCTATTCACAGTGCTGATGTAAGCAAATAGGACATCAAGAAATAAATATATAATCCTCTCGACTGAAATACTTACATTGCATATTCATAGTCACCAATTTCCTTACCCAGTGTTGTCTAGTCATCCTGCAATTTTTTTTCAGTGATAGCAAAGGATCTGAGATTATGAATAATGAATTATGGATACATCCAAATTATTAGAAACAGAAACAAAATCCCAGTGCTTTTCAAATATTTTAACCATAAAAGAAGTGAATTTTATATCATAGCTTATTATACAAATATCTCTATATGTGTACACCTGTGTATATGAATACATACATATATGTATATAATTCATGTATGTATATGTGCATATAGTACCAAAACCAAGTATTTTCAATGCCATATTTACTCTCATTGCTAGATTTTCTAAAGCTAGTCTATTTAAACAGTTTTATTTGGTGACTACTAAATTGCTTTTATCTTCCCCAGTCCATGACTGCTCTAAATTGGACTCTTTCATAATGGTGCGTCTATCATATCATCCTAATTCTTAAGGTAAGGATACACACTCAAAGGTAGTGGAAATACTGTGTTAATCAAATTTCTGTACTGTAACAGATACCTGAGATAAATCAACTGACAAGGAGGAAAGGTTTATTTTGGCTAAAGATTTCAGTGTTTTCAGTCCTTGGTTGCTTGTCCTCATCACTTTGCATCTGTGGCAGCACTGTATTTCATGGTAGAAGCATGTCTCAGAGGAGGTAAGTTCATTTCATGGTGACTTGGAAAAAAAGAGAAAAAGAGAAGAGTGGCCAGTATGAAAATATCCCCTTCAAAGTCATTCCTCCAAGGACATAACTTCCTTCCATTAGGCCCACCTCCAAAATGTTCTACAACCTTCCAATATTGACATTGGCTGGTGACCAAGCTTTTAATATATGGGTCTTTGGGGGATATTTAAGGTCCAAATCATTACAGATACATTCTCAGTTGAAACACAATGAGGATTTATAAACTCTATGTATTGTCAAGGCTACTATCTCTCCTGTATCTTCTAGGATATGATTTTTCATAGAATAAGGCCCTTCAGTAGAAGTTCCCTTTAGTTCCCCTTGGGAAAAGGTAGTTTTGGGCACAATGTTCAAGGTAAAGATGGAACTGAACATTTATAAAGTGTCTATTATGCACTAGGTATTATTTAAGGTATTTTATAAATTTGGCTAGTTTGACTTTCAAATAAAACTGAGAATCAGAAACTATAGTAGTTTGCCCAAAATCACTAACCTCCTTTACTCAAGAGGCTTGGATTTAGGAAACTCTGAGTCTTTCTGACTTCATATTCCATGTACATTTGTTCTACTATGATGTATTAACTTCCATATTAAACTTCTTTCTGTACATTTGAAGTGCACCTTCCCACCCAAATCATACAATTCCTGTTGCTATCCTAGTAAGGATTTGTCCTTTGGAGTACAGAAAATGGTACCCTAAGTCCCTCCAGTATTCTTTCTTTGAGACTCATTTGTATAGCTGTTAGTAGTAGAGACTCTAGAGACATTGGAACCAGATATTCTAGGTTTGAATTTTGGCCCTTCTATTTTGTTAGTTATGTGAATTTGGCCATTATTTATCCTGTCAATGTCCAAATTTCCCCATGTATCAAATGAAGATATACTTCATAGGGTTTGTGTGAGGATAAAATGAGTAAAGAATGTCAAGCATTTAGGTAAAATCTTACACACAGTGTAAGTATTTGCTATTATAATCTTTCTATGTGCTAACTACGGGACATATTTGAAAGCAGAAGAACAGCTGAATGCCTACAGGGCAGGCTGTATGGCACTGAAAATACCAATCAGGAATAAATAGTCTCTTGTAATGCATTTTGTTTCTTCCTAAATGGTCTGAAAGCTTAGCAATTAGACTCACTAGCATGACACATAAGGAAGAGAAGGGGTTACTAGCTCTAGAAGGACTCAGAAAAAAACAAGTTACTAGGGAATTGCTCTATGTTCTGTGACATTAAACCCTCTGTTATTCTTATTTTAAATATCAGGGCACTTAAAAGGTTAAAAAAATTTGCTTTATCAAGTTTCTCAGTCTGGAAATTATTGCTACTTTGGGTCATGTAATTTCTTTTTGTTTTATTAGATAGTCCTGTGCATTATAGGATGTTTAACAGGACTTCTGATCTCTCTCCAAAATAGCCTAATTGTATGCACTGGCTTAAAATATCTCTAGACCTTGGCAAATATTCCCATAGGATGGGGCAAGGTAAAATGAATTACCCTGTTAAAAACACTGCCTTAAGGAAAAAACATAGAAACAATTATTAAATAAATAAATATAAAGCACTGCTTTAGGTCATAAGCTTATAACTGGGGAGCTAGGATTCAAATCCAAGTCTATCTGATTTAGAATACCATAATTTAAATATTATGTACAGAAAGTGCCATAGATAAGGCCTGAATAGCAAGCAAAAGGAAAGGGTACATGCCATAGGAAGCCAGATCTGGATGCCAAACTTGATTTAATGTACATTATTTTTACTGGCAAATTCATCATAAGTGGCCCCTTATATTAGAGCTCGACATTGCTAAGGGGAAGGCAACAAGTGTGAGAGTTCCAAGCCCAAATGAATTTAAAAAGCTCTCAGAGCAGGGACACAAATGTACAGGTGGTAAGAAGAGCTTCAGAATATTAAGTCCTTTAGCATTTTCACAAACTACTCCAAATATTAGAAGTAATTCTGCAAAGTTTTGATGTGTACCAAGATACCTGGATGTACCAATCTACTTTTTGTGGACTCACCAGAGTGAAGATACTAGAGAAACTGGGCAGATGTCTTTAAATTTATTTGAAAGTGATAAGGATGTGAGATTCTTCAGCTATTGTGCTAAGTTTCCAGAGGTAGTTATATGGTAAACCCTTTTTCAGTTCATGAGAAACACTCAAAGAAAAAAAAGGGGGCGAAAAAAAGGAGGCAAATTTTGGATCCTGGAATTCTGCATCTAAGCATCTTCCACCTGATTTACTGCTCACAGAACAGGGTACAAATAACGGCCAGCCAGCATGTGGAAGCTTAAAATACATTCTAATGAAGATTATACTGTGAACATTGCCCAGGCAGAATGAAATGCAATCAGGATTTAAATGTGGCTAAAATAATAGCTCCTTGGATTCAGGCACACTGATTAATGCCAGACACTTACAAAATGCTGTCGTCTGGTCATCAGTGTTATTTTCCTTGTGGAACACTTTGTACTAGAAGCAATGAAAGAGGACTAATAAACTAAGGAGAGAATACCTTTTTCTATAAAAATTAACATGACTCCAATGAAGTCCATTAGTTTTAAATGATCTATGTTCTAAGATTGACCAGTTATCAGCATAACTTACTTTGACATATGCACACTCCAAATATTTCTGAAATATTTACTTTTCACAGCAGATTCTTTTGCTTCCCTCTTGTCTGCATAAAAATGTAAATTTTGTGCTTAGTGTATAGTCAGCTTTTTAAATTTGAGGCACCAAAATTAGCTTTAAATATATCACTCACATCATCTGAAGAGGAAAATGAGCCAAACCCTTAAGAAGAACATCGAAGCAACTTGTAAGCACTCATCACTTTAGTTCCATAACAGAAGAGAGTAATTAAGTAAACACATTCACAAAAGCTGACATTTTTAAAAGATTGGGTCACATGAATTAGTGATAAGAGTATATGATAAATGAACAAAACAATGATGCATATAATAAAACAAAATCTAAAGGGTGCTTTCTTCATATACATTCTTTCTTGTGAAGATAAAGTTATTAGTGAACAAGCAGAAACTTATTTATAGTCATAAAAACACATACTGAAATGATCACCCATTGCTAAGAAAGAATTCTGATTATTCACTGTTGCTGTTTTCAAATAACACTCATGTAATGAATTTAGTAAGAGAAAATATTATCATGAAATTTCAGTACAGCATTAACTGTATTCAGTTCTATCTATAATTTTACTGTCACCTTTATGTTGCAAAAAAAGGAAGGGATTGTAGATGGACACCTATATCTAATCCTGGCTTTATTTCTGTTCACATTTTTAGTTTGTTCCCACATTAGTAATATAAGATTTTGACAAAGATAAAATGAGGGATATGTATGTAAAATAAATAGAACACTGTCAGAGATAACAAATAGTGGATCCCATTTGTAAAATTATAAATACAACTACTGTGTTTAGCCTGTTATGGTACAGTAGGAAAAAGTATTAGATTGTGAATCAAGAAATTAAACCCTAGTCATGGTACAGTAATTAACTATAGGACTATACACAAGTCATTTCAGCTTTATTTGACTCTATTTCCTCATCTTTTATATGAAATATTGGAGGAGATGATATAGTTCCATGAATCCTTTTCTAACATATTATATTTTAGGGATCTTGTCTCATTAAAGGAGACCAAATCTTGGCCATACCTACTAAAAACTACCTTATCACCAATCATTGTGAAATTACTACTAGAGCTTAGAAGAATTTTAAAAGATTTGAAATATAAACTTTCAGCATGATGCTCATTGGTAAAGAGTTAAGCATAACAGTTCAAGCAAGATGGCATATTGCTATGACTTTTTAAAACGTGGTATATAAATCAGCCAAAGATGGCCTCTATATACGAGCCTCAAGGTTGTTTATTCTTTCAAAGCAGTCAGAGACTCTTTAGTTCTAATGCCTTCTGGCACCAAACTCAAATTGTTATACATCACATTTTTTTAAGCATATCCCAAATAAGCAGATTTTTAGCCAGTTAGAATCTGCCTGCTTTTCATACCTTCTGTAACTGCACATCTGTTAGCCACAGATAAGATAAACTCTGTGGCTATAAAGCACCCAAGCCACTGTTGCCCTTCAGAATTCTCTGACCCAAGATTTTCCAAAATGCTGCTGAGTGACATCACCCAGACACAAGAGCCACTTCTTTAATTTCCCTATCCCCTGGGAGTCACATTGCCCTCTTCCTATTGTAGATGATAGCACCGCAATAGAGTCTTTAGGAAGTCTCATGCTGTGGGGAACTTCCCCTGCATGCAAATCTGTTGGCCAATGTGTACTCAAATAAAGATTCTGTGTGCAACAGTTATATTTAGATATTAAAACCACCAAGTGGTGAAATAACTAAATGAATAATGGCCTAAATAATAAACTATAATGGAACCTGTTAAATACTTATACTTTAAGAACAATGAAAAAACTTTAAATCAAAAAGTAGAATATTTTTTTAAAATATTATAAGGACCTTTATAGTCTACAGTAAATGTATTTAGAAAAGATGATTGAAAATTACTAAGGCAAGTATTCATCTTGAAATAAAAGTCAAAGAAGAGGAACATCATAAATAAAAAAGCAAATATTAATTCAAAGATGACAATAGAGAGGATTTAAGAAACTTGAAGTAATAAATATTAAGATACAGGAACATTTGAAAACATTGTCAAACACATAGAAGGAACAATCAAATAGCATTAGCATGTAAAGGGAAGGTCATAGTATTGCTTTGGCATAAATTTTAATGTCATAACAATATATTATGAAGAGAGTAGGACCAAGATGGTGGAGTGGTGAGCAGCAGAGAAAGAGCCTCTCTGAGATTCGCTGTCCAGATGCTGGAATATAGCAAATCAAGGGAGACAAGAAGGAGGGAAGTGGGTCCCCTGGCCCCAGGAAGGATCTGAAGTGTGATTTGAAGCCCACAGAGAGAGTGAAGAGAGAAACCTCGACAAAGAAGAAGGAGGTAACTGGTGGTACCTTCTCCTTGAGTCAGGAGTGCGAGAGCAGCGGTTTAAACCTGCAGACTCATGGTGACTGCCAGTGACCCCAGGGACTTCCAGGGAGAGACCTGGTGGTTCAGGAGAGCAACAGGCATGAGGCACTGCACTGGCTGGTGGTGAGTGCTGAGGGCTCAGTCATCCTGCTAAAGAGAGAGCGGCTGGCCGGGAGCCATCTTGGAGTGGGGCTCCCAGCTGGGCTCAAGCCTGTGGAAGGTGCGCCGATGGCTTCAGGCCAAATGAGTCTGCTCTCAGCCAGAAGGTCCAGGCTTGCTGAGATTATCCACTACCCCTCCAAAAAGCTACTGCTGGCTTGCTGGGACAGATCAGCATGGAAAGGGACTTTGTCGCCACATGTTGTCTACCAGCGACAACAGAGACAAACCTGGAAGTGAACATGTTTCTTTTCCTTTTTCTCTTCCTCTTGGTTGTTTTCTGTTCTTGTGGTGATTTTTTTTCTTCTTCTTCTTCATTGTTTGATCTTGTTTTTATATGAGTGTAAACAGAGTTTCTAGCCTCTTTGTGGTTGTGGTTCTGTTCTGTTCTTCCTTTTATTCCTTCCTTCTCTCTTCCCCTCCAGTCTTCTGCACCATTTTCCCAAAGTTAGCATGATCCCTCTTTGTCTTCCAGCCTTACTTCTAATTCATTCCTTTTCTTCCACTTCTCTTTTGTTATATAACCACAAATCTAGTTTTTATAGATAAAAGTGGCAAATAACTGGTTTGCTCAGTCTGTCATTTTCTAGGCTGTGTTTGATGCTTTGGGTACCATTATAGCCAAAAGTAACATAACTGTTCTAAACAGCTGTTCTTCCTGGTATTCCATGACTGAGATTGAATAAGTGTCACAGAAAATGCTGTGGACTGGGCCAAACCGGCAATAACTTCTCATGTCCAACAAATTGAAGAGGTAGGATCTTGTAACAGACTCAAAACCCAGAAATAAGCTACTTCTGGAAGATACCTCAGAGAAGTAGTCATCTCCTAAGGGTTTTAAATGCTAACAATAAAGCAACCTACCATAGGCAATTCACAAGCATCACCCCAGGAATTAAACTAAAGAAAGAAAAGGAAATGAGAAGACACTTAAACAAGAAACAACCTCAGACATCAAGTTCACCAAAGGAAAACCCAGGGGGCAATGAGGTGGGACAATCCAAAAGCCACCCACCTGGCATCTCTGAAGTGGTAACAACAAAGCAATTGAATAAGGATCTGGAAAAAAATCAAATCAGAAAAAATTTCTAAGATAACTGCAGAGATGATGTCTACAATGAAGACCATGCTTAGGAACTCTAGAGCAGATACAGACAAAAAAATAGATGAGCTTAAGAAAATTATGGAGGCCATGAATGCTCAGCATAGGAAAGAAATGGAATCCATAAGGCAGATTCAAGTAGATATCCAGGAGAATGAAAATTCCATTGAAAGTATTTGCAGCACATTAAGCCACTGTGAGGACAGGATCTCAGATATAGAAGACAGTCTTGTGGTTAGTGATCAGGAAAAGAAAAATTTCTTAAAAATAGCAAAGGACCATAAAAAAATCAATCCAGCAGCTGCTAGATGAGGCAAAGTAGAATAACAAGATTGATTGGAGTCAATGAAAAAGCAGGAGATAGCATAAATAACACACACACACACACACACAAAAAAAAACTGTTCACAGATGGCATGGCAGAAAATTTCCCTGGTAGAGAAAAAGAATTTGACATACAGATAAGTGAGGCATATAGAACTCCAATTAGCCACGACAAAAACAAAAACAAAAACAAAAACACACACAAAAAACAAATCTTCCGCCAGGCATATCATAGTCAAGATCCCAGAAATTCAACACAAGAGTATAATCTTAAAAGCTGTTTGGGAAAAGAAACAAGTCACCTATAAAGGAAAGCCCACCAGAATCACAGCTGGCTTCTCAGCGCAAACCCTCAAATCAAGAAGAGCTTGGAGTGAAGTATTTCAAGTTGTAAAGGAAAATAACCTTCAACCCAGATTGATGTACCCTGCAAAACTATCTTTCAAAACTGATAGAGAAATAAAAATCTTCCATGAGAAAGAACATCTGAGGAAATTTATGACCACCAAACCAGCACTCAAAAATGTTTTGAAAGACATCCTAGAAAGAGACAAGGACTACAGCTCCATGAACCCCAACAGAAGGAATCTACCAGGCAAGGCAAACAATTTAACAGAAGGAGGGGAAAAAAAGAGGAGGAGCCAACAACAGGAAAATAACACAAGGATAAGTCAATACATATCAGTTATAACCATCAATGTTAATGGTCTCAATTTGCCAATCGAAAGACACAGACTAGCAGAATGGATCAAGAAGCAAGATCCTACAAAATGCTGCATAGAAGAAATACATTTAATTCAAAAAGAAATTCATAGACTGAAAGTCAAAGCATGGAAAACAATATTCCATGTGACAGAAACCCAGAAAAAAGCAGGGGTAGCTATTCTTTTTGCAGACAAAGTGAATTTCAAGCCAAGACTGATTAAGAGAGATAAAGAAGGTCACTACATCCTTGTAAAGGGAACAGTCCAAGAAGAAGAGATAACAATCATAAATATATATGCAACAAATACCAGTGCACCCAACTATATAAAACAAATATTAACAGACATGAAAAATCAAATAAGCACTAATACAATTGTATTGAGGATCTCAATACCACACTGTCACAAAAAGACAGATCAACTAGACAAAAAATCAACAATGAAATATTGGAACTGAACCAAACTTTGGAACAAATGGACTTAGTAGATGTCTACAGAGTGTTCCACCCCACAACATCAGAATACACATTCTTCTCAGATGCACACGGGGTGTTCTCCAAAATGGACCACATACTAGCTCATAGAACCTGCTTAAATAAATGCAAAAGAGTTGAAATTATCCCATGCATAGTATCAGACCATAGTGCAATGAAATTGGATGTCAATAGTAAAAGAAACCACAAGAACTTCCTAGGCCCATGGAAATTAAATAGCACCCTCCTGAACGACCAATGAAATTGGTTGGGTCACAGATGAAATTAAAGAAGAAATTAGACAGTTTCTACAATTGAATTATAATGACAGTACAACATACCAGAACTTATGGGACACAATGAAAGCAGTCCTAAGAGGGAAATTTATAGCAGTAAATACCCATAAAGGAAAACAGAGCAACCTCAGACTTCTAGAAAAAGAAGATCAGGCTAAGACAAAAACATGTACAAGGGAGGAAATTTTAAAGATCAGAGCAGAAATTAACTCATTGGAGACTAAAAAAACAATACAAAGAATCAATGAATCAAAGATTTCGTTCTTTGAAAGATTAAATAAAATTGATGAACCCTTATCCAACTTTATCAAAAAAAGGAAAGAAAAGACTCAAATTCATGCAATTAGGAATGAAAAGGGTGAAATCACAACAGACCTGCAGAAATCCAGAAGATCATCTTCACCTACTCTGAAAACTTGTATTCTAATAAGATGGAAAATGCAGAAGAAATGGACAGATTCCTAGATACATATGAATTACCAAAGATGAATCAAGAAGTTGTAAAAATCCTAAATAAAGCAATATCAATCCATGAAATTGAAGATGTAATTAAAAACCACCCAACAAAGAAAAGCCCAGGCCCTGATCGATTCAGTGCTAAATTCCACAAGAAATTTAGAGAAGACCTAACACCACTACTTCTCAAACTCTTTAATGAAATTGAAAGAGAAGCAATACTCCCAAATCCATTCCTGGAGGCAAGTATTACCCTGGTACCAAAACCAGAGAAGGACCCAACCAAGAAAAAGAACTACAGGCCAATCTCCCTAATGAACATAGATAAATCCTCAATAAGATACTGGCAAACAGAATGCAGCAAATCATCAAGAAGATTATACATCATGGCCAAGTTGGATTCATCCCGTGGATACAGGGATGGGTTAATATATTTAAATCAATAAGTGTAATACACCATATTAACAGAGCCAAGGACAAAAAGCATGATCATCTCAATAGATGCAGAAAAGCTTTTGACAAAGCCCAGCACACATTCATGATAAAAACCCTACAGAAAATTGGAATAGATGGTCTTTATCTCAATCTGATAAAAGCCATCTGTGACAAACCAACAGGCAATATGATACTAAATGGACAAAAACTGAAAGCTTTCTCTCTAAAATCAGGAACAAGGCAAGGATATCCACTGTCTCCACTCTTATTCAACATAGTCCTGGGAACTTTAGCGAGAGCAATTAGACAAGAGAAAGAAATAAAAGGAATAACAATAGGAAAGGAAGAAGTTAAATTATCATTATTTGCAGATGACATGATACTCTACATAGAAGACCTCAAAAACTCCACTAAAATACTGCTAGATTTAATAAGCAAATTCAGTAGCATAGCTGGATACAAAGTGAGCACTCAAAAATCAATAGCCATCCTGTACATGAATAACAAACTCACTGAAAGAGAAATTAGATTATCAACACCTTTCACAATAACATCAAAAAAATGCAATACCAGGAATCAATCTAACAAAGGATGTAAAAGATCTCTACATTCAAAACTACAGTACTCTGAAAAAGGAGATTGAAGAGGATATCAGAAAATTGAAAGACATCCCTTGCTTTTGGGTAGGAAGAACTAATATAGTGAAAATGGCCATACTTCCAAAATTCTTATACAGATTTAATGCAATTCCGATCAAAATTCCAACAGCATATATTACATAATTAGAGAGAACAATCCTAAAATTCATTTGGAATCAGAAGAGACCTAGAATAGCAAAGGCAATTCTGGGCAACAAAGGCAAGGCAGAGGGCATCACAAATCCTGATTTGAAATTATACTATAAAGCTGCTGTGATAAAAACAGCATGGTACTGGCAAAAAAAAAAAAAAAAAAAAAAACCAGACTTGGAAATCAATGGAATAGATTAGAAGATGCAGAAACAACTCCAGAATACTAAGCCACCTTATATTTGACAAAGGTGCCAAACACATTCACTGGAAGAAAAATAGCCTCTTTAATAAGTGGTGCTGGAAAAACTGGCTCTGCACATGCTGAAGATTAAGATTAGACCCATATCTTTTATCATGCACCAAACTAAATTAGAAATGGATCAAAGATTTAAATATTAAAACAGAAACATTAAATTTTCTGTGAGATAGAATAGGTGAAACTCTCAAAGACATTGGTGTAGCTAAAGACTTTATGAATAAAACCTCAATTGCACAGGAACTATCACAAAGTATCAACAACTGGGATCTCATCTTATTAAAAAGCTTTTGCACAGCAAGAGAAACCACCAACAGAGTGAAGAGACAACCCACAATGTGGGAAAAAAATGTTTGCCAGCTGTTCCTCAGAAAAAGAATTACTATCAAGAACGTATAAATAATTAAAAAAAATCAGACCTCCCAAATTTAAAGACCCAATCCAAACATGGGCATCTGAGATGAACACACAACACACTTCTCAGATGAAGAAATACAAACAGCAAACAAATATATAAAAAAATGTTCAACATCACTGGTCATTCAGGAGATGCAAATCAAAACAACACTGAGATTCTATCTCATCCCAGAAAGAATGGATATTATCAAGAAATCAACCAATAACAAATGCTGGAGGGGCTGTGGGGAAAAAGGAACCCTTCTCCACTCTTGCTGGGAGTGAAGACTGCAAAAATAATGTCTATCTATCTATCTATCTATCTATCTATCTATCTATCTATCTGATAGTTAAGATAGATATACTACTCATTTCTTTTAGTTCTTTGAAAACAAAGGTTCATGATAATATTGTTTGGAAAATTGAATGCTGATATCTTTTACTCTGAGTAATTAATTTATAGGTAACAATACACAATGTATTAACCATTGCTACCCTCTTATTATGTTGTTTTGAAATTTTGTTGTATTGGGCCGGTGAGATGGCTCAGCGGCTTAAGCGCCTGCCCGGCAAGCGCAAGGGCCCGAGTTCGACTCCCGGAACCCACATACGAAAAAGGGGCCGGTGATATCGCTCAGCGGCACGGGCACCTCCTGGCGCGTGAGGTCCTGAGGTCGACCCCCCGGTATCCACAAAAAAAAAAAGAAATTTTGTTGTATTTTTTCTCTTTAAAATAAAAATTTAAATACAAAAACAATATATTATGAAGAACTCTATGCCACTAAATGGGAAAACCAAGTTGGAGTGGAAAATATTTAGATAACTATGTACAGTATTAATAAAAGTGTACTAGCGATTTTACTCAGTCTAAATAGGACTACACACATTAACTATATTGAACTATATATTATTATGAATCTACTTCTTTCTGAAAATGTTAGGTCCAGAAAGTGTCAAGAGGCATGCTTTGAAAAGTACAAGAACTGATAAATTCCTTTCTTTATTCAAAAAATTTCAGAGAACAGAAAAGAAGGTGTTTCTCTTGGTCGTTTTGTGAGAATTTAGTAATTCTGATACACAAAATTGATAGAGTGCAAGAAAGGAAAATAATCCCATCACTCTGGGAAGCTGAGGCAAGAGGATCACAAGTTTCAGCCTAGTTTTATTACTTTCAAGTAATTTTAAAATTTCCTTCTTGATTCGTTGGCTGTTCAACAGTAAGTTTCTTTTTTTTTTTTTTTTTTTTTTAATGCAGGTACCGGAAGTCGACCTCAGGACCTTGTGCTTGCCAGGCAGGTGCTTATGCTGCTGAGCTGTATCACAGGCCCAGCAGTAAGTTTTTTTTTTTTTTTTTTGTGGGTACCGGGGGTCGACCTCAGGACCTCGCGCGCCAGCAGGCGCCCGTGCCGCTGAGCGATATCACCGGCCCCTTTTTCGTATGTGGGATCCGGGAGTCGAACTTGGGCCCTCTCGCTTGGCAGGCAGGCGCTTATGCCGCTGAGCCATCTCACCGGCCCAGCAGTAAATTTTTTAATTTCCATATATTTGCTATAGTTTCCAAGGCTTTTGCTCTTATTCTTTTTTTACCTATATTGAATTATGGTCAGAAAAGATACTTTATGATTTCAATGTTCTCTAAATTTGGTGAGACTTGCCTTGTTACCTTTTGTATGATCTATCCTAGACAATGACACTCATTCTGCTCTCTCTCTCTGCTTTCCAGCTATCATTATGTGAGCAGCTTTTCTTTTCCATATCCTTCTGCCACGATGTTTTTGCCTCATCACAGGCCTAGAAGCAACAGTGCCAAGTGATCATGGTCTGAAACTGCTGAAACAATGAGCAAAAATAAAAATTTCTTCCTTTAAATTGTTTATCATAGGTATTATGTTAAATAATGTAAAAGTGACTAATAGGTAAATTATGTGAAGTGCATTTCTCCTAAGTAATATATAGATGCCTATTATTTTTAATCTGCTTAGGCACTCTGTTAACTTTTAATTTGATAATTTTATCCATTTTATGCAGTGCAATTATTTATAGGTAAGGTGTTACTACAGTCATTTTATTACTAGTTTTCTAGATTTATTGTAGGTCATTTTCTTCTTAGTTTATTTTAGTCTGCCATTTTGGTTAAGTGGTTTATGCTAATAATATGTTTTCATTACTTGCTTATTTTTGCTTCTTGTATAATAGAGTTTTATCTTGTGGATACTATGAGACTTCCATAAAAATCTTTTAATTATAGCAAGCTATTTTTAAATGATAATAAGTTAAATGATACTAAATATAACAATGAAAACATAAAAGGAAATAAGATAATGAAAATTGTACACTTGCACCCATTTCCCCATTTCACATCTTTCTATATTATTCTCTCTTATCATATTAATGTTCTTGTTATTATGTTTTCTATTCTTCATAATAAAGATATAAATGATTTATTTGCTGTTTACAATATTACAACATTCTGAATTTGTAAAATTACTCCTAATAGTGAGTTTTATACTTTCCCATGTTTTCTTCTATTTATTAGTATCTTTTTTTTTTTTTCTTTGGGATTGAAGAACTTACTTTAGTATTCTTTGTTGCACAGGTCTGGTGGATATATATATTACTCAGCTTCTTTCTGTGTAGGAATATCTTTATTTTTGTCTTCATTTTGAAAGGATAGCTTTGCTGGGTACAGTATTCTTGGTTTTCAGGTTTTCACCCAAACTCTCATACATTCCTCTGGCTTGTAAAGTTTCTAAGAAGTCTGCTGTCAAGTGAATTGGGACACTTCTGCTATTTTTTCTAGCAGTGTTGTAAATTTTCTCTTTCTCTTTCATCTTTGAGAGTTTACTTATAAGATGTCTCAGGGTAGACATGGTCAAATTACATGGCTGGCCACCTTTGGCCTTCTTATACCTCGATATTTTATCATTCTCTATGTTTGGCAAATTTTATGTTATTGTCTTTTTGAGTAAGCCTCCTGCCCCTTTGGTGCATTCTCAAGTATCTCTTGATCTCCTATATCCCATATAATTGCTCATTTTATGCTGGCTTGAAGTTTCCATATGCTTTCTTCATTCTTCTTCTTCATTCTTTTCTGTTCCCTTTGTATATATTTTCAAATAGCCTGTCATTGAGGTAACCAATTCTGTTGGATTTATCTTGCTACCAATGACTTCTATCACATGTTTTAGAATTTCACTGAAGTTTTTAACTCAAAATTGCTTCCATGTCTTTGTAAAGTTAGTTAGGATGTTCATCATTTCTCTTGATTTTCTTCGATTTCATTGAGTTTCATTCAAATTCTTTATTAGAGAATTCTCACATACTGATTAGTGCCTGCACAGTTTCTGGCATCTTATTTTGAGTTCTAGTTTATAGTTTCCTGAAAGCTCCTGTTATTTGTTTGCATGCAGCATTATCTGGGGATCACAGATCCAGTCCTTTATTTGCCTTTGTTTGTGCTTGTCTTTCTTCAGATTCTAAACAAGTGTCTTATTTTCTCTGAACTTCTAATCACTTTCAGTATTTCAGCATTTGATGGCACTTATATCCATTTTGCCATCAATAGTCAGCTATTGATGTGTGATCAGTCTTTCAGCACTAGAAGGCAGTTCCATTCCAGGTATGTCCCAAATACTGTTGAGGCATGGTTCAAAATGAGCTAGAGGACAGGCTATCTTTCCTCCAATGTATGCTTTTTGCCCTCTTGTCAAAGATCAAATATCTGAATGTATCTGAGAGTGTTTCTGTACCCTCTATTATTTTCCGTTGATCCATGTATCTGTTTTTATTCCAGTACCATGTTGTTTTTATCACTATTGCTTTGTAGAATAGCTTGAAGACAGCTTTGTAAGGCCTCCTGCTTTGCTCTTGCTGCCTAACATTGCCTTTGCTATCCTGGGTCTCTTCTGGTTCCATATGAATTTGAGGATTGTTTTCTCTAGATCTGTAAGGTATGCTGTTTGTATTTTGATTGGGAATGCTTTGAATCTGTATAATAGTTTTGGGAGTAAGGACCTTTTAACAATATTGGTTCTGCCCATCCAGGAACAGGGGACATCTTTTCATTTTCTGATGTCCTCTCCAGTCTCCTTTTTCAGAGTACTATAATTTTCTTCGTAGAGGTCTTTCATTTCCTTGGTTAGGTATTTAATTTATCTTGAAGCTCCTGTGAATGGTATTGTTTTCATAATTTCTTTCTCACAGAGTTCATTATTGATGTGCACAAATGCTAATAATTTTTTCGTGTTCATATTGTATCCTGCTACATAATAAAGTTGGTTATTACTTCTGAGAGTTTTTCAGGTGGAGTTATTTGGAACTTCTATGTAGAGTATCATGTCATCTGTAAACATAATTTGAGTTCTTCCTTTCTTATATGTATCCTTTTTATTTCTTTCTCTTTCCTGATTGCTCTGGCTAATGTTTCAAATTTGATGTTAAATAGAAGTGATAGTGGGCTTCCTTGTCTTATTCATAATTTTAGGGGTAATAATTTTAGGTTTTCTCCATTTAATATGATTCTGGCTGTTGGTTTGTCATAAATGCCCTTTATCAAATTCAAATATCATCCTTCTATAACTGTTTTCTTCAGGTTTTTATTGTGAAGGTCTGTTGGATTTTGTTGAAAGACTTTTCTGTATCTATTGATATGATCATGTGGTTTTTTACCTTGTTTTTGTTTATGTGGTGTACTACATTTACAGTGATACCTCAGTTCTTGAACTTAATTTGTTCCATGATTCTGGAGAAGGTGACTCTGGTTATGTTCATCACCTGACGTGGAGTTCTTAAACAGAACCAAAATTATGCTGAATGCTTCTGTTTGTGAACTGAATTGTTCTTGAGCAGAAGCCTTCCTGAACTGAGGTATTACTGTGTTGACTTGCTTATGTTGAGCCATTCCTGCATCTCTGAGAGGAAAATACTTGGTCATGATGTATTATCTTTTTGATTATGTGATGAGATAGCCTATTCAAAAAGTGGTGTTAGGAAAACTGGATAACTGATTGCAGAAGACTGAAACTTGACCCATATCTCTCACTATGTACTAAATTAAAATCAAAATGGATTAAAGATCTAAATATTAAAACAGAAACCTTAAACTTACTGGAAGATAAAATAGGTAAAACACTTGAAGTCATAGGTGTAGAAGATTTTCTGAATAGAACCACAATTGCACAAGAAATAATAGCAAGAATTAACAAATGGGATTATATGAGAATAAAAAGCTTCTGTAAAGCAAAAGAATCAACTAGTAAAGAGACAACCTACAGAATGGGAAAAATTTTGCCAACTACTTCTCAGATAGAGGGATAATATCAAAATATATAAAGAACTCAAACAATTAGACCACCTAAAATTAAAGACCCAGTCAAGAAATAGCCAAATAAAATGACAAGTCACTTTACAGTCTGTTCAATTCCATTTCACGGAGGAAGAAGTACAAATGGCCAACACATATATGAAAAAATGTTCAACATCTCTGGCCATTAGATAGATGTAAATTAAAACAATATTAAGATTCCATCTTTCTCCAGAAAAAATTGTGATCATCAAGAAATAAAAAATAACAAATGCTGACATGGTATTGGTGAAAGAAATATTCCTATATTGTTTGTGGGAAAGTAAAGTAGTACAACCATTATGGAAATCAGTATGGAGATGTCCCAAAGAACTAAAATTTGAAATTCCATATGACCCAGCTACCCGCTTGCTGGGTATCTTCCCCAGAAACCTTAAGATATCACACTATAGTGATACATGTACAATAATATTTATAACAGCACAATTTGTAATAGCTAAATTTTGGATAAATTATACCCATCTACAGATGATTGGATAAAGAAAATGTGGTATCTATATATAATAGAATACTACTCGGCTATAAAGGACAAATTTGAGACATTTGTAGGAAAATGGATGCACCTGGAAAATATAATGTTAAGTGAAATAAGTCAGGCACACAAGCTTGAATACTATATGATATCTCTCATTTGAGAAAGGCAAAGGACAAACTAAGAAAAAAATAAAGGAAAGATAGAATGAGATAAGAGGATGGATGTCTTGCAGAGAGAAGGGATCCAGGTTACCAAAGGTGGGGGTGGGAGAAGGGGATGGGGAAATAGAGTGAAGTTATGTACAAGATTCTAATAACCTCAATGAACATGAATTTTATATGCCATAAACATGAACTAAGATTAATACTCACAGCAAGAATGACAAGGGGGAAAGGGAAATTAGAAGAGGAGGGAGGGAGGGTGTGGAGAAGGACAATTAATAAAACAAACAAGCTGTATTATGTACATGTACCAATTCCTCAAAGTAATTGTAAAATACATGTACTGCCAACATGTATGTATGTATAAATAAATAAATAAAATATTAAAAAATGAACCAGAAGAATACCTAGAAACAGTAGGTCTTGGCCACAAACCTCTTTCTTGGACTAGGCTAGGCTCAGATGTCTCATCTACAGTCACATGCTTATGGTCAGACACTGAAAATTTTTACTTGGTTCTGAGAAGAATCACTGTGGACAGACCAGCGCTAGGTTTCTTCACCATGCTTATGGCAACCAAAAGTACCAAACTGTGTCATAACCTGAGCCCACAGCCCACCAAGACCAACACTGGGGAGGGACCAAGCTCCACAATTTATGGGCTGCCTGTTCTGAGGGAGAATCATGGCCAAAGACTGCTGCAACCAGCAACAGATGATGCTGGCTAAAATAAAAGTCTGCTAGAGTGGGGCTGTGCATCTTCCCCTGCACCAGGGCTGTTCCAGAATGTCTGTCCACACACAGACCTGAGGATTGGAGTCATTAGCGGTTTCCCAATGCTAGATTTCAATAGTCTTGTACTAAGTTCTAAGTAAGAATCTTGAATCTTACTGTTCTATCCTACTTCCCATAAATGAGATTTTGCTCTATGCTTTTTTTTTTTTTTTTTGGTGGGTACCGGGGGTCGACCTCAGGACCTCGCGCACCAGCAGGTGCCCGTGCCACTGAGTGATATCACCGGCCCCTTTTTCGTATGTGGGTACAGGGAGTCGAACTCGGGCCCTCGCGCTTGCCAGGCAGGCGCTTATGCCGCTGAGCCATCTCACCGGCCCTGCTCTATGCTTTGCTGCCTGAGGTTAGGGTAGTACTGATGGAGGCAGATCATTGGCCACCTAGGTTGATGCTAAGCTGGGTCATGCCTGGGTCTCACAGCTGCCATGACATGTGCATTCATTCTGAAGAGGACACTGAGGTTCTAATGGTAGTTGGTAGTAATATAGGCTGAAACACAAGCCCATCCACTGGGCTACAGGTCTGTTTCTGGTACCAGATAAATTCTAAAGCATTATGCATGAGCACTGACCTGGAAATTGATGTCCTATCTGAGATTAGGGAATGAATGTAATTTGTGATTTTTTACTTGAAATATTTTTAATATACAAAAACCACATCATATACAAAACAACAACAAATAAACGTGCAAAGATGACAAAGTAAAATCCAACAGGATATCAAAGCCTGTCCAGGGTCTGGAATCCCAACACCTGGAAAAAACAACTTAGTGAAGAGAAAAGAAAGAAGCTTTTCAGGAAACAAGAGCCAACAGGAAAATTAGAAATCACAGAGAAAATGAAGACAGTGCAGAGAACAAAAAAACAAAAATGAAGGAATTTGGAATGATAACTCCAGCTCCAGGGATAGGAACCTGTCTCTGCAAACCCAAGGAAAGCCCAGAAAGAGGCAGCAGCCTCAGGAAGAAGCAATGGGCAGGTGATACTAGCCCCAAAAAAATCCCATGGCTATTGTGAACTGCAAATATAGTGTGAGATTTTTATTCTGAAAGTGACTCCTTCTCCAAGGCAGGCTAGAATTAAAGAAGAAACTCACTGGCAAGTCCACTATGTTTGGGAGTGATTAATCAGGAACCACTTAGGGGAAAGTTTAATTGTTTAAGACTTAATTACTCAGGGAATTGATGGTTACAAAAACCTACAGTTAGAGTTTCTAGGGTCACCCTACCACAGTGACTGCTTGGGAGACAGCCAAAAGAGACAACTGCAGAGAGTGGGTGGGCTAGCCATAGTCCCTCTGAGAAATTTAAGCAGAGGTGAGCTCAGGCTGGGAAGTACATTTGTGGTCCTGCCTTCTGTGGTGAGAAGCCAGGATGGTAGCATGTGGTTTACTGAGGAGGTGGGTCTGAAAGTGATGGCATTAGGTCCAGTGGGTTGTTTCAGATCCCCCTCCCTATTGTCTACTGCCAACACGGAATTCAGTGGTCTGTTTAATTTCTCATCTGCCAAGGTGATCAAAGATATTTCTCATTTTGGATGGTTGCCATAGCCTGGAGTATGCAAAGGGGCCTCCAGAGCAAGGGGAGCACCTCATAAGCCCACAGTATATAAAGCTAGGTGAAGATAGCAGTGACTTGGGGGGCACAGAGGGGCACAAACATTAAGAGCTGCTGGAATGAATACAGCCTTGAGGAAGATACCACACCACTGATTCATCACTTCCAGCTGGAAAGGTGTGTCAGGACTCAGCATACACAAACAAAGTGATGTGAAAACAGTACTGCAAAGCCTTTTTAAAAAACTGCTTACATTGGTGCACCCATCTTCATAAAGCAAAGACTATTGGACATAAAAGTACACATAGAAATACAGTTATAGCAGGGGATTTCCACACCCCCATTCTCACAATTAAACAGTCAACCAGTCAAAAAACTGGCAAAAAAGGCTGGGTGTAGCGATGCACGCTTGTAATCCCAGCACTTGGGAGGCTGAGGCAGGAGGATCGCCACAATTTTGAAGCCAGCCTGAGCTACATAGTGAGTTCAAGGCCACCTTGGACTATACAGCAAGACCCTGTCTCAAAAAAAAAAAAAAAAAAAAAAAGCAAAAACACTGTATTATAGTTGAACCACATCATTAGCCAAATTGACTTAATAGATATCTATAGTATGTTTTATCCAACAACAACGGAATACACATTTTTCTCAACAGTACTAGGAACTTTTTGAAAATAGACCATATTTTAGGCCATAAAGCATGGTTAAATAAAAAATATTTTAATATTTTAAATAATTCTGTGCATACTAATCAGGTCATAATGGAATGATGGCAGAAATCAACAGCAAAAAAAAATAGAAACTACTCAAAAACTTGAGGATTATACAGTATATTATGTATATTTTTTTGGTACTGGGAATCAAACTCAGGACCTTGTGCTTGCCAGGCAGGCATTGTGCTGCTGATTGATATCTCCGACAACAGTATGTTACTGAATATCCAGTAGATCACAGCAGAAATCAGGAAAGACATAACAAAATTTCTAGAATCAATTGAAAATGGAAGCACAACATGCAAAAATATATGGGACACAATGAAAGCAAATGCTAAAAATATTCACAGGAAAAAATTACAAACTAAAAGGCAAGTTTATAGCTGTAAATGCATACACTAAACAATTGAATGATCTCAAATGAACAACCTAAGGATGCATCTCAAGGTCTGAGAAAAGTAAGAGCAATCCAAATCTGACTTTAATAGAAAAAAGAATTATAATAATCAGAGCAGAAATTAATGAAATTGTGACTAAAATCAATACAAAGGATCAATGAATTGGAGTTAGTTCTTTGAAAGAATAAATAAGATTGATAAACCCTTAGCCCAAAATTGCCAAAAAAAAGGAGGAAGAAAAAAATCCATTTCAGTGCAATTAGAAATGAAAAAGGCAAAATCACAAGTGGCACTGCCAAAATTTAGAAGACTATAAGAAACTATTTCAAAAATTTATATTCTAATTGACTGTAGAACTTAAAAGAAATTGAGAAATTCTTAGATACATATGAATTACTAAAATTGAACCAAGAAGATATAAAAACTATTAACAGACCAATAGCATACAGAGAGATAGCGGCAGTAATAAAAACTCTACCAACAAAGAAAAGCCCAGGGCCTGACGGATTCACTACAGAATTCTATCAGAAAGTTAGGGAATATCTAACACCAATAGTCCTCAAACTCTACAAGGAGTCAACAAGAGAAACAGAATGCAATGGCATGAATAAGTCAATAATTTTCAGTAATAACTCTCAAAATATGTGACCTCAACTCCACAATTAAAAGGCACATACTGCCTGCCTGGATCAAAAAATAATACTGAATGGTCTGCTGTATTCATGAGTCTCATCTACTCAAAACGAAATTCGTAAACAAAAATCAAATGACAGAAAAAAATATTCCATTTACCAGGACCACAAAAGCAAGCAGAAGTACCAAATTTATTATCAGACAAATTATACTTCAAGGCAAAGCTGATCAGAAGAGTCAAAGACGGTGTCTACATATCAGTTAATATAACAATTAAACAAGAAGTAATGACCATAGTAAATATATATGCTCTGGATATCAGTGCACACAATTTCATAAAACAAACACTAGTGGACACAGCAGATCAAGTAAACACCAACACAATCATAATGGGTTACCTCAATAACCCACTTTTCCAGTGAAAGCAATCAACTAAGCAAGAAATTAGCAAAGAAATATCAAAGCTGAACCACACTTTCAAACAAATGGATTTAATAGCTATCTATAAAATGTTCTACCTACTATAACAAAATGCACATTCTTCTCATCAGGAAATGGAACTTTTTCCAAATAGACCACATACTAGTACATAAAGCCTTTTCAAATAAATACAAAATCATCCCATGTATACTACCAGATCATAGCACACTGAAACTAGAAATCAGTCACAAAAGAAATCACATAAGTTTTACAAACACCTGGACATTAAATAACACACCTGAACATCCAATAAATCACAGAAAAAAAAGTCAAAGAAGAAATTAAACAATTCCTAGAATCAAACTGTACCATGTGTACAACATATCAAAACATATTGGACACAATGAAAGCAGTCCTAAGAGGGAAGTACATTGCTATAAATGCTCACATTAGAAAAACAGAGCAAGCTCAAATAAAGACCCTAGTGATACTCTTCAAGATACGAGAAAAACAAGAACAGTCTAAACACAAACCAAATAAAGGTGAGGAAAACATAAAGATCAGAGCAGAAATTAATGAAATAGAGACTAGCAAAACAAAGAATCAATGAATTGAAAAGTTGGTTCTTGAGAGAATAAACAAAACTGACAAAGCTTTAGCCAAGCTTAACAAAAGGAAATAGTAGAAACACTTCAATGCAATTAGAAATGGAAAAGGCAAAAACACAATGGACGCTTCCAAAATCCAGAAATTTTTTAGAATCTATTATAAAACATTACTTCAAACAATGGAGACTCTTGAAGTAATACACAGATTCTTAGACACGTAAGAATTACCAAACTGAACCTAGGATACACAAAATTTCTGAACAATCCAAAAACAGGCAATGAAATTGAGGCAGTAATAAAAAAAAAATCCTACCAAGAAAAGGGATGGACTTGATGGATTCACCACTGAAATCTACAAGACCTTCAGGAAGCATGTAAAGCCAATGCTCCTCAAAGTCTTTAATAAAATTAGAAGAGAATGACTACTTCCAAACTCATTCCAGGAAGCTAGCATGAACCTGGCTCCAAAAGCAGATAAGAACCCAAATAAAAAAGAAAACTATTAGCCAGTTTCTTTAATGAATATTGATGTAAATCCTCAACAAGATTCTGGCAAATGAAATTCAACAAATCATCAAATCATTGTACATCATGGCCAAGTTGGCTTTGTTCCAGGGGTGCAAAGATGGTTCACCTACACAAATCAATAATATAATAGACCACATAAACAGAAGCAAAGACAAAAGTCACAAGATCATTTCAATAGATGCAGAAAAAGCCTTTGACAAAATCTAACACACATTCATAGTAAACACCCTGAAAAAGTAGATATAGGAGGACCTTATCCCAATCTGATAAAAGACATTTTTGATAAACCAACAGGTGACAGCATTTTAAATGGGGAAAAGAATAAGCTTCCTCTCTAAAATCTGGAACAAGATAAGGGTGTCAACTCATGACATTCTTGTTCTGTATAATATTCAAAACTTTTGCCAGACCAATTAGGCAAGAGAAAGACATAAATGATATATGTATAGGAAAGGAAGAGGTCAAATTATCATTATTTGGAGACGATATGATTCTTTACATAAAAGACCCACAAAATCCCACCAGAAAACTAGAATTAATAACGAAATTCAGCAATGTAGCAAATACAAAATCAACACAGACAAATCAATATCATTCCTCATTCCTTTGTACCAACAGTTAAGCCCCTAAGAAAGAAATTAGGAAAACCATATCATTTACAATGTCATCAAGAAAAATTAAATACCTAGGAATTAACCTAACAAAGGAAGTGAAAGACCTCTATGATGAAAACTACAGTAATCTGAAAAATGAGATTGAAAGGACATTAGAAAATGGACAAATATCTCCTGTTCCTGGATATGCAGAGCCAATATTGTCAAAATGGCCATATCACCAAAACTGATTAATGGGTTTAATGCATTCCTAATCAAAATAGCAAAAACATTCCTCACAGAACTCAAGAAAAAATTTGAAAATGTATGTGGAACCAGAGGAGGCTTAGGATAGTAAAAGCAATCCTGGACAACTAAAGCAAAGCAGGGGCATAACAATCCTAGATTTCAAGTTATATTACAAAGCTACAATGCTTTAAAAAGAAAGAAGCACTGTTCTGGAACAAAAAGAGAAATGTAGGTCAAAGGAACAGAATAGGGGGTGTAAAAACAACTCCAGGCACGTTCAGCCATCTGATCTTTGACAAAAGCAACACAAAAATATGCTGGGAAGAAGATAACCTATTTTAACAGATGGCACTAGGAAAACCAGTTATCCACATACATAAGATTGAATCTAGATCCATACCTTTCACTCTACGTTACAATAAAATCAAACTTTAATAAATACCTAGATATTAAAACAGAAGCACTTAATCTGCTGCATGATAAAATAGGTAAAACTCTTCAAAACATAGGCATAGGCAAGGACTTTCTTAATAGATCTACATGGCATAAGAATTAACACCAAGAATCAATAAGAATTGTATCAAATTAAAAAAGTTTCTGTACAGCAAATCAAACAACCAACAGAGTGAATAGACAACCTTTAGAATGGGAAAAAATTTTGCCAGATACTCCTCAGATAGAGGACTATTATCTAGATTATATAAAGATCTAAAAAACTTTGATTCTCCAAAATAAAAGACAATCAAAATAGGCCCTTAAAATGAACAGACACTTCTCTGAAGAAGTACAAATGGCTAAAAAGTATATGAAAAAATGTTCAGAATCTTTGGCCATTAGAGAAATGCAAGTCACAACAACATTGAGATTCCATCTTACTCCAGAAAGAATGGCTATCATCAAGAGGTCAAAAAGTCACTGAAGTCGGTGAGGCTTTGTGGAAGAGGGAAATTTTCTACATTGTTGGTCAGAGTGTAAAGTAATACATCCACTATGGAAATCAACATGGAGGTGCTTCCAAAAACTCATACTAGAAATTCCATTCAACCTAGCTATTCTCCTAGTTCTAGTCTCCTTTTCCCCCAAAGATTTAAAGATATCGTATTTTCATGATATATATACATGCCCATGTTCATAGCTAAATCTTGGAAGCCAGCCTCCAAATGTATGAGTGGATAAAGAAAATGTGATCTATCTATCTATCTATCTATCTATCTATCTATCTATCTATCTATCTATCATCTATCATCTATCATCTATCTCTACATCTGCTATAAAGAAGGATATACTCATGTCATTTGTAGAAAAATAAATCCACTTTGAAACCATAATACTGTAATACTGAGTGGAATTAATCAGGTACAGCAGGTTAAATACTGCATGGTTTCTCTTATATGAGAAACTCAAAGTATAAATTAAAGAGCTAAATAAAAGATAGATTGTAAGGAACAGGGATGTAAACCTTTGCAGTTGTAGGGAGTAATAAGGGAGGGAAGTGGAAAGGAAGTAAAAAGGATTACGATGTGATATACACATGTATCAACTTCCCATGATGGATATATTTATTATGTATGCAAAACATGTACTAATAGAAACTGTAAAAACAACAATGACAAAAAGTTTTGTGTTTCTTTCTGACACTGACAGCACTTTATATCCAAGTTTATTGATGAAAAGCTAAGAATATTTTTTAGAAGGAAGGAGTAATTGAAGGCAAAAAGATTTGTTCCTATCTTCAACTACATAAAAATATAAATAGGCTCTTAATCTATTGTCAAATAATGGGACAGCTTTCTGTTGTTAATTTTTATGGAACTTATATAATATCTACCACAGCTATATTAGTCATCTAATTAATAATGAAGTTTAAATATATTCCTGCCACAGATTATTTTTGCATAAATCTCAACTTGACTTTCTGGTAGTTTTGATCAACCAGAAATAAGGGGTGTTTTCATACTTAATAACTGATCATTCAGTTATACCCTAAACAATGCAAAAGATATAGTTACCTTTGAATTATCAAATAAGTCTCTATACTGTTTTATTTTTATTGTAAGCATACCTTACTGGAGCTGAATTCCTTGAAGATTGGTGATCTCTGTATGATATATGTAAGTAACATTATCTCAGTCAAAAAGATAAATTTGAATGTCCAGTACTCAGTCATTTCAAAAAATAGCAGCTTATATTTGTTGGAATCACATACTTCTTTGTTTTCCTACAAAAGTACAAAGCAGTGTTTGTTATTCATTTTTGTATTCTTTTCACATAAGGACAGCTTGTGATATAGAGCAATAGTGGCAGTGGTTAGTCATGGCAACGGGAGTGATGAAAACAGCTAACATTTATTGAGTGTTTCCTATATGTCAGGTATTGTTATAAGTGTTTCACTAGTATTGACTTATTTGATTCTCACAAAAGATATGTGCATATGCACTACCGGTATTAGTATTCTAATTTTATAGATGAAACTAAGGCACGTAATTTAAATAACTCTCCTAAAGTAACACATTTGTAAGTGACAGGGTAAGGAAACAAATACAGATACTCTGGCTCTAGAACTTATGTTCCCTCTATTTTATGGCTCTCTTAAATGAATATTTCCTATAATATTTATACAGAGATCCATTACTCCCTCTTAGCATTATTAGAATATATCACCTTATTAGAATGTATCAACTTACTTGGATTTTATATTTCTTGCCTTTTGAACTCATTTATTATTCATTCAACAATTACTAGATGGCTATTATGTTGCAGCCATGTACTAGGGATCAGACACAACTTTCATAAAATTAAAATTTTACTCAGGCCAGACATTAAATATCTATTTCTATGATAAATTGATTATACTTGTAATCAAATATGACTTACTCTTAAAGTTACCTATTTTGTAAAACAACTCTAGATCTTTCATAGGTTTTCTCTTCCTCTTCTGAGACTTCAAGCACTCCCTACCTCTCAAAAGGTAGGTAGTATGATTTGCATTATATTGCAACTATTGAGATATTTGCTTCTTATTTTCTAAAGGTCAAGTTCACCAACAACAGGATTGCTTTTCATTTATCTATGACAAGTATCATATCTTTTATATCAGTTGAGAGTAGGCCTATCAATTGTTTAAATTAAATTAATGCCAATTAAATATGATCAGTTTATTAAAAAATGAACATGATAAGTAAACTGCATAAAAAATAAGTCAACTTTTCTCTCACTCTCATATAAATTGTTTAAGCAGCTTCAATAGGTTCATGTTTTGACCCACCATCAAACTTGCTGTACTTGCTACCTAAATTAAATAAACTTGTTAAGAGCAGAATAGAGACTAAATTAACAAACTGTTACTCACAGTCTCCTCTTACCAGTAGAATGTTGCTAAAGCACACAGAACCTTCGGCACGGAAACATTTCCTTAAAAGTTTTCATGGTCACTTAGAACTATTTTGTTAGTTTGTTTGATATACTAAAGAAATGAGGAGAGTGGGAGACTGGAGGCATCTAGTCTTATTTATGTAAAAGTACATAGGATATATATGATACTGGTATGGCATACACTCTCAAATTTTACACTTTACAAAGAGAAATTTATATGTAGTAGCACTGACGTAGAGGTGCCTTGATATGCAAGTGAAATTATATCACAGAAAATATTGCTGTTAAAATATAAGGTATGTGTTTTAAAATTGACAATTAAAACAACACATTCTATGTTTTGAAAAAGGGACAGCCAGATAAGTATTGTACACTGGAACCTAAGATTGTTAATCATGAGCATCTCTTTAAATGGTGGAATACTTATCTTTCATTTGCAACACTAATTATATTTTTTTAGCAATGGAGACAAAGTCATTCCATGAGCTAATTACTTACAACAAAAATCAAAATGAGAAGCTGATTAGTTTTATTACTCAAAACTTGGGCTTTTATTTATTTATTTTTTTTTTTGTGAGTACCGGGGGTTGACCTCAGGACCTCCCGCGCCAGCAGGCGCCCATGCTGCTGAGCGATATCACTGGCCCCTTTTTCGTATGTGGGTTCCAGGAGTCGAACTCAGGCCCTTGCCTTGCCAGGCAGGTGCTTATGCTGCTGAGCCATCTCACCGGCCCAAGCTTTTATTTTTAAATCTAAATGTTACATATTTTTTGAGAAATACTGAATTCACTTGCTCCCCTGATTTCTAACTGGAGAACCAGAAAAGGAAAAGGAAATGTGTCAAATGATTTCCAGTACAGTAACTGCTGCACAACATCTTGTGTGGCTACTGAAATTATCTCTTCTTTTTAAAATATATACATGACTGAATAAAATGTGAACACATTTTGGAAAATGAAGAAAAGAAACATTATAAAACCATAGGAATTTTTTTCTATGGTTCTTAGGTAAATAATAAAATAGCATGCACATTAGAAGGGTCTTGGTTTGAAGTTACTCAAGAAAAATATATTTATATGCATAAAATACAATGTATTTGTGCATAAACATACTCAAAGTAGAGGTAAAACTGTTATTTTGTATAAAATAGAGCAAGAAATAAGAGATAATCATAATTAGGGTTTAAATGGATGCTAAATATTCCACCATATAAAACTGAATGGTGATAATTAATCTCTGCTTCTGGTATATGGTGTTTTGATGTCTGTCCTATTTCCATAAAGTAGAATTTTTTGGCAGTGGATTATAAATGACATTCCATTTTTCAAGAGCAGTGTGTTCTTTGTTCCATTTGTACTACCAAATGATGACTTGGTTTAAGGCAGAACTCAGAGATGGTGTTCCTATGATATAGTTCAATAAACAAAACATAATTTGAACAAATCTTTTAGAAATATCACAATTTAGTATAATGAAAGACATGTATACAAACCAATAAAGAATTTACAGCATGGCAATATTTTTCTGTAAAGGACCAGGGAGTAAATATTTTAGGCTGCTCAAGTTTGTCATTGTACCATGAGAGTTGACCTAGATGATACAGAAATGAATGAATGTGGCCATATTCCAATCACATTTAACAAATACAGGCAGCAAGCCCATTTGACCCTGGGCTGTAATTTGTTAACCTCTGTGAAGTCTGTTTCTCCTAAGCCCCCTAACTAATATAAAGACTGTTAATAAATAAGTAAATTAATGCAAAAATTAATGAATGAGTAAGTAAATAAATGAACTAGATTAAAATCAAAACACATTTAACTAGGATATTCTCTAGTGAGGTATTTTGGTTTAAAATGGACATGTAAACTTCAGATGTTTTATTATTATTAAAATGAGTTGCATGTGTTTGGATTCCAGAAAAATCAAATTTAACCTTATTCTTACTTTAGTCATGTTTTGTCCACAAGAATAAAAATAATATTCCTGAAAAATTCTATCCTTTTCCTACCACAAAAATGTGGCTTGCATAGGAAATATCAGCAAATGGAAGAATAAGAAGCTCCAGATTCTTATTTCTTCCATGGAGACACTGATTTAACAATACATTGACTAATTACCTTTGTAAGAAATTCGAACACCAGTTAAGAGATTTGTCTTGGTCCAATAAGACTGCCATGATGAACCATAAACTAAGAGGCTTATGAACAACAGAAATTATTTCTCACAGTTCTGGAGGCTAGAAAGTTCAAGATCAAGATGCTAGAAGATTTGGTGACTTATTTGGGATGACTTCCTCATGTTGCCTTCGCTCTGTGCCATCTTGTAGTGAAAGGGCCACAGGACTTTCTTTCACCCTCTTTTATAAAGGCAATAATCTCATTCCTCATCATCTCCCAAAGATTCACCTTTAAAGAACCTCACACTGATGATTAGGTTTCAATATATGAGTTTTGGGAAGACATGAATATTCAGACTTAGCACTTAACCCAGCTCTTTCAAATTCATATGAGTCTGACATGCAAATACATTAACTTCATTGCAATAGCCCTCAACATCTTAACATATTCTCCCATTAACCCAAAGTCCAAACTCTCATCTAAATACCATCTAAATCAAGTATGAGACTCAAGGCATGGTTTATCTTGAGGCAAATTACTTTCCAGCTATAAATGGGTGAAGTTGAGCATCTTAGGCATATCCAAAATATAATGGTGAGGTAGGCATAAGATAGACATTCCATTCCAAAAGATAGAAAGAAGATAGAAAGTGTGACAGATCCCAAGTAAGATCAAAATTTAAGCTTCAAGAATAATCTTTGGCTATATTTTCTGCTCTCTAGACTGACTGGAGCAGAGGTCTCACTTTCTGGGCACACTGAGCCAGTGGTCCCATTTTCCAGACACATTTGTGTGGCACCCTGCAGCTTTGCTATGTGGGAGTTGAACCCCCAAGGCCCTGTGTCACACTGTTTACATGGCTTTTACTGGGCATAGTCCATATTGCAGCTATCACAGTTTGAAGTTATTTGATTGTAACGGTCCCAGAATTGCTTCCAGTGTCTCTACTGCCACTTTCAATTATAGTCATATCCTCATACATCTGCTGAGTATTGCCCTATTCTGGGCTTTCTGTATGACCCCGCCCCTACAGCTATTCTCTACCGGGGCTCTGCAGTTCTCTGGAGTAACTTTTGGAAAATAGATCAAATCAGTCATACTTCCAAACTTTGTTGGGCATAGTACCCTCTGGATCCCAAACTGAGAAGGCCAGGGAGCATGGTGATAGAGTGTGGGAAGCACTCCTGCATGAGAACCAGTGCTCTGTAGCACTGACTCCTTTGAAATTGTTCTTCCTTTAAGCTCTTGCATTCTTGGCCTGTGATTGTAAGCTAGCCAGGATTGTTTCTAAAATGAGTTAAGCATTGTTATTCCATGGTCTTGGACAATATATCCCAGCTTCTGTTTACTACATTTTTTGATGATTATTTGGACTGAACATGCTTTCTCATTATTTATGTGGTGGGCTGAGAATTTCCCAAGTTCTGCTTCTCTTTTGAGTAACAATTCTGTCTTCAAATCATTTCTCTTTCTTTCCATTTTTCTATAAACAGTCAAGAGGAACCAAGCCATACCTTCCACACTATGCTTAGAAATAGCATCAAAGTAAATATATAATATATAAAGAGAGCAGAATAGACATATTTATATGAGGCAAATATATATTTTATGTCATTAATTTTCACAAGAAACAAAGAAGGACATGTTGCATTGATAATAGGATTCTGCCATGATTTCACTGTGTACCCCAAATATGGTAAGTTGGAAATTTGATGCCCAGTGAGACAATACTAAGAGGTGGGACCTTTAACAGATGATTAAGCCATGAAGGCTTTGCTGTCATAAATGGATTAATGGCATTATATTGGGAGTGGGTTTATTGTTGTGAAAGTGAATTTTTATGAAACAATGAGTGTGGTTCCCATTTTGTACTTTCTTTTGCACAGTGTTACTTCCCCAAATCGTTACAGGATGATGCAGCAAAATTGATTGATTTTGGATTTCTCAACCTCCAGTACCATAAACCAATAAATTTTTGTTCATTATAAATTACACAGAATATGGTATTCTCTTATAGTAGCACGAAACAGATGAAGACAAGTCAACTCATTAGGAAGATATAACAATTACACTTATGCATGCGCTAAATTTAAGCATACAAATAGCATTGAGGAAATTGATTATTCATATACAAAAGACTGAAATACGATCATTATACAAAACAAAAAATTAACTCACCATTTATTAAAATTTAAACATAAGATCTGAAGATGTTAAGCTCCTAGAAGAAAACATAGGAAAAAATCCTCATGACATTGACTTGACGATGATTTCTTGAACATAACACCAAATGCTTCTGGAATTTATTCAAAATAATTGAAATCAGAATCTTGAAATACACTTGCACTTTCATGTTGACTGTAGCGTTAGGTACTATCACCAAGAAATATAAAGTTAATATTCCTCAGTAGATTCATGGATAAGGAACATATTGTACATATATACAATGGAATATTGCTCAACTTCAAAAAGAGGGAAATTCTTTAATATGCTACAACATGGGTGAATCTTAGGACATTTTTCTACGTGAAATAAGGCAGTTATAGGACAAATAGTGTATGATTTCAACAATATGAAGTATCTGAATTAGTAGCCCTCATGGAAGCAGAAAGTAGAATGGTTGATGCCAGGGACTAGGTCAAAGGTGACACGGGGAATTGTTCAATGAGTACAAAGTTTGAGTCATGCAAGATGAAAATATTCTAGAGATTTTCTCTAAAACAATATAGTTAGCAATACTATACTATGCACTTAAAATTAAGAGTGCAGATCTCGTGTCATAATACTAAACCATAGTAAAAAACCTACATGGATTTGTTACTGAGATGAAGGAACACATTTCCTTAACACAGAGAAATCTGAGCTGGGCATGGTGGTGCACACCCATAATCCCCACATTCAGAAAGACAAAGAGAGGAAGATTGCAATTTCAAGCCCAGCTTGGGTAATTTAGTGAATCAGCAAGATCTTATCTAAATAAATAAATAAATAAATAAATAAATAAATCAACCAACCCAATACTGAAAGAACAAAAGCTAAAATTAAAAAAAAATTGAGCAAGGGATGTAGTTTAGTGAGAACTACATGGTTTCAGTCCCCAGCACTGAAAAAAAATGACATCCTACTCTTTCTTCTTTCTCACACTGTCTCTTTCTCTTTGTCTCTGAAAACTTTACCCTTTAATATCCACAGCTGCAGAGAATAGAACATACATCAAAATTTGTCTCTTTTACAAGAAATAGAATTCCTTATAGTGTGTAGTGTTTTAAATATATTTTAAATTTTCATAAATATTTTTTCCAATTTTGAAAATCAAACTCACTTGAGTATAGCAATGGCACATTTCACCATTCAGTATCGCACATATGACAAGCTTGACATTTTAAAACCAAGTTGTTTTGAATCATTTAGCAGTGAGGAAAGCATATAAATAATTTCAGAATGAGTAGGATATGTATTTTAGACCAAATTAACTACAAAGCAGTGACACATTTTTTCCAGAACTTTCTAAAATAAAACAGGCAGTGAGGCTAAGAAAAACTTAGCAAACTTTTACCTTTCCGAATCTTTTGTGGGAAATAAAAGTCTTAAAATTATGTGCTTATAGTTTAGTTGCTGTTTTAGCCTTAATTATAGCATTCATGGTGACACTTCATTTTCTGACATGACACACATTTAAATGTGTTTTTACATTAATTTATTATTATTTTTGTTTTGTTTTGTTTTGTTTGTGGGTACCAGGGGTCGACCTCAGGACCTTGCGCACCAGCAGGCGCCCGTGCCCCTGAGCGATATCACCGGCCCCATTTTTTGTATGTGGGATCCGGGAGTCGAACTCGGGCCCTTGTGCTTGCCAGGCAGGCGCGTACGCCGCTGAGCCATCTCACCGGCCCGCATTAATTTATTTTTATATCAAGACGAGTTAAGAAACATTCATACTAAACAAAAATTCATAAATTAGAGATTGACAGCACAATTTAAGAAAACCAAGTATGGCTAACTGATGTTCTCAGTGTTAGATACTGATCTTATGCAAGTTTTAAGATGTAAAAGCATATGCTATGTCCATCATCAGTATTATTTGTATATTAGCTCTGTAATAACAATGTGTTCATGTCATGTATCACTAGGAGAAATAGTCTCTGAATATTTATTCATTTATTCGATAATACTTTACTGTGTGCATAATAAGCGACAGGCTTTGTATTAGATACATGGAGATAATATATAACCAGAGCACTTAAGACACATTCCAGGCACATTTCAGCCCATGTATAAGCAAATTGATTAAAGTGACAATTTATCTATCACTGTTTGACATCCCTACTAGAACTACACGAGGATTCCACTTTGTTCACCTCCTTGTCTAACACTTGTTATTGTTTGACTTTTTGATTCAAGCTATCCTAATATGTCTGAAGTGTCGTTGTGGCTTTAGTTTGCATTTTCATGAGTAATGATGCTGAACATTTCTTCAGGTGTACATTGTCCATTTGTATATCTTCTTGGGAGAAATATATATTTTAAACTTCTCCCTATTTTTAATTGGGTAGTCTATTTATTATTTGAGATATTAATTCTGTATTGAATATGTTTGCAAATAGTACCTCCTATTTTCTGGTTGTCTTTTCACTTTTCTTTTGGTGACCATAAAGAACTAGAGATTTAAATTTTGAAAAGTTCGGATTTGACTGTTGTTTTTTTTTCTTGCTTTTGCTATTGTATGCTACTTAATCTTAATGTGCCTCAATTTCTTAATCTATAAAACTATAATGATTAGAGTGGATTAGAGATCTCTCATAGGATTATTAGATTAAATAAATTAATGCATGCAAAATTAATAATACTCTGCATAGAGTAAGCACTCAATAAATCTTTTCTGTCATTATGAATGTTTTTGTTAGTGTTAAGATGGGTAATGCTATGCCTGGGACATTGGAGGGATTCAGTAATGTCAATTCTTATGCAATAATAATTTCCTGTATTGGACAAATAACAGAATGTGCATTTAACAGAAAATAAATACCAATATTTGGGGAAAAAGACCTTGCGGTATTACAGGCCTATTTTATTTTTTTTTAAAAGATTAAAAGAAAACCACAATTCTAAACAGTTTATCTAAAGTTTATATTAAAAAGAAACCCAGGACAATGATGAATGGTTTTGAATTTCCCTTTAATATGAACCCTTTATTTCATCTTTACTTCTCACTTGGATGATCATCAGTGATAATTTGAGTTTTATGATAATCAAGGAAATTGGCAAGTCACTTATGAAATATTATGGCAATAATGGTTTTGTACTTAAGATAGACCCTTTATTTTCTCCAAAGTAATATAGTGTGCCAATAAATGTAAACTAAAAATCACAAACACATTTGTCTAGTCAACAGTGTTTAGGAAAACTTGTCATGCATAGTAATAAAATAATTTTATTAATTTGCATAATAGGCAAAAGAAGTTTAGATAAACATATTAAAATCTATTACTGGTTTACTTCAGTTTTAGTCCTAAGCATATGGGCTATTCAGATAAATTTTCTTTCAAATGAGAATGTAATTGTGTCAACATGATCAAAATATTCACAATGAGGAGAAACATGCCTGCTGTAAATTATATACACAGAAGAATAAGGTGTAAATAAATGATGTATAGCTAAAGAAATTTATGCCCTTATTAAAAAGAGAACGATTATTGTCTCATTGGTTGATTATGTTAATGATTATTTTTCTTTCATCAACTATAATTCTTACTTGCCCATCAAACATATACTTGTTTATTGCAACCATTAATGGCTGACAGTGAGAATGGTTCTGAATTTTTCAACTATGTTAAAATTGCATATTCGCTCTGCCTATTTGCATTCTTCTCAAATTGAAGTCTCAGGATGATCTTGAGGACATTTCCTAAGCTAAGGAATAAATATTTCCTTCTCTTTAATAATTATATAAAAACAACACATTGCTATCAAGTATGGTTGAATCAGAAGATGTGAAGAAACAGGGATGTGGTCTTGTTGTCTGAGTAAAAGGGTTTGATGCGGCCCATTGGACTGGAAAATCACTTGTGTCCATATGAATGTGGAAATCTAATGAGGGTGCATCTGATCAGAGCTCAGCTGAGAAGAATTGAGATCTTGGCTCTGTCATTAGGGAATTTAGAACATGCAAACATTCTCTAATTCTGTTCTTCAAGCTAAAATTTTTCTTAGTGTATATTTGATAACTTTTATTTTATTTCTAAAATATCATTAAAAAAGGGCCTAATTCTTTGTGTATTTAGTATACCATAGCAAAATTAGTGTTATAGGAATTAATGTTACAATTTAGTTACTCATCATTTTATATTTTATTTTCCATGTATTCCTTTATTTATAAAAAATGTTTCCAACTTGCAGATTTTCATGCTTCTTCTTCTTCTTCTTTTTTTTTTTTTTTTGAAAAGGGAAGAGGTAGTGCCAGGACAAAGGTAGAAGATTAAACCATATGTGTTTTCTTTTGGTTCTCTCTACAGAGGCTCTTTTGTCATGCTCAGGAATATTTCTAGACTTATGCCTAAAGTCACATGCCTTGACAAATCTGTGAAATATCAGGTTAAAATATTCTAGTAAATTGAACCCAAAAGTAGCTTGGAAAAAATGGAGATAGAGTGTTCAATTTTATCTCTTTTCTAAAAGCTTTAATTGGGGTAATACAGTTACTCATCAAAGAAACAGAAAGGCATAATTTCTGCCATCAAGTGACATTTCCTCTAAAGTAGAAGATGCCATATGTGAACTAAGTACTAAGATAGTAGTATATGCAAGTAAAGAAGAGCACAAAGATTTAACTTGACATTATTATCTAGGTGGCTAATACAGGAAGAATGCAAAGATTTCCAATGAAGGTACTTTCTCCCTAAATAACAATAAGGCATGTGATACTGTATGGGAAATTTCAACTACTGATTTTAGAATCAACTGAGTTTTTCTCTTCTAGGAAAAATTTCATGACTCTTCCCTGCTGCCTCATATATATCCCCTCATTGTATCTCCTTGTTGTAAGTATAATATTGCATATAAGATATTTTGAATTTTTATTTGTACATATTTGCAGTACATAATGATAACACTCAGTGTGGGAAGTTGACACATATACACGAAACATCTTAAATATCTTCTTTCATCCTTTTTCCTTCCTCACCCTTTCCTCTACCTCTATGTCTTTGTCCCTTTCCCTTTTGCAAAAGATCTATCTCCCTATTTCCTATAAACTTTTATTTTGTCCTATAATTTATTTCCATTTTGAGTTTCTCACATAAGAGGAATAATTCTATAATTAAGCTGGTGCGTCTGATTTATTTCACTTAATATAATATTATGGTCTGAAGGTACATCTATTTTCCTGCATATGCCTCAAGTTTATCCTTCTTAATGGCACAGTACTACTCCATTTTGTATAAATAATACATTTTCTTTGTACATTCACCTGTTTATGAAAATATAGGCTGCTTCCAAGATTTAGGTACTATGTGTTGTGCTGTGATAAACATGAATATGCATGTATCATTGCAATATGATTATGTTTATATTTATCTATCCCATCCAATAACTTAAACTATAAACTCACTGATGGTAAGAAAGATGTTTACAAATACCTATCATTAAAATTTGACCACTCATAAAGGGGAATCAATAACTATGTATACAATAATTCAAACACTTAAATACTAACATTGCTTCAGTTAAAATACTTATGCAGAATGTTGTATGTTGATGGCCCATTTGTCAAAGACCAGATGACTGGGTTGCTTCTGCATCATCTGTTCTGTGCCACATGTCTGTTTTTGTGTCAGTTCATGCTGTTTCTTATTATTGTTGCTTTGTATAACTTGAAATCTAGGATTTAATGGCTTCTGTTTTGTTCTTGTAATCCAGGATTGCTTTTGCAATGAATGCTACTTTGATTTGAATTGTGTTAAATATATATATATATATATACCAGTTTTGGAAGAATGTCCATTTTGACTATATTGGTTTGGCCTATCCAGAAACAGGGGGTGTCTTTTTATTTCTGATGTCCTCTTTGATTACTTTTTTCAGAGTATTGTAGTTTTTTATTGAAGAGTTCTTTTACTTCCTTGGTTAGCTTAAGACCTAAATATTTAATTTTTCTTGATAATATTATGAATGACACTATTTTCCTAATTTTTTCTCAATGGGTTCATTATTGATGTATAAGAAAGCTATTCATTTTTGGTGTCGATAGTGTATCCTACTATATTGCTGAATGTGGTTTTTTAAATCTAGGAATCTTTTGTTAGCATTTTGGCCCTGATATGTAAAGAATCAGGTCATCTGCAAATATTAGCAATTTGACTTCTTCTTTTCCCGTACTATTCCCTTTATTTCTTTCTCTTTCCTGATTGCTATGGCTAATATTTCAAGTACTATCATGAATAGTAGTGGTGATAATGAATATCAGTGTAATCTTCTAAGTTTTAGAGGGAAAGCTTTCTGAGCTTTCTCATTTAATATGATGTTAGCAAAGGTTTTTCATAAATGGCTTTTACCAGACTGAAATAACAGCTTCCTATACCTATTTTCTTCAAGGTTTTTTTCTTATTATTATAAATGAAAGTTGGATTTTGTCAAAGGCTTATTCTGTGTCTATCGAGATGGTCACGTGAATTTTGTCTTTGTTCTGTTTATGTGATGTATTATATTTTTGATTTCTGTACATCCAGCCACACTTACATCTCTGGGATGATGCCTACTTTGTTATGATGTATGAACTTTTTGATGATTTTTTGCATTCTGTTTGCCAGAATATTGTTGAGTGTTTTACATGTATGTGCATTAAGGACATTGGCCTGTAGTTTTCTTTCTTTTTTTTTTTTTTTTTTCTTGAGTCTGTGTCTGCTTTTGGGGTCAGGATAATGTTAACTTCCAGGAATGACTTTGAGAGTGTTTCTTCCCTTTCCATTTCATTAAAAAGCTTGTGGACTATTGGGATTAGATATTCCCTGAGGTTCTTGCAAAATTCAGTAGTGAGTCCTTAGGCTCTGAGTGTTTCTTGGTAGTGTTTTTTTTTTTTTTAATTACTGCATTACTTTGTTTGCCCATTATTTGATTATTCAGATTTTTAAAATCTTCTTAGTTCAGTTTTGATAATCTCATATGTATCTAGGAGTGTAACCATTTCTTCTGAACTCTCAATTTACTGGACTACAGGTTTTCAAAGTGGTTGCTAATAATCTTCTGGATTTTGACAGTATCTGTAGTGACTTTACCTTTTTCATTTCTAATTGCATTAACGTGGGTCTTTTCTTTCCTTTTTTGGTAAGATTGGTACGGGTATATCTATTTTGTTTATTCTTTCAAAGACCCACCTCTTTGGTTTATTGCTTCATGTGATTTTTTTTGTTGTTTTCATTGCATTAAGTTCTGTTCTGTCTTTATATAATTTTTCCCTTGTACTACTTTTGGATTTGGATTATTCTTGTTTTTCTAGGACCTTTCTAGATTATTTACTTGGGCTCACTCTGCTTTTCTGATGTGGGCATTTATAACTCTGTACATCCCTCTTAGGCCTGCTTTCATTGTGTTCCATAAATTCTGGTATGTTGTATTGAAATTATTATTTGATTCTAGGAGCTATCTAATATCTTCCTTGAATTTTTCTGTGACACATTGATTATTTGAGAGGGTATTAGTTAATTTCTATGCTTTTGCATAATTTCTGTCATTTCTTTTTCCATTCATTTCTAGCTTCATTGTGCTATGGTCTGATAATATGCATGGGATTATTTCAATTCTTTTACATTTACTTAACCATGTTTTATTCACTAGTATGTGGTCTATTTTGGAAAAGTTTCATATGCTGCTGACAAGAATGTGTATTTTGTTATTTCTGGGTAGAACACTCTGTAGATTTCTATCAAGTCTGTTTGCTTGAAGATTTGGTTCAACTATAGTATTTCTTTGCTGAATTTTTTCTAGTTGATATATTTGTGACAATGGGGTATTGAGGTCCCCCACTCTAATTGTGTTGTTGTTAACTTGACCTTTTATAGCCAGTAGGGTTTGTTTTATGAAGTTGGGTGCACTGGTGTTCAGTGCGCACATGTTTATTGTTGTTACCTCTTTCTGTTACATTGTTCCCTTAACCAATATGTAGTGACCTTATTTGTCTCTTCTGATCAGGTTTGGCTTATTTGTCTGAAAATGGTATACTTACTCCTGTTTTCTCTGGGGGTCCCCTTAACTGGGATATTATTTTCCATCCTTTGATTTTTAGTGTATGAATATTTTTGGGGGTTAAATGTATATTTTGTATACATAACACCATTAGATTTTCTTTCTGCAAATCTGAGTCCTTTTTTTTTGGGAATTGAGACCATTCTCACTGAGAGTTATTACTGAAAGGTATTGAACATATTCCTATCATTGCATGGTTTTCCTATTGCTGTTTCTCTCTTTTCCCTTTCTACTTAAGTGCTCACCTTGCCTGGTGGATGCATTATATTAGAAATTTTGTCTCTTTCTAGGATATCCTTGAGATCTTTTCTAGTGGTGCTTTGGTAGCCATGAAATTCTTTAGGTGCTCTTATCATTGAAATACATTATTTCCCACTAAATTTGAAAGATTTGCAGGATATTTCAGTCTGGTTTTGAAGCTGTTTCTTTTCAGGGCTTAAAACTCTCACTCCAAGCTCTCCTGACCTTTAAATTTTGTGGTGAGATGTCTCCTGTAATTCTAATGGGTTGGCCTTTATAAGTGATTCATTAATTTTCTGTAACTAACAGCTTTTAAGAATCATTTCTTACATTGGACTTCTGGGATTTTGGCTGTGATGTGTCATGGAGAGCTTCTTTTCTGATCATGGCTAATTGGCTCCTGTATGCCTCACTTCTCTGTATGTTAAATTCTTTTCCTATATTTGGAAAGTTGTCTGCTTTTATTTCTGTAAATAGGTTTTTATGCCTTTTGTGCTGTCTCACGATTTTTCACTTATTTCAATTAATCTTACATTAGCCTTCTTTGCATCATTTAACAGCTATAAGATCCAGTTTTTTAAATTTGCTTGTTGCTATTAAGATATTCCTGAATAATTGGTAATTGATGTTGGACCTATATTTTTGTTTTGACATTGTCTTCACATTGGTTGCTTTTGCTGCCCATATTTCCAAAAAATTCTTTCAGTCTCCTGAATTTCTGTTTGGTGCCTCTTCATGGACTCTAATTCTTTGCTAAGTTTGTCATTCATGTTTTGTGTCATTTTGTTTAGATCAGCTAGCTTTTTATTATTGTCTGCTGTAGAATCACTCTTTGTTAAAGTCAATTATTTGTTTAGTTTTATCTTCTTTTAGTTCACCAAACTCTTTATTGATCTTCTGTTTTATCTCTTTTGTTATCCTTTTAAATAATTTAGATATGTAGCTTTTGATTTCCTCCCCCTCAATGCTCTGTGAATTAGCTTTGGAGGAGCTGGGAGATTTTGGAAGCATTTTGTTGCCTTGTCTTCTCATGTTTCTATTGCTTTTTGTTTCAGTTTTGTGCTGAGTCTTCAGGGTTAATTATAGAAGAAGACTTTGTTTCTAGTTTGCAGAACTCTTAAGTTAGTGTCTTGTTTTGAGTGATGCACTATGGGTGTGGCTAACTATAAGCCTTTGGTTCTGTGCCAAGTTCCAAATAAATCTGCTTATTTAGGAGGAGAAGCTTCAGTGTATGTGGCCCAGCACACTATTCTCCAGGAATGGCCCATAGTACCATTAGTGACACAAATGCAACCCAGATACTGACATACAGAGAAAACCAATTAATAGCAACATATACACCACCTTGGCACTAGCAATAAAATCAAGAACATTAAGAGCATCAAAGACAAACTGGATACTGACATACCCTACCAGTAATGTACCACCCTTAACCATAGAAAATAGATCTATAATTACAGTTTTTAGAGGTTTTTTTGAGGCAGGATCTCACCATGTAATATAGGCTGGCCTCAAACTCACAGCAATCCTCCCACTTCAGCCTCCCAAGTGTTGGAATTATAGGCATGCTCCACCAGGAGAAAAATATCTACTAAATGCAGCAACTACACAAAATGATAGTATTCAGCAGTAATATCATAGAGTTAATTAAAATCTAAAGATTCATAAAGCTTAGTTGTTTTATTACTAAGAATACTGGAGAATAAAAAAAGTAGAATTAGAAAAATTAATCAATAGAAGATGAGAATGAGGAGAGAAAAGTGAGATAAAGAATCTTATTAAGGAACAAAAGGAAATTAATCATATTAGATAAAAGTAAGAGAAAAGAACAAACAAGAAAAAGGGGGAAAAACAGCAAAATAAAAGCTACAAAGAAAAATAAGCAAAAATGAATTCAAAGGAGGGAAAAAGCAAAAAAGAAAAAACTCAAAATTAAAAAAAACATAGAATAAAAGATAAAGTTGAATGAAAAACTTCCTCTGTATTTTTGAATAAGTGGTTTTTTTCCCAGATCCTTTGGTCTTGGAATCCAGCAAGTCACAATTTTGTCCACCTACCCTTATGGTCTGTGGCCTGTGAGTTGTCTTCCTTCTCCACTAGTCCTTCTTATCATACGCTCTAGATTTTGGCCACCATCAAAGCCACCATGTGTCCTTGCTTATGTTGGTAGATGGGGAAAACCATCAGACCACTGGTCTATGCTAGATGTAGGCAGTGGGCCAGGAGTTCAAATGGACTGCTGGATTTAATTCCAGAACATTCACATCCAGTTTCCTCTGAAAGCCACACTGGCCAGGCCTGGTTTTTCACCACAGAGAGTGTCTCTGGTGTCCTTCTAGGCCTGAGTTTAAATCTCTCAGGGAGTCTATTTCTAGCCCATGCCCTCTCCATGGCTGTCTCTCACCCAGTCGCTATGGGAGGGTAACACTGGAAACCTTAAAGTGGAGTTGCTATGTAGTAGTTCTGTGGCTCAATCTTAAACAACCTCTTCCCAAAATTACACCTCTTTAAACTCTCTCTGACCATATGGTGAGCCCTGCACTGTCATAGCAAAACCCCACACTATTTTTGTAGTTCATTATAGCTGTGGGATTTTCCTGGTGTTAGTGCTGCTGACCCAGCCTTGGCCTCCTTCACTATCATGTTGGTTGTTAGGTTGGTGTCTCTACTGCCCTATGTAGAAGGGAAAGAAAACATAGGGGCTTGTAGTTTGTGAGTGGTTATGTCCAGGGTGTGGAATCCACAGGTGCAGATTGGGCTGGATTCTGTCTGTGGTGCACAGGGGAGGGTTCTGGTCTACTAGTATTTTGACAGAATATGATGACCTAATCTTTAGGAGAGCTTTTACCATGCACTCTAAAAACCCTGTTCTGTCATATAAGAGGTCCAATTACATGGCTGGAGAGAATTTGAACAAGGAGGGCATCCCAGATATGCCCAGTCTTCAAGTTGGTCCTACCAAGGGACTAGGCTTGTGTCTGAAACTGTCTCGTATCCTCCAGATTATGAATATATGATTATGAATATGACAGAGTGACCCCAGACAACAGCATATGAAGCAGAACTATGAACTCAAATGCTCTCTATAAATCCCTGATTCTAAAAATCATAAGGTAAAATAAATTGGCTGTTATTTTAAGTCACAAAATTTAGTAATAGTTTATTAATAAGCAATAAATAACCAAAGGACCTGGTCTCAACAACCATATATATTTCCAAAATTGAGTATGAAAACATTTAAGCATACAGGAAAATATAATTATACTGTGAATAGCCATATACCTGGCACCTAAATTTTATAATAAAGTTTTTGGCATATTTGCTTCATCACATATTTATTTACAGATTCACCCTCTATTGATCTGTCAAAATACCTTATCTTTGATGTGTTTGAACAAAAGTTGGCATCAGTGAACTTTATCCCTAAACATTTCAGCATGAATATTATTAACTGGCATTCAGTATGTGGTTAAATATATTTATATATATAATATATATGTATATATTTTTTCTTTATAGAGAAAATTGACACACAGGAAAATACTGAGATCCTTTGTAAATGTTTGCTGATTTTTGACAAATTCATACCCTTGCATAATCCAAACATCTAGGAAGATAGAGAACATTATCATTACTGTAGAAAGTTCCTTCATGACTCTTACAAGTCAATTCTTAGGTGTCACAGATTAAGAAGGCATTTTGGGATTTTATTCAGCTATAGGTTTGGCTTAGTCTACAACTTCATATACAGTGAATGCAGATTTTCTATTCTTTTGTGTAAGACTTCCTTCATTCAAATTAGTATTATTGAAATTCATCCACATTGCATTTATGAGAAGTTCATTCTCTTACTACTGAGAGAATTACATTGTAGGAATGTACCTTAGTTTGTCTATCAAATTTTCTTGTGATGAAAACTTACCTTGTGATTAAGTTATGAATAAAGCTTTTTGAGCATTCTATGCCTTTTTGTGATTATATACTTTCATTTCTCTTGGTTAAACACCTAGAAATAAAATTGCCAGGTCATAGTGCATGTATGTCTACTTTCATAAGAAACAGATGCTTTTTAAAGTAGTTATATCATTTTACACTCCTATGAAAACATATTAGAGTGTTGGTTACTCTATATCTTTGCCAAAATTAGGAGTTGTTAGTTTATTAATTACAAATATTAAGAAGGTTGTGTAATGATATATCCTCATGGCATTAATTTGCATTTTGTAGACAACTAATGATTTTGAACAGTTTTTATACGCTTATAGGCTATTTGAATATTTTCTTTGGTGAAATGTCTCTTTAAGTCTTGTGCCTTTTTAAAACACATTTTTTGCTTTCATTTTTGAGTTATAGATATTCTTTAAATATTCCAGATATGAGTTATTTAGTCGATAGTACTTTGCAGATATTTTCTTTCAGTCTACATTTGCATGCTCATTTACTTAACTGTGTGTTTTGATGAACAGGTTTCATTTTTAATGAAACTTAATTAATCACAGTTTTCTTTTATGGCTATGGCTTTTGTGACATGTCTAAGAAACTTGTTCTGAACTCTGACTCACAAAAATATTCTTCAAAATTTTCTACTAAAAGTTTTATAGTTGTACTTTTTTACTTTGGAGCTGTGACTTCATCTTGAATTAATTATTGCAGGTGATGTGAAAGAGGAATTAGGGATCATTTTCCCCATAGGAATATTAAGTTTTTCTTGCCTCATTTATTAAAAAATTCTATTTCCCTATTAGTTTGCATTGATGCTTTTGTCAAAAATCAGTAGATTATATGATGTGGGTCTATTATAGACTCTGTTCCTTGATTTATTTTTCTGTAAGTCAGTACCATATTGTATTGATTCGCATAGTTTTACAATAAGCCTTGAAAGCAGGTAGGATAAAAACTTCAACTTCTGTTTTATCTTTTGCAAAACTGTCTTGGATATTCCAGGTAATTTTCAATACCACATACATTTTTGAAACAACTTAAAATCTACCAAAAATTTGGTTGTACATGTTTATTTGGTGAAATTTGCTTCTTAAACACATTTCGTATTTGTGTCTACAATCTATGAGCATGGTCTTTATTCCTATTTTTAAGGAAGTTAAATTTCAAATTTCTCTAAGCACCAATTCCTAGTTTATAGAGCAGAGGTTTTGCATATCTTTTGTTCAGTTCATTTACATATAAAGTATTTTACATTTTATGATATTTCGTGAATAAAATTGCATTTTGAAAACAGTTTTATTTCCCAAATTCTTGATAATGGGTATTAAAAATGAGATCGATTTTTTACTTTAGTTTCTTATCTTACAACTATGATAAATTTAATCATTTTGTTTTAATAATTGTTTATGCTATTGTTGCCATGTATATTACACCTATTTGTGTTACAAATCTCACGATAAATACTATACTTTTTCTTTACATACACATATGCATTGTAAAATAAATTTTTATATTTCCTCATGTGTTTATATTTCTCTTATTTTTTATTATTTTCAGAACTTTCAACTTCCATCTTGTATCCTTTCAAGTTGAAGAAATTTCTTTACAATGAATTTGTTTTGTTTTTCAGCATTTGAAAATGTCAGTATTATGTTATGTCTTCATCCTTTCTCTTGAGAAATCAGCAGCAATTTGTATAGATGAGCACCTCTATTATCTTTTTACCATTTTCCTTTATTTGCTTTCAGGAATTTCTCTTGATTTTGGCCAAATTACATGATGCATCTTCATAATATTTTCATTGCACTTCCTTGGATTGAGTTTCACAAATTTTACATTAGGTTTTTACCAAACTTGATAAAAATTATGGTCATTTGTCTTCAAATGTTTTATTTTATGACCTATTTTCTCTTTGTTTCACCTTCCGATACTTAAATAACATGCAAATTTAACATAGTGATATTATCTCTCAGATCACTTAGAATACGAAATTATTTTCAACAGTTATTGTCTCTGTTTACAGGTTGGATAATTTCTATGAATCTGTCTTCATGATCATTTGATTTTTCTTTTGTTATCTTCTATGTTATATTACATCTAAACAGTAAATATCTTTTTTTTTGCAGTATTGAGAGTTGATCCCAGTGTATTTTCACCAAGCTACATTACCAGCTATTTTTTTTTTCATATTTTATTTTGAGACAGTCTCAATGAATCCCTAAATTGCTCAGGTTAGGAGAGCTCTTGTGATCTCGGCACAACTTCCCAGAATGCTGGCATCACCAGCATGCCCCTCCATGGTCAGCCATTAATTTTTTCTTAGAAATGTGTTTTAGTCTCTCAAATTTCCATTTGAACACTTTTAATAGTTTATAAATCTTGCTGAGAGTCTCCATTTGCCCTTTCCATATTTTTTCGTACTTTCCTGAAACTTTTCAGTATCAAATTTATTACCACCATAATTTTCTTTACATTTTTTAGTACAATTATATTAACTACTTTAAAGTTATCTTTACTAATTCCAACACCTGGATAATTTTGATATAATCACAAATTATTTTTCATGTGAATATAGTTTGTGTTTTCCTTCTTTCAGTATATTTAGTAATTTTAGGTTATATTGTGTTCCATATAAATGATACATTTGGGAAATTCACCATTCTGTACATTGATTTTTTTGTCATAATTTTTGTTATAGTAGGCTGTTAAACTTGGCTGGACTCATATGATCTCCTACGCAAGAGTGAGAAATTGAAAACTCTAGTTCTTTTAATTGTATCTAGGATTCTTATAGTTCCCCTCACATGTGTGTAATTTCAGAGCCAGGTCAATATACAAGTAGATTTTACACACTGAGTGTAAAAAGACTCTTGTAGCATGCTCTTTGTCTCTCATTCTCTCTTTCCAATTTCCACCCACTGTCTCTTATCTGTTCCTTGAAATTATTTTCATTTTTTATTTCCTACTCAAATTTATCTACCTCAAGGTGCCCTGATTACATCATGCCTACAGGCAAAAACTCTAAAATATGTAACTCAACAAATGCCCTTTCTTTCTTTCAAGTGTAATCTCTTCAGAGTATCTGCCTGCTTTTTCTTGCTCTCTAGCGCCTGGAGGTATTTTCTCAGAGTTGTTATCTGTGGGTTACTGGACTACTAAGGGTGAATCCTCCATTATCAGACAGGGAACATTCAGATTATATGGTTTTATGATAATAAGATAGTGAATGGTGCTAGCTGATTCCCAATTTCTATTTCTTTGACTATGGTAATAACTTCATCTTATCCCTGACTCAGGAAAAAAGAACCTAATATATCCACAAACAGACACACATACACTGTTAACCAGTTCTAATTTCTTGGGTTTCTCCCTTTTTATTGTGAATTTTGTAGAGATATTAAATATTATATTTTAACCTGTCCATTTTCTTACACGGGTCTTGATATTTTAAAATAATTTTATATTTTTGATTATTGGAAATTTTTTGTACTAAAAAAAGGAGTTTAGGTTTATAAAAATCATTTCAAGTGCAAAAAATATATTTCACTGAAGATGACATGTGCACTCTAAATGAAAAATTTAAGTCAAAACTAACAAAACCCATTTGTCCTAAGAAAGTAAAATAGAAAATCCAAAAGGCTTGACTTTTGACATTTTATGTGCTATCAAATTGGTTTTAAGAAAAACAAAGATGATATACTTTGGATGACATTTTGCTACAATTCATAACGTAAGTTTAAACGTGTGGAATTGAGAGTGTGATTCTTAAAATAACCTCAAATGCACTGTAAATTATAAATTTCTAGTGCACTGTAAACAGGATGTCTTGTTTACTGCTGTGTAGACCCACTAAATATCTATAGATATGCTTCCTCAGCTAGAGCAGGAACTTACTGGCTATAACTCCCTGCCTTGTTCAATAATTTCCAGTAATTATCAGGAATAAAATGCAATAAATTTATGTAATAGACTGCCCCTTTGCTATAATATACAATCACAGGCGATCAATGCTTCTTACAATAAGGAGAAGAATTACAACTGTCTTTTATTTTATAGCTTTGGTAATGCAGCTTTGGAAACCACCAGAGGGAGCAGAGTTAAACTTCAGTGGTCATATTCCAATGCCATAAAACATAGCCTCAGGCTGACATTTTACAAAGTAGCAACACAACAAGGGGGTGTGTACTTCATAGCAGACTATTTTATTTATTCACCCAACGAGCTAAAGACCTCTTCCTATTGTTGTTCTTCTAGTTCATGTGCCTGGAATAATGAGAATCTCTCTGAATGTAATAAATAATAATCAAGTTTGACCTTTGGCCACATCGTTACCAGCAAAGAAAGATAGACATAGTTGATAATGAAACCCCAAATGTAGTAACCCAAAATGAATTGTTCAGTACAAAATTATATTTGTCACAGATTAAAAGATATACTTTTATTGTGGTTTAAATCAAAGGGCATTTTTGAGCCCTGCCTAGTTATGCTTAAAATATAATTACACGCTACATATCTTGGCAAGTAAATGAAAGGCTTTTCTTGTAATTTGTTATAAATTTCTACTTTGCCTGTAGCTAAGTGAAGGCCAGGCTTCTAAAGTGTTTCAAGTATAATGCACAGTGAATATAAAACAGTCCATTAATTGGGATAATAGTTCCCAGCATGTAATTGCATTCCTTAGGTAACTATGGATAGCAACTGAGTGAAGTGGTATTTATTCAAGGTTGTTAGTCACCCGTGGATAACTTTATTTGTCCACTGATGCTTAAATAAATGCATCATTCATCAGTAAGAATATTTATGAAGAAATTTATAACAAAAATCATTATTGCATCTCAAATTATGAAAGGAAACAGTATATAAAAGTTACTGAAGAATGTCGTAATAAAATCTTGCCAGTGCCTCAGGTTACTTGTTTTTATGTTGGTGGACAGTAACATCTTGTGGGTACTGAGGAATAAATGTGAAGCAAACATGATTAGTGTGTTTTTCTTGATGTGTTACCCAGCAAAATGAGTATCTATAGGACATAAATTCCATCAACAATTTCCAGCAACTTCCATGAAGTTGCATAGTATTTCAAGAAAAAAAGAAAAAGAATTTACCAACAGACAATCTGTCAAATTCCTCAAATCATTGAAATCTCGAATTGTGTGTCTGTAAGTTCTTTTTAACAGTTGCAAAACTGTTTACTTTGGTTTTCATTTAATATGTTGTTGGCTAACTCTAAGGTGTTAGAAAAACATGTTCTATTTTATCATGTTGAGTCCTGAGAATCTCATTCAAGAAGTGTCAAAGAGTCCCAGAGTGCCATAAGTCAGGATTATCCTCTTTCCAAGAAATCATTGGCAAGACTGTCAGGGAGGGCCCAGATTTTGAGTGATCCACTGCCTCCACAAACCACTCAGTATTCCAAATTCATCTTCATTATGTGCTCTGAAACCACCTAGATAAGTCTCTAAAATGTCTTTTATCCTGTTTATATCAGTCTCTGAAAAGATTTCAGGATGCCCAGAATTATATCAGTCTATTTTTAACCCCATGAGACTCTGTGGTCTGTGATGCAACTCCTCCATGTTCCTCTCCATATAACTTATTTATTTGTTTTATCCTTCTCCATACTATTCACCAAGTTATTATTTCTCTATTTTCTTGTCATAGCAGATGCACTAAAAGTATTTTTGAATGGAATACTGAATGATGAAACAAATATTTTCTCTCTCTTTTATGCCAAATAGACATTTCTTTTTTCTTTCTTGTTTTTTTTTTTTTTTTTTTTTTTTTTTTTTTTTGTGGGTACCGGGGGTCAAACTCAGGACCTTGCTCTCCAGCAGGCGCCCGTGCCGCTGAGCGATATCACCGGCCCTTTTTTCGTATGTGGGTACCAGAAGTCAAACTTAGGACCTTGTGCTTGCCAGGCAGGCACTTATGCCACTGAGCTATCTCACCGGCCCAACATTTAAAAAATATGTAAAATATTTTATTGAAAGTACTGTATAGAGCTCTAAGTGAAGTGTGTAACGTCTTCTTTTGCTATTGACTAACCCTTGCTAGAACTATTTCTCTGACTTATTCTTGGATTTTTGTACTTGTTTGTGTTACTGATAACAGCATGCCCATATTAACTGTCTTGTTTATTGACTTAAGACTTTGCAACTACTGGAACTCCTGTTAGATCACAAAAATTGGTACTGTCTAAATTTTCCCCATCCTGTGTTCATGTATAATCCTTCATATAAATTATGATGTGTATAATGTACCTTATTTAAAGATTACTTGGCCTAGAATCTTTGAAAATTTGAATTGATATATCACAGTATATCATTGATTCCAATGAAACTTTTAAGTTATTCCATCCTCTCAATGGTATTAAGCTTTTAGATTATTGACATGAGATCCAAAAGATATTGGGTAAAGACCTGAAAATTGAACAGTCTGTTAAAGGTTATATCAATTGTTTGGCAAATATCTTCTTATATACAAATGAACTAATGTTCCAAGTGCCCCGAAGTTTTCCTTTCAATCATAAACTAAATATGAGATATAGATTATTTACTTTATCCGTAAAAACATTCAGATGTATTTTGCTTTAGAAAGAAGAGATTTATTTATTTTCCAGAGTTTGCTGGAATTAATCATATTTCTAATGACAAAGAATACACAAATGTTCTATTATAACACTAGATAAAAATACAATAGAAGATTTTAAAACTTTGAATAGAGAAGTTACAAATTTTTAAATAAAAGGCCATTGATAACCTAGAATAATATTGTTATTAACTAATATTGATGGGTGACTAATATGCTTAACGTTTCTGTATCTTTTCAATAACAACTCAGGAAGGAGATGCAATGTGTTTAATGACATGATGTCCTCCTAATTTCTTGATCAGCAATGTCACATTTCTGAGAAATATAATGAAAATATTATTTGACATGTTCAGTAAAATAAATAAAGAACAGTTTTTTAGAGATTGCATCAGGAAAGCGAGTTGTTAATACCATTTTATGACTAATAGGTACACCAGTGTATAGTTTTATTGGTTGAAATGATGATTAATTAAAACAATAAACAGAAGGTGCTCCTCAACCTTCTAGTGTGGCACACCAAAACTTTTTTGGTGAAAAATCTGCTTCTGATCTGTTCCCATAATCCTTGAGAGAAAACAGGCAGCCCAAACTGTTGTTATAATATCCCGATATCTCCCATCTTAGTACAGCTCCTTCTCCATAGAGTTTCTTTACATTACTAACTTTCTTTAAATTCCTTCAAAACATAAGTTGACTAAAGTTGGCCGTGATGGCACACTCTTGTAATCCCAGCACTTGGGAGGCTGAGGCATGAGGATTGCCGTCAGTTCAAGTCCAGCCTGGGCTACATAGTGAGTTCAAGGCCAGCTTGAACTACATATTGAGACCCTGTCTCAAAAAACAAACAAACAAATAAACAGAAAAAAACCACATAAATTGATTTAAAATCCACCTTTGTAAAAAGCACTAGTAAGGGCCCTGAAATGACACAATCTGTTATAATGTGTATCTGTATTGCTATCTTTGCATCAACTTAAAGTTTGTTTTATATACTTTTCTTTAGAATACTATCTGTGTGTAAAACAGTGCCAGTCATATTAATGTGTGCCTAATGCAGAGTAGAAATTTTACATTTATGCTAGACCTGAAGATGCAGGCCCCTCAGTGAACAACTGTTGTCTTAAATTTCAACTCCTCCACACAGTGTTGTAACTCCAAAAAATTATGCTGTATGAGGTTAAGTCCTTCTGGGGGTAGCTCATATCCAGTAATTGACTGAGATGGGATGTAAGGTTGAATCATTTTGCTCCACTGTAGGACAAGACTGAAAGAACACATTGCTACAGAACTCTTGGTAAATTTGGCCAAATACTTGTGAAAATTCACTATACTGTAATTTGACTTCACCTTTTGTCAGTTCTTGTTCCATCACTTCCCTTTTGAATCTTAGCATTTAGTGACAGAGTGTCTTAATGTGTAGTAATACTTTTGATTATCATCCAAATATGAGAGGATTTCTTTCTGCTATGTAGAGATTATCTGGTAAAAATCATACTCACTTTTTAACCATTCATCATTGATACTAAAAATGATGACTTGACCTTTAATAACATGAAATATAATGAAAGTCACACCTGGAAAACATATTTCTATATACACTATGGTAAGGATGTTTCATATTTAGTAAAATGTTATATAAACAGAAGTCACAACATCTTTGATTATCACCTGTTTATTCCTTCCTGACCAAATCTTTCAACACATCCTCTACTTTCATAAAATTGTAAGAGTGAAATTTGTGGAGGAGGGAACTCCAAGGGATATCTCCAAAGAAACTTTGAAAAAAAAAATGAACAAAATCTATCAAAATCAAGTTTTTAAACTCTGGAAATTATACAAATGTTGACAGCAAAGACTAAATTAAGAACATGTATCTATGGTATGTGTGACATCATACAGTATTTATATTTGTATGCCTAGCTCATTTTATTTAGCACAACATGCTCCAGGTTCCTTCAAATTGTAGCAAATGGTAGGATATTATTCTATTTAATATTTGAATAATATTCCATTTCTATACTCATCTATACATCTTTGTCTCTATGTGTCACATTTATACATATTATGTATATATATTTCTATATGCATATGTATTTACACACATATATTTACGCAATATTTTTCTTATCCAGCCATTCATTGATGAATATTTAAATTGTTTCCAATCCTGGCTATTGTGAATATTTCTACACTTAACATAAATGTGAAGATATCTCTTTTACCTACTTATTTCAATTCCTTTAGATATATGAGTATAAGTGAGATTTCTGGATCTTATTGTAGATAAACCTTTTATTTTCTTGAAGAACCTCTGTACTATTTTCCACAATACTGTTTTAACATACATTTCTCTAAACAATGTATAAGGATTCCCAGTTTTCTACATCCTAAATAACAATTGTTATCTCTTGTCTTTTTAATATTAGCCTTTCTAACAGGTGTGCAGTGATATCTTACTATAATTTTTATATGCCAATTGTACTCCAGTACAGCTGGGAAAATAAGAAGACAGTTTTAAACATAAAAGGACAATTCTGGTGTTTAAATTTAGCCTTGACTCATTCTTTTCTCTGGCACCATGGTGGTCTTGAAGACAGCAGCAATGTTCTTAGTGTGGGTGTCTGTTGTCAGAACAAGGCCAGAACCTATTCCTAATAAGTTGTATTTGTCTGTTTTGACCTATCTGAGATTTTACTAAAGGCTTGATGTAAGGTGATTTTCTTTGTTTTGCCTAGCTCAGAAGTCTCTCAGAATGAAAAGTCTAAGCAGAAAGCATTTTTCAATAAAAAAACTGAAATAAAAATGAACAAGATGCTTCTACCCTGGGAATAGTATTACATCTGGGGAAAACAATAGACATACTGAAAGCCTGGGTAGTTGTGTTGGGAAAACATAGAGGAAAAAATCACTTTGGAGAAGGGCATTGAAAAATTCCTTCATATAACAGTGACTCTAAAAAGCTATGTACATTGCCAAAGCAAGACACATACTCAGAGACGTCCTATAAAGATCTTAGCCTTTTATCTGTGACTTATATTTAGTTTCAGCTAAAGTAAGAAGGGAAAGCTAAAGAATTATAAAGATGGGGGTTAATTGCTGTGGGAGTGTCCAACACAAAGCCATTCAGAAAATAGGATATTTTCTTTTGCTTCTTTCTTTCTTTTCTTTATTTGTTACTCCATTTGTTTAAGGATATCTTTGTCAAATCACTAGTTGACCACAGACTAAATAAACAAATAATGCCGAATCCACAAACAAAAATCTTTAAACAAAAATTTAGAAAAGTCACCAAGTAAACAACTACAACCCACAGCAATTACAAATAAATCCTGAGGGGGTGAAGAATTTGATTCTCAGAGTTAATATATTATAGAACTGTCCAGTTTTGAGCACAATAACATAAGACACTCAAAGAAACAAGAAAGTTTGGGACATATCAAGGAAGAATAAATTAATAGAAACTGTCCCTAAGGAAACACAAAAATTGATCTCACTGCATAAAGACTTTGAGTCAACTGTCTTAAATATGTTCAATGAACTAAAGGGAACTTTGAACAAAGAATTTACAAGAATTCTGAGAATGATGTTTCACCAAAGAGAAAATATTTAAATATAATAAAAATCAACAGGGACCAAAGAAAAATTCTGGAGGTGAAAAGAGTGCAGCAACTAATACAAGTATGTTACTAGACTGGCTCACAGCAGAGCAGGGCAGGCAGGAGAAATAATCGGTGGACATGAAAACAGATTAATTGAGATTACTAGTTCAAAGAGCAAAAACATAAAAGAATGAAGAAAAATAAATATAAACATGTCAATATGTGGGACATCAAAAAGATGGCAGAGTAAGTGTATAACTTTAAGCTATTACAGCAAAAAAAAAATAAAAAAAGGATCTTGAACAAACCACAAAGAACTAGATAAAAAATAACAAACCAAAAGTTAATGGAAGGAAAGAAATAGTAAAGATTAGCGAAATAATGAATACAAAAGATCAACAAAATATCTTTTTGAAAAGATAAATAAAATAAACAGTTAGCTAGACCAACTATAGGTTCAAACAATAACTTCAGAGCACAAAAAGGATACATGACATCTCATACCACAGAAATACAAATGACTATAAAAGGCTATTATGGATAATTACACAAAAACAAATTAGATAAACTAGAAGATGTACCACCTGGACATATAACATTTATGAAGATTAAATTATAAACAAATAGAAAATCTGAGTAGATTCCTAATTCACTTTATGTGGCCAGCATTACTCTGATACCAAACTAAACAAATTTATTACAAAAAGTAAATCTTTATCTCTTATGAATATTATTCAAATATTTTAAACAATATATTAGCAAATCATATTCAATAATATATTAAAGGAATTATGTACTACAAAAAGTGGAATTTATTCTTAGAAAATAAGACAATATAGTATATTAATAGAATGAAGGGATCAAACTACGTGATGGTTTTAATGCAGAGAAAACAAAATCCAATACTTCATCTTTAAAAATGCTCCACAAAAACTGCAAAACTGTTGAGTAAAGCAAGAACTATATTACTGTGTTCATAGATTGAAGGACTTAATATGATTCAGATGGTAACAATATAGACTCAATGCAATCCTATAAAGATACCAGTGACGTTTTTTGCCTAAATAGAAAACATGATTCTAAAATTTACAGTTTTAAGGAACCCCCAAAACCCAAAATTATATTCAAAAGGAAATGTATAATTGTGTCGGAGACCCCTGCAGTGGGTTCAAATCTCCTGCCTGGAGTTATGGAGTACAGCAAGAAGAATGAGCAAGAGACGAAATAGGGGTGCAGGTAGGGATCTGGGATGACCAGTTGTTCTTGGGGAACAAAAGGCCATAAACCACTCAGAACTTTTGTATTTATTCATTGGGGAAAATATGAGAGGATTGCAACTGGACGTGCTAGACAAGTGGTGAGGCTGGCGAGGCTTGTAACAGAGGGAACAAAGCATTCTTGCTGAAGGGACAGGAACAGCCAGATTTAGGTGATGGTTAATGAGTATCCTGCTTTGTAGCCAATTCTGGGAAGAAATTTTCCTCTGGAGTCATGCAGGCCTCAGTGGAGACGTTATTTCATATCTTAGCCGCCTGGTATCACAGCTCGTCTATTTGAGCTCTACCATAGCTGTTGATGATACAGTGCTAGTCCATGGTCAGCCACCTGCTTTCATGAAGATATGTACACAGCCTCAGCCAGACTCACTAATTAAACTGAAAGCCAATTTATGGAAGTCACCTCCATACAGCCTGCACTGCTTGTAAGTAAACAAAATCACATTTTGGTCTGGGAGAGTGAGATGTGGCAGTCTTCCACATACTTTGATAACTTACAGTATTCAAAAAGGACTACAAATATGTGGCAATTACTAAACTGTGGTGCTGTCATAAATATAAACGTAAAACAATGAGATTTTGAGAGTGCAGAAGTAAACCCCTATATCTCTAGCCTATTACTTTATGACAATGGTGCCAAGATTATTCATTCATTGAGACCAAAAATAGCCTCAACAAATAGCGCTAGGTTAACTGGATATCCATACACAAAAGAATAAAGTTTGACTCTCTTCTTCACATCATATGCAAAAAGTTACTAAAAAAAATCTCAAAATAGATTGAGGACACAAATATAATTGCTAAAATGCAAAACCCATAGAAGAAAATAAAGGAAGGTATTGATGCTCCAGGATTGAGAATATTTGCAATGAAAAAGCCTAAGCAACAAAAAAATAGATAACTTAGACTTCATCAAATTTAAAACCTTTGTTCTTCAGGGTGATAGACTTTGTGGGATGGGAATGGGACCTGAGGAAGAGGGTGGAAGAGAACAAGGAGGGAATGAGGAACAAAATGAAGATAGGATGTGTACACACACACACACACACACACACACACACATATATATAATTTATAATATATATCCTATATAACCTATATAATATATATCCTACATAATATAGGTATATTATATATGTAGTAATTCTCCACGATGAATGCAATTATTATATATTACAAATATACACTAAATTAAAAAAAAAAACAGCAACAAGAAAGTGGAAAAATCCCAAGAATGTGGAAAATGGAACAAAATATTTGCAAATCATATATTTGATAAATATCTAAAATCAAGAACATATAAAGAATGTGTAAAACTTAGCAACAACAGCCCCCCCAAAAAACCCCAATTTAATTTCTAAAACTGGGCAAATGATTTGTATAGGCCTTTTTTCCAAATCAGATATACAAATAGCTTACAAAGTGCTCATTGTTATTAGTCATTAATGAATACAAATCAAAGTCTTTTGGTATTATCACCATGAAATGGGCTATGAAAATGTCAGAAGTCTATGTCAATGCATACAATAATAAACAAAATGTGAAAATTTAAGGTATTTTATTCTTTTGTAACTGTATGCAATATAAAGAATGGGCTGGACAAAAGACATGGTTGTGCATGCCTATAATTCCAGCACTCTGAGTTGATGAGCCATGAAGATAGCAAGTTATATCCCAGCCTGGGCAATTTAGTGATTAACAAGATCCTGTCTCTAAATAAAAGATAAAAAAGGGCTGACAACATAGCTCAGTGTGAAGCCCTCAGATTCAATCAGCAGTAACAAAAATATAGGTATAAATATAGATATAAATATGGGTAGATATAGATAGCTATAGATATAGATTGAATAGATATAGATATAGCTATAGATAGCTATAGATAGATAGGCAATCTGAGACTGGAAAATCATAAGTTCAAGCCAAGACTGGGCAATTTAGTTATTAGAACTTGTCTGAAACTAAGAAAAGAATAAGGGCTAGGGACATAGATCAGTGTGAAGACCGTGGGTTCAGTCCCTAGGGTAGAGGGGCATGGTCCTGAAAAAGAACGTTAATCAAATATTCAGTGACTGAGCAGGTTATCAATCAAATAAGAATAAATATCATTGAAGTATTTCACCATTTGCCAATTACCTGATGATCCACAGGGAATTTTTTAGTTTTGCTAGGCACAAATTTGAATTATATTGGCACTCCCTTATATATTTGAGTGAGTAAATCACTTAAGTACTGCAAATACATCTACAGAAATATTGTAATGAGACATCATTTTCAACTTGCTCCTTGCTCTTTGTAAGTCTTTCTGTACTGGTATTGGGTTTGGAGATTGTAAACAATAATATTCACATAATATGGAAACCAGATAACTCACCATAAAGTTTTGGCTCTTGAATTCTTAAGTGGATTAGAGTGAGACATAATTCGATAATACTAGAGATTGACGCATGTAGAATGGATTACTTAAAGTTGGTACCTATCCTGTATGAAAGCTTTGCAGAGTTGTTTTGATTTGTTAAAATTTTTAAGTCCTTAGAAGTTTTTACCAATAATATGTCTTAATCTTTCTCATGTGAGCAGAGGATAGTAGAAACAAATGCACAATTCCCTAAAATATTCTGTTGACTTTAGCTTTTCAGCAGTGACTTGGGTACCGATAAATGAAGTAATACTAGGAGAAAAACTGAAAAGTGATTTTTGATTATCAACATGGTCTAGTAGAAAAAGCAAAAATTCAAAACACATTTGTAATTTTAACATCACGCTCTTCTCTCCATGATTCACTTCTTCTAAGAGAACATAGAGGACATTTTTATGATTACTGAGATTATTTTTGTGCTAGTTTTAGAAATTTTCAAAATATAAAAATGTGTAAAGTTGATATACAAATCACATGATCTTACTTTGTTTTCTTGTGTTAGCATTCTTTAATAGAACTGAAATTAAACTCCATATAAAATTTTCTGTTTGTTTTTTCATATGTTCATGTTTTTCAAAATCAATGAAATTAAATGTACTTTTAACATTTAGATAATTTTGTAATTATACTACATATAATATTGCAAAGTAAAAATGATGCTGAAGGCAAGAGCAGATGTCAAGAAATAAGCTGTCAAAGTTTTGAATTTATGATTTACTTTTTGGAGCTTAGAAAACATTTGTTAACTGTTTTATATTTAATTGTCATTTGAACTGTAGGATTAGAAGAGAATCTAGGTGCTTTTCTATACTACAATGTCTCATTTTTTTTTCTTATCCATGAAGATTCTTAGTATTTTACTTCTATTTTATTCTACTATACTTCTTGTTCTATTATATTTCTTACTATTCTACTTTATTTGCAGAGCAAATGTTTATAATTCATCCCTGTTTTGTTAGACAACTTATATAGTTTCGCAATAGTCTAGAAGTCTGCAATTTACAGATTTAGAACCAAATGTCTGGGTTATTCCCTGTAGCAGCCAACATAACTTCCTTTCATTTAACATATAAAAAGGAAAATAAATAATAGTACTATTAAAATAATTCAGGCTAAATTATCAAAGTATCTGTTCTCCAGCATCAAATTTGCATCTTTTCTGACTAGACGTGGATCTTACTGAACAATAATAACAAAGCACTCATTTGAATAGTGAGAAATTTGTGCCTTCTATTTGCACATTTAGTAGAAAAAGTAATCATTGGGAACTTAATGAACACTTACTATGTCCTTAGAATTCTTCTAGGTGCTACATGAGAAAGAAAAATAACCAAATCAAAGACAGTATCCTTCATTTATTGAGCTGTCCACTCTGTATTCCTAAATCAAATAACACTACTCATTTTGTCATAAGTTACGTGTATTAGCGATTTGCATACACTTACTTTTCAACAAATGCTGAAGGCCATACCATTCTTAGGTAAAGTAAAAAGCAACATGTGGAGAACTAAAAGAAATCTCATTCAGGAACAGAAGGGCAAAAACAGAGCTCTTTGTAATCACCAGATCATCTAACTTCTATATTAGGGACAGTAGTAAGAAAGCTGTTGTAATTAAATCAGAAATGCTTCCAGTGGAAGAGCCTCAGTGATTCTCACATTTGTTTCGTGCTCCAATGCTAAAATGAAGACTTTGACTTCCAGAGCTACAGATACTCTTTGCTTTGAAAGAGTGGTGTTGCCCTCTGAAGCTCTAGATAACATTTGCTGAAAAGGTATGAGTCAACTTTCTAGAAATAGGTAAAGACACTGTTAAAATTTTCCAATGTCTAATTTTACTGCTCTTTTAGACTGCCAGGTTTCAAATTGAAAGGGATAGCTCAGTCTTGAGACTAATTTTAAAGGTGTCAATGGGATCCTAGCTTGTGAACAGTCTATAAAATTTTATTAAAAACTTTTTATTAATTATTAGAGACCCTTTCTTATTCAAGGTAGTTAATTACTCCAAGTAAAATGTATTAATTCTGATATGGTGACAAAGTAACAAAACAATCCTGAATTTATAAATTAAGCCAAGGGAATGATAGATTGAATGATTTTTTCTAACATCTATTTCTGAGACTTTATATTCATTGCATAGACCCAGGACCCAGTGCTCATTAGGATCTTTCAGCATGTGTTGAAAAAAAAAAAAAAAGAGATGATTCCTGTCATCTATAGCAGACTTTTTCTCACTTGATCTCATTCTTACAAATGCACATTTTCCTATATTTAAATAAAACTCTGATTTCATTTCTATTTAAATGTGTGTTTGTGCATTATTCACCTGCTGTCTTCCTCTTTTAAGTCATTCACCTCCTGTCTGACAGGCTTCTTAGGAATATTTTGGGAAGTAGTATTTAAACTTACTTATTTTGCTCTCCCTTCATTTTACTACCTTTAATTATCACGACTCACAACTTTAGTCTGGGAAGAGGAGAATAATTGAGCCCACACTTCTTAAATCTGACTCATTTCCCCCCATAACCCATATTTACTCTGACACAGCTTGTACTTATTCCAAACAAAATATGTTTCTGTCCCTTTCTTGTCTTTTTTATGCCTGGCAGAGGACAGATTTTCCTGAAAGAACAACTGCTTGTTAATTCTTCAGTGCTTATTGCTGACCCAATGAAAGGAGGTATTTAATTACCTATTCGCCCAGTTGGTGAGGGAGGAATTCTTATTTTGGAGTTGTGACTACGGGCAAACACATGATGCCCGAAACTGGAAAGATGAGATCAAAATCATTACTGGTCACATAGTCTCCCTAGCTGTGGGAGGAGGACAGTGTCTACTACACAGTGCCACACAGTCCTGTGTTTAAGAACAGACTGAAGAATTATGGGCTGTAGGAGGCAAGCTTTGTAGTAATCAGAAGGTTTAGTAACTCCCTAGAGTATGTACTTGGTTTGTTTGAATAATTCTCCAAACTTACAAGAAGTGAAACATATTACTCAGAGTTACCAGAAACTGTGTTGGGTGTCCTTGACAAAGAGAATTATTTGGCTAAGAGACCTTACTTGAGAGAACATAGCTGGCAGGGGGACTCACAGTTAGACCATATGAGGCCCTCCCAGTTTTCTAAGGTGTGAGAGCAACACATAATACTGAACCACGGCTTGGTACCTTGGTGTCTTGACATCAGTTTAAACCTTAGGGATTTCTAGGGAGTAGGAAAAGTGCTTCCACAGAAAGCAAAGTGCAACTTTGACAAAGAGAGAGAGGTTCAAATGGTGTGGTGGTAGTAAAGGCTATGAACATCAATGGTGAAATGCTTAATGGCCAATAAACACAATTAAATGAACTGTGTAGCATTGGCATAGGACACACATATACCCATGTGTCATGAATTTAGTTTAATCAGTGCCTTTGGCAGTAGTAACATTCAGAAGTGGATATAGTATTTGCAACTCTTTAAGGTTAAATAGGAGTTCTTTGTGGAATTTTGTGTTCAAAAGCTAAACCAGTTGCCTGGAACCTCTATAGGAGAGGTAGAAAATCCATTATCTTTTGTAAGAGCCAAGCATTATGTATTATAAAAAGTGAAATGAGTGCCTTGGTTGTTACCAGCAATGTCCGTACCACTGAAGAGTATTTTATTAAGGCTTTGTGTTATGGCCATAGTTTATGTAAAAACATCTGCAGCTTGATTTGTACTGTGGATATCCATGAGTAAAGACATTCCCAGATTTCATATTTAAAAAGTTAGACATTTTAAGCAATGGCCCAAGAGTTTGCAAATGGGTACAAGTGGGGCCATTTGCTTACTGGGCCTCCAGTCCTAAGGTGAATGGATGAAATATAGTTAAAGGTGTTGGTTTTGGATCTAGTCCTTCATAAGGTATATGCTAGATAAGAAATGAAAAGTAGTAAGTTTGCCTTGAGCTATTACATATATGGTGGCAATGTTATTAATAAAGTACATGAACTTCCATTATTGTTTTCTCAGTTAGTCCCCAAGAACTCTCCAGGTACTCAAGGAGAGGGAGAGGAATGACCTCTGTTAGCACTATGGCATCTGGCAAAGGACTGAGAACAAGGGGGACTATGACCCTTTTCAGGTAGAACATGCCAGAGGGCTTAGATTTGCTTTCTTCCTGTAGAAAGGTGTCCTTGGTAGTCCTGTCAAGATTTTAGGGTGCTGCTTCTATAAAAGAAGATATAATGGGCAGCTGAGCATGGAGAGTCATACTTCCAGTGTGTCTGAGATCCTCTACTTCCAAAATAAATCAACCTGTGGCCAGCGATTTCCACCTTTATTAGTTAGGATTTTTCAGAGTGGCAAAATGAATATATATGTATACACACACACATACACACACACACACAGGGTCCTATTATATATCTAAACATAAATTTGTTATAAGAGTAGCTCAGGCAATTACAGAATCTAAAAAATCTAACTGTTAGGCAGAAAGTTAGTCGTAAGCAGGCCTGTAGACATGTGGGATGTGGGTTTCAGCTAATTAAAAAGCAAAGAAAACAAGCTTTTTTTTTCCTTAGCTTTTTTGATCATTAGCTATAGATAAAATCCCCACAAGCTTGTTGTTTCAAACTTTAGCACAAGACAAGATATCATCCTCTGAGTGTGCTGATAAATCCTGTCCAAATCCAGCCCATGGGTGAGGGTGGAGAGAAACTCGAGATGTCATACAAAACTAAACAGAAAACATCCATCTAAGTAGTAAACAGGGACCTACATCCTCTGAAATATGTAAACCTATCCCATTTTCATTGCAAAGGAACCATGACTTCCAAGGAAGGAAAGGATATTCCTTCAAAGACCCAGTTAATTATATAAATGTAACCTGAGAAGTCATTCAGTGCAACTGGCATTTTGGTAGTTGCCCACATTCCTAATTAAAGAAGTATTCTCACAATCTCTCCTTAAAAATCTATCATTTTGCAATCAACTCTACCTATATATGATGGCCTATATGTCTTATCTGAAATAGTTCATCAAAGATACAAAGAATTGAGTGCCAGTGCTTTTTGGCATTACGGAACTAGTAGTGTTAGCCCCCTGCTTCCTAGAAGCACAAAATGATCTGCCATCTGCAATTTGGAGGCCCAGGAAACCCACTGGTATAATTTGAAGTACTGAGAGACAGAAAACCAATGGTTTAGATTCCAGTCTGGGTCTACAGGCCTGAAAATCTGGGGATAACTGAGGGAAGAAGGTAAATTCATAGATCGCACATCCAGGAAAAGAGTATATTAAATATTCCTTCACCTTTTTGTTCAGTTTAGGCCCTCAGTGTGTTGGCAGATGCCTACTTACTTTTGAGAGGGCCATCTGCTTTAAACAATTCACAAATCAAGTGCAAAGTCTCTTTCAGAAACAACCTCACAGACACTGAGAAATAATGTTTAACTCGTTATCTGTGGCCCAGTCAAGTTAATCCATAAAATTAACCATCACACTTCTGTAATGGTGTGGCCACAGAGGGCCGTTTCTTGCATCAGAAGTCTATAAGAAACTACTTAATGTATTTTATGTTCTAAGTCCAACCCCCATTCATATTTTATACCTTAAAGGCCAATATGACACTATTAAGTAATGGAGCCTTTAGGAAAAGAAGTCAAGAGGAAAGAAACTTCAGAAATGGGGGTAATGATCTTATAAAAGAAGAACCAGTAAGCTGTTCCTCCCCAATTGCCCCTCCATCATATGAGTGCAAAGTATTAAGATAAAGTTACCATATATGGACTAGAGAGAGCTTTTAGCAGCCACAGAATCTGGCAGTTTATTTATTTATTTATTTATTTATTTATTTATTTATTTATTTATTTATTTATTTTTAGATCTTGGACTTCCCTGCCTCTACAACAGTGAGAAATAAATTTCTATTTTTTAGGAAAAAAATCTTTGAGCAAGTTTCCCTTATCATGGTTGGCCTAGAGACTATAGGAGCCATGACAGGAGGTTTCTAAAACCTTTGTAAATGGAGGAATCTCAGGGGGATTAATGGGAATGCCTATTGAATGACAATATGAAAAGATTCTAAAGCTTTCATTGAATGGGGTGTCATTTACCTTGTACTGACTTCAAGTAACAGGATAAATGAGATTAAATATAAAATTTAAATACTAGTACTTTACCCAAGAAATTAATACTTTACGTGAGTATTAGTTTCTCCAGAAGCCCCAAAAGTTTTACAAATCTTAGGATCATATTAATATTGAGGACTCTGATTATTAATAATTTTTCTTGAGTGTCAGGGATGGAGTAGCCTTTAAATTAACAAAAAATTTAAAAATATTTAACCAATGTTGCATGACCCTTGTAGAATGCATATGACAATAATTCATCTTCTTTTTGTGAATTCTTTTGTATTTATAAGTCATGAACAATGTGCCAAATGGATTTTCTTCTCAAAAGATGCCAGTCATGTAATGTGCTACATATGTCACAGAGGAAAGGTTGATATAGTTAAGATAGTGCATATTGTATGATGCAAGGTTGCTGAGGTAACCCATGGCACCCAATTATTAATTCCCTTTAGAGAAGCTAAACTGTGACTGAACAACTGTTGAAATAAGCACTGAACAGAACATATTGCTCAACTATAATAGCAAAATATATACCAGTCTGGTATTTCTTTGTTGATTTTTTTTTTGTCTAGTTGATCTATTTGTGACAGTGGGGTATTGAGGTAACCCATTACCATTGAGTTAGTGCTTGTTTGATTTTTTCCATGTCCTTTAATATTTATTTTATATGGTTGGGTACACTTGTATTTGGTGTATATGTATTTATGATCATCAACTCTTCATCTTAAATTTTCCTCTTAACAAGTATATAGCGACCTTCTCTGTCTCTTTTGATCAGTCTTGGCTTGAAGTTCACTTTGTCTGCAAATAGAATAGCTCCCCTGCTTTTCTCCAGGGTCCTGTCATGTGAAGTATTGTTGTCCATACTTTGACTTTCAATCTATGAATTTATTTTAAATTAAATTCATTCCTTGTATGCAGCATATTGTTGGATCTTGTTGCTTGATCCATTCTGCCAGTCTGTTTCTTTTGATTGGTGAATTTAGATGATTTATGCTGATGGTTAGAACTGATATGTATTGATTTATCCTCGTAATTTATTTTCCTGTTGTTGTTTCCATCTTTCCCCTCTGTGTAATTGGCTGTCTCTGCCTGGTGGATTCTTTCTATTGGCATTTTGAGATTGTAGTCTTCTTTATCTCTTTCTGAAATACCCTTCATGCAATGGAGTGCTACTCAGCCATAAAAAAGGATAAACTTGAGACATTTATAGCTAAACGGATAGGGCTTGAGACCATATTCTTAAGTGAAATAAGTTGGACAAACACTCATAAATATCACATTGTCTTTCTGGTGTGAGAAACTGAAAGTGTAAATAAGAACCAAAATGTATAATAGAAAAAAAGAGAAATCAAGATATATTAGGTACAGGTACAAATTCCCTATGATAAATGTTATCATTATGTATATCTAAATGGTACCAATAAACTTAATAATAATAAAAAAAGAAAAAATGACACCCTCAGGCATATTTGTGGATTTCTGTTTTAGTTTTTTGTTTATTTGCCTGTATCCTGGCTTCTTTCTTTTCAATCTGACCCACTTCAGCCACACTGGATATATTTCAGAAGGTTTCCCATGTACTTTGCTGTTACTTATAAATTTCTTCCTTCAGAGAGCCTCAAATCAATATTGTCAGGGTTAGTAGAAGTCTCCAAAGGCAATAGGACTTTATAGTGTTTAAGGACCACCGACTTAACTCAGGTTTGAATTAATTCTTTTATAGGGCTGCAATAGACATTATCCCTTATAACTCTGAAATCGGAATTTTGCTGCTGTGAATTCATAGGTCACAGCAGCAGAGGTAGTTTTAATTTTATGTGGTTCTGGGGATCAAACCCAGAGTTATTCTACCTGTGAGCTATATCCCTACTCTATTTATTTATTTAGAGACAGCATCGCAACAAATTGCCCAGGTAGCACTTGCACTCGCAGTTCTCATGCTTCAACATCCCAATGTTCTGGGGTTATTATAAATATGAACTACCATGGGATTACAGCAGCAGAGGTATTTAAGGATACTGCTGAGCCATATTGCTGTGAAAAATGTTGACTTCAGTGTACCACCTAAAGGCTACTTTATTTCATTTTTATTCTGTACAAATTTCCCTTAAAATTTTTGGACTTGTAGACACATGAAGTCAGTTTTCAGTTTCTTTCTTCATCTAATCACCCATAGCAGAGACTTTCTGGTTGGCTTGAAGGAAATGTTTGAGCATAGTGGCTTAACTCATAGGCGGACTCCTCTTGCATTTCCTCTTCTTTTTTTCTTCCTTCTTCTTGGAGTTCTCTATGGAGCTTGAGTCAATCCTTTCAAGTTCAGGGTCCACATTCAATAAAAGCTATATAGTCCATGACCCAAGTGGAATATATCAAGCTTCATGACCACAAGATTAACTCTTTGGTAGGGTGGTAAACATCAAAACTATGCAAGTTTTTGTATTGGGAAAGTAATTAACTCCTTTAGCACTTGTGTAGTGATTGATACTAAATACTTGCCTTTTATCATCAGTGTATGGATCATGGACTACCATAAAAATATCCCTTGATATTTTGAGAGGTCAGCAGAGCCCACAGAATAGCAGCAAAGGAAACAGAAGCCCAGAGACAGGTAAGGCTACCACCTTGCCTGATCTATAATAGCTCTTTTTTTTAAGAGTAGGAATAATTTATTGAGAGAAAGAAAGCTAATAATAGCTCTTTTTAGGAAAATGGGGCACCATAGTTAATTTTCCCCTGGTATGGTAGGATCCTAATTTTCTATAAACTTCACAAAGGGTCTTTGTCAGGGCTATTCTAAGAGCACACAATCACAAGTCATATATATATATATATATATATATATATATATATATATATATGATTATGATATATATATACATATGGTATATATATATGATATATCCAGGGAGATCTTGCCTGTCCCATTAATATGTGGGACTCAAGTGTCAAACTTAGGCTGACCACTATAATATATCATGCTTGATTTTAGTTAAGTAACTGTAATTTTCCTCTGGAGACAAGAACATTTTAGGTTGGAAAGGGGCAGCAACATCCAACAAACAAGAAAGTGCTGATGAGGCCAAAGTAAAAGTCAATCAGCAATTGGAAGTTTCATTTTAGGTGGCCTTTACCATTTCATGGAGCCAGTTAGTGAGTCAAAAACAGGTGACACTGAACAAGTGTTCTTTATCCATTTTGTTCACGATGACAACTGTTTCGATTTCCTTCTATTCATCCCTGTGGTGAGGGAGGGGTTCCTGGCCTAGGGTTTCATGGACTGCCAAACACATGATACCTGATGCTGGGCAGCAGTTTATTAATGATATACTCACATACCCAGGGAAGAGGACCTAGCATGCTATGCATGGCTATAGTAGGAGTTTCTCTTGAGAATAAGAGTGCACAAGCAGGGGCCGCAGAAGGCAGGATTTATAATGCCAAGTGTGTGAGGTGATCCCTAGTCCCAGGAAAAAAATATAATTGACTTACTTAGCACCATGGGCTGGCTGCAAAATGAAAGTGATTACTCAGGGATAAGCAGAAACGGCTGTGTTGTCCATTTGACAAGGCAGATTATTTGACTTGAAGACCTTATTTGTGGTAGCAGTCTGCGGAGGGGAACTTGCAATTAGACTAGCTGAAATTCTTTGTATTTCACCAGATATACAGGCCACACATAACATTGGGCCTTAATTTTATGGCCCTGTACTACAGGGAATAATCACACTAAGTGGGCAATAAAATGAGGAAAACAGAGAGGAGTCTGTTGATGTGAAGTTGACGTGGTGGGAAGTTGATATCCTGAGCTTAACAGGACTCTATCAATTGAATTTCATTTCTCTCATTCAGTCATGAATGGGATTGGTCATGGAGTTGGACACAACTGACTATTTTTTTAATTTCAACTGTGAGGTGTTAGATTAAATGGGCTTGAAAGTATAACATTCAGTCCCAAAACTGAAATTGAGAGCTTAGCACTTAGTCTAATGGAAATATTGAATGAAATGAATTGATCTTTGAAGAAATCAAGTTTTGGTTCCCATTTATTTGGTTATCTCTCCTTTGAAACTTGCTCTTAGTGGCACCATATCCACTTCTATAACCAAAAGCTCACAGCTGTTGTGATTAGCCCCGCTTCCCTCTCATTATCTCATTAAATGTTGCACTTCCATCTCTTTTCTTCTCTAGACAATCTTCTGGGTCTCCAGAGGTGACAACTCACTAAATTTAAGAACCAGCTTTGGCTGATGTCCTGATAGGGGAAGAAAATAAGTCCTCCATCTCTTCCCAGAGAGAATATATGCTTTTAGGTGGTATTCTGCTGAATATTTTTCCTAACTTTGCTAATCAGATGAAGAAGGAAAGCTGCTCAGTGGTTAAATGTCCAGGCTATATTTTCAAGCTATTGGATTCTGATCTGATAACATTACAGCTCTTATGACATTAGACTAGCTACTTATTCCTTTCTGTGTTTCAGTTACCATATATGCAAAATGAGAGAAATAATTATTACCACTTACCTAACATTGAGTATGCACATGCCTTATACAATTTTTTTTATCCTCATGACACTTCTATGAGGTGATTAACTATGCTACTAGTCTATTCACACATTGACAAAGGTATTATTAATATATCTATTTTCAATGTCCCATAATTAGAATTATATAACTGACATTTATTAAGTACTTATTATGTGCTGCCAATTAGTATGAGTATTTTAATAAACATCTTTTTATTTGATCTTCATAACTGCTGAATACATTTTCTGAATGATATAGCAAGTGATCCTCCTAGATTCAGTTTCTGTGTTATCAGGAAAGGAAAAATGATATATTCACTTTTATAAAGTTGAGATAGAAGTTTTGCAAACTCCTAAGGCTGTTGAGATGATAAAATAAAGCAATATGGAAAAAGACTATCTTGAACACATAGTATATACTCAATAAATGGTACCTATAATTTTAATTCTGTGGTTTACTATCTCTGGATGTCTTAGTCAATTTGGTATGCTATAACAAAACACCATAAACTGAGTGGTGCCTTATAAACAACAAACATTTGTTTTTCACAGTATGGGGGCATGGAAAGTACAAGATCAAGGCCCATTTGGCCATGCCATTTCTGTCTTGGAGCTAGAGAGCCATGGACTCAATCCACTGAAACTGTGAGCCAAAATAAACCTCTCCTTCTTTGTTTGGTATTTTGTTGCAGTGATAGGAAAACTAGTACAGATAATTGGTACTGAGAGTGGTGTTATTGCTCTGACTTACCGGCCCATGTGGTTCAGAAGCCTTGGGAACTTATTTGCTGGGAGAGTTTGCAGAAGGGGCCAGATAAGCCCTAAATTGCTACAAGCAGAACTTGATGGGTGATTCTGGTCTGTGTTTGAAGACTAAAATGCAGAGGAATGTGGTCAGTAAAGGCCAGGCTTAGGAGGGCTCAGCTGAGAATTAGGACTCCATTGGTAGTGGGACTAGATGTCATGTGTGTTACACTTTGGAAAAAACGTTTGCCTACTTTTTGGCCGTGATATGAAACTTTGCCTGTGACTGAGATAAAGAGGAGTGGGCTAATTCTTCAGGTCGAATACAGTTCAAGGTAGTCCAATTGTCAGGCTTTTGCATGGGTACTTCAGGCTGCTTTTAGGCAGATCTACAGTGAGATTCAGGAGTAAAAGCCAGAGCCAAAAGGTTAAAAAAATGGCCAGGTTTGCCAGAAATGAAGCAGCAGCAAAGTTGGAGCAAAGGAGAGTCAAGTACTTTGCATCAAGACAAGAGGAAAGAGGCCTTGAGGTCATCTTAGAAATCAGCAAGAACCCACCTATCAGAGGTTCGAAGGTACAAAGGTGTAATTGTTTTATTTGAGATGGGGGATCCAGGATGTCATGCTTACTTAGGGCTGCAGCGGCAAATGTTTCCCTAAGTGCAGCCATCCAGACACTAAGAGGCTGTTGCAGCCATGATCTAAGGGGACCTGGCTGCTACTTGTCTGGTTGCTGAACTTGGTGTCATTCATGTGATACCAGTTTTACTGGCCTGCAGAATACAAGTGTTGTGGGCACATGGAGGCTTTCAACCAGATTTCAATGGCCAGGCAATGTGCCCGTAATTGTGCAATGGCTAAAGTTATGACAGTGAAGCCAAAGAAGCAGTGGAAACTCCAGAAAGTTGGAAGATGCCCAGAATGTGGAAATTGGAACATCTTCTGAGGAAAGGTACAGGCAGCAAGTGAAACCAGTCCAAGATAGAAGCCATGCACACTGCAAGTGCCAAGGTCATAAGGGTAGGACTGCAAAAGCCCTTTGGAGCTCACACCTCACTTTAACCTGCCCCACTTGATGAGCATAGAGCTATAGGAGTTATTGATTGCTCTGCTGGTTTTGGTCCTGTGTTTATCCTATTCTTATTTATCCCTCTATTCCTCTATTTCTCCCTTTTGGAATGGAATACTTTACCCTGTGCCATTGTATGTTGGAAGTGTTTAACTATTTTTATTTTCATGGGGCCTCACAGCTTAGAGTTTGCCTTGAGTTTCAGAGGCAGTATTGGACTTGGAATTTTCAACAATGCTGGAACTGTTGACTGGCCACTCTTAGAGATGGACTAAATGCATTTTTTTGAGACGGGGTCTCACTATGTAATTCAGGCTACTTTTGAACTCACTATATAACCCAAGTTGGCCTTGAACTCACAGTGATCATCCTGCCTCAGCCTCCCAAGTTCTGGGATTACAGGCCTGCACCACCACACTGGCTGGATTAAGTGCATTTTGCATGAGATGGACATGAGCTTTTGGGGGGAAAGAAGCAGTATATTATATAGATATAAAATGTTTGAAGGTGATTAGACCATGGGAGCACTATATTCATAAATGGATTTGTCCACTGATGAGTTCATACCTGACTATGTTGTTTGGAGATGAGGCCTGGTTGGAAAAGGCGGCACACTGGGGCATTATCTAGAACAGTGTGTTCTTGTTCTCAGATCCTTCCTTCTGTCTGCTTCCTAGTTGCCATGCAGTGACAGCTTACTTCCACAATGTCATTCTGTCATGTCTTTTCAGCCTCAGAGTCTGTCATCCATGGAGTGAATCCTCTGAAACTGTTAGTCAATATTAACCTCTCCTCCTTTAAGTTGTGGGTGTCCGGTATTTTATTCCAAGGACAGGGAAGCTGACTAAGATGTTTAGCACAATTAGATGCTTACCTCTTCTACTCAGTCATTCTGAGAACTTGTTGTTATCACCTTTTATATAGAGGATACAATGTAGACATAGCTAGATTGTTACTTGCCCAATGTCATAAACTTTTAAGCGGCTAGTAATTTTATGAGACTCAGAAGCTCAAGTAAGTATTTCTTTTCCTTCTGTTCCAGTCATTATTTCATTCCATTCTACATTATGTTATAGGTGTTCCAATAAGAACTCTCATAAATAAAAGAAAGCCCTTATTTTCTTCGACAAATATAGGTAAGAAATTTCCTTCTCAATCTCTAAGAGTACTGCCAAAATTCATTTTAAGTTATGTTTTATAAATCATACAAAGTAATAATAGGTTTCTGTTGTCATTCTTTGTTATAAAATTTATTATACCTTAAAAAGTGTCTCAAGTGGAATATTACACCTATGAAATAATCTTTGAAAAATATTGTTCTATACTCAAATGTGTTTGAAAATTTCTTCATTATTTATCTTTTTTGAAGCTTAATAATATCTAGTCAAGTTTTGTTTTACAAGAGTAAAGATCTTTTTTAAATAGCAAATCAAAAGATGGAGGGAGGGGGAGGTAGGAGAGGGCAAGGGAAGGGGATGAAAGAATAATTGAGATATGTGATGTACATGTACCAATTCCTCATAGTCATTCTGTGCTGCAAACATCTACTAATGAAAAATAAAATCTGAAAAAAATTTAAAAGTCTGAATCAATTAGTATCAACTGTATATAATTTCAAATATGTTTGTACATGAAAACATTTTTTCACATAATTTCTTATAGAGTCCCAAGTAATTAATATTGTGAACATATTTTGAGAATTAGTGATTTAATGTTATAGCAATGTTTAGGTACTTCTTTGGGAGAAGATTAATGCAGAAAGTTTTAACTATAGGTTGGCATTTTTGCAACCTTGGTAATATGTTGTGTATATAATACATATTTATTCTACATAACTTATTTATCTAGGATACCATCTTTACAGGTACCAATTTGTACTAATCTAAATAAATATAATTATAAGCTACAATCCATCCTAGTCAGGGAACATAATTTGTATAATTCTTATCTTTTTTAATTTATTGAGATCTGTTTTATTTTCTCAAAAATGATCTGTCCTGGAGGATGTTCCTGGTGCACTTGAGAAGATTATATGTCATTGCTGTTTGGTAAGTGTTTGATAGATGTCTGCTAAGTCTGATTGGTGTTAATGTTGTTCAAATATTCTATTTCTTTGTTGATCTTTTTCTAGTTCTAATCAGTATTCAAAGTAGAACATTGAAATCTCTAACTAGCATTATCTATTTCTTCTTTATATTATGTCAGGTTTTGCTTTATACATTTTGTACTCTGTCTCTGTACTCATTTGTGTTTAGGCAATTTTATGACTTCCTGAAGATTAACACTTTCTTCATTATTAGAAATTCTACTTCACCTCTATTATTGACTTTTATGGCTTGTATCTAGATGTTCCCCCAAAGCCTCAGGCAGTCACAGATGGGGCTTTTTGCAGATGGCTCGATCCAGGGTGTGTGCTTCTGGGATCAAAGATGTGATGCTGGGATAGATTCATGGTGCGATGCCATGATTGAGGTTGCCCTACCCTGGGTGTGAGTGGTATCTGCACTAAGGGTGGGTAACCTGGATAAGATATAAGGAACAGAAAGAGGGTTAGTGCTTGTCACTTGCAGCTCCCTGATTGCTGCCTTCTGCCAGCCATAAACTATTTTTCCTCTGCAATACCCCTCTGCCACATCACCCAGCCTTGGAGCCAGGTGACTGTGAACTGAAACCTTTACAAACTGTGAGCCAACTAAACATTTCCTCCTTTAACTTTGGACATCAGATATTTTGTCTCATCCATGAGAAAAGTAACTAAGACACCAACTTTTATATTAAAGTCTATTTTGGCTATTATGTATATAATATACATAATATACTCTACCTTTTTTTTTATATCCTTTATGTGTATTTTTCTCTATCCCTTTACTTTAAAACTATTTTTTTGTTTGTTTATTTTTGAAATAGGGTCTCACCATGTAGTCTAGGCTGACCTTAAACTTGTGACATTTGTACTTCAGCTTCTTGAGTGCTGGGATTATAGGTGTAGGTTACCATGCCTGGCTACTTTCAAACTATTTGTCTTTGAATCTAAGTTGTGTCTATTTAGACCATGTACAGTTGGATCACTTGTTTTCATTCATTCCTTTGAACTCTAACTTTATTTATTTATTTATTTATTTATTTATTTATTTATTTATTTTTGTGGGTACCAGGAGGTCGACCTCAGGACCTCGCGCGCCAACAGGCACCCGTGCCGCTGAGCGATATCACCGGCCCCTTTTCGTGTGTGGGATCTGGGAGTCAAACTCGGGCCCTCGCGCTTGCAAGGCAGGCGCTTACGCCGCTGAGCCATCTCACCAGCCCTGAACTCTAGCTTTAAATTGGAATGGTTATTCCATTTCTATTTAATGCAATGATTGATGACTGAGAATTTACCTCTACTATTGCACTATATTGTAAATATACCTGTCTCCCTTTTTCATGTTAATTAGGAATTTAATCGGTGGACTATTTTAATTCTATTTTCATTTCTTTTGCCATATTTTTATTGATTATCTTAATTGTTTCCATATAGATTGAGATTAATATGTTAACCTCATCTATTTCATATTAATATCAACTTAATGTCAATATTATACACTTTGCTTCTGTATGGCTGTAATTCCTGCCCTTCCTGTGTGATTTTCTTGTCATACAAATTGCATTTCTATACATTTTTTCCTGTCAAGTATATTTTTAATTACTACTTGATGAAGTTGTCTTTTCAATTTGATAGGATAAAACAATTGTTATAAACAAAAAATACATTTATAAATTATATTGAAATGTCTTAGTTTCTTGTTACTGAGATTCAATACTTGACACCTACAATTTAAAGAGGGAAAAGTTTATTTTGGCTCACAGTTTGTAGAGGTTTCAGTTCACAGTCACTTGGCTCCAAGGCAGAGTACCATAGCAGAGGGGCATGGCAGAGGAGAAAGAGCTCATGGCAAGCCAGTGGGAAGCAGAAAGATCAAGGGAATAACAGAGAATTAGACCCAGGACACACCCCCAGTGACCCACCTTTTCTGAACAGATTCCACCACCTAACAGCAAGTCATGTATAAGTCCCCATAATCCAGTCACTTTCCAAAAGTCCCACCAATAAGTGCATGAAGTTTTGGGAGACATTTTAGATATAAACCATAACATGAACTATGGTGTTAATTTTACTGATGCTTTTTATTTATTCATATGCATTTGAGCTGTTCTCTAATGTACTTTCCTAAAAGCTAGAAGCAAATCCCTTTAATTTTTCCCCTAGGAAAAATTGCTCTCGATAAATTTTTAAATTCTCAGTTTTAAAAATTAAATTTCTTAACTTTTTATTCTTCTTTGAAGGATATGTTTGGTAGATATGGAATTTTGGGTTGATGGTCTGTATTTCATAAGTTTGTGTATATCACTCCACTTCCATCTGGCCTCTATGGTTTCCATGAGATATTGACTGCTAATCATAATGTATATCCCTTATATGTGATGTTTCCCTCTTGGTGTTTTTATGATTTTCTCCTTGTCTTTAAGTTGGTTGTATTATTCTGTGTCTAAAGCTGTAGAATTGGAATTTATTGAGTTTCTTGGATATTAATCATTTCAAACTTGGGAAGATTTATGTCATTGTTTCTTCAAAAACCTTTAAAACATATTAGTATGAGATGTGATATATAACAATTACATTATTTATAATATATATATATGATTATTTTTACTCCCCTTTCCCCCTGCCACTACCCTCTAACACCTTCCTGGATTCTCTTCACATCTGCACAGAGTTTACGTTCATGTTTCCTACCAGTTATCTTCTATTTCATTTTTTAAATTAGGTATATGTAGGGTTCCTCATATCAGAAAAACGTGATATTTAATATTTTTTCTCTGATTTATTTCACTTATGGTATTATGGTCTCAAGATCTATCCATTTTCCTACAAATGACTCAAATTTAATCTTTTTGTACTACATTTTCTTTATACATTCCTCTGTTGATATGCATACAGGCTGCTTCTACAACTTAGCTACTATAAATAATGCTTCTATAAAGATGGATATGCATGTATTATTGTAGTACAATGACTTTAACTCTTCAGGGAATATGCCAAATAGAATCTCTATTTTCAGTTTTGTGAGGAATCTCCATACTGATTTCCATAGTGGTTCTAGTTTACATTTGCAGTAGAATGTAGAAGTTTCTTTTTCTGCACAATCTACCCAGAATTTGTTGTTTTTTGAGCCCTTGATAATAGCCATTCTTATTGGAGTAAGATGGAATCTCTGTGCTCTTTTGATTTACATTTCTTCAATGGCTAATGATTCTGAACATTTTCATGTATTTATTTTACTATTGAACTCATTTCAGAATATGTATTCATTTCAATTGCCCAATTTTGTATCTTTTATGTTAGTGGGTAATTTTTTTTGAAATTTTTCATAAAAACTTTTTTTTTTTTTTTTTTGGTACTGGGAATCGAACTCAGGACCTTGTGCTTGCCAGGCAGGCACTTGTGCTGCTGAGCTATATCCCTGGCATAAATTCTTAATATTATTATTCTTTGGTTCAAGAATTAGCTGGGAAAAGTTTTCCACATTATGTTGGTTGTCTCTTCACTCTGTGAATTGTTTCCTTTGCTGTTTAGAAAGTTTTTAATTTGATATAATACCATTTGTTAATTTTTGGTACTATATCTTGTGCAGTTGGGATTCTGTTCAGGAAATCCTTGTCTATGCCCAGATCTTCAAGAGTTTAGCTATTTTCCTTCTAGTAGATTCAGTGTTTTATTTTTGTATCTATATCTTTGACCCACTTTTACTTGATTTTAGTACTGGTCAAGAGATGTGGATCTAAATTCATTCTTCTGGATGTGGATAACAGTTTTCTTTGCACCGTTTGTTAAAAGAGGCTATTGTTTATCAAGCATATGTTATCAGCACCTTTGTCAAAAATCAGATGGCTTGAAGGTTTGGTTTTTTCCTGCATTCTTTATTAAATTTCATTGGTCAACATTTTCCTTTTAGTGCCAGTACCATGTAGTTTTTATTACTGTAGTTTTCTACTATAACTTGAAGTCTGGGCTATTAATGCCTCCTGCTTTGCTCTTTTTGCTCAGGATTGCTTTGGCTACTACAGACTGTGTCAAATTTCCTATACACTTTAGGGTTTTTTCCTAGTTATGTAAAAAGGTTGTTGTATTTTGATTGGAAGTGCATTAAATTCACATATTATTTTTGTTGATATAGCCGTTTTGACAATATTAATTCTTCCTAAGAACAGACGGTCTTTTCATTTTATAATGTCCTCTTCAGTTTCTTTTTTAGAGCACTATAGTTCACATTTCAGAGGCCTTCAGGTCCTTTGTGTTATGGTTTATATCTAAATGTCCTCCCAAAGCCTCATGCACTCATAGGTGGGGCTTTTTGGAGGTGATTTGATCATGGTGGTGGGATACTCATTAATGGATTAGTCCACTGATGAGTTTATAGCTAAATGTGATGTTGGTAGGTGAAGCTTAGGCAGAGGAAGTGGGTCACTGGGGGCATGGCCTGGAAGGGTCTGTCTTCCTTCCACTTCCCTTAATATCTCTCTCTTTACCACCTCCATGCTATGAGCTGTTTCTCTTCTGCCATGTGCTTCTGTCATACCACCCTGTCTTGGAGAAGGCAGACTATGGACTGAAAACTCTACAAACTGTGAGTCAAAATAAACCTTTCCGTCTTTAAATTGTGGGTGTCAGGCATTGTGTCAGTAAGGATAAAGTAAGTAAGACACTTTGTTAAATTAATTCTTATTTAAAATTTTATGTGGTTATCATATTATTTTTAAAGGTGGAGTGGAGTGCTGGTAGATAGGACGTTTGTCAGGTTATTTGCAGGTGTGGGAAGAAGGAAGAAGAAATCAGGAAGTATATTAGACAATGAGAGAAGCTTTAAGAGGATTAGAACCAATTAATATGCTGATATAAACCTTGAATTTGAATCCTCTATGCATAATATTTGGTGAGTGGTAACTTGATATGCGCATGAAACTAAAGCATTTATTAATTTTTATTCTTCATTTTACATATACAAATATACTAACACCAAATATATATATATATATATATATATATATATATATATACATATATCAGTTGAAAAGAGAAAAGAAAATGAAGAAGAGAGAAAAAAATCGCACATTTACAAAACACCAAAGAATCCAATCAGTCCAATTTATTCTGTAGTCAGAATTTGATCCTGGTGTTTCTTCCCTTGCAATCAAAAATAAAATTAATTCTACTTGTAGTAGTTGTGCAGGGCTGTGCTCTTTCCTCTCCAGTTGAGTCCATGAAGTTCGATGTCTGTACTGGTGCTTGAGGCAGTTCCCCTCCTATGATATAGTCTCTTGTCTGCCAGTAAGTAAAGCATCTTGGGGGTCTGGATGGATTACTGCGGCTGCCTGTTTTTCTCTCTGCAGCCAATGCTTTGATTGCTTTCAGCTGCAGTCCTGCAGGAATGACTAGCCAGAGGTATTTTGCCTCTATTCTACGATCAGATAGACACCTTCAATCATATTTGGGGTGATGTTGGGAAAGGATCAAGAACCCAGTCTTCCACTGATTTCTGAAGAAGTCTTGATCTTTATCACCTTTTCCTGTGATAATCCCTACAATTATTTACATCTGCTTTTTCTATACCACTCTGAGTAAGTGCACTTTGCAACCCCTGTGGCTACTTTGCTCCTCTCTGACTGTCTGTTTAGGCTAAAATCTCCTTAAAATACCCACAAAGATTATTTGTGTAGTCTGCAAACTCAGTCGTGTATGCAGCTTGAAGAACTCAGCAGCTTTTGGCTGGTAGTAGGAGAGTTCATGCATGGGCAGCAAGCTCTGCAGCATCTGGAGTGTGTGTGGCAGGCAGGAGATACCGAGGACATGGAGCTTGTTGGTGTTTGAGAGATTGGAAAATTTGGTGCTGCTCTGGGGTCTTTTACTGTCCCCCAGATTACATCAGTTGCAACTGCTGCCTGCCCCTTGGACTCACTGAGTTACAGCTCTTTCAGTTTCTGGTTCCAGGTCCCTAAGCAGGAACATGTCCTTTCTTTCTTTCCCAAGGGCCTTCCAATCCTAACTTATTCACAGACCTCTTAATGATTCTCTTGCATTCAGTTTCTCTAGTGCCCTCATCTGCAATATCTTACTCATGGCAGTCTCCTAGTGAGAAGAGGGTTAGGACAGGAAGCACTTGGTGGTTGCTAAGCTGGATGCTAATCATAGCACCCCAGTCACTTCTATTGTACTCATTTTCTTCTCTGAGGGAGTTAGATCTTTTCCCAAAATGGCACGTTCTCCAGACCCTGCTTATAAGCAGTGGCAGAATAAAAGGCCATCCCTGCTTCTTTTCCTAAACACTGGAGTTAGTCTGATAGGCTTTTCTTCCAAATGGCCTTCTTGTATTGTTTGCCTTCCATTTCTAGCCAGAGGAATTTTGCCTCTATCCTATGATCAGGTATCTTCAGTTATGTTGAGGGTGGTGTCCTCGTGCTTCTGAGACCTTTCTTCTGTGCATCTTGCAAGCACCCCTGCATCTAATCATCTGTAATCCAATTCTCCTTTTTTGTGTGTGAAATTGGACCCAGATACCTTCTTTATTTTTCTGTTTTGAGACAGGCTCTTACTAAGTCACTAAGTTGCCTGGGCAGGACTCAAACTTGTGATCCTACTGCCTCAGCCTCCAACAGTTCTAGGATTTCAGGTATGCACCACTGCACTTGGCTCTTCAAAAATTTTTCTCCCTCATTTCTCTCTTTTCCTATGATGATTCAGGAATTTTTTTTTAAATTCATGATGGTATCCTACAAGTGTCTTAACCTGTCTTCATTTTTTCTACATTATTTTTCTTTCTACTCTTCAGGCTAAATAGTTTGAACTGATCTGTCTTTAAGTATATTGTTTCTTCCTTCTGCCTTGCCAAATATGATGCTGAATTGTTTAGTGAATTTTTAATTTTAGTCATTGTAATTTATTGTGCTAAAATTTCTGTGTCTCCATTTAGTACTATTTATTTGTTTATTTTAATTCTGTCTTTCCTAGGTCATCATTCTCATACTTACTTTTATTTTCTAGACAGAGTTCAAATATGTTTAAATGGCTGGTTTTGTTTTTGTCCAGTAAGTCCAATATCTCAGCATCCTCAAAGATTAAGGAATAAATTGATTCCTTTAATTCCATGGATGGATAATATTTTCTTGAATCATTGCATATAATATATGTTTGAAAATTCGATGTTTTCAATAATATAATGTAGCAACTCTGGATAGGAAATTCTTCCCATTCTTCAGGTTTGTTACTTTTTCTGCTTGCTCTTGTTTATATTTTTTGTGATTTTTCTAAACAAATTCTTCAAAGTCTGTTTTCTTTGTTTTTTGTGGCCACCGAAGTCTTTGCTCTTTTACATTGGTGGCCAATGATTTTAGAAGTATTCCTTAAGTGCCTGAGCTTTATGTTTCTCGGATTTTGTTTCTCGGATGATTTTTTGTTGTTGTTGTTGTTGTTTTGGGGGGGCTCTCCTATCTATTTTATTGAAAGCCTTCTGCCACAACACCAATATCCCAAACAGAAGAAAAAAAAACTTTCTCAGCAAAAACACATGTACAACAAACAGGGATCATTTTCCATCATCCTCTTAGACTGTACCTGCTCTTCTTTGGTGTTGGTCACCAACAGATGAGCCTCCATTCTAGAGCAGCTCTTCTTGCTCTCATTCCATGATTTGGAGTGAGTAGAAATAAAGTAGCAGTGGGAACTAAAGGACTTCCAATTCTTCGGGCAACAGCTCCAAACCTTTTCTTTATTGGGATATATAAATACAATATAAAAACCACTTTTAAAAATGTGTGTAGTTGTCTGCATAGTAGTTATTCAGAGTACAAGATATAGGCATGATATCTTGTCAAAACAATATTAGCACAAATCTTTCTTTTCAATGAACTAAGAAAAACTAGCTGTATAACTATCTTAATTTTTTTTTATTTTAAAGAGAAAAATTAAAAACAATGGCACAAAATTTCAAAACAAGATTGTAGGAGAGTAGCAATGGTTAGTACATTGCATATGGTTATCTTCAAAGTAGTTGCTCATATCACAAGATATAGGCATGAAAAATTGATCAAACAATATAGGCACAAACCTTTTCATTGAACTAATAGCAATTAGTGGTATGACTTCTCAACTGTCTTGCATATATATATATTTTTTTCCTTTTCCCTTCCTTCTTTTCTCTTTTCCCCCATCCCAGTACTACTCAGCTATAAAGAAGGATAAACTTGAGACATTTATAGTGAAATGGATGCAACTAAAGACCATACACATAAGTGAAATAAATCAGTCTCACATGTGTAAACATCATATTGTCTTCTTAGTGTAAGAAGCTGAAAGAGTAAATAAGATCCGAAAAGTACAATAGATATTGTGAAATGGGAAGAAACTGTTCTGGGTGTTTTTTGAGGTATACCTTCAACATTCAACCAGGAATCTGAAAACATTACCTTAGTCTTCATTTCCTGCTTCTGCAGAACCTTGACATTTTTCTTGAGCATGCACAAAGCCCTAAAAATTAACACAACACACACATATTGATTTCTGGCACTGTCAAACTATGTTGTAATAGTAACTATGCTCATTCCATTTGAAAATTTTTCATTTAACTTTTTAGGCAGCCTAATTTTTGCACCCAACTGGTATCTTCTGTTTTTAGTAGCCATAGTGTGAATCACTTCTTGTAATTTTTTTTCACAATGCTGCTAAGTACGTAGATTTTACAATTGTTAAGTTTCTAAAATGAAGACACGCTTGTGTGTAGTGTCATTGAAGGAAGAAACAGGTAAAATGATGATAATTTTTTGGGATGACGTTTAGATGATTCTCCATCTCCATACTGACTCATCTAAAGCATGCCAGGTTACTGATTCTCCCAATGAGTGCACGGTGTTTCCAGTGCAGTTTGCTGATACAGGGAGGGTTAGACTGTAATAGAGTAAGTTAATGTACAGTACCGCAAAGCTTACTTTTCTTATTGAGATTTAGCTGTTTCTCTTGAAAAATATCCCTCTGGGGTTGATGTAATTCTGTGATCAATTTCCAGCATTTTGAAAGACTTGATTTGACAATATTTGGTCAGTGCACTCATTGCTTTATGGTGAGATTATTTTTTGAGATTCTTATTCCGATTTTAACTGATCTCACTTTACCACATATTTTTCCCTTGTAGGCCTCTAGGTATATGCAACTAATTCAACTACAAATATATTGTATATATTTTATGACCTCTTAAAATTGAGCAATACTCATATGATCTGCATTTAAAATATAGAATTGTTAATGGTCTATGCTTTAACTATACAATAAATAATCATTTGTATATTTGGTTTTGAGAGTAAGAATAAAATAATAATGATATTATATAAATTAGACTTAAAATCATACAATTTTTATTACCATAACTTTTAATATAAGACTCGGTTTTCAATACTAACGATCCACATATTCATAACTTAAATTTTATTTTATGTATATGTTTATTTTTTGAGACAGAGTCTCTCTTTGTAGTTCAAGCTGGCCTTGAACTCACTATGTAGTCCTGGTTGGACTTGAACTCATGGTGATTCTCCTGCCTCGGTCTCCTGAGTACTGGGATTACAGATGTACACCACTATGCCTCGCCTCATAATTTCAAATTGAAAAGCTTATAACCAGAAGTTCACATAACAGATTGAGAGAATATTATGGTCTAGTTATGAAAAGGTGATTTTTCCAGAGGTAGTGATATGTAAATATAGTATCAGTAAATTAACAGGCACTAGATTTGATAAAATATATCCGTCATATAATCTTAAAAGAACGAAATAGTGATTTTTTTACATGACAACACAAAAGAACTTTGGTATCTCTTTTATACTTCTAATTCCATTGAGTATAATTTCCTGAAACCTGAGAAAAAATAAAATATTTTATTTTGGTGATATTATTGTAAAAAATGAACTTGAAGGTGAAGAAATCATTTTACTAACTGGTTGTGGATGTAGTGACTATTGACTCTCTTGTAAAGAGTAAAAGCTTCATAATCAAATGTCTAAAATTTTTCAAATGAAAAAAACAGAGGTTTAACACTTCATCTTACTTTGATGAGCACAGTAAAACTAAGATATGTCTGTCCAGTGAAACTGATACTTAAGTTACCTAGACAGTTTCTTATGATTAGACCATTATTGTTTACCAAAAGTCATATTATTAAAAATGAATAGAGCCTTAAAAAAGAAGTGGCCATATTTTTACCTAGCTGAAGACATAAAGAAAACAAGCTTACCATCAATATATTTTTCCTGTTGTAACACCACACATTTCAGTGTTACAAATAGGAGTAAAGTATCCTGTATTGATTGCTTGTTTTCATGATGGATATTTAATGAATGATATACAGCTTACCCATTCCTTCCATTGTGTTCATGGAACCAAATAAAGTGAATATGATTTATAAAAGTAAAAACTTTATAAATAAAAATGATCAAATACATGATAGATGTGAATATTATTTATATAGTGCAGTAAGGGTTTTATTGGCAATAAAAAGAAAAACTTGCAATTACTAGAAAAATTTATTTACATTTATCCTTAAGCAATTAGAACCAGGACACAAGGTACATTCAGTAGAATGTTTCTTTCTGTGGACCAACCTTCTTGCTGGAACTTTCACTCCCCTTTAGCACTCTCAAAATTCTTTCCAGGTTTTAAAACTGATTCACAGTTTTTCTTGATATAAAATAATCCATAATTATTCTTACCTCTAAGCTGTTGAGAAATTATAAGTTTTCTCTTCATTTTGTTTATCTTAAGCAAATGGAGAAAAACTTACATGCAATCATTTGACTTTAAGATTAGTAATATTTTATAGTGTTAGCATTTATGTGAAAAAGAAAAATATTTATTTACATGATGTCATCACATATATGATAAACCCAAACATAATGACAAAGGTATAATTACATTTTATAGTCAACAATTGGCAATATATTTTACTTAGAAGTATAATTTATAAACAATAGTTTATATACTTGAACATCTCACAAGAAGCAGTTTTCCAGAATTTTGCCAACTAATAATATGATTATAAATTTTCGAGCTTTTATAATTTTACTAAGGTATAATTTCCTTACAGTAAAATTCTATTCCCTTATTTGTAGAGTTCAATGAGTTTGAGTAACAACAATAATTTTTGGTCATGTATACAACAATTGTCACGTACCCAACTTTGAAATTAAATAATAAAATAATTTGTCATTCTAAATTGTTCTAAAAGTTCTTCTCATTTCCCCATTTTAATCAATCACCTTACCTAACTTTGGCCTCAGATCTGATCTCTCCCTATATAATTTTCTGTCTTTAAAATGTCGGCTAAGCGAAAAGGCTTTCTGTGTATGTGTAACATTTTTTTTCTGGCTAATCTCATGTGGCATAATGTTTTTGAGATTAACCTTTACTGCTGTATGAATCTAAAGTTCAGTTTTGCTAAGAGGTAGTATTGAATCTTATTGATGTATTGCAGTTTGTACATTCATTCACCAACTGAACAACAGTGCATCGTTTGCAATTTTTAAGAAATATAAGCATTCAGAATAGGTTTCTGTGTAGGCAAGCAGATTAAAACTCAGGACAGGAATTATTGAGGAGTATGGAGATTATATTTATGTTGTACTTATTTAGTGTTTTCCAAAATGACTTTACCGTTATGGAATTCTACCAAGAATATGAGACAATACCGATCTGTTGCATATTCTCGCCATCACTTGGTATTGTCATTTTTCTTTTTCTTTCTTTCTTTTTTTTTTTTTTTTTTGTGGGTATCGGGGGTCGACCTCAGGACCTCACGTGCCAGCAGGCACCCGTGGCTCTGAGTGATATCACCGGCCCTTTTCTCGCATGTGGGTTCCAGGAGTCGAACTCGGGCCCTCGCGCTTGCCAGGCAGGCGCTTACGTGGCTGAGCCATCTCACCAGCCCCCAGTATTGTCATTTTTCAAGATACAGTTTCAGCCCTTTTATTAGGTGTGTACTAATGTCTTCTTGTGGTTTGATCCTGAATTTTTCTAATGATCGGTATTGTTAAACCTATTTTCATGTGCATTTTTGAATATAACATTTACTCAGTGATGCATGTATTCAAATATTAGCAAATTTTATTTTTAATGCATTTTTGGTATAATTCTATCAAAATATTTAGTAATATTCTACCCCAGTACGTGGCTTTGACATTTTATTTTTTAATACCATCTTTTAAAGAGTAGAAACTTAAAACACAACAAATGTCTCTTTTTTCATGTGTCCTTTGCATGAATTTTCTGAGAAATCTTTGTTTTATTTATGACCATACACATTTTTCTATACATTTTAATTAAGAGTTATATAGTTTTAATATTTAGGTTTACTATCCACCTTGAGTAAATATTTAAAGATGATGCAACATAAAGGTTGAGGGTTTTGGTTTCCAATATGAATATTCAATTTATGTAGCATAATTTGTTAAGAAGACTATCTATTCTCCACTGAATACATTGTCAACTTTGTTGATTAACAATTTACCACTTATGTGTGCATCTATTTCTTTTCCATTGATTATTGTATTTATTCTTATTGTCAACAAAACACCATCTTGATGACCACCTATGCAGTAAATTTTAAAAGCATTTACTATGAGCCCACTAAATTTGTTATTGTTTATCATTTCTTATTCTGCTGTTTTTAATTTATTTATTCTTTCATATAAATTTTAGAATCAGTGTTTTCATTTCTATTGAGAAAAAAAGGCTAATAGAATTTCTTTGAGGATTTCATTGAGTATGTAGAAAATTTGGAGGGTATTGACAGCTTAAATATTCTGAGTTTTATAATATATTAACATGGTAGATCTCTCAATTTAAATAAATCTTTAACTCTCTCATGTTTCATAATTTCCAACACCAGATATTTCATATATTTTCTTAGGTGCATCTTTCTTAAAATATGCCACATACAATATAAAATATATCATTGTCTTGGTATGTCTCTAATGGAACGTTTTACTTCATAAATTCTTACTATCAGTGGTCTATTTTTGTATATGGATATACAGTAAATTTTTGTATATTTGTCCTATCTCTTGTGACACTGATAGACTAATTTAATAGTTTCAGTTTCTTTTATGTAGATTATTTGGACTTTTCTATCTATGCGGTTATATCTTCTTCAAATAAAGATATATTTTCCTTTTCAATTTTTATTTATTTTTTTCTTTTTTTTGTGTGTGTGTACCGGGGGTCGACCTCAGGACCTCATGCGCCAGTAGGCGCCCGTGCCGCTGAGTGATATCACCGGCCTTTTTTTTGTATGTGGGATCCGGGAGTGGAACTCAGGCCCTCGCACTTGCCAGGCAGGCACTTATGCCGCTGAGCCATCTCACCAGCCCCCAATTTTTATTTTTTATTAATACATATTTGTAGTACATAATGATCATATTCTTTGTGGGGAATTTGTACATTTACACAACACATCTTAATTCCTCTTTTAACCCCTATTCCTTCTCCTTTCTCTCCACTTTCTCTCCATTTCTTAGTCCCCCACACATTTCCAAGGGATCTATCACCATATTTCATATTATTAATTCTTTCTTTTGCTCTTTATTTATATTGGGGTTTCTCATATAAGAGAAACCATGTGATATTTAAACTCATGTGTCTGATTTATTTCAGTTATCTTTATTGTGTCAAATACTCCATTGTTTATAAATACCACATTATCTTTCCCATTCCTCTGTTGATGGGCATATAGGCTGCTTCTAAGGGTTAGCTATTGTGAATGGTGCTGCTGAAAATATGGGTATGCATGAATCAATATAATATGATGACTTTAACTCTTTTAGGAAGATATTAAAAAAGGGAAATAGCTGGGTCAATTGGGATTTCTAATTTTAGATTTTGAGGAATCTCCATGCTGATTTCCATAGTGGCTACACCAGTTTACATCCCCTTCAACAATGTACAGTGTTTCTTTTTCCTCTCAGCCTTGCCAGGTTTTATTATTTTTTGATTTCTTGATGGTAGCCATTAATTCTGGAGTATGATGGAATATTGATGATGTTTTAATTTGCATTTGTCTAATGGTCAGAGATGTTGGACATTTTTTCATGTATTTATTGGCCATTTGTATTTTCTTGTCTGAGAAGTATCTATTCATTTCACTTGTCATTTTTTTTAATTGGGTTATTTATTTTGATGGTTCTAATTTTTTGTGTTCTTAATATAAACTAGATATATCTTCTTTGTCTGAGGAATAGCTCACAAATTTGTTTTCCATTCTGTACATTGTCCTTTCACTATATTGGTTGTTTCCTTTGCTATGCAGAAGATTTTTAATTTGATATGATCCCGTTTGTTGGTTCTCGGTAATGTTTCTTGTGCAATTGGAGCGCTATTCAGAAAGCCTTGCTTATACCTATGTCTTGAAGAGTTTCACCTACTTTATATTCTAGCATATTGAGTGCTTATGTTTTAACATTTATGAGTTTTAACTATTTTGATTTTAGTTCAGTACATGTTGAAAGATACGGGATTGTGATACTTTCAGCCTTTCTGTTGTTGGCCAGGATTGTTCTAGCTATTTTACATCTCTTTTGGTTCCATATGAATTTTAGGATTATTTTCTCTAGTTCTGCAAGGAACACTATTGTTATTTTGATTGGGATTGTATTAAATATGTGTATCAGTTTTGGAAGTATGGTTATTTTGATTATATTGATTCTACCTATCCAGGAACAAGGGATATATTTTCATTTCTGATGTCCTATTTGATTTCCTTTTTCAGAATATTGCAGTTTTTACTGAAGAGGTCTTTTACTTTATTGACTAGGTTAGTTCCTAAATATTTAATTTTTCTTGATGATATTGTGAATGGTATTAATTTCCTAATTTCTTTCTCAGTGAGTTCATTATTGGTGTACAGGAAAGCTATTCATCTTTTGTGTCAATACTGAATCCAGGAAAGATATTCATTTTTTTGTGTTGAAATTGTATCCTATGACATTGATGAATTTGGTTATTAATCCTAGGACTTTTTGGTGGAATTTTTGGGTCTTCTTTGTATACGGTCATGCTATCTGCAAATAATGATAGTTTAATTCTTTCCATTCCTATACATATCCCTTTTCTTTCTCTTCCCTTATTGCTCTGGCTAATGTTTCAAAAGCTATATTGAACAGGAATGGTGACTGCAGACATCCTCTTTTTATTCCTGATTTTAGAGGGAAAGCTTTCAGCTTCTCCACATTTAGTAAGTTGTTGGCAGTAGATTTGTCTTTAATTGCTTTGATCAGATTGAGGTAAGGTCCATGTGTACTTATTTTCTTCCAGGTTTTCAAATTCATAAATGGATGGTGGAGTTTGTTAAAGATATTTTCTGCATCAAATGAATTTTGTGATTTTTGAACTTGCTTCTGTTTATGTGACATATTACATTTATTGATTTGCATACATTGAACCATCCCTGCATCCGTGGGATGAATTTTACTTGTTCATGATGTGTGAACTTTTTGATGATTTGTTGCTTCTGTTTGCCAGTATTTTGTTGAAGATTTTTGCATCTGTGGTCATTAAAGAGATTGATTTGTAGTTATCTTTTTTGCTTAGGTCCTTTTCTGGTACTGGAATCAAGATAATTCTAGGTTCCAGGAATGATTATAGGAGTACTCCTTACCTTTCAATTTCATTAAAAAGTTTGTGGAGTATTAGCATTAGATCTTCACTAAAGTTCTTTTAGAATGCAGCTCTGAATCTACTGAGGCTTGGACTTCTTAACTGATTGTTTTTCACTACTTCTTCAGTTTCATTGTCTGTTACTGGATTTTTTAAAGTTTTTTATATCTTCTCGGTTCAGTTTTGGCAATTGTCTGTATCTTGTAATCCACACATTTCTTCTGAATTTTCCAATGTAGTTGAGTATATTTTCTCAGTTTAGCTACTAATAATCTGGATTTTGGTACTGTCTGCTTTCATTTCACCCTTCCATTTCAAACTACATATTTTTGGTATTGTTTTAGTTACTTTCATGTTCCTGGGACAAAATACCTGATACCCACAAGTTAAAGTTGGATAGGTTTATTTTAGCTCACAAAATGTAGAACTTTCTGTCCATAGTCAGCTGGCTCCAAGCAGGGTGGAATGCAGACGGGGATTGCAGAGGAGAAACAGTCCATGACAGGGTTGGCAGGATGTAGTGAAGCAGCAGCTTCCCATTTCCTTTTATTCCATTCAGGCTACAGGCCTACTGGGGGGTGCCACCCACACTCAGGATGGGCCTTCCCATTATCAACACCCAGAACTATGTTAAACCAGTCAGTGAAGTAATTTGGGTATCATGCCTTTAATCCATATCCATATGCCCTAATCCAAACATTACACATCCATAATCCAGCCTCCTTTAAAAAGCCCCACCTATGAACTTATGAGGCTTTGTGGAGATGTTTAGATATAAGCCATAATAGGACTTTTCTTTTTCATTTTTTAAAAAAATTTGGTAAGATTATCTAGGAGGTTTTCTATTTTATTTCATCTTGAACCAACATTCCAATTTTTGGTCTCTGTATTTTTTAGTCTCAATTTTGTGAATTTCTGCTCTAATCTTTGTAATTTAATTTCTTTTACTAACTTTGGATTTGGATTGTTCTTGTTTTTGTAGGATCTTTACGTGCATCATTAGGTTATTTACTTGGACTTACTAGGTTTTTATGGTGTGAGTATTTGCAGGAATAAACTTCCCTTTTACTACTGCTTTCATTAAGTCTATAGGTTCAGTTATGTTTCGTGGGCATTTTCATTTGATCCTAGGAACTAGAATTTCTGCCTTGATTTCTTCTGTGACACACTGATTATTCAAGAGGGCATTGATTAATTTCCATGAGCTTGAATAATTTCTGTAGTTTATTTTGCCATTGATTTCTAGTTTCATTTCATAATGATCTAGTAATAGGCAAAATTTTGATTTTTTTTGCATTTACTTAAGGATGTTTTACTGTATAGCATGTGGTCTATTTTGGAGAAGGTTCCATGTTGAGAAAGTTATCCTGCTGAGAAGAATGTGTAGTGTATTGTTCTTGGGCCGAAACCTCTGTAGATATCTATTAAGTTCATTTATTTGAAGGTTTGGTTCAATTTGGTCATGTGTTTATTGACCTTTGTGTCTAGTGGATTTGTGTACTTGTGAGAGTGTGGTATTGAGTTCACCCACCATTATTGTGTTGGTATTTATTTGATTTTTTTTAATGTCCAGTAGTGTTTGTTTTATGAAGTTGAGTGTACTGCAGATTGGTGAATATATGTTTATTTTTGTTATCTCTTCCTGTTCAACTGTTCCCCTTACCAATAGGTAGTGACTTTCTTTCACTTTTCTCATCAGTTTTGGCTTGAAGTTCAGTTTGTCTGAGAATAGGAAAGTTATTCCTGCTTTTTTTTTGGGGGGGAATTCTGCTCCCTGGAATATTTTTTCCCATCCTTTGATTTTTAATATATGAATTTATTTTGCATTAGATGTGTTTCTTTACAGCATATCATTGGGTTTCATTTCTTGCTACATTCTGCCAATCTGTGTACTTTGATTGTGGAATCGAGAACAATAATATTGAGTTGTTCCTGAAAAAATGGTATTGACTTATTCCTGTCATTACATTATTTTCTTCTGGTTGATTTCCTTTTGCTTAACTGGTCAAAATGTCTGGTGTGTTCTTCCTATCAGGCGTTTTTGTCATTGTTTGTTTCATTTCTCTTTCTAGGATATCCTTGAGAATTTTTTGCAGTGCTGGATTTGTGGTCATGAATTTCTTGACATGCTCTTTGTCATGGAAATACCTTATTTCTCCATCAATTTTGAAAAATAAATTATTTCTTCCTTTTCAATTAATATTTTTCCTTACTTATTGCTTTCAGAATCTACACAAGATATTAAATAAGAACATTGAAAATGATACTTGGCTTGTTCTTCCACTTAGGAGGGAAATTGTTTCATTTCTCACCATTAAGGATGGCTTTAACAGTTCAGTAATAACTATATCATATATGATTGTATCTATTCTCCACATAATTCACCCAGGAAAATTCTATTTGTTTTTAAGTGATAATGAAGAAGGTTCACAATGAGAAATTGTTAAAGTATCTCCTCAGTTCTATCAGAAAATAAATATTATATTGAGACATATAAATTAATTTTATTTCATTATTGTTAAGGGTAACTAGTTTCTACTTAATTCTAAAAATAATTTGGAATTTCCTTAAGTAGAAAATATAAGCAATCCTTCAATATCATACCTCATCTGTAAATACTAATACTAGAGCAAGGTTTGGGAAACTGTAGCCTATGTCACAAACATGTCTTCCCTCCATTTTTATGGCTCATGACCTAATTTTAAAAAAATATTTAATTGGTTAAAACATCAAAATAATACTTTTGACTTGTAAAAATTGCATGAAATTCAAATTTCTGCATTTAATAGTAAAGCAGAAAGTTCATAAATCTGTAATCTGAGCTACTACCTGAATAAAATAAGTAGAGCAAACTGATTATTCAAATACACATAAAGCAGAAAAAAATTAGACCAGAAATTATTGCAACTGAAAACAGAAGAACAGCAGAAAAATTAATGAAATAAATGTTATGTGAAAAAAAACAGTACAATTGACAGACTTTTACTAAGACTGGTAAAGAGTGAAGTACAAATTATCTACAACACCCTAATAAGGCAATACTACAAATAACTACAAACATAAATTTAATATCAAATGTAAAAATTCCTAAAACAATAAGCTACTGCAAATTTCTCAACAGATATTTGAATATTCTTATAATACAGTAATTTAGAAATCTGAATTCATAATTAAAACATTCCCAACAAAGAAATGTCCAGACCCAGAGGGTTTTATGCATGAAATCTGTTAAATATTTAAAGAAGAAATAACAACAATTCTATACAATCTCTTCTAGAATTTAAGAAGAAAGAGCACATTTCAATTCATTTTATGGAGCTTATATTACTTTGATTCCAAAACCAGACAAAGGCTGTACAAGAAAACTGTAGAGAAATATCAATCATTACTATGCAAACAAAAATCTTTAATTAAAAATTAATTAAATGGGGCCAGGGATTTAGCTCAGTGGCACAGCTCTTCCCTCACAAGCCTGAGGTCCTGAGTTTGATTCCCAGTACCTTCCCCGAAAAGTTAAAGTACCCTGGGTGTGGTGGCACATGCTAGTTCTGGGCCAGGCTGGGCTACATAGTGACTACATAGCAAAACTCTGTCTCAATAAATAAATAAATAAATAAATAAATAAATAAATAATTAGCAAGTAGAATTCATCAATACATACAATGAATTACATACCACGATTAAGCGGGATTTGTTTAGGTGAAGCTAGACTGCTTTAATGTGGGAAAATCAATTAATATAATCTGCCATACTAATCAAGTCAAATAAAAAAATATATAATATTTATATGGAAAAATCACTTGTCAATACCCACTCACACTCAAACATCTCAGAAAATTAGGAACAGAAATAAATGTCCTCAATTAGATAAAATGCACTTATTAAAGACCATAACTAAAATTTACTCATTGGTTAAAGACTAATGCCTTCTCTCTATGATCAGAAAGAAGATAATGTTGACTGCTTTCAAAAGTCTCAGTCCACATAATTCTACAGAACACAGCCAGTGAAGAAATAAATAAAAGGCATGCAGATAAGAAATAAAATTGTTACTATTTGCAGATGGCATGACTAAATACATTGAAAATCCAAAAAATCTAAAATAAAACCTGTAGGTAATATGTGAGTTCATCAATGTCACACAATGCAACATGGATACTTAAAAAATGAATTATATTTTTATATCCTAGTAATAAAAACATGGTGATAGAAATTTAAACATGCAATGCTAGCCTGGCACAGGAATATATGACTGTAATCCCAGCACTGAGGAAAGCCAAGATGAGAGGACTAAAATTTGGAGTCTCACCTGGACAGCTTAGGGAGACCCTGTCTCACAATAAAAATGTCTGAAGACTGGAAATCCAGCTCAGTTTAAAGGCCCTGGGCTCAATTTCATTACCAAAACATGAAACCTGAAACCAAAAAACAAACACTCCCTCCAAAAAGTCACACATTGTCATTTGCAATTGTTCAGAAAGTGAAATACATATGGATATAGCTAACAAAACCTGTAGGACTTAGATGCTGAAAACTGCACAACACTGTTGAAAAAGGTAAAATAATCTAAGTAAATGGAGAGATAGTATGTCAGGTTAGTAGACTAGAAGATTCACCATAGCAAAATGTCAAATTCATAGAAATTTATATACTTATTTAATACAATTTCTAATAAAATAACAGCATAAGTTTTACATGCAGCAAAAATATTTTAAAATTTATATAGAAAACCAAAAGAACTAAAATAAAGAAAATGACTTTGCAAAGCCTAATGTGGGAAAAGTTGGTTTACTTTTTCTGAGGTTATTATGTAGCTACAGTAATAAAGACTCAGGTAGCTGGGGAGTAATAACACACACGTCATTTGAACAGGACAGACAACTCAGAAATAGTGACACATGCAGGAATGATTAATTTTGGACAAAGATTCAAAGCAGATTAAATGGTTAAAGTCTAGCCTTTTCAACACATAGTGCTGCAGCACTAAATCTCCACAGGCAAAAATTAAAACATGAGCCTTGACTTAAACCTTACTCAAAACCAAAATGCAAACCTAAATCTCATAAACTAACTCAAGATAGATCAGATTCTTAAATATAAAATGTAAAATTTTAAAACATTTTTGAAAAATAAGAGCAAATGTTTGGCATTTAGGGAAAGGAAAGTGTCCTTGCACTTGACATCAAATTCTTGATACATACAAAAAATAATAAAATGGTCTTTATCAAAATGAGAAACTTTCCCTCCATAAAAGACCTTTTCAAGATGTAAAGGCAATCTATAGACTGAGGGAGAACACTTGCAAATCACATATCCAAGGAAGACTAGTGTCTAGAATCTATAACTCAAAACTCAGATTTATAAAGAAAAAGATCCAATTAGAAAGTTGAGCTAGAGATATGGCAAGACATTTCACTTAGGAAGGTATACATATAGCAAGGAATCGTATGAAAAGACGATTCAATCATGTTATTAAGTAAATGCAAATAAAAACCACAAGGTGATATAAGTAGACATCTAACAGAATGGAGATAATTTTAAAATGACAACCCAAGATGCTTTTGATAATGTGGAGAACCTAGTTATTATACATTACTAATAAAAGCATGAAATGATTCAGGCACTCTGGAAAACAGGTTGACATTATGAAATGAAACACGTACTTTCCATGTCCCCAGGAATTGTGCTCCTGGGCACTTATTCTGACAAAATAAAAGCATACACAAAACTTGTACATGAATGTTTATAGTATATTCATTAATAACAACCCTAAGCTGGAAGCAATACAGATGCTCCAACAGGTGAATGATTATGAAATCTGCAATATATTCAAATCATGGATATTATTTAAGAATAAAAAGGGAAGAACTTTCAATTCACAAAACAGTCTTGATTGTTCTCTGAGAACTTTGCTGAATGAAAAAACCCAACCCCATGAGGTTACATAATGTATGAATCCATTCATATAATGTTCTTGGTATTATGAAGGTACCCATATGGAGAATAAAGTCACTACTACTACCATGAATTTTGGAAGTGGTGATAAAATAGGAACATGATGGATTCTTCTGTTGTTATAAATGTTCTGTGTTTTGATTGTACCTATGTGACTACCTGGTTGTAATGTAGTATAGTTTTTTTAAAGATATTGCCATTTGGAGAAACAATTTAATACATTAAAATTTTAGGGGCCAGTGATATAGCTCAGTGGCATAAGCGCCTGCCTGGCAAGCACGAGGTCCTGAGTTCAACATCCAGTACCCGCATATAAAATTTTATGTGAATTTACAATAATCTCAAAATAAAATGATTACAAATAAATCTACATGCTTACTGGCAACAAACTTGTCTTTAGCCTAGAAACAATTAGAAAAATAAATAAAATATATGAAAGATATTTTCTGATATGCTGTATTAGGGAACTGTTATGGACTGGATCATGTTCTCGGAATTCATGTATTGAAGCCTTAACCTCTTGTACTCCTGAATATATTTGAAGATAAGGTTCTCTAAAGAGGTTATTATGTAAAGATGAGGCTGTTAGGTTGGGTGCTAATCTAATCAGACTGGTGTTCTTATAATATGAGCAAATTTGGAAAGTTTTCCATGTTTGCATATAGGAAAGACCATGGGAGGACACAGCAAAAAAGGTGACCTGAAAGCGAAAGCACAGATTCCCAAGAGAAACAAATGTTGCTGATACCTTGATCATGAACCTCTTGCCTCCAAAACTGAAAAAATAAATTTCTGTAAAAAAATTCACCATAATTTAGCCACTGTACTGCTGATATGTGCATGTGAGTTCTATGTACTTTTAGGTATTTTAATTAATACTTCCATGAATATTCTCATACACAGCTTTTAGTCAATATATATGCATTTTTAGTAAGTAAGTGTAGAACTGCTGAATTATAAAGTATTTGTATGCTTGAGGTTTGTAGGTAGTATGAATTTTCTAAAATCATAGTCTCAATTTATAGACTCATTGGCAACATATGAGAATTGTGAACATTCAATGAACTTGCCAAAAGCTCAAATAATCAGTCCCTTTAATTTTACATATTCTTTTAAGTGAACTCTGTAGTTTAATTCATGTGTCATGACTAAAGAAGTTATTCCTTCTAGAATTTTCATTATCCATTGAATATCTTCTTTTGTGATATATATATTCATCATTTTTGCTCATATTTCTGACTGGTTGCTTTTTGTTGCTTACATGTATGGACAAGTTTGTGTATTTTGGATACAATTGCATTGATGATTATATGTTTTGCAAATATATTCTCCATTCTTAACGAAACCTTTTGAGAAAAAAATAAAATACATTTCTGTTGTTTAAGCCTCCATCTGTAGTATTTTGTTATGTCAGTCTAGCCAGCAAATATAGAAGCTAATGATTGATCTTTGAGAACAGTTACACGAATAATGTGAGTCCTTCAAGTGCTTTGACTGTCTGCCTGGGTGATTTCACAGACAGTAGCAGTAGGAGGGATACTCAAGGAGAGTATGTCCATTTCAATCATCCAATGACACAAATGATATAGTTTGGGGAGCCAAAGATAGCTGAATTTTTCAGGGAAGAATACTGAAAAAGAAGAAACTATAGAAAAAATAACCAGAAATCTGCCTTTTTTTAAAAAAAAAACATATTTTTATTGTAAGAAACATTAATGTTCCTTAAGTAGTGAGAAAGTAGAAATAACATTTATCCACAGTTTTCTTTTTATGTTTTTAGAAGTAAATTATACATAGCATATTATTTGTCATTTTAATGATTTGCAAATATACACATTCGTAGTGTTAAATTCTTTCACAATGCTGTGTGCACCTGCTATGTATATTGAAAACAATTTCATTATCCTAAAGATAAGCTCTGTATCCCCTAAACAATAACTACCACCTCATCTCACTGCCTTAGTCCTTAATAACTTCTGTACTTTAGTCTTAAAACTTTTACTTTTCTAGGTACCTCGTATAAGTGGAGTCATATATTTTTTCCTTATTTCTGGATTATTTTATTAAGCATAATATAGTCTAGTTCCATCCATGTTATAGAATATATTACAATTTCATTATTTTTATGGTCGAATAGTATTCCGCTGTATGTATACCATACTTTGTTTATCATTTATCTATTTTTGATATTCATTTGGGTTGCTTCCAATTTTTGGCTATTGTTAATAATGCTGTGATGAATACTTGTATAGACCTTTAAGGTTTTCACTTAATTACCTTTGCACTATTGCAGTTATCCATTGTGCAGTGAACATACATGAGAATAGACATAAAAAACTACAGTGTAGCTCTTTCACAACTTAGATATTTACTTTGACCAGCTAGCTTGGAAATAATTCATTGAATGCTTGAGGAAATTAGTAGAAATCCAAGAAATGCCAAAATTTGTCAGGGATGAACTAGTCAGAGACTACCCTAGACCTGCTCTAACAAATCTTAAAATCAATTATAAAATAATTAAAGTAATCTGTGAGTAAGTTAGCTGGTTCCCAGAACAAAATTTAGGAGATAAATTATAGAACATTCACAATAGATAATATCGTATCAATCTTTCTAGAAAGGCAAAGAAACTGAAAACTGTGATCTCTATCCAGGACAAAAAATATTCATAAATCTAGAAAGTACTGCCATGATAGAAATAACAAAAACTTTAAAACATCTATTGTAAATATGCTAAAGATTTAAAGGAAAACACCAACATAGTGAAGCAATAAATATAAAATATTAAAGAATAAGGGGCCGGTGAGACAGCTCAGCGGCATAAGCCCCTGCCTGGCAAGCGCGAGGTCCTGAGTTCGACTCCCGGAACCCACATATGAAAAAAGGGCTGGTGATATCGCTCAGCAGCAGGGGCGCCTGCTGGTGCGCGAGGTCCTGAGGTCGACCCCGTTACCCCCCCAAAAAAGAACAAAATTTAAGTGGCACACAGTTCAAAGAAGACATGACAAAAGTAATGAGAAAATGTTTTGAACTGAATAAAAGTGAAAACAAAATATATGCAAATTTTAAAGTGGTGATTAGAGGAAAATTTACACCTTGAAATGCTTATAGTAGAGAGATGTAAAGGGCCAAATAAAAAGATCTAATATTCCAACTTAAAATATTATGAGTGGAGGGCTGGTGAGATAGCTCAGCGGCATAAGCGCCTGCCTGGCAAGCGCGAGGTCCTGAGTTCGACTTCCGGTACCCACATATGAAAAAAGGGCCAGAGATATTGCTCAGTGGCACGGGCACCTGCTGGCATGCAAGGTCCTGAGTTCAACCCCTGGTACCCACACACACAAAAAATTATGAGTGGAAAACCAGTTTAAACCCGAAATACGTAGAAGGAAGAAAATAATAAAAAGTAGAAATTTGTAGATATAGAAAATAGATAAATAATAGTGATAAATAATGAAAGCAAAAGATATTTCTTTGCATAGAACGAAGAAAACTGGTAAACATTTTGTTACATGACCCATATAAAATAAGAGTTAACAGAACATTGAGAATAAGAGTGTAATCATTGGAGGTATTGAGAAACCCATAGGAAAACATTACAGCTGATTTTATGCAATAAATTTTACAACTTAAATGAAATGAGACTTCTGTGAAAAACACGAGAATTGAAATATGAATAAAGAATTGCCAAGATTCCTATTTCTATTGAAGAAATTAATGGTATAATTAAAAATATACTACAATGAAAACATCAGTCCAAGATGGCTGAAATAAAGACTTCCATGAAATATTTAAGGAGTCCAGACACTAATCTTCCATCAAATCTCTCAAAACATACTGGAAAAAGAAACAACAGCCAGGTAATTTTATGATGCTAAAATTATCTTTATGATGAAATCAAAGACATTTCGAAAAAGAAAATTAAGGACTATTATTACTAATGAATGTAATTACTACTAATGTAAAAATTATAAAATCAATCAATTTAGTCAAAGTTTAGGAAATGATTCAGGAATGTATAAAAATTATATAATGAATAAAATAGGTTATAAGTCATTGTGAATGTAGGTCCGATTTGATATCTGAAAATTTATACACCACCATAATAATATAATAATAAAGAAAAATATCTCTATAAAGGCAAAAAATGAATTTGACAAAATTTGAGCACCCATTTCTGACAAGAATTTCCAGCCAACTAGGAGTACCACAGGAAGAAACTTCCTTTACCTAATAAATGATGTCTTCCACTTGCCAGTTTTATTTAGCATTTTACATTATAATAGAAGAATTTAAAGACATGAAGATAGAACAGGAAGAATAAAAAATATACATTCTTTCTTGATTATGCTCATGGAAAATTATAAGTAATCTATTAAAATGCTATTAAAATAAGTAAAACAAAATTAAAGAAGAGGAAAAGAACTTGTAGAACTGACAGTTCTGTTCTTTAAGACTTATTATAAAGTTACAGTAATCAAAGAAGTTTGATATAGGTAAAATAATAGACACGTTGATAATTAAAACAGAATAGAGTCCAGAAATAGATCTACACAAATATAGTTATGTGACCTTTGATAAATTAACAAAAGCAGTGTGGTGTAGAAAATACAGAGTTTTCAACAAATAGTATTAGAACAATTTAACATCCACATCCAATAATGAACCTAACTACAGATATTACATATTTCACAAAAGTTCACTCAAAATGGATCACAGACCTAATGTAAGCCATAAAACACATAGAAGGTAATGGAGGAAATCTAGGTGACATTTGGTTTGCAGATAACTTTTAGATACAACACCAATGTCACTATCTATGCAACAAAGAAATGATAAAACTGTACTTCATTGAAATTGTAAATATCTCTTCTACAAGAGACAGTGTCAAGAAGTTGAAAACATAAGTACATAGAAAAACCTACACACAAATATTTATAGCAATTTTGTTGGTGATGGCTAGAATTTAGATGAAACAAAGGTGTTCTTCAATAGATGTATGAATAAATAATTTAGCAAATCTGGGTAATGCTAGTTATAATTGAAATGAGAATGAAGCCATAAAGGGACATGGAGAAAACTTAACTGCAAGTTACTAAGTGAAATAGGCCAACTCCAAAGACTAGGTAATGTAAATTCAAAGTATATAACATTCTAGAAAAACAAAACTATGACAATATTAAAAAAGATTAGTCATTGCTAAAGGTTGGGGGAATGGATGAATAGACACAATACAAAGGATTTTTTAGGTCAGCAAACTACAATAATTCTGGATATATATCGTTATAACATTGTACTTATGTTAAGAATGTACAAGAAAATTGAGCCCTAGAACCAATTGGAAATACAAAAAGAGAGAAAGCTAATATAAACTACTGATATCAAATAATTATGTATCAGTGTAGTCTTATAGATTGTAATAAATTTACCACTGTGGTGCAGGAAGTTGGTAATGAGGAAGGCTATGTTTTATTTCAGATCAGTAATATTTGTAGTAAATAATTTCCTCTTAACAATATTTTCTTAATGGAGAGTTTTGATCTGAAATTCTTCCTTAATAAGACTAATTCTAACTTTATTTTAATTTTTTTGCTAAGGTATATATGAACAGATCTATAATATGACTAATAATTAATGACTAAATTTTCCACACATGCAATTTATTTCTTTGGTAACTTACAATTGGCTTTTCAACTTTCCTAATTAGTCTTACATCAGTTACTACTTACATATTCTCTGCTCCCTACCCTCTTGCTGGCATTGCTTTTCTGCATTATCTGAAGGATTTCTCCACTGCTAAAAACATTGTGTTACAGAACAATATTCTACATTTGGATTTAAGGTTTGTGTTTACCTAATATTTTGCCATTTGTCTCAAATTCTGAGTATATATGCCATAACTTGTAACGTGGCAAATCCTTTTATTTGTTTTCATCATTATTTCAATGATTCTGTCATTAGTTTGAAAAACCACTAAAATAACTACATTGGCCTTAATTCTATTTGATTTTTAGTACACACTGAGGGAGTATTATATTTTCTCTATGATTGTCTATATAAGAATAATGAATCCTCCTTGCTTATTCTGTATGGATTTTATATTTTTCAATAAGGAGATATCAACTGATATCTTACTGATATTTCTTACTGATATATGTATGTTCCCTGTATTGTACTAGATAAGTAACATGGATCCAAGTAAAAGAGAAATGTTATGGAGACTACCACAAACAACGACTAAACAAGATATCTGTCTCAGAATAGTGATGCAAAAAATAACCCCACACATCTACAGCAATTAGATTCTTGACAATGTGTCAAAATCCATATTGGAGAAAGCACAGTCTTTTAAACTAATGGTGGAGAGAAAACTGGATATCCACATGCATAAGATTTACACTTGATCCCTCCCAACTTGAACAACAATCAACCCAAACTAGATCTAAGACCTAAATTTAAGACCTGAAACTCTGAAACTACTACAATAAAAAGTGATGGAACATTTCTTGACATTACTATAGGTAATTATTTTCTGAATAGGACCCCCAAAACACAGGAAACAAAAATTAAAAATTGACAAATGGGATTACATTAAAGTAATATGTTCCTGCACAGCAGAAGAAGAAATCAATAGAGAGAAAAGACAACCTACGAGAATGAAAGAAAGTATTTGTCAACTATTCATCTGACAGGGGCTGTGTTAGCTTTTTGTAGTGGGACAAATACTTCAGAAAATAACAATTGAAAGAGGGAAAACTTTGTTTTTGCCTTGTGGTTTCAGTCCATGATCAGCTCACTGCATTTTTTCTGGGCATGTAGTAAGGCAGAACATATCACAGAAGGGCATGACTGAGGAAAAGTACTCATCTTATGACAGAGAGGAAGCAGAGAGACAGGAAAAAGCCAGAGAGGAAGGGACTAAGAACAGCATATATCCATCAAAGTCGTGCTCTCTGTGACCTACTTCATTCAGCTGGGCTCACTAGACTAACAGGGCACAAGGATGTGGAGAAAAAGGAACACATATATTATCAGGGGGAATGCAAATTAACATAGCCATTATAGAGAAGATTGCAAAGACCCTTCAAAAATTAAAAATAGTAATACCACGTGATCATTCTATACAATTTCTAGGTAGATATACAAAAAATGAAATTAGTAAACCAAATGGATATATGCATGCAGTTTTATTGTGACAAAATCCACAATACCTCAGATATTAATTAACCTATGTTTCCAGTGCAACCACTATGGAAATTAGTATGAAGATTCCTCAAAAAATTAAAAACTAAAATTTCATTTGACCCAGGTATTCCCTTTTTAGGTATCTTCCCAAAATGGTTAAAGTTATCATATTACCGTGTTTATAGCAGCACAATCTAGAATAGCTAAATCTTGGAAATGACCTATATGTCCATCAACAGATGAATCGATGAAGGTCATGTGATGTTTATACACAGTGAGCTACTACTCTGCATTAAAGAAGATAAACTTGAGACATTCAAATGTAAAATGGTGCACCTCGAGACCACAATGTTTAGTGAAATAAACATATACACAAGCTTAAATATCACATGGTTTCTCTTATATGAGAAACCCAAAATACAAATAAAGATAGAAATAATGATATATAATAGGAAGTAGGGAGATCATTTACAAAGGGGAAAAGGACATGGAGGGGGAGGAAATGGAAATAAAGGGGATGAAAAGTAAGAACTGAAAAAAAAGTGGAAATACAGCTTTTGCAAATGAGAAGGTGACCAAGAGATAGAAGAAGCAGAAAGTGACAGGCAGGGTAAAGGATGAATAAATAAGATTTGTTAAGTACATGTACCAACTCCCCACTATAAATGTAATCATTATGTTCTGCAAACACGTACTAATAAAAAAACAATTAACGGGGAAACATTTTCTACAAAAAGTTGATGCAGAAAATGTGGTACATATATATGCAATGGAGTATTGTTCAGCCATAAGAATAGACTCTTTTCATTTGCAAAAACATAGATGGAACTGGAAGGCCTTATGCTAAGTAAAGTAAGCCAGAGGAAAAAATAAAAACTGCATGTTTTCTATGTCATATGGAAACTAAAAAACTCAATGTGAAAGTAGAACGGTGATTTCTAGGGATTTCGAATGATGCCGGAAGGAAAGGATAGAAAAAGACAGTGAATTAAATTAGTGCACACTGTATGTGTGTGTTTATATATATTACAGTGAACCACACTAACATGCAATTAATATGTTTTTATGGAAAAAAGGTAAAACAGAATTTCGTAACACAATAATAGGAGAATAACAAGAGTTAATACATTGCATATTGTCATCTTCAAAGTAGTTACTCAGAGTACAAGATACAGGCATAAAACATTCTCCAGTTGATATCAGCATGAACCTTCCTTTTCAATGAACTAAGAGAAACTAATAGTATAGCTAACTTGCATTTTTCTCCCTTTTCCCCACTTTCCTTTCCCCTTTCCCCCGTCCTAGTTCCTTTTTCCTTTTAAACAATTTCTTCCCATTTCATAGTATCTATTGTACATTTTAGACATTATTTACTCTTTCAATTTCTTACACCAGGGAGACAATATGATGTTTACACATATGAGTCTGCTTTATTTCACTTATGAGTATGGTTTCAGGTTGCATCCATTTACCAATATATGTCTCAATTTTGTCCTTCTTTATGGTTGAGTAGTACTGTATTGTAGTATGGAGAGTCCTCAGAAAGCTAGGATTAGAGGTCCCATTTGACCCAGCTATTTCCCTTCTGGGTATCTTCCCAGAAGAATTAAAAACATCATATCGCAGCGATATATGTGCACCCATGTTTATAGCAGCACAATTTGTAATAGCCAGATCTTGGAAACAACCCAAATGTCCATCAACTGAGGAATGGATAAAAAAAGATGTGGCATTTTTATACAACTAATATGTTTTAATAACAAAAATATAGTCGTTTCTCATGCTGGTCAGAAAACTTTTGTGAAGATGAAAATAGTACGATATGTTTCTTTGGGGATTTATAACTATTTCAGTAGAGCATTTATCAATCTCTCTGCAGGAAGATTTCTACTAACTTCTGTGTTGATGTCAACATTTTAGGCAGCTGTATCAAAGAAGAAATTGTGAGAACATTAAACATGAAAATAAATTATGTTTTTATGAAAATCTAAGTTAAATTTAGAGACTTAAATATTCTCTGGATTTAATAAATAATAATTTACATGAGGCTACATTTAATTCTTAAATAAGCACATATAATTAAGAAATATATTTTTCAAGAAAGGCATTAAATGCAATGCAATTGAGAAAAGCTTTCTACCTAACTGAAATGAGATGGTAATAGTTTGTTTTCTAAACAGACTTTTACAAATTAAATCCTTATCACATAAAGCAGGGGAAAGGCACTATGATTGCAAAGAGAATACATTTTTAAAGTAGTACAATAATATGCTGATTTTATCTAATTTTATTGCAATTTTATGGGAACAACTGTCAGACATTTAATTGAAACAGAATGATAAAAGGACTCAAGTAATTTATTTTTGTTCACTTTATTGTGACATAATTTTAGTAAAAGTGTAACAGAACAAAATCCATCTGTCAGATGAAAGTAGAGAGCAGTGGTATACAATTATAGGCATACTTATGAAAGAAACCAATAAAAGGTACTACAAAAGTAAAATTTATATCAGCAGTTGGATACCCAAAACACTATGAAAAAATTTCTGGTAATAACTTATAGGTCAAAACTAAAAAAGAAAACCTGTGTATCAAAGGACAGTGTCATGAAAAGACAACCTGTAGACAGGGAAAAGTATTTGCTAATTATACAACTGTTGAGAATCTAATATCCCAAATGTAAAAGCAACTTTTAAAACTCAGAAGTAAGACAAAGGGCCGGTGAGATGGCTCAGCAGCGTATGCGCCTGCCCGGCAAGCGCGAGGGCCGGAGTTCGACTTCCGGAACCCACATACGAAAAAGGGGCCGGTGATATCGCTCAGCGGCACGGGCGCCTGCTGGCGCGCGAGGTCCTGAGGTCGACCCCTGGTACCCACAAAAAAAAAAAAGTAAGACAAAGAACCCAATTAAAAAATAGTCCAAAGATTTGATGAGATATTTTATCAAAAAAGATAAATGGCCAACAAGTATACAGAAAGAAAGCCATAGTAGTTAGCCATTAGGGAAGTCTAAATTTAACCAGTAGATACTTCTTCATACACAATGAGGTGCTTTGGCAATTAGGATGGTGTATCAACTTGATGGGCTTTGGGATATCTCCAGAATTGGTGGCACCCACTTCTTGGTGTGTCTGTGTGGGTCACTGAGGGTTTGCCTTGTGAAGTGTGTCACTCCTTCCTCTCTGATGCTGTTCCTCTGTGCTACTTTCTGGTCACCATGAATTACAAAAGAAAAATTTGTAATTCTGGTCATCTTTCTGGTTATCTTTGCTCTACCATGCCCTTCCACATGACATTTATGACTTGGAGCCAGCTGATTGTGGACTAAATCTCTGAAATCATGAATCAAATTAAATCTCTCCTCCTTAAATTGTGCATACTAAGTCCCGGTGACAAGAACGTTAACTAATACAGAAATTTGGTACCAGAGAGATGAGGTTGTTGCCACGCCTATACCTGACCATGTGACGTAGAAGCTGTTGGAACTGGATTGTGGGAGGATATAGGAAAGTTTTGGAGATAAGAGGTAGAGAAGCCTTATAATGATTTAAGCAGAGCCTGATGGTGATTCTGGTTGGAGCTCAGAAGAACAGAACGCTTACAGGAGTGCAAACAGTAAAGACAGGGCTCAGGAGGTTTTGGTTGGAAATAGACTCCATTGGCAGTTAGACTAGAGGCCATGAATGAGTATTACACAGTGACAGAAAATGTGTCCAGATTTTACTAATGTCCCAAAACTTTGCAGGAGACTGAGATTAAGGACAGTGGACCAATTAATCTGTCAGAGGAAATTTAAAGACAGCCCAATATTCAGGCTTTGGCATGGGAATTGCTGGCTATGTTCTGGTAGCTTTATAGTAAGAATCAGTGGCAAAAAGCAGAGGAGAAAAATTTAAATTTTGGCACATTGGGAACTACAAGTAAAATTGGAGCCAGATGAAGTGTACTTACTGAAGAGATTAGAGTTATTAAATAGAAGCTAAGTACTTTGTAAAGGAACAAGAAGCAGATGCCTTGAAGATACGCAAGAAGTAAGCAAGAGCCAACCCATCATAAGCTCAAAGGTGCAAACGTACAAACCTTTCATCTGAAAAGAGAGTCCCTGGGACTTCTGATCAAAAATGGCTTCTTATGAAATGTGTTTCCTTGGATTCATTTTACTCTGCTCAGTCATCCAGGCACACAGAGGCTACTGCATCTATTGTCCAAGGGAACTCAGCCACAGCTTGAGTTAACAGCAGACTTCAGAATGATTCACATGATGCTGATTTTACTAGCATGCAAAGTGCAAGATCTTTGGTGTAAGGATGTCTTCCTCTTATATTTCAAACAAAGTCCTTGGAACTTAGGCAGAAATCCTTAGACGATAGTGAGTGAAGCTGTGGGAAATAATCCGAAGTTACATTGGAGAACCCAGGAAATCAGAGATGTCAGGAATGTGGATTGTATGCTAAGGAAAGCTACAGGCCATGAACAGAATGAGCCTCACAAAGTGACCATGTAGACTGTAACTAGAAATGTCGTTAGGATGGGGCTGCCCAGGACTTTTGGAGATCTCATTTTACTACCATGTATCCAGAATGGCAGATATGGAGATATAGGACTTCATATGTTCTCTCCTGTGTTTCAGTCTTCTTTGGTTCTGATTATTTTCTAGCTCCCATTTACTCCCTTTTGCAATGGGAATGTTTAACCTCTGCTATCTAATGGGAATATATAACTTTTTTTTCAGTGGTAAACCACTGCCTTGAGGATTGGAGGACATGTTGGACTTGGAATTTTGAAAAATGCTGTGCCTGGTGAGATTTTGGGAAAGGGATTGTTTTTTTCCCTTTCTACAAAGTATACTTGTATAGTTTTATGTAGAATTACGAACTTGCTATGGTATTTGGAATTTAAGTCTGGTTTAAAGAGCTGTGTCTGGTTGTCAAGGTTGCAAGTGCTGAATTATGACTATTAATCATGGAGTCAACTTGATTGGATTAAGAAATGGCTAGCAGATTAATAAACATAGTTCTAGGTGTGTCTGGGGTTGTTTCCAGAGATGATTGGCATGTAGTTCAATGAAGTGAGTGGGGAAGACCCACCCTGGCTGTGCATGGCACCAACCAACTGGCTTGTATCCTAGAGGGAATAAAGCAAAGAAGGAAGGTGGTGTCTATTGTTGAAGAGTTCCAGTCAGCTCAAGGGGTTGTGTCTTTTGCTGGCATCAATTTGGACATCAGTCTCCAACATCTTCAGCACTCCAACACAGATTCATACTAGCAACTCTACAGTGTACTTCCAGGCCTTCAACCTTGGACCGGTGTTTCATCCTTGATCCCTCTTGTTCTGCAGCTTCCACCTTAGGCTGAGCAGCTACCAGATCATTTGGTTCTCCTGCTCACAAACAGCCATTGCGGACGCTTCTGGCTCTGATCCTATAAGCTTACAAAATAAATCCCCTTGCATAATTATACATATACTTTATATTGACTCTATTCCTCTAAAGAACCCTAAATAATCCAAATGGCTGTAATAATAATTTAAAAACATAAAAGCAAATGTTAGTGAGGATGTAGAGAAATCATAACCTCCAGTACATTATTGGTAGGAATTCAAAATGATGAAGCCACTGTGGAAAACTGTTGGGTGGTTTATAATTAAGTTAAATATAGAATTACTATATGATCCATCAATCTCACTCATAGGTGTATACTCCAGAGAATGGAAAGAATATGTCCACAAAATACTTGCATATGTGTGTTCCTAATAGTATAATTCACAGCAGCTAAAATGTGTAAAAAACCCAGTGCCCATCAATGAGGCATGGATAAACAAAACCTAGTATACTGATACAATTTAATTAAAGAAACAAGTGAAATGCTAGCAAATAGTTCAATATGAATGAAATGTGAAACAGTATGCTATATGAAGGAATCCACAAACAAACAGGTCACCAGATTCAAATATGATTCCATTTATAAGAAATATTCAAAGTGTGTAAATCTATATTGTTAGAAATTAATGGTTCAATTTATAAGAAATATTCAAAATATGTAGATCTATATTGTTAACAATTAAACTAGTGATTGCAGAAGGCTGACAATGGAGAGGAAAAGAGAATGACTGTATAACAGGTACTTAAGGAAGTTTTTGAATTAAGATAGAAATATATTTTGGATTCATATTTTAGATAAAATTTGATAGTTCACACTAATTAGATACTTCTAAAATAATGCTTTTCGTAAAGCAGGTTGATTAAATTAACTATGGATAACCAGAGTACTGAACCTGCCAGTATTGAAACATGTGGTCTAAGATAATTTATTTATGTTTTTATATTTTGATAGTTTTACATGTCTACCCCATGTAATTATAATCCTTTATATGAGAGTTTTTCTATATTTGAAGTGGACACCATGGTTATCACTCAGAAAGATCAGAAATGTGAAGAGCTTCAGAAGATAATCCCAGAATATTAACCGAAGGTGTGGAAGATGGAGAAAGCATTCTCTTCAAATCTAGTGAAAAAAGAAGGGTAACTGGAGAAGAATGATGGAGGGTTGGTTTAAAGAATATTCTAACTCTTCAGGTCATCTAACAAAATTATTGAGGGTTTCCTTAAAGATTACTGCTCCCAAATTTTTATTCTCACCATATATATTGTTCTGCGTGTTCAATGTTAAAATATTTTTCTCCTTTGTCATTTAATTGTTATTTTAATCAAGATTTTTTAGTATTCTTCACTTTGATCTGGTTTAACCAGGAAGGTAAGAATGTTATCATCCCATTACGAATTAATTTATTTACACATGGGCTATGGTATAAAGCAGACACTTATTTTTACAGAACTTCCACCCCTTTCCCCTTTGTAGAATAGTGCTTGAAATTTTCCACTAATATTGTATAAATGCCAGAGGTCATTTGTAATATTGGGTGCTTTTTAAATTAAAGTATGACTAAATAAATACCTTCTTTCTGCCATTTTCAATAATGACAGCCTCATTTCCTATTCTAAACTTGTGTAATGTTGTATTGGATTTTTATATTGCTTCTGGGTCCAAACTCAGAAATGACTGCATTTCAGTGGAGAATGACATGATTAAAGCGTATGTTCAGATGTGATTCTGTAATCATTTGTCTTACAAAGAATTCCCAAGTAAGTTAATAAGAGATGTGCGCATGGACTTATTGCAAATTTTGTCCCATTATGTACTTTGTGAAGTGATTTAGAATTTTTTGAAATGAAAAGAGGTGTATAAATTTAACTCTCTGCAATTTTTGTTATGGTATATATCAAGAAAATGACAAGATAGAACATTTTAGAAAGATGTATAATGAATGCTCAGTTAAATAATGAGTAGGAGAGGAAAATGAAATATATTAAGGAAAGGAAATAGAAAATCAGGCTTGAGCAGCATTGTAAAAGAAGTTGAGTTACATAGAAATATGTGTAAATATTTATTAGCAATGTTAATGAAATATTAGTTCCTTTTTAAAGGAATTTTTGACATAATATGAATGAAAAACACTCATTCTACTCAGGTATGTCATGTGAAAGAAAAAAGTTATAGAATCCAATCTAAAAAATTCCCTGAGTTATAAAAACTAGTTGAAAAAATGTTTTTCTTTGCCTATACAGCCTACAAGAGAAAGAAAGACCAATTTTGTTAAGAAAGTTCAATTTTTCTTCAAATTGAATTTCATTTTCAAAGAAAACTATAGGTATGCAGGGACATTTTCAAAGGATGAGATTAGTTTAAACAAACCAGAAAACATATGATACATTTTATACCAGGTTGCTTTTTGCCTTAGAGAAAGCAAATTTGTAATGGAGCAAAGAAACCCTATGATTAGAGCAGATTGTGAACAAAGATACAAAACAAATGTGTAATAATAAGTTTTTCAGAAGTAATAACAAAAATCCCAAAACAAAAACAAAGCTTTAATGCACACTAGCATGAAAGGAAAAGCATTGTCCAAGAAAGTACTTTAGAGTTTTCTAAAGCAATTTTTTTCATTTCCCTTAAATGTTAGCTGTATCCATCTACTTTTCCTCTGGATAAAGTGATGATACGAACTATGAAAGTCACTGTTAAATAAACATAATGTTATCAGAAAAAACATACTTCTTTCTTTCAGGAATGTTTACCTTTCCATGCACTTACTATTACAAAATTATCCTTGTACATGTTAACAGCACAAATTTTTTTATATAAAAAGAAGTTAATTTATATTTTATTAAAGTAGCCTTCAAAAGACTTATTTTTAGAAATAAGTCATCATGAAATGAGATAAAATGTTCTCATTGCAAATTATTTCATCCTTATGAAAGCAGGAAAATATTGTTTATCTATATATAATCCACCTTGAGACAGTGGTTTTGCTCAAATACAAGCTCATTGAGACTAGATTTGTTTTGTCCATTTCAGAAGTTTAAATTACTTATTTTCCTAAAGCTATAGACCATTTGCTTTTCTATTCAGGGCCTCATCTACCGGCTTTGTAGTATAGAGATTGTGTCAGTATTTGTGAACATACTTTTAAACCTTGAGATATTATCAAAGAGATCCTTTCTGATGTGTTGGTAAAGCTTTAGTCTTATGGAAATTACCATAACGTAAATATGTCTTGTTCTTTCCTACATCATCATTGCCTGTATGTTATATTCTGACTGCATATGTAGCATTGTCTTCTTCAAATCAAATATGAGGAGAAAAAGAAACACAAATTTAACATAAAAGGTGGCATAGGTCTTTAATAGCCACTATCAAATGGATGGAGCTGTGAAAATAGACTAAAGTTCATTGAAGTACACATGAAGAGGATAATATTTATCCTTATTTCATTTTAGTACAAGTCATTTCATTTTGGTGACATGATATACAATAAACATCATATAATAATATATAAGAAAGGTAAGAGAACTGTTGCACTAGCTAAGTAAATTACTTTTGCCACAATATTTCACACAGTATGCTTAAACACTTTGGTGATCTCTATGCTATTTGATTAGGGTTTATAGGTTTGCTAGTGCTTGGAAAAATACAAAGAAGCTACCTTCCAAATCAGAGGTGTCATAAGACGATCAGATGTACAATTAAGGGCTACAGAAGTAGCACAGTCTAAGTTACAGCTATTACCCACACTAGTGCTGCCTTCTCAAAATTCCATGTACCTAAAAATGACTTCCTAAAGACAACAAATATATACTCTACATTCCTGTGCTTTATCCTAAGACATTAAACAACTACATCTACTTTCCAACATTTGCTTTGAAACACAAGCTTCTGTCTGCTTCTGTTGGAACAGGTCTATTCGTAATTACAGAATCATAGTCTTCGCTGGATGAAATATTCATGTATGATCACTGCCAAACAGCACTTATGGCATAGTAAACTGCAAGCATTGTCATATTAAAAGCAGTTTAGAAACATGCTTCATGCCAACTTAATAAAAATGTCATATTAAATATTGTTTAAGAACACCAGTTTAACAATTTTTACAACAATGGACTACCACAATACATTTATTATCTAAAGTATATTTAGAAAAACTAAAATGTAATTAAATGGAAAATGGTAGAAGTCAATCACATATTTCTCAAGTAATGGTAGAGCATGAATAAAGGATCTCTATTCATATCTAAGTAATCTGGGTACAAGAAAATGATCTCAACCCTTTGAATTTGTTCTCAAGTGTTAGGTTACTTATTCTCTGGCACATACATACACTGTATTGCCTTGCTGTCTCATAAAATGCACAAATGCTAAAATGGGCAATTTGGGAATGTATTTATCATAGGACTAATACCAAGATGTGGTGTTACCCTGCTAAACTCTATTAGTTTTCTTCTGTTTATAGTTCAAATGGCTCAAATCTAAGTACCCAGAGGTAGGCGTGGAATTTTGAATCCTATGATGCGATTTCTTTTTTTTTTTTTTTTTATGTGGGTACCGGGAGTCGACCTCAGGACCTCGCGCTTGCCAGCAGGCAGGCACTCATGCCACCGAGCTATGTCACTTGCCCTATGATGCAATTTCTAGTGAGACTCTACCACTCTTAGTGCATTGCTATTTCTTCTTGTTGTTTTCCCTTTCTTTCTTTCCTTTTATCTCCTTCCCTGTACAGAAGCATCTACTGAGCAATAGGTATTAGTATAGGAAAAAATAAGTTTAAGGCTATAGCTTGGTTTTTGAATGTGGATGTATATTATCCCATCAGTTTTCTCTCACCAGAAAGACTTAAAAGTGATTGTTTGCCAGACAAATACTGTAGTTTGAAAGGTCATGTAATTGGATTGTTTTATTTATGGAAATTGTGACTAGTGATTATTGATGACTTAGTTACTTCATGATGATATACAGGGAAAATAAGATGACTAGAAAACTCACTTTTTGGAACAAAATAAAAATTTGTTTTATTAAAACGTGATAAAGAATGTAGTACCGGATGGTCTTTAATATATGGCAAATTAATGTAGAATAGTTTTAAGTCAACTACAACTGCGAGAATTATTGTGCTTCTGTATTGACTCAACAACTTAGAAACCACTTACAGAAACTGCAGTGTTTAATCGATACAGTGAAATATTCTGCTATACAATTTATTATATCTTTCAACAAGAATCATGCAAAACTCTGCCTCACATTGGTAAAAGCAAAAACATGGACTGACCTGCACTTTGGCTATAGTAGAAAGATAATGTGATGAAAAATGAAATGTCATAATACAAATTCTGATCACATAAAAAAACCAGAAATGTAGTGGGTACCTATAACTCTAAACTGTTTAATTAAATAGTTTACTATATTATGAAAACATAACATGCATTTGAATGGCTATGCATTTATTTTAAAATAACAGTACAATTATTAGGAGTAAGGACAAGTTTCTTATTTATTGCACAGCTATTAACTAAAGTACTTTAGTTACTTCATCTGTCTAGGCTTCAACTCCTTCATCTCTAAAAGTAATTACTTAGATTTAAACATCTCTAAGGTCCACTCCACTTTGCTGGATCTGGAATGCCTCCCAAAGGCCTAGTGTGCTAAAGGCTTGATCACTGCTTGGTGCTAGTGGGAGGTGGCAGGCAGTTTAAAAGGTGGGGCTTAGTGGCAGTTCTTCAGGTCACTGAGGGTGTTCCTTTAAAGGGAACTGAGGGACCCTGGTCTTTTCATCTTTGTTTCTCTCACTTACCCACCATGAAGTAAGCAATTTTGCTCCACTACACCCTCTGCCATGATGTGCTAACTTGCTACAGGCTTAGAATAATGGGCCTAACAGATCATGGACTGAAACCACTAAAACTGTAAACCAAAATAAACATTGAGTTTTATAAGCCTATTATCACAAGTATTTGTTGTAATGACAGATAGCTAACTAACACATCTTTCTAGCACATTTATGATTTTATTAAAATCATATTAATATTGACAATAACCAAGTAGCTGAACATTTATTATTATTATTATTATTATTATTTTTGTGTGTGTGTGTGGGTACCGGGGGTCGACCTCAGGACCTCGCGCGCCAGCAGGCGCCCGTGCTGCTGAGCGATATCACCGGCCCCTTTTTCGTATGTGGGTTCCGGGAGTCGAACTCGGGCCCTTGCGCTTGCCAGGCAGGCGCTTATGCCACTGAGCCATCTCACCAGCCCCTAAACATTTATTATTTGATGAATAAATATACAATTTTTGAAATTACTGTCAATTGATATATATGGATTGTAATAAAAATGGATTCTTTACTTTTCAAAGTATTTTATAGATATGTTTTGAGGAAAATAAATATTTAACTTATCATTAATTGGCAATCATACCTCAGCTGTGGGTGAGTTTTGAAGTTTTGAAAATATTGTATTAGAACAGGATTTATTTTAAAAACCAATAAGTAAGATATGCTGATTTTTTTTATATACATTCATGTTATCAACAGAAAATGTACTAGTTTTCTATAGCAAGTCATTCATTTCTGTGAGTCAGGAATGCAGGTACAGCTTCTCTGCATCATCTGCAAGACTGTAATCAAGGTGTCATACAGGACACGATTTTTATTTCAAGGCCCAATTGAGAAAGTATGTGCTTCTAAGTTCACTCAGGTTTTGGCAGAATTCATTTCCATACGGCTGTCAGACTCATGGTAAGTTTTTTCTTCAATGTCAGCAAGGAAAACACGACACTCGAGTCAGTTTACTAGCAAGAAAAAATGGTTATGTAACATAATACTGTCATGGCAGTGACATCTTATCATCTTTGCAATATTGTGTTGTTTAAAAGAAATTCACTAGTCCCACTTATATTCCAAGGGAAAAGATCCTAGAAGTACTTCAGTACCAGAAGACAAGTATCATGAAGGCCTCCTAACAGTGTAACACAGAAGAAATATAATGTGAGAAACCTAAAATAAAAATAAATAAATGAGTAAAATAAGGGAGAGATGGTAGAAAACAAAAAGGAAGACTTTTTAAAGACAGTGAAGGGGGGCCGGTGAGATGGCTCAGTGGCGTAAGCACCTGCCTTGCAAGCGCGAGGGCCCGAGTTCGACTCCCGGAACCCACATACGAAAAAGGGGCCGGTGATATCGCTCAGCAGCACGGGCGCCTGCTGGCGCGCGAGGTCCTGAGGTCGACCCCGGTACCCACAAAAAAAAAAAAAAAAGACAGTGAAGGGGATGAGGAAGGAAATGGGGAGAGTATGGGGGAAAGTAGTTAGAAACGGTAAAGAGATGGAAATGATCAAGATATGTTATATATCTCTTCTAATTCCCCAAAACAAATGTAACTATTATGTACTGTAAACTTACACTAATAAAAACAGCGCTATTTCATTATAATTTATTTTCTTCTCCTCTATTTTCCTCTCTACCTCCCCCTACTTTCTGTCTCCTTTTCATTTTTCTCCCTTCTCTTCTTCCTCCTCTCTATCCTTGTTCTTTTTTTCTCTCTCATCTTTTTCTTTTATCAAATTTATTACAGTGATTGAAATGTGCAGATACTCTGTACACATGGGTAAAGGCAACAGCTATATTGGTGAGGGCACACCATCTCAATTCCAAGTAAATACCCTGAGGACAAACAACTGGCTCTTCTGCTTTACGAGCAGCCATGGTACTAAAGAATTACAAGAAAATTTCTCAAGTGCTTTCAGTCCTGGCTACATCACTGTGTGAGAAATCCTAGGCAGAAAACCTGCCCTTAAACTTTAATTTCATTTAAGGTTTAAATGACTGATTTATCTTGGCAGGAAGTGTAAAGAGCTGTCTATTATCTATGTTTTCTTTAATTTTTTTTTCTTATTATACATTTGGATATATAGTAAATATATTCATCGTGAGGAATTGGTACATATATCTATTGCATCTTGATCCTGTTTACTACCTCTTTCCCCTTCTCTCCCTCCTGTGTTCCCACATCCCCAGATATCACCTTCTCATCTCTACAGAGTCCATCTCCCTGTCTATTGTTTACATATGAATATTTCTCATTCAATGGTCTAATTCTAGTATCAGGAATTTAGCAACCCATTTTTTTTTTTTTGTGGGTACCAGGGGTCGACCTCAGGACCTCGTGCGCCAGAAGGCGCTCATGCCGCTGAGCGATATCACTGGCCCATTTTTCATATGTGGGTTCCGGGAGTCGAACTCAGGCCCTCGCACTTGCCGGGCAGGTGCTTACGCCGCTGAGCCATCTCACCGACCCAGCAACCCATATTTTAAAACACTTTAAAATATATTTCTAAAAGGAGAATATTTCCCACGAATTCCATGAATAGAGTGAGAAAAGTAAAAGTTGAAGAAGCATGATCATTAACATAAAATGAAGATACATTTCCTCAGGTACCATTCACTCTCAGATACTCAAGGGTTGGCGAACCAGATGCTTTCTTTTTTTCTTGAATCTTCTAGTTTGTGGCTATTTCATTCCTTATCACTACCTCCACTTCTGGGTGGATGGAGACAAGGCAAATAAAGTCAAATTCAAGCCACTATGTTGTCACTATGATATGGACGAAAAATGAGAGGGATTTCTCTAGTTAAAATGTCCAAATTATAAATAAAGAGTTAAATAAAAGATAGATAATAGGGAGTAGGGAGATGGATCTTTCTTAAAAGGGAAAGGGATCAAGAGATGCAGGGAGATGAGAGCGAGGGAAGGCAACGGGGATGAGAAAAGGAATTAAGACGTGCTATATAAATGTGCCAACTCCACAAAGGGAATGTATATATTATGCACAGCAAACATGTACTACTAAAAAAAAAAACAGTGTGCTCCTTCTCATGAGTTTCTCTTAGTGTATGCTTCTTTTTCAGGCTAGTGGTTATACATATCAAAGACTTAAAAGTATCATTCAGGTGATTTTTGATTCAATGTTGAAGAATTTCATCATCTCCTATCTTAGAGTTGCTTTTATATTCAACACTGGTGAAGAACTTTAAAACTCTATTGGACTTATGTATTAGCATGGTATGTATGTGTTTTGACATCAGTATACAAGAATGTTTCCTTTACTGACAAGATGATGATGTAAATTAAATGAAGTCTTCAATTGTTTATGGCAAGGTGAAACCGAAAAGAAGATTGGAAGAAAGTGGTATGTATATTTGAAGTGTTTGTTAACCAAATTCAATGCAGTTTTTTTTTTTTTTAATTTGGAGAGGAAAAGCACCTCTAAAATACGATTTACTTCACCTAAAGGAAATCCAAATAAAATGAGATAATCATTTAAAGAAAATAACAGTTTTTTTTAATTTTTCTAACATACGGTGATATATCAGCAAAGAAAGATAGTGCCACTTACTTCACAATATTGTTTCAAATGAAAAACAAGAAGTTTCCCTTGCTTCCTATGTACTTTAAGAAATTAACAAGCCCATTTAAAAATTTTAATAAATGGAAAAATTAAGATCTAGTAGTTTAATACAAGCAACTTATCCTAGTAGTGCTCTTACTCAATAGCAAGCATTTAGTTGACTATTGAATATTTAGTTGACTCTTAGTGAATCTGTCCAATTGTTAGAAACGGAGAAAGCCTTTCTTTTGTATTGTTCTCTACACACTTTTGAACCTCCAAAGGGTATTATTTCAGGGTAATCCATTATATAAAAAGCATACATTTTCTAATGAGATTATGTAGTGATATTTTGCCATTCAATAATTTTTGATAACCAACTATATCTAAAGATCTGGTAGTAATTATTATTTTGGAATTTTTATTTTTGAAAAAAATTACAACTTTTTAAAAAGTGATATTATAAATTTCTTGCATAATTTTAAATAAAAATTTAAAATTGAACTTTTTTCAATGCCCTTTTTCTGACAATGCATACTACTGGGATATCCTTCAATTTAAAAAAGAATAAAATTATAGTTTAAGAACAGGGAGATATAATCTATTTTAGGAACTCATATATTTTCTTAAGTATATTCATAAGGACAATATTGAGAGATGGAAGTACTAGAATATTGTCAACAAGCTATCTGTTTGTCCATGTAATTTATTTTACTACTACCAATAATTTTTTGGGTACACAGTGATTATTATTTAGGCTTTTAACATAGTGAAATATTTTCCAGGCAGTTAAAGAATTAAATGGAAAGGCAAAAATAGAGTATTTTACCCGTAACAATAGGTTAAGGATGCAAATTAGTTAAATAGGACAAACCATAAAACATCCTTTTCAAAATTTGCTCTAAGAATTAACTCTTTATTCTCGCTACTATCAGTTTCATGAAATTGGCTAAGAGCAAAAGACCGTTGAGCAATGAAAAGACTAAACTATGAATAATTTCTAAGAGCAAATGAAATGTCTAGAATTTTCATGTCAAAAAAAATCTTTTTTGGTCCGACAGTGGCATGAAATAGTGACAGTCATGGAAATATCATGCAGTCCAGACACCAGTTAAATGACACCACAGATGTAGAAATATCAATGTACATTGTACAAACTTAAAATAATGTACAAAAGAATGTATATATCTATATATATATATATATATATTTCCTAGATCAGATCTTGTTATATTTAATATTTGTGGTTGTTACAGAGTTTTTAATTTAAAATATCAATTTATATTTAGGAGGAAATTTACATTTGATAGACCCAATAGTTAGTTCATTTAGGAATCTGGCAAATGTAAGAATAATCTATAATTGGAGCTTATTCTTATTTGGGTGGACTACTCTAAAAAATTGCTTTGTAAATGGATAACTAATGTAAAAATAACTTGAAAAATTTGAGTATCCCAGTGTCCTCAACTGGAAAATGGAATGATTAATATTGACATATCTCTTTCAGTACTTATGAACAATAAAAATATAAACTAATATAAAGGACTTGATGAAATACTAAATGCTGTACAAATGTTTGTTCAACAGAAGTAATAGCAACAGCTGTTTACATCTTACTAATAACCCTCATTTATATAATGTTCTGTCTTCCATGCCTCTCTGTAATTTATTTTCAAGTGCAAACAAACATATCTTAATTTACCTATGCTCAGTATTACTGGCATTGAACTCATTATCATGTAAAGTGGTTTGAAAGAACTTTGAAAACTAAAGGAACTAAAGGTGAAACCCAGTTTTTTTAAAAATGTAATCCCTCACTCACTGTTCTCTTTTAATAAACAAATATTAGTATTTCTGTGGATTCTTCAAAATTGCTGAGGATAGAGAAAAATAATCTCCCTTCTGTGGTTTTTATAATGGTAATATCTTTTGCATTTCGAAGCACTAAATCCTCTGGGATAGGACCCCACAGGAGTTTAACATTTTTGCATGTGTCAGTACCTGAAATATGAGCTTTACTTTTGCAAAAGTTGGGAGGAATTCTTCAGCTTTTCTTCCTTCTTTTCTCATTAGTTTCTCTCATCGTCTTGCATAAAACATGGTTCCTTTTTGTTGATTATTTATGGTAAAGGGACTCAATCATCATGTTAATGTACTTCAGTGATGGGCTTTTCAATAATTAACATAATATTCCTTATTTAAAAGTGCAAACATAGAAAGGAGAGAGAGAGCAGAGAAGCAACTATCATCGACCTACTAGGTTATTACTGCCACTACAATCACTACTTCCAGTTGAAAGCAGGACAGCAACAATACCAGGAGGAGTAGTACCAGCTATTAAGCCCATACAGTGAGCTGTGGTAACAGCTTCACAAAGTCTGATTTTTTAAAAGCCATAAAAATGCAGATTAATTTAAGTAAGTTGCAATGTTATTAAAACAAACTTTTGATTTTCAACCAAAATTCTTTTATATTTCTTGTTCATATTAGTTATATAGAATAATGGGCTTCAATGTTGCATTTTCATACATGCATATGGCATACTTTGATCATTTCCATCCCTTCGGGGCCCTTCCCTTGCCCCTACCTCCCATTTTATTGCCTTCCTCTTTTCCATGGTCTCCACTCTACTCTCATGTCATCCATTTTCTGTTCTACATTCCACATATGAGAGAAAACATGTGATACTTGTCTTTGTGAATGTGGCTTATTTTGCTTAACATGATGGTCTCAAGTTTTATCCATTTTGCTGTAAATGGTATGACTTCCCTGTTCTTTATGTATGGAATATATCATATTTTCTTGATATATTGATATGTTGACAGGTGTCTGGGCTATTTCTACAGCTTAGCTTTTGTGAATTGTGCTGCAATAAATGTGGGTATGCAGGTATTTCTGTAGTATGTTTACTTAAATTCTTTCAGGTAAATACTAAGGTGTGGTATAGTTGGATATAATGGTAGCTCTATTTTTAGTTTATTGAGGAACCTCCCTATTGATTTCTGTAGCAGCTGCACTAATTTACATTCCCACCAAAAGTGTATAAATATCACTCCTCCACACATTCTGACCCCTGCATCTTCACCTGCATCCATTGATTTTGTATTCTTGATGATAGCCATTCTGGCTTGGGTGAGATAGAATCTCAGTTTAGTTTTGATTTGCATTACCCTCACAGATAAGCATTAACTCATTCAATCAACATTCTTGATACATTTCTTGGCAAGGTTCTAATCATTTTAAATAAAAACACAGAAATTTTACCATAGTTTTGCTCTCCTTGAAATCATCAAACCCCAAACTGTCTCATAATATACTCTGGTATTTCAGTGAATGTTTAGATGAAGGTACTAGAAATTCTTATGCAATAAATGTACTTGCAGTTATGGTCTGGAGTACTAATCAACGGGGAGGACAATATAAGGTTTTCCTTGTTTTATTTACATAATACTGATAAGCTGGAAAGCGTTCCTCTAACTCAAAAATAAAAGGAAGAGGGAATAAAAATGTGGGGAAGGGATGTTTAAAAGTGAAGTGGGTGAAAGCAGGCATAGTATTTTATAGCATTGCTCAACTATCCCCTTGTTAGTTAAATTTACCTTTTGTCCAAACCTGTTCATAGTTTATTCTGAATAAATTCAATAGCTAGAGAGAAAGAGAATGTTCCAGTTTTCTAATTTGTCAGTCTGAAAAATGATGATGGAAATAAAAATGGATAGGGAGTGTATTTTAAGTATTTTGGGAGAATCATTATCTGCATTGTTTAGGTTTGCTTACAGATAGGTAATATTATAACTCTACAATATTTTAAAATATTTTGTTTTATTTGTACACATCTGGTAATGGTTATGATTTGATCAATACTAAAATACAAAAATGCTTTACAAGTGATTATTAGTCTAGTGGGGATTAGAAATAATCACAGTGCCTAAGAAGGAAATGTTTGTAGGAAGCTATCTCTTTGGTATGAATAAGGCTTCTTGTTTTATTTTATGTGAAAATAAAACAAAATTTCACAACAAAATAATAAGAGAATAAGAGTAGTTAATACACTGTTTAACATTATCTTCAAAGTTGTTACTCAGAGTATGTTTCTTACTTAAAAGTTGCTTTAAAATCACCAGTAATCTAGTTAAAACCATATTAAAAATTAATTTTTGAAAACTAACACGAACACTAAATCTGAAGAGAAATGACAACTCCTTATCCACTGAAACATAAATCTGATAATCCCTTATCCATTGAAACATGAATATAAATTATATATATGTATATATATATGTATATATATGTATATATATTATATATTGTATATATGTATATATATTATATATATAATATAAATTATATATATATATGTTACTTTGTCAGGCATTCTTCATTATTCACCAACTAATTCAAATATAGTACTTTCTACATTTTTTCCACAAATTTATGTACTTGACTGATATATGTAAGATTGCTCTCATGATCTATAAAATTACTGATTGTTACATCACAATGTAACCCCAAATTTTGTGGCTTAAAATAACAAACAATTTCTGACTCACAAGTTTGGGAAATGTGGTCCTGGGTAGGTCTTGATCAGGGTCTTCCATGAGGTTACAACCAAGATGTTGGCGAGGGCTGCAGTTTTCTGAAAGCTTAAGTAGGAAGCTGGAAGATCTAATTCCAAGCTCATTCATGTGACCTTTGGTAGGAGTCCTTTAGTTCTCAGTTTCTCAGTGACTTTTGGCTAAAGTCTCAGTTTCTCAGCATGTGGGCCTCTGGATAAGAGTCTTTGTGCCATAGCACACAGCATGTTCCACAATGAATGAGTGAATGAGAATGAGAAAGAGAATGGTGAGGATTATGAGAGAGAGAGAGAAAGGAAAAGAGGGAGACAGTGAATCAGAAGTTAAAGTGCTTTATGTGCACTAGTGTCTGAAGTATACAAATTTTTTTCTGTATCTAGAAGCATGGTTAATAACTCCAGTTCATTTTCAAGAGGAGGGAAATTAACCTCAGCATCTTGAAGTGAGGAGCACAAAATAATTTGTAGATATATTTTAAAAGCCACTGCAGTATTGGTCACTTATCACTCTTAGTCATTCCCTCATTGTCACTAAGAAAGACAGCTGAATGGGTGATTTTGCTTCTCCAAGATTTCAATGGCAGGTGTGGTAATCAGTACCTATAGATTTTTCCTAGTCTCATTAATAATTTAATATTATCCTATACATTTTAAAGTGCTTGAAAATAGAGTTTTGATTATCTTTCTTAGATATCCACAATCATAGTCAAAGCATTCATCTGGATAAATTTTGCTCTAAATGTTTTATCTGCTCTATGTTTGGCTCCAAACATGGGTGTTGAATATGACATTTTCTCAGGTCTGTCACTGGTATTGTGTTTCAACAGTATCTTTGATAATACCATTATGGATTAGACTGTGATATCTATTTTAATATAAATGATACAAAAATATTAGTATGAGCACTGAACTTGCAGTGCTTAGTTCTATCAATTAATGTATAATAAATTTAAGAGTAATTATTTTGTGGAAGCATAAAATATATTGTGAGTAGTTATTTGAATTATAAAATCCAGAAAAGCTATAAAATCACAACAATTTACATCTAGAAAAGAATAGGAGGAACACATAGTTTACACACTTTAATTTACAAATGAATTAACTGAGTAACTTATTTTCCGGACTAAAATCACTTTGCATTTTAGCGCATCATTTTGCAAATATGGAAAGGGTGATCAAGCCAGGCATAGCGGTTCAGATCTGTAATCCCAGCACTATGAGAGGTTGAGGCAGGATGATTGCAAATTTGAGGCCACCAGACAAGTTAGTGACCTAGTGAGAACCTGTCTCAAAAATAAAAAATGGCTAAGAATGTAGCTCAGTCTGACATCCCTGTGTTCAGTCACCAGCACCCCAGATAAGCAATGCATTTTAGCTAGCTGTTCGTGATACCCAGCTTCATATTGTAGCTCCAAAACATAGAATAAAGCCAGAAAACCTCAGTGTCTTTGCTAAGAAAACTATTGATTTCAATTGATATAATTATTATTACTTCACTAATCATTACATTTTTCTCGAAAGATGAAAATGCTGTGGTTGTTTTGCATGTAAGAGTTACTCAGCTGTTTAAATTGTTCTCATACATACAGTAAAAAATCCTCAGGTAATACAATTGTAACATATTTTAGGTTAGAGCAAAAGCCCAGTAAATTGTCCTTAGATGTTGTTCTTTCCACTAGTCCATGCTGTCTTATTTGTCCATAATATATAATTACTGTTTTTACTGATTTATGCCTTATTTTGTTCCTAAAATGATTCAAGATGGTTTAGAAAATTCATACAACATGAAAGACTAGAAACCAAAAGGTGGAACAATTTAGGCAAAATAAAGCTAAATGTAGAAAAATAAAACAAAGTCTGGGGTGATATAAACACACAGAATTAGTGCCATAATGTCAATACACCTGCTAGAAGTGAGCCAAATTTCACCTCTGAACTTTCTACCATTTAGTGAAAGCATAGGCACAAGATTCAAAGAAAACAGAAGATAAGATAAACCACTTACATAGGAGAAATACATTTATACCTGGTGCCAAAAAGCAAGAGAAACTTTCCCACTCCATTGTTGCAATGAGGATGATACATAATATCATAAACAATTTCCTCAGTAATAAACTTACATTAAATATAATTAAGCATTTTATAAGATTTATCCTTATGGACCTTTTCAAGAAAAGACATTGGCATCAATGAAATATTTCATGTAAGTTTTAAATAATATGATTGCAGTATTTCACTATCTTCTGGTCCAGACGAATATAAAAAAAAATCCCACTTTTTGTGAACAGAAAAATACATGGTTTGTGAAACTTTCACACAGTCTTCTATAAACACTATTTTCCTCAAACATTTATGGGTATTTGTTTATTTGGACTAGGTCTGAGGTATATATTTTAGCATGAACTACAGTGAGACTAAGTACAGAATCATATGCTTTAGCCATCAATGGAACGTAGAAATAAATAACACGTTTGAAAAGAAGACCCTTTAATCTTTGTAGAGATGGGTTGAACTTTGGCGAAGTTATTATGTTTTGATTTGGGTTCTGCTTTGGAACATAGATTAACATATGTACATATGCATATATGTATATATGTTTCTGGAGTGTATATATGTATACAGGCACACATATTTCTGTTATATTTAATATTATACATTTACCATACCTTTAAACACAGTATGTTTATCTTTGGTGCACATTTAAACACATGTATTGATGTATATAATTCATTTTAAAATTAACTTTATATATTTAGTATACTATATATTTGCATATGTATTTATTTTTAAGAAATCCTTATAGAGGATTTGCAAGTCCACAATCTGAAGCGGGAGGCCAGTAGCCTGAAAATTCAGGAAAGAGCTGATGTTACAGATGAATTCTGAATTCAGTGTGCTGGAAAATTTTTTCTTGCAAAAGAAGAGAGGATATTTAGCCTTTTGTTCTATTCAGACCTCAACTGGATGAGGCCCTTCTGCATTAGGGAAGATAATCAACATTAAAGTCTACAGTTTTAAATGTAAATCTCATGCAAAAACATCTCCACAGAAACATCCAGAATAGTGTTTGATCAAATATCTAGATACTATTGCCCGACCACGTTAACACTTAAAACTGACTATTGTGGGTGGTATAATTCATATCAAAATATTTATATAAATTAATCATTTGATATTCACTTTCTTCAGGAGAGTACTGTTTCCTGAGATTATATGTATATTTCCCAGTCAAGTTTGTCTTCTAATTGATCCCCTTTTGGTACTTCACAGAGCTACAAGACACTATTAAATTTTGTCTCCCCACTTCCCCTCCATTTTTCACTGCTACCAAATCAAAAATTATGTTTGTGTCTGTACCTATATTATCCACTTTCTTTTCTTTTGCAGTGGATTAGTTTGTCATTCCTCATTTTGGAGACTACCACACTGGTGGACTGGTTTCACCCTTTCTTATATTTGTAGGAATTTTGTTTTATGAAATCTTTCCTTTTTTTTTTAAAATTGTATTTTATCGCATATATTTAAGCTACAAAACATGATGCTTTGATATATATATATGTATATATATGTATATATGTGTAATATATATATTAAAATGATTGCTACATTCAAAATAACATGTACATCACCTTCCATAGTTATATTCCACAGTGATATTTTAAGAGATAAATGAGAAAATAAAAAAAAATGAAAAGTGTCTACCACAATGTCTGACACATAGTAATCAATTATTATGTTAATTTTACTATATTTCCATATAGATAATACCCATCACAAATGATGAACAGTTTTTAGCTAAGAGGTATGAGAAAGAAAAGTCCCCATTGATATTTTTCACTTCATTTTGAAAATTAGAATGGGAGATATTGAGCCTGGATTCTAATCAATAAATTACCTTTAGCTTTTAAGTGATAATTGCATTATACTCTAAATTGTTACTATTTTCTCTAAATGATTTTGTGACTTATGACAAATATTATCTTTCTTGATCTCAGTCTCTTTTAAGAAACATGAAAGAGATTTATTAGATATATTCTATTGTTTTTCCTAGTCTAATATTCTATGATTCTATAATTTGTCTAAAAGAATGTGTGGACTGGTGAAATTACTGTAAAAATCAGTGTGGAGATTCCTCAAAAAACTAGGATTAGAGGTCCCATTTGACCCAGGTATTCCCATTCTGAGTATCTCCCCAAAAGAATTAAAAACATCATACCACAGCAATATATGCATGCCCATGTTTATAGCAGCAAAGTTTGTAATAGCTAAATATTGGAAATAACCAAAATGCCCATCAACTGAGGAATGCATTAAAAAATTGTGTTTTTTTAATGCAATGGAGTACTACTCAGCCATAAAAAAGGATAAACTTGAGGCATTTCTAGGTAAAAGGATGCACCTTGAGACCATACTCTTAAGTGAAATAAATCAATCATGCATGTGCAAATATCGCATTGTTTCTCTGGCGTGAGAAACCTTAAGTGTAATTATGGACCAAAGTGTGTAATAGGTATTGTGAAATAGGAAGAAAAGGTTCAAAATAAAGTGGAACTAGGGAAGGGTGAGGGAGAAAGGAAGGAAAGGAAATGAAAAAAGACAATAAAAGAAGGATAAAATGGAAACAAATATTTATAAGTAAGGAGGGAAAGAGGGGTTGAATTGAGAGGAGGGGTTTGAAAAAAAAGGAATCAAGATACATCATATACAGGTACAAAATCCCTATGACATTGTACCAACAAACAATAAAAATAATAAGATAAAAATATATATACATTAGTAATAGGCAACTATAGAATTTCTTATTTTTTCTTATAAATAATCTTTTTTTCCCTTGGCAAATTATCACATATATTATAACCCTTCCTCCATAGTATTTTACCATATTACATCGTTTCCTCCTAGATTAAAATTTTTCCTCCTCCCTTGGAGTCACCTATCCTTTCTCCTAATGTTTTCAATTTTATCATCCAGATTCACTCCTTTGCAGTTTTATAATTTGTCAGAGTAACATGCATTTTAACTGCGCTCTCAGACTGCGGGAGTTCACCCATTTTTTCAATCTATATTTTCTTGGATTTGGGCTGATAATGCTAGAGAAATATCACACTCACTTAAAAATGTCACAGAACGTGGTGCTGCATGAAGATCCCTGGGAGTTCGAGGCCAGCCTGGCCTATGACGTAGTGAGTTCAAGGCCAGTCTGAACTATATAGAGAGAACCTGTCTCAAAAACAAATAAAAAAACCTTACAGAATGTAGATTTCAAGTCAACTTACATACAGTCTTAGTCAAATAGAAATCTTGTATTCATATAACTCTTACTATATTTTTGCTTATAAAATAGTTGATTTTTGCTAGAATTATTAATAAAATAATCAAGTTGATGTGTCTTTGCTATTTGTCCTATGAAGAAGAAGTATGCAGTTTTATTATTTTTTTGTGTGATTTTTTTTGTGGGTACCGGGGGTCGACCTCAGGACCTCGAGCGCCAGCAGGCGCCCGTGCCACTGAGCGATATCACCGGCCCTTTTTTTTCCCTTTATTGTGGGTACCAGGAGTCAAACTAAGGACCTTGTGCTTGCCAGGCAGGCGCTTATGCCGCTGAGCTATCTCACTGGCCCAAGTATGCAGTTTTAAACTCTTTTTTCTTTTGGTTATTTTCAATAAAAGTGACAACAAATAAATACATTATTTTGAGAATACTTTTTAGATTAATATAAGAAATGGACAAATCTTAAATTCTATCACAAAACTTTACTAATACTAGACGTTTTTTCTCTCTCTACAATCATGAAATATGTATATTTTATACATGTATATTCATGTATATTCTATTATGATCTGAGTCACTTTTGCACAGAAATAACCATCTCTCAATTATTTTGTGTTTTATTATCTTAGGTCTACAAATTTACTATGTCAAATTATCACTTGGATAAGTTGTAACTTTAGTATATTAACCAATGCATTAGTCCAAAAATACAACCAATATGTTAATCAACTAATGTTGTTTTCAAATCCCTGCTTTCATTTAACACATTGCTTTTCTAGTAAGTCCATCATAAAAAGAAGATACGGTATCTTAGAAAATTACACTTTGGCAATGATTAGTATGGATAGATTATTTTTATTACTTGTCTGTCATGAGCGCAAACATCTGATGAAGGAAGCGTAGCAGTATAATGTGCTGTGTTGTGCTGTGTATTCAGTCAAAAATGAGGAAAGAATTAAAGGAAAAAATGTATGAGAACACTGCACTAAAGAATGTTGGGAACTGAGGTGCAGCATGAATGCAGATATTAGAGAGAGCTAAGTTAGATAGAAATTAATATACTGTCAGAGAGGGATTGGGCCATCAAAGAAATCATCACACACAAAAAGGACATCAGAATTATGGCTAGAGGCAAACCTGAAGAGAGCAAGGCCACAGGATGGAAAAGCAATGGACAGGCCTACACATCCCCCAGTAGTTAAACAGAAATTTGAGATGCCTATCTGGCTTCAGTGAGCCCAGACAGACATCGGACACATAAGTGGGTGACCAGGAGACCTGCATCCATACTCTCCTCCCTTTCCAAGAGTTCATTTGATCTTTCCATGTACCCTTGCTAAGTGACTTGTTTTCCTATTGGATCAATATTAGCTAAGTACTTGTAATCTTATAGGTTGATTTTTATGTATGAATTAACCCTGATGAAGAGCCTAGGTGGCCACCAATTGGGGAACCCTCCTGAGTCCCAGGAGCTTTCTCCTAATAAATATTTTCTGCTCTTTCTTTTTTTAAATTACACACTTTTTTTAAATTACACACTTTTGATCTTCTCCTCCCCTTCCTCCAAAGTTTCTGCCCTTCCTTATTTGCAAAGGCTCTATTTCTATTTTTCCTTTAACTCTTTTTTTATTTAAATACCTTTTCCCCTTCCTTCCCTCCCCAATTCCCCATCTCCTGTTCCCCAACCCATTTAAAAAAGTTCTTCCTACTTCCTAATGTCTGCCCTCCATTCTGGGTTTCTCATACAAGAGAAACAATGTGATGTTTAAACTTATGTGACTAATTTATTTCATTTAAGATTATGGTCACAACATGCATCCATGTAATTGAAAATGCTTCAATTTTTGCTTCTTTATGGCAGAGTGGTACTCCATTGTACATAAATATCACATTTTCTTTATCCATTCATCTGTTGATTGGCATACATGCTATTTCTAAGATATAGCTATTATAAGTTGTGCTGCTGTAAACTTGGATATGCATGTATCACTGTGGTATGAGGACTTCAGTTCTTTTAGGAAGATGCCTAAAGGGGGAATAGCTGGGTCAAATGGAACCTCTAGTCCCAGGTTTTGAGGAATCTCCATACTGATTTCTATAGTGGTTGTACTAGTTTACACTCTTACCAACAGTGGAGAATGGTTCTTTTCCCTGAAACCTCACCTGCATTTGTTATTTGCTCATTTTTAATTGATAGCCATTCTTTCTGGAATGAGAAGGACTCTCAGTGTTGTATTTGTTTGCATTTCTCAAATGGACAGTGATATTGAACATTTTTTCGTGTATTTATTGGCTGTTTGTATTTCTTCATATGAGAGGTATCTATTCATTTCAGATGTCTGTTTTTGAATTGGTTCTTTAAATTTGAAGGGTCTAATTTTTTTTAGTTCCTTTTATATTCTAGATACATACTAGTCCTTTGGCTGAGGAATAACTGGCAATTTTTTTTTCCATTCTGTAAGTTGCCTCTTCACTCTGTTGGTGTTTTCCTTTGCTGTTTAGGAGCTATTTAATTTGATGTGATCCATTTTTTGATTTTTGTAATATTTCTTGTGCAACCAGGGTTTTGTTCAGAAAGTCTTTGCCTACACCTGTCTTCAAGAGTTTTACCTATTCTATGTTGCAGCAGATTGAGTGTATGTGTTTTATTCTTTAGATCTTTGATCCATTTTGATTTTAGTTGATTGTGTGTCCATAGATGTGGGTCCAGGTTCAATCCTTAGCATAGGGATAGCCATTTTCCCTGGACCATTTGTTAAAGAGGCTATTTTTCCTAGTCCAAAGGTGTTTGGCCCCTTTGTCAAAGATTAGGTAACTGAGTGTGCCTTGAATAGTTTATGAATACTTTATTCTGTTCCTTTGATCCACAAGTCTATTTTTTAATTTGTTTTGCCAATACCATGCTGTTTGTAGCACTATAACTTTGTAGGATAACTTGAAATCCAGGATTGTGATGTCCCTGACTTGCACATGATGCCCAGAACTGTTTTTGCCATTCTAGGTCTTTTATGGTTCCGTATGAATTTTAGGATTGTTTTCTCTAGTTCTGTGAAGAATGTTATTGGTATTTTGATTAGAATTGCATTAAATCTTTACAAACAGTTTTGGAAGTATGGCCTTTTTCACTATATTAGTTCTGCCTATTCAGAAACAGGAGATACCTTTTGATTTTACGATATCCACTTCAATCTTCTTCAACAAACTATTATAATTTTCATTGTAGAAGGATTTCACTTCCTTGGTTAGGTTAATTCCTGAATATTTTCCTTTTATTAACACTATCATGAAAGGTGATGTTTCCCTAATTTCTCTCCATGAGTTTGTTATTCATGTACAAGAATGCTATTGATTTTCAAGTGTTGACTGTGTATCCTGCTGCTGTGCTGAATGTATTTAATTCTAGGAGGAATTTGGTGGAGTTTTGAGGGTCTTCTATGTAGAAGATCATGCCATCAGCAAATAATGATAATTTAAATTCTTCCTTTCCTAGTCACATTTCCTTTATTTCCTTCTCTTTGTTAACTGCACTGGCTAATATATTGAGAACTATACTGAACAGATTTGGTGATAGTGGTCATCCTTGTCTTGTTCCCGGTATTAGAGTGAATGCTTTCAGCTTCTCTCCATTGAGTATGATGCTGGCTGTTGGTTTGTCATAGATGAACTTATCAGATTGAGATAAAGAACTTCTATTCCTATTTTCTACAGGGTTTTTTTTTTTATCATGAATGGATGTTGGGTTTTCTCAAATCTTTTTTTCATCTATTCAGATGATCATGTGATTTTTGTCCTTGCTTCTGTTTATGTGGTGTACTTTGTGTATGTTGAAGAAACCCTGCATACCTGAAATGAATCCTACTCAGTCATGGTGTATAATTGTTTTTATAGTTTGCTGCATTCTGTTTGCCAGTATCTTACTGAGGGTTTTTGCATCTATTTTCAGTAAAGAGATTGGCCTGTAGTTCTCTTTTTCGGTTGGGTCCTTTTCTGGTTTTGAAACCAGGCTAATGATTGCTTTCAGGAATGACTTTGAGAGTACTGTTTCCCTTCTGAGTTCATTTAAGAATATGAGGAGTATTGGCATTAGATCTTCTCTAACGTTCTTGTAGAATTCAGTGATGAATTGTCAGGATCTTGGCTTTTCATGGTTGGTAGTTTTTTTAAATTAATTTTTCTATTTCTTTGACTGATATTGGATTGTTCCAGATTGTTATAGCTTCTTGCTTCCACTTTGGTGGTTGATATGTATCTAGGAATCTATACGTTTGTTGTGAATTTTCCATTTTATTAGTGTACAGGTTCTCAAATTATTTCCCAATGATCTAGATTCCTGCACAATTTGTTGTGATTTCACCCTTTTCATTTTTAATTGAATGGATTTGGTTCTTTTCTTTCCTTATTGTGATAAGGATGTATGAGAAATTGTCTATTTTCTTTAACCTTTCAAAAACTGAATCTTCAATTCATTGATTTTTTGTACTGTTTTTTTTTTAGTCTCAAGCACATTAATTTTTGCTCATACCTTTATAATTTCCCTCCTCATACTTGTTCTGGGTTTTTATTGTTCTTGTTTTTCTAGAACTTTGTGGCCCATCATTAGCTTATTCTATGAGCTTGTTCTATTTTTCTGATTTGGAAATTCACTGCTATAAACTTCCCCCTTAGGACTGCTTTCGTTCTGTCCCATGGTTTCTGGTATGCCATACTGGCATTACTGTTTGTAGAAACTGTCTAATTTCTTCTTTAATTTCATTTGTGACCCATTGTTTATTCAAAAGGGTAATATTTAATTTCCATGTGTTTACATAGTTTCTGTGATGTATTTTGCATTTGATTTGTAGTTTCATTGCACTATGATCTCAAAATATACATGGGATAATTTTGATTATCTTGCATTTACTTAATCTTATGGTGTGGGAGAGTATGTGGTCTTTTTTGGAGAAAATCCCATGTGCTGTTGAGAAGAATGTGTATTCTGTTATTGTTTGATGGAACACTCTGTAGATATCTAATTAGTCCATTTGTTCAAATGCTTGGTTCAACTCTGATATTTCTTTGTTGATTTTTTTCTTTGTCTCATTGATCTGTCCATTTCTGACAGTGGGGTTTTGTGGTTACTTGTTACAAATGTATTGGTGTATTGTGATTTTCCATGTCCATTATGCCTGTTTTATGAAATTGTGTGTGTCAGTATTTGGTGCATATATATTTATGATTGTTATCTCTTCCCGTTAAATTGTTCCCTTAATCAGTATCTATGATCTTCTTTCTCTCTTCTGATTAGTCTTGGCTTTAAATTCACTTTTTGTGCAATTAGGATAGCTTCTCCTTTTTTCCAGGTACCTACTGTGTGGAATATAGATTTCTATCCTTTGACTTTCAGTCACTGAATTTGTTTTTGTGTTACATGTGTTTCTGGTGTGCAGCATATTGTTAGATTTTTATTCTTGATCCATTCTGCTAATCTGTGTCTTTTTGATTGGTGAATTGAGTCAATTCACATTAATGGTTATAACTGATAGCTTTTGATTTACCCTTGTCATTGTATTATTTTCCTGCTATTGGTTCCATTTTTTTCCCTTCGACTTAACTGCTCATCCTGCCTGGTTGATTCATTCTACTGGGCTTTTTTGCATTGCTATTTTCATTATCTCTTTATAAGATATCCTTGAGAAATTTTTGGAGTGCTGGTTTAGTGGTCATGAATTTCTTTAGGTGCTCTTCTCATAGAACTATCTTATTTCTTCATCAATTCATCAATTTCAATTTGTGGGCTGTGTCAATTTGAGTTGAAAGTTGTTTTCTTTTAGGGTTTGAAAGACTTTAAGTTCTCTTTCACATTATCAGTTGTGTTGAGAAGTTTGCTGTAATTCTGATTAGCTTTACTTTATAGGTGATTTGTTACTTTTCTGCAACGCTTTTAAGATCCTGTTCTTGTGTTGGATTTCTGGATCCTTAATAATGATATGTCTTGCTATGTCTCTTTTCTGATCATGGCTATTTGTGGTTCTATATGCCTGACTTATTTGTATGCCAAGTTGTTTATCCGTGTTTGAAAAGTTTTCTGCCATTACTTCTGTAAACAGTTTTTAAAATGCCCTTTGTACTCTCTTCTGTTTTCATTAATTCCAGTTAATCTTATATTAGTCTGCTTTGCATCACCTAGAAACTGCTGGATCAATTTTTCATGGCCTTTACTATTTTTAAGGTATCTCTCATTAGTTGCTCACCAACCACAGCCCTATCTTCTAGGTCTGACACTGTTTTCACATCATTTGATTCTGCCTGTACTTGCAATAAAGTTTTTAACCCATTTATGCCAAAGTTGGTAATTTTTCCATAAAATTTAAACACATTACCTAGAAAAATATAAGGAACAATAATTTGAAGAAAAAAATATGTTCCATTGTCATGTGCATTCCAAAATGGAGCACTAAGCATAATAGGATTGATCTGCTGGATTTCTGTTTGAATGGACTGTTTCATGGACTTCCATTCTTTTCTATGCTGAATATTTATGGTTTGCATCTCTTTCTTTAGCTCCTCTAGTTTTTTTTTAGTGTACCCTCTAGACTCACTGATCATTTATTTTATTAAGATCATTATCTCTTTAATTTTCTCTGCTTTAAATTTGGCAAATGTTTTAGTGATCTGGATTGTTACATCCCCTGGTACCATTGCAGATATTTTCACTGTGTGGTTTTCTATTTCTTCTCCCTTGATGACTCCTGGATTTGTTATGGGGAGTTGGGAGGTTTTGGAGGCATTTTGCTGCCTTGTGTTCTCATTTTCTACGTTTTAAAATTTGTTTTCTCTTCTGAGGTTTGCAGATTGCTTATGGTGGGTAACTTTATTGCTAGTATGGAGACTTCTATAAGTAATGTCTATTTTTCAGAGGTGTCATCTAGGCATAGCTAGCTATTAGCTTTTGAGGTCTGTCCCAGAATTGAACTACTTCCATCTATTAGGGAAGAGAGGTTGCAGACTATTTGGCCCAGTATCCAGTTCTTTAGGAATGGGCAGCAGTATTATGACTCCAACATAATCTAGATGTAGATATACAGAGAAAATTGATTGCAATTAATTGCAACATCTATGTCACCTTGGCTAAAGTAGTAAAATCAGCAACAACAATAGCATCAAATATAAGCTGGGTAATCAAACCCTAAGAACGAGCACTGTACCACTTCTAACCATAGAAATCAGATCTATAGTAGCTATACAAATGCTAAGACAAACCAGATACTGAGATACAGTAGTCAATAGAGCAATTTTACTTTCATTAGCAATAGCATGAAGCTCAACTATAGTAAGATGTAGTTATATATCTACAGATTCTTAAGGGTTAATGGTTATACGGTAAGGACAGAGGATGCAGAAAATGAGACGTGAAGGAAAATTTAACAAATAGAACTTGAAAAATTAACTAATGGCAGATAGAAAGAAGATGGTAGCATTAAAAGACTGAATTAAGTAATAAACAAAAATTAGTAGTATTTGATAATATTAACAGGAAAAAAACTAAGAAAAGAATAAATAATAGGGTATAGAGATTAAACTAGAGGAAGGGAAAAGAAAAAAATACTAAGGAAACAAATTAAAAGAGAGATTGAGAAGAAGAGAGAAAGATAAAAAGGAGGACCTAATAAAACAAAGTAATACTTAAAAATGAGGAGCAAAAAAAGGGTGATAAAACTCCAAACTCCACCAAAATTTTTTAAAAAATAAAATATAAAGAAAAATATATCAATAGAAGAGAGAAAAAGGGAAAAAAAGTGGTCAAAAGAAAGGAGAGAGAATAAAAGAAGAAATAATGTATTTCCAGATGATTATTTTCTTCTGGAGTCTGTAGTATTTAATCTTAGAAGTCACATTTCTCTCTGCTGCTCTTTATAGCCTGTGGGCTTATATGGTGAGCCCTCTCTTTGAAGTGTCCCCCATATGACGACCCTTTTCCATGACAACAGTCGAAGATGAGATGCATCCCTGCTCATGTAGGTACATAGAGAAGCCATCAGAACACTGGTCTTCTCTGAATACAGTTTTTAGGGTGGGGGAATCAATGCCTTCACCTTCAGATCCAGCTACTTCTATAAACCAGACTCCTCAAACCTGTCTACCTTCCACAGAATACAGCTGCCATGTCCTTTTCTGGCCTGAGCTTGAAATTCTCAGGGGATTTCTGGGGATCTATGACTAGCCTCACCCTCTCCTATTTGTCTCCTGTAGCTGTGTCTAACCAGTTACTGTGATAATATATCACTTCAGTCCTGGAGTGAAACTGTAGTACAGGTTTTTTGTAATTTATTCCCACACAATCAACCCCTTCCCCTCAAAAGGTGCCAGATTAAGCTATCTGGTAATACAGCAGGTGCTGCAGATTTTTTCCCCACTCTATCCTGCCTTGAAGAAGTCACCCTCAAGTTAATACTACATGCTGGTTTTGTTTTTGCTTTCTCTTTCTCAGTTTACACCAAGATGAGTTCATCTTGAGGCAAACACTGCTAGCCCATCTCTTATTCCTACTTGAAGCAGATGACTTTTCTGGGCTCACCTCTTCTCTGTGGCATTGGCCTCTTCCTTGATCAGTTTAGTTATTTGGTAGTTGCCTCTGTGGCTATTTGTAACAATGTAGTATCTCCAATGCCCTCATGAAAATTAAGTGGAATCAGACCAAGATTTATTCTAGACTTTTGGCCCATCTAAGATCAAGTCAATTGCTTGCCTGGCACTTCTGCCGATGCAGAGGGGGAAGAAAATGTACAGCCATCTCTGAGTTGTGGTGGCTGGGCCAAGGTGTGGAATCCATAGGTATGGTGTTGGTCAGGAAACAGCACCCAGGTTCATGAGTTCTTCTGGGGCTGCAAGTCCATGTGTTCCACTTTTCCTCCTCTTAAACTCTTTGGTCCCTTAGAATTCATTATTTGATATTCAGGGACATGAATTTGACACATCTGACAGTTAGTAAGATGTGTTATATTTTTCCTATAACATAAATGCCAGAGATAGCAAGGTATGATTACTATATGAACTATACCTACAGGTCTTGATGAAAGCTTTTTATACTTTAAATTTCTTATAAAATAAAAGCTCAGATAGTTTTAACATTTCTTGCTGAAGGTCATTTGAAAGTCATATCTTGTATGTTCAGAATATCAAAAGTCAAATGGAATCTTAACTTATTTAAACTATTCCTGAGATTGTTGTGGTTTTTTTTAGTGTAAAAGTCAAAGAGGATATTAAACCGCAGCCAAAGACAGTAAAAATTTGGATCATTGTGTTATAGATATTTTAATTTACAGATCAAGTATTTTCACTGAAAATGGTGAGACATTTTCTAGTAATGGTTTACATTTTAATGAAGGTTAGATGAGGTGGAGAAAGACAGAAGTTGATTAAGAAACCTCCAGCAATCATGTCCCCATAGATACACCAACTTAAATAGCTATTCATGCAACAAACTACCTCTCAAGACCTAGAAAATCAAATGAAGGACTACAGTACTTGCTTTTAGCATAAAGATGAGAAAATACATTGAAGAACATAGGAAAGAAAATTTGTCTGTGTTACAATTCTTGTAATACCAAGCAACATGAAGAGAGGTGCTGGAGACTGAGAAAAGAGAGAAAGAATTAGTCCAAGTCTTAGACTTGAATTTTAGTACCAGGTCTGCCATGTGAAATCCAATACTGGACAAAGACCTCTGGCTCCTGCTCCCAGGCTATTGTCCAAGAAGCAAGCGTCTGGATATGAATTAGGCAAGTGGTCAAGAAACTGCCTTTTTCATTTGTCCTTAAGTTCAGCCAGTACAGTGCAGAACAAGATTTCATCCACTATAGTGGAGGAGAAGTAGACATAGGACTTTGTCTTGGAACTCAGTGTCAAGGCAGTGAAAGTCAACACAGGGAAGATCTCAATAGCTCCAGTCTCCAATGACAAGGGATGGAGCCTTCAGATCTACTATGGAAGCAGGCAGACACTTATCACATTAGTCAGGTGGATTTCTATTCTAGCTAGCATCACTTGTGTTTAGTTAAAGAAATCTCAAGCCATGAGTAAAGCAAGCAGCAACAGGGCATAGTACAATGGACTTTTTTCCTTTGTCCATGTGCTGTGCAGCAATTTTGAGAGTGACACAGTCTTCCAGAATTAGTGGTCACAAGATTGCCCAAACCAACCTGTGGGGAGTGGCTAAGCTAGAGACTGACCACACATTTGGGGATAGTGCAAGGTGAGCTCCAGAGGCGAGCCATGTAAACAAGTTGTTGGGACTAGAGCAAGGCCAGTCCAGCAGGTGTTCAGCCTTGGTGTTCTTCCCCATTAGCTATAGCACAGATAGCTTTGAGAATGTTTCACCTTCTGTGTTCTCAGCAAAACACTGAAGCCTTGCACTTTTGATTTCATTGTGTGCTTCTCTCCTTTTTCTGTGTATAAATAAAGAGGCAGACCATGCTGGATTGTTGCTGCCTCTCCTTCAGAAAGGTCAGGTCACACCCAGTCCCAGCTTTCCTTCTAGTATGTGTCTATATTTGTTTCTTAATCTTCAACTGTCCCCTCTGTCCCCTCTGTGCACATCACGGCACCAACCCTTTTCTAAATCCATGCAGCAGAATGGAGAAAGTAATTTTCCACTTGGTAGAAGGAAAAGAGATACAGGTTCCTCATTGCACAGGGAACTGGGACTGGTTCCTTCAGGTTGAGAAACAGAGCTGGGCAGATTTTGACATGTGTGACAATAGGCTCATAACTGTTGACAACATATCTGGTCATAGCACCGCCTAGCCCCATCTAGAAGCTTGTGTAAAGAAACAATTCTCTTTAGGTATTCCTCTAGTTCAACCAGAATAACACGTCAACTTCAGATTTGGGACAAACTTTGGCTTGGTGCACACTCTAGTGCTGAAACAGTGACAAGATACCACCATCAGACTAGTGGTAAAACCTGAACTTAGGTCACTCTTTTAGTGCTGACATAGCAGAAGACCACAGTCTCAGAAAAAATAAGCACCCAGCTTGGAATTTCAAGAAGAACAGGCACCATAAAAGCAGATAATAATGACTGTAATAAATATCTGATTCTTGAATGCAGGGACAATGTCGCATACCAACAAGTATCAAGAGCTTTCTGTAAAAATATAAACTTACTAGTAATCAAAGTAAGTTGCCAGAAACTGATGCAGAAGAACCAATTCATTCAAGCTCTTGGACAGAGAATTAAAACTCGTTGTTTTAATGAAACTCAAAAAGCTTTAAAAAACACAGAGAAATGGTGCATTACTTTATCAGAGAAAATTAATGGAAAGATTGAGGCAATAAAAAAATAGAAATCCTTGACCTCAAAAGTATACTATGTGAAATTAAAAATGTGATAGAAGACATCAATAACAGTATAGATCAAACATCATAAAGAATTGATGAGCTAAAAACAGGATATTGGGCAATATATAACAATAGGAGAAAAATGAAAAAAGTAAAAAAGAATGAAAACAGCCTATAGAAACTTTTAGATAGAATTTTTAGAGCAAATATTCAGGTTATTGGGTTCTAGGTGTGCTTGAGAATGCCAAAGAATTACAAAGCTTATTAAAAGATACAGTAATAGAAATTTTTCCAAAGCCAGAATGGAATTCAACTATTCAAGTAAAGTGAGGTGAAAAGTCACTTGTCAGGGTCAACTCAACCAAGATTACCCCAAGACATACCCAATCAAGATTTTAATGTTTAAAGAGGTAAGAGAAAGTAAATGAATAGCACACAAGGGTGTTTCAATTTGCCTGAAAACAAATTCTCTGGCAAATCCTTATTGGCCAGGAGAGATAGAGATGAGACTTTTCACAGTGCTGGAGCAAAATTATTGCCAAGCAGAGAGATTGTACTCAACAAAACTTCCATTTGACAAGGAAGGAGAAATGAAATTTTCAGACAAATAAAAAATAAGAGAAAGTATCACCACTAGACATCTTGCACAAGAAATTCTAAAAGAGAGTTCTTTAGTGACATTAATAAGTAAAAAGAAAACATCAAAATGTACAAAACTTTCTTATAATAATAAATACATAGACAAGTTCAGAGCACTCTAGTATTGTAAACATAGTGTGTAAAACATTTATATCTGCTGCGATTTGGGTGTGGAATCTCTCCCAAAGGATCATGTAATGAAGGCTTTGTTCCCCAGCTGATGGAGCCAATGTCAACTTTAGGAGATGGAACATAGTTGGAAGAAGTAGGTCATAGGGAACATACACTAAAAGAGTGTATCTGGATATGTGACTCTTCTGCTTTCTTTTTCTTTCCAACCAGGAGGTAAGCAGCTTTGATTTGAAAAGCTTTTCATGTCATGATGTTCTGCCTCACCATAGGCCTAAGAGCAATGAAACCAGCTGATCATAGATTGGAACATCTAAAATTGCTAGCCAAAGTAAATATTCCCTCCTCTAAGGTGATTCTCAAAAGAATTTTCTCATAGCAATGGAAAGCTGATGGTCACTGTATCTTTAGTAAGATAACTAAAAACAATTAAAATAATAAGTGCATTAATATATTAAGAAATATGGAAAATACAAAGAAGTAAAATATTACATGAAAATTTCAAAAAGCATGGAGAAATGGAGTGCAAGCATAGTTTTATTAGTATTTCTCACTTTCTATTTTGGTTTATTATTCGTATCGTCATGACAAATGTTATGTTGCTATCATTTCAAAATAAATTGGTATAATAAAAATATATATTATGTAAGCTTCATGGTACACACAACGCAAAATTCCATATTAGTTATAAGGAAAGTAATGAGATAGGAATCAAAACACTACTATTTTAAGTCACTTACATACAAAAGAATAGTATAACGGAGGTAGAAAAAGAAAGGAACTAAAGTAAAATGGAAGCACATGTGACAAACTGACAGTAGTAAGACTTCACCTAGTGATAATTTCCTTCAATTTGAATGATTAAATTACCCATTTAAAAGACCCAATAGTGTTACTGTAGAATCTGATCATGTCCTATAAAATTTAACAAGATTAAAAAGATACAATATTTTATCACAAAAATGACAATGTTTGAGATGATAAATGTTCAAACTGAATTAAACTTTACAAAACTTATACATGTACTAACAAACTGTATAGTACCACATAAATATATATAATTTATATGTTCTATGTAGCACTTAATAATAAATTTAAGTTAAATTTTAAAAATACAGAGAGCAACTGAATGACTATAAAAACCAAACCCAATTACATGTTGCTTACTAGAAACTCTTTTTGCTTCTAAGTTCACACATAGATCAAAAGTGAAAAGATAGATGAAGATACTCCATAAAAACAGAATCCAAAAGAAAGTTGAAGTATCTGTATTTATCAGATAACAGAGATTTTAAATCAAAAGCAGTACATAAAGAACTCAGTTTATAGTAATGAGTCAATTCAGGAAGAGGAAATGACAATTTAAATATACACACATCTGATACTGGAGCATCCAAATGTATAAAGAAAACATTAATAGACCTAAAGAGTCACACTCTAATGCAATAAAGGCTGGGGACTTCCACACCCACTTTCAGCAATGCATAGGTTATCCAGGTAAAAGTCAACAAAGAAACAACAGCATTCCATTTTGCTCTATAACAAATGGACCTAGTAGGTATCTACAGAAAATTTATCCCAAAATTGAGGAACACATATTCTTCTCAGCACACATAAACCCATAGGGTTGCTTCACAGCAATAGCAATTTTCTTTGGCAAGAAAATCAATAAAACACTCCTATTTGTAACTACAAAAAGTAAAACACTTAGAGACAAATTCTATTAAAGAGGTGAAATATCTCTATAGTGAAAATTGTAAAGCACTGACAAAAATTAAAAATTATGCAAGAAAACAGGGTCATCCCATATTCATATACCGAAGGAGTACATTTTGTTAAAATATCTGTAATACTCGAAACATCCTACAGAATGAATACAATCTTGGTCAAAATATTAGTGACATTTTTGTAGTAAAAATTGAAGTCCAGGATTGTGATGCCCCTTTCCTTGCCATTGTTGCCTAGAATTGCTTTTTCTGTTCTAGGTCTCTTGTGGTTCCATATGAATTGTAGGATTGTTTTTTCCAGTTCTGTTAGGAATGTTATTGGTATTTTGATAGGGATTATGTTAAATCCATATGAAAGTTTTGGTAGTATGGCCATTTTGACTATACTGGTTCTGTCTATCCAGGAACAGGGGATATCTTTCCACATTCTGATAACCTCTTCAATTTCCTTTCTCAGGGTACTGTAATTTTCATTGTAAAAGTCCTCCACTTAGTTAGTTAGGTTAATTCCCAAGTATTTCATTTTTCTTGATGCTACTGTGAAGGAGATTGGTATTGATGTACGGGAACACTGTTGATTGCTGAGTGTTGTCTTTGTATCCTGCTAAACTGTCAAATTTGAAAATTAGTTGTAGAAGTCTTTTCATGGAGTTTTTGAGGCCTTCTATGTAGAGGACCATGTCATCACCAAATAATGATAATACAACTTCTTCCTTCCCTATCCATGTCCCTTTTATTTCTTTCTCTCATCTTTTTGCTCTAGCTTATGTTTTGAGGAATATATTAAACAGAAATTGTGATTGTGGGCATTCTTGTCTTGCTTCTGATTTTAGAGGAAAAATTTTCAGCTTCTTTTCATTTAGTATGATTTTGGCCATTGATTTCCTTACATGGCTTATATCAGGTTGAGATAAAACCTTCTTTCCTACTTTCTTTGTTTTTTTTTTTTTTTTTTTACCATGAATGGACATTGGATTTTCTCAAATGCTTTTTCTGTGTTTATTAGGATGATCATGTGATTTTTGTCTTTGCTTCTTTTTATGTAGTGTATTACATTTATTGATTTGCATACATTGAACCATCCCTGCATCCCTTCAATGAAGCCTACTTGGTCATGATATATATTTTTTTCAATGATTTGCTGCATTCTGTTTGCCGGTATCTTACTGAAGATTTTTCCATCTGTTTTCATTAGAGATTGGCCTGTATTTCCCTTTTTTGGTTGTCTTTCTCTTGTTTTGGAATAACGCTAACACTTGCTTCCAGTAATGACTTTAGGAGTATTTCTTCCCCTTCAATTTCATTAAATAGTTGAGGAGTACTAGCATTAGATCTTCTCTAAAGTTCTTGTAGAATTTGGCAGTGAATATATCATGACCCGGGCTATTCTTAGTTGGTATTTTTTAATTATTATTTCTTATTCAGCATTTTATTATCTTGTTTTGGTAGTTCATATGTATTTAAGAAGTTATCCATTTCTTGTGAATTTTCCATTTTATTAAAGTACAGGTTCTCAAAGTAATTACCAATAATCTTCTGGATTTCAGTAGAATCCACAGTGATTTCATCTTTTTCATTTCTAACTGCATGGATTTGGGTTTTTTCTTCCCTTTTTTTGGAAGATTAGCCAAGGGATTGTCTATATTTTTTAATCATTAAAGAACCAACTCTTGGGCCGGTGAGACGGCTCAGCGGCTTAAGCGCCTGCCTTGCAAGCGCGAAGGCCCGAGTTCGACTCCCGGAACCCACATACGAAAAAGGGGCCGGTGATATCGCTCAGCGGCACGGGTGCCTGTTGGTGCGCGAGGTCCTGAGGTCGTCCCCCCGGTACCCACAAAAAAAAAAAAAAAAAAAAAAGAACCAACTCTTCAATTAATTAATTCTTTGTATTTTTTGTCTCAATTTCATTAATTATGCCCTGAATTTGGTAATTTTCTTCCTCATATTAGCTTTCTGTTTCCATTGTTCTTTTTTTTTTTTTTTTTTTGATCTTGGAGTACATCATTATGTTATTTATTTGAGCACATACTGTTTTTCTGATGCATGAATTCACTATTATGAACTTCCCTCTTAGGATTGTTTTCATTGCATCCCATAGGGTCCAGTATGTCATACTGGCATTATTGTTTGATAGTAAAACTGTCCAATATCTTCTTTAATTTCATCTGTGACCTAATGATTATTCAAGAGGATATTATTTATTTTTTTAAAGAGAAAAAATAGAACAAAATTTCAAAACAACATAATAGGAGGGTAACGATGGTTAATATATTATGTATAGTTATCTTTAAATTAATTACTCAGGGTACAAGATATCAGTATTCAATTGTCCAAGCAATATTAGCACAAACCTTTCTTTTCAATGAACTAAGCGAAATTAGTAGTGCATGTATCTTAAATATCATATATATATATATACATATATATAATTTTTTTCTTTTCCCTTCTTTCTTTTCTCCATTCCCCCATCCCAGTCTCTCTTTCCTTTTGACCTGTTTCTTTCTGATTCACAATATCTCTTGTACATTTCAGATCTTATTACTCTCTCAGTTTCTCACACTAGGGAGACAATACGATGTTTACACATGTGCGTCCAGTTTATTTCACTTATGAGTATTTTCTTGAGTTGCATCCATTTACCTATAAAAGTCTCCAGTTTTTCTTTATGGCTGAGTAGTACTCAATTGTATAAAAAGACCACATCTTTTTTATCCATTCCTCGGTTGATGGCCATTTGGGTTGTTTTCAACATCTGGCTACTACAAATTGTGTTGCTATAAATATGGGTGCTCATATATCACTGTGGTAAGATGTTTTTAATTCTTCTGGGAAGATACCCAGAAGGGGAATAGCTGGATCAAATGGGACCCCCAATCCTAGATTTTTGAGGAATCTCCACACTGATTTCCACAGTGGCTGCACCAGTCGACACTCCCACCAATAGTGCAGAAGGGTTCCTTTTTCCCCACAGCCCCTCCAGCATTTGTTACTAGTTGATTTCTTGATAATAGCCATTCTTTCTGGGATAAGGTGGAATCTTAGTGTTCTTTTAATTTGCATCTCTCGAATGACTAGTGATGTTGCACATTTTTTCGTATATTTATTTGCCATTTGTATTTCTTCATCTGAGAAGTATGTATTCATCACAGATGTCCATTTTTGGAGTGGGTCTTTAAATTTGGGAGGTCTGATTTTTTTTAGTTCTTTGTATGTTCTCGATAGTAATCCTTTGTCTGAGGAACAGCTGGCAAACATTTTTTCTCACATTGTGGGTTGTCTCTTCACTCTGTTGGTGGTTTCTCTTGCTGCGTAAAAGCTTTTTAATAAGATGAGATCCCAGTTGTTGATTCTTTGTTCCTGTGCATTTGCAGTGCAGTTGGGGTTTTATTCATTAAGTCTTTGCCTGCACCAATGTCTTCAAGAGTTTTACCTATTCTACCTTCCAGCGGAATTAATGTTTCTGTTTTAATATTGAGGTCTTTGATCCATTTTGAATTTAGTTTAGTGCATGGTGAAAGATACAGGTCTAGTTTTAATCTTTGGCATGTGCAGAGCCAGTATTTCCAGCTCGATTTGTTAAAGAGGTTATCTTTCTTCCAGTGAATATGTTTGGCACCTTTGTCAAAGATAAGGTGGCTTAGTATGTCTGGAGTTGTTTCAGCATCTTCTAATCTGTTCCATTGATCCTTGGGTCTGTTTTTTTGCCCATTTGACACTGTTTTTATCACCACAGCTTTGTAGTATTATTTCAAATCAGGGATTGTGATGCGCCCTGCCTTGCCTTTGTTAGCCAGGATTGTCTTTGCTATTCTAGGTCTCTTATGGTTCCAAATGAATTTTAGGATTGTTTTCTCTAATTCTGTGAGATATGCTGTTGGAATTTTGATTGGAATTGTATTAAATCTGTATAACAATTTTGGAAGTATGGACATTTTCACTATACTGGATCTTCCTACCCAAGAGCAAAGGATATCTTTCCATTTTCTGATAAGAAGATATTATTTAGTTTCCATGTGTTTGCATATTTTATGTAGTTTCTTTTGACATTAATTTCTGGTTTCAATACACTATGATCTTATAGTATGCATGGGGTAATTTTGATCTTTTTTGCATTTACTTAAATTTGCAGTATTGGCTAGTATGTGATATATATTAGAGAAAGTCCCATGTGCTGCAGAGAAGAATGTAGATTTTGTTGTTTCTGGATGGATCTCTCTGTAGTTATCTATTAAGTCCATTTTTTTGAATAATTGGTTCACCTCTGATTTTTTTTGTTGATTTTTTGTCTAGTTGCTCTGTCCATTTGTGGTAGTGGGGTATTGAGGTTCCTCCATTACAACTGTATTGGTGTTTATCTGATACTTCATGTCCATTGGTGTTAATTCCCTACCATGAATGTAATCATTATGTACTTCAGACACGTACTAATAAAAGTTAAAAAATTTCAGTGATATTCCTTACAAATGTAGAAATATAAAACTGAAATTTGTATGGACCCAAAAACCCAAATGGTCAAATTTATCTTGAGAAAAAATATTATACTTTCTGTTCTTTAACTATATTACAAAAGTATAGTTATGAAAACATTATGGAATTGGCATGAAAATAGACACATGGGCCAATGGAATGGAATATAGAGCACAGGAATAATCTTATGGGTATACAGCCAACTGATCTTTGACAAAAATGATAAGAACATGCAATGGAGAAAGGACAAAATATTCAATAAATAGTGTGTGCGAAATTAGATATCTACTTACAGAAGAATGAAGCTAGACTCCTATCATTCGTTTAAAAAATTCAATTTAAACTGGTTTAAAAATTTAAGTGTAAGACCCAAAGTTATGAAACTATTAGAAAACTTTGATGAAAATGTTCAGTAAATTAAAATAGAATATTTTGGACAACACACCAAAAGCACAGGAAACAAAACCATATTTGATGAATGAGATTTCTAACTAAAACTTCTAACAGCAAAAGAAACACTCAAATTATTGCAGAGATCACCTAGAGAATAGGAGAAAATATTTGAAAACTACATGTCTGATAAGAGATTGATACCTACACTATATAATGAACTAAAATTTTTCAATAGCAAAAACCCTAGTTACTTGATTGAAAATGGGAAATAGATATAAATAAACTTGCCTTAAAAAGAAAACACAGATAACTGAGAGGTATATGAAAAAAATACTCAAAATTCCTAGCATGTAAATGTAAATCACCATCTTAGTGAGGTATCGCTTCACTTTTTTAATGAAAGCTATTGTAAATATGAAAGTTGATAACAAGTGATGGTAAGGTTGGAGAGTAAAGGAAACTCTTGCACAATATTTGTTTGAATGTAAATTATTGCAGCAGTTATGGAAAACGGTACAGAAATTCTTCAAAAACTAGACCTAGAACTACCATATTATCTGTCTACACCACTTTTGGATATATATCTTAAATGAAATCAGTACATTGAGAAGATACCTGCACTCCTATGCTCACTGCAGTATTATTCACAAGAGCTAAGATATGTAACCGACCAAAGTAGTCCATCAACTGATGAACAGGTTAAGAAAATGTGTTACATATACAGAAAATGTGTTATATATATACAGTGAAATATTATCAAACCATAAAAAGATGAAATTATGCTTTCGTGATAAGATAGATAAAACTGGAACACATAATGTGTGCAATAAGCCAGTTATAGGAAGAAAAATACTACATGATCTCATTCATGAGAAATCTCAGAATTTTGACTCCATAGAAGTTTAGAGCAAAATGATAGTTATCAGAGGTGGGGAGAGAAGAGGAGAGAGAAGGCTAAGAGAAAAGTTTATCAACATGTACTAAGTTATAGTTAGGTAGAATAAATTAAATTCTGGTGTTCTATTATACACATGGATCATGTTCAACTACTGTATTATTAAAAGTTTTTTTTTAAAAAAAGACTTTTAAAAGTTTTAATCCTGAAGAAATTGTAAACCTTTGATAAGATAGATGTACTTCCACTGGTTTTTATATTACACACTATATGCATGTACCAAAACATTATATAGCACCCCATAAAAATGTGCAATTTCTGTGTCAATTTTTAAAATGTTAATTACTCCAATATTCAAAGTTTTCTTAAAGCTTACATTTAACACTTGATGGTTTAAAAACTCTCTGAATGAAATAAGGAAATATCTAATGCCTCATTTTAGAAGTGTGATCTTACTGAGAAGTAAAAACACTTCAGTAAAGGACATTTGAAATCAAAGTAGTCAATGCTGCTTACATCTCTTGTGATTACTATAGATAGTTTTACTTTTACCTTCAAGATAAGGCATGTTATCATAGGTATTATTAGCTCCTTGCTGATTCACTACTCTTATTTGAAAATTTTAAATAGCTATGGGGAATCAAATAATCTTATCTCATACTCTAACAAAAAATGTTGTTTATGTTTACCACTAAAGTCATTTTGATGCATAAGGGTCAAGTATCATTGCATTAAAGTAGGAAAACAGACAGAGCACATAATTTTTAGAGCTATCTGTGCATTCAAATATTGATTGCTTTAATGTGAATTCAGTATCCTAATGTGCTAGGAAGATGGTAAAAATTGAACTCCCTTATTTGCCTTATGAGAACTTAGCTCAGGATTTTTTAAGCTATCCCTACTGACATCTTTGGCTACATAGTTCTTTGCTTTTTAAAAAAATTAACTAAATTTGTTGGTGCAATTTTAGTATACATAATGATTACATTCATTATAGGGAATTTGCACCAGTATGTGATATATCTTGATGCCTCTTTTTTCTGATTCCCCTCCCCTCTCTTTAACCCTTCTTCCTCTCCTTATTCACAAATATTTATTTCTATTTTATCCTTTTCTCACATAGTTCTTTGTTGTGTGGAACATTCCTATGCATTATAGGCATTATCCATGACCTTTCCCCAGTAAACCCTATGAGTATACACACAATAGTGACAATAAAAATATCTGCAGAAAAAAATCATCCCCATTTGGTAACTTCCAACTTAGGTGATCCATTCCAAACCACCATTTCAATCCTTCCTTCACTACAGTATCCTCTGCATTTAATTCCTTCTGAATATCTAAAGTATGTTTTCTCATAATAATTTTCTTAAATTATTTTGTCTGAGTAACATAAGATTTTTTTCTATATAAATTACACTAATTATAGACACTTAGAAGACATTAATTGACAGTGGTAACATATTCTTTTTGTTTTATTTTATTATTACATATTCATAGTACACAATGTTGACATTCCTTTTTGGGAATTAGTTCATGAACATAACACATCATAATTCCTTTTTTTAAAATCTCCTTTCCCTTCTTTCTTCCCCCTTCCATCCATTTCTTGATCACCTTCCTTTTATTTTGGTATGTTTGCATTACATGTTTACATTTCTCGTGTGGAGTTGGTGCATGTTGTTAGGCAATAAAATGCTATTTGCCTTTGATTGTTGCAGGACATTTACTATTGTTTGTTTAATAAATAAGATACTTCCAGAACACACATCCCAGCCTGAAGTTCTATAAAGAACTTTTAGTGTAGTAGATCCTAAAATATAAATATACTTATAAATATAAATTATTTTTAAAGTCTTTACACTAAGTGAACCTGTGCTTGTCTCCAGCTTTCATAAAAAATCTTGAGTAAATGAACTGTCATGAGACTGCTACTACTCAATTTTCATTCATTTCTATCTTATAAAAGTAAAATAAGAATCTTGATGTGCTTTCTCTACTGATATATCCTGACCTTATCATGGATTTTTTATCTATTTTAAAAGCTTTCAGTGCAAAGAGCTTGGCTCACTGTCTGGAGAGGAGATAGCTGACAAGTTAATCAAGTAGACTGATGGCGTGGTGGCTACAATAAAAAAGGTCAAATTCATGTATTATTTCTTGAAATGTATCTACTGATTGGATGATAATGTCAAGTTCACATCTTAAAAGGCCATTTAATAGATTATATAAAGAATTTTTCTTGGGGCAAAGCAAATTTGACCTCATAAAGTGGTGTGTGACCAATTTCAAATGTTGATCTGAAATCATTTTATTAACTTGTTAATTAAATAACCAGTTCATCCATCCAGTCACCCATCCATCCATCCATCCATCCACACATTCATTGATTCACCAATACATGTTCTGAAGAACAACGCTTCCATAAGATTCTGGTTGTTCATTCCATGTTACTGCTTTTATTCTTTCAAATTTTCTTGAATTTTATTATTCACAATTTCCAGAATAATTAAAATATATCTCAATTTTCTAATATGGAACCTAGTTTTTTTAGGTGAAGTTATCTTAAAGAAAATATTTTAATATCAGCCTTGAGAAAATGGAAGGGCTCAAAACATTTGGTATATTACTCTAAAGTTGGGATGCATTCTGGTGTTTAACTTTTGCAATTTTGCTGGATGTTGTGCCCCTCTTGTAGGAGTATCAAATTCAAGTAAGGTAAATTAGCAAGAAAACCTCAAATTACTAAGGCAGTCTGGAAAACTAATTTCTCAGAATAGGTACATGTATTGATAACACTTGAAAACTGGATTTTGAAAGAAATCTATCATCTTTTTAAATGAAGGGCAAATATTGTCCTTTGTAATTAATTTCAATCAGATTTTAACACTTCACTTACATTTTGAAAAGAAGAAAAAATAGGCCAAATTTTAATCAATGACAGCCATAACAGATGCATCACTTTATTTTTAAAAAACATAGGAGTGAGGAGAGTATTCAAAAAGGTTTTATTTTATTGTGTAGAAAATATTATTTCAGCAAGTGATTACAATGAAGTTTGAGATGTAGGTCATGATTTTATATTAATTTAGGTCAATATTTCACTTCTATTTGTATGTGTTTTGTTAATCTGTACAACAAAAGTTAATATTATTTCTATGCAATTTTAAGGATAAATTCATGTTTCGTGCAGGTACAAACAAAAACACAAAATCATTAATGTAGCTGGCTAAACTTTAAAATTTCAGAGGTAATTCTATTATCATCAGCAGTTAGATGAGCCTGATATTTATTACAAGTTTATCTAAATGTTTTCTTATCTGGAAGAGTTGTAAACTCACAATGCTTTTTATGTTAATAAAAATAGTAAGTGTCCACTTTTGTGGGATTTTACTGGTATTGAGGTTAAGCTAGTGTTTGCAAGCACATTGAAAATATTGTGTCTACATAGTATTAAGCCCTTCAGTGTTGATACTAAAGACATTGTTGCTGTACACTGGCATTTACAATGATTAATATAAATTTCTGTGCCTTCATTGATGCCATATAATGTACTATGTTGCAGAGAGTCTGGTGTTTTAATTGTAAACCCTTTTCATTTGTAAACCCTTCCTTCCCAGTTATGGTTCTAAACACCAATCAATTACAATGTATCTATCAGAACTCAGAATAATAAAGTAGATGAAAAATGTTATGAAGAAACATTTGTATTATAATATTTTAATTTCTTCTAAGGAATGGCATTATTAAATGGAAGGGAAGTGAAGCAGATGTTATATTCTTACCACTCTTCCTACACCATTGGTCTATTGTATTAATGTCCAGACACAAGTATATTAAAGTGTACTGTGTTTTGGATGTGGCTTCACACCAGAAGTTCATGTACTGGAAGCCTGGTCCTAAGGGGACTTTGCGTAAATTAGAAATAAATTTTTGGCATGTTAAGCTCCTGAATGTTGGTGCATAGCCTGAATTTTCTTAATCAGATTGACACATGTTCACACAACTTGGGTTCTATATTTGAACTTCATTTTCATGGTCAATAAAGGCAGTACAGTTAACTTCCACCAGACTTAGATTTTTTCATCTGAAAGTTATTATTTCTCCTGAGATTTTTGGGTAGAACACATTATCACATGAATGAATTTATATGAAAGCACCCTATCAACTATAATAAATATATTTTGCTATTATTAATGTGGAATTCATGGATTGTTCTTCACTTTTATTATTTAGTGAACAATGTTCAGTGATGTGATTGACTTTCCAAAAATTAAGATTAGAAGAAAGAATGTATTTTTTGAATTGATGATAAAATAATAGAGTTTAAATATACATAGTGATTCATTTAAAAGAAAAATGGTTGCTTAATATAACTGAAGAAAAATCAGGATATACTAAAATGTAATAGAAATTGGATAAGGGGTTATAATGGAATTAAAAAAGTAAAAAATATCCAAGAATGACCACAGTAGGAAATAACTGTTCCAAAAACAATGTAATTTTTTTAAAAACAACTTAAAACCTAAAACTTCAATAACCTCCATAATTTATGAGATTTTTTTACTTGTCCCTATTGCTGAGGTGAGAAATCCATATTTTAAATAAATATAGAGACCAAAAGGGACGAATATTACTCTTTAAATGAAGTAGAAAGAAAAGAAAGTTAAGTTTTAGTGTATGTTTTTCAGTCTTATTTTCAAATAGTATGAGAAATATTAAAAAGTTCCTACTGAAGAAAAAGTTACCTTTAATGATTTACTATCTGAAACCCCATAAATGTCACCAGGAACATGACCTGATATATAACACAGATGAACATCCAACAGTATACTTTGAATCTCCATATCTAAGCATCATATATTTAGTCTCTTTTTATGAAGTCTATTCTCCTGAGTAAAAGGCCTACTCACACCAACCCATTTGCCAATCCTAAATAATTTGTCTAGATACTCCAAGTTGTGGAATTTACTCCCCTCATTCTCCTAATGTGAACTGGACAAAGTGACGTGTTTCACAAGACTACAGTGTGAAAAGTGAGAATCATTAAGTTCATAGTAGAGACACATGGAAAATGCCATCTTTAAAAAGTGATTGAAAGTAATATTACCAGTTATATGGATATCACAAACATTCTTCCATGATGTCATATGTAAAGCACTTTGCATTTATAATATCCTTCCTCCAAATTTACAATCATAGTCTAATCATGAGGAAAACATCAGAAAACTCAAGGAAGATACATTCTTCAAAACGCATAATCAGTTCTCAGAACAGTTGATGTTATGATAAATAAGGGAAGATTCTAGAAAAGTACCAGAGACCAGAAGATACTAAGGAAAGATAACTTTTTTTTTCAGTTTTTTACGCTGTTGTAATAAAATATCTGAGGCTCAGTCACTTGGAAACAATAGACATTTATTTCTCACAGTCCTGGAAGTTGGGAAGTCTGAGATAATGGCCACAGCAGAGATGTTGTCTTGTCAAGGCTTCTCTCTTCTTCTAAGATTGTGCCTCATTGTTGCACTTTCTTAGAGTGATGGGATGCAAGGCAGAAGGGATGGAAAGGCATGAGGGCACTGATAAATGGGAAGATTCTTATATTAGAGTTCTCTAGGAAAATAGAGAGTGTATTTCTCCAAAGAAATAGAATGCAACTCTGGAGACTGAGAAGTTCCAAGATCTGCTATTGGCAAGCTGGATAACCAGAAAAACCAATGGTGTAGTTGCAGTATGAATCTTAAGGCAGAAAAAAACTCAATGCCTCAACTCAATGTAAATCAGGAAGAAGAAAATCCCCTCTTTCTTGTGAGAGGGTCAGTCTTTTTTTCTATTCAAGGTTTGAACTGCTTGCAAAGGGCCTTACCACATGAAAGAGGCAATTTACTTTACTAAGTCCACTAATTTAAATGTTTATCTCATCCAGAAACGACCTCACAGCCATATTCAGAATGTTTGACAAAACGTCTGCACACTGCATTGTTTAATGAAGTTGACATGAATTTAGCTATTACCTTTCTATAGTAACTTTTAAATTTTTCTATAAAGGTGAAATTATTCTGAATAAAAACTTACATAAAATTATCCAAATTTTTAGTTATACATATGCCAGGATCAGATTGGATGATAGCTATAATTTTCTTCTAGGTGGAACTTGGATGCAAATCAGTCACAACTACACTGGGATCACTGTAACTCCTTTAAGGGCAAGATTCCACGGCATTCATCTATATCTCTAGCATGTAGCTCAACCCTTGACAAAAATGAATATTTGTTAAATAAATAAACACTATGTTTTCTTGATAAAAAGTTACAAACTGAATTTCCCTGGAAATCCTTACTTCCTCACAAGTAAAAATACACTTTCCCAAGAAGGCTAGTGGAAAAGCTAAAAAAAAAACCCTTTATATATCAGGTGTAACAATATGGATGAAGCAAGAGGCTGCAAATCACTCTTGAAAGTCTCTCAACATACAGAATATGTTCAAACTGTACTTTCATGTTTTATGATGTCAGCAAGAGCCTTGTCAGTGAATGATTACAACCTTGTATTTATTTATCATCCATCTTTTTTCTTATAATGCAATTGCTATGCCAAGTTATAAATTTGAACATTCATATTTGGAATTTTCAAAGCCTATAACACAGAATCCTGTGTATCTTTTTCGATATTAGCATAGGATCTTATCATAAAGCACATTCTTCAAAGACTCTTATATTTGAGTTCAGAGGCATACATACACAGGGAGCCATTTGTGGGACGGGTTATGCACTTTTGGTTTGAAATTAAAATGTGCAAGTATGTTTAGTTTCTGTCTTGCTCTATTTTACAACATGAAATAAATGTTAAATGAATGTAAGTAAGAAATACAGACATATATTCTTAAGCTCTGACTTTAGTATATATCCAGCATGGACTGATATAATAATATTTCACACAGATTTTATTTTAGAGTATATTTAAATATGCAAAATTATAGCCTTTGAACTGAAATATTAATTTTGAACAAAATATCAAAATTTTTATTCATTGGCTTTATCTATAAATAAGCTCTTAAAATAAACTGATGTTAGAACATAAAGAAAAAGGAAGGAGACTGAAAAATAAGGTCAGTGATTGTAGGAATAATGTATCAAACTTGGAGGAGAGACGAGGAGGTGCATAGCGTTATTTTCACTGAATTCTGACAAAGAATAGTAAATTGAAACTTACCATTCTTCGTGAAATCACCCTAGGATAGAAACAGAAACTGCAGATAATTCCCCAATCCACTGGTGCAAAAGAAGAAGGTCCTTATGTTTGAACCATTTAATCACATACATGAAGAAACTCTTGCCTAGATCATTACTGTAATAGAGGCCATTTAATCTTCCACATGTTTCAAGTGGCAGACTGAAAAGGATCTAGATACATTTCTTCTTGGAAAGAGTCATTTCTCCCACTTAATTCTGAATTCTAAGAATTTATATTACATCATTAGCATGAGTAATGGTTAATTTCATGTATCTACTTGGGTAGACGCAGTTATTTAATCAAACACTAATCGATCTAGACATTTCCTAGAAAGTTTTTGTAGATGTGTTTAACATCTACAACATATTTAATTTTCAAAAATTACCCTTAATAATGTGGGTGGGCCTCATTCAATCAGTTACAAAGGCCTTAAGAGCAAAAAGTGAGATTTCTCAGAGAGGAAGAAATTCTGCTTCACATCTGAAGAATTAGAGATTAGATATATAGTCATTGTCTAGATATATGGACATGTATCAAATCTATGGTTATAAAGCAATATCTATGGATATTTGGGCATTCATTTCTATAGCTATGGACATCTATATATGTATATATATATACACCTGTGGATATATGGATATCAATCGATTTATATATTAGATATAGTAGGTTAGATATGTAGATATGTCTGTACCCAGATAGACTCCATCTCCTATTGCCTCAGTTTCTCTGGAGAATCCTGACTGCTACATCCATCATTTCTAAATTTTCAAAGGAATTTAGAACTAAGTAGGTAACAATAATGGCAGAGCAATCAGAAAACTTATACATAAAAATCTTCTCTTTGTGCTCTTCAGCCTTGTCATCAGTTTGGTGGATAGCTGATCAATGGAATAAGGAAAGCTATTTTCAAAAGTGCATGAAGTAGAAAAGTCTTAATTTAACATTTCCTGGTCTTAATTATAATGATTGATAGAAGTGTTAAATATTCAGATAAGACTGGTCAGTGTTTAGAAATGCCTTTCCTCTGAAAGTCAAATACTGCACATGTAGGAAAAATGTAAATTCTCTCCAACTTCTAAAGCTTCTCAAGATACACATATTTCTCATATCACTATCTATATTATACAGCAGCACTGCAGAACAGACCTGTCTGTGATGATGGATTTCTGGTTATTGAGCATTTGAAATGTGGCTAGCATGATAGAGAAACTAAATTTAAAATTTTATTCATTTTTGTTTAAATGTAAATATAAGTAGCTACATATGATTCATGGTTACCATAGTGGACAGCACAGATTTTATTGTACATATTTTAAACATAAATATACAATTGAAATCATAAATATTTGTAGGGTCAGAATAAACTGATTAATATAACTAGGGAGCCTTCAACCTCTTTGTTAGGTCACTTTAAATGTAAATTTTCATGATTATGTACTCTGGAAACATTTGTATCATTTTAAAACAGGTTTCATTCACAATGTGAATATCGTGTACAACATTTTAAATGTCCTTCCTTGGTAAGTAGATTTTATCATTTAATTTTATGTTGGTAGTGCCACTTGTCATTCTTTGCATGATGGTGTTCTCTCTAGGAAGAAGTCCTTTGGGGCTGTATGTACAATATAAATTTGTTTTTATTTGAGATGACTGAAATATTTACTTAGAGTACTTTTATGTCTTAAATGATGTTCATAAAAAATAAATAAGTATATCTTGTCATCATAACATACAATACTCTTATCTAATATTCAGAAATAATTTTATATACATAATAATTGGACTGCTAAATATAATTATCATTAGATCAATGTTTTAGGAATGGGTAGTAAAAAATAATATACCTTTGTTTGGACTAGGTATAAAATGGTTTAAACATGTAGGCATTGTTCACACTACAAAGGGTATTATTATTATTTTTTTCAGTCACCATGAGAAGCCACTTCATCAGAGTAACTTTTTGCAATGCATATTTTGGGCTTATGAGTTCAGCCCTAACTCTTTTCTTTTATATACTCCTATTTGGAAGTTAGTGTCCCAGATTAGTCATATTGCTGGAATCGTGTTTTTGAAGATTTATAAATAAATAACTTCCTCAAAATTTGCCCGTATAATTTAAACTTCAAACTGAGTTATATAGAGGTTTGCCTGGGAAATTGCATTTGTATTATTCACTTTCCTATTGCTGGGACAAAACAGCCAACAACCTCACCTTAAAGAAGAGAGGTTTATTTGGCTCACAGTTTCCAGTGGGACCTGTCTATGGTTGGCAGGCTCCAAAGGAGAAATGACATGGTGGAAAGCCATGGTGAGGGAAAGGTACTCAACCCATAGTAGCCAGAAAGCAGAGAGTAGGAGGATGGGAGAAGCTGGGCACAAGAATATACCCTTCTCCAACAATGCCCTGCCTTCTCATAGCTCATGATCTATTGAACTCATCAATGGATAAATCCACTGAAGAATGCAATCTCCCCTGATTCAATTACCTTTCAAACATATGAGACTTTTAGGGCTACCTTTTAGATTTAATCCAAAGCATACTGTCCCTATCCTCCAAATGGTTCAAGTTCATTGAATTTTGCAAAATGCATTTAGTCCATCTTTAAGATTCGCCAAACTTTTACCAGTACAGCACTGCTGAAACATCCAAGTTCAAAGGGTCCTCTGAGACCCAAGGAAAAAATTTAGCTGTGAGCCACAATAAAACATAAAAAAGAAAGTTAAATACTTCCAGCACACTATGACACAGGGTAAATATTCACATTCCAAAAGGAAAGAATAACAGAATTTGGTCCAATTGAAAAGAATTGGACCAAAATGATGGAAAACTAGCAGGGCAAATATTAAAGCTGTAGCTATACGTTCAGCACCAAGGGTAGATTGTGGTGAGATGTAAGCTCCAAAGTGCTTGGAAAGCCCCATCTGTATGCCCTTGCTAGTTGCAACATACATGGTCTTCCATTAGGGCTGGCTCTGCTCATTGCTGGAGGCTTTCCTCATAAGAGACTCCACATTCCTGACATCTTCAACTTCCTGGGATCTCCACTGCACCTTTAGCTTCCTCTCACAGCTTCATGCATTACTCAGGGACTGCTGGCAAGGACTATGACCATTTCCTATACTTTTGCCTGGCCTTCTGGGAATTCTTCTAAAATTAGAGTGTAAGCTTCCTTGACCCCGTAACACCTGCACTTTGCAGTCTTGAAAGACAAACACCAGGTGGATGATACCAAGGTGTTCTGTGAGGTCAATCAGTAGCTGGGCTAACTTGGACTATAGCTGCATTGGCTTCTGAGTGCCTGGATGGTGAACTTAGGAAACCACTCCCTTGGGTAGTCCTAAATGAGCAGGGTGTCCTGGGACTTTCTTCTCAAAGTATTTAAAATGAGTTTACCCTTTTACATCCTGAGCCTCTGATGGGTGGAGATATAGCCATTTCTATTGCCTTGATACAAAGTACTTGGCTACTTTTTAATGCTAATATTGTTAACAACCGTAGTCTCTTTGGTTTCAACTTTATATGTACTTCTTTTCTGGGCAACCTGCAATTTTTTAAACCATTCAGCTCTGCTTTTTGTTCCTGATTCTCATTGTAGATATGATTAAAAAAACAGCTTGCAGTGCCCACGCCTCATCTTAAACATTGTGCTGCCTTGACATTTCCTCCATTAGATAAACTATTCCTCCACCTTTAAAATCAGCTGCACAGAAAGTCTTTGGACATAGACAAAATGTATACAAATTCTTGCTAGAATGAAACATGCATGGCCTCTCATCCAATTTCCAAAACAGTCTTCATTACCATCTGAAACCTCATGACTGCAGTCTTTACTTTCTGCATTCCTAACAGTATTCCACTCTTCTGAATGCTGACAGAATTACCCATTATATTCTGCTTACAGCATTCTGAGGTTTGTCATCTCCAAACCTTTCCAACCTCCTATCATAGATCAGTTCCAAGTGCTTTTAAAATACATAGTCAGATACAGTCAAAGCAGTGCTCCTACTTCTCTGGTAGTAATTTGTTGTCACTTTTCCATCACTGTGACAAAATACCCAACACCCACAACTTAAAGGAGTTTATTTGGCTCAGTTTCCAGTAGGTTCAGTCCATGTTTAGGTGGCTCCAATGAAGCAACAGCTTTATAGAAGAGCATGGTGGAAAAGAGCTTTTCAATTTATGGCAAGTAGGAAGCAAGGAGGAAGGGAGGATTAGGAGGCAAGAAAACATTTTTCAAGGTCATGCCCCCAGGGGCTTACCCCTCCAATCAGGCTCCACATCCTCATAGCACATGAACTACTGAATTTATCAATGGATGAATTCCCTGAGGAATATTGTGCCCTCATGACACAGCCACCTTCCAAACACATGAGACTTTGGGGAGCATTTTAGACCTAAACCATAGCATCATTCAATAATAATATCATTATTTTGAGCATGCTTTATTTACCAAATCTTAGAGAAATCCAAATTAATTTATGATGATTATGGACTATTACAGAAATTCTGGGCATTATGGCAAATTCTAGATATGGTATTTCTTAGCTCATCCCCTCCTTTTTAAATTTTAGTAAAAGCTACACATTTTAAATAAACAAATGGTATTTCTTGAGACTCCTTGAGATGCAGTATTTAAAAGGCTTTAAAGAATTTGAAGTTAATTAGAACTTTCTTTTAAGTGAGTGCAAGTCTTTCCTGAATATTTCAATCTGTTTTCTAACTCATACAAAATCTCTCAGCTTAGTTAAATGTTGATTGAGTGCATATTTTATGGTTGGGGGAAAATTATAGTTGCACCCTTCTACCAGTTCTCTGCATCATTTCACTATTTACTTATTATAGAATATTAGCTCTTTTAAGACAATGACTGCATCCATTATTTAATAGGCAACCTGGCTCCTCCAAAACCTGTAATGCTTACTTATTGAAAAAAAGAAGCTGTAAGGCAATGCAGCATTGAAAGTTAATCAGAAGATTTTCTTGCCTTGATGTGGTAAACCTCATTGGTATCAGTTCACCATATGAAATGAAAATGAAATTTGTCCTTATTTAGATTAAACTCCCATTGACTTTATATAAGGTTGCCACTAATTAAAAACTTCGGAATTATCCTTTTGTGATTAATTTCTATTTGGGAAAATTATATCATAAAGCATTTCCCCCACCTTACTATCTACCACACCTTCTTTCAATTTTGAGGGGCAGGACAGATTGAGTTAATGATACTGTTGTGGCTAAAGGGAATTGGATATTTAATGCTTTTCATTTTATTTTAAATGACCCTTCAAACAGCTACTCTGGGAATGAAAATCATCATTCTGTGAGGCTAATACAGGAAACATTTTCTTTCAGTTGCAAACAAAGTACCCTTTGGCACAAGAAGTTTTAAAAACTGGCAAAAAACCTCCTGAAACCCCATCTGTGTTGAAAATTAACTTTTTGCTTTGGGGCATTTTATATTTACATATTTTCTTTTTATTTCACAATATTTAATCTAGTGAAAGAAAAACGCTTCTTAGGCCAAGCATAAAATCTTGGCCACAGGAGGAAAAGGAAGATGAAATCTCTGTAATGTACAACTACAAATATGTATATTATTTATCACAGTAACCATTTTAGGACACCTAATCCATTATGGTTTTCTCCCACTTTTTAAACTTTTATCATCTATATGAAATTTATTTAAAATTTTTTCTGAATTTTAGTAAAAAGTTGATAAAAATAAACTGCATCTGCAAGCATTTATTTGGAATCCTTTCATTCAATAGGCAAGTCTGAAATCTTTAAGTTGTTCAGAAAACAAATATTCATGATTCTGTATTTTTTCCGACATGGATCTCTCTCTCTCTCTCTGTCACTCAGTTTCTCATGAAATTTTCACAAGTACTGGTTCTCAACAGAAGTTGTTTTGCCCATGAAGGAACATTTATTTTCACAATTTCTGGAGGCAGTTTTAATCGTCAGGACTGGGAAAGAAGTGCTACTAGAATCAACCGAGTAGAGGCCAGAAATCCTGGTAATTATCCCAAAATGCGGAGGACATCCCCACATACCATAATTATCCAATCTAAATTTCAAATGTGCCAAGTTCAAGAATCCCTGGATATACAAATGTTACTCTTCCAGTAAGATAATCTCACCCACAAGAAAATTGGGTTTATGTCAAATAGTTACACCACTCATTTATGTATTTAAATGCTAGAAGTTCTCTCAAAAATTCACTCTAAACATTTTCTACAAAATGGTTAAAGTAAAACTTTGAAATTATCACAAAAAAATCAGATGACATGAATTTCTTTTCAAGAAAAATAAATTAAAAATCCAAACATGGAATCCCACTAAAATCAAAGAAACATAAACCCTTAAAGCATAGGACTACTTAAAAGTTGGATATATGGCATATCTATACACTTATTACATAACAATAAATGACAATCTTGAACAAAATGTTAAAACATATATATATGTTTTATATATAATATATATATATATTATATATATATATATATTATTTTTAAACATATAAATCCACAAAAAAGCTTAGGCCAGTTTGGATATATTTCAAATTCTAAGACAATAATTAGCTGTGTTGCTTTTGGGAATTTACATAGCCCCATTAAGCTTCAAATTCCTCATCTTAAACTGGTATACTAATAATTACCAAGTAAATTATTTGGGGGGATTAAATGAAATCATAAATGTAAATACAGCAAAGAAGTTGTTATTGGCATTATAATATTATTAGCTTTATTGTAATCTATTTTTAAATATGTCATAATTGATATATTGTGAGTATATTTGTTAGTATATAAATACTACTAACATATCAACTAGAATATAAGATTAATGAATGAGTATTGTAACAAAATGTGTCAATAAGAGCCTGTCTCTAATTAGAGAAATTTAGGTATTTGTAAGCCTACCATAAATTTTGGGGCTAGAGGGATGATTTCAGTGTGGATATTTTAATGATATAATTGCTAGCAATTAATGATTAATTTGAAAGCAACAATATCAATACTATATCTTTCTTGGTATCTTATGTCCTTAGAGTTAGGAAATGGAGCCCTTCTGACTTCTGAGAGTGAGATCTGCAATTATGCTCTGTAAAGAATATATACACAATATGAAGGAAGATTAACTTTTACAGCAATGTAAAAGTTAAGAACTTTCAGTATTTAATATATGGCATAACCACATAAATAGCTTCAGTAAGGGGCCAGTGAGATGGCTCAGCAGCATAAGCGCCTGCCTGGCAAGCACGAGGGCCCGAGTTCGACTCCTGGAACCCACATACAAGAAAACCACCAGTGATATTGCTCAGCGGCACGGGCGCCTGCTGGTGCGGGAGGTCCTGAGGTCGACCCCCAGTACCCACAAAAAAAATTGCTTTACTAAGACCTTTCACAAATTATATTATATATTCTTAGTAGAATTATTTAAAATGTGATGAATTTATGAAATTCAACTATTTTATATTAATGTAATAAATGGCGACTATGATTTTATCTCTGTCCCAACACATTCACCCCCACAAATATTTTGGGTACAGAAAAGCAATTAATGAGAAAAAACTGTTTCTTGTGAATAATTATGCAAATTAAATATTCTGAGAAAGAGTTCCAGTAAGTACCAGATTCAGAAAACTTCATCTTATACAGGGTCATAGAAGAGCAAATCTTCATTAACTATGCCTTTTAAATTTAACAGTTTCAGAAATCCACCATGTCTCACCATCAATGTGTTTCAGCAATTGTGACACTAAAATTTCCTTTAATTGTCCAATAATTTATTTACCAAATAAACCCTTTCAGTTTTTCCTTCTATATATTTTATAATGTTGATAGCATACCCCATTCATTACTTGATGAAATTACGTCTTATACTTCTTGAACAAACACATCGTATTAAATTGTGATGAGAGTACTTGTTCTTCTAAAATTTTATTATATTATAAACTCATATATATCTTTATACTTTTACCACATTATTTCTCTTTTAGCATTAGTACTTTTCAGTGATCTCCAGATAGTAAATTACTACATTTCAGCTTTTCCCCATCAAATATGATCTATTTGTCTTATTACAGATACTAAATTTATATTAGCTGGATAACATCAGTGCCAACATCACATGAATTTAAGGTTTTCCAGAGATTTTGATTGACTAATGATGTAAGAATGTTGAATAATGGATTATAGCATATGTTTTCTCCATGGTTCACAAATATACCAAATATCTCAAGTGGTATACACAGATTTCACCAATAAATCACACAAATAGTGTAACTAAACCCTATTTTATCTAAAATGGAGGCTGCATTCTTAGCATTTTAATAAATCTTATATAGGGAGCCATTTTGGAAATCTTGACTTCACAAAACATATTATATCTTAATTTTAAATAAATCATAGGAAATGAAATAACTGCTTTAGAGTTTATTTTCAAGTTACAATAACATTAATTTCTTTCAAAGAATTGGTTATAAGAATATTAAAATATGTAATAGTAAAATGAATAGTAATGTATTTTAAATCAATAGTATAGTTTATATTTAATAACATAGTCAATTTTATTTAGGGGAAGCAATGGTACTGAATTTTACCATGGCCATAAAAATATTGTATATTCCAACTACAGTGAGATAAACTACATAATCATATTAGGTTTGAAGTGCTAGTTATAAGAGGAAACTTTAACATATATTGAATGGGTATATACTTGTTAAACTAAAATAAGAATTTGACAAAATTAAAGCTCTTTCATCTTTGAAGTTTCTAAACTCTCTCAAGTTTTTTGAGCAAGATGTCTATGTAAAAGGGGAAAAAAACTAAGGCAAAGAAACATGATAGCATTTATTCAAGTATTTCTTAATGAATATGTTGAAATATTTTTTGTGTTGGTTAAAATATTGGACACCATAGGTCTAGAATCTAGTTAATAATTAATAAAAGTGTTATATTATTTCAAAAGGAAGAGTTCTTTATATTTACTCTTGCTTTTATGTGTTCTATTTAGTTGAAAAACAAGGAAGCATGATTTCTGGTGAGAATATTTCACTCGTTTGTCCTCTGTAAGTTAACAAAAGTTTAGTTAATAAAAGCCATGCATTTTTGGAATTGCAGAAGTGCGTAACGAGTAGAGCATGATCTATGTAATCTATTTCTTTTGCTAAGTGCTCATTTTTATATTTCATGAATATAATGGAAAAATGTACAGCTAGGACTGGTTGAAGCACATATTTAAATATGTACCATGGTTTTCATTTACCTTGGGTATTATATTTGTAAATAAATAAAAGCACCACTTATTGGCATGGATAGCATTTAGGATAGCTGAAATTTTTTTTGCATTGTCCTAAATGTTTAAAATACACTTGGTGAAAACTTAAATACAGTAAAACATTTTACTCCAAATGGAGAAGAGTAGAAAAAAATGTGCATCTTATGAAAGAATTGACTTTTTATCTTTTAAGTCAACAGTTTGTGGACTAGAGAACATTTAACATAGATAGTAGATTGATCTCACTATTCTTGGGAACTTTTACATAAAAACAATGATCCCAATATGTGGAAATTACAGAATTCATTTCCAGAATTATTTTATACCTAACTCCCAGGTTGAATTAATGTCATAATCTCTGAAATTTTGCAAATGGATACCTTCATCTTTTATATGTAGTTTGGAGTAGCATGTGAAAAAGTAAAAGATACATTTCTTGTTTGTTGTGCATTTTTATTTGATGCAAAATTATGTCAGGTTTTCTATATAAAAGTTATATACAATTATAATTTATATATAAATGCAGTTAATATATAAATTCATAGAACTGTAACATGAGTTACATTCACAAGGTAGAATTTTTGAAGAATATTCATTTCACCATGAAAATGCTAGGACACTTTAAAACTATAATATTTCCTATAAGTTTTGTAGCAATTTCTGACTTTGGCCCTCTCGTTAGATATATCACATGCATGTGTGTTTTACTCTTCTCACACTGGCCTTGCTCCCTCTTTACAGAGGAACTTAGACTGATTATCCTCTACTTCTTTTACTTGGGTAATCCTACTCAGTCTTCAGATTAGTGCATCCCTTATGGAATGTTTTCATGATCTTCTTCTCCAGGTAAAATCCCCTATTACCTATTTTCATAGCATTTATTCACCATTGAAAATTTTCAATTTATAACAATTTTTTACTTATGTTAGTATCTTTTCTACTGTTTTTATATGGCATGATACAGAGATTATGCTAAGTTTTTTTTTTCATCATTTGGTCTCCAGTTCTCAGAATAGAGCCTGACACATAGTATGTGATTTTTATTAATTGTTGACTAAGTAGATTCAAATTAAAGCTATATATGACCATACTAGATTCATTTCTCTGATAATCATCATGGACATATTTATCTTCTACTACTATACACAATTTTGAGAGGGATGGCCATATAGTATTATTTTTCATCTCTCATGTTCCCCATCTTAATAATTTGTACATAGGAGCTATTCAATAAATATTTATTACAAGTCCAGGTGACAAGAAGTGTAAGATGTATGTTTTCATGTCTGTATATTTACTTTACTAAGCCCTTTCAGACATGAAAATCAAGAAGAGTAGTAATTTATACTAATTTTCACCCTTTATATTTCATTTCTGCATTTCCTAGTATTACAAAATGCTGTCAGTGCAGTTCTAAGTAAACATAAACTAAAAGAAATTCTCATTTCATAGTCTCTGGGATAAGAAGAGTATACTATCTACCTCTCTGTCTCTCTGTCTCTATATATAATGTTATATATATTTATATATTACATATTTTATATATTATATATAATATATCATATTTTCATATATATCACACATATTATAAATATTATATTATATATAATATATATAATATAATGTATATAATATAATATATTATATATTATAGATATTATAGACATATATATCTTTATCTACTCTTACATATACACACACGCACGCACACCACATATCCATGTTTTATTCTATTTTTTTAGTGCAAATCGGTTACTCAGAATAATGAGTTTCATTTTGGCATATTCATGCATCCATATAACCAATTTTAAATTTTTCAACTACTTACTACCCCAACTTCTACTTCCTTCCACTTCCCCTTATTCTCTTTCTGTTCTATTCTGTTTTAATGTTGTCTTTTCATTTAGATTCTATATATGAGAGAAAACATAGTTGTCTTTCTGAATCTGGATTGTTTTGCTTAACTTGATCTCAAACTTCATCCATTTTGCAACAAATAGCATGACTGTGATTTTCTTCATTGCTTAATAACACTCCACTGACAAAATTTCTTTATCCATTGTTCAGTTGAGAGATATCTAAGTTGCTTCCACAGCTTAACAATTGTGAAGTACACCATAATAAATATAAATATTCAGATAAATCTATTGTATACTGTATCATTCGGTGTTTTATTAGAGAAACTGTCCAGGCAATGAGCCGCCCTAGGGCCAGTCTTCTACACCCAAGGGTGTAGAATTCCTGAGCCTACTTAGTTTAGCTTCTGAGTTCTCAAGTTGATACAATCAATCAACAATTACGTATGCTAACTTTAATTCTTCAGGTATATAACAAGAATGGTAGAGGTGAAAACAATGGTAGTTCTATAAACATTTTTGAGGAACTTCCATATTGATTTCCAAATTCACTGTACTCATTATGATTTTTCTTTTTAGAAAATTTTTTATTAGTACATGTTTGCCATTCATCATGGCAAATTTGTACATGTGCATAACACATTTTAATTCATCTTCTTTTTTTTTGTTCCCTTCTCTTCTCCCTACTTACAAAAGTTGTGTTTACATTTTTCCCTTCCATTCTCTTTTTTAAATCCCTTTCCCTTTTTTCCCTTTTTCATTTTCCTCCATTTTTCCCCTATCCATTAAAGATTTTCTTCCTACTTCCCAATATCTATCCTCCATTTTGCTTCTTATTTACGCTTTGGGTATACATACAAATGAAACAAGCCAATATTTAAACCTGTGTATCTGACTTATTTCCTAAAATTTATGTTACTGAGATACATCCATTTATCTAAAAATGTATCAAGTTTATCCATCATTATGGCAGAGTAGTGTTCCATTGCATATAAATACCACATTTCCTTATCCATTCATCTGTTAATAGGCATATGGACTGTTTCTCAGATTTAGCTATTATAAATTGTGCTGCTATAAACATGGGTATGCATGTATCACTGTGGTATGATGGTTTTAACTCTTTTAGGAAGATACCTAGAAGGGGAATAGCTGGGTCATTTTTGGTGTGAGTGTAAATTGTTATAACCTCTATGGAAATCAATATAAAGACTTCTCAAAAAAACTAAAGCTAGAGGTTTCATTTGACCCAGCTTGATGTACCCTGCATTCCAAAGAGCTGGTTTGGTGGTTATGAATTTCCTCAGATGTTCTTTGTAATAGAAGTATCTTATTTCTCCATTAATTTTGAAAGATAGTTTTGTGAGGTAATCTCCATCAATTTTGAAAGATAGTTTTGTGAGGTACATCTATCTGGGTTGGATTTTTTTTTTCTTTTAGGGCTTGAAATACCTCATTCCAGGCTCTCCTTGATTTGAGGGTTTGTGTTGAGAAGTCTGCTGTGATTCTGATGGGCTTTCCTTTATAGGTGATTTGTTTCTTTTCTCTATCTGCTTTTATCTTTATTTATTTTTTCCTGTGGGTACTGGGGTTCAAACTCAGGACCTCGTGCGCCAGCAGGTGCCCATGCTGCTGAGTGATGTCACCGGCCCTTTTTTCATATGTGGGTACCAGCAGTCGAACTCAGGACCTTGTGCTTGGATGCAGGCGCTTATGCTGCTGAGCTATCTCATCAGCCCTCTATCTGCTTTCAATATTTTGTTCTTGTGCTGAATTTCTGGAATCTTGATTATTATATATCTTGGTGTGGTTTTATTTTGATCATGGCTGTTTGGAGTTCTATATGCTTCATTTATTTGTATGTCAAATTCTTTATCAATGCTTGGGAAGTTTGCTGCCATTATTTCTGTGAAGAATTTATTTTATGGTATTTGCGCTGTCTCTAGCCTTCTCATTGACCCCAATCAATCTTATGTTATTCTTCTTTGCTTCATCTTGTAGCTGTTGGATTGATTTTTCATAGTCTTTTGCTATTTTTAAAGATATCTTTCTTTTCATGATCACTAGCTGCAATTCTGTCTTCAAGATCTGATATTCTATCTTCTCCTTTCAATCTGTTGCATATACTTTCAATGGAGGTTTTAATCTCTCGGATTTCTGCTTGGATCTATTTCATGGATTCCATTTCTTTCCTATGTTGGGCATTTGTGGTTTCCATTATTTTCCTAAGATCATCTACTCTTTTATCTGTGTCTACTATAATATCTTTTATTTTAAACATAATTTCTTTTTGTACCTGAGAGATTATTTTCTCTGTAGTCTTTTCCACTTGTTTTTTTCAGTTCTGTTGCTATCATTTCAGAAAGATCCAGTGTTTGACTTCCAATTTCATCTATCTCATTATGCTACAGGCTTGTCCTGGGTGGGCTGGGGGTCTGGGGTTACATTTTGCTTCTGTGTCTTTTCATTTTCTATTTTCCCTTTTTTATTTTATTTTGTTTTCTATGTTGATGTTTGTTGATTTCTTATGATAGATAGCTTTGTAGCTAGTACTGAGTCTTCCCTAGGAGATGCTTATTCTTCAGGGGTACTTTCTAGATGTAGGTGGTTCTTTACAGTTATCTTTAAAACCTACTTTCCCTATTTGTAAAGAATGCAAAGTTACTATTTGGCTCATCACCCAGTCCTATGGTACTGGACTGTGGTGATGATTATGACCCCCAACAATCAGAGTGCTATCATAAAAGGGCAAAAAACTGATTATAACATGTATGACATCTTGGCTAAAGTAGTACAGTTAGTAATAACAACTGTTTCAAGTACAGCTTAGCTACTGACAAACTATGGTAACTAATAACCTGATACCTTTAACTACAGAAGCAAATTCTAAAGATACATAACAAAATCAATTATATACCATGTATTTGTATGCAGTGGTTTTCCTCTTAGTAAAGTGATTTTAGCCTGCTGTGGGGATTGAGGGTGCTAAGATGGGTAGTGGACAAAATAAAGTGATGAATGAGGCCAAATATAGTAGAATCAAGGCTGGAGATCAAAGAATGATCACCCAAGTTTTGGGAAACTGGAGGAAAGAAAAGGGGAAAAAATGAAATAGAAAGTGAAGTAGTAATCACAAAAGGCAGAGAGAATGTTTACACATTTGAAAGTATAAATTCAAGAGGTAGTTGTGGAGAGAAAGAGGATCAGTAGAAGAAAACAATAAAGAAAGGTAAGAAACCTAAAGAGTGAAAAAGGAAGTAAGAAAGAGAAGACAAAAAAGAAAACAAAAAAGACCAGAATAAAGGAGAAAAAATTTAAAAAATCAAAAGCTAAAATAACCACAAAATACAAAACCAAACAAGTCAACATCCAACCAGATAGGAAAAGTATAGCCAAACAAGGGAGAATAAAACTAGTAAAATACCTCTGGTGTTCACAGTTCTATGATAGTGTTCATGTTGGATCCCAGAAATGTGCTGTGTACTCCAGCCAAGTTCACCTTGGGATTTGTGCTGGGTATGGAGCTGATCTTGGTCTCTAGATGTGGGGGCTGGGACTGGTCTTCTGTTGGTGGAGCTCTCCAGAGCCCAGCTGCTGGCTCCTCGCTGCTTCAGACACTTCTACATTGCTGGTCTTGTTGATTACTATGCCTGCCAAAGGCACATGTGTGCCAGTGCACCCTGTGGCCACCTGGCCTTGTGTTTCTGTGGTCACTCCACCCACCAAATATGCGTGTCTGGTCTCTTATTTCAAGGTACTGTACAATGTAAAGGTCTTTCACTTCCTTCTTTAAATTGATTCCCAAATATTTAATATTTCTTCCTGCTCCTCTGAAAGTTGTTGTTTCCCTAATCTCTCTCAGCAAGTTTGTTATTTATGTATAGGAATGCTACTGATTTTTAAGTGTTCACTTTGTATCCTGCTGTGCTATCAAATTTAGTTATTAATTCTTGGAGTCTTTTTGTGGAGCTTTTGGGGTCTTCTATGCAGAGTATCATGTCATCAACAAATAATGATAATTTAACTTCCTATGCATATGACTTTTATTTCTCTCTCTTGCCTAATTGCTCTGGCTAATGTTTCCAGAAATATATTGAAAAATAATGGTGATACTGGGAATCCTTCTCTTGTTCCTGATTTTAGAGTGAAAACTTTCAGTTTTGTCCATTTAGTATGATGTTGGCTGTTGGTTTGTCATAGATATCTTTTGTAGATTGAGAAACAGATCTATTCCTATTTTCTTCAGGGTTTCTATCATGAATGAATTTCGATTTTCTCAAATGCTTTCTCTGCATCTATTGAGATGATCTTGTGTTTTTTGTCCTTGCTTCTGTTAATGTGGTGTATTACATTTATGGATTTGCATGTATTGAACCATCCCTGCATCCATGGGATGATTCCTACTTGGTCATGTTGTATGATCTTCATTTGCTGTATTCTGTTTGCCAGTACCTTATTGAGGATTTTTGCATCGAGGTTCATTAAAGAGATTGGCCTGTAGTTATCTTTCTTGTTGAGTTCTTCTCTGGTTTTGTTATCAGCGTATGCTTTTTTCAATGAATGACTTTGGGAGTATGGTTTCTCTTTCAATTTTATTAAAAAGTTTGATGAGTCATGACCCAAAATTATCTGTAAAGTTATTGTATAATTCATCAGTGAATGTATCAGTACCTGGGTTTTTCCTTATTGGTCATTTTATATTAATTCTTCTATTTCATTAATTGATATTGAAATATTTAGAATTTTTATATCTTCTTGATTCAGGTTTGGTAATTCATATATATCTCAGAATCTATCCATTTCTTCTGAATTTTACATATTATTAGAGTACAGGTTCTCACAGTTGTTACTGATGATCTACTGGGTTTCTGGAGAAGCCATTGCAATTTAACCTTTTTCATTCCTAATTGCATGGATTTGAGTCTTTTCTTGTTTTTATAAGGTTGTCTTGGGAAGGGTTTGTTTATATTACTTAATCTTTCAAAGAACCAACTCAATTCATTGATTCTTTTTATTGTTTTCTTAGACTCAGTTGCATTAATTACTGCTCTGATCTTTATAATTTCCTTCCTTGAATGAGCTTTTGGTTTAACTTGCTCTTCTTTTCTGGAAACTTGTTGTTGAACATTAGGTTATTTATTTGAACTTGCTGTTTTTTGAAAGTGGAAATTCACCACTATAAACTTCCCTTATATTACTGCTTTCATCAGATCTCATAAATTCCAGTGTGTTTTATTGTCATTATGGTTTCATTGTAGAAGCTAATTTCTTCTTTCATATCATCTGTGACCCACTGGTGGTTCAAAAAGGTATTATTTAATTTCCATACATTTATGTAGTTTTAGTGGTTTCTTTTACCACATATTTCCAGTTTCATTGCCTTATGATCTGATAATATACATGGGATAATTTCAGTTCCTTTGCATTTACTTATGCATGTTCTATGATCTAGTATGTGGTCTATTTTGGAGGAAGTCCCATGTGGTGCTGAGAAGAATGTGTATTCTGTTGTTGTTGGATGGAACATTATTTATATATCTATTACATACATTTGTTCAAAAGTTTGGTTCAATATTTCTTTGTTGTTTTTTTTTTGTAGTTGATCTGTTTATTTGTATCAGTGGGGTGTTGAGGTCCCCTGTTTTAATTGAATTAGTGTTATTTGATTTTTCATGTTTGTTAGTGTTTGTTTTCTATAGCTGCGTGCACTTATATAGTTTCTTCTCTGGGTTGTTTACTTAACAAGTTATTTAGTGACATTCTCTGTGTTTTCTGATCAGTCTTGGCATGAAATCCACTGTCTGCAATTTTAATAGATACTCTTGTTTCTTTCTGTGTTCCTGTTGCATGTAGTAATGGTTTCCATCCTTTGACTTTCAGTCTGTGAATTTCTTTTTGAGTTAAATGAGTTTCTTGTATGCAGCACATTGTTGGATCTTGTTTCTTCATCCATTCTGCCATTCTGTTTCTTTTAATTGGTGAATTGAGACCATGCACACCGATTGCTACAACTGGTATCTATTAACTTGTTCTTGTCATATTATTTCCCTGTTGCTGGTTCCCTTTCTTTCCCTTCTGTTTAATTGTTTGTCTTGCCTGGAGGATTCATTCACTTGGGATTTTTGAGATTGTTGTCTTAGTTTCTCATTTTCTAGAATATCCTTCAGAATTTTTTAAAAGCTGGTTTGGTGGGGCTGGTGAGAGGGCTCAGCGGCTTAAGCGCCTGCCCGGCAAGCGCGAGGGCCCGAATTCGACTCCCGGAACCCACATACGAAAAAGGGGCCGGTGATATCGCTCAGTGGCACGGGTGCCTGCTGGCGTGCGACGTCCTGAGGTCGACCCCCCGGTACCCACAAAAAAAAAAAAAAAAAAAAAAAAGCTGGTTTGGTGGTCATTAATTTCTTCAAGTTTTCTTTACCATGGAATTACCTTATTTCTCCATCAATTTTGAAAGATGACTTTTCAGGGTATATCAATCTGGTTTGAAGGTTGTTTTCTTTTAGGGCTTCAAATAATTCACCCTATACTTTCCTTGCCTTTTAGATTTGCGGTGAGAAGTCTGCTGTGATTCTGATGGGTTTTTCTTTATAGGAAATTTGATTCTTTTCTCTAACAGTTTTTAAGATTCTGTTCTTGTGCTCAATTTCTGGAATCTTCACCATTATAAGCCTTGGTGTATTTTTTATGAGCAATGTTATTTGAAGTTCTATATGCCTCACTTGTCTGTATGTCAATTTTTTCCCACGCTTGGAAAGTTTTCTGTTATTATTTCTGTGAACAGGTATTTTTATACCATTTGTGCTATATTCTGATTTTTCATTGATTCCAATTAATCTTATGTTAGTCTCCTTTGCATCATCCAGCAGCTGTTGGATTGATTTTCTGTCATCCCTTGCTGTTTTTTAAGAGATCTTTCATTTGATCATCAGTAACTATTATCCTGTATTCTAGATCTGATATTCTACCTTCGCATTTGTTGACTCTGCACTTTCAATAGAGATTTTTTTTGGGGGGGTGTTTGAGACATGGTTTCACTATGTAGTTCAAACTGGCCTTGAACTCACTATGTAGACTAGGCTGGCCTCGAAATCACACTGATCCTCCAGCCTCAGCCTCTCAAGTACTGGAATTACAGGTGTGCACCACCATGCACAGCTTAATAGAATTTTTAATCTCCTGTATTTCTATTTGATTCTGTTTTTTAGAGTCTAGTTATTTTTTATGTTAGATATTCATGTGTTTCATATCTTTCCTAAGGTCTATTTATTATCTGTATCTACTCTAGATTCACTATTTCTTTCATTCTTCTCATTATTTCTTTAATCATCTTTGTAATTATTTCTTCTTTTACTCTGTCAAGAGTCTTATTCATCTCCTTTGTTACTTCTCTGCTACCATTTTAGAAAATTCAGTTTGGTGGGTTTTGATTTCTTCTACATCAATGCCTCCTGGGTTTGCTTTGGTGCAGTTGGGGGTTTGGGGGTGCATCTTGCTTCTGTGTTTTCTCATTTTCTATTTTTTTCTACATTGAGGCTCATAAATTTCTTATGGTAAGTAGCTTTATTACAAGTATCAAGACCTCTTTAGGTAATGACTACTTCTCAGAGATGTCTTCTAGGCATAGCCCCCATTTGGCCTCTGAATCTGCCCAGGATCCTAGGTCTTCTGTTTATTAAGAATGAAAAGTTGTAGCCTGTTTGGCCTAGTACCCAGTTCCTTGATACTAGACTGTAGTATGGTTTATGACCCGCAGACAATCTAGGTATTGGCATCCAAGGAAGATCAATTGATCACAATAACTAAGTTACCTTGGCTAAATTAGTGCAGTCAGTAAGTAAAATAATATCAAACACAAACTGGAAAATGACAAACTATAAATACTAAGACTTTGCCATCTTTAACCATAGATACAAGATTTATAGTTACACACCAAAATCTAAGACAAATCATAAAATTATACACAGTAAATATCCACTCAATAGAGTAATTTTACCCTCTCTCACCATAGAGCATTATTCAGCCACAGTAAGATACAGTTAACTATTTACAGATTCATAAAGGTAATTGATATTGATATGGAAAAATGAAGAAAAAAGAGAGTAGATTATGAAAAATAAACCAATAGAAGATGTGAAGAATGGGTTAACATTGATGTAAACAGTCCTGTTAAGGAGTAAAGGGAAATTAGTGTTATTAGATAACAGTAACAGAGAAGTCCAACTAGGAAAAAGATAAACAATTATTTTCATTTTCATCAACAGTGTTCAAGAGGTTCCTTTTGCCTTTCATTCTCAGTAGCATTTACTGATTTTTGTTATTCTTGATTATACTCATTCTGATTGGAATGAAATAGAATCTCAGTGTAGTTTTATTTTGTATTACATTATTTACTGAAAATGTTGAAAATATTTTAATGTAATTCTGGGCCATTTATGCTTCTTCATTTGAGAAATGCCTGTTAGTTTATTTGCTCAATTATTGATTGGGTGTTTTGATACTACATTTAAAAAATATTCTTTATATATTCTGCATATTAATCCTAGGTCAAAAGAGTAGCTGGTAATTTTTTTCTCCCATCAGTAGGTGGCCTCTTCAATGTGTTTATTTCTTTCTTTGCTGTGAAGCTTTTTTAATTTGATGGAATCCCATTTGTTGATTACTAATATTATTTCTTGAGCTATAATAGTCTCCTGGAGTAAGTAGTTGCTTCTATGTCTTGAAGGGTTTTTTCTATGCTTTTTTCTAGGAGATTCAAAATTTTCAAAATCCATTCCATTTCATCCATTTTAATTGGGAATTTTACAAGGTGATAGACAGAGGTCTAGTTTAAATCTTACATATATAGATATCCAGTTTTCCCAGCTCTGTTTGCTAAAGAGGCTGGCTATTTTCCAATGTATGCTTTTGGTCCCTTGGTAAATCAGAAGCCTATAAATGCATGGGTTTGCTTTTGTGTCTTCTATTCAATTGCATTGGCCTTCACATCTATTTTTATGCCAGATTCATGGTATTTTGTTCTTATATCTTTGTAGCATATTTGAGATTCAATAGTATGATAAATCCACCATTGTTATTTTTGCTCAAAATTGCATTGACCATTCTGAGTCTTTTGTGTTTTCACATGGATTTTAGAGTTTTTTTTCTAGTTCATTGATGATTGTCATTGGTATTTTGATGGGGATTGCATTGAATCTCTAGATCATATTTGGTAATACAGCCATTTTAGCAATATTAAATCTGCCAATCCAGGAACATAGGAGGTCTTTCCATCTACTAGTGTTTTCCTCAATTTCTTTCTAAGTGTTCTATAATTTTTATTGCAGAAAATTTCTTGGCTAGGTTATACATGAAAATATTTTTTGAAGTTTTTATTATATTATATTATATTTTTTGTGGGGGAACCGGGAATAGAACTCAGGACTTCTTGCTTGCCAGGCAGGCACTGTGCCACTGAGCTATATCACCAGCCCCTTGGAGTTATTTTAAATTGAATTGTTTTTCTGACTTTTGCTGAACAGGTTCTTTACTGGCTTATAGAAAAAATATTGATATTTGTAAGTTTTTATTGGTTTACTGAAAAGTTAGTGATTTTGTATCTTGCCAGTTTGATTAACTTATCATATCTAAAGTATTCTGTCAAGTTTTTTGGTTCCTCTGAGTAGGATCATATCATCTTTAAGTATGGATAATCAACTTGCTCCATATCTATTTGTATCCCTTTATTTCTTTCTCTTGTCTAATTGCTCTGGCCAAAAATTCAAGTACAATATTGAATAGCAATGGTGAGAATGTATAACCATGTTTCATTCCTGATTTTAGAGGGAAGACTAGTTTTCTCCATACCATGTGATCTTGATTGTAGGTTTATAGTGTATACCCTTTATTATTTTGAGGTATGATCTTTCTATATATAGTTTCCCCCCAGCTTTTAATCATGAAGTGATATCATATATTATCAAAGACCTTTTCTGCATCTATTGTGAAGATAATTTTATTTTTACCCTTGAATATTTCTTTTGTATATTACAATTACTGATTTTCACATGTTGAAGTATCTTTCCATTTGGGGAATGAAGCCAAGTTAGTTCATTATATGTGATCCTTTTAAATTGTGAATTAGACTTTTGAAAATACTTATACTGTTGAGATTTAGAGGGAAGAGATTATTGAATTTTTCAGTTATGAAAGAAAATTGTATCATGCTATGTGGAATTTTAACTTATTATTTTGTTTATTTGGAGATTAAGTCTGCTTTAAGATATATTTTGTTATCAAGTTAACAAGAAGTGGAATGTGATAATTAAGATTAACAGTCAATTTGCTTAGTTTAAAAAATGCCTACAGGGTTATTAAAGCACACTTCTGTGTGTGACTTTTTGGGTCCTGGAAGTGTGTCCTTGGGTATATATCTGGGCCCTTCTTCTCTGGCATTGTTCCCCTTCTCTATTTCCTGGGGCTACCATGAGATTAGCAGATTTCCTCTGCCAAGCCCTTCCACCAAGATATCCCTGCATTGAAGCCAGCGAGCCATAGACTTAATCTCCTGAAAACATGAGTCAGATTAAACCTTTCTTCCTTTAGGTTTTCACTGTTGGGCATAGTGTCCCAGTGAGAAAATATCTGACTAGTACAGTAAAGTAGGACAGAAGTTATGTTCTTATAGGGCTTGAAATACATTATTCCATGTCCTTCTGGACTTTAGATTTTCTATTGAGAAATCTCTTATTCTAATGGTTTTGTGATTAAAGATCTTTTGGATTTTATCTTTTACAGCTTTCAATATACTTCATTTATTCTGAGTTACTGGCATATCAAATAAAATATGATGTGGAGAGATTCTCTTCTGCTCATATCTCTTGGAGTTCTAAATGTCTCCAGTACCTAAATTGCCTGTATCTTTCTCTAGATTTGCAAAATTCTTGCTATTATTTCACTGAGTGAGTTTCTGTGGCATTAAGGTGTCTTTACTCCTTCCTTGAGACCCGTATGTCTTAAATTTTATCTTTCAGTGCTGTCTCCATGATTTTTGCATTTTATTTATAGATTCTTCATTTTTCTTCATTACTGTATGAATAGTCTAGCCTTCATATACTTTCTTACGTTTAATTGAGTCTATTGCTGAGACTTTTAACTGAATTTTTACTTGACTTATTGGGCCTTTCATTTCTAAGATATGTGCTTGAATCTTTTTTATAATATCTATTAAAATTGTAATATCCCACATTGTCTACTTTAATACCTTTGGCTGTTTATTTGTATTTTCTTTGAATTCAATGATTAGTTTATAATTTTTTTTTCAGTTTTTGTCCAACATACCATTCAATTTGGTATCTGCAGATTCAATTGCTGGGGATTTATAAAATCTTTAGAGGCATCTTGCTATCTTGTTTTATCATATAGTTAGTGAGATGCCAAGATTTGTCCATCTTTTGGGGTTGATATCTCTTCCACTATTATGTGAGGGTTTTTCTAGTAGGCAGTTTTCTCTTTATGATGTGCCTTAAGGTGTGGGTATATCTCAGCATCAAAATACCCATTCAGTGTGTTCAAAGTACTAAATTCAATACCCACCATTGCTTTGACAAGAAAAAATAACTACCAGTAACATTGAAAACAAAAAAGGAAACCACAGATCATCATATAAAAACTTTTTGAAAATGCTGTCTATAATTCTATTAAACTAAGAAAAGAAAGGAAAAATTATTTTAGATGCTAAAAATTAGGCATTAATGGAAATAAAATTACTACTAAAATATAAAAGTAGGGGAGTAACAACAGAGAGACAGAAATAAGAAGATAAAAAAGAAGAATGGAAATATAAATGGAAAGGGAAAAAGTAGAAAAAATTAAGCAAAGGATTTAAAAATACCTAAAATGATATAACTATATAACACATAGCAATGAGAGGAAACAGAAGAAACAACATAATACAATGAAAGCAAAAATTAATGATAACAAACTAAGACTCTTTCTAGCAGAGGTGTTTAACATGGAAACCTTTGCCTACCAGAATTTCAATATTGAATCTTCCTGTTATAAGGACAATTGTGAAATGTTATTTTGTTCTAGAATGTTTCTTTTTGGCTCCAACCAAAATATGGCAAAATGATTAAGGGAATCTTTAGACTGACCTCAGCTCACTCAAATGGAGGTTTTTCTCCCCTACTTATTCAGTACCAGTGTAGTGTCTTTCTGCTATTTCATTTATTGTCCTAAATTCTATTATTTCTGGGTTCCACTTTGTTTCTGACTCCCTTGAGTAGTACTTCCATGGTTTCCTAAGGTGCTGTTAGTTCATCAAGCAATCACATACCTGTTGATTTGTTTCAGTCTTCTGGAAGAGTTTATAAATGCTGTTTCTCTCTAGGTTTTTTCATTATGAAAGTCCCCATAGTTTACTCTTTAAGTAAACATAGTCAGCAGCTGACACAGTGAATGTGTGCAGGTGAAATTCAAAAGATCTTAAACACACTGTAATAATTTCTCTCTGGTCTGAACCCAACATCTAAAATTCTCACAGCAATTTATCATTTCATTAAGTAACCAAAGATTTCTGTTTACAGGATGCTAATTTTGTCATGTGAGAGTACTGAACTAAGCATTTGTGTCTATTTATCTTTGATATAATTTAATGTAGTAATAAGCCCATGAAACAGTAAATTTTCATGAAAGGGAAGAGATCAGATAAAGTGTGACTAGCGACACAGTTCTCATGATGTGTCATGGATTGGAGAATGAAAAATCGAAGCAGGACAGAAACAATAACTAGGAGTATTTGGCTGGGAAACAGAAACAATGAAATAAATTACAAACACAAAATCTTGAACCATGTGCTAAGGATTTGGACTTCCAATTTTATTTTTTTATGTGGGTACCGGGAGTTGACCTCAGGACCTCGTGCTTGCCAGGTAAGTGCTTGTGCCTCTGAGTGATATCACCGGCCCTTTTATTTTTTTTCCTTGATGTGGGTTTCGGGAGTCGAATTCGGGACCTCGGGCTTACCAGGCAGGTGCTTATGCCGCTGAGGTATATCACCGGCCCCCTGGACTTCTAATTTTGTCTTATGATAGGTCTGTGATTTGGACAGTTACCTAATGCTATGAAAATCAATTTATTCAATATTAAATGCTATGCAAAATATCTAAGTCTGTTTCTGTTATTTAGCAAGTCATATTCATTGGTATTGGTATCAGTGGATCTTGAAAAATAATTTTACATATTTTACAATTTGTCAAGTGCATAGTTATTCTTATAGCAATTATTCAAGACAATGTTGGTTATCAACATATCCTAGCTAATTATACTCCTTACAAGAATAATGTTTCAAATATGCAGGAACTGGTCTACCTATATCAATTAGTGTTTCATAAGTACCTTATGCAATAAAAATGGAAAAATGATTTAAGATTTTTCTCCTTGAAGAGTTTCACATATGTTTCAGTTATGGTCTTGGTGGTCATTGGGAAATAATTCACATCAATTCATTCAGCAAATGGTTTTTGAGTTTTACAAATATGCAAAGCATAGTTATAGGCATTGGGGATATTGGAGTGAGAAAAACAAAGTTTTACAGTGTGAATTTTCTAGGAAGGTCAAATAAAATATAATAAATTAGGTACATAGCAGCCATGTAATAAGGACTATGAAGAAAAATAACATTTAAAAAGGGAAAGAGTGATGGTAGAATTATTTATAAACTAGTCAGAAATTGCACCTTTGCTAAGAAAGAATTTGAGATGACATCTGAAAGCATGAGCAAAAGAAGTCAGACAATGGAACAGACAATTTATATACTCCAAGGCAGATGCATGCTTGGCAAATTCAAGTAACAATAAGGAAGTTACTATGTCTGGAATGAATCAACACAATATTGAATAGTAGAAAGTGAGGTCAGAATAGTTGCAGAGGGACAAGATCATATAGATTTTTTTATAGGCCTTCGGGAACTGTCAGTGTGTGTTAAGCACATGATGTGACATATGTTTAAAATGGATCCATCTGGCTGTCATGTTGAGAATAAACTGATGGCTGAACCAGAATGGAAGCAAAGGAAATTTAAGCAGCTATTGCACTAGCACAGAGAAAAGATGATGATGGCTTGGATCAGGGTAATTATGTAGTAGTGAGGAAGCTGGTTTACAAATACACCAAAATTTAGGGCAAACTGAATTAATCATTGGACTTCCTGTTGGATGTGAGAGAAGAGTCAAAGCTGACTTCAAGATTTGTAGGAGGTCATCATATATTTGTAAACTAAATGTTTTATATTTTGATTGTGGTGGTAGTAAGAAGGTATAATGACTTGTCATAGTTCATCAAAATACATATATAAATGTGAATATTCAATTGCATGTAAGGTATATATCAATAGTGTCAATAAAAACAAAAAATGTGTAAGAATTCCATGAAATCTAACATTTTAAAATTGTTTCTGAGTCACGATAAGAGGTCAAGTAAAGGTAGCCTATGAGAATGCTCTTGAAATGACTCTAAAGCTGGCTACATATAAAATCACAAGACATTCTATTTAAACTCCTAAAATATTTTTAGAGGTTCCATTTATATAAAGACAATTAATGCATTTTATTATGTTATTGATAAGAAACCATTTTCAGTCTGTATTTTAGGAATGGTCTGGATATATTTGAAATTTTCTATGGAATGCAATATATAAGTAAAGATGGAATATTTGTGGGATATGATCATGTGTTGTTTCTAAATATATTTTGAGTCAAATGCTTTAGAATAAATAAGTTCAGACCATAGGGGAAAGCTAAATTATCAGGAACATTTTTCGCATTGTATTAAAATAATATAGGTATAACTGGAGATAAATCTGAATAGATGATGATGAATAATGTAGGCAAATGTAAATGACAAATTGTCCACTAAAGTTAGATTTTTGTTGTTGTTAAATTACCATAGGACATAGCATTCCTAATGACTAGGAAAGGACTTGAAATGCCAGCCGTGCTGAAGATTATCCTTCCATTGACTTTCTTTACAATAAGTCATGTATTTCTGATTTTATTTTACATAAAATACATTAATGCTAGTTTTATGAAATGGTATAAAACACTGTCATCTATTTTCCAAATAAGTTACCCTTTAGTAGCCCCATATTTTTGCATCAACTGACATGCAGGTGAAAGTTAAGGTAAACTTAATATTTCTTTTTAGTTACATCATTTTGAATCATGTTTACTCACTATGCATAACTCGCCATTATTCACTTTCTATTTAAGATGTAACCATAAAGATTAGGGCCTTCTATTTATGACCTGTAACTATATCTCTGCCCAAAACACCTGTATGCTTTCTAAGTGAAAATGAGAATATAATCTAGCATTTCTGGTTGTCATGAAGATTGAATAAATATGCAAATTTGATTACAACTGTTATAATTATCTCTGAAATTCTTTGTTTACCAATGACTACCTCTACCTCCTTCCGCACACATGACATTTGCCTCAATCACATAAAATTATATATATATATATATATATATATATATACACATATATATATATGTTTTTTTGAATTGGGCAGTGCTATGATCTGAAACTTTGTGTCCTCCTCAGATTCATATGCTGAAATCCTATACCCAAGGGCATGGTATTAAGAGATAGCACCTTTTGAGTGGTGATTAGGTCATGAAAATCAAGCATTCATGAGCAGGGTCAATGCCCTCACACACTAGAATCAAAGGAGATTATTTTCCTCTTCCACGATGTGAGGATTCAGTGAAAGAAACATAGATATCCCTCAGTAGAAATAGAATCTGCTGTGCCCTTGGTCTTAGATTTCCCAAATTCTAGAACTTTGGAAAATAATTTTCTGTTGTTAGTAACTTCCTACAGTTACAGTATCATGCTAGAGCATCATGAATGGACTAAGATAGAGCATAATGCACTGGTAAAGAACACAGATTCTAAGAACAGAATCAGATAAAAGTCTACTCTGTTACTATCAGCAAGGTGACATTTGGCAAGTCTCTTAATTATTGTGTTCAGTAGTTTCCTCATATATAAAATGCTTGTGTCACAGGATTTTGTGAGTATTAGGTGTTGTTATATGCAAAGACCTTGGAATACTAATTAACACTAGGTATCATAAAAGCTTTGGACCATTATCTTACACTATAGCCAAAAATCAGACCAAAATAAAAGGGATAGTTGAATATAAAAACTGACCATTTAAAACTCCTAGAATGAAACATGGAGAAAATTTTGACATTGCTTATTACAATTTCTTGGCTATGCCACCAAAAGAACAGAGGCAAAATGTCAAAAATGGAAAAGTAGGGATACATTAAACCAAAAAGCTTCTGCTCAGCAAGTGAAACAGTGTGAAAAGACAACCTATGAAATTGGAGAAAATATTTGAAAATCATACATATAATATAATTAATATCTCAAATATAAAGACCTCTTACAACTCAATGGAAATAAAAACAAAACATATAAAAAACTGTTGAAAAAGCCAGTTAATAAACAGGCAAAGTGGTTGAAAACCTGTTTCTCCAAGAAGACATAAAAGTGGAAAATAGTTCTGTGAAAAAGTCCTTAACATAATTATTGATCAAGTCACCGGGCAAATCCAAATAAAAACACCAGTTATGTATTACCTCATAGTTGGTAGGATGGCTATTTTTAAATAAAGGTATGTGTCACTAATGATATGAAGTTAGAATCTTTGTACTTTTTGGTGGGAGTGTAAATTGAAGCAGCTTTTATGGAAAACAATATGGAGGTTCATCAAATAAAGAAATAATACTAACATGTTATCCAGAAATCCCACTTTGAACACATATACAAAAATTTGAGTCAAAATGTCAAATAGACATTTACATTCCCATTCTTATAGTAGCATTACTTACAATAAACAAGAATTAGATTAAATTAAATGTCCCTTAAAAGAAGAAGGGATGAAGGAAATGTGGTGTATACACAAAATGCAATATTCTGCCATACAAAAGGAGAATCTTAACACATGAAACAATATTTATAAACCTGAAAGATATCATCCTAAGTAAAATAAATCATTAATTCTTTCAAGAAATAAGAACTTGAGTCATTTGTAGGAAAATGTAAGCACCTTGAGACTGTAATTTGAAGCAAATCAGACACATAAGCTTGAATATCACATGGTTTCTCTTACACAAGAGACCCAATATGTAAATAAAGTGAAAAATAAAAGATAGTTAATAGGAAGTAGGGAGGTAGAACTTTCTTAAATGAGAAGGATGCCAGGTGTGGTGGCACATGCTTGTAATTCCAGCACTTGGGAGGCTAAGGCAGGAGGATCGCTCTGAGTTTGAGGCCAGCCTGGGCTGCATAAGTGAGTTCAAGGCCGGCCTGTACTATACAGTGAGACTGTCTCATAAAAATTTTAAATGAGGAGATCAAGAGTTGGAGAATGGGAGGGGAAGAGAAGGGGATGTAAAAGAATTAAGACGTGTTATGTACACAAACCAACTACATGAGTAATGTAATCATTATGTACAACAAATATGTACTAATAAAAAATAAAAACAAGTCAGTTATAGAGGACAGGAACTTCATGTTTCCACTTATACTAGTGTTATGGATTAGGTCTGAATTGTGCCCCAGAAGACTCATGTGTTCAGAAGTTAGAGCATTTGAATATGATGGGAATGTGAGTTAACCATCAATGAATTAATCTATTGATGAATTCATAGCTGAATATTCTACTAACAGTTAGGGGACAGTAGGAGGTTGTTACTGGGTGTATGATATGGAAGGGTCTACTCTTGTCTCAAGTTCTTCCTTTCCCTGTTTGATTTGTGGCTGCCATAAGTTGAGCAGCTTTCCTCTGCCATACCTTTCCATCGTGCCATTTCTGCTTTGGAACCAGTCAACCATGAACTAAATCCTCTAAAGCCACGAACCAAATACATCTCTCCACTTCGAAGTTGCAAATGCTGGCTATTGTGTTCCAGTAAAGGGAGTGCAACTACTGCAGAAAACTGGCACTAGAGAAATGGAGTTATTGCTGTGACTGTACATGACCATGTGATGCAAAAATATTTGGAACAGATTTATGGGAGAAGTTTGGAAAACTACAGAAATGCTCATTAGAGAAGGCAGAGAATGTGATAAACAAAGCCTGAGGGGTGATACTGATCAGAGCTTAGAAGACCAGATTGCTGATAGGCATTTAGAAAGTATAGGCCAGTTCCATGAGGTTGCAGACAAGAATGAGGACTCTATCAGAAACTGGTCCAAAGGCCATGTGTATTTCATTCTGGTAAGGAATTGTCTACCTTTTTTTCCATATCCAAAAACCATCTGTGAGGCTTAGTTTAACTATAGGTGATGGACCAATTAACCTGGCAGAAAATATTTGAGACATCATAATGTTCAGGCTGTGGCGTAGGCACTGCTGGCTTTCAGCAAGAATTACAGAGGGAGCAGCAGAAAAATACAGAGACAAAAGATGTGAAAATTCTGTAGATTGGCCAGAAAGCTTGGGTAAAGTTGGGGCCAGGGAGAGTGTGGTTGCAAAAAAATAGCATGAAAGAAAAGGCAAATACTTTGTATAGGAATAATAGGAAGGATACCTACAGGGCATCTCAGGAAATGGCAACATCCCACCCATCACTGGCTCAAGGGTGTAAAAGTGTAAACGTTGAATGACTTTGTTTTGAGAAAATAGTATAAGGGAGACCTACACATTCAGGTACATCTACTGGAGTGTATTCCCAAGTTCACCAATCCAGCAGTGGTTCAAAGTACCTTAGTTATTTCTCCCACTGGCAGCAGACCTTAGTATAATCTACATGGTGTTGGTTTTTCTGGAATGCAAAATGTAATAATGTAATAGTCATGGATTCATGGAAGGTTCCACTCAGATTTCATAAGAAGGTCTGTGAGGTCAGACATAAAGATGTGACAAGGTGAAAGTCTCTGCTACCAAGCCCATGAGAAGGTGATGATTAGAGCTATGACAGTGAAGCCAAAGGTCCAATGGTGTCCACAGGAAGTTTGAAAGTGCCACATATATGGAATATCTGCTGAAGAAAACTGCAAGCAGTGAGTGGAACCAGCTGAAATCAGAGGTCATGTAGGCTGCAACTGGCAAAGTCATATAGATAGAATTGCTCAATCCCTTTGGACCTCATTTCTCAACACAAGCTGCCTTGGATGCTGAACATGGATGTGCAGGATTTAATATTGATCTTGCTGAGTTTTGCTGGTTTTAAATAATAATGGGGTTCTTAGATCATATGTTAATTACACGTTTAATCTTTTAAAAAGTGACGAACTATTTTCCAAAGTGGCTGTGATATTTCACATTCTTACCAGTATTCTGTAAAATTTCCAGTTGCTTTTTTGTCTTTGTCAATATTTACATGGTTAGTCTTTTTAATAAAATTAGTCATTTAAAAAAAATTGTATATATATATAAGATGTTTAAGATAGATACACTACCAATTTTACTTAGTTCATTGAAGAGTAAGGTTTGAGCCAATAATGTTTGGACAATTGAATGCTAATGTCTGGTATCCTGAATAACTAACTTAAAGATAATAATACGTAATACATTGCCCATTGTTACCCTCATGTTATGTTGTTTTGAAAATTTGTTCTTTTTTTGATTTGTTTTGTTTTTTCTCTTTAAAATAAAAAAAAATGTAAATGTGGGCCAGTGAAATAGCTCAGTGGCTATCTCAGCAACAGCACCTGCCCAGCAACCGTGAGGTCCTGAGTTTGACTCCTGGAACCCACATAAAGGAAAAAAGGCAGCTGACATGGCTCAGTGGTACAAGCGCTTGCTGGCAAGCATGAGGTCCTGAGGTTGACTCCGGGTACCCACATAAAAAAAAAATAAATAAAAATGTAAATGTTTAGTTTCTTTATTATGCTTTTTCACTTGCTTGCTTATCAGCAGTGTTTAGCCTATTCTCACTTGAATATATGTCAGAAAATATCTTCTTTAGAAAAGTGTCTCAGCAAATGTTTTGCTTGTTTTATCGATTTGGATGTCTATTTTCTTAAATCTTTGAAAATTATTTATATACTCTGCACATAAATCCTTTATCAGATATATGCTTTGGAAACATTTTCTTAACAGTCTCTGACTAGTCATTATATTCTCTTAACATAATCTTTAAAAGAATGTGTTCTAAATTTTCATGAAATCCAAATTTATCATCTATTTATGCATTGTATAATAAAGGGATATTCTTCTAACCCCCAACTCAAAGATTTTTGGTCTTTTCCATAATTTATAGCTTTTGCTACTTCACATTAATGTCTGCAATATATTTACATGTAATCTTTTTATATGGTATAATCAAAATCAAAGTTTAAAGTTTTTTAATGCATATGTGTGTAATTTTTCCTGAAAAATTGGTTAAAATGTCTGTCCCTTTGCCACCTAATTGCCTTTATACCATTATCAAAAATGTTAGTTCATATATATTTCTGAACTCCATTCTGTTTAATTTTATATATTTGTATATCTTGATACAATACCAAAAACTCTCTTTACAGTAGAGTTTATAAGTTTTAAGATTGAAAGAGTTGGGCTGGTGAGATGGCTCAGCGGTGTAAGCGCCTGCTGGCAAGCGTGAGGTCCTGAGTTCGACTCCCAGAACCCACATAAAGGAAAAACAGGGCTGGTGATGTCGCTCAGCGACACAAGCGCCTGCTGGCAAGTGTGAGGTCCTGAGGTTGACTCCCAGTACCCACATAAAAAAAAAATGAAAGAGTCTTCTAAATTGGTCTTTTTTTTTTTTTAAAGATGTTTTGGTTCTTTTAGATTACTTGTGTTTTCGTATAGATTTATAGAATCATTTGTCATTTTGATGGGAAGAGTGTTAAAATTATATATCAATTTAGGGAAATTTGGCAGTTTAACAATATAGAGCTTTATGTATTGTTTCACTTACTGAAATCGTGTCAAATTCTATCACCAATCCTTTTTTTAGATTTTCAGTTTATATAATAGGCACATTTTACACAGAGGTATCTAAGTATTTATCTTTTGATGCTATTGTACATGACAATTTAACAAAATTCAATATACTAATATTTGCTACTATAATATAGAACTCTTCTTTGCATACAGATATTTTGTCCTGCTACTTTGTTAAAACTTAATATTTGCAATAGCATTTTGTGGATTCCATTCAATTTTATGCAGGCAAGATCTTGTTGATGGCAAAGACATAGATATTACTTTTTCATTTCAATTTGAATAGGCTTCAGTTATTTTTTCTTCCCTAATTTCCCTGACTATGGCTTCTAGTGCAATTTTGAGTAGATGCAGTATGAGAAGACATCCATGTCTTTATCTTGATAAGAGCTTGAAACTGTACCATCTCTATTAGTCTTAGTGTTAACTGTAACATTTTCATAGGTTCCTTTATCAGGATGAAGAAGTTCTATTCCTAGTGTTCTGAGAATTTAGAAAAGAAGTAGATTCTGAGTTTCATCAATTCTTTTTACTATTTCCCCTGAAGTGATCATACGGCTTTTCATGTATAATTTTATAGTACATTGCATTCCATTAGCTGACTTTTGAGATATTAAACTAACCTAGGATAAACTCCATTTTGTCATAATATATCTTTCTTTTTATTTATTGTTGAATTCAGTTTGCTAAGCTGTTATTTTTTAAAAATGTGCGTGTATGTTTCTGAGATATACTTGTCTACAGTTTTTTTTTAATAGTCTTAATTTACTTTGGATACCAATGCAATGTTGACCTCCTAGAATGTGTTAGGAACTATTTCTTCCTTTTCAATTTTCCAAGGGAGTTATATATAAAATGAGTACTATTTCTTCCCTAAGTTTCTGGTAAAATATATTAGTGAAGAAAGCTGGGATTGGAGATTTACTCATGGGAAGAATCTTACCTCTGAATTTTAAGAAATAAATATAGGTCTCTTGTGGAATGCACAACTGGAATTCCAGCACTCTAGAAGGCTGAGGAAGAAAAATTGTAAGTTCGAGCCCAGGTTGGGCCAGTTAGTATTACCTGTCTCAACACACACAGAGAATATTTTTAAAAGGGCCGGGAATGTAGCTCAATGCAAAGTCCCTGGGTTCGATATTCATTACTGAAAAAGAAAGAAAAAAAAGAGGAAAGATAGGGGAGGAGAGGAGACTGGATGGGGGAAAAGAGAGAGAGAGAGAGGGAGATAGAGAGAAAGTATTTAGGTTATCCAGTTTTTCTTTCCATCTTTCAAGGAATTTTTCCATTTAATGTAAATTTTCAAACTTTCCTATATAAAGTGGTTTATATATTTCCTTATTTTCCTTTCAGTGCCCTTAGAATTTTTATTAATATGTTTTCTCATGCCTGAAACTGGAAGTTTATGTCCACCTTTTTTTTTTTTCCTTATGATCATTCTGGCTTTTAGTGTGTCGATTCTGTTACTCTTTTAAAGAACAAGATTTTAATTTTGTCTATTCTTTTGTATTCTCTTTTATTATTATTGTCACTGTTTTTATTTATTTTCTTTTGCTACATTTTGCTTTAAATTGTATGTTTTTTGTTTCATATGATGGAAACTAAGTTAAGTGATTTGAGAATTTACTCCTTGGCTAATATAATTACTTAATACTATAAAATTCTGCCTAAGTACTGCTTTGGTGTCATTTCAAAATGTTTGTTTACTCATTTCACTAATTCATTTTATTCATTAATTGTTTTAGCTTATAATTTTCAAGAAATTTGATGTCTTTATCAGTGTAATTGGTTCTTTGGGAACAGATTATTTCCTATAAAATTATTCCTTTTATAGAAGTTATTCTAACTTAAATTTTTTTCTTTCCTTCTCCAATTAATTTTGTTAGGAGAAAGTTACATTTTAAAATTTGGTGATTTATTTTTCCTCATATATTCCATTCAAACTCTACAGAGCCTAAATATTTTTAGATTCAGATGTCTGTCTTAGGTGATTGAGAGAGATGGCTTGTGCATTTATTTTCCTGGGTTGTGTCCAGAAGTGTTTGTCTGGATACAGATAATTATTTTCCTTTCCTAGAGAATTTCCTTGTTTCTCCAAGTCCATCATTAATTCTGGTGATCTCTTGTGTCAGAACTCAAATTTTATGCATTCTGTTTAGACTTTATTCTAATGAAAAATGTTAAAATTAACAACAATATATGTACTTTTTTTTCTCCTCAGTGTTATCTCAGACTCTGCTAAACTTTTAGCTTCATTATTTATGCTAGGAATGCTTTACTTAAAGTACCATTTGAAGATTTCTCTCAGAATGTTTTTATCGTTTTTCCACTTTTGAGATCTCCTTAAAATGATAGTGAGGAAAATTTTAAAAGTTAGTCACTAGGGCAAAAGGGGAGTTTTTAATAACAAACAAACGATTCCCATATAGTTTTGGAGGATTGAAAATGTATCGTTAATTGATTTAAGTTTTTATTTTCTCTACTCTTTGGTGTCTACAAAAGTGGAGGTGTGTATGGATGACCATAAAAATTAAGCTAATTTTCACTCAACTTCAGAGAATACTAGAATTTGAAGCACATATTAATGTTGAAAGTAGGAGGAAAATAGAGCTAGAAACAGGTAAAGTAGTTAAAACTCTTTATAGAATATTTAGACATTGCATCCCTTACCCCAGCCAGCACTTATGGATGGGTATTACACCACCACTTCTTTTAAGAGATGGGAATTTTAATGTCTATTATAATTGAAGGTGATTTTTTTTCCTGGAAGAGTCCAAGAATAGCAAAGGACAGGAATAGAACCTTATTGAAAAGGGGGTGGGTAGGAAACTCTGTGTAATCAACCTTGCATTTATTCCCCAAACACTGGGAATCTAGTGGATATAATTCACCATATTAAAGAAGCTGACTAGTGTGTTTCTCTCAGAAACATGAGCAACCTTGAAAAGTCTTTCAAATTCTACCACTTTAGACTAACCATATGGCATTAGGAGAAATGGCAATCCACAAGCTCACCCTCACATAATGAGTTTCCAATCTGCTTTATTGTACCTCTCCTCCCTAAATGTAACTGAACAGATATTAAATTTTTGAAGCAATCTCCGGTCTAAAAATTCAGAGAACAAAAACTTGCAATACTTAAAAAAGAACTTAGGATGGAAGGAGATATAGATAATTTTAGGGAGCAGTAATCCTAGAAAAAGATCTTTGTTATTTGGGAACCAGTTATCCAGTGGAGAGGAAAGTGAAGACATTTTTCAGGATGAGAAATCTCTCATCTCTAGTCCTATGTTAAAAATAGGACTCTTAAGATCAGGGCTATACAGTTACATTTGAGAGAAAAAAATTATATTTGTAGTTAAAAGAATGGAAATATTCAAAATTAAAGTCCAAAGTTTTTAATAAATGTGACTTACAAATTATCTCAATTTTGTAATCATATTGAGAAGAAATGCTGAGTTCTATCAGATAATTTGGAGATAAGTTAGTCATAGGTATGACTATGTAGATAAATATTAAAGCAATTATTGACTGTAGGAAAAATACATAGTTGTATGAAAAGGAAATGCAATTCTGGTGTACTGGTGTATTAAATTTGAATGTTTTATATAGTCATAACAATTTAATATCTGGATATTGATTTAACAAATGGAAATAAATCTACACTGGGAAAATGAAATATTAGAAGGAAATGTTTCTGAATTAGAATAAACTATTAATATTTTGAATTTAGAAGGTAGTATACAATGTCTACATTTTTAAAAACTCAAAAACAACAGTTACAAAATAAAAGAGTTGAAGGAGTTGAGTGGAGTAGCCTCTGAAGGAAAATAAATTCTCTGCACAGTAAACTGCTGGTTTTCAATATTAAATTTGTAGTATTTCAGCTTTTAAACCTATTTTGACATATTTCATAATTAAAAATACAGTTAAAAAGAAAAATGTATGGGTTTATTCAAGTGATAAATATCAATGTGTGGTACTTCAAATTATATGTAGTGTGGGAGTTTATATCTCTGTTAAATCCAACTCTTTCAAATGAATTTTTTTTTTGTGGGTACCGGGGGGTCGACCTCAGGACCTCGTACGCCAGCAGGCACCCGTGCCGCTGAGCGATATCACTGGCCCCTTTTTCCTATGTGGGTTCTGGGAGTTGAACTCGGGCCCTCGCGCTTGCCGGGCAGGTGCTTAAGCCGCTGAGCCATCTCACCGGCCCTCAAATGAATTTTGATATCTTACTACACTGATGATAACCATAGATTATTTACTGCTCTTTATATTTTTTGATTTTGAGCCTTTCTTATATTTGAGGCTTCAGCAGGAAAGAACTATTCTCAAATCTGCAAATAGATTACATTTATTTTAGGTCAAAGCTTTAACTACTATTGTTTCTCTGTTAATATGATTCCAGAAATTCCTCAATATTTCTATATATTGATTGTATTAATATTTTATGTTCTCCTGAAGTGTTATGGATAATTCTTTAAATATTTCTTTTATTTCAGCTGGATTTTTATAGAGAACTACTAGTAGGCTTACTCTTAACTCTCTTTTGATTCAGTTGTTTATATATTCTCTCTAATCGGAAAAGTTAATCATTTATTCCTTAAATGTTAACATTTAAAATTAAAAATCCTTTGTATTATTTGAGTTCAATAGTTCTTTCAAGTTACTTTAAAGAGGTTTTTATTTTGTGTGTGTGTGGGTACCGGAGGTCGAATTCAGGACCTTGCACACCAGCAGGCACCAATGCCGCTGAGCGATATCAACGGCCCTTTTTTCGAAAGTGGGTACCGGGAGTCAAACTCAGGACCTCACGCTTGCGAGGCAGGCTCTTATGCCCCTGAGCTATGTCAACGGCCCATTTTTGAGAGTTTTAAATGTATTATATTGTAATTCTTCTTTAAGTCAGCTTTTTTTCTTTTTTCATTTCTTTTTTCTTTCTTATTAACACTGTAAATCTCAGCCTTCTGCAATGACCTTAAGCAAAATTTGCTTAACAGAGCTTTTATTCCTTTTCTTTTCTTTTTTTTATATGCCAGGCATGCACTTGTGCTGCTGAGCTATGTCACCAGCCCTCCTTTTCTTTTTTGTGAAAAAATTCTGTAAAAGTCTCTCTACTGCACAGTGCTTGGATTTATTTATTTATTTATTTTTTTGGGTACCGGGGGTCGACCTCAGGACCTCGCATGCCAGCAGGTGCCCGTGCCACTGAGCGATATCACCGGCCTTTTTTTCCGTATGTGGGTTCCGGGAGTCGAACTCGGGCCTTCCTGCTTGCCAGGCAGGTGCTTATGCCACTGAGCCATCTCACCGGCCCTTGGCTTTTTGAATATGATTACATTTAAGAAATATTTCTGATTAAATTATATTGACCCAGTTTCACTATTCATATTTGAATTTTATGACAAATTTATCTTCAAATTTCTTGGTTAACTTTTCTTCTTTTTTTGCAACAGAATTGTGATTTCTGAGATTAAAAACTTAAACAGTACGTTTTCTTAAAATGTTAATCCTGCAAAGATTTCCCGTAGCAACACACTTGGAATTTTTAATAATAAAAAGTTATAGAAAAGGAAGAAGAGGAAAATTTGAGGCAATCAGATATAAAGAGATGTTTATTCATTATGCGCTCAGGGCAGTTCTATGTAATGGGGCTAAAGAGCTGAACAAACATGTTTCCTGTCTTCAATAAGCCCTCATTTTGTGAAGACTAAATACTCATCTATAATTTAAAAGATTTTAGAATTGTATAAAGTGAGGAAGATGGTAATGGCAGGATTTTACTGATTCCCCTAAAAACATGTGAGTTATGTTAGGCTCAAAGTCTGAAGAGAAACTAAGGAAATAATAAGTAAATGAATTATCCATAAAAATTACTCAAATAACAAGTGTTTCTTAACTAAATCAGTTATGAAAGCGATTTAGATCTTACCAATATGTAACTATATGGGAGCAGCCTTCAATAGGATCCCAATTAAACCATATCTTTGCAAAGTTCAGCATCATTGATGTCTCATAACAATGTTAGCTCAATACTCGGTAATAAAGGATGTGTTGTCGTAAAGTTACCACATTATTAAAAAAAATACTAGGCCACCTACGTGTCTAAATGTATGTTTTAGTCTTGAACCTGGATGTATTTCTATATAAATTTCACTTTCGATTCATTAGAACCTCTTTTTTTTTTTTTTTTTTGTGGGTACCGGGGGGTCGACCTCAGGACCTCGCGCGCCAGCAGGCGCCCGTGCCGCTGAGCGATATCACCGGCCCCTTTTTCGTATGTGGGTTCCGGGAGTCGAACTCGGGCCCTCGCGCTTGCCGGGCAGGCGCTTAAGCCGCTGAGCCATCTCACCGGCCCATTAGAACCTCTTTGTCTTTATTTTCACTTTTTTTTTAAATGAGTTAATAGGTTGCATAAGTTGTCAAACTACAGATGACATTGCTGAGTAAAATTTAAGTTACAGTCTTAAAAATATAAGTTACAGACAAAGGAATTATTTTATAACCTCCGTGCACACCACCTACCTGTTTCATTATAATGAAAAAACATTTCATACAAAATCAGAATTTAGATTAAATTTGAAGCATTATCTTACTCTTGTCACTTTTGATCTACCCAACCTCTTCCCACCCCAAACCATCTACACTATTTTAGCCTACACTTAATTTATATATGACCAAAATCAAATTCTATATTGTATATATCTATTCTTAAAATAGAAAATTAATATTAGTGAATACTGAATGTTAACATCCCATGTTTTCAAAAGCTTAATGTTGAGTGGGAGACTACTGGAGAAGAGGAATTGGATCAGGGGAGGAGGGAGGAAGGAAGTGGAGAAATGGAGTGTGATCAAGGTATATTATATGCATGAGATAATTTTATGTCAAAACACAACCTCTGGGCCGATGAGATGGCTGATGAGATGGTCGACCCTCCGGTACCCACAAAAAACAAAAAAACAAAAACAACAACAAAAAAAAACCTCTTATTCTATACAAATAATATGCATTATTAAAGTCATTTTAAAAGCACTTGCTGTGATATAATTCATTTGAGTTAGACAAAGGAAACAACTCTTAATCAATAAATAATCAAACATTTTAAAAATGAAATAATTAGATTGGCTCAGCTTTTCACTTTATTGATAATCACATGCAACCTATAATGCTTTTTTTTTAATGGTGCTGGGAATCGAACCCAGGGCCTTGTGCATGCAATGCAAGAGCTATACCCATGAGCCACATCCCCAGCTTTGTAATGTTTAAAGTAACTGCACATGGTGAATTCTCTGGTATCACATGTTATGTGTTTAGTAATATACTCAAAATTGAAAATTCAGTATGTTATCTTTATTTTCTTAATGAGCAACATGACAATATTTCCAGTTTTTAAATAATCTTAATAAAATATAATGTTCTCTAACAGACTGAAAGCTCAACCATCTGCCTGTATTACAAATGTGAATTTTAGAATGATGGCAATAATAATGAATTGACATTGTGTTGGAAATGGAGGAACATCCAAGTTAAGCCATTTTTTATCTCAGCAGCCACAGTGGTTTCCTCTACAGTGGATGGGCACTTTATGAACTGGTACAACACTGGCTCTGTGGTCAATTCAAAATATATTGCCACATAAACTTAAATTTCATGATGTGTTGACACCAAGGAATGAAAGAACTGAGTGAAGATCTTTATTATTTTATATAATTAAAAAGCAATAGATACATTATGTGTGCTTTCCCGATGCAAATATAGTCTCTTACATATATCCAGATATTCATAGTTATATTTATTCCAGACTTAATTTTTTTTTTTTGGTGGTACCGGGAATCTAAATCTTGACCTTGTGCTTGCCAGGCAGGTGCTGAGCCACTGAGCCATATCCCCGGCCCCAAGACTTCAATTTTTTGTCACTATGGGAGTTCTAATCCATGGCCTTGTTTATGCTAGGTAAGTCTTCTACCATTAATTCAAACCCCATGTTCAAGCTTTCATTTTTCTTAAGTGTGTTATGATAGTAAAGTTGTATTACTTTTTACAAAGTAGGATATATTCTATGGTTAAATAGATGTGTGTGTGTGTGTGTGCACATGTGCCTGCATGTGCATTTGTGTGCCTGTGTGTATGTGATGGACTTTGGATTTTTTTAACAGCTTGGAGTAAGACTGTGTTGATACCATATAAAATGCCTTTGTGCTGAAAATGCCTTTATGCTGACTTTTTATGATGCTTCTTCATCCAGTTGTGCATTGATGACAGCATAAATATATTAGGGGAATTATCATCACTTAATGAAAACAGAGATTACCATGAAAACAGAAATATCTGCCTTAGAAAGTTTGTATTCATATAATGGAGGGACATGGGTTATATGCACATTTCCACATATCCACAGGTTACCATATAAGGTTTGTGTTCCCCCAAAATGAATGAGTTGAGAGGAAAGTGTTCATTTATTTGATTAGGCATTTGACCACACTGCACTAAGAAAAGTTCTTGGGTACTCTACTGGCACATACTGACCCAAAAATCACTGAAATCAGGGAGAATGACAAAGGAAGGGAATTTTAGATATCCAAACCTATTCTTGACATTAGAAATCAGATTTCCATAGGCCAGATGAGAAAACAATGGTATGAGAGAGAAAAGTGCTGAAGAATAACGATTTAAACACATTTTGAGCAGCAGAGGAATGCTGTGGAATTTCTCATGAATTCATATTTGTCTACTGACAGGTACAAATCTAGAAAATATTTACAACCAAGGACAAATACAAAATATTCTGTAAGAATATGTTTGAAAAGGTTAAGCACAAAATGTGGAGAGACCTATAAAAATTCTAAGGACAGACAAAAGGGTTTTGATGTAAGAAAACAGAGGAGGACAAGAGAGGCCATTTTCTAGAAACATAATAATACATGACAGAGAATATTGTTTAACCCCATTTTGTGCCCAACCTTTATAAGAAGGATAAATACCTTCCTGTTAGAATCCATTCAATAAATGTGGTTAGGAGTGAAATGATCAATAAGTGAGGAAGAACAATAAGAGAGTTCTAATGTGCTTTTTTCAAATGCTTTAAGCTCCCAGGCCAGATGAATTATATGCAGGGGAAATGGAAGAAGTTTCAGATGCAGTCATGAAAATCTTTGAGAAATCACAATAAGTAGGAAAGTTGTCAGAAAAATGGAGATGTACAAACATTGTTCTGATTCATATTTTTATAGAATTATGAAAAATGTAAATTCTTCCAATTACAGTGTAGAATTATCTTGACATTCATTACCAAGTTTTTTTCTACTGGAGCCTGAACCCTGGACATTTGCACTGAGCTACATCACCTGCCTTTTTTTCTTGTTTGAGGCAAGTTTTCACTAAGTTGCTAAGTTTCCCAGGCTAGGCCTTGGACTTACAATCATCCCACCTCAGACTCCCAGTCTGCTAGGATTATAAGCATGTGCTATAATGCCTGGCTGATTGTCATAACATTTTAGATTATTAAACACATTATTTATGGAAATTTAGCAAAATATTAGTAAAGGCAAAAGAATACATTTGATTCAATGTTAAAAAAACATTATTAATTCAACTACCTTTGATAAAACATAGACTAGTAAATTGAAAGAGTAAGAGGAAACTAAAAGGATGCCCAATATAAATATTATCAACACAGTAACAATGTCTCATTTTATCAGCCATAAACATTTTTTGTAAGAACATTACACATCTAAAACTATATTTCAATAAAATATTCCCTTTTATCTCCTAACTAAATACTGAACTCTTAGCTGGCAAAGATGTAGACTTATTTACTACTTTTTAGCACAAAGTCTGTACTCTGTAATTGTTTGTTGAAGGCCAGCTTATGTACTTTGGTACATTAATATGATTGGGGTAAGGTAAATCATGTTAGATGTATATGTAGGTGGTTAAAAACTCTATATGAAAAGTTTTGATTACCAGCCTTCTGTTTTGGGGAAGATAAAATAGATACTCTTTTTCCACACCCTTCCTACTAAATGGGCGAAATCCCTGAAAAATATGAACATAAATGTAACCAAACAAAATATCTCCAGAAGGTAGAAGGAAGCAGGATGAATTGGGAGCTCAAGCCTCAAGGAAAAATGTGATAGTGAGTTCCCTGGGTATCCTTTAGGTCTAATATATATATCAAACTTACAAAAGAAAAAGATGATCCCCTAAAAGTATGAAAAATTATCAACAGAAACTCCCTCCCATCAAATCTTCTCCTCCTGTCAAAAGACCAGAAATGAAGAACACTATTAAGACTAAAAACATTTGAACTCTAACTTCTCTTCTCAAATCAAACTCCTAAGAATAATTTAGACCAATTCCTAACCATACCATAAAAGACTGAATAAAGAGCACAGGCTTCTACCTTCACAGACTGTGAAAACGTGCAACAAGCCCTCCATTTGTGTAAGAGAAGGCTAAGTAGGGACACAATATTTTGATCCTTGTTGAAAATAAAGAAGCACATCTTTCTCCTCAGCCAACCCACTATTGTTTGTCTGGACATTATATACAGATCATAGTTTTAATTTCCACTAGGAATAATGAGTTGTTCCTGTTCCTCTCGATTGGGGTAGTACTGGGGAAGACCAAGTATGGTATCATCACTATTTGCAGCAATGATAGCCCATAACCATCCACTCCCATGGTGTTAGGAAAGGTGATGTGATAAGCTAGAGCATCCACTTATCCTCAATAGTTATGAGAAGAAACCCTCACTGTGAACAGAGAACCTATTACAGAATTGAATTTTTATATCAATTTGGCAGTAACTAAGGAACTCTGACAATCCCCTGGTAGAATGATATTAGAGAAAGCTGGTAGAAGCAGAGGTTTTAATAATTTATGTATTCTTATGATATACCAAAAAAAGTGAGATTTTCTTAGAAAATCATTTTGTCATATCAAGAATGAAGAAGATATCAAACTGGATGATAAAATAAAATAAGTACATGCTAAAAGATGACAAGACATGATGACCTAACAAAGAATTTAAAGTAACAGTGTCCAATGGCAAAAATGCTCCCAGAAGCAATTGCAAACTGATTTTGTTTTTTAAAATTGAAAAACAGACAAGCTTAGAAAGTAATACAAAGTCATCTTAATAGAGAAACAGAAAGCAAATATAAAGAGTAAACAAATTAAATTTTTCTAAGAGAATAAAACAAAAAAGCTAAGACTGTAGTCATAGGCCAAAAAGCAGAATGGAAGGAACAGAAAAATCAGTAAACTTAAAAAGAACATAAAAATACCCATTCTCAGCAAAAAAGAGAATATAGACTGAAAAAATGAAAAGAATATCATTAACTTGTATGTCTCTAACTGAAGATGTGTCATCATTCATTTGATCAGCGATCAGAAGAAGAGAAAATGGATAAGTGTGAAAGAATAGATGAAAAAATAATGATTGACTATCATTTTAGTATGCAGAAAAAAGTGAAAAATTCAGTACAGCTGCATTATAAAAATCATCACAACCCAGGAATAGAAATTTCTCAATCTGACAAAAGTCATCACAAAGAAACCCACACACAAAAGTCTCACATAATTGTTTCTCAGAAAAACTTAACACTTGACCCCCAATTTGAAAAATAACAAAAATGGCCAATCACATGACTTCTATGCTAAGTTGTCCTGAGAATTAAAGCTGGCAAAAATAAGGAGTAAAATAAAATTAAAAGTGTCTATTTAGGAAATCAGAAAGAACAACTATCTTTATTCCCAAATTGTATGATCTTGTATATAGAAAAAGTATGTAATACAATCAAAATATGAGAATAAAAAACTAAAAATATTTGGGTGATGTAAGGTGAACATACCAAAACATGTATCTATGAACTTGTAATGAACAACCTAAAAATGAAATCAAGAAAGATATATCATAATAATATAAAAAGTAAAATGCTTACAAAGTGCAGAACTTATGTTCAGAAAACATTGAAAGAAATTTTAAGTACAAAATAATAGGTACTCCATGTTCAAATATTAGAAGGTGTAATATTGCTAAAATGGCAGAATTCCCCTAATTTTTCTGAAGAATTAACATGACTGATATTAGAAATCTACATGGGCTTTGATATTAATTTTCATATGGAAACTTACGGGGACTGAAAGAGCTAAAACTATGTTAAGAAAGAGTGGTGTTGAAAGACTCACCCTGTCTGATTTTAAAGGTTACTACGATGATAAAGACAGTGTGCACTAACGAAAGGATAGATATATAAACCAATATAATATAATTGAGTATCTAAAGATAAACTCTTTTTACATAATTTTATTTATAATTGTTTCAAAATGCATATAATGAAATTTATCATCTTAATTATATGGTGCCATTTAGTTTAATATTTGGCACCATTAAAAACATTCACAATTTGCATCCATCACCATTTTCAATCTTGAAAATTCTTTTTATCTTCCAAAACCAAAACCCTGTAACTATTAAATAGCAACTCCCCATATTTCCCTTTCCCCAGCCCTCTGCACCACCATTCAACATTTTCTCTTTTGAAATTTGACCACTCTAGGTATCTTAAATAATGGGAACCAAGATACATTTGTGTTTCTGTGAATGGTTTGTTTCACATAGCCATTTTGTCCTCAAGGTTTATCCATATTGTATCATGTGCTAGAATGTCTCAGATATTTAAAGTTGAATAATATTCATTGTGTATAACTGAATAATATTCTATTAATGAATGATATTCCATTGAAGAGGATGCAGCATTCCAGGCACCATCTTGGAATCAAACATCACATCCTGACCAGAAAATAAAAATGTGGGTGACTTGTTCTTGAACTTTTCATCCTCCACAACCATGAAAGATACATTTCTCTTCTTTATAAAGTGCAAGCTCTGTGGTATTCTGTTATAGCAGAAAAAATTAGACAAAGACAAATGAATATTTTTCTTTCTTCTATTAAGTAATTGAAATATAAATTGCATGAAGTCAAATGCCTATAAATATATTGTTTGGGTCTGTAACATAAGGAATGCATTGTGCTTGAATACAGCACTGACTGAGCAGGTGTACGATAGCAAAGATTTACCATAGTAATTAAATTGCACCAGATAACTTCAGTCCTCAAAAATATATAAGAGAATTATAAATGTAAAATAAGAGAGTATATAATAATACCAGTGTAAATATATACTTGGTCTCTTCCTTAAGAGAAGACACACGTTTAGTTAAAGAAAAATTATAACAATATGTTGTTTGTTTAGTAACATATATGGGTTAAATACACATGAACATATATGTATATCTTAAGAAATAAGATTTTATAATTCTGAAGAAAGCAGTAGAAGAGAAATAGGGAACAAAAATAGCATGAGGTATTTAGAAACCAAAAGTTAAATGTCAGACTAAGTCCAACAATATTAAGAAAAACTTTAATTATAAATGAATTAAAATGCAATCAGAAAACAAGGACAATTAAGACTGAAGAAAAATATTGTAACCTGACTCTCTGCACTCTAAGCCTAAATGTCTAATACTGAAAGCATTGATTTGAAAATGTAGTGTATGAACACAATGGAATACTATTGAGGTAAAAAAAAAATAGGTCTTTTAGGGCCAGTGAGATGGCTCAGTGGCATAAGTGCCTGCCTGGCAAGCGTGAGGTCCTGAGTTTGAATCCCAGAATCCACATACGAAAAAGGGATCAGCGATATCGCTCAGTGGCACGGGCGCCTGCTGGTGTGCGAGGTCCTGAGGTCGACCCCTGGTACCCACAAAAAAAAATAGGTCTTATTTATTAATAATGAGTCTAGGGGACAATATGTTAAATAAAATAAGTTGGGTCCAGGAGACAAACTTTAAAGATACAAATACATTGAAAATAAAAGGAAAATTAAGATATATCATGCCAACAACAGTCAAAAGAGAGATGTAATGTGTCTGCTAATACCAAAAAATATATTTTAAAACATGCAATGTCAGGAATAACAAAGCAGGACTATTACAATGATAATATATTCAATCCATCAAGAAGTTTTAATAATTGTGAGCATAAATGCCCATAGGAAAAAAAAGATCCAATAGCATGAAACAAAGGCAGACAGAATTCAGATAAGAAATAGACAATTCAATAATAATATTCAGAGACATCAATGCTCCATTTTCAATATTAAATACAACTGTAAAGAAAAGCAACATGGAAATACAAGACTGGAACAACACTACATATAAACAAAACCTAAGAGGTATCTATGGAATTCATTATCCAACAACAGCAGGGCATACATTCTTCTCAGGTGCACCAAAGTCTCCACAAGAAAGGAATAGTTTTTTTTATAACAAAAATCTCAATTTAAAGAAATGCAATAATGGAAAGTATGTTCTCTGATAATACGGGATTGAAATTGGAAGTTAATAACGAAAATATTTGGAAAATTGACAAGTATATGGAAATTACATAATACATGATTATATAATCAGTGGTTTATAGATTAAGAAATATGAAAGGACTTTTAGATGAATGGTGTCCTATTCACCACAAGAAGATGAGATGCCATATTGCACAATGTGGTGAATATAAATAACAATAATATATTATGCATTCTAAAAAGCTAGATGAAAGGAGTGAAGACACAACATACTAAAACTCATGGGATGAAACCACTGTTGTGGTGAGATTTATATGTATAGCTAAAAAAACCCCTACATTTGCAAAAGAAGAAAAATCTCAAATAAATTGCTATTCTTTTATCTTAAATCAATGGCAAACTGGGCCGGTGATATAGTTCAGTGGCATCAGCACCTGCCCGGCAAGTGCTAGGTCCTGAGATTGACTCCCAGTACCCACATTAAAAAAAAAAATCAAGGACCAATTAAAACCAAAGCAAAGAGTAGGAAATAATTAAGATTAGAACATAATGTTTATGAAACAAATTATAGGTACACAATAGAGAAAAATTAAAGAAACTGAAAGACGATTTTTTAAAAAATTGAGAAAATTGACAAAATGCTAGCTAGATTTACCAAAGAAAATAGAAAATTCAAATGTTAAAGACATAAATAAAAGATGGGATATTGTTATCAAACATATATAAACAAAATAATTGTAAAGTAATTCTGTGAACAAATGTATGTTAATAAATTAAGTAACATAAAGTGGACAAATTTCTAGAAATATTTTAATACCTAAAGCAATCAAGACAAAATCAAAATTAAAAGCCCCTATATAAAGGAGATTGAAATAGTAATCCAAAATTCCCAAGAAAGAAAAATGTATTCCTAGTGGTTTCACTTTTAAACTCTACCAAACTTTGAAAAAATGTAATACCACTTCTTCAGAAAGTATTCTAATAAAAGAGGGAACATATTTTCATTCATTTTATGATGTCAATAGTACCATGATAGCAAAGTCAAAGATATCACACAACAAAAGAAAAGTAGTGGTTCTCTTACTGCTGATAGGAGAAAATTATTATATAAATAAGTTCTCAACAAATAAGTTCTCAGAAGTTCTTGACAACATATTAGAAAATTACATTGAGCAGTATATCAAAATGAGTATACCCAATAACCAAGTGAGACTTACATCAGAGAATTGTTGATTTAACCAATAAAAATTAATTATCATAATATCTCACATCAATACAGCAGGATTTGAAAACCAGATGCTCATCTCAGTAGACTCAGAATACACTTTTGCTTAAATTGAGAATGATTTAATCATGAAGACATTCAATAAACAAGGGATCAAAGGTGACTTCTTCAATTTTTTAAGAGACAGCCTTGAAAACTCTGTGGATATCATCCTACAAAGTAGTGAACACCAAATGCTTTCCTTCTAAGATCAGAAACAGGACAAGGATGCTTACTTAGCTATAACTAATAAGGAAAAAGAAGAAATTAATACAAATTTGAACTGATAATTAAAATTATATCTATTTGAAATGATGTGACCCTGTATGTGGACAACCTTTCAGAACCCCTAAGAGTTTATTAGAAAACAAATTCAACATGGTTGCAGGATACATAATTAATATAGAAAAATCAAATGTGTTTCTATCCATTACTAATTATTAAACAAAAGTAAATCTAAGAAAATAATTTCATTTTTAAAGTCATAAGAATAAAGTAGTGGTACCTAGGCTCATAAACTTGATTCTTTCTACAATTCTGTTTGCAAAATGAGTTGGATGAAAACTGAATCAAATTACATGGTTAGGTTCAAAGTTGACCGTATGGGGAAATTTGATTAGGTTCTAGTCCAGTTCAGTTTGCCACCAGAATCATGGAGAGAGTTGAGCTCAAACTGAGGTACCACTTACTTAGAAGTAAGTTTAACATGAGAAGTGCAAGACTTACATATTTGAGCACTAGAAATATTTATTGAAGAAATTAAATAAGAACCAAATAAATGAAACAATAGCTTATGTTCATGGATTGGAAGACTTAATATTGTTAAGATAGCAATGCTCCACACATTGATCTATAAACACAAAATCTATCAAAATTTCATCTGCCTGATCTGCAAAAATTGATAAATTGATCACTTGGAAACTCAACATTTTCATAAAAGACAAACGATCTTGAAAAAGAACAACAGTGGTGAGGGACTCATATTTCTTGATTCCAAACCTTGCTACAAAGTTACAATAATCAAGATAGTGCAGTAGTGAATAATGGGCAGATACAGAGAGAAAAATAAATCCATATGTCTATGGTCAGTTCATTTTTAAAAAGGGTGAATAATCTTTTTAACAATAGCAGTTGATACAACTGGATCTACACATAAAAGAATGAATATGGAGGTCAGTCTATGCACTGTTTCTCCTTATGTCACAGAGTAATTGCTAAGATTGCCTCTTTGGAACTTAGGCAAAAATGACTGTATTTAAAACCTTAACTCATACCATATAAAAATTAACTTCAAATTGATTAAAGCTCTAAATCCAAGTTTTAAAGATGTGGAAACTTTCAGCAGAAAACATAGATGTAAATCTTCATGCGGCTGGATTAGGCAAAAAAATTTTTGATATGATACCAAAAACTAAAGAAACAAAAACAAAATTGAAGGTTGGACAGAATGTTTTTAAAGTTTTGTTTCTTAGGATAGCCTCGAGAAAGTGAATGGACAATCAACATTATCACACATGAGAGAAAGACAAAAACTGCAATGTGATACTACTCTACAGCCACTAAAAAAGTAAAGAATAGAAAAGACAATAAATATGTGTTGGCAAATGGAGAAGTCTGACCTTTTATTCACTACTGGAGAAAATAGAAAAGATTCAGCTAATTTTGAAATCACTGTCAACTATCAAAATCATTAAATGAAGAGTTAACATGTGATCAACAAATTTCACTCCTTGTGAATACCCAAGAAAACTGTTGACATTTCCCCATGAAAAATATTGTGTATGGTAATCTCCACAGCAGAACTATTCATAATAGCCAAAGACTGGAGATGATAAAAATGTTTATCAATAGAATACACAACTAAAATACAGTACAACCATCAAGTGAAATATTATTCAACCATAAAAAGGAATGCAGTGCTTCTACATGCTACAACATAGATGAAACTTGGATTATTCTATGTGAAGAAAGCCAGACACAAAAAGTCACACACTGCACGTGTTTATTAGTTCAAAGGTTTATGACATGCAAATATGTGCAGTTAGGAAGTGGATTAGTTATAGCCAGGGTTGTGGGGACAGTTGGAATAGAGAGTTAAAGTGTATGAGTTTTTTTTTCTCTAAAATAATGGCAACATTTAAATTTTTATTTTTATAACACATGCACATTTTTGTGAGTATGATAAAAGCCACTTAAATTTATAATTCAACATAGTTAATTTGTGGGGAATATGAAATACATCTCAGTAATGATTTTAAAGTATAAATGATATGAAATGAGTAACCAAAAATTAAATATAAATGGTGAATGGATGAAAAAATATTGGAACTTATTCACAAATAAATATTAGTTAAATTATTTTCAAATTTTGGATTAATGAATTTAGATCATCCTGTTTTCTATTAGTCCATGTTAAATCACGTGATGCAGGGGTTAAATTTAGGAAGTTAGTACACACATTCAATGTGTCTTAATAAATTTCAATCCCATTACTCTTCTCCCTTATCCCATTCCTTGTCCAGAAGTCTGCCTCTAAATTAGAAGTGAATAGAGACTTCTAGGAATCCTAGCCCATAGGATTTATTCTTTGCCTTAATTACAGTATTTTGTTTTGTGACTTGAATGAAGTGATTAAAAGTAGTTTTCAAACTACATAGATGAAGTAGAACCAAGTGGAATTGATGACATTAAATTATATTTGGTTAAAAAGTCAATATGTTTAAAGCAATGGTCCATAATAATGGAATCATATACATAGTAAATGAAATCTATGTCTTGTCTTTTGATAATACTAATTTCAGGCATAGAGTATACAGCAGGATTGGTTTGATCACATTATAAAGGACAAAGACCTGGAGATGTTTGCCCAGTGTACTGATACTGTGACATGTGGATGGAAAGGAAAAAAAAAGACATAGTCCTAAAGGCCTGCACAAGTTTAGGGTATTTTATTAATGTCCAGAATTCCAAGAATAGTGTCATAATACTCTACATTGTCCAAAAAGAATCTCCTATTATTACCTTCAGCTGTAGGCATCACATTTTAAGAGTGACAATGACACCAGTGGTGGTGGCACATGCTTGTACTCCCAGCACCAAGGGAGATTGTGGAAAAGGATCCCAAGTTTGAGCGCTGCTTGGGAAATTTAGCATGACTTTGGCTCAAAATGAATGGATGATTGATAAGTGAATGAATAAATAAATAAATAGGACTGAGGATGTAGCTCATTTGCAGAACACTCCTGAGTTTGATCCTCTAATAAAGAAAAAAAAGTGACAGTGACAAAATGGAATCTATTCAGGGTTTGTGCTAAGTATGGTAAAACATATGAAAATGTAAAAGAAAGAACAGTTGGGAGAACTGAATATATATAGCTCTGAACAGAAAACAGGGGAATATAATAGCAGTCGCCAAATATTTAATGGACTGTCATGTAGGACAGGGCTCACAGTTATTGCACGCTGTTTCTGAGAAAAGAACTAGAACAAGTAGAAGTTTCATAATATTTCTTGAATCACTGTCAAGGGAGAACTTCTGATTATTAATGTTGTTTAATATAATGGTTGATACGTGATATCATAAGTTTAATTTCTGTGTAAGTTTCAAAGCAGACTATGAGCCTAACATTCAAAGATGCTAGAGCGTGGTTTTCTGCACTGGGTAGGAGATGTTCTAAAACTTGGAAAGAAGTGTTTCCCAAACTTCCAAATAAATGCCATATGGAGGAATCCTTAGTGGTGTGGCTTGCTTAACTTTGTATCTTCTTAATAGCATAAGTGTTTCTGATATAAATGGTTTCCAGCCCCACTTAAAGAAATATGACTGTAGTTATTGTCAAATAGTATTAAATAGAATTCTATGCTTCTTCTGAAGTGAAAAGAAGAAATTGATTAGCTTAGGGAGATTAACAAAAATTTTGTCAGTCTGAACTTTTCTGTTAATGAAACATTCATCTAAGCAGGGTGTAATGGTACATGACTGTAATCCGAGCACTTGGAAGGATGAGGCAGGAGGATTGCTGTGAATTTGAGGCCAGCCTGAGCTACATAGTAATTTCAAGGTCAGTCTGAATTACAGAGTGAAACCCTGTCTCAAACAAACAAACACTCATCTACTATCTGTCTAACAAATGAAAAATATTATAACCCTGTGAAAAGAAGTTCATTACTCATCATTAAATGTTAAACAAGTATATAGAATATTGTGTTTAGTATTTAATGATAACCATTCCTGTTTTGGGGGAACAGCTTGGCTTTAATTGGAAATGTAGCAACTAACTATGATGTTTAATGTTTTGAAAATTCTCTATTTTAAACTTCTAACAAATCCTAAAGACACTTTTTAAAGGCTCTTGGCATAACCACCATTCTTTGAATTCTTATAGAACAAGTAACTACTGGCAGGTAAATTATTAAGAAGAAATTAAATGTTACCAGAGAATTGAAAAAGTCCTTTTGGTTTTCCTTCCTCTAAATTTGCAAAAGAAAAGCAACTAAAGGATGGGAAACGAAACTTGAATATCAATGTATTAATTATTCTCTTGCTATTTGAACACATTTATTATTTATATTGCCCTGCATGTACTTTCTCACCACTATTACATCTCAAATCAAGGAAAAAAATAATTTATCCTTGAGTATGTGGAAAAGTACTTGATCAAACTTTAGGAAAAGAAATAATCTAAAATGAAATTAGTTTTGTCTTTCTGCACATGTAATTGGTCGAGTACTTAGCAACACTGTAATTCTTGTCTGTAATTCTTTGTCTGTAATAATTTTTATGTGATACAAATAAAAGGCATTGATAGGAGTCCCCTCTTCTATGTACTTCAAAAAGGACTCACCTGCCCAGTACTCCTGAAATGCCTATGCTTCGTCTCAATCCCTCAGAGTTCTGCTAAGTGCTACCATTGGTGGTTGCTCATGTAATAAATGAATGCATCAGTGACTCCTAGAGTCATTATCCCTAAAGTAGTGATCAAGAGGAAGAATTTTTTACTCTGTGGTAAGCCAGTGGAATAAAGAATTTTGAGTGAGCATATTTTCTTGACTCTTGAAGACACACAATATACTAATATGCCTCCACTGGTTACTATATTGGTTGGTCTAATGAGTCAAATCTTTTAATGTGAGTAGTCTCTTTTGGGCACATGTCCTCCCTTGTGATCCAAACCCACTTTTAGCGTCTGGATTTGGTGGGATCATTTCTGTGATTATAAGATAGTGCCATGGATTGTCTCAAACTCTAAATTCTTGCTATGATTCTTTTGCTTACTTACTCCGTAAGAAATGTCTTCCCCAATAGTATAAAAAGGAATATTGCGCACCAAGTCCATAAGTGGATGATCTTTTATCAAATTGGTTTTGGGCCACTGAATTAATATAGCAACTGAAGCCAGACACTGCTTTCAGAGTCATCAACAGTTCAAAAAAGGATGAATCTATCCCCAAAGCAGAGGAAGTGAACAGTCACAAGAGAAAATTCTTACTCAAGAGAGTGAAATAGAATGTGTCATTTTTCTGGATGATCTTTTATAGGGTGATCAAGAGGCTTTCATTTAGTGAACACATTTGCTCATTCAGTTTTGGAGAGTTGCCCTTCATTTATTCTTTCCCTTTGGAAGTACTTTTGAGTGCAAATTACTGCTATCAGAAGCCTTGAACTGAGAGGCTATTATTCTCCTTGCTCAGATTAAATTAATTTTGAACAGTTTAATGCAGCATGTCCGAGCTGCAAGTCCAAGTGGTGTCAAATCTATTTCTCTGCTTTTTTAAGCTGCACCTTCAAGGGCAGTATGATTCATGGTGAATGTGTTCTTCTAATGTCTTGCTAAGCATTATTATTTTCTTTCATTTGCAAGTCATGAGGCTACAAATGTTAACCATTCTCCTCCTAACATTGTATAAAGAATGCATAATTTAAACCAGACTGATTTTCCAAAAGGGTGTTTATTACGTTTACTTGCTCTACAAATGAAATAAAGAAAACAAGTACTCTGTATCAAAGCAAGAAGTTTAAAAAGCTAATGAAACATTAGAAAGAGAACTGCTTTGAGAAGCACTGCAGCATCATCTGTGTTGTGGAGAGAAGGAATTATCTTGATCTAGGGCTATGTAATAAAGTAAAGAGGTTTTAGTGACTGGCTATATAATTCTGTTTGTGTTTTGCAGAGTTGAAAGAAAAAAAATTTAAAAAGGATATAAATCTTCTTATCTTCTCTCTTCCAGTTTAGGCAATCTACTGTCTCTCCAGTATTCACTCTATCTAATGTGTCATTGAAATGTAGTGGTGAAGTTTTCTCCGTGTTATTGTAGATCAAAGAGTCAAAAGAATGCCAATCGATTAGTAACAGAGTAGAAAATGTACATTAAGCAGTTAGAAGTTTCAGAAAACTATCAACATTGTGTCTATGTAAAGTATTTAAATGTACAGCTCTGGACAGTTTTTTCTATAGTTCTAATCACCAGTCCTACAGATTAAGCAAATTAATGTTTTTAAAGGTTATAGATGAAGATTGATGAAAATACTGTATTGCAAATTTCCTTCAGAGCATAGGAGAGGGAAAGATCGAGGATATTGCCCTTTCAAATGCTGTTTAAGTACTTTGTATTTGAAATTCTACTTTCTTTTTTTAATGAACAAAATAAACTTACATAGACTTTTTGATTTAATAAAAATAAAAATTCTTATTCACAGTCCACAAGATAAACATAATATCAGTAATAATATAATTTTATGACAACACTGCTAAAAATATTTGAGTCCATTGTCTTTAGTATCAAAACACAACAATCTGTGATCCAAATAAGACTTACCTTCAATTCAGGCATCATATCTGAAGAAAGACATTATATTGTTTAGTAACATCCAGCAAAGGAAAAATTTAAGGGGTGGATTGGGGCATAAGAAGAGTAACTAAAGTTGCTATTGTGTATGAACAGAACACAAAGAAGAGCTGACATCCAAATCTGTAAGATACATGACAAAGGAATAGCACAGTATAAATCCTTTATTCACTAAATTAATTAACTTGACCTCTTTTGAAATTTGAAGACAATAGCAGTTAGCATAGTTGTAAATAACTATGTTTCAGGCCCAATTTCCCCATTTCTTGGCCGCATTGCTTTGAAAAAACTAAATAATGTGTACCTCATTTTTCTCACTTGCAAATATTATTAGCTATAATAATAGCTCACCTTATACATTTATTGAGAGTATTAAAAGATTTAAGTATTAAAAGATTGCTATGGTGCTTAGTAGTATGTCTAATGCAGAGATAATCATCATGTAATTATGAGCTATTATTAGTTTTTGCAAAGTAAACCTGGATTCTAAATGGTAATTTACATATTGAATTTATCTTATAAGGTGGTGGAGAACAAAAGTCTGAGTATCTTCCACAAAAGTTTAAAGAATGGAATCTTCATTATTAAACCAAAAGATATTTCCGAAAGCTCCTAAATTCTTATATTGATGTCAGAGGTAACAAAATTTTCTGCCAATATGTGTGTAGTATCCCTAGAAATTATCGTGGTTTGGTGGAAGTTGCTTGTGGTACAATGCAAATTGAATTTTACTACGTTACAGCAGGCCTAAATTATTTTGTTGACTTTGGCATTTATAAGTTCAAACATTGGGAAATGTGTTCAAGTTTATAGCCCTGCAAAAGCAAAATGAGAATAAGTGTACCTTTTTCTTTCATAGTGTATTGCTATGAAGTTTAAATCAGATAGTAAAAGGGGTTTGTAGGGGGTGTTCTCTACAAATATGAAGCACTATTTTCATTTTCTTCTGTCATGGCATCTCAGAAGACAGTGACCTTTTGAGAGATTGAACTTCTACCTCTTATTTATCCAATCCACTTAATGAAGTTCTTATCTTACTGTACTTCTTGCAGAAATTGACCTTGCTCAACATTCATTTCTCAGAACTTGCCTATAAGCCATTCTCAAGCACTACTTTTTGCAGTTTCCCTTGTGCTGCTTAATATTGTCTCAGTCTGTATTCCCATCACTCCACTCTCTCCACCCACCCCTTAAATATTTTAATATTTATTTCATATTTTACATTTTCCATAGGTTATGACAAACCATTCCTACTTACATTCATTGGTCAGATGTCCCCAGAGAAACAGAGCTAGCAATATACATTTATTGTAAGGAATTATCTCATGTGATTATAAAGATTAGCAAGTTGAAATTTTCTGACAGGCTAGAGAATTGATGAGTCAATGCTGCAGTTCCAATCTGAAGTCTGTTACAGAATGAGGAAGAGGCAGTTTTTCAAATAAATTCTGAAGACGTTCTACTAAAGACTTCTCTTGCTTGGAGGAGTCTGGACTTTAAACTCTATTTAAATCTTCAACCCAATGAATGAGATTCATCCAATCTGCTTTACTCAAAGATTACCAGTTGAACTGTTCATCTCTTTCACAAACATCCTCACAGAAATAGTTTCAGTAACTTTTAATGTTTGACCAAATAATGCCACTCTCTTCCAGCCAAATTGACATATAAACTTATCCATAAAGAGCAAAATAAAATAAAGATAATAGGAAATAGAGAGATCTTGTTCTAATGAGAAAGTGAAGAAGAGATGAAGGAGGAGGAGGAAAGGAATGGAAAAGAGATTTTAAAAGAGAGTTGAAGAAAAATGAAAATGGAGCTTTTGCAAATGGGAAAGGAAGAAGAGTTGGAGAGAGCAGGGAGGGATGACGGGGGAGGGGACAAAGAAAACAAGAATTAAGATGTGTTATGTACATGTACAAACTCCCCACGGTAAATGTAATCATTGTGTACCATAGACATGTTATAATAAAATATAATAAAAAATTAACCATCACAGCTACAATGATATTATTTTTGAATCATTAGCTATAGGGTTAACCCTTTTAATCTGAGACTTATATTTCTATTTCAATCTTCATATATGGGCCGGTGAGATGGCTCAGCGGAGTAAGCGCCTGCCTGGCAAGCACGAGGGCCCAAGTTTGACTCCCAGAACACACATACGAAAAAAGGGCCGGTGACATCGCTCAGCAGCATGGGTGCCTGCTGGCGCACGAGGTCCTGAGGTCGACCGCCGGTACTCACAAAAAAAAAAAAAAAAAAATTCATATATGTACTGAAATACCCTTTAGGTACATTTAGGTATAAATGTCCTTTGGACATGCTCAGTGTCTCCCTCCCAACATCCATCCACTCCCCCTAAACTCCCTGTACCTTTTTTCAATATATTCATTCTCAAGTAGTAATTCAGATCTTAGAGTCATCCTTGGCTTTCCTTAGCACTTATGTACTATATAAGTAGTCATCAAGCACCATAGATTTTACCTCCCAAATCATTCTGAGTGTCTCTTCCTTTCCATCCTTTGATCACTTACTCTAGCAAGCCCTCCAAATCTGAATTACCCTAGCCACCTAAAAGTTTGTTATTGTCTCTATATTCATCCCTGTAAAGTTTATTCTCATCTTAAAAAAATTTTTCTTATATTATCATTTACATAAACATGTTCATCCACTTCTAACTCTAACAAAATATATAAAATTCAACCATCTACATGAGAATTTCATGATATAAACTTAACAAACTGTTTGCTACTTTTAAAACAATTACACTTTTATCCTTACTCTCATTTTCCCTTTCTATTGATAGATTTATTAATCTGTCTAGTTGTAGAATTGGCCCCTTTTCCTTACAGCATTCAACCCAATGCAAAACTCTGCTTTCTTAGACTCTTTGAAGTGTCAACTAAACCCTCAACCAAAGCTCAAATCATATAATAAATTCTTCCTAACACCTTTAACTAAAGACACTGCAATGAGAAACAAATAAAACTTGTTCAGTTTCACATATGTGGTGTTTTTCAATAGAAGGGAGGTAGCAATATAGTAAACCCGTTACTGAGAACAGGTATTAAAATTCAATTTTCCTTAAATTATAATGCAGAGGTATATAATTTAGGGTGAATCCTTTTGTGAAATGAGCAGCCACTGATTTACTGGTTTTATAAACCTATATTTCTACTTATTAAGTTTGTTTATAGTGAGATCAGAGTGGTATCAAATACCAATGTTTGATATTCAGTTCAATAAATAACTAACAATATCCATATGGAAAACTTTCTCATTTTCTTACAGACTTGTAATGAGTTTACTCAAAGTGGAGAATAAGAAGACTCATGAAATGCTCATATGTGTTACTTTCCCCTTAAAACAACAAATTAAAAAAATAAAAATGCAAACTTAACACTGGGTCCATCAAAATCAAATGAATATAGTGATTTCAGTTCAACTAAAAATATTCTTCCAAAAGCAAAGAATCCACTATAAAATTCAATTAAAAAATTCTTTATATATAGGATACACTGCCTCACATTTATTTTTATTCATTTCATTCATTTTTATTTTACTCATTAATTTGTTCTTTGATATGACTTCATTATGTAGCTCAAGCTGGCCTCAAGCCCATAATCCTTCTTCTCAGCCTCCAGACTGTTGGAATTATAGGTGGAAATATAGGTGTAAAGTACTTGTATTTTAAATCAGTGTATAACTATTTTGTTTTACTATCATAAACTATGCTAGATTTATGATATGTGATGTTTTCTGCTACTTATGATGAAAGTTCTTAGTTAATAAATTATCAATGGAATTAGTATACCATATGTAAATTGACTCATTTTAATAAGAATATCTATGATATATTCTTATATATATTATATATTCTTGAGGAAAACATTTCCAAAAATATCTAATCTGTAAATACCATAAATATTATTCTTAAAGCCCATCGTAGTAAAACTTGCACACTCTGGCTAAGAAATGCTAATTATAGTGCTCTATATTGGTTCACTAATACTTGTTTCAATGGCACATTTGTGAAGAAATCAGACTAGACTGTCATATAAAAGAACAGATGTTTGCAGTTGCATATAGTTTCACATTTAAAAAATATGATAAGAATATATATCATAAAATTGAGAATATAAACCATTTCAAGTGTACAATTTAGAGGAGATCGGGTGCATTCAGGGTGGTATGGCTATAGACCCAACTGTACAAATTAGTAATGTTAAATTTATTCACATTGTTGTGCAACAAATTTCTGGAACTCTTTATTTTGCAGACTAAAACTCTGAACTCTCTAAACAATTATGTTTCTTTTTCCACTCTTCCCAATATCATAGTGGTTAAACCATTCTACTATCTGTTGCTATTAATTTTATGTTATGTACCTTATATATTTGGATTTTTTCAGATTTCTATTTTATTTGCAAATGTTTGCAGTACAGAATGATTACATTCATTGTAGGGAGTTAGTACATGTATGTTAAAACATCTTAATTATAATTTATTTGACTTTTTATAACTGGCATATGTTACTTTGCATAATGTTCTCAAAGTCCATGTATGTTTTAGCATATGTCAGAATTTCTTTCCTTTCTAGTATTGAAAAGTATTCATTGTATGGATGTACCACACCTATCAATTCATCCATTGAGAGAGAATTGAGTTATTTGCCCCTGTTGTGTATTATGACTAATGATAGTCTAAACATGTGTATGCAAATATCTATTTGAGATACTGCTTTCAAATCTTTGAGATATATGCACTAAAGAGGGATTTCTGGGTCATATCATAGTTTTATTTCTAGTGTTTTGAAATATAGTTTTGCCAAGAGAATGAGAGAGTCAAATATAAAATGCAACTCTTTGAATATTTGAGAATGTGAGCCACAAAACTTTCTTGGAGTTATAATGTGTATAACTTCAAAAGTTTTCCTAGTAGAAAAGAATTAAGGTTGGTACACAAGAGTGATCATAGAAATTAGAGAAACATAATTGTCTTAGTCATGTTCCCTGTTACTGGGGTACATTACACAACACCCACAACCTAGAATAGAAAAAGTTTATTTTGGCTCACAGTTTTTAGATGTTTTAGTCCATAGTTCGGTGGCTCCAATTCAAGATGGCATGGCATTTTGATAGCTTAAAAGATTAAGCTATCATGCAAAAGAAAAGCTGCTCATGTCATAGCAGCTGGGTAATAGAGAGAGAAGTGCTGAGCTGGGAGTGAGGGAATAAACTGTTTCAGACAACACTGCAGTTACCTGCCTCTTCTAACCAGACCCCACTGCCTATCAGCAAGTCAATTATAAAACCCCATAATCCAGTCATCTTTCAAAAGCCCTGCCATTCAGCATATGAGCCATTGGAGAGACATCTAGGTGTAAACCATAACATTTCACACTTGTACCCCCCCAAAGACTAATGTATATATCATTTTTATGCAAAATACATTTTAGACTTTCTAAGAGTTGCCAAAGTCCTAGCAGTTACAGCATTGCTGAAAAGTCCAAGTCCAACGTCTGCTCTGAGGTTTACTGCAAACTCTTAGCTGTCAGCCCCTATAAAAATGAAAAGAAAGTTAAACAATGCTGACATATGAAGGCACAAGATAAACATTCTGGCTCCAAAAGGGAGAAATAGTGACACAGAAAGGAATGGGACCAAAGCAAGACTGAAACCTAGAAGGGCAAACGCTAAATCCCATGCCCAGCAAATTGTGGTAAGATATGAACTCCATAGGGTTTGTGTGGCCCCATCCCTGTGACACTGCCAGTGATTGCAGCCCTTATGGCCTCTCCCTTGGGTGGGCTTTGCTTACTCTTCGTAGCTTTCCTCAGACATTCCAGGTTCTTGGCTTTTCCAATGTCCTGGAGTCTCCACTGCACTTTTGTCTTCACTTTCACAGCTTAACACACTGCCCTCTCAGAGGCACACTGCCTATCATACCAGGTCTCTTTCAGACCCCACAACTCTTGCATTCTTCATGCCCATAAAACTAGCACCGCAAGGATGATGCTAAAGTCTGCTAATAGCTCCAGCAGTAACAAGGCCTTCTCCACCATGGCTGCAGGGGCCATTGTGTCCCTGGATGGCTGAGCATGGTGAATCAAATCCCAGGGAACCAGTTCTCTAAGCAGCCATTCTGGAACACCATGTCCCAGGAATCTCTTTTCAAAGTAAGCTTTGCAGACTTGCACCCTTGAGGCTGTGATGGATTTGGCCTTGCTGATTTCACACATTTTCTATTGTCCTGCTGTAAAGTACTACGCTCCCTTTTAAAGTTTATCTTTTAAGCTATGAAGTTCTCCTCTTTGCCAACATTGCAGACCCCAGTTGGACTGTCCAAACCTTCCCAAACTCTTCCCACAAGTCAATTCCAAAGGTTTCTGATCCACACGGTCAGGTAGTGTCACAGCAATGACTCAATTCTATGGTACCAAATTCTATTTTAGTAATTTTCTTCCTCACTGGGACACAATAACTGACACACGCACACACACACACACACACACACACACACACACACACACACACACAGGCACACACAATTTAAAAGAGAAAATGTTTATTTTAGATCATAGTGTGTAGAGGTTTCAGCCCATAGTTAATTGGCTCCAAGGCAGGGTGGCATAGCAGAGGGGGCATGGTAGAATAAAATCTTATCATGGCATGGTAGCCTGGAAGCAGAGAGAGATGGGCTGAGCCAAAGGGATGGAGGGATAAAGGCTTCCAGGACACATTCCAGTGGTCTACATCTTCTGGCCAGACACCACCTTCTAACACCAAGTGAGCTATAAACACCCATAATCTATTACTTTTCAAAATCCTTGACTTTGAGCACATGAGAATTTGGGGGATATCCAGATATAAACCATACACCAAATTCGTTACACACCTGGAAGGCAGATATGCTACAATAATTTGTTTAGTCCTTTGGCTTTCTGTGTAGGAAAAAATATTTCTTCACAATACTTTATGTAGCCACTATGTTGATTTCCTTTCTTTTTCATTTGTACTTTTGCTTCTGAAGAAATAAATATTTACTCTTCTGTTTGAAGGTATGGCTCTTCCCAGAAAAAGTATTTTTGTGTGTGTGTATTATTCTCTAGATAGGCAACAATGGTGTTATTGTTGATGATAATGATGATGAGTATGATGATGTGTATATGCTATTACCTGAGCTCTTCCCTAGCAATGATAAAACATTTCTCTCCTTTCAGCCACCTAACCCTAAGCTCATAATTTTAAGTGTATTTATTTAAACCATATAAATGAGATCTGAAAAGACATGGCAATCACCAGGCTTAACAAAATATTGCCTAATTTAAATTTTGCTTGTTTTAGAAACTTGATATTATCAAAATTGTATTTTCATATTTTTTCAGGAATGCAGAATTCTATCACCTGTTACCATTTCTTAACAGTAGTATGCAAATGGTTCATACTTAATAAATAAATCGGTGAATAAATGAATACTTAACCATTAATATAGAATATTATTTCCAAGAGTGAAACCAGGGAGAAAACTTGTTCTTTGAAATAAACAAAGTAGATGGTTTCTCAAAATATGAAACATAGGATTTTTTGATGGTCACATGGAAATAAAGGAAGACAGTGATCAGAGTAAATATGGAAGGTAATGAAATGAAAAGGAAATCCTATAGTTGAGTATAAATGATTGATAATCCTACACGGTCTGCAACTGAAGAAAAAATGAATGGCAGATGTGACATTGCAATAGAGAAATTCTCCAACAATCAGAAATCAAAAAAGAAGGAAATAGCATTAATAAAACCTGATATGCAAGGAAAAATATATAAGTAATAATAATGTCATGGTTTGATATTTGACAAATTTAATATATTTTGGACAATAAATATGCATCATATAATATTTCTGACAATATATAAGTTTTCAAAACTATTTGAATTGTGTCCAAAGTTTATTTACTTTAATCTGACACTCTTCTACTAATATGGATATTTTAGGATTCCAGGTTAATGGAAATAAGGTGAAGATTTTTGTATTGTTTTTCATTATCTTAATATTTATTGTAAAAATAAATTATACGGGCCGGTGAGATGGCTCAGCGGCTTAAGCGCCTGCCCGGCAAGCGCGAGGGCCCGAGTTCGACTCCCGGATCCCACATACGAAAAAGGGGCCGGTGATATCGCTCAGTGGCACGGGCGTCTACCGGCACGCGAGGTCCTGAGGTCGACCCCCCGGTACCCACAAAAAAAAAAATAAAAATAAATAAATAAATTATACATATGCATATTGTAAGGAACATTTAATAATACCCAAGTAATTGCCAATATTGTTCTTTGTATATCATCATCAGTTGTGTTAGCAAATTTAAAGATATTTTTCAATAAGAATATTGTATTACATAATATTTCCACTCCCTGAAAATACATTATTAAAATCAGAAAATGTAATAATAGTTCAGAGCATGTTCAATTTTAACCAATTGTTTCTGTAATGAGCTTGAAAGCAATTGTTTCTGTAAGGAGCTTGAAAGCTACCTTTTTTATTTTAGGATACAAAATACAATCACACTGACACCTAGCATTTATATTATATCTCTTTTAATCTGAAAAAAATCCTCCACCTTTCTCTTTCTTGACTTTGACATTTTTCAAGAGCATAGGGCAGTTAATTTTTAGAATACCCCTCAATGTGGATTTGTCTAGTGTTCCCCAATAAATTAATTTCAGTAATGCATTTTCACAAAAATGCCTCAAAAGTGATGTTGGTTTTCTGCAGAGAATCGCTTAAAAGTGTATGACATCCATCTGATCCAGTACTGAAAATGGTAATTTTCATCAGTTAAAAAGTCTATTGTGCACTTATTATTTCTTCTCTGTAAAATTACTGTATTTCTCTTTACAATTAAAATACATTTTATTGTAGAAAACAAGTAGTTTTTAACTTCTGATTTACTCACTTTTCAATTACTTATGACTGATTTGATTAGTCATTGATGCTAAGTGATTGTCAGAAATACTCAAATCCCCAAATTCATTTTAGATAACATGTGTATGTCTATGTACATACATTCATATGTATACATACACTCATATGTCTACATACACTCAATACATACACTATACATCTGATTATGTCTCTCATTGCTGAGACAAAATTCTTAACACCCAAAATTAAGGAAGGAAAGGTTTATTTAGCTCACAGTTTGTGGATGTTTCAGTCCATAATTGGCTGGCTCCAAGGCAGGGTGGCATGGCACAGAGGCAACAGTTCATGGCAGCAGAAGACAGCAAAAGCAGCAAAAGCAAAAAATGGGGGGTGTAGCACCCACATCATCTCCCTGCCCTCCTCTTGCACAGGCTCAGGATGTTTACAAAGTGAGGATCCTGGACCTTGCTTAGTCACTTAGTTAAACTTCTAAACTTCTAAACAAGTTGACACAATGAACACCATCCTAGAGCAGTAAGGGCACGTCCTTCACACAACAGGATGTAGAACTGCTCAGTTAGTTATGCTTCTAGGCTTCTCAGGTTGACACAGTGTATCGACCATAACAGCATCCTTCACAGAACTTTCAAGATATAAATAATCTATTGAATCAATAATTGTATTATTTTGTCAAGTACTGTTTTTGCTCTTATCTAAGTTGTACACGTTTTGATTTCTACTTCTTTCCAGAGCCCAGTGCTAATTTGAAAACGTAAATAACAAACCTAGATAAAGTTATGCCATAATAGGAGTGGGTTATTTCATAGTTTTATTGGTAAGTTCATTTTGAAAATAGAGTTTGAGTAGTCTTTATTTTTATAAGAAAATTTTTAGCTTTTATGATTATAGAACTACATATTCAATATTGAGAATTGAAAAAATAAGGAAAAGCTTGAAGAGAGAATAAGAACATTTATCAATCAAAAACAATAATAAGACCATACCATACTCTTTTTTCTATAAATATATACTATAACTACATACATTTGTTTTAATAAACTATATTAATGTAAAAACACAAGCACTTTTTCACACCATTAAGTATTTTAACTATAAAAATATTTCATGTGATTTTTAAAGGTGTCATATTCTTTTGCATGGATATAGGTATTATTTGATTTTTAGTAAATGTTCCATTATCATGGATTTTGCTCAATTAAAATGTTACTCTTATAGATGTTGACATTTAGAACTACTCTATATAGTTATTCACATTGATGAACATTTTATTGTAAAATATCTAGAGATAGGATTGATTTTCTAATGGGTAAAAACAGATTTAAGGAAATTTAGTTGCTCTCTAGAAAAGACATGTGACACCGTGCTCCTTAAAGATGTGTACAAAATACATTTATACTTATAATTAGTAAATTATTGGGTAATATTATATTACTCTTATTGGGAAAAATTTAAAAATGCTGTTTCTATGCTTTTAATGTTTGCTTACTAGTAAAATCCATTCAATGCTCATTTAATAAATGTAATATACACTTATATAACACTATCTGCAGAGAACTATTATAAGTCAGTGTGTGTGTATTATGTAAGTACTATTACAATTACATTGTACAAATCATATCATTCAATATAATTATCATGCAATAATTACTTTTATTGCTTAGGGTTTTTTTTTTTTATTTTGAGATACTGCATTGCTATGTAGTTCAAGCTGGCCTTGAACTCACTATGTAGTCCAGGCTTGTCTTGAACTCACCACAATCCTCCTGCTTGAGCCTCCTGAGTGCTGGGATTACAGGTGTGCACCACCATGCCTGACTTATTTTTGTATATCTATATATGTAATACACATACAACTTGTTTCATAATAATCCAATAAATTGTTTGTATATTTGTTGCCCTTTCTCCCAAATGAAAAAAATGAAACAAAAAGAGACTGTCAAGGTCACACAGCTATAAGGTTATGAGGGTTATTTCTGGGGTCATGTTTGAATCCTTGTAGACCGTGGCCTAGCATCATTACTCACAGCAGTCAAATTGCATATAATGCTGCCTACTAAATCTATTCAACACCTTGTATGAGCCAAGCATTTTTTTTCTATCTGGTGCTAAACCACTAAATAATGTCAACCGTAGCAACTACTAATTTAAATCATACAGTCTGACTGAAAAAGTTATGGCAAACATTATAATACAATATTATTATTTATTAAATTGAACTTTTAATATGAGCTGTGAAGCTTGCTTAGCAAAGTGTCTATGAGAACATATAATTGAGACCTGACCTGGGATGAAGAATCAGTGAAACTTTCTTTAAGGAAAGGAAATTTAAACTGCAAAATTAACATCAAGTTAATTCATATATCATTTCTTTTTTTCAAATAGTGATCATACTTTGCCGTATTGTTATTTGGGATGCATAGCTACTTACTGATTGAAATAGCTCCTTATAAGTAGTAGATAATGGACTATATCTATCACACGCAAAGAGTATTCCTTAAAATTTTGTTACTCACGTTTTTATACTCAGAAATGAGTCTATTTATAAAGTATGTATGTATTTTGCTCCACTGGTATAACTGTATATTTATCTGATCAAAGTGATTTTGCTTTTGATAGATTTATAATAGTTTTTACACAATAATGTATTTCTATTTTATTAGTATTTTTCAATGTGTATGCAGACTATATATAAACATCTACAATACTTAAATGAACTATATTTGCTGAGTACATTTTTCCAAATAATCTACAAAATTACATGAAAATCATATTTATTATATATAAAATGTAGAATAATTTTACATAGATACAGAATGGTGTTCCTTGAGCTATAGATTTAAATTGCGTTATATTCATAATTAACTTGGGAAATTATTTCATCTTTTATAACTGAAATTTTCAAGGGCTATAGTATACCTTTTCATCTACATGCATTTTCTTTTTTATCCTTCTATTAATTAAATTGTTTTCTTTCTATAGAGCTTTATCTTTTAGCCATATTTATCCGTAATTACTTTAGATTCTTTCATGTTTTTTTGGTGAGTCATTCTGTTACTTAGCCCAAATAGTATTGTTACAAGTCAGTAGTTCTTAATTAAAGTGAATTTTTGCTCTGGAGAGCATTGAAAATATCTGAAAACTTTTTTCTTGTCATAATTGTAAATGAAGATACTGCTTACTTCTTATGTATAGAGGGTAGGGATGCCACTAAACACCCTACAATCCACAGGACAATAACCTTTAACAAACAATTACCTAAACCAAAATGCTAATTTTGTTGAGAATGAGAAACCCAGCCATAAGAGAAAGGTAATATTTTCTTTTTGAGAATGCTAATTTTGTAGTTGTCGGTTTGCTGAACTTTCTTAATAAGTTTAGTGAATCCTTTCGTTATCTGGGATTCTTCATATAGATAACAGTTTCATTACTAATACTTAGCCTTCTCTCCAATGAAGCTCATATTATTTATGGGATTATAGTGGGCAGAACTTTCAGGATATTAAATAACAATGGTAACCTAAAATATTTTTATATATGTCCTGTTTTGAGTGATATTATCTCTGGTTTAGTGTTTCTCAAACTGTATTTCACAGAACACTGATCCAGCTAGATAATTCTCATTAAATTGTATCTGTGGAAACACTATATATCATGTCCTCCATCAATGTCACTATTTATATTAAGATATTAAAGGATCACTTTGAAAAATTATGCCAAAGTGCAGTGCTTTTCAATATTGGCTGTACATTAAAAGCACTTCTGGAACTTTTGAAAAATATTGAAAACTGTAGCCCATCTCCAGGGATTCTGAATTAACTGACTTCTGGTATGACCAGGGCATCATAAAAATTCTTTTAAAATCTCTCAGTGTGATTTTTATGGGAAATGAGATTTGAAAACCACTGCTTTTGCATGAACTAATTATTAAACATGAACTAATTATTGTTTTGAAATAAATAAATGGGTAATGTCATTGATTCTAAATTTTGCTGTTCTTGAAAGAAGTTTTAAAGTCAATAATGCCCATTTACAGTCTATTCTCTGTTTTATTTGTTTGTTTTCTGTTTTGTTTTACTTCGCTTTAGGTATGGGGTGTTGAATCCAGGGCCTTTGCAGTGAGCTATGTCCCATGCCCATGTTTGATTTTTTATTTTGAGGCAGAATCTTGCTAAGTCACTGTCTTAGTTAACTTTCTCATTGCTGAGACAAAATACCTGACACCCAAAGTTAAAGGTGCAAAGATTTATTGTAGCTCAGTTTGTAGATGTTTCAGTTCATTCTTGGCTGGCTCCAAGGCAGGGTGGCATGGTAGAGGGACACTGTAGAGGAGAAAGAGTTCATGGTGGACAGAAAGCAGGAGGGCAGTAAAGCAGAGTAAAGTAGTAAGCAGCAAGCAGAAAGCAACCACAGCAGTCCTCTTTCTGTCCCTTGTATCCTACCCAGGCCATATGCCCTTAGGGTGGGTAGCACTTGTACCCAGGGTGAGACACCCTTAATCCAACCCAGAACTATGCCAAACCAATTAGTGGACCAATTTAGTAATCACAAAACCTTGATCCCAACATCACACACTCTAGATCCAGATACCTCTGAAAAGCCTCACATATGACTGCACGAGGACATCTAGACACAAGCCAAAACAGTCACTAAATTGCCCAGGCTGGATTCAACCTTGAAGTCCTTCTTCCTAAGCTTCCCAGTGTTCTTGGATTACAGACAAATGACACCATACCCAGATTCTCTGTAGCTTTATTCAGCAATCTTCTCCATGTATAACTTTCTATTTTCTGAAGTCTCTTTCCACCTCCTTTTTCTGAGTACTGTAGTTTTCTTTGTGGTTTCACTTCTTTGGGTAGTTTAATTCCTAAGTATTTAATTTCTTGATGCTATTGTGATTTATGGTATTGGTTTCCTATTTTCTCTCTTGGTGAATCCATTATTGGTGTACAAGAACACTATTGATTTGTGTGTGTGTTGATTTTGTATGTGGCTACAATTCTAAATTTGATTATTTATTCTAAGAGTTCTTCAGTAGAATTTTTGGGGCTTCCTATGTAAAGAATCATGTTATGTGCAAATAAATAATGATAGTTTGACTTTTTCCTTTCTTATATATAACCCTGCTTTTTCTTATCTTGCCTGACTTGATTTCTCTGGTTAATATTTTGAGTACTTTATTAAATATCAGTGGTGATAGTGGATATCCATGCTTGTTCCTGATTTTAGAGGGAAAGCTTTCAGCTTTTCCTCATGTAATATGATGTTGGAAGTAGATAAGTCATAAATGTATTTTATCAGATTAAGATAGGGTCTTTCTATACTTATTTTTCTTAAGGTGTTTTTTTATCATAAACGGGTGTTGGATTTGGTAAAAGACTTTTTTGCATCTATTGAGAAGACTGTGTGATTTCTCTATTTCTGATCATGTGGACTATTACATTTATTGATTTATGTATGTTGAGTCATCCTTGTATCCATGGGATGAAGCCTATTTTGTCATGATGTATGATCTTTCTGATGATTTATTGTGTTCTTGAGGATTTTTGTGTCTATACTTATTAAAGACATTGGCCTGATTTTATTTTCTTTTTTTTGATACCAGGAATCAAACTCAGGACCTTGTACTTGCCAGGCAGGTGCCCTGCCGCTGAGCTATACCCCTGGCCCTGGCCTAATTTTTTAAAAAATTGAGTCCTTGTCTGGCTTTGGAATCAAAATAATAAGTTTGGAAACACTTTTTCCATTTAATTTAATTAAAGGTTTTGATGACTACTGTCGTTATCTCTTCCCTGAAGTTCTCATAGGTGTCAGTGGTGAACCCATCAGGTTCTGGATTTTCTTAGTCAATATGTTTTTGTTCGATGGCCTCAGCCTGTTAGACTGCTTGAATTTGTATAACCTCTTGGTTTAGTTATGGTAAATCATACATGTCTAAGAATATATCTATTTCTTCTAATTCCTCCAATTTATTTAAATATAGGTTTTCAAAGTAATTAATAATCTGCTGGATTTTGGGAGGGTTTGGGGGGATCTTGCCTTTTTCCTTTCTAATTGCATTGATGTGGGTCTTTTTTTCCTTTTATTGGTAAGATTAGCTAAAGGTTTTTCTATTTTGTTTATTTTTTTGAAGAATCAGCACTTTATTGATTTCTTGTATTTTGTATTTCTTGTATTCTTAGTCTCACTTTCATTAATCTTGCTCTGATCTTTATAATTTTCTTCCTCATACTAACTTTGGATTTCAATTATTCTTTTATTCTAGGCCCTTGATGTGTATAATCACCTTTGATTTGGATTCTCTCCATTTTTCTGATGTGTGCATTTACAGCTATAAACTTTCTCCTATGGCTGCTTTCATTGTATTCATAGGTTCTTGTATGCTGTGCTAACATGGTCATTTGATTGTACTCAATTTCTAAATTTTTCATTCATTTTTTTCTGTGATGCATTATTTATTCAAGAAGGTATTGTTTAATTTCCATGTCTTTGCATAATTTCTGTGGATTTTCTATCCATGTATTTTCAGTTCCATTGCACTTTGGATTATATGCCTGGGATAATTTGGATTTTTTGGATTTACTTAAGCATCCTTTACGGGCTACCATGGTGTCTATTTTGGAGAAAGTTCCATGTGCTGCTAAGAGTACATTCCCTTGTTCAATGGAACACTCTAGACATTCATTAACTCCATTCATATGGAAGTGTGGTTCAAATCTGATATTTCTTTGTTTTTGTCCAGCTGGTTTGTCTATTTGTGATAGTGGGGTATCGAGTTACCTAACTATAACTGTGTTGATATTTATCTGATATTTTATGTTCACTAGTTTTTTTTTATAATGTTTTGTGCACCAGTGTTTGGTTCATATATATTTATAATTATCTCTTCTTGTTCAATTATTCTCTTAACCAATATATAAATTACTTTCTTTGCCTCCTCTGATCAGGTTTGGATTGATGTCCAATTTCTTTAAAAATAGGTTATCTACTCCTTGTGTACAGGCTCCAGTTGCATGGAATATTGTTTTCTTTCTGCAATTTTTAGTCTATAATTTCATTTAGGATTAAATTGCTTTCTTATATACAGCATACCCTTGTGTTTTTTCCTTAAACCATTCCACCTATCCGTGTCTTTTTGTATTGGAAAGTTGAGACCATAGACTTACGGGGTTATTTCTAAAAGGTACTGAGTTATTCCTGTTAATGCATTATTTTCTTGTTGCTAATTCTTTTTCCCTCCCATTTAACTGCTCCCTCTAACTGTTCTATTCATTCCATTACACTTTTTGGTATTATTGGTTTAATTAACTCTTTCTAACATACCCTTTAGAAATTTTTGGTTTGCTGATTTGGTTGTAAATTTCATAAATTTTTTAAGGTACTCTTTTTATTTTGATTGATTTTGATAGATGGTTTTCTAGGATATATCTGTCTGGCTGACAGATTGTTTTTTTTATCTGGAGACACTTCACTCAAAGCTCTTCTGGCCAGTAAAATTCGTGTTCAGAAGCCTGCTCAAATTATAGTTGGTTTACATTTATACATGATTTGTTGCTTTTCTCTAACACCTTTCAATATTCTGCCCTGTTGGATTTCTGGGATTTAGACTGTGATACTGAGAAGTTCTTTTCTCATCATTATTACCTGAAGTTCTATATACTTTGCTTATCTGTATGCTACATTTTTCTGCACACTTGGAAATTTTTTTGCTATTATTTCTGTGAAAAAATTAACTGTCCAAGACAAGGCATATCTTTGATTACATTGCCAGATAGAAAAAAATATGAATGTGGGCCATGGGGCATAGAGATAGATTAAGTAGTCTGCTAGACTTTTCCTGAAGTTTTCAGACTCAGCCCTCTCCAAAACCCACACATTACCAGCGTGACTTCTGAACTCATAATGTAGGACTCCTGTGTCTTTTTTTTTTTTTTTTGCTTGAGCTTAACCTTCTCAGGATGTCTATGTCTATCCCTCAACCTCTTGCTACTTTCTTGTGGCCCTCTCACACCCAGTTACTGTGGGAGTATGAAACCAGAAATCCTTAAGTGTAGTTATTATACAGCTGTTTTGCATCTCAGTCTTAAACAATTAGCTCCTTCCTCAAATGGCTCCTGATAAACACTCTCAAAATGGTAGGTGCTTCACTGGATTTCTTTTCAAACTGTATCCTTGTATGAGGAAGCATTTGCTTTTAGAGTTACACCACTTTTTTTTTTTCAGTTTACAATAAATATGTCTTCCTTGATCAAGTGCTGCCAGCCCAGTCTGTTGTGTCTCCCTGGAACTACCAACCCTCTCTGGGCTTATCTTGTGTCAGTGGAGACATGTCCTTCCCCCAGGAGCTGAGGTTCCTTTCTGGAGTGCTTCACTCTTTTTTCTGTATTGGTCAGAGATATTCAACATTTTTTACATGTTTATTGGTCATTTGCCCTTTTTTGAGGAGTGTTTATTCAATTCACTTGCCCATTTTTTATTGGATCTTTTAATGTGGGTAGTAGACTTTTATTTTTGAGTTTTCATATATTCTAGATATTAGTCCACTGTACAAGGAATAACTGGAAATTTTTTCCCATCCTGTATGTTATCTATCAGTTGACATATCTAGCATTTAAATGGGATTCTTTCTGCATCTTGTAACTATTAGAGCTTTTTAATGATTTCATATTTTCAATGTATTTCTAAAAGACTGTATGAGTGTGGGAAGTTAGCATTTATAATTGTTTCATCAGTTTACCTAGAATGTTACATCTTGATATTCCAAATTCTTAGTGCCAATATAACACCATTCATAAATAAATACAAGCTTTTGTTTTACTTATTCTTTTTGAATTGTTACTTCTGATACTTTATTTCTGTAGTGGTGAGCACATTTATTCAATACGTAAAGCCTACCTATAATTTAGTAATGCATTTTGCTGCTCATTGTTTTTGTTGTTTAATGATATTTCCACTTATTTTTGATTAAGTGTATATCAGTATTAACCATTTGAAAAAAATTAATCTGTGAACAGTATATAAAATTTACTATGGGTAATGAGTACATTTAAAAATAAAGTTTTTTTCTACATACATGCCAAGTGCAATAAATGTTATGTTCTTCAGCAGAGTTGAATAGTTTTGATTGAGAACATATTTGAGTATCTGTATGAAAATTCTAAAAAAATTTATTTCAATATCAACAGTAAATCATTTGTATAGTACAATTATTGTAATGCAAAGTCAACAAAATCTGTTGCTTTAAATAAGATGGTGATGTGACTATCACCTGTGTTTATGAAATTGCACTCTGTATATATTTACATTAAAATAATATTTTAACTGAAAATCTAACAATACCTTCAAATATATTGGAATATACAATAGTTTATAATTTGTGTTTTATTTCAGTATAACAGCCAGCATGTTCATTCCAAATCACTTGATTATACATTAAAATGTTGACTGGGCAAGGTGGGACATGCCTGTAGTTCCAGTACTCTGGAAGCGAGAGGCAAGAGGATTGAAAGTTCAAGCACAGCCTGGGTGACTTACTGATTTAATGACATCTTATTTCAAATTAAAAATAAAGAAATATACTGAGGTAATAGCTCAGAGTTAAGGCCCTGGGTTCAATCACCAGTACCACAAAAATAAATAAATAGATAAATAAATACTTAAAATAAATAAGTTGCTCTATTCACTTTATTATTGAACATTATTAAGAAATACTTGGTTAATTTTCTAGTTACATTTCAATCATTAAGAAGATACATAACATCTGTGACTATTCATCTTGATATATCAACTTTTTTGGATTAAGAAAAAACTCTCATTAGATCCTGCTCCTGAGTTTGTCTCTGTGGGTCGTGGAGCTATGGCCTTGGGTACTATATTTGGACTCTTGCTTTTTCCTCTGTGATGCTATTCTCATCCTCTGCTTCTTAGATGCCAGGAACTAAGCTATTTTGCTCTGTGATCCCCTTGCATCATTATATTCCAGCCTTGGAGTCAGCTGACTATGGAGTGAATTCCCTCAAACCAGGAGCTCAATTACATCCTTCTTTCATTAGGTTGTGAATGTCTGCTACTGGATCCAGCAAAGCTGACTAATAGTACATTTGAGTCATTTAATTATTTTTTTCTAATTATCTATATAAGATACTGTTATGATTTTAGTTCAATCAACTTTTATTTCACACAGTATACATTTATTTGAGCCTGCTGATCAGAACCTAGTCTTCCTGATTATCATGACTGTCATTTAGTATGTAAATAGTTTGAGGATTTTGGTACCTTAACAGACAGATGGTTGTTTACTGTATATGACTATGTTGAAAATATTTCTCTTTAAAAATATTTTACTTTAATAATAGTTATTTTAAATTATACAAATATGGGGAAATGTGATAAATTTATTTCATTTTCTATAAATACTTTTTCACTTTATAACAAGAAATAATTGTACATATATCATTTTTCAATTTAAATGTGGAAAAATTCTCTAAGTTTTAAACAACATTACCAGAAATAAAAGAACATGACATATGTTCATATAAAAGGCCTTTAAATATAACAAAAACATTTAGAATGTTAATCCAAAGAAGTGTTTTTTAAAATTTATTAATTTGTTTTTACTGGTACATATTAATAGTATATTATTGCAGTCATCATGGGGAGCTGTTTTAAGTACATGACATTTCTCAACTCTTTTTAACCACCCCTTTTGGACCCCTTTCTCATATTTATACATGTTTTTGGTACATGATAATCACATTCCTCCTAGGGACTTTGCACATGTACGCAGCACTTCACAATTCCCCTTTTTAAAAATCTCCTTTCCTTCCTCTTCTTCCTCACATGTTTCTATGTTCCAAATATCTGTTTCACTGTTTCCCATGGCCTATTCTTTATTTTGCACTTTATTTCTGTATAGGGGTTCTCATATAAGAGAAATGATTTGATGTTTGAGATTGTATGTCTGATTTACTTCAGTTAGAATTATAGTTTCAGGGAGCATCCATTTTCACATAAACGACTCAAATTTATCCTTCCTTTTGGCAGAGTAGTGCTTGATTGTGTATAAATACCACATTTTCCTTATCCATTCATCTGTTGATGGATATTTAGATCACTTCCAAAATTTAGCTATTATGAACTTGTGCTCCTATAAACATTAGTATGCATGTGTCACTGTAATATGATGTCTTTAACTCTTTCTAGAAGATAACTGGTAGAGGAATAGCTGGGTCAAATGGCATCACTATTTCAAGTTTTTTGAGGAATCTCATACTTATTTTCATAGTGGTTGTACTGGTTTACATTCCCACTATCAATGTAGAAAGGTTCCTTTTTCTTGTACCATCTCCAATATTTGTCATTTGTTGATTACTTGATGATAGCCATTCTTTCTGGAGATGGAATCTCAGTGTTGTTTTAATTTGTATCTCTCAAAGGGCCAGTTGTGTTGAATATTTTTCATGTATTTCTTTGTTTTTTGTACTTTTTCATCTGAGAAGCATATATTCATTTAAGATGCCTATGTTTTAAATATTTAAAGTAGGGGATCTGATTTTGTGAGTTACTTATATAGTCTAGATATTAGGTTGCTGGCAACATGTTTTCCCGTTCTGTAGGTTGTCTCCACACTCTATTAGTTGTTTCCTTTACTGTTAAAGTTATTTTAAATTTGATGTGACCCAATTTGTTGATACTTGGTATTATTTCTTATACAACCTAGGTTCTGTTCAGAAAGTCTTTACCTTCACTTATGTCTCCAAGAGTTCTACTTATTTTGTGTTCCAAGAATTTTTTTCTGTTTTAATATTTAATCTTTGATCCTTTTGATTTTAGTTTAGTTTATGGTGAGAGACGTGGGTCTAGATTCAATCATTGATATATGGAAGGCCAGTTTCCCCAGCACTGTTTGTTAATGTGGCTATCTTTCCTTCAGTGAAGGGATTTGGCCATTTGTCAAAAGTAAGGTGCCTGAGTGTGCCCAGAGTTTAACCAACATCGTATTAATTTTTATCACTGCAGCTTTACAGTATAACATGATGTCCTGGATCATGATGCCTCTTGCCTTTCTTTTTTTGCCCATAATTACTTTTGCTATTCAAGGTCCCTTCTGGTCCCATAGGAATTTTAGGATTATCTTCCCTAGTAGTATGAAGAATGCCAGTGGTATTTTGATTGTTTTAAATCTGTATAAAAGTTTTGGAAGTATGGCCATTTGATTTGATTGAATCTGCCTATCCAGAAATAGGGGTTATCTTGATATATTCTGATATACTTTCCAATCTCCTTTTTTGAGATTACTGTAGATTTCATTGAGGAGGTCTTCTACTTCTTTGATCAGGTAGATGCCTAAGTATTTAATTTTTGTTGATGTTATTCTGAAAGGTATGATTTCCCTGATTTTTCTTTCAGTGAGTTTATTATTGGTATACAGTAATCTTATTAATTGAGTTTTCCTTCCATTGATTTTTAATCTGTGCCTTTCTTTTAGAATTAAATGTTTTTCTTGTGTACAACTCATCATTGATCCAGTCTGCCACTGTGTCTTTTGGTTGGGAAATTGAGACCATTTACATTGAGAGTTACTATGGAAATGTATTGAATTATTATCATCATTGCATTGTTTTCCTGTATCTGATTTTTTTATTTTTTCTTTTCATTTAGCTGTAATACTAATGATTTTACCTTTGTAAATATTTTGTTGCTTTTCTCTGATCTCTTTTAATATTTTTGCTCCTGTGATTGGCTTCTGCAATTTTGATATAATGTGTCACAAAGAGGTTTCTTTGGTCATATGTATTTGGTGTTCTTTATGCCTCACTTATCATAATGTTTATTTCTTTTGCTGTATTTGTGGAGTTTTTTGCCATCACTTCTGTGAACAGGTTTTTTTAATGCCTTTTGTGTTGTCTTCTGATTTTTCACTTATTCCAATTACTCTTAGATAAGTCTTACATCATCTAGCAGTTCTTGGACCCATTTTGTGTGTGTGTGTGCGTTCTCCTGTTGTTTTGAAGGTGTCTTTGAATAGCTGTTCTTTGAAGGTATCATTGATTTCTAGTTCTAAAATTCTGTCCTCACACTGGTTGGTTCTGTTGCCACACTTTTAATATAATTTTTAATCTCCTGAATTTCTGATTGAAACATTTTATGCACTTTGACAAACTGATCATTTATGTTTTGAATAATTATATTTAGCTCATCTTTAGCTCATCATTTATGTTTTCTGATAGTTCCTAGATCATTTTGGTTGTTACTTCCATTCCCTGTTAAGTAATATTTTCTTCAATCCTACTGAGTACCTCTTTGACATGCTTTCTAACCTCCATCATTCTTTTCAAGTAATTCTGATGTATACCTTATGGTATTATCCTCCTTGATGCCCTATGGATTGGCTTTGGGAAAGTTGGGAATTTGGGGAGGCACTTGTTGCCCTGTCATCTCATGATTCTATTTTTTGTTGTTTGTTTTGGCTGAGATTTTTGTTAGATGCTGATTATGTTGACTTCGTTGTTCTGATAGAGTGGTCTCTTTAGTTAGTCCCTCTTCAGGGAGGTATTCTGGGTGTGTCAAAATATAGTCCTTTGCTTCTGTGGCATGATCGAGTCACCTCAGTTTTATGAGTGGAGGATGCAGTGTAATTGGTCCAACACTAAGTTCTCAGGAAATGTACCCAAAAATTGTTAATGTCAGAAATGTAACCCGGCTGTAGGATTATGGAGATTATCCATTAATAACAACAATTTTGAGAGAACTATCAAACAAATAAGCTACAGTAATATCAAGCGAATCAGCTTTAGTAGTATCAAACAAATCAGCTACAAATCAACTACTGTAGTATCATTCAACTTAAGTTGCATATTAACAACATCTACAATAGTATCAGCCAACATAAGTTGGGTATTAACATACCATAACATGCAATAGAAAAAGAAAGGTATTAAGATGTATTATGTACATGTACCACTTTCCCAAAGGAAGTATAAACATTATGTACTGAACACACATACTAATACATTAATATAAAAATAACCAACTATGTACCACCCTTAACCCTAGAGAACAAATCCACAATTACAGCATAAACATCAAGATAACACAGATATTGAAAACCCACAGCTAATTTGCACTAAATGCAATAGCTATATTTTTACTAATGGTAAAAAATAATTCAACAGTAACTTTATAGATTCAGCTACATAAAGACCAATGAAGCTTTATAGTTTTACTATGAAAGATAGAGGAATTTGGGAATAGGAGAATACAAATAAATTGAAACCTTAAAGAATATGATACAAGGAGAGAAGTGGAGCTAAGATTCATAATGGGGGTAGAGGAATATTTACAAAATTAGATAGAGGTAATTGAAAAACTGTGGAGAAATAGGTGGTAAAAAGTGAGAAAATAAAATTACATGATGTGATAAGAATAAGATGAGAAAATTAGGTGGAGAAACATTAAAAGAGAGAAGAAAAAATAAAGGAAAAAGATCGTAAAAAAGTAAGAAATAGAGATAACCAAAAAGAAGCACTGAAAAAGGGCACAGGAAAATTCCTCAAACTTCTATATACCAGTGAAGAAGAAAACAGGTGTGAAAAAAATCCCCACCTACTCATAAATGAAAAAAAGGAATGAAAGCAGAAAATGAAAGATAAGATTAAAAAAAGAGGCAAAATTATCTGTTATTTTGAATACATGGTTTTATTCCACTAGGATTATGTCCAAGTCAGAACATGTCCCTGTTCATGTTGGTAGATAAAGAAGGTAGTCTGACCCCAGATCCATGCTGGATACTGAATCTTGGAGAGTTTGAGTTGTTGTCACTCACCACTCCACCATTATTTTCCAAGTCCCTCCAAGGAAATCTTGTAAAATATTATGAGCCATTTGAAGCATTTCAGTTGATTGTCATTATTTGTATTAAGAAATAATATTTTTAAAAGTATTCAAATACTGTAATGAAAGATAAAGTATTATTTCATGAAGAATTATTTGATGGGAATATATGAATTAAAATCATATTCTATTCTTTCAAGAAAAATAAGCATGAGTGTAGTGAACTATTCTATCTGCCACTGGAATGATTGATATGTGCTACCATGCATCGTTGAAAACCTGTAGAGATCCATAGCACACAGATTAAAGTTTAACATATTGAATTATTTTAAAATTAAGATGTGGAAGGATGCCAGGAAAGTATACATACTGTGACAAAAGAATTGAACTGTATCACAAATATATGAACAACACTATTGAAAGGTGTAGGATAACATGCTAAATTGAGTAAATTTGAAATAAGCCTGTAAGACTAAATTTAAAAGAAAAACTACATAAGCACAGTAATTAACTCAGTGGAGTTCTCATGAAGGTATGGATTAAAAATTCTGAAACATACATATATAGTCAAACACACAATTATTGAGCAATTAAGGTAATTGATGGTGTATGTTGGGACCCAACTTGGTCACTGTTTCAGGTTGAGGATATAGACAAGCATATAGAAGAAATTACGCTTCACACAGATTACAGATATCAGCATGAACACATGTTTAGAAAAATATATACAGAGAGTTATCTCTGTGCTTCTTATTTAATATACATGCATACATTTATTTTCTGCATCAGGTAAGAATACAAACAATGGCAACTCTTTAGTAATAAACAACACTAATACTTCGATCTTGGTTTATAAATCAATTCTGTCACAAAAGGTGTAAAGATTCTTTTGAGAAATAGCTAATTCTGAGACGGTAGCTGTGAATATACAAGATAATTCTGGAGAACCTTTAAATTCCAGAAAATAATGACATGTTGAAAAAAGATGGGAGTGTGTCAAAGGAACACATAACACAACTGAATGATCATCCAATGGTAAAAATTGGAATAAGGATAAAAACAAAATAAATTCATGTTGGATTGTAACTGAGTATAAAATAAATATCCATAAGCACCTAATGATATAAATGTTGAACAATGAATGAGAAAGAGACAAATATATCATTTAGAAAAATAAAATAATATTTTATATGGTTATTCTACCTTCAGGGAGATGGAGCATAATTCCTTCATTCTAGATATTTTATTTCTAAAAGTAGAGTGTTGAAGGAAGGAAACTTGAGAAATATTACTTCAGTCAGGTTATCACAATTAACAACAAAATTGATAAATCATGTATCTTAGGTATGATATGATGAAAGGTGAACTACAATTTGCCTCTGGGATCTTTCTCCTAAAATCCTATAACCTGCCTCCCCAAAAAAATAAAAAGAAGAAACTTCGAGTAAATTCCAATTGAGGAACAGTCCACAAATATCTGAGCAGTGAAATTTGAAACTGCCGAGGTCATTAAAAACCAAGAATATGCCGGTGAGATGGCTCAGCGGTGTAAGCGCCTGCCTTGCAAGTGCGAGGGCCCGAGTTTGACTCCCGGATCCCACATACGAAAAAGGGCCCGGTGATATCACTCAGTGGCACGGGTGCCTGTTGGCACGCAAGGTCCTGAGGTTGACCCCCCGGTACCCACACAAAAAAAAAACCAAGAATATCTGAAAAACTCATAAACTATAGGAATCTGAAAACATATATTGCTTCAATTTAAAATGATGACCTGAATGTGATTCTAGAGCTTAAAAAATATAATATGTAGAAAATTTAAAAATGATTATTTTAGAAAATTATCGACTAATCTTATCCCCTATTATAACAACTGAAGATGGTAAATATTTGGAGAAATTGGCTATAGCTATAGGATGTATGGAAACTTTGTACTATCTTTATAGTTTTATTATTCTAAAATTATTATGATATATAATATTTACTTAAACAGAATGTAAAAGCTAAGCAGTTTTATTGGAGATTAGAAACATTGAAAATATAAAAAATTAAAACTAAAATATCAGACATAACAAATTAATTGATTAGGATTGATGGAAGATTAAACACAGCAGAATATAAATGAACCTGAGGAAACAGCAATAAAGACTCAACAGATCAGAAAAAAGAAAATAGTTTTTGAAAACACACAATGCATTGGGAAACTGTGTGATAAATTACAGTGTTTTATTTTTTTTTTTTTTTTTTTTTTTTTTTTTTTTGTGGGTACCGGGGGGTCGACCTCAGGACCTCGCGCACCAGCAGGCGCCCGTGCCTCTGAGCGATATCACCGGCCCCTTTTTCGTATGTGGGATCCGGGAGTCGAACTCGGGCCCTCGCGCTTGCAAGGCAGGCGCTTATGCCGCTGAGCCATCTCACCGGCCCAAATTACAGTGTTTTAATACACATGTATTTAGAGTTTCTAAAAGTGGAGGAGGAAACAAAAAAATTTGAAAAAGATACAAAATATTTCATATTTATTGAAAATTATAATGGAAAACATGCAAGAAGTTCAATGACCATCCAGAACAATAAAATAAAGGAACCACAGTGATAAAAAAAAATCTTAAAAGCAACAAATGGTACCAAAAGACAGTCTATGTGCAAAGAAGGAAACATAAACACTGCACAAGAATTGTCATTGTAAACATTGTAAGTGAAAAGCCATTGTTGTAAAAGCTTTAAAGTACTAAAATTTTTTTTAAAATCTCACAAGCTGAACTAATTTGTCACCAGCAGACCTGAACTACAAAGAGCTAAAGAAAGTTATTTAGTCCCAAAGAAAATTATTCCAGATGGGAATATTGGTAGGGACATAAGACAGAAATTACTGAGTATTTGAAAAAGCTCTGGATGTGGTGGACATATCATGTAACTATTTTGAAAGTAGAGATGACTTCTGCGCATATGCATGTGAAAAACTTTATCAAATTCTTCCCTTAAACTTGAGCAGTCGGGGGCCGGTGAGATGGCTCAGAGGCGTAAGTGCCTGCCTGGCAAGCACAAGGGCCTGAGTTCAACTCCTGGAACCCACGTATGAAAAAAGGGCAGGTGATACCATTCAGCAGCATGGGCGCCCGCTGGCGCAAGAGGTCCTGAGGTAGACACCCGGTACCAACACACACACACACAAAAACTTGAGCAGTTTACTGTTATAATACAACTATTAACTGTTGTAGTTTTTCTACTTCTAATTATTTACTGATTAAAAATACAACACATATCCATACAATGGCTTATACACACTGGTTTTGATAAATGCTTTCATAATGAAAAATAATTAAATGGTCAAAATAACTAACATGTTCATAAAATGGGATACCTTTCAAGAACAAAAAGAAATGTGCTATTGATATTCCAACCATGTAGATCTCAAACACGCTGTGTAAAGTCAGATGAGGTTTCAATTGAACGTTTTTACATCTCTAATGTATCTGTTTAATATGTCTTCATTTTCTTTAAGAAGCTTATTTTTTGTATTTTTTCAGAGGTATACTTTAAGATATCATTCACATAAAATTCTTGGAATGCACAATAATTGCTTGTGACAGAAATCAGATTTTTGGTTACCTGGGACTGGGAAACATGGGAATACACTTTTATATCAGTGTCTCTCCCCTCATAAAACACTTTTCTTCAATATTTAAATAAACACAGGTAAAGATTAATTTAATAAGCTGGACAACCAAAATGGGCAATTTTTCAAAATGATGGAATAAATAATGAAGAGATAAAAGTATTAATGGAAGTTTCAATGTAAAAATCCTTCAGAAAAATAAATTTAATAAGCAGAGAACATTGAAAGAAAAGTAGTAAACATTCAAATCAAAAGTGAAATTTCAAATTGATAGAAATAACCAGGAAAAAATCTTGTAAAGTATGGACAGTTACAAGCATGCATACATATACTCATTTACTTGAGAAAATGCAATTGTTGTTTACAAATATGCAGTGTTGAAAATCCTGGTTCTCTGAAAAACATTCAGCTTTTTCTCTCTGTGACATATTTATACATACAGTACATAGAATTATTTTCAAAGGCACAAAAATTTCTCCCTATCTACTCCTAAATTAAACGTTTCATTATTTATTTTTAAGATGTCTTTAAATATTCTTGTATTTTGCCATACAGTATCTTAAATTTTAAACTGACTCACTGCATGAGATACCTGATAAGCTTTATTAACATAAATTTATAAATTAAAATTAAATTTGTAGAGTTAAATCCCTGAAACCTGCTATTCCTTTATTTGTTTTTCTATGCAAACACCATGAATCCACTGAGTCAATAAGATGGGAAGTTATTTTAATAATGCTTCTACTGTCTTTGAAAAGAATGCATGTTAGAAAGAATATGGGAAACAGTTAAATGGAGCCTTTAGTCTAACTGATTTATGTCAAGACATAATTTGACCTTCACATTTTCATCTAAAATGACAAAAACATGATGGTCTCATAGGAATTTAAACATAGAAAATTAGACAAAAAGATGGTTCTAACTTTGCAAGACTAATATCTGTGTTCTCAGTTAATTTATTTTAAAACAATAAATATGCACTTACATTATTGTAGTGAGAACCAAGCTGGTATCGAAGAATGAATTTTTCTTTGATCTGGTTATACACTAAGCTGCAATCTTGTACATTTAGCTTAAATTCTATATTTAATTTCTTATTCATAAAATGGGAAAGTAATATGCACTTAAAATCTATGACAGAGTTGCTGTGAGAATTGAATAACAGGATGTGGAAAAGCAATGAAAAATATTAAGTGTTTTTGTAAATATTAATTTTAATAGCTTTAGTTATTACTGGTATGCAGAAATCTGTACATATTTAGTGAATACAGTGTGATAAGTTTGTTTATGTGCATATCCCTATAAAACTTTCACCTAAATGAAAATAATAGTCATATCCATCACCTGTAAAATGTTCCTTTTGTCCCAAATCATTTTTATAACACCAGGGGAATAACACTGTGTTACATCCCATCCCATACTTTTCTATGGTAAAGTATGCTTTAGCTAATATGCTAAAGTAAATTTGTACTTTAGCATTATACTAGCCAGCTATGTGTCTCAATAGCTGTGCCTAGGGGACACAGGAAGCAATGTATGTGTTTACACATTTGATACGATGAATAGTAAACAGTGTGCATGTGTGCAAAACTGTCAAATTGGGATTTTACCCACATTTTGCTCTGATAGGTTTTTTTTTGTGGGTACCTGGGGGTCGACCTCAGGACCTCACGTGCCAGCAGGCACCCGTGCCACTGAGCGATATCTCCGGCCCCTTTTTCGTATGTGGGTTCTGGGAGTCAAACTCGGGCCCTCGCGCTTGCCGGGCAGGCGTTTAAGCCGCTGAACCATCTCACCGGCCCTGCTCTGATAGGTTTTGCATATGTTTACCTGAGCATCACAGGGGTTAACACACACACACACACACACTCACACACACACACACACACACACACACACACCCTTCTTCTGTTCTGTAAGCATGTATTTTACCATGAATGGAATATGGATGTCTCACAGTAGCTGAGCTTGAGGAAATAAAATACTGATCTGTGCATTTACCCACTTGGCAGATGAATAGCAAGTTGTGTACAGGAGATCCAAAGCAGCAACACATTAGTTTTACCCATGCAATGCTTATTGCTAAATTTCTGTGCAATGAGAATATGTTGTAAATTGTTTTCTTTTGATTTTTCTGGTAGAAGTAGCCCAATTCAGTAAATTGGCACATGAAAAATCAGATTTGTAAGTTTTGCAGGAGGTCAAAAGTGAATCATCAGGTCATTCATGCCTGCAAGATGAAAATGATAATGACTTTGGCATTGGCCATATGAGGCAAAGTTCCAGTGAAAGTGAAATGGAGTAGCAATTGGCTGATACAGACACAAGGAATGGAGACTTCCTTGATTCAGATGATGAAGAAAACAACAATGTGAGTGCATATTTGACTAGTAGAAATAGTACAAAAATTCATGCAAAAAATGGAACTATCTAGTGTTAGAACTAGGTCTAAAAATATAGTGAGGTCTTTGGCAGGGGTGAAAACTATTGGGTGGAATGCATGCCAGCACTGCCATTCAATGTTGGAAATTGTAATAGACAAAATTCTACAAGATGTTGTGAAATACACAAATGCTGAAATACAAATAAAATGTTCTATATGTACCAAAAAATATACTCAAAAATGTAATTATTATGACACCTCACTAGCTGAACTGAAAGCATTCATTGGTCTGCTGTACTTAGCAGGGCTTTCTCATGATAATTTCATGGGCTTGAGGTTTGTAGAATAATGACAAAACTGGAGAGATTTGGTTTCCTTCAAAATTGTCTGAGGTTTTATGACAAAACCACCCATGAAGAAAGAAATAGAACTGGTAATCTGGCTGCTATCTGCTCATAGTTTAAGAGATTTGTGAGTAATTGTCAAGCAGTTTACACACCATCTGAATACATGACTCCTTAACTGGCATCATTTCATGGTCGCTGTATCTTCAGGCAGTACATTCTCAAGAAAAAATAAAAAAATAAAAATATGGCATAAAATATATGCCCTTGTGGATGTGAAAACTTATGCTTTTTTTTTTTTTTCCTTTTCCCAAATACTCTATTTATTTTAGGACATTTTATAATTACATTTCTTTTTTTTTTTATTTTAAAGAGAAGAAAAAAACAAAACAAATCAAAAGAAGAACAAATTTTCAAAACAACATAATAGGAGGGTAACAATGGTTAATACATTACGTATTACTATCTTTAAGTTAGTTATTCAGGACACCAGACATTAGCATTCAATTGTCCAAACATTATTGGCACAAACCTTACTCTTCAATGAACTAAGTAAAAATGGTAGTGTATCTATCTTAACCATCTTATATATATATATATACAATTTTTTTCCCTTTCCCTTCTTTCTTTTCCCTATTCCAGTCTCTCTTTCCTTTTGACCAGTTTCTTTTTGATTCACCATATCTATTGTACATTTTGGATCTTATTTACTCTTTCAGTTTCTCATACTAGAGAGATAATACGATGCTTACACATGTGCTTCTGGTTTATTTCACTTATGAGTATTTTCTCGAGTTGCATCCATTTACCTATAAAAGTCTCCAGTTTATCCTTCTTAATGGCTGAATAGTACTCCATTGTATAAAAATACCACATCTTTCTTATCCATTCCTCAGTTGATGGGCATTTGGGTTGTTTCCAAGATCTGGCTATTACAAATTGTGCTGCTATAAACATGGGTGCACATATATCGCTGTGGTACGATGTTTTTAATTCTTCTGGGAAGATGCCCAGAAGGGGAATAGCTGGGTCAGATGGGACCTCCAACCCTAGTTTACTGAGGAATCTCCACACTGACTTCCACAGTGGCTGTACCAGTCGACACTCCCACCAAAAGTGAAGAAGGGTTCCTTTTTCCCCACAGCCCCTCCAGCATTTGTTATTAGTTGATTTCTTAATAGTAGCCATTCTTTCTGGGGTGAGATGGTATCTCAGTGTTGTTTTAATTTGCATCTCTCGAATGACTAGTGATGTTGCACATTTTTTTGTATATTTATTTGCCATTAGTATTTCTTCATCTGAGAAATGTGTATTCATCTCAGATGCCCATTTATGGAGTGGGTCTTTAAATTTGGGAGGTCTGATTTTTTTGAGTTCTTTATATGTTCTCGATAGTAATCCTTTGTCTGAGGAACAGCTGGCAAACATTTTTTCCCACATTGTGGGTTGTCTCTTCACTCTGTTGGTGGTTTCTCTTGCTGTGCAAAAGCTTTTTAATAAGATGAGATCCCAGTTATTGATTCTTTGGGATAGTTCCCGTGTGGTTGAGTTTTTATTCATAAAGTCTTTGCCTACACCAATGTCTCCAAGGGTTTTACCTATCCTACCTTCCAGCAGATTTAATGTTTCTGTTTTAATATTTAGATCTCTGATCCATTTTGAATTTAGTTTAGTGCATGGTGAAAGATATGGATCTAGTTTTAATCTTCGGCATGTGTCGAGCCAGTTTTTCCAGCACCATTTATTAAAGAGGCTATCTTTCTTCCAGCGAATGTGTTTGGCACCTTTGTCAAAGATAAGGTGGCTTAGTATGTCTGGGGTTGTTTCAGCATCTTCTAATCTGTTCCATTGATCTTCAGGTCTGTTTTTTTGCCAGTACCACACTGTTTTTATCACAGTAGCTTTATAGTATAATTTCAAGTCGGGGATTGTGATGCCCCCTGCCTTGCCTTTGTTGCCCAGAATTGCCTTTGCTATTCTAGGTCTCTTCTGATTCCAAATGAATTTTAGGATTGTTTTCTCTAATTCTGTGAGATATGCTGTTGGAATTTTGATTGCAATTGCATTAAATCTGTATAACAATTTTGGAAGTATGGCCATTTTCACTATACTGGCTCTTCCTATCCAGGAGCAAGGGATATCTTTCCATTTTCTGATATCCTCTTCAATCTCCTTTTTCAGAGTACTGTAGTTTTCAGTATAGAGGTCTTTTACATCCTTCGTGAGGTTGATTCCTAGGTATTTCATTTTTTTGGATGTTATTGTGAAAGGTATTGTTTCCCTAATTTCTCTTTCAGTAAGTTTGTTATTTGTGTACAGGAAGGCTATTGACTTTTGAGTATTGACTTTGTATCCAGCTACACTACTGAATTTGCTTATTAAATCTAGCAGTTTTTTAGTGGAGTTTTTGGGATCTTCTGTGTAGAGTATCATGTCATCTGCAAATAATGATAATTTAACTTCTTCCTTTCCAATCATTATTCCTTTTATTTCTTTCTCTTGTCTAATCGCTCTGGCTAAAGTTTCCAGAACTATGTTGAATAAGAGTGGGGACAGTGGACATCCTTGTCTTTTTCCTGATTTTAGAGGGAAGGCTTTCAGTTTTTGGCCATTTAGTATAATATTGGCTGTTGGTTTGTCATAGATAGCTTTTACCAGATTGAGATAAAGACCCTCTATTCCAATTTTCTGTAGGGTTTTTATCATGAAAAGGTGCTGGACTTTGTCAAAAGCTTTTTCTGCATCTATTGAGATGATCATGTGATTTTTGTCTTTGGTTCTGTTAATATGCTGTATTACATTTATTGATTTACGTATGTTGAACCATCCCTGCATCCCTGGGATGAATCCAACTTGGTCATGGTGTATAATCTTCTTGATGATTTGTTGGATTCTGTTTGCCAGTATCTTATTAAGGATTTTTGCATCTATGTTCATTAGGTAGATTGGCCTGTAGTTCTCTTTCTTAGTTGGGTCCTTCTCTGGTTTTGGTATCAGGGTAATGCTTGCTTCCAGGAATGAATTTGGGAGTATTGCTTCCCTTTCAATTTCATTGAAAAGTTTGAGAAGTAGGGGCGTTAGGTCTTCTCTAAATTTCTTGTAGAATTCGGCAGTGAATCCATCAGGGCCTGGACTTTTCTTTGTTGGGAGGTTTTTAATTACATCTTCAATTTCATTGGCTGATATTGGTTTATTTAGGATTTTTAAATCTTCTTGATTCAGCTTTGGTAATTCATACGAATCTAGGAATCTGTCCATTTCTTCTGCATTTTCCATCTTAGTAGAATATAAATTTTCAAAATAGGTATAGATGATCTTCTGGATTTCTGCAGGGTCCGTCGTGATATCACCCTTTTCATTTTCAATTGCATGGATTTGAGTCTTTTCTTTTCTTTTTTTAATAAGGTTGGATAAGGGTTTGTCAATCTTATTTATTCTTTCAAAGAACCAACTTTTTGCTTCATTGATTCTTTGTATTGTTTTTTTATTCTCCAATACGTTAATTTCTGCTCTGATCTTTATAATTTCCTCCCTTGTACGGGCTTTTGGCTTAACCTGCTCTTCTTTTTCTAGAAGCTCAAGGTTCACCCTTAAGTTGTTTATTTGCGCTTGCTCTATTTTCCTAATATAAGTATTTAATGCTATAAATTTCCCTCTTAGGACTGCTTTCATTGTATCCCATAAGTTCCGGTATGTTGTACTGTCATTATCATTCAGTTGTAGAAAGTGACTAATTTCTTCTTTAATTTCATCTGTGACCCATTGGTTGTTCAGGAGGATGCTGTTTAATTTCCATGTGTTTAGGGAGTTTTTGTGGGATCTTTTGCCATTGATTTCCAATTTCATTGCACTATGGTCTGATAATATGCATGGGATAATTTCAATTCCTTTGCATTTACTTAAGCAGGTTTTATGAGCTAGTATGTGGTCTATTTTGGAGAACGTCCCATGTGCAGCTGAGAAAAATGTGTATTCTGATGTTGTGGGATGGAACACTCTGTAGACATCTACTTAAGTCCATTTGTTCAAAAGTTTGGTTCAGTTCTACTATTTCATTATTGATTTTCTGTCCAGTTGATCTATCTTTTTGTGACAGTGGAGTATTGATATGATATTTCATGATTGAGATTGACTAAGGGACACAGAAAATACAGTGGCACAGTACCAAAGAATCAAGGACTGGGCCAAACAGGTAGCAACTTCGCATACCCAACGAATTGAAGAGGTAGGATCTGGCAGAAAGCTCAAAACCTAAAAGCAAGCTCCACTTGGAAGATACTGCAGAGAAGTAGTCATCTTCTAAAGATCTTAAACACTAGCAATAAAGTAACCTACTATAGGTAATTTGCAAACATCACCCCAGGAATTAAAGAAAGAAAAAATGAGACGACACTTAAACAAGATGCAACCCCACACATCCAATTCACCAAAGGCAAACCTAGGGAGCAACGAGGTGGGACAATCCGAAAGCCACCCACCTGGCCTATCTGAAGTGGTAACAACAAAGCAACTGAATGAGGTTCTGGAAAAAATTAAAACAGAAATAATCTCACAGATAACTGCAGAGATAATGTCTACAATGAAGACCATGCTTAAGGACACTATAGCTGATACAGACAAAAAAATAGATGAACTTAAGAAAACTGTAGAAACCATGAATGCTCAGCATAGGAAAGAAATGGAATCCATAAGGCAGATTCAAGCAGATACCCAAGAGATAAAAAATTCCATTGAAAGTATTTGTAGCAGAATAAGCCAATGCGAGGACAGGATCTCAGATATAGAAGACAGGCTTGCAATTAGTGATCATGAAATGGAAAAATTCTTAAAAATAGCAAGGGACCATGAAAAATCAATTCAGCAGCTGCTAGATGACTCAAAGATAACCAACTTAAGAATAATTGGAATAAATGAAAAAGCAGGAGATAGCATCAACGACATTAAAACCTTGTTCAAAGACATAATCAGGGAGAACTTTCCTGGAAGAGAAAAGGAATTTGACACCCCTATAAGTGAAGCTTTTAGAACACCAACTAGACATGATCAAAAAAAAACTTCAGCCAGACATATTATAGTCAAGATCCCAGAAATTCAACAGAAGGGCAGAATCTTAAAAGCTGTTAGGGAGAAGAGACAAATCACCTATGAAGGAAAACCCATCAGAATCACAGCTGACTTTTCGACACAAACCCTCATTTCAAGAAGAGCTTGGAATGATGTATTGCAAGCTCTAAAGGAAAATAATTTTCAGCCCAGATTGATGTACCCTGCAAAACTATCTTTCAAAATTGATGGAGAAATAAAATACTTTCATGACAAAGAACATCTGAGAAAATTTATGACCACCAAACCAGCACTCCAAAACGTTCTGAAGGACATTCTAGAAAGAGATAGGAACCCCAACAGAAGGAATCCACCAGGCAGGGCAAATAATTAAATAGCCGGAAAGCGGAAAAACAAAGAGTGGGAACCAACAACAGGAAAATATCATGACAAGTCAATACATATCAGTTTTAACCATCAATGTTAACGGTCTCAATTCACCAATCAAAAGGCACAGACTGGCAAAATGGATCAAGAAGCAAGATCCAACAATATGCTGTATACAAGAAACACATTTAATTCAGAAAGAAATTCATAGACTGAAAGTCAAAGGATGGAAAACAATACTCCATGCCACAGGAACCCAGAAAAAAGCAGGGGTAGCTATTCTTTTTGCAGACAAAGTGAACTTCAAGCCAAGAAGGATTCAGAGAGATAAAGACAGTCATTACATCCTTGTAAAGGGAACAATCCAAGAGGAAGAGATAACGATCATAAATATATATGCGTCAAATACCAATGCACCCAGCTATATAAAACAAGTACTAAAGGACATGAAAAATCAAATAAGCACTAATACAATTATATTGGGAGATCTCAAAACTTATGCTTTTGATTTAGAAATTTACCCTGGAACTCAACCACCAAGTCCTTATATGTATAGTAACAAACCAAATGCTGTTGTGAACAGATTTGTTGCTCCCATATCCCAAACTAATCAGAATGTGATGTTCAACAATTGATTTACTCATTTCTAATCGACTTTACATTCACTAACAGAACACAAGTTGACCAGCATAGGATCTGTGCACAGGAACAAAGAAGAAATTTCAAATTGAATGTTGCAATTTTGAAACACAGAATTGTATATTACAATCTTTGAATTTTAGAAAAATATAATATTGGCCTTGTATATGGCAAAGTAAAACAAACTGGTCTGTGGGTGTCAACATTGCAACATGATGGAAATATTGGTGGAGAAAACTTGAGAAAACAGAAGTCTGATATAGTAACTTTCTACAACAAAACCAGTGGTGGAGTAGATGTTTTAATGAGTTATGCAGCAATTATTATGTCACTCAAAACATGAAGCATCGGCTGACGTTTGTGTTTTACTCAATCTTAAACATGTGTGGCATAAATAGTTTGATAGTGTACAAAGAAAATAACAAGGGCAAAATATCACTGAGAAATTTTCTTAGAAGATTGGGACTGGAACTCATAAAAGATCATTTACAGCAGAGGAAAAACAAGATGTTTCTGCCAAGGGAACAATGCCAAAAAAATTGTGGATCACACTGGTGAGCTGACAGGTGAATAGGCAGGCACAGCATCACAAAGACCTACTACAACAACAAGAAAACCAAAAAGATGTCAAATGTGCTCTACAGGAAAGGATAGGAAAACAAAACATACATGCTATCAGTGTAAGTGATACTTATGCATGGAACATGCAGTTTTCATGTGTGAAGACTGCTTGGGTGTGACAGTTGAAGCAAATATTTCTGTGGTGGCCTTTTGTTTGTATTTACATCATAGTTCAATAGGTTTTTATTTCTGATTTATATTTTAGGTTAACTAGACAGCTAAGCAGCTAAACAGCTGGTGTGAAAATATTGATGTCTCTTCTAAGCATTCATTACATATTTGATATTTTATTTTATTGATATCTTATTTTCCTGCTAACTGCACATTGTACAATACAGTAGGAAGCACCTGACAAAACAGGAAGACAAAAGTGGTGACAGGACTGCCACATAGGAAAGGAAATGTAAGTACATGTGTTGTCAGTGTAAGCAAGTTGTGTGCATGGAATATGCAGTTTTCATGTGTGAAGACTGCCTTGGGTGTGGCAATTGAAGCAAAGATTATTTTTGTTGTAGAGTTCTATTGGTATTTCCATTGTAGTTCATATAGGAATTTATTTCTTATATTATCTTTTAGGTTTTGTAAGAAAGTACACAGCTGATGTGAAAACGTTGATGTTTATACTAAGTGCACAATATATATTAATAATTTAATATTTTATTGTATTGATATTTTACATTCTTGTTAACTGCACATTGTATAATATAATGAGAACCTCCTGACAAAACAGCAATCGCAGGAAGAAGTTAAGAATGTCCTACAAAAAGGCCAGGAAAGCAAAACACATGTGCTGTCAGTGAAAGTGATACATGTTTATGGAACCTGCTGTTGTAATGTGTGAAGATTGCCTTAGATGTGGTAATTAAAGTAAAGATTATTATTTTATAGAATTCTATTGGTATTTTCATTGTAGTTCATGTAGGAGTTTAGTTCCGTTATTATTTGTCAGACTTTGTACACCAAAATCAGTTAACTTTGAAAATTTTGATGCTTTTTTAAAAGCACTCAATAAATATTAAAAATCCAATACTTTATATTTTTATATTTTTCCTATTAAGTACCCATTGTTCAATATAAAATACTCATAAAATTAAAATTAATAATTCATGAATGGAAATATTCTAAAAAATAAATACAGGTAATGTACACCCACAATAATGAACCTTTATGACAATCTAATCTTTTTTTTTTTTTTTTTTTTGTGGGTACCAGGGGGACGACCTCAGGACCTTGCGCGCCAACAGGCACCCGTGCCACTGAGCGATATCACCGGCCCCTTTTTCGTATGTGGGTTCCGGGAGTCGAACTCGGGCCCTCGCGCTTGCAAGGCAGGCGCTTACGCCGCTGAGCCATCTCACCGGCCTGACAATCTAATCTTAATAAAATTTGAAAATGTGCAATATAGTATTGTTTACAATAGACAATGTCTTAGCATACCTGTAGAACTTATTTATCACACATAATTGAAAATTTTATACCCGTTAAACATCTCCTCTAAACCCTGGAAAGTATCACTATACCCTTCGCTTTTAGGTTTTAGACTATTTTAGATACCACTTTACATAAGCTGAATCATGCATTATTGATTCTTCTGTGATTATCTTCTTTCACTTAGCATAATGTCTTCCAGATTGATCTATATTGTCTAAAAGGCAAGATTTTCTTATTATTTAAAGGCAATATAATGTTCTATTGTATGTATAGCCCACATTTTTTTATTCATTTGTTAAGGGACATTTACTTTGTTTCCATACCTTGGCTATAGCAAATACTTTGAACTTCTGATTTCAGTTCTGTTGAAAATATAACCAGTAGTGATACATAATATCATATGTTAGTTCTATTTTCAATTTGTTGAGGAACAACCATGCCAGTTTCCATAGTGGCTGCAGCACTTTACATTCTTAACAACACTACACAAAGGGTCTCTTCTATTTATTTGTTTTTGTTTGCTTGCTTTTGTTTTCTCTTGATTATGGCTTTTAAAACAGATATAAGAGGATATCTCATTGTGACTTTGATTTGAATTTCCTTTATGATTAGTAATGTTCAGCATACTTTCATATACCTGTTGGTCATTTGTATGTCATTGTTGGACAAATGTCTATTCAACTCCTTTGCCCATTAAAAATGTGTGTATATATTTGAGTTATAAGATTTCTTTATGTATACTGGATTTTAGCTCTTACCAGAGTTGTAGAATGTTTCTCATTCTACATGTTGCTTTTTTACTCTGTTGTTTCCTGTAATGTGCAAAAACTTTTAAGTTTTTTTATTTTTCTAATTTTTGCTTTAGTTGTGTGTGTTTTGGTGTTATATGCAAAAAAAAATCATTACTACATATGTCAAACAGTCTTCAACCTTGGCTTTATTATAGGAGTTTTACATCTTCAGGTCTTATGTTAAAATATTAAATACATTTTCATTACACTTTTATATATAGTATTTTATAAGAGTTCGTTTTCATTTTTGGCATGTGAATATAAAATTTTCTTTTATTTTGAAAGATAATATAGTATTTAGGTAGTTTTTGAAGGCTTTTTTAGTGCTGTGAATATGTCTACTCTCTTCTCACCTCCTTTGTTTGAAATGAGTGATCAACTGTGAATGTTGATGTTCCCTGGCAGGAGATAAGTCATGTTTTTCTTGTTTTTTTTAAGAATAGGAACCTATAAAATATGTAAAACTATTTAAAAGTAACAGTTGAATGCTCACATGTCCTCATTTCAAAATTTACTACAATACTAGATTATTCAAAAGATTGCAATACTGGCATACTAAGCTAAGTAAATGGAAGAGAATTTAGGATGAAAAAATAAAACTTTACATATATCATTAATAGATTTTCAATATGATATCAGGACTATCAATGCCATAGTGGAAGGAATAGTCTTCATTAAATGCCTAATTGCATGAATTTAATCTTTTCATATCTTTTTTGGATAAGTTTGGCTAAGGGTTTAGCAAATTTGTTTAGTTTTTCAAAGAACCAACTATTAGATTCATTGTTTCTTTGTATTGCTTTCTTAGTCTCAATTGCATTGATTTCTGCTCTGATCTTTATAATTTCCTCCCTCATATGAGCTTTGGGTTTGACTTGTCCTTCTTCTTCTGGAAATATGAGATTTGACATTACGTTGTTTATTTGATGTCATTCTGTCTTCCTAATATGGATATTCACTGCTATAAATTTCCCTCTTAGGACTGCTTTCATTGTGTCCCATAAGTTCTGGTATGTTGTATCAGCATTTTCACTTAGTTGTAGAAACTGCTTAATTTCTTATTTAATTTCTTCTGTGACCCATTTGTTGTTCACTAGGGTGTTATTTAATTTCCATGTGTTTATGGAATTTTTTTTGTGGGTACCGGGGGGTCAACCTCAGGACCTCGCGTGCCAGCAGGCGCCCGTGCCACTGAATGATATCACTGGCCCCTTTTTCATATGTGGGTTCCGGGAGTCGAATTTGGGCCCTCGCGCTTGCCGGGCAGGCGCTTAAGCCACTGAGCTATCTCACTGGCCCCCTGTTTATGGAATTTTTGTGGTTTCTTTTGCTGTCAATTTCCAATTTTGATGCACTATGGTCAGATAGTACGCATGACATTATTTCAATTCCTTTTCATTTGCTGAAGCATATTCTATGGGCTAGTACATGGTCTTTATTGGAGAACGTCAAATGTGCAACTGAGAAAAATGTGTATTTTGATGTGTGATGGAACACTCCGTAGACATCCACTAAGGCCATTTGTTCATGGGCTTGATTCAGTTAGGCTATTTCTTTGTTCATTTTTTGTCTAGTTGATCTATCTATTTGTGACAGTGGGGTGTTAAGTTCCCCCATTACAATAGTATTAGTGTTTATTTGATTTTTCAAGTCCATTAATATTAGTTTTGTGCATTTGGCTGCTCCTGTACTTAATGTATGCATCTTTATAGTTGTTATCTCTTCATCTTGGAGTTTTCCCTTAAGAATGTAGTTACCTTCTTTATCTCTTTTGATCAATCTTGACTTGAAGTTCTCATTGTTTACAAATAGAATAGCTACCCCTGTTTTTTTCTGGGTTCCTGTCCCACGGAACATTGTTTTCAATCCTTTGACTTTCAGTCTATGAATTTTTTTGAGTTATTTTTTTTTGTATGTGGCATATTGTCAGATCTTTTTTTTGTGTGTGTGGGTACCGGGGGCTCGACCTCAGGACCTTGTGCGCCAACAGGCACCCGTGCCGCTGAGTGTTATCACCGGCCCCTTTTTTGTATTTGGGATCCGGGAGTCAAACTCAGGCCCTCGCGCTTGCAAGGCAGGCACTTACGCCGCTGAGCCATCTCACCGGCCCCAATATTGTCAGATCTTGCTTCTTGATCCATTCTGCAAGTCATTCTTTTGCTTGGTGAATTGAGAACATTTACATTGATGGTTATAACTGACAAGTATTAGCTTATCCTTGCATCCTTATTTTCTGCTGTTGGTTCCTTGTCTTTCTCCTCTATTTAATTGCTTTCCCTGCCTGGTGGCTTATTTCTATTTTTGTTGTTGGATTTGTGACCATATGTGTCTCTCTCTAGAGTATCTTTCAGGACACGTTTTAGAGCTGTTTTGACAGTTATGAATTTCTTCAGTTGTTATTTGTAATGGAAGTATCTTATTTCTCCATTGAGTCGGAAAGACAGTTTTACAGTCTGGATTGGAAGTTATTTTCTTTTAGGATTTGGAATACTTCACTTCAAGTTATCCTTGACATAAGGGCTTGTGTTGACAAATTTGCTGTAATTCTGATTGGCTTCCCTTTACAAATGCTTTGTTTCTTTACTCTAGCAGCTTTTAATATTCTGTTCTTGTCCCAAATTTCTGGAATCTTGATTATTATATGCCTTGGTGTAGATTTTTCTTTATTATGGCTTAATTGGAGTTCTATGCCTCACTTATCTGTATGTCAAATTCTTTTTCCGTGCCTCTGAAGTTTTCTACCATTACTTCTGTGAAAAGTTTTGTTTTTTTTTATAATGTCATTTGTGCTGGCTCCTGCTTTTTCATTGACTCCAATCAATCTTATATTATTCTTTGCATCATCTTGCAGCTGTTGGATGCTCTTTTTATGGCTTCTTGTTATTTTTAAAATATCTTTCTTTTTATGATCCTTAGCTGCAATACTGTCTTCTAGGTCTGAAATTCTGTCTTCAGTTTTGTTCATTCAGTTTTGCAAGCCTTCAATGGAACTTTAATCTCCTGTATATCTTTTTGAATCTGTTTTGTGGATTCTATTTCTTCCTATGTTAAGCATTCGTGGTTTCCATCATTTTCCTATGCATCTCTATTTTTTATCTATGTCTTCTCTAGACTTGCTGAGTAAGTCCTTCATTATGGTCATCATCTCTTTTAACTTGGGAGATTTTCTGATCTGATTTCCTTTCTAGTCTCATGCACCAGTTTTTGAATTTCTGCTGCTATCATTTCAGAAATTTCAACTAAGTGGCATCCATTTTTCTCTACCTCATTGTCCCTTGGGCTTGTCTTCTGTGGGCTGGAGGTCTGGCATAGGGATTTTCTTATGTGTCTTGTAATTTTCTATTTATTTATATTTTTCAGTATTGACACCTGTAAATTTCTTATAGTAGGTAGCTTTATCAGTATGAAGGCCTCCCTAGGAAATGTCTGTTCATCAGAGGTGTCTTCTATGTGTAAGAGTTTGGTGCTGGATGCTTGAATACTCATGTGCAAAATATATGAAGTTATTTCATGACATGTAAAAATTAATTGAACTGTATAATAGACTTAATTTTTGGGAAGAAAAGTGTAAGACTTATAGGAGAGAGAACATTTTTCCTATCTTGTACTAAACCAGTTTATTTGATAAATTTCCAAAAGCACATCCATCAAATAAATAAGAAAAATCATATTCCATCACAATTAAAGTTTCATGATGCAAATCCTGTTGTCAAAAATTGGGACACCTTAGAACAAAAGAAAATAACTGCAAATCATAGATCTGATAATGAAATTTCATATATACTATGAAAAATCTTACAAATCAACAAAAAGAAAACTTAATTAAGAATGAGTGAATTATCTGTTTATATATTTCTTCAAAGAGGATACTTAAGGCAAATAAGTACATGAAAGGACACATCAGATCATTGGTCATCAGAGAAATGTACATCACTAGGATAATTATAATGAAAAATAAGTAATTAAATATGTTGAGAAGGAATTCTCATGAACTACTGAGGAAATGTAAAATGGTATGTCCTCTAGGGAAAATATGTGGCACTGATTTCCTTACTAGTTATATAGTCATGAGAAATGAAAAAAATCACCACACAAAAATCTGTGCACGAATGTTTACTGCATCTTTACTCATAATACCCAAACTGTAGAAATAACTCAAATATCAACTGTTGAATGGATAAATAAAATGTGATATATTAAAAATACGATATATTTCTCAGCAATAGAGGCAATGAAGTATTGAAATATACTACAACATACAGACATTTAGGACATGCTAAAGATTCAAGTCACAAAAATAACATACTATATGATTTCTTTTATATAAAATGAACAGGATATACAAATGGAGAGAGATAGAAAATTGATTTTTGTTTGGGTAGCCTCCAATTGTGTCACTGGGATTAAAAGGTAATGTGTAGAGAGTTTCTTTGTAGGATGATAAAATCTTTCTATTCTTAGATTGTGGTGGTGGTTGCAAACATCTGTGAATTTATTAAAATCCTAAACTGTACATAAAATGGTTAAATTTGGTGGTGGGTGAATTGTAATTCAATAATGTTATTTTATTTTATTATTTATTTTGAGACAGAGTCTCTCTATGTAGTGCAGGCTGGCCTTGAATTCACTTATGTAGTCCAGGCTGGTCTTGAACTCACAATGATCCTTTGCCTCAGTCTCCCAAGTGCCAGGAATACAGGTGTATGCCACCATGCCTGGCAATAAGGTTATTTTAAAAAGAAACCTTAAAAGTTAAAGGTATAAAAAAGAAAAATGTGATCACAGTATGCAACTTGATTCATGTTTTTATATTCAAATACTATGGTAGATATTGTTCCCTTAATTTTGACTTGTAGAATAACCTGTATGCAAAGCCTGGACAACATTAGTGTTGCCAAAGAGTATAGGTAAATGCTTTAATTATTTGGGATGAAATATTATAGTTGTAGATTTAAAATGTAAGAAAATAAAGGTTAGGAGAGCTGAAGGCAAAACACAAGCACTAATTTCCTTTTGTTACAAAATGCAAATTAAGAGACTATATATGAGCATTTGATGGAATAACACAACTATAGCCAGGAGTGGTGGTACATGTCTGTACTCCCAGCACTCAGGAGCATGAGACAGAAGGATCATTGCAAGCTCAAGGCCAGACTGGGCTACATAGCAAGACCCTGTCCCAAAAAAAAAAAAAGCAAAAGGGTATATCATTTCAAAACACAATACATGTAATAAAAAAAGATGTAAATATAATTGAATGGTACTCATAAGATGGAGTGTAAGTAAACTGATTCTAATCACTTCTTTCAGGAATTCAAAAGTTAATATTTTGAATTGAAGAATCAATATTTTACAGTACAGTATTTGCATAGTTAGAGGTAGGGAAGTAATAAGGAGGAGTTAAAGTACGTAAGAATGGTACAGTGTAGATCTTGATATTGTTTTCACATTAACTTTTCTTATTTAATTAAAACATATTGTCTTATTTTAAAGGATATTTTGAATTTGTAAGGTTAAGAATTTATTTTGAAAAGAAGCAAACAATGATTATCAGAAACATGTCATTATATGTAAATTTAAGCACTGAAAAATTACACACAATAAAGGGATTCATAAAAGTATGTATTGCAGCCCTGTGTTCTTGGATGGAGGTAAGTATACTTCATATTCTTGCCTCTCTGGGTGGAAAAATTTGATTTCTATAAAGGAATTGAAAACTATTCTTTCAAGACTAAAAACAAAAGACCTTGATTGACACTCTGTAAAGAATTACGGACATAGTGAATGTCAGTACCCACAGCTACTTAGTGACTTGAACATATTCCTATGAAGCAAGAGACAATTGATGGCACTGAAAGGCAATTAATTGGGAATAAGTAAAGTGAACTGACTTTTTGCAACAGACTGAGTTGATCTGTCAAATTCTCTGTCACACTACATTACTGAGAAGAAGCATTTGCAATTGTATTAAAATTTCATACTAAATTTTTAGTCACATAAACTAAGGAAATAACCTGAAAAATGTAAACCTTGAAATGAAATTCACCACTATGCAAGTTTCTCCTGTAAAAACATCAGCTATTGAAACATGATAATAAATTATTATCAGATTGCAGAAAACTTTAAGTTTTACTCCCCAAACCAAAATACTGTTAATGTTCTATCCTCCCTCCCCCAAACTTAGCCATAACATGTAGAAAGACAACCAATACAAACAGAAACAAAATATCTTCCATTCACAACAACTGTGAATTTTAAACACAGGAAACCCTGAACTCATGGAGCTTATCTGTATGTTATTAAATTCTCATCTGCACTTTTTAAAAAAGAGACATAGATGTTTTCCTTATCACATCTGTCTATAAGAATATAGTAAAGTTGCAAAAATTTATAATTCAACACTAGTATCAAATAAACATGATTAAAATTGGCAAAATACCAATATTTTATTACTAAAAATGAATGGATGAAGAGTCCTTTCCTTACCACTTTATTCAACATTGTACTGTAGTTTCTAGCCAAGCAATTAAGGAAAGGAAGGAAGTAAAAACCACTTAAAGGGGAAAGGAAGAAGTGAAATATCTCATGTTCTGTATGTGTGTGGGGGGTGCTGTTATAAGGAAATACTTTAGACTTGATAATTTATAAAGAAAAGCTTATTTGCACACAGTTCTGAGAACTGAAAAGTAGAAGAACAAGATAAAGGCTGATTTAGTGTCTGGCGAAAGCCTGCTTTTCAAAGATGGCACAATCTAGGGGTCTTCATATGGTGGAAGGGATGGACATGTAAACGGGGTGAATGATGTATCCTCATAGCAGAAGAGGGGAGTGAATTTACTCCCTTTAGTTCTTTTATAAGGTCCGTAGTCTCATTTTTGAGCGTCCTGTCTTCCTGAGTTAATCACATTTTTAGTCCCTTCCCACTATTCTCACATTGATCATTTTTTCAACACGTGAATGTTGGGGGACCCTTTCTGACCATAGCATGCCTATACTCAATTTATAGATAACATGATCTTGTATATGGCAAATCCAAAAGCATCCACAAAGTACTACTACCACTAATGAACACTGTTACATATTCATATTAAGAAATCAATTGTTTCTGTATATTAGCAATACAGTCCAAAAATGAAATTTAAAATACAGATGTAATTATTAAAAAAGTACAGCTCCATTAACAAAGCATTAAATAATTAATAAATTGAATATATCAAATCGAGCACTTATAAACAAAAAGCTAGAAAACATGGTTTAAAGAAATCAAACTTAAATTACTGGAAAAACCACCCATTTTCCTTTACTGGAAAATCTAATAGTTATGATGGAAATACTTCCAAAACAAGTACACCCTTGTGACTTTTAATGTGCCAATGGTTTCTTTCTATAACAAATATACAAATATCAAAAGAAAATAAAAAAGTTTCTGCATTAAAAAAAGGTTTGAGGGCCGGTGAGATGGCTCAGCGGCTTAAGCGCCTGCCTGGCAAGCGCGAGGGCCCGAGTTCGACTCCCAGAACCCACATACGAAAAAAGGGGCCGGTGATATCGCTCAGCGGCACGGGCGCCTGCTGGCGCGCGAGGTCCTGAGGTTGACCCCCCGGTACCCAAAAAAAAAAAAAAAAAAAAAAAAAAGGTTTGAAAGAACATCAATAAAAAGAAAGGAGCAAAAATTCATTGTTTATCTGATGAGAGACATATCAAGTTTATTTAAAGAATTCATATAACTTTATAATAACAAGAAAAATAGCTCATTTAAAATGAGGAAAGAATCTGAATACAAGTACCTTTATAGAAGATATACCTATGGCCAATAAGTGAATGGAAAGATGCTTAATATTGTTAGTCACTAAGGAAATCCAAATGAAAACTGCAAAGAGGTGCCACATCATATTCACTAAAATATCTATAATCAAAATGACAGACAATAAAAGAGTTGAGAATCATGAGGGGAAACTGGAAACTTTCTGGATTGCTGGTGGGAATAATACAGTGCAACCATTCCAGAAAACAGTATGGCAATTCCTTAAAATGTCAAATAACAGCATGCTACATGATCCAGGAACTTCATTCCTACATATATATCCATGATAATAGAAAATGACTTAACACAAAAATTTGTTCATAAATTACATAAAAGCAAATGCTTGTAAAATAAGAAAGGGCCTAGGTTTAATTATACTTTAAGGTTAGCGTCTTAACATATTAATACTGCATTTTTAACTAGGCCAACTCTTCAGGGCTGTAATTACATGAATTACTAGTGTCATTTTAAAGTATATTAAGAAGGAAATTGTTAACACACAAGGCATATTCACTGGTAAGTGGTATGAAATAGTATCTATTAGAAAAAAATGAATTGCAGTATTTGCTGTTTATAAATATGTATTATCATAAATTCTAGCACATTCTAGTCTGCAATTAAAAAACAACAGATTTTATAATACATCCATTAGACCATTCAAGGTGTAATTGAGGGATGTAACACATATCATATGATTGTTCAGAGCATCCAAAACATCATTTAAAGTAGTAGTAATATGTTTTTCAGACTTCAACTCTAAATAAACAGTTATCTCCAAGATAATGAAGAAATAAATAAATACTCAGATCAAAAGCAGTGTTAAATTAGTACCATAGAGCATAGTGGTGGATCAGATAGTCACCAAGATGGAATTATATGCAGCATTAAGAATATAATGGTAGTGGATGCATAATGACATGTCATTAGACACAATTATATGATAAACAAAATATGTTATAATTTGATACTACATTTAATTTGGTGTTGTGACTCTGAAAACTGGTTATCAAGATATAAATCATTATAAATTAAACATGCAAATTCCTGTTATTTCAACATTAATGATCCTCTTCCTGGCATTCTACCCTAACCAAATATCTCTGGATGATAGTTTACTTTCTCTCTCAATATTGGAATAAACCATTTCCATAAGGAGCCATATTTTTTGTTTGCTTGATTTTGTATATTTTAGTTGACATTAATATTTAGAAAATAAGATTTGAAGACTATATGTTATTGTTACTGATGTCTTTGCTTTTTTAATGTAAAAATTACTGTAAATTTAAAAAATTATAGTTCATATTTTTGAGATACAATGTGATATGATATATGAATATATCATGGGATATTTAGATTAAGCTACTTAACATATTAATCATTTCAAATACATATATTTTGGTTTAAATTATTTAAAATTTATTCTTACTGGTTTTGAAATATAAAATACTTCATTATTTACTGCATTTATTATGCTGTACAACATAAGTCAAAGAAAATTCTTTTTCATCCCATCTGATTGAGGCATGACACTCTTTTTTCCATTATCTTTCAAAACCATTTAACCTTGGCCTCTGTTAATTATGATTTTCACTCTAATTCTTTAGGTAAAATTATTTCACCTTAGATATACAAGAACATGTGGTGTTTATTTTTCTGTGTCTCATTTTTTGCTTTAACATAGTATCTATTCATTTGTTGATGGACACTTAACTTGATTATTGTGAATAAAAGCTTCAATCAATATGGTTATCCAGATATTTACTTAACATACTTTTTTCAAATTTTTGGATAAATACAAATACTTGGAAGTGGCATTTCCAGATCATATGACATTTTATTTTTAGTTTCTTTCAGGTGCCTCTGTAAAGTTCTCCACAATAGGTGCACTAATTTACATTCTCAAAAGTGTTGTACAAGGTTTCCCTCTTATCCACATAGTCATGAACATATTATCATTCATCTTTTTGAAAATAGCTATTCAGACACATGTGAAGTAATATTTCATTGTTGTTTTGATTTATATTTTCCTGACGATTAATGATATTGAGACCCTATTCATATACCTGTTCATCAATTCTATGTTTACATCCAAGAAATATATATTAGATAAATTCTCTCTTTTTAAATTGTATTGTTTTCTCTATATATAGCTATTTGACTTTCTCATATACATTTGATTTTAACATCTTATCAAATGGATGGACTGGTGTAAATGATTCTAGGCCTTCATGGTGAAGGTAGGACATATAGTAATGACATAAACAACAATAAAAATTGCAAATTTCATTTATACACTCAATTAAAAATAAACAGTAAATCAATTTTCCTAAATATTTTTATTTCTGTTTGCCCTAGCTCTATGATTCTTAATGAAGGCTAACACATAAACTGTTTATTCAACTTACCTGACAATAAACATTTTGCTTCAAAAATGCAATGCCAATACCACTACTAAGGACGAAATCTCTAAATTAATGTTAAACTACCACTGTCTTTTTATTTGTCCTTAAAATGCATCCTGCTAAAGATATAGTCTCAGTACTATGTTCAAATATCGCTTGAAATAATTACTTTTCTCTGGTTATTTTACAAGTTTGACGTGCAGTTAGGTTTGGTTATTTTGGCTAATTTTTTATTTGGGGTTATTGTTTCTCCTTTTCATCAAACCATATTTTTAATTTTAAAAATACATTGTTCAAATATTTTTCAGAATGAACATGTATATGACAGAAGTTGTACTTCTAAACCCCACTCCACCAGATTAAATGTATGAGGTATTAGCCACAGTAAACTAACAGACATCTAGAATTATTTAAATAAACTTAAAAGTTCTAGTCAAAAAACATGGAAGCATAATTGTATCAGTTAATTCATGAACAAGGGAAACAATTACAGGTGTTTAAATTGGCTACAATAAATTAGGCAAACATAATCAAAGGGTGCAAGTGGATCAACATAATGCACTTTTAATCTTTTAAAGTCCACATGGTGTCATGCAGATTAAATACATTCCATGTTTTGTACTGAAAGTTCTGTACTGAATATTTTAAGGAACCTTTTTAGTGTTTCATAGTGGACACACATTATCAAGTGTATATATGATCTCATGATAGAAAAGGAAAGGATATTCATGTTTTATGTCCTGGCTTTTTGTTTAAATATATATGAGTCTCCAAATGTTATTTGTTATAGAAATCTGTGATCCATGGGAAAATTATACTCGGTGAGGTAGAAAATAGACTAGATTTTAACTAGATTTATTGAATAATAACTTTAATATGCTGGAGGTGTGAATACTAAAGAATATGACTGCATAAAATAAGAAAAACTAAAATATCCTGTCATGTTAAAAGTACATGATGATTTAAAGTACGAGACAGGGCCAGTGAGATGGCTCAGCAGCATAAGTGCCTGCCTGGCAAGCGTGAGGTCTTGAGTTTGACTCCCCATACCCATATACAAAAAAGGGTCAGTGATATCGCTCAGTGGCATGGGCGCCTGCTGGTGTGTGAGGTCCTGAGGTCAACCTCTGGTACCCACACACAAAAAAAAGAATTGAAAAAATCAGATCCCCCAAATTTAAAGACCCAATCGAAAAAGTGGACATGTGGGATGCATACACATTTCTCATGAAGAAGTAGAAATGGCATATAAACATATGAAAAAATGTTCAACATCACTGATAATTCAAGATATACAAATTAAAACAACGCTGAGATTCCATATCACTCCAGAAAGAATGGCTATTGTCAAGAAATCAACCAACGACAAATGCTTGCAGGCTCTGGGGAAAAGGAACCCTTCTCCACTGTTGGTAGGAGCATAGACTGGTGCACCCACTGTGGAAATCAGTGTGGATATTCCTCAAAAAACTAGAACTAGATGTCCCATCTGACCCAGATATTCTGTTCTTGATATTTTCCCAAAGAATTAAAACATCATACAACACCAATATATGCAAACCCATGATTCTAGTCACACAGATTTTAATAGCCAAATCTTGGAAACAGCCCAAACTGAAGATGTAGCTTTTTTTTTTTTTTTTTTTTTTTTTTTGTGGGTACCGGGGGGTCGACCTCAGGACCTCGCGCGCCAGCAGGCACCCGTGCCACAGGCGCCCGTGCCACTGAGCGATATCACCAGCCCCTTTTTCGTATGTGGGTTCCGGGAGTCGAACTCGGGTCCTCGCGCTTGCCTGGCAGGCGCTTAAGCCGCTGAGCCATCTCACCGGCCCAGATGTAGCTTTTTTATACAATGGAGTACTACTGAGTCATAAAGAAGGATAAGTGTGAGACATTTCTAGGTTAGTGGGTACACCTTGAGACCATATTCAAGTGAAATAAATCAGACACAAGTGTGTAAATATTTCATTGTCTCTCTTGTGTGAGAAACTGAAAGTATAAACCAGGGCCAAAATGTATAATAGATATTGTGAGATAGGAAGAAATTCTTAAAAATGTAAGGGGAACTAGGGAAGAAGGAAGGGGAAAGGAAAGAAAGGAAAAGAAAACAAATAGGAAAAGAAAGATAAAATGGAAACAAAGTTTTGTAAATAAGGTGGAGATGAGGGGTTGAAGGGAGGAGAGGAGAATGAAAAAAAAAGGAATGAAAATATATCATGTACAGCTACAAATTCCTTATGATGAATGTGATCATTATGTATATCTACATTGTACCAATAAACTTAATTAAAAAATGTAAAACTACATACATCCCTTATAATCATAGGTGCAAAAATTATCAAAAATATTCACAAAACTCATCCAGGGATATTTAAAAAGATACATATATATTATGTCCAAGGGGTTTATCAAGGTAATCAAGGTTGCTTCCATATTTAGAAATAAGTTTATGTCATGTAACATAATATAATGTAATGTAATGTATAACCATACTTAAAAGTAAAAACAAATCCACAAAAATTTGACAGTGGGCATATACTATCATAATAAAATCAACAATCTTGGAGGAAATAGAAACTTCTGCAATCTAATAAAGTACATCTAAAATAAATGTGAAAGCTAACATAATACTTAATATAATAATAAGTACTTTCTTAAAAACATTGTGAGTAATACAATGATGTTCAGTTCTCCTCTTGTTTCATATTGTATTAGAAGTCTTAGTAAATGAAATAGAGCAAATAAATGAAATAAAAAAGCATAATACTTTGGAAAGGGAGAAAAATATCTGCCACTATTTTGAGATGATATGCTTCCTCATATAAAAATTCGTAGGTAATCTCTACAAAAATTCCTAGAATCAATAAAAACTTTTAAAAGTTAGCAAAATATGTCAGGTTCTTGAAAAATAAATTTCATTTCAACATAAAATTTATACTAATTTTTTATTTTCCCCAACATATTGTTACTACAATATTGGTAACAACATAATACATAATAGCTAAACCTGAAAGCAGCTTAAATATACCTCAATACTAGAATAGATAAATACATTATACTTCAAGTCTCCAGAAATGTGAGCAAATAAATTTCTGTTTTATGCCACCCAGTTTGTGGAAATAGGTAAAGGGAACCCTAGGAAGAAATGTAGGTTTTGTTCTGGCATGTTGGGTGTACTGTAATACCCAGGTATCTAAATATGCAAAAGTAGCTTTCAGATTGGAGGAATTTTGAGACATATGATACAAATCCCTAGATTGTCTTGATGAGATTTTTGGTAGAAATATAGACATTAAATATTCTTTTAATGAGTGCTCAGAAGGAAATAATAAAAGGTTTAAAGAACACTTCTACCATTTTTGAGAATATGTGCAAAGCTGAGTATGCTGGCACATGCCTATAATCCAGGCACTCTGGGAGACTGGCAGGAGGATGGCAAGACTGAGCTCATCCTGGGTAATTTAGAGATTTAGGAAGAACTTGTCTCAAAATTTAAAAGAAAAAATTGGCCTGGCAATATAGCTCAGTATGAAGGCTTGGGTACAATCTTGAGTCCATCCCCTAAAATAGAACATATGTAATCATGAACCAAATGTTATATAGAAATATGAATTTTCTCCTTGTGAAGCCTTCAAATGAAGGTAGAGCCCTATTATTACACAGTGTAGAAAAGAGGATCCTTGTCATGCATTGGTACACAAATGAATGAATTATATTCTATTCTTGTGTGGAGAGCAACACTTGTAAATGATGAATCTGGATATTTAGTTGAGGAGATAGCCAAGGAAAGTTTTGAAAGAGAGGCCTGCATTTTCTGTACTGATTCAAGGAAAATAAGATATAGAGGAAGAAATTTCTAAGCAAAAGTGAGGCATCACTTGATTTGGGAAGTTCATAGACTATCTATATGCCAAAAGTTGCAAGTATGTTGTTAAATCAGCAAAAATGAGGAAATCTATTTTGCCTGTGTAATGAACATGAATTTTGGGGAGTGACCAAACAAGTTGTAGCAGGTTGAATAGTGACAAAAGACATGTTCAAGTCCTAACCCCCATTACTTGTGAAAGTGAACTTGTATGGAAATAGACTTTACACATAATCTTCATGTGAGATCATCTTGTTCAGGGTGGGCCTTGCATACAAAGATAGTGTCCCTATAAGTGATAGAGAAGAAAAAGTCACAGAGACACACAAAGTGGAAAAAGTCATGTAAAGACATAGGTAGACATTAGTGGTGCATCTATAATCCAAGAAACATCAAGGATTGCCCACCAGAATTGGAACAAATCAAGAACATAATCTCCTAAACTTTCAGAGAGAATGTAGCCCCTCCATTGCTTTGAATTTGAACTTCTAGCCTCCAGAACTTTAAGAGCATGGATTTTTCCTTTTTTTAATCCTCTTAGTGGTAATTTGTTACATCATTCATAGAAAATTAATACACTTAGAAGTTTTAGATGAAGATTACATGAAATAGTGTATATAAAACACATTTATAGTAAATATATATTTTATAGTAGCTTTATTACTAGCACGAGGAAATCTGTTAACAAACAATACTAGTTATTTCTAAGAGGAAAACAAAGTGATAATCATAATACATACTAAAAGCATCATAGATTCCCTTCATGGATGCACAGAAGGAGCAGTATTCACAGACAGTGCTATGGTACATACCAAAGTCAGTCAGAAAGTAGATTCAGGAGAGGATAGTGTTACTAACAGAAGAATACATCCTTAATGGGAAAGTACCACAAACTAAATACAGAAAAAATCTAGAATAAGAAGTGAAGCCACACATATTTTTAGGCAACCAAATATATATCTAGAGACACTATTTTTCAGTGAAGTTGAACATGTCTCAACACTGATAAAAATCTGGGATGATAATAACAAACACACACCATGAATGAAATTCAGTACTCCAAACTTTAGCTAGGGGAAGAAGAGAGGAGAAAAAAAAGAATATGCATAGAAAAGAAGGCAGACTATCTTTCTTTGCAGATGATATGATCCTTTACATAGAAATTTGCCAAATGCACCACAAGAAGACTCTTAGAGCTAATAAACAAATTGAATAATGTGGCAGGTTACAAAATCAACACATAAAATCTATAATCTTCTTGTACACCAATAATGAATTCACTGGAAAAGAAATCAGAAATTCAGTCCCATTCAGAGTAGCTTAAAAAAATTAAGTACCTGGAAATCAACCTAGCCAAGAATGTGAAATTCTTGTGTAATGAAAACTATAGTACTTTGAAAAACAGATTGAAAAAGACATTAGAAAATGGAAAAATTATCTTCTGTTGCTGGATAGTCAGAATCAATATTGAGGAAATTGCCATATAATAAAAAAATGTTATATAGATTTATTGCAATTTCTATCAAAACCCCAAAAGCATTCTTCACAGAGCTAGGAAAATAATATCCTCAAAAATATATGAAACCAGAAAAGACACAGAATAGCCAGAGTAGTCCTAATTAAGAAGAGTAAAGTAGTAACTATTACAATCCTGGAATTCAAGGTATACTACCAAGCTACAGTGATAAAAATGGTATGGTGCTGGCACAAAAGTAGATGTGTAGATCAATGGAATAGAATAGAAGGCAGAGAAGTCCGTGTCTGGCCTGAAGTCAGTGGTAGCCAACAACCAAGAGTGCATGGGCTTTGAGTAAATGGGTGTGAACAGATTACAGCATATGTTCTTGTCATGTGTCTGTCTTTGGACACAGGCAATCAATGACTTAATTACATATGAATTTGTTATAAAATAAAATATCTCAAAATATTATATCAGTGAAAAATTGTTGCATATATAATGCCAGAATAACTTATAGTATCTTTGAGAAGTAATTTTATTTTTAAAACTAGTTTTTTTCCTTGCTTTTACTTATAGAAATAATACTTGCTCATTACAGAACATTTAATAATACAATTTAGACATATACTTTATATCAATTCTATATACACTAAAAAGTAAGAAATTGCACATTATATTTTTCCATAGAAAAGCTAGCAGAAAATTAATGATGTATACATAAGACTTTTGGGCAGATTAAAGCTTTGTATTATTTAAATAAAAGAAAACTATTTAAAAGCAGTGACACATTTAATTATATAAAATTTGAAGCATCTATTTAACAGATCATGAAAGAAAAATTAAAAACATATACTTGAATATATATGACATAGAATTTCCAACCATAATGATCAAAAAGAAGATTCTAGTTCACCTGAATGTAATTAAGATAGCAATTATTAAAGGGAATGAACAGTTAAGAAAATATAAATTAAAAATGGAACATAGGGACAATATTTATTTGGCTAATAGGTAAAACAATGCAATTTGAAACAATAATGAGATGCCATTTTACATTTACTAAAGGAGAATAATTGAGTCTCCTCATGGCAGGCAACCTGTGTTTAAATTTGTGTACTGTTTCATTGTTGTTGGTGATATAATACAGTACAAGAAGTAAAGAAATCTGTTAATGTACATCAAGAGCCATAAAATTTGGACCACTTATTTCACACTTGGAAATTCTGCCTAAGGAAATATTTGCTAGAGCATTACCTAGAATAATAAACATTTGGAACCCAGATACATGTCAAAATAATTGAATGAATAAATACATTATAGTATGAATAGTAGTCATTAATTTAAAACTGTAAAAATGTAAGATTATGAAGAATATGTATAATGCATTATTAAGTGTAGGTTATATTGTAGAGGACAATAAATACATACATAAAAAATGGGAATTTGTAGCTGTAGGTTTAACAAGCATTCATTTTAGCATTCTGAATTTTATTCTTGGGAGTTGTGTTTAGTAATCAATTACATATATTACAATTTGTGATCAAGGTTTAAAATTTTGAATGACCAATATTTAGTTTTTTAGCAACAACAATAATCAAAATGATAACATTCTCTAACATCTTTCCTGTGTACAGCACTAGTAACTTTATGCATAAGCACTGAATATTAGAAATATCTCAGTGAAAATACAAAATTTATTTTAAGCATCAATTAAAACATTTGTATAGTTGAGTTTTCATTATCTTCAACTTACCTCCTCAACACTTTCTTTACTTTGGGAGTATTCAAACACCACCCCTATCACTTGAGTGATGCACGTTTATATGATGATTATCTGCTGATTATAGCAATAGTTTAACAGAGGTATTATAATTTGAAATATATAGTGTGACTTAAAGGTGTGAATTAGTCCTCACTTTTCTATTTTTGGAGTATTGATTTCTGGCGATGTTAAGGATTTGGGAAGTTAATCAATATTTGCAAGAAATTAGAAATAATGGTGGCACAGGTATAAATACTTGCTCTGTAATGGTTTTGTTTGTATCACAGTATTACCTGTATAAAATAATACTATTTTAACATCTAGAAACATGATCTAAAAGGAGTAATAAATTGGTAACACATTTAACACATTGGAAAATATTATTTTCATTTATATTTAAATAGAAAAACAACAACAAAAGTACTCTAATTTTATTCCTTGACCTATGAAGATGTTTATGGCAGCTCTGGTAAAGTTCTGTGCCTGCTTGTTTCAGTCCCACAATCTCATTTGACCTAAACTTTTCTTACTACAGTAAAGGAAGTGGTAGAAAAGTACTTGAGGCATTTTCAAAGTAACTGTTTCAGACAAGAAGGAAAGAAATAAGAAAAGAAAGAAGGAAGGAAGGAAGGAAGGGAGGAAGGAAAGAAGGAAGGAAGGAAGAAAGGGAGGATCACATAATATTTACAGCTATGTGTTATAAAGCTATAGTATTGTAGTCCAAATTTTGTTTCTTCAACTTTGTACAGTACTTATTTGATCTAAAGAAATTTACTGTTTTAATATTTCACAGAATCCTTGAGATGAGTTTTGTTTTTTTCTAGCTGTATTTTGGTTACTGTTGTAATTTTCTCTCCCTGAGACTCATTTTCATATTGAAAAAAATTGCACCTTATAAGCTGTAAAAGCATGTTTTTATTATTAAAATATACCAATTTATATGTATTCCACACTTTTACATAAGATATTATGATACAGTTAATATTATTTGAAAACTGATTTACTGAGCTATGACTGACATACAAAATGCTGTAAATATTTAATGAATATAACTTGTTGTGTGTGGTGGTGAGTACAAAGTTGTGAAAGCATCGCTGGAGTCAGACATGGCAATCATGTCTGAAATTACTCTCCTATCACCTTTGCTTTTGTTTTGCTTTTAGTTTTGTTTTGCATTTTCCTTTCAAATTAAAAAAACACTTAACATAATAATCTATATTTTTACAAATTTTTATGTATCCAAAATAGTAATTTTAATCATAGGCCTTATGTTGTATACTAGAACTGCAAAACTGATTGGTCTTGCATAACTAAAACTTTGTGCCCTTGATCAACACTTCCCTGTTTCCTCCTACCACTGGAGAGATCTCATCTTCTTTGAGTTTGGTTATTTTAGATTCCATATCTAAGTTAATGCAGGATTTATTTTTCTTTGGTCCAAACAAACCATTTATGAAAAGGGTGAAGGTCATGAATTCTGTACATGTTTCTCCAAAGAAAATTTACAATGATAAAGAGGTGTATGAAAGGTCATAAATCTTACTAATGATCAGGGAAATACAAATCACAACCTCTTGGTGGGAATGTAATCTCATACATCTATATTTATTGAAAATATTCTTATTATAAGTTACTTCACTTATAGAATTTTTCCAGCATGTTTTACCACTTGTCAAAATGCACAGGATTTCAGGTCTGTGAAATAGCTCAGTGGCATAATCGCTTGCCTGGCAAGCATGAGGTCCTGAGTTTGACTCCTGGTATCCACATAAAGGAAAAAGAGAGGCTGGTGATATCGCTCAATGGCACAAGCACCTGCTGGCAAGTGTGAGGTCCTGAGTTTGACTCCCGGTACCAACATAAAAAAAATTCATAGGATTTTAATCAATTCCTTGTGCTTAAAATGTTGTAAGATGTGCAATATTATCTATTTTTTCACTAATCTTTCAAAATGTTTCATATGTGTTTTACATGAGGTATTAGAAAACAGATAAGGGGAAGTTTCTATCCATATTATTTTAATTAAATGTACTAATTGCTTTATTCAAATAAAACATCCTATATACTTTTTATCTTAATTGCCTCTTACGACTTATCAATATATGAGAGAGGTATGTTGATCACTCCTACTGTGATTAATAGAATTATTATTTTTTATTTTAATATTATGTATTATTGCTTTAAACATTCAAAGGTATATTAGTCACTACAGTTTTACATGTGTGATCTTTGTGTTGAGTAAAGCTTTTTATTTTAATGAATATTCATTTACCTTTACAACTTTTTTAAACTTTAAGATTTTGATACTAATTAATATATTCATTTTTTTGTTAGTGTAGCATTCCCTTGTATTAATATTTGCACTTAGGGGATACTCACACTTCATGTTGCTACCATTCACCTCTAAAATTTTATCTCACTATTCTGTCTTTATTTGTAGGTGGATTTTTATTTTTTTATTTTTATTTTTATTTTTGTTGGTACCGGGGTGTCGACCTCAGGACCTCACACGTCAGCAGGCGCCCATGCCACTGAGCGATATCACCGGCCCCTTTTTTGTATGTGGGATCCGGGAGTCAAACTGGGGCCCTCGTGCTTGATGGGCAGGCGCTTAAGCCGCTGAGTCATCTCACCGGCCCCTGATTTTTATTTTTTATCATTTGGAAATTTTATTTAATATACGTTCATCAATACATTTAAATAATGTCTGTATTAATTTATCTACTATCTAAATATAATGTTGTTTAGAATATCAGATCTGCCATCCTGCCAGAGAATTCCTTTCTATAGACTTATGACTTCAGTAATGACCTAAGTAAGCCACTTTATTTAAATCATAAGTCTCTCCCACACAGTTTGAATCTGGTATTGTGCTTGTTTCCTTAGGGATGAAAGCATGCTAAAAATCTGTTCAGCACACAAATCTAACATCAATTAAAACCATTATTTCATTTTTTACCTACTATACCGGTTTCATGTGTGTTCTTCCTGTCACTGTGTTACATTCCTATCTACTATACTGTATCACATAGAATGAAAAGAAAATCCCCCCTAAAAATTCCTGAGGTCCAGAAGTATTCTAGTATGTACTAGAAAATTATGCACTTTTGGAATAACTTTTATAGAACTTTAAATAATACTATGTCTTAAATAATCAAAATATTTCTTTGGTGTGTAGTTTGATACTGGTGTAGAAATGCACTCTCTAATATGGTAGCTACTGGTTATATGGGGCTATTGAACACTTGATGTATGGCTAAACTGAATTTAGATATACGAGAATTGTAAGGTACATATCAGTTTTCAAAGAGTTACTGAAACAAGTAAAAAAGTTTTTATTTTGTGTATTAATTCTTGACAGAATAATATTTTGGATGGATTGTGCTGAATAAAATATCAAAAATAATTTCATTTGTTTCATTTTACTTTTTAATGTAGCTAATCACACATCTAAAATTACATATGTTACTTAAATTGTAGTTCACATTATACTTATAACATTGGCTTAGATCAGGGATTTTATAAAATATTTACAACTTTTTAGAGCTTTATTGGAGTATAATTTACATATCATAGCATTCAGCTGTTGTAAACATTCAATTCAGTGATTTTTATTAAATTTATTGAACAATGACGGTGAAACCATCACAAAATCCAGGTTTATGAAAAATGTTTTCACCTAAAGTTTTCATATACCCATTTAAAATCAGTACTCTAAAGATTCTTAATCTGAAGCTTTTAACTCAGGAATTCCTTGACTTGGATGGGAGTAAAGTGACTTCTCTATTTTCTCTTACTTCTAAATGAAATTTAGTATTATGAATATAGGCCAGAGACTGCCCTAATATTAGCAGAACCTGTGATATTGACCAATTAAAATTAAGGATACCATATACTATGTTACAGCTATTGCAAATATCTTGAAATATGTTAATCAAAATATTTTAAATGGAAATTATTGCAGCTACTGTACAGCTGCTGGTTGTATTTCATTATCTAATATATTAATAAACAATCATATTGTGTAAGTATGAACCACAAATTTATGACAAATTTTAGGAATCTAGGAAATCATAACCAAATTAGATTAGACTCTGTGTTTTTAATTTAGGGCAAATGAATAGATCTTTTGAGGTCTGTAATCTCTTTTGAAATTTTGTGCAAAATTGTATGAGATTGTTAAAGTATTTTTTTGTTTTATCAATTTCTCAGAAGGTTCCAACAATCCTCTCTATATCTGATTAAGAAAAATTACCCTAGACATCTACTTTTAGGGATTTTGTTTTGCCATCATCCAAGTTACACAATGTGGAAATCCTAAAATACATAATGGAAATTGGTTATGAGTTTAATAATTTATTCATTCATTTCATTAATACTTCTTTCACGCTACTAGGATACCAGGGTAGCGATCATTGTGGTTGTCACTCATTTCAAGTAATATATGATTGTATAACTCACAAAAGACTGACAAGGGTATATAGAAAGGGATGGTCAGATTCTGGGTTGGCAGTAATGACATGGATTTTACAAATTCAGAATGTCAGTGTCAGTCAATCAATCTAAAAGGTTATGTAATGTCTCAAAAAGATAATTCTGCAGTGCAATGGGAAGAGAACAAAAGGCTTCCTGAGGGAGAGCTGAAAAGGCATTTCACTTGATACTTGCTTTAAGAAAACTCATTTTAAATAATACAGTGCAGAATTCCCTGTCCTTTATTCTTTCTGAAATGCTTTTACATACATTATCTCATTTGCCCATTTGATCTTCCCAAGAAGCCTATGAACCTTATTACAAGAGATAATAACTCCCCCATTTAGTTTATCATGCAGACAGGCTGACTCCTTTGAGATGCTTCAAAGGAAGCTTCTCCTGCCAGCTCAGAAGCAAGGAGTAGTTGCAATTTTAGTTTTTTCTCTTTTCCTTAATTTTTTTTTTCTAATCTCATGAATTTGCTAGGACATACTTCTATTTGCCCAAGTTCTTTAAACTTATTCACGTAAGTATGCATGAAAACATTCCAGAGTGGGGTCTCATTTTAGAGAGAGAGAGAGAGATTCATTTTTCTTTAAGTAAACTCTAAGTAGAAAATCAAATTTTATATTCATAGTTTAAAAAAATCCAAAGGTAAAAGAGAGAGATACAGATATGAGGGAAATGTTATGATGTAGTACATAGATGTTCCTTTGGAGTAAGTCATCTTCCAGTCACTTTCTGGAATTTTCTAATGGAAAAGAGCCAAGTTGCACAAGATATTGCCCAAGATTTTTTACCTGGAATCCAATGACTGATGGCTACAAAGATCTGAAATATTAGCTAACTCAACACAGCTATAGAGAACCATCCCTTTTTCATAACTTCCTGTAAGTTTGGTTAGACTTCTTTTGAGACTGTCTCACAGGTCACCTTTCACTTTTACACTCCCTTTATCTTTATCTTCATGTTTACAGGATTTAACTTTGAGAACGATCCTTAATAAATGTACTTCACATTAATTTTTTTTTAAATATCTGCTTCCTTGGGAATTAACTTTTTGCATTTAAGGTCAGTAGTCTTAGAAAACAGACACTAGGGTGAGATTTTGAGTTTGAATCACACTCTTCCTGGCTAGTCATAAGGTCTCCATTTCTGATCATAGGTAAAGCTCAGATTACCTGTGGCATAATGTAGTTCTGTATTTGTTAAAACTTATTCATGTGGCAAAGTAGGATGGCATGCTATTGGAAAATAATGCAGTGTGATGTATCAGGGTTTTGGAAAATGGAGAATGGAAATAGAAATTATAATTGCAGTAAAGTTTGATTGTTCTTGATAAGCTTGATTTTAAATAATATATAAAAGGCTGAAAAGAATATTATTGGGCAATTACAAGATAAACATGAAAGCCAAAATGTCTTCTTGTCAGAACAATAAAGAGATTTTCTTTTCCTTCAGAAAGAATAGTGAGAAAACTGAGGAACAGGAGAAGGGTTTATTTGTAAGAACAGTTTGGTTGCAAATAATATAACTTCCACTAAGGAGAGTCTGTTTTGAAAAGGTCAGGACTCCAGTAAAGAAAAAAATGGGACATTGATTTATGAGATGGTATCTTAGTCCATTTTCTTTCACAATAAAAAAATACCCAACACTGTTTAATTTTAAAGAAGTGAATATTATTTAGCTTACAATTCTGAAGACTAGAAGTCCAAGACCATGCAATAGAATCTGTCCTGGTTCTGGTGAGTGCCATATGTTTGTTCAACTTGTGGTGGAAAGTGAAAGAGTTGAGGCATGCATGCAGAATACATTGAAGTGTCAAGCGTTGACCCCTTTCAAAAAACACACTCTTACAAGAACAAATATATTCTCATGAGCACTAACATTATTCCCTATAAAATACTCCACTTTACCATATCCCTTTTTTGCAACCAAATTTTCAACATGAGTTTTGGCAGGGGCAAACTACGTCCAAAGTATAGAAGTTGGGAACACCCTTGGTGAAGCTTCAGAAAATCCTGAATCTGCAGATTTCCTCAAATTTATGAGCTGGTAGAAGAGGGCCATTCCTTCCCATGACCATTTACAACTTCAACTCCGAAACACTCCTGATGCAATACAGTGTGGATTTTTCTTGTTTTCCCAACAGCTCCTCCTGGACAAGAAGCCTATCACAAATATTATGTGTAAACTTTATACAGCCAGGGATGTAGTGGATCTAACATAAAATTAATGGGGCTGAAATAATCACATATTCTATGTGAACATTTCCTTCTGTCTGCAGGACCTCAACCAACATTGATATTTAAGGGTTTGCTGAATATTTGTTCTACTGGCATGGAATCTCAGATAACACTGTGTCAGAAAAACTGACAAATTTCACAGGAAAGTGTTGGAGTTAGAAATGCTTTCATATGTGCTGCGTTTCTTTATTAAATTTGAAGAATATTTGGGTCATGAAACCAAGGTAAAGAAGTAGAATTGGCAACATTTACAATAATTCCTCATGACTTACATGGTAAATTTATGTTTCTCATCCCTGAAATCATACAATCTGTAGCTTTGAAGTCCTAGCTCCCAAACAAGAATGTTTCTTTTAGAGGAACAGTAAAAGTCTCATTCGGTTGTAAGTTTTGATTACTGTGCAGATACATTGGAACTTTTGTATCAAGTAGCCAGGGACAAGAAGAATATCCATTTCAATAGGGGAAAATAACTTTGACCATTAGGAGAATATAAGTTCACTTACACAGCGCTGACAGAGAAGGATGTGTTTAGTGTGCAATTGATTCTTCTGGTAGTCTCTCAATTAGATGATAAACGGACCTTTATATGAGAAAAGCATGGTATTTAAGGCCTCAGGGATGAGATTATGAGTCATACCACTATTTAAGCCACTAAGACCAGCCAAGCTTCTGGCTGAGGATAAAAGGCAGAAGTAGGCTGGAGTTTTCTCATACTAGTTTTCAAGAAGCCAATTGTTAGTGTTACTTTCAAAGTCTATTTTCAGTACTGTCAAATTGGTACCTTGAGTTCAGTCATGGTAGGAGTATATACATCACAAAAGGTGGAAATTATTGCAAATGATGTTCTTAAATGCAAAAATGAATGCCATATATTTCCAGTAATCTGTCTAGTTGAATGAATATACATAATGAACTGCATCCAGAAAATTAAATAATCAGTTATACAAAGAAATGAGCTATCAGAACATACAAAGATAGGGAAGAAACTTAAATGCATATTAGGAAATTAAAGAAACCAATCTGGGAATGCTACCTACTGAATATCTGATTCCAACTATATGGCATTCTGGATAAGGCAAAACTATGGAAACACTAAAAAATAAAATAGTAATTGTTAGAACTTATGTGTGCATAGAAGATAAATAGGCAGAGCAAAGAGGATATTTATCACAGTTAAACAACTTTGTATGATACTATAATGGTGAGTGCATATCATTACACATTTGTCCAAATTCATAGAATGAACAAAACAAAAATGAACCCTAATTTAATCTATGAACATTGGGTGATTATGATGTGTCACTGTAAGTTCCTGAACTATAACAAATGTACCACTCTGATGGTACAAACTGGTAAAAGGAGAAGCTGTACATGTGATGGAGAGAGCATGTCAGAAATCTCTGTACATTTCCCTCAATTTGCTATGAACCTGAAACTGCTCTTAAAAAATACTTTTTAATTTGTATCTCTTGAAAGGCCACTAAAGTTGAATATTTTGTCATATATTTATTTGCTGTTTGTATTTCTTCATCTGAAAAGTGTGTATTCATCTCCGATGCCCATTTTCAGATTGGGTCTCTCATTTTGAGGGGTCTGATTTTTTTTTCAATTCTTTATATGTTCTAGATATAAGTCCTTTGTCTTTGGGACAACTGGCTAAAATTTTTTTCCTGCTATGTGTGTTGTCTTTTCACTCTCTTGGTGATTTCTTTTGCTGTGCAAAAGATTTTTAATAGGATGAGATCCAGTCATTGATTTTTGTATTATTTTGCATGCAATCAGGGCTTTGTTCATGAAATTTTGCCTACACCTATGTATTCAAGGGTTCTGCCTATTCTCTGTTCCAAAATATTTAGTGTTTCAGTTTTAATATTTAGATCTTTAATCCATTTTGTTTTTAGTTTAGTGCATGGTATAGACATGGGTGTAGTTTTAGTCTTTGGCATGTGGAAAACCAATTTTTCCAGCACCATTTATTACAGAGGTTATCCTTCATACAGGTAGTATATTTGGCCCCTTTGTCAAAGATAAGGTGGCTATGTGTGTTTGCAGTTTTTTCTGCATCTTCTAATCTCTTGCACTGATCCTCAGGTCTGTTTTTTTTTTTTTTTTCCAGTACCATGCTGATTTTATCATAGTAGCTTTGTACTATAATTTCAGGTCTGGGATTGTGATGTCCCCTGATTTGCCTTTGTTGCCAAGAATTATTTTTGCTATTCTAGGTCTCCTCTGGTTCCAAATAAATTTTAGAAAACTTTTTTTTAGTTCTGTAAGGAATGCTAATGATATTTTGATTGGGATTGCATTAAATCTGTGTAAAAATTTGGGGAGTATGACCATTTTCACTGTTTGTTCTTCCTATCCATGAACAAGGGATATCATTTCATTCTCTGATATCCTCTTAGATCTCCTTTTTTTTTTTTGAAATGTGGGTACTAGGAGTTGAACTAAGGACCTCGCAATTGCCAGGCAGGCGCTTATGCCGCTGAGCTATTTCACTGGCCCAGTCTCCTTTCTTAGAGTACTATAATTTTCAATGTATAGATCTTTTACTTCCTTTGTTAGATTGAATCCTAAGTATTTAATATTTTTGGATGCTAAAGTGAAGGGTATGATTTCTCTAATTTCTTTCTCAGTGAATTTGTTGTTTGTGTACAGGAATACTATTGATTTTTGAATGTTGACTTTGTATCCAGCTACACTACTGATTTTAGTTATTAAATCTAACAAGTCTTTTGGTGGGGTTTTTGGGGTATTCCATATAAAGTATCATGTCATCTGCAAATAATGATAATTTAACTTAATCCTCTCCTATCCTTATTCCTTTTATTTATTTCTCTTGTCTAATTGCTCTGGCTAATGTTTCAAGAACTATATTGAATAGGAATGGTGATAGTCAACATCCTTGTCTTGTTCCTGATTTTTCTCACTCCAGAAAGAATGGCTGTCTTCAAAATATCAACCAATAACAAATGCTGGAGGGGCAATGGGGAAAAAGGAACCTTCTCCACTGTTGGTGGGAGTGCAGACAGGTACAACAACGGTGGAAATCAGTGTGGAGATTCCTCAAAAAACTAGGATTAGAGGCACCATTCAACCCCGCCATTCCCCTTCTGGGTATCTTGCAGGAAGAATTAAAAACTTCATACCACAGCAATATGCGTGCACCCATGTTTATAGCAGCACAATTTATAATAGCTAAAGCTCAGAAAAAAATCAAATGCCCACCAATGAAGAAATGGTTAAAAAAGATGTGGTGTTTTTATAGAGAGTATAACTCAGCCATAAAGAAGGATAAACTTGAGACTTTTATAGTTAAATGGATGCAACTTGAGAGCATTCTCTTAAGTGAAATAAATCAGACTCATGTGTGTAACCATTATATTGTTTCCCTGGTGTGAGAAACCAAAAGAGTAATTAAGGAAAAATATAAAATAGATATTGTGAAACTGGAAGAAATTCTTCCAAAGGAAATAGGAATGAGGATGGGGAAAGGGGAAAGGAAGAAAGGGAAAAGGAAAAATTAGCAAAAAAAAGATAGTTACATTACTAACTTCTGTTAGTTCATTGAAAAGAAAAGTTTGTGCTTATCCCATTTGGTGATTTTTTTCATGCCCATATCTTGTACTCTGTGTAACTACTTTGAAGATAAAAATACAGTGTATGAACTATTGTTATTCTCCTATTATTTTGTTCTGAAATTTTGTTTTATAGTTTTCCATAAAATAAAATAATCTTTAAAAAAATTGTCAATACATGTTTTGGGAGAGGGTTCTAGATTATGTAGTAGTAAATGGTGATGAGTAACAATTTTGTCCATGAGAGCAACCATAGAAAAGTGGACTAGAGTTGGGTTTTTTTCCCCACTGAGGAGTGCAGGAAATAGACTTTGGTGAACATTGGGATCCACTACTCATTTCTCTCTCCAGGAGTGAGGTATTTATTAAACCAGCAGCTGGAAAATCTGAGAAGTAGACAGAAGCTAACTATAATATTCCTTTTTAGATTGTCTCAGCTAAAGGTGGTTGCCTCAACTTAAGTCATGTCTCCATCCTTAGTGGCTCATCACTTATGATTGAAAGATAAAGAGGGCAAAGTCCTGGCTCTCTTCTTTGACTAACTCTGGAGGGTCAACCTATGTTCAGAAATCCCTTTAGGATCAGCACAGGCTTTAAATATGCATTATGGCTCAAACTCTCCTTTTTCCCAATCCTCTTTTCCCTTCCTTTTCATTGGTAGTTGATCCCAACAACACTTCTTTAAAACTTCTCTCATGTTAAATGATACTTCACAATCTGCTTCTCAGGAATGACAACGAGTGATAGGGAGTTAGAGTACAAATCAAGAGCAATGAAAATATGTGTCCTTTCTATTTCAAAAAGAAAAACAAGAAAGAAAAGCTAATACATTAAGCCTTTCCTTATCAATTGTTTCATGTTTCTATAAGGACTGTGTAAAGCAATAGGGGAAAATATATATTCCTGTGAAAAATCTGAAGTTTGAGAAATAAATATATATATTAAATTATATGACTTGTCACAGGGCTCAGTTGAGTTAAAAGCTGATGAGGGGGCTGGGGGTATAGCTCAGCAGCACAGTGCCTGCCTGGCAAGTGCAAGGACGTGAGTTCGATTCCTGTTAGTAAAAAAAAAAGTTGATGAGGAGCTTAGCTGCTATTCAATTTCAAATAATGAATACTGAGTGCCCACTAAATTCCTAATAATTGATACAGAAAATTAACATGATTATCTGTAGTTTGTATGTAAAGAAAGATACTTAAAGAATTTAAGGCACTTAATCAAACAACTTTTAACACATAAATCACACTAACAATTAACAGAACTGGGATTTAAATTCAAGAATGTTTCTAATTCATTTTTCCCACTACCCCACCATTACCTTCCCTGTTTTTCAAAGGAAATGTCTTTGAAATAGGGTTTTATGACCTTTAAACTCCACATATTGCTTGATTACAGTTCTGATTATAAGTATTTTCAAAACGTGTGTAGAAAGGTATTATCATATGAGCTTCTCCTGGGATTGCATCTAAAAATGTTATATTCAATATTATGTTGCAATTTGCTTGATAAATTAGTAAAAGCATTTCTTTCATAAATTCTATATAAAATAAATCTTGATGCAGTTTTCTTAGCTTTTGGAAAGATGTGGAAATATCAATGATTGTCTATATATTTACATAAGGAGAAAAAAATTCAGGATTTTAAGAGACATGAAATTTTGTTTATTTAAAGTGTAAATGCTTTCATAACACTGAAGAAATACTACTTTTGTCATTCTGTCTTCATTTCATGTATCTGGCACATCTTTTATGAAAATTTCAAAAGATGAATTAAGTCCTTTTTACACAGTAAATATTATACCTTATGTTAAACCTGGCATAATTTAAATTGGATCTCCCCTTTACATTCTGATAGTAATTTATTATTTCAGAAAATATTTCTTGAACTATGTGCACACCCTTTACTAAGTACAGGGGCTGCATGAATTAAGTGTTCCATTAGCTTCATTTCATCAACTCTTTCTTCAACTATTTGAAAGTGATTGTACCTTACATCTAAACATCATGACAAAACACCCTTAGTTCAGGGCTGTACTTCTGGCATCTTTCATATACTTCAAACTGTAGTATGAAACATTGTAAGACTTGGACAGGCTGAATTCTTTGATTTCTCAGAAAGAAAAAAGCAGGGTTAACTAAAATACCAGACAGAAATCTTAAATGCATTACTGTCGGCTCAAAGGCCTAAGAAAATGATAAAGTAAGGTAATAATTTTCATGGACACCACAGAGTTGGTTCAGAAATTAATTCAAATAAATTACTGAGATTAACAGAATTGGGTAATTAACCTTCTCTTTTGTGAGCTATATTTGACTAATGAAAATATTAGTGCCTTTTACAACATGCTATATGCACTTTATACTGCAAATTAGATCTCGAGAATTTTCTTATATGTTAATAAAGAGAAAGTCACAAAGATTCAGTAGTGCCTTGGTTCACAAAGTGTTCTGTTTCAAAATAATTTGGTTTGCAAAGAAAAGTATTCAGCAAAATTTTGTTTCTGTTAGCAAACTCTACATCGGTTGACAAACATGATCCTGGCCATCTTCCCCACACAGAAACAAATAGCCATCTTCCCCAAAATCATAAAACAAATTAAGTTCATAAACTGAGGTACCACTGTATAAATAAATGAACATAGCTATATGTCCTGATGAAGAATTTCAAATGAAACAGGGTAATCTAATTTTAGAATCTCTAGTTTTCAGTTTATTTTTGTAGTCTTGAGCATACATATATAATTAGGTGCTTGGGAATAGAATCATGTCCAAGGGAGGACAAAAGATTATCTTCTTTAAGAATGTTTGATTCAAGCACATTCAGAATGCCAAAAAGTTGTGAAGTAGTTGTACACAATAAATATAGCTGACAAAGAAAGTGATTATGCAGGTTCACTCCAGCCTTGAATTTGAAGTAGCTCAATATTTAGATAAAGTAAAACAACACTGAGATTCCATCTCACCCCACATAGAGTGGCTATCATCAAAAAATCAACTGATAACAAATGCTGGAGGGGCTGAGGGGAAAAAGGAACCTTTTCTCTACTGTCAGTGGGAGTGCAGACTGGTGAAACAACTGTGGAAATCATTGTGGAGATTCCTCCAAATGTAGAATTGGAGGTCCGATTTGACACAGCTATTTCCCTTCTGGGTATCTTCCCAGAAGAATTAAAAACGTCATACCACAGTGATATATGTGCACCCATGTTTGTGGCAGCGCAATTTGTAATAGCTAAATCTTGGAAACCATCCAAAAGCCCATCAACCAAGTATGGATTAAAAAAAGATTTTTTTTATATAATCAAGTATTATTCAGCCATAAAGAAGGATAAACTGGAGACTTTTATAGGTAAATGGATGCAACTTGAGACCATACTCATAAGTGAAATAAATCAGACCATATATGTTAACACTGTATTGTCTCACTAGTGTGAGAAACTGAATGAGTAAATAAGGTCCAAAATGTACAATAGACATAGTGCTTTGGGAAGAAACTGTTCAGAAGAAAAGACAAACTACATTTACATTCTTCAACATTTTGTAGGGCCGGTGAGATGGCTCAGCGGCTTAAGCGCCTGCTCGGCAAGCGCGAGGGCCCGAGTTCGACTCCCGGAACCCACATACGAAAAAGGGGCCGGTGATATCGCTCAGCGGCACGGGCGCCTGCTGGCGCACCAGGTCCTGAGGTCGACCCCCCGGTACCCACAAAAAAAAAAAAAAAAAAACATTTTGTGTGACTTCCACAAACAAAAAAAGATGAAATGTCACCTCAGTAATAGAGTGATGCAGCCTCATTTATACATTGGATAGAAACTCTAACTTGCTCATCAACATTAGCTAGTTAATTTTAATATAAAAATTAAAGTATATATAATGATGAATATGTAGAAAACACATGCTAAATAACTGGCTCTGAAGAGGTATTGGCACTTTAGAAGGAATTTGGTTATATTGAATTTAATGATTTGTAAATGTTTATCATGCATCTAGTTTAAATGCACTGAGACTCAGTTTTAGGCTCCATTTGTAAATAATTCATAAATACAGATTGTAAAATGCTAAGGAGAGAAAGCATAATATGTAATAGCTTGTCTCATTATTTTCTCATTTTATGTCTCTTGAGCATTTCATTATGCATTTCCTGCATATCTCAACAAATAATCTACAATCAAAATTTGACATAGTCCCAAGAAACTTATTTTGAAAATAGTTCACCCATTTAAGAGTATGGTCTGAATATTGTCTTCTTTTAAGAGAAAGGGAACAGAAATAATAAACAATCTTGAAAAAATATGGCATAATATCCAGAGCATCAGTGGAATAGAAGACAAACATTTGAGTAATACCCTAGGTGGAAAAGTGGCTGTCATAACATCATTGGTGCTCAAAATTAGTTAAGAAGTAAAAAGATTAGGTTTTCTGAGATAAATTACTACAGTCAACTTTCAGAATTTAGGAAAAAAATCCAAAATATTTAAAGGACAAAAGTATTATACCTTTTCAAGCATTTATTTAATAATTTAAAAATTTTCCTTATAGTATACTGGCATGGCAGATACTGTTTTAAGATCTTTGGTAACATTAATTCAGTTGGTGTTCATAATCTTCCTATAAGATAGTTATTACCTTTCTAGGCAGAGAGATTGATGAGAAAGTTGTGGAATTTCATATACCTAATTGATAAAGAAACCTGCATTTAAATTTGTCTAGAATCATTGCCCTTCACCACTGCGTACTATGATGACTTTAAAAGTTTATTATTTATCCATTGAAGCCACTGAATACTGGTTATTTTTAGTAGCAAGCTGAGAGTTATAATGAGAATCTTCCCTCCAGACTAATAAGTTTTGTCAGAAGTCCCAAAAGCTGAGAGCAATACAAACGGGAGGATGAAGTATCTCCACCTTCAAACAGCAGGTGTTAGAACATGATGGCAGAGTCTACTAAAATACTTAGAAAGCATCTCTGTTTACATCAACATTTGTCCTCCATCAAATTAAATAAATGTTTAAGGTTGAGGGAACATGAGAGAATCATGGAAGAAAATGGAGCATAGTTTCCGTATTTTATGGAAGAGAGGAAAGCAGTGGTTACCCTCATTTTACACAAAAGGAGAGCAGAGATTTCAAGAGAACTATTCAGAAAGTTTGCCCTGTGTCCTTGCAGTTTGAAATACATAGTGCCTAGAGTCAGAATCACACCTTAAAATGCCAAGATGTCAAGAAGCTAAGGTTAATTCAGCCAGAGAGAGTGAAAGTAAAAGACAGATGCATCTTGAAATAAATTGAAGTTTCTCTAACATGGCACTTTCTCTAGTGTTATGTCTTGTGTGTGGATTTTCCCCCAAAGGCTCAAATGGTCATAGGGCTTTTATGAGGTGGCTGGATCTAGAGTGTGTAAGGCTGAGATTGAAGGTGTGTGATTACTAAATTAGTCCACTGATTGTTTTGGCATAGTTCTGGGTAGGATTAAGGGTGCCCTGCCATAGATGTGACTGCTACCTGCCCTAAGGGCGTGTAGTCTGGATCAAATATAACAGACAGAAAGAGGGCTGCTGCTATCATTGCTTGATGCTTGTTACTTCACTGTTTTGCTGCCTTCTGCCTGCTATGAACTGTTTCTCCTCTGTGATGCCCCTCTGCCATGCCACCCTGCCTTGGAGCCAGCCAATTATGGATTGAAACCTCTACAAACTGGGACCCAAATAAACATTTCCTCCTTTAAATTTAGGTGTCTGCTATTTTTCTCAGCAATGAGGAAAAGTAACTAAGACACCTAGGAAAAGGACAATGTGCAGGAGAAAAGAGGAACCACCAGAGAGGCTGAAAAGGAGTCATAAGAAGCTCAAAGGAGAGTCATTGTTTATGGTAGCTATATAGGTGGAAATTACAAATCATATTAATGGCTGCTATTTTATGGAGTAATATGCAGGTATATGTACTAATGAGAAACTTGGACATATTGAAAACTGTAAAAGCTAAACACAGAATGATATTTTTATTTTACTACCTTTTATGAAATAAGAGGATAATGTGAAGATTGATATACATATTTTATATATGCAGATATATATGATACATATGATGAAAAATTTATACATAGATATAGATATATGATGTGAAGTTAGAACTTCCTGCATGTTCTTTTTTTAGATTTTAGCTCAAGAGAAATATTTCATATTATTTAAATTACAAAATTAAATTAAAATTATGTAACATAAAACACAAATATACACATATAAATATTTATATATATATGGAGACGTGATATATTTCAAGTTATTATTATTATTCTTTTGCGATGAGTGGTTTTGAACTAAGGGGCTTGGTATGCAAGTCAAGTGCTCTACAATGGAGCTAAACCCTCAGCATATAAATGATTTTTAAATACAGAATTTTGGTTGCATAACCTTGGTAAGATATATAGTAAGTACACTAAGGACTTAGTAAGGACGCTAATAATTTTTTAAAAATTCACAAACTTTATTCAATGTTCATATGTTGACAGTGTTATCCTGGAATATATTTTAAAACTAATTTTCATATGTATTTGATAAAACAAGCAAGTATGCTAATATAAGGTTCAATGTTTTCAGAGTAAAACAATATATAAAATTTAAAATCAGAGAATTTTTAAACCTTGCACCTTACTTTTTTCTTTTATTAATGCATATTAGTTATATAGTATAAAAGGTTTCATTTGGTGTATTTGTACATGCATATAAATAATTTAGTAATTACTACGCCCATTACCCTTCTGTACCTCTACCCATTATTGCCTTCTTCTCTAAGTCTCCCTTCTACTTTCATGTTATCTTTTATTATAGTACATATATTAGAGAAAATGCCTGATATTTGTATTTCTTGGTCTAGTTATTATTGCTTAACATGATATCTCTAGCTCTATTTTCCTGAAATTAACATTATTTAATTCTTTTTATAAATAATACCCCATTGTGTATATACACTTCTTTTTCCTTTTCTATTCATTAGTCAATAGGCACAAATCCTTATAATCTTAAATGAGATTGTAACTAAAAGAGATTTTATTTAATTTTCAAAGATTTATGTATGTATTTTCCCATTCTATCCATGGAAGTAGTCTAAAACAACATCAGTGATGTACCTTAAACAAGGGTTTAAAATATGAGTTTCTTGAAGAAATGGCTGATTGTAAACCTAAGAAAGGAAATATATAGAATAAGTTTGGAAAACATTGTGATGCCAGACAGTAAGGAAACTACTAAAGACTGCTGTCATCATGCCTATGTGATAGAGGTGATAATTTGGAAGGGTCCCTGTTGGCCTAAGATTGCCTAATTTGAGCATCATTGAAATTAACTGCAATGTGTTGAATCACATTCAATTACATATATACTGAGGATATAATGAAATTATTTAAATAATGAAAACAGCAAAATTCACTAGTGTTTGGAATAAGTTGAATTATATCCCATTAAATGATATTTTGAAATTCAAATTGCTATTACCTGTGAATTTGATCTTACTTATAAATAGGGTATTTGTAGACAGAATCAAGGTGAGATAAGTTCTACCTGATTATAGTGGGTCAAAACAAAATGACTGATGTCCTTGTAAGGAGAAGACCTACTCACTCTCAAACACAAAACTGAGTGAAGGCCATTATGTAAAGACAGAACCAGAAACTGGAACAATGTGGCTAATACCCAAGGAACATGAAGAACTGTCAATACAACAGAAAATAGTAAGGAGAAAGAAAAGATTATTTGACAGAGCCTTCAGCAGGGCCGTAGACCTAAAAACATTTCAATTTTTTATATCAAACCTCCAGAAACAGAAAAGAGTGTCTTCCTATTGTGTTAAGTCTCTTAGCTTATGGTAATTTGTTATGGCAATGTTAGGTAACTATTACAGAAATCTTTTCTAGGTTGTGAGAACAAAAATATATTGTAGTAAATACTGAAAAATAGAAAAAATAATAATAATTTTTATTCCTTTCCTATATAAATTGTATTTCTATTTTATGATTCATGAGGGGAAGATTCTCTTTATAGAGCAATAACAGTAAACAAATGCAGAAGTGACAAAATTTAAATAATTTTGACCTGTTTTCATCCTCTAATAAAATAAAATGTCTAGGAAATTGTCCATCAGTGGGTGCAAAAATCATTTTGTGAAAATCTGATGGGAGAAATTTATGATCAGTTGAAACAATTGACAATACCTGAACCAATCAATCTTAAAGTCATTAAAATTAGGCCACCCTACATATGTAGCTACTGAGATAATAAAAGAAGCATACAGTGCCATCTATGAAGTATACTTCTCAAAGAACTGAAGCTGAATCAAATCAATCTTGATATATAATTCCTAGTTTAAGGGAAAAATATAGAACATATAAATGTGTTCATTGTACTTTCTGATTGAATAATATTCTATTGAGTATATATACCATACTTCGTTGTGCAACAAATGAAACTAATTATTCTGTATAATATGCAATAATAAAATGTCAAAAAGTACACATTTGCATTCAATCAAATCAAGAATTTTAAAATTCTATAAGACAAAATAGCCCAGTTTCTTCCACAAAGAGATTTCATTTAGAAAAAAAAAAGGTGAGGGGACAGTAACAAGATACTGTATTAATCTTTTTTTAAAAAATTCTGGAACAAACTTCTTGACATACACAATTTAAAGAAGGGAGGATATATTTAGATTTTTATTTGGAGATTTCATTTCACACTTATTTGCTCCAATACAAAAGTATCTTGGTGGAGAGGCATGTTGGGACAACTGTTTTCTATACAAAACATCTGGGAAGCAGAGAGAGTGGGAAAAAGTCAGATAGAAAAGGAGCCAGAACAGCACACAGATTCAGCTTATGCTCCCAAGACCAACCTTTTTTATCCAGGCACTAACCCCATACAGCAAACTCAGCTGTGACATTGTTAATGGGTTAGTACACTCATAAGTATAGTGCCACCATGATCCAATCCCTTTTCAAAAGCTCCAAGACTGAATCCATGATCATTCTGGGGGACAGTTTAGATGAAACTGTAAGAGATGTGTATCAAACCAATTCAATAGCTGAGCCTTCTTTGTCACTGCTTTTATAAAAGCAGCTAAAATATTTGAAACAATTCAAGAAATTGAACTATGACCTGCTGTTGGATCATGTTGAGAAATTATTACTAAATTTCTTAGATGTGATAATGGTGCTAACAGATAGGAGCTGTGTGGGACTTTTTTCCATGTCCTTGGTGTCCCATAAGAAGAACTAAAAAAAACACACACAAAAAAAATGTAGCCAAGGTGTATATTTATTAAAGGTGGAAAAGAGGTGTGGTGTATAGGGCAAGAGCAGTCCAGTGAAAAGGCTCACAGCAGGCCCAGGGAAAAGAGGAAAAGGGGCATTGGTATCTAAAACCCCTGGATAGATTTTTCCTTTATGCAAATAAGGCATTGGAACATTTATTCTGTCAAAAACTCACTTGGGCTCAAGCAACATTTAAACTTTTGTACAAAAAACTAATTTTGAGATAGGAGATTACAGCAAGGCAAAAGTCACTCAAACAACTAGACAAAAATCTGTTAAAGTCATGAGACCCAGGGCACATGAGTAGAACACAGGATCCAGCATGACTATAGTTCCTGAGCACTGTATGCAGAACCAATTAGAAAAGTGCTATTTTCAATTCTTCATTTACATATGGTGTAAAACCAAGGGAGTCTTCAAGAACAGTTTAAATCTGGCATGAGGCCAAGTGAGTTTTTGCTAGGACCACCATCCCCAATACCTTATCTGCGTAAGAATTCCAATCCAGATACAAAAGACTCCCCTACATTATCCCCATGGCTGCTGTGAGTCTGTCCACCAGGCAGTTCTCCTCTGCAGAGCATACTACTCTTCCACCATCAAAAAATGTATATCTCCACTACCTCCTCTATGAGTCTTGTCCAGTTGTTTGTTCAGGGCATCAGGAACCTGGAAATAATTTCCCTGGGACCCAAAATTCTGTAACAGCTTGGCTAAATAAAGGATCATGAGCAGTGTCTTTTTTTTAAAGCCTATCCCCAATTGACAAGCCATTCTGCCTCTGTGCTTCCTGCTTGCTTATCTCAAATGAGCCCTAGACCACCAGAGATCAGGGACTGATATTTGGGGAGTGATCCCTATTAATGCCCATCAACATAAAATAAATCTGCCTCCAAATCCTGGGTGTCACTTTACTGTTTCTGTGTGCCATTGTAGTGCTACTTAAGACCTGGATCAATTAATATCTAAGAAAGTCTATGTATTGAGTTTGTTTTAGAAGAATATAGGGTCTCTGTGTTACAAGCATCATAGAAATATCCATTCAGAAATGTACAGTTGTTGCTTTTTTATTTGAAACCAATGCTGGGACTAGGGATAATCTTTCCCTAAGAGACAGGTTTCATGTGGCCAAGCAACAATGATACTAAGGCACAGGTGTAACACAAGACATTATCATACCCATTTCTACATGGATAAGGCAGAAAAGGCAAAGGAATATGAAACATTTGATATACTATATGGGAAGGAATGTAACTTTCTTTTTTTAAATTAATTAATTAATTTTTTAAAATACAACAAGTAAACATTCTCAAGTATTAACAAACTCAAGTATTAGAGAATGTACAAATATCTTTTGGAAAAAAAACATTACTCAGTATAAGATTAAGCCATGTAAAAGCTAGGGAAAAATAGAAGACTAAGGAATGGAATCGTCACAGTGTCTTCTGATAGTGCCCACATGCAAATGAAGGATTGAAAAGGGCTTCTTCTAATTGGTCCTGTGAACAGCACCAGATTCAAATGAGGAAATGAAAATAGCACTTTTCTGATTGGTCCACAATGCTTGGCTATAAGGTTGACATCATTTTGGATCCCGTATTCTGTGCATGTCTTTGCTTTTTAGTAAACATTTGGTTCAACCTGTTAGCCATGGATTTTTATGACCTTTGACACATTCTGCTCAGTTGGTTTTCTGGTTTGCCCCAGCCTTAATTGCTTACCTCAATGGCATTATCATTTGTTTCTTAAATTATCTTGTATACTGAGAATAAATAATGAAGTTTGAAGGTGTGAATGATAAGTCAATTATTGGCTTTAAATATGGCACTTCAGATAAACCAAGCAGATAAGCAAGCAGAAAAGCATAGGCTGGTATAGTGGTAGAGGACTTACATTGCATGCGTGAGGCCCGTGGTTGATATCCAGTTCCAAAACAAGCAAACAAACAAAAATGCAAGGAAACAAAAAGCCAACAATAAAAACAAGTTAAATAAAAAGTAAAAGGAGGTATAGAAGGAAAAATCATAATTTTCATAGCAAAACCTTCAACTTTGGGATACAAGCCCAGTTCACTTTTTTTTCTCTTTTCTCAAGACCCAATAAGCCTAGGCAATTTCATTTCACCTGCAAATTTGCCTTTTTCCACCTGTGAGTTGACCATCTTTTTTTTATCCTGTAAAATAAGCTAGTCCCTAGGAAGAGGCCATTATTTTTCTGCAGGTAGGCCACCCTTTTCCTGCAAACCAACACCCAAGTTGGAACTTCCTTTAGATTTACTTCACAAAGTCCAAGATTTCCACCACAAAAACATATACACATTCCCAGTTCCAAATCATAGGGCATTTCTGTCATTTGAGGGCCTGCACTCTATTTCTTTGACTGTGTACTTTTTTTTTTCTGCCTGAAAAATAAAACCAGTAAATGTCTTACTGATGTGTTCTGACAATTCTTTGTTCCATGAGGGGAGTCAGCAAACCTGTAACTTAATTCTACAGGTAGGATCGGTTTTGTTTCCTCATTACCCTTTGGGAACCTCCCTGGACCCCATCTGGTGACAAGCTCTCTTCCATATTTCACCCATGGATGTCCCAAAAAATGTTTTTCTCCAAAGCAGTCTTGTTAGTAAGAATTAATGTGCAGCTCTAACATCTATGAGAACCAAAAATCAAAACAAACAAACAAATAATGAGTGAAAAGAAGAGTTGAAATGCAATTCAGTAGCAACAAAGACCATAGGCATTCTGGCAGAAAGCTCTGGGACTGTGATGGCTCTTGGAAACTGTCCCATTTTGAGAGAAGGCAGTTGAGCCTTTATATCCCAAGAATAACAAATTATTAGGCAAAGACTGCCCCTGGGAAGGGGCTGTTGCCTTACTTAAGATGAATCCACCCTTATTATTCAGCTGTGAGTCACCAACAGCTTATGCTCTTGGCAGCTGAAGAAATGAACACCTCCATCAGGGAGTAAGGAGATGTGGACAGTAAGGCACAACATCCTCCACTACAGGGCAAGGAAAAAGTATTTGAACGCACATTCTACAGAGTTCATCTTATTCAAGCCAATAATTGTATGAGTACACAAACTTACAATGTACATATATTTATATTGTACCTCACTTGTGCATTGGAATAAAATGCATCATGACCTGTCTATTATTGGGTTGGATAAATAACAAAATCTACTATTGTAAAATTATTAGTGGATGATAAATTGCCCCAGGCAGCATCCAACATCTTGGCATTGTGAAAAGATTCAAAGCCAAGAGAAACTTGATTAGCATTGTCACTCTGTTCCAATTAATTATGTCATAATCATAGCTTCCCTTCTAGAAAAGTAGAAAGCCACTCAAGCCATGGCTCTCTAAACAACAGTTAATAAGAAATAGTCTGCATCAGGATTCTCAGCAAAGCTTTTTTAAACAAAACAACTTATTCACTATCTCTGGAAGTAGAACTCTTAAATCTATAAATACAACATGTTTCTCAGGGACTCAGAAAGATTGCTATGAGAGCTTTTCCAGCTTTGAGTTCATATTGTCACATTTTCATTATTAATTTGGACCATTATTTAATATTCAGTGCTATGAAATATACTTTTTCCTTGGACAGTGAAAGAATATAGAATATATATTATAAAATTATGACCAAATATTTCACAAATTCATATTATTTTGGGGTTTGCATAGCATTGCAACATCATTGCTACATGTTGATTTTTAAGGCTGCTATTGCTTCCATTCCTCTTTCTAATCTATATTTAACTATGAGATTTTTTCTGTTAGAGGTGAAGGTCATAAATTAATCACCATGACATCTGATAAAACAGAATAAATCCAAATCACTTTCAAAAGAGCATAAATATATTGAAATTAATATTATCATAATAATTGTGATATTAAAATGAAATCTCATGAAGTTCATGTACATAAAAGAAGCCATATTGCTGTCTTTGGGAAATACTGATATTGGGAAAATAGGTGAAATAATTTACAAATCAAAATTATGCCCACACATCAGATTAATTTCTTAGTCTTATTGAAAAATCCCTTTCATCACATCCTTAATATACTAATTAAAAGAAGATTAACATATTTACTATCTTAAAGTTATAGATGATTACTTTAAAATAGAAGGTAGTGGCACTGAAAATGCCTATCTACAAACACAAGGTAGAACAATAAAATAGGAGATAGCTCTTTGTATAATTGTCACCTGGCCAAGTCTGAAGAGGTGCCCAAAGCTGAAATAAGGAACCTAAAACAGCCTTTTGTAGACTAAATTTGCAGGTTTGCTGACTCCCATTGCAGAAAAAGAATTTTCAGGATGCATCAATAAGAGGCACTGGAAGGCATTATTTCCTGGAATGGGAAACATTTATGTTTCTATTAAAGGGGTGGAAGCTGTAGAAGGCGGCTCACCCCCAAGAAGTGTACTAGGCCATTCTGCAGGTATGGGCCCAGTATTGTTTTTAAAATTTAATTTAAACATTCTTTGGATTATCTCAACCTATTCCTTTATCTCAGGATCAGATTGCTGATCTTTACTTTCTCAATTAGGTCAATTTGTGCACTTTCAGTATTCCTGAGGAATTTTTGTCATGATAGGTCTGGTAAAGAAAGTGCCTACATTTCACAAAAGGATTGCTGATATGGTTCATCTTGGGTAACTATGGATGAGGCCCAAAAGTTGCAGTCATCTTGAAAATAAAATGCTTAGTTATGGTTTTCTTTACTCCCTTCTACTTATCTTTTATTTCTTCTATCGTACCTCATAGTGACTTATTTCTAAGATTTCTGGTAGAAGCCCAAATAAGCTTTCGATTCAGAGATACAAAATATTTTCCATCATGGATTTTAAGCATTATCTCTATTTCAACTACTATACAGATTCTTAAATGTTTTTGAAATCCTAAGGCAACAGAAGAGATACACCAAGAACCCATGCTCTGTTTATGAAATATGATTTATGGCCAGTACTCTGTTTTTAATACTGAAAGCCATAACATGATTCACTTCTGGTAAACTTGATCATAATATTTGTCTGCCATATATTTCTATATATTTAAATTTTTATTAAATTGTACAAAGTGAACATACAACTCAATTAATTTTAGTAAAATTAATATATCTGTGTAACCAATTCTCAGAGCAGCAAAGCATTGCCAACCCACTGTAGCCACAATTTTGTAACTCTCAGTTATTACTTGTACACTATACCTTAAAGCAGCAAGCTTATCTCATAATTTTTATGAAGTTATATTGCCCTTTTCTAAATACTATATAAGTAAAATCATGAAATGTGATTTTTGTTGTGTTTTTTAAATTTTAAACAGAAATAACAATAACAACGATGATACAGAATTTCAAAACAAGATAGGAGATTAACAATTGTTAATATATTGTGTATTGTTATCTTCAAAGTAGTTGCTCAGATTACAAGATATAGGCATGTAAAATTGATCAATGTAAGCACAAACCATTCTTTTAAATGATTTAATAGAGATTAGTGGTATAATTATCTTATCTACCTTGTGTATATATATATATTCTTTTCCCTTCATTTTCTCCTTTCCGCCACCCCAGTTGTTCTTTCCTTTTGAGCAATTTCTTCCCCTTTCACTTTCAAAATATCTATTGTGTATATATATATATATATATATATATATATATATATATATATATAGTGTGTGTGTGTGTGTGTGTGTGTGTGTGTGCACTGGGGGATCGACCTCAGGACCTCATGCCCTATCAGGTGCCCATGCTGCTGAGCGATATCGGTGGCCCTTTTTTCATATGTGGGTACTGGGAGTCGAAATCAGGTCCTCATGCTTGCCAGGCAGGTGCTTATGTCGCTGAGCTATCTCACTGGCCCTATTGTATATTATGAATCTTATTTACTCTTTAGTATTTTTACACTAGGTAGACAATATGATGTTTACAAATGTGAGTAAAAGGTAATATATTTCACTTATGAGTATGGTCCCAAGTTGCATCCATTTACATATAAAAGCCTTGAGTTTATCCTTCTTTATAGCTGAGTATTAATTAATTGTCTAAAAATACCACATCTTTTTTATCCATACCTCTGTTGATGGGAACTTGGATTGTTTCTAAGATTTAGCTATCACAAATTGTGCTGCTATAAACATGGGTGCACATATCACTGTGGTATGATGTTTTCAATTCTTCTGGGAAAATACCCAGAAGGGGAATAGCTGGGTCAAATGGGGCATCCATTCCCTGTTTTTTGAGGAATATCCACACTGATTTCCACAGTGGCTGTACTAGTCTAAACTCCCACCAAAAGTGGAGAAGGGTTCCTTTTTCCCCACAGCCCCAACACCATTTGTTATTGGTTGATTTCTTGATGATAGCCATTCTTTACAAAGTGAGATGAAATCTCAGTGTCTAATTTGCATTTCTTGAATGACCAATGATAGTGAACTTTTTTATATATTTATTTGCCATTTGTATTTCTTCATCTAAGAAATGCATATTCATCCCAGATGCCCATTTTTGGATTGGGTCTTTGAATTAGAGGCGCCATATTTTCTTCAATTCTTTATGTGTTCTAGTTGAAATCCTTTGTCTGAGGAAAAGTTGGCTATTTTTTTCCAATTCTGTGGGTTGTTTTTTCACTCTGTTAGTGATTCCTTTTTGTGTGTGTGTGTGGGTAATGAGGGTCAAACTTAGGACCTCGTGTGCCAGCAGGCAGCTGTGCCGCTAAGCGATATCACCAGCCCTTTTTTCATATGTGGGTACCAGGGGTCAAACTCAGGACCTCACACTTGCCAGAGAGGCGCTTATGCTGCTAAGCTATCTCACCAGCGCAATGATTTCTTTTGATGTGCAAAAACTTTTAATAAGATGAGATCCCAGTTGATTCTTTTGGGGATATAGCTCAGCGTCATGGTGCCTGCCCAGCAAGCATGAGGTCCTGAGTTCAATTCCTTTTTCCCCCAAAAAACAAACAGACAAATAAGATTCTTTGAAGTACTTCCCACGTAGTTTGTGTTTTTTTCATGAACTCTCTGCCTACCAATGTATCTTCAAGATTTCTACCTACTTTCTCTTCCAGTAGATATAATGTTTCTGTTTTAATATTTAGATCTTTGATCCATTTTGACTTTAGTGTGTGGTGATAGACATGAGTCTAGTTTTAGTCTTTTAGTTTTAGTCTTTTAGTCTTTTCTTTGTTGGTAAGTTTTTTATTACATTTTCAATTTCATTAACTGATATTGGGTTATTCAGAAATTTTACATTTCTTGGTTCACCTTTGGTAATTCATATGTTTGTAGGAATCTGTCCATTTCTTCTGTGTTTTCCATCCTATGGGAGTAAAGTTTTTTTGTAGTAGGTATTGATGATCTTGTTAATTTCAACAGGATCTGTAGTGATTTCATCCTTTTCATTCCTCATTGCATGAATTTGAGTTTTTTACTTCCTTTTTTTTGATAAGATTGCCTAGGGCTTTATCAATTTTGTTTATTCTTTCAAAGAACCAACTCTTTTTTTTTTTTTTTTGTGGGTACCGGGGGGTCGACCTCAGGACCTCGCACGCCAACAGGCGCCCGTGCCGCTGAGCGATATCACTGGCCCCTTTTCCGTATGTGGGATCCGGGAGTCGAACTCGGGCCCTCGCGCTTGCAAGGCAGGCGCTTACGCCACTGAGCCATCTCACCGGCCCAAAGAACCAACTCTTTGATTCATTAATTCTTTCCATTTTCATTTGATTGTAGATATTGTTAAATTCCTTCTTTAATTTCATCTGTGACCATTCTTTGTTCAGGATGGAGTTATTTAATTTCCATGTGTTTATAGAGTTTTTGCAGTTTCTTTTGTCACTAATTTCAGTTTTATTGCACTATGGTAAGATAATATGTATGAGATAATTTGAATTTCTTTGCATTTACTTAAGCATGTTCTAAGGGCTAGTATATGGTCTATTTTAGAGAACGTCCCATGTGCAGCTGAGATGAATGTGTATTCTGATGTTTTGGGGTGGAACACTCTGTAGACATCTACCAAGTACATTTGTTGATAGGTTTGTTTCAATTCTGTTTTTTCTTTGCTGATTTTTTTCCCTAGTTGATCTGTGTCATTGTGACAACGGTGTATTAAGGTCTCCCATTACAATCGTGTAATTGCCTAGATGATTTTTCATGTCTATTAATATTTGTCTTATATAGTTGGGTGCTCCTGTATTTGGTGCATATATATTTATGATTGTTATCTCTTCCTCTTGAATTTTTCTCTTAACAAGTATGTAGTGACCGTCTTTATCTCTTTTGATCATTTTTGGCTTGAAGTTCACCATGTGTGAAAGCAGAATAGCTACCCCTGTTTTTTTTCTGGGTTCCTGATGCATGGAGTATTGTTTTCTATCCTTTTACTCTCAGTTTATGATTTTTTTTCTGAGTTAAATGTGTTTCTTGTATACAACATACTGTTAGGTCTTGTTGCTTAATACATTCTTCCAATCTGTTTCTTTTGATTGGTGAATTGAGGCCATTTACTTTGATGGTTATAACTGATATGTATTGGCTTATTTTTGTCATGTTATTTTTCTTTTGTTGGTCTCTTTTTCCCTCTGTTTAATTGCTTGCCTTTCCTGGTTGTTTCTTTTTTTTTTTTCTGTGGGTACTGGGGGTCGACCTCAGGACCTCACACACCAGCAGGGGCCCATGTCGCTGAGTGATATCACCGGCCCTTTTTTCATATGTGGGTTCCGGGAGTTGAACTCGGGCCCTTGTGCTTGCCAGGCAGGCGCTTATGCTGCTGAGCCATCTCACCAGCCCATCCTGGTTGTTTCTTTATCATGTTGTTTGGCCCGTCCTGGTTGTTTCTTTATCATGTTGTTCTTGGTATTGTGGTCATTTTTATCTCTGACTAGAATATCTTTCAGTACTTTTTGTAGGGTTTGTTTTGTGGTCATGAATTTCTTCAGTTGTTTTTGTTATGGAAGTATCACATTAATTTTGAAAGATAGTTTTGCAGGTTACATCAATCCTGGTTGGAAGTTGTTTTCTATAAGGGTATCAAATTGTTCACTCCAAGCTCTCCTTGACTTGAGTGTTTGTGTTGAGAATTCTGCAGTGATTCTGATGGGATTTCCTTTATATATGATCTGTTTCTTTTCTCTAAACAGCTTTTAATATTCTTTTTGTGCTGAATTTCTGGTTTCTTGATTATGATATGTCTGGGTGTAGATATATTTTGGTCATTGCTGTTTGGAGTTCTATATGACTCACTTATTTGTCAGATTCTGTTCCCATGCTTATACAATTTTTTGCTATTACCTCTGCAAGTAGTCTTTTCATGTCATTTGTGTTGACTCCTCTTTCGTCATTGAAATCTATTAGTCTTATATTTTCTTTATTTTCATCATCTTGGAGCATTTGAATTGTTATTTCCAGGTCCCTTATTTTTAAGAGATCTTTCCTTCTGTGATCACTAGCCATGATCCTGTCTTCAAGGTCTGAAAGTCTATCTTTAGTTTTGTTCAAGTGTTTTTTCCATATTTCAGTGGTATTTTTAATTTCCTGTTTCATGCATTCTATTTCTTTCCTATATTGTTCATTGAAGGTTTCCATCTTTTTCCTATGCTCCTCTAGTTTTTTAATCTGTGTCTTCTCTAGCTATGCTAAAGAATTCCTTCTTTATCATTGTCATTTCTTCTTTTACGTCAGAAATTATTTCTGATCTGATTTCCTCTATAGCCTGATTGATTTGTTTCTTTTTTTTATTTGTTTCTTTACTTTTCTTGCTATTTTTTCAGAAATTTCAAGTGTGTGTCTTCTAATTACTTCTATGTCAATTTCTCCTGGACTTGTTCTGGGTGGCCAGAGGTCTAAGATTGCATTTGCTTCTGCAACTTTTCATTTCCCATTAAAAAAAATACTTTGTTTTCTCTGATGATCCCTGTGAGTTTTTGTGGTAGGTATGTATATCACTAGTATCAAGGCCTCTCTAGGAAAATCTGTTCTTCAGGGATGTCTTCTGTGTGTAGCAAGTTCTTAATTTGTGTCTCTCCCAGGATCCAACCTTCTCAATTAATTGAGAGTGGGATGTTGGTATCTGTTTGGCTCCATCCCCAGTCTTTTGGTGCTGGGCTGTGGTGAGGTTATTACCCCAGAGCTCCCAGTACAGTTACAGAAGGGAGAACAAGTGGTTAAAACAGATATGACATCTTAGCTAAAATAGTACAATTAGCAATAACAATAGCATCAAGCTCAATTTAGAAATTGACAATCTTTGGTAACTGTTGATTGTGTACTTTAGACCATAGGAGCAAAGTTTATAGTTATATAACCAAACCTATTTTAAATGAAGAGTTTGTATGCAAAGTGTTTCTCCTTGGTATAGTGGCTTTACCCCACGGTGGGGAAATTTAGGGAGGATAGCGTATCAAACAAAGATAACCGGAAAGGAGGTAGAAGCAAGGCTGGAGGACAAAAGATGTTCACTCAAGGTTTGGGAAACTAAAGACGGGGTAGCAAGGAAAGAATGAAGGAGTGTTCAAGGGATTATCTGAACTTGGTCTTTGGGTTTGGGTGATGGGATTAGTTTTCTGTGGCTGAAGTTCTCTTCAGCCATTTAGAAGAGAGAAAAAAGTAAGCAAAAAATGAAGGATAATAAAGAAGAAAGAAGAAAAAACAAAAGTACTGAAAAAGAAAAAAATAAGAAAATAGGAAAAGAAAAAGAAAGATAAAAACAAAAATAAGTCAAGATAAAATAAAATAAATTTAATTTTAAAAAGAGAAAAAAAGAGGGCCACCCCACCCACCTGCTTCTATTCTGTATATCTTTGTTCTTAAGCACAATGCTGGTTCGCCTAACTTACCACCTGTTGGTTGGTATTTTGGTCTTTTCAATCTCACTAGTCTCACCTGTCCATCATTTGTGCCCTAGTCAGGGTCCCTCTGTGTGGCTAGCATTCCCCCAGTTGCTGGGTCCTGTGGTGTAGGGGGAAGGGCCAGTCACCTGGATTCCTCCTGCTGGCCAGTTGCCGAGTCCTGGATACTTTCCATGCTGATCAGCCTAAGAGTATTGGTGTGAACCAACCACTGGCTCATATTATTACTGCTGCTTCAGTGTTTTCCTGACCTTTTGTCCCACCTTTCCAACGTGTGCCCCCCAGCTGGGGCACTACAGTGTCACCAGCAATCTTGCAGGCCCATCCAGGCACTCTGGATGGAGGGAGGGGTCACTGATGAGCTTGCAGGCCCTCTGGGGCCCTCTGGATGGAGGGAGGGTCCACCAGCGATCTCAAAGGCCTGCCTGGGCACCCTTGTTGTGTGTTTTTATCAGTCAACATTTTGTCTGAAGAATTCATCTATGTTGTTGCGTGTATTTTCATGCTGCCCTATTTGTTTTCATTGTTTCATACTATTTCACTGTATTTATCCGATGTTCCAAATATGAATGTGAGATTGGTTATCAATTTTAGTTATTGCTAATGTTAGGAATATTCTTAGGCATATTTTGGTGCATTTCTGATATCCTTTTCAGTTTTAAAGGACCCAACGACATAAATGAAAGGAAAAAGAAGCAAAGCAAAAGGGAAAGGAAGGGCACATGGCTTCAAACATTATACATCATTTTTGTGGTCCTGAGGTTTAAAGGAAGAGCCTTGACTATGCTAGACAATTCTCTACCACTAAGCTACATCCTTCACCCTACACATTCAATTAATACACATCTGTATCTCCTCTTTATCTTAATGCTGTCCTCATTTCTCAACGCAATTTTTGCTTAATTAAGGTATATGTGATCTGAATTTATTTTGCTATTTTGACTTTTTTAATGTTATTCTATACAAAGATAATCCACATTTAGTTCCACCATGAGCTACATGATTCTCATTAAGCTAAAAGTAAAATAAGGACCTAAACATTAAACAATTGATAATTCTGCATGTGTAATTATTGTTTGTGTCATAGCCAATATTGTCTCTTAAAATATTTCTCAGTTTTACCGGAAATATATCTTTGAACCTTAAAAGTATATTAGCTTATATAAAAGATGATTCTCCTGAAAATCATCTGATGTTAAAATTAATAAGATGGTAGTAAAATAAATATGAAACATTAAAAATTTTACATATTTTATTGAATGTTTACCAGTGTTCCATCAATAAATATTTAGTGAACACAAAAACCTGAGTATGGATATTAGCTGCTTTATTATGTATTTAATGGTGGGAAGTCAATTAATATTTAAAATCATTAGCTTTTTATGCATAAAAAGAAGTGAGGAGACAAAATACATTTGAGTGTTTAAAAAATAAAATAGCATAATATATACAAAAACACATAGAATAGAAGCTGGTAGCATCATATAACAAATAATACTCTTGGCAAAAGTTTTTTAAACTATTAAAAAATTAAAGAAGCAATTAGATGAATGAAACAGTGCATTGATAGTCGCTTAAGTTTTGATGTTTTCCTCAATATTGTATACAAATACACATGACAACTTTGATTACTTATTTTCATCATACTATATATTTCTAAAATTCACGATTTGAAATAAAATATATCTCAGGACAGCTTTTATAAAAAATTCCCTTCTTGAGGTAAAATAAGTATTACATTTATTTAAATGATTCCACACATGAGCTTAAATACCGCAAGGTTTTCCTTATTTTAGTAATCCAAGTATAAAGACCAAAATAAAATACTGATAAAAGCAAACAGTGGGATAGATCTTTTGCAAATGGAAAGGGGACCAAGAGACTGAGGGTGGGGGAAGAGGGGCAGGGAAGAGGATATAAAAATTTAAGATTCTTCATGTACATATATGAATGACGCACAATGAAAGTAATGTTTATGTGTCACCAACATGAACTTATACTGATAATAGTAATAATGATAATGGTGAAAGAGGATCTAGAGATGGAAAGAGGGTAGTATGTGGAGAGGGTAAGGGAAATAAAAAGAATCAATATATATTAAGTATATGTACCCACTACCTAAGATGAATGCAAACATGTACTCCAAACATATACTAATAAAAAAGAATAAATACTGAAAAAACACAGTCTGGTATAAAGACATAGAAGAAATAAGAATTTGAAATACTGCATGACAGTCAATAAATTACTAATAAATCTATCAACATGGTAGTTTTTAAAATATCTTAATAACTGAACAACTGAGCGAAATCAATGAGATGAATATTTTTAACACTGAATTTTAAATTTATATTTAGTTTCCAAATAAGTGACTGTATATTTTGATCATAGCATTAAGAGAGTAATTGACATTTAAATTTCCTTTTTTATATAAACAACTATAATACTGGAATACTGCATGAAAATATTTGTTTAAAAATTAGATAATTTGTGCAGAATTTGATCCTTGAAATAACAGTTAAGAGCCATGAAATTTCCTTTGATTTTACTTAGAGTAATTTTCTAGATTATAACCTGAAGATTAGAAATCTATAAAGAGCAGAACACATTCTTTCATTGAAGAGACAGACATTTGAGTTTGGTGATACCTAGAGGTTTGGAAAATTTCTTGAAAGAGGAATGAGTCATGCAAGAAAGTTCTAGAAACTAAAATAAGGATCCTCGTGTTTAACACTGGTACTAAACATAGATAGTTTGAAGTTCCATGAGACAGAGCAAAGAATCTATCAAGAAAAACACTCATACAGTAATTAAATACTTAAAATTCTGTAATATAGAGAAAAATCTCAGGAAGAGCCAGATATGCTAAAATAGGCCACATTCATTTCACATGGAAGAAAAATATAATAATATTTAGAAATAATATCTAACACACTGAAAGAGAAAACTTGCCTACCAAAAATCTATGTTGGTGTGAATATATTTTTTAAATTGAGCTAAAAGTAAGAATTTTGCAGACAAAGTAAGCAGTATGGTTTGCAGCTAGTGGAGCTACATTAAAAATGTGACACAAATCTATTTAGATTGGAAAACCAGGAACTACAAGAAAACTCAAAAATGCACAAGAACCAAAGAAAAGAAAACAACAACAATATAAGGGAAATATAGAAGATATTTTTTCCACATTTAAAAATTATTTAACACTACCAAAAGACTTTTAGACTTGACAAACAATAGGAAAATTGCAGGAAGCAAAATCAATGGTAGTTTTTTATACAAATAGCAAAAATGATGAGAAAGAAATCAGAAAACAATGTCATTCGCAATAGGTAGAAAATAATGAAATACCTAGAAATAAATTTAAAGACAGACTTGAAAATGCTTTACAATAAACTTTATAATATACTAATGAAAGAAATTGAAGACATAAAATACAGAAAGACAGACTATGTTCATGGATTGGCAAAAAGAAGTTAAAATATCCATACTACCAAAGCAATATACAGATTCAAAGCAATCCCTACAAAAATACCAGAGCCATTCTTAGTAGAAATAGAAAAATATGTCTTAAATTTTACATGAAAGCACAAAAATATAAATAACCAAATATATTTTTAACAAATATAACAAAGCCGGAGGCATTTTTATACCTGATTTCAAGAAACATTACAGAGTCATAGTAATAATAAAAGTATTATACTGCATAAAAACTGACATATAATCCAGTACATCAGTACAGAGATTCCAGAAAACAAAAATTGTGCATCTATAGGAAGCTGTTTCTCAACAAAACATATATTGAAGAAAGGACAACCTCTTCAATAAATGATGGGAAAAGCAGAATATCCATGAACAGATTTTAACTTTATTTCTATCTCTCATCTTATATAATAAACACCTCAAAATGTATCTAAATCAAATTTAAGATCAATATCTGGCATACTATTAGAGGAAAATATAAGGGAAAGCTTCAAGGCAAAAGTATAGGGAATGATTTTTGGATATTAGTCTAAAATCATAGGAAAAATAAGCAAGGACTCAAATGGGATTATATCAAACTAAGAAGTATCTGCAAAGCAATAGAAACAATTGACAGAGTGAAGAGACAACCTGCAGAATGGGAGAAAATATTTACCAATAGCTCACCTAGCAAAAGATTAATAAACAGAATATATAGCAGTAAGCAAAAATTCTTTTAAAAATCCATTAAAATATAGATAGACATATGCTGAATGGATACTTTTCACGAAAAAGAAGTAGAAAGTTCAACAAATACATACAACGATGCTCAGTATCATTAATCTTCAGAGAGTGGATATCAAAACTTCAACTGGATATCATGTCACCCTAATTAAAAAGAATGTTATTAAAATAACAAAGAATAACTAATATTGACAAGGATGTAGACAAAAGAGAACTCATACACTGTTAATGGGAATGAATATTAATACAGTTATTATGGAGAAGAAAGAGATTTTGAAAAAAAATGAAAATAGATCAAACTTATGTTCTAATAATCTATACCCTGGAAAATACGCAAAGGAAATGAAAGCAGCATACCAAAGTATAACCTATGTTCCCATGCTTATTTCAGTATGACTTACAATAGCTAAGATATAGAACCAAGCAAAGTACCCATCACTGGAAGAATGCATAAAGAAAACGTGGTACAAATACACAATGAAATATTACTCATCCTTAGAAAATAATGAAATCCTGTCACTTCAGCAAGAGATGATACTAGAACACATAATGCTTTGTGAAATAAATGAGACAAAAAAAGAAAAAAATGGCATATTTTCTTTTATATATGAAAGCATAAAACCTAAATGAGGAGCAATGGTCACTTGAGGGTAAGAATAGGGGATGAAGCATAAAGGAAAATGAGGTGACTGACATAAAGTTAATGTTAAGTAGAAGAATACATTCTGTTGTTCCACAGTGCAGTGCTATGACTACAGTTCACAATTAACTATTACATATTGTATGAAGATTGAGAAAAGAAAAGGTTATAGTCTCCAAATATTAAGGAAAACAGTTAAGAATTAAATGCTAGTAAGCCTGATTTGATGAGTACCCACTGTGTATGTGTTAAAACATTACACCTAACCTTGTTAATATGTACAACTAATACATGATAAACAGAAAATCTTTTAAAAGATAATTCAGTCTTTAAAGCAAAAAGTATAAGATGATATTTTGTGGAGCACATAATATCTATAAAACTTAAGGCATGAAAGCAATAGCAAAAGAATGTGAAGAAAAAAATAGAATACATTGTCACAGAATTTTACCTAGAACTAAAATAGTAAAATGTTATTTAATTATTGTTTAATATTATTATAGAGGGGATGTCAGAAGATGTCAGACTAGAGGCACTCACAAATCATTCCAGAATATTCATACAAAACATGAGATACATGACTCAGTAAGGAAATTAAATTACTATAGGAAAATACGTAACTGCAACTTGAGAAAGCTAACAACTCTGAAATCCTGAAATATGAGTATTTAGAATGGTATGTATAAGGTGTGGTTGAAACATCTGGTGAATACATTAAAAATTATGGTAAAAGATGTGTTCCCAATAATCCTCAAATTACGTCTGCTTGCTTTGATCGCATCTCATCGTTCTTGCCACCTTCTTAAGCAGTTCTGAAAGTCTTTGTGTGAGTTACTTCCTCTGTTGTGGCTACCTAGACATCCTGATTTAATAGAAAGTATTTCCCTTTCACTGTCCTTTTTTATTTGGGGAAGGGTTGCAAATCTTGTGTTGCTAACTCCAGTGAATAAGGTGGATGAGGACACACTATAATAAAATGGAATCTGTCAGCACCTTTCAATGTATTTTTGATCACGCCTCATAAAGACATTAATGAAAGAGGACTTTTGGAACTGCTTCAGAAAGTGCCAGCAAAATGGGATTAGAGAATCTGAAGCAAGGGGTAATATTTTAGGAGGGTTAATTGCAGCATGATTTTTACCGTAATATTTTTTAAAAATTTAAACATTCATAGTATATGTTGATCACTTTTGTTAAATTAACTGAAGTAATGCACTCCAACACTGAATAAAGTGTAGCCGAACAGGAGAGAAGGAGCTTCCTCTCCCAAGTAGTGGTAAAGGAAAACACAAACATACTCTTTGTGAGCACTAACTGATACTGGACAAAGATACACCCTAAACAGACAGAAGATCAAAATATAGAAGAGTTAACAGAGACAGGAAAGTCAATCCCCATCTTTTCTCTCCAGATTTGGACAAGGTCAGATTGGGAAGCCATCTCAGAAGATTCCCACCTCTTGTAGCTGTAGAATAACTGGGAGAAAAATGTGGGCAAAATTGAGGTAGAAAATCATCTTTAGTAACTCCCTCTGCCTTGGCACACAAAATACACATTTTCTGTAAGTCCAAGTCATAGCTACCACTTTTCTCCAGGAAGAAACTGGATACCAGCCCTAACCGTTAGCCTGGGTCTAGCAAAAAGGTGACTGTGACATGGTAAAACTAAATTATGAGATCTGGGGAAAGACCCCAGCTTCTGGCTAACTTGAACCTGAAATCTGAGCTGGGAGAATCTCAGTGGGTCCAATGGACAATGAACAACAGTGTAATTTGAATATAGATTAAAGAAATAAGTGCAGCATTGTTGAATTTTGTGATGGGAAGGGTTCTGTGTCTGGGGGTGCTCCTGCAAGAACCAGCAGAAGGCTGGGGAACCCATGGTCTTTAATAAAACACAGACCCTGTTAATTTCTAATCTCCTCAGTAAACTTTAGAGTAAATACCATAGTGCACAGATTCTATACTGGTTAGTCATGCCTCTGAAAGCACAGTCTGGAAATATCTGCAGCTTTGACCCACAATCCAGACCTGTCCACAGTCTATGCCAGTGATTGGTTGTATAGATATCTCATATTTTCCAGTTCCCTAATTCCCAGTTATAGAAGTGGTTAGGTTGGTGGGTGTGAAACAGTCCTGATATGGGCAGATCTACCAAAGAATTCATCCACAAATACAAATGGGCAAAGCCCTGCCTCCTGACAACTCTAAATGTTCTGACTTATTTAAGGAGAGACAGAAAAAAACTCTGGACTTAAAAGAAGATATTCATATATCTCATTTTTAAGACAACATCAAATAATTTACTCCAGTATAAACAAAACAACATGGAATAATAGAAAAACTTTTTTGTATTTATTTTGTATGTACCTGGCATGCATTTGTGAATATGCAAGGATGTGCAATTACTAGTTATTGCCCTTTCTGCTATAGTGTTTGAGCATATGAATTATATTATCCCACTTCAAGGGTTGTTTCATAGGGTTTGTTGTATTTCTCTTTCTGTTAGTTCATTAATTGAACTCCTTTATCTTCTCTCATTTTTCGTTTATATTCCCTCTTCTTTGTTTCCTTGCCCATTCATATCCTTGCAAATCTCCCTTTTCTTGCCCCTTCTTTCCTTGTATGTGAATATTATATGGGTGTGTGTATTAGCAATATTATATGTATATGTGTGTTATTGAGCAAAATATCCTACATCTGCAATGTAAAGGAGAAAAAGATTATTTTGATTCACGTTTTACAAGACTCAGCGAATGGTTGGTGTCTTCCAAAGCAGAAATAGCATGGCAGAGAAGCAAGGCAGAGGAAGGGTGCTCAACTCATGACAGACAGGAAGCAGAGACAGAGAGGAGAGGAGCCAAGGACAAGAATATACTTTTCTAGGTCATGTTTCCAGTGATCTGATGCACCTCTTACCAGCACATTCAGATACAGAAGTCATAAATGAATGGATATATTGATGAATATAGTCCCCTGATGATCCAATCACCTTCTAAAGACATAAAACTTTTGGTGGATACTTTGGAGATAACACATAACATTACACCCCCTTAACCCTCCTAAATGTTCCTGTCCATCTCATTATGCAAAATGGACTTATCTCATATCTAAGAGTCTCTCAAGCAATTAAAGTTCCAGCATTGCAGCAAAGTCAAAATCCAAAGTCTCCTTTCACATGCAAGGCAAACTGAGCTTGGCCCCTGTAGAAAACAAAAACAAAGTCAAATACTTCCAACATACAGTGGAACAGGGTAAGTATTCCCATTCCAAAAGGTAGCAAAAAGGAATAAAAATGAAATTGCCAAAAGCAAGACCAAAACCAAGCAGGAAATCATTACATCCTGTAGTTCTGTGTATAACACTGAGGGAAGACTGTTATGAAATATGAACTACAAAAATTTGAGCAGCTCCACCTCAAAGCTTTGTTGGTTGCATCCTACAGATCCTTTCTGTCTGGATGGCTCTGCTCATTGCCTGCAGTTTTTCTTGGCAGATATTGCATGTTCCTAGCATTCCTATGTAGGATGCTCGCTCCACCTTCAGCTTTTCTCTTATAAATTTACACATTATCCTCTTGGGAATACATTGCCTTGTCTTCCAAGCCTTCCTCTGAAATCTGGAAGGAATCCTCCATGACTCCACAACTCTTATATTTTGCATGCCTATAAAACTATCACTTCATAGATAATGTAAAGGTCTGTCATTAGTGGGAGCTGTAGCTGGGCCCTCTTGGACCATGGCTGCAGTGGTCTATGAGCACTGGGGTGGCTGTACTCTGAGAAACATTTCCCAATTTGGCCCTGAATGAGGTGGAGTCCTTGGAGCTCTCTTCTTAAAACTTTTTAAAATATTGTTTAAAATTTCATACTTGAACTCTGGACTTGATATGAATGATGGGGTCTGGCCAATGCCTCAGATGGCTTCTGGCCATTTTCCTACTTTCCAGATGTAAAGTACTTGGCTTCTTTTCAATCCCAATCTTCTCAGCAACCATTCTCTCCTGGACCGAAACATTGTAGGCACTTTATTTCTTTTATAATTACAAACTTTTCAAATCACTCATTCATCCCTGCTTTTTTCTCCTGTTTCTTATTATAGATCCTGACAAAAGCAACCTGCAATTCCTATGTCACAGAATGAACATTGGGCTGTTTTGAAATTTCTATATGCAAACCTATCATTTTTAGCCTCACACAAATATTTAAGACATCAGCAAAATATCAACAAGCTTTTGGCCAGAATGTAACACACATGCCCTCTAGCCCAATTTTTAATAGAGTCTTCAATCCAACTATAACTTCATAAACCTTGGCTTTATTGTCCTCATTTCTATCAACATTCTGTGCCTCTGTGCTGTTATTAGAAACTTTAATCAATATCCACTTGCAGCATTCTAAAACTTCTCTAATGAGCATCCACAGCCTTTCCAGACTCCTTCTGCAAAACATTACCAAAGTCTTATGAAGCACATGATCAAGTATAGTAACAGCAACAGTCCTACCCATTGTAGCACTTTCTGTATTAGTCACTTACCCGTCATGAGGATAAAATACTTGACATGTGGAACTTAAAGAAGGAAAGGTTTATTTAAGTGTATCTTTTAAAAAATTCATTCCATGGTTGGTTGTCTCTAAGGCAGAAATAATATGGCACAAGGACATGGTGGAGGAAAGCTGCTTAATTCATAGCAGCCAGGAAAATTAGAGAGAGAGGAGAGGAGTTTTAAAAAAGAATACACCATTTGAGATCATAGCCACGGTGACAGGTCCCTTTTCACAAGACCCTATCACCTAATAGTATATTCATATACTGAACATATAAATGGATGAATCCACTGATAAGTACAGTGCTCACATGATCCAATAATCTTCCAATCATATTAGGCTTAAGTGGACAATTTAGGTCTAAAACATAGCACTATATGTGTATGTGTGTGAATACATAACTGTACAAATGTTCATTATTGCTTTCATTTTGCAGTATTTTACCTTGCTTTTTCAAAAGAACTATTTATTTCTTCTTCTAAATGTCTTTTTCTTAGTTTAGCAATTGGAATCAAACTCATTATATCTTTTTCACTTCGCATTTATGTTTCTTCCCTTACTCTTTTTTCTTCCATTTTCTCTCACAAAACCTCACAAACATTACCTCCCTCCTCTCTTCATTCCTGGTACATAAGTGTGGTAATGAAAACCATGTTTTTTTTATTTCTTTTTTACATGTTTTTCTTATTTTTTTCTTTTCTTTTTCTTTTACCCTAGCCTATCATACATTATTACTATTTCTTTATATTCCTAGTTAAGTGAAATTATGGACACTTTTCAGAAAAAATAAATATATTGTATGGTTGGTTTTTGAATATTGATATTACTGACAGTTGTTTTTTTTTCCTCAAAGAGCTTTGATAGAGTTTGAACTTAGGACTAGGAATAGATTGAGTGGGGGCTTCCATGCTAAGTTACATACAAGACCAAGGGCATGTCACACAGAGAAAAACCCCTTACTAAAGCAATCTCTACACAATAATGGTAGAGTTTTCTATCCCAACTGATCTACAAACTACAACAACAACAAAAAAAAGATCATGAAATAAAGGCAATGATATGCCTCCAAAATCCATAGCTTTTCATAAGTTGTTCCTACAGACACCGAAGTGTATAAAATTACATGAAACACTTTAAAATCTGATAGTTAAATTACCAAAAAATTTAAAGAAGATAGAAATAGCCTAATGAATTGAGGAAAACAATGCAGAAAATATTTAAAAAATCACTTCAGTAGAGAAATAGAGTATATAAAAATGAATAAAAAATTTGAATTAAAAAAACTCAAGCAATAAAAAACTCATTTAAAAATTTTGACAATAGGGAAGATAATTAATAAGAAAATATATCAGGGACAATAAAAATGTGGACATACTAGAACATTCTGTCAGTAATCACCAAAAATAGAACAACAAACAATGAAAAGTTTGTACAAGAACACCCAGAAAACTATAAAAGCACATGTTTAAGACCTGTCAGTCTCTAGGAGGGTGTTAAAATTCAGGTTAATGGAATAAAAATCTATTCAATGAAATGAGCGCACAAAAATTCCCAAACCTTGAGAATGAAATACCCAGGTAAGAGTCATTTTAATTTCAAATAAATTATGAGCAGAAAAGAGCATTTCCATGAGACATCATAGTCAAATAGCCAGAAATGTAGAATAAAGAAAGAATGTTAAACAGCATTAGGGAGAAATGCCAACTCATTATAAGGGATAAACTATAATAATAACAGCAGGTACCTCATGGGAACATCTGAAAACCAGGTGGGCTCAGAATGAAGTTTGTCAAGTCCTGAAAAAAAATAATTGCCAACCTAGATTTTTATACCTGCAAGGGTTCCCTCAAATTCAAAAGAGAAATTAAAACATTTTTTGAAAATGATAAACTAAAGAAATCCCTGACCATGAAGCCAGCACAAAAGAAAATAATTCAGGGTATTTAAAAAAGAGACAGGGGCCGGTGAGATGGCTCAGCGGCTTAAGCGCCTGCCTTGCAAGCGCGAGGGCCCGAGTTCGACTCCCGGAACCCACATACGAAAAAGGGGCCGGTGATATCGCTCAGCGGCACAGCCGCCTGCTGGCGCGCGAGATCCTGAGGTCAACCCCCCGGTACCTACAAAAAAAAAAAAAAAAATAGACAATAATGAGGTTAGAAAAGAATTTCTCATGGGGAGGGCGGAATTGTTACATTAAAACTAAAGTAAAATGTATCAAACAGAACAAAAACAAAGTGATAGGTGTACATAGTTTTGAATAATAAAACTTAATATGAATAATCTTTAATCTTTAATTAAAAGACAAGGACTGAAGCACTGGATCAAAAAAAAAAGACCCATCTATTTGTTCTTCAAGAAACATACCTTGGGCTGGGGATATAGCTCAGGGGCATGGCGCCTGCCTGACAAGCACAAGGTCTAGAATTTCATTCCCACTACCAACAAACAAACAAAGAAACCCATACCTCATCTGCAAAGATATACACAGACTGAACATGATAGGAAGCAAAATGTTATTCCAATCTGCCATGGCCTGAAATCAAGCAAAAGTAGCTGTACTTGTGTTTCATGAAATTTGCTTCACCAAAACTGGTCAGAAGAGACAAAGAAGGTTACTACATATTGATAAATAGAACAATTCACCAAGAGGATATAAAATTTGTGAATATATCCACTGAATTTCACCCAATTTCATAAAACAAACGGTACTTGACAAAAAATACACCAATGTAACAGTAGTGGAGGATTTTAATACTCCACACTCACAAATAGGACAAACAAAAATTGAGAGATTCATCTGAATTGATCTACATCATAAAATGAATGGATTTAACAGATATCTTAACTGAGATTCATTTAACAACAACAGCATGCACATTATTCAAAGCACCCCAAAGAACACTTTGCACAATAAACCAGGTTTTAGATCACAAAGCAAATTTCAATAAATACAAAAATTGAAATAATTTCATACATCCTGTCAGATCACAGTGGAATGATACTAGATTATCAATACCAAATGAAATAATAAAAAATTACACAAACACATGGAGATTGAACATACATTCTTGAATAGACAATAATAGACAGAAGACATCAGAGAGAAATTGAAAAATTCCTAGAATTAAATTATAATGGAAATAGAACATGTCAGAATCTGTGCAAGACAATAAATGCATTTCTAAGAGGGAATGTTAAAGCTACGCATTTCTTCATTAGAAAAATGGAGAGATCCCAAATAACCTGATGTTGCTTCTAGAAAAACAAGAATGAATCAAACTCAAAACTGTTAGAAAGAAAAAGACTAAAGATCAGAGCAGAAATTACAGAAATTGAGACTAAAAGTATACAAAGCACCAATAAGTCAAAGACTTGGCTCTTTGAAAATACAATATTGACAATACCTTAGCCAAACCAAGCAAGAGAAAACAAAGTCCAACAGTAGTAAAATTAGAAATGAAAAAGTTTATGTTGCAACAGACGTCCCTGGAATCCAGGGTATTATTAGAAATCATTTTGAAAACATACATTCTTTTATATTTTAAAGAAAAAAATGAAAACCATGATACAAAGTTTCAAAAGATAAAAGTAGAGTATACATTGTGTATTGTTATTTTCAAAGTAGTTGCTCAGATTAAAACATAGGCATGAAAAAATGATCAAACAATATAAACATAAGCTTTTCTTTTCAATGAACTAAAAGAAATTAGTATAACTATTGTAACTGTCTTGTATATATATATATATATATATATATATATATATATATATATATAATTTTTCCTTTCCCTTCCTTTTTTTCTCCTTTCCCCATCACAGTTTCTCATTCCTTTTGAACAGTTTCTTCCCATTTCACAATATCTATTGCACATTTTTGATCTTTTTTATTCTTTCAGATTCTCACACTATGGAGACAATACAATGTTTACACATGTGAGTCTGATTTATTTCACTTATGAGTATGGTCTGAAGTGGCATCAATTTACCTATACAAGTCTCAAGTTTATCCTTCTTTAAGGCTGAGTAGTACTCCATTGTATAAAAACACCACATCTTTTTAAAACATATATTCTAGTAAACCACAGAATCTAGAAGAAATGGATAAATTCCTGACATATGTGACCTATTATATTTGAACCTAAAATATATAAAATCCTAAACAGAAGCATAACAATGAAATTGGTGCAGTAATAAAAGCCTACCAACTCACAAAAGCCCAGAAGCTGATAGATGTACTGCTGAATGTTACCAGACCTTTAGAAAAGAGGCAACAGTAATGTTCCTCAAACTTTTCCATGTAATGGAAAGAAAAGAAATGTTTTAAATTTTTTTCTATGAACCCAGCATTACTCTAATATAAAAGGTAGTCAACTACTCAACTTTTAAAAAGAAAACCTAAGCCCAATATCCTTCTAGAACATAAATCCAAAATTTCTCAGTAAGATCCTTGTAAACAGATTTCAACAGCACATTAAAAATTCATTCACCATGACCAAGTTTGTTTTATCCCAGGGATGAAAGAATGGATCAACATTCTTAAATCATTAAATATAATATACCACATAAATAAACTCAAGGATACAAATTGGGTGATCATCTCTATAAATGCAGATAAAACTTCTGACAAAATCCAACATTTCTTCATGGTAACCCTGATGAAAATAGTTGTGGGAGGATCTTCCCTGAAAGTCATAAAAGGCACATATGATAATCCTACAGCAAACATAATCCTGAATGGGGGAAAATGACAGCATTTCTTCTAAAATCAGGAAGGAGACACAGTTTTAAACACTCACCAATCCTGTAGAATGTACTACTTGAAACTTTAGCCAAAGCAATGAGGCAAGAGAAAGAAATGAATGAGTATGAAGAGTTAAGAAACAATTCAAATTATCCATATTTGAAGATATGATTGTTTACATAGAAGATCAAAAATTATACCAGAAGACATTTTGATCAGATAAGCAAATTTAACAAGTGGTAGAATATAAATTGGGCACATAAAACCTAATAGGATTCCTGTACACCAGTAATGTATCCACTGAGAAACAAAACAGAGAAACAATTCCATTCAGAAAAGCTTAAAAAAAAGTAAGTACCTAGTAGGAATCTAACCAAGGAAGCACGAAATCTCTGTCTAAATGACTGAATACTGAAGAAAGAAATGAAAAGAGACATTAGAAAATGGAGAGACCTCCCTCATTAATGGTTCAGAAGAACTAATATTGTGAAAATGATCATTTTACCAAAAGTGAGCTACATATTCAATGCAATCTCAATTTAAATGCCAAGAAAATTCTGCACAGAACAAGAATTATTCTAAAATTAATGTGGAATCAGAAAAAACCCAGAATATACAAAGCAGTCCTTAGCAAAATGAGCAATGCTGGAGGCAGCACTATACCTGATTGCAAGTTATACTACAAACCCATAATAAAGGCTTGTGTTCTTGGCACAAAAAAAATACACACATAGAAACCAATGCAATAGAACATAAGACACAGAAACAAATACAAGTACCTGTGGCCATATGATTTTAGAAAAACAAGCCAAAAACATGTGAGAGAAAAGGTAGCGTCTTTAACAAATGGTGAAGGAAAAACTGTACAGTATTGAATCTAGAACCAACATGTACAATATTGAAACTAGTTCCTTATCTCTCACTCTGCACTAAAATCAAATCAAAATAGATCAAGCACATATATATGAAACAGAAATTCAAAAGTTTTATGAAGATAACATAGAGGAAACACAAGAAATAATAGGCACAGAAAAGACTTCCTAAATAGAACTCTAATAGCATAGGAAGTAACAGCAAAAGTCAACAAATGAGATTATAGTACATTAAAAAATTCTTCACAGAACAGGAAGCAATAGAGTGAAGAGACAACTCATGGAATGGGAGAATATCTTTGGTAGCTACTCATTTGATAGAGGATTAACCTCTAGAATATACCACGGAACTTCTCCAAATAAAAATGTGCAAATGAACTGAACAGACACTCCTACAAGGAAGTGGAAATGGTCAATAAAAATATGAAAAAAATGTTCAACATCTTTAGCAATCAGGGAAATTCAAATCAAAACTATAATACCTTGACATTCCATATCACCCCAGTTAGAATGGCTATCACTAAGAATACAAAAATAATTACATGAATATGGGAAAATGGAACACTTTTACCCTATTGGTTGGAATGTGAACTAGGATAATTATTATGGAAAACGGTGGGGAAATTCCTCAAAAAACTAAAAATGGAAATACCATTTAGTCCCACTACTCTTGTCCTTTGTACATTCCCTAAAGTATTAAAGACTATAGTCCTATATGAACACATGCACATCAATATTTATAACAGCAAAATTCACAATACCTAAGCTGTGAAATCAGTCTGGAATTTTATCAAAAAAGAATGGATAAAAATGAGGTATCTATACAGAATGGAATATTATTCAACCACAAGAAGAATGAAATGTGTAATTTGTAGGAAAATGGGTGCAACTGGTGACCATCATATTAAACAAAATAATTCAGACAGAGATAGTTAATTACTGCATGGTTTATCTTATATAAGACACATAAAAACAAACCAAACAAAGGCTAAATAAAGGGGATGTGATAAATAATAGAAGATAGAATTTTTGAGCAATAAAATGGAAAGGGAGGAGTGATAATGACATTGAAAAGTAATGAGTAAATTGTGTTAAGTGGAGATAGCAATTTCTCAAAAGGAAACTCATCACTCTGTAATACTAACATGCTCTAATATAATAAAGTAATAAAGAAGCATGATGCAAATTTTAGAAAAATAAAAATTATCAATTTAAATTATATGAATAATACACCAAGAGAGAAGTTAAATAAAAGATAAGTTGCAAAATACAAAATTTATCCAAATTAGGTTGTAAAAGTTTGACAACAAATTTGTGACAAATATTAATGTATACTAAGATGACCTAAAATTCTTTTATCACTAATTGAATTCAGTAATGCTGTGTAAGAAGGGAAAGATCCACTGGACATTTCTATCATGTGTTAATTTCCAGTACTTTTAATATCACACAGAAATAAATTGTATATATTTGAAGAAAGTTATCTCAAGTTTGGTAGTATTATAATGTTATCACAAATTAAAAAAAATAGTATTACAATAAGTAGTTCCAGTTATTCAATGTAACATTTTATGATACATTTTTATATATGGATCTACACTGTCCAGGTATAAGGAGAAAGAAAATCACTGTAATTGTTTCTTATAATAAATCACACATCAGTTGTACAACTAATTACTTTATTAACTTGGTTTTGAATTCAGACAAAACAGTCAAATGAATATACATGTATCACTTATATGTATTTACATAAATTACAAATATAACTTCCCAAGCATACACATCTCTTTCACTCTTGCCTTTACCACTTTTAAACATTTCTAGGTGTGCAGTTCAGTGGAATTATGTACCTTTACATATTTATATAATCATCATCACCATCATTATCAATCCTCCAGGTCTTTTCACCTTGCAAAAAACTCTATACTCATTAAGAGATAACTACCAACTCCTCTTCTTTTAGCCTATGGAAACCACCACTGTCCTTTTCTGCTTCTATTATTTTGACAAATGTAGCTAAATCATATAAGTTCATCTTATAGTATGTGTCTTTTTCTGACCAGCTTGTTTCACTTACCATGACATTCCTGGTGTTAGAACATAGTTCCTATTTCTCACATGTCTTCACCAATCACTGTTAAAAATGATATTCAATCTTTCCAATTTCTCATCATTCTTTGGGATGCATTCATTAGACAGAGACTTACATTTAACATTGTGCTAATTTATAATGCATTTAAAATCAAATATATGACATGTTCATGTGAAAATTTTAAAAACTATAAGAAAATTCATGGTCCAATAAAATGAGATGAGTCTACAATTTGGGGATATATTTAGACTAGGAAATTTATATATATTTTGACCACATAGATCTATGAGCCTCCACAAAGGCGGTTGAAGTTGGGGCATGTTTTCCTTGCCATAAGAGGAGTCCCAAATCATTTCAATTTATCTTGTTTTCAAACTTTACCTTCCTGGGATAGGCTTAACATATAGTTTTCCCCTTGTTATTATGGGAATGCTGTTCCTCTGTTATTGGTGGGGATGTGCTTATTCCTCATGTATTCTGGAATAGAAAGAAAAAGTCTAAGGTGCCACTGAATGTTGATCACTTTTGAATCTCTATTGAAAAGAAACAGATACAAGTTTCAACTTAATTACCTTTTCTAAAGTTTGATTTTCTTTCCTGTGAATGTAAAATAATAAAACTTGTGTAATTTGCAGGATTATTACAAGCATTGGGGTTTATATGCAATGGGAGGTCAATAATTGTAGCTGTCAGAAACAGTATCACCATCACTTGAACATTAGTCCTTTAGGAAGGTTTGTTTAGCCTCTATTTCCACAAATGAATGGATCCAATTAAAATCAAATTATTACATGGGAAGATATTCCCGGATTATTCAATTTTTTGTCAAGAAAGGTTGGATTCACTCACTTGATGACTGATCAAGATGACTACTTCTATCTCCCTCTGTTCTTCTCAAATGTCTATCACTATCTCCTCCATTCTCACCCTTTGGTTTTAGCCTTCCTCCCAATTTTACAGAGAAAACAGAAGTAATGAGAACTGAATTTCAACATGCTCCCAACATTACATCTATCCAACTGTTCCAGCATCTTATAGAGATAAAATGTTTTTCTAGAAGAGGCTAATACTACCTACCTGCTTCCTTGTTCACAAAACATGTTTCATATAGCATAATCGATGACAAATCTTTCAACAATGTTCCGTAATTTCTCCAACATTGTCAATTTCCCCTTCATATGGCACCATTTGTTTCAAAATACAAACATCTGTCATCTCAGGAAAAAAATGCTACAAATCCTCTCTTGATAATACTTCCCCTTAAACTACCATCATATTTTGTTTCTCCTCTTGACCAAACCCCTTCAAAATAATGTCACATTACTTACTGTCTTCAATTCCTCTCATCTTTGGCCCCTGATGCAATTAAGTACTTGCTTCTATCATTCCACTGATATACCTTTAATCAAGGTCACATACAACTGGTACTTTGTGAAATCCATTGATTTATTCTCAGACTTCAGGTATTTGATATATCAAAATCTTTGACACAAATTATGACTCCTTTGCCACTGAAGCACATTTCTTTAGTGGATCTGATTCTATTTTATTTTTTAGGATCATTTTCTTTATTAGTACATGTTTGTATTAAATAATATTACATTCCATGCACAGAGTTGGTACCTGTACATAATATATTTTATTTCCTTTTTAAATCCCCTTTCCCTTCTCTCCTTGCCCTCTCCATTTATCTCCTGATTCCTTTATTCTTCACTTTGCTTTTCTTTCTTGGTTTCCCTCCTACCTCACCAATTGCTCCCTGTTGTTTCCATGCTGCCTCTGCCTCTGCTTTCCTGCATAAGGAGTTCAGAGCTTAGTCTTTACAATATTGTACTTTTTTGTTTATCCTTATCTTCTTGGTTATCTTGATTATGTCTTCCAATCTCAGGATTTAAATGCTACACACACACAGACACACACACAGAGGCAAATATATATTATTCAAATCCTTCCATATATATGTATAGTATTTAAATATATGCTTGAATTTCAAACCATACACACAACTGCCTAGCTTATCTCATTAATGTAATACTTATTAGGCATTACAGATAATAATATATTTAAAACCAAACTCCAAATATTCTCCATCCCCAAATTTTTTCTCCTCAGTAAATCATAATCTCATTTCTTGTATTATTTGGGCCAAAAACTTACAGTCATCTTTGACTCTTGTATTTTATTTTCAACACACAGGGTTTAAATCTTTGCAAATCACATTGTTTTATGCTTTATGTCCATAACTGAAATCCTCACTGTCTCTATTTTGCCCACTCTGATTCTAGCCAGTATCATATCTTATTTTGTTTACTGCAATAACATTTCAGATAGTTTTATTATTTCTGCCTTTCTCTACATGACCTCTTTTTTTTTACAGTAGCCAGATCATGCATTTTATTCTGAAAACAAACATAACTTTTATCCAAAGCAATGAAAACAAGGCCGTGCACAGTCTGGCTCCTTTTACCTCACTTATAATATGTCCTATTACTCTTTTTTGTTTATTTGACTGTTTTTTGTGGTCTTATTTCACATTTTTTATTTTAAAGAGAAAAATAATAAAAACAATGATACAAAATTTCAAAACAAGATAGTAGGAGAGTAGCAATGTTTATTACATTGCATATTTTTATCTTAAAAGTAGTTGCACTTATTACAAGATAGAGGCATGAAAAATTGATCAAACAATACAAGCACAAGCCTTTCTTTTCAGTGAGCTAATGGAAATTAATAGTATAACTATCTTAGCTATCTTGTTTTATTTATTTATTTATTTTTCCTTTTCCTTCCTTCTTTTCTCCTTCACTTATGAGTATGGTCTCAAGTTGGATGTCCTAATACTCTTAATTCATAATAATTTGGTCAAACTACCCAATGCATTTCTGCATGAGTCTATCTGGTATACTCCTTTCATAAGTTCTTTATCCTTGTTTCAGTGCCCCAGTTCTGAAACTCTCTATTCCTCCACATCTTTATTATTCTTTCTAGCACTCATCAGAGTCTGGGTTCATACATATTTGTGTGTATTCTTTTCTAATAATGTATTCATATCTACTGTCTATCTACTGTCTTTCTCCTCCTTCCAAAATATATGCCCCATAAATGCAAGGAAGTTTGGTTTGTCTCATTCTCAGAGGCCTCTCTACTGTCTTTAACATTACTGTATCTCACTTGTAGTAGGTGCTCAATAAATAATTTTTCATTACTTAAATGGTGCTCAAAAATTTGCCAGAGTTTGTTGATTTTGCAAAAGAAAATGAAAATTAGTTTTAAAATATCAGTGATGTCCCTTTCTTTTTTCCCGATAACTAATTTAAGGATAATTTACATACAATATTTTTTATTTTACTTTAAATAGAAAAAACATAAAAATAACAATGAAACAGATTTTCAAAACAGGTTAGTAGGACATTTACAATAGTTGATACATTGTGCATTGTTGTCTTTGTAGTAGTTATTCAGAGTATAAGATATAGGCATGATATCTTGTCCAAACGATATGAGCACAAACCTTTTGTGAAGACATAAAATATTTTTCCTTCATTGTAAAGCTCTGAGAACTTTCCAATGTTCACAGTGTGTGACCACCACCGCAATAAAAGCATAAATTTATCACCACCTAAATAATCTCATGCCCTTTATAGTCTTTTGCTTTCCCAAGTTCCTAGGACCCAGCAACAAGTGACCTTTCCTCAAGGTTTGTCTGTTCAATAATATCATACACGTACAAGTATGTGATACATAATGTTTTGTCTCTGACTCTTTTCACTTAGATTAGTGCATTTAAGCTGTAATTGTATTCATGTTATATATATATATATATTCATTATTTTCATTAGAATTATTGCATTCTGTTATATAGATGAAATGATTCACACTTTATTCATCTCTCATTTGAACTTCTGTGATACATTTATGTTTTAGTTATTGTATGTAAGTGTTTAGTAATAATCATTCATAGACAGGTGTATAAATTTAACTTTTCATTTCATTTGTGTGAGGACATCAGGGTGAGATTTCTGGATCATGTGGTAAGATTAGTTTTAACTCCATTACAAATTTGTGTTAGGAAAATATCTTGCAATCATTTTAATGAATGAGAGATTCAGTTGTTCTACATGGTTGTATGAGTTATTGTCAGGTATATTTTTAAGTCATTGTTATATGTGTTTGGTAAAATATAATTGTGGTTTTAATTCCTATTTTCTTAATGGTGAATGATGTTAAAAATAGTTTCATACACTTATTTTCTATCTGTATATCTTATTTGGTAAAATGTTTTATAAAACCCTTTGATCATTTTTGAGTTGATTTTTATTATTGAATTTTGAGAGCTCTCTATAATTTCTGCATACAAGGTGTATACAGATTTATGACTTTTAAAGCAGTTTTCCTTAGTGTGGTTCCTGCTTTTTCAGTCTTCTAAAAGCATTTTTGAGAGAGATTCTCTGCGATAGATTCTTTTGAGAAAGAACACATTCTTAATTTTGGTAATGTTCAACATATCATTTTTTTTCTTTTAAAGCTTGTGATTTCAATTTTTCTTAGTATAGCTTTGCCTAAGCCATTCTCAAAGATATTATCTTATTTTTCTCTTAGATGTCTATTTCAGGTGTTTACAATTATTCAAATTTTTATATATCTATGGGTCGAATTCACCTATGAGATGCACCTTGTTATTTTGTGATCTCTTATCTGTAGTATAATCCAGAACACATTAATAAGACAAAAGTACATAAAAAAACCTCTCAATTCTAGGTCAATCAAAAAGTATAAAATACAAGTAATTTTTAAAATGTGTATATTTTCAGTTAAAAATAAACATTAAATACACCTCCATTAACCTGATAGAATATGTTCTTTTGTCTTAACTGATTTAGTAGGTGGAAAAGTAATATTAAAGATCAGTCAACTATGATTAATGTTCAGAAATTAAATTTATTTCAAAATATAGCTTTTTATTTGTTATTTTTAGTACTGTTCAAGATACAATTTGAAATTATTTTTTATAGATTGTATGTAATTTTTTACTTATTATTGGAAAAATTTTAGAAAATTCAGGGTACTCAATTTTTACAGGTAGCAAATTTCTCCAATATGAAGCATATATATTTTAAAATAATTCACTCACTGTATTATTCACTATAGATATAGTAGGAATAATAAACTACTTGATATTAGTTATATAGGCACGTGTTAAACAGGGAAGAAAAGATTATAACTACAATTAGACAATAATTGCATTGTTTACATTCCTTACTATGTAGTTAATGACTAGCTCAAGAAGCCATGAAAATCAGACAGAATGATGCTTAATTATCCAACAAGTCATTAAATACCTAACAAGGAACAACAATGTCCGGTATCACTGGCATTTTAAATGCCCACTGTTACAAGAAAACATTTGAAATCTATTTGTTTGTATACATTTTCAAGTTACTATAACACATACTGTTAGAAGAAAATAAACAATATTTCTGGAGTTCTGATTTGTTCCTGGCAATTTTGTTTTTCACTTATAATAAAACAAACAGCTTCACTAGGATTAAAGTGCCATGTTTATAATTAAATTTTAAGTGACACAGCAAAATCACTAATGAATCTGAGCTGGGAGAAATGTTATTTTCAAATGTTAGAGGACTAAAATTTAATTTTAAATGTGTCCCAGAGATATGAAAATTATGGGCTGGTGAGATGGCTCAGCAGCATAAGCGCCTGCCTTGCAAGCGCGAGGGCCCGAGTTCGACTCCCGGATCCCACATACGAAAAAGGGGCCGGTGATACCGCTCAGCGGCACAGGTGCCTGTTGGCGCGTGATGTCCTGAGGTCGACCCCCCGGTACCCACAAAAAAAAGAAAAAAGAAAATTATATTTCATCTGAGAGGCCAGATAATGAGAAGTTTAAAATGCGGACATCACAAACTGTAATAAATGAACCAGAGATAGTCATCAAGTCATAATGTATCGGTTCCCTTCCTTACACCTAAATTCTAAGGTAACTTCTAACATAAGGGAGATAAAGGAAGGAATTCTGCCTCAATTGAGACTAGATTTGGATGTGTACCCAAAAAGAAATTCCAGTGTGTATTGAATGTAACATGATGATAAATACTGCAGTTTATTGTTCCAAAAGTGGGAAGTCATAATCTAAATTAGAATTTACAGCCTGCTATATACATTAGATATCACCATTTGTGCGTGAATATTGAATAATTGCTGAAACAAGCAATACAAAAAGCACATTAAACTATACGCTCACTACTTTCTTAAAAATCAGATCAAACATTGATATATTTATTGACACAGAAAATATTCATTTCATAAAGTTCTCCTTTACTCTTCTCTTATTTCCTTTGTTTATGAAAATGTAATGTGTTTAAGCAAAACATCTATAATTTATTATTATTTATTTGAAAAATGCAAGACAGATTTGGATACAGATGGGGACAGAACTGTACAAAGTAAACCATCAATAGAATATATAGTTGACAAGTATTAGTCAACAAGCCAAGACCATTATACAAATAAAGGCAAGGAACAAAAGGCATAAAAGTTATAAGTTTTTTTTAACCAAAACTACCTGTAAATAACTTAGACACATTGTATTAAAATTTTAATATTCAAACTTATTTTTAAAGCAGATTTTAAAAAATCAAAGCAGTTTGGGATAATTCATTTTATTAAGGCATTACTGATTCAATAAAAAATATAGATTTGTTACAAACCAAAATGAAGGTATCTTAGAGTGTAAAATATAAAGTATAGAAAGTTAAAAAAGGGACAGTGAGATAGCTCATGGGTGTAAGTGCCTGCCTGGCAAGTGCAAGGGCGTGAGTTCGACTCCCAGAACCCACATACGAAAAAAGGGCTGGTGATATCGCTCAGTGGCATGAGTGTCTGCTGGTGCGCCAGGTCCTGAGGACGACCCCTGGTACCCACACACACAAAAAATAAAAAACACAAATTTAAAACATTAAATATTTTGTGGGGCAATTATAGCTGAAGGGAAAGGTAACTTTATCAATTATTGTGTATCAAGTCCTATTATTTATGGACACTTTATTTACACAGGCAATCTTTAATCCTATAGATATTATTCCAGGACTGTTTTTGTCATTTTTATTACCACATATTTATTGTATATATTAGTGGGATTCACTGTTATATTTGCATACATGCCCACAGTGTGCACTGATCATATCCAACCCTGCCTGAACTCTCCCCCCAACCATTACCAATCCTTAATAATTACTATTCTAGTTTCAGGTCAACTTGTTTGTTTGTGTTTTGTTTTGTTTTGTTTTGTTTTTTGTTTTTTGGTTGGTTTACACATATGAAAGAGAACATGCAGTATTTATCTTTTAGTGTCTGACTTCTTGTTTTGCTAAACATGATGTTCTTTATTTCAATCCATTTTGCTGTGAAAGACAAGATTTCATTTTTATGGCCAGTAATATCACTATATATCTGTATCCACTCATCTGTTTCTAGACTCCAAGAATGATTCATTATTTTCAATACTATACAGAAAGATGGGAATTCAAGTATCTATTTGATGTTCATTTCATATCCTTTGTATGTATAACCAAAATATGATTTACTTTGAGGCTTCTGAAAAACCTCCATACTGTTACTCACTGTAGTTATACTAATTTACATCATCACCAATTGTGCATAAGAGTTGGTGCAGGTAATAATTTTTGTTTAGAATTCCACAAGCACAGAAAACAAAAGAGAAGGTTCACAAATGTGATTACATGAAACTAAAGAGCTTTTGAACAGCAAAGAAAACAGAGTGTGGAGACAACATACAAAAAGTGAAAATCTCTGCCAAGTATTCATCTGAAAAAGTGCTAATATCCAGAATATATGAAAATGTAAAATAAAACCCTAAGTAATTCAATTATAGATGGATAAATGCCCTAAGTAGGCCTTTCTCAAAAGAAGAAATGCAAATTCCTACACCCATGTTTATTACCATGCACAAAACTAAAGTCAAAATAGATCAAAGATCTAAATATTAAAGCAGAAACACTAAATCTACTGGAAGAGAAAGTAGGTAGAAATCTTGAAGACATGGATGTAGGTAGAGAGTTCATGAACAAAACCCAGTCTGCATGGGAAATACTTCAAGGAATCAACAACTGGTATCTCATCTTATTAAAAAGCTTTTGCACAGCAAAAGAAATCACCAACAAAGTGAAAAGACAACCCACAGTGGGAAAAAATTTTAGCCTATTGTCCCTCAAAGGGACAAAGGACTTCAATCAAGAACATATAAAGATTGAAAAAAAAAGACTAGCCCAATTCAAAGGCCTAGTCCAAAAATGGGCATCTGAGATGAATACACACTTCTCAGATAAAGAAATACAAATGACAAAGGAATATGTGAAAAAATGTTCAACATCATTGTTCATTCAAATTAAAAGAACACTGAGATTACATCTAACCAAAAAAGAATGGCTATCATCAAGAAATCAACTCAACCTATAGCAAATGCTGGAGGGGCTATGGGAAAAAAGAAACACTTCTACACTTTTGGTGAGAATGTAAACTGGTGCAGCCACTGTGGAAATCAGTGTAGAGATTCATCAAAAAACAAGGATTGGAGGTCCCATTTGACCCAGCTATTCCCCTTCTGAGTAACTTCCCAGAAGAATTAAAAGCATCATACCATAATGACATATGTGCACCCATGTTTATAGCAGCACAATTTGTAATAGCTAAATCTTGGAAACAATGCACATGCCCATCAACCAAGGAATGGATAAAAATGATGTGGTATTTTTATGCAATGGAGTACTACTCAGCCATAAAGGAGAATAAACTGGAGATTTTTAGAGGTAAATGGATGCAATTTGAGACCATACTCATAAGTGAAATAAATTAGACTCACAGGTATAAACATCGTATTGTCTCCCTGGTATAAGAAACTGAAAAAGTAAATAAATTCTAAAATGTACAATAGATATTTGTGAAATGGGAAGAAATTGTTCAAAAGGAAAAGGACTAGGTTGGGTGAAAGGGGAAAGGACAGTAAAGAAAAGGGAAAAAAATGCAAGTCAGTTATACTATTAGTGTCTCTTAGTTCATTAAAAAGGAAGGTTTGTGCCGATATTGATATTGATTAGACAAATTTTTATGCGCATATCTTTTACTCAGAGCAGCTAATTTAATGTATTAATTATTGTTACTCTCCTATTATTTTGTTATGAAATTTTGTTTTACCTTTTTTACATAAAATAAAAAACCTGGTAAAAAAAAAAAAAGGAAACCTCAGTAAAAAATGCACTATATCATTGTATAAGGAAAATGCAAAACTAAAATGAGATACCACCTAACTCCTGATAGAATAGCTATTATCAAAACAAGCAATAACTAATACAGTACTGGCAGGATTGTGTAGAAAAAGGAACTTTTTATATTAGTATATGTTTGTAGTACATGATGTTGACATTAATCTTAGGGAGCAGGTATATATATCTTAATTCTTTTTATTCTCCTTTCCTTCCCCATTCTCCTCCCTCCATCTCTAGATTCCCTTCCCCTGATTTTCTTTTTTATTTTCTTCATGTTTACTACACATAATGATTACATTCATTTTGGGTAATAGGTACATATACTTGGCACGTTTCAAATCTTTTATAACCCCTTCCCCTTCCCCCTTGTGCCTTGTGATCTCTTGGTCCCCTTCACATCTGTGAAAGATCCATCTCCCTGTTTACTTTGATCAATCTTTTATTTTGCTCTTTATTTGTATTTTGTGTTTCTCATATGAGTGAAACCTTATGGTATTTAAGCTTTGTGATTTATTGCAGTTATATTTCAAGGTGCATTCATTTTCCTACAAATGTCTTAAATTTATCTTCCTTTGTAGCCAAGTACTATTCCATTTTTTATAGATAGCACATTTTGTTTGTTCATTCTTTTGTTCATGGACATATAAGGTGCTTCCAAGTTTTAGATATCAAGAATTCTGCTGCCATAAACATGGGTATGCATGTATCATTGTAATATGATGTATTTTAGCTCTTTCGGGAAGACACCTGGAAGGAGAATACCTGGGTCTAATGATATTTCTAGTCTTAGTTTCTTGAGAAATCTTTGTACTGATTTTTATAATGATTGGGCTAGTCTACATTCCCACTAGCAAAGAGGAGGGTTCCTTTTTTCATCACAGCTTTGCCAGCATTTGTTATTTTTGATTTCTTGATGATTGCCATTCCTTGTGGAGTAAGATGAAATTTGAGTGTTGTTTTAATTTGCATCTCTCTAATGGTTAATGAAATTGAAATTTTTTTGTGATATTTTTTGCCCATTTGTATATCTTCTGAGAAGTGCCTTTTAATTTGAGTTGCCTGTTTTTCTAATTTGGGTAATTTATTTTAAAGTGTGTAATTTTTTATGTTCTTTCTATACTCTAGAAATTAGTCCTCTGTATGAATTGTAGCCTGAAAATTTTAATTCCAGTTCTGTAAATTGTCTTTTCACTCTTGTGGCTTATTTTTCATTTGTTGTGCAGGAGGTTTTTAATTTGATATCATCCCACTTGTGGACATTTGATCTTATTTCTTGTTCAAATGGAGTTCTGTTCAGAAAGTCCTCATTTGCTCCTTTGAGTTTAAGATTTTATATATTTTAACTTTCAGTAGGTTAAGTGTTTCTTAGAAATATTTATGCATTTGATCCTTTTTGATTTTAGTTTAATGCATGGTGAGAAATATGCTTCTAGCTTCAATCTTTTGCATGTTGATAGCTAGTTTTCCCATCATTTCCTAAAGAAGTTATCTTTCCTTCAGCAAAAATATTTTTTTTTGTGGGTACCGGGGGTCGACCTCAGGACCTCGCGCGCCAGCAGGCGCCCGTGCCGCTGAGCGATATCACCCGCCCTTCTCTCGTAGGTGGGATCCGGGAGTCGAATTCGGGCCCTCGCGCTTGCCAGGCAAGCACTTTTACCGCTGAACCATCTCACTGGACACTCCTTCAACAAAATTCTTTATATATATATTTTTTTTATTTCAAACCCTTTGCTAAAGATCAGGTTTTTGAATGTGCTTGGGATTATTTTTGCATCCTCTACTCTGTTCCATTGATTCACAAGTCTTTTTTTGCCAATAACATGCTGTTTTTAATCATTGTAGCTTTGTAGTCTTAACTTGAAGCCAGGTAATATGATGCCTCCTGCTTTGCTCTTGTTACCCAGGATTGCTTTTGCTACTCTAGGTCCCTTCTCTATATGAATTCTAGAATTGTTTTCTTTTGTTCTGTGAAGAATACTGCAGGTATTTTGATTGGGATTGCATTAAATGTATATTTCAATTTTAGAAATAAGATTATTTTGAAAATATTTGTTCTAGCTATCCAGGAACAGGGTACATCTTTCCATCCTCTGATGTGTTCTTCAATCTCTTTTTTCACAGTTCTATAGCTTTTGTTGTACAGGTTTTCACTTCCTTGCTTCAGTTAATTTCTAAGTATTTAACTATTCTTGATGCTATTGCAAATGGTATTTCTTTCCTAATTTCTTTCTCAGTGAGTTCGTTACTGGTGTATAGGAATGCTACTGTTTTTATGGGTGTGTTAATTTTGTATTCTGCTACATTACTGAATTTGTTTAATTTTAGGAGTCTTTTAGCAGAATTTTCTCGGTCTTCTATGTAGAGGATCACGTCATCTGTAATGATAATTTTCCTTCTTCCTTTCCTATATATATGTATTCTGTTTATTTCTTTTCCTTGACTGACTGCTCTGGCTAATATTTTGAATATTCTGTTGGACAAGAGTGGAGACAGTGGAAATTCTTGTCTTGTTCCTGATTTTAGAGGCAAAGCTTTCAATTTTTCCTCATTTAATATGATGTTGATCATTGGTTTGTCATAAATCACTGTTATCAGATTGAGGTAAAATCCCATTATTTCTTTTTTTTTTATGGGTACCGGGGGGTCGACCTCAGGACCTCGCGCACCAGCAGGCGCCCGTGCCGCTGAGCGATATCACCGGTCCCTTTTTCGTATGTGGGTTCCGGGAGTCGAACTCGGGCCCTCGCGCTTGCCGGGCAGGCGCTTAAGCTGCTGAGCCATCTCACCAGCCAAAATCCCAATATTTCTTCAGGGTTCTTTTTATTATAAATGGGCGTTGGATTTTGTCAAATATTATTTTTCTCTATCTATTGCTGTTATCGTGCTTTTTTCCCCTTGCTTCTGTTTATGTGGTGTATTATATTTATCTATTGGCTTATGCTGAACCATCCTTGTAACTCTGATGAACCTTGGTCATAATGTTTGATCTTTTCAATTATTTGTTACATTCTATTTTACAATATCTTATTGAGGATTTTTGCATTCATGTTCATTAAAGAGAGTGGCCTGCAGTTTTCTTTATTAATTGGGTCTTTGGTCTTGGGATCAGAGTGATGCTGACTTTTAGAAATGATTTTATAAACACTCATGCCAAATAAGGAACTCTTACACACTAATTTTTTTCTTAATTTAGAGGAAGTAAGGCTCAGAAATTCTGTACAATTTATTCAAGTTCACACAGGCAAAAATAACAACTTACTAACTTAGTGAGATTCTGTCCTATAGATAAGAGAAATACAGGCTGGAGATGTTGTTTAGTGCTGAGATCCTGGATTCAATCCACATTACTGAAAAAAAGAAGTACAATAATATTCCTTCTTATTCCATAAAAGATAAATGTAATGTATTAAAAATTGGAGTTGGCAGACACATTACTCTTAGCAAGAAATGTCAGTTGATGTGAAGAATATAGGAAAATGATAGACAAAATAATTTTAAAACCTTGGCTGTCTGGCATTATTTAATGTAAAAAAAATCCTTATGAATCTCAATATCTTTTAAATACACCACACTGTTGAAGCACATCATAAATCTGACACTTATATTATCTCTGAGTCATTTAGAAGTGAAGACAATGATGGCCAAATTTTGCTGAAATCTTACTACATGCCAAGTACCTTTTCTAAGCCCTTTTCATTTGTGGTGTAATTGTGACTCCATAATATATCTGTGATATATGTAATGCTATTACTTACATTTTACCCATAAAAATGAATCATAGAAGGGTCAAGGAACATGTTGGTTGTCCCTTAGAAGAGCAAGTGGCAGAATAAGAATCAATGCCAAATTTGGTTGCCCTAACAGAACATACTCTTTAATTAATATGGCCAGTATGACATATAATGTCCTGATTATTTTTGTTATTTTGATCCTTTCTTGATGTTTTCTTTTTTTAAAAAAAGAGAGGTATAATACATTTTAGCAAGATTTTTATTTAAAAACAGCTAAAGCATTTTCCAGAACTTAAAGGAAATGTATGGAGAAGAATAAGACAGGGTCATGTTTCTTGAAGAATTTACAACCTAGTAGAGGCAACAGGCATGCTGAGAAAAAGTTTTGTGCCTATGAATAAAAGTATCAATGATGGCAGCACAGAGAGAAAGTGAGAGAAACTGGACAACTATTAATGTCTCCCCTGAAGCAGAAGACTTCAATAAAAAGCCTTTAGTGTCTGAAGTGAAATAGTGGCATATGAAGAGAAGCATTACTGTAGAAATATCTATTCCTATAGAAGGTGGATGGTGAAATTACAAGGAGAAAAGACTGTTGACTGTCGAATAATACTTGGTTGATTCTTTACTTTGCTATAAAATAGTTTTATATATTTCTGACTTTGTTTCTACTTTGTATTCAGTGATTATAGTGAAAATGACTAATCTTCAACTAAGAGGGAAATTCATGTTCAAATAATCTGTCACTATAATCATTCGGTGCTGGCTGTTCTGTCAAATTGTTGGGAATTTCATGAAGCAATGTGGCTACATGAAGTTTGAGAACTAATACGTACTCAGCACTAATGAACGGTGGCATTAGACCGGGCCCTGTCCTTATCCTGGTTTTTAGGTGGTTTCCTGGAGCAGAAAACTTCATTTTAGTGGAAGTCAGGTTTTGGATGGAAACAGATTCCCTAGGGAGTCATATGGTAACCCAGTAAAAGCAACATTACCAGGTAACAGAATGAATCTAGTCAGCTCTCTGTTACTGTCCTTCTAATTTCTTTTTAATAGTGTTTCATTTCTCTTGTGAGTTAGCCTGCTGGGTATTTTTTTTTGTGTGGGGTTTTTTGTTTGTTTGTTTGTTTTTGATTTTACTCTCTTTGCTGTCTCTGTGTTCTCTGTGTCCTTTTCTTCGTGTCTTTCTTCCTGTCTTTTCTTATTTATATTCTTGAGTCTTTCACTGTCTGTGTGATAACATTTTCTGTATATTTTTGTGTGAAAATCTGCTCTTTCTCTTTCTCATCACGTTTCTCTTCCTCTGTATTTCATTTTATTTGCCCATCCCTCTGTGCTGTTTCTTTTCCCTCTGGCTCTCCCTCCTTATTATGTGTTTTCATCTTTCTTTCTCTGTCTTTCTATGTTTTATTCTGTTTTTCTTTCTGTCGTTCTGTACCAATCTGTTGTCCATGAATGTCTCTGTTCCTCCCTGTGTATCACTGTTTTACTGTATATGCAATTCTGTGTCTCTGAGTGGTATCTGAGTATGTTTTTCTCCAACTGTCCCACTGAAAATCGTTCAGTATGATGTTTCTCTGAATAGGCCTCTCTCTCTCTGTCTCCCTCTCTCTCTTGCTCTCTTTCTGCCCTGTACATATACATAACTCAATACACTTGTCTTTCTGGGTATCTCCATCTCTCTTCATGTGCTTTCTTTGCTATTTTTAAAATTACCTTAAAATGACCTCTTTTTTTAAGAAAAATATCAGAAACATCAAAGTTGAAAGGCAATTTATAATTTTAATTCAATTCAGGTTTCTTAATAAAGATATTGTAGTAAAATTACTTCATCTTTGTAGGGCAACCCTCCTCAGACACACATACTTGTCGTGTTATAGATGGACCATGGCCATGCGTGGTCCAATAAAACTGCTCATAGGACATGGGCATGTGGCATACCAACTACTTAGCATAAGACTATGAGAAAAAGAAAATTCCTTGTGAGGGAACCATGCAGGAGGCAGAATACACCTCATATCTCATGAAGTAGGAAACACTATCTTTACTGATGACAAAAATAATGCTAAAGAAGTTTATTCAGTGGACCCCAAATCACAAAGATAAAGATGTAGTACAAACTCAAGTCTGTTTGTAACTAAAGGCCAATTTCTTTCCACTAGATTATACCTCTAAAATCAAAAGTCATAAAACACTATTTGCTTTTGACCCAAAAATTCCAGTGTTAAGAATTAATGCCTCATAAATAATTCATCAGAAGTTAAAAGCTGTTCATTGGATGATTATTTATTCAAATAAAATGATTTGAGATACTCCAGGCCTCTTGTAATACCTTTTCCTTTAATATCCAAGTGAACATATTTGAATACTCATCCCACATTCTATGTAAAATACAATTCTTTCTCCAATTTTGCTTAGAATTTCCTGTATGGTTATCCCATTCTATTTTCACACACTTACTGAATTCTTTATTAGGATGGGCAAATCTCCAGGTTTGGTATATAGTATAGTACATCATCTTTTTTGTTTTAATATTTACTTTTTTTTAAAAGATTTGCACTAAATAAGAATTATCTAGATCACTAAGTAAGTTTACTTTCCTTCAATTTTGTACTTAGAGGGTACCCTCACTCTTCACTGTAATCCCAGCCTTGAGGACTAGTTTTAGCTAGAGAAGCAGCAATAACAAAGTCTGTAATCATTTACTAGTTAAGAAGAGTCGTGTGCTACTACTATCACTTTCCTTCTTCCTTCCCTCTCTCATAAACATACAAACTCATCTTATTTAGTCTTCTTTTTCTTTTTTAAGCAGGATCTCACTATGTAGTTCAGGCTGGCTTTGAACTCACTATGTATCCCTGGCCAGCCTCACACTCATATTGGTCCTCCTGCCTCAGCCTCCTGAGTGCTGGGATTACAGGCATGCACCACCACCACTGGCTTTATTTTGTCTTTTTACCTTCAATGTATCTCAAGAATCAGAACCTAAGGAATAAAAGAGTAAAGAGAGGGGAGAATGTCATACTGCACATAGCCCCTACTTCCAGTTTCTGTATATAACAATCCTGGTGAGTATTAAGAGAGAGGAATATTTGAATCACTGAGACTAGAGATATAAACTAGTCCAAATTAGACTTTTAATAACCACACATGACTGAAATTTTATGCAATCTACTCAATATGTCATTAATAAAGTAATGAAGATTCATCACAGCTTAGGTGCAGAAAAACAGGAGAAAAATGGAAAACTATGTCATATTTATACTTTTAAATTGAAACTATTGATAACATTGGAGGACAAACAATGCAACATTTAATTTTCTTTACATAATCTGGCATAATGCTAAGGTTATAGTAAAAGTCACAAATGACTACAATTTTTGCATGACCTGATTGAGAAAGAAGAAATAGAAATTTGAAGTCAACAAGAAAACAATTATTTTGAATTGAAATGATATAAAATTAATGGGGATGCACTACCATATTCCAGTTATGTTATTGAGGAATATTCAGTCACTAGACAGAATAATGTGAGAGGGGAATAAGCAATAGAGAAATTTACTCTTGATATTTATGACCAAATCATAAAATCATAAGTTAGAAAGTTAGGTTTGGATCTGGAAAAAAAAATCTTAAGTTATCACCACAGCTAAACTTTTGCCTCCAGGTAGGTGAGAATTTTCATTATCAAGGACAGTATATAGTAGATCTTCACAAATCTACTTAAGAATGTTCTGTTGTTTTAGGGCATCTAATTTAAAGCTTTTCTCCAACATGTTTTACCATACAAATGTTTTCAGTATACCTACAATATTGTAGATATTCTGATTTATTTTCCTGTACTTCACTTGATGTTCCTTTGAGAAGCTCTTTAAAACTGAATCACATCTCTCAAATGGCTGCTTTTAATGTTATAGCATTTGACAAAACTTTGTTGAAAAAAACAAATACTTTGTATGTATTTTACTTTCAGGGAATAATTTATACACTGGATGCTTAAGTATGGTGGTCAAGAAAATGTACATGTCTCCAAGGAAAACTGAACATAATATTTTTTAAAAAATTAAAAATACTTAAATCAGTACTTTCCCTAAAATAATTGCAAAATTGGAATTAATATTTAAATTTTAGTAAAAATGTGAGAGCCAGTTACATTTATTTGACATAAAGGCACCATTCAATGTGCACCATGTATTTACATTTTTCTCTGAAAATATAGTTTCTTGAATACAGATTTAAAAATTTTATTGCACCTATATGCCATGGGCTCATTCAGAATACAATTACTTGGAAATTTGCAGATAAAGATATTTTTTATTTTGAAACTCTCTCTTAAATCTCTCAGTTTTACACTGTATGCCCATATATTTTGCACATCTTTCCATCAAGGTCTGAACACCAAAACAAATCTATTTCTATTTTGGGAAACTAGTAATATTAAAGAATAAATTTGGAAGTAGCTGGGTGGTCAGTAAACATGAATAATAAAAATGGATTTGTCTAAGGATGACAAAAGGGATCTTCTTCAGAGTTTCTTTTTTAAACTTTTCATTATTATATGTCTGCAATACATTACAGGTACAGTCATGGTAGGTAATTGTATACATATATATCACATCTTGATCCATTTTACTTCCTCTTCCTTTCTTTTCCTTCTTGTCTCCCCTTATACCCAGATCCCTTTATATCTCCACAAAGTCTACCTCCCTGTTTCCTATCATCTATATTTATAGACATAATGAAGAAGGTTTACTAACCATGTTATCAGTGGTCCATATGGGACCTGTTCTTTCACTTTTGGACTATATGATTTGATGGGACTGATCTCATCCCCTGGTTGCAGCTTGGGGCATGACTCGGATCTGGCCATTGTATCTCTTCTTATTCTGGTAATTAGGGAAACTCCTGTGGCTATGCTAGGATAAAAAAAGACATTAGTAAAAATAAGTTTCTATTTTCTATGGAACTACTAATTGTAAAGGTAATGTGTGCAAGATAGTGTACAAGTTAGTTAAAATAGTTATATAGCTAGTTTCTCTTAGTTTATTGAAAAGAAAGGTTTGTGCTAATATTGTTTGTGCTAATCATGCCTATATCTTGTACTCTGAATAACTACTACAAAGACAAAAATACACAATGTATCAACTATTGTAACTGTCTTATTAACTTGATTGAAACTGTTTCATTGTCTTTTTTATCTTTTTTCTCTTTAAAAAAAGACAAATAGTATTACCTAAAATAAAAATAAAAACATAATATGTACCTAAAGTTTCTCGTAGTTTTCTTTGGTGCTACATGGCAGGAGCCTCCACAAGAATAAAGCCCACATAGAGAAAAGTAGAACCAAGAGATGGAGAGAAAGATGTCCTGCTTATCTCATTTGATCCATGCATTTTTCAGTCATGTAAGTTAATAAAGTCCTCTGTATTTATGTGTTTGTAAGCACACACCTATGCTAATTTGAATTGAGTTTGTATCACATACTACAAAAGAACACTGATCATTATGCTTTTTAAAATCTACTGAGTGCTTACTGTACTCAAACTATATACTAAAGCCTTTACATATGCTTATGATTTTAATATTTTGAGTGCCTTTGGAAGGTGTTTTAGTAAAACAGGTAAGAATTTTCATCCTGAAATAAAAGCACTTAGATTAAAATATCAACTCTATCACTTTCTTGATTGTATGACTTCAAACAATATACTCAAAGTCTGTCTCAGTTTGAAGGGGAGGAGATGAAAGCAATGTTTCAAGAGCTTTTATGATTACTAAAGAGTATGCACACACACACATGCACAGTTAGAACAGCTATTGGCTTGTAGAAAGGATGAATTGTTGTGACATGTTTTACAAATGAAGTGCCTCAAGATCAGAAAGACTAATTTATTCAATATAACACTTCCAAGAACTATCAGGTCTATAATTTGAATTCAGTTTTTGATTGTATCCAAAATTTATTTTCTCAATCAAAATGTTAAAATTTTAATAACTAATATATAACAATAATAAATATTATGGCTGTTTTTAGTGCATACTATTTGGTATGAAGTTTTTACAAATCATCTCTAAATCTACAAAAATTGTCAAAACTAGTAAAATAATTCCACTTTTTTAATAAAATAAATCTTGAGGCTTAGAGAGCGCTATGATCTGAATGTGTCCCTCTAAATTGTTGTTGAAATCTACCCTCACTGTAGAGGTAATATAGTGGGACCTTTCAAGAAGGATTAAATCATGAGGTCTCTAACCTCATGAGTGGGATTAATTTCAATAAGAAAAGAGGTGAAGTGAGCAATATTGCTCCCTTTTTGCTATGTGAGTTTACAGTTACCATCTCTGAACAAATCTGCTCAAAACACTGAATGTGCACAAGGTCCTGAGTTCGATTCCCAGTACCGCACACACACACACAAACACACACACAAAACAAAAAACAAAAAAACAAAGAACACTAAATCTATTACCACCTTGATTTTGGACTTCTCAGCCTCTAGAATTGTTAGACTATATTTCTAAATCATTTTGTTATTGCAGCAGGAACATACTAAGACATAAGGCATAAGAAGCTTGCTTAAAGCTCTGCAGATTGTGTTACTATACAATGAGGCCACTAAGTCCAACTGTGCAACATAGAAGCCCTGCAACAGCTAATCAAGGGCAGAAACTGATTTCAAATTAAGCTTGGATGCTTTCACTTTAAAATTTTTTGAGTTGCACTCTATTTAGTTGACACTCTTTTCAGATCTTTTAGCCATGTGTAATGGTTAAATGATTTTGCACTGCTATAGACCAATTATTTTTAACCATAGATATGAAAAGGATCAGGGCTCAAATGTGCATATGAAGTTATGTCTCATAAAGGCAGTTAAATATTAGTACAATGGAAAAGTAGATAAAAGGATTCAGAGTACTCAAAATGCAGATACAGGGGCCGGTGAGATGGCCTAGTGGCAGAAGCGCCTGCCTCGCAAGCATGAGGGCCCGAGTTCGACTCCCGGAACCCACATATTGCTCAGCCTCTGATATTGCTCAGCGGCACAGGCACCTGCTGTTGCAAGAGGTCCTGAGGTCGAACCCCAGTACCAACAAAAGAAAATGCAGGTACAACATTTAAAATCCAGTTTGATAGAAACATTTATGGTACCTGCAATGCTAGATTATCTCACATATTTTTTTTTTTTTTTTTTTTTTTTGTGGGTACCGGGGGGACGACCTCAGGACCTCGCGCACCAACAGGCACCCGTGCCGCTGAGCGATATCACCGGCCCCTTTTTCGTATGTGGGTTCCGGGAGTCGAACTCGGGCCTTCGCGCTTGCAAGGCAGGCGCTTAAGCCGCTGAGCCATCTCACCGGCCCTATCTCACATATTTTTAACAGCTCTTATGTTGATGTAGCCTATCAAATTTCAAAAGTAAAACTCAAATGTTCTAAGATGTACAGTAGAATTTGCAAGGCGATCCATATAGTATCTTCTCAAAATTGAAAAGATTATCTTTAGGAAGCTGTGATATAATTTATTTTAAAAGCATTTTGAGGTATAATTCATGTACAAAATCCTGTACATATTTAATCTGCATAATTTATTGAATTTAAATATATATTTAATACACACATTCATATATATTAAATATATATTCAAAGGTCTCTCTCTATATATATATTCTAATATATAATATATATATATTTGTGATACCATTGCAAGAGTCAAACTAATAAGCATATTAATCACCTCCAAAGGTTTCCTTGTATCCCTTTGCTTTTTTGTATTACTGGTGGTAAAGTGCACTTAACATGAGATATAACCACTTTAATTTTTTTAAAGTGCAAAACAGTAATATTGTAACTATAGATACTAAGTTATGTAGCAAATCTCTAGAACTTATTCGTCTTGATTACTCTACATTTGTACCCATAGAACAACTTCCCATTTGTCACTCCTCCACACCCAGGCAAACACAGTTGTATTTTCTGGTTCTATAAATTTCACTATTTTATCTAACTGATATAAAGAGTCATGCATTTTTCTTCTGAATATTCTTACACTTAGCATACTGTTCTCGATTTTTATCTATCTTATAGCATATGACAGGATTTCCTTTTTTAAAGGTTGAGTTATGCATATATATGATATATATGTATATGATATATCATCTATGTAAATATATATGTATGTTTAATTGATACCTTTCATTTCTTTGACAATAGCCATCTGAACCAGTTTGAGGCAACACCTCACTCTTATTTTAATTTGCATTTTCTTGAAGATTAGTGGTGTTGAGCAGCTTTTTTCATTGCTGTTGTCCACTTGAACATCTTCTATGGAGAAATATCCAAGTACTTTTCTCATTTTTATGAGATCCTCATCATTATTATAATCATAATCATCATCATCTTTGCTATTGGGCTGCTCCTCATGTAGTTTGAAAATTAATCGCTTATCAGACATATGATTTGAAAGTAGTTTCTCTAATTTGCTGAGTTGTTTGTGACTGTTGTTTCCTATGCTGTGCATAAACTTTTTCACTTGCTATTATCCCATTATTTCTTTTTGCTTTTGTTGTCTGTGCTTTTGTTGTCATATTCAAGAAATCATTGGAAAGACCAATGTCAAGTTTTCCCCATGTATTTTGCTCTAGAGTTTTTATATATGCAGGACTTACATTTATGTCTTTAATACATGTTTATTTGATTTTTGTGTAGTTTATTGTCTTTCTTTGTGGGTACTGGGGGTCGAGCTCAGGACCTCGAGTGCCAGCAGGCACCCATGCCGCTGAGTGATATCACAGGCCCCTTTTTCGTATGTGGGTTTCGGGAGTTGAACTCAGGACTTCTCACTTGAGAGGCAGGCGCTTACAGCCCTGAGCCATCTCACCAGCCCTGTGTAGTTTAAGTAAGGGTCCACTTTCATTTCTTGGCTTGTGAATATTCAGTTTTCCTAGAACAGCTTATTAAAGAGGCTATCCTTACCCTATCATGAATTACTGATGTCCTTGTAGAAGATCAGTTAATTGTTTATGCAGGGTTTTTTTCTGGACTTCCTATTTTCTTCAGTTGGACTATATGTCTACCTTCATTTCACTAGCATAAAGTTATAATTACTATGGTTTAGTAAATTCAGAAAGTATTTTAAGATTAGGAAATATGTTTCCTACAATTTTGTTTTTTCCTCAGGATCACTTTGAGTATTCTGGGTCTTTGCTGTTCTATATGATTTTTAATATTTCTTTTTTGTTTCTGTGAGAAATTCCTCTGCAGTTGAGATTTTGATGGAAATGGCATTGTGTTTAGAGATTGCTATGGTCATTTTAAAAATAGTAATCTTCCAGCCCATGAACATGAGTTATTTTTCTATTTATTTGTGACTGCTTTAGTATTTTTCATTAGTGTATTGTAGTTTTTAGTATACAATTCTTTTAGCACATTAATTAAGCTTATTCCTAGGTAGTTTATTTTTTTAAGAATATAAATGTGACATTTTTAAACTTCCTTTTTTGATAGTTGTTAATATACAAAATATTTTGAAACTGATTTTTTGTTCTGCAACTTTACTATAATTATTTGTTAGATCTGGCTCTTTTGCTGAGTGTGTGTGTGTGTGTGTGTGTGTGTGTATGTGTTTGTTTGTGTATGTGATACTGGATATCAAACTGGTCTAAGTTATTTCTCCCATTCTTATTTTTTTAAATTTGAGATAAGTTCTTGCAAAGTTACCCCAGTATGTCTTTGTAATCTTCTTGCAAAGCCTCATGAGTATCTGGAATTGAGGAAATGTACCACAGTGTCCAGCTTAGTTCTGATTGTTTTGTGTGTGGGGTGAAATCTCTAGGGTTTTCTATGGATAGGATCATGTTCTTTGTATTTTATTTCTTCCTTTCCTATTTCTACTTTTTTCTTTGACACTTCTATTTGCTGAATTTCTCTGAATAGGACTTCTAGTATTGTGTTGAATACAAGTGGCAAGGGTGTCATCCTGGTCTTTTTCCTGATCTTAGAAGACAATATTTCATGTTCAGAATTGGATATAGTATTCAGGCTTGTTGCATATGCTCTTTATTATGCTGAGATATATTCTTTCTGCAACTAGATTGTGGAGCATTTTTATCACAAAAGGAGTGTTGAATTCAGTCAAAGACTTTTCTGCATATGTTAAAAATCATATTTTTCTTTTCTAATACTGCATGTTAGTAAGACAAAATACTGAGGTTCATTTTATAAAATTAGTACATAAATTGAAAATGCCTTGATCATTTCCAATCTCATTATACTCTCTCCTTTTTCTCAAGGCTACATCTTATCCTCTCCTAAGTCTCCAAAGGTCTACTTTCCAAATTCCTTTTATCTCTCCTTTAATTAATTAATTATGAATTTCCTCATGGAAGAGACAACATGTGATATTTAACTTTTTGATTCTAACTTATTTTTCTTGACATATTGGACTCTGCTTACATCCTTTTTACATTTTTTTTTGTGGGTACCGGGGGGTCGACCTCAGGACCTCGCGCGCCAACAGGCACCGGCCCCCTTTTCGTATGTGGGTTTCGGGAGTCGAACTCGGGCCGTCGCGCTTGCAAGGCAGGCGCTTACGCCGCTGAGCCATCTCACCGGCCCTACATTTTTCTTTATGGTGGAATAATATTAATTGTGTCTTTATACCACATTTTCTGTATGCATTCATTCATTGGTGGGCATTTAGACAGTTTCCACAGTTTAGCTATTGTGAATTGCACTAGTGAACATGGGTTTGTTTGTACCTAAGTTTTTGATCCATTTTGATTTGATTTGAGTACAGAATGAGGTAGAAGGATTTAATTTTAATCTTTTGCAAGTGGATATTCTATGTTTTGAGCACCATTTGTTAAAGAGGCTATCTTTTTAACAAATTTAAGAAGATTGAAATCATCACAAGTACTTTTCAACCACAAATGATATGAGAAATAAAAATGAAAAACAAATAGAAAACTAACAAATATCTTGAAATTAAATGAGTTTCTAAAGAACCAATGGATTGGTCTTAGTTCCTTTAAAGTTGCTAAAGATGAGTACTTTATAAGGAAAACAGGTTTCTTTAACTCATATTTCTGGACATCTGGGAGCATGGCACTGCTGTAAGCTTCAGATGAGGGCCTCACTGAGGAACGTGTGTGTGTGTGTGCGTGTGTGTGTGTGTGTGTGTGTGTGTGTAAGAGAGAGAGGCAGGGAAGAGATCTCAGGCAAGATAAGAAGCAAGAGATTAATAAGAGGGATAGCTTACTATTTTATAATATTTTTTCATACTAATGATTTCAGACTTTTGAGATATATGTGCATTCTTTCTGACGGTAGTGCTCCCCTGACCGAATTAACTTCTACTAGACTAACAGAGGAAGTAATGTGGATGGAGAAAGATAGATCAGAAAATCCAGGCTCAGGCTTTCAACTCCCCAATACCAGACAATAAAAGAATTTTGAGCTACAGAGACTAAGGGACTGGAAGAAGGAGGGGGCACAACTTAGAATTTGTGAATGCCAGGGATGCTGAGAGACAGAAAGGGTGATCTGGCTTTGGGCTTTTGTCTCCTGGATACTGGCTATGGTGGGAAGTCTACAAAAGAAAGAAATTGGCAGAACTTTGGCAGATTGGATCTGTGAGCACTGTGGGCAGAGCGAGTTTACCAGAACAAGGTTAGCTAGGGAGTCCAATTCCTGACCCTGGATACCACTGACATTATGGGCTGGAGGGTGGTGGGGTGAGCTATTGCAGAATTGAAAGCTTTAAGTGCCAGGGATGGATAAAGAGGAATGGTGTACAGCTTGCTGCAGAGGCTGTGTCAGGTGAATGGCCTAGTAGCTGGAGGGTGGGACCCACCAGAACAAACAACTCTGCATAACACTAGAAGCTCCTGAACATGGTGGAATGAAGGCAGCAGCATTGAATAACCACTCTGAGATGTTATCCTAACCAACAGAGCAGAACAACTGTCTTCTTTTTTCTTTTTCCCTTTCCTAATTTTGCTTTGTTTTCTTTTTCATCAGTATTTCATATATATAGATAGATAGAGATAGAGATAATTTTTCTGCTTTAGCTACATAACACTCTACATCATTTTTGTCATATATTCTCATACTGATGGTGATTTCTTAGGCTTAAGTCTCACCTTTTGTTCATACTTCCGTCTTTTCTCCACTTTCTGTAATTCCCTTCACCTGTTTTTCTGCTCCTCTGCTCATTCCCTTTTTTCTTTCTGTCCTGTCCTTTCTGTCTTTTCCTCTCATATATATGTACATATATATGAGATATTTATCTGAATACATTAATGTTTATATTTTTGCCAGCTATATTTACTTACTGCCCATCCTTTCCTGGGATAATGAAATAGTCGAGTTTTTTTTTTAAAGTTCTCAATTACTTGATGATATACGATTAGCTTCTCTAATGTTGATGCTATTGGTAGTTAGTCTCTCTTCTCAAAATAAATGTAGGAGCTTAACCTAAGACCCAGATCAGACTAAGTGGAAATATTCACATGGAGACATTTCCAAAAAAAGGGACATATCAGAAAGAAGAAGTCACTTCCTAAAAGACCCCCACATAAGAATGGAAAGATACTATTTTCAACTGATCTACAAAACTAAACACATAAAAAAAGATTTATGAGAAAACAAGGCTATAAGGAACCTCCAAATATATATAACTCCCAATAGCTGATGCCACAGATATTGAAGTGAAATAGCAGACAAAAAATTTTAAAAACTGATAATTGAAATGATCAATTAGATTAATGAAGAGACAAATATACACTTCATTCTTAAGTATTTTTGTGTATGCAGGTTTAGAATATATATATCTTTTGAGCTGGTGTTTTTCATGGAAATACCTTATTTCTGCATCTAGTTTGAGGGGTCACTTTGCTGGATAAGTTAATTTGGGCTGGAAATTATTTGCTCTTAGGGCTTGTGATATTTCACTCCAAGGTCTTCCGGCCTTTAGGGTTTACATTTAAAAGTCTGTTGTGATTCTAAATGGTTTACCTTTACATGTGATTTTTTATTTTTCTCTGACTGCTTTTAAAATTCTTGGGGTTTTATTTATTTATTTTTTGCTGGATATCTGGTAATTGAATAAAGATATGCCTTGGTGAGCTTCTTCACTGTCATATTTATCTGGTGTTCTATAAACATCACTTGTACTTTAAACTCTTTTCTTATATAATGTTTGGGAAATTTTCTTCCATGGTTTCTATAAACATTAGTAAATCAAACTATGTTATCTATGTTAACTCCAATTAACCTTATATTTGTCTTCTTATTGTCATCAAATATCTTCTGGTTAAATTTCTCTTGTTCTCTTATTTTGTTTGTGGCTTATTTGAATACATCATTATAGCTCACTATTTTGTTCTCAATTTCAGACACTCTTTCTTCACATTGGTCATTTCTGTAATTTATGAATTCTATAGATTTTTATTTCAAATATTTCTGTCTGACATTTCTTTGAGGATTCTATATCCTTGTTGAACTCTTCATTCATGTTTTGAACTGTTTTGGTTAGCTCATCAAGTTTTTTACCTATTTTCCTGAAATTCACCATGGTCATATTGATTGAATTGCTGTAAGCTTTTGTTTCATTGCCTCTTTTAACCCATCTAGTTTCTTCATCCCTTCTAAAAAGGGTTATAGTTCTGCTATATGCTTTGCATATAGTTCTGCTATGTATTTGCTTTCTTCTCCCTTTGGGATCTTTTGCTCTGTCTTGGGAGATTTGAGAGAACTTGGGGATTTTTTGTTGCCTTGCTTTCCCATGCTCCTATGTGAATCTGTGAATGTATATCCCTCTTTTTTGTATGTACCCCCGTTTTCCCTCCTTTTTGGGAGGGTACTGCACATTGGGGACTAGAGGAATGAGGAGAGTTTGTGGTTTATATGAGGATATATTTATTAGGATGTTTCCTCTCCATGAATAATTTTCAGCTTTGTATTTCCAGTGTTAGTATTTACTCTTTTTGTTATTTCCTTTAAGTGGCTTGGACTCTGTTCCTATGTTTTGCTGAAAGAATTACTCCTGGTTATAACAGTATCAACAGATTCAATCATACAAAACTTCTATATCACAGTATTTTCAGTTACACTCTGCCCTTTGTCTATCCTCTATACACACTATAACCATTTATTATTTGTAGTTGTTCTGCAATGATGTAAGTGACATGGAGGGAGGAGAATGCAAGGTGGTTGGAAGAAGAGTGTAAGGGGAAGACAGTAAGCTAGGTACGATATGGAAGAGCTAAAAGCTTAGGATGGGAAGGATCTAGGCTTAATATTAGAGAAGGTATGGGTGACTATAGGGAAGCTAAGTATGTGAAATTAAAAACTTGGGAAGAGGAGTTTATGTATTTGAAAAAAAAAATAAAGAATCATGGAAATAGTGTTGCTTCAGGGATTTGAGGTGAAGAATTAGTTGCTGAGATGAGGGAGACAGCCAAGACACCTATTATTATTATTTCTTTTTAAGTGGGTACTGGGAGTCAACCTCAGGACCTCTTGCTTGCTGGGCAGGTGCTTATGCCACTGAGCCATCTCATTGGCCCCATGGACACCTATTAAATCAGAGCCAATGGAAGAAAAAATAAACAAAAGTAAAAACCTAGTAAATGCACACACAAATCATATAAGACCATAACATAACCCTACTTTACTAAATAAATCAAAAAACAAAATCTCAAACCTATAAGATATCTGATGGGAACACAGATTAAAGATTCCAATGAGACAGTGCATATGTGATTCAGATGCAGTTTCTTTATCTGAGTGCTTACATCATAATAAATCCTCTGATATTCCACTGCAACACAGACGCTAATTCAGGCTCAAGAACTCTTTCTGCCAAGTTGCAAGCGTTGTCATAGAATCTGATCCAGTCCAAGTACTTGTGTTGGGAACTCTTGTTGTCCCTTTACCTGAGTATGATGGTGGAATCAGCAGACAGATTCACTGGCATGAAATTATTCACTGAGTCAGGAGTATTCATATGCAATCAAATCAACTACAGTAGTAACAAGCTAATCAGTTACAGTGGTATCCATCAGCACATGCTGAGAACATACCATGAGACCCAACATTGGATCTCACTTTAGCCTAGTAAAGAAGCCCAAAGTTACATTTTAAGTATCATGAAAGCCCAAGTATTGACCCACAGCTAATATGCAATAAATGTGATTACTATGTCTCCTCTAATAGTTAAGAAATTCAATAATAATCTTATAGAATCAATTATCTAACACCCAGTGAGTTGGGGACTGGGTAATGTCAGGAGGAAGAAAAAATTTTTAAAAAATGTTTTTTTAAAGTCTTCTGCTATGTGGTATGTGAAGGAGGAAATAGGAGGGGGCCAAAGGATCCTAATGGTGGTAGATATATGCTGTATCTTTAGATTGGGATAACAGGGGAGACTAGGTATAAAATCAGTAGAGAGAAATGGGGATGATAAAGGATTCTCTTATTAAGATAAATATTAGAAGGGCCGGTGAGACAGCTCAGTGGCATAAGAGCCTGCCCAGCAAGTGTAAGGTCCTGAGTTTGACTCCCAGTACCCACATAAAGGAAAAAAATAGGCCAATGATATCACTCAGTGGCACAAGTGCCTGCTGGCAAGGGCAAGGTCCTGAGTTTGACTCCTGGTACCCACATAAAAAAAAGATAAACATTAGAGAAAAAGTTAAATGGAAGCAAGTGAAAAGGGGAAAGAAGAAAGAAAAGAAAAATAGAGAAAAGATAAAACCAGGAGAAAGCAGTGAGGAAAAATTATATGTATAAAAGTAGAAGGAATAGAAAGGAAGAAGGAAGAATTTTCTTACACTCTATAAACTATTGGAAGAAAAAAGCAAGAAGAGGAGAAACACACACACACTCACACACTCATAAAAGAAAATGAGAAAATAATGGACTAAAAATTGGAGGAAAATTAACAGAAAGAGGAAAAGAGCAGAAAAAAGCTTTCTATCTTTTGGATATGTGGTGCTCTTGCACCTAGAGATAAGGAGCAGAGTTCAAGACAAGATGTGTCTCTGTTAATGCTGGAAGTCTAAAGTGGCACTCTGCCCCTAGAGCAGTTCTGGGTGCAGACATATGCACACACTGGGACAGGGCATCAATGTGACCTTCCAATCTTGTGTAACTCAGGCTGAACCTAGCCTCCAACTTCAGGAGCCAGGTATATGTTCACCAGCTCCAGCCCCTCAGCAGGACTCCCTCCAGCCTGCTCTTCAACTGCTGTCCATCTGCTGTAGCTGTTCTTCCCTCATTCCCTCTGGGAACTTGACAATGTGGAGCATGCCTTAGAGCCAAGGGGTGCTCTGGGACCCAGATTCAAACACTGGGTCCTTCCCTAAAATGGTGTCCCCACCAGCTCTCATTCTGCAATTGTAGCTATGAGCAGTGGAGCAAGGTCACTCACCAAATGCTGACTGTGGAAGGCCACTCTGGAAGCAGTATCCAGTGCTTTCCTTGCAGGTTTTAATTGCTACTGATACTCTCACTCCCAATGCAATTCTCTATGAATGAAAAGTTTGTAGATTTTACTATGTTTTCTGTATGAGAGCTGGCCAGCCACTCTCAGCAATGCAGATTGCAGAGGGTCCACTCTCTCTTCTGCAATTTGTTCTATATTTTTCTGTATCATTTAATCCTTTTTTTCCTTTTTGTGTGTTCCCTCCTGGTTCCCGGGTAATCTCACAATTTGATTCCTCTCCAAGCTACTGTTTTCCAGACATTAGACAATTTGTCCTGAAGAAGCTGAATTGTTGTCCCTCACTGTTCTGCCAGTTTTCTTCCTTTCTGCCTTTTTCTTTTATCTCATCCTAGCTAAAAGCCTTCTGAGTGATGCCACCCACACCCAGAGTAGAGCTTCTGTCTTCAGTGAATTCATTCAGTCACACTCAGAATTATGCTAATTCCACTCACAGGACTAATTTAGTACCACTCAGCTATAATCCCAGTATCACACACCCTAGATCGAGCCAGCTCTAAAAAGCCCCACCTATGAGCACATGAGGCTTCAGGGGGACATCTAGATAAAAGTCATAACACTTCCCTTCCTGACTCATGATGAAGAAAACTCAGGATTGTTCAATTTATTCCAATCTCAGTTTGTAATGCTGGATCCTGAGAACAGCCCAGCCTTTTCTCTAAGGTAGTTAACTAGGATGACAAGATGTTGGATTCAATTTCCACTTCTGTTCTGATCTCCTGAAGAAGAAATAAAAAATTTCGTGCCTTCTCCCAATTCCAAAGTGGTGACCTGGCTTTTGATAACTGTACCATCTTCCAAGATTTGTACTGTCTATTGAGATCTATGTCTTCTATTGAGAGCCACATTTAATTCTATCTGCATTGAATGCTGGGAGGTCACAATATCATTCTGAAGGTATGCTTGCTCTTAGAAATCACATGACTGCTGTAATCTGTGTCTAACAACTGTGATTACTCCTGACAGTCTTCATCTGTAGTGAGTGCTAGTTATTGTAGCTGTTGGTAGATTTCATGTGGATGTTATTACACATAGAGATAACTGCTGTCTTCTTACAGTATCTATTATCAATTACAGCATTTGTAATACAATCCAGGTCCTGATATCAAACTGAGAGTATTGAAACTATGGTGGATGTTGGGGTCTTGTCATTTTTAGAAGGACCCACTATCTGCTGATGATATGTTGATCCTTATTACTCTTTCTTACACTCCCCCTCCTTCCTCATCTGATAGTTTCCTCTTCTACTCTCATGTCATTTAAAAGAAATTCTCTTACTAGGGAAACATATGATAGTTTTCTTTTTTGAGTCTGACTTATTTCACATAAAATTATGATCTTGTTTCATCCATTTTCCTGCAAAAGACATGATTTTGTTCTTCAGGGCTGAAGAATACTCAATTTTGTATACGTGCCATTTTTACTTTATCTATTCATCCACTGACAGCTACCAAGGCTATTGTGAGTTGTGCACCTGCAGACACGAATATGCAGGTACCTCTATGGTGTGCTGACTGTGAGGACTTTGAGGACATACCATGGAGTAGCAAATTTGGCTCACATGAAAATTCTATATTTTGGGGTTTTTTTATTTGTTTTTGTTCTGAAGAGCCTCCTTAATGATTTGAGTAGTGGCTTTAAAAGCATGCATTCCTATCAATGGTGTATAAGTGTTTCTTTTCCCCACACCATTGCCAGACTTTGTATCATAGCCATTCTGCTTGGATTGAGGTGACATCTCAATGTAATTTTGTTTCACATTTCCCTGTTGACTAAAATGTTGAAAGTGTTTTTTTAATAATTACTGGCCATTTGTTTTTCTGCTTTTAGAAGTCTCTGTTCAGTTTGTTTTGCCCATTTTTTGATTATTATGAAGAGATTTTTATATTGTCAAGGGATTTTTTGCATCAGTTGAGATGATCATGTGATTTTATAATTTCCATGATTATATTTATGTGGTTTAATGTACTTACCTATTTATGTATGGCAAAACATTCTTACATTCTTGGAATAAAACCATCTTGGTCATGGTGCATGACATTTTTAATGCATTGTTGATTTTGGTTTGCAAGTTTTTTATTAGGTATTTCTGCATGCATATTCATCAAGGATATAGATCTAAACTTTTTTTATTGTGCCCTCATGTAGTTTTGGTCAGGCCAATATAAGCCTTATAAAATGAGTATGAAAGTTTCACTTCTCTTTCTACTTCTGGGAATAATTTGAGGGCAAAAGTCGTTAATTCTTCCTTAAGAATCTGGTAAAATTGATGGATGAATCATTAATTTTCAGCATTTGCTTGTGGGAAGATTTTTATTACCACTTCAATCTTCTTGCTTATTAATCTGCTCAAGTTTTCTAAATACTCTTAATTCAATTTTGGTAGGTCATATGTTTCAATAAATTTTTCTATTTCCTTCAGGTTTTCCAATTTGTTGGAATATAGGTTTTTTTAAATTGTCCCTAGTGATGTTCTGGATACCATTCATGTCTGCTGGTATATCCCATTTTCATCTCATAAGGATTTGAGTCTTCACTTTTTATTTGTCTACAAATTTTTAGTATTATCTTTTCAGAAATTCAACAGTTTGTTTCATTGTTCATATTTTATGTTGCTTTTTTATTAATTTCAGCTCTGACCTTTATTATTTCTTTCTTTCCATTAGGGTTGACTTCGGTTTATTCTCTTTTTCTAAGATCTTGAGATGTATGATTAGGTTATTGTTTGGATTTTTGGTTATTTTGGGGGGATTTTTGGGAGCCTTCATTACCAGTGTTCTGCTGAGAGCAGAGTATTTAAATCACTCACTACTACTGTAGCAGAGATTATCTGTCCCTGTATCTGGAATAGCATTTGTTTTACGAAACTGTGTGAATTGACACTAGGTGTATGTATATTTAAAATTGTTATATCTTCTTGATGGGTTGTTCCCCTTTACCAATAAATGGTGGCATTTTTTTCTTCTGACAAATTTTAGCCTGAAGACTGCTTTCACAGTTAAGAGTATAGTTATTCCTGCATGGCTTTAGTGTCCATTTGCATGGAATATTATTTTCCATTCCTTCACTATCTATGTGAGACTATGAAGGGGCAGTGTTGGATCTACTTTAATTCAATCTACCCATCTGTAACTTTCAGTTGGAAAATCAAGACTATTTATATTCAAGTATCATACAAATGTATGCATTTATTCTTGACATTTGTTGATTTTCTAATGTTTGATCCTTTACTAAGTCCCATTTCCTTTTTGATCTTTACTCCTTCTGTAAACAGGATTCCTTTAAGTATATTGAACAATCATGGTTTCTCATGTCATAAATACTTGTAGATTATGCTCCATTGTCCTACCTCAGGGTTACATTAACTCTCCAGCCCTGTGTCACAAGTTATTGGTTGCCTTTCTCTACTACAAGGTATCACACTGGTCCATTACATTGATGATGTTATGCTGATTTTACCAAGTGAGCAGGATGTAGCAACCACTTTGGATTTATTACAAAAGCATTTGTGAGCCAGAGGATGGGAAATAAATCCAAATAAAATTAATTCAATGTCCTTCTTCCTCAGTGAAATTTCTAAGAGCCCAGTGCTGTGGGACATATAGAGATATCCTTTCTAAGGTAAAAGATAAGTCGTTGCATCTGGGTACACATACAACCAAAAAGGAGTCACAATGCTTAGAGGGCCTGTTTGAAAGCAACACATTCCTCACTTAGGTGTTTTACTCTGGACCATTCACCAAGTGACTCAGAAAGCTGCTAGTTTTGAATGGGGAAAAGAACAAGAGAAAACTCTGCAAGAGATCCAGGCTGCTGTGCAGTCTGCTTTACCACCAAGGCCATATGATCCAGCAGATCCAATGGTACTTGAAGTGTCAGTAGAGATGCTGTTTGGGGTATCCAGCAGGAACCCATAGAGGAATTGCAGTGGAAGCCTTTAAGATTTTGGAGCAAGTCCCTTCTATCATCTGCAGATATTGCCCATCATGAACTGGGTATCATCTGATCCAATGAGTCATAAAGTTCGATGTGCACAGCAAAATTACATCATTAAATGAAAATGGTACATAAGTGATCAAGCCAGAGCATCTCCACAAGACAGAAGTAAGTTACATAAAAAAGTTGCCCAAATGCCCATGGTTTCTACTTCTGCTATGTTGCCTTCTGTCTCTCAGCATGCACCTATGATCTCATGGGGTGTACAACATGATCAGCTGTCAGAGGAAGAAAAGGCTAAGGCCTGGCTTACGGATTGTTCTACATATTATTCAAGCATCAACTACAATTGGACAACTATGCCATTAAAGCCCTTTTGCAGGACATCTATGAATAACAGTGGTGAAGGTAAATCTTCACAGTAAGCAGAACTTCGCAGTGAATCTGGTAGTACATTTTGCCTGGAAGGATAAATGGCCATACATGCGACTGTATACCAATTTGTGGGATGGAGCCAATGGCCTGACTGGATGGTCAGGAACATGGAAGGACCATGACAGGAAAATTGGTAACAAAGTTGTTTGGAGAAGAGTTAGGTGGATAGTCCTCTTCATATACCATGTGATGTAAAAATATTTGCATCCCATGTAAAATTCACCAAAAAGTGACCTCAGCAGAAGAGGACTTCAACAATCAAGTGAATAGGATGATGCATTTTGTAGATAGCAGTCAACCTCTTTGTTCAGCCACCCCTGTCATTGCCCGATGGACTGCTGACCATAGCGGCCAAGGTGGCATGGATGGAGGTTATGCATAGACATAGCAACATGGACTCCCATTCACCAAGGCTGATATGGCGATGGCCACTACTCAATGCCCAATATGCCAGCAGCAGAGACCAACACGGAGTTCTTGATATGGCACCATTACCCAGGGTGATCAGCCTGCAACCCGGCGATGGGTTGATTATACTGGACCACTTTCATTATGGAAAGGACAGTTCTTTGTCTTTACTGGCATGGACACTAATTCGGGATATGGATTTGTGTTCCCTGCACATAATGCTTCTGCCAGAACTACCCTTCATAACTTACAGAATGCCTTATTCACCATTATAGAATTCCACATAGCATTGTCTCTCACCAAGGAATTTATTTTACAGTTAAAGAAGTGAGGCAATGGATCATGCTCATGGAATTCACTGGTCCTCAACATCCAGAAGTGGGTGGACTAATGGAAAGGTGGAATGGTCTTTTGAAGACACGGTTACAGGGCCACCTAGGTGGCAATAGCTTGCAGGGCTGGGGCAAGGTTCTTCAAAAAGCTGTAAATGTTGTGAATCAGTATCTACTATATGGTATTGTGTCTCCCATACCTTGGATTCACAGGTCCAGGAATCAAGGAGTGGAAGTAGGCACGGTACCACTCACCATTATCCCTAGTGATCCCATAGCAAATTTTTTGCTTCCGGTTAGCACAACCTTATGCTCTGCTGGATTAGAAGTCTTAGTTCCAGTGGGGGGATGGCTTGTACCAGGAAGCAAGTGATACCATGGAACTGGAAGCTATGACTTCCCCCTGGTCATTTTGGTCTCTTCATTCCTCTAAGTAAACAAGCTAAAAAGAGAGTTATCATGTTGGCAGGGGTGATTGACTCAAACTAACAAGGTAAAATTGGACTATCACCCCATAATAGAAGAAATGAAAATTATACTTGGAGTGCAGGATATCCCTTAGGGTATCTCTTAGTATTAGCATGCCCTGTAATTAAGGTCAAAGGGAAACTACAATAACCAAATCCAGGCAGGATGATAAATGTTCTAGAACCTTCAGGAATGAAGGCATGCATCATCTTACCAGGGAAAGAACCAAGGCCTGCTGAGGTGCTGCTGAAGGCCAAAGGAATACAAAATAGGTAGTAGAAGAAGGTTGCTCTAAATACCAGTTTCAACCCTGTGATCAGATACAGAAATGAGGATTGTAATAATCCTATTTTAATACGCTTCCTATGTAATATAATGTTTATAGACTTACTATTGGTTCTTAAATATTGTTACACCTGTGTTACAATGTTCAATTTATGAAATGCTAGAAGTAAGCATCATTCAAAGAAAACTTACTTATTCTGGGGAGGAAATTAGTGCATTTCTGTTTGTACACAAGAGAATTGTAACACATTAGGCATATTTACAAACTTGTCTTTGTATCTGAAGACTATGACTTAAGGAAATGTGTTTGGTTGTCAAGTTGACAAAGGGTGGATTGTGATAGTTACCTGACTGTGTCAACTTGAGTAAGAAACACCCAACTAAATTGGGTCAGCACTACTGAAACAAAAGACCCATTCTGAGTAAGCTTGCAACCTGAATGGAATAAAAAGTAAAAAAAATTAAAAAAAAGAAGGAAGCCTCACTTCATTTCTTTGGAGGAGCTCCAGTCTTCATTTTCACCTTGAATATCATCTCCTGGCTTCCAGTGTAGACATTGCAGCCTCCTAACACAGATCATTCAGACCTCCATTGAAGACCCTTCAACCTCCTGATACAGATTTGGATGGGACTCTACAATGAGCATCAGGTATTTAACCTTCAACTGGACCCTTCAGATCTCTGATGTACAAACAGCCTTTTTGGACTCTTCCACACTTGACACTGGATGGCCATTGTAAGCCTATCTTGTAAATCTTTATATATTTACATATCTTGCATTAAATCTGTTTCTCCAGTGAGCACCAACTGATATACACACTGACCATTTTGCATTTTATGACCCATATCTTTTTAGTTTCATCTTCTTTGAGACTTCCAAGTGCCTTATTGACCTGTTTTTTTATTTTCTGTTTTATCATTTCCAATATTCAGATTGTGCATTTTGATTTCTTACTTCTCATTGTCCCATGCATCGTCTCTGGGGCATTTGCAGAGTTTTGCCTTGTCTTCTTATCTATTTATTGTTTTTGTTTTTGTTGTTGGAGGAGGGCTGAGGTTTGTCAATTGATTATATTGCAAAGACTTCGTTAGTAATATTTTTTTTGGCTTTTACTACCATATGTTTGCAGGACATAATGATTACATTCACTGTAGGGGATTGGTATATGTACATAACACATTCCAATTCCCTTCTTTTCCTCCCTCCCCCATCCTCACACCCTTTTTATTTCTCCACTATCAGTTTCATTTACTTATAAGACTTTAAAAATTAAATTATCATATATACAGATTGAAAAGCAGACTAATAGGCCAAACAACATAAAAATGTAAGAAAATTGTAACAAGTAAGGGACACTGTCTGCAGTAGATTATATATTTTATAACTTTCTTTGTCTCCCTATTATCCCATATATATATATATATATATATATATATATATATATATATATATAGAGAGAGAGAGAGAGAGAGAGAGAGAGAGTTTTTCATATAAGGGAAGGAATGTGGTATTTAAGTTTGTATGTCTGAGTTACTTCACTTAATATTATGGTCTCAAGGTGCATCCATTTTCCCACAAATGACTCAAGCTTATCCATTTTATGGCATAGTACTCTATTGTGTATAACTACATTTTTAATCCATTCATTTGTTGATGGGCATATGGGCTGTTTCCAATATTTATCTATTATGAATTCTGCTGCTGTTAAAGTGGGTATACATACATCACTGTGGTTTGATGTCTTTAACTCTTTCACAAATATACCTACAATGGAAATATCTGGGTAAAATGGAGTTTCTATTTTTAGTTTTCTAAGGAATCTCCCTACTGATTTCCACAGTGGTTGTATCAGTTTACATTCTCACTAGCAATGGAAAAGTGTTCATTTCTACACACAGCCTCACCAGTATTCATTCTGGGTTGATTTTTTAAAGATAGCCATTCTTTCTGGAATGAGATGGAAATTCAGTGTTGTTTTAACTTACTGTTCTGAAATGGCCAGCGATGTTGAACATTTTTCATGTATTTATTGTCCATTAATACTTCTTTATTATAGAAGTCTCTAGTCATTTCAGATGCCCATTCTTTAATTGGGTCTTTAAATTTAGGGGTCTAATATTTTTGAGTTATTCATATAATCTAGATATTAGTGTTTCCTCTGGGAAATAGCTGGCAAATTTTTTTTTTTTGCCAATGTGAAGTTTGTCTCTTCAGTCTATGAGTAGTTTCCTTTGCTGTGCAGATGCTTTTCTAATGTGATGTGATCCCACTTGTTGATTCTTGGCATGTTTTCTTGTGCAACTGGGGTTTTGTTCAGAAAATCTTTTCCTACACCTATGTCTTTGAGAGTTTACCTATATTGTCTTTCAGCAGATTAAATGGTCCTGTTCTAATGTTTAGATCTTCGATCCATTTTGATTTTAGTTTAGTGCATGGTAAATGATATGGTTCTAGGTTTAATCTTTGGCATGTGGATAGACATTTTTTCAAAGTGCCATTTGTTAAAATCACTATCATTTCTCCAGCTAAAGGATTTGGGCCCTTTGTCAAAAATAACAAAGTTGAGTGTGCTTGGAGTTTTTTCTGTATCTTTTGTTTTGTTCCATGGATCCCCAGGTCTGTTTATTTTGCCAAAACCATGTTGTTTTTTTCACTATACAGTGTAAAATGAAGTCTGGGATCATGGTGTCCCCTGCCTTGCTGCATCTGCCCAGAATTGCTTTTGCTATTCTGGGTCTCATCTGGTTTCACATGAATCTTAGGATTGTTTTCTCCAGGTCTGTAAGGGATGTTATTGGTATTTTGGTTGGGATTACATTATATCTATGTAACAGTTTTGGAAGTATGATCATTTTGATTATATTCATTCTGCCTATCCAGGAACAGGGGATATCTTTCCATTATCTAATATTCTATTCAGTCTCCTTTTTCAGAATACTATAGTTTTCATTGTATAGGTTTTCTACTTTCTTGGTTAAGTTAATTCCCAAGTATTTCATTTTTCTTGATGCTATTATGAAGGCTATTGTTTTCCTAATTTTCCTCTCAGTGAGTTTGTTATTGATGAACAGGAATGGCATTGATTTTTGAGTGTTGACTTTATATCCTGATACATTACCAAATTTGGATATTAGTTCTAGGAGTCTTTTGGCGGAGTTTTGGGGGTCTTCTATGTAGACGGGGTCATCCCATCAGCTAATAATGATAATTTAATTTCTGCCTTACCTATCCATATCTCTTCTATTTCTTCCTCTTGTGTAATTGTTCTATGTAATGTTTCAATAAGTATATTAAACAAAATGATGATTTTGGACACCTTTGTCTTTTCATTTATTTTAGAGGGAAAGCTTTCAGCTTCTCTCCATTTACTATGATGTTGGCAGTTTATTTGTCATAGATGGCTTTTATCAAGCTGAAATAGACTTCTATTCCTATTTTCTTCAATGTTTTTATCAGGAATAGATATTTGATTTTGTCAATGTTTTGTGTGTCTATTGAGATTATCATGTGATTATTGTCTTTGCTTCTGTTTCTGTGAATTTATCGATTTGTGCGTGGTGAACCATCCCCACATCCTTGGAATGAAACTTATTTGGTCATGATGTATGATCTCTTTGATAATTTGCTGCATTCTTTTGCCAGTATCTTATTGAACATTTTTACATTTGAGTTCATTAAAGGGATTGTTCTGTTCTCTTTTTGTTTGAGTCTTTTTCTGGTTTTTGAATCAGGAATGGCTTTGGTAGTAATGCCTTCTCTTTCGATTTCTTTGAAGAGTCTGATGAGTTCTGGTATTCGATCTCTAAAATTCTTGTAGCATTCAGCAGAGAATCCATTGGGAGATGGGCTTTCTTAGTTTGCTTTTTTTTTTAAACTTTCTTCACTTTCACTGACTGATATTGGATTGCTCATGATTTTTATATTCTCGGTTCAGCTTTGGTAGTTCATATGTATCTAAGAATTTATCTATTTTCTCTGAATTTTCCATTTTATTAGAGTATAGCTTATCAATGTTGTTACCACTAGTCTGGATTTCAGCAGAATACATGATTTCACCTTTTTCATTTCTATTTGCATGGATGTGGGTCTTTTTTCTCCTCATTTTAGTAAGACTAGCTATGGGTTTGTTTATTTTGCTTAATGCATCAAAGAACCAACACTTTGATTCGTTCATTGTTTGTATTCTTTTAAGTGTCAATTTCATTAATTTATGCCCCCATCTTTATAATTCCCTTCCTCATGTTAGCTTTGGGTGCAGATTGTTCTTATTTTTGTAGGACATGAAGTGCATCCTTAGATTTTTTGTTTGTTTTTTTGCTCATTCTGTGTTTCTGATGTGTGAATTCACTGCTATGAATTTCCCTCTAGGACTGCTTTCATTGTGTCCCATAGTTCCTGGTATGTCATACTGGCATTATTGTTTGATTGAAAAAACTGTCTATTTTTTTCTTGAATTTTATCTGTATTGCATTGATTATTCAAGAGAGTAATTTTTAAATTTCCACATGTTTCCAAAGTTTGTGTGGTTTCTTTTGTCATTGATTTCTGTTTTCATCACTCTGTGATTTGATAATATTCATGCGATAATTTCACTTCCTTTGCATTTACTTAAGTATGTTCTGTGGGATAGTATGTGGACTATTTTGGAGAAAGTCCCCTGTGCTGCTGAGAAGAATGTGTATTCTGTTGTTGGATGGAACACTCTGTAGATACCTCTTAAATCCATTTGTTTGAAGTTTTGGTTCAATTCTCATATTTATTTGTTGATTTTTTTGTCTAGTCGATCTGTCCATTTGTGATAGAGGGATATTGAGGTCAACCATTAATATTGCATTGATGTTTTTCTGATTTTTCATATCCATTATTATTTGTTTTATGCACTTGGGTGCGCTGGTATTTGCAGTTTATACGTGTATAATTATTAACTTTTTTCTCTTTAGTTGTTGCCTTAGCTGATCCATAGTGACCTTTTTCTCTTCTGATCAGTATTAGCTTGAAATCCACTTTGTCTAAAATTAGAATATCAACTCCTGCTTTATTCTGATTTCCCATTGCATGGAATGTTGTTTTTGATCCTCTGATTTTTAATACGTATCTTATTGAATTAAATGTGTTTCTCTTGTACTGTATATTGTTGTTTTTTTTTCTTGATCCATTCTGCCAAACTGTGTCTTTTGATTGGAGGATTAAGACCTTTAAAAATGAGAGTTATTGCTCTGAGATATTGACTTACACCATTGCATTATTTTCTTGTTACTGATTTTCTCATTTCCCCCTTTTGTTTAGCTACTTGTCCTGCCAGTTGTATTTTTTTTTTTCTGGCTCCATTGTTGCTTTCTTTATAGAATAACCTTGAGAATTGTTTGTAATCCTGGTTTGGTGGTGATGAACTTCTTGAGGTGCTCCTTGTTGTATAAATACCTTATTCTCCATCAATTTTAGAGAAATTTTGCAGAATACATAAGTTGGGGTTGGAAGGTGTTTTTAGGGTTTCAAACACTTCACTCCAAGGCTTCCTGGCCTTTAAAATTTGTATAGAGAAATATTCTGTGATTCTAATGTGTTCACCTTTCTATGTGATTTGTTGCTTTTCTCTAACAACTTTTAAGATTCTGTGCCTGTGATGGACTTCTGGAAAATTCAGTATAAAGTGTCATGAAGATGTTCTCTTTTGTTATGGCTATTTGGTGTTCTACATGCCTCAAGTATCTGTATATTTGTTTTTTCCCCTATATTTGGGAAGTTTTTGCCATTTTTTTCCTGTGAACAGTTTTTATGCCATTTTTGATTTTTCTGATTTTTCACTATTCCAAGTTTTCCTAGACTAGTCATTTTGGATCATCTAGTAGTTGTTGGATCGGTTTTTCATTTTATTTTTCTGTTTTTAGTGTCTTTGAGTAGTTGGTCTCTGAAGGCATCATTGTCTTCTAGTTCTGAAATTGTGTCCTCACGTTGGTCTACTGCACTGCTCATATGATTATGATCTATTGGATTTCTGAATGAAACCTTTGCATGAACTCTATTTCTTTGGTGAACTGGCCATTCATATTTTGTATCATTCTGTTTAGTTCATCTAGCTTTCTCTTAGTGTCTTCTGAGAGTTCCTGGATGTTTTTGGTTATTACTTCCATGATAGGTTTAGTTATATCTTCTCTAATCTCCCTGAATGTCTCACTGAGCTATTTTCTAACCTCCTCTTCTGTACTTTCTAGTAACTCAGATGTGTGGCTTATAATATTTTGCCCCTTGGTACCCCTTTGATTTGTTTTGGGGGAGTGGGAGTATTGTGGAGGCATTTTGTTGCCTTTTCTTTCAATGACTCAATTGTTTTTGTTCATCTGTTTGTGTTTGTGTGTATGTGTGTGTTTGTGCATGTGCATGTGTGCTAAGGTTTGTGAATTCTTATAGTCTAAAGACTTTGCTGCTAACATAGATTTCTCTTTATGTTTTTTTGTGATGTATTTTGGGAATGGCTACCTATAATCTTTGCTACAGATCCAACATTTGATCAGCTTGATTATTTTGGGAAAGGAGGATGCAGTGTATTTAGTCCAGCAACCAGGTTTTCAGGGAATGTACACTAGCACTGTTAATGTCATAAAAGGCAATCTGAGTTTTGGCTTATAGAGAAATAGTAACAATTGTGTTACACTGTTAATATCATGTGTAACAGCTACAATAGTATTGCCCAAGACAATTAACATATCAACATACCATAAAACTAGTTATGTACCACCTTTATTCCTAGAGAACCACTCATCAATATGATGTAGGCATTAATGCAACCCAGGCATTGACTTGCAGTTAATATGTTCTGAATGTAACAGCTATATCTCTCCTAATGGTAGAAAATAAATCAATAGTAATTTTATAGTTAACTATGAAAAGGTTAACAAATCTTTATGGTTATAGTACTAAAGATTTAGGGTTTTGGAATGTGAAGATGCAAAAAGAAAACTGAAGCCTTAAACTTTATGATATGAGATGGAAGAAAGAGTAGTGGTAGAAAGGGTATTATAGGGGAGTAGAGGATGTCTATATAATAGGGTAAAGGTATGATTTAAAAAATGACAAAATTAGAGGATAAACGAAAAAGAGGGAGAAAAAGGAAAAATTATGCAGAGTCAAACATAAGTGAGAAGTAGTTAAAGAGAAATATATATATATATATATATATATATATATATTATTTTTTTTGTGGGTACCGGCGGTTGACCTCAGGACCTCACGCGCCAGCAGGCACTCATGCTGCTGAGCAATATCACCGGCCCCTTTTTCGTATGTGGGTTCTGGGAGTCAAACTTGGGCCCTCACGCTTGCCGGGCAGGTGCTTATGCCACTGAGCCATCTCACCAGCCCAAAGAGAAATATTTAAAAGGAGAAGAAGAAAAGAAGAAAATGAGATTAGAAGGATGCTGAAGGACAAAAGGTTACTTAAGCCTCAAGAAACTGGTGAAGAATAGAGGAGAGAAGGAGAAAAGAAAATAAATGACAATACAAAACAAAACTGAATGATCACCCTCAGAAAAGCAAAACCAAACAATCAAAAACAGAAACAAAAACAAAATAAACAAATCTAAAAAAAAAAAAAGGAAAATAAAAAAAAGGAAAAGGAAAAAGATAAAGATTTCTCTGTGATATCAACCCAGTGGTTTTCTTCTGGAGTCTATAGTTTTGTGGGAGTGTCCAATTCAAGGTGTGACTCTGCTCTGGCTGGTAGATAAAGGTGGCAGTCAGAGCCCAGATCCGTGCTAGGTTAACACCAGTAAGCAGGCAGTAGGATTAGGGCAGGGTGCTGCTTCTGGAACTTTCAAATCCATGAAACTTCAGGCTGAATCTGGCCTCTGTTCATAGGGTGATGTCTAAATAATTTATAACACTCTGGGTGTCTCTTGATTGTCTGACCCTGACCATGGACATTTCCTGTGGTTGTTCTTCACACAATCACTGTGGAAGTTTAACACTGGACTCCTTGACATGAGGCGAACCTGTGGCTATTCTAAGTCTCAGGTTCAGTTGGCCCTTCCCCAAAATGGCATCTGAACAAGCACTCTCTCCATGGGATATGGCAGACACTTGGACTGAAGTCATTCACCAACTGTTGTAGCCAAAGCATCCACTGCTCCATTCCACTGGGGTGTTTCTCCCTGAAGTCCTCTGGAGTTTTTTGCTTTCATTTTGTCTCTGTAGAGTCAATCATCCTTTCCCATGAGCCATGATCCAGGAGCTGGGAAGAAAGTGCAGATTGCCTCTTCCTTTTTCACCACTGTGGCCTGTCTCTTCAGTTTCTTTACAGGCTCCAATTTTCCCATCAGATCCTTACTGCATCCCAGAGATCTACCTCCCTCCTTCTTTTTTCCCCAAGTTGTTATTTTCCAGTGTCTGAATTCTAAATCTTGGAGAGGCTGATTTGTTGCTGCTTACAACTGCACCCTCTTCATGGAAGCCTGATGCTAGTATTGAGATCTTATTAGTGTCTGGTTTTCATAGTGCACTCTGGTCATGTTTAAATATGGCACTTTGCCTCTGTCCCAATATCCAACCACCTTTACAAGAGGATGTAGTGTAATTGAACCAGCATCCAGTTCTCTGTGAATAGACCACAGTATTATAAATCACCCAAAGGCAAACCAGATAATTGCAGATAGCAAAAACCAATTAATAACAACAACTTTGGCACCCCGGCAATAGCAACAAAGTCAGAAGCAATAACAGTGTCAGAGTCAAACTGGATATTAACATAGCATAAAACCAACAATGCACCACCCTTAACCATAGAAAATGCACTTATAGTTGTACTATAAACACTAAAAGAAAATATTGACAATAAATATTTGCTAAATTAAATAACTATTTGTTTACTAATAAAAATATAATTTAACAGTAATAGCATACATTTATGTATCTAAAGATTCATAAAGCTTTATGATTACACTTGTAAAGAATAGGGGTTGGGGAAAGGAGAATAATAGAAGTAAAATTTGAAAAAGTCAGAAATGGAAAATGAAAAGGATGAGAAAAAGTGAGATAAAGTATATTATGAAGGATTAAAAGGAAATTAATAGAATTATATGAAAGTTTCAGAAAGTAACAAATAAGAAAAAGAAAGACAAGAAAACTCCATTGTACCTGGGACAGTGATGCCACTGATCAGCATGTAAGTCTGTGCTCTGTGCCTCCTCCATTGCCCCAGGATGGCAGTGCCATCAAGGGAGCACAGTATAAATCTGCACTCTGTGCTTCCTCCATTGACATGGGATGGCGGTGGTGGTAAGCAGAGTGTAGGTCCATGCTCTGTGCCTCCTCCATGCCCCAGGACATTGGTGCCAGCAAGAAGAGACATCCTGAGGAACAGACACCTCCTAGAAAATTCTCAACATCAGTGTTAAGGCTATCTAACATCGTAAATACAAAAGCATCAACACAGGAAACAAACTAAAATAGAAAATAGAAAATGACAAGATGAAAAAGCAAAATGCAATCCCAAACACCCAGCCCACCCAGAACAAGTCCAGAACACAAAGAGATAAGAGGAAATCAGAAGCCAGCAAATGGAACTCTCTGAAATGATAGCAGCAGAAGTGAAAAATGGAAGAGGCCACAGAAAAAAATAATCTCTAAGGTGCCAAAAGAAATGATTATCAAAATAAAAGACATTAAAGCACACACAGATAAACAAATACAGTTGCTCAGGAAAATGATGGAAACCATGAATGCCAAACATAGACAAGAAATGGAATCAATAAAACAGATCCAAACAGAAATGCAGGAAATTAGAAACTTCATTGAAAGTATACACAACAGATTAAATTAAGGCAAGAATAGAATATCAGATCTAGAAGACAGGAACACAACTAGCAACCAGTAAAATAAAGATATCTTAAAAATAGCCAGAGACCATGAAAAATCAATCCAACAGATACAGGATGAAGCAAAGAAGAACAATATAAGATTGATTGGAATCAATGAGAAAGCTGGAGACAGCACAAAAACCATCAAAAATCTCTTCGCAGAAATAATGGCAGAAAATTTCCCAAAAATGGATAAAGAATTTGTCATACAAATATAGAACTCCAAATAGCCATGACCAAAATAAATCTACACCAAGCCATATAATAATTAATATTGCAGAAATTCAGCACAAGAACAAAATATTAAAAGCAGCTATAGAAAAGAAACATTTCACTTATAAAGGAAAGCCCATCAGAATCACAGCAGACTTCTCAACACAAACCCTAAAATAAAGAAGAGCTTGGGTGTGAAGTATTTCAAGCCCTAAAGGAAAACAGTCTTCAACCCAGATTGATGTACCTCACAAAACTCTCTTTCAAAATTGATGTAGAAATAACTTACTTCCATGACAAAGAACAACAGAAGAAATTTATGACCACCAAACAAGCTGTACCGAATGCTCTGAAAGACATATTAGAAAGAGATAATGAAGACCATATACACAGAAACACAAATAGATAGAAGCTGCCAGGCAGGACAAACAATTAAACAGAGCAGAAAGATGGGGAACAAACAACAGAGAAACAACATGAAAAAGAAAAATCAATACATATCAGTGATAACTATCAACATAAAGGGTCTCAACTTACCAATCAAAAGAAACAGACTCGAAGAATGGATAAAGAAGCAAGATCCAACAATATATTGCATTACAGAAATACATTTCACCCAAAAAGAAATTCATAGACTAAAAGTCAAAGTATGGAAAACAATTCTCCATGCTGCAGGAACCCAGAAAAAAGCAGGGGCAGCTATTCTATTTGCAGACAATGCAACATATGGAATTTAAACAACACCCTTCTGAACAACCAATGGGTTACAGAAGAAGTCAGAGATGAATTTAAACAGTATATACAATTAAATGATGATACCGATACAACATACCAAAACTTATAAGATGCAATGAAACCAGTCCTACAAGGGAAATTTATAGCAATGAACTCACTCATCAGGAAAACAGAATGAGCTCAAATAAACAACCTAATGTTGAACCTCAAATTTCTAGAAAAAAAAGAGCAAGTCAAACCCAAAGCTCATACAAAGGAGGAAATTATAGAGATAAGAGCAGAAATTAATGCAATAGAGACTAAGAAAACAATACAAAGAATCAAGTAGTTTCTTTGAATGAATAAATGAAATTGATAAACCTTTAGCTGACCTCATCAAAAAGAGGGAAGAAAAAACAAAAATTCAAGCAATTAGGTATGAAAAGATGGAAATCACAATGGATCCAATAGAAATCCAGGAGATCATCAATACCTACCATCAGAATCTATATTCTAATAAGATGGAAAACACAAAAGAAATGCACAGATGCCTAGACACAATTGAATTGCCAAAACTAAATCAAGGAGATATAAAAATTCTAAATAAACCAATATCAACCAATGAAATTGAAATTTTAATTAAAAATTTACCAACAAAGCAAAGCCCAAGCTGTGACAGATTCACTGTTGAATTCTACAAGAAATTAAGGAAGAACTAATACCACTAAAGCTGAACCTCTTTAAAGAAATTGAAAGGGAAGCAGTACTTCCAAAGTCATTCCAGGAAGCAAGTATTACCCTGATTCCAAAACCAGAGAAGAAACCAACCAAGAAAAAAAACTAGAGGCCAATCTCCTTAATGAACATAGATGCAAAAATCCTTGGTAAGATACTGGCAAACAGAATGCAGCAAATCATCAAGAAGATTATACATCACAACCAAGTAGGATTCATCCCAGGGATGCAGGGATTGTTCAACATAAGCAAATCAATAAATGTAATACACCACATTTACAGAACAAAAGATGAAAATCCCATGATCCTCTCAATAGATGCATAAAAAGCATTTGACAAAGTCCAATACTCATTCATGATAAAAAAAAAATCCTACAAAAATTGGAATAAATGGTCTTTACCTCAATTTTATAACTGCCATCTATGACAAACCAACAGTAATAACATATTAAATTGTCAAAAACTGAAATCTTTCACTCTGAAATCTGGAAGAAGACAAGGATGTCCATTATCACCACTCCTATTCAATATAGTTCTGGAAACATTATCCAGAGCAATTAGACAAGAGAGAGAAATAAAAGGAAAAGTGATAGGAAAGGAAGAATTTAAACTATCATTATTTGCAGGTGACATGATACTCTACATAGAAGACCTGAAAAACACCACCAAAAAACTTGTAAATTTAATATCCAAATTCAGTAGTGTAGCAGGACACAAAGTCAACAATCAAAGGTCAATAGGATTCCTGTACAAAGCAACAAACTCACAATGAGAGAAATTAGGGAAAACACACCCTTCATGATAACATCCAAAAAAATGAATTATGTAGGAATTGATCTAACAACGGATGTAAAAGATCTCTAGAGTGAAAATTACTGTACCCTAAAAAGGAGATTGAAGAGGATATCAGGAAAATAAAAGATATCCCTTGCTCTTGGATAGAAAGAACCAACACAGTGAAAATGGCCATACTCCCAAAACTGCTATACAGATTTAATGCAATCCCAATCAAATGCAATGCCATTAAATCCCAATTTAAGGCAATACCACTAACATCCCTCACAGATCTAGAGAAAACATTCCTAAAATTCATTTAGAACCAGAAGAGACCTAGGATAGCAAAAGCAATTCTGGCCAACAAAGGCAAGTGAGAGGGTATCAACTACATAGACCTGAAATTATACTACAATGATACTGTGATAAAATCAGCATGGTATTGGCAAAAAAATAGGCCTGAGGATCAGTGGAACAGAAGATGCAGATGCATCCCCAAACACACTCAGCCACCTTATCTTTGACAAAGGTGCCAAACATGTTTACTGGAAGAAAGATAGTCTCTTTAATAAATGGTGCTGGAAAAACTGGCTCTCCACATGCTGAAGTATAATACTAGACCCATGCCTGTCACTATACATTAAACTAAAGTCAAAATATATCAAAGATCTAAATATTAAAATAGAAACACTAAATTTATTGGAAGAGAAAATAGGCAGAAATCTCAAAGACATAGGTGTAGACAGAGACTTCATGAACAAAATCCAGACTGCAAGGGAAATAGTACAAAGAATCAACAAATAGGATCTCACCTTATTAAAAATCTTTTGCACAACAAAATAATCACTAACAGAGTGAAAAGTCAACCCACAAAGTGGGAAAAATTATAGCTAGTTGTCACACACAGACAAAGGACTTCTATGTAGAGCATATAATGAATTAAAAAAAAATCAGACCAAATTCAAAGACCCAATCCAAAAAATGGGCATCTGAGATGAATACACACTTCTCAGATGAAGAAATACAAATGGAAATTAAATACATGAAAAAATGTTCAACATCAATGGTCATTGGAAAGATGCAAATTAAAACAACATTGAGATTCCATCTCATCCCAGAAAGAATGGCTATCATCAAAAAATCAACCAATAACAAATGCCGGAGGGGCTGTGGGGAAAAAGGAACTCTTCTCCACTGTTGGTGGGAGTGTAGACTGGTGCAACCACTGTGGAAATCAGTGTGGAGTTTCTTTAAGAAGCTAGAATTAGAGGTCCCTTTTGAACCAGCTATTCCCCTTCTGGATATCTTTCCAGAAGAATTAAAAACATCACACCACAGCAGTATATGTGCACCCAGGCTTATAGCCCCACAATTTGTAATAGCAAAATCTTGGAAACAACCCAAATGACTTCAACTGAGGAATGGATAAAAAAAATGTGGTATTTTTATACAATGGAGTACTACTCATCCATAAAGAAGGATAAACTGGAGACATTTTTAGGTAAATGGATGCAACTCAAGACCATACTCATATGTGAAATAAGCAGATGTACATGTGTAAACATTGCATTGTTTCAATAGTATGAGAAACTGAAAAAGTAAAGGCAATCAGAAAAATACAATAGATATTGTGAATTGGGAAGAAACTGTTCGAAAGAAAAGACAAACTGTGATGGGGAAAGGGAAAAGGAAGAAAGGAAAAAATAAAATAATATGCATATACAAGAGAGTTAAGATATTTATACAGCTAGCATCTCTTAGTTCCTTGAAAAGATAGATTTGTGCTAATATTGTTTGGACAAGATATCATGCCTACATCTTCTACTCTGAATAACTACTACAAAGACAACAATACACAATGCATCAACTATTGTAACTGTCCTACAAACCTCATTTGAAGCTCAATTTCATTGTTTATCTTTTTTTTCTTTAAAATAAAAGACAAGAAAATATAAGAAGAAAAGAAGAAAAATAATTTACATGATTAAAAAGAATTAAAGGAGAAAAAAAATCCAAACTTTAAAAAACCACTTAAGTGGAAAACAAAGGAGATAAGTCAAATAAATTCTTCTGTATTTTTGAATATGTGGTTTCCAATCCAGAGAGTCACAGATTTCTCAGCTTAATTTTGCTGCCTGGGGGTTTATGAGGTAGAGTTCCTTCTTTCTGTACACCCCAGGATATGGAAACCATCCAAAGGTATTTCCTTGCTTTCATTGGTACCTGGGGAAATCATTCAGATCACTGCTCCCTGTGCTAGATCTAGAAAATGAGGTGCACATTCAAGTTTTCAGATCCAGATGCCTCCAAAAGCCACATAATCACTACCTTGCTTCTCACCATGGAGAATTGGGCCCTGTGTCCTTCTTGGCCTGAGTTTAACATTCTCAGTAGGTCTATGTCTAATCTTGACCCTCTCTGCAACTATCACTTGTGGCCATCTCCTACCCAGTTACTGTGGTATGATAACACTGGCACCTAAGAAGCTGTTTCATAGTTATTCCGTGGCTCAGTCTTACACAACTAACCGCTTTGGCTCCTGGGTAAACCCTCCAAAATATGGTGGATGCTGCAGTGGATTTCTTCTCCAACTCTTGCCCACTGTGTGGAAGTAGTCACTTTAGGAGTAAGACTGCATTTTTCTTGGAGTTTGAAGTAACCATGGGATTTTCTGTGGCTACCACTGCTGGTCGGTCCATTGTTTCTCCCTGAATCTGTTAACCCTTCTGGTTTACTTGGTGTCTGTAGAGACAGTTCCCAATCTCCAGGAAACATTGTGGGCTTTCTGGAATGCTTTGTTCTTTTCTCTTGAGACACCTCTTAATTCCCAGATATCTATATCTCCTTTTACCTTCACCAATTTTTGTTTTTCAGGTGTCTTAGTTCTGGAACCCAGAAAGGATGTATTTTGCTGTTGATCACTACTCTGCCATTTTTTCTCTTTGAAAAAAATTTTTTTTTTTTTGGTACTGGGGGTCGACCTCAGGACCTTGTGCGCCAGCAGGTGCCTGTGCCGCTGAGCGATATTACTGTCCCTTTTTTCATATGTGGGTTCTGGGAGCAGAACTCGGCCCTCACACTTGCCAGGCAGGCTCTTATACCACTGAGCCATCTCACCGGCCCTGAAAATGTTTCTTATTTGTCTATTTTCATTGTTATAGAATAGTTATTTTTTTAAAGTCCTGCCATTCATTTAATGATGAAAAATTTCACACATATAGCAAATCTTAAAAATGAAAAAAATGTACATTTGTATGTTTACCACCTAGTGTTACTTTCTATTAACATTTTACTTAATTTAGAACATATTTCCATGTCTGCATTTTTCTATCTGTGTTACTTAGCTTTCTGTTGCTGTCACAAATTATTTGCAATTAAAAAAACTTAAAAGGAAGAATAATTTATTTTGGATTATAGCTTCAGAGGTTTCAGTCCATGGTTGGTCCAATCGCTTTTGGGACTTTGATGAGACAGCACATTATGACAGCAGGAGCATGTCACTAATGAGTCTGCTCACCTCACAGAACCTTCATAGCAGAGAAAAAGGAACAGTTTAGGGTTTCAACATCTAATTCAATGTGACACCCCTAATAAGGTAACTTTCTTCCACCAGATTCTGCTTCCTTTAGAAACTTTTAACTTCCAACATCTACCAACAGAGTCATTAGCTGGAAACAAAGCCCTTTACACAAGAGACTTTCAACAATATTCCAAATCCAAAGTATAAGGTAATGTATGATTCATTGTTTTTCAAGCGTCCAATGTTAATTGTACATTTCAGCACTCTTTCTGAAAATGGAACATTTCAAATGAATGAACAGTACCAAATTAAATATACCTTATGAAATAAAGACTTATTTTGCTCTTCTTAGTTTATTAGTTTTTTAGCTAGCTAACTTTCTACATTGACAAGGGTTTTTGTTTTACATTTTGTCATCTCAAAATCTCATGACATCAGCCACCAGAATACACAAAAGTAGGCTCTTAACTTTGTATAGAGAGGAAAATAAATTCACCTTGACCAAAGAGACAACCTCCGATGGAAAACCACACGTGAGAAGACCCAATATACATATATATATATATACTATATTTATATATATTTATATATCTCATCTGAAAGAACACAGCGAAAAAGAAAAAAAGAAAAAAAAACAGTACTAGCAATGCTATCTACAGTAAGAGGGATTAAGTCTGCCAGCTTTAAACAATCCCATTCAGTATTGAAAGGAAGCACGTGAGTGAGCAGAACCGGGGCAGACTACACTCCACTATGCTCTCAGTCTAGCGATAGTTTAAGATTATGGAAGGGAGTGATGTGTGCCGATGAAATATGGATCTAGGTGTCCTCTCAGCCTCAGAACACCCCACACAACCCTCCACACTTCCACAGCCCTTCAGTTTTTTAAGTGCTTTCTGCTCTGTTTGGGGATTTGTGACAGATGATTTAGGGTCTAAGACAAATGGCTCTGGTTTCTGCGCTGGAAATTCTACCTGACAAGGTTGGGTGGACAGAAGTAAAAGGCACAGTCCTGGGCTTAGGTGGCAGGAAGGGGCTGGGGTGTGTGGGAGCTTTTCTCCTCTACCTGATCCTGTTCACTTCAAGAACCTTCAGCCCTCACCCCAGGACTCAGCAAGCCCCAGCCACACCCACTCCAGAAGCCTTGCTGCTGGCCAGGGCTGGTCCCTCCTGGTAAACTGAGCCCCTCAGTGATGCCTGCAGCAGGGCTGCTGCTGAGTGGCCACACTTTGGCAACTGGGTCTACATGAGTTCTCAGCTACCCTGCCTCTGGCCCCTGCTGGCTTCCATACCAGTTATCTTGGAAGTTCTCAGAGGTATGCACACCACCCAAGAGCAATCCCAGCCTTTCCCTCTGCCCCCAGCCAGGTCACTAGGGAGACAGAACCAGGTGACTTCTGCCTCAGGGAGACCTTGGCTCAGAATGGGACAGGGCCAAGAGGTGGCCAAATGTGTGGGTTCTCCTGGTTCTATCTTCAGCCCCCACCTGCCCAGCTCTACAGCACTGGCCAGCCCAGAGAGCACCAGGATAACAGCTGCCCCCTGTGATGACAGGTCAGAACCTCATGTGCTTGAGGGGGCAGAAGGGACAGGGCCCTTCTGGTGCTCCCCGCTGCTATCTCCAGACATTTGCATTGGTTTTTTAAAAACCAATGTTTACCAAACTCATTTGTGTTGTAACCGTTTATTACAAATATAGCAAAAGTGTCAAGATTACTCTGTCAACTACATACTTGAATGGTATTATGTGTTTTGACAAAAATTATATATATATGTATTTTTTTGTGTGTGTGTGGGTACCAGGGGTCGAACTCAGGACCTTGCGCACCAGCAGGCACCTGTGCCACTGAGCGATATTACCAGAGCTTTTTTTGCATGTGGGTACCAGGAGTTGAACTCAGGACCTCATGCTTGCCAGGCTGGCGCTTATGTCACTGAGCTATCTCACCTGCCCCCAAAAATTATATTTTATGGAGATAATTTTCAATTCTGAATTTCCCACATTTTAGTGTCCTTTCAAACTTTGTGTCATGTGAAATTTTACTCTTTTATCAGCTTGCTTTGTTGTTCATTAATTTACTGTCAGTGCTTGAAATTGATAGATTCAAGGGCAGGGTTCAAAATTGTGTAAAATTGAGAGCATATCAACTTTAAATTACTTTCTAATAGGGATGTGGTTGCATAATTGATTTTAAAATATTGTTCCATGTGGTATTCCTAGCAAGGATTTAATAGCACATAGCTGCTATGTTTGTGCTTGCTTCACAGATGATCATTATGATTGATAAGATATTGTGTAAATGCATATGTAGATATATTTGCATTGGTCATCTTCCCTTTTGTTGGGACAAAATATCTCACATTTAAAATTTAAAGAATTAGAGGTTTCTTTTGATTCATGATTTCAAAGATTTCTGTACATAGTGGGCTAGGTACAAAGCAGAAACATTATGGCAAAAGGGGATGGTGAAGGAAAACTGCTCAACTCATGACATCTTGGAAAGAGAGATCAGGGGACAAGTCTAGAAAGAAAACTCTAGGGACTTCAAAGGAACGAGTCCACTACCCACTTCCTCCACCTAAGGCCCTCCTCCTAATAACCCATTTACCTCTGAACTCACTAATGAGCTAGCCCATTGATGAAGTCAGTTCCCTCATAATTCAGTCACCTCTCTAGGAGTCTCTTAACCCAGTCAGGTTAGCAAGCAAGATTAAAAAGGACACATAGCTAGGAATGATAGTATACACCTAGAATTCCAGAAATTTGGGAGGATGAGGCAGGAGGATACCAAGTTTCAGCCCATCCTGGAAAATTTAAGCAATATACAAATATCCTATCTCAAAATTTAAAAAAAAAGCAGAAAGGGGCTATGGGTATAGTTAAGTGTGAGGGACCTGTGTTCAATCTCCAGTACCTCAAAAAAATAGACTAAAACCTTTAATCACTACACATTTGCATAGGAATCCATGACAAAAGAACATTCCCATAATGATTGAGATTATTATTGAGTGATGAAGGAAGAACAGTACCAGGAAAAGAACAAAACAGGGAGAACTTGTGGAGGGAGATTCAGCTTTGCATTGCTCATTATAACTGATCACACTTGTGAACTTAGTGCAAAGATTATCTGGGGCTTTTGAAATGATTTAACCATTGTTCTACCAACAAATTATAGAATGTGACATCTTTTTCAAATTTAGATAATTACTTTCAAACAAATGCAAAAACATAATTTATAAAAAATGTAAAGAAAGATATTTTATTAGGGAGATTTCTATCATTACATTATATAGCATACCATAGTAATTGAAGCTAAGGTAAAAGTGATGAAAATTAATATATAATTACTGAATACCATGAGTCAGTCAATGTGATAATAAGCTCATTTTCTTGGATGACCTTTGTAAAACTAAAGAATGGATATATTATCTCTTCTTATCCCTCAGATCTTCAGTCACACTGTTGTCTTTTTCATATATTTATAAGTCTCTAATTTTTTTTTTGTGGGTACCAGGGGTCGACCTCAGGACCTTGCGCACCAACAGGCACCCATGCCACTGAGCGATATCACCGGCCCCTTTTTCGTATGTGGGTTCCAGAGAGTCGAACTCAGGCCCTCGCGCTTGCCAGGCAGGCACTTATGCCTCTGAGCCATCTCACCGGCCCATAAGTCTCTAATTTTAAGTCTAAATGACATATTAAATATAACATATCTAAAAATCTATTTTCTACCGAGTAGCCAGTGTTCCTGTGAAAATGTAATTCAGATCATGTCATTGCTCAAAGTTTTCACATTGACTTACATTGTTCTATATGATCTTGCCCCAGGTTATCTGTGTAATCTCATGTCCTACCACTCTTTTTTGTTTTTTGACCGCAAACCATGCTGACTTTGATGTTTCTTAAATATGCAACAAGGATCCTATCCCAGGGTTTTAAATTGCAGTCTTCTCTGTCCAGAAATATCTTCCCTAGATATTTTCATGTTTCACTCCTACTTTTCATTCAGATCTCTGCCTAAGGGATCCCACTACTTCATTGGCAGGCTTTTCTTGACCATTCTCTATTCTCTCACCAAAATTTGTTCTAGTGTATAGCTTATATTACAATAAGGTTGTACTTGCTTTCATTACCTATCTCATGCATTTGATTGTCCACTATAGGAAAGTCAGGACTTTACTAGTCACTCATATATCTTCAACTTGATGATCAGTAACAGGCACATAGTAAAGGCTCAGTAAATATTTGTTCAGTGGATAAAGTATCTGATTTACACTCAACCACTATGTAAGAATGATATAATTATTCCCAATATAAGTCACTGAACTGTAAATTCACTAGGATTCACCAAAGTTAATAACTTATTTAGGGTATATATCTAATAAATGACAGAGCTAGATGTTTTGCATATTTTCTTAGAAAACAAAGTCCAGCAAAATTTTATTGTAATGGATTATTTTGTATATCAATAAACTCCTCATTTATACTTTTCTCAATATATGAATAAATTTTAGTCAACAGTTTGATTAAATAGTGTTGCATTATAAGATGAATAAAGGGACCAGGGTTGTAGCTCAGTGGCAAAGCACCTGCCTGGCAATCACGAGGTCTTGAGTTTGATTCCCGGTACCAAAAAAAAAAAATAATAATAGTAAGATGAATAAAATCCAAACCTTTAACATAGGCCTGAATGCTTCACATGATCTCCAACTCCTTCCAGAATATCTTTTTCTTTTCACTCACAATCATTTAACCATTCAAAAATTCTTTATTTTTCTCTACCTCTAACAAAAATTGCTATATCTCACATTGTTGAAGTTGTTATTTTCTCCTCTTGAAACTCATCCTTAAATTTCTTTTAATGACTAATTTCATACTCAAATCTCATCTAAGAAATAACATTATGATCTGATTGTTGATGGTCAGCAAAATTCATCAGATTGGACTCAATATACAAAGTGATTAGTGCTCTTCTAAAAGAGGGAGATCATTTTCCTCTTCCACCACATTAGGAAACAGAAGGTGCCATCCATAATGGAGAGAACACACTCTAACTCAACATAATCATCTCACTCTTTGGTCTCGGACTTCCCAGCCACCAGAACTTTAAGCAATATAGTTTGGCTATTTGTAAAATACTCAGTCTAAGGGTTTGTGTTATGTCATATAGAATAAACTAATACATCGTCCCTAATCATGCTATTTAACTCTCCCACAACTATTTCCCACACTCCGTCCCAGTGTCCTGTATAATTTTTCTTATGATAGTTAATGGTATTTAGAATTATGCTTCATTTTTATTCACTTAATTTTTGTCTTCTTTTCCTGCATCCTTTATAATGTAAACTCCAAAAATATGGGGACCTTGTCTGTCCTCTTATTGCTACATACTTAGCATCTAGAAAAGTGACTGGCATGAAGGAGACATGATGACGATGATGATGATGATAATCATTTGTTGCATTCTTTCTACATAACATGTATTGTGTAGAACTGCTTATCTGCATTAGTCCTCAAATTTCCCATGAGGGAGATAAAATTTTTAGACCTATTTTACAGACAATGAAATAAAGAAGCAGTGTACTATGTACTTACAATCACACTGCTAAAGAGTGAATGCATGTTAAAAGTCCAAGTGATTTAGTATGATAGTGTTATTAACCTCAATTTATAAAGAAAAATAACTAACTGAATTGTTAATAGTTTTCCTATTCTAAATTGTCACAGAATCATGGTCATATTTCCATTTAATATTCCAATTAAAGTGATGGAGCATGTTTAACATTGGGTAGAATAAATCAGTTCTGAGGGCCACAAAGAAAAATATATTGAAGGAAGATGTTGTAATTGTTTTTTTAATATTTTTGTTTCTTAAGTTATACATAAAAATAAAAAATCTTTACACATTGATGGGATGCAATGCAATGCATTGGCATATTAATACATTTTGCAGTGTTTAAATCATGTTAAACCTTTTTGTAATTTCAATGATTTCTCCCTGATGAAGATGTTCAAAATCCTTTCTTCTAGGTTTCTGAGATGCACAATACATAATTGTTAACTAGATTCACTCTTCTGACCAATAGGACACCAGACGTCTTTTACTCCTACTTGTAAATTTCTACAGATGTTCAACCTTTCCTTGTCATGCTCTCTGCTCTACTCTCCCTGTCCTCTAGTAATCACTGTTATACTCTCTACTTCTTTGAGATCAATAACTTCATATTCCACATATGAGTGAGATCATGTAGTACTTTTCTTTCTCTTACTGGCTTATTTCAGTTAACAATGATCTCTAGTTCCATCCATGTTGTTCTAAATAACATGATTCCATTGCTTTTATGACTGAATGCATTATACTATGTGTATATACTACATTTTCATTCTTCATTCATCAGTTGATGGACATTAACTGTGATTCCATATCTTGGCAGTTGAGACTAGTGCTGCAATGTCTGCAATATCATGAGAATGCACTGTCTTATCCATAGACTGATTTTATTTCCTTTGTCTATAGACCCAATAGTGGAATTGCTGGATCACATGGCAGTTCTGTTTTGAATTTTTTGAAGAACTTCTTTATTGTTTTCTATTAGTGCTATACTGATTTACATACCCACAAATTGTATGTAAGTGTTTCATTCCCTCTACAAACTTACTAGCACTTTTTATCTTTTGGGTTTTTAATATTGCCATTCTTTCTCAGGTAAGGTGATAATTTATTGTGGTTTTGAATTGCAGTTTTCTGATGATTAGAGATTTGAGCATTTTTCATATGGCAGTTATTCATTTCTATGCCTTCTTTTGAGAAATGTCTAAGTCTATTGCTCATTTTTAAATTGGGTTACTTAGATTTCTTTTGGTTGACAGTTTGAGTCACTTTTATGTTCTGGATACCAATCCTTTACCAAATGTGTACCTTGCAAATACTTTCTCTCATTATATAGGTTGTCTTTTCATTCAATTTTTTGCTATGCACAAGCTTTTTAGCTTAATGTACTGCTATGTGTCTATATTCGGTTTTGTTTCCTATGCTTTTTTGGGTCTTGTCAAAAAATCCTTGCCCATCACAATGTCTTGAAGGATTTAACTTTTTAGTCTTTATCTCTTCCTTTATTATTTTTTTCTAAATTGCAAAGGTTCAAGTTTTTCTAAGGGTACATCACCTTTATGGAAAGAAATTTGGAAATCCAGGGATTTGATTACATTTAGTACAGAAATTTACATATGAAAATGTTTTTCTGAAATTTGTGCCTATGTGATTTCAATGAGAGAACCCCACTTATATCCATAGGCTTCTGGCTTGATAACCCCAGATTTGACCATCTCTATTTTTGTTATTACAACTTACTAAACAATGCATGGTGTAACCAAACTTTTTATTATCCTGAAATTTGTAAGCATTTTTCATTGCATCTTACCTAGGGGTACAACTGGTCATATGTCTACATGGAAAACACAGTGTGAAAAACTGCCTTTCTAGTTTTGTACATGGATATCTAGCTTTCCATGTAGAGAAGCATGATTCCTAAGTCTGCTACACCTTATCAGAACCCAAATAATTCCACACTCTGGCAATTGCATCCTCATACCTGATATCAATTACTCTGTTAACCAAAACACTTTTTTGCAAGTGGCAAAAACCAAACAAAGTCAGATAGCACATAAAATGATGAATAATGTGTCAGTATAAGAAATAGTTTCACAAAGCCAGGGGACAGATATATCCAGGCATCAGAAAGGGACTTTAGTCAAAGACTGAAAAAGCTTCCAATATTAACCATCCAGGTCTTATTTCATCTTAGATGTGCTTATCTATTTTATTTATTTTTTTCCTCAGAATTTATCTGCTTCTTTTTCCATTCAGTAAGCTATAGCAGCCATTCAGCTCCTAAAATACATTTTACATTTCTGGCTAGAGACTAATGTTATGTCTTAATTCCAAATTCCACAGGGACAGTTTTTATCTGAGTAATTGTAATCAGGCTTCCATATCTGGTTAAATTAGTGAAGATCAGGAGTGTGCAATCCCAAATAATAAAATCACTATTAGGAGTCCATCTCTGTGTATTAGTATCCTGAGAAAAAATAAACACTTCCAGAGAAAGTTGATGAACTGAATAGACATATATTGTAGTCAGGGTTTGCAAGGGAAACAATACAGGACACATAATTTATAGGATTATTTCATAGTAGTCACCCAAAGAGTCAAATACAAAAGAGTGCAGGAAAAATGTCCACACACTAATTACCCAAAGCATCCAGCTGAGGGCCTGGATTCCACAGCATTGTCCTGCATGAGTCCAGCTGAAGACCTAAAGCCCATGGCAATGCCCCCACGAGTCCAACTGGAGACCCAAAGCCCACAACAATGTCTCACACAAGTCTATTTCATGAATCTGTACCAGGATGCCCAAAGGTCAGTGGTGGAAGCTAGAAAGTCTGTGCCCATGGGATGAAGGATCTGTACCAGCAGGCTTAGGCATCTGTACCGGAGCCAGGAAGTGATGCTCAAAGTAAGGACCAGAGCTCCCCCGAAAGGCACCACAGCCATCCTCAGTGACAACGAGTTCCCGAGCTCCTCCAATGATGAGAACAGCCAAGTTCTATCAGGAAAGCCAGCATGACAAGCTCCTCAAGGAGAATGAACAGCACCAACTCTTCCTCTCCAGTTCTCCTTTTTATGTTGTTGGCAACAGTCCTCAGGTGGGCCCTCCACACCCAGCACCATGCTGATTCAGTTCAGCAGGGTGTTACAAGTTGACCACCACTTGTCAATCCACCACAACATATTAATAGCTCACTGTTATCATTTCATTAAGGCACTATGACTTATTTTTAAAAATCAAAATATTTCCAAATTACCAATTCAGATGAAATAGCTTTCCTGATAAATCACATAAGAATTTTTCTGTAAATTATGAAACATTGCCAATACATTTAAGATAAGATATAGTTGCATATAATTTTTCAAGAATTCATGGATTTCACAAAATTAAATGCATCTTTAGAGATTTATAAGGGTTGACAATAAGGAATTAAGCAATGTTATTTTATTCAGCATAGCATCTCTAACTTTTTAAAGATAGTTTTATTGTAGTTGACACTATATTTCAAAAATGATTATTATTGTTTATTTTTTTCAAGTAGAGGCAATATCTAGATTGGCACATAGTTTAGGCAATTGTTAAAGGGATCAGAATACAGTATCAGACAGGTTGTTTCATTAATTTTGTTTTGCCTGTATTTTGCATCTCATTTTCTCCTCAGTTGTTCAAATAACTTTATGTAAATCAGCATTCTTTCTTCATGCTGAAGTCTTCATTTTATTTTATTTTATTTATTTATTTATTTTTGTGGGTACCGGGGGTCGACTTCAGGACCTCGCGCGCCAGCAGGCGCCCGTGCCGCTGAGCGATATCACCGGCCCCTTTTTCGTATGTGGGTTCCGGGAGTCGAACTCCGGCCCTCATGCTTGCCAGGCAGGCGCTTATGCCACTGAGCCATCTCACCGGCCCTGAAGTCTTCATTTTAAATCCAAGTCTGTGTTTTGTAACAAGTATGCTTTTGGAAGCTTTTATAAGGAATTGAGATCCATACATAATCTTAAGAACTACAAAAATATAGGTGAGTTTTAGAAATTCATCACCAATGCAACATGTTTTTCCTTTTGTTTCACATTGTCAGTCTTACATGTGACATTTATCCTTCATGTTTAAATGATACTTCAATGTTATTATAACCCAAATCTCCTACTAATATCCCATAGTAATTTTTCATCACCAAATTTGCTCTACTACCACACCAGCTTCCCATATTTTATCTTTTATAACATCATGACCTGTCCATTTTTCCCCTAAACTTTTTTTAGTTTCTGTTTTTTCATTCTAAACGTTTTTGTGTTCTGAGGCTCAAACCCAGGGCCTCATAATGCTAGGCAAGCACTCTACCACTAAGCTACATCATTAGCCTCATTCTACATTTTTTGAAGTCCTTGCTATCTAATTTTTCAGGTTACATCAATAAATCATATCTAGCTTCTCTCCCTTCAGTGTATGGTGTATAATTGTGAAAAGTATGTTTTGAAAATTCAATATTCATTATTACTTATTATTTCTGTTACTTTGAATATTTAATTCAAGAAGAAGGAGGGGCAGGAGATATAGAAAAAGGAGAAAAAAGAAGAAAACATCAAACTCTTACATAGCACTTTATAATCTGGCTCAGTTTTAACTACTTGAAACTACTACTACTACATCTCTTTATTTTTTTAACAACCATAGGAAGATCACTAATATTAGCCTCAATTTATAAATTAGTAAACTGAGGAACAGAGAGGTTGAATAACTTGATGAGATTTCGCAGCTAATAAAGAAGGTAGCCTGAATTAATTTTTAAAAATCATTTTATTGCTCCATTTACTTATCACATTTGTTCCCCATTCTATCTCTCTCACTGTTTTTATTTCAAAAGTGAATAAATGTCTTATTGAAAGCCTGTTTAAATAGAAGAACATATCAATTAAATCAATGACAGTAAATGAAAAATTTGAGCCACCTCAACGTTTTAAAATACAGTCTCACCTGAATTCACTCTAAAGGCAGAAGCATTTTTCTGGGTTTCTAAGTCAGCTAGATATACCAGTACATTTTAAATTTTGACCATGACAAATCTATCCTTTAATTAAGGTATGAGGAAAGACTAAATCATCACATAGATTTACAAATGGAGCGCTTTACTTGACTGATGTTGCTGTGGCTTTTACCTCTCCAGGTTTAGCAGCTGGACTCAGAGATTATGATCATTGCCATGCCACTCTCTAATTTGTGACTAAGCCAAACTGCCTCCTGTTCTTAAGGGGATACCAGTCATCTGTGAAGTGATTGTCCATATCAATTTTATGTTGCAAAGTTCTCATTTGTAAAGACCCATCCCTGCCAGCTTTCCTAAGAAAGCTGCCAAAAATCAGTCTTACGAAATGCACAGTAAGTACTGGTATCACAGATGAGTCAGTGCTTAGCTTTGTGCCTCCTATGTGTGCCACCAGTAACCCTAAAAATGTAAAATTTCTGAACAGATAGCTATAAAAGCGATTGGAAATTAAATTGTCTGAACTCCTGAAGAAATGTGATATAACAGCAATATAGCATATTACGGAGGATAAATAATAAGCAGAGAGGAGCCAAGAAGAAATAGGCTTGATTTCACGCCACTCTATTTACTGCCACTAGCATTAGGAAGTATATAATTTCCCTGAGTAATGTAAACTGATCTGTAAAATAGTTCCTAATTTATGAACATCTGTATACATTAAGTGGCTTTCCACATATAATGTATTTTGCAAATTGCCTATTGTTTAATAAATGAAGGATATTTTGCAAAAACAACAAAATAGTACTTTTAAAAGTATTTAGAAATTCCAGATTCCATTAGACATGTAAAACCTGGGAAAAGCATCACTTACTTGCACCCTTAAGGCAAGATAAAAATCTGGACAAAATGGACATTCATTAATTTTCTTGATCTCATCAGAAAGATGAGGGCATAGGGCAGGGAATACACCTCCCCATCTAAGGAAACACTAGTAAAAACAATAGTAAATCAGACACAAGTTCTTTCTCCCTTTGAGCAGACACAAATCAGTCATCAGTATGATTTAATTTCAAATTGATAGCATACTAGTAAGAACTAACTCTTTGCTGCATAGAAAATATAGAACACTCTGAGCAACAGATGGAAGAGGGATGTGCACTAACATGAAAGCTATTCTGAACAAGCCTAAGTAGGTTAAAATGGCAAGAATTCTGAAAAGAATCACTGATTGTAAAAGCCTGGGGTAGAAAAATAGCCAGGGTTGGAGAGACAGGAGAAAACCCAAGATCCCTTCAAACTTGCAGACAAAAACTCAAATGATGGGAGAAAATGGTAAAAAACACTTCCAAACATAGGTTATTCTTTTGTTTGGCAAAAAAGCAAATGATTGAGTATCTGAGAATTTTCAAAGAAATAATTTTGTACATTTATAATTGAATTTTTTAATATTAAGATTCATGCATTCTTTAAGTATTTCATATAAAATCACTTGTCACAAAATATCTTGCAAATAATTTCTCCTAGTTTGTTACCTGTCTCTTTTAGGTTTTTATTAATATATCTTGTCCAGAAATTTTTTTAACTTTTTAAAATGAAAATATAATATTTGAGCAATTTTAAGCTCCACAGTAAAACTGTAACGAAGCAGAGAAATTTTTCCATATACCCCTTACCCCACACATGGACAACCTCTCCATTAACAAATTCTCTGCCTTAGCAGTATATTTGTTACAGTGGATTCACTTACATTGACACAACATTGTTAGTCCATATTGTACATTAGCTCACACTCCTGGCATTGTGTTTTTAGATCTGGACCAATGTATAAAAGTACCATTATAGCATCATTATGCAGAGTATTTCTATTACTGTAAAGAGCTCCTGTGCTCTATCTACCTCTTCTCCCATCCAATGTCTGGCAACTACTGCATTTTTATTGTCTCATAGTTTTGACACTTCTAAAGTGATATATTTTTGGTAACATAATAGCCTTTTCAGATTGATTTCCTTCACTTAGTAATGAAATGTCTATTCATAATAATGATAATGAAAAGTTTTTTTCATAGAATTCATATTTAGTTGTTTTTAGTGCTGAATAAGCCATTGTCTGAATGGACCATCATTTATTTGTGCCTTCACCAGCTAAAGAATATCTTGGTTGCTTCCAAGGTTTGGCCATTTTTTGTGGGTATAAGCTTTGGGTATACATCAAGAATTTTGGTTGCTGTATTATATGTCAAGAGTAAGATATGAAATATATTGCTAAACTGTCTCACAAAGTGGCTGTACCATTTTGAACTCCTAACTGAAGTGAATAAAAATTCCTGTTACTCACCATTCTTGCCAATGTTTTGAATCATTGGGATTTTGCACTTTGGCCATTTTAATAATAGATGTGCAGTGATGACTCATTTTAGCTTTTATTTCTCTAGTGACATATAATATGCAGCAACTTTTTTCCTGTGCTTATTTGCCATTTATGTAGCTTCTTTGGTGAGTGATTGATTAAGGTAGCTGACCAATTATTTTATCAGGTTATTTCCTTGTTTTTGATTTTAAGAGTTATTTGCAAATTTTGGAAAATAATTATTTTCTTAAATCAGATACACATTATAAATTTTCCTTATTTTAAATTATTATTTAATTGATAAAATTATTCATATTTATGGCTCATAATGTGGTTTGATATATGTGTATACTATGATATAACTAAATCTAACTCATTAATTGCTTCTCATAGTTTGGATACTGTGATGAGATTATTTAAAATATATTTTCTTATCAATTTTCAATTGTGCAAAACAATATTATTTATAGTTAACATTTCATATAATACCTCTCTTGAACTTATTTTTTTTAACTGAAAGCCATCTCACTTCTCCTCATGGAGTTGCACAAAAAGACATGAGATACGGGAATGTATTTCACTGTCTTTGATAATTTTAATCATATCATATAAAATTGTGTTAAGTTCAGGTGACAATTTTTGGGTAGCCACCATTTGTCTATGGGTGACACAGTGTGCAAACTCACATTCAGAAGCAACCTGTTACACCCAAGTACTGAAATCAGAAACTCATTGAGCCATGGAAAATTCTGTTGGTACATATACCCATATACTAACACAAAATGACGAATTCAGTTTTCTTGATATATAATCATTCAAAGACTTAAATGGTTCTGCTGCCATGGTGCTGGTTGGCAATAAAAATACATATATCATTATGTACATCCTCCTGAAAAATATAACACAGAAAAACAACCAATGTTATCTTCTTGTCAACACTGGTAGACTTATCGACCTGTATGGCACACCATAGTGACTCATTAAACTTCAGTGACGAATGTATCTCAATATCATTTTCTACTTCATCAATTCATCTATCTATGCCACTAGCTGAAAGAAGAACATGCAACACCTTTTGAATTGCAGCCTTTCATAAATGTTCATGACAAATATCCTTAGCAGCAGGCAGGATCAACTCTTGACCAGTAGTAAAGGGCGTTTTAGTTTTAGCAATGCAGTTAGAAATTAAGAAATGCTTTCAGTGCAGACACATTTGATGACATGGTGGGCTTCAATAATTGCTCTGTTCTTTGTGTTCACATTTTTTTCCTTTGAAAAATTCCAAACTCTTACCTTTTAATTCAGGTGTTCAGACTCCATGTGGCAAAACATTTTCAAAGGTGCTATGGCTTTATTGGATAGCCTGTTGCCACATATTATACAATATATATTTTCATTTAAATGCAACTTTCTTTTTGTTGACATTTTCAGAGTTTTCTGCCATCTCACCATTGAATCTTTCCCCCTTTTCAATAAAACTCTCCAGTGACATTTGTATTTTACTAATTTTTCTAGGTTTAGGTTGTGCACTTACCAGAGATGTGACTGAGACATGTGTGCAGCACAGTATAGAGGCACAGACTGAGGTGGCAAATAAAATAATTGGCAGGTAACACAAACTAAAATAAGTGCAGATTCTGACTTAAAGTCTGCCACCAGATGCAGCTGTACAATTAAAGTATACCAACTCACCTGCACTATAAAGCCTGCCACCAGATGCAGCTTAATTGTTACTAGCCACTCATTGATAGGATTTTAATAGGAATCCACAAGCAATTTATTTATTATGGCCTCTGTGTGGTTAAAACTCTATCTATTAATCTCTATTCATAGTCTCTCACCAGTGTTAGCACTACTGCCTCAGCTCCACCTCAGATCATCAAGTGTTAGAATCTCATAAGGACTACCACCTAGGTCTTTTGCATGCACGGCTCACAGTACAGTTTGTGTTCTTCTGGGAATCTAATGCCAGGGCTGATCTGACAGGAGGTGGGGCTTGGTTGGTAATTTGAGCAATGGGGAATAACTGTAGCCACAGATGAATCTTTACTCACCCTCTAGCCTGCCACTCAACTCCTTCTGTGAAGCCCAGTTCCGAAGTGAGGCCTGAGGTTTGGGACCTGTGATTTACACTACCTAATTGTGCATTGTAGTTATAAAATTAAAGTTATTTATGTAGACCTCTTTTTTCTTTTTAAATTTTTTTTAAAGTTCATTGATTTTCATTTTTTATTAGTACATGTTTGCAGTACATAATGATCACATTATTCATGGAGAATTGGTCCATGTATATTACACAGCTCAATTCTTTTTTAAACCCTTCCACTCCCCTCCCACCTTTCCTCCCTCTATCTCTTGGTCCACTTCCCATTTAAAAAAAAGAAAAATCAATCTCCCTTTTTCCTATTACCTGTCTTTTATTTTGCTTTTTACTTATATTTTGAGTTTCTCTTATAAGAGAAAATATATGATACTTGAGCTCATGTGCCTGGTTTATTTTACTTACTTAATATTATTGTCTCAAGGTGCATCCATGTTCCTACAAATGACTCAAGTTTAGCCTTCTTTATGGGAGTGTAGTACACCATTGGGTTAATCACAATACTGTTGAATTTAACTGAGTCCTGTATTCTTTTTATTTATTTATTTATTTTGACTTTTGCCTTTTTTTTTTTTATGTGGGTACCGGGAGTCGACCTCAGGACCTCATGCTTGCCAGCAAGCGCTTGTGCCACTGAGCGATATCACCGGCCCTGTTTTTCCTTTTATGTGGGTACCGGGAGTCAAACTCAGTACCTCGTGCTTGCCAGGCAGGCGCTTATGCTGTTGAGCTATCTCACCGACCCTCTTTTGTCTTTTTTGAGACAGGGTTTCACTATACCATCCAGGCTAGTCTTGAAATCACTTTGTAGCCCAGTCTGGCCTCAAACTCACAGTGATTCTCCTGCTTCAGCCTCCAGAGTGCTGGGATTACATGCATGTGCCACCATGCCTAGTGAGTCAAATATTTTTAATAGATAGTGATATTTAAATAATATTCACTTTGTCTTCCAGGAAATGATTTGCTATAAAGACCCATATTTTCTTAATGATTTAGACACTTAGATAATTCTCCTAGAAAGTCTCATGCTTACCTAGTTGTACTAAGACTTGGAGAAGTATCACTCAAAGGTCTGCATATTAAAGGTTTGGCCCCCAGGGGGCACTATTGGGGGATGCTGTGGACTTTTAGATGGTAGGGCCTAGTGGGAGGTTCTAAGGTTACCAGGGACATTCACTCCAAAGAGCTTGTGGGGATCTGGTCATTTCCTATTCCTCTATTGCTCTTTCTTGCTTCATGATGTGAGTAGTGTCTGCATTATAACCTCCTGCCATAAGGCCCAAAGCAAAAGGGCTATTTGATTATGCACTGGAACATCCAGAACTGGGAGTCAAAATAAATCTTTTCCTTCTCTGTTAATTATTTCAGATATCCCATTATAGTAATGGAAAGCTCTAAAATATACTTACTAGGCATGGCACAATTTATCCAAATTTTCATTTGTTGCCATATAAATGGTCAGCTGAACTATTTGTTCTATTAATCAATGTAAACAAAGTATTTCTTATCTTGATGAAAATTTAAGTTTGTCTTACTCTATAGGACCCTTAACTTTGGCCCATTTTTTCTTGAACCAACATTGGAATGAAAAAAACCACTTGTATTAGGGGTTTACAGAGAAAGAGAATAATATTTGTGTACATATATAGAAAATATGTATTTTATAGAATTGATTTATACAATTATAAAGGCTGAAAAGTACAAAATCTACAGAGTGGGTCAGAAAAGTAGAGACCCAGGGAAGAACCAGTGCTACAGTTCAAGTCCAAGGCCTATAAATTGCGTAATTCATTCTTTCTCTGCTGAAGTCAGTCTTTTGTTCTAATTAAGCCATCAACTGATTGGACAAACTTAACCCAAGTTATAGCAGTTACTTTACTTTATTCAGAAGTCCACTCTCTTAATTGTTCAAAACACCCTTGTAGAAATATCCATAACAATGATTCACAAAATATCTAGGAACTGTGGCCTCATAGTGTGGGCAGATAACTTTAACAGTCACATCTTTCTCAAGAATTTTTCCTGAAAATTGGCTAACCAGAAAGAAAGATATCACCTCATCAACTGTTGGATTTTTAATTTTTAGCATTTTTTTTCTATCCCTTGAAAAAGAAAAGTCCTTTTTTGCCTGCCCTTTGAGAAGCTTGTGAATCTTATGGTCAAAATATTTTTATTGAATAGTCCTTCTTATATTGCAATAGTGTTTTTGAATAAAGTATCTCTTTACCTAAGTCTTTACTACTTTTATTTGACAATCATATGTAGCAAAGAAAAAGTTTTGAAGTCAAAATTAGTAAGATGTTTATGTTCTATTTTATTTTAGTTATCACTGAATATTTTCCTGAATTAGGAAGTTCCTTTATTGATTGAAAACAATTGCATAAAACAAATAAATGAATGAAAGTCAAAAGTTGTAATGATTTTTCAGGCTGGGTTACAAATAACCTTTGATTAGCCTTATGTACACTAAAGTTATTTTATAAGTTATGCTGAAGGAAAATGAATACCAACTGGAATTAGCCAATTTTAAGGCCTCTTCTGAGATTTATTATCTGACATTTGACATACATTCTCAGAAATTAGCATTTTGGGAAAACTTTTATTTTTTTAAGATGCCTCTTAGTCAAAAAGACAGTCTGTACAAAAGGATTAACCTATTGACAATGACTTTCTAAATCCAAACCCATTGAATACCAAGTACTGAATGTGTTTACCTTCCTAATGCACCACAATTCACTATGAACCTGGCTTTCTTAGAAAGGTCAAAATGCATGAAGGGCTGAATTTCAATAGGAAGACACACAGAAATTTGATACTATGTAGAACTGGATTTGTTAAACATAAATACACAGTTTATTATATGAAACTGCACCATATACATGGGTAACCACTTTCAAAAATAAATAACTTGTTTTTATGCTATTTTATTTTTTAGTTAGGCACTAGCCCACCATTCAGGTTATTAGATATTCTTTTAAATGAAGCAGTATGTGCTGAATTTCAAAATGTCACTACATGAAAAAGACCAATACACTATTTATATATTAAATATTTCCAGGAATGTTTTGATATTCTCTACAGAGAAATGCTACTTTTGAAAAGTGCCTCCTTCCTAGGAAAAAGAGACTGATGGACTTGCAAAATTTGATTTTGGCTTTTTCATGGCTTTTTCCTTTCCTGACTTGATTTATGCTCCTCAGCTAGTGTACATGGATGGTACATTTTTGTAGTAGTAACTCACTTGTCCTTAGGAATAAATATTCAACTTAAAGGAGGACATGTTTAATTTGGCTTATAGTTTCAGGAGATCCAGTCCATAATCAGCTGGATACAAGGCAGTAATATCATAGAAAGATGTGGTAGATAATAATGTATAGATCATGGCAGCAGAAATAGAGCAGAGGAACAGTACCAGAGAGAAGGTTGTGTTCAAGGGACCCCAAGATCGTGCCTTCATGACAGACCCAGACACTCTTTGAAGTGTGTCCTACTAATCTTCTGGACAGCCTGCCAGGTAATCAAGTTGGCAATGCACCTTCAGTCCCATCCCATTCCTTGTTAATTTGATGTCCAAACACACCTCTTTAAACCATACTAATTTCCAAATAAACACAAGGTCATAATTCTGCATAACATGATACAAATACCCAATGTAAAACCAAAACAAAGCATTCCAATCACCAAAGTCTTAACAGTTCCATCATTTTTTCAAAGTCCAAGTCCAATTCTATTCTGAGAATCAAGGCAAACTTACCTATGAGCCTCTATAAAAAGGAAACATGAGTTACATAATCACAGAGTAAATATTCCCACTCCTAAAGTGAGGAATAGGGGATATAAAAGAATAAGAACAAAGCAAGATTGAAGCCCACCAGGGCAAATATAATTCCCTGTAGCTCCATGTCTGGCATCTATGTCATATGGTGGGAGATATGTGTTCCAGAGGCCTTGGTGTCCTCACCCTTTTAACCTTGCCAGTTTCAGCCCACAAAATCTCTCATTTGGATTGGCTTTGCTTTGTACCTGTGGCATTTTTATGGCACATATTCCATGTGTCTTAGTTACATTTTCATGGCTGACACAAAATACCCAACACCCATAAGTTTAAGGAGGAAAGTTTTATTTCAGGTTACAGTTTATAAAGGTATAAAGTCTATAGGCAGATTGCTCCAAGGCAGGGTGGCATGCCACAGAGTCATGGCATAGGAGAAATAGTCCATGGCAAGGATGACAGGAAGCGGAAAGCAGTGAGCAGCTACAGAAGCAACAACAAGCCTGCCTTCTTTCTGTCCCTTATAGTCCATCCAGGCTACACCCTATTGATTGCTTCCACCCATACTCAGGGTGGGGCTTCCATTATCTATACCCTTAATCCACATTAACACACCCTAATACAGCCACCTTCAAAACTCTCCATGTACAGCCACATGAGGCTTTGGGGAGCATCTACATACAAGCCATGTTACAGGCATCTCTGATTTCCTGGACTTCCCACTGCCCCTAAAGTTTTGTTCCCACAGCTTCATGTACTGTCCTCTAATGGGCACCATGTTTGGCATCACAGGCCTTCTTTTGAAATCTGGGTAGAAGTCCCCCTAAACCCACAACTCTGACATTCTGCATACTCATAAAAAGAGCATCATGTGGATGATGCCAAGATCTGGTGTCAGTATAAGCGGTAGTCAGGTGTCTTGGTTACTTTTCTCTCATTGCCGAGACAAAATAGCCAATGCCTAAAAATTAAGGAAGGAAAGGTTTATTTAGCTCAGTTTGTGGAGGTTTCAGTCCATAATCAGTAAGCTTCAAGGTAGAGTGGCACATGGCAGAGGACTACCATTAATGGTGGTGAAAGACAGCAAAAGCAACAAGAGCAAAAAGAGAGGAGTGAGGAGATTCTTTCTGTCCCTTCGAGTGTATGTAGGCTACCCACCCTAGGGTGGGTGTAGCACTCACACCTGTAATTCCAGCATTGGACCATGAATCAATCACAAACTCTAGAAGCCTGCCTCCATGACTGCATGAGGATTTGGGGGAACATCCAGAGACAAACCATAACATTAAGGCTCCTTTGACCATAGCTTCAGCGGCCACTGAACATGTGGATAGATGATCATAGGGAAGTGCATTCCAGGGAATAAATTCCCTAGCTTACCCTTTTCAAATAGGGCTCTGAAGAACTTTCTTCTCAAAGAAACTTATATACTTTTGGATCCTTGAGCTTGTGGTCAGTGGGATCTTGCTAATTCATGAGATACTCTCAAAATATCTACCTTCTTGCCTTTATACAAATGATTTAGTTTCTTTAATGACACTAATCATTTTGGACTTTAACTTTACATGTAGGTCCTTCTGGGACAAAACTTAAGTTTTTAAATTTTTAGTTTTCTGTTTTATGCCCCCAATTTACCATATAAACCTAACTAAAAGCAGCCAGCAATACCCAGCCAGCAGCCTGAATGTTAGACTGATTTGAAATTTTCTCCATCAAATCAATCTACTACCCTTAATATCAATTTCCCAAAAAGTCTCAGGACATGGACAAAATTTAGACAAAATTTCTGCCAGAATGTAATACACTTGGCCTCTAGTTCAAATCTAATGGAGCTCTTTTTCCCAACAGAAACCTCCTGAGTTTTGCTTTTATGATCCATATTCCTACTACCATTTTGCCCTTCTTAACTCCCACCAGAATTAGCCATAGTGCTCTGCTTGCTGCATTTTAAGATTTCTTTAGCTCACACCTCCAAACTGTTCCAAAAGATTCTAAACCACAAGGACAGATATGGTGACAGCAATGGCCCCATTTTTGGTACCAATTTTCTGTACTAGTCAGCTTTCCCATTGCTGGGACAAGATATTCAACACTCTTAATTTAAAGGAGGAGAGGTTTATTTTAGCTCATGATTTCAGTGAACTCTAATCCACGGTCGGTGGACACTGAGGCAGAAACATCAAGGCCAAAGATTGTGGCAGAGCAAAAATTATTTGTTAATGACAGCTGAGAAGCAGAGTAGGGGAACAGTGACAGAGATAAGCTGGTGAGGTACTAGATATATACCCAGGACAAGCCTCCAAGACGCATACTGACACATCCAGAAATGTGGCCCAAAAATGCCTTAGGTGGCTCCCAAAACAACCAAGTTGGTACAGTGTACCTTAACCACTACAATATTCTATTTTTTGTTATAGTGCATCTAAAAAAATTGTCAAGACTTGTCACTTAGACCAATATTGGATGATTTTGAAAAGCGAAGATTTTTAATTTCTGTAACTAGCTTCTTGTATAGAAACCATAGCTCTTATAAAAAATATTGAAGAATTGTAAACATGTCTCTTTTCTATAACAGTAAAAGAAATCTTGTAGTACCTTCCAACTCAGTGGTAACTGACTTAGTGCTTATGTGATAAGAACTAGAGCTTTCTCTTTGAACAATAATTCCCAAAGATTTCTACAGAAATCAGAATCATTCCTCCACTTGGTAGACATAGTTACAATATTATGTGTGCTGCATTATATACCTAGTTCATTCAGTTCTTTCCCTTTTACATTATTGGATGCCACAGTGTAGAGAGCACAGAGCTTATGTTCCAATGTACAAAAAAAGACACTAGTAAAGTTCAAGACAGTGAATGTTACATTTCACATTTAAAAATCAAGTTGTATACAATGGCTTCCACATATAAAGTTGATATCCCTGAACTCCCTTCAGTAAAGTATGCACTTTGAATTATTTTCCAGATAAAGTTATGGCTATATTGAGCCCCTCCTTGTGAAATTTTTCACATGATTTAGAAACCACCAACCCAGTATGAAAGGTAGAATCTGTGATCCCAGGAGAGTGATTTTTGTAAGCAAATTAACTCTCACAGGGAAAAAATTCAGAAACTTGTTTTTTGCTTTTGTACTGTTTTTGGCACTGTGTTATAGAAAGTTACATAAGCTGATTGAAAGTTTGACGGTGATGGGACTGAAAAACCATATTATAGGCTATGTATTTTTTAAAGGAACAGTTTTTCCAAGTATGTCTTAGTAATAGTCCATAGATTCTGTGATTTTCAGTTTTTTAAGTGACATGAAAAAGCTTGTAAAATAATGAAAAATTTGTAAAATTTTTAAAATATATTTACAAAATTTAATGGAATTCCAAAGAACTGGTTTGTAAATTATTAAGTCAATCTTTTGTAATTTCTACAATTGTGAAGCTTCAGAATGCCTAACTTTAATTCAATGAGATATATGAAAACACACACACACACACACACACACACACACACATGCATAACGAAAACCCCACATTTTGGCCTTTTACGTAGAACACTGGGAAAGTGCCTAACAAAATTTCCCCACAGGTGTTCAGACGCATTGAGCCCCAACCAAGAATCTGGTCTGTATTGCAACCTACAGTACTTAAGGGGGTAATAAATAGGAAATGAAGCACTAACCAATTTTGTCCTTTTGTGTCTCATGTTGCAGGGAGTAAGTCATATCTCTGGATACAGTTTTGAAATCAGTGAGAGTTTTGCTGGCAAATCATGAGAAAACAGCATTTTATAAGTCTCTTCTAGTATATAAAACATACATGAAAAATTCTGTCATTAAAACTTTTGCAAAAAGTAAAATACTCTTCAACTTAACAATGCATGAATAGGTTTACATAATACAAAAATAGCAGTCAAATTCCACTTGAATAATTGCCAGTAAGTTATATCTATATTTTCATGAACCTATACATACATATACATTTTTAAGGGAGATCATGAGTAACAGGAAGTTTGGCTTTCTTTTTACCTTAGTAATCTAAGTTTTTTATTCACTAAGGTACCTTATTTTGTAAAGCTGACCAATCTATTACATTGGCCTTGTTTATAATACTGTAAATGTACCATATAAATGCAAAAAGTTATCTGAGAAAGAGCACTAGAAGTCAGGCATGAGGAAATTTTTCAAATATTTTTTTAAATGCGAGAATATTTTTGTAAATGAATACATCATCATGAGACCTCTAAGTCCTTTTAAGGAACTGTTGGATGAGGAAAAAAAAAACTTGATATATCATACCACAAAATATACTGAACTCTACGTGTTAGTATTTCAGAGTAAAATGCTGTATTTACCATCCAGTGGTTTATGAGATCTATTTTTACCATCACTCCCATCAACATATTTATGTAAAATAAAAAAATTTGATCTTAGTCTTGTAAGTGGGAGAAAAGGGACTTGAGCATATGATCCTTTAAGATTCAGGTCTAAAACATAATAATGTCAATACATAGATTAACTTAGTGTCAAATTTAAGCTACAAAATTTATAATTACAGTCAAAAGAATTTGCTTAATTACTTCTTTGATAATGAATCTTAACTTTGCTAATGAAGAATCAGTCCTGGGGCAGGAGAAATAGCTCAGCAACACAGCACCTTGCTGGCAAGCACAAGGTTGTGAGTTCGATTCCTGGTACCAAAAAATAAAAAATTAAGAATCAGTCTTTTTTTTTTTTTTTTTTTTTTTTTTTTTTTTTGGGTACCGGTGGGTCGACCTCAGGACCTCGCGTGCCAGCAGGCGCCCGTGCCGCTGAGCGATATCACCGGCCCCTTTTTCGTATGTGGGTTCCGGGAGTTGAACTCGGGCCCTCGCGCTTGTCGGGCAGGCGCTTAAGCCGCTGAGCCATCTCACCGGCCCTAAGAATCAGTCTTTTAAATGAATTCTGCAAATTAATTTTTGATAGTAAGAGATATCTGTGATAATTAAATCATAAAATTGTCAAAATCAAAATAAGTCATGCACTTCATTTTGGCTCTTCAGTTGAGAATACAGAAAGTATGTAAAACCACTGATGATTTCTTTGCATTGAATATATAGTGCAATTCAAAATACACATCAGTTTGTCTAATGTGGAAACTAAAGGTGAGCAACTAACTTAAAATTCATGTTTTATTTCTGCAACTCAATAGAAAGGGAAATCACTAAGAGACAGAAGACCTTAATTGTAGTCATATCCTACTTTAATTGTATGATATCCCTAGGTATTTTGTACCAACTCTGTTAGGAACTGATCCTAAGTGTCCTTCACAGGCATTTATTTTTAAGATTGATTATTTCCATGTTAAATCTTATTAGATCTAAAAAGCCAACTCCTTTAGAAAAGATTCCAGAGTGCAATATTCCATGTCTCCAGCGTGTTAACTAAGTTCACATGGAGAAATTCTCAGAAATAAAGTCTGATTTTTTCTATAATTTTCTGAGACCATTCCTGTATATTTCATCTTTTATCAAAACAAATTAAGTGGAGCATACTCATATGGAATTTGCTGTTACTTGAATATAGTAAGAAATAGAACAAATTGAGATTTTTTGTTATTTAACATGTTCAAAAAATATTTTAATATACCCAGAAAAAAATAAAATTCAAAGTGTGATTAACATTTAAGTTCAAGCAACAAAATTAATTCGATTAAAAATTGTAGTGTTAAGATGTCTATTTTCTTAATACAGCAAGATATGCAAAACACACTTTTGCTCCACCCCCTGTATTACCTTAGTGTATTACCATGCCATACTCCTAATTTTCCTATATATCACTCCACTAATGGAGTAGGTCAACCAGATTTTGGAAAGGCATAATGGGCAAAATTGTGTATTGAAAGCAAAATACAATAGAAAACCTGATGAAATCTATCGTGAATCTTCCTGTCAAATGGGGAAGACACACAAATAAAACATACTTATACTCACACACATACAAAACCCTACATATGATGAACACTCACAAATGTACATGATGATACTGGATGCAAACATATATGAGACTATGTAAAGATTAAAGAGTTATCAGGAAATACCTATAGTCATGAACTGGTCAATATTTCTGCTGAATTATTGCTATTATAAAATCCCATTTGTGCACTGGCAAATCAAACACCACAGCACATTAAAAAGATCATTCACCATGATCAATTGGGATTCATCCCAGGGATACAAGAATGGCTCAGAACATGCACATAAATTAAAGTGTTACACCACATGAACAGAATGGACAAAAACCTTAGAACCTTCTCAATAGACAGAAAAGGCATTTCAACATAACTTCATGATAAAAATGCTGAACAGCTTAGTTATAGAAGGAATGTACATCAACATAATAAAGACCATTTACAATAAAACAAAATCTAACATTATACTGCATGGGTAAAATTTGGAAGTTTTCTCTGATAGTTTTATCTGATATATTATCAAGATAATAAAAAGACAAGGAAGCCATTATCACTCTTTTTATTCAACACAGTACTAGAAGTCCTAGCAAGATCAATAAACAGCTAAAGCAATGAGGCAGAAAAAAGAAAAATAAAGGGCATGCAAATTGTACAAGAAGTCAAATTGTCACTGTTCACACAGGATAAGATATGAATATATATATATATATATATATATTCTTCAAATCTGCAAAGACTGTGCTAAAAATAGAATAAAATAATTTATCAGAATTGCAGAATATAAAACCAATGTATGAAATCAATGTCACTGTATATGAACAGTGAATCATCTGAAATACAAATCAAAAAAGCAATCCAATTTCCAATAGCTACAAAAGTATTTAATATCTAAGAAAAAATTTAATCAATGAGACAAAAGATCTCTACAATAAAAATTATAAAATAATGACAAATCAAAATGAAGAGGACCAAACAAAAAATAAATGGAAAGATAGATCATGTTCACAAATTGGAAAAATCAATATGGTTAAATGTCCATAGTACCCAAAGCATTTACAAGTTCATTGCAATTATTATCTAAAAACCAATGGTATCATTTACATAGCCAGAAAAAATTCTGGAAAGTTTTATGAAATCACAAAATTCCTAAGTAGCCAAAGCAATCTTGGACTAAAAGAAAAAAGAAAAGCAAACTCACTATCAAGTCCAAAATACAATACAAAACTGTAGTTATCAAAACAGCATGGTGATGATACAAAAAAGACAAGTAGACCAAAACAACAGAAAAGAAAGTCAGCTCATGAACTACAGCAAACTGATTTTCAAACAAGAGAATAAGAGATAATATATTCTTTTCAATAAATGGTATGAGTAAAATTGGATATAAAAATGCATAAGAATAAAACAAGATCTATTTCACCACATAAAAATACTAACTCAAAATGGATAAAAATGGTATGTATAAGATACCAAGCTATGAAATTACTAGAAGAAAGTATAGAGAAAATGCTCCAGGACATTGACATGGGCAAGAATTTTTGAACAAGACTCCAAAGCACAAGAAAGAAATGTAGAAACAAAAGAAAAACAGGATTACACGAAAGAGAAAAGTTTCTGTGCAGCAAAGTAACCATTCAATAAAGAGAAATCTACAGAATAGGAGAAACTATTTGCACACTATATATTTGATTAGAAATCAGTGTAAGAACTCAAACAAGAGCAAAAAATCAAATAATAAAATTAAGAAATGAGCAATAGATTTAGACAGACATTTTTCAAAGGACATAACCAACAGGAATAGGGAAAAGTGATCAACATTATTAATAATCAGGAAATACAAATCAATATATCAGTGAGATACTACCTTCCTCCAGTTAGAATGCCTATTGACAAAACTACCAAAGTTAACAAGTCCTGGTGAGGATATGGAGAAAAGGGAAACTTTGAACACTATTGGTGAGATCCTAAATTAGCACAGTCATTATAAAGAATATTATGAGGTTCCTCAAAAAACTAAAAATAGATCTACCATACAACCCAGAAATTGTTGTATATACATCCAATGAAAATAAAATCAGTATGTGAAAGAGACATCTATACTCCTACTTTCATCACAGCATTATTCATAATAACAAATAAATGCAAACAAATTAAGTGTCCAGCAGCTGATAAATTGATAAAAATGTGGTACATATACAAAATGCAAAAATATTAAGCCATAAAAGGAATGAAATTTTGCCACAAGTTGGAATTCACTGTGCTAAGTGAAACAAGCCAGAGAACTCTAAATACTACATGATCTCACTTACATGTAGATTCTAGGAAAGATGATATAATAAAAAATGAGAGTATAATGTTGGTTATCGGAGGCCAGGTAGATTTGTGGGAAAATGGTGATTAATGGATATGAAATTACAGTTAGGTAAGAGAAAGAAATGTTACTATTCTTGGCAGTAGGGTGAATATAGATAATGATACATATGTACTGTATATTTCTTTAAAAACTAGAAATAAATGATTTTGAATATTTTAACCATGAAAAGATAAATGCTTGAAGGATAGATATGCTTACACTTATTTGAATATTGTATAGCATATGCATCTATTGAGTCATCACCACATCCCATAAATATTTACAGTAACTACATATCTATTAAAAATAGAAAAAATTAAAAATTACATTGGCAACCTGCCATAAACTTGACAATATATTGGTTACAGGTATTATTTTGTGAAATAATGACTAAGGCTTTGATGAAAAATTCAAATTTTGAAATCCTAGCATACTTAGATTATCTTTCGTGAAAAGTCATTACTGACTGCAATAAAAAAGTATTTTGAAGCAAATAAATGGTTTAAGCTCTTAGAGAGAATGCTAGCAAGGCCCTAATTAATGAGTTTGTTAATTGGTCTTTCCCACTTGAATCATTGCCTGCTCTGTCTTGCAGTTAAATGCTGAGAAGATATTATGTTAACTAAATTATTATAAGGTGTCATGAAGTGTTTAAGTGTAACGATTTTGTAAAACAAATAAAAATATGAAAAGAGACATTATTTTTTGTAGGAACTTTTTTCAGATTTTGAGTCCATTTGTAATGTATCAGAGAAGAAATGTAGTTTTGCTAAAAACAAAGAATATTAGCAAATGGAGGCTAAAACAAGGTAAATTTTAATATACTCTTTGTTAACTATATTAACCATGTATACTCCTTTCTTTTTCTTTTTTTTTTTTTTTTTTTGAGACAGGTTCTTGCTATGTAGTTCAGGCTGGCCTTGAACTCACTATGTAGCCCAGGCTGGCCTCAAACTCACTGCAATCCTCCTTTCTCAGCCTCTCGAATGCTGGGATTACAGGCGTGCGCCACCACACCTAGCCACATTTTATAATTAAAATGATATAGCCATATGTAAAAAATAAATAATATTTATTTATTATTAACCCATTGTGAAACCCACTGTTTCAAATTAACCAATGATGGGTTCTTGTATGGTTTATGTCTGTCATATGATTATTATATATATATATATATATATATATATGTATGCACACATTTTAAAATGTTTTTTAATACAATGAAATCAACTATAATACTTATGTATTTCCTATTTTGCACTCGCCAAAACCTTTATATCACTTTGGGTAAATTTTTATAGCTATAGAAAAATCAATATAATATATGTACTTTGTCCTTTTAATATTATCATATTCCCTGGAAGAGTCTTCCTGGAAATGTTTTATTGGGACTATCTGAGGTGTGGGTAGAGGTAAATTTAGAATCTTGTTAAGATAATTTTGTCATTGGCTTAGTAAATAATAGCTTTCCTGCCCAAATATTCATTTGATGACAATAGACACTTCACAGTGATTTTTGGCGTGTCACTGGCATTCTTGGTGTAGTAAAGTAGAAATGGTCATATTTTGTGCTGTTCTCCTAAATAACTGTCTGCAAGATAGAGGTTGCTGTGTTTTTACAGAAAGCTAAAATTCCAAAATGGTATTTTAAGAAAAAGTTTGAAGATTTTCAGTGATGTAAAACTGAAATAGTTTTGAATGGTTCTTTAATATAAAGGCTTTTATTCGTGAAAGAGGGAAATAGTGAATAATAGCATGATTTACTGAAAGGGCATCTCAGACTGAATGTGAAATTTAAATCACTAAGAGCTTGAAAGTTCATGAATTACAGAAATATAATTTGAAAAACAGAAAGAAAAGTGTTGGAAAAGGGCTAATGCCATGTGAATGATGCATAGTATTTGATTGGTCTCTTATGTTATTCTAAAACTTCCAGTAAATGGAGCACATTTTTAGCAGTGAAAGTCAAGACAAAAAGTGAAATTGACTATGTGATTACAAATGAAATAGCATTCTTATTTATGAGTTCCAAATGAATAGGGACTGATTATTCGTATGGGTTTCGGTTTAAGGGTAGCAATATCACTTTTAATATTTCAATGGACTTCTATTACAAGCATATATGACCAAAAATGAAACTTGAATAGTAGAAAATAATGAAAATTACCAGTAGACTTTACCAAAACAATAGAATGCAAATGAACTTGATTTTTAAGTCCCTGATACATTACATTTTCTTTATTATTTCTAACAAAATTAAAGCCATTTAATATTATAATTGACAAACCAGTTAGAAAACTCATCATGAAATCACAGTGTTTAATATTTCTATAGCCAGGGAAAAATTTTAATGTCACATAATTGGAAAAATGCCACAAATCTCACAGATCCATGCAATGATTAAAAAAACATTTCAGATTTATGAATACGGAAAATGATAACCGCTACAACAAAGTGTAATGATTTCAGAAAAGAATTCTTTGTGATTCTGAACAAGCAGGGTCAATTATGATTATTTCAAAATCACTTCATTTATGCATTGATCCACCAAACCAAATAATGCATCAATGTTAGCTGAGTGAGATTTTTAAAAAAATACATTGTTTTACCTTCAAAATGTTGAGCTAGGCGTGATAGGGCATGCCTGCCATCCCAGCACTCTAGGAGGCTGAGGCAGGATGAGTGCATGTTTGAGATTTGCCTGGGCAACTTAGATACCTAGAAGGACACTATCTCAAAATAAAACAATACAATGAAGTTTAAAAGGGCTGAGGATATAGCTCAGGCCCTGTGTTCAATGCCAGTACTACACACAAAAACATAAAAGATATTTGAAAATTAGTAGGAATGAAATAATAAACTAAGAGACACTAATAGTATAGCTAACTTGCATTTTTCTCCCATTTCCCTTCCTTCCTTACTATTAGTGTCTCTTAGTTCATTGAAAAGGAACGTTTGTGATAATATTGATAGGAGAATTTTTTATGCTCATAACTTGTACTCTGGGTAACTACTTTGAGTATGACAATATGCAATGTATTAACTATTGTTATTTTCCTTTTTTTATGAAATTCTGTTTTACATTTTTTCCATAAAATAAATAATTTAAAAAGAAAAAAACACATAAATACATGCAGCAAGTAAAAATACAACATGGAATCCATACACCATCAAGAAAGAAGAGTGAATAAAGTACTCAAATGAGACAAATTTTGCTTTCAGTTCATTAAATCTGTACTTTTAGGGAACAGACTCAGAGGCAAAGATTTGTGTGTCAGATTTCTATTAAGATGTTCTCTCACACTTAACATTTGTTGATAGATGGGATGAAAAACGAATTCAGCAGGGGGTAAAATTGGCCTGCAAATGTTGATCACAGAACAGAAGCCTCAGGTGACCTCACGGATACTTATGAAACCGGAATGACCCTTTAGAATTGTTCTCAGTTTTGATGAGAGGATTGGCATTTGTATGTCAGTATCTACAAGCTATTCAATGCAGAGAAATGACCTTGAGGGAATAATCTCTCTTCAGATGAGAGTAATTCTTGGATAAGAATGCCAGCTTGCATCCCTTCTAGCAGTTGTGCCGGAGATAGGTAGTCACTGGAGGTGAGGAGATATGAGAAACACAAGACAATGCCCAATACACAGTTGAAGATCTCAAGCGATTACACGTCTCACCCAACCTAATTATTTTTATGTGATAAAGCAGAGAGGTTAAATTTCTTTTTCCATACGGCCAGAGATAAAATTAAAAATAGAATTGTTTCTTCTATCAGTCATCCTACTACAACTAAAATTTTCATTATGCAGAGCCAGTAGTAGCAAAAGTAAATAAAATAAAACAGAACAAAAATTAAAGTTGTAGGATTCAATTCCTTAACAAAAGGACAAGAAAACTTTTCAGTTTAAATATCCCATCCCTCTATAAGCAATTCATATCCAAATATAGCTTAAATTTAAATAACATTTTTAAAAACTGTGTGTAACATTGTGATATATTAGTTAAGAAACTGAGACTTGGCAGGAGAATGATACATACAACAATCAGCATTCCCCAGCATTGATATTCAACTTTAGATTTCTTCGAAAATCATAATAGATTAGAAATCTCCAAGTCATTCGTGATACACACATACATACATTAAAATACCTGTACATACTAGTGTCATGGTTTTGATTGACCTGGCCAGATTAATCCAGAAAAGAAATATAAACAAATATGTTGGCTATTGTTTTTCTCTTTACTTAAATGGAACGCTTTCTGAATTGAGTTGTCAAAATATTATATTCCTTTCCAAAATGGCTTTATGCCACAAAGTTTGGAGATATCATACTGCTACTCCTTCATGATTTTTTTGATAGAACACTGTTTATTTACCATGATTTTTAAAATGCATACTATTGAAAATCTATCTTAATTTTTTCTCCTATGGTGGCTCCTTTTTATTCTTTTACTACCTCTCTCCAGCATCAATAAATTGTGATTTTTTGATGCTTTTATTTATAAGTGATGCAAAACCCAGGTTGGAAATCTCAGCATGATTTGTTGCATGTTCTCATAATTTTGCACCCTTATATTCAAATCTCTTCCAATAATCATTACCAAAATCTAATGATCATTTAATTATAATATCATTTCACCTCTTTTTCCTTACACAGTCCTTATCTATACCTCTTCTTGTATTGTTTTAATAGTTTACTAACCAATTAATTTACTACTTGTAGTTCTTTCTTATGAATAATGATATGAAGTTAAACATCTTATAACAACTATGATGTTATAATTCCATTTATCTAAACCTACAGAAAGAGAACTTTCAATTTAAAATGTTATCTACTTGGCAGACTTTGATATGGCTTTTTCTAGTTCTTCAAAATATACTCAAAAATACAGAAAAAATAAGAATTACAGAAAGCAATGCCTCAAAATATAATGTTTTAGTGAACATTTAATAGAAATCTAAGAGGATTTTCTACTAAAAGTAACAAATTGGATTAACAATAAGTATCTCTGGATTGTCCATCTATGTTTCTTAAAACAAAGAGAATTTGTAAGCTGAGTGAAACTTTTTACTTGGCTCTTATTCTCTCATCACTGTTTCAGAAATGCAAAATCATTCTAGCATCAGAACTCACATCTGTGACTGCTGTAGAAGAACACCTACAGAGTTTCTACGGGTGCAGACTTTTTGACAACAATGTTATAATCATGTGAATATAGTTTTTTACATTTGAGTGTAGTCAGAAACCTGAAATGAAGCAAACAATTATTAAATATATTTAAATGAAAGCATGTCATTTGTGGGAAAATGGATGGAACTGGAGATCATCATGTTACTTGAAATGAGCTAGACTTAGAATGAGAAATATTACATGCTGTATCTCACACATGAAAAACAAAAAAGAGAGAGGAAAAACTACATGAAAATAAAGAGAAGGTGGACTATTAGAGAAGATGAAGCAAACAAGGGGAGATGGGAAAAAAAGGGAGAGATGGTATGTAACAATTGTTTAAGTATATTAAATGGATGCACATGTCTGTCAAAATTAAACTTATTAATCTGCATAACCAACATGTACTAAAATATTTAAATTTATGTTATATACACTTGAGAGACAATTCAAAATTTGGAAATTAAGAATAGGCGTGTCTGGACTATATAGTGAGACCCCATCTCAACCCTACATTCCAACAAAGAAAGAAAATAGAAATAAGAAAACCAAGATGGAAAAGCATTAACAGTTACCCTCATATAATTTGTGCACTAAGTTTATGAATCTTATCAAATGAGTTTTCAAATCTGGCATTTCGGTTATCTCTGTTCCATAAAATTGTGCTTGTACACAAAATCTGCTTGAATATTCAGACAAATTGGTAATAATCAAGCAGCTAATTATTTAGACACTTTCTTTTTTATTTTATTAATTATTTTTATTAGTACATGTTTGCAGTACATAATTATTACATGTATAGTGAGGAATTTGTATATGTACATAAGATATCTTAATACTTCAAAATATGTGTACTTTTTTAAAAAAGCCTTATATATCAGTTTTTAAAGTATGGCCATTTTGACTATATTGGTTGTGCTTATTCAGAAATGGGATATCTTTCCATTTTCTGATGACATCTTCAATCTCCTTTTTCAGAGTACTGTTGTTTTAATTATAAAGTTCTTTTTGTTACGTGGTTAGGTTGATTCTTTACTTTTCAATTTCTTTTAATGGTATTGTGAATGGTATTGTTTTCCAAATATCTTTAAGCAGTGAGGTCATTATTGATATACAGGAACATTATTGATGTTTGTGTCAATTTTGTGTCCTGTTAAACCGCTGAATCTGATTATTAATTCTAGGACTATTTTGGTGGAATTTTTGGTTCTTCTATGAAGGGGATTATGTTATCTGCAAATAACAACAATTGGACTTCGTTCTTTCCTATACATATCATTTTTACATCTTTCTCTTGTCTGATTGCTCTGGCTAACATTGTGACTAGTATACAATCCCAACTGAAATACCACAGCATTCCTCACAGAACTAGACAAAACAATCCTAAAATTCAAATGGAATCAAAAGAGACCCAGAATATCAAAAGCAATCCTGGGAAATGAGAGGAAAATATGAGGCTACACAGTTCTGAATTTCAAATTATATTTCCAAGCTACAATGATAAATCCAGCATGATAGTGGCAAAACCAGACATATGGATCAATATAATAGAATAGAGGATGCAGAAATAAATCCAAGCAAAGTAAGATACCTGATCTTTGACAAAGGGGTCAAAAACATATACTGGAGGAAAGATAAGTACAAATGGTCAATAAATACATTAAAACATGTTCACCATCTCTGATCATTAGGGAAATATGAATTAAATCAACACTAAGATTACATCTTACTCCAAAAGGAATGGCTATAATCAAGATATCAAACAATAACAAATGTTGGCAAGGATTCAGGGAGAAAAGAAAACTTCTACATTTTGGTGGGAATGTAAACACTACTATCACTATGAAAATCAGTATGGAGAGTCCTAAAAAGACTAAAAATAAAAATTCCATTTGACCCAAGTATTTCTCTTCTAGTTATCTTCCCAAAAGAGATAAAGACATAATTTTACAGTGATACATGCATACCTATATTTACAACAGCACAATTCATAACAGTTATATCTTGGAAGTGGCCTGTATGTCCATCAGCAGATGAATAGATAAAGAAAAGTATAGTATTTATACACATGGAGTACTACTCTGCCATAAAAAAGGATGAACATAGTTATTTGTAGGAAAATCGATGAACCTTGAGACCACAATTCAAGTGAAATAAATCAGAAACACAAGCTTAAATATTGCATAATTTCTTTAATATGTGAAACTCAAAATATACATAAAAAGCAAAACCAAAGATAGATAATATGAAATAGGGAGATAGATATTTTGCAAAAGAGAAGGGAACAAAAATTTGGAGGGAGTGGAGGGAGGAGAAGGGAAGGGAATGAAAAAAGCATTAAGATGTGTTATGTACATCTATCAAAACTCCATGAGGAATGTTATCATTATGAACAGTAAACATGTTCTGATAAAATTTTTAAATTGACAGAAAAGAGCTATATACTTGTTACATTCTGAAAATGCACTGCAAAGTAAATTAACATTGTATTTTTATTGCTCTTTCTTCACAAAACAGCTTCAAAAGAAAAACATCCCATTTTCCTCACCAACGAAATAGAATTGTGACTTTTTTCTTGATGTTAATAGTTAATGTGGAATTTCTGGGAAAGATGATGAGGTAACTGCCAATCATATCCTTTCTTTAGATTATCAACTAACATGCTTGAGGAAAATTAGCTTAGTGAACATCTTTCATTGCATAAACAGAATGCAGTCTGAAATCCAAAAGTTGATGTTAAGGAACAGAATGTGAAAGCCCCAGAAGTCCTCCACTGTTGGCTGGAGGAGGAAGGAGAATATCTAACAGTCAGAGACAGTGCCACAAGCACTTGTTTCTATTACTTTCTCCATTTTCTTCACCCAACCCCCAAGGCAAACTCATGGTGGTGGCATTAGAGACATAAGGAACAAACTGTTTTCTAAAGCATGAAAGGAGAAGCAATTATCTCACACAAAAAAATCTGTTTTTCCTCATTTTTCTCCACTGGTTCACCCAGAAAGTGGGTGATATCATGAGGTATGCAGCAGAGTAGAATCCCTAAAACTCCAGTTTTCTGAATGCAAGTCAAAAATGGGTGACCTCCAGGAATAATACAGAGAGAGAGAGAGTCATGAAGAATGAACTCCACAAAGAAATTCATCAAATATTGGTCTCATTCTTCAACTGCAAATATGTAGACTTGAAGTTATTCAGAATACCAAAGGCTGAGACCTGAACACACAGATAAAAAATAACCCATATCCTAGATTGACCATAGCATAAGTCACAACATAGACCCATACAAATAGTTGCAAGAAGCTCACCAAATTCCATATGGGTCCCAGTCAATGAAAATCATAACAGAGATATCATAATTTGATTGCTAAATACTATAAACCAACACAATCTTGAAAGAACTTGAAGAAAATTAACATATAGATGTCCATTTTTGGCTGAATTTTGTCTTCCAAAAATCCATATGTAAAATCCCTAAGCCCCAACACCTCAGGGTGTGTCTGTATTTGGAAATAGAGTCTTTACAGAGGCATTTACTTTAATACACATTATTTAAATTAGGTCTAATCTGAGTAGTGTCCTTAATAAGAAGAGGAAATATGCACACAGACATGTGTAGAGGAAAGATCATGTGAAGAAACACAGAGAGGATGCCGATCTACAAATCAAAGAGAGAGAGACTTCAGAAGTAGGCACTTGAATTAATGGCCAATATAATTAACTATTAGGTCAGTATATAATGGGATATAATTATTCAATTTGTCTAAAAAATTAACAAAAGCAAAAGCCATAGATGATATTGAGCATCAGGAATGTACACACATAAGAATAAAAAGTAGCACAGCTAATCTGGAAACAATTTGTCAGTTTCTTATACATTTAAAAATACAGTTATGTTATGAGGCAGTAATCAGACTCCTTCATGTTTATCCTTGAGAAATTAAAATTTGTGTTCATACAAATACCTGAAGGAAATTGTTTAAAAAATTCTAGGAATATTTGCTAAAATCTGGAAAAAGTGAAAATTTTTATCAAAGTGTAAGTGTTTATATGAACTGTGGTATATCTATACAATGATATACTACTCAGCAATATGAAGGGGAAAAGTATTGAAACATGCAATAAGTTGCATGGATCTGAATGCATGAAATGGACAGAGAAGTCATTCTCAAAAGGCTACATGCTGCATGATTCCATTTATATGTTCTTCTTAAAAAGATAAAATTATATTAATAGGAGCATATCAATATTTCCTAAGATTTTGGTAGACAATGGACATGAGAAAAAGAGATAAACAAGAGAATTTAAAGACATAACGTGAAAGAGTGTTTGGGATGGTTTTGTATCCATGCAAATGTTAAAACTCAAAAAAATGTAAACCAAAAAGTCAGTTTTACTGACTGGTAATTTAAGCAATAATTTTAAATATGGCACAAGAAATGCATTCATATTTTAGTGAATATAATAAAATTAATTAAAATAGAGTACATACAATTTAAACAGAATTATCTACTAAAATAATGTGTGTGTGTTCTACCAAACTGATTGTGAGAGGTTAGAGGTAGAGAAATAGGCAAAACTACACTGAATAAATCAAATAAACGGTAAGTGAGGGTTAAGCTGATTTTAAAAATAAACAAAGGGCTGGAATAGACTTTCCAAATGGCCCAAAAAATATATACAAAAGACCAATTGACATGTGAAAAAATATTCATCATCACTAATCACCAGGGGACTGTAAATTAATACCACACTGATATACCACCTCATACTTGTAAGAATGAACTTTGTTCAAATCGACAATAAATATAAGTAATGGTAAGTATGTGAAAAAATTAGATACCTTGTGTACTGTTGGCAGGAATGTAAATTAGTATACCCATTATGGAAAATAGTATGGCTGTTCCTCAAAACATAAAATATAGAACTACCAGATGACTCAAAAATCACATCTCATCCATTGAAAAGACATCTGCATTTTTCCATGTAGTATTACTAAAAATAGCCAGGATATAAAGTCAACCAAAATGTCCAACAGCAATCTGTGGATAAAGAAAATGCAGTACACATACACAATGAAACTCTATTAAGCCTTAAAGAAAGAAAAAAATCCTGCTATTCATAACAATGTGGATGAAACAGAAAGATGTTAAGTGAAATAAGCAAGAATAGAAAGACAAATTATTATATGACCTCAATGCTATGTGCCACCTAAGAAAACCAAACTCATATAAGCAGAGTGGATTAGAGTGATGGTACCTGAAGCTGCGGAGGGGACTAAGGGTGTTAGAAAAAAGGGGAGATATGGGTTGGAGGTTATAAAGTTTGTGTTAGATGGATGAAGTTATGGAGATCTCTTGTACAGTATGTATGGTGACTATAGTTAGTGATAATATATTGTATACTTGTAAACTGAGAAAAATTGATTTTAAATGGTCTAATAAAAAGTATAAATGTGAGCTCATATATATGTGAATGCACTTGATATAATTTTTCCACAATGTGGATGCATATCTAAACATCTTGTATACCACCTTGTCAATTAAAATAATAAATAATAAATAGACTCTAAAAGTATGCAAGAGTAATGATTTTAAGAAGACATGGTGTTATAGGCTACTATAAGCAGAAATTGATATCAAGAGTTCTAAAGGAAAAATTGATAGCATTTTAAATTGATGAAGAGTACAGTTCATAATAGTTATCTCTTTCAGAAGTCATTGTGGAGGTGCATATATACATAAAACAGACCTCCCTCAACATTCATAAGTAAAAACTTCTGAAAATATTAAATATAACAGTGTTAAGTCTCCACATGCCTTTCTCAGTCTTTGAGTGATATAGGCAAAATATTTAGGCGTGTAAAAATTTGAATGATCAAAATTTAAAAGTTAATTTTTATTTACAGAAGCTCTAAATAATTTTAATGGATCCATGGTATTGAATTCATAAATTTAATATATGATACATTTCAAATGAGAGAATAAGATGTTAATTTTAGATATTGAATAGTCAATCCAGTAGAAATCAGCCATTCTGTTTACTTTAAATCTTCAATGAATTTAACTGCAGGCCAGGCTTTGGTTCTAGGGATTTAAAATACAATGATCATAGCTGCCTTTTCACTTATCTGAAACAAGTAACTTAGAGAGGAGGGCTTTGGTGAGGTCTTATTTAAGGCTTCTTTTAGAGTTGAAAGCTTAGTCCTTTGGTAAATGGAAGAAGAAGGATGAGTCATTCTTTACTAAAATACTCACGGTTGTACTTGTCTCTGTTTTCTGTTGCTGCTTCTCTGGCTAATCATAAATTACTTTCTGTGTCTTCTGTGTGTCACATATTCAGATATCAAATGTCTTGTAGTGAGTTCGTCATGTCTTTACAAGGAAATTCTCCTTTGCATAGTTTCTTAGTGACAAAAGGTATAGCTCCCATTTGGAATATTATCTCACTTCCCTTAGATGCCACTGTTTGTGGAACAGCTCAGAGCCTTTTGCTCCTGAATAATGTTCCTATACTGTCAGCTCTTTTGGTGGGGTGCCAGCAGGCTCCCTTAAGCCTACTTAGTTTCCTCCATGTCCTCTTTATCCAGTGGAAGCTAAGGGCTCTTTGATTGCTTAGTTAACTTTTTATTCTGCTCTGTTAGGCACAGGGAAGGCCAAAAAACCTGCTTCCTAAGTACACATCCAACTAAGCAATTAGTTCTTAGTGTATTTCTTTTATATAGTCTTAATGAGACACCATTACTTGGTGCTATAGTCTGAATGCTTGTGTCACTCTCAAATTCATATATTCATACCTGATCCCCAAGGTAAATAGTATTGAGAGAGTGGGATCTTTTGGAGGTGATTAGGCCATGGGAGCAGAACCATATTGAATGAGATTACAGCCTTTATTTATAAAAGATATGAAGAAGTTTATTCTCCTTTTCCTCTATAGAACAATACTTGGAAGGCACTGTTTATGAAGAATTGACCCTCATCAGTCACTGAATTTGCTGGCCTCTCTAGAAGTGTGAGCAATAAATGTCTGTTGTCTACAAATTATGCAGATTAAGATAATTTTTTGTAGCAACCTAAATGGCCCAAGATACTTGGTTACAGGCTTTTATAAGGTAACTATGCCATTCTCCCACTGACGAGGCCAACAAAAACTATTTGTGTGTGTCCATCATTTGAAGAATCATGATTCTGCCTTCTCCAGCCATTTGCAAAACACCAAAAGGGGAACAACTGAGAATGATAATTGTCTGTAGTAGTTTCCAAAATCCAGGTCGGGAAGTTTAACTTATAACTTTTACAAAGTCATATATGAATTTCTCAGGAAATGTGCTGGGAAAATTGGCTAACCATGTTAGAAAATAATTTACAGCTCTATATTACAGACATACAAAACTGTTCTCATCATATAAAGTATAAATGTAAAAATCCATAAATTAAAAGAAGGAAATGCATGTGGAAGGAGAAATGATCTTAGCAAGATTTGTTCCTTGAAGAAAATATAAATGAAGGAAAAAGCACTATTAAGATGTGTAGCCCATCTATACAAAGATAATAGACTACTAACATTGTACAATATATTATCCATGTACTCAGTTTCTCTTCTTTGTCTCTCTCTTTCTCTATGTCTCTCTGATGTCTCTCTCATTATGATAGGTTGCACCTTCCTTTCTTGTCCAGCAACCTATCAAAAGCATCCTTGAAAGACTGCATGGCTTTCTCTTAATATTTGCGGGTTTATCAATTGAATGGTTGTATCAAAATTTATAAAACTTGGATAAGTCTGTAAGTCATTAAATTGCTTTCATTTTTACCCTATTAAAACCCACATTCTAACAAACATCCAATGCCTAGGATAAATTTTTACAAGAGAAATTTCTGCCCCCAAAGTAACAGATATTTTTAAGACATCTGGTTTCCTTTTTCTTAATATCAAGTTGACCATCAGAGGATGTACTAATGTGCAAACCTAATAATGATATGTGAAAGTTATTTTCCTTGTCATTGACAATTTATGAATATTTCTCTCTGTGTTTGCCAGTATAATAGACAAAAGTTGACATTTTGCTTTAATTTTATTTTCTTTAATTTCTAAGGATCTCCAAATTTTACTTCATGATTTTATATCTTCATCTTCTATCTACTTGAAATTTATTTTTGTACAGACTATGAGCTACCTAGATTCCTTCCAAATGGATACTCAATTATCCCAATACTATTTATTGACTAATTTGCAATTATCTGAAGTGCCATGTTGTCATAAATTAATAAATATATTTTAATTGTTTTTCTGACTTTTATCCTTCAGTTTTCTAGATGCCTGCGTAGTTCCAGATCCAAATCATTCAGGTATAATATGTTTATAATGAAATTTCCTACCCCTTTATGATTATTTATTTTAGTCTACTTTTCATTTTTGTATACTTATTCTAGAAATTTCTATAACACTTTCCCCCACTTTTGTTACAAGCAACCTAATTGTACCACTTTCTGTTACAATATCCTACTGAGATTTTGACTTGGAATTTATCAAAGTATGCATTAATATGGAAAGAACTATTCCCTTTTAAATATTGAGTATTTCTGCTTTTAAATATGATGTATTTCATTATTAATTGAAATTATTTTTTATCCTTATATGAAGTTTTGCTGATGTCAAAATATGTCTTTCAGTAAACTTAGAAAAACCATCATATAGATACTTTTATATGTCACTCAACAGGTGTGTATAATAAGGAATATTATAGTAAACACATAGAAAAATGTTTGAACTGGCTATTGTTTCCTTAGATTATAAGGTACTGTTTTATTTCATAAAAGTTTTTTAACATATTAATTGACATACAATATAATTCATTCATTTACTTTTTTGTTTGTTTATATGCGGGTACCGGGAGTCGAACTCAGGACCTCGTGCTGGCCAGGCAGGTGCTTATGCCGCTGTGCTATATCACCGGCCCCACTCATTTATTTTTTTTTTTTTTATTTTTTTTTTGTGGGTACCGGGGGGGTCGACCTCAGGACCTCGCGCGCCAGCAGGCGCCCGTGCCGCTGAGCGATATCACCGGCCCCTTTTTCGTATGTGGGATCCGGGAGTTGAACTCGGGCCCTCGCGCTTGCAAAGCAGGCACTTAAGCCGCTGAGCCATCTCACCGGCCCTGGCCCCACTCATTTAAATTTTACAATTTGATGTTTACAAAATATGTTCATGGGATTGTGTATCCATCATCTGTATTTAATTTTAGGAAATTTTCACTTTTTAGTGGCAAATCTCCCTATATTCATAAAAGCAAAACAATATGACATGAGTATTTTGAAATTGCAAATGCTAATGAAAGTTTTTCTCTGTTTAAACAATGTCCAAAATAATATCTGTACAGGTGTCTTCAAATGGACAACATTGTAGCCATAGGTATGCAAATACATGTGACAAAAATGGTATTGCAAACTCCACTGACGTTTTCTGACATTAAGGAAGTTGGTGATTCTTAAACTAATATTTACAACCTTTTTTAGCACTTCATATTTTCATTCAATTTTAAAGTGTATTCTAGGAAATAACTGAATATACACAATAATCTCATTTTTTAAAAGTTTTGGTTCCATCCACTCATTTCCATTTATTTATCTCATTTATTTGATGCATAACACACAAGCATCTATTTTAAGCACACAGGCACACCCTATCAAACTTCTTTAAATCAATTATCTTTGTCTTGCATTTCTCTTATTTATGGAAAGAAGGCAGAGTAAGGAACTCTGTGGTGTAGATTAACCAAATATAGTAAATCCAAATATAGTCCTTGAATTGCTATTTAATTCAGAGTTGTAAAGGAATGTATTATCCACCTACCTCTGTGTTCATTTATGTATCTATCATTTGTTACCTCTGGGGACTGTGGAGGTTAATGTAAACCCAAATTAAATATCAATATGAAATTATACTGGTCATTATTTGGTTGGTTATGTTACACTCTATCTATATATTCATCTTAAGATTTTAGAATATGAATGAGTAAACTGGAGAAATTTTAAGTTATACTTCTGTTTTACCTAGTGGTGTTGACAACTTCAAATCATCTTCTGTGAGGATAGTTTCTTCTGTTTAGCAAGTATCCAATCAGCCTTTCAGACATACATACAAAGTTGTCCACTTCCAAATGCCCTTAGTGTGAGTGTAAAGAAGATAATGAATATTCTTATTTAGTCATGTAAATTGTTGTGTGGCCTTGAAATTTTATGGGATTATATAGCTTTTAAAAAAAGGAGATAGAAGAGGGGAAACTAATTTCATGGATATAGACACATAACAAACAGCTTTCATAGTTGCTTATTTTTTTGGAGAAAGTGGTGCTGAGGAAAATGTTTGACATGGACCCTGAATTGGTAACAGAATCCTTCCCAGAAATGTCTAAGGTCTGGTAACATTGGCTGGGAAAAAGTAAAGCAAACAGCTAAGCATATTGTAGCAATCTTAATGGACAGATTGCAATATAAATAGCTCCTGCCTTAGGACATGCATAATGAATTGCTAATACCATGGTGCTGGAATGGTTTGAGTAAGTCCTTAAAGAAAAATGATATGGTTTAAAGCTATATAGTTCAATAGAAATTTCAGTGATAATGGAAATATACTAGATTTTTACTGTTCGATATTGTCCAGTAAACACTAAACATAGCTATTGAACACTAGAAATATGCTGGTGAGAATGAGGAGTCAATTTCAATTTGTAAATTTAGCTTAATTTTAATTTAAGTAGGCACATATGGCTAATTGTTGCTATATTGGACAGTGTAGATCTACAATATAAAAACTACACATCTTGTTAGACACTCAAAAATAGTAGGTATGTGAATATTTCAATTACATGTTTAAAACTGAATTACACCTTGAAGTAAAAATACATTTTAAAGTGTAGCAATTGATATTTTTTTTAAAAAGTTATGCTATTTCCTACTGCCTGTAAAATAAAATTCAAAATCTTTAGCTGAAACTTCAAGGCTTTCCAAAACTCATTGTCGTGTCACTGTTCAACCTTATGTCCAACAATCAGATTCATACCCTCTGTTTGAATTAATCTGTCCAGTAAGATTGCTACAATATGCTAAACCAGTCTTGACTATCTGCTATTTTCAAAGCAGTGAGAAAACAGAGGGTTCGATGAGTTAGATTAATTATCCTCAGGTGATATAGGTGGCAGGTTACAGGTGATGTTCACTTCTAGGTAGTGTGACTCCAGAACTCTCATTTTTATCACTGTATCAGTTTCCTTCCCCACAAAATAAGCATAATAATAGCATCTAACTCTTAAGTGATTTTGGGGGTTAAACGTTATGTCTATATGAAAATCTTGAATTTTGCCTTTTACAGAACAATTGCTAAATAAAAATTAGTCATTTTTATTGAAGCACATTGGCATGGTGGCTTAAAATACTTAATTTCAGTAAAATAACTCAAAGAAAAATGGAGGAATTTTTATTCATTTTAAAGAACAATAAACTGTTTTTGCTCTTGACATACATTTTCTTGACCTAGCATTATGACATTTACAGAGATCTTAAATTAAAATGTGCTCATGGATTAGCTTTATACCACTCTGGAAAAATTCCATCACCCCAAAGCTATGTGAGATTGAGAGAAATGAAATGGTTTACAAAATGCTGTAGCACTGAAATAATGTTATTTCAAGAAGTACACTTGTATATAAACCAAAAAAAAAAGCAATCAGTTTCTGAAAGACATAGTGGACTATAAACAAAAATGATGCTCAAACAGGATCATTCTTCATGCCTTATTATCATGGAAAAGACAAAATGTGGAAAAGAAAAAATGAAATGCAGTTGAAAGAAGCCAGACAGGTAAGGTTAGTCAGCTCATATCTTTAGCAGAGGTATAGTATTTTAGGTATGCTCTTGAGTATACATAGTAATGTTATTATTTACTTTTGGAAGAATGCAGCACTGATGATAAGAAACTACAAAATAAATGTAGATTTTATAAGAAATATAATTTAAGACTTGTCATTAGTTTGGATATATAACACTAAAATTTCTCCAATTTAAAGGAAGGAATTTAAGGAAAATGTAGGTTTCATTATGATGATTTTGTGCTCAAAATAAGAATTCACAAGAGAAAATACTTATGAAACATGAACACATGAAAAGATGCCCTGCACAGTGATAGTTTCTAAAATTCATTACTTATTTTGAATGGTCCATACATGGCTTAGAAAATTGAGGAAATGCTTATTAGATTGTACTATATGAGTATTAATTATTTCAATAGTGAATACTAAATTCTAAAAAATAGATGTCTAGTAAATAATGTCTGTAAAACAAACAGGTGAAATTTAAAAACATCATGCCTCACATGCATATTGTGACTGTTGCATAGAGGTTTATTATTTCATTTTCATAGAGGTTTATTATTTGACCAGTCATTTTAAGAAATTTTATTTCTCCCAGACTGTAAAAAATAATAAGTCATAGATATTACTTAGGTTTTCAAAGTTAAACACAAAGTTCAAAACACTGCTTTAATAAAAGTTAAATAATGGCATTAAATCATTATACCAATTTTAGCTTAATATTTTCCTAGATATTATAAAGTGAAATTATGTTTTGTGGTTTTGATGGAAGTATGTTTGTGAATAGATAACGTAAGAGGAATTTTTGATCGAACATTTTTGAAACATTTTATCATGTAAATCATTGGGTTAAAGCAATACTTTATGAGCTATTAATTGGGTGTCTTGAAATTTTACTTGTACCTTTTTAGCATAGAAGCACTAAAGCTCATTTAACAATACAGAATTTGACATAAAAGAAATGAAAAGAGGCCATAATATGGGAAAATTTATATTATGTATACTTTTTGTAAAACCTGAAGCTATATTATATTTTTGTTTATGATCTTACTTCCTTTTCCTTTTTTTGTGCAAAATCTTACCCTATCACTTCCAAATGGCCTCTTAAGTTAAATCAGAGTATGTCCTAAAGTTAATTGATCAGTGCTTTTTACCTTTGAACTACAGTAACTGAAAATATAAGAAGTTTATTACAACAATGCATTTAGATCAAATGAAAAAGTTAAGAGTGTTGAAAGTGTTTATTTTTCTGTGAAGTTGTGATATGGTGGAATATTTTGGCTTAAATTGTCTGCTTCTATCACTTCATATTTGTTGAGAGGATTCAAAACTTTTAATAGTGAAGTTCAAAAACTATTAAGCACTAGAAGATTTCAGTTCAAGGAACTAGGAAAGGAGAAAATATCTAAGTGTACTTCAGGTATTTTTGACCTCATAAAGACCTTTATTTTATGTTATATGTGAATGGTATGAATTTAAAATCAAAACAATATAATTTCTTCTGATTTGAATTAAAATAAATTTGTTGGATCTGATTTGAAACAGAGTTTAATATATGTTTCATAGCATGCTATTTTCTGCCAATAGGCTAGTGTCTATTTTTCTTCATTGCTGCAACCAATAAACAGCATTATTATAAGAAATATACTCCTAATACAAAGCAAGCTGCCTTTTGTGCTCATCATAAAAATGTGTAATATGAATATGTTGTATACATAATAAACCCTTTCATTCTCAGGCAGAAAAGGGAGGCAAGATGTTAAATTGGTGCATAGAAGTCTTCATGGCACTAAATGACTCAAAGTAATGAGATATTATAATTCAGGACACAATAGCAGCTTAACAGCTTGAAATTTTGTATTATACAGTACTATATTAAAGTTTTAGTTATGTGTTGTTGGTTTTGGATTTTATCTGAGATACCGTGTTAGCATTCACAAAGAAGCACACAAGCATAAAAATCTTTAAAAAATTAGAATTGCAACAGTACAAGTTGATTTCCCAGGATGCAAAAAGAATAATTTTCTAGAGACTAAGCATACCTTTATAGACTCTATTGAAAATTAGGCATAGTGTTATACATTCATGATACATCCTTTTAGCTTCTCCAGTACAAACAGTGGGTTGCTACTAAAGTATAAATCATATACTTGTTTTTGGATTGCTTTCTCTAATCCTTTATACATATATTAGTCCCATTGTAAAATAGAGATATGATTTTGCTTTCACAAGTCTAACTAAATCTTCACATTATGCAAATACACATCTGTTCAAAAAACAAAACTAAGAAAAACAATTCACATTGACTACACAACAACAAAAATTTCAAGGATGTTGGAGTATGATTTTGTTTCTGTTTCATTTGTTTCAGCTCCATCAAGATCTAATGGTGATGTATATTACTAATGTTCTCCAAACCATAATAAAAACATTTCCTTTAGAGTATATTGTCCATAATATAAATGACATCCAAAAAATAGCTATTTAACCCAACAGTTCTGCAAGGCATATGTGTTAATCATATTTTAAATATTGATAGCCTATAAAAATAAAAGTTAATAAGGAAAGAGTACTTGAAGATGGACACTAGACACCAAACGATTTTATTATCCATTACACCCTTTGATAGTGGCTTTAACTATAGATGCTGTTTATCAGCAGGAATATTTAAAGTGAGGCCCCTAGAATTTTTGTTTGTTTGTTTTTGTTTTTGTTTTTTTGGGGGGAGGTTTGAGACAGGGTCTCACTTTGCAGTTCAAGCTGGCCTTGAACCCCTACAGAGCATAGGCTGGCCTCAAGCTCTTAGTGATCCTCCTGTCTCAGCCTCCCAATTACTGGGATTATAGGTGTGTACTACCATGCCTGGCTATCCCTAGAATATTATACTCCAGTCTTGGTTTGCTTTTGATAGTATTTAAATTCTTGCTTGCACCCCAATGTACATGTTGGCAGAAATGCTGTTTTCTGATTTGGTGTTTTCATTCCCTTCACTTCAACAATGTAGTTTAGTGACAGGCAACTTAATCAAAGTATATTTTAGTACCTACTATATGTAAGGCTTTATATTCAAATAAGACAAAGTGAATTACTTGATGGAGTTCAAACAAGAAAAAAAGATATAAATATTGAAATTTGCATAGATAATGAGTAAAAATAAAACTTTACACAGAATTAGCTGAAAGGAAGTTTGTATGATGAAAAAATATTGGGCTTTCATTGCAAAATGTACCCTGTTTATTAAAGAAATTAATTTTGCTTCTGGGATCAGTTAACAGGGCAAATATATGGATCTGTTCCATTGTGTTCTTTATATTTCATTCAAGGTGTACTTATCAGACACCACAATGGGCCCTAGAAACAGTTACCTTTGTCTTTCAAATTTTAACACAATTTTTCAGTTTGATACAAAGTGCTAGAAACATAAAAATTTTACACATAACCTGAAAACTGAACTTTTGTAAAAGGAAGAGAAATTCAATTTGTTTTTGATTTTCCAAAATGAGTCTGAAATAAAAATGAAAGCAAAATAATTTTATGAGATACCCAAGAAAATTTTTGAATTACCACATCGTATTAAATTTTCAGGATCCAACTTTAAGAAAAGCAACATACACAAAGCCCCAGATTTATAAAATTAGTGAGATTGAAAATAGCAGAGTAAAGACTGGAAGCAAAATGCAGTCTCTCCAGGACCTGGAATTTAGACACCTGGAAAACAATGACTTAGTGAAGAAATAAGGCAAGAAATAGCTGAGAGGAAAACTAGAATTTACAGAGAAATTTGACAAAGTGAACACAATTCAGGGAAAACAGCCTGGAATGCTACCCTGTTTCCTGAGGAGGGAGACATATCTTTCTCTGCTAATGCAAGGTAAGCCCAGAGAGGTTTGAATCTCCAGGGAAAAATAACAGACTAGGATGCCATTGCTACCCTCAAGAAAAACCCATGGTTATTGTAAACTGCAAAAACAGCATGGGGTTTTACTCTGAAATTAACAGCTTCTACATAGCTTAGAGTTAAAGAAGATATCCAGTGCCCACCATATTTGAGAGTGTTTAATCAGTAACCAATTTGGAAAGAGTTAATTGTTCAAAACTGAGCTACATAACAACTGAAGAAAAACTACAATTCGGGTTTTCTAGTGTTACTCTACTTCAGTGACTTCATGAGAGATGGTCACAAGTGATAGTCATGGAGAGGATGTGGGTTGGACATACACACCCTGAGAAGTTTAAGCTCAGGCCAGAAGGACACAATGGTCCCAACCTGTGTTGTGAAAAGCCTGTTCAGTCATGATTGTTTTTAGAAGGGTCTGTGTCTGAAAATGTAGGCATTAAGTCTAATGGACTCCTTGACAACCCCCAACCTACCTCATTGTCTACATCCATCACAGAATTCAGCGGCTTGTTTTTCCCATCTGTCAATACTATTAGAGATACGTGTCAGCTTTGATGGTTGCCACAGCCTGGGGTGTATGCAAAAAAGGGATTTTGGAGGGTGGGATGTCAAAAACCCACAGATGACAGACGTTAGGCAGAAAAAGCAGTGATTTGAACACACAAAGGATATGAAAATGGGAGTGGCTGGAGTGACTATAATCCTAGGGCAGACACTATTGATCATCCATGCTCAGCAGGAAAGACAGCATGACTCAGCATTCATACACAAAAAACATGAATGTGGCACTAAAATAGAACTTAGTAGTGACCCATTCTTAGTTGTCTCTCTTTTTTTGTATCTGGTAGAGTCCAATAAAACAGACCCTGGAATGAACTCACTCATTCAAAAACACAGGTATATTATTACTAAATTCTGGTTTTCTTCATTGTTTTCTGGGGAGGTTGGGAGATGTTCTCTTTCATTTTTCTTTTGCAATCTTCATCTTTTTTCTTGTTTGCCATTTCCTTTACTTTTACTTAATTTCTATCTTTTACTCCTTAAAACATTATGTCATTTTTCTCTCCTTTTCATCCTTTTAAAAATTTACTTCTTTCATCTTCACCTCCCAGCCCATATTTGTTGGTATAACTTTTAAATTTACTAATCTTTAGATATTCAGTTGCATTTGTTATTATACTTGAAATCTATTCTATTGTTATTGGTGGTATAATTGTTGCATTTAGCAGATATTTACTACATGCCAATATTTGGTTAGTCTTTTTTTTTTTTGTGGGTACCGGGGGTCGACCTCAGGACCTCGTGCACCAGCAGGCGCCTGTGCCACTGAGCGATATCACCGGCCCCTTTTTCATATGTGGGTTCCAGGAGTTGAACTCGTGCCCTCGCACTTGCCAGGCAGGTGCTTATGCCGCTGAGCCATCTCACCGGCCCTATTTGGTTAGTCTTTGTATCTATATTATGATGGCAGTTCTCATTTCTATTGTTAAATGTGGTACAGTGGTACTTCTTATTGGTTCTTATGATAAGTCTATATCTAATGTTTTCTTTTTTTTCAAACTTTAAGCTTATTGATATATTTTAGACATACATAATGATCATATTCATTATAAGGAATTTGCACCTGTAAATGATATATTTTGATTCCTCTTTTTTCCCAGTCCCCTCCTCTCCCTTCAACCCTTCTTACCCTCCCTATTTACAAAGCTTTGTTTCCATTTTATCCTTTTTTATTCTTTTTTTACCTTCTCTCTTCCTTTCCCCCTTCCCCATCCTAGTTCCTCTTTACTTTTGAACACTTTCTTGTAATTTCACAGTATCCATTGTACACTTTGGTCCTGATTTACTCTTTTTATTCTTTTTTTACCTTCTCTCTTCCTTTCCCCCTTCCCCATCCTAGTTCCTCTTTACTTTTGAACACTTTCTTGTAATTTCACAGTATCCGTTGTACACTTTGGTCCTGATTTACTCTTCTTACCCTCCCTATTTACAAAGCTTTGTTTCCATTTTATCCTTTTTTATTCTTTTTTTACCTTCTCTCTTCCTTTCCCCCTTCCCCATCCTAGTTCCTCTTTACTTTTGAACACTTTCTTGTAATTTCACAGTATCCATTGTACACTTTGGTCCTCATTTACTCTTCCAGTTTTTCACACCAGGGACACAATGCAATATTTATATATGTGAGTCTGATTTATTTTATTTAAGAGCATGTTATAAAGTTGCATCCATTTACCTAGAAATGTATCAAGTTTATCCTTTTTTATATTTTTTTGGATGAGGTCCTATTATATTTTCTTTTCTTTTCTATTTTACTAGTACATCCTATTCTTTTTTTAAAATTTTATTTTAAAGAGAAAAAATAAAACAAAATTTCATAACAAGATAATAGGAGAATAACAATGGTTGGTACATTGCATATTTTTATCTTCAAAGTAATTACTCAGAGTACAAAACATAGGCATGAAAAATTTGGGCAAAATATTAGCATAAAACTTTCTTTTCAATGAACTAAGAGAAATTAGTAGTATAACTATCTTAACTATCATATATATATATATATATATATATATATATATATATATATAATTATTTCTTTTTCCCTTCCTTCTTTTCTCCTTTTTCCCCATCACTGATTCTCTTTCTTCTGGAAAAATTTCTTCCCATTTCACAATATCTATTTAGTCTTTCAGCTTCTCACACTAGGGAGACAATAAAATGTTTACGCATGTGAGTCTGATTTATTTCACTTATGAGGATGGTCTCGAGTTGCAACCATTTATGTATAAAAGTCTGAAGTTCATCCTTCTTTATGGCTAAATAGTACTCCAATGTATAAAAATACCACTTTTTTATCCATTCCTTGGTTGTTTGGCATTTGGGTGGTTGCCGATTTAGCTATTACAAATTGTTCTGCTATAAACATAGGTGCACATATATCACTGTGGTATGACATTTTTAATCCTTCTGAGAAGATACCCAGAAGGGGAATAGCTGGGTCAAATGGCACCTCTAATCCTAATTTTTTGAGGAATATCCACACTGATTTACACCCTGGTTGCACCACTCTACCCTCCCATGAACAGTGGAGAAGTGTTCATTTTTCCCCGTACCTCCTCCAGCATTTGTTACTGTTCTTGATGATAGCTATTCTTTCTGGAGTGACATGGAATCTCAGTGTTGTTTTAAGTTGCACATCTTGAATGACCAATGATGTTGAACATTTTTTCATGTATTTCTTTGCCATTTGTATTTCTTCATCTGTGATGTGCATATTGACCTCAGTGGCCCATTTTTGGATTGGGTCTTTAAGTTTGGGGGGTGTGATTTTTTTCAATTTATATATTTTAGTTATAAGTCCTTTGTCTGAAGGACAACTGGCTATAAATTTTTCCCACTCTGTGGGTTGAACTTTCACTCTGATGGTGACTACTTTTGTTGTGCAAAAGCTTTTTAATAAGGTGAGATACCATTTGTTGATTCTTTGTAGTATTTCTCATGAAGTCGGGATTTTGTTCATGAACTCTCTGCTTACACCTGTGTTTTCAAGATTTCTACCTATTTTATCTTCCATTAGATTCAGTGTTTCTGTTTTAATAATTTATTTATTTATTTATTTATTTATTTATTTATATTTGTGGGTACTGGGAATCGACCTCGGGACCTCGCGCGCCAGCAGGCGCCTATGCCGCTGAGTGATATCACCAGCCCTTTTTTCATATGTGGGTTCCGGGATTCAAACTCGGGCCCTCGTGCTTGCCAGGCAGGCGCATACACCACTGAGGCATCTCACCGGCCCCTTAATATTTAAATCTTTGATCCATTTTGATTTTAGTTTAGCACATGGTGATAGACATGAGTCTATTTTTAGTCTTGACATATGGAAAGCCAGTTTTACCAGCACCTTTTATTAAACAGGCTGTCTTTCTTCCTTTGAACATGTTTGACCCCTTGGTCAAAGATAATGTGGCTGAGTGTGTTTGGAGTTGTGCCTGCATCTTCTATCCTGTTCCATTGATCCTCTGGTCTGTTTTATTGCCAATACCATGTTGATTTAATCACAGTAGCTTTGTAGTATAATTTCAAGTCAGGGATTGTGATGCCCCCTGATTTTCCTTTGTTGACAAAAGTTCCTTTTGCTATTCTAGGTCTTTTCTGGTTTCAAATGAATTTTAGGATTGCTTTCTCTCATTCCGTGTGGTATGCTAATGGTATTTTAATTGGGATTGCATTAAATTTATATAACAATTTTGGAAGTATGGCCATTTTCAATGTTGGTTCTTTCTATTCATGAGCAAAGGATATCTTTCCATTTTCTTTTCTTTTCTTTCCTTTTTTGTTTGATACCAGGAATTGAATTCAGGACCTTTGCTTCCCAGGCATGTGCTGTGCCAATGAGCTATATCACCAGTTCTTTCCATTTTCTGATATCCATTTCAATTTATTTTTCAGGGTACTATAATTTTCAATGTGTAGATCTTCTACATCCTTTGTTAGATTGATACCTAAGTATTTCATTTTTCTGGATGCTATTGTAAGGGTGTGGTTTCCCTAATTTCTCTCCTTGTGAGTTTGTTGCTTGAGCATAAGGAGGCTATTGATTTTTGAGTGTTTACTTTATATCCAACTATGTTCCTAAATTAGTTTATTAAATTTAGAAGTCTTTTGCTGGAGGTTTTGGGGTCTTCTATGTAGAGTATCATGTCATCTTCAAATAATGATAATTTAACTACTTCCTTTCCTATCTTTATTCTTTTTATTTCTTCCTCTTCTTTAATTGCTCTGGCTAATGTTTCCTGAACTATATTGAATAAGGTTAGTGATAGTGGACATACTTGTCTTATTTGTGATTTTAGAGTGAAAGCTTTCAGGTTTTGACCATTTAGTGTGATGTTGGCTATTGGTTTGTCAAGGATGACTTTTATCAGTTTGAGTTAAAGACCAGCTATTCCAATTTTCTGTAGGGTTTTTATCTTTAAAGGGTTTTGGATTTTGTCAAATGCTTTTTCTGCATCTATTGAGATGATAACGTGATTTTTGTCTTTGGCTCTGTTAATATAGTGTATTACATTTATTTATTTGCATATGTTGAACCATCCCTGCATCCTTGGGATGAATCCTAGTCGGTCACGGTGTATAATCTTTTTGATGATTTGGTGTATTCTGTTTTCCAGTATCTTGTTAAGGATTTTTGCATCTATGTTCATTAGGGAGATTGGTCTGTAGTTTTCTTTTCTGGTTGTGTCTTTCTCTGATTTAGACATCAGAGTAATGCTTGCTTCCAGGAATGAGTTTTGAAGGTATTTGCTTCCTTTTCCATTTCATTAAAGAGTTTTAGCTTTAATGGAGTCGGGTCTTCTCTTAATTTCTTGCGGAATTCACTAGTGAATCTATCAGGGCCTGGGCTTTTCTTCACTGGTAGGTTTTTAATTGCATATTCAATTTCATTGACTGATATTGGGTTATTTAGAATACTTATATCTTCTTGATTCAGTTTTGGTAATTCATATTTAACCAGGAATCTGTCCATTTCTTCTGTGTTTTCTCTCTTATTAGAGTACAGGTCCTGGAAGTCGGTATTGATAATCTTCTGGATTTCCACAAGGTTGATTTTTATTTTGACCTTTTCATTCTTAACTGATTGAATTTGAGTCTTTTCTTTGCTCTTTTTGATAAGGCTGGCTAGAGGTGTGTTAATTTTATTTAATCTTTCAAAGAATCAACTCTTCAATTCATTGATTCTTCGTAGTGTTTTCTTAGTCTCAATTTCATTAATTTCTGTTCTGGTATTTGTACTTTCCTCCCTTGTATCAGCTTTGGGTTTGATTTGTTCTTTTTCTAGGAGTTCGAGGTTCAACATTAAGTTGTTTATCTGAGCTCACTCTGTTTTCCTAATGTGAGAATTCATCACTATAAATTTCCCTCATATGACTTCTTTCTTCTTGTCCCATAAGTTCTGCTATGTTGTATCGGGATTACCACCTAATTGTAGATATTTTTTTAATTTTGTCTTTAATTTCCTCTGTGACCCATTGGTTGTTCAGGAGAGTGTTGTTTAATTTCCATGTGTTTATGTAGTTTTTGTGGTTTCTTTTGTCATTGATTTCCAGTTTCATTGCACTATGATCAGATAATATGCATGGGTTAATTTCAATTTCTTTGCATTTACTTAAGCATGTTCTATGGTCTAATATGTGGTCTATTTTGGAGAATGTCCCACATTCAGCTGAGAAGAATGTGTATTCTGATATTGTGTATTGTGGAATACCCTATAGACTTCTACTACCTCCACTTGTTCACAGGTTTGTTTTAATTCTGATATTTCTTTGTTGATCTTTTGTCTGGCTGACCTATCTAATTGTGAGAGTGAGGTATTAAGGTCCCTCACTACAATTGTGTTAGTGCTTATTTGATTTTTCATGTCCATTAATATTTGTTTTATATAGTTGTGTGCACCAGTGTTTGGTTCATATGTATTTATGATTGTTATCACTTCTTCTTGAAGTCTTCCCTTAGCAAATGTGTAGTGACTCCTTTGTCTCTTTTGATCAATCTTTGAAGTTCATATTGTCCGTGAATAGAATAGCTACCCCACTTTTTTCTGGGATCCTATCACATGGAGTGCTGTTTTCCATCCTTTTACTCTCAGTCTATGAATTTATTTTTGAGTTAAATGTGTTTCTTTCATGCAGCATATTATTGGATCTTGCTTCTTGATCCTTTCTGCCACTCTGTTTCCTTTGATTGGTGAGTTGAGTCCATTTATGTTGATGGTTACAAATGATATATATTGGCTTAGATTTTTCATGTTAGTTTTCTGTTGTTGGTTGTCTGTCTTTCCCCTCTGTTTAATAGCATGCCCTGCCTGGTTCCTTCTTTCTAGTGGTGTTATTGTGGTTGTGATCTTTGTTTTCTCTTTCTAGTATATGCTTCAGAGCATTCTGAAGGGCTTGTTTGGTGGTCATGAATTCCCTCAGGTGTTCTCTGTTATGAATGTATCATATTTCTCCATCAATTTTGAAAGATAATTTTGTGGGATACATCAATCTGGGTTGGAATTTGTTTTATTTTAGGGCTTGAAATACCTCAGTCCAAGCTCCCCTTCATTTGAGGGTTTGTGGTGAGAAGTCTGCTGTGATTCTGATGGGCTTTCCTTTAGAATTTATTAGTTTCTTTTCTCTAACTCCTTTTAATATTTAGCTCTTGTGCTGAATTTCTGGGATCTTGATTATTATGTGCCTTGGTGTAGATTTATTTTGGTCATGGTAGTTTGGAGTTCTATACGCTTTGTTTATTTGTATGTCAAATTCTTTATACATGCTTTGAAAGTTTTCTGCCATTATTTCAGTGAAGCGATTTTTATGGCATTTTTGCAGTCTCCAGCTTTCTCATTGAACCCAATCAGTCTTATGTTGTTCTCCTTTGCTTGACCTTGCAACTGTTTTATTGACTTTTCATGTTTTCTTGCTATTTTTAAGATTTCTTTCTTTTCATGATCACTAGCCACAATTCTTTCTTCAAGATCTGATATTCTATCCTCACCTTCACTCAATCTGTTGTGTAAACTTTCAATGGAGTTTTTAATCTCTTATTTCTCCTTGGATCTGTTTCATGGATTTCATTTTTTTTCTATGTTGGGCATTTGTTGTTTCCATCATTTTCCTAAGCTCTTGTATTCTTTCATCTGTGTTTACACTAATATCTTTCATTTTGAGCATCATTTCTTTTTGTACTTGAGATATTATTTTTTCAATAGCCTTTTCCACTTTTTTTTTTTTTTTACTTCTGTTGCTACCATTTCAGAAAGTTCTTGTATTTGACTTCCAATTTCATCTATCTCATTGTGCTTGGGGCTTGTCCTGGGTGATCTGGAGGTCTGGGGTTGCATTTTGCTAGTGCATTTGTCATTTACTATTTTCTCTTTTTTATTTTATTTTGTTTTCTGTGTTGATGCATGCCAATTTCTTATGGTAAATAGGATTATCACTGGTATCTGGGCTTCCCTAGGAGATGTCTGTTCTTCAGGGATGTCTTCATGTTTTGGGAAACTGAAGGACACAGTAGGGAAAAAATGAAAGAGAATGTGAAGGGGCATTGAAGTTGATCAGAAAAGGAAGAGACAATGTTTACTCACATGAAAGTATGTTAAATTCAAGAGACAGTTAAGGAAAGGGAGAAAGAGGATCAGTAAAAGAAAACAAAAAAGAAACATAAGAAATCTAAATAGTGAAAAAAGAAGGAAGAGAGAGAAGAAAGAAAGATAAAAAAGAGATCAGAAAAAAGGAAAAAACAACAAAAACAACAAAAAAGAGCAAAAAACACCCAGAAATAACCACAAAATATAAAGCAAAACAATACAAAACCCAATCAGACAAGAACAGGATAGCCAAACAGATAAGAAAGGGAGAATAAAAGTAGTAAAATTCTCCAGTGTTCACAGTTCTGTGGTAGTGTCCAAGATAGATCCCAGAAGTGTTCTGCGTGTTCCAGCCAAGTTGCCAGAGGATTTGTGCTTGGTATGGAACTGATTTTGTCTCTGGATGTGGGATCTGGGGCCTATCTTCTGTTGGTGAAGTTGTCCAGCGCCATTTGATATAGAATGGCTGACCCTCCCACTTCTATTCTGCATGTCTGTGTGCCGAAGCTCAATGCTGGTTCACCTAACTTACCAACACCTTGCTCCTCACTGCTGTTTCAGACTTTTCCACGCTGCTGGTCTCACCTGGACCTGCATGTGTACCAGTAGCAGGGCCTGGTCTTACTGGTGATACCTGTATGCCCCTACCAGGGCCGGGCCTGCTCTTGCTGGTTGATCTACCCACTGCAGATGTGTGTGCACCCATGGCCTGGTCCACCTGGCCAGGTCTCGCTGAGTTGCTCTGCCAACCACAGGCCTGTATGTATCCATGCCCATGGGCCACCTGATCTGGTCTTGTTGATCACTCTGCCTTCTGCAGGCATGTGTGTGTCACCTGGCCTGGTCTCACGGATTCCTCCAGCCTCTGCTGGGAGTGAAGTTTATCCTTCTTTATGGCTGAGTAGTTCTCCAATGTGTAAAAGAAACACATCTATTTTATCCATTCCTTGGTTGATTGACATTTGGGGTATTAGCAATATTTATCTATTACTAATAGTGGATGCTGACTCAAAGCATATACAGCCTTTTGAAGAACCTTACCTCAGCCCTGCAAACTATTGCCACCCAGCTCACACTGTAACCTCGAAAGACCATTCCACCTTTCTATCAATCCAGCTGCTTCTGGATGGTGAGGAACATGGTAAGACCATCTTCTGGATGGTAATACCAGTGAATGCCATGAGCATGAACCAATTGTCTCACTTCTTTAGCCAAAACATGTGTTCCTTGGTCAGAGACAATGCTGTGTGGAATTCCATGACAGTGGATAAGGCATTCTGGGTAAATGCCTTAAAACCGTGGATGTTAGTTTTGGCAGAAGCATTATGTGCAGGGAAAGCATGTCCATATCCAGAATACATGTCTATGCCAGTGAAGACAAAGTGTAGTCCCATCCATAATGGAAGTGGTCCAATATAATCAACCTGCTACCAGGTCACAGGTTGATCACCCTGGTGGATGGTGCCATACTGAGGCCACAGTGTTGGTCTCTGCTGCTGGCATACTGGGCATTCAGCAGTGGCTGTAGCCAGATCAGACTTGGTGAGTGGGAGTCTGTCTTGTTGAGCTCATGCATAACCTCCATCCCTGCCACCATGGCCACTCTGTTCTTGGACTCTTCTCAAGGTGACACAATCAACCATTACAATGTGTTACTTGATTAGGCACTTTTAAGGTAAAACAAGATTAAGTCTTTTGAAAAATAGCACTTAAATATTTTGTAACATTTTTGCTAATACATTTACATGGAGAACAGCACCATCTTCATTTAGAAAGCTATTATTCCTATTTTATACATGCACAAACAAATTCACACATACTCCAATAAAAAATATTGGAGTAGAGGCATAGAGACATGAAAATTTAATAACAATGTTAAGTTTTATATGTTTCATGAGTTATGCTCACCACTTTGATGAACCATGTATATTTGTGGAATTAAAGATAGCATCTCTGAAAACATTGACTTACTAGCAAATATGATAGTAGAGTTATCCAGGTTTTGTATCCCCCACTCGAGGCACTAAGGGGCATATCTGTCCATAAATCTAAAGATCAACAAGACTTAATCTTAGAAGTCAAGTAAATAAAAACTTAATTTGAATAGGTTAGGATTTTTATACTCTAACTGACTTAATTGTTTAGTGTCCAATTTATTTCTGGTGCTTCCTAGATCAAATATCTCACCAGGTGGATTTCTACGGACTGAACTTCAATTTAAACAATAAAATTTTGATTTTAGTAAGTGTCTCAATAGGAGTTGCTCAGAGGAAATAAACATTCTTGTTAATATGGGAGGAATTTATAGAGCAACATATTGCATTTCCTTTAAACAAAATATGTGCATATTTTATAGATGCAAAAATTTAATTCTATTTGTTTTTTTCTTTAGAGTGTTTGATTTGGGACAAATAATTATAAATATTAGCCATTTAATACTATCTTTAGCTTTCTTTTGAGGAATAAAATCAAGAAGTTCAAAGTCAGTGGATATTCAAACTAGGAACATGAGAACAATATTGAATACAAATTTTGCTAACCATAGGAGAAAGTTCAACAAATGTGCTCTTTATTTACCCACTACACAAAAGCACTCTAAGAACTCTTTTACAGGCTGAGAAGTTCCAATAGTCTGAATTCTTAATTCAATAAAATAAACATTTTCTTATTTCTTCATCTAATGTTTTGATCAACTGTCACTAACCACTTGTGAGAATTTTTCATTATTATTTTCTCATAATTTATGAGGGTATTTTCCCAATCATTTATTTAGCAACCAATTTTTAATGATACCATTGTTTCCTCTTGTAATAGGTATGGTTATTTAAAGACAGTGATATAAAATTTTCCTACTTTATATATCTACAGATTCTTGAACAAGAAATGAACAAGCCTCAAAATTAATGGTCTGGAATCATGAGGCTGACAAAGGGTTGGATAAGAGAAATTAAAGGGAACGTTGCAGAAGTTGCATTCTATCTTAATCAATGTATGTCTGAAATTATACTTTTAATTTGAGGATCTTTGATTTGGATGTTTGCTACCATGTATTTCTACATGATTTCTGCTTCAGTCACCTTTGCATAAATGATTCATAAAATTCTTGGATTTAGGGATGTAATTTATGTTGGATGGCAGGGATAAGTAATATTTGCTTTGCACCAAATGTATTTCTTACTTTTATAAATACATTTCTAAACAATTTCTAAAACTGGGGGGAACAGCATTCCCCCTTCCCTGCTTTCTGTGGCATAGGAGAGGAGAGAGATGGGCCAGCAGAGTTGAAAAGAGGAGGCTATGCAAGGGCCAGGAGGGGACAATTTTAACAGAAGTGGGAGAAACCTCAGGCTGTCTCTGTATGAGGGTGCCACAGCAACTGCAAGAGCAATGCAGAGAAAAACAGGGTAAGGAGATTTGCATGGGCTGCTGAGGGACATACAGTGTGTTGCTATCTTAAGACTCTAGCCCCAACACCACATTCAGAGGTCAAACTCAGCCCTGAACATGGCACTAATCTCTACAGTAGACATAGTGGGGGTTACCATGCACAGATTTGGGCTCTTGCTTAAACACTACCACAGAACTGTGGGCACCAGGGTAATTTTATTTTATTTTATTTGTTGTTGTTGTAGTTTGTTTTGTTTTACTTTTTCTGTCTGCTTTTTTTTGGTTGCTTAGGATTTTTGTTGATTTTGCTTTGTTGAACTTTTTTATATCTTTCTTCAACTGTCTTTCTTGATTTTTTATATTTTCATGTTAGTGAACATTGTCTCTGATCTTTCTGGTTCACTTTGATATTCTTTTGCTTTCTCCTTCACTCTTGCTCTCCTGTCCTCTTCTCTAGTTTTTCAACCCTTGAGTGATCATCTTTTGTCCTTCAGCCTTGTTTCTACTACATATGTTTACATTTAGCACTCTATTTTCCCCCATTCCTCCTAAATCTCCTACCCACATGGTAAAATCACTCTACTAAGAGGAAACTCACTACATACAATTTCTTGGATTATGTTGGATTTGGTTATGTAACTATAGAACTTGCTCTTATGTTAAATGTACCAAATTAATCATTACCACAGTTTGTCACTTTCTAGGCTGTGCTTCACGCTATTGTTACTGCTAATTTTACTAATTTTGCCAGGGTATCATACCTGTTTTAAAAAATTGTTCACACTTATATGACAACACTGTGACTGTCTGAGGTCATAATATCACTATAGTCCAGTACTAAATGACTGGGTACTAGGCCAAATAGATAGTAACTTCTCATCCTTAATAAATTGGGAAAATAAAACCTTAGGACAGACCCAAAGGTCAAGAGCCAACTCTACCTAGAAGACATCTCTGAGGAACAGCCATTTTCTAGGGAAGAATCTAGATGCCAGTGATAAAGCTACCCATAAGCAATTTACAAGCATCAAAACAATTTAAAATTTAAAAAATAGAGAATGAAAAGACACAGAAACCAAATGTATCTCCAGACCACCAGCCCACACAGGACAAGTCCATGGGACAGCAACATGGAGGAAATCTGAAGCCACCCACATGAGTTTTCTGAAATGTTAATAGCAGAAGTAAAAAATAAATGGACCATGAATGAGGCTGTAGAGAAAAACAGATCAGAAATAATCTCCCAGATTAAAAATAAAAGAAGAGGTGATGATCATAATGAAGGACTTAGTGAATCTAGACACATTTAAAAATAGAAGAGCTTAGGAAAATGATGGAAACCATGAATGGCCAATACAGGAAAGAAATGGAATCCATTAAACAGATTCAAACATATACCCAGGAGATTAGAAATTCCACTGAAAGTACATGAAGCTGAATGAACTGTGGTGAGGGGAGAATATCAGATGTAGAAGAAAAGACTGAGGTTAGCAATCATGAAAGGAAAAATTTCTTATAACTACCAAGGCACCACAAAAAAATCAGTCAAACAGCAGTAAGATAATGCAAAGAAGAACAACATAAGATTGATTGGAATCAATGAAAAAGTAGGAGACAGTGCAAATTACATAAAAAATCCATTCACAGAAGTAATGGCAGAAACCTTCCCAAGCTTTGGAAAAGAATTTGACATACAGATAAGTGAAACATACAGAACTCTAATTAGCCATGACCAAAATAAATCTTCACCAAGGCATATAATAGTCAAGATTCCAGAAATCCAGCATAAGAGCAGAATATTAAAAGTGTTAGAGAAAAGATAAAAATCACCTATAAAGGAAAGCCTATCAGAATTAAAGCAGACTTCTCAACACAAACCTTCAAACAAGCTTGGGGTGACGTATTTCAAGCTGAAAGAAAACAACATCTAATCCAGCTTGATATACCCTGCAAAATTATCTTTAAAATTTGATGGAGAAATAAGATACTTCAATAGCAAGGAACACCTGAAGAAATTCATGACCACCAAACCAGCTCTCTAAAGTGTTCTGAAGGATATTTCAGAGAGAGATAACAAAGACCAAAATTCCAAGAACACGAATAGAAAGAATCTACCAGGCAAGGCAAGCAATTAAGTAGAGGGGCAAGACAAGGAACCAACAAAAGAAAAATAATAGGACAAGGACAAGCCAATACCTATCAGTTATACCCATCAATGTAACTGGTCTCAATTTACCAATCATAAGATAGAGACTGTCAGAATGAATGAACAAACAAACAATATGCTGCATAAAAGAAACAAATTTAACTCAAAAATAAATTCATAGACCGAAAGTCAAAGGATGGAAAACAATACTCCATGCAAAAGGAACACCCCAAGAAATGTGTTTGCTATTCTACTTGCAGACAAAGTGGATTTCCAGGCAACTGATAAAGAGAGACAAAGAAGGTCACTACATCTTTGTTAAGGAAAAACTCCAAGAGGAAGAAATAACAATCATAAATATATATGTGTCAAATACCAGCATACTCAACTATATAAATCCAATAGTAACAGAGAAGATAAATCAAATAAGCACTAACATAATTGCAATTGGGGACCTTAATACCCCACTGTCATATATACATAAATAGACTAGACAAAACAAATCGACAAAGAATTACCAGAATTGAACCAAATTTTGGAAGAGATGAACTTTGTAGATGTGTAGAGAGTTACTCACACTGCAACATCAGAATACACTGATTTTCAGCTGCACAAAGAATGTCCTCAAAAATAGACTCCATACAACCTGATAGAACATTGTTAAATAAATGGAAATAAATTGAAATTATTCCATGTACATTAGCAGATCACAGTGCAATGAAATTGGAAATCAATGGTAAAAGAAACCACAAAAATTCATAAACACAGGTATATTAAATATCACTCTCCTGAACAACCAATGGGCCACAGATGGTATTAAAGAAATTAGACAGTTTCTACAATTAAATGAAAATGGAAATAAAACACACTGGAACTTATGGGACACAGTAGAGACAGCCCTAGGAGAGAAATTTATACCAGTGAATTCCCATATCAGAAAAAAAGAGCAAGCTCAAATAAACAAACTAATGTTGAACCTCAAGCTTCTAGAAAAAGAAAAACAAAGCAATCCCAGAGCTCATATTAGAGAGGAAATTATAAAGATCAGAGCAGAAATTAATGCAACTGAAACCAAGAAAATAATACAAAGCATCACTGCATCGAAATGTTTGTTCTTTGAAATATTAAATAAAATTGATAAACCCTGAGCATCTCTTATATAAAAAAAGGAAAGAAAATACTCAAATTCATTCAATTAGGAATGAAATGGTGAAAGCACAACTGATCCAGCAGAAATCCAGAAGATCATCAGAATCCACTTTGAGAACCTGTTCTCTAATAAGATGGAAAACACAAGAGAAATTGACATATTCTTAAATACATATGAATTACCAAAGCTTAATCAAGAACACATAAAAATTCTAAATAAGCCAATATCAGCCAATAAAATTGAATATATAATTAAAAAACCTACTAACAAAGAAAAGCCTAGATCTTGAGGGATTAAAAGCTGAATTCTACAAGAAATTTAGAGAAGAACTAATGAGATTACTCCTCAAACTCTTCAATTAAATTAAAAGGGAAGCAACACTCTCAAACTGATTCTTGGAAGCCAGCATTACCCTGATAACAAAACCAGAGAAGGATCCACCCAAAATTGAGAACTACAGGCAAATATTACTATTGAACATAGACATAAAATTCTTCAATAACATACAGTAAACAGAATGGAGCAAATTATCAAGATCAAACACCAGCATCAAGTAAAATTCATCCCAGGGATATAGAGATGGCTCAACATACACAAATCAATAAATGTAATACACTTTATTAATAGAGCCAAGACAAAAATCACACAATCATCTCAATAGATGCAGAAAAAGCATTTGACAAAATCCAACACCCATTCATGATAAAAGCCCTACAGAAAATTGGAATAGATGGTCTTTATCTCAATCTGATAAAAGCCATCTATGTCAAACCAACAGCCAACATCAAACTAAAGGGACAGAAACTGAAAGCTTTCACTCTAAAATCTAAAATCAGGAACAAGACAAGGATGTCCACTATCACCAATCTTATTCAATATATTTCTGGAAACATTAGCTAGAGCAATTAGAGAAGAGAAAGAAATAAAAGGAATAAAGATAGGAAAGAAATAAGTAGAATTATCATTATTCACAGATGACATGATACTTTACATAGAAGATCCAAAAAACCCCACCAAATGATTTCTGGATTTAATAACCATATTCATTCACATAGCTGGATACAGCATCAATGCTCCAAAATCAATAGCATTCTTGTACACAAACTCACTGAGAGAGCAATTAGATAAACTGCACCCTTCACTATAGCATGAAAAAATGAAATACTTAGAAATTATTCTAACAGAGGAAGTAAAAATCTTTACATTTAAAATTACAGTACTCTGAAAAAGGAGATTGAAGAGGATATCAGAAAATGGAAAGACATCCTTTGCTCTTGGGTAAGAAGAACCAACATAGTGAAAATGACCATACTCCCAAAATTGCTACACAGATTTAATGCAATCTCGATCAAAATACTAATAGCATACCTCACAGCACTAGAGAAAATATTCCTAAAATTTATTTGAAACCAGAAGAAACCTAGAAGAACAAAAACAATTCTGGGCAACAAAAGCAAGGCAAGGGGCATCACAATCCCTGACTTGAAATTATACTACAAACTTAATGTGATAAAAACAATATGGTACTGCCAAAACAAACAAACAAAAAACAGAGCCAAGTATCAAAGGAACTAATTAGAAGATGCAGAAACTGCTCCAAGCATACTCAGACTCCAGCCTCCTTATCTTTGAAAAAAGGGGTCAAACACAGTCATTGGAAGAAGGATAACCTCTTCAACAAATGCTGCTGGTATAACTGGTTTTCCACATGCCGAAGACTAAAACTACACCCATATCTACCAATATACACTAAACTAAAATCAAAATGGATCAAAGATTTAAATATTAAAGTAGAAACACTTAATCTCCTGGAAGAGAGTATAGACAGAACTCTTGAAGACACAGGTATAGGCAAAAACTTTATGATCGAAACCCTGATTGTGCAGGAAATATTACAAAGAATCAACAACTGGGATCTCATCTTATTAAAAAGCTTTTGCGCAGCAAAGTAAATCACCAACAGACTTAAGAGACAACCAACACAGTGGGAAAAGTATTTTGCCAGCTCTTCCTCATACATAGGACTAATATACAGAATATATAAACAACTCAAAAAATCATAATCCTCAAATTTAAGCACCCAATCCAAAAATGGGCATCTGAAATGAATAGACACTTTTCAGATGAAGAAGTACAAATGACAAATAAATATATGAAAAAATTTTCAACATCACTAGTCATGCAAGAGATGGAAATTTAATTCTCAGATTCCATCTCAGTTCAGAAAGAATGTCTATTATCAAGAAATCAACCAATAACAAATGCTGGAATTGCTATGGGGAAAAAGAAACACTTCACTGTTGGTGCGAGTGTAGACTTGTACATCTGTGGTAGAAATCAGTGTCGAGATTTCTCACAAAACTAAAAGTACAGGTCCCATTTGATCCAGCTATTCCCCCTTCTTGGTATCTTCCCAAAAGAATTAAAAGCACAAAACCACAGTGATATATGCACACCCATGTTTGTAGTGGCACAGTTTGTGATAATTAATTCTTAGAAATAGTCTAGATGTCCTTCAACTGATGAATGGATAAAGAACATGTCCTTTTATATACAATGGAGTACTACTCAGCCATAAAGAAGGATAAACTTGAGACATTTTTGATAAATGGATGCTCCTCAATAACATAATTTCAATGTAATATTTCAGACATATATGTTTAAATATCACACAGTTTCTCTTGTGTAAGAACCCCAAAGGGTAAATAAGGACCAAAATCGAGGATAAATATTGTGAAGTAGGAAGAAAATTTTCAAATGGAAGGGGGAATAAGGGAAAGGAGATGAGGAAGGGAAAGAAGGGAGTAGGGATAAAAAATGAATGGGAGAAAAACACTAGAAACAAGGTTTTGTAAATGGATAGGAGAAGAAGGGTTGATAGGATGGGAGGTAAGTAGGAAAGACAAAGAATGAAGATATATTATATACAGGTACAAATCCCCTATGCTGAATATTATCATTATGTATGTCAACACTTATCAAAAAACTAATGAAAAAATATAACTTTTCTTCCACTTTTTCCATCATGATTTAAGATTTTACAATTCTCTTTCATTTAGTTTTTCTTCTGTAGTTAATTCAGTATTTCTCTCCCTTCTATCAAGGATTTGTTTTTTTATCTTCTAAATTAAAGTACACTAATACAACAAAATTCACTATTTTAACAGGAACAACACAATGACATTTACTATATTCATAATGTTGTAAAGCTACAACTTCTATTTAGCTTCAAAACTTTTTCTCATCTTCAGAGAAACCCTGTATACATAAGCAGTTACTCCTCATTTTCCCCCTTTCACAGTCCCTAGCAAGAATTTGTATGCTTTTTATTGGCATAAATTTATCTATTCTTTACATTTAATATAATTGGAGTCATAAAATATTCAATTATGTTTGTTCTTTTATTTCTATATTTTTGGGAGATAATTCTCTATATTGGCAGGAATGTTATTTCCCCAACCCATATTCTCATGACTTGGCTATGATTCCATGATTATTGAAATAAGACATGCTTGCTAGAAATCAGTAATGGGCAGCACAGTTCATCTCCAGGTACTTAGTTGACATTCTGAACCCATAAAATCCTCTTGCATAATCTGCTCCTTAAACTACAGCATCCCAAATTCCATATACTGTACCATGCTGAGTTTCTACCAATATGAAGTGGAAATGTTCTATAACAGCAAAACAACAGTCTAATGAAGAAATGCACACACATGGAGAAAATGTAAAATAAAAAATGTTGCTAGCTAGAAAAAAATATGTTTGTATTCTTACATAAATTAACAAAACATGCTTTTTTTGTTTTATTTCACTTTGCCTACATTAAAATTAAACTAGTGTGTTCTTAGTAAAGTAGTTTTAACTTTTTACTCTTCAGTCATGATTAAAAACCTGTTACACTTGGAAATATGCACCTTGTGTAAGCACTGGAGTTCAGGTAAGATTCTGCATAACTTTTATTTTATGCAGGGAATGTTGGTGCAATATCTCTGCATCAGAGTTCACAGAAAAAACCTTTAAATTTTTAGAATGGAAATTGTTGGCAAATAAATTTTATATAAAATTTAGATGTTTTAAATTAAGAAAATGAGGGCCGGTGAGATGGCTCAGTGGCATAAGTGCCTGCCTGGCAAGTGCAAGTTCCTGAATTCGACTCCTGGTACCCACATATGAAAAAAGGCCTGGTGATATCTCACAGCAGCACAGGCGCCCGCTGGTGTGCGAGGTCCTAAGGTCAACCCCTGGCACCCACCAAAAAAAATATAAAAAATAATAAATTGAGAAAATGAACAATGTGTTCTAACAACATAATAGAGATATATGTTCATTTTATCTGGGTACAGTAAAATGAGGCTGTATAGTTTACAAAGAAAATTCATTTAGTTAGCTCAAAATTTGGAGACTGAAAGCCCAGATAGCTTGATGGCAGCTCTACAAGTGTCCCCTGGTTATGACCTAACATGGCATTTATCATCATGTTAAGAGGGAGAGATCACATGGTGAGACAGGAAGCCAAAGAACAAGGAAGTTTTTATTTTTCCAAGTCTATCACAAGACTTCACCAGGATTCCAGGAGAACTAGTTAGTCCTTTATAATGGTAGCACTCTGAAAGCCTTCATAATGTTATTCCAAGCCTCACCTCTCTTTTTTTTTTATTTTTGCACAGTGTTAGCGATGGAAACCACAGCTTTATACATGCTAGGCAATGACTACCACTGAGCTACATCTGCAGACCAAAGCCCCACCTCTTGAAGGAATTACATGATGTCCCAACATTGCCACACTGGGGTTTAAGCTTCACCTATGATATATGAATCTTTAAGAGATACTCTTAAACTACATCCAATGTACCATTCTGTTCCTGGACTAAAAGGTTTATGTCTGTTTCATAAGGCAAAATGCATTCATGCTCTCCCCAATAATCTCAAAGTGTTAACTTCAGTATTATTCAAAAACACAAGGTCAAAGTCTCACCTGAGTCTCAGAATGAACTTATAAGAAAATAACATAAATACAAGTCAATGACTTATAAGATATACTAAAGGGATAGGAATATGTTATTCTTATTCCCAAGGTGAACAACATGGAAATAGAAAGGAGTAATTAGCCCAAGGAAAGAACAAAATCCAGCATGGCAGATATTAAATCTTACATTTCTAAGTCTAGTACAGTATAGACACTGTGGTGGGGGGTAGGCCCCCCAATATCCAATCCATGCCATGCCACAATTTTGCTAGTTACATAAGGTTGTTTTCTTGTGATGCATACTTGTTTGTGGATTGCTCAGTTGGGCAGGGTATGCTGCTCAGTGTTCTACCTTGGGGTCTTAGCTAGGGCTTCACTACAAAGCCTACAGTAGGCATCAGCCAACAGGAGGTTTTTCTGTGGAATTTCTGCCTCTACATGGCCTCCCAGGTTTTCCTTGCAAATCTTGCTGTAAACCACCATGACCTATAATCTGCATTTTTTTGGATATACCTAAAAAAGTCAGCACCATGTGTACATGACCAAGGTCTATTGCTGGTACAAATCTTGCCTGATCCCTCTTCAACCCCAGATGTAGCTGTACAGAGCTTTGACTGAAAACAAATATTAGAATCTTGAAGCAATCCTGAGCAACAAAGTCCTGGAGAATCCCTAGTGCTCCCTGAAATGCAGTGTGCTGCTCTAAGACTCTGGGACTGGGATAGTAAGGATGACCTTAGAAATTTCTGTGATCTTCTTGTCTTGTTGTTAAGCACATGACTCTATTTTATCTGTGCTAATATCTTTATGAATTCATCATTCATCTGTAACCCAATTTTCTCCCAAATATACCTTTTAGTTTTTTCCTGATGAGACTCTGAATTTTCCAAATATTTCTTCTAAATTTTCTTTTATTTTCAATTGAGCTTAAAGCAATCCATAGCACCACATAGCCAGTATTTCATTTTACATAAAATTTATTTTACTAAAGATGCTAGATCAGCACTTTAAATTCAGTTTTACATATACTTATTAGGGCTTGGATATGCTTCATCCAAGTTCTTTGCAATGATGTGGCAAAGATGGCTTTTACTCTAATTTCCAACTACACCCTTATTACATCTGAGACTAGTTACATAGTTTCTTCTTTGGAGCCATCATCAAAATCACTGCTTACAGCATTCTAGGATTTTTTAGCCTGAAAGTCCAAATGCTTCCAATCTGTGTCCATTACTCATTAGCAAAACAATTTCCAAATTTTCGGATATGTTTATATCAAATTCATTCCTTGGTACCAGTTTTCTTTATTTATCTGTTCTATTTGCTATAATAAATTGTCTGAAGCTGAATTTTTCATATAAAAAAGAGGTTTATTTAGCTCATAGTTTTTGAGGCTATGACAAGGATTATATATAAATATCCCCTAAATATCTTGTGCATTTAAAAGTGGGGCTTTTGGAAGGTGACAGGATCATGGAGTGTTGTGCTTGTCAGTGGTTTAATCCATAGATGAGTTTATAGCTGAATGTGCTGTTAGGAAGTGGGGCCTGGTCATATAAGGTGGACCACTGTGGTTGTTACCTAGAAGAGTATATTCTTTCCCCTTCTCTTTCTGTTTCCAGGCTGCTATGGGTTTAGCAGCTTTCCTCTGCCATGCTCTATCGTCATGCCATTTTTGCCTTGGAACCAGGCAGCTATCGAAAGAAACTTTTAGACACTGTGAACCAAAATAAACCTCTCCTCTTTAACTTGCAAATGCTGTATATTTTGTTCCAGCAACAGAAAAGTGACTGATGTAAAAAACTGGAGCCAGAAGAGTAGGGTCATTTGTGACTATACAGGTATTCCTCATTTAATGATCTACCTGTTTAATGGCTGTTAGGACTTGAAAAAAAGGTGTGCTGTTTCTGATTTACGACTCACTGCTCAGACTTATGACCAGTCTTTCTTTGTACAGTTCTATACATACTGTTTATAGAGTTTCAATGTCCCTTTTGCATGGTGTAATTTGTATATACAGTACTATAATTTTTGCTAATTGTACTGTACAGTAAAGTACTGCAGTTTTATGCTCTGCTATACATTACAGTACTGCATGTAAGTTATGCAAGTAAAAACAAAGTCATCAAGTTGGAGTTTCTTTTGATCATTTACTTGTTCTGAATATTGTAGAATACGTACTATATACAATTCTTCATTTAGTGACCAATTCAACTAAAGACCTACTAGTCTCAGAAATGGAACTTGGTCCTTAAACAAGAAACAACTGTATTTGATCATGTGGTTCAGAAGCCTTAGCAGCTGGTTTGCAAGAATATTTTGGAGAAATTCAGAGATGTGTTAGAGAAGGCTTAGAATGCTGTAAGCCAAGATTGATGAGTAATTCTGGACTGAGCTTAGAAGATAAGAATGTGAATAGGAAATAAGATAGTAAAGGCCAGGCTCAGGGGGTTTCATTTTGGTAGGAGGGCTTTATTGTTACATTTTGGTTAAGAATTTGACTAAATTTTCCCATGTTTAATTCTGTTTTGAGGATGAATTTTAAGATGATGCACAAATTAATCTGGTGAAGAAAATTTTAAATCTGCTGGAAGAATGTTTAGTCTATAACATGGGTACAACTGGCAGCTTTTAGCTAGATTTACAATGAAAATTATGAGGAAAAAGCAGAGCAAGAAGAAGTGGAAACTTTGCAGCTGGCCAAAACGGAACCTCCAGAAATTTGGGGCCAAAGGTATTGTGAGTTTTGAAATATTAACACCATTACAATGAACCAAGTAATTTGCATCAGGACAATAGGAAAAATGGTTTGAGGTAATCTTGGAAATTGAACAGATACTACCCATCACAGGGTTACAGGTACAAATGAGTAAACTCATTTGAAAGATTTTGCTTTGAAAAGAGAGCTGCAGGTATCCTTAATTCCTCAGAACTTTCTAAGGAAGCAAATTCCCAATTTTAGTTATCCACACACTGCACTCAGAGGCCATAGCAGCCATGTCACAAGGGGATCCAGCTACTGCTCTGAACCCTCTGACACCATGATCCATAATATACCTCTTCCCCTTAATTTCTGGGTGTGAATATTTTCCTCAACAATGGGAAAGTTACTAATGCAAGACCAAAAGTCCAAAAGGTGTGATATCTGTTCTGCTAAGGGACATGCTGGTTGTATCACATCATAGCTGATATCATCACAATGGGATCACATGAGAAAAGAAAAAATCACATTGTGAGACAGGGAGCCAGAGAACAGGAATGGGTGTGTCTTGTACTTTTATAACAACTTTCTAATGATATCCAAGTAATGATAAGTAATTTCTCAGGATCCCATGAAAAATTACATAAATTTTTCCAGTGGCAGTCCTACACAGACATAATAATGCTGTTCTTAATAATTAAGGAAAATCTCCCCTCCCTGTATTGCCATGCTGAAGAATAAGCTTACATAAGAAAATCTGGGGCACATACTCAACCTATATCCAAATCATAGCATAATAAATGTCCTTGCTTGTTTTAATAAGGGTTACAGATGGCATATTTCTACATTCTTTCACCCTTAATTAACTAACTGGAATAAAAAGATACTAACATTAAATGGAAAGTTCATTTACATCATTCAAATTTTCTTTGTCAGTTGCTTTAACACTATAAAATCTAAATTTTAATCAACATAGTATTATAGAAAGTCCCAGTTCATGGGAAATTGGAACAAATGATTTTTTTTTTACAATAATAAGCCTAATGCCCAGTAAGGAGATATCATGCACCCAAATTGGAAAGGCCAAATTCCAGACATTTAAGTGACCACAAAACTACTCATTTAGGTTTTACAATTTTTATTATGTATAATATAGTAAGAATTTAAAGGTAAAATAAGGTGCTGCATGATTGACATTCTTTGTGACTTCCAAGAATTTTATTGTAGTTTCAGTGTTAACTATACTTAAATGCTTTCTAATTTTATCAATTATATTTCCTTCTGGAAAAATAGAACGGTAATAGTATCAGGAATACTTCACCTGAGTTCTTAGTAAAATTTATATAAGAAAAGTTCTAATTATTCTCACTGGATTAAAAAAAAAATCTAGAAACTTATTTCTGATCCTAGTAAAAAGTGACACACTATTTAGTTATGGTAGATTGAGTTCATTATTTATATGGGAATTAAATAGTCATTTCTTTCAGGTCTTAAAATAACTCAGGTTTCTCCTATGGCTACTATACTGTGTATGCTAATAGCATTTCAAAGGCCAGCAAAGCAAACCAAAACAAAACAAAACAGAACAGGCCTAAAGCTGCCTTTGCAACTGAATGTTTCAGGCAGTGCAGATGATCCCCTAGCGTGTACCAAGTCCACAGAAGGAGTGTAAAACTTATGCACTGTACACATATACAAAAAAAATAGAAGGAAATGAAGTGATGGGTGGAGGGAGGAAGGAGGGGGTAAAAAGGGGAATTAAGATGTGTTACATACAACTATCAACTTCCAGCAAAGAATGTAAACATTATGTATTACATAGGCAGTAACAAATTAAAAAAAAATTCCATTAATTTAGGGCTTTTCCAATTAAACATATTTAATGTGCCTTTGCATTTCTTGGAGAACTTGAATATAGGCTCACACCTAGAGAGAGTAACTACCATTTCTTCAATAATTCTTTTATGCTAACAATCTAGGCATTATGCAAGAATGCTGCTTCTTACATATCAATAAATATGAAAATTGATGTTGACAGAAAGTTGAATTAGTGATGCAAAAGACATAATTTAGAACTAATATAAGAATGCCTAGAAAATGAATATAGGAAGAAACATGGGAAAAACATAAAGAACAAATAAGATAAACTGTAGAAGTCTAAATGGTAAATAATATGTAGTATTAAATAATATAAAAGTACATAGCTATAAAATAAAACTGCTATTACATGCTGTAACATATGTGATGTGAGCTAAATTAATGAGCAGATATTATATTATTAGGCTATATTTTCAGGATAATTTTGAAGAGTAGTTCAATGATGCCATGAGGTATGCTAGGAAATCTTTAAGGTAGATTAAATAGTTGGAAGAGAGCAGTATGTTAATAGTGGACAAAGATATTGAGGCTGAAACTTTAACCAAGGAACAAGTGTGAACATCCAGAAGAAGGAAAGATTTTACGTTGAGTCCAGCTTGGCTAAATATGAAAAATATATGAACATATAAAAAAAGCAGAGCATAGCAAGATCCCAATAACAGAAATAAGAGTCTCAAGTTTAAAATTGTGTCACTTTGACTTGCCACCAATGGACCTTGAAGTTTATTAACCCTTTATAGATTTCAGTCTAGATCTCTGGTTGTATACCTATAAAACTCATAATATTGTTATATATGCAGTTTTGGAAATGGACATCAGTATTGCATAGGTTGGTACCAGGTTTTGAAAACAGCATAAAATACCTTGTTCCAAGGGAAATATGTTTGTCTACTTTATCATATCTTAAACTTCCCTAAAGGCCTTTGTTTCACTTCACTGGAAAATTCTCAGGGCAGAACTGTAACTAAAAAGAGGCCAGTCATTGAACATATTAACAATATAATAAACAATATATTGCCACCTGGAGCAAAAGATATAGCAGAGAGAAATAGAAATGGTGAAAACTTAGTGGAAATGAGACAAAAAGATTTCCTTTGTGGAGTACAGTCTTTTAAAAATTATCATCTGTAACAGGAAATCCAGAAAGCCAAACAAATGCCCAGAATAATGATCACAGAAGACCTGAAAGATCCTTAAACTCTCACTTAAGTCTGAGATAAACTCCTGCAAGCAAGAAGTGAAGTCCAAGGTAGAATTCTAAAAGACCTGATTAAGCCTTGAATGATTGTTTCAAAACAAAACTATTTTGCAAAGATCAGAAAGTTTTTCCTTTTTATTTCTTTTTATCCTCCTCCCTGTCATTTTTCTCTTCTGTATTTTCTAATTCACCTTCTCATTGTTCATCTTCTTTTTCATCTATTTGGTCCTCTATATATTTAAGTAAATGTCTTTCAGACCTTTAGGTAACCACAAGATAAAGGGATCCAAATTTCAAAGGGTAAACATGAAAAGGATACAGTACTTAAAGTGTGGTTTAAAAAGGCATTGAACAAGCAAAAAACCACAACTCACTACAAGCAAAAACAAATACTGAGGAGGGGAAAGATTCTAATTCCCAGAGGTACAAAATTACAATATTCAAATCTCCAATTGTCAGCAAAAGTTATGAAGCATGCCAAAAAAACAAAACAAAACAAAACAAAACAAAAAAACCACAAGAAAATATGGAACAATCACAAGCAAGCCATTAACAGAAACTTATTTCGGAAGAAATAAAGATATTGAATTTCTAGCAATGACGTTAAATCAGTAGTCTTAAATATGCTCAAATATCTACTTGAAGTTATGGAAAAAGAAATACACACAAGAAGGAAAACACTATTCCAAATAATAGAGCATATCAATGAAGTGATAAAACAAGAACTAAAAGGAAATACTAAAGATTCAAAAATGAAATAAATAAAATAATAAATGTAATAGTGTAGAAGTTTTGAGCAGACAAAAGAAAGAAGTAAATTTGAAGAAAAGTAAATTAAATTCTTCTCATGGGAAGATCAGGAAAAAAATGAAGAAAAATCAAGAAGGAATAAATGGGACACCATCAAGCTTAGTGACATACATAGTGAGATTGTCAGAGGGGAAGAGAAAGAGAAAGAAAGGGCAGAAAGAATATGTGCAAAAAGAATGGCTACCTATTGTCCAACTTTGATAAAAGACACGATTTTACACGTCTAAAAAAGCTGAATGAATTCCAAGTAGAATAATTGCAAAAAGATACATGCAGAGACGCATTATAAACATGCAAATGAAACAGACAATATTGAAAGGAGAAAATAAGACATTTTTTTAGGTACAGTGGAGCCTTAATAAGATTGTCAGGTTATTTCTTGTCAGAAACCAATACTTAAAGAATGTAACAAGGAGAAATATATAAAATGTTAAAAGAAAAATCTTGTGAATGAAAAATTTTGTATTGAGTAAAACTGTCCTTTGACAATGAAGGAGCCATGACGCTAAAACAAGAGAAGAGAGCCTGCTGTGGAGTTGTTGTACATGAAGTAGTAAAGGGAGTCATTTGTGCTGAAATGGAAGGACCACAGATAATTACTCAAAGCCATATAAAGAAATAAAAATCAATGGACACAAAGCAAGTAGTATTTTATTTTTGTTTAAAGCTCTTATTTCTTTCTTATATAATTTAAATATAAATTTATAAAAACCACAAATATAAATCTATGCTAGTGTGAAAACAATATACAAATGTAATTCTTAAGAATAACGACATTGTTGGGGAAAACAAATATGGGTAGAATTTTTATATACTACTGAAGTTAAATTGACATTGAAATAATAGCTTGTTATAAATTTAAGATGCTAATTGTAATCCTAGGATGTTCACTAGGAAAATAACAAAAAATGAACAGAAAGGAAAATGAGAAGGGATTCAAAGAGTACACTTTAAAAAAATCAAACTTAAAATGAGGAAAGGATGGAGGATATCAGGGAGAAAAATGATACGATATATAGGAAATCAGTAGCAAAATGGACAAAGTCAGTTCTTTACTAGTAATGTGATCATAAATAGCTTAATTTTTAAAATAAATATATTGATTATCTTGCTATAGAAAAAGAAGCCTATATACTAAGTTTAGATCTAAAGACACAAATAGATTAAAAATTAAATAATATAGATTGTCCATGTAAACAGTAACAAAAACAGCTGAGATATTTACACTAACATATGACAATATATACTTTAAGTAAAAAAAGTTAAAAGTGACCAAGTGGTATCTTACATATTGATAAATGTTTCAATTCATCAACAATTTTTATGTTATGCCTAAACTGACATCTATCAAATGAAAGGAAAACAGTAAATACTTCTGAAGAAAATAAGGATATTGAATTTACTAGCAATGACTTTAAATCAGTAGTCTTAATTATGCCATCTACAGGTTCAATGTTATCTGTTATTGCTTGTATCTAGATGTTCCCCTGAAGCCTCATGTGGTCAAATGTGGGGCTTGTTGGAAGTGGGTGGATATAGGGTGTGTTATTGTGAGATCAAGGATGTGATACTGGGATTAACTCATGGTGCCATGCTAGTATTAAGGGTGTGAAGAGTAAAATATAAGAGAAAAAAAGAGGGTTGTTGCTGTCCTTGCTTGTCACTTGCTTGCTGCTTGCTGCCTTCCACTTGCCCTACTTTGCCATGGACTTTCTATCCTTAGTGATGCTATTCTGCCATGCCACCCTATCTTGCAGCCAGCCAATTATGAACTGAAACCTCTACAAACTGTGAGCTAAATAAACCTTTCCTCTCTTAACTTCTGGATGTTGGGTATTTTGTCTCAACAATGAGAAAAAGCAACTAAAACAATATCCTTCTCAAAACACCACATGTATTTGACAAAAATAGAAAACTGGTTCTGAAATTCCTATAGATTATCAAGGGATACTGATTAGAGAATAAAATATTGAAAAAAAGTAACAAAGTTTGTGGACCTATATTTCTTATTTCAAAGCTCATCATGATGGTAAAGAATTCAAAATAGTGTCATATTAGCATAAATATACACAGATCCACCAATGGAATACAATTGATAGTCCAGAGGTAAACTCATATATCTATAGAGGATTTATTTTTTAACCAAGTTACTAAGATTATTCCTTGGGGAAATAACAATTTCCTCAATAAATGCTAGTAGAAGAACTGTAAAAGAATAAAGTTATACTCATATCATACTATATATAACCCAAAATAGATCAAAGACCAAAATATAACTAATAAACCTATCATATTATTTGAAAAAACACAAGGGTGAACCTTCACAACCTTGCATTTATTTATTCATTGTTAAGGTATAACACTAAAATATATATGAAACAAAAGAAAATTAGACCAACTGGATTTTCATTATTATTAAAGAAATTGACACTATCACAAAACTGAAAAGACAGTGGAATGGGGAAATACCTGAAATTCACATATCTGATAAACTTTTGATGTCCAGACTTTACAAAGGATTACTATACCAATAAGCCAATTTAAAAAAGCAAAGTATCTGAATAAATATTTGTCCAAAGAAAATATACAAAAGACAAACAAATAAATGAAAAATTTTCAACATTGTTATTCAGTAAGGAAGTACATATCAAAAGTACTTTGAAATCCAACTTTATACCTACTAGGATGCATTCATTCAAAATGTGCAAATTAATATGCTGTGGTTGTGGATTAATTTTAACTCTCTTACACTGCTGGTGAGAATATAAAGTAGTTCTACTGAATTCAAAAGTAGTCAGGCTTTATTTCAAAAATTTATACAAAATTTCCATATGACCAAGGAATTTCACTCTTATTGTCTTAGTTATTTTTCTCATTGCTGAGACAAAATACCCAATACCAAAAGATAAAAGAGGAAAGGTTTATTTCAGCTCAGTTTGAAGAAATTTCAGTCCATAGTCAGCCGGTTCCATGGCAGGGTGACATAGCAGAGGGGCATCACAGAGGAGAAACAGTCCACAGCAAGGCACAGCAGGCAGAAGGCAGCAAAGCAGTGAAGTAGGAAAGCAGCTTCTTTCTGTCCTTCTATATAAACCCATCCAAGCTACCTGCCTTTTGGGTGGTCCCACTCACATCCAAGGTGGGGCACCCTTAATTCTAGCATCACATCCTTAGTTCTGTCATCTTACACCCCAGTGTAGGCATCTTCAAAACTCCCCACCTTTGAACACATGGGGCTTTGGGGTGACACCTAGCTACAAGCCCAAATTTTAAAACAGTTACTTAAACAAATACATGAGCTTAACAACACTATTTATGAGAGCTACAAGGAGAAAACAGCTGAAATGTCCATTAGTGGATGAACATATGCATATATTTTGGTGAATATATTCAACAGAATACTTTACAGCTATAAAAACCAATAAAATACTGATACATGTGACAACATTGATTAACCTTGAAAATATTAGGCTTAGTAAAAGAAACCAGACACAAAACATTACATATTGTATGATTTTATGTATACAATATGTCCAGAATGCACAAATCATAGTAAAATGAACACTAATAGTTTTCGGGGACAGTGGGAGGAGAGAATTGGAAGTAGCTGTTAATGGGAATGCAGTCTTCTCTATGGCAGAAAAGAATATTTGAGGACTAGCTAAACATAATCTTTGGATAACATTGTGTATATACTAAGTGCCACTGACTTTATACTGTAAAATTGTAAATTTTATATTACATGAACTTCACCTCAATAAAAGTGGACATAGTAATAAATTTACTGATATGTGGTATGAGGAAAATATAGTATATACATGCATTCATATATAGTTAAATAAATGCCTAAATATAAAATGATGGATTTTGTTATGGGTTGTATAAAGAAGTCTCCCAAAAGCTGCACGTGTGCAAACCTGGGGCTTTTCAGAGGTGCCTGGACCTAGGATGTGTGAATATGGATTAAGGCTGTGTGATAAGTCAATCAGTGCACTGATTGGTTTAGAATATTTCTGGGCGTGGATAATGGGAAGGCCTACCCTGGCTGTGGGTGGCACTATCTAATAGGCTTGTAGCCCAAATGGAATAAAAGAGACAGGGAGGATTGCTGCTTTGCTGCCTTCTGCCTGCCACACCACGAACTGTTTCTACTCTGTCATACTCCTCTGCCATGTTGCCCTGCCTTAGAGCCAGTTGACTATGGACTGAAACCTCTGCAAACTGTGAGCTGAAATAAACCTTTTCCCTTTTAACTTGGGAGTGTCAGGTATTCTGTCCCAACAATGAGAAAGTAAGACAGATTCAAAGAAAATATAAGGAGAAAATGACCGCTTGCAACCTAAATTATAACTATGTCTGGGCTATTCTAGAGAATCCATAAAAGGCATGAAAAGCAAAAGGGAAAGAGCTCCAAGAATTGCATCTTACAAGAATAAAGTTAAGTAGAACCAAGTAGTTTAGTTGCAGTAAAGGGAAAAGATACTAGTTCCTTTACACACTTCTTTCTTAGGAGTAGACTGTCAAATCCATGGTACCCAAGACCCCTTGGTAGTAATGGGGTTTGATAAATCAACAGGGTATCCATGAATATGAGGTCATCTTTGCTGTTACTAGATAACTTACAAAGTCACTTGGCATTTCTACATTTGGTGCAGTGGTAGTGCAGTTAGGTTTATTTAAATATGTTGATGGTTAAGGATGATAATATTTGGTATAATGCATAACTGGCCCTTTTGGCCTGCAAAGAGGACTAAATAACTTAAAGATATCTGTATACATATTCAGAAAAGCTATATTTGGACAAGGGCTAAAAAGCATCCAAATATAGTCTGATAGACATTTAATTAAGGAAAGTGACAAAAAAGAAAAATAAGTTATAATAAAGCAATTAAAATAGAGTTGACCTCTGGATTTTGCACTACAACAATAAATGTCAGAGACAATCATAGGACCAGTACAATTTCTGCTGGAATTATATTACGGCCCAAAAAAATGTAACACTCCATTATGTTGTCGTTCATGTGTTACTAAAAGTAAAAGAGGGAAAGAAGTATAGAAAACAAGGCTTTTATTGAGTAATTAGTATATGTTAGGTACTGGAGTAGGTAACTTACATTCATTATTTTACAGGATCTTCCCAATATCGCTATTGGTGTTAGTAATCATAATACTGTCATTGGTAGACGTTATCTTTGAAGAGGAAGAAACATAAACTTAGACAAATTTTTAAATATTTCTCAATATGTATTATAATTGATATTAAAATCAAACAATCTTTCTCATATTATTTATTAGATAGCTGTGGTCTCAGATAATACCCCACCAATGTAAAAATATATGAAAATATGAAAGAATATAAAAATATGTATCAGGTTGCTGAAAGTTTAGTCAAAATACGATTTCAGGTGTAGGATATATTGAAAACTGAAATGCAATAAAGACTAATAAACCATTTTGCAAAAGCACTTCACTTCATAAAGCATATATTCATATTGAGACACCTAAAGAAATATAATATTGTAGCAAATAAAGTACAAGGAAAAACTAAAAAAGAAAGAATGGTGAACAGAGTTTTCATTTTCACTTTTTAATATGAATGTTTTTAACTACTTATCCTTATTTTTGAGTTGATACGTTTGATCAAACACAGGGCCTCACACAAGCTAGGCCTGTGCTATACCACCAACCTATATCTCAGCCTCTTTAACCACTTATGTAATTAGTTCAGACAGGCACAAGGACAAGGGGAGAAAAAGGAAGGCAAACAATAAAGTTCTCATTCTCCATAAAAGATAAATTAAAGTTACTACTTCAGTTTTGAATATTTATATAAAAAGGCTTATCTGTGTTTTGAAAAACTTAAAGTTACCACTCAAAATTGTCAGAAATTTTGCCTTGAAATTGATAGAAGTACTGAAGATAGATGTAAATCAAATGCAATCTATGTAAATGTTAGAGTATAGGTAGATATGCAGTATAGATGCATAGATAGCATAGAAATATTCTAGAGGGACATCAAAGTAAATAAAATGGAACATAGATACCTCAATGTAAAAAGTGAGGACACATTAAAAGCACACACACACACACACATACACACAAACAAATGATTGCAAACGACAGGATCTGAACAGGAACGTTTGATTTTAATGCAAAGGTTAAATTCAAATTTCTTAACATTGTTTACTAGTACAAAATTTTGTGCTAAAGCTAGTGAAGAACAAAGAAGGGGGAATGAAGACTGGACTTTTTAAAAAGGTAATTACTACATCTCCTATTCCTGTGCGACCTTCTAATATTCAAGGAAAGTGTGAAGAAGACATGAAGCAGGAATAGATGAAGCTATGCAACAATTCTATGGTCTCCAGGCAAGTGTAGTATTGACAAAAAGAAGTGGGCCAACTGAACAGAACTGGTCCAATGAAGATTCTGTCAAGATGCATTGTTTTTTACATTTAAAGAATTTCTTAAGTAGAGTGTATTCCAAAGTGGAAGCAGTCTGTGAAGTTGCTTCTTCTTGAGGCATTTCGAATTGAGATTAAAGGAAACTATTTTGTAAATAAATAAATAATTTAAAATATATAATAGAGCAAATAGACTCCTTTATATTATTATGTTTATTTTATAATAAACTTCTGTAGACAGAACACCCAATGTCAAGAATAGAATATCACTTATTACTTCTACCTGTTTGTCCCCTACCCTTTCCCACTGCTTGCTTTTCCATGCTTAGCAAGAGAATGTGTCTTGCAGTTACTTTCTCAAAAATATGTGTTTATGACACATGAAAATGTAACCTAATATATATTACATTGAACTGTATTCTTCATAGCTTCATAGAAATTGCATAATAGTACTTCAAGTGTATAAAGTATGTAGTCAGCTTAGACATTCATAGCTCAAAAGTGCTAGCAATTTCACTACTATTTAAACTTTAAAAAATATTACACATGTATAAGGAGTTCATGGCAATATTGCTTGTAAGAGCACAAAACTGACATAGCCCAAAAGAATCTCATTAGGAGAAAGTATAAAAATCAATCATAGCATACCTATATGATGCAGAATCATGCAACCATGAAAAGGAATGTAATGTAATGGTTCACAACATGCATAATTTTACAAACATGGTATAGCAAATGAACTAAAGTAAATTATCTTAGTTCTTGTTCCTTTAATTGCATATGGTTATAACAGGAGGATTGATGATCAGTATTTTGGTTGCTTATCTTCTCATTTGGGCTTCTTGTTCTCAGATACAGATTGTGTGTTCTCTTTTGTAGTTCTCTATTCGCTGCTACTCAAAATCTGCACCCACTTTTTGTATATTAGATTCTAATTATTTTAGTATTCACCTTCACCCACAGGGCCAACCATTTTCTCTAAGCCAATCATAGTTCATTCCATTCCATTTATCAAAGATTTATGTATCAAGTAAATAAATCACACAATTCTATCTAGTAATATGTAAAGAAACTATGTACTGTATATGTTGTGTATTCTCACAGAAAGTTTACTTATCATTAAGAATTCTCCAGGGATGGACTACCTTCCCTGCTTATTAAGTCTTGAAGCCATGAAAGCAGCTAGCAAAAGAACCAAAGCTGATGCTCTGAAGACTACAGAATGAAAAGATGGAAAATAAATTGTGTCTTAATTATGTAATTAATATATGATCAATCTTTTTGAATTTACTCAATTTTTTAAGTTTGTATATCCAACACAATATATTTTATTTTGTCTTCAAATTGTCATGAGGTTTTCTGTTTGTAACATTCAGTTAAAACCATCCTCATTGGAAAGCCATTTGTCTGTGGATTAGGACAGCTAAATATTGTCTATGTATTGTAGTTCTTCTGACAGTTTGAATTAGCATTACACATTTTTTCCCCTGTAAGCACTATCTAAACTCTAAAGTTTTCTTTCAAGGTTATTCTGGGTTTTTGTTCTTATTGTTGTTTCTTTGTTTTGTGTTTTGGTCTGGCAATACTTAGCATTGAGCACAGGGTCTTTGATTGAGTTACATTCCCAGACCTTTTATTTCTTTTTTATGTTAAGACAGTTTTTTCTAAGTTGCTCAGTCTGGGATTGAACTTGCAATCCTCTTGCCTCACCCTCCCAGAATGCTGAGGTCACACACTTGTGCCAACTTTCCAGGCTTAGTGTTATTCTTTGTCGTCATTATATAGGCAAAGTTACATGTATCTTTTTCAACTTTGAAATAATAAACAATTTTCAAATGAGTAAGTTAATAATTCAACTTTATTTATAAGAATAATTATAGTTAGGGCCGGTGAGATGGCTCAGCGGCTTAAGCGCCTGCCTTGCAAGCGCGAAGGCCCGAGTTCGACTCCCGGAACCCACATACGAAAAAGGGGCCGGTGATATCGCTCAGTGGCACTGGTGCCTGTTGGCGCGTGAGGTCCTGAGGTCGTCCCCCCGGTACCCACAAAAAAAAAAAAAAAAGAATAATTATAGTTAAAATAATAAATCATTTGTAGTGAGTTAAATAAATGCTAAGTGATATAAGACGCATAAGGTTAACTATTACATGGTTTCTCTTCTATGAGAAACACAAAGTGTAAGTAATTTAAAGAGAAAAATAAAAGAAAGGTGATAGGAAACAGGGAGATAGAATATGGGGACATGAAAATGGGATCTGCCGATGAGGTTAGATGGTGTGAGGTAGGAAGGAAGAGATGGGAAGGGGAAAAAAAAATGGATCAAGATGTGATATGTCTATGTACCAATACTCCACAATGAATATATCACAAATATATACTAAAGAAAACAATTTTAAAAATTAAAAAGTGGAAAAATAAGCACATGCAAATGACCAACACTATATATATATACATGTATATATGTATATGTATATGTATATATATATATATTTTTTTTATGCATTTCCAGTAGAGATCATAAGTCAACATTTTGGGAAAGCAACTTGAAAAATTATTTTAAGTTAATCTGAAAGAATAAAATGTTACCAAATTTTAAATTGATATTAAATTCATATTACATAAAATTAACCATTAATCATTTTAAGTTGTAAAAATTAGTGCCATTTAATATGTTGGATAAACATCTTCTGTGTCTAGTTAAAAACTGTTTTCATAACCTCAAAAAATAACCCTCTCTGCATTAGTGTTGGCTGGAGCCACAGTGCACATCTGACTAAAATTTTATTTTGTCTGATTAGTATATGTGTCCTAGCTCTTTTTACTATTTGCCTTGAATATATTTTTACACATTTTCACTTTTAACTTATTTGAGACTTTGCATCTAACTAAAATAAACTGTTTGTGTTAATAGATGACTTATGTTTTTTAAATGTTTTGACAATCTGGGATTTCACCTGAGATTTTAATCTGCTTACTTTAAAGTAACTATTTTGTAATTTTTATCTTAATTCATTAATTTCCACTCTGATCTTTATAATTTCTACCTTGTACTAGGTTTGGATGTGAATTCTTGTTTTTCTAGGGACTAGGGGTCCATTATTAAGTTATTTGAGATTACTATGTTTCTCTGATGTGGGTATTCACAGAGCTGATTTCACTGTGTCCCATTGGTCCTCGCACATCATACTGGAATTATCATTTGATTCTAGAAAGTGTTTATTTTCTGTTTGATTTCTTTTGTGTCCAATTGATTATTCAAGATTATATTATTTAATTTCCATCTGTTTACATAATTTCTGTGGGGTTTTTTTGCCATTGGTTTCTAGTTGCATTGCACTATGAACTGATAATATGGATGGGATTACTTTGAGTCTTTTTTTATTTATTTAAGCAGGTTTTATGACCTAGTATGTACGTTCTCCTTCTAGGTATTTTCTCAAAAGAATTTAAGACAGCATATTACAGTGACACTTGTATGCCCATGTTTATTGTGCCACAAGTCATAATAGCTAAATCTTGAAAGCAGTCTATATTTCTATCAATAGATAAATGGACAGAGAAAATGTGGTATATACATTATATGCAATGGAGAACTACTGAGCCATAAAGAAGGATAAATTTGTGTCATTTGTAGCAAAATGGATGAAGCTCTATTCGATAATTCTTACTGATTTAAGTTAGACAGAGAAGCTTAAATATTGTGTGCTTTCTGTTATATGCAAAACCCAAAATATAAATAATTTAAAGAACAAAATATTAGATAGACAAGAAAAGAACAGTAAGATACACTTTTTTCAATTCAGAAGGGGATCTAGAGATGGAGAGAGGGGGAAGGGAAGAAAGAGGAGGGAAAGAAAAAGGAGTAAGGTGTGATATGTACACGTACCAACTGCCAATTATACAGTAAATATGTTCATTATGCATTGCAAACATGTACTAAAACAAGAAAATAAAATACTGATAAGCAAGTATTTTTGACTTTTGCTATTAATTTTCTATATGTCTTATCTCCATTTATTCAATTCCTTGATAAAGGCAGTATAAAGGAATTTAAGTCTGTATTATTTAGTTTAATGTCTCTCTAGTGATTAGAGATGTAAATGTTATAATGTGATAGCTACAAATTGTTATGTGTACAGTTGTATGCTTGATGTTGTCCCACAAATCTTACAGACTGTGCTTATTTTACTTCATTCTTCTTTATTTTTTATTCTTAAAAAACATAATTTTATTTTACCTATCTTCCGAATTGCTTATGCTCCTGGCTGTTCATATATGCTTTTGATCCCTGTAGTGAGTTTTCCAATTCCATTGTAATTTTTAACTTCAGAATTTTTATTTGCTTCCCTTTTATAAATATATACCTCTTTGTTGTTATTATTTTTTGTTAAATCATACTTTTTATCTTATTTCACTTAATTGTTCATACTTTATTTAGCTATTTGAGCATATTTTAAAAATTTACTATAAAGAAGGATAAACGTGAATCATTTTCATGAAAATAGATGCACATTGAGACCATAATGTTAAGTGAAATAAATCACACACAAGTTTAACTATCGTATGGTTTCTTTTATATGAAAAACCTAAAGTATAAATAAAGTGAGAGAAAAATGAAAGTAAATAATAAGATAGAGTAAGATAGATCTATTGCAAATGAGGAGGGGACCAAGAAACGGAGGAATAGAGGAGGAAGGGGAGGGGAAGTGTTCATTAAAAGAATTAAGATGTGTTGTGTACATATACCAGCTCCACACAAGTGCAAACATGTATGAAAACAATAAAAGTTTGAAAGAAAGAAAAAAGACATTTACATCCTTTCTCTAGTAAGTGTAATGTCTGTGCTTCCTTCAGGGACTGTTTGTGTCATTTTTTTCTTCTTTGGTCTATTCTTTTCTTTGTATATTTCTTAATTTTTTTCTTGACCTGACCATCTTGAATTATTTTTGTAAAAATTATTTTTATATTATGTTGTCTCTGAAGTCTGTATTATTTAGTTTAATGTCTCTCTAGTGATTTGAGATCTAAATGCTATAATGTGATAGCTACAAATTTGAATGTCCTTCCTTAAATCCATAGAAAATGTGTTGCTTCTCTTAATGGAATTCAGTCATATATTTTAGTGAATGCTTCAAACTGTTTCTGCAGAAAGTATTCTTATTTTATGTGGTCACTAAAATCTCTTAAACTCTTGTCTATTATAGTGTCAGTTTTTCAGTTATCTGTGAGATTTCTATATATGCAGTGTTTAAATTGACTTTCTTCTGGATAAGTATTAGTTTGATTATTGCAAATCTTCATTAGATTTCTGATTTTGACAGTATTAGCTAGATTTGTTTTTGCTTCTCTTGAGGGATAATCCTGTGACACAATTCCCTATACCAATAATTTCACTTGTCTGCATTTTTTTTAAAGTGACATATTGAGGGAATTACATCTAATAGACAGTTAAGAAGGCATTAATTTATAAAGTTTAAGACAGTAGTGCCAGCATATTAATAAGCTGAAAGATCACTTAATTAACTTAAATAGCATAGAAGTAGGACCTTATAATAATAACTGAATTCTTTTTATAGTTAATGTAAAGGAAGTATAACAGTCTTGGGAAAATTCAATAGGTGTTGGGATAGCTCAGAAACTGAGATAACAATTTGCATCCAATGAATTACTAAAGATTAATGTTAAATAACTTTTTAAAATTAGACAAGAAAAATAACTGATATTGAATATTTATCAAAGAATTCTAAGGGCTACATGTTAAAACAGCAGAGGAAATTGCAATGAAAATCACGGAAGAAAGAAGTCAACTACCCTCAGTGAGAACATTTTATGTCCTTAAAACCTAATATGAAATAAAACAACACATAAGTAGAATATACAATTTTCTACAAATATGATTTTTATTTGGCATACCCACATATTAATAATACCAAAGACTTCAATATAAAAATGACATGAAATAAAGAATTCACTAAGAAATATGACTAACAAAAAGTCATATGAGAAATATTCAATACCCTTAATAATCAAATATGTTAAAATAAAACAACTTATTTCCCCTTGTCATCTTCACTTGAATGTCTTAAATGAACATCAAAATATATTCAAGCCAGTGATATAGCTCAGCGTCCTAAGCACCTGCCTGGGAAGCACAAGGTCCTGAGTTCAACTCCTGGCACCCACATTAAAAAAAAAAAAAAAATATATATATATATATATATATATATATATTCAAAACAAAATTATTGATTTTCCTAACAAAATTTTTATCATATAGTTAGTAAATAATACCACCAGTCATCACTTGACTATGTTAAAAACCTAATGATTTCTATCTTTATTTCATAATTCCATACAATCCACTATCATTTCCTGTAAAATCTATTTTATCAAAAATGCTTATTCTGGGCAGCTCCATTATAACATAATAATTTAGCTTACCATCATCTCTCACTCCTTGTCTACTCTCAACAGAGTAGCCATTGTGGTTCCTCAAAAACTTAAACTAGTTATGTTACTGATTTTTTCAACATCACATAATGACTTCTTTATACAATAGGAATAAAATCAAAACTCCTTACTCCGGGCTTTCAGGGCTGTCTAACTCATCTCATATTACTCTTTCTACATTTTACCAATTTAAAACCATACAAGTGGCTACTTTTTTGTTGTTCCTTGAGCAGTTTCATTCTGTCCTGTTATGTTGGAACTTCCAGATCCTTTTTCCTGAAACATTCTTTCCACAGAAAAGCAGAGGGCTCATTTGCTCAGATTTCTCTTCCCTGATCATCCTCTTCACAATAGCTTCTACCCCTCTGGTCACTGATTTTTTTCATGACAATACTCAACCTAAGTTTTTTAGCATTTTAATAGTATTTCATGTTGCAATATTTCTACATTGTTTTATATTCTGTAATATTATATTATTTTTTACACTTCGTTTCATACAGTATTTACTGACTTCCCTACTAAAATAGAATCTTCTAGCTCAGCACTAGAAAGAGCTCTTGAGACATCATCGGTGCTCAATAAACATAAATTTAGGGGATGAATATTAATAGTACTATATGTTGTGTATTTATTTTAAATTATTCTATATCGTTGGGGTCTCTATCAATTGGTTTAACTCTTTTATAAAAATTATTGGAATTGTGTGGCTTTTGTAATAGGATTAAATAGTTCACAGTTTTTGACAATATTCTTAGATAGCAAGTTTACTGCCTGTACTTCTTATTAGTTGATATAGCAAATTATATAGCTTCATTTCAGTAATCTCACTACTGGACTCTAATTTCAATACATTAAAATTACATTCTATATTTCTCTTCCCATTTGTTCTTAAGTTACAGTGAATCTGTTTGCTCTATTAAAGGACAAAGTTAATTCCTTATTTACATACTCAGCCCAGAGGGCACAAAGCTTGTCAAGTTTCTCAATCTTTTTTTTTTTTTTGTGGGTACTGGGGGTCGACCTCAGGACCTCACGCGCCAGCAGGCACCCGTGCCGCTGAGCTATATCACCGGCCCTTTTTTCGTATGTGGGTTCTGGGAGTCAAACTTGGGCCCTCGCACTTGTCAGGCAGGTGTTTAAGCCACTCAGCCATCTCACTGGTCCAAGTTTTTCAATCTTTCTGCGTTTTTAAAAAATATAATATCTAGGCCGGTGGTATTGCTCAGTGGCATAAGCACCTGCCTGGCAAGCACGAGGTCCTGAGGTTGACTCCCGGTACCCGCAAATAAAAAAAGAAAAAAATATATATATACATAAAATCTCTTTTATGTATTTTTGTTTTCATTTATTTAATTTTTTGTAATTATTTTTATTAGTACAAGTTTGCTGTAGAAAATTATTGCATTCATCATGGGAGCAGGTACGTGTATATAAAACCTCTTAATTATTTCTACTTTCCTTTCCCCTTCCTCCCCTCGCCTTCCTCTTCTCTCCATCTCTAGATCTCCTTCCCATTTTTAAATATCTATTCCCTGTTTCCTATTACTTATCTTTCGTCTTGCTTTTTACATTCTTTACACTTGAAATTTCTTAAAGTGGGCAAACCATGTTATATTTAAGCTAGAGTATCTGACTTATTTCATTTAACATTATCATTTAAGTTATGTCAATTTTCTTTTAACAGTATATATTTCATATGCTTCTAAAGTTATGTAATTATTTCTTTATCCTTTATTTCATAATTTATACTCAATATTCATCACTGTAAATAATTAAACAAAGAAGTTTGTGTGCATAACTTTCTATATTCTTAATATTTTCCTTTTAGCTGTCTATAATTTTTTTCAAAAATAAGTAAGAAAATATCCAAAATAATTTTAAGTAGCTCTGGTAGCATATAATTAATGAAATAACATTCTGGTCAAGGTGATGACTATAGACAAGTAAAAAGTGGAAATTTTCTTAGGTTATGATGCTAAGTAAAAATATAATATATCATTACATGTATTTATTTTTTATATGCAGGTACTGGGAGTTGAACTCAGGACCTCCCACTTGCCAGGCAGGTGCTTATGCCGCTGAGCTATATCACAGGCCCCATTACATGTATTTTTTAATGCAATAAAGGGAAACACTTAGGATAAAGTATAATGTGATGATGTATCTAAATAGTAGTTAACTGCATTAGTATTACAGAATTTCATGATCATTTTCTCTAGCTAATTGTGCATGTGATTTTGTTAATTATTAACTAACTTTTGTATTTACTGAAGCATAAGATTTGGGTAATTTAAAAAGACAAGTAATGCAGTAAAGTTATAAGTAAACCTGGAGCCAGTGCTCCTGCCTTAAAATTATACTTTCTACTATTTCTTATGTGATAAAATGTTATATTTATAGACTATATGCTTTTTCTTATATTACTTAATTTCTCCATTATAAATATTATTATATATTTCTATTTTAAAAGTTTATTGCTCTTACATTATTTCACCCATTTTTTCCCAGTTCTCTTTTACTCATCCTCCCACCTTTTGTTAGGTAACCTTTCAATGTTTATATCATCATGGCTACTTAAATATGAATCCCTGCTTATCATAGTGTACTATGATTTTACCTTCTTATTGTACATTGTTTAATAATTCTGGAAGATTGTTTATATTTTGTCACATGCTAAATTTTCTGCATACCTATCACTTTTCTTAAAGTGGTCCCACTGAAAGTTAACATTTTACCATGCTTCAAAAAATATTATTTTCATTACTCAATTTATCAATTCTATTTTGTCCTGTAAAATCAACCTTATGAAGTCTTCTGTTCTCCGATTGCAGTGTGCACTGCTGCATTATAAGATTCCTGCACTGCTTATATTGAGGAACCTTTATTCAAGTGTATCCTTAAAATAACCTTACTGCCCCAAAGGGTAATTTGTGGTTTTCCAGTATCTTTCAAAGACTCCTTTCTATTCTGGTGGCTTCTCAAATTTACCTTTCACATTGAGAATTTAATAAAAATTCCACTATACTATTTTTATTAGTGCGTAATTTCGTGACTAACTTCTACTAAAACAATGCACCAGAGTGAGATTGATAATGCAGAAGTAAAGATATAAGCTTGTTTGTCTTTCCTGACAGCCAAGAACATCAAGGACATCAGCATGTTGATTTGATTTGGAAGGATGAGCATCCTAGAAGGTAAAAATTTTGGTCAAATATCATTTCTATCTACTTACCACTATTATCTTCCTTGGTAAACACTTCATCGTTTAGTGATTCCTTACTTCTATGAAATGATGCTCCTACTATATCGTCACATTTATATTTATGTATTTGAGCTCATTCAAACTGTGCAGAATATTCTGTTTCTATCTGTCCTGTTTTAAATAGATGTTCTGTCCTGTAAAGTGTTTCTAGGTCCCCCAAAGGGGAATGATTTAGAAGGCCTATCCTTTTTGATTGGACAAATAAAAGTTCTATGGACTTGATAGTGTCTTTTTATTTCATGTCTTTCAAATCTCACTTAATGTATGATCTGCTTTAGGAATATTATTTTTATTTAGTAGAGTTATTCTGCATTCATCTGTGCACTGCTGTCTTCATAATTTGCATTGCTTTTATCACAAAATGCTAAATTTGTTTATGTCAATTGTTCCCAAGGAATTTTTGTCTGAGTCATGAATTTAGGAACACTCCTGTTAAACTGCTCTGGACTTTTGTAGTTATTGTTTATTGATTTTGACGAGGACTCAAGACATAGCAAGGAAGGGAAAGAATAATCTGTAACAAGCTATGTTGAATAAAATCATTCTTGGAGAAATAGGTCAGAGATAGTTTGTTTCAGAAAGGTACTCAATTCTACCTACACCATTCCACAAGCACACATTATCTCTGGGTTTACTAGACCTTAGTTAAAACTAAAATTCAGTCCCATTAAAGACAAGGGTATTATTATCATTAGAGAAAACATTTAGAGTTGTAATCATGAGGGTCTTTGACCCTTCATGTAAGAGTATACTTTGTATATAAATTGACGCCTAATTTGGCTAGAGCAAGTCTCTGTGTAAGCTAATTACACGTGGTAATTTTGCTTGAAAGGAGAATGACTTGAAAGTGAATCCAATTTAACGGTGAGAAGATTGTTATAAGAAACATTTCATTGTGGGCATGGAAGTCCCTTAAAGTGCTAATTTTTCACTTGAATAACTATATTGCCATAGCAAGGATTTTTCAAATTACTTAATATTTGAATGATATTATTTGAACTAAGAAAAAATAAAGACAAATAGTGGAGGCTTTCTTTAATTTTACGGGAACAATTTAGGATCCTATTATGCACACACATTAAAATTAGCTTCTATTTTCGTTTTCCCACTTGTTCTTAAAATATAGTGAAGTACCTTGCTCCATTATGGAACAAGGCTAAGTCCTTAATTACATATTCAACTGAGAAGAAGCAATTTGTCCAGTTTATCAATCTGTCTAAATTTTTCTTTTTAAAATATAATCTCACTCTGGCATTTTAATAATTATTTCTCAAAAAATCATTACATATAGCTTGCATTTATTTTATGAGGAGTTGAAATATGGCAACTGCAGAAAAACAGGCAGAAGAAATGATTTAAGGAAGGCCTGAAGCAAAGCTTTAAGCCCTGTTATTTGGCTGTGCTTGGTTAACTAAAGGCATTCTTAGGAATAACATAATCAGAATCAGGGGCATTTTTCCAGCAAAAACTTTTACATGAATTCAAGTCAATTCCAAAGCCAGTATAAGCCCTACAAATGGCAATTATAAGTTAATACACTCCATATACTTTTGGAGTTTGGACAATGTACAGAACTGGCAGGGATGCTGGCCAGTTTCAAACCTAAGAAAGACACCCTGCCCTATTTCAGGACCAGAAAGTATACTAAATGTTCTAAAATTCCATTTCCTTTTAAATTATCATATATATTAAAATCACTATCATAACTATTTTATTTTGTTAAATCCAAAATTTCCATATCACCTTTGTAAACTGAAAATCTTCTTTGGAACATTGTAGTGGGTGCTATGGCAAGCTGACCTGGTCTCCCATTCAGAAAGTGACAGTAATAACCCTGGCTGTGTTGGCTGTTTGTGACCAGTGGCTCTCACCTCAATCCATTTCTCCAAATTGCTCTTAACCCAAGAGAGTCGTCTTACTGAAGTCTGTATCTCCTTCACAGGGACAGTCACATCCAATGCCTAGTCAGCAATGTCACAAAAAATCTTGGGCTCCTTTAACATGGCAGGAGAACACTAAATGATCATTACAGTTTAGTATTTACTGTAAGCTCAGCAGAGTCCTCTGTTGCAACATCGTCATTGTTCTATTTTTCCCTCTGCCTAATCCTGATTCCTGTCCCACTCATAAGTTTTATTATCCAATGAAATCCTTCATGTGATTTTGAGAGTCTGTTTTCTAAAGAACTCAACATAAAATTGTTGTTACTAGAGAACTTCTTTGGAAGAGACTGTAGGATGTAATTGATAACTGGTAATAGGCAAATGAAATGTCATGTTATTGTTCTACAGGACTTTAATTTATCATTGATGATGAACTGGAACAAAATACTGAAGGAAGAGAATGATCTGGATTAAAATGTGTTATATGCATGTGTTAAATACCATATAAAAATCAATATTCACTAATGCCGGGTTCGAGACAGCAAACCCTCATAGAGAGATGGATGAGGAGATGGGAGATGGAGAATATCTTTGTGGAAGGTCAGTGGACTTTGCTGAAATGAAGCCCCAAACTGACTCAAACTCCCAGATTTATTGAGGAGCAACAAAGCCAAAGTGTTCTGCTGAGCGCAGAAGTTTGATTCAGGTTAGAAAAGACATGGTGACAGTTTGGCTGAATTATTAACTTTTATCTGATTGTCCCCTGGGGAGCTTTCTTGTTTTGCCCATAAGGCCCATCTCTGCTTCAACTGGCAAAACATCCCTTCTGGTTCCTTAGAGTTAGCAGTCTTCTGCCCTGAGTCAACCCAAGCAGACATTGACCTGTTGGGTGTCACAAGAAACTTCACAATCTAAAATTAATATGCACTAATAAAAATAAGTTTAAAATGGTGAAAATAAGGTCCAGTACTTAATTTTAAGAATATCAACACTCCAGAAAATGAATTCTCATTCAAGTCAAATTAAGACTTTGATTGGGATATTAAATCCTGGGATTAAAATATCTGTATTAGTGCATTTTAAAATCTTAAATCTCTACATTAATGGGAAGCCTCTGGCTGTACAAAAATAGCCCACTCTTTGAAGTTGAATGCTATCCCAGCAACTTACTTGAACACTATGTAGGGAATTATTTTCTCAAAGACAATATCCACCACTCCCATCCATCCTACTCACATGGACCTAGGACAACAAACCATTAATTACAGTCAAGTTGCAATTTTAATCAAAGAAGTGATGAGCCTTCTAAAGAAGAGTTCACAAAAAAGTCCCAATATTGCTACAAGATCTAACCAGCACATACCAACCAGAATGAATTCAGAACACACACACACACACACGGTAATCAAAGTTATAGTGACTATAAATTTTTTAAGTATATTGCAGTAAAACACACCTTATCATTAATCCCCTCAAATTACACCTGTTCACTTCACAAACATTTATCACAACATTCATGTCACTTTTTGAAACAATTCTGGAAATCCTTTTTGGTGAGTATCTTTAGGAGAAGCAATCAACTCTATCATGAATCCTGCTGTTGAGTTCCATTCAATGGAAATACAGGCTCATAACAACATTGGAGTTTATCCTCCTCCACTTCATTCATCAGATCTGGCACCATGTGACTTCTGGTTCTTCTCAAAATTTAAAATTAACATGAAAGTTAAGTATTTTGAATTGCTTCAAGAAATTGAGACACCCAGGACAGTGCAACTAAAGAAACTCATGAAAGTTCTGACTTCCAGAAATGCTTCAGGAAGTCACAAGAACAATGAAATAAGTATGCTCAAAGTCATGGTGAATATTTTGAAGGGAAATAATGGCAATGTGTCTTTTAATGTAATATGTTTTATTTAAACACAAATCTATTTTTGATCACCATATATATGTGTGTGACATAGATGATAGATACAGATATAGATAGATATAGATGTATCATATTGCCCAGTGCTGGTTTTAATGAGACAGATGTAAGAGGATAGATATTAGATAAGAAAGAGTGCATCAACATGAAGACACTCTCCTTTAATACAGGATGTAACATCATATCAATAACTATGAGATATAATGCTAGGTTTGTTGCCTCTTGCAGGCTTGGAAAAACATAACTGTCACAAAGTACAGTAGAAAAGCCAAAACGTACCTTAAAAACAGTGAAAAACAAACAAACAAAGTGTCAGAAAAATGGGCATTCTTGTGTGGATATACTATGCATATCCATAAAAACTTTCAGGTGTCATATTTTGCTGGAGGTCCAGTGAGATATTCCATTGACCACAGAGGTTAGGAATGCATTGATGTTCAGGCACAAGTATTAAGAATCTCAGGCAAGACTGTGTTCTGGGGCCGGTGAGTTGGCTCAGCGGCATAAGCGCCTGCCTGACAAGCGTGAAATCCTGAGTTTGACTCCAGGAACCCATATAGGAAGAAAAGGGCCAGTGATATCACTCAGCGGCTCAGGCACCTGCTGGCATGTGAGGTCCTGAGGTCGACCCCCGGTACCCTCCCCCCCCAAAAAAAAAAAAGAAAAAGAAAAAAAAAAAAAGATTGAAAAACTTGACAAGCTTTGTGCCCTGTGTTCTGAAGCTTCAGGCTTAACTTAAAAGATGCTGTTACAGAACCTACCTTGATATCAGTGGTAATATAGAATACTAAATAAGAAATTCTATCAGTGATATTTTATCAAATGTAATTTGGATTCAATTACATTAGCAAAAGGCATAGTGAGAATAGTAGCCTGTACACCCTGACTTGTGTAGATTTTACAGGTTATTAATAGAATTCCTAGGGGGCAATATATATGGGTACTCAAAAGAAAGGATGTTACCTACATTGCCTATTCTGTACAACAAAAGTAATCAAGGATGGATGATTATGAGTCTTAGATCAGGTGTCTCAATAATGCCTAAATTTGGAAAGTGAGATAGTTCTCTGGCCCAAATCCATTGATTGGATACTGGGTCTTTATGAGGTACAGAAACACTAAGGCAAGTGTATTTTGTAAACATCAAATTGTAAAATTTAAATGAGTGGGGCCAGGGCCGGTGAGATGGCTCAGCGGCTTAAGTGCCTGCTTTGCAAGCGCAAGGGCCCGAGTTCAACTCCCGGATCCCACATACGAAAAAGGGGCCGGTGATATCGCTCAGCGGCACGGGTGCCTGTTGGCATGCGAGGTCCTGAGGTCGACCCCCCGGTAGCCACCAAAAAAAAAAAGAATCTAGGAAACTGATGCTCCAAAGAGCATAAGCCTAGCTGTTAAAATCCAAAGACTTGGAAATGGACAAAAAAAAAAAAAAAAAAGAGTAGTCTAATATTTTTTATTAGGGCAAATAATTATTTTCCATTCTTTGATTACAAATTTAAGGGACTATCCAAACTACCCCTGTCTTTTTAAACAAATCTATGCATAACCTAAAATGGATTAGTCACTGAAGGACACATTTGTTCATTTTTTTTCTTCAGTGAACAAAATATTTTTTGAGAGCACTTAGGTAGCATGGGAGGTATCAAGACAAATACCTAAAAAAGAAAGACATATTCAAAGCCATCTTCCACTTTGTTAGAATTTAAACTAATATTACCTTTCTGGGTGAATTTGTTTGACTAACTCCTCAGGCTTCAAAGAAAGACTTGTAAAATAGATATTTGCAGATATATTGCATCAAACCTAGACCGTAATTTCCAAACATAATTTAAAAAATTATTTCTGTAAGTGATGAAGATAAATACATTTATTTTTATATTGTGGCAATAATAATCACATTTAATACTTATAAATGGGCTGTTTAGTCTCTGACTCCTCTGGGAGTAGTGATCTGACGAGATGATATTGATGAATTGTCAGAAAAGAGAAAACAGCCACTTTTCTCTTTAAGAAAAAAAATCATTCCACAAAATGATTAATTACAAACAAAAAACATTTGCAGAATGAAAATAGAGATGCCTCATTAGGATCAGTAACAATGTGTGAATTGATTTCCACGTAATACCTCTTGTGTCATATTCACAGTTAGCAGAATATGTGATTTGACTTTTATTAGATAATTTATATGACCTTCTTTTACTAATGACCTTTCCATATGACAGACTTTGAAAAAATTACAGCTAGTTCAAATTAAACTTCTAAAATTTCATCATTTAATATGAGAAATATTTAAGTAGTCGATATTTAGATTACAAAATCTTTAACATTGTTTGGTATATAGAATGATTTATTCCTGTATAATATGTATGTGTATATATCTATCTATCTATATATCAGTTATGTATTAGAATATAAATTCTTCACTATTTTTAGATGACTCTGTTCTTAACTGCAGTCGTAAATGTGAGTCACTTCAAGTAATTTTCATCTAATTGAATGATGGCTTCCCTATGTGTATTCAGCATTTAATTTCTAATTATGGCTCCCTTGTCTTAGAAAGGAAACATAAAGGGACATGCTTTTCTTTGCTCTCAAATAAACCACAAACCATACTAATTTAATTAAAGTGGCAGTATCTTTTTTCTAATAAATACTCATATAGGCCTGCCAGAGCCTGATTTGTTCCTACTCTTCCAATCCCAGCTACCCACTTCTTCAATGCCACTATAGCAAACACTCTACTGGCACACTATTCGTGTTCTTCTCTTTCTCTCTCTCTCTCTCTCTCTCTCTCTCTCTCTCTCTCTCTCTCTTCTCTCTCTCTCTCATAAAATTAAGGTTCTCAGAGCCCAATATTAATCATCGTCAGTTCATTAATATCTACAGTAACATTTTCTAAATTTTATTCAATATTTTTAATACTTTTTTTTTTAATGCGGGTACCAGGAGTCAAACTCAGGACCTCATGCTTGCCAGGCAGGCACTTATGCCACTGAGCTATATAACCAGCCCTTTTAATACAATCTCACTACAGACTTTTAAATCCCTTCTCTGCATGCCATATGATCAGTAACTTTTAAGATTCTTACTGGTTCTTAGTATAATCTAGTGATTCTGCTATAAAAGAAAATGCATTATCAAATTGCTACCATTATAAAAATAAAATTAACCTGTAAGAAATAATTTTAACAAATATCAGTTAAGAGCCTAGTATGTGTTTATGTGCCAATTTCTGTGCTAACATCTGTGAATACAAAACAGAATTTGATTCAATCCCTGTCCTCAAGTAGTTTCTGATCTAGTGTGAAAATGTTAGAAAGGAGAGAATAATTAAGTTATAATGGAGGTATGCTTCACATCCCATACCACGACAAATATGTCTATGAATTACCATAAACTTCTCACTATTCTTAAACTATTTCATATATATTTATTGTAAGATGGTAGTTTAGCCAAATGTATGAACGAGGGCAAGGATTGCATCATATACTGATACTCCCCTTACTGTACTAGTGAAGCCTAATGTAGAACAAATAAGTGTAAGGAGCTTTATTCTAGCAGAAATGCAATGGACTAATGATCGGGTTTGAGTTCAAGTCCAGTCCTATTTGCTTTACCTAGTTATATGGTACTTCAAACATATTATGAGCATAGTTTTCTAAAATGAACAAAAAAAAACATGTTTTCTTCCAAGTCTTTGTGAAACTTAAATAAAATAAACTTGTGAAAGTAGGTAATGAGTGCTACAAAGTATCCATCTTTTAATTAGTACTCACTTAATGCCATTAGTGTAAGATATTAGAAAATATTCACAAAACAGTTGAAGTTATTTAAAGCACAATCAGCCCTAGTTTTGAGTATCAGAGATAAGGTTTCATCTTAGGACCATCTTCCCTAAATATATGTATGTTTTTTGTCTTTCTATTTTAGTCATTCAATTTTTACCTTATCATTGCTAGGTGAATACTTCCTGTGCTTAGTAGAAATCTTGAGATGATCCCATGAATCCTGCTCCTTATCTACATGCCAGGCATAATCCTTTCCACTTGAGTTACAAAGGATTGAAAATATGATGGCTTTTATTCTTGAGATTATGTCATATAACATATCAAAGAGGAAGGATTTTGTGGGTGTAATTAAAGGTCTCAAATCAGGTCACTTTTAGTTAATTAAGAGGAATACTTTCTGGATTAGGCCTGAAGCAATCATGTGAGCCTCTTGCAAATACCTTATTTCAGCCTAGTGAGGCTGTAAGCAGAGATAACCCAGCTAACATGGAATCTTAATTTATGCAAACTAAGAAAATAAATTTATGTTTTTTAAGCTAAATGATTTGTGGGAATACACGTATCTAATCTGAGAAATAACTTGATTTAGAATGTTAATTGGTGATAAGTTCTGTGTTATTTTTAAATTATACATCTTATGTCAAGAAAAATTACATGACAAGTCATAAAAAGTAAAAGAGAAATTTAAACATTTTCAAAGATACAGGAAATTGGGAAAGAAAGTATGACATAGTAGACCAAGGAACAAGAAACATAGCTTTGAGCTTTGATATTGCTTTTAAGTAGCTATTACCATGAGAAGTTCTGTGAGATTTGAATGTCAAATTCAAGGGACAAGAATTACAAAATCTCTATATCTCTTTCTGATGGAAAATTGTGACTTATGAATGATAAAATCTGCAGTAGAAAAGGTTTGATTTAATTTTAAGGAAAGTTTTTGAAATAATAGGAACTTGTGAAGTTTTGAAGGATCTTACATTTTTTAAATTGTAGTGAAATAAGTAATCTATTTCAGGTGTATAATACATATATACATATTTAATACATTTGATATAATGCATGTAATATACTTATATAGTATTTGTGCACAGGTAATATAACATGATATTAAAGATAACACCAAAGGTAATGTTTATAATCATCTCCCGAAATCTCATGCCTATGTGTTTTAATTGTCTTACGTACACCCTGAAATTTTGTAATGTAAAATGACTTTTTTTGATTGAACTTCAAGATTGACTCAGAAGGAGATATGTCAGCACAGTGAAAGTCCTATATTTTCTCCAAAGTGCTATATAACCTGTCCTCCACCTTAAGATGATAGTATTTCTCCACACTGCTGCAGTTTTTTTGGTCTTCTGATATTTAAAGTGTTGAATTAAACATCTAAGGACAGTGTTTTTATGGATATACTCTAGTTTTTATTAGAGAAATATGATAAAAAAAATAATACCTCTCACCCCAAACCAGAAAATACATTGAGACCTGAAACTAACAATATTTAGTTTTATTCAGTAACATCTCATTACTGAGGTTTGGATGACTGAATTACATATATACACTTGACATAGTCCTAGATCAAAATTTTTATTTCACATTGCTCTAATTTTAACAGCTAGACAGTTATCTTAATGATAACTAACATACTAAAGGTACATTTAAAATGCCATAGTAGTAACAAATCAGAGAAGGCAAAACATTTTAAAAATGAAGCTAATAATTCATCCTTCAACTATGTTAGTGGAAGCTTAACTCATGGAGATATTAGAATTAGAAACCTCCAATTAGTTCAGCAAGTCATTTTCTTAAACCAGAGAAAGAAATGAATGGTGAAATGCCACTTAATATCATAATGTATAAAAGAAAAAAAGCTAAATCTTTGAGGTTACTTTAAAGTATTTTATTCTGCTACACATTCAGTGTTCCAAATACAGTCCTGTAGACTGAAAAATGATATACAGTTCAAACGAGGATTTAGCTTTGAAAGTATAACCAATTGTAGCTTATTTCTTCTGTCTGGTCTTGGGAAAAAATTGTGAAATAAGCAAAATTGTCCACTCTGATTCCTTTGCTTCTTTCCCCCTCATTTTTCACAGTATCCCATGCAATGTCTCCTAATTGTCCTGTATTTACTGTTTGAAAAGCTATTTAACAAACAACATAAGCTGATTTAAACTTCAAATATTCAAAATTATTTTAAATAAGTAATTCTCAGTTTTATGAGTTTTGGTAACAGAAAAATATGCACAGTAGTGTATGTGCATTTGTATGTGTATGCATTTGTGTGTGCATGTGTATGTGTAAGAAGAAGCAGTGCACGTTGCTTGGTGGATGACACTCTTGGTATAAGGAATCCCTGGACAGAGGATATGCCAATTTCAGAAACTGGATAATTTAGAATACTTCACGGTTTTCTTAGACTATCTGCAAGGACAGGATGAGGCATGGAGGAATAATCTGCTTCTGTCTAATCAAAACTGGCAATAGTGATTTGAATCCTCAGAATTAGAAGTGCATTAATTATAATTTAAATATGTTGACTTTGACTATAAAGTGTATATTAGAGAATTTAATCCTGAAAAAAATATTTCTGTATTGCTTAAATTTAGGTGACTATTAATAAGAAAACTGCATTAATTTTAATGTAATGATTTCTTAGGTTTTTTTTCTTGATCTCTAAATGCAGGTACAGTTAACCACAGTTAGGTCGGGTTTTGAATAGAAAGACAATTACTTAGAATATATACAAAATATTATTTTATACAACTAAATATTCCACTGAATGAAATTTTTATATGGAATAAATTTAAAAAGTATTATGATAAAATCTGAGTATTTTCTTTAATTGAACTAGTTATTATTAGATTTTAAAATGTTATTATTTTTGTAAATGGAGCTAATATCCAATGCACTATAAATAGACAATAACTACCAAATATAAAGGGAATGTATTGCTAAATAATGCACCAGTTACAGAGACTTTCAATGGATTATCCACTACCCATAAAGAGCACAGATTAGCTGTAATAAATGCTTAGGTGCAATTATCCTGCTTACTTAGTTGCATGAGTATTGTACTCACTCTGACTCACCGCAGTGATGAGCAGTGAAGCAATGACACATGCTGTATATCACAAGAAAAATATCACAAGTAAAAGACAAATATTTCAAAAGAAGAAGGACCCTTTTGAATGTTCTTAAGCATGTTTGTTGAGGAATATTTTTAGAAATATGTACTTGCTAACATTACCAGGATAAATAATAGCCTAAATATTGCTTACTTAATATTTTATTTATATTTGGGATAATTTGACATAATGTCAATAACATAGTCAAGTCTTCCCCTATTGTATATGCACATTGTTTACCTTACCTCTATTAACATGTTTGTGCAAGAATATTTAAAATGGCATGTGCTCTGGAGCATGATTTGCTATGAGTATGCTGCAGGACAAATGAGAGTATATACTTTGAGGTCCTTAATGATTACAAAGAACATAATGATAGTTAGTTAATGATAGTTAGGGATGATATCTAAAAAGATTTAGGGAATTTCACTGATAATTTTCAGGTTTGATTTTTCATGATTCTTACACTGACATTGGAAGACCTTATGAAAATGGGCAGAAATATGAGTTCCTAGAAACAAGAAGAAAATGGAACTGGTAGGTCACTTAAGACTATTTTTAAAGTCTTTCACTGAGGAATAAAAATGCTTATCTTGAAGATGAAATTTTTATTTGACAAAAGTTTTAGAAAGAAGTATTTGAAAATGTCCAATTGAAAACTTTCAGGAAGTTCTGGGGTTCTTTTCTGGGAAGTAATTAAACAAAATTGACTCATATATATTGGTCATTAAATCTTCAGACAGCTTGTCCTTTTGTTGGTCTTGGGTTTGTAGCTATGACTTTTATTTAGAATCAGTAGAAGTGTCTGCTTTCTAAATGTACTTAGTCAATGAAAGCAAGCTTTGAGTGCCCTGTGGACATGCAAAATTGCAATCTGAGTTAAGAGGAGTACCAAGACTTAGGATAGAATAAAAGTAAAGATATTTTCTGAATTATATGGAAGTTGGAAGCAATATCTGGCAGCAATCCTAGAACTATTTTATTATTGCTTTGTTCAGGAAAAAGAAAACATCCATCAAAAGGAAATTAGCAAGAGAACATGAAGCTCAATAACCCACTGAGCCAAACATAGAAGATGGAAGGTAAGATTACAGTCAAAGAAAAAGAGGCATGGCAACCCTAAAATGATGAGTCCATCATCATATCTAAACACCTACATAAGTTTTCTAATGAAGGAAATGTTTTTATATGGGAGCCAATGAAGGTACAATCCTCCAAAATATAAGATGAGCAATAAGGTTTTCTTTAATGAATTAAGTAACTACTGTCCTAGTTAGGTATTCTGCTTTTAAAAGTATTACAGTCACTTTAAAGTCATCTTTACAGAGTTAAATATTATGAAACCTGAGGCTGACATTGTAGTAACCTTTTTATGCACATCTCTGTGAATAGCCATGTATCCCCAAACACACATGTTATTGAATTCAGTCTCTCCTTCCCTCCTCTCTATATATAACTCAGAAAAAAAAACTTACCGCTGTATCAAAAGAGTTTCACATAGAAAAAATATTGTAGAATGAATGGTAAATTTGTCTAGAAAACTCAAGGAATGACTCATTATCAATAATCAGTATTAAGTAAATTACAGCCATAACTTCTCATTCTTCCTCCAACATCACACAAACAAATCATATGAATTTTGATTAAATATTTTAGAATTTATTTTGGATGAAATAGACTATTTTTAAGTTTATGTTCTAATATAAATAGTATGGCTTTGGCTAATTACACTTTAGAAAACAGGAAAAACAATATTATGATTAATTTGAAAAATCTTCATATTCTCAGATAAAATTTATTTTTTTATTTTAATATCTTTTTTGACTTATTAGTACATGTTCCCAGTACACAATGCTTACATTCACTATAGGAAATTGGTACATACACATAACACATTTCAATTCTTTTTACCCCTTCCCTTCATCCTTTTTATTTTTTTCAGGCTTAGATTCATTTATTTATCTTATAAGACCTTAGAAAGTCAATTATCATGTATACAGATCTAAAACCAGACTAATAGGCAAGAAAACATATAAAACATGCACAATTTTAGATACCTTGTGCATACTGTATTATAATAATTTTTTTTTTGTGGGTACCGGGGGGTCGACCTCTGTGCATACTGTATTATAATAATTTTTTTTTGTGTGTGTGGGTACCGGGGGGTCGACCTCAGGACCTCGTGCGCCAACAGGCACCCGTGCCGCTGAGCGATATCACCGGCCCCTTTTTCGTATGTGGAATCCAGGAGTCGAACTCGGGCCCTCGCGCTTGCAAGGCAGGCGCTTACGCCGCTGAGCCATCTCACCGGCCCTATATAATAATTTTTTTGACTCTTCCATTTTCACTCTCTGTCTTTTATTTCATACTTTATTTATATATTAAATTTTTCATATAAGAGAAACCATGTGATACTTAAGCTTGTGTGTCTGAGGCACTTAACATTATGGACTCAAGGTGTATCCATTTTCCCACAAATAACTCATTTATCCTTCTTTATGGCAGAGTCTTACTCCATTGTGTATTAATACCACATTTTCTTTATCCATTCATTTACTGATGGACTTATAGACAGTTTCCCAGATTTAGATATTATGAGTTGCATTGCTATAAACATCGGTATGCATGTATCAGTGTAATAGGATTTCTTTTGGGAAGATATCTAGAAGAAAAAAGCCGGGTCAAATGGAATTTCTATTTGTAGTTTTTTAGGAATCTCCATAATGATTTCCTTAGTAGCTGTATCAATTTACATTTCCACAAACAATGAGGAAGTGTTCCTTTCTCCCCACAGCCTCACCCGCATTTGTTATTGGTTGATTTCTTGAAGATAGGCATTCTTTCTGGAGTGACATGGAATCTCAGCATTGTTTTGATTTGCATTTCTCAAATGGCCGGTGATGTTGAACATTTTTTCACGCATTTATTGACTGTTTATATTTCTTCATTTGACAAATATGTCTTCATTCCAGATACCCATTTTTGGATTGGATCTTTAAACTTGGGTGGTCTAATTTTTTTGAGTTCTTTATATATGCCAGAGATTAGTCCTTTGTCTGAGGAGTAGCTGGCAAATTTTTTTTTCCCATTCTGTAGGTTGTCACTTCACTCTCCTGGTGGTTCGCTTTGGTGTGCAGAAGCTCTTTAATTTCATGCCATCCCTTTGTTGACCCTTGGTATTATTTCCTGTGCCATATGAGTTCTGTTCAAAATGTGTTTGCCTATACCTACATCTCCAAGTGTTTTATCTATTTTGTCATTTAGCAGATTTAGTGCTTCTGTTTTAATAGTTAGATCTTTTATCCATTTTAATTTTAGTTTAGTGCATGGTGAAGCATACAGGTCTGGTTTTAATCTTCAGCATGTGGAAAGCCAGTTTTCCCGGCACCATTTGTTAAAGAGGCTATCTTTCTTCTAATGAAGGGATTTGACTGACCCCTTTGTCAAAGAAAATGTAGCTGAGTGTGCCTAGAGTCATTTCTGTATTCTGTTTCAGTGATCCCCTAGTCTATTTTTTGCCAGTACCATGCTGTTTCTATCACTCCAGTTTTGTACTATAACTTGAGATCTGGGATTTTGATGCCTTCTGCCTTCTGTTTTTGTTTTTTTTTTAACACCATATTAAATGTAGAGTAAAAATTTAAGATATTGTCAGTAGTGAAGTATCAGTAATGTTTACTTGTATGTTATTTCAATTTTGTATAACATGTTTTGTGCTTAGTTGTAAAATGTATATATTTCAATTTTGAAATATATATTTAAAAATTTTGAAGTGCTTCAAAATGTTGTTTAAGGAGGAAGAATGAAAGATGAGTGGCAGAATATGAAAACAAAAGTAGAAAAATGATGGAAAATAATAACAGGTGGACTCTACAAGAGAGGAGAGAAGGAAAAACATAACCCTCATGCAAGGTGATGGTAATTCTAAGAGGCAAGTGATACCAGGTTCTAAGTCTTCTACTAATCTCTGTGTGGCACAAGAGACTGAGGTTCTTTAAGAAACCAAGGGATGTGCTATGCAAAGTAGACTGATTATTTCTCTCAAGGAGCATCCTATCTGTTCACGACATATGGTTTAAACTAATGACTAAATATTAACCTTTAAACCTACCATCTTTATTCCATAACACTACAGTATAGAGTAGTTATATATCAATACATAAGGAAGTTATAAAGAAGAATTATTAGAGAGTCAGAATGCAGGGACTGAGTTATAAGGTGGGAAGCCACATATTACATTGGTAGAGATAAAGAGTGAAAGACATTCAGCTGGAGAATGGAATGAACAAAAGCACAGTTAGAAATAAAAAGCATTTTTATTAGCAGTATATATTAGTAACACATATTACTTAGCATTGATATTGGGGAGTTATATATCTTGATCATTTTCATCCCCTTTCCATCCCCTGCTCACTCCTTTACCCACTTTCCCAGGTTCCCTTCCCATCTCAATAGTTGACATTCTTGTTTCCTTCTATCTCTCATTTTGCTATTTAAATTACTTATATTTTGGACTTCTCATATAAGAGAAAGCATGTCATATTTAACAGCATAAAGGTCTCAAGATCCATCCATTTCCAACCATAACTCAAATTTAGTATTTTTATGGCTAAGTAGTACTACATTGTGTACATATAGCACATTTTCTTTATCCACTCATCTGTTAATGTCCAAGTAGGTCACTTCAATAAGTTAGCTATTGTGAGTTGTGCTGCTATAAACCTGGATATGCATGTATCACTGTCATGTAATGAGCATAAAATAAAGTAAAGAGAAGGATAAAACATAAAAAATGAAAATTTGATTTAATATTTGAAAATCAGGCAATATAATTCACACACAAAATACAATGAAAAAATTGATTATCTCATTTGCATGGGAAAAAAACAAATCTGATGAAATTCAATACTCTGCTCAAAATAAAGAATTTTATTAAAATAGTAATAAAATGTAATTTCCTTAATGTGAAAGATTTACAAACATCTAAATAGTTAATTTACTATGAGTTACTAAATGTTCCCACCTGAGAGCAGGAATAAATTTTTAAATTGAATTACAATTTGTACTTAACATTACTCTGGTTGTCTTATCCAGTAAAAAAAGAAACACTAGCACAAGGGCTATAAAGGAAGCAATATACTTGTTACTTTTCTGTAGGCAAAAAATAGAAATAAATAAAATATGCTGGAGATACTGTGAAATAGAAGGACAAGAAGTAAGAACACTCCTACCTCCATATCTGATATTGGAAGATCCTATCAGTGTTGATGAAAAGCAGGTAAGTGTACTGATTTGAATGTCAGTGACTTCAAGCAAATATATCTATTCATTTTTGCATGCATCATTTCAAGAAATATTTATTAACAATTACTATATGCCAATATTCTTGTAAGACCTGGAGTTGCATAAATTAATAAGACAGAAAATGAAATCCTGTCTTAATTTGCTTACATTCTAATGAAGGAAAATAAGAAAATATATAATTAAAATGTGAGGTTTAGCTAATTTTTCAGGAGCATAGGAAAAAGGTCCACAATCATCCTCTAGGGACTCATATAGTACATTAGCTATAGGCCCTTGTTGACGAATAACATTAATCAAGATCGATTTTTGATAAACAATGTCACATATAAGCCTTGCCTTAGAATATGGGATATTAATGTCTCATATTGTGTGTAAAGAAAAAAAAAAAAACACTGTTACCAAGATGATATGCTGCTAATTGAGATAATGAAAACTGCAATCATGATCTATTTTTGTATGTCAAAACAAAGATAACGACATGATATCAGAGTTTTCAAAACAGCCAGAATCATTTTTTATTATTATATTCACATCTTTAGTTTTTTGAAATTCAACCTTTTGAAATTGTAGAGCCTAATACAGTAATTTATAGGTATCTTGAAATAGTGGCAACAATATGAGTAACGTGTGGGATTTTTCCTCTCTCAACAACATAGTTAAGGTGTTTGTTCCTGGGAGAAGGGGCAGGCAAAGACACAGGAAGTTGTTTTTTTTTTTTTTTTGATTTTTATTATTTTATTAGTACATGTTTGTGGTATTTAATGATTACATTTCTCATGGGCAGTTGCTACTTGTGAATCACATTCAGTTTTAGTAAAGTTAACCTGCCAGCATTTCCAGCATCAGTCTTCATTAGCATTTCCATGTAATTTTATGCACATATGTAGACAGGAATCTCTCTCTCAGGCTATACTTAGAAATGACTTACTATATGCTATGACATACACGGCTCTCCCATTTAACTTACACAAAAATCAATTTTCATTCACAAGGGCCTTGATGTGCAAGAGGGAGTGCAGAATCACTATATGGGAAATTTTTTCTCACTTATTTATTTATTTTTAAGGTATAACAAGAAAGAAGACACCCGACTTGCATGACTGACAGGAAAAGCACCAAGACAAAAAAGTCATCCTATTTTTCTTCCTTTCTTTAAAAAAGATGTATGAAAATAGTGAAGGACGCCTTAAGCAAATTATTTAAGTGAATCTTGACATTGGCAGTACCTGGACATTTATTTTTACAAAGAATAAATTATTTTTGAACAATTGTTTCTGTGTTTTGGATTGAGTATTTTTTTTATTTCCCTCAACCACAGCATCTTTTTTTCTTTTCTTTTCTTCCTTTCTATTTATTTATTTATTTATTTATTTATTTTTTATTTTATTTTTTTTTTTGTGGGTACCGGGGGGTCGACCTCAGGACCTCGCGCGCCAGCAGGCGCCCGTGCCGCTGAGCGATATCACCGGCCCCTTTTTCGTATGTGGGTTCCGGGAGTCGAACTCGGGCCCTCGCGCTTGCTGGGCAGGCGCTTAAGCCGCTGAGCCATCTCACCGGCCCAATTTATTTATTTTTTGAGACAGGGTCTAGCTATGGAGTTCAGGCTGGCCTTGAACTCACTATGTAGCCCAGGCTAGCCTCAAACTCATGGTCATCCTCCTTCCTCAGCCTCCCGAGTGCTGGAATTATAGGTGTGTGCCACAGCTCCTGGCCTATTCTTCCTTTTTGAAATGGAGGATTATATACAGGCACCAAAGCAAATAACTTTTCTTTGTTTTGGAAAAGAAAGGCACTTGAAGGACTTACTAAGCTACTGAATGAGAACCTGATGAACTCATTGATACCCTTTATCTATTTCACCAAATCATCAGACAAAATTATATTCATTTATAAATTTTCTACTAATGTTGTCTTTCTCTTCCAAATTTTGAAGACTTTTCTTTTTTAAAATCCTGATTATTGTCTATTATTTCTAGGAATTTAAAATTTAATTTTGAATCTTCAGTGTATATGGCACTTGTCCTGACTTAATGTTAAATTAGAATTAACAGCAAAATTAGCTAGTTTATTCTGGGCTTTAAAGATGCCTAGGCAATACCAACTGGTACACAGTTGCACAAAAATAATGGCAGTATGACGATTCCTCAAAATCTAAAATTAGAACTTCCTTTTGACCCAGCAATTCCCCTTCTAGGTATCTTCCTGAAAGAGTTAAAGACATCATATTACAAGGATACATGCATATTCACACTTATTGCAGCACAATTCACAATAGCTAAATCTTGGAAGAAGACTTCATATACATCAATAGATGAATGGATAAAAAATGTGGTATTTACACACAATGGAGTACTGCTCTACTGTATAAAAAGTTTAAATTGAGTTATTTGTAGGAAAATGGATGCGCCTTGAAAACATAATTTGAAGTGAAATAAATCAGGCACACAAGCTGAATTATCTTGTGGTTTCTCTCATATAAGAAACCCAAAATATAAATGAAGAGCAAAATAAAAGAGAGTTAATAGCAAGGAGAGAGAGTGATCCTTCTTGCATGGGAACGAGATCAAGAGATGGAGGGAGGGGAGGGAAAGGGATGATAAAAGGAATGAAGATGTGCTATGTACATGTACCAACTCCACATCAGGATGTAAACATTATGTACTCCAAACATGTTCCAATAAAAATAAAAAATGCATAAAATAAAAAAATACATGTTAAAATAGTTGCACTTACGAAGAGTCACAATATTAATACTAAATATTTATGATCACTCTATATGTAGCAGTTATTTGCAAGCACAGTTACAAATAAAATTTCTTCTGCTTATTATACAGGCTACTGCCCTTTTAATTGCAAAATGATAAAAAAACATTTGAAATAGAGGAAATAAAACAGTTACTTGTATGTGCCTTTGAGATAGATATGATTGCTTTTTCTTCAGTAGATTTTCCTTTCTAAACAATTATTGGCTTAAGGGACTTTTAATTTCACTCAGTGGAGCAATGTCGATTTGACTTATTCTCCATTAATTTATTAATCCTTTATTAGGCACCTACTCTGTGCCTGAGATATTAATAGGTACTGAAGATTCTATATAAATAAAACAGTCTCTATGCTAATGATCACACTATAACTGAGGAGACAGACACAAAATAAATAATGAAACATTTCAATAACTGGTATAGTAGAGGTATAAACCATTCTCATACATCCATTCCAATAAGATATGCCATGTTACATGTATACCATGTGCATTAGTATAATTCTTTTAAGATGAGTGGGAGTGAAAAAGTTCTTTAGTGAGCAAACCATAAGAATTTTAACTTAAAGAATAAATACACTTGCTACTTATAAAAGATCCTTGAAGAGATATGGAAGATATTTTATGCAGAAGCAAACTGATAGAATATTTAAACAATGGTGATGAGTGTCCTAAAGCAACAATGTTACATTACAGCAAATGTTAGCATCAGTCTGTGTGTATATGCTTGTGTTTTAGCTTACATACGTGGTGCATTTTTGTGACTTCATAGATAAATAAAGGGCTATGCATTCGTAACATAGGTCTATTTAATATATTTTATGTGATAACATATCTAAACCTTTTCTTTTATATTGCACTTATACTCAAATAATGGAAAAGAAATACTATCACAATTTGGTTTTGAAATGAACAGAAACAGCTAATAAAGCCACTCAATGCAGAAATAGAACAATGTTGGCTATTTTTTGAATGGACTTAAAATAAAATTATTCATAGTAGGTACTTTTACTTTTAAGAAAAGTACCAAACAATATTTCCTAAAGTGTTTTGAATAAGTAAAAATTATTCTGTATTCTTACATAATTCTAGTACTTGCATAGACACTTAAAATTTAAATGCATTGCCTGATGTGGACAATGAAAGTGATTATCATTGACATAAGGAGTACCCCTACTATTCCCATGTTTTTGCTAAAATGCACTTCAGCCCTCATCCTGAATTACAAACATTTTATACTTCATAAACTATATCCTGAAAATTCAGATATGGCACTTGCTATGTATGATGTCACTAATGTCTGAGATTGATATGCCTGGTACTTTTCACCCACAATTCCAACTACTTGCAAGAAATAGGCTTAAATAATGCTTCCTCCTAAGTCAATTATTTGAAAATAGATCCCATAATGTGAGATATACTATGATACTCTTAACTTTGTAGTGAATTGAAGTGTTTGTAGCATCTGTAAAATTGACTGATAGTTTCTCATACCGCCAGCAGTTCTACAGAGAATAAGACTTTTATGTTCAGAAAAGCAGCAAGGTCAAATAACTACAAAGGTGGACTGGAAATGCTACTTCTGATTTTGTAGAAATAGTGAAAGCAGCTTACACAAATCCTTTGCTTTAAGGAAGCAAATGTGTTTGGGGAGAATGAAAACGCTGACAGAAATAACGGAAGATAAAGGCAAACAAATTCATGTAGCTCTGGCTTGAAAAATAAGTAGATGAAAATTTGTTCAGAAAATCTAGTTAATGTCTTTTAATATTTTATTTTGAGGATGAATGGATTGATTTGTAAGTTCCTTTTTGCCTCGTGTAAAAATATACTGCAATATATTAGGAAGCAACCACATACTCGTCAATGGGGGAATAATTTAATATTCTTTACATCTAGTCTGTTCCTTCATAATGTGTAACTTAAAATAAGTTGTCAAATTTGCATAAGAAGTATTTTATGTGAGAATTGGAGAGCAGGTTCTTCCTCTCCTCACTACCATATGTAAATGACTAGAGTTTTTTCCCTAACCATAAATTTGATAGAATACATCATTCCTCCATGTGAGAAATAAAGAGCAAAGATCTCTTATGGGCTCCTTTCTTCCCTTCAAAAATATTCTTCTTAAAGAATCAAGGTTCAATATTTACATGTAGCATAATTATTTGTATTATTTTACCACTTTAAAAAAAATGTTAAAATGTGTTCCCCTATGTGTCACATTATAAATGAATGTCCACTTCCTCTGGTTTTCAGGAGTTCTTAGCTTAACATTAACTCCTCTTTACTAATATTCTTACTCAATTATATCAAGTAGTCTCTAGTTATGTAGTATACTACAATTCCTGACAAACATATATGTCCATTTACTTGATTCTGATTCCCATAATATTCCAATAATTGCACTGCACATTGGAAAGATTCTAGGCAGGCCTGTTAAGTCTCCTCAACTTGAAACCCTTAATTAAACTTAAAACAACCTTTGCTGAGACACTTGTCAGATCAGCTTTACAGGCTTGCCTGGGACACAGGAGGCAATGCCATGATCATGGAAGCATGACAGGGATCAGGACATAAGTAGTAAGCTTGATAATTCACAGGGAAGTAATTTATTATGCCCGCTATACCCACTGATATGAGGAAGAAAAAGCAGGAAGGTAGGAGGATTGGAGAATAGTATATAATATTGGGACAAAGATTAAAGTTGGTATAATCTCATAGTGCTACGCCATGCTTCCTACAAAACAAACCAAACTAAAACAGAAACCAAAGCTTTATTTTAGAATGATAATTAAACATCCAAGAAATGCTTTAATTTTTGGTTTATTGAGGTTAGTTTTGGCTCATGCCTTCTAAACTCTACCCACGATTTTTAAAATTTATCTATAGACTTCTCCCCATTTGATGAAATCAGTTTATGCCTAATGTTTTATTATAATGGAATGTTTTCTTTATCCTATACTTGACTCAGGAAAACTATTCCCAAAAACAGGATCTAACTAATCAAATTATATTATGTATGATTGAATCATAGGGTTTAACTGGTTACTTTTCAGGGAAATTTGTATTTTGATGGGAAGTAAAACCTATGCCTAATTTAATCCCAAAATATGAATCTGTAAGTGTAAATTTTCAAATTTTTATGTTTTGTTACATCAATATCTTGCCCTTGGTATAGATCAAAGATTTTTAATAGTAGTTCATGCCTCTACATAATTTCACTGGGTTAAAAACCTATGAGACTATCTCAAATAAAATCATAATTCTCTTCATGATGTGAAGTTTTACTATATGAAAATAACAATAACAAGAGTAAATTAATTTTGCTTTTTATCTGGAGAGTACAAATAAACAAGGTCATATTTCTCAGCGCAAAATATGTTTAAATTACCAACTAAATAGGTTTATTTATTTCTAGGTCAATAGCTATTACATACTTTTCCATTAAGTTGTAGTTATGAGATTGGGTTAGCAAGAAATGGGCAAGTTTTGTGTAGGAAGAAAACCTGAACCTTGCCCCTTTTGGTGAAGATATGATAGAAAAAATTACTGGATATGCAGAAAGTGGAAGTACTTTTTTCACATTTTGGGGCATTCTGGAGCAAACAAATGAAGACATCTCAGTGAAGTCAGGTATCAGTATTATTGTCATATTCACAATATACTAATTTCAATTTATTTGTAAAATTAAATTACATATGTGTGTGTGGCTGGTACAGGTATCTTTAGAGATAATTATGTATTCAGAAACTGAAGTTAAATGCAAAAAAGATAAATGAAGTTATCAGGCCTATTGCTTATTTTCTTAAGTACAATGAATAGGAGCTGTGAAATAAATTATATTCTGCTCAGTTCCATATGTAGAAGTCTTAAACCGCAATATAATTAGATTTAAAGAGTGTTTAGAAAGTAGGTTAAATGGTTAAATGATATCAAAAATTAGAATCCAAATCCAATGGAATTGATGTTTTTGTCAGAAAAGGAAGGGAGAAAAATAACTTTCCTCCTCCCTTTCTAGATGCTGTGCACAGAAGAAAGGCTACTGGAGAACACACTGTAAGGCAGTGGTCCACAGGCAGGAGGAGAACATTCACCAGAAACAGAATTGGTCAATCTCCAGAACTGTGGGAAGACGACTTTCTGTTGTTTCAGCCACATAATCTGTGGTATCAATGCAGAAGGATAAGTAAAATACAAAAAAATCATGTAATTGTCTGGCTTTTTTTTTGTTTGTTTGTTTTTGCTTTTTTAAGTATGGTCACAACTTTTTTAGAAAAAAAAGTAAATGACCTATCATATTTCTTTACACATTCTAGTCACTTGGCTTATTTAAAACATTCCCAGAAAACAGTGCAGTACGAATAAAATAGTATCTTTTTATTTGACAATATTAGACATTGAAAATGAGTTTCATCAATAAGACATTTAAACCAAAACAATAATAATAACATAAACTATATTGTCAGATCTTCACAGTAGTAAGTTTTATACATGTTATATTATAGCATAGCCATATATGTATATAAATATAGCCATGTATGTATGTATGTATATATATATATATATATATATATATATAATTTATATATATTTCTACCTTATCTGATTGTGATCTCTTTGTGCATAAGAGTCATGATTTCATCATCTCTGAGTTAAAACATTATCTTATACAAAGAAGCTACTCAGCAAATATGTGTTGAATAAATGCTTGGTTATTACAGTGATTTCATTTTCCATTTTTATAGTGACCAAGTTTGCAGTTTCCACATTCTTTCTGCAACCATAAAAGGTGAAAATAGAACATCTATCCATCAAAAACTTGATTATCTATACATTAAGTAGAATAATGCTTTTATTCCCATCAATTATATATATATTTATATATATTTATGATATATAGATATAATTATTTTCAAGATTGCACATGTCACCCTGGTGTGATGGTACATGCCTATAATCACAGTACTCTGGAGGGTGAGGCAGGAGGATCATCATAAGTCCAAAGCGAGCGTGGGGTATATAATGAGTTCAATGCCAGCCTTAACTACATAGCAAAAGCTTGTGCCAACAAAACAAACAAACAAAAACAAACAAACAAACAAAAATGATAGTATATGTCTTATAAGTGGATTCCATCATTTAGGAGAACTTCTCAGAATGTCATGAAATAGATTCATATGCATTCTTATAGATATTTTAATACCAACATATAAATATAGTTAATACTTTATTTATAGTTGGAAAAAAGTGCTAAGTACAGTGCCTATTAAATTTAGTAGTTAACTACAAATGTTTTGCCATTTATTGAAAATAAGACATGAAAAATGATATAAAAGAATACTACCAAGAAAACTTGTCAAAAAGTTGCAGGGTTCATGCATATTAGTAAATCAAACTGGTGTCTACCCACATATTATACAAACTACTGTTAATTATTATAATATTTTTCTTTATTTTAAAGTTCTGGTTTCTATAAACATTTGTCTTTGTTCATATCATGATATAGAATTTCAGTCCTCCAGTTATGCTGGTAAAGAAAATACTATATTTATTGTTTCAGTTATGAATAATTACCTTTCTGGGCACAATAATTGTAAAACAGTGCATCAGAAGAACCAATAAACATAAATTATAACCACTTTGGAGATGGCTTTTGGCATAACTGAAATATAAAAGTAGATGAGTGTGTTCAATGATAGATCTCCAATATAATTTATGTTAACAAATGCTGTATATAATAACAGTACAGTTTCTACCCTACTTTTAATTATTACTTTCAATGAAACTCTTGTACAATTGCAAATATTATTTCTTAGGAGTCAATAGGCAACTTTGAAGATTCTCAGTAATGCCAGCATATGTAGTTTTGGAAGAAAAGCTATACAGGACAGTATAAATGAAGAGCATTATTTAAAGTGTGAAAATATATTTCACTTCCAAGTTATTGCGATAAAAGCTAGCCAAACTGCTAATTTTCTTCTTAAAATTGTGAGAAACGGATGTAATCATAGTCATAAATATTTTACAGAAATGCAATGCTGGGAAGTAATAAAATAATTTGCAAAAAGAATGTTATATTCATGGCTTCAGACTGAAAAATTATATAAATATATATTGGCAAAGATGGCCAGTCAGATGGATAAATTAATCTCATTTTATTATGTTCTAAAATAAAAGATCTTTTAATATGTTCATGTAATTTTTCAAATATATATATGTATATGATGCCAAAATGAAGTCATCCTTATGATTCATTATCTTAATTTTACTTTTATGTAAATGTAGACCAACATGTATTTTATATATTCACCAAACTATGCTCATCATTTCTCTAATTTTTTTTCTAGAAGTCTTTCACTGATGAATGTCAGCACACAAGAATTTCCTTTTCTTTTGTATTTCCTTGCACTGCTGCATACTTTATATTAGTTGTTCATAATTTGGGTATCATTTTAATTGTGTGTGAATTTCCACAGATGGTTTATAAGAGCCATGTGAGCAGAAAATGTCAGGTATTATGTGTGTATATAAAGCAGCGACTTGATGAATGTTTAATATATAAACACGTGATTATAAGAGCATGTGCTTGTTATGATTTGTTATTTATGAAAAACAAATATTGACTTTCAAAAATCCACACATGTTAATTTCAATGTAAGCAATATAAAAATACATTTAAAGTCAAGTATTTTTATTTAAAGAATATTAGTACTTTCATTAAAATTTGGTTTGCTACTTTTTCACAAAGTAACATATTTACTGTAGCAAAAATTTGAATCACACTCAAATTCAAATCCAACAATGAAATACTGAAGTGTAATATTTTCTTGTTTAAAAACAGATTTATATTAAGAAAATTCAAATAATCTAAAGTGGACTTTAATAATTATATTGAATGAAAAATATCACTAAAATATCGCCCCAGTATTCTGCCTGATTTATGACATATATATTAAAAATACTAAATATCAGGGTTGAAACCATGTTGGGTGAAAAACGCAAAATGAAAAATATAGCATAAGGACACAGGATGAGGTGTATAAAGTCTTATCCACCTTAGATGTAAAATCTGCTCCCTATATAGTATCAAATTTGTATGGTGATTTAGTAGTTCAGGGTGCTAATTAACACAATATTTTTGGGTTTACAACCCAAATGGGCCAGTTAATTATATGAAAATTAGACTTTATTTCTTGGCCACATACTCTATATATGCTCTAAATTATCTTAAAATATTTATAAATAAATAAAATTTGTGTTGATGGTTCATTGCAGTCCACTGTCTTCTCTGATCATCATTTAGTAGTATCAACAAAAATATACACCACTTGGAGGTGAAGACATGTCCTGAATTGATAAGACCTCTTTCCTTGAAGTACATATATGTCCTTCTACTCTTGTAAAGACTCTCAGAATTGTGTAGCTGTTTTTATTTTGTATCAATTTCATTCTGATTCATAACTATTTATAATTAAATCTCATGGTTTCAGCAAGAATCACAGTGTGAATTATTTCCATGTTCTCTATAAGGTTTAATTTTACCCTTTCAAGTAACTTGAGATAATTAAAAATAATCTTCAAAATAATTGATTTTATCAAACAAGTCTCAGTTGACTTGCAATTTTTTGATTCCTCAGCTCATCTCTATTCCATATAGTCTCTAGATTGTCAGATCTTCTCCCTATGATTAAGTGACCAAAAACAATGGTCACTAAATCATACATATAACCATAAAAGTGTAAATAGTCTAAACTCCACTGTCCTGTCATTTTTTTGCAATGCATATTTTTGGAAGTGAACATGTGTGAAATAATACATCTATAAAAACTGTTCATTAGTTGTTGCTGAAAAAATAAAATTATAACTCAGAATTCATATTATATAATGATAAATACTCAATAAGGCTTTCTAATTATTTTTTGTTTAGTTTACATATATTTTGATAAAAGATTAAGAATTTAATTCTGGTTAAAAATTTGCTTTTGGTGCAGGAAAATACCAGTAACTGAGAACATATGAATACCCAATAATTGAAAATAAAATGTAATTTTGGAGGGCTTAGTAGGCAGCTTACAACAGGATTGAAACTGCAATTAGTGGTAGTGTATTCAGATCTTAAAATGAACTGGATAAATTCTATTTAGAAATGCATTATGCAAAATGAAAACGGAAGTCCACATGCGGGTATTAAACATTTGAAATACAGCTATTCCAAATTAAGATGTGATGTTGGTGATAGTAATAGCGGATTTCAAAGACTTCATATGAAAAAAATGAATGTAAAATATCTCCCACTAGGCACATAATAGTCTATAGTACAGACTACAAATTGTTCAGCCAACATCCATTCTCCCCTTTTGCTGTCACTAAAAGCTTAGCTGAGTTCTTGAGTACCCTGCTAAAGATTACATTTCCCAGTTTCCTTTGTACCTAAATATTGCCATGCAACCTGGTTCTAGCTAATGGAACATAAGTGGAATTGATATATGCCACTCTTTCAAAAGGAAAGATAAATGATCTCTCATCTCAGTCTCTTCATGGTGTTAGAAATTCAGACCAGTAGAGCAAGACGAGTGATCATCTTCAGCCAAAAGCTAAAAGCTACATTTTTGGGGTGGTAAAACAAAGTGATATGGTGAGCATGAGTAGTTAGTGAAAAACTTGGAGTTATCATAATCACCTTCAGATCACTTATGCTAGGATTGTTTTTTGAAAGTAAGGTAAGTTCTATCTTATCTATTATAAAACACTGCATAATACTCCATTATGAATGTGCAAATACCATAGTTGATATTTCAATTTCTGCAGTAATACACACTCTGGTTCCATTCCATTTGGAAATATCACATATAACAATGCAATGATGTCCCCATATAGATCTGCATGAGACTTTCTTTGGGATAGTGCCAGGAGAAGAATTACCAGTTCCCATATTCCCATATTCTACTTTTTTTTTTTTGGCATCTGAATTGAACTCAGGCAGGCGCTGTGCCACTGAGCTATATGCCCAGCCCTAGAATTACCAGTTAATAAATTATGCATACACTAAATTTGTCTAAGAAAGGACAGAATTTTTCACTAAAACAGCTGTACCAATTTACATTTCTTTTAGTAAGCACTTTGAGATTAGAACAGATGTAAGATACCATTGCAATCAAAAGTAATATATCAGTTTGCATGGTCAGTGTTGAGGGAAAAATCAACCCTATAAAAGCTCCTTGAGGGAAGTAATGGTGTATATTTTCCTCCCCATTGTGGGCCAGGGATCAGAACATAGCAATATCTCTATAAATATGCATTAAAAAAAGAATGGGGGCCAGTGAGATAGCTCAGCAGCATAAGCACCTGCCTGGCAAGCACAAGGTCCTGAGTTCAACTCCTGGTACCCACATATGAAAAAAGGGCCGGTGATATCGCTCAGTGGCATGGGTGCCTGTTGGCAAGCACGAGGTCCTGAGGTCTACACCCGGTACCCAAAAAACAAAACAAAACAAAACAAAACAAAACAAAAAGAATGGATATGTAGATCCTACAAAACTAAATTGTGCATTTGAATCATAGTTATTAGGGAAAGCTTGATAGGTACATAATACATGCTTCTTCAGATCTTTGCATTGCTTGTCCCTTCATTTATGTGTGTGCTCAAATGTGTTCTTTTCATGGAAGACATTACTGGTTTCTCTGTCTAAATAACAACACTTTCAACAATCATACTAAATGCCCTACCTTTGTCTCACTTTTTTTTTTTTTGTGAGGTCAGGGGTCGACCTCAGGACCTCACGTGCCAGCAGGCGCCTGTGCCGCTGAGCGATATCACCGGCCCTTTTATCCTATATGGGATCTGGGAGTCGAACTCGGGCCCTCGCGCTTGCCAGTCAGGTGCGTACACCGCTGAGCCATCTCACCAGCCCTGTCTCACTTTTAACTACTAAAACTATATACATTTTAGGGTATATCTGTATACATATATAAATAATATATGTGTATAAAATCTTGGGAAATATATATATATATATATATATATATATATAAATGTGCACACACACATACACACAATAAATATGTATTGAACTATACAATGTGGAGTAACCATATTAGGCAATGTGGAAAAACTATGTATAAAATTCATGCTTATAGTCTGAAGAAGCAAAAAATACAATACAGAAATAAAAGAACTGATAACATCACGAAGTTTGAGGGAGATACTAATAAGTTATTATAGGAGCTCATAGGCTGAAAAAAGTACATATAGACTTTTGAGAAAATGGGACTTCAGTTAATACTTAAATGAACAAAACTGAAGTTGGGGTCTCTCTAGGGAAAATAATGTGAATGAGTAATTGAGACCTGCAAAAATATTTCCTCAAATTAGCATATATATTTACAGTTTGCAAAGCCCTTAGACACATATTTTATAATTTGATTCTCATAATAATAATTAAAGATGGTAGAGAGGAGATTAATGTCCAAATTATACCTTTGAGGAAACTGAGGCTCAACAACTAATTTTATTAAGGTCATTTCTTTATTTTTATTTATTTATTTATTTTTTTGTGTTTACCGGGGGTCGACCTCAGGATCTCGCGTGCTAGCTGGCGCCCATGCCGCTGAGCGATATCACCGGCCCTTTTTTCATATGTGGGTTCCGGGAGTCGAACTCAGGATCTCGCGTTTGCCAGGCAGGCGCTTATGCCGCTGAGCTATCTCACCGGCCCAGGTCATTTCTTTGGAGTTTTAGTGATTCATTCTTTTCTAATTCTTAATCCAGGTCCTGTCCTCGAAATGAGCTACCAAAGGGCAGTGCTATTACACAGCTGGGATCTTGTCTTTAAATACAAGTATGAGGTGTTTCTCCTGGATATATTTGTATAACTGGCCGATGGTGTTTCTATTGCTTATGTTTATTTGTGTTTTTCGAAATTCCATACTTGATTAAGGAACTCCACAATTGTTGGGTTATGACATCTATGTCCTATAATTTTCACAGAACACAGTACAATTGAGAGGTTTGATTGGCTAATTCTATTGTAAAGCAACACGAAATAAATTCTAACAATATACGTTATGAATTAAGTTGTAGATTAAATGATAGATTTGCATATGAACAGAAACACTAAGTGTATATCATTTCATGAAAAGGAAATAACTACCAATTGGCAGTGCCTGGTCAGATCCTTAAGAATATGGATTTATATATAGTCTTAGAGAAAATGTCTGAGAACCTCCACACTTCAGTTGTAGGTTTTTATTAAAAGGATAATATACAGTTTCTATTGTATTAATCAGACAATAAATTAAGTACCTCTATAATAAAAAGAAAAATATGAAAATAGCTAGAAAAGCAGGGATATAATTTTTTTTAGGTAGAATTTAACTTCAGAGACCTGTATATTAAACAATATGGCCCTAATTTTTACACTTGACTCGAAAAGAAAGAAAAAACCACGTGTTTCTATTTTACTACTTGTCTACAATGCTTATTATTCTCATATGTTAGTTGTTATAATAATGATCAGGGTCATATTAGGTAATATAATAATATGAATAAAATAAAATTGAAATATGATTTTAAGGTAATATGAAAATATTAGCCGCAATATAGCGAGAGCTTTTACAGTAATATTAGACTGCACATTTCTCAAAGCCTGATCCAAAATAATTTTCAAAGCTTGCATTGAGAAATATTGTATATCTGTAGCTACTGTTAAGAACAGGAAATAATTTTCATGTTAGGTTTTCCTTAAACTTTTTTTTTTTTTTTATTCTGGAATCTTAGGTATAGAGAGTTGAGGTATTTCTGACACTTTCTCAACATTAAGGTATACAAGAGAATTCTTTATTTCAACTGTTCATTCATAGTCATTTTACAGGCTCTGCCTCTATTGTATTTGACCTATAATCTGGAACATGTAATTTTCTAAAATATTAGCATCATCACTTATATTTATATAAGTTTAGCACATACAAATGGCAGTTTGATAGACAACTTTATAGATATCATTAACTCAAATATTATGTAAACTTCCTGTAAATATAATGAAATAGCTGGCATCATTAAGTATGAAAAAAAATTATCTTGGCCCATAGTTTTGGATATTCAACTCCATGATCAATTGGTACCATAATTTTGGGCTTGTGGTCAGGCATCATATCAAGGTGGGTGTGTTTGGGAGAACAAAATCATGTACTTCATGTCCAGGCAGCAAAGAAAGGAAGAGGAAGGGTCCCGTTCCCACAATCCCCCTTGAGGGCACACTCCATAAGGACCTCTTATTGTGCCCACCCTCTTAAAGGTCCACACTATATCCCAATAGTGCTACCATGAGCTGAGAAACATTTACCTAAATCATTGTTTTGTATCCCTGCCCTCAAAAGTTCATGTCCACTTTACAATTCAAACTACATTTAGTAGATCTGCAGGATTCTGTAAAGTCTTAACTGTGGCAGTATTGCTCAAGAGCCTCATCCCAATTTCAATGCACATTCAAACATGAGTTCTTATAAAAAAATAGCCAGAAAGAAAGCTTCATACTTTAATTATGGCTTAGATGTAAAATATCCCCACAAGTTCTCATGTATCCAGAGGTAGGGCTTTTGGATGATAATTGAAATACAGAGGTGTTATACTCATCAGTGTACTAATTCATTGATAAATTCATGGCTGAATGTGCTATCAGCAGGTGGAATCTGGTCAGAGGTAAGTCACTGTGGGCCATGAATTGAAAAGGTGTATTCTTGGCCTGGCCCTTCTCTTTTCTTTTTGCTTACTGGCTGCCATGAGCTGAACAACTATTCTAAACCAGGCTCTTCAACCATGCTCTTTCTGTGTGGAGCCAGCCAACTGTTTACTGAATCCTCTGAAAACTTCAAGTCAACATAAAACTCTCTTGTTTGAGTTGCATTTGATGAGTATTTTGTCCCAGCAGTAGAAAAGTAACTAAAGCAGAAAATACATTCCAGGATCGGTGCCATTGGTGTAACTACATCTGATCACATGCTTCAGAAGCCTTTGGAACTGGTTCATAGGATGAGTTTAAAAAGTGTGAGAGGGGTCCAGTGAGATGGCTCAGTGGCGTAAGTGCCTGCCTTGCAAGTGCGAGGGCCTGAGTTCGACTCCAAGAACCCACATACAAAAGAAAAAAAAAAAAAAAAAAAAAAGGCCAGTGATATCGCTCAGTGGCACGGGCGCCTGCTGGCGAGCGTGAGGTCCTGAGGTCAACCCCCGGTACCCATAAATAAATAAATAAATAAATAAATAAATAGTGTGAGAGATGCAGGTTAGAGAAGCCCAAGAATGTTGTGAGCACTGTTTGACAGGCAATACTGATGAGAATTTAGAAAAATCGGTACGAATATGGATATGAGGTTTTATATGGGAATGTGAACCCCATTGAAATCTGGACCAGAGGACATGCATGTTTTTATTCTGGCAAAGGATTTGTTTATGTTTGTCCATGCCCTAAGACTTTGTGTGAGGCTAAATTCAGAGGTGACAGGATAATTAATCTAACAAAAGAATTGTCAAGGCAGCCCAAATTTCACTCAGTGGTAGGGATACTGCTTAGACTGTTTTAGCCAGATTTATAGTGGTACTATTAGGAAAAAATAGAGCCAAAGGATGTGAAATGTTTATAGTTTCAGTAGAAATAAACAAGTGAAAAGGTGGAGAAGGATGGTTATGTAAAATTTTATCATTAAAAAGAAGCCAAGTACTTTTCTTCATGACGATAGGAAAGATACTTTCAGAGCATCTCAGGAAATGCCATACCCACCAACTCAGGCTCAGAGGTGTAAAAGTTTAAACTCTTCAAAGACTTTTCTTTGAGCGGAGAGCCCCTAGGGTTCCATGTTCATTTCGGGCCACGTAGGGAAATATTTCCCTGAGTTTAGCCATCCAGGTACTCAGAGGCCTCTACAGCTTTGATCTAAGGGGGTCAGCTACTACTCCAAGTAGCAGCAGACCTTGGCATCATCTGCATTGTACTGGCTTTTAAACCATAAAGAAGGCAAGATTGTGCAGTCATAGAGGCTTTCACCCAGATGTCAGAGGAAGGCCTGAGAAGCCAGGCAAGTAGTCCCTGAAATGGAAGTACATGTAGGTGTGAAAGAGAAATTGAAAGTATAGTGTAGACCCCAGCAAGTTGGAAATGCCAGGAATATGGAACTTCTTCTGAGAAAAGCCATAGGCTGCTAGCAAAGCCAGCACAAGAGAGAGGCCATATGGGTTGCAACCAGCATGCCATTGGGGCAGTGCTGCCCAGGCCCTTTGAAACTCACATTTCACTACAACCTGTCTTGGGTGCTGGACATAGAGCTTTGGGATTTAATATTTGCCCTACTGGGTTTCAGTCTTTGTTGGTCCAATTCCTTTGTAATCTCCTATTCTTTCCTTTTGGAATAGGAATATCTACCCCATGTCATTTTAACTTGTTTTTTTTTTTGTGTGTGTGTGGGTACCGGGGGGTCGACCTCAGGACCTCGTGCACCAGCAGGCGCCCATGCCGCTGAGCGATATCACCGGCCCCTTTTTTCGTATGTGGGTTCCGGGAGTCGAACTCGGGCCCTCGCGCTTGCCGGGCAGGTGCTTAAGCCGCTGAGCCATCTCACTGGCCCAATTTGGAAGTATTTAAAGTTCTTTTAAATTTTTACCAGGGCATGCATCTAAGATTTTGGCTTGAGTTTCAGAGAAGACTTTAGACTGACTTTTCCGCATTGCTGGGACTATTAAGATTTGGGAACAGTTAGAAATGGATTACATGCATTTTGCATAAAAAGATGGACATACTCCTTTTGGAGTCCAGAGGCAGAATGTTATGATTTATAGCTAAAATAGTCACCAAAAGTCTCATATAAACAGAGATCCTTGGATCCTGGGGGTGCTTACTGCCATTATGTGCCACAGGCCCTTCCACTATGCTGTTTCTGCCTTGGAGTCAATTAACCATAGACTGAATCTATTGAAAACTCAGCCAAAATAAACCTCTCCTCCTTTACATTACATATATCTGGTATTTTGTACTGGCAATGGGAATGTAACTAATGTAACTTCAAAAATACAATAGTAGGACAGGCACAGGGTCCTGTGCCTATTCCAGAAGGACTAGGAAGATAGTAAGAAAATATTATCCCAAAGGAAGACCAAAATCCAGCAGAATAAATTTTAAATCCTTAAACTCATTGCCTGACATCCAGGGCTGTGATACTTAAACTTGTCACCTGACTGATTTGAGAGCCAGCTAGGAGATAAGTAAAGCAACACTCTGACTGTGTCATAGGGGCATGATCTTAAGAACTATATCTGGAGCCTGGTCTCTACTTCTGGGGCCCTCTTCCATCTCCTTCTGTTTCTTGGCTGCCCTTGGGTTAGCAGTTTTCTTTTGCCATGCCCTTTGTCCAGAATGTTTCTGCCTTGGAGCAAGTGAAATTTGAGATAAAACATCTGAAACAATGAGCAAAAGTAAATCTTTTATCTTCTGCATTACCTTTCTCAAGTATTTAGTCACAGAGGTGAAGAGCTCACTAATATAGAAAACTGGAACCAGGAATGGGGTCATTGTTGTAATTAATCTGGACCATATGGTTCAACACCCTTTGGAACTGGTTTCTATGAGAACTTTGTCAGTGGTTGTAGATGTGTGTTAGCAAAACTTAGAATGCTGTAAGTGGAGTGTCTTAGTTACTTTTTCGTTGCTGGGAGAAAATACCTGACACTCATAAGTTAAAGGAGGAACATTTTATTTTAGCTCACGGTTTGTAGAAGTTCTGGGTCTAGTCAGGTGGCTCCAAGGCAGAGCAGCATGGCAGAGGAGCATGACAGAAGAGAAACAGTCTAGAGAAAGGCAGGCAGGAGACAGGATTCAGGAGGCAGGTAGCCTCCCTTTCCCTTTTATTCCATTCAGGCTACCAGCCTATTGGTTGATGCCCACACAGGGAGGTTGGGCCTTCCCATTATCCACAGAGAGAATTATTCTAAACCAATCAGTGCACTGATTTAGTTACCACAAACCTTTAAACCATATGCATATACCGTAGATCCAGCCATCTCCTAAAAACCCCAGTCATGAGTGTGTGAGGCTTTGGGGGAACATCTAGATACAAGCCATAACATGGAGCTTGATCAATGACATTGGTGGGTGCTCAGAAGACCAGAATGCTGATAAGAATACAGATAGTAAAGACTGTTCTCCTGTTGCTTCAGGTGGGAAGGACTCTATTGAGAATTGTACTATAGGCCATTCATGGTACACTCGCAGAGAACTTTTCTGCATTTTACCCATCTTGTGAGAGACTTTGTGAGAGGATGTGTTTAAATGTGGTATACTCACCTGCCAGATAAATTAAAAGACATCTTAACATTTAGGTTGTGGCTTATGTAGTACTTGCCACTTCTAGCCAGATTTATAGTGGGAATTGTGAGCAAAAAGCAGAACAGAAGGATCTCATAAGCTTCCAATTGAACAGAAAAAGTTCTTGATGAAAAGATCAGTATTGTTAAAAAGAAACTAACTTATCTATTTTGGACTAGGACAAGAAGAAAGATGCCTTGAGGATATCTCAGAAATCAGCAAGACCATACCCATCGCAGGCTCAAAAGTGCAGATAAGTAAACATTTCATTTGAGAAGAGAGCCCTTGGGCCCAGTACACTATATGGGATCCCTGGGAAATTAGTTCCACAGGATTCATTTCACTGTGCTTGGTTATCCAGGCACTCAGATGCCAAGGCAGTTATTATCCAGGTGAACTTAGCTTTTCAAAAGCTGTCCACAGAGTTTGGTGATATCCATGTTATGATGGTCTTTAAGGCATGTTGAATGAAAAAATTATTGGGTCATGGAGGTTCCACTTCAATTTCAAAGGAAGCCATTGGAGATCATGAAATATGTGGCAAGATTTGAAATTCTTTTCAAAAGCACCTGAGAAGATGTGGGAAGCTATGGAAGTGAGTTGAAACTGCACTGGCAACTCCAGGGAGCTGAAGCCAGAAACAAGCAACATATACCACATAAAGACACCAGCTAGCAGCAGAGCCAGACCAAGGGAAGCATTACAGGCTGCAACTGCAAAGTCATAAGTAGTGAGGCCTCTCAAGATTTCTATAATTAATATCTCACTACTGTGTCCCCTGGATGCTAGACATTGAGCTACATTGCTTAATGTTTGCCCTGATAAGTTTCTGTTTTGCTTTGATGCAATTATTTTCTCTCTCTCTATTTTTCCCCTCTTGTATGAAAATGTTTATCCTGTGCCTTGTATCTTGAGAGTATGTACCTTGATTTTTAAACTTCATATTTATTCAAAGCTAAGATTTTTCCTTGAGGCTCAGAGGAGTCTTTGGAATGAGACTTTAGAATAATTATGGAACTTTTGAGAAATTGCATAAAGAATTAGTTCATTTTCAGTGGTAGACTGGACAGATACATCATGTTAGGTGAAATTGTAGCCTTGTTAATACCTCTGTTTGGAGATAAAGTATGATCTAATGAGAAGGGCTGAGCATTTGTTACTTAATTTGTGAATTTGTTTGGCTAGGGAGGCATGTAGGAAATTACTAACACACATTCTAAATGGACTTGTGTGTAATTAGTCATTTTTTTTCCCTTGGAGCATTGGAATATTTATGTGAACTATTTTTTATTTTAAAGAGAAAAAATAATAAAAACAATGATACAGAATTTCAAAACTAGCTCATAGAGGACTAACAATGTTTAATATATTGCACAGTTATCTTCAAAGTAGTTGCTCAGATTAAAAGATATAGGCATGAAAAATTGATCAGACAATATAGGCACAAACAACTCTTTTAAATGAACTAAAAAATTAAGAGTATAATTATCTTAGCTATGTTGTGTATATATACATATATATTTTTTTCTTTTCCCTTCCTTCTTTTTCCTTTCCCCCATCCCAGTTGTACTTTCCTTTTGAGCAGTTTCTTCCACTTTCACAATATCTATTGTACATTTTGGATCTTATTTACTCTTTCAGTTTCTTCCACTAGGGAGACAATATGATGTTTACACTTGCAAGTCGGATTTATTTCACTTATGAGATTGGTCTCAAGTTGCATCCATTTACCTATAAAACCCTCAAATTTATCCTTCTTTATAGATGAGTAGTACTGCATTGTATAAAAATACCACATTTTTATCCATTCCTTGGTTGATGGGCATTTGGGTTGTTTCCAAGATTCAGCTATTATAAATTGTGCTGCTATAAACATGGATGTACACATATTGCTGTGGTATTATGTTTTTAATACTTCTGGGAAGATACCCAGAAGGGGAATAGCTGGGTTGAATGGGACTTCTAATCCTAGTTTTTCAAGGAATCTCCACATGGGTTTCCACAGTGATTTTTACCAGTTTACACACCCACCACTCCACAGCCTCACCAGCATTTGTTATTGGTTGCTTTTTTAATGATAGCCATTCTTTCTGGGGTGAGATGGAATCTCAGTGTTGTTTTAAATTGCATTTCTTGAATGGCAAATGTTATCGAAAATTTTTTCATATATTTCTTTGCCATTTGTATTTCTTCATCTGAGAAATGTGTATTCATGTCAGATGTCCATTTTTGGACTGGGTCTTTGAATTTGGGGTGCCTGATTTTTTTCAATACTTTATATGTTCTAGATAGAAGTCCTATGTCTGAGGGACAATTGGCTAACATTTTTTCGCACTCTGTGGGTTTTCTTTTCACTCTGTTGGTGATTTCTTTTGATGTGCAAAAACTTTTCAATAAGATGACATCCCAGTTGTTGATTCTTTAAAGTACTTCCAGTGCAGTTTGGGTTTTGTTCATGAAGTATCTGCCTACCCTCCATGACTTCAAGATTTCTACCTATTTTGTCTTACAGTAGATTTAGTGTTTCTGCTTAATATTTAGATCTTTGATCCATTTTGACTAACTTATTGCATGGTGATGGACACAGTTCTAGTTTTAATATTCAGCATGTGGAAAGCTAGTTTTTCCAGCACTGTTTACTAAAGTGACTATCTTTCTTCCAGTGAACATGTTTGGCCCCTTTGTCAAACACACTTTGGCTGAATGTGTTTGTACTTGTATCCGCATCTTCTATTCTGTTCCACTGATCCACAGGTTTGGTTTTTGCCAGTAGTATGCTGATTTTTTTTTTTTTTTTGTGGTTTCCAGGGGTCCAACTCAGGGCCTTGCACGCGAGCAGGTGCCTGTGCCGCTGAGCGATATCACCGGCCCTTTGTTTGTATGTGGGTTCCGGGAGTCGAACTCAGGACCTCATGCTTGCCAGGCAGGTGCTTATGCCGCTGAGCTATCTCACAGGCACCTAATACGCTGATTTTATCACAGTAGTTTGTAGTATCATTTCAAGTCAAGGACTGTGATGCCTCTTGCCTTGCCTTGTTGCCCAGGATTGCCGTCACTACTCTAAGCCTCTTCTGTTTCCAAATGAATTTTAGGAATCTTTTCTCTAGATCTATGAGGTATGCTAATAGTATTTTGATCAGGATTACATTAAATCTGTATAACAGTTTGGGGAGTATGGCCATTTTCACAATGTTGATTCTTCCTATCCATGAGCAAAGGATATCTTTCCATTTTTTATGTTCTCTTTAATCTGCTTTTTCAGAGTACCATAATTTTCAATGTATAGATCTTTTATTTCCTTTGTTAAACTGATTCCTAAGTATTTCCATTTTTTTGCTGCTACTGTGAAGGGTGTTCTTTCCCTAATTTCTCTCTCAGTGTGTTTGTCATTTCTGTACAGTAATGCTATTGATTTTTGAGTGTTGATTTTGTATCCAGCTATGCTACTGAATTTGCTTATTAAATTTAAAATTCTTTTGGTGGAGTTTTTGAGGTCTTCTATGTAGAGTATCATGTTATCTGTGAATAATTATAATTTAACTTCTTCCTTTACTATCCTTATTCGTTTTATTTCTTTCTATTGTCTCATTGCCCTGGCTAATATTTCCTGAACTATATTGAATGGCAGTGGTGATAGTTGACATCCTTGTCTTGTTCCTGATTTTAGAGTGAAAGTTTTCAATTTTTTTCCATTTAGTATGATGTTGGCTGTTGGTTTGTCATTGAAGGCTTTTATCATATTGAGGTAAAGACCATCTATTCTGAATTTCTGTAGGGTTTTTATGAAGAATGAGTGTTAGACTTTAGCAAAAGCTTTTTCTACATCTATTGAGAAGATCATGTGATTTTTTTCTTTGGCTCTGTTGATATGGTGTATTATGTTTATTGATTTGTGTATGTTGAACCATCCCTGAATTCCTGGAATTAATCCTACTTGGTCATGGTGTATAGTCTTCTTGATGATTTGCTGCATTCTGATTGCTATTATTTTATTGAGGATTTTTGCATCTATGTTCATTAGGGAGATCGGCCTGTAAGTGTCTTTTTTGGTTGGGTCTTCCTCTGGTTTTGGTATCAGGGTAATACTTGCTTCCAGTAAAGTGTTAGAGAGATTTGCTTCACTTTTAATTTAATTAAAAAGTTTGAGGAGTCTTGGCATTGAATCTTCTCTAAATTTCTTGTAGAATTCAGCCATGAATCCATCAAGACCTGGCCTTTTCTTTGATGGTAAGGTTTAATTACATTTTCAATTTCATTAACTGATATTGGGTTATTCAGAATTTTTGTATCTTCTTGATTCAGCTTTGGTAATTCTTACATTTCTAAGAATCTGTCCATTTCTTGTGTGTTTTCCATCTTATGTGAGTGAAAGTTTTCGAAGTAGGTATTGATGATCTTTTGAATTTCCACACTATCTCTGGTTATTACACCCTTTTCATTCCTCATTGCATGAATTTGAGTTTTTTCTTTCCTGTTTTTGATACAGTTGTCTAGGGATTTATCAATTTTATTTATTCTTTCAAAGAACCCACTCTTTGATTTTTTAATTCTTTGTTTTGTTTTATTTGTCTCAATTGCATTAATTTTTGCTCTGATCTTTATAATTTCCTCCCTTCTATGGGCTTTGGGCTTGACTTGCTCTTCTTTTTTCTAGAAGACTGAGGTGCAACATCAGATTGTTTATTTGTGCTCAATATGTTTTCCAGATGTGAGAATTCACTGCTATAAATTTCCCTCTTAGGAGTGCTTTCATTGTATCTCACATTTTTGTTTGATTATTTTGTCATCACTTGGACTCAATATCTTGAACTTCAAGGAGAACATGTATATTTTGGCTCACATTTTAGAAGTTTCAGTCTTTGCATGGTTGGCTAACTCAGACAAAATTGGCATGTTGGAAGGTCCTGAACTGTGGAAAGCTGCTCACATTATTGCAGCTAGGAAGCAGAGATGAAAGGATGGAGATGAAAAGGGAGAAAAGACTTTACAGGTTATTCCCTCAGTGAACCGTGTCTTCTACCAGGCACTACCTTCTAACAGCAAGTCAACTTTAGTGCTTTAATACTCCAATCACCTTGCAAAAACCCCACCTATGAGATCCTGAAGCTTTGGGTAGACATCTTGATATAAATCATAAAAGTGTGGGACATGGGGACAAGGCATAGGGCCTATCTGATCTCTTGTCCCTTTCTGTGCAGGTCATCTCCTACATTTTGGTTTCTGGATGGCATGAGTTGTATAGCTTTTCTCTACCTTGAACTTCTGCATGATATTTCTACATTGAAGCTAACTGACCATGGATTGAAATTTCTGAAAGCATGAGCCAAAAAAAAAACTTTTTTCTTCTAAGCTGCTTTTGTCAGGTCCTTGGTCATACTGACATAAAGCTGACTAATAGAGGGGGTCATTGTGGTATGAGATAAGTTCCCAAAAACTTGGGTAATGCCATCCTTGTGGCCTTGTTGGTTTCAATTCACATGAACACGTACTCAGTTGGCTTTGTATGCTGTCTGTAGCTTTCCTTGATAGTGTTGCACGTTTCTAACACCTCCATCATTCTGGAATCTGCAATAAATTTTCAGTTTCATTCCCACAGTTACATGTATCACTTTGGTAAAGTCTGATTGCAGATAGTGCAAATGTGCAGCAGAATTTCTGCACGGAACTCTTTCCTCCACAGAATTCATTTGAAATCTCAGTGGAAGCCACTGAGACTAATCTTGTAACTCCTATACATATTTTGCTTACCTGAAAAATCGGCATCATAGCATAACACCAATTTCTGCCATCACTAGAAGCTACATGTGCAAGAAAGAAAATAGTGGTGTAGTGATCCACAGAAAAAATACAGCCTTTCCAGGATCTGGAATCAAGACACCAGGAAAACAGAATTTGGTGAGACAAAAAAGTAGATCATCAGGAATTGCAAGGGACCTGATAGAAAAAACAAATGACAAAAAACCTATTGGAATGGAGCACAATGCAGATGAAAGAACAAAGTATTCTGGGAAGGTGATACCAGATCCCCGGAATAGTTACCTCTCTCCACAGACAAAAGGTAAAGCCAGAGGCTCATTAGTACAAGGGAGAAAACATGGAACAGGCCAGCTGTGCTAACACCAAGAAAAGCCCATAGTTATTGTAAACTGCAAAAACAGCCTGGAGTTTTACTCTGCAAGTGAGTACTTCTAAACCACAGGCTACATTTGGAGGAGTGCAGTGCAATGTCAGCATATTTGAAAGAGTTTAATCAGAAGCAATTTGGGAAGAGATAATTGTTTAAGACTGAGTGGCAGAGAAACTATAAAACAAGTTCACTTCAGGGTTTCCAGTGTTACCATACCACCATGACTGGGTGGAAGATGACCAAAAAGGACAGTCACAGAGAAGTGCAGGCTAAACAAGGAATTCATGAGAAGTTTAAGGTCAGGTTAGGAAGGACATGGGGCCCCACATTTTGTGGTTTAAAGACAGGTTTTAAGCAGTATGTATGGCTTTTAGAGGCAACTGGATCTGAAAGTTCTGTCATTGAGTCCAGGAATCTGCTTGAATTCCCACCCAACTGCCTGCATCCAGCACAGACATTAGTGGACCGATTTCTTTTCCAATCTACCAAGGTAAGGACACACCTTGGCTGGGAAGATTGGCACATCCTGGGGTGTACAGACACATCTCTGGAGCAGGGCACATACCTCACATACCCACATGCAGTAAAGCAACTGTAGGTGGAAAAAAAAGTTGACTTGATGGCTCCCAAGATTGCATAACCTGTAAATAACTACTCATTTAATCACCAGTACTTATTCTTTATTATTCTTCTTTTAATGGTATATGTTTGCAATACACAACAAATATATTCATCCTGGGCAATTGTTACGTATGTATAGAACATCTTGGTAATTTTTACTTTCTCTTCTCCTTCCCTCCCTCCCATCTCCCCAAATCCCCACACTTCCAGAGCCCTTTCTTGTCTCCACAAGACTATTACCCTGTTTCCTACTTATTATTTTGCTTTTCAAATAACTTTTAAAATTACTTATTGGGTTTCTCATATAAGATAAGCCGTGATATATTTAACCTTCTGTGCCGGATTTATTTCACTTATCACTATGATCTCTATCTAACTGAAACTTTGTATCCTTAAAAAAAGTCTCCACTTCCCCAACCACCCCTTGTAATAGCCTCTAGTAACAACTATTTTGCTCTCTTCTTTGGTACATTCAAATTTATTAGATAGCACATGTGAATAAGGCCTTATATTTGGCTCATTGTGCCTGTCTTATTTCACTTAACAAAATGTCTGCTATGTTCATACATGCTGTCACAAGTAACAGAATTTATGATTCATTTTATGGCTGAATAGTATACCTCTCTGTGTATACACAATCTTTTAAGATCCATTCATCCAAACAAATAGCTACTTTTGTTTAATTATTGTCTTGTTTTTGCTATCATGAATAATGACATGGTGAGAAAGAGAATGAATACTTCACTTCAAAATACTGATTTTAATGATTTTGGGTATATATCCAGTTTAAAATTGCTAGATCATACAGTATTTGACACAGAGACTAACATGATCAATACTTTTAATTTATCTTTTGCCATTTGTATTGTCTTTTTTGAGAAACATCAATTTAAGTCTTTTCCCCAAGTTTTATTAAGGTTATTTATTTTCATGTCATTGAGTAGTTTTAGATGGTTGCATATTTTGTATAGTATCTCCTTAGGTAATGTGTGATTTACAGATTTTTTTTCCATTTTTCAGTTTTTTTTCCTTTGCTCTGTTGATAGTTCTCCTTGTGTAGAAGTTCTTTTTTTATGAAGTTCCATTTGTCTATTTTTGCTCTTGTTTCCTGTGCTTTTGGTGTCATATCCACAAATTATCTCCCAGACCAATGTCATTACTATTTCATTGTTTTTTTCTAGTAGTTTTATAGTATCAAACATTAAATTTGAGTCTTTAAATCATTCTGAATATAGTATTGGATAACGAATAAAATAACAGCCAAATTTCATTGTTCTGCATTTGACATCAAGTCTTTTCAACAGCATTTACTGAAGATTGTCCTTTTTTCAATGGGTCTTCTTGGTATCTGTATGAAAAATTAGTTGACTGTAGACCTAGTTTTTTTTTTTTTTTCCTGGAATGTCTTTTCTATTTCACTAGTCAATGTATCTGACTTTATGGTAATATCATATTCTTTTGATTACTATAGCTTTGGAGCATACTCAGAATTCTGGTATTGTGATGTCTATATCTTTGTCCTTTGTGGTCAAGATTGCTTTGGCTATTTAAATGTATTGTGGTTCTCTATGAATTTTAAGACATTTTTTTGATTTTGGTAAAGCATGACATTATAATTATATAAAGGTTGTATTGTATCTGTGTATTATTCTGGATAGTATGGGAAATTTAAAAATATTGATTCTTCTGATGCATGAAAATGGGATACTTTTCCTTTGTCATTTTCAATTACTTTCATTAATATTTTATAGCTGTAAGTATACATTCATTCACTTCATTGATTAATTGTGCTTCTAAGTATATTACTGTTATCAATTGTGAGATTATTTTATTAATTTCTTGTTAAAACTGTTTGCTGCTAGTGTATATTGATGCATATTTTCACTGTTTTTTTTTCAGGAAGGTAGTGGAAGTCCTAGCCAGAGCAATTAGACAAGGGTAAGAAATAAAAGGCAACCCAGTATTAAAGAAATAAATTAAATTATTTTGTTTGCCGATGACATGATCTTATATAATAAAAAATAACAATTCCACCAAAATAGTTAAAATCAATAAATAGTAAAATTGAGCAATAGAAAATCAACATATATTTTAAAAACCTAAACACTCAGTTCAGTTTTATTCTTTAAACCACAGTAAATAATAACAATGAGGAAAAGAATTATACTCCTTCCTTCTGAAATAATATTGATTGAATTTATTCAACAAATTTGTGGAATATCTACTGGGCACCATACACATAGACTAATATGTATAAATCCTATACACTACCTCTGGTTTGTAGTATTTGTATAAGGAAAATTATGACATTAAGCTAGTGGCCTGGAGCTGACAGTATTAGACACAATATCCTTGTGTTCAAATTGGCATTGGAATCATGTTGCTACAGAACCATACAAGCCATCTAGCAATCAGCCATGCCCTTGGATCTATGATTAGGATTCAAGTAGGAGTAACTGTCAAAAGAGTGAAATAGTTGCTATAGCATATCAATGTATGGGCATTAAAAGTATGTTAAGTCAGGAAATTAGAGGATTTTATAAATTTCTATTAATTTCAAATTTTATTTTTTGAAAGTTACTTATAGAATTTTATAATTAAGATATGAATACAATGTAGAGATTTTGTTTGATATATTTTAATTTGGCCTCCTTTCAATCCCAGACTTATTGAAGATCTAAAAATGGAATACAAACACCAATCCTTCATCAAAAGTTCAATATCTTCTAAAAAATGGAAGTAGTGTTTTCCAGGAAAAAGAGGGTCACTTGCTACAAAGAAGAGGAAGGTGTGTGCGCTTGTGCAAAAGTGTCAAACTGGAATTTTTTACCCACATAAATGCTCTAACAGGTTTTGCACATGTTTGCCCAAGCATCATAGGCGATAAAATGCACCCTCACCAGTATTCTCTTATGAAAACATGCATTTTACCATAATGGAATGTGATTATGACTCAGAGTAGCTGCCCCTGGGGAAAGCAAAAACTCATCTGTGCATATATTCACTTTGCAGATAAACGGTAAGGTTGTACAGGAGCTCTAAAGCAGCAACTGGTGAGTTTTACCCATGATATTATCATTGCTAAATTTCTGTGCATTTTGGATTTGATTTTATGAAAAGTTTTATTTTGATTTTGCTGGTAGAAGTAGGACAAGTCAGTATAATGGCACCTGAAAAACCAGATTTGCAAGTTTTCGAAGAGGTTCAAAGTGAACTATCAGATTACTCATGCATGGATGATGAAGATGTCAATGATTTTGATGTTGGCCATAGGAGCCAAAGTTCCTGTGACAGTAAAATGGAGCAAGAATCAACTGATACAGAAATAGGGAATGCAGACCACCTTGATTCAGATGACACAGATAACAGCAATGTGAGTACATATTTGACTAGTGAAAATGGTACAAAATTGTTATGCAACTAATGATCCAATGTTAGAACTAGTTCCAAAAATGGTGAGGATCTTGGCAGGGATGAAACCTATTGGATGGAATGCCAGCACTGCCATTCAATGTTGGAAATTGTAAGAGACAAAATGCTACAAGATGTTGTGGAATACACATAGGCTGAAATACAAGAAAAACATTCTGAATGCACCAATAACCATACTTAAAAATGTATTTATTATGACAACTCAGTAGCTGAACAGAAAGCATTCATAGATTGGCTGTTCTTAGCAGGGCTTTGTCATGGTAATTGCACCAATGTAAATGACTTATGGACACGTGATGGGTGTGGGCTTGAGGTTTTTAGACACTGAGGAGATTGGTTTCCTTCAAAATTGTCTGAGGTTTGATGACAAAACCACCTGCTAAGAAAGAAAAATTAATAATAACCTGTCTGCTCTCCACTCACTTTTTGAGAGATTTGTGGGTAATTGTCAAAAAATTTACACATCATCTGAATACATGACTATTGATGGACATCTTGCAGCATTTCAGTGTCACTGTAGCTTCAGGCAGTTTATGCTCAGAAAGCCTTCAAAATATGGCATAAAAATGTATGTCCTTGTACATGTGAAGACTGATAGGTGAACAGGCTATCACAAAAACCTACTATGACAACAGCAAAACCAAAAAGTTGTTAACTATGCCCTACAAAAAAAGACAGGAAAACAAAACATATGTGCTATCAGTGTAAGTGATACTTGTGTATGGAAAATGCAGTTTTCATGTATGAAGACTGCCTTGGGTGTGACAATTGAAGTAAAGATTATTTCTGTGGTAGATTTTTGTTTGTATTTACATTGTAGTTCACATAGGTTTTTATTTCTGATGTTATATTTTAGGTTGTATAAGCAAGTAAACAAGTGATGTGAAAATGTTGCTTTCTAGTCTAAGCACTTATTAAGTATTGATATTTTATTTTACTGATATCTTACATTTCTGCTTAGTGCACACTGTACAATATAGTAAGAAGCTCATGACAAAAGACAATAGAGATGAAAAGAACCACCTGCCACTCAGGAAAGGAAAGAAAGCACATATGCTCTCAGTGTAAGTGAGATGTGTACATAGAAAATGAGTTGTCATGTGTGAAGACTGCCTTCAGTACAATTGAAGCAAACATTATTTTTGTTGTAGTGTATTGGTATGTTCATTGTAGTTCATATAGGAATTTATTTCTGATGTTATATCTTAGGATTTGTAAGCAAGTACACAGCTGATGTGAAAATGTTGATGTTTATTGTAAACATGCAATAAGTATTTAATACTATATTTTATTAATATTTTAAGTTCTGGTTAACACACATTGTATAATGTAAGAAACTCCTGACAAAACAGCGAGACCAGTGAGATGTCAAGTATGTCCTAAAAAAAGGCTAGAAGAGCAATACACATGTGCTGTCAGTTTAAACTACACATGTGAATGGAAGGTGCTATTGTCATGTGTGAAGACTTCCTTAGGAGTGATAATTGAAAGAAAGCTTTTTTTGTATGTTCTATTGGTATTTTCATTGTAGTTCATATAGGAATTTATTTCTTTTTTTCTTTTTTTGCTTTGTATGCCAAAATCAGTCAGTTGAAAATTTTGATGAATTTTTATAAACACTCAATAAATATTAAAAGTTCAATACCTTATTTTTGATATTTTCCTGGTTAAGTACTCATTGTTTAATAGAATAAAACTCATAAAATTAAAATTAATAATTCATTAAAATATTCTAAAGAAAAATGTGTGTGTTATATAACCACAACGAGGCAACTTTATGACAAAATTGGCATTAGGTCCCATAATAAATTTGCAAGTTAATTAATTCCTCAATCTGTGGGCCTCCTCATAGTGTTACTTAGACTACAACAAAGATCTAAGAGTTTGTGAGGAAGATAGAGATAATAGAAGCGGCTGAGTGTTATTTGGGTTATCTTGGATGCTACCACACCACGTCTCAGAAATCATATAATGCATGGACAGCTGGGCCTACAAGAAATTTACCAGAAGACATTTTATATCTCCATTTTGTTTTTTGTAAATGAGTATTTAAACTTTTCAGAACCTTGGGATACTTTCTCTTTTTGAAATCTCCAGAACTGTACTATTACAATGACTCCTACCAGCCCATTCTAGTTTTGTGTTCCCTCATGGCAAAGAAAATCTTATTTTATCAAATATTGATGACAATTGCATTAACTGAGAAGCATTTTCTATTTTGAAAAAGTTCACACTTTCTTTGAAAATGTTTTGAACTATAATTTTTCTTTGATTCAACTTTTAGGTGTTTTATTGTTATGAATTTTATGCAATTCTAAAGTAAACTAAATAAAGAGATAAAAGTGTAATAAAGACTTTCTTTTTTAAGAAAATGTTATTTTTTATTTTTTAAAACATTTTTATTACATTTTTGAGGTACATAATGATTACACAGGGAGTTGGTACATTACACATCTTTTTATGTCCCCTTCTTCTTCCCTCACTCCCCAAAGATAAAGACTTTCTTTTTTTTTTTTTTTTTTTTTTTTGTGGGTACCGGGGGTCGACCTCAGGACCTCGCGCGCCAGCAGGCGCCCGTGCCGCTGAGCGATATCACCGGCCCCTTTTTCGTATGTGGGTTCCGGGAGTCGAACTCGGGCCCTCGCGCTTGCCGGGCAGGCGCGTAAGCCGCTGAGCCATCTCACCGGCCCAAAGGCTTTCTTTAAAACTGCTTCTTAATGGCTTTTATTTTTAGTTTATTGGGAAAGTTGGAGAAAAGTGAATATATTTACTAAAACTCTGCTATCTAGCATGATGAAATCAAAATTTCTGTACTAATGCTATCATTCAGTATCATTTAGTATGCAAATATGATTAGATAATAAGAGTAATTTTCACACTGTTCTTATTGAGTTTAGCTTGAAGATGCTTCATAGCCTGAGAAAATTTGGTTCACCAACAACTAGAACAGTATAGCCTTCACATGTCACTAAAATGGCATTGGAATTTTGATTTAAAGCCTCTAATTTATAGACAGTAGTGAAGAGCAGTGTAGCAACTATGGTGGCCTGCTGCTAATAGCATGCGGGCAATTTATGGCCAATAAGTGAAAATCAATGATAAATTCAAATTGCCACCACTGGCTATTAACATTTTCTGTTGCAGATGAATATCATTGGGCTTAACATGGCCCATTTACTTCCAGTAGTCCTTGTCCTCTCATCATGGAGTGTGTTTTATAATTTTTTTCTTAGCCCTTTAGTACAGAATTGTTATGAAGTAGGGTTGTGACATAAAACACATTATCTAAATTATTCACTTTATAAAGAGATCAAATGACAGATCTACAGTGCAATAGAAATTTTTGATGAAGAGTTTACTTAAGTTTTCCTTTAAAGTAGTACATTATATTATATATTGTATAAAACTACAGCTCAATATATTCCTATGTGCATATAATGGTGCGTGAAAGCATATTCTTTTTCCTGACATTAGAAATTATAGTGGGGGATTTACTGTGCAAATATTGACCATTGTGATAAAGAAATTTGAGTTATGAAAAATATGTTTAAAGAATTGTTAAACAATTATTATTACCCCTGTTATAAACAGCTTAATTTTAATTCTATACTCATTTATTCAAACAACCATAATTGAATTGCTATTTTAGGACCTTGCAAGGGCTCAGATGTCATTAATGCTTTTAGCAAGAAAGGTCACTACAAAAGACAGTGGAGGTAGAAATGGTAAAATAGAAAGAAACTAGATGATTTATAAGTGAACCAGATTCTGTGTTCAAGTACTCAAATACGTCTGCTAGCAAACACAAATACACCCACACACATGCATAAACACACACATTCACACATGCAGAGTAAGATTTACATTGACCATATGTTTTAAAACTACAAAATAATTAAATATAAGCTTCTATTGTACAGAAATGTATATATATAAATATACAAGTACATATGAAAGAGAGAATAACTAATTTACTCATTTGCCTTTTGTTGACTTAAAGGAAAATTTCTTTGAGTGAAATAAGTATTTATTTAAAATATCGAATTTAAATATTTCCACTTAAGTGGATCTTTTATATTATCTCCATTCTAACAGATAATATGAAGTCTGCAAGACAGAATAATGAACATTCTAACTTATTTAGTTACAAAGAAACATGTTTGGTTTATGGAAAATTAATCATTTGAAAAATTAATGACCTAATGGAGAAAACTTAGAGTCTAATTTGTAGCAACAGAACTCCCTGCACAAAAAATCATAATAATTTTTTTAAATGTAAGTCAAGAAAAGAACATACAGGGGCCGGTGAGACGGCTCAGTGGCATACGTGCCTGCCTGGCAAGCGTGAGGGCCCGAGTTCGACTCCCGGAACCCACATACGAAAAAGGGGCCGGTGATATCGCTCAGCGGCACGGGTGCCTGTTGGCGCGCGAGGTCCTGAGGTCGTCCCCCCGGTACCCACAAAAAAAAAAAAAAAAAAAAAAGAAAAGAACATACAGTAACTGAGGTAAATTGTATATATGTATATGTAAATAAATTTAAAAGGTTAAAAAATGCTACACTAACATCAAATGATATGACCTTCATAAGCAATAATATTCTCAGAAGAGTCAAGATAAATGCGACGCTACTTTATGGAGTTAATAGAAATCCTATAAGAAATGGAAACTTCTGACTTCCTTCCTAGCCATAAGGCAAAGATAGCAGATGTTCAATGCACACCCATGGAAGAAGACAATTGTGTTATCTATTTTATCACTTCCCTGATAGTTAAGACTATTCAATATCAGGTTCACTATGCAGAAAAATAACTGGTTACAGTCTCATCAAAATATTTTTCATTAATATCTCCTCTGCTACCTAAGAAAAATGATAGCTGAATGTAATCAATCTACAGAAACTTTTTTCTAACCTTCATATTAATGTATTTGTCTCTTTCATGGAGTCTTTTCTACACTATATATATATATATATATATATATATATATATACATATATATATACACATACATATATACATACATATGTATATGTACATATACATTTAATCTTTTTAACATGCATTTGCTTTAACATTCAATATTCAGAGCAGTCTAAATATTTCCATTACAAACTCTTTCCATATGGATTGGAAAACTATTTTCATTGTAGTTTAGTTAATTTAGCAAAAAGTTTGAATATTATAAATTTGACACTTTTATTTCAAAAAGGTTAGCAGAAAAATAATGCAAGATAAAATACTGATCATTTTGTTAGCAGATCAAGGACTCTATAATTAAAAGAGCTGGACAGCTGCAAAGTATTGCAAGCACTTGGCAGCCAAGCTTCTATAAACTCCTCAAGAACAACAAAAACTGAAACAACATACGAAAATATCTGCTGTAAAATGAATACAGTTTGTGTCCTTGAACCTCATGCTGGAATTTTATCATCAATATATTTATTAAGAAGGTGGAAACTGGGCCGGTGAGATGGCTCAGGGGCTTAAGCGCCTGCCTGGCAAGCGCGAGGGCCCGAGTTCGACTCCCGGAACCCACATACAAAAAAGGGGCCGGTGATATCACTCAGCGGCACGGGCGCCTACTGGCGCGCGAGGTCCTGAGGTCGACCTCCCGGTACCCACAAAAAAAAAAAAAAAAAAAGAAGGTGGAAACTTAATCCAACAATGGTATTTAGAGATATGGGGACTTTGTGAAGTGATTACTATTAAATAAAATAATTAAGGTGGAGCCCCAAGTATTAAATCCTGGTGACTGCAGAAAAGAAGGTTCAGAAGACACAGATAGACATTCACACTACCTGTCTTTTATTGTGTAATACCTTATTCTGCCTCAGAATTCAGCCAGCAAAAATGCCATCATCAGATGCAATCCCTTGACTTCTGATAGAACTGTGACCAAAATAAATTTCTTCTTCTTAAATTGTAACCAGTTTATGATATTGTGTTATTAGCAACATAAAAAAGCAATAGAAAATCTTACCAGATATATTTAATTACCTTCAATGTGCAGATATTAAAGGTGAAATTGCTTTTTACTACTTCCATACTAGCTGTAAAAGTTTGGGAAAGTTTATTAGATTTTTTTTTAACTTTGTTGAATGGTACAACTTTGCAGAAAAAAATGCATATCATAAAAATAGTTCTTTTGTTAGCAGTATGACAGATATTTTGAAGCACCTGATAGCAACTTGGCATCTAACTGTGTTCTTAATTCTGGTAAATTTAAGTTAATTAATACCTTTGAGGTACTGTATGTACTTTTTGAAAAGATTAGTGTTTATTTCCACATTAGAAATTCCAGAAAATAATTGTACCATGTTCAAAAGTTTGGATCTTCCTATTCTCTAACCAGCCAAAGAAATAATTTATTAAAGAATATTTTATTCTTACATTGTTTTTATAGTGAAGTTAAAGAGTTTATCAACCCAGAAAAATCTTGCTGCAGAATTTTATCATGAATAAATAGCTGATGCTAATGTAGAATGACTCTTTTTTAATTAAAGAGTAAAGCTAAAAGATCAATGTATATGTTGATATAATTGAGATATATGTCTATTTAGCTCCTTGGTTGCACTTAGTTTTGATTGGATGGTTCATTATTCTTACTAATAACATGTACTTGTGTCAGCACAACTGATGAATGTCTTCTGTACATAAAAACACGTTATCACATATATTAAATTATAAAAATCAGTTTAGAGTCAATATTCTTAGTGTGTTGTTAGTAATGATCTTTGAAATGAATAAATTGCCCAAGATCATATTCTAGAGTTTTGCAGTCAGAGAGGAAATACAGGCTTTCAGTAGCAAGAGATCAAAGGTAATTTAGACATAGAGAAAGAAAAGAAAATAAACTATAATATTATTTATCTATATCATTCTCCAAGTTTCAGAATTCTTTTTATATTCTGTTTCTGGATGTTATTTGGAGATATATAGTCATGTTTTATTTTAGTAATTGAGGAAAGATGATTGAGGAAAGAAGATGACAGAATTTTGAAGAATGAAGACCATTTGCTGAAATGATTTGAAAGCTATTGCTACTGAGTATATATCTTTTTAAAAATAAAGATAAACTACCCAAAATGAAGATGATAACAATAACCACAATTTATTGAGGATCTATTATGTGGGCTGCCTTGGTATTTCGCATGCAATAAATTCATAAGTCATTCTTTATATTTAACAATGAAGAAACTGAGATAGAGTGGTTTGAATCACTTTCCCAAGGCACATGGAGACAGGACTCAGTTCCATTTAGCTTGACTTAAGGCTTCTTTTGTTTCATTTTTCGGCCACCTCTTTCAAAATCTTGTTATAAGCAGCTAATTTAAACCATGTTGATAAATAATCAAGAAAATATTCTAGGAAACTGGAATTTTTTAAAAAAGAAACATTTTTAAAAGAATGATACAGGATAATGGGAATTAAATCCCACTACTCAATCAATTGTATTTGTCATAGCTTAGCCAAAAAACTTCATCAATATGATTCACAATCACATGCAGTGGGAGGCATAAGAAGAGAGTCTTCCCCTTGTCATTTAAATTTCCAGGATGACCTGATACAATCCCATTTTTACCTTTCCTTCACCAGTAGATGTATTTAGAACACTATGAGAAAATCCATTCTCTGGGTTATTTTTAACTTGCATCTATTTGAGAACAATACCACAAAAGTTATTTTCTGTCAGTAGAAGACATAGATACAGCTATTAAATATATATTTTAATTTCCAATTTACAAGAAACACTATAGTAGATTTAAATATTACTTTTCACACAATACATAGATTGGAGTAATAATTTTTGTGCAAGCAAAATTGAAATATTTGCTACATTTCTCACCAAAAGTAATATTTTGTCATATTTTCATCTTTATTTTGAAAGATTATGTTAAAACTGCTTATACTATGAGATTTTCAATTGACCTTTGATAAAATCATGATTTTTCCCTTATATATAAAATATAATGAGGTTCTTTATTAAAGACATACATTTTACATAGATATTAATGCTATGCATTTAGCCCATTTGGGCTGCTATAACAAAGTATGTTAGTCTGAGTAATTTATAAACAACAGAAATGTGTTGCTCACATGAGGCTGCAAAGTCCAAGATAATGTCTCCAGCAAATACAATTTCCACATGACATGTATAACACAGGAAGCAAAACAATGGCTGGGAGATCACTCCCCTTTTCCAGCTACCTGAATTTTAACGATGTTCCAAGACTGTTTGTCTTTACATTGTCTTCATAGAAGCAGAAATCAAATTAAAAAGGTCCAGAAAATCTTTAGAGCTCCAGGCCAGTGCACATATTTAGACATTCTAGTCTGAACTTCTAGAACCTTTTCCCCACTTGAACCTCTTTTAAGGTTCATACAAATGGACTGCATCTCATGTACATAATTTAATTAGAGTAGATTCTGGGAGAGGAATGTGGGTCAAAAGCCCCTGAGATGACTCAGCATACTGTCAATCATTTCCCATCAATCTTATCCAGAGAATTAATGAGACACACCCAGGCTGGGATACATACTTTTTAAAATCTGAAAGCCTGATTTATCTGTGTGCCCTTTGTTTCCCTGTCAACCTGACACTGCTTTTCTCTTTATACTTCTCTTTTTGTTTCTGCTGGCAGGGACCTGCCCTGAGCACTTCTTCCTATTATCTTCAATAAATGTAGCTGCTTTTTCTTTTACCTTTGTATGTACACTTGCAATTCTTTGCTTATCATGCACAAGAGCCTGGAATCTGTCTGTAGGATTTACCATGAAGTATCTTATAGCCTACTATGTGTCCTTACATGAAGGAAGGATTGAAAAAACTTTTCTGGCCTTTTTTTTATAAGGACACTAATCCTGTTTATGAAGTATAAACCTTCATCAACTAATCACTGTCCAGCCCCACTTCTTAATACCAGTGCATTAAGAATTAAGTATCAACAGATGAATTTAAGGAGTTGGTAATCATACAGACCACAGAAATAGGGCATTTGTTATACAGAATATTTGTTCTGATATTTTTCTCAAATTCTTTGGGCCACCCCACATTCTCACAGTCCCAATTGTCTGGGTTGGGCTGAGTATACACATTTCTCTTAAGTTTTTTGTGGTGCAAAGACATGGATGGGAATACCACTCCTACCTCCGGGAAGAGGGAGGTTTCATATACCTGGTTATATGTAATTACCTTCAGCTCAGCAATCCTTCATATATTACAGTTGTATATTCTGTTTCCTCTGATAGTCATTAATATTTAAAGTCTGTCTGAGTTACTTTCTCATTGATAGGACAAAATAACTACCACCCACAATTTAAAGTAGCAAAGGTTTATTTTGGCTCAGGGTTTGTAGAGGTTTCAGTCCACAAATAGCTGGCTCCAAAACAGGGCAGCATGGCAGAAGAGAAAGAGTTCATGGCAAGACAGACAGGAAGCAGCATAAGTTCCTTCTTTCCTTTTTTATTCCTTCCTGGATACAAGACTATTGGCTGTTGCCACCTGACACCCAAGATGAGTCTTCCTTCTTTAGTAAACCCAACATCCACAGCTAGGACTATGCTAAATCAATCAGAGGACTAATCCAGTGTGACATAGACTTGATCCAGTACCACACACCCATTATTCAGTCACTGCCAAAAGCCCCCCATATAAGCATATTAGGCCTTGAGGGGATATCTAGATATAAGCCATAACAATGTCTATGTCCTTTCATAGGGGTTTGCAAAATGGAAATGTTCTAAGAGTGTCTTTTTTTGTGTGTGGGTACCAGGGGTCGAACCAGGACCTTGTGCACCAGCAGGCACCCATGCTGCTGAGCGATATCACCGGCGCTTTTTTTGTATGTGGGTACCGGGAGTCGAACTCAGGACCTTGCACTTACCAGGCAGGCGGTTATGCCACTGAGCCATCTCACTGGCCCTAAGAGTGTCATTTTTAATTCAAGTTTTGGATGATGCTATAAAATGGAAATTCTTCTCATTTGCTATCGGTTGACCAAATGGAATAACGCATAAAGAGAAGGCAGGAAGAAATGCTTGATTATTTCCCTTTATTTACCAATTTTCAAGCTAATGAATTACCTATAATATTTTAAAGGGGATTAATTCTATTTTTAAATCAATATGACACATATATTGAATCATATTTCATGGTTTCAAGCCAATGTAAATGCTGTCAAAATTTATTTTGTCCTCTCTTTGACCAATGAGTCTCTATAATTTGACTCCTAAGTCCTTTGACATTACCAAAGCTTTCTTTGGCAATTTTCATGCTATATGGCCTTACAAAAATTTCATATTTTGTCCAAAACCTGGAATTTGACATTTTTCCAGGTACCTTATCAGTGAGAAATGACATTTCTGTACTACAATCTGGACCCTAGTTTTGCTTATTGCTACTGAGTTGCGATTATACCTGTCCTTTAGTAAACTACACTAGGAGATTCTTGCCATATACTGTATACATTTACATCATTCAATACAATAGAAATATCAAAAAGAAATCTTTAGGAGAATTGAGATTATATACACATAATTTTATATTTATAAATATATTTTTATTTTTTCAATATAATTATATATATATATATATATCCTATCCACATCAAAGTTACTTAATTTTAAGTAATTTTTTCTATAACATTTGCATCTCCTTTTTTTCTACACTAAATTTCTTAAAAGCATACGGGTACATTGAAATTATAATATGCAATAATTGCTCATTTTTAAATCCCTATTCTCAAAATAACACTATGATGATGTTGTTCTACTTATTTTTATTATGTAAATCAAGTATTTTTTTATAATTCCTTAGGCAAGATTCATGTACACATATTAGCCAAGTTCTTGTATTTTGAAAAAAGTTTTTGATCTTTAATACCAGAAAATTAATTTTGATGGATATAAATTCCTGGCCACAAACTTCATTTCTGAGTGTCTGAAAACATTACTAAACCTGTTTGGGGGCATGAAGCACTGATGTGAAAAATGTCTGATGATTGTCTAGTTATTTTTTCTTTTGTGTTTCCTTCACAAATATTTTTCTATTTGCCCAAAGGATATATTTGTTCTGTAATGTCTTATAAATCTTATTAAAATACACTATGTTATTTATAGTTTTTGGCGGTATTCTTTCATATGCATTGTGCTCTTTTTTATTTTAAAGAGAAAAAACAATAAAAACAATGATGCATAATTTCAGAGCAAGATACTAGGAGATTAACAAAGGTTAATACACTGCCTATTAACTTTATGTAGTTGCTCAGCTCAAAAGATATAGGTGTGAAAATTGATCAAACAATATAAGCACAAACTGTTCTTTTCAATGAAATAATAAGTTCAGTGAACTAACAGAAATAAGTAGAATAATTATATTAGCTATCTTATGTTTATATATTTTTTCTTTTCCCATCCTTCTTTTCTCTTTCCCCATCCCTGTTGTTCTTTCCTTTTGAGCAGTTCCTTCCACTTTCACAATAGCTATTGTACATTCTGGATCTTATTTACTTTTTCAGTTTCTTACACTAGGGAGATGATACAATGTTTACACATATGAGTCTGATTTACTTCACTTATGAGTATGGTCTTGAGTTGCATCCTTTCACCTATAAAAGCCTCAAGTTTATCCTTCTTTACACCGGAGTAGTACCCCATTGTATAAAAACATCACATCTTTTTTCCATTCCTCCCTTGATGGATATTTGGGTTGTTTTGAACATTTAGCTATAATAAATACTGCTGCTAGAAACATGGGTGCACATATATTGCTGTAGTATGATGCTTTTAATTCTTCTGGGAAGATACCCAGAAGGGGAATAGCTGATTGGAATAGGACATCTAATCCTAGTTTTGTGAGGAATCTCCACACTGGTTTCCACAGTGTTTGTACCAGTCTACACTCCCACCAAAAGTGGAGAAGGATTCCTTTTCCCCCAAAGCCCTGCCAGCATTTGTTATTGGTTCATTTCTTGATGATAGCCATTCTTTCTGGGGTGAAATGGAATCTCACTGTTGTTTTAATTTGCATTTCTCAAATGGCCAATGATGCTGAACTTTTTTTCATATATTTCTTTGCCATTTGTATTTCTTCATCTGAGAAGTGTGTATTCATCTCAAATGCCCATTTTTGGATTGGGTCTTTGAATTTGAGGGTCCTGTTTTATTTTCTTTTTTTCAATTCTTTATATGTTCTAGATACAAGTCCTTTTTCTGAGGGACAATTGCCTAAAAATTTTTCCATCTCTGTGGGATTTCTTTTCACTCTGTTGGTGATTTCTTTTGATGTGCAAAAATGTTTCAATAAGATGATATCCCAGTTGTTGATTCTTTGATGTACTACCAGTTCAGTTTGGGTTTTGTTCATGAACTCTTTGCCTACCACTATGACATCAAGATTTCTACCTAATTTGTCTTCCAGTAGATTTAGTGTTTCTGTTTAATATTTATATCTTTGATCCATTTTGACCTTAGATTAGTACATGGTGATATACATGGGTCTAGTTTTAGTCTTTCACATGTAGAGAGCCAGTTTTTCCTGCACCATTTATTAAACAGGCTATCAGTTTTCCAGTGAACATGTTTGGCACCTTTGTCAAAGATAAGGTGGCTGATTGTATTTGTAGCTGTCTCTGCATCTTCTATTCTGTTCCGCTGATCCTCAGGTCTGTTTTTTTTTTGCCAGTAGTATGGTGATTTTATCATAGTAGTTTGTAGTATAATTTCAAGTCAAGTATTGTGATGCCTCCTGCCTTGCCTTTGGCTAATGCTTCCTGAACTATATTGAATAGGAGTGGTGATAGTGGACATCTTTGTCTTGTTCCTGATTTTAGAGTGAAAGATTTAAGATTTTTTCCATTTAGTATGATGCTGGCTGTTGGTTGGTCATCAATGGCTTTTATCAGATTGAGGTAAAGACCATCTATTCTGCTGTTCTCTAAGTTTATAAACATGAATGAGTGCCGGACTTTATCAAAAGTTTTTCTGCATCTATTGAGATGATCATGTGAATTTTGTCTTTGGCTCCATTGATATGATGAATTAGGTTTATTGATCTGTGTATGCTGAACTATCACTGCATTCCTGGAATTAATCCCACTTGATCATGGTGTAGTCTTCTTGATGATTTGCTGCATTCTGATTGCTAATATTTTATTGAGGATTTATGCATCTATGTTCATTAGGGAGATTGGTCTGTAGGTGTCTTTTTTGGTTGCGTCTTCCTCTGGTTTTGGTATCGGGGTAATGCTTGCCTCCAGGAATGAGTTAGAGAGAATTGTTTCACTTTCAATTTAATTAAAAATTTTGAGGAGTCTTGGCATTGAATCTTCTCTAAATTTTTTGCAGAATTCAGCCATGAATCCATCAGGACCCGGGCTTTTCTTTGTTAGTAATTTTAAATTATGTTTTTAATTTCATTAACTGTTATTGGGTCATTTGGAATTTATATATCTTCTTGATTCAGCTTTGGTAATTCATACATTTCTAAGAATTTGTCCATTTCTTGTGTGTTTTCCATCCTATATGAGTAAAGATTTTTGAAGTAGGTATTGATCTTTGGAATTTCCAAAGGATCTCTAGTGATTTCACCCATTTCATTCCTCGTGGCATGAATTTCAGTCTTTTCTCTCCTTTTTTTTATAACATTGGCTAATGATTTATCAATTTTATTTATTATTTCAAAGAACCAGCTCTTCGATTCATTAATTCTTTGTATTGTTTTCTTAGTCTCTATTGCGTTAATCTCTGATACTATCTTCATAATTTCCTCCCTTCTATGGGCTTTGGGCTTGACTTGCTCATATTTTTCTGGAAGCTTGAGGTACAGCATTAGGTTGTTTGTTTGTGCTCATTGTGTTTTCCTGATGTGAGAAATAGAGAATTGGAAGAAGAGGAAGGAGTTAGATATAAGGCTGGAGGACCAAGAGGGATCCCGCTAACATTGGGAAACTGGTGCAGAAGACTGATGGGAAAAAGAGAAGGAAGGGATACAAGGAAGAACAGATCAGAACCACAATCACAAAGGGGTTAGAAGCTCTGTTTACACTCGTATAAAAACAAGATCAAACAATGAAGGAAAGAACAAACAGACAAACAAAAACAAAAATGAAGACCAAAACAAAACAAAACAAAAAACCCACCACCAGAACAAAAATAAAAGGAGAGAGAAAAAAAAAGTTCACTTCCAGGGTTGTCTCTTGCTGTAGACACTGTGTGGAGACAGAGTCCTGTTCAGTGCGGATCTGTCCCAACAAGCCAGCAGCAGCTTTTCAGAGGGTTAGTGAATAATCTCAGCACTTTCTGGTGGAGACCAGATTCATTTGGTCTGCCGCTGTCAGCACACGTTCTGCCTCCTGAGCCTGGCTGAGGCTGTGGATGAAGCCATGGCTGCTGAGTTCCGCATTCATCTGCCCCCCAAAAATGGCCCCAGCCAATCACTCTCTCGCACAGGACAGCATGACTTCAGCACTCACCGCCAGCCAGTGCAGTACTTCATGGCTACTTCTTCTCTGCACTGCCAAGTCTCGCATCCCTCCGTGGAGGTCCCCAGGGACACTGGCAGTCACCGTGTCCTCAAGTTTTATCTTCTGTCACGCCTGTGTCATGGCCCAGGGAAAAGGCGCCATGGGCCACTTTCTTCTTCTTTGTCGGAGTTTCTTCACTCTCTCCATGTGCCCCAAACTGTGCTTCAGATCCTTCCTGGGTCCAGAGGAACCACTTCCCTCTTTCTAGTCCTCCCCAAGCCGCTATATCCCAGTGTCTGGATGGCAACACTCAGAGAGGCTCGCTGTCTGCTTCTCAACAGTCTGCCATCTTCCTTCCAAAACCCAAATTAAATTTTTAAAAAATTTTAAAAATGTGGCAACCCCACCCACCTGTTACCTTCTGTGTATTTTTTTCCCTAAGCACAATGGTGATTCACCTAACTTACCACCTGTTTGCTTGTATTGCAGAATTTTCCATCTTGCTAGTCTCACCTGTCCATTATGTGCACCCTAGTTGGGACCTATTGTGTGTCTGGCATTCCCCTGGTGGCCTGGTCCCACTGATGTAGGGAGAGGGGGCATTTACCTGAATTCCTCCAGAGGGGCCAGTTGCTGAGTTCTGGATTCTTCCCAGGCTGTTTACCTGTCCCCGCATTGTGCTCTTTCAGTATGGTGTTTACCATCTCTATAATGATTTTGATCTATTTTTAATTTTTTCCTTTTCTTTCATATATTTTTCTTTGTTTATGCAAAATTTTCCTATATTCTATTTTCTTTATGATATTAGCTGTTATGTTTATTTAGTTTTTTTATTAGTATGTGTATATAGTATATAATGATTACATTTAACTTGGGGATTTTTTACATGTACATAACACATATTAATTCTTTTTTCTTTTTTTTCCCTTCCACATCTATTCTTCCCTGCTCCCTCCAACTCTTCTTCCTTTTTGCCTTCTCAAAATATTTTTTCATGTTTTTATCTTCAAAACATTTTTATAAGTCTTCCTTCCCTCATCCTTCCCTCCATCTCTTATTCCCCTTCTCATTGGAAAGAGATCTACTTCTTAAGGAGCAAAATAAAAGTTAAATATTAGGAAGTAAGGAGATCTTTAACTCTTTTGCTTATTCACTATTGTGTTCCTTCTGAATATTGTCATTTTTTCATAACTCTTTACTTTTAAATCCAACTCTTTTTGTTATCTCTTTTCTGTGTTTTCATAATGCTCATTTTTAAATGTATTGCATTATTTTTCTTGCATCACCTGATTTATTTTGGTTGAGTACTTTGAAGTTCACATATACATTTTGGAAATATATCTCTAGATTGTTAATATCATCATCCATAAGAAAGCTTATCTATTTTACTTTTTATAACTTTGTGTTGATTATATTCTTGAATTTTTTTGCTCAATTTTATTTGAAATTAGTTTTCATAAATTTCTCAAAATAACTGAATATAGCAAAGTTTTGGAAAATTTAATTTGTTTTTCTATTCTGTATTCATAAAAGTCAAAGAGTATGGCTCCTTTCGGTCTGAGATTTCCTATACATATTTTCTTCTTTTATTTTGATATGATTTCTTTATTGTGCCTATATTGCCCCACTTTGATTCTGCTCCTATAAATTTTTCTTACCATAGAATATTTCTTACAAGTGAGTTCTAACTTTAGGACAATTCAAATATATGACATGGCACAAAGGATGAAAGTTTACTTGGAGTCAGCGTCCATTTTAAACTCTAAGAAAGTCCAGAGAGACTACCCTTAACTGAGACCCCTCAGTGTGAGAGAGTCTGGTAAGAACAGTCCCAAACTGAAGCTCCTATGACTTTTTATTGATAGAATCAGGAAGCAAGAATAAAGGACAAAGAATGGTCTTTGGTGCAAGAATTCTTATAGGGGAAAGGGGAAGGACAGAGTAAGGTTGGGGGATCTATTACATGATTAACCTTAGGGCCAATCTTAGTAATAAATTGGAGTATGGGGAGCAAGAAGGCCACTGCATTCATTGCTTAAGGCAATGTGTTTTGATCCTACTTGGGCTTTGGCCCTGTAGGCTCTTAATCTCTAACCTGCATTCTGGGAGGTTTTGGGTGTGTGCTCCCCTTACCTCTGTGTATCCTGTTATACATATCTCTGCCCAATGTCCCCACATAATGTATCAATGGTGAGACTTAAAATGATTTAGACTACTCTAGCTTCTTCAATTACTCTTGTCATAGGCTGTTCATATTCATCTGATATTAAAGAGGAAAACAAACATTTGCATTTTCAGCTGCTAATCTCAAAATAATCCACTGTATTTTCCAATAAATATTGATGTGCATTTCAGATTTCTCCATCCTCTGCTTCTTTGTCAATACCAGTGTTGTTTTCTTAATCTTGCACAGATATGAATAGCATATAGCCTCAAAATCAACTACATTTTATCACCTATTTGTATTGTATGGTAATTGTTGTTTATAGGTATTTATAGATATTTTTTAAACTATTCTTCTCTTTATAAGAGGATTTTAAACAAATAATATATATTATTACTCTTCATTCACCTTCTTAGGATATGATGAATGTGATTTAATTCTAGCTTTCTATTTTTATAAAAAGGGTTTAATAATTCTTGTCAGAAGGGCCTTTTTAGTTTTTCAAATAAAATGTTACAGTTATACACACTATAAAAAATAAATGTGTATATACTAACATAAATAAAAAATATACTTTAAATAAATATGTGAATATATGTTCATTTTTATACTCATAAAATTGAGCTATATAAATCTATTTGATAAGAAATATTAGGCTATTTTCATATCTCTAAATCCAATTTCGATCTGTAATTGTCTTGGTTAAAAATAAATGTATATTTATTCAGATAAGTCATTGTAAATAGTAACTTTTGAAAAACTTGTCTTGCAATCTTGATACCAGTATCAACTGATTTGAATCTTCTCATAAGTATTTAAATTGAATAAGAAAGAGCTATATTTTCAATAAAAAAACTAAAACCAGTAAAATATACTTCTTTTCTTTCTGACTACAATTTGTTATCAAGTTAAAATGCATTATTAAAAGATCAGCACTAATTACTTCAATAATGCTAGAAAGATGTTGAATCAGGTTAGTAGCAGAGAAAAGCAATCTTTATAGTATTTTTGACCTCAAACTAAAATGAAGAGTTTTCAATTTCATTCAGACTTGTCAAAATATTTCATAGACTTTGAAATTTTGGGAAATCAATCATATTCCATTACAACACATTGATTCGTCCTCATAGATAATGATTAAAAAGGGGTACTATGTACAAATAATTTTAAGGTGATGATGTGATTATCTGTTGTCATTAATGGTTTCGCTTTGCACCTTAAGTTCCCTACAAGTTGAATCTTTCTTTTCAAACATTATTCCACAAAGGACTAGAAATTGTCAGTCCTTTTCCACCAGCTACACTTTCTAGTTAAGTCAGTTGTCTTGATCTCAGCATGAAAATCAAGTTTTTAGAGATATGATATCAATTTTGTCTTTTAGACCTTTACTTTGAAACATATAACTGCTTAATATAAGGGAGATACACACCTAACATATAAAACTGTTAACACTAGATTTTTTCTAATGAAAACTTTTAGCTTTGAAAATGATTTTCTATAGTCACAAACATGGGTGAATATTTAACATTCTTTTTTGTTTTATTGTGTTGTCACTTTCTCTTAATGTAGGCAAGAACTTGGCCCATTTGATTCAGATTACTCTAATCAGATTTTACAATATCTCTTGATATGTGCCCATCAATTGATCTATCATCTATCTACCTATTTATTTTTTGAGAAATACAATTTTTTTATTTTCTTTCCACTATCAGAACAGGAAGCCACACAATCTCTTCTGTGACTTTCACCTATGGTAAGAATTTAAAATTCTACTTTCCATCAGCAGTTATTAACAATATTTTTTTCATTTGTGTGCATGTGTGGTACTGTGGAACAACCCCAGGACTTTTGCACTGAGCTACATCCCAGCCATTTTAATGGTTTTTGTTTGTTTGGCTGTTCTTTACTTTGAGACAGAGCTTCACTAAATGACTAAATTTCCCAGGCTCGGCACAAACTTTTGATCCTTCTGTCTCAGCTTCTCAGAGTGCTGGGATTACAGGCCTGCGGCATCATTCCCAGCTATAAATAGTTGATAGTATTATTGTGCTTGATTTTAATAGTGTCAAATTTCTTTCTAGGCCACACACAGATAGGCAATACAGTACAGTTTCACAATGAGGGGTCTAAAGACCGTTTGCCAGGACTTTTATTTGACTGTCATTCAGAAACCAAGTGATCCTCAGCAAGATGAAAAACTTCTTTAAACTTCATATACCTCATCCACAACAATGAGATGATTAAAGTATTGTGAGAATTAAAGGTGTTAACATATGTAAAGTGTTTAACAAATAACCTGAGAAATAGTAAACGCTACACATAAATACTAAATATTTGCATTGTTAACACATATCTTGAACAGGAGATTTTTTTAAATTTTCTTTTTCATTTTTGAAGAGGGGCAATTACATATGTATCAATTATATTTTTAATATAGATCTTAAAGCATCTTCAAAATTCATAGGTAGAGGTTCTTTCTTTCATTCAGCTTTGTAATGTATAATCTCTACTGGGATCTTTGTTTAAACATCGATAGTGGAATGGTCTCAGAACTTGAGGAGGAAGATCCTAGATCTTACAGTTTTCAATATTGACTCCTTCCTGCACACTACAAGGAAAGAGAGTGCATATTGGAGTTGACACTAAGCACTCATCTGGAAAACAATCTTGAAGATTCAAGGTACAGAGAAAGCAATGAAAATGGCAGATTTCTTGTTTCATTTTTGTATAATCATTAGATGTGACCATTCAAGCATAAAAGTAAATTTTCTGCTACAACAAGTTTCAGGGCCTGTATTTATCTTAAAAGTAATTAGGAATGGGAAAGGGATGAATCAGATTTTTTAGGGTAAAAAAGATAAAGTTTGGCTCTTTGATACTTATGAATTCTGGAAAAAATTTATTCCAACTGATGCACAAGTATTTTAAACCTTATATCTTAACCAAAGTGGTTACCTCTGCTGAAATAGGCATTGCCCTCTTTAAAATAGTTTCTCCTGTAGTTAACACTTTTTAAATCCATTTTTTTATTATCCAACATGTCTAGTGATTCACTGATATTAAGTTAAGAAACAAAAAGAAAATGTAATTAAGACCATGATGTACAGTTTGCATTAAACCAAAAGAATCAACATTGCAGAGGATGGCCTTTCTCTGTTGAGAAATGGTATGTCAAGGAAGCTTTCCAAAATATACATCCTTGGAGCAAAATTTAACCATGTCATACTCTAGTGGACTTTATCACATTTAGAAGTCTGTGTGCAGGGCTGGTGAGATGGCTCAGCGGTTTAAGCGCCTGCCTTGCAAGCGCGAGGGCCCGAGTTCGACTCTCGGAACCCACATACAAAAAAGGGGCCGGTGATATCGCTCAGCGGCACGGGCGCCTGCTGGCGCGCGAGGTCCTGAGGTCGACCCCCCGGTACCCACAAAAAAAAAAAAAAAAGAAGTCTGTGTGCAAACAAGGGACTTGTTATCCATAGACATTTATTATTCCCATATTCTCTTTTGGTTTCACTCTGATACACAGGACACAACCTAGGCAACACAACACAGTAATTGATTGCTGATATTTACCCTTCATTGTCTTTTCTGGGCTTTATTGACTATTTTGGACTTCTTTACTAGAGCGCTGATATGGAAAAATGAAATATACTTAAGTTGATTGAGACTTATTATATTATTTATCATCTGTCCTCAGCATCTTTTGCATAAATACATATCCTATATTGCTAGCAATTCTTAACTGAAGATCCGAGATTTTTCAAGTGGTAGAATTTGAGGTCTTATGAGTACAATTTAAAATACCCACAGGGGACCGGTGAGATGGCTCAGCGGCTTAAGCGCCTGCCCGGCAAGCGCGAGGGCCCAAGTTCAACTCCCAGAACCCACATACGAAAAACAGGCCGGTGATATCGCCCAGTGGCACGGGCGCCTGCTGGCGCGTGAGGTCCTGAGGTCGACCCCCCCGGTACCCACAAAAAAATAAAATAAAATAAAATAAAATGCCCACAATATTAGATTAGTAGATTAAGAAGAGGGCATAAAACTAGTGAATCCATGACCCAGAAATATTTGGGAAAAAATTTAAAGTACTAACCCAATAAATGATCCTGGCCTTGATGGCATTTTGTAAATAATAGTTGTTCAATAAACTTTTATTCCACAAAAGTTTATTGAATACAATCACAATACAGAGAAATGCAGAGTTAAATATTTGTAATTTGGGAACTTCCTAATATGCTGAAGAGTACTGAATAATACAAGGTGTTATCTAGAGGGACTTTTATAGTGGAGAATTATTATTTGGGATTTATCATTGTTATTTTTATTAACAAATTTAGGAGAAAGTATATAAATAAGCTTGTGAAATTTGTACCTGATATAGCTTGCCAAAATATCAAATATATTATGAGGATTTAATATGAAAAATCTGACAGTCTGAAATGATGTCTAAACTACTTTGATGGGCCCTATTAAATCATAAAAATTGACTGCACTACTACATAACAAATGTAAAATTCTGTAGGTAGTGTTTATATAAAATAGACATTTTCATGGATTTAGGGTCAGTATAAGAAATGCAGTATCATTGCCATCAAAATAGCAAGATATCATTCTACATTCACATTAAATATACAGACCACAATAAAGAAGATCACATTCTTCCACTGGTTAGACAATACAGTGAATGTTAGGTTCAGTTATGGGAGCAATGCTTTTTCAGAGTTACACAGATAAAACAGTCTTCTGAGAGGACAAGATCTTAAGAAATTAAGAGTGGAAACAGTGTAGGAAACATGGTAGAAAGATCTTGAAATTTTTTCACAGAGAGAAAATATTAAGGGATGCATAAAATTATGTCCAGATATGTAAAGAACTCTCAAGCTCTTAAGTTAAGATGCCTCTCATTCATTGTTGTTTTTATTTATGCATTCAGTCCATAAATGTCCTCTGTATCCCAGGCTTTCTTCAAAGACTTGTAAATACAGAAGTGAACAGGTCTATACACCTACCTCATAGAACTTATTGTCTAATATGTTTCCTTGTTTTTGCTCCAGTTTTTGCACTTGATTTAGGCAATTCCATCTATGTTTTGGCATCATGATATCCACCCATTTGTAATTATGTTGACATCCTATAGAACACTATCTGTAGTCAGAGCTCTCCCCTATGACTTCACTTACATTTACTTGCTCAAGGATCATTTATCTGCATCAGACACTATTCTACATACTTCATATACCACAAAAAATGGGACAGATACATTATTCTTATTCTTGTGGGTTCTACAATCTACAGGAAAAAAACAGATGTTAAATATTCACAAAAATAAATAAAAATTAAGAATTGAATTATAAGAATCAAAACTAAAAAATGCAGTGAGAGCATATGAATGAAGAAGGGTTCTATGAGCAATAATATTTAGAATCAGAACTAAAATGTAACTGACAATTAACTGGACTGAGTACTTATGAATGAGAAGTCAAAGTGAAGGAATGGCAAATACAAAGACACTGAGATGCTGTCTTTCACTGGTCCTCTGCTTACAGATGTTTCGCAGATAGGCCAAACATAACATGTCTGAAACTGAACACATTTGTTTCTCCCTATGTTTCATCTGCTACTGTCATCCTCAAGGTTTCCCACTTTCTCATACTCCACATCTGTTCCGTTCTTTCCCTTCTGTTCTTCCTTCTATGTATCTCAATTTTGCCCACTTCTCACAATCCCTATTGCTGCCATCTCTGTTCAAACTGTTATAGTCTGGCAACCATGTTACTGAAACAGTCTCCTAATTTTCTTGACAGACATTTCTACTTGTCTTACATCCTTGCTCAGAGTTGAAAGAATTTAAATGTACAAAAATCATTATCTCAGTGGGTGTGGTGACACACACCTGTAATCCCACCACTTGTGAGGCTGAGGCAGAAGGATCACCACAAGTTTAAGGCCAGCCTGGGCTGCATGGTGAGTTCTGGGCCAGCCTGGGCTACACAGGGAGGCCCTGTCTCAAAAAAATCATAAAAGGAAAAGAAAGTATTAACTCTGGGGGAGATCATCATGGTCATGGTCAGCAATGTGGTAGCATCAATGGGAGAGAGGGAGATTCTGAATCTCTGAGTTGTGCACTAGACAAAAGCAGGTACCCTGAGGCAGAAGACAGAGAGAAAGCCAGATGCAGGAAAGTACAAGAAATTAGAAACTCATTGAATCAGATTCCAGTGTCAGGAGGGACTAGAAAAGGAAACTAGACCACTCTTGGCTCACATTATACCTCAGGTCCTGCATGAACACCATCTTGGGAGAGGATCAGGCTACTGAAGGAGGGACTTAAAAATTTAGAGTTAGCCTGGCTGATAAAATAAGCTCTCAGTCACTCTAACCTCCCCACTGGGAAGAGGATCACTGCCAGGGAGATATTCTCAAACCAGAGCTATAGAGATACTGAAAGCCTGCGAGCAGGGTTTGATAGGATGCAGACAGACATTCAGGAATTTGAAAACCAATGCACCACTCTTATTAGGCACCTGAATCTAAGCACTGATAGGACTACCATCCAGGGGCTGCATGATCGAGCAGCATCAGTGAGCAATGAGAACCTGGGGAAAGAAGAGGGCAGACTGATACATAATTAGTGGCTTATTCCTTTCCCATACACCAAAAGTGCTGTGCTTACAGGGCATCCTGTGCACTGTCCACATCTGCTGGTGGGTGCCAATAGGGGAGCCCTAACATCCCTAGCCAGAGACTGCTGCATGCATGTAATCCAAGAACTCTACCAAGTTCACTGGTTAGAAATAGACATTTTTATGACAGTTACAGAAAGGCTGCAGGCAGAAGGACAGAGTAGTGCTTGATTTAGCAGGCATTGGGTGATGCACTAAGCAAAAACCTTGAGGAGAGAAAAAGCACACACCAGTGCAGGATTTAACTTGTAGTAAAAGGAATGACAGTGAGAAGTTCCTAGTAGAAGTTGACAGAGAACCTTGTGCTGGGCCAATTATACCACATCCTCTCCAAATTTACTAATTAGAGTCCATTAAAAGGTACTAAACAGAAATTTAGGGGACAATGAATTTTAGTGATGGATACTTGGGCTGCAGAAGTGATGATTGTGGGAAGACAGAATTAGATTGAAAAGATGGGTCTGATGCACATGACCATATACTCAAAGGCACCTTAACAAAAAAAGCAAGGTAGGGCCGGTGAGATGGCTCAGCGGCGTAAGCGCCTGCCTTGCAAGCGCGAGGGCCCGAGTTCGACTCCCGGAACCCACATACGAAAAAGGGGCCGGTGATATCGCTCAGTGGCACGGGTGCCTCTTGGCGTGTGAGGTCCTGAGGTCGTCCCCCTGGTACCCACAAAAAAAAAAAAAAAAGCAAGGTAAATCGATTCAATAGTTGGTATATGACACAAAGAAGACTAACTTAAGAGTAATTAGAGGGGGCCGGTGAGACGGCTCAGCGGCTTAAGCGCCTGCCTTGCAAGCGCGAAGGCCCGAGTTCGACTCCCGGAACCCACATACGAAAAAGGGGCCGGTGATATCGCTCAGTGGCACGGGTGCCTGTTGGCGCGCGAGGTCCTGAGGGCGTCCCCCTGGTACCCACAAAAAAAAAAAAAAGAGTAATTAGAGTTATAGAAAAATCAGAAGACAGAACTTGTGACATAAGTAATTCTGTTTATAGAAATCATAGCAGAAAAATTCCCAAGTATGGAGAAAGAATTCAATATACATGTAAGTAAGGCATATAGAATCAACAAAAGCCATGCCCAGAAAAGAACTCCACTACACACCATAGTCAAAATACGAAAAGTATAAAACAAGAAAGTATCCTGAAAATATTTAGTGAAAAAAAACAAATCACTTACAAATGTAAACCCGTTAAGCAGGAGAGCTTGGAGTGAAGTGTTTCAAGCTCTAAAAGAAAAAAACATTTGAACCCAGAATAATATATCCTACAAAAGTGTCTTTCAAAATTGATGGAGAAATAAGAACATTCTATGACAAAGAACACCATAAGAAATTCAGAGCCAGGTATAGGGGCACATGCCTGTAATCCCAGCACTCAAGAGGCTGAGGCAGGAGGATTGCTGTGAGTTTGAGACCAGCCTGGGCTACAAAGTGAGTTCAAGGCCAGTCTGAACTATATAGCAAGACCCTTTCTCAAAAAACAAAAAACAACAACAATGAAAAAGAAATTCAACCACCAAATGAGCACTTCAAATATTCTCAAGGATATCAGAGATAACAAAGCCAACAGCCAAAAAAATTATGACTTAATGAATGTATCAAGCAGGCTAAGCAGTTTGAAAAAAAAGGTAAAATACCAACAATATAAAAATAATACAATGACAGGAATAAGTCATTAATTTTCACTAACAATTGTCTATATAAATGGTCTCAACTCCTCAATCAAAAGATACAGAGTGGCCTATTATATAAAAAAATAACCTGAAGAATATGTTGCACACAAAGGGCACATTTATTCCCCCCAAAAAAATTCATATCCTAGAAAATAAAGGATGAAAAACAATATTCCATGCAATGGAAGCCCCAAATCAGACAGTAGTTATCTTATTCTCAGACAAAGTGAAGTTCAAGCCAATACTAACCAGAAGAAGCAGAAAAGGTCATTGCATATTAGCTAAGGGAAAACTGAACAGGATGAGATAACAACTGTAGAAAAATATGCACCAAACACCATTGCATGGAACTTCATCAAACAAACACTACTGGAAATAGAGATCAGACTAACGTCACCACAGTCATAGTGGGGTACCTCGATGCCCAAATTTCATAAGTAGATAAATTAAAAGACTTATTGGAGTTAAACAATTCCTTCAAGCAAATACATTTAATAGATGCCTACAGAGTGTTGCAGCTGGTAACAACAGAATACACATTCCTTTGAAAGCACATATAACTTTCTCCAAAATAAACCATATATTAGGCAATAAAGCTCACTTAAATAAATACAAAATAACCAGAATGATGTTACCAGGTAATAGTGCAGTGAAACTAGAAATCAATGGCAAAGTAAATCATGAAAATTTTGCTACAAGCTAGAGAATAAAAAACACACTCTGGAATAATCATTGGATCACAGAAGAAATCAAAGAAAAATGAGGGATGGGGATTTAGCTGAGCAGTGCAGCGCCTGCCTGGCAAGCACAAGGTCCTGAGTTCGATTCTCAGCACGAAAAATTTAACAAAAGGAAAATGAAAAATCTTCTAGAATCAAACAGTAATACCAGTACAACATACCAAATCTATGGGATGCAATGAAATCAGTCCTGAGAGTGAGATTTATTAGTGTGCATTCTCACATTAAAAAACAGAGTGAGAGCAAATAAGCAAACTAATGCAACTTAGGCAACCTCCTGAGACCTAGGTCTCAGGAAAATAAGAACAATATAAATTAAAAGCTGATACAAGAATGAAAATTATAAATATCAATGAGAAAATTAATAAGATTGAAATAAAAATACAAACATCAATGAAGAGCAGGTTCTTTGAAAGAATAAACAAAATATACAAAGTTTTAGTCAAAACTAATAGAAGAAGGAAAGACACATATTAATGTAACTAGAAATGAAAAAAGTGAAATCACAATAGGTGCTGACAAAATCCAGAAGATTATTAGTTACTGTTTTGAAAATATGTACTTCAACAAGTTGGAGAAACTAGAAAAATGCATAGATCCCTAGAAACATATGTGTTATGAAATCTAAATCAAGAGGACATTAAATCACTGAACAGTTCAATGACAAGTAATGAAATCGGGACAAAAAATATTACAAACCCATGGACTCAGCACTTACTTTCACAAGAATATCATGGAAAATTTAACACTAATACTCATCAAAGCCATTAATCAAATTGGAAAGAAAAGAGTACTTAAAAACTTATTCCTAGAAGCTAGCATCACTGTGACTCTGAAACCAGACATGGATCCAACTAATAAACAAATCTATAGGACAATCCTGTAATGAACATGGATACAAAAGTCCTCCATAAGATACTGACAAATTACTGAAATGATATTTTCAATGAAATGAATCATTGAAAAGATCATACATCATGACCAGGTATGCTTCATCCCACAGATGCAAGATTGGCTCAACACAAGCAAATCAATAAATGTAACAGGTCACATAAAAAGAAGCAAAGACAAAATCACATATTCATCTCAATAGATGCAGAAAAAAGGATATGATGGAATCCAACATACACTCATAATAACAACCCTGAAGAAAATACATACAGAAGGACCTTATTTCAATCTGATAATAGCCATTTATTATAAACATACTGGCTACATCATATTAAATGGGAAAATCCTGAAAACTTTCCCTCTAAACTCAGGAACAAAACAGGATGTACACTATCACCACTCCTGTTTGATATAGTACTTGAAAATTTAGCCACTGTAATCAGGTAAGAGAAAAAAATGGAGGGAAGAAGGAAGTCAAACTACCATTTACAGAGATATGATTCATTATATACAAGGCCCAAAAAGTCCCCCCCAAAACTCCTGAAAATAATAAACACATTCTGCAATATAACATGGTACAAAGTCCATGCACAAAAAATCAACAGTGTTCAACTATATAAGTAATGAACCCACTGAAAGATAATTTAAGAAACAATGCCATTCACAATAACCTCATTAAAAATTAAATAATTAGGAATGAACCTAAAGAAGAAAGTGAAATACCTGTACAATGAAAACTGTAGTATTGTAAAAGAGGAGATAGCAAAGGACATCAGAAATGAAAAGATATACCATGTTCCTTGATAGATTGATAGGTAGAACCAATGTTGTCAAAATTACCATAACTGAAACTGAATTTATATATATATATATATATATATATATATATATATATATATATATGCTTTTGATATGTATGCATATATATGCTTTTTATATATGTGCATATATATATGCTTTTTGTATATATGCATATATATATATATATATATAGCATTTCTCAGAGATATAGAAAAATCAAACAATACTAAAACAACCCTGAAACTCAAAATTTATATGAAAGGAGAAAAGACTAAGAAGAGCAAAATAAACTTTCGCCAACAAGAACAAAGCAGAGGGCATCAGAATCCCTTATTTAAAGTTTTATTGCAAAGTTACAATAATTAAAAAAAAAACCAGCAACTACAACAACAAAAAAATCATGGTACAGGAAGAAAAGCAGATGTGTGGAGCACTGGAACAGACTAGATGGTACAAAAACAACACCAGGTACATTCAGACCACAGATCTTTGTAAAAGGGGCAAAAATTATATGCTTGATGAAAGATAGTCTCTTTAACAAATGTGCTGCAAAAAGTGATTACACACTTGCAGAAGACGGAATCTAGACCCATATCTTTCACCATGTACTAAAATAAATCCAAAATGGATCACATAACTGGATATTATAACAGGAGCATTTAATCTACTGAAAGATAAAATAAGTAAAAGTCTTTTTTGTTTTCTTTATGTGGGTACCGGGAGTTGAACTCAGGACCTCGTGCTTGCCAGGCAGGTGCCTATGCAGCTGAGCTATCACACTGGCCCAAAATAGGTAAAACTTGTGACATAGGCATAGGTAAAGACTTTTTGAACAGAACCCAAATTGCACAAGAAATAATATTAACAATGAATGAATGGGACTTTATAAAATTAAAAAAGCTTCTGCACAACACAGAAAACAGCCAAGTGAAAAGACAACATACAGAATGGAAATTTTTTTCCACCTACTCCTGAGACAGAGGATAATATCCAGTATATATAAACAACTAAAAAAGTTAGACACACAAAATGAAAGACCCAATTATAAAATGGGTAATTGAAGCTGGCCGTGGTAGCAGACATCTGTAAACCCAGCACTCAGGAGGCTTAGGCAGGAGCATTACCATGAGTTCAAGGGCAGCCTGGGCTACATAGTGAGTTCAAAGCCAGACTGAACTACACAGCAAGACCTCATCTCAAAATTCAAGAATAAATAAATAAGTAAATAAAGTGGGCAATTGAAATGGATAAACACTTCTTAGTAGGAGTAAAAATGTGAATAAATATTTGAAAAAGCATTTCACTTTGCTGATCATCCAAGAAATATAATTTGAAGCAAAACTGAAATTGCAAATTTGTCCAGAAAGAAGAGCTATCATAAAGAAATCAAACAATAATAAATGCTAGAGAGCTGTGCAGTAAAAAAAAGTCTTCTATGTTGTTGTTTGAAATGTAAAATAGTACCACCTTGTTGGAAATCAGTACGGAGTTTCCTCAAAGAAATAAATGTGAAAATTCATTTGAACCCAGCTATTCCCCTTCTATGTATTCTCTCCCAAAGAATTAAGAGTGATACATAAATCATATTACAGTGATACATGCATATGGATGTTTATAGCAGCACGCCTCCATAAACTTACATGTTAGTGAATGGATAAATGGATAAGGAAAATGTGTGTATATACAACAGAGTAGAAGGCAGCCAGAAGGTGGGATAAACTTGAGTCATCTGTAGGAAAATGGACCCATCTTGAGATCATAATGTTAAGTCAAATAAATCAGACATACAAGCTTAAATTTCACATGGTTTCTCTTACATGAGAAATTCAAGGCACAAATAATTTCAAAGAGAAACAAAGTATGGATAATACAAACTGAGGAGACAGATCTTTTGCAAATGGGAAAGGGATCTAGAGATGGAAGGAGAAGAGAGGCACAGAAAGAGAAAGGGAAGTATGAAGAATTAAGATATGTAATATAAATATAACAACTGTGCAAGATGAATGCAATCACTATGTACAGCAAAAGTACTAATAAAACAATTAGAAAAGTATTATTATCTCAGGCCGGTGAGATGGCTCAGTGGCATAAGCACCTGCCTGGCAAGCGCCAGGGCCTGAGTTCGACTCCTGGAACCCACATATGAATAAAGGGCCAGTGATATCACTCAGCAGCATGGGCACCTGCTGGCACATGAGGTCCTGAAGTCGACCCCCGGTACCCACAAAAAAAAAAAAGAAAAGTATTGTCTCTTTCCTATAGTTAAAACTCTTCTCTATTTTTTATCCCCTGTAGAGAAAAATAGAAACTCCACTACAGACTACCTAATGCATTACGTGACCTGCCCTTGCCTATCCTCCCAGCTTCACATCTCATCACTCTTTCCCTTTCATTCCTGTATTCAGTCAGGTGGAAATACTTGGAGCTACCTATTACAACAGGTTTCATTTTAAATTTCTTTTTACTTTTCCATTCTTTTTTCCTTCTTTTGAATTTTTCTAATGGTTAGTTAGAAGGGCTTCAGCAAATGCTGGGAGGGATATGAGAAGTGAACGGGATGATAGGGAAGATAAAAGACAGACAGAAAGGAACATATTGAGAAGAAAGGAAAGGAATGGGAAGGAAGGAAGGAGGGAAGGAAGGAAAAAGAAAAAATAAGTTCTGTGTTGTTTTAAAAGATTATTAGTTTGCTTTTTTTTTTTTTGGACTGGGAATCAAACTCAGGGCCTTGCACTTACCAGGCGAATGCTGTGCCACTGAGCTATATACTTGGCCCTTAAAAAATTATTTAATGATTAAATTTTAATGGGTTTTTCTAAGAAAATAATGGTACTTAGGATACAATGTGCTTAGTTTCTTATTAGTAGTGGAAAAATGTGTTTTATGTCACTCCTAGAGGATTATTCCAGAGATACATATTTTGATTCATTTTCATTCTAATTTTTTGGATTTACATAGTATTTTCTTGTGAAAATGTTAACAACAATAGTAATCTTAGTTCCTTTTTATGAATACATTACAAACTTGGAGAACGGTTTTGTATTGTTTATGTTTCAACAGTAGGGAAACTGACATAGAGAGTAATTTTTCTCATGACACGATAGTTAATTTTCATTAGAAGCAGTACAAAAAACTAGATCTTTATTTGAAATCTGTTTCTTTTTCTTCATAAAATTGTTTTGCAAGTATGATTCTGTTCTGTTAAATAATTTTGTAAATGTTTAAGTTCCAAGGAAGTCTCCTATTGCAAAGTATATTTTTACCTCTTTTGAAGAACAATTTAGGAACACACAGAGGGTCAAAGTCTGGAAATTCCATAGATGTTACTTCACTTACTAAGAAGGTACATCATTTCCTTAGCATTGGAAAGAATGGTGAGATAATTAAGGAAAAGTTGTATCAAGATTTGTTTTCATTTCTGTAAGCATCTGTGTAATTTATTAGCATATAACATAGTAAATAACTATTTCTAGAAACTTATGATTATCCTTTATCCTTTTTTCATTTTAAAGAGAAGAAAAAATAAAACAAAACAAATCAAAAAATAACAAAATTTCAAAACAACATAATAGGAGGATAACAATGGTTAATACACTACGTATTGTTATTTTTAAGTTAGTTATTCAGGGTACCATATATTAGCATTCAATTGTCCAAACATTACTGGCAAAAAACTTACTCTTCAATAAACTAAGTTAAATTAGTAGTGTATTTATCTTAAACTTCTTATATATAAATACATTTTTTTCTTTTCCCTTCTTTCTTTTCCCTATTCCCCCATCCAAGTCTCTCTTTCCTTTTGACCAGTTTCTTTTTGAGTCACCATGTCTAATGTACATTTTGGATGTTATTTACTCTTTCAGTTTCTCATACTAGAGAGACAATATGATGCTTACACATGTGTGTCCAGTTTATTTCACTTATGATTATTTTCTCAAGTTCCTTCCATTTACCTATAAAAGTCTCAAGTTTCTCCTTCTTTATGGCTGAATAGTACTCCATTGTATAAAAATACCACATCTTTCTTATCCATTCCTCAGTTGATGGGCATTTGGGTTGTTTCCAAGATCTGGCTATTACAAATTGTGCTGCTATAAACATGGGTGCACATATATCGCTGTGGTATGATGTTTTTAATTCTTCTGGGAAAAGGCCCAGAAGGGGAATAGCTGGGTCAAATGGAACCTCCAACCCTAGTTTTTTGAGGAATCTCCACAATGATTTCCACAGTGGCTGTAGCAGTCGACACTCCCACCAACAGTGAAGAAGGGTTCCTTTTTCCCCACAGCCCCTCCAGCATTTGTTATTAGTTGATTTCTTGATAACAGCCATTCTTTCTGGGGTGAGATGGTATCTAGTGTTGTTTTAATTTGCATCTCTCGAATGACTAGTGATGTTGCACATTTTTTTGTATATTTATTTGCCATTTGTATTTCTTCATCTGAGAAATGTGTATTCATCTCAGATGCCCATTTTTGGAGTGGGACTTTAAATTTAGGAGGTCTCATTTTTTTGAGTTCTTTGTATGTTCTCGATAGTAATCCTTTGTATCAGGAATAGCTGGAAAACATTTTTTCCCACATTGTGGGTTGTCTCTTCATTCTGTTGGTGGTTTCCCTTGCTGTGCAAAAGCTTTTTAATAAGATGACATCCCAGTTGTTGATTCTTTGTGATAGTTCCTGTGTGGTTGAGGTTTTATTCATAAAGTCTTTGCCTACACCAAAGTCTTCAAGGATTTTACCTATCTTACCTTCCAGCAGATTTAATGTTTCTGTTTTAATATTTAGAACTCTGATCCATTTTGAATTTAATTTAGTGCATGGTGAAAGATATGGGTCTCGTTTTAATCTTTGGCAAGTGTAGATCCAGTTTTTCCAGCACCATTTATTAAAGAGGCTTTCTTTCTTCCAGTGAATGTGTTTGGCACCTTTGTCAACAAAAAGGTGTCTTAGTATGTCTGGGGCTGTTTCAGCATCTTCTAATCTGTTCCATTGATCTTCAGGTCTATTTTTTTTGCCAGTACCACATTGTTTTTATCACAGTATATTTATAGTATAATTTCAAGTCAGGGATTGTGATGCCCCCACCTTGCCTTTGTTGACCAGGATTGCCTTTGCTATTCTAGGTCTCTTCTGACTCCAAATGAATTTTAGGATTGTTTTCTCTAATTCTGTGAGATATGCTGTTGGAATTTTGATGGGAATTGCATTAAATCTGTATAACAATTTTGGAAGTATGGCCATTTTCACTATATTGGCTCTTCCTATCCAGGAGCAAGGGATATCTTTCCATTTTCTGATATCCTCTTCAATCTCCTTTTTCAGAGTACTGTAGTTTTCAGCATAGAAGTTTTTACATCCTTTGTGAGGTTGATTCCTAGGTATTTCATTTTTTTGGATGTTATTGTGAAAGGTATTGTTTCCCTAATTTCTCTTTCAGTAAGTTTATTATTTGTGTACAGAAAGGCTATTGATTTTTGAAAATTGACTTTGTATCCAGCTACACTACTGAATTTCCATATTAAATCTAGCAATTTTTTATTGGAGTTTTGGGGGTCTTCTGTGTAGAGTATCATGTCATCTGCAAATAATGATAATTTAACTTCTTCCTTTCCAATCATTATTCCTTTTATTTCTTTCTCTTGTCTAATTGCTCTGGCTAAAGTTTCCAGGTTTATGTTGAATAAGAGTGGGGACAGTGGACGTCCTTGTCTTGTTCCTGATTTTAGAGAGAAGGCTTTCAGTTTTTGTCCATTTAGTATAATATTGGCTGTTGGTTTGTCATAGATAGCTTTTATCAGATTGAGATAAAGACCATCTATTCCAATTTTCTGTAGGGTTTTTATCATGAAAAGGTGCTGGACATTGTCAAAAGCTTTTTCTGCATCTATTGAGATGATCATGTGATTTTGGTCTTTGGTTCTGGTAATATGGTGTATTACATTTATTGATTTACATATGTTGAACCATCCCTGCATCCCTGGGATAAATCCAACTTGGTCATGGTGTATAATCTTCTTGATGATTTCCTGGATTCTGTTTGCCGGTATCTTATTGAGGATTTTTGCATCTATGCTCTTTAGGGAGTTTGGCCTGTAGTTCTTTTTCTTAGTGGGATCCTTCTCTGGTTTTGGTATCAGGGTAATGCTTGCTTCCAGGAATGAATTTGGGAGTATTGCTTCCCTTTCAATTTCATTAAAAAGTTTGAGAAATAGTGGTGTTAGTTCTTCTCTAAATTTCTTGTAGAATTTGGCAGTGAATCCATCAGAGCCTTGGGAGTTTTTTGTTGGGAGGTTTTTAATTACATCTTTGATTTCATTGGTTGGTATTTGTTTATTTAGGATTTTTGAATCTTCTTGATTCAGCTGTGGTAATTCATATGCATCTAGGTATCTGTCCATTTCTTCTGCATTTTCCATCTTAGTAGAATATAAATTTTCAAAATAGGTATAGATGATCTTCTGGATTTCTGCAGGGTCCATCGTGATATCACCCTTTTCATTTTCAATTGCATGGATTTGAGTCTTTTCTTTTTCTAATAAGGTTGGATAAAAGTTTGTCAATCTTATTTATTCTTTCAAAGAACCAACTCTTTGCTTCATTGATTCTTTGTATTGTTTTTTTCATCTCCAGTACATTAATTTCTGCTTTGATCTTTATAATTTCCCCCCTTGTACGGGCTTTTGGCTTAGCCTGCTCTTCTTTTTATAGAAGTTCGAGGTTCGCCATGAAGTTGTTTATTTGTGCTTGCTCTATTTTCCTGATATAGGTATTTAATGCTATAAATTTCCCTCTTAGGACTGCTTTCATTGTATCCCATTAGTTCTGGTATGTCGTACTGTCATTATTATTCAGTTGTAGAAAGTGTCTAATTTCTTCTTTAACTTCATCTGTGACCCATTGGTTGTTCAGGAGGGTGCTGTTTAATTTCCATGTGTTTAGGGAGTTTTTGTGATTTCTTTTGCCATTGATTTCCAATTTCATTGCACTATGGTCTGATAATATGCATGGGATAATTTCAATTCCTTTGCATTTACTTAAGCATGTTTTATGAGCTAGTATGCGGTCTATTTTGTAGAACTTCCCATGTTCAGCTGAGAAGAATGTGTATTCTGATGTTGTGGGTTGGAACACTCTGTAGACATCTACTAAGTCCATTTGTTCCAAAGTTTGGTTCAGTTCTATTATTTCATTATTGTTTTTTTGTCTAGTTGATCTGTCTTTTTGTGACAGTGGAGTATTGAGATCCCCCAATATAATTGTATTAGTGCTTATTTTATTTTTCTTTATTTATTTATTTATTTATTATTTATTGTTTTATTTTTTTATTTATTTTATTTATTTTATTTTTCATATCCTTTAATAGTTGTTTTATATAGCTGAGTGCACTTTATCCTTTATTCTTAATAAGCATTTGAAATATATATATATGTAGATGGTTGAATTTTTCAATACAAGGAACTCAGTAAAGGAGGGAATCAATACTACATTGAGAGTTAAGAGAAGATTTGAAATAAATGAATATTTAGCATCTGTGCTTCAAGTAGAAAAGAAGTGCTTTTTCTCTCTCTGGGGGTTCTTCCCTTACCAGAAAAACCTAGGTAGATTTTTTACACCTTTCTGAAAGGTAAATAATCTATGAAAACCTAATTTCCACAAGAAGATTTCAATTTATTCAACTGAAACTTTTTAGTTCTACTGATAATGATTCTAGAAAAATGTGAAGCTGCTTATCAGATATTTTTTCTCCTTAGCACTGTGCCATTGATTCAAAATACTAATGTTTCTGTTCCAGCTTGGGCCAAAATTCACAAGAGTGGCTTCAGTCCTTCATTTCCTTCTGGGAATAAGATTTCCAAGACTTTTGTAATTCTCCATAGAATTCTAAATTGAGCCTTGGGAAGTGCTCACAGGTGATTACAATGTAAGCCTGATGCTACTTCATAAGAAGTACCTACTTTCCTTACTAAGAAAATGTGTCTGCTGAAGAGATTTTCATGTACTTTGTAATACAAGTAAAATAAATTTAAATTGTCTGAAAGATAATCCCTGATAAAAAACAACAAAAGAAAAACAAAACAACAACAAGAACAACAAAATAGTATAAATCTTAACATTCTCCAAAGTGTATTTTAAAATATTTCTTATTTGTATTGCACCTATCAGGTCAGTGATTCCTGGGGTGCCTTACTATTCAACACATTGTAAAATTAAGAGCTGAAATTAAATGTTCTCTTTCAGAATTCTCAGACTTTCTCCTTATTCTTCAGATTAATAAATTCAATAGAAAATATGTTTGCCCTCAAAAGAAAGCTTTTTTTTCTGCAAGCTTTGAATATTGGAATTGATGGCAATAAATGAATGATTTAAAATTGCCAAGTTTTCTCTAGCATGAGACTTTGAACCAAGTAAATAGAGCCAAGTTTGGGCCGGTGAGATGGCTCAGCGGCTTAAGCACCTGCCCGGCAAGCGCGAGGGCCCGAGTTCGACTCCCAGAACCCACAAAAAAAAAAAAAAAGCCAAGTTCATATTTAGCCACTTCATTCTTTGAATTACATGGGAAAATATTGATGTTTTATATACAGTTGATAATTTTTCATGAACAAATAAGAAATTTTTGCATCTGACTCTATATCAGCTCTCAAGTCACCAAAGTGAATGAGATGCCTGTCTTAAGGCATACAATGTGAGTGAAGACCATTACAAGAGCATGTATATGCTATTATAGAGGGTATCACAGAACACAGAGGAACTAGTTATGATGTTTTCTAACTCATTTGGAAGAAGTATTTTTTAAAGAAAATTCAATAGATTTCAAGTGTAGTCTTTGGCTGAAAATTATCAGCGCTATTAGCATCTTTATTATTTGATCTAGTGAAAGGAGCCCACTGACTAGGCTTCAAATCCCTTCCATGCTACTACTACTCTAGCTGTACTGCTCCCCACAGGATGAAAGATAGGTATAATTTGAGGTGAATTCAACTGGAACATTTACATATTCATGCTCCAATTACTGGGGATTGTGAAATTCCTTGTTCATATGACACTTGGCCCACTTCCTTTTCCTCATCAGGCCCCTTTGGTTGGGTCTTAAGCCCAAGAACTAGTCACAGGGCCACTGTTTGTGGAAAAAAAAAACCTTTTATTTTCCATGAGAGTCCAGACTCATACACATATGTGTAAATAAATTAATATAACTCAAATGAAAACAAGTAGAAATTATTTGTTCAGAATTTGCTATAGCAAAGGAATCTAGCACAACAACTTGTGCTTGCAGAGGTTAAAAGGCAGTTTGGGGTGGGAAAACATCATATTGAGAAAAAGAGAAGATTCCAGATGAACTCTGAAGTGAGCTTGTTGGTATGGGGAAACTGTGCATGTACAAGTAGAAGCAGTGAATCCCATGTGATTGATTCAGGTAGTATATTTGGTTTTCTCTAGTTGGTCTGGTTGGGAAGCAGGGGCAAAACTTAGCAAAGCTGAAGTCATTCACCACAACCTGAACATGCTGTGATGATTACTGTGGAGACTACTGTTTACTTTCTTAGGCTAGATGCTGCAGAAGTTGTGGATTAGACTCTTCTGTTGTCATAAATGGCCTGACCTTTATCTGTTTGTATGTAGACTTTGCTATATAAGGTCTCTCAAGTGATGAAGGAAGCTGGTAATATGAAAGTAAACTTAAAAATGCTCATCCGCACTGCTACTTTACTATATGAATCTCCAAGGAGGTTGAAATGTAAACTTGGCTTTCCAGGGTTTTATGCAGATGAAGCTGGCAATATAAGAAGAGTAGCACATATTTTATCTGATGTTTAATATTTTAATATATTGACTTATACATTATAAGTGTTTATACATAGGTTAATATAGGCTGCCATTCTTATTTTTCCCTTTGCCTCAAAATTTTAGGGATATGCCTAGCAAATGCGCTAGATGCTACATTGTACTTTGGTTTATTCCTAATTTACATGAATTCCAGAATCTGATGTAATCTACAGAAATTAATGCTGAGAGTACTGATGCAAGTACTGGTTAAAGATGCTATCTATGTACAACATTCTAACACCTGAATAATATATTATAGATGAGGACAGCTGGGAAATCTCAGCTATAATGTAATCATTCAATTAGGAATACTTTTAGCATCATTATTATTCAATCCATTGTTCCAGGAGCAAAAATGTGTTTATTAGTTAATAAATTATTATCAAGGAATGTAAGACAAATTATATTATTTTTTCTGAAAAAAATCTCTCAATTTGATTCATTTTCAAGATTACACCCAACTCCTGGGCTTTTGAGGAATATTATTTGAACCATGTTCTCCTCAGATACTTTAATCTTGGACCATTTTTTCTACACATGCAACAGGTGATACACACTGAATGCCTCATTATTTTTCTGGTATTTTGAGCCCTTCTCAATTATTTGTCTGTGAACTTGATGCACCCTTTGTCAGAAAGGCCTGTTTGTCATTCTGCATGGCAAACTACCACACATTTGTGATTAATTTCTTATAGTTTAAAGAATAATGTTGGTTTCACATCTTGTATGAAAGAAAAAATAATTTGAGAGCTCTCTATTCTAGCTAAACTGTTACCTAGTTTTTTTCTTTTTCCCTAAAGTCAGTACTAGCCAACTCTTCCAAGTGCCTGAATAACAAATTGTATTACAGCTCTAAACGCCTTGTTTGTATTCACTTGCTTATATGCCACTACTCCAAATTCACTCCAAATGCAGAAAATGTAGACAAAACCTTTATTATCTCTTGCAGAGTTAGACATGGATGACATTAGGTAAAAGTTTGATGAATTGTTTAAAAATAAATGGTCAGGCACTGTTCATTTAGTCTTGTGTGGAACCTGTGACATGACATCAAATAAATTTTTGCAGAAAAATCTTGTCGTCTTGTCTACAGCCATCAATCAATTCATATCAATATTATAGAAATATCAGAATCCTTCCTTAACATAATATGAATCTACCATGTATATATATATATATGTAGCTCAAGGAATATATATATATATATATATATATATATATATATATATATATTCCTTGACAAAATATTCCTCAACAGAATATATATATAGCTCAAAGAAAATAGACTGTTTAAAATGTTTAATAAATAAAAGAAGAATTTCACTGTCTCTAGTTCCTTATTTCATTCTTCATATTTTCTTCAGAGTTAAACCCTGAAAATGCAGTCCTGGTTATACCAGTCTTCTAAATATGCTTTCTTTGTGAACTCTGTGTGTCTTTTAAAGACAAAATGTTTGTTTGGGATACCACTTTTTGAAATCACTGCCTGTATTTCAAGGCCTACACAAAAATCAACTCTGCAAGGTTTTAGAAATCAAAATTAAATGAAAACACTTCCCTGCATTTGCTGTGTCAATATGTACAGTATCTAAAATGTAAATAGATACTGAACATATGATTTTTATATGGAAATTTTGACAACACATACCAGTTTTTTTCTGTAATTGTAGCCTTCTATTACCAGTCCAGGAATAATGCAAATTATTGGAAACTGAAGTCTTGACTTCTCTCTAACAAGATTTTGTTCACCTTTGAGGAAGTTTTATACCCATCATCAACTGAACCTATGACATTTTATGTATGCAGGTTTGTTGCTCTTTGCTTGTTACTGTTCTCCTTGAAAGAGGAAATTTTCTAATTAGAAATTATCACCTTGATGCACACTATACATATACTGACTTGGTCATTTGCATGACCAACTGTCATACTATCTGACCTTAATGATCTGTCTGTGTCACCAAGTAAAGTTGTCTAATTTATGGTTGGTATTCATTGCTCTGAACAAATTTGAAGTCTAGAATTTGTTACTTTGTCATTAATTTACCTACTTCACAGAAGCATAAGTTATACAAATATAGGATCATAACTTTAGTGCTAAACTTAAATCTTCTAAATACACCTCAGCACCATGTCTGTTAAAATGCAATTTTACCTCTTCATTCTCCATGTCTTATTTCACGTCACATAAGAAAAATTTTAATGGAAAATATACTATCAATGTATTTTAGATTATGTCTCAGATGTGCATAATCCTTTTGGGACTATTTCTATATTTTAATTAGTAAAGTGGGAGCTTGCTTTACAAACTTACAAATTACATTCCACAATTCTGGGAAAGTTGGCCATGTTTATGTTCATATGAGGAAGATCGCCATTGCCATGTTCATCACCTGATGCAGAGTTCACAAATGGAAGCAAAATTTTGCCAAACAATTCTGTTTGTGAATCAAATTGTTCATGAACAGAAGTGTTCATGAACTGAGGTATTATTGTTGATATGTATTAATATGTATTACATTACATCTTATTTCTTTTTTGTCCCCTATCCCTTCCATCCTTCCCTGCTTTTTGCACCTCTTTGTCCCCTTTCTATTTACAAAAGCTCTACTTTCATTTTTTTCTTTCAATTATTTATTTTCATCCCCTTTCCCTCCCCTTCCTTATGCTTTCTTCACTCCTCCCTTCATCTCTTTTTCCTCTTCCCAGTAAAAAAGATCTCCCTACTTGCAATTATTTTTTATTTTGCTTTTTAAACACACACAAACACACACACACTATATATATATATATATATATAATATATATATATATATATATATATATACTTTTTTAAGCTTATATGTATGATTTATTTAACTCAATATTATGGTCTCAAGGGGTATCCATTTACCTACAAAAACTGCAAGTCTATCCTTTATGGCAGAGTAGCAATCCACAGTGCATAAATACCACATTTTCTTTTTCCATGCATCTTTTGATAGATATATATCTTGCTTTCAAGAGTTAGCTATTATGAATTGGGCTGATATAAACATTGGTATGTATGCATCACTGTAATATGATGACTTTAGCTCTTTCCAGAAGATAACTATATGTGTGTTAATGCCATGTCAATGATATAAAACACTGAAATGTAGACAGAAAACTTGAGAGACTAAACATATAACTCTAGAGAAAGTTTCAAAATACTTTTTACTTACATTTAGAGTTTCTATCTTCTAACCCTTTTTCCATAAGCTTTACATATATTTTATTGGAATAAAAATCAAAATTGACAGGTGACTCGTTCAATGTGGGCTGTTTATATGAATATACTTAAATGATTATTTTCATGAATAATAATAAAATGAGATTAATATATACAGAAAATAGAAGACTGTGCACTAGGCAGAGTAGAAATGAATTACCCAGATAAGGAATTTGGAAAATAGACCTACAGAAAACAGGAAGACCGGCAAAAGGAAACACTCAGACTTGGAAAAAATTCAGTCACTATTTCTTCAAAGATTTTCTTTTTGTTAACCTTGTCTTGCATCCTCCACTTGAAACTTCAGTAACATGAGTCTTACATCTTTTGTTATTGTTTCTCAGGTCTCTCAGCCTCTGTTTACTTTTTGATCATTTATCTCTTTGGATTTCAGATTTCCATTGATCTATGTCCATGTTCACTGACTACTCTTTCATCTCCATTATGCTTTTGAGACTGTACTGTGAAATGATTACTACAAACACAGTACTGAATTTTTCAGTTCTAAATTTAGGACTTGGCTAGGGTATGAAGAAAAGGAAATACTTGTGCCCTGTTGGTGGGAGTAAAATTCAGTAGACACATTATTGAGAACAGTATTTAAACTTTTCAGAAACCTCAAAATGGAATCACCATATAAGCCAGGAATCATATATATATATATATATATATATATATATATATATATATATATATATAATATTATTCATCCTCAAAAAAGAATGAAATCCTGAAAAACAACTCAGCCTCTCCAAGATTAGGAATTCAGGAATTCAGACACTGGCAAATAATAAATTGGGGAAGGATCTGATGAAAAAATTGGAGCCAAGAGAGAAATTGAAGATGCAGGATACAACAAGGAAAAAGGAAGGGACAACTTGTACTTTCTCTCTTTCTTGTGGTTTGTGGCTCCTGAGAAAGGAAAACCAAGTCTACAGAGACAAAGGGAAAATGCATGATTCCAGAGGCCTTCAGGGAGAAGCACAGCAGTGGAACAGACCAGTGGATGCCATCTACTGCAACAGCCAGTGAGTAACTCTAGTCCAAGCACCTGCCATATCCCCTGGGGAGAGTGGTCTGATGCTATTCCAGGGAGGGGTCAATTGAACCCTGGGACTCAGAGCAGCCATGGGTTAGCTTCATTTCAGTGATCCCAGTGTTAACATTTCTACAATGATGATGAGGGACAGCCATGGGAGACAGCTGTGGCCAGGGAACTGTGGTAAGGCTGGCAAGAGACACCAAGACTGGTTTGATCTAAAATAGTCAGAACACACACCCACAGCCAGAAACCAGTCTCAACATGAATTGCTCTGGATTTGAGAGTTGCAGAATTGGCACTCTCACTCTAATCCTACTGCCTGCTAGTGACTGCATTCCCCACTGACCGGGGATATGACTGCCTTCTTTACCTACCAGCATAAGCAGGTACACATCTTGGGGGGGACACTGCCCCAAAATTGTACAAGAAAACCACATGTTTGAAATCACAAAGAAATTTCCTTTTCCATTCTCTTTCTCTTTTTTTTCTTTTGCTTTTTTTGTGACTATATACATTTTTTTTTGCTTCATTTTGTTTTGCTTTTATCTTTTTCTCATCTTTCCTTCCCTCTTTTCTTCTTCGCTACTTTCCTGGGCCTTGGGAAACCTTCCTTTATCCCTCTGCCTTGCTTCTTATATCTTTTTCTTCTTTTCTCTTTATTTTCTTATCTTCTCTCTCTTAATTTTTCTCCATTTAATTATTTATCTTATTTTTATGCTTTATATAATTTATATCTTTTTCTTCTTCTTTTGATTTTATCTTTTCTTTCTCTCCAGTTTTTTCTCTTACCTTTACCTAATTCTATAAACATCCTTATACTCCCCAATGAAAACCTTTCTACCTCTTCTGTTTCCTCCTTCTCATATCATACAGTTTAAGGTTTTAAAATTTTCCTCTTGCTTTTCCCCCATTCCCAAACTTATATCCTTAGTTGTATAATCATAAAGTTTTGTTAATCTTTTGGTAGTTAACTCTGTAAAATTACTCTTGAATTATTTTCTACCATTACAGTAATATAGTTGTCCTGTTTGGTATATATTAGTTGTGAGTCAATACCTGGGTTGTCTTAATGTTTACACACTAATTGTGGATTTATTCTCAAGATAAAGGTTGGTACACAATTGTTTCTTATAGTATGTTAATATCTAACTTGTCTCGAAGAATGCTACTTTAGCTGATTCTTTTGATATTAACAGGGTCACACAATTGTCCCTATTTCTCTGTAAACCAACACTGAGGTTACATTTGTAGCACTGACAATACTAGAGTACATTCCCAGAGAACTCAGTTCCTGGGCTAACTACACTGTATCCTCCCCTTCTAAATCAACCAAGGTGGTCTGATCATGAGGCTGGGACAAAGGATTATATTTAGCCATGCCCAAACTACATCACTGAAAACCAACTAAAGATATCTCTATACTAGCCACAAAGTCTTTGACAAAACTCAGCACAAAACAGAGTAACAAATGAAAACAATGGAAACATGAGAAGGCAAGGGAACAAAAATTCCCCCCAAAACTCTAAATTCCCCTACTGCCAATCGATGGGGAAGAAGGGACAGAATAGCATAAGCTACAAACACAAGTAACTCAAAAGAATAACAGAGCAGATCAGAAAACAGAAAAAAAGAGGTACTCGGCAGAATCACAGAAGATATAAACAAAAACTATGCAATGCATTATTATTTCCTATAGTCACTATGTTGCACAAGATCAGTAAAATTTATTCTTCATGTATGACTGAATGTTTATACTCTTTGATCAATATCTTTCCTTTCCCCATACATCCCTGTCTTCTCCAGAACCTGGTAACACCATTCTACTCCCTGCTTCTGAGTTCAAATTTTTGAGATTGCCCATATTAATGAGATTCTGTGATATTTGTCTTTCTGTGCCTAGTTCATTTCCCTTAATTTAAGGATCTCCAATTCCACACATGCTTTCAGAAGTGGCTGGATTTCTTTTTTTTTTTTCAATTTTTATTCATATATGCTTTGTAGTACATAATGATTACATGCATTGTGCAGAATTGGTACATGTATAAAACACACCTTATTTCTTTTTTCCCCTTCTGCTCCATCCCCGCTTTTGCCAGCATCAGATTAATTAATTTATTTTATAAGTCCCTATACAGTTAATTATCATACATACAGATTGACAACCAGACTAGTAGGCTAAAAAACATATAAAACCTATAAAACAATTATAATAAATCAAGGTACAGTTTTAGAAACATTGTCTATGCTAGATTATACCAACTATTTTTCTCTCTTTCTTGTTATCTTTTATACTGCACTTTATTTACATATTGAGTTTCTCATACAAAAGAACCCATGTGATATTTAAGTCTGTGTGTCTGATTTATTTCACTTAACTTTATGGTCTCAAGTTGCATCCATACCTACAAGTTTATCCTTCTTATGGCAGAGTAGTACTCCATTTATATCGTGTATTATTTATCTGTTCATATGTTCATGGACATACAGTGGCACCTTGGTTCATAAACTAAACTCGTTCCATGATTCTGAGGAAGATGGCCATGTTCATGTTAAGTACCCTATGTGGAGTTCACAACAGAAGCAAAATTTTGCTGACCACTTCTGTTTGCAAACCAAAGCATGAACAGAAGCATTCGTGAACCGAGGTATTTATTCACGTATAGGCTGCTTCCAGGATTTAGCTCTTATGAATTTTGCTGCTACAAATATTGGTTTACATGTATCACTGTAATTTGATGTTGGTAACTCTTTTGGGAAGATACGTAGGAGGAGACTAGCTGGGTCAAATGGAATTTCTATTTTTACTTTTTTAGGCTTTTGATGAGTATATGTTAATTGTTCAGTGTGATATTTCTACAGCTTCACACAATATAGACTGATAAAATCCTACCTCTCTTTATTTACTCTCCCTCCCCAAACACTTATCAGCCTCTATTAGTCATTATTCTACATTCAAGTTGACTTATTTAACTTCCGTATGTGATATGATATGAGACAGAACATGGAATACTTGTATTTCTAGGTCTGTCTTCTTTCATTTTTTTGAATATATACTCAGAAGATAAATAGATCCTATCATAGACTACTATCAACTTCTTGAATACCCTCCATAATGTTCTTCATAATAGCTGTACTAACTTATAATACCTTCAATGGTCTAAAAGTATTCCTTTTTCTCCATATCCTCTCCAGGATTTGTTGTTATTTTTTTATAACACCCTTTCTAACTGGGGTGCTGTGGTATCACATTTTAATTTTGAATTGCATTTTCTTGATGGCTAATGATATTAAGCACTCATTTTCATATATTTGTTGGCCATTTGTATTTCTTCATTTAGTAAGTATATATACAGATTATATGTCCATTTTAATTAGATATTTGTTATTTTTGCTAATCATTTTTGCTCCTTATACAAGTATATTCAGGATACTAATACTTTGTTTTGCAAATACTTGACCAATATTTCTCTCATTCTATAGGTTATCATTTTACTCTGTTGGTTCCTTTGCTGTGAAGATTTCTAAATTACTGAAAGTACAGATTTTAAATGTACTACCCATAAAAAATGGTTAGTATGAGAGGTGACAGATTTGTTAAATAACTTGATTTAATCATATCACAATACAGACATATATTGAAATATCACTCTATGTCATAAGTGTGTAATATACATAATTACAATTTTTCATAAACAAAAAATACGATTAAATTTGTATTTATTTGTCTCTTTAAGTTTTCTGAAAATTTTTCTTGTCAATTATCTTGAGTCATATTTATCACAGAAAATGTATAATAGCTGCTTTAAAGTCCATTTGATAATTCTAATACCTTAGTAAATGGGGTTGTCATATATATTTTCACTTTGTAATTGGTTATATTTCCCTGGTTATTTGAATATTGAGTCATTTTGGTTTTTATCATGAACATTTGAAAAATTATGTTGTGAAACACTAGGTTCTATTAAAGTTTTTGAAGAATGTTCACTTTCTTGAGCAAGTAGGCAATTGATTCAGTTTGAGATCAATATTTTACAATGTCTTGATTTCAGTTACTAGTAGCTTCATGATTATTTCAATATACCAGCCTTTTCCATACTCTTAGACTATTCTCCATCATTGGCCATTCAGGGTCTTATCTGGGATTTAAGTAGTAGGTTATATTGCACTTCAATTATCAAAGCCTTTTATTTCCTTCTTTGGGTTTGTTCCACACATGCACAGCTTATAATACAGCCTGGAACATGAATTAATTCATACACAAAATTAAGGAAAATCTCCATTTTTCCCTTCCCCAGAATTTTCCTGGCACTCTCTAGTCTGCAAAGTATCCTTCCCATTGCTCCTTAGTGAAAAAGCTGAGACTTGTTCCAGAGGTCTTGCTCCCTGATTTATCATGAATTTAGGTGTTTTTTCGGGTCCTCTCCAGATGGATACTTTTTTTTTCCTAATTCTTGCTGTTCATGCCTATTGCACAGAAAGCCTACCCTCATTCCAAGGCTGAAAGATAAAAAACAAGAAACCTAGAAAACATAACAACTGAAACACTTACTCTTCTTTTGATTTTCCAATTCACTTGAATTCCTTTTTTTGTTTGTTTGTTTGTTTTTTTTAGTTTTCTGAATGCTTATGTAGTTTCTTTTCTTTCTGTTTTTTTTAAATCCACAGGTTTTAGTTGTAATAAGAGAAAAAAAGGCTTTAGTGGCTTTATTCTATCTTGGCCAAAACTGGAAGTTGTATATTTATTTTTAATATATCAATCTGAAGAAATAGCTTTCAAATTCCTATTATGTTTATGAATTACTAATAATAGTACTGGGAATACCACAAATTACATAGTTAAAGAAAGTGAAGAGTGATGTTTTTCTAAATAACCCCAAGTCTGTAGCATTAAAAGCATAGAACCTCCAATCAAACTGCTTGGTTTCAAATGTGGCTTAAAACTAGGTTTTCTTACTGGCTGGATAGGTTAATAAGAGCCATTTATGTAAATTCATTAAGATTGTCTTCCCTCATAGCTATGTTAGTTGTGGGAATTTAATAAGATAATGTAGATTAGAGCACCAGGAGGATGTGGAATTTCATCTGCTTTGTTCACTACTGGGTCCAACTTAATTTAAATAATACCTAGTATATTTTAGGTACTTTAATATTAACCAATATTTGTAAATCACCTGGCCTTTAGCTTGTACTGAATAAATGTTTGCCATCATTAGATAACTTAAAATATCAATAAACCTCTACTGGTGAAATTTTTAATGTATCTGCACATATCAACAAAATTATTTGCTATTGAGAGTTAATTTATTATAAAAATACATATCAAATATTATGTGCTAGAAACTGATTTAATGCAGAATGAATAAGTTTTTGTCTACATTTCTCAGAACAATCACATGAGGTAGGTACCATAATCAGTCTCATTTTCCACACAAATTTAAAAATGCACAATGAGGTTAAGTAACTTGCCCAAGGTGACAGAGTTATAAATGGCTCTGGCTATGGGTCCCATAGCTTTGTCAAAGCATGGCGAAAAGCAACATAGTGAGAGCCTGTGTGGCAGAAGAGATCTCATGGTGACACAAGAAGCCAGAAAACTGGGAAACCCAGGCTCATTCTTTTGCAACAAACTTTTCAGAAGAACTAAGCAGGGACATCCAAGGACTACACATCAGTTCCTTCAAAGGGCAGTGACATCAAAGTGACCTATCAAATTCACAATTGGTTTCACCTCCTAAAAGTTCCATGACCCTTCCACATCAGAACTGTAATCATTATATATTGGAAACATGTACCAATAAAAATTAAAATTTAAACAAAAAGAACATGGGATACCAAGGTTCCAATGTATGAATCTTTGGGAGTCCAACCGCATCCAAACCAAAGCAATGAGAGAAAAACTGGAAGAAATTTTCCAAAAAGTCAACATTTTCAAACTCTGGAAGTTATGTAAAAGTTAATTACAATCTGTGCAAAGTTATTCAAGAAAACTAATTGAATCTCACTAAGAACAGTAAGCTTTGTGGCATTTTAACTTATACTAGTCTCATAAACCTCTCACTAATTTAATGATCACCCTAAAAACTAACACCCCAAAATGACACTAAATCGGTAAACTGACAGAGAGAAGACAGAAAGCAATAGAAACTCCTTGAAGTCATCATCTCCTGAGGACTGGCATATATCATTGTCTGTCAGTTCCTCAGAAGACCCACTACCAAGGCTAAATCTCATGGTGTAAAAATGGACTGTTATGCAGAGGCATTTAAAATTATTTTTAAACAAAATGAAACACCACCTAAAATATCAATGATTTGTTTTTAAAAATTGACAATATTATGTGTGTAAGCATGTTAGTACACATGCATGATTACTGAGTGGTATTATTGGGCATATCTCAATAGAAATGAGCACACTTCACACATAGATACTGATTTCTAAATACTATGCTCAAATAGAAAGTGCAAAATATACTCGGGAAACTTGTTCATGTTAAGATTCTGGCAATGGAAATGCAAGAGAATCCTGAGGTACTGAGAAAGTAAAAAAAAAAGTGGTTCAAATAAAATAAAAGAAAAAAGAATTAAATTAAAGGAAAAGGACTAGGGAACATTAAAACTGTTCAGTAACCAAACTGAAAAAGGCTTTTAAGACCAAAGATGGAACAATATCAGCAACAAATAAACGACTATATAGAAGTCCCCTCTTATCTTCAGGGAATATATACATTCCAAAAGTTCCAGTAGATACACTCAGCCACCTTATCTTTGACTAAGGGGCTAAACACATACACTGGAAGAAAGAGAGCCTCTTTAATAAATGGTGCTGAGAAAACTGGCTCTGTACATAACAAAGACTAAAACTAGACCCATGTCTATCACCATGTACTAATCTAAAATTGAAATGTGTCAAAGATCTAAATATTTAAAAAAAGCACTAAATATGCTGGAATAAAAAATAAGTAGAAATTTAAAGACATAGGTATAGGCAGAGACTTCATGACCAAAACCCCAGATGACACGGGAAATACTACAAAGAACAAACAACTGGTGTCTCATCTTATTAAACAGATTTGCACAACAAAAGTAATTAACAATAGAATGAAAAGACAACCGAAAGACTGGGAAACAAATTTTAGCTAGTTGTGCCTCAGACAAAGGATTTGTATCTAGAATGTACAAATAATTGAAAAAAATCAAACCCCTCAAATCCAAATACCCAATCCAAAAATGGGCATCTGAGAGGAATACACACTTCTCAGATAAAGAAATACAAACAGCAATAAAATATATCAAAAAATGTTCAACATCATTGGCCATTCGAGAAATTCAAATTAAAACAACACTGAGATTCCATCTCACCCCAGAAAGAATGGCTATCATCAAGAAATCAACCCATAACAAATGCTAGAGTGGCTGTGGGGAAAAAGGAACCCTTTTCCACTGTTGGCAGGAGTGTAGACTGGTGCAACCTCTGGAAATCATGTGGAAATCAGTTTTTAAGATTCCTCAAGAAAATACGATTAGAGATCCCATTTGACCCAGCTATTCCCCTTCAAGGTATCCTCCAGGAAGAATTAAAATATCATACCACAGAGATATATATGCACATCTGTGTTTATAGCAGCAATTTGTAATAGCTAAATCTTGGTAAAAACCCAAATGCCCACCAACCAAGGAATGGAAAAAAAATATGTGGTCTGTTTATACAATGGAGTACTACTCAGCCATAAAGAAGGATAAACTTGAGACATTTATAGGTAAATGGATGCAAATTGAGACCATACTCATAAGTGAAATAAATCAGACCCATATGTGTGAACATCCTATTGTCTCCCTGGTGTGAGAAACTGAAAGAATAAATAAGGACCAAAATGTACAAAATATATCGTCAAATGGGAAGAAAGTGTTCAAAAGGAAAGAGGAACTAGGGTGAGGGAAAGGGGAAAAAGAAGTAAGGGAAAAGGAAGAAAAACACAAGATAGTCATTCTATTAGTTTCTCTTAGTTCATTGAAAGGAAAAGTCTGTGCTAACACTGTTTGGAGAAATTTTTATGCCCATATCTTCTAGTCTGAGGAACTACTTTGAAGATAACAGTATGCAATGTGTTAAATACTGTTATTCTCCTATAATTTTGTTATAAAATTTTGTTTTATTTTTTCCACAAAAAAGAATGACATTTGCACAAGTATATTAAAGAATCATTGTGTCTAAAGATATGAGTTTAAGTCATTATGACATTGTCAGTAACTAAACTCAAAATGATCACACTATTAATTTTGTAAAAATGATGCAATAATTATGTTGAGTATTTTAAGTGATTATATCATGTAGCATTATAATACTGTCACAAATTTTATGTTTTTTATCTTTTTATTTTCTATTTGAAAACTAGGCATGATGGTGCATTCCTTTAATTCCAGCACTTGGGAGGCTGAGGCAGGAGGACTGCCACAAAATCAAGCCCTGACTGGGCTATATAGTGAGGCTATCCTGAAATACATAATGGGACCCTGTCTCAAAAAAAACCCAAAATAAAAAAAAATAGTAAAATAAAAACACAATTTTTTTTCTCTTGGAAAAGTTATCTTATTTCATTCAATCACATAATGTCATGCCACTAAATTCCTTTTATTCTGGATAAAGATTATTATTATACACCATCATTTCCAGTCATTTTGCTTACACAGATATATAGAAGACGGTATTTCCTAAGTTAACCAATGGTTTGGGTCTATGTGACTAGTCTAGTTAATTGACTGTGAAGGTTAGTCATATTTATCACTTAGGTCTGACATACTTGAGTCAGGGTGTTGTGCTTTCTTTTCCTACCAAAATGGACCCCAAAACATCACATCGAATTGGACTGATTTGCCACAAGAGAGAAGCTTCAAGGAATACTTAGCAAACCAATGTGGAATATATATCCTGAAGAGTTACTAGGATATGCAAAGGAATTTTCATGAGAAAGAAATAAAGCTACTTAGCATTGAGGAACTGAGATTTTGGTATTACTATTAGAGCATTATGTAGGCTAGCCTGACCATTAAACAATTTAAATAACTAAGGTGTAGGCAGATGATGAGACAGGAGTGAGGAAAGCTTTTGGACATGTTACTCTGCTTCATTTGTATTTTATTTGAAAGTTATTTTTAGTGATACATAAAAGCATATAATTGTGCATGATTATGGAGTACTATGTGTTGTTTTGATACATGTATACATGGTATATTTAAATCAGGTTGAATGCATTAATGTGAACAAATATTTATGGTAAAAAGTTTCAACATACTTTCTTCTAGTTTTCTGAAATGTACAGTTCATTATTGTTATCTGTGGTCACCCTAATGTCAATAGCACCCAGAACATTTTTCTTGTATGTAACTCTAACTTAGTACCCATTCGTTAAATGTTTTCCACACCTTCCTCACCTATTTTCTCTGGATCCCTGTAACCACCATTTTACTCTCAATGTTTAGGAGCTCAGCTTCACTTTTGCTAACTAACAATTTGCCAAGTTCTGTCAGTTTTATGTTGTAATTTATCTATTCCATACATTTATCCCTTCCAAATCCTCTAAGTTTGATCTCAAATTAGGTACAAAAATATAAATGCATTATTTAATCAGACCAGGGTAACCCATATTGTAGACGTGAAAGGAGACTCTAAATTGTTTCCTGCTCTTGTTATCCAAAAGCTAAAAGTTTATGCTCTATTTCCTATATGGTTCACAAGTGTTAAAAAGCATACGTGTGATGTGTAATATTGTGTGGTACAATTTTTTTCATTCTTTGCAGAGTAAAAATTGGTGAGAATTACTTATATTTTGGAAAATCAATACAATAACAGTTTGGTGGCTCATCCCAAACCAATGATAAGATCATAGTTCTACTTCTGAAGAGAAAATTTAGTAAATGATTAAAATGTTACCACATTCATACTTTAAGTGGAAACAGAAAAGACAGAAGAGGTGGTTTCAGCATGTTTGCTATTAATAGGGAATCTCAGTCTTGTCCTCTCACAAAATCAATGGATTTGAGAAGACCCTTCATGGTTCACTAGAGGCAGCAGTGCTCTAGCCCTGGGATACTCACCAAGATTTTCAGGTATATTGCCACAGTTGGTAGAACAGACATCAGCCCCAGTAATATGACTTGAAGGAGACAGTGAACAAGAGAAATCCAGAAATAAAGCAGAAGCACAGTAATTAGAAAAAGAAGCAAAGTTACTGTGTTTTCTTCCAGCACAGGTTTGGAATACTTGTCATGTTTTGAAATGTACAAATTCCTCTGTAATGACTTAGCTGTCACTGCTTTCAGTCTGCCATCCCCAGGGTCTGAGCAACATATATATATATATATGTTTTGGCCAGAAAGTGGGGCTCTGACAGCAAGATAGTCACCAAGGATGGTCTCCCTGTACCAGGGCACCATGAAAAGCATGAACTAGAGAGACAGACAGACAACAGCAACAATGGTAGGACCAATGAGTTCCATTTCTCATCTTCCTAGCAAGGGGCACTATGGGATCCAAACACAGGAGAGAAACCCAGGGGATGGCAGTGGCTGGTACCTACTAGTACTGGGGACTGGGAAGATTCCATAATGGTTCTGGATAAAGTTGTCTTCTGCCTATCCCAAGACAGCACTGAAATTAGAGGCTGGAGAAAGACTTAAAGAGTAGTGGTGTAGCTGGTGTCACCAAGTACTGGGGGCAGAGAAAGCATGCCAGAAAAGCATGCTGTCTATGTGACTCCAGATGCCAATGAAACTGCAGGCTGAATAGGTATTGCATGAGCAGTGGCATAGCTTAAAGCATCAAAGAGAGAGAGGTGAACAGGTTAGAGTTAGATGCAAATTTGCGGCAGGAGTAAGACCAAGGAACCCAAGGCTGACACCCACTGGAGGAGGGGATGTGAGTGCCCTGGAATCAATGAGAACACTAGAGGCTCATGAGTGTGCTGGACTTAAGACAGCAGCATGGCAAGCGGCTTTGAAATATTCACCATAACCAACAAAGCAGGATAATAGTCCTCGTCTTTTTCTTTTTTATTTTTGTCTTATTCAATTTGCTATATAATACATACAAATTTGTGTATGTACAGATGTGTGTATAATTTTTCTGTTGTTACATCATAGCATTCTATGTTATTTGTTCACATATACCCACATCAATGGTTATTTGTGAGGAAGATCTAATGATACTCACTGACATTTCAAAAATTTGGTACAATCTCCTAATTCTTCTTGCACCCTCCTTTTATATTACCCTCCTTTGTCTGCTTTATTTCCCTCCACATACTTTTGTCTGCCTCTTGAATGTTCTCCCTTTTATGATTTTTTATTCCCTTTCTTTCTATATTTTCCTTTTTTATACACATACTAAGGGAATTAATCTGAATATCCTTAAGTTTTTTCTAATTGATTTTTATTACTTTCCCCATCTTTTCTTAGAATAAAAGTTCTTACTTAGCTGACTACTATATAACTTTGTAGACTCAATGCACACACAGAGGTTATGGTCATCATGTGTGAAACAAAGAAGGATCTATTCAATTTTTAACAGATATTTTTATTTTTGATGCCTCTTCCATTGCATACAACACATAGATTCCTGGTAATCAGTCATGAAAAAGATCTGGTCACTCCTTTCAAATTTATGTGACTTATAAAAGGAAACACACAAAATACCCTATTACAGAAATAAGAAAAGATGTCTTCTGACCAAAGGATATTTTAGTTTAATGCTATGAAGATGAACCTTATTATTAATTATAAAATATCTGATTTTCTCTTAATTCATATATTTATAACCTATTAATCAAATACAGTGCCCATTATTTATTTATTCTCTCTCATTGCAGTTGTCTGAACTAGAAATCACCACAAATGACAATGCTGAATTACTGTTCTATATAACTAATATGCTCCAAAATAAGATGAGTCAAACCAAAAAAAAAAAAAAAAGAATCTGGAAAATATCTTCATGAAACCTTTAAAATTCAGTTAAGATGCAACACCCCCAATGAGCACAAAACGGACATAAACATCTTTGAAATGTGTGAGGAGGTAATATTCTTTTTACTCATGTCAGATATCCTACAAGATTGTGCAACTCTGCATAGAGAAATTCACATGGTCTGCAAATTCTGTCTCAGGGGCAAGTACGAAGCGTTCAGCTGACGTCCTTAGCTTTCCAAATTGCTGCCTGTGAGACATGCTTTGCCCTTGCCTACTCAGAGCACTGAGACAGCTGGCATAGTTAGAACTATCATGGTCAACTAAGATCAAATAGAAGGGATAGAAGGGATCACTCAGTAGCCTGTAGGGCATTGCAGAATTGAGACAAAGTGGATAACCTGAAACTTCTTCAGGAGTAAGAGAGAGAAGTGGATCTTGCTCCCAGTCCCCAGCATTCTGGTGCACTCTCGAAAGTAAAACGGTGACCATTGGCAACTGGCAAGAACATGTAGGATTGATAGGAGGTGGAGAATCCTGACCTTTCCCTTTCAGAATAATGGGAGAGAGATGGAACTTACTCCCCAAATTCTAGTATTTCAGTCCACTGCCCTACATTAAAAGGACAAGAGGTTTACAGCTCTATGAGATTCTCCCACACACAAACTTGAAAATTCTCCCCCAGGACAAATGGAGAGGAGTGGAATATGCACATCTACAACATATATCTGACCAGCTCCATGAATAGTTAGGCTAATTATGGTAAGATCTTTCCCTGAATAAACCAGTCTGAGAAGACTGGGAAAAAAGCTGTTTCTTCAAATATGAGCACATGAACGCAGAGCTACAAGAAGCATGAAGAATCAAGAATGATATTACTACCAAAGAAACAAAATAAGTCTCTACTAACTAGCCCTAAAGAAATACAGATCAATGTATTTCTCTATAAATAATTCAAAGTCATCTTTAAAAAGCTCAGTGAACTACAAGAAAAGAAAACAAGTAAGCAAAATGAAGAAAAATTACACCAATAAAATGAGACTGTCAAAAACAAATAATAAAAACCCTGAAAAAGAAGAAAACAAATTCTAGGGTGGAAAAATGTATCTGAATTTTAAAAATTCAAAAAAGTGCTTCAACAGCAGACTCAATTATGCAAAAGAAAGAGTCAGGAAAACTGAAGACAGGTCACTTAATATTTTACAATCAGAGAAGCAAAAAAGAAAAAAAAAACATGAAAACAGTGAAGAAATCCTGTGAATTGTCATGTGAATAGACCCTGGAAATTAAAGAAGAAAGAGAGAGGTCAGAAAGTTTAATTAGATAAATCATTGCCAACTGTTGTTCTCATGTTATACTTACCAAGACAGAGACAAAAGTAGATGATGATTATTGAGAAGAAATTTTCATATTTCAATTATATACTATTGCATTGAAAGGTCCTGGCAATGAGATAAATTAAATAAAAGGGATATACTTTGTCAGTACTCCATATATTCCTCTATGTCACTTCAAATATGTATTCAGATATATATTCATTTCACCTTACTTTGAGAAATCTCTTTGACTTCTACTACATTTAATTATAATTATGATTATACATATTTGTCATTAAATATTCTAATGTCCTATTTTATGAATAAACAATCACAGGAATACATAAAATAAGTTAGCTTTGAGTCTCACATCTTTATAATCTTACATTTGATTTTAAAAATCTCATTACCATTTCTAAATTATTTATTGGTTCCTTGCACAAAATTATCTAAATATTTTTATGACCTCTAAAATTCCATAATTTAAAATGAGCAAAAAGAACAAATACACTTCTTATATACAACTGTTAAGCTACTAAAAGATATGTGATACTGTAGCTTTATTTCAAAGAGATTTGTTTGCTATACTCTTATGATATCTACTGTGTTAGATTTGATAGTTGTCTGACAGTTGTATGTGCGATTTTCCTTAAATATTTTAATTTTCTTCTATAATTGGTAAGGCCCATATAGGTTATATAAAACATAAATAAAATAGTGCAGGATTAGAAAGGCAAATATTAGTTATATCAGCATAATATTTTATGTCTCTTTATAAAATATAAACCAAAATATTAGAGTGAAAAGTTTTATTCATAATTTCAAACAATCACAACTATTGATCTCAAATATGTATGATTGTAAATAATTTTAATAGAGAAAAATTTTAAATATATATGAATATTTTTCCTCAAACCCAATGACAAGTATAAAATTTAAGTAATTTACTGGAGAGGTTCAGAATACATAATCAAATGACAGTTTGTAAATTCAATCCTTCAAGATTTAAAAGAATATCTAACATTCATACAGGGGAGCCATTAATCCCACTGTGCCACCTGGAAGAGAAATCTGATCTCCTTTATACTGTTTGTGAAATTTGTTTACAACTATGTTCCTTCTTTCATGGAAAGTCTATAGTTTCATGAAATTCTCAAGGGATATGATTCTTCAAATTTTCTAAAGCCAGAAATGTGGTAGTGAGTCTTTACCTTTTCATCACCTTTATTCCTCACAATCCCATTCATACAGTATTATCAATTTATCCCTTAAAATTACTTAAAATCTTTCCTCTCTTGACTCACCATCTTGTCTTGGACCCTCTTGTGTCTTGTTTTGTTCAAGTCTTGTACCTCCCCAATCCAACTTTAAGATCCTCTGGTGTGATCTACCTAAAATACAAATCTGTCAGGTAGTTTCCTTTCTAAATATCCTCCACCAATAATACTTATATAATATAAAATTAAAATGTTGAGACATTGCATAATGGGAACCACAGAAGAGATGAAGCTTTTTCAACTTCTATTCCGTAAAGTGGTATATTTCTCTGTTCCGTCTAATGTATGCAACAAAATTATTCCTCTAAAAGTTCTTTTTTCTAAACAGAAGATAGGTTTAATTAGAAAGCAAGAGAAAATAGGGCCTTATCCTTAGGAACTGACATAGATTAGGCTACCCTTTATTCAAGGAGTGTAAGTAATATAGAAAAGGACTACAGTGTGAACAGCTGAAGGGGGCACTCTCTGACAAACAGGATCAGACAGGCCACTACTCATTAACTTTGTCCCTACAGTTATATCTTCTTATGGATCTCTGGAAGTTTTTGTTAGCTCAGAACATTGTTAAAACTATAAAGTTATAATAAAGTAAAAGTGAACTGATCTATGTTTATGTATAGTTTCTGAATGGCTTTTTAAATATATGATATGTACATATGTGGATTCTCTCGCATACATACAAACACACACACATTCACACACACACACACACATATTTAGGCATAGTGAATTCGAACAGGGAGAAATTTACAATCAAAACCAATCTTTTAATGGAGGTACAATGCTGAGTACAGTATGAAAAATTCTTTCAGGTATTAGCAGAGCTCCTACTGTACTTTTATCTAAGCTTTTTGGAATATCTCTTGTTTTTATAAATACCCTTAAAAGCTATTTCACTAAATACTTAAAATTAGATAACACAAGCTACATTCTTCTGGACAATCTTTAATGACTTTACAAAACAGAAAGTATCACTATTAACATCTTCATGTAGAAGTGACTTTAAAGAAAATAAGTATAATATGGGAGGTCTTCTTGTTCTGTTGTAAAATATGAGATGTAAACTTACTCTTCTTTTAAATGCAAAAAATGAACTGTAAAGTCTTCATTGTTCAAAGTGCTTTGCTGTCAGAGCATCCTTTTAGAAGATTCCTAGAGATATTGAAATCTTTATATAGGTTTAAGTGGAGAGTGGAGTTTGAAGGTTACAAATGCATACATTCAGAGTTGTCAGTGTTTGCAGGTGATGCTATGGAATAAAAAAAGGATAAGGACTGTTGTAAATGTTTGACATAAGGCTCAGAATAGCACATTTGTTTCACACTAGACTAGAGGAATAATGCTCTGTATACATCATCGGAAAGTAAAGATAATGATGAAGTTGTCTCCCAAGACTTAACAACTAGTGGAGTATAAATATGAGCATATTCACCTGAAGAAAGAGTCAGAATAAAATTGAGGCATTCAAGAGAGAATGAGGTTACATTAATAGAAAAAAAATTATATGTTTTGTATACTGAGAAGCGTTTTAAGCCTTAAAATAGTGAAAAACATATACAAGGCTCCAGCACTAGAAACTTGGAGCAAGAAAAACAAAATATTGTTACAGAAATGGGGATATTAAAGAGAATAATTGATGTAAAATATTTTATTTTTTGATCATGATAACAAAAAACACAGAAGTAAAACTTGATATGTGCAACTAGTCACAAAAATTTCAGAGTCTTAATTAGAACAGTTTCTAAACTGGATGAAAATTATTTTATATTCACTTGTTTCTTCTAGTAGACTATGTTATTTTCCACAATAGTAATTGTTTATTCACTTAACTCATTACTTGTCCCACTTACTCAGAATATGAGCATGAAGAATACATAAATGGGAATTTGTAACTCTGTTGTCTCTAAAAGTACATGTCACATAGTTGGAAGTCAACAAATATATAGTCAATGGGTAGATACATGGATGGATTTAAAAATTCAGATTTTAGCAGCTCCCTCCAGATTTCAAAAATGATGGCAATAAGGAGGATGTAATTTAAGGAATGACGTTGGTATAGTTTTTGTACTTTTTCTATGAGTAAATTGTTAGACTGAGACACATAATTTATTTTATTTTAATTAATTGAGAATGTACCCAGTATAATAAGATTGCATTCCTAGGGGATATCAGAGAAAGAAGATAAAGGGTGATATTCTGGGACAGCTAAGAACTGCTTGATGTGGTAATGAACTGTATTAGCTAGTTTAGCAAAAATGTTAAGAGAAAGAGGTTAATGACTGGTGAACTTTATAAAAAATGATTGCTCTTGCTCCACTGATAATTATAAACATCATTGTAACTTAGAGATTTCTATAATGAGAAATTAAATTCTCTTTTGAGAATTAAAATTTCCTATAACTCATGACAAAAATTTTAGATAAGAAGACAGTTTTTCCCAATAAATTTAATGTTAAGGTTGACAAAATTGAATTACATGAGGTAATTTTGAGTCACTTATAGTCGGTATTTAAAATTTACTATATAATTAGATACATAACATATATTTATTCATCATACCACTCCCTAGATCAATTTATAGAATATTATCAAAACTCCAGAATGTTTCCTTATGGCCATTCAGAGTCAATACTCTACTAGAGACACTTCTTGCACTTGTATAATATTGAATAATTTTGCTTGTGCTTAAAGTTTATATAAATAATATCATACAGTATCTTTTATTTTGTGATTTGCTCCTTTAAATTATCCCTGTGTTTGAAATATTCATTCAGATTTTATTACATATTCATAATTTGTTCTCCATTTTGTTTTATTATACTCTATGAATTCCATTGTATCAATAAACTTCAAATCATTTATACACTCTCTCCTTGATGATATTTCAATTGTAACTAGTTTAGAGATGCAGTATTATAAATAAAATCATAATACATGTTTATATACATGTAATTTAGTATAAATAAATACTTCTTTATCTTAGTTACATTCCTAAGAATAGAATTACTGGATCATAGGAAAATGTATATTTAACATTCACTAGTGTTTGAAAGAGATTGTGCACTTAAAAGGTCTCCAACAATATATATTAATACACATGTACCAGCACCCTTATTCAAGGAAGAGAAGTAATCTTTGAAGGCATTTTGGAAATGCCAACAGTTAACAAGCTTCAAACTTAATAATGAAACACTAATGTTTTCCCTTAAGACCAGGAACAAAAGAAAAATGTCTGCTTTAACAATTTCTCAAACGTAATATACAGAAGTTCTGTACAGTGCAATTAAGTAAGACAAATCAATAAAAATCAATCACATTATAAAATGAGTAATCTCTATAAAAAAACTGGAGGAAAGAGTCAGACTAGGAAGTCATGGGCCCATTCCTCCTCAGAGAAATTTCACCCAGGGACTGTTCACAGACTATAGTATCTTCTTGAAAAGACAAACACCTGGAAAAAAGGTGGAAATACTCATGTTGCATGGAGAACTAAACAAATTTTGATTTAGAAGAGTAAGAAGAATGATCTCACTCTGCTGATACTAAAGCTATTTCATTAGTCAACTGATTTTCAACAAGTGTACCAAACCTTTTCAGGAAGCAAGTACAAACTTATCACCAAATACTGTTACTACAAGTAGAAAGTCAAATGGTAAGGAATGAAGTTTGTTTCTTACCTAACACCATAAACAAAGGATAACTCTAAATGGACCAATGGCCTAATAAAAGACAAAGATATAAAATACTCAGAAGAAAATATGGGTAAATCTACATGATCTGATATGTGGCAGTGGATTATAAAATATTACACCAAATGCATGAGCAACAACAACACAAAAATAATAGATAAGTTGGACTTCATCAAAATTAGAACTATTTATATTTCAAGAGGCAATATCAGTAAAATAAAAAGATAACCTAAAATATTTGTGTAATATATCTTATAAGTCATGCATACCTATAAGTTAAAATGTACAACCCAATAACATACAATATATAACAATAACAACCCAATATGTAATTCAGTTAAAAATTAAGAAAAAAATATGAATAGACATTTCTCTATATAAATTATACAATCAAACATAAAGCATATGAAAAGATAATCCATAAAATTACTCATCTATGGACTATGAATAAATATAAGTAGGATGACTAGAGTAAAAATTTCAGTTAATAAATTCTTGGAGATTATGTAATGATAATGGAACTGTTGTATACTGCGGTTGGCATTGTAAAATATAGAGCCACCGTGGAAAATAGTCTGAAACTTACACAAATGATTTAACATAAAATTACCACATGAATCAAAAGTTTTCTTCTATGTATACAGCAAAAATGTGAAATCATATGTCCACAGAAAATATTTTCCAAGTATACATATAGAAGTATTGTTCTTAAAAGTCAAACCTTTTGCTATGGTCTGAATATGTCCTCTAATATTAAAATGTGGAAAATTAAAATTTGAATGATAAACATTCAGAAGCTGGCCCTAATGGGAGATGAATTAGTCACCTTTGCACTTTGTGGGACACGATATATGACCCACATGATTTAAAGGATTTGGTATTTATTTTTGCTCAGAATTTCGGGGAGTCTATTCCATGACATTCTAGATCAAAAGAAGAAACATCACGGTGAAAGAGTGTGGAAGAGCAAAGGTGCTTCATGTTGGCAGGAACGCAGAGCAGCGTAACAACTCCAGAAAGAAAGGGTCCAGAGAACATATATACTACCAAAGGTCATCTCTCCATGATCCATCCAGACACATGCAGAAGTGTGCTTTACTAATCTTCTAGGCAACAGGCAAGTAAAACAAGCTTACAGTCTTCCTTAACTGTCATATCCCACCATATGTCAATGCATTACCCGATGTAACTCCTTATACATAAATAATATCCAAATAAACACAAAGTCGTAATTGCACTAAATATGATAAAACTACCTTATATACAATTGAAACTCAATAATCACTTCACCAGAGTCTAATCGATCCCAACATTATTAAAATGTCCAAATCAGTTTCTTATGAGACTCAAGGTAAATTTTCAACTGTAAACCCCTGTAAAAATAGCATATATACATATATATATACAGATATTACAGTGTCACAAAATGAATATTCCAAATTCAAAAGGGAAGAATAGGGGATAAAGAAGAATTGAACCAACACAAGACTAAAACCCAGCAGAGAAAACGTTAAGCCATGGAACTTCGTATCCAGCAACAGGGGTATATGGTGGTGAGATGTCAGTCTCAGAATGCCCACTCCTGTGACCTTCTGGTTGCAAACCACAAGGTTTGTCACTAACACTGTCTCCATTATTGGCCTGTGGCTTTTCTCAGCAAATGTTCCAGATTTCTGGAATCTTCAATTCCCTGTGGTCTTCATTTCTTCATTGGCTTCATTCCTACAGCTTCACACTGCTCTTTCAAAAGCTCCTTCTCTGGCCTCCCAGAATTTCCCTTGAAATGTAGGGGAAAGCCTCCCTAACTCCACAACTGTTGCATTCTTCATGCTGGAAAAGCCACCATCAAATAGATGATGCCAACATCTGCCAACAGTGGAGGCAGTAGCCAGTCCAATTTGCACCATGGTTCCAGCAGCCTATGAATGGCTATTCATATTAATGAAAAATTTAAGGAACCAATACCCTAAAAGGCCTTTCTAGAGTTAATCTCTTCCATAACAACACCTCCAGTGGCCCCAACTTTACACATCATTCTTTCAGAGCCAAAATTCAAGTTTTTAAAATATTTTTGTTCTGCTTTATTTTCTTGAATCTCACAATATATCTGGTTTAAAGCAGCCAGCAATACTCATGTCACAGGCTGAACATAGGTGTATCTTGAAATTTTCTCAGCTAGATCTATTAGTCTACTGCCCTTAATATCAATCACATTTGAAGTTTCAGGATGTGAGATAAACATAGAAAATTTTCCCAGAGAATAACACACATGGCCTCTAGTCCAATTGCCAACAAATTGTTTTCAACTGAAACCTCCTGAGTCTGTCCTTTATGCTCCACTTTCCTATCAGCATTTCGGTCTTCTGAGTTCTGACTAGAATCACCCATCAGGCTGTGTATACAGCCTCTAGGCTTTTTCCAGCCCAGTTCTCCAACTATTTCAAAACTCCTCCTACAAAACAGTTCCAATGTTTTTTTAAACCACATCGCCATGTACAGTCACAGCAACAGCCCCACAGCTCTAGTACAAATTTTCTGTATTAGACATCTTTGTTGTCACTGAGACCCAATATCTGGCAACTACAACTTAATGGAAAAAAAGGCTCATTTTTGCTCTTGATTTCAAAAAATTTAGTCCATAGCAGAAATATCATGGTGGAACAAAGATGCTTAGTTCATAGTGGCTGGGAAACAGAGAAGGGTAACAACACCAGAAAAGAAGAGTTCTTGGACCATATATTATGCAAGCTCACACCTTCACAGTCCACCCAAAAGTGTTCTTTACTAATACTCTAGGTGGCTCCTAAGCCAATCAAAATGACAGTCACTGTCACAGAAGATGTTTAAGTCATGAGGACAGACTGGATTAGTGTTGGCCTAAAAAGAACTTGTAGGAAAGGATTTTCTCTTTCCTGCTTTTCTAGACTGTAAGGAACAGCATTTCTCCCCCTCTAGAGGATGTAACATATAAGGCACGTTCTTGGAAGTAAAGAATTTGCCCTCACCAGACAGTAAACCCATCAGATCCTTAATCTTGAGATTCTAGTTCTCTAAAATCATGCAGACTAAATTTCTGTTCTCTATAAATTATGTTTTCAGATATACTATATATCAACACAGAACAGAATAAATGAGGTAGAAAAATCTAAATGTCCCCTACCTGATGAAAGATAAGCGAAGCTGCTTTACCCATACAACTGAAATAATATTAGTGGTTTATCATATGGAATGAAGCACTGGTACATATTACATATGAAATGAAACACTAGTACATATTACAACATTATATATTAAGCATAACTTGGTATATTGGTCTTGGATAAAAGCCAGCGACAAAAGACCATATAAGTAAATCTATAGGGATAGAAAGTAGATTGGTGGTTGTTTAGGGCTAGTTGAAATGGGAAGATAAGGACAAATGCTAATTAAAGAGCACATATTTATTTTCTGAGATATTGAAATCATTTTAAATTTGATACTAGTGGTGGTTGTACATATTTGTGAATACACTAAAAACCAATAAATTTTATATGTAAATGGATTATAACTCTATACTATCCAAAATATATCTTAATAAAACTATTAAATTATTATAAAATGTCATTGTTATGGCTTGTGTCTAGATATCCTCCCAAAGCTTCAAGAAGTCATAGGTGGGATTTTCAGAGGTGGCTAGATCTAGAATGTGTGATGCTGGGATTAAATATGTGATGCTGGGATCAAGGATGTGTGATTATTAAATTAGTCCACTGATTGACTTTGCATAATTCTTGGTGTGCATAATGGGAAGGTCCACCTTGGGTGTGAGAGATATCCACCTTAAGGGTGTGTAGCCTGGATAGAATGTGAGGAACAGAAAGAGGTGTGCTAATGTCACTTGCTTCTACACTACTTTGCTGCTTGTTGCCTTGCTGCCTTCTGCCTGCCATGAACTGTTTCTCCTCTGTGATACACCCCTGCATTCCACACTGCCTTGGAGCCAGGCAGCTATGAACTGAAACCTGTACTAAGTGTGAGCTAAAGAAACATTTCCTCCCTTAGCTTGTGGGTGTCAGATATTTTGTCTCAGCTATGAGAAAAAATTGCTAAGTCATACTTTTAATTTTTCATTCATTTATCATTCTGTTATCCAACAGGATCAGGGGAGGTTCCCAAATCAGAGATAAGGAACTTAAAGTCACCCTAACCATAGAATAAGTTGTAGATTTGGTGACTCTCATTGGGGAAAAAAATTTTCAGTACTAGTCAGAAAGAGTCATGAAGAAATTGTTTAGGCAGCATTTTCAAATACAGACATTGAGTGTATGCATTCAGAGAAATGAGACACATATTTTTTTGGAACTGGGAACATTTACATCTTTGTTGAGGGGATAGAGATAAAAACCTATAGAAAACATGCCCTGTTCCTCAAAAGAGGAATGGCCCATTTTATAGATATGGTCCCTGTTGTTTTTTAAAGAACAATAATTTAACTATTCTTTGAATTCTCTCAACCTGTTTCTTTATCTTAAGATTAAGTTTTTGATCTTTATTTTCTCAAATTAGCCAGTTTATGGACCTATGGTATCCTTAAGAAGTTTGGGTTGTAATGGATCTGGAAGGAAAGGAATTTAAAGTAAACAATGTAATTTCTATATGGATAGCCTTTGTTCCAGAAGTTACAGTCCACTAAAGTACAATTTTTGGTTATGTTTGTTCTTGTCACTTTTCTACCTGTCTTTATTTTTTACTATACTACCTCATCTCCCCACCACAAAGTGTTTAATTTGTTATTCTTAAGGAGTGTAGAAGGGCTAAGAGTTCATTTTGTTATAACTGCTTTAGGCTGAGGAAGAGTGTTGATCCTGCTTAGGTGAGGATCAAAAGTTTTGCCCTGACTTTTCTAAAGAGGACATAGGAAGACAGGTTTTGTTGTTTCATTCACCATCATCCTGATTATAGTCTGGAAAAGAGGACAGGAAATTTGTAAGACAGTGACACTATCTTGTAGGCATGTTAAACAAGCAGGCTCCAAAAATTAAAAGTAGAACATTGGTGAATAATGTTTCTAAAAAATTGTTGAAGTCAGACAAAATTGTGTAGCATTTGGCATAAGTATTTTGTCTTTAATGTTAACTTCTATTCCTATTAAGATGTTTATCAAAATATAACAGTTGGAGTTTAACAGCATACATACTTTTCCCTGTTTGCTAAGGAAATCTAATGTCCTTTTATTTAATTACAACCATGGTCAAGAAATACACTAAATAAAGATAATGACATTGTAGTAGCAATTGGGCTGTCGAATTTTTAAAATAGGGCTCAGAACCTGGATCTCACCTCTATTTTAGACCCAAAGACGTTTTGTAGTGGTTTGTTCCAGGTAATATGAGCATATAAATCTGAAGTAGATCAGAGCATTACAGAGTTTACACCACAAAATTAACAAATCTTAGTAGCTAGAATATTTGTATTGATACTTTTATCCTATAGGCAGACCTGTATAAGTAGCCACATATTTATCCCTAAGGATTCTTTAATGTACATCAAAATAGCATAAAAACAATATCTAACACAGGCTGAAAGGCACACTTTTGGAAGAGCTAGTGGGACTGGGTATTGTAACTTTTTATGGCTATAAGTTTTAGGTCTAACCGATATTGTCAGAAAATGCTGGTGTGATGCTTGTAGCCCCTTTTTACATCTAGCCTATATTTCATTTTATATCATTATTTCTCAAGGTTTTCTTTTATATTTCCTTTTGGATATTTAAAACCTAGTCAAAATAAAACCTGTATTAATCAAAATTAAACTTTCTTTGTCTCTCTGTATCTCTTTCTCTTTCCCTGTCTCTCTCTGTACATATATGTCTATATATCTATATGTATCTATCTATCTACCTACCTATTTATCTATCTATCTATAGGCTTCTCAGGGGTTATTTTGGAAGTCACCTGTGGAGGCTTTTAGCTCCTCTAACTTTTCCTCCACCAATTGTGTCATTTGCCAAGGTGGGTCATGGTATTGCATCACCATATGCCTTCTAATGGTTTCTATTATAAACATGCAATATCCTCAAAAATTTTGTTGGTGTGATGTGTCTGAATGGAAAAAAGCATAAATTAACCAATATAATGTTGACATGACTAGCCTTCTGTATACTTAACTGTTTCCCAGAATATTCAGTCTTCTTGAAAGTACAATTTTCAGTTATGAGTGTTCTTATCTATCTTCATTTTTCTATTGTACCTCATTTCTGCTATTAAGAATTACCATACATTCACACATTTCTATATGGTATGAATTCAAAACTGTGTAGTACTTCAACATACATGCCATCACTTCCTATCAAATTTGCTTGTTCTCATTTGAATCGAGATTTAAATATTGTGAAGTGTGTAAGATTTCATCAATATAATTACATGCATGTTAAGGCATAAAAACTAGTACTTTTTTTCTATTATTTTCCCACTATGTAATTACTTTAGACATCTATCTACAACATCCAGCTCAGTTTATTATACTTAGAAATATTTCAATAGATATTTTGGTTGATATATACACAGTTTGTCACTAATGAGTTTATAACTAAACCTACCAACAGATAGGAATTCCAATTCAAATCCTTCCATGAGATATATATTACATGAGGTATTATATAAATGACTACACACTAAGGAACCATTTGTTTCACTCTACTTTGAGTCACGGGAAAGCTTTCCTTAAGTTCTTCTATTGTAACTGTTTCTGTGTAGTTGTGTCTTCTCAAATGAAGTTCTTGTGTTGAGAGACTGTACTGTAATTTTTTTTTTAATTCTTAGCACGTAGCATAGTTTCTTGCCTTTGGTAGATCTTAGTAAAGCTTTGCTTATTGAAATGAATGAATATAAAAATTTAAGATGAGAGACTATTTCAAAATTTAATTTAGTTTTTGTACAAAAATAAATACTTTTCTTTAAGCAAAGTTAATAAGTAAACAACAGATTTTCTAACTTCCAATGAAATGCTAAAAATGTTTGTTTTTAATATTTCAAAATAATTATTACTGATAATACTAGAAAGCAATGTGATTAAGTACATTGATAGATTAAAAGCATATTCAAGGCTTCTTAACCTTTAAAATTCCACTGAATAAAACACTCCATGTCTTCTACTAGCACAACTGATCAATGAGCAAAATAATTGGAATTTACATACACTTATTTTAAGAATTCACTCATCCTGAAAGGAATCATACTTTGACATCATTCTATACTAACTTATTATTCCTCACCCTTTAAGTTGACACTCTAAATTTTTCTTGCATAAACAATATGTTACAATTCCATAAATTTGCAGCAGTATATCAATCTTTTTGCTGCAACTTTTTCTTGTAAATATTCAAAATATGAAACGTCCAAGCATCAATTCTCTGTTGGAGCCTGTTGCCTAATATTATTTATATATCCCTGCCCAATGTCTTCACTTTTGTCTCATGATAAAAAAAAAAAAGAAAACCTTTAGCTCAACTATACAAAAACAGCTCCTCATGTGGTCATAGGTGGGGCTTTTCAGAGGTGGCTTGATCTAGAATATGTGATGCTGGGATTAAGTGTGTGATGCTGGGATCAAGGATATGTGATTACTAAATTAGTCCACCGATTGGTTTGGCATAGTTCTGAGTAAGATTAAGGGTGCCCCACTCTGGGTGTTAGTGCTAACCTCTCTAAGGGTGGGTAGCCTGGATAGAATATAAGGGACAGAAATAGGACCACTGTCACCACTGGCTGCTTTGCTACTTCACTTCTTGTTGTCTTGCTGCCTTCTGTCTGCTATGAACAATACCACTCTGCCATGCCACCTTGCGTTGGAGCCAGCCACCTATGAACAGAAACCTCTACAAACTGTGAGCTATAATAAAACTTTCTTCTTTTAACTTTAGGGGATCAGGTATTTTGTCCCTGCAATTAAAAATTAATTAGGGCATTAACATTACATTGCATATTCATTTTTATTATTTTATTAGTACATGTTTGCAGCACATGAAGTTTACATGCATATTGGGAAGTAGGTACATTTACATAATGTAGATCGTATTTTTAATCCCCTTTAGCTTCACCTCCCTCCCTCTGCTTCTAAATGTCTTTTTCTTGTTTTTATTCTTATTGTTATTATCAGCTTATCTATGACATATAGTGTTTGCATTCATTAGCTTATTAGGTTCGAGTACATGACATATTAAGTTTTGTGCATTTATTTTATATCCTTCTATATTGCTGAAGTTGTTCGCCAGTGTTAGGTAGTTTTTGGAAAATACACTGGGTCTTTTTGTAGAGTTTCTTGTCATCAGCAAATAATGATAATTTGATTTATTTTTTTCTGTAGGTATCCATTTTATTTATTTCTGTTACCTGATTGTTATAATATTTCTAGTAGTATGTTGAGTAGAAGTGGTGATAGTGAGAATCATTGTTTTCTTTCCTAATTTTAGAGGGAAGGCTTTCATTTTTCCCCCATTTTTATGATGTTGGCCATTTTTTGTCATAAATAGCTTTTATCAAATTCAAATGTGGTCCTTATCCTCTTTTCCTTAGCATTCTTATCATGAGGAGGTGTTGGATTTTTTTCAAAAGCCTTGTCTGCATCTATTGATATGATTACGTATTTTTGTCTCGGCTTCTGTTTATGTGTTGTAATACATTTATTGATCTGCCTATGTTGATCACTGAGTGAAAAACAAATCTTTGTTTATCATTCAGTGTTTCCTACATCCAGTTGCACAGACCATAAAACTAAGAATCACGTTTTCTTTTTTTTTTTGGTGGGTACTAGGGGTCAACTTCAGGACCTTGCACGCCAGCAGGCACCCATGCCACTGAGAGATATCACCGGCTTTTATTGTATGTGTGTTCTGGGAGTCCAACTTGGGCCCTCGTGCTTGCCAGGCAGGTACTTATGCTGCTGAGCCATCTCACTGGCCCTAAGAAACACTTTTGTCACTTTCATTCCCTCATATTTTATATTTAATCCATCACAAAATTTGGCTGTTTTCAACATCTAAATTTTCCTTGAGAGTATCCATTTTACTCCAGTCTCTCCAATTTTATCCAAATTATCATATGCATCAGTCTGTTCTTCAGTAAGCTGTAATAGTATAAGAAATAATTTCTCATTTTTATTCTGACTGACTCCCTTCAAGAATTTCTAAGTGTTGCAGCCAGAGTGATAATTTGAAAACAAAGCTAAGAATATAGTCTTGTGAGAGACATTATTGGTTCTTTAAAGAAGGTTCATTCATTATTAGATATTACATGGATTTTGATATTGTTCATCTTATTCCAAGAGAGGGTTATTTAAAGGAATGGAGCCAAAAGAAGAATGGAACACAGAAGGGCAAATGTAAAAGCCGCTTGTTCAAGGTCCAGCAAGTTGTGGCAAGGTGTGAGCTCCAAAGCCTCCAGGTAGCCCCACCCTATGGTACTGCTAGCTGAACTCTTCACGGTCTCTTTGTCTTGGGTTGACATTGCTCACTGCCCATGACTTTCCTCAACAGAAAATCCACGTTCCAGACATGTACAAATTCCTTTTGTTTCCACCAATATTTTAGCTTCACTCTCACAGTTTCATGCATTGCGCACACTACCTGGACTCCCAGGCCTTCCCCTGAAATCTGGGAGGATGCTTCCCTGACTTTGCAACTCTTACATTCTGCATGCCAGTAAAACGAGCATCACATGGATGATGCCAAGGCCTGCTGCTAGCTCTAGCAGTAGCTAGACACTATGGATCACAGGTGCAGGACTATCTAGGTCCTTAACGACTGAGAACTGTGAACTCAATCCCAGGGAGCTAATTCCCCAGGTGGTCCTTCTATTAATTTTCCACCTTTAACTATATGAACATTTTACTTATATAACAATCTAAAAAACCCAGGAAATTGTATACAGTAAATATCCCCTCAATATGGCAATTTTTCCCTCAGGGAAGAAAATTTAAAATAGCTAGGGGGAAAAATAGAGAAATAGAAGAAAATGTGATTAGAAGCAAGCCTGGAGGACCAAGTATGATTATGCAAGCTTTGAAAAACTGATGAAGAAGAAAGGAAGGAAAGAAAGAAACAAGAAACAGAATCAAAAACAGAACCCAATCAGAATAAATCCACAAGGTAAGGTGAGCAATTAAAGGGAAAATAAAAGGAATAAGCAACAGGAAAATTGCATGACAAGGATAAGTTAATGCATATCAATTATAACCACCAATGTAAATGGTCTCAATTCAACAAACAAAAGAAACAGACCAGCAAAATGGATCAAGAAACAAGATCCAACAATATGTTGAAAACCAGAAACACATGTAACTCAAAAAGAAATTCAAAGACTGAAAGTTAAAGGGTGAAAAACAATACTTCATGCAATAGGAACCTGGAAAAAAACAGTGACAGCTATTCCACTGGCAGAAAATGTGGATTTCAAACCAAGACTGATCAAGAGCTACAAAGAAGGTGACTACATTCTAATTAAGGGAAAAATACAAGAGGAAGAGATAATCATAAATATATGTGTCAAATACCAGCACATTCAACTATGTGAAACAAATATTAATGGACATAAAATATCAACTAATGAATAATACAATTGTAATGGGGTCCTCAATACCACAACATCACAAATAGGCAGATCAACTAGACAAAAATCAACAAAGAAATATCAGAAATGAACCAAACTTTTGAACAAATGACTACAGAGATTTCTACAATTAAATGATAATGCCAACAAAACATACTAGAACATAGGAGACACAACGAAAACAGTCCTCTGAGCAAAATTTATAGCAATGAATTCTCACATCAGAAAAACAGAGTGAGCTCAAATAAACAAACTAACATTGTGCTTCAAGCTTGTAGCAAATGAAGAGCAAGTAAACTCAAAACTTCTATGAGGGAGAAAATTATCAAGATCAGAGCAAAAATTAATGCAGTTCAGACTAAGAAATCAATACAAAGAATCAATGAATCAAAGAGTTGGTAATTTGAAAGATTAAATAAAATTGATAAACACTTAGCCAAACTTATAAGTAAAAACAAAGACCAAAATCCATGCAATTAGGAAACAAAAGTGAAATCCCAACATATTATGCAATAATCCAGAAGATCATCAATACAAACTTTGAGTCCTTATATTTTAATAAGATGGAAAACACAAAGAAATCAACAGGTTCCTAGCCACACATGAATTACCAAAGTTGAATTGAGAAAATATAAAAATTCTAAATAACCCAATATGAAATTTAAAATGCAGTTAAAAGCCTACCAACAAACAAAAGCCCATGTTCTGATGGATACACTGCTGAATTCCACAAAATATTTCCAGAAGACCTAATGCCACTGGTCCTCAACCTCTTCAAAGAAATTGTAAGGGAAGCAATAATCCCAAACTAATTCCTGGAATTGATAATTACCCTGATGCCAATACAAGAGAAAGACCCAACCAAAAATGAGAACTACAGGCCAATCTTCCTAATGAACACAGACATAAAACTCTTTAATAATATACTGGCAAACAGAATGCAGTACATATTAAAGAAAATTATACACCATGACTACGTAGGATTCATCCCAGGGATGCAAGGTTGATTCAACATACACAAATCAATAAATGTGATACACCATACTAACCTAACAAAGTACAAAAACCACAGGATCATCTCAAATGCTGGAAAAGCATTTGGTGAAGTCCAACACCCACTCATAAAAAAATCCTTAAATAAAATGTGAATAGATGGTCTTCATCTCAATTTCATATATGCCATCTATGACAAACTAATGGCAAACATCATGCTAAGTGTTCAAAAACTGAAAATTTTCACTCTAAAATCAGAAAAAAGACAAGGATGTCCACTATCACCACTCTTTTTCAATACAATTCAGGAAATATTAGGCAGAGCAATTAGACAAGATAAAGAAATAAAAGGAATAAATACAGGAAAGGAAGAAGTTAAATTATCATTATTGGCAGATGACATACTCTACATAGAAGATCCCAAAAACTCCACCAAAAGACTTCTAGATTTGATAACCTAATTCAGTAATATAGTTGTATATGAAGTCAGCACTCAAAAATAAATAACATTCCAGTACACCGAAACAAGGTCTTTGAGAGAGAAACTAGGGAAACAACTCCTTTCACAATAGCATCAAAATATGAAATACTTATGAATCAATCTAGTAAAGGAAGTAAAAGACATCTACATTGAAAACTACAGTACTCTGAAAAAGAAATCAAAGAAGATATCAGAAAATGGAACAATATATCTTTTCTTGGGTACAAAGAACCAATACTGTGAAAATGGCCAGACTTCCAAAATATTCATGCAGGTTTAAAGCAATCCTGATCAAAATACCAATACCATACCCCACAGAATTGGAGACAAAAATCCTAAAATTCATTTGGAATCAGAAGAGACCTAGAAAAGAGAAAGCAATCCTTGGCAACAAAGGCAAAGAAGGGGGGATCACAATCCTGATTTGAAATTCTACTAAAAAGCTATAATAAAAACAGTGTGGTACTGACAAAAAAATACAGAGATAAATGGAACAGGTTGGAAGATAAAGAAATAACTCCAAACACACTTAGGCACCTTATCTTTGACAAAGGTGTGAAATACACTCACTGGAAGAAAGATAGCCTCTTCAAAAAATGGTGATAGAGAAACTGGATTTCTACATGCCAAAGATTAAAACTAGACCCATATCTCTCACCATGTACTGAACTAAAATCGAAATGGATCAAAGATCTAAACATTTAAATGGAAACAGTAAATCTGCTTGAAGGCAGAATCGGCAGGACTCTTGAGGACATAGCTATAGACAAAGATTTTATGAACAAAGCAAGACTCACACAAGAAATATCACAGAGAATCAACAAGCGAGATTTTATCCTTTTAAAAAGCTTTTGCACAACAAAGAAACCACCAGCAGAGTGAAGAGATAGCCCACACACAGGGGAACAAATTTTAGCTAATTATTCCTCAAAGGACTAATATCTAGAATATACAAAGAACTCAAAAAAATCAGACTCCCACAAATTTAAAGAACCAGTCTAAAATGGGCATCTGAAGTCAATAAGTTCTCAGATGAAGAAGTGGAAATTGCAAATCAATACATGAAGAAATGTTCAACATCACTGGTCATTCAAAAGATGTGAATTAAAACAATACTGAGGTTCCATTTCACTCCAGAAAGTATGACTATTATCAAGAAATCAACCAGTAACAAATGTTGATGAGGCTGTGGGACAAAAGGAAGACCTATCAACTCTGGGTGGGAGTGCAGAGAGGTTCACCCACTGTGAAAATCAGTGTGGAGATTCCTCAAAAAACTAGGATTAGAGGTCCCATTTGACCCAGCTATTCCCTTTCTTGATATTGTCCCAAAAGAATTGAAAGTATCATACCAAAATTTATGCATGGCCATCTTTATAGCAGTACAGTTTATAATAGCTAAATCTTGGAAACAACCCAAATGCCCATCAACCAGTGGATGGCTAAAGAAAATATTCTTTGTTTATACAATTGAGTACTACTCAGACATAAAGTAGGATAAATTTGAGACATTTTTAGGTAAATGAGTGCACATTGAGGCCATCCTCTTAATTGAAATAAATGAGACCCACGTGTTTAAATATCACATGGTTGTTGCTCTGGTGTGAGAAACCAAAAGTGTAAATAAGGACCAAAATGTATAATAGATATCATGAAATAGAAATAATAGAATCAAATGTGAAGGAGAACTAAGGAGAGAGGAGGGAGAAAAGAAGGAAGAAAAAGAGACAATATAAGGAAAAAATGGAAACAATGTTTTCATAAGTAAGGAGGGAAAGAAAAGTTGAAGAAAGAGGAGGGGAATGTAAAAACAGAACAATCAACATATATCATGTACAGGTAGAAATTCTCTATGATGAATGCTATCGTGTGTATCTAAAATGTACCAATAACATAATTTTGTAATAATAACAGTTTAAAGAACAAAAAAAGTGAAAATATTCTTAAGTCTATGGAGCAAATAATCAAAGAATTCACCAATCTGGATTTCTGATATAACAATAAATGTATTTTTAAGTTTTTCTGCAACTTATAGCTGAAAGATACTGATATGCATTCATATACTTGCTTAAAATCTAATCATATTGTCTAGTAAGCATATGTCCATTTGCTTAAAACTAGCATTGGCTTGCAAATTATTCTGAAAACCAAATAAAGATTTTTATTGTGGTCTATAAACCCTTTAAGTGTCTGGACAATATTTTATTCCATTTTTATCTAATACAATTTTTTGTTTCACTATGCTTTGAATCTTGTCTTTTCCTCTGTTCTTTCTTGACATTGGGCATGTTTTAGTTTGTCTGGCCTAATATAACAAAATACCATAGACTCTTGGTCATAACCAGCAGAATATTTTTTCCTCACAGGCGTTTGGGCTGGAATTTCAAGATCAAGTATTACAGGGTTGGTTTCTCCTTAGATTTCTTTCTTTTGCTTGCAGATGTCCCCTTCCACCATATGCCTTTACATGGTATCTCCCCTGTACACTTATCTCACTTTTTAATAAGGATACCAGTCATATGCCATCAAGATATACTCTAGTGTTCATTATGTCATCTATCTAAAGACCATATGTTCAAATGCATTTACATTATGAGGTACTGTGTGTAAGGTCTTCACCATATAAATTTTGGGAGAACACACCTCAATAACAAGGCTATTGTAGTGGTTAGTCCTTCTGAAACACTTTTACTACTTCCATTATCTCTACTTTTCACTTAATCACACAAAATTTCACTAGTCATCTAGTTCAATCTCATTCACAATTTATATCCTAGATTATATAATTTTATTAGAAATTTCTTTATAATTGTTTCTCCAGTGCAGTTTGCATTTGTGCATTAATTTCTACAGTAATTCTTTATTATATGACAATGTTACTCAGTGGTCAGTATTGTGAAAGCAAAAGTCATATTCATTTTAAGGTGACCAAATAACATGTGGTTCTTATCGTAATATCTGGAATACAACAGTTTCTCAACATATTGTTTTGAATAAATATATGCTTGAATGAACACTGTATCACATAATTGATGAATATATTGTCATCATTACCAGTTTTCAATTCATATTTAATCTTCATTATGTAGCAAAATATTAGAATATAACAGGTATTCAATTTATAGTTTATCTAAATGAATGAAATAATGAATGGATGAATATCTCTCAGGTACCTTGGGTAAATATAATTTAGCATGTTTGGTTGAAATAAAGTATAAAAAACTTTGCTCCTCAAATTCACTCTCCAGATTTATATATTTTTTCCTCACTTTTTCCTATACTTGTCATTTTTTTTCTTTTTGTTATTGTTTATTGGTACCACTTAGATATACATAATATTCACATTCATCATAGGGAATATATACACAGTTCCCTATGATGTACACAGTTTATCTTGATTCCTTTTTTTCCCATTCCCCTCCCTTCTTGTCAAACCCTCTTTTCCTCCTTATTTACAAAGTTTTGTTTCAATTTGATCTTTCTTTTCTATTTTAATTGCTTTTCCCTTACTTCCTTTCCCCTTCCTTCCTCCCTAGATCCCCTTTCCTTTTGAAAAATTTCTCCCTATTTCACACTATGGTTCTTATTTTGGTTCTTATTTTCACTTTCAGCTTCTCACAGCAGAGAGTCAATGTGATATTTACACATGTTTGTCCAATTTATTACACTTAAGAGTATATAGATATTTTCTCTTAGTTCATTGACAAGAAAGATTTGTGCTGATATTGTCTGGACATTTTTTCATGCCTATATCTTGTACTCTGAGTAACTACTATGAAGATATCAAAGTACAATATATTAATTATTGTTACTCTCCTTTTAGCCTGATATGAAACTGTTTTATTTTTTTCTATTTTTCTTCTTCTCTTTAAAAAATAAAGAGAGAGAAACTGTGATGGGAGAAAAGCGAAGGGAAGGAAGGGAAAAGAAAATAAATATATATATACACAAGATAGTTAAGATCATAATATAGCTATTTTCTTTTAGTTCAATGAAAAGAAAGGTCTGTGCTCATATTATTAGGACAATATTTTATGCCTGTATCTTGTACTCTGAATAACTACTATGTAGACCACAAAATGCAATGTACTAATTATTATTACTGTCCTACTAGCCTGTTTTGCAACTGTTTTATTGTTATTTTTACTTTTTTCTCTTTAAAATAAAAAAGAGTATGTTTTCAAGGTCCATCCATTTAGCTGTACATGTCTCAAGTTTTATTCATAAACTTGTATACAAAGTGTTTCCCCTTAGTAGAGTGATTTCACCTTGTGATGGGGATATTTAAGAGGAGTAGCAGAGAAAACACAAAGCTAAGTGAAGATAAATCTAGTAAAAGGTAGGTTGGAGGACAAAGGATGATCACCCAGGCTTCTGGGAAACTGGAAAATTGGGCAAGTGAGAAAGAATAAAGGAGAAAGCAAAAGGTTATTGAAGTAGACCAAAAGACTGGAGGTAGTATTCACTCACATGCAATTATCATAAAATCAAGAGACATAGTTGAGGGAGGAGAGAAAGAAGATGAATAGATCAGAACAAGATAAAGACCAAAACAAATGAAAAACATATTTGTCTCTGTGTCTCCCTCTCAGGTGCTCTAGCACCCTCAGAAATAAACAGCCCAAGACTGCTCCCAGTGTGTACAGTTGCCCCTCCTGGTAAGACCAGCCTTCTCTTTTCCACTTCCACTGGCACATCTCTGTCCTCTTGTATTGCTTGTTGCTGTACTGTGCTGTGGGCTTTCTCTCTGCTCCTACCATCACTGAGAAGACAGCCAGCCCCACTTCAATCTCCTCTGCCATGAGGGGAATGCCAAACTCACTGGTTGTGGGGTGGAAGTTACTATGCTGTTCCATTCACTATCTTCACAGCTGCTGTCACTGTTGCACACCACAATTGCCACTATGGTCCCTAAGCTTACTAACTCAATGCTTCTTCCACAATTTCAGATGCAGCCCAAGGCTGCTTGGACCACTTCAGTCTCCCCTACAGTGAGAGTGTCACAGCTGTTTAAATCCCACATGTCTGCATTTCTCTCACTGGTTGCAGGGCAGGAAGGGTTATGGATCACCTCTTCTATGGTCCCTAACCTTGTTGTCATTAGGGGTTAGGGGTTCTAGTTAGAGGGCATGACAGAAAAGAAAAGCTGGCAGCCCATTAGTGTGGGAGCAGTGCTACCAAAATTTGCTGGCAGACTGCCACATCCTCTGTGTAGAGGAAAGCACAAGAGGCGTGGGGCCTTGTATCCCAAATCTGTCCTATTTGGCTGAGTTAGCCACACTTTTACAGTCCATCCATTTCATGGAGACTGTATAGTACAGCGAATCTTGCTCAGACCAAAAGCGACATGCCACTGGCATCCCTGTAGGCTGGATCACTGTTTTGTAAAGTCCTATGTATGTTTATTTGATCTTCCATTTTCTTATTTCAGATTGATTTAGTCATCAGAATATATGTTCCTCCCTTTTCTCCTATTACCTGTGTTTTCAGTTCATTTACTCTGAGTAGCTCCAGTGTGGCTCCCCCTTTATTCAGCCATATTGAATCAGGAGCCTTGTTTCTTTCCCCCATTGTTTTGGTTTCCACTTTTCTAGCCCTTTGTTGCTTCAACTCTGTGTCCTGACATTTACCCCATGACAAGACTTGGAATTCTAAATTTTGTTTGGTGCTAATTATGCATCAATATTAAATTTTTCACAGAGACAAACTTTATACTTTTTACATAATTTCCTGGGAAAAAATACTAAAAATGAGAGTGGGCTTCACACTCATGGAACTTCTTTAGCCTCAGATTCTAGTGAAGATGACCTTCTGCATCAAACTTGGCCATTTTTAACATAAGAGAATTGAATAAAATGAATGTACTTCATTATCCAAGAAATATAAAAAGTAATCATTTATTTATATCAATAGTGCTGTCATATTATCTTTCCAGATATAGAACTGTGGGTGTCTGCATGTCTATGTATGTGTAGAGAAGAGAGAGAAATATCCAGGAAACATATTTTTGCAATGAGATTTTGGTTACTTGGACATATAAAAGAGGCTATAACTTACATTTGCCCCCTGAATTAACACTAATTATTTAATATACTAAGTTCTGAAAAATTACATAGATAAATGAGTGGAAATAGTAAAAATAACTCCATAAATTAATAATAAATGACAAATGAATAAATGAATACATGTTTTAGCATTTTACTATACATATATCATAAAGATGGGCACTTTTAATTCAACAAATGTCAAATTGAAATTATGTCTATAGTATTTATAAAAAAGTTTAGATCTTACAATGTTGTTGAGGTGAAATGGTGAAAGCTAGATACAGAAGAAGAGAGGATCATTTCATTTAAAAAATTAAAACAGTGTTATATGTGAATTTCTGCATTCTTTGCTGGTATAAGTTCATAGACTTAAATTCTTTCTTTTTCTGATTTGTTATACAACTGCTCTCCAAATTTAAAGAGACAATGTATTTTGGACCACCGACTCATTAGCTTTCATTTATTTTTATTTTTTATTTTATTTTTTTGTGGGTACTGGGGGTCAACCTCAGGACCTTGAGTGCCAGCAGACGCCCATGCCGCTGAGCGATATCACTGGCCCTTTTTTTCATATGTGGAATCTGGGAGTTGAACTCGGGCCCTCACACTTGCGAGGCAGGCGCTTACACCGCTGAGCCATCTCACAGGCCAGCTTTCATTTAATGTTAACTTTCTAGTGATAATGGGTTATGCCCAAGCACAATCTAATATGGTAGAAATTAACATTTTATGATTTTACATCACAGTTTAAAATAGTTCTAGTTAAATTAGGAGAGATTCAACAGTGGGTAAAAGGAGGGGAAATTGAATCCCATCAAATTTGTTACCTATCTCTATGTAACAAAATATCACAAAATGTAATGACTTAAAGCAGCACCTTTTATGTTTCAAATTCTGTGGGTCAGGTATAATTTAATTGGCTCATGCAGCTCAGTTACCTCACAAATCTATATTCAAGATAAGTAGTGGGTTTACACTCATCCCGGGGCTCTCAGGTGATCAAGATACATTTTTAGACTCATTCATATTGCTCTCGGTAGGTCTAAGATGTTGTTTATTGATCAGAAACTATCATTTCTGGTCATGTTGGGCCTTTTGATTGGGTTATCTAAAACATGCAATGTTGCTATCTCCAAAGTAACAGCTCTAATGAGAGAAAGGGAGACAGATGGGAGAGAGAGAAAGTCTAAAGCCACATTCTGTAATTCACTCTTAGAATTCATAGCCTGTCTTAGTCACTTTCTTGTTGCTTGGACACAATCCTAGACAACCACAATTTAAAAGAAGAGAAGTTTATTTTAGCACACAGTTTGTAGAAGCATCATTCTATAGTCTATTGGTTCCAAGTCATTACAGCATGAAAGAGGTGCATAGTGGAGAAAAAGCTGCTCATGTGATGGCAGCCAGAAAGCAAGACAGACAGGAAAAACTGAAGAGAGATACACTGTACCAGATCTCACCTCCTAACAGCACACTTAGCTATAGCATCCCCATTGTCCAATAACCTTTCAAAAGCCTTGCCTACCAGTAAATGAGGTTTTGGTTGGACATTCAGGCATAAAACATAATGTTCTGCCCTGGCTCCAAAAATGATCATGCACATCCCTTTATGCAAAATGAATTTAGTTCATCTCTAAGAGTTGCCATTGTCCAAACAGTTCTAGCATTGCTGAAAAAGACCAAGTTCAATTTCTCCTCTGAGATTGAATGCAGACTTAGGTTTGGGCCCTTGTAATAATCAAAAAGAAAGTTCAACTCTGCTGACACAGGATAAACATCTCCATTCCAAAAGGGAGGAATAGAGGGTTGAAAAGTAATTGGACAAAGCAAGACCAAGACCCAGCAGGACAAACATATTCTATAGCTCCATGTCCAGTACTTGGGGCAGGTTGTGATGAAATGTGAATCCAAATGGCTTGGGTGGTCCCACTCTCATGACTTTGGCAATAGTTGTAGACTTCATGACTTTTTGGTTGGGCTAGCTTTGAAAAATTATTTGTGGCTTTCCTCAGATGTTCCTCATTCTTGGATGCTCCAACTTTCTGTGATCTCCAGTGCACTTTCAGCTTCACCCTCACAGTTTCATTCACTGCTTTCTGTTAAGCACAGTGCTGGCATCCCAGGCCTTCTTCTGAAATCTGTGTAAAAGCCTCCTTGATCCCATAACTCTTACATTCTTCATACCTATAAAACCAGCACCATAGGTACAAAGCCAAGGTCTGCTACTAGCTGTAGTAGCCGCAAGGCTTCCTTGGATTATGGCTCCAGTGGCCTCTGAGTGCCTGTATGCCTGAGCATTGTGAACTCAATCCTGACAAACCAATTTCCTATGTGGTTGTTCTGAAAAAATATGTCCTGGTGTCTCCTATCAAATGAATGCTTTACAACTGTGTACTCTTTAGCCTGTGCCATGGCTGGAAGGGACTTCCAGATTTCTCAAATGCAATCAAACATCATTTTATTTGTCTTCATGCAAAGTACTTGACATATTTGCAGTGACAATCACTTCAGCAACCAACATATTTTGGTCAAAACTTTATAGGCCATTTCTAGCAAAACTGAAATCCTTTAAATGGTCTTGTTCTCCTAATTGTTGTGTTAGATATGTCTAAAATTGTCCAGCAGTATCCATGACACAGCCTCAATATGGGGCTGCCTTGAAATTTCCTCTACCAGATAAGTTTGCCTGCTGCCCTTAATCTCATACTCATGTAATGTATGAGGATATGAGCAAAGTGTAGGCACATTTTTTTTTGTCACACTGTAATATACATGGTTTCATGAACATCTGCCAATGGAATCCTCATTCCCTCTGGAAGTCTCCTAAGCCTGTTCTTTATCCTCTTCCCTTTTATTAGCATTCTGGTTCTCAGAGCTGCAACCATAATCACACATTAAGCTTGGCTCACAGCATTCTATAGCTTTTCTAAAGGGCATTTCCAAACCTTTTCAAACTCTTCCTATGAACAACTTCCAAATGCTTCTAAACTATGTGGTCTGGTAGTTACCACAACAACCCTACATTTATTGTACCAAAATCTGTCTTAGTCAATTTTTCATCTTTGAGAACCAATACCCAACACCTGCAACTTAAAGGAGTAGAGGTTTAATTTTACCCATAGTTTGTAGAACTTTCAGCCTATAGTCTGCTGGCTGTAAGGCAGGGCAACATCACAGAGGGGCATGGCAGAGGAAAATGTGTTCATGTCATGATGGCAAGAAACCAGAGTGAGTCTGGAGGAACTGAGTAGGGAGATGCACTCAACCAGGTCATGCCTCCAGGGTCCCATCTTTTCTAATCAGACTCCACCTTTTAACAGCACATTCAGCTTTAGTGCTCCTATGACCCTATCACATTTTAAATGTACTGTCTATGAGTGCATGAGGCTATGGGAGATATCAAGATATAAACCATAACATAACCATACACTACGTTTCAGAAGTGCTGGAACTATTCAATAAGTCCAACAAACACTGAAGGGAAAAAATTACACAACTCTATAAGTTCCTGGATGAAAGTTTTGGGACACTCTTAGAAGTCTTCAAGCACAAAAAAACATAGAATAAAAATATTATCAAATGGCCATACTATCAATATTGATTTACAAATTTAATGGAACATCAGTCAAAACTCCAATACAATACTTTGCAGAACTAGCAAAAACAATCCTAAAATTCATGTGGAGCCAAAAGAGACTTGGAATTACAAAAGCACACCTAAAAACGAAGAGCAAAGCATGAGGCATCACAGCCCCAGTACTTCTAACCTGATAAAAGTACCAAGTCACACTACAAAGATAAAGTGATAAAAAAAACAACATGGTAGTGGCACAAAAACAGAAATATGGATCACTGGAACAGAATGGAGGATATAGAAATAACCCCAAGAATATTAAGTCATCTGATCTTTGAGAAAGGGACCAAAAGTACATGCTGGAGGAAAGATAGCCTCTTTAAGAAATGTTGCTGACAGCAAAAGAAATCACCAACAGAGTGAAAAGAAAATGCACAGAGAGGGAAAAATTTTTAGCCAATTGTCCCTCAGACAAAGGACTTCTATCTAGAACATGTAAAGAATAGAAAAAAAATCAGACTTCCCAAATTCAAATATCCAATCAAAAAATGGGCATTTGAGATGAATACACACTTCTCAGATGCAGAAATACAAATGGCAAGTAAATATATGAAAAAATGTTCAACATCATTGGTCATTTGAGAGATGCAAATTAAATTAACACAGAGATTCCATCTCACCCCAGAAAGAATAGCTATCACCAAGAAATCAACCCATAACAAATGCTGGAGGTGCTGTGGGGAAAAAGGAACCCCTCTCCACTGTTGGTTGGTGTGTAGACAGGTACAAGTACTGTGGAAATCAGTGTGGAGATTCCTCGAAAAAACCCCTAGGATTAGAGGTCACATTCCAACCAGCTATTCCCCCTCTTGGTATCTTTCCAGAAGAATTAAAAAATCATACCACAGTGATATATGTGCACCCATGTTTGTAGCAGCAAAATTTGTAATAGCTAAAACTTGGAAACTACCCAAATGCCCGTCAACTGAGGAATGGAAAAAAAGATGTTTGTTTTTATACAATAGAGTACTACTCAGCCATAAAGAATGATATACTTCATACTTTTATAGGTAAATGGATGCAACTTGAGACCATACTCATAAGTGAAATAAATCAAGCTAACACATGTAAACATCATATTGTCTCCCTGGTGTGAGAAAATGAAAGAGTAAATAAGGTTTAAAATGTACAATAGATATGGTAAAATGGGAAGAAGTTGTTCAAAAAGAAAAAGGAACTAGGATGGGTGAAAGGGGAAAGGACGGAAGGATAAAGGGGAAAAATGCAAGTTAATTATACTATTAGTGTCTCTTATTTAATTAAAAAGGAAGATTTGTGCTAATATCGATTGGAGAAATTTTGATGCCCATATCTTGTACCCTAAGCAACTACTTTAAAGATAACAACATGTAATGTATTAACTATTGTTATTCTCCTATTACTTTGTTATGAAATTTTCTTCTACCTTTTTTCCTTAAAAAAAGAAAATGGTGCTGTGAGAACTAGCTACATATATGTAAAAGACTAAATCTTTATCCATATATCCCAACATTTACTAGAATAAAATAAAAATGGATCAAAGATGTGGATATTAAAACAGAAATATTAAAAATGCTGATATATAGAATAGGTAAAACTCAGGAAAACATAGGCCTAGACAAGAAGTTCCTGAACAGAACCTCAATTGTCCAGGAAATAACATTAAGAATAAGTAAATGGAATTATAAACTATTAAAAATTTGTGAGCAGGAAATGAAGCAACAAACATGATGAAGATACAACCTACAAAATGAAAAAATATATCTGCCAGCTACTCCTTGGACAGGTTCTACTATGTACAAAATACACAAAATTCAAAATAAATTACATCTAACCAAAATAAAAGACCAAATCAAAAAATAAAAAAATCTGAAGTAGACACTTCTCAAAAGAAAAAAGTACAAGTGGCCAATAAATAGATAAAAATATGAAACATTATGACCATTACTGAAATATAAATTAAAACAACTCCAAGATTCCATCTTACTGCAGAAAACCTTTCATTGAGAAATCAAATAATAAAAAATTATCATGAGGCTGCAAGGATTAAAACATTTCTGCATCATTGAAAATAGTGTAAGCTAGTAAAATCACTATAGAAAACAGTATAGAGATTCCTCAAATCACTAAAATTAAAAATTACTTTAGACCCAGGCATTTACCTTGTAGGTATCTTCCTGAAAGTGTTATTTACATCATATTAAAATGTCACATGTATATCCATGTTTGTAACAGCACAGCCTATAACAGATAAACAGATAAAAAATGTGACATTTATACTCAATGGAGTACAATGCCATAAGGAAGGACAAATTTGGGTCACTGGTAGGAAAATAGATTCACCTTTAGAACATAATATTAAGAGAAATAAATCGGACACAGGAGTATGAAAATTGCATGGTTTCTCTTAAGTGATAAACCAAAACTATAAATATTTAAAGAGCAAAGTAAAAGAGAGATAACAGGAAACAGGAAGAAAGATCTTTTGTAAAAGGAAAGGGGACCAAGAGATGAGGGAAGGGATAAGAAAAGAGAGAAAGGAGAAGTGAAAAGAACTAAGATGTGTTATGTACACATACCTGATTCCCTCAATGACTGTAATCATTAGGTACCACAAACATGTACTAATAAAAATTAAAGAAAGTGTAAGAAAATGGGATAAGACCGGGGGCAAAGAAAGAACTATAAAAATCTTTCATTTTACATCAAGAATATTCTTGATGCCCCCCCAAAAATATTGTGATCATTACAACATCTCCGTAGTCACGGAGAAGTTATCCACAACATTCTTTCAATACTTACCAGCTCTTCAGGCCTGAAATTTCTTTTGTAATTAACATTTTATTGTAAATATATCATGCTCATGCATAGATTACCTATGGCTGCTTTTCTATTACAACAGAGACATATAATTGCTATTGAGATCTATGACCTCAAAATGTCAACCTTATTACTCTCCGAGTTTTTTTTTTTATTGTTAATTCAGTCTATTTGCTATGAAATTATTCATATTTTATTTTTCTTATTGAGTCAGCTGATGATAGTTTTTGTGTTCTGGAAATATTTTACATTTCATGTAGATTAATTTGTTGACTGTAATTTTTCATAGAATTTACTTACAATTATATTTACTTCTATGTGGTTGATAGTAAAGTCCTCATCTTTATTTCTGATTGTATTTATTTGCATCTTTTTATGGTAAGTGTAATTTGTCAGTTTATTCTTTTTAAACAACCATATTTTGTCTTATTGTCTTCTATATTATTTTTCAATATTTTTCTTACTGATCAACAACCTTAAGCCCTTTCCTACTGTTTTAAAATAGGTTTAAACTCTAACTCTTTCAAAAAATTTCCATCTTGATCTTTGTTCTATAGCCACTCACTTTTGTTCTGGTTAACATTTCACTTTATGTTGTGTCATTAATAATCTTTCCAGTAATATTCAAAATGTAGATTTATACCTTAAATTGACAAGTATTAAGTTCTGCATTTTTGTCTTCAGTTCTCATCACCTGCTTCATTCCTATTGAATAACCTATTCATCTACTTACCCATCAACATACCTCTTAATTTCTCCACTACCAATTTAGGCACTAGGTGGGGCTATGTCTTTATGGTTGGCCTATGTTTAATTGTTTGGAATCACATCACTGTTTCCGGCAAATGGGATGATTCTGGTGAATGCTAACAGAAGGCAGAAAGCTTGGAAGATAGGGGGTAGTTAAAAGAATATTTGATGATTTAGAAGAAAATGAACAATATTTATATAACCAGACTCTAAATGACTCTGTGTTTGAGAAAATCCATTGCTAATTTTGAATTGTCACCCTTGGAAATAAAAATGGAAACTGCAAAAGAGAAAGAAATAAGAAAAGAATAGGTAATTGATAAATCAAGTGTTAATGTATATCATAAAAATAAAGGTCTTAGCTCATGATAGTTTTACTTTATCTCATGAAGAAGCATAAAATTGGGAGTGGACAATGAAGCACTTTTATTTTTTTGGAGTAACTGCCTCTAAAATTGCTTAAGTAGCTATCTAAAATCAAATGTATATGATTTTTTGAACTTTAGGATAGAGAAATAAATCACAGAAAGCAAAAAGAGTAGAACAGCATTGCATAGAACTTTTTTGTACAAGACAAACTAAGATGGAAATATGAAGTTATTTTATGGATTTTAAGTTTACCTAACATTAATTACACAATATTCCATGGTTTATCTGTTTATTTTTAAACACTGGTAGTGGAAGAAAATAGAGATTCATAATGTATTTCCATGACATTATAATATCCTGAATCTGAAGACAATAAATGTAATCTACATATAAATAAATGGAAAGGATCCAACTTCAATGCTATGGATTTGACAGTGGATTTGACAGTGAGTAATAGCAGTCCAATATTTCCTGAGGAGACAATCACAAACTAATACAGTATCAGTTGAAGCAATATATTTTGAACACATTGTGCTGGCTTCATTTATCTGTTCAGTGACTAAGAAATCTACATATGTTACAGTGCAACAATATATAGTTTCTTTCACCTCTTTATGCTTCTATATGTATAATTTCCATAGATATATCTTCACATTCATGGATTTGCCTCTCAAATTTGTCCAGTCTATTAATGAGTCTATTAAAGCCATTGCAAATCAATTACAGTGTTTATTCATTGTTGACACTTAACTTGCATTTTTCACATTGCCTCAGTGATAATAGGGAAGGTGTGTTATAAAGAACATTTTTATCCCACAGTTTGCTTATTTCATGAAATGAAGCTCCTAACTGAAATTTCGGTATGGTTTTTGAGAAAATGACATTTAAAATTCAAGTAAAAAAATTTAAAAATCTCATAATCTAACTAATTAAATCTATACACTCTGGTTTTCATGTGAAATGTGAAACTGTAGAATATGGAATATGTTTGATGTACTAAATTCATAAATAATTTACATACCTATGATGAAAACTTTTGCAATAAACTTTGGCCTTCCAGATTTATGTTGTTACCAATGCCTTTTGTGTGAAATTTGGAGATTTTTACTTTTAAATACCTCTTATTCTCTGAGAATCCAGTGGAGTATTATTCTCTATGAGACACATGATATCCAGAGTAAGAAAAAACAAGGACAATGGGTCTAAAATGGTAATGTAAAAATATAGAGAAATGCTAATCTCAATCCATATTTTGGAAGAGGAAGGAAAACACTGTTCCAGTAATTATGCCATCCAAGTATCTCAATATTATACCAAGTTTCATGTTTATCTGTGTATTTTTAGATGCATTATGTGATTCAAATATTTTAGGGCAAAAAGAGTATACAAGAAATTATATTTCAAAAGAGAATGGGCTGATCGATTCCACATTGAATCCAACACAATATATACTTTTCAAAATCAAAGGGATCTCATAATACTGAAGATGGATATAATATAAAATTCTAAATGCACAGAAACAAACAGGATCTGTAGACATTATTTAGTTAGTGACTTTTCTAACTACTTTGACAATATGCATTAAGACGGTAAAAATAATACAACCCATGCAAAATAAAAATAAAATACTATTCTTCTTGTCCAGAAAAAGAAATGATTTGCTTGAAAAGCATGGTCATGAGGCTAAACATACACTCTAAATTTCACCTGACATATTTGGCTTTGATTGATAGCCTGAGAATGCCAATCTATTAAAATACACATACACCCACATACTCAATTGAAATTTTAGATATGAATTGATTATTTTCTGACTTTGATACTCTGCTCAAAAGATTAGGTAGTTATAAAACACTTGGTCACAGCTCCCAGATTATTGATATTAGCATTTTGTATCTGTAAGCAAAATATAAGTGTTGTAGAGTTTATATTTATAAATTGGAAAAGTCTATCTCCCTGTTTCTTTTTTTTTTATCTCCCTCTTTCTTAACAGAGAATGAGAAGGAGATATAGAGATGGAGGAAGAAGAAAGAAGGGGGAGGGAAAAAAGATGAGAAAAAGAATTAAGGTGTGTTATTACATGTACCTACTGCCCACAATTACTGTAGGCATCATGAACAGCAAAGATGTACTAAGAAAAAATGCATTTAAAAGATGAGAAAAAATTAAAGGATATCATCTCTTGTTAAAAAATTCAAAACAAAGTAAATGACAAATGATAACACATATATGAAAGGTGTTTATCAGATAAAGCATTTAGTAAATTATAAGAATGTTATTAACTTTATAAATGAATACCTTTCAAGTAGAGGTGAACTCTTGAGAAGTGCTTAATGCACTTCTAAAAATTTCTTGGACTACTCTAGAAAATAAACTGGTACGAGTGGTTGTGCAGATAATTATTTAATGGAAATGTATCATATGATATTTTGAAGGCAGAAGAACATCGTGAAATATGAAAGAAATCTACTATAATTCTTATGTTTGACCCTCTGTAAGGCATATTTTTACTCTGATTTAGATTATAATTTTAATTTAAAAAATCATACTTCTATGTTGTATCTTTAAATGTTTGTGAAACATAATAATTTCAATCAACCTTGGGGAATTGATATGTATATATATTACATCTCGAGCATTTTATTTCCCTTTCTCTCCCAGTTCTCCACTTTCCCTTATCCTAGGTCCCCTTCCAATCTGCTAAACACCTACCTCCTTGATTCCCAATCTCTCCTCGCTCTCCCGTTTTCTCTCTCTTGCTCTCTCTCTATCTCTCTACCTCTCTCTCTCCACCCTCTCTTTTGTTCTTTATTTTTATTTTGGCTTTCTCATAAAGGAAAACCATGTGATATCTAACATTCTGGGTCTTATTTGAATATAGGGGTATACGTGAGTCTGGATGCTTGGTATGGTAATCATTTTGACTGGCTTTTTCTAAGCTTCTGCAATTAGGCTTTTTGTGTAACATTAATTAATTTGGGAAATATTTTTCAATATTTATTTTTAATATTTCTCTTCTTTCTCTTGAGATTTTACTTACCCATATGGTAGATCATTTGACATTGCTTTTCAAATTATGGTTATTCTAAATTTTTATTTTCACTCTTTTTCTCTTTGTGCTTCTATTTGTGTAATTTCCATAGATATATCTTCACATTCACTGACTTGCTTCTCAAATTTGTCCAGTCTATTAATGCATCCATTAAAGCCATTCTGAATGAATTATGGTGTTTTTTCAATGTTGACACCTTACTTGATGCTTTCTTATGGTTTTATTTTTCAGTGGAAGTCTTCAATTTGATTTTGCATGTTGTCCACGACATATATGAGAAATTGTAAAATATAGATAACTACTTTAAGTTTTCTTTCTTATAGTTTAAATACAGTTTTATATACAAGACAAGTTCTCTTGATTACTTAGTCTCTTGTGAGTATGTTGTTTTTTTGTTTCTTTTTTGATACAACTCATAATTTTTTGTTGAAATATGGGCATCTTTATGCGATGGTGAAGACATAAGTAATACTTATGTCTATAGATTGGTATGCCTTTGTATTGACTAGACTTTTATTGTGTGTGTGTGTATGCGTGTGTGTTAGTCTAGTCCTAAGTGAAGAAGTGTTTGGAATTTTTGCTGTAATTGTTAATGTCAGTGTGCCATACTTCAAATTCCTCTAGTCATTGTTCATGTTTAGGATAAATTCTGTTTTGCCCAGTGGTTTTCAACAATGACTGCTTTTTTTTGGTTTCAATTTCAGTAATTTCGGCTCTGAACTTTGTATAACGTCCTTCTCTATTCCAGCTTTGATCTTATTTTTCTATGGCCTGAGGTTATTTGCGTATCTCTCTTTTTGTGATGTGGGTATTTACAGCTATAAATTTTCATCTTAGGACTGTTTTCATTGTGGTTCATAAGTCATGGTGTGAGTATTGTTTTAGTTACATTTTTCTCATTGCTGAGACAAAATACCTGACACCCAAAGTTAAAGGAGGAAAGATTTATTGGCTCACAGTTAGTAGTGGTTTCAGTACACAATTGGCTGGCTCCAAGGTAAAGTGGCTTGACAGAGGGCCGTGACAGAGGAGAACAGTTCATGGCACCCACAAGATAGCAAAAGCAAAAAGGGAGGCAAACAAAACTCTTTCTGTCCCTTATATTGTATGTAGGCTACCTACCCTGGGGTGGGTGTAGCACTCCTGCCCTTATTCCTAGCCAGTACTATGCCAAACTTATCAATGGAATGATTTACTAATCACACACCCTTAATCCCAGCATAAAACACTCTATATTCAGCAACCTCTGAAAAGCCCACCCCCATGACCACATGAAGCTCTGGGGGGACATTTAAATACAATCCATAACAGGCATTGACATTATCATTTAGTTCTAGAAACTGCTTTATTTATTTCACAATTTCTTTTGTAACTCACTGTTCATTTAGCACCTTCCTGCCAGCTTGAAACAATGGTGGAAAATACAAGACTGTTCCATTGGGGGGCCTTAACCACTGGTGGAACAAATGAATCTAATCACTTTTATCAGTCTTTTTATTAATAAAATTAATAAAATACTTATAAATAGACAGAATCTAGTTGCTTGAATTTGAATAATTACTGCCCAAATATAAATATTAGTGATATTCATGCCAAGTAAAATTATTATAATAATAAATGAATTTATTTTTCATTAAACAAAATTTACTTATAATAATGAATAATTTATCAATAATTAATCTTCTAAATTTTAACATAGAAATCTTACAAGAACCACTTTGCTTATGTATAAAATATGTGTTTACAACTGCTGTACCTCAAATTAGCTATATTAAAATTTTTATACATTTTTAAAGTTTTCCTTAAGGAAATGTAATATCATGGCATCTACTCTGCTAAATCAATGCCTTTCTTTGCATTATTATAATCAAGGACTACCACAGAACCTGTAAAATCCACCCAATGAGACAATTATACATGTACCAACAGTGGTTCCAGTAAATGATCAAATCAGTTGCCTCACTGAGAGACATATGAGCTACAGTGCCATCATGAATGTGATATAAATAATATTTTCCCCATGTATTAAATAATTTCTGTCTTTTGTCAATGATTTAAAGCTTCAGTGCATTATGATTTCATAATATGCATGGTAAAGTTTCAATTCTACATTTACTTCAGCTTGCTTTTTTAGCTAGTATGTGATCTATTTTAGAGAAAGATTTGTGTGCTGCTGAGAAGAATGTGTATTCTTTTGTTGGGTGGAACACTGTAGATATCTATCACATCCATTTTACAAAGGTTTTATTTAAATCTAATATTTATTTTTTGATTTCTGGCTTAGTTGATCTGTCTCTTTGTGATAGTGGTGTATTAATTTACCCCTCTTTAATTTTGTTCCTGTACATCTGGCCATTTATGCTCAATAGTACTTGTTTTATTAAGTTGTCTGCACTATTATTTGGTGCATATATGTTAGTAATTGTTATCTCTTCCTTTTGGATTGTCCTTTTGTCCAAAATATAATGACCTTCTTTGCTTCTTTTGTTCAGTTTTTGCTTGAAGTTCACTTTGTCTTAATATAGGACAGATGCATCTAAATATTTTCAGATTTCCATTTCCTAGAACATTGTTTTTCATGCTTTGATTTTTAGTCTCTGAGATTCTTTTGGAGTTAAATGTGTTTCTTGTATAGAGCATACAGTTAGATTTTGTTTCTTGTTTTTTTTAAGAGAAGAAAGAAAACAAAAAAAAATCAAAAAAGAACAAAATTTCAAAACAACATAATAGGAGGGTAGCTATGGGTAATATATTATGTATTGTTATCTTTCAATTAGTTACTCAGGGTACAAGATATCAGCATTCAATTGTCTAAACATTACTGGCATAAACCTTTCTCATCATTGAACTAAGTAAAATTAGTAGTGTATCTATCTTAACCATCTTATATATAAATGCAATTTTTTTTCTTTTCCCTTCTTTCTTTTCCCCATTCTCCCATCCCAGACTCTCTTTCCTTTTGACCAGTTTCTTTCTGATTTATCATATCTATTGTACATTTTGGATATTATTTACTCTTTCAGTTTCTCACACTAGGGAGACAATAAGATGTTTGCACATGTGTTTCCAGTTAATTTCACTTCTGAGTATTTTCTCGAGTTGCATCCTCTTACCTATAAAAGTCTCAAGTTTATTCTTTACTAGTACTCCGTTGTATAAAAATACCACATTTTTTTTCCATTCCTCAGTTGATGGGCATTTGTGTTGCTTCCAAGATATGGCTATTACAAATTGTGCTGCTATAAACATGGGTGCACATATATCGCTGTGGTATGATGTTTTTAATTCTTCTGGGAAGATATCCAGAAGGGGAATAGCTGAGTCCAATGGGAACACCAATCCTAGTTTTTTGAGAAGTCTCCACACTGATTTCCACAGTGGCTGTACCAGTTGTCACTCCCACCAACAGTGGAGAAGGGTTCCTTTTTCCCCACAGCCCCTCCAGCATTTGTTAGTAGTTGATTTCTTGATAATAGCCATTCTTTCTGGGGTGAGATAGTATCTCAGTGTTGTTTTAATTTGCATCTCTAGAATGACTAGTGATGTTGCACATTTTTTGTATATTTATTTGCCATTTGTATTTCTCCATCTCAGAAATGTGTATTCATTTCAGATGTCCACTTTTGGATTGGGTCTTTACATTGGGGAGGTCTGAATTTTTTGAGTTCTTTGTATGTTCTCCATAGTAATCCTTTGTCTGAGGAACAGCTGGCAAACATTTTTTCCCATGTTGTGGGTTGTGTCTTCACTCTGTTGGTGGTTTCCCTTGCTGTACAAAAACTTTTTAATAAGATGAGACCTCAGTTGTTGATTCTTTGTGATAGTTCCTGTGCAGTTGAGGTTTTAGTCATAAAGTCTTTGCTTCCACCAATGTCTTCAAGGGCTTTACCTATCCTATATTCCAGCAGATTTAATGTTTCTGTTTTAATATTTAGATCTCTGATCCATTTTGAATTTGGTTTAGTACATGGTGAAAGATATGGGCCTAGTTTTAATCTTTGGCATGTGTAGAGCCAGTTTTTCCAGCACCATTTATTAAAGAGGCTTTCTTCCAGAGAATGTGTTTGGCAACTTTGTCAAAGATAAGGTGGCTTAGTATGTCTGGAGTAGTTTCAGCATCTTCTAATCTGTTCCATTCATCTTCAGGTCTGTTTTTTTGTCAATACCACATTGTTTTTATCACAGTAGCTTTATAGTATAATTTCAAGTCAGTGATTGTGATGCTTCCTGCCTTGCCTTTGTTGCCCAGAATTGCCTTTGCTATTCTAGGTCTCTTCTGATTCCAAATGAATTTTAGGATTTTTTTCCTCTAATTCTGTAAGATATGCTGTTGGAATTTTGATGGGAATTGCATTTAATCTGTATAACAATTTTGGAAGTATGGCCATTTTCACTATATTGGCTCTTCCTATCCAGGAGCAAGGGATATCTTTCCATTTTCTGATATCCTCTTCAATATCCTTTTTCAGAGTACTGTACTTTTTAGTGTAGAGGGCTTTTACATCCTTTGTGAGGTTGATTCCTAGGTATTTCATTTTTTTGGATGTTATTGTGAAAGGTATTTTTTCCCTAATATCTCCTTCAGTAAGTTTGTTATTTGTGTACAGACAGGCTACTGATTTTTGAAAATTGACTTTGTATCCAGCTACACTACTGAATTTGCATATTAAATCTAGCAATTTTTTATTGGAGTTTTGGGGGTCTTCTGTGTAGAGTATCATGTCATCTGCAAATAATGATAATTTAACTTCTTCCTTTCCAATCATTATTCATTTTATTTCTTTCTCTTGTCTAATTGCTCTGGCTAAAATTTCCAGGACTATGTTGAATAAGAGTGGGGACAGTGGATGTCCTTGTCTTGTTCCTGATTTTAGAGAGAAGGCTTTCAGTTTTTGTCCATTTAGTATAATATTGGCTGTTGGTTTGTCATAGATAGCTTTTATCAGATTGAGATAAAGACCATCTATTCCAATTTTCTGTAGGGTTTTTATCATGAAAAGGTGCTGGACTTTGTCAAAAGCTTTTTCTGCATCTATTGAGATGATCATGTGATTTTGGTCTTTGGTTCTGGTAATATGGTGTATTACATTTATTGATTTACATATGTTGAACCATCCCTGCATCCCTGGGATGAATCCAACTTGGTCATGGTGTATAATCTTGATGATTTGCTGGATTCTGTTTGCCAGTATCTTATTGAGGATTTTTGCATCTATGTTCATTAGGGAGATTGGCCTGTAGTTCTCTTTCTTAGTTGGGTCCTTCTCTGGTTTTGGTATCAGGGTAATGCTTCCTTCCAGGGATGAATTTGGGAGTTTTGCTTCCCTTTAGATTTAATTAAAATGTTTGAGAAGTAGTGGTGTTAGGTCTTCTCTAAATTTCTTGTAGAATTCGGCAGTGAATCCATCAGGGCCTGGGCATTTTTTTGTTGGGAGGTATTTAATTACGTCTTCTATTTCATTGGTTGTTATTGGTTTATTTAGAATTTTTATATTTTCTTGATTCAGCTGTGGTAATTCATATATATCTAGGAATCTCTCCATTTCTTCTGCATTTTCCAACTTTATAGAATATAAATTTTCAAAATAGGTATAGATGATCTTCTGGATTTCTGCAGGGTCTGTCGTGATATCACCCTTTTCATTTTCAACTGCATGGATTTGAGTCTTTTCTTTTTTAATAAGGTTGGATAAGGGTTTGTCAATCTTATTTATTCTTTCAAAGAACCAACTTTTTGATTCATTGATTCTTTGCATTGTTTTTTTTTTTTAGTCTCTAATACATTAATTTCTGCTCTGATCTTTATAATTTCCTCCCTTGTATGAGCTTTTGGCTTATCCTGCTCTTCTTTTTCTACAAGTTTTAGATTCACCATTAAGTTGTTTATTTGTGCTTGTTCTATTTTCCTGATATAGGAATTTAATGCTGTAAATTTCCCCCTTAGGACTGCTTTCATTGTATCACATAAGTTCCGGTATATTTTAGTGTCATTATCATTCAGTTGTAGAAAGTGTCTAATTTATTCTTTAATTTCTTCTGTAACCCATTGATTGTTCAGTAGGGTGCTGTTTAATTTCCATGTGTTTAGGGAGTTTTTGTGATTTCTTTTTCCATTGATTTCTAATTTTGTTGCACTATGGTCTGATAATATTCATGGAATAATTTCAATTTCTTTGCATTTACTTAAGCAGGTTTTATGAGTTAATATGTGGTCTATTTTGGAAAACGTCACATGTGCATCTGAGAAGAATGTGTATTCTGATGTTGTGGGGTGGAACACTCTGCAAACACCTACTAATTCCATTTGTTCAAAAGTTTGGTTCAGTTCTAATATTTCATTGTTGATTTTTTGTCTAGTTGATCTTTTTGTGACAGTGGAGTATTGAGATCCCCCAATATAATTGTATTAGTGCTTATTTGATTTTTCCTGTCCTTTAATACTTGTTTTATATAATTGGGTGCACTGGTATTTGTTGCATATATATTTATGTTTGTTATCTCTTCCTCTTGAATTGTTCCATTTACAATGATGTAATGACCATCATTATCTCTCTGAATCATTCTTGGCTTGAAATTCACTTTGTCTGCAAAAAGAATAGCTACCCCTGCTTTTTTCTGGGTTCCTGTCACATGGGATATTGTTTTCCATCCTTTGACTTTCAGTCTATGAATTTCTTTCTGAATTAAATGTATTTCTTGTATACAGCATATTGTTGGATCTTGCTTCTTGATCCATTTTGCCTGTCTGTGCCTTTTGATTGGTGAATTGAGACCATTAACATTGGTGGTTAAAACTGATATGTATTGACTTGTACCTGTCATGTTATATTCCTGTTGTTGTTTTCCCCTCTTCCCCCCATTTAGTTATCTGCCCTGCCTGGTGGATTTCTTCTGTTGGGGTTCCTGGAGTTGTAGTCCTTGTTATATCTTTCTAGAATGTCCTTCAGAACATTTTGGAGTGAAGGTGTGCTGGTCATAATTTTTCTCAGATGTTCTTTGTCCTGGAAGTATTTTATTTCTCCATCAATTTTGAAAGACAGTTTTGCGGGGTACAGCAATCTGGGTTGAAAGTTATTTTCCTTTAGAGCTCAAAATACATCATTCCAAGCTCTTCTTGACTTGAGGGTTTGTGCTGAAAAGTCAGCTGTGATACTGATGGGCTTTCCTTTATAGGTGATTTGTCTCTTTTCCCTAATAGCTTTTAAGATTCTGCTCTTTTGTTGAATTTCTAAGATCTTGAGTATGATATGTCTGGCTGAAGTTTTTTTTTTTTTTTGTGGGTACTGGGGTGTCACCTCAGGAACTCACACGCCAACAGGCACCCATGCCGCTGAGCGATATCATCAGCCCCTTTTTCGTATGTGGGATCCGGGAGTCGAACTCGGGCCCTCGCGCTTGCAAGGCAGGTGCTTATGCCACTGAGCCATCTCACCGGCCCCTGAATTTTTTTTGATCATGGCTATTTGGAGTTCTATAAGCCTCATTTATATGAAGATCAAATTATTTTTCTCTACCAGGAAAATTCTCAGTGATAATGTCTGTGTACAGGGTCCTGATGTCATTTATGCTGTCTCCTGCTTTTTTATTGATTCCAATTTATCTTAAGTTATTTCTCTTTGTGTCATCTAGCAGCTGCTGCATTGATTTTTCATGGTCCCTTGTTATTTTTAATAATTCTTTCTTTTGATGATCACTAACTGCAAACCCATCTTCTATATCTGAGATCCTGTCCTCACATTGGCTTAATCTGCTATAAATACTTTCAAAGGAATTTTTGTTCTTCTGGATATCTGCTTGAATCTGCCTTATGGATTCCATTTCTTTCCTGTGCTGAGCATTCATGGTTTCCATCATTTTCTTAAGATCGTCTATTTTTTTGTTTATATCTGCTCTAGCGTCCTTAAGCATTGTCTTCATTGTGGACATTATCTCTGCAGTTACCTGAAAAATTATTTCTGATTTAAATTTTTCCAGAGCCTCATTCAACTGCTTTGTTGTTATCACTTTAGAGATGTCAGGTGGGTGTCTTTCAGTTTGTCACACCTCATTTCCCCCTGGGTTTGCCTTTGGTGAACTGGATGTGTGGGGTTGCATCTTGTTTAAGTGTCATCTCATTTTCTTTTCTTTCTTTAGTTTAATTCCTGGGGTGATGTTTGTAAATTACCTATGGTAGGTTGCTTTATTGTTAGTGTTTAAAATCCTTAGGAGATGACTACTTCTCTGTGGTATCTTCTAGGTGTAGTTTATTTTTGGGTTTTCATCCTGCTACAAGATCCTACCTCTTCATTTTGTTGGGTATGAGAAGTTGCTGCCTGTTTGGCCCAGTCCTTGGTTCTTTGGTACTGTGCCACTGTATTTTCTGTGACCCTTAGTCAATCTCAGGCATGGAATACCAGGAAGAAAAGCTGCTTAGAACAGTTATGTCACTTTTGGCTATAATGGTACCTAAAGCATCAAACACAGCCTAAAGAATGACAGTCTGAGCAAAAGCTTTTTAATAAGATGAGATCCCAGTTATTGATTCTTTGGGATAGTTCCCGTGCGGTTGAGTTTTTATTCATAAAGTCTTTGCCTACACCAATGTCTCCAAGGGTTTTACCTATCCTACTTTCCAGCAGATTTAATGTTTCTGTTTTAATATTTAGATCTCTGATCCATTTTGAATTTAGTTTAGTGCATGGTGAAAGATATGGATCTAGTTTTAATCTTCGGCATGTGTAGAGCCAGTTTTGTGAGTTTCGACTGGTACAGCCACTGTGGAAGTCAGTGTGGAGATTCCTCAGAAAACTAGGGTTGGAGGTCCCATTTGACCCAGCTATTCCCCTTCTGGGCATCTTCCCAGAAGAATTAAAAACATCGTACCACAGCGATATATGTGCACCCATGTTTATAGCAGCACAATTTGTAATAGCCAGATCTTGGAAACAACCCAAATGCCCATCAACTGAGGAATGGATAAGAAAGATGTGGTATTTTTATACAATGGAGTACTATTCAGCCATAAAGAAGGATAAACTGGAGACTTTTATAGGTAAATGGATGCAACTCGAGAAAATACTCATAAGTGAAATAAACCAGAAGCACATGTGTAAGCATCGTATTATCTCTCTAGTATGAGAAACTGAAAGAGTAAATAAGATCCAAAATGTACAATAGATATGGTGAATCAAAAAGAAACTGGTCAAAAGGAAAGAGAGACTGGAATAGGGAAAAGAAAGAAGGGAAAGGGAAAAAAATTGTATATATATATAAGATGGTTAAGATAGATACACTACCATTTTTACTTAGTTCATTGAAGAGTAAGGTTTGTGCCAATAATGTTTGGACAATTGAATGCTAATGTCTGGTGTCCTGAATAACTAACTTAAAGATAGTAATACGTAATGTATTAACCATTGTTACCCTCCTATTATGTTGGTTTGAAAATTTGTTCTTCTTTTGATTTGTTTTGTTTTTTTCTTCTCTTTAAAATAAAAAAAAAAAGAATGACAGTCTGAGCTAACCAGTTATTTGCCACTTTTAACCATATAAAGTAGAGTTGTGGTTATATAACAAAATCTAAAACACACCAGAAAAATTATATGCAGTATATAAGTCCTTAATATGTCAATTTTGCCCTCAGAAGTTTAAATTTAAAATGAGTTAAGGAAGAAATAGAGAATTGGAAGAAGAAGGAATTAGATGTATGGCAGGGGGACCAAGAGGGATCCCACTGACATTGGGAAACTGGTGTAGATGACTGGTGGGAAAAAGAGAAGGAAGGGATAAAAGGAAGAACAGATCAGAACCACAATCACAAGGAGGTTAGAGGTTCTGTTTACACTCATATAAAAACCAGATAGAATAATGAAGGAAAGGGCAAACAGACAAACAAAAACAAAAATGAAGACGAAAACAGCAAAACAAGTGAACAAACAAAAAACCCACACAAAAAAAGAACACATTCACCAGAACAAAAAATTAATGAGAAAAAAAAAAGAGTCAGTTCCAGGTTTTGACTCTGCTGTAGGCAGGCACCATGTGGTGACAGAGTCCTGTTCCATGCAGGTCTGTCCCTGCAAGCCAGGAGCAGCCCTGTGGCAGGGTAGTGAGCAGTACCCTGCACTCTCTTGCGGAGACCAGTCTCATTAGCCTGCCACCATCAGTGCACTTTTAGCGGGCCTGAGAGCTGCCCTGCCATGCTGAGTTCTGAGTGCTGTGTTCTAGCACCATGCTGTTTCTCTGTGCCCCCCACAGTGGCGCCCGGCAAATCGCTCTCTCTCGTGTGGGAGGGCTGCACCTCTGAGGCACTCACTGCCAGCCTGCACATTCCTTCACTGCTCCCCTGCACTGCCATTGTCTTGTGTTCCTCCACGGAGGCCCGTGGGGGCACCAGCTGTCACCATGTGTCCGCAGATTTGAACTTCTATTGTGCTGTGGTTCCTGGCACAGGGATAAGTCACCCATGGCCTCCTTCCTCTTCCTCAAAGCCACTCTTCACTGGGGTTCCGAACTGCACCTCAGGATTTTCCTGGGTCCAGGGGAGCCACCTCCCCCTCTCCTGTGCTCTCCCAATCACTATATTCCAGTGGCCAAATGGCAACTTTTAGAGAGTTTTGCTGCCTGCTTCTTACAAATCCGCCATCTTTTTTTTGCTCTAGATTTTGTTTCTTGATCCATTCTGCCAATCTGTGTCTTTTGATTGGGGAATTGAGATCACTCACAAAGAGAGCTATTAGTGATAGGTATTGACTTATTTCCATCATTGCTTTATTTTCCTGTAGCTGATTCCCTAACTTTCACTTCTACTAAACTGCTTACCCTGTCTGGTGTATTTATTCTTTTAGAGATTTTAGCATAGTTAGCATCATTGTCTCTTTCTAGCATATCCTTTAGAATTTTTTTTTCATTGCTAGCTTCATGGTACTGAATTTCATTAGGTTCTCTTCATCGTGGAAATATCTTACTTCTCCTCCTATTTTCAAATATAATTTTGCAGGCAATATAAGCCTGGATTGTAAATTATATACTTTTACAACATGAAGTACTTCATTTCAAGCTCTCCTGGCCTTTAAAATTTGTATTGAGAAGTCTGCTGTAATTCTAATGGATATACCATTGTAAGTGATACATTGCTTTTCACCTCTTGTAAGACTTTGCTCATGTGTTGGACTTCTGGGATTTTCGCTGGGATGTATCAGAGAGGGTCTTCTCTCATCATGTCTGTTTAGTGTTTAATATGTCTCACTTATTTGTATGTTATATTCTTTTCCCTTGTTTGAAAAGTTTTCTGGTGTTATTTCAATAATTAGGTTTAATATGCTATTTGTGCATTCTTCTGAATTTGAACTAATTCCATTTAATCTTCGATTAGTTCTCTTGTGCCATTTAGGAGGTGTTGGATCAATTTTCCATGTTCTCATGTTTTTTTAAGGTACATCCCTTTAATTCATCACTGACAAATAGCTCTATCTTCTGGTTCTGACACACTGACCTCACATTGGTTATTTCTGCTGCTCATACATTTGATACACTTTTTAATCTCCTGAATGTCTGTTTGAAGCCTTTTAATGAACTCAAATCCTTTTCTGTGCTTGTTATTCATGTTTTGAATCATTTTGTTTAGCTCTCACAACTTGTTATTAGTGTCTTCAGTAGATTCACTGATTAATTTGTTTATTTGTCACAGTATCGTTACTTATCTTGTGTGAACTTGCCAAATACCTTATTGGTCTGGATTTTTAATATCCCTGTTATCATTTTAAATAATTCAGGTGTGTGCATTTAGTTTCTTCTGCTTTGCTGCCCCATGGATCAACATTGGGAGAGTTGAGAGATTTTGGAGGCACTTTTGGGCTTGTCTTCTTATATGTCTAATTTTTGTTTGTTTGTTATTGTTCTAAGGCTTTCAGGTTGACTGTAGAGGAAAACTTTGTTTCTACTCTGGATACTTCTCTTGTTCAGCCCTACTTTTCAGTGTTGTTCCATGGATGTGACAAAGTATTGGTCTTTGCTTCTGTCCCTAGACCCAACCCCTTCTGTTTATTTGGGATGAGAGTTTGCAGTGTATTTGGTCCACTACCCAGCTCTCTAAGAATGGGTCACAATATTGTAAATGGCTTCAAGACAATCCAAATATTTTTTTTTTTGCAGGTACTGGGGGTCAACCTCAGGACCTCGCGCACCAGCAGGCGCCCATGCCACTGAGTGATATCACCGGCCCCTTTTTCTTATGTGGGATCTGGGAGTCGAACTCAGGACCTTGCGCTTGCCAGGCACATGCTTACGCCGCTGAGCCATCTCACCGGCCCCAATCCAAATATTGGTATTCCAGGAGAACTGATTAATAGCAACAGCTGTGTCACATTTGGCTATATTTTAACAAGTATCAATTGCAGTGTCAAATAACAACTGAGTATTGACAAACACTAAGTACCAATAATGTAACAACTTTAGTCATAGAAAAGAGATTTATAATTCTAGTATAAACATTAAAAGAAAACAAATATTGACCTGTTATTTACCTACAGTAAATAGTAAATGGAATGACTACCTCTATTAACAATAGATTATTTAAAAGTAATAGAATAAAGTTAATTAATTGTCTAAATATTCATGAAGCTTACTAGTTATACTAGTAAATGTAGAAAGAGAGAGTAACAAGAAAAATAAAAAACAAAATTTGAGAAATCAGCCAGTGGGATATAAGGAGAGAAATGTGAAATGGGGGTGCTATCAAAGGGTACCAGGAAATTCTTAGTGTCTGAGAACAGTCACAGGAAAGAACAAATAATAAAAAGAAAATGATAAACAGAAAGCAAAATACAGGAGAATAAAGAATAGTCAGAAGGAAGAGAAAGCAGAATCTCAGAGTGGAAAAAAGAAAAGGAGAGAAAATAAATTGAGAAAGGAACAAAAATGGAAAAACCCAACCCTAAAAAATCTTGATGAAAGAAAGATTAAAATAATAAAAAATAGAAAAAACAAATATGGATTGAGTCAAAGAATAAATTCATGTTTTTTTTTTTTTTTTTGGTTTTTGCTTTTGTTTTTAATGAATGGTTCCTTTCTAACATCTACAGTTTTGGGAATAGTCACAATATTCTCTGCCTAACTTTAGGCCCTATGAATTTTTGAGTTGCCATCTCTGCACCATAAGCCCCTCTCTCCACTCATCCCAGACTGTGTTTACCATAAAAGACAGAACATTTTCTTGCTCCTATTGGTAGATGGGAAACACAATCAGCCCTCTGGTTTCTGCCTGATATAGGCACAGGTAAAGGGGTTCAAGTGGATTGTTTGACTTCATGTTGACAGTTGTGGGGTCTGGTTGCTCCTGTGTCTCCCCAAATGTTTTTCATATCCAGGATCAGGTAATTTGGATAGTCCTTGCTTTTCTGGCCCTCTGCCAAGTGAAGCAAGTGTAGAGCCAGCTTGGAGCTGGTGGTTGGTCTCAACTGTGTGTGTGTGTGTGTGTGTGTGTGTGTGTGTGTGTGTGTGTGTGTGTGTGAAGATGAATTGGCATCCTGCATGTTCCTGCTCAGTGGTGTTGGGGGAGTTGCATTATAGGTTCCATGCAGGCCTGCCTGCTTACATCCTTGCCTGTGTTGGAGGAGGGGCTCTGAGGGTATGGTGGGGACCTGTCTGCTTATATTATTCCTCATATTGTGAGAGCATAATATGATTTTGTTCAATTAATGTGTATTTTGTGCATGAAATTTTAAATACTGAGAAAATAATAATAAAGATGAAAGACAAAATTATTGCCATCATGGAGGTCACCTTATAGTGGGTAGTAAATAAATATTCTATGTGAAATTTTATTTTTTTATTATTATTTTTTTTTTGTGGGTACCGGGGGGTCGACCTCAGGACCTCGCGCGCCAGGAGGCGCCCGTGCCGCTGAGTGATATCACCGGCCCCTTTTTCATATGTGGGTTCCGGGAGTCGAACTCAGGCCCTCGTGCTTGCCAGGCAGGCGCTTAAGCCGCTGAGCCATCTCACCGGCCCTCTATGTGAAATTTTAAAAAGTCATAATGGAAATATATAACGCAGGGGATCATGTTATAAAATCTTGTAATGTTTAAAATCTGGTGGTTTTTGAGTAAAGATCTTAAGGGACAGAGGGATTGAGTCTTTAGTATATCTGAGGAAAAAGCCTTCCAGATAAGGAAAAAACATGTAAAAATTCCCTAAGGCTAACACATATATAGCACATTTCAAGAATAGTGATAAGAAGTCTAAATAATAAGATAGAAATGAGTAAGGAAGACTGAGGAATGGAAGTAGTAGAAAATGATATTAGAGGGATAACTAAAAGTTAGATCGTGTAAGGTCTCAAAGCTCACAGTGAGGAACTTGGCTTATAATGTGTACTACATGGTAAGTTTTAGAAGATTAAGGTGAGGAAAGGTAAAATTCAACTTATGTTTTCTGTTAGAATGATGTAGATTTCATGAAGAAAAATAAGTAGAACAAAGAAAGAGTCATCAGGAGTTATGCAAGTGAAGGCAAATTTCAATTAATAATTGAGTGGTAATAGTAAATATCTTTGAAAAGATTATGTGTACTCAAAACTTTTCATAAGTGAATAACAAACAAACAGATACAGTATATGGGGAACAGTATCTCAGAAATGTCAAAGAATCAATATAATAGTTGAAAGCATCAAATGCCTGTCTGAGGAACACTTGTGATACTACTGTACCTAGAAACAGTTGAAGGAAAGAAGCAGGAAATTATGCAGTAATAAAGATAATAAGGTATCAGATTACATTTACCTTTGAAAGACATAATAAAGACCCTGGCTTACATTCTGAATGAGTTAAAATGCCAGAAATTTAATACTTTTAAGCAGAAAAGTGATTTAAAGTTCTATTTAGATGTCTCCCCCAAAGCCACAGACACTCATAGGTTAGGCTTTTGGGAGGTGATTGGATCACGGAGGAGTGATAATCACCAGTGGATTAGTCCACTGATGAGTTTGTAGATGATTTACACTTAGGTTGTGGGATCTGATTGATAAGGTAGGTCACTGGCTCTCTGCTTCCTCTTAATTGTTCTATGAGCTCCTGTCCTCTGCAATGCACCACTGTCATCCCATTCTTTCTTGAAACCAGCCAACTGTGGACTGAAATGTGAGCCAAAATAAATCTTTCTTTTCTTAAGTTGTGTGTTGTATTTGTTATTGTGTCCCAGTGTTGAGAAATTGAACATGACAAGTAATCTGTTATTAGATATGCAGGAAATGACTCTAGATATTATACAAAAATAGATGCTAACAGTGTCAAAAATAGAAACAGAGCAAAAATTTTGTGGTTAGAGAAAAAATGCCAAGTAAGAGATGATAGTAGCTTAAAACAGTGTGGTAGAAATGGTGGCAATTAAAACTATTTGAAGTACATATTCTAAAGGTAAAGACAGGAATTTGCTGATTGACAGATGTATAATGGACAAAGAGCCTCAGGAATAGTATCCATATATTTTTATACTAATGAAAAATGAACCATAAAATTTATTATCTTATCTATTTTTATGTTCAATAGTGTTCAAATAGATTTTAAAGCCTTTTCATTTTGCAAATCTGAAATTTTATATTCATTAATGAACAACCCCTCTTTTCTCCCTCCCTCCAGCTACTGGTAACTATTTTACTTTCTTTTTGTATGAAATTTACTACAATAGATACTTCATATAATTGCAATTATTCAGTATTTGCCTTTTCACAACTGATATGTCACATAGCATAATATCCACAAGGTTCATTTACATTGTATCATATGACAGGATTTTCTTCTTAAAGCTAAATAATAATATTCCATTATATATATATATATATATATATATATATATATATATATATATATATGACAAATTCCCATTATATTTTCATCCAATTAATATTTTTCAGTTCTTCTAACTCTTGACTATAATAAATAGTGCTAAAATAAACATAAATATGCCAATAGCTTTTCAAGACCTTGCTTTTCTTTTGAGTGTGTGTCCAGAAGCAGAAACACCATTATGTGATCATTAGATAGTTGAATTTTAATCTTTTTTAGGAATCTCTATATTATTTTCCCTAGTTGTTTTACTATTTTGTAATTCTACCACCAGAACACAGGAGACAGAAGGAAGTATCAAAACTAGAGCCAGATATGGCAGTATTATGACTTGCATGTTTGCCCTCTTAAAAACTTACATGTTGAAATCCTAACTTAAAAGGTGATTACATTAGAAAGGTGATACAGGAGGAGACAGTATTAGAGATGGAGCTAGGTAAGGACTATAAATACTTCCAAGAGAAACTCCTTGCCCCTTCTATCATATGACTATCACATGACTTATCAAGAAAATGGCTATGAAGTATAAAGGAGACCCTTATCACACCCCAAATCTGCCAGCATCTCAGTCATGAATTTTTCAGTCTTCAGAAATCTAGCAATTAAATTTCCATTGCTAGCTACTGCTTTTATGGTATTTTGTTATAAAAGTCTGAATAGACTAAAAAGCAGGATTGATGGAGTTTCAAATCAGAAATTAAATAAAAACTTTGTTAATATATTAAGGCCTTTAATGTAAAAAGTATATAAAGTTCAAGGTCAGATGGGTTTATAAGCATAGAAATGGAAATTCAAAGAAATAACAAAAAGCAAATAAGAGTGAAAAAAATATTGAAATACAAATCAAGAATATTTTTAATGGCGCTTATTAGCAGACTGGATATGGCTTAGGAAACAATCTCTGAATTTGAAGATATACCAGTAGAACCTTGCCAAAATGAAAACTGAGAGAAAGAAAGACTGAAAAAAACCACACCATAATATTCAAGAATTCTGGAATAAGTACAAAAGGTGTGATTTACATACAATGACAACACAAGAAAGGGATAAAGTTACATGATAGCTTAATTGCAAAAATAATGGACAAAACCTAGTCAAATCTGAGGAAATAAATGTATATACCAGTCAAGAATTTTCAAGAAGCCCAGCTAGGATATATCAAATGAGAACCTCACTAAGACAAACTGTAATCAAACTGTCTAAACTCAAAGATGTAGAGAATCATTAAAGTAATAGAAAAAATATGATTTGGCACATATAAGAGAAGTTCCATTAGATTATCAGTGAATTTCTCAGCAGAAAAATTTTAGAACAGAAAGTCAATGATATAATCCAAGTGCTGAAGAGGATTACTTTTTATTCATTCTTGTGATAGCTTTAGTTTTGTTAGATAAAATATTCTTGGTTGATTTTTATTATAATACACCTGTTAGTTTATCCAGAACAAATTTGAACATTGTGTGTATGGAGATCTATCTATCTATCTATCTATCTATCTATCTATCTATCTATCTATCTATCTATCTATCTTTCTATCTATCTATCTATGATCTATATAATCTTATGTGTATATCATATACATATATAATGTATATTTTCTATTCTCTTGATTCTTTTTCTTTAATTGAACTTTTACCAACAAGATTTCAGTGAACATATTCTTTAGAAAAATTAAGGTCTTATAAGATAAATTAGCACAAGAATATTCCATAGCAATAGAACAAAATTTGGTATTATATTCAAATATATTCCTTTGTCATGTAGCAGTCATGAATGACTATAAGTTACATAATTATGTCAGAATTCTTTTATGTAATTAACTTAGGGATTAGAGATGGAAATAGAAACATAATTAATGAATATGATGATTTCCCAATGCTATAGACATCAGAGGATATGTGCTCTTACACATAGCTTAAAAATGCATATCAGATTAAATTGATGAGTTTCATAAATATTTTTTACAAAATGTAAAATATCATTTCAAGGTTGTACTTTAAGCAATGGAAGAAAAACGTCAGTTCATTTTCCCCTGAGATTAATTAATTATGAAGTGCTATGAGAAAATATTGTCTATGTACTAGAGGTCACTACTGATGCTATAAAAGACTAAGCAGTTATAACGCCCAGTGGGACTAGAATCTTACCACTCTCTATTAGTTCAGACTGTTCTTTTCATTCTTTCTTTTTTAATAAGCTAACATTACATTAATATGCATGTAAAACATTATGAAATACTAAGAAGAATAATTTACTCCTACCCTAAGAAACTATAACCAGAGGGAACAAACATTCCGATTTAGGGGAAAGTGGAGCACTGAAGTAAAATAAAACATTAATTGATTGGAAATTATCTGTAGCTTTATTTTTGGAGTGATCTCTTTCAGATTTTATGAGTCTAATTTTAAGTGAATATTATATATAAATATATGTATAAATATAAATATATATTTGTGTGCATATGTATGTGTATTTAGAGACACATTGTACCCTATCGTAGTGGTTAATTGTCAACTTGAGTGGGAGTGCCCAGCTGAATTGTGTCAAGTGTTGTTCTGAGAGTGGAAGACACACTTAAGAAGGATTGTTTTCAGAACAGTATAAAAGGAGAACAGAAGGGGAGGATTTCATACTGATCTTACTCATAAAAACTTCTGTTGTTCTCTTTCATAGAGTTCTGGTCCTTTCCTTCACCAAGGATGGCTACTGTTCTCTTTGGAGTTCTGGTCTTCACCTTTGTCCTGAGCATTGTCTCCTGGCTTTTGGTGCAGGCATTTCAGCTTCTAGATTTGTCCTTTCGGCCTGCCTATGCAGACTCTCTAAACTTTCAGCATCAGTCTTTGGACTTTCTGGCACAGAGCCTTCAGTTTTCCATTGCAGATTCCTCAACCTTGTGATAGAGACTCATGCAGGAAAGTGTGGTGGGTTCCAGGCCCTCAGCTGGATTCTTTGGATCTCTAGCACAAGGACAAATCTTGCACTCTTCTATATTTGACTCTGGGTAAATATTGTAAGCTAATCTTGTAAAATTCTCTGTCTCACATTAAAACTGTTTCTCTTTCAAACTCTAACTACAACACATATACATATGTATAATTATTTTATATCTATTACAAATAATTTTTAAAGCAATCATTAGTTATCCAAAACTATTTTTTGAAAACTCAGTTAAAATGAAACTCAGTGTTACTTAGTTGTACAAATTGGCAGTTTTTGAAAAAATAGGTTACCACAGTAGTCTTGATTCCAATAAAATATATTTCAAGTCTGTGCAAAAGACATCATAATTTATCAATCAAAATATGTAAATAACATGTTCAAATCTTATTGAAAAGTAATTCTAAAACATATTGTGGATAAGTCTTAAGCTTCAGGTTTTGTTAAGTCTCATAGTTCCCACTAAATTTTTCTTTTGACCTTCAGATATTTTACCTATGCCTCCTAGAACCTGCATTCACTGAAGAAAAGCAGTCTTATAATATTTAAGCCTATTGATACTGACTTGAAATCCTCACAATTTTACAAATCTAAAAAATTAATATGGCCAAAGTAAAGTAGAAAAAAGGTAACAATATGATATCCAAGAGGATTATGATTTTTTCCTTCTGAAATCAACTATAATAAGACATGAAATATTATAACCCTGATGATTACTATTATCATCACTTGCCTTATACAGTAGGAGTCCATGTACTACAAAACAGGAATTATCAAGAAAATACATATTTAAATATGCTGCATGAAGTTGTTTATAACAGCATGGAATAAATATCAGTTTCTATTTTACTATGACTGGACTTTTTATTAACACGTACTAGTGAGATGGTCTTTTTGCAAATACAAATGGTACCATACCTAGTTCTATTATTTAGCTCTAGGTTTTAATGTTCTTAATGCATCTTAAAAGATAATTTCATAACAAAAGAGAATTTCAAATACATTTTTTCTTTCTAAACTGCCTCTTGAAATAAAAGTAATTTGACGAAAAGTAGGCATTCTTTTTTTTTTTCCTTTATGTTGGTACCGGGAACCGAACTCAGGACCTCATGCTTGCCAGGCAGGTGCTTATGCTGCTGAGCTATATCACTGGCCCAAGGCATTCTTATCTTAATCCAACAGAAAGTTGGATTCTCTTCAACATATATCCACAGGATTTACAGTACATGTTTACAATCCATGCAGTTTACAATCATCTTGGAGAGTGGTTACATGCATACATTACAGCTCTTTTTCTAATCCCCTTTCACTTCCCTCCTCCTTCCCCCTCCTTTTTGAGTTCCCCATCCCCTATTTCATACTTATTGATACTGTCTTTACTCATGTATGGCATACGGTGTTTACATTAATTGAGGTTATTAGATTCCTGTACATGATACATTTTTATTCTTCTCATTTCCCCTTCCCCTCCTCCTCACCCTTCACCACTGTTCCATTGGACCACTTCCGTATTGCAAGAGATCCATCCTATCCTTTATCATTTCTTTTGCTTGTATTTTGCCTTACTCAAATGAAAGACACGATATGGTATTTAAATTTGGGTGTCTGGTTTATTTCACTAGACATAATATTTTTCAGGTGTATCCATTTTTCTATGGTTAAGGCTTATATCTAGATGCCCCTCCAAGGCCTTGTGCAGTCATATGTGGGGCTTTTAGGAGGTAGCTGGACCTAGGTTGTGTGATGCTGGGATCAAGGATGTGATGCTGGGATTGATTCATGGTGTGATGCTAGGATAAGGTTGTCCCACCCTAAGTGTGAGTGCTACCCACCATATTGGTGGGCAACCTGGATAGAACATAATTAACAGTGGCACTGCTTGTTGCTTGTAGCTTGCTGCCTTCTCCCTGCCCTGTTTGCCATGAACTGTTTCTCCATCCTTTGAAGCCTCAAAATTGCAAAAATGAAAGACTTTACTTTGAGAAAAGAGCCCCAGAGCACAATGTTAAAGAATGTCAGTGGCCTAGGGAAGTTACTCTTTGTGATCTGGTTCATAGGCATTTAACCCCTAAAGCTAAGAGACAAGGAAACCTGGCTACTGCTCCTGCTGGTGGCAGACCTTGGCATCATCCACGTGGTTCTGGTTTTAGGTCCTTGCAGAATACAAGAGTTCTGGGGTCAGGAAGGCTTCTACTAAGATTTTAGAAGAAGGCCTGCAGGCCAGGCAGTGTGCCCCTGAAAGGGCAGTGTGTGAAGCTGTGAGTGCAAAACCAAAGGTGCAATGGAGACTAAAGAATTTTGGAGAAGTTAGGAATATGGATTGTCTGAGGAAAATTGCAAGAAAGGAGCAGAGCCAGCCCAAGAGAGAAGCCATGGGAGCTATATCCACCAGCAGTGCCATAGAGGCAGAGCCACCCAACTCATTTAGAGTTCACATCTTGCCACAGATTGCCTCAGATGCTAGGCATGGAACTACCGGACTTGGTTTGCCCTGCTGGATTTTGGACTTACTTTGGTTCCATTCTTTGTATCCCCATATTTGTATCTTTTGGAATGTTAATGTTTATCATGTGCCATTTTATGTTGGAAGTGTTTACCTTTTCATTTGTACAGGAGCTCACAGCTAAGAGTTTGCCTTCAATATCTGAGGAGACTTTGGACTTCAACTTTTCAGTAATGATGAAACTGTTAGGATTTTGGGAACCCTTAGAGACAGATTAAATGTCTTTTAGCATAAAGGGATGTACATGAGTTTTTGAACAGGGCAAGGTTGGAATGTTATGGCTTATGCACAGATGTCTCCCCAAAGCCTCATGCAGTCATAGGTGAGGCTTTTTGTAGGTGGCTGGATTTAGGGTGTGATGATGGGATCAAGGATGTGGATGTGAGGATTGATTCACAGTAGATGCTAGAATTAAGGCTGCCCCACCCTGGGTTTGAGTGCCACCTGCCTTAAGGGTGGGTGGCTTGGACAGGATATAAGGGATACAAAGAGTGTCATTCCTTGTAGCTTGTAGCTTGCTGCTCACTGATTTATTCCTGCCCTGTTTTGCCATAAACTGTTTCTCCTCTGAGATGCCCCTCTGTCATGCCACCTTGTCTTAGAGTTAGCCAACTATAAATTGAAAACTTTACAAACTGTGACATAAAATAAACCTTTCCTCCTTTAACTTTGGGTGTTAGGTATTTTGTCTCAGCAAAGAGAAAAGTAACTAAGACACCTACAAATGTCTCAAATGGGTCATTCTTTATAGCTGAGTAGTATTGCACTATTTGTAAATACTACATTTTCTTTATCCAATCATCTGTTGATGGATTTACAGGCTGCTTCTGGGATTTGGCTATTACAAATTGTGCTGCTATGAACATTGGTATGCATGTATCACTGTAGTAGGAAGACTTAAGGACTTTGGAGAGGATACCTAGCAGGGGGATAGCTAAGTCATGGAATTTCTAATTTCAGTTCCTTGAGAAATCTCCATACTAATTTCTATTATGATTGTATTAGTTTGTATTCCCACCAAAAATGTAGGAAGATTCCTTTTTCACCACAGCCATGCCAGAATTTGTTATTGTTTGATTTCTTAATGATTGCCACTATTTATGCAGTAAGATGGAATCTTAGTTTGTTTTAATTTGCATTTCTATAATGGCCAGAGATGTTAAACATTTTTTTCATATATTTCTTGACCATTTTTACTTCTTCCTCTGTGAAGCACCTGTTCATTACTATAGCCTACTTCTTGACTGGGTCTTAAATTTTAGGTGTTTTAGTTTGTTTGTTTGTTTTTTAGTTCTCTGTATATTTTAGATATTAATCCTCTGTCTGAGAAGTAGCTGACAAATTTTTTTCCCATTTTGTACATTGTCTCTTCACTCTACTGACTGATTCTTTTGCTGCATAGAAGCTTTTTTATTTGATATAATCCCATTTGTTTATTCTTGCTTCTATTTCTTTTGTGATTCAGATTCTGATAAAAAATCCTTTCCTATACCTATGTTTCAAGTGTTTTACCTATTTTATCTTCCAGAAGGCTTAATGCTTCTGTTTTAATATTTAGATCTTTCAACCATTTTAATTTTAATTTAGTACATGGTGAGAGATTAGGGCCCAGTTTCATTCTTCCACAGATAACCATTTTTCCCAACACCACTTGTTGAATAGGCTCTCTTTCTTCCAACATGTCCTTTTCACCCTTTGTCAAAGTTCAAATAGTTGAATATTTCTTTGGAGGTTTCTGTATCCTAAATTCTGTTTCATCAATGCATGTGTCTGTTTTTGTTACAATACCATGCCTTTTTTTTTTTATCACAGTGGCTTTGTAGTATAGCTTGAAGTCTTGTGTTGCTATGCCCTTAGGTTTGCTTTTTTTACCCAAAATTCCTTTTGATATTTTTGGTCTCTTCTGGTTCCATGTGAATTTTAGGATTGTTTTCTCTAGATCTGTAAAGTATGCTGTTGGAATTTTGATTGGGACTGCATTTAATTTGTGTAACAATTTTGGAAGTATGGCCATTTTGACAATATTGGTACTGCCTATCCAGGAGCAAAGGACACCTTTCTATTTTCTAATATCCTCTTCAGAGTACAGTAGTTTTCTTTGTAGAGGTTTTTCACTTCCTTGATTAGGCTAATTCCTAGATACTTCATTTTTCTTGAAGCAATTGTGAATGGAATTTCATAATTTACTTCATATCCCATTCATTGTTGGCACTGTATACATAAAGGCTAATAATTTTACTGTGTTCATCTTATATCCTGCTACTCTACTAAAATTGGTTATTAATTCTAAGAATCTCTTGGTGGAGTTCTTTGGGTCTTCCATGTAGAGTATTTTGTCATCCACAAATAATGATAATTTGCTTTCTTCCTTTCTTATATGCATCCCTTTTATTTCTTTCTTTTACCTAGTTGCCCTGGCTAATATTTCAAGTACAATATTGAGTAGCAGAGGTGATAGTGCATATCCTTGTCTTGTTTCTGACTTTAGAGGGAATGCTTTCTGATTTCCCCCCATTTAGTATAATGCTGCCTATTAGTTTGTCATAAATAGCCTCTATCATATTCAGGTATGATCCTTCTATACCTGTTTTATGCAAGGTTTTTGTCATGAAAGGGTGTTGGATTGTGTCAAAAGGTTTTTCTTTTTCTATTGATATGATCATGTGCTTTTTGACTTTGCTCCTGTTTAAATGATGCATTACATTTATTGACCTATGCATGTTGAATCATCCTTGCATCTCTGGGATGAAACCTACTTGTTCATCATGTATCATCTTTATGATAATGTGCTGCATTCTATTTGCTAACATCTTGCTGAGGATTTTTACATCTATATTCATTAAAGAGGTTGGTCTATAGTTCTCTTTTTTAGTTGATTCTTTATCTGGTTTGGGGATCAAGGTGAACTGGCTTCCATGAGTGAATTTGGGAGTACAACATCCCTTTTAGTTTCTTTGAAGATGTTGAAGAGTATTGGTCGTATAACATCCTTAAAGATTTTGTAGAATTCAGCAGTGAAACTTTCTGGTCCTGGGATTTTTTTAGTTGGTAGATTCTTTATTACTGAGTCAATTTAATTGCTTGTTATTGGAATGTTGAGCATATTTATGTTTTCTGAGATTACTTTTTGTAATTTGTATGTGTCTAGGAATCTGTCCATCTCTTCAAAGTTTTCTAATATGTTAGAATATAATTTTTCAAAGTAGTTAATATCTTCTGGGTTTTGACAGTGTCTGTTGTGATTTCACCTTTTTCATTTGCAATCACATTGCTGTAAGTCTTTTCTCTCTTTCTCTTGGTGAGTCTTGCTAAGGGCTAATCTATTTCATTTATTCTTTGGTGCATATATGTTTATCAATGTTATCGCTTTTTGTTGGATTTTTCCTTTAACTAAAATGTAGTAACCTTTTTTGCATTTTATAATCAATTTTAACTTGAGGTTTATCATGTCTGACATTAAAATTACTACCTTTTCTTGTTTTCAGAGTCCTTGTACATGAAATGTTGCTTTCCATCCTTCAATGTTTAGTCTATGAATATCTTTGTGGATTAGATGAGTTTTTTAATGCAATAGATTGTTGGATTCTGTTTTTGATCTAGTCTGCCTGTCTGTGTCTTTTGATTGGAGACTTGAGACTGTTAACATTGAGAGAGTATACTGAGATGTGTTGGTTATTTACTATCATTACCTTCTTTATCGGTTAGTGTATCATTTTTATTTTCCTGATATTTTTGTTGCTGTTTATCCACTGACCTCACTAGTTTCCTCTGTGTTTTTATTTTATTTTTTTATTTTATTTTATTTTATTTTGTGCATACCGGGGGTCGACCTCAGGACCTCGAGCACCAGCAGGTGCCCATGCCGCTGAGTGATATCACTGGCCCTTTCTTCGTATGTGGGTTCCGGGAGTTGAACTCGGGCTCTCGTGCTTGCCAGGCAGGGGCTTACATGGCTGAGCCATCTCACTGGCCCTCCTCTGTGTTTTTAGATGTGCCTAATTTTTTTTTTTTTTTTTTTTGTGGGTACCGGGGGGTCGACCTCAGGACCTCGTGCGCCAACAGGCACCCGTGCCACTGAGCGATATCACCGGCCCCTTTTTCGTATGTGGGATCCGGGAGTCGAACTCGGGCCCTTGCGCTTGCAAGGCAGGCGCTTACGCCGCTGAGCCATCTCACCGGCCCTAATTTTTTTTTTTTTTTTGCCAATAATCTTCTTGAGTATTTTCTCTAGAGCTTTTTTAGTACTCATGTATTTTCTGAATGGGTATTTTTTGGAAAATTTATTTCTCCATCTATTTTGAAGGATATCTTTGCTGAGTAAGTTAATCTGGGTTGCAAGTTGTTTGGTCTTGGGCTTGAAATTCTTTGTGCTGTGATTCATATATAAAGATATAAACTGTATGTGATGCTTTGTTTTTCTCTGGCTGCCTTTAAAATTCTGTTATTTTTTCTGGATCTGTGTGAATTTAGTGAGGATATGCCATTGTGAACTTCTTTTATCTTAATTGTCTGATATTATATAAGCATCACTTACTTGTATTTTAAATTTTTTTTTATATTTGGGAAATTTTCTTCCATAATTTCTGTAAGCATGTTAGTGAATCCATCTGTGCCATCTGCTAGATTTTCTCTAACTCTGATTAGCCTTAGATTGTTCTTGTTGTCTTGTATTTGGTGCCTGATATTCTTCTCTTGTCCTCTTATTTTCTTTTTAGTTTCTTTGAGCTCTTTATTATAATTCATTATTTTGTTCTCAATATCAGACATTCTGTCTTCATATTGTTTATTTCTGCAATGTGCAAACTATATACCATATTTTTAAAATTTCAGGTACTTCCATTTGACATCTTTTCACGGATTCCATATCCTTGTTGAATCTGTTGTTCAAGTTTTGAACTGTTTTCGTTGGCTAAGATTTTACCTATTTCCTCAAAATTTACTGTGGGCCTAATGTGTGTAAATGCTGTATATTTTTGTTTCATTTTCTCTTTGAACTCATCTATTTTCTTTATCCTTTCTAATAACGTTTCATAGATTTCTGGTACCTGCTATTTGTTTTCTTCTCCCTTTGTGAACCTTTGCTCTTCCTTGGGGGACTTGGGGTGCTCGGAGATCTTCTATTTCCTTGTTTCCTATTCTCCTACTTTCATATATATATATATATAATATACAATATAATATGCAATATATAATATATATTGTTTTTAAATTATATGTGGCCTCCTCTTTTTTTCTCCTGTTTTTTTGGGGTTACTGCAGGTTGGGGACTAGAGACGTGAGTAGAATTTATAGCTGGTTTATATGGAGCTATTTAGTAGGATGTTGTCTATTTGTGAATCATTTTCACCTTTGTATGCCCAGTGCTAGTATTTGCTCCTTCTGTTATTTAAGTGATTTTAATTTGTTCCTATGTTTTGCCAAAATAATTCCTTCAATTTATAATAGTATCCACAGATTCAGCCTTACAACCATTCTATATGATAATCCTCACAGTTACTCTTCTCCCTTTTTTCTATTCTCTATACACACTATAGCTGTTTACTGTTTGTGGTTGCTCTGCAGTGAGGTTGGTGAGGTGGGGTGGGAAGAATGAGGTGTGTTTGGATGAGTAGTGTTAGGCTCTAAGGATGTTTGAAAGGGAGACTAGTGGTAGATTAATAGAAAAGACTGATGAGGTTTCTGATTTTATTGGAGTATTTTAGTTAAGCTGAAGGTTTAGTATTGAGAGTTTTCTGAGGATATTTTGTAGGGCAGGGCGAGTTATGGGGAAAGGGGTTTCACTTTGTAATTGAGGAAATCTATGTGGTTATCATAACTTGTTTATAGGGAGGACAATAAGTTATAAGATGTAAGACTATAAGAATGAAAGAATAGGGAGGATTGAGGAATTATACTAGTGAAGATAGGAGTGACTATGAGGGAGCAAAGTATGATAAATTTAAAAACTGGGGAGGTGGAGTTTACATGCTTGGGAAAGAATAAAAACATATGTTAATAATATTGTCTTGGGGGTTTGAGGTGAAGAAACTAAAGAGGTGAGATGAGTGAGGGAACCTAGATACCTATTAAACCAGAGCCAATGAAAGAACAAATATATACGAATAACCTAAATACACATGAAACCATAAAAGAACATAACGCCACATGACTAAATAACTCAAGAAACATACAAAAACTTAAAAGAGTAAGGTATCCAATGGGAAGACAGATTTGGTATTCTAATGAGACATTGCATATGTGATTCCCAAATAGCTTCTTTGACAGAGAGTTTGAGTGCTCACACCCTTCACTGAAAAACTGTGGTTAACTCAGACTCAGGATATCTTTCTGCCAGGTTGCAGGCATTTTTGCAGAGTTTGATCTGGTCTGAGTTCTTGGGTTAGGATCTCTTGCTGTCCTTCCTCATGGGTGTGATGGTGGATTCAACAGAAAACTTCACTGACATTAAATTGCTCACTGAGTCAGGATTATTCCTATGCAATCAATTCAATTACAGCAGTAACAGGCTAATCTATTACAGTGGTTTCTATCGGGGTAGTTGAGAAATAACATACCATAAGACCCCATTTTGTGTCTCTCATTAGCAGTGGGAACACAGCGCCAATTTGAGCTTCCAATTGTTGGTAACTCAGGCTGAATCTGGTGTCTGATCACAGGAACAGAGGCTGTGTTCACCAGGCCTTGTTTCTCAGCAAGACTCCCCCAAGTCTGTTCTCCAGTGACTGTCCTTCCCTCATCTACTCTGGGAGCTTGGCAGTATGAAGCCACCAAGGGGCTGCTCTAGGACTGGCATTTAAACACCCAGCCCTTCCCAACAGTGCCACCCTGCCAGCATCAGCTCTGAGTGATTATGCCCTGGGGCACTTGTATTGTAGTCACTCACCACCTTTTGCCACTGGAGTGCTGCTCTGAAATCAGTCTTAGATACTTCTCACTATCTCCAACTGAATAAAATTCTCCTGGTTGGCACTGATGCAGTTCTCTGTGAGCAGAGAAGTTATTAGTTTCACTGTGCCTCCTGGCTGGCAGCCAGGCAGCTACCATTGTACCATGGTTTCTCTTTTGCAGAGTGGGCCACCTCTTCTGTATCACTTAACCCTATTTTCTTCTCCTCTGTCTGTTCCCTCATTGTTCCCATGAACCCCCATTTTATTTCCTTTCCAAGCTACTGTCCCCCAGACTTCAGACCATTTATCCCCAAGAAGACAAGCTGCTGGCTAGCCTTCACTGCTCTCACATTGTCTCTCCCTCTCTCTCTCTCTCTCCTCTCTTTCTCTCTATCTGTCTGTTTTAAAAGAATCACTCCTTGATTTATTTTCTACATTATATTTTATCCTGGATTGTGCTTGGTGACTAGTGCAAAAAGGAAAAATCAACATGCAACACACTGCCTCATCATGATCCTTTTTATGATACTAATTACGGGGGGATCACCACTTAGATTCTTGATCACACTTAGCACATAGTGGGATTCTAAGCTAAGTACATTGATCCAATCATCATAAAAAAAACAATATGTTAACCATTAGCGTACTTCAAAAATTTAGGAAACTAAAATGACAGTAGTTTCATTTTTATGTGAATAATATGTTTTACTCCCCTCTAGGTTTTATTAAGGTTATCAACCTCAAAAAATGTTATTTGTTTCCAGTAGACACTCGTTGTTCTCTCACACATATATATAGCCAAAAGTCCTCCATTTTGTTCTTTGTCAACTAAACAATTTTGAGTTGATAATAATATCTACTATCAATTTTTAAGTGTCATAAGTATATGATCCACAGATACCCAATGCATGCAAATTTTAGGTATTGTTAATGGTCTATTATGTAGTATTATTGTTTACAATACACATGTTTTGCATAAACTATAAACCTCTAGAACCACACCTTACCAATGTATAAGCTGTTATATGGTAACTAAAGAAGCTTCACTATTGCATTTATGGAATGCTTTTAGGGATTTTAAACTTTGAAAATTAATTAAACAAAATATCTCTATTTTTGTTAGGCATGATGAAAAAGAAGTGCCAATTTGGTCTTGGCATTGTAGAAAAATGAAATGCAGAGGAACAAAGTTGACATGGAGGCTGGTATATAAGACCTTAAGGAGGACTGTGGGCAGAGCACACAGAACAAGGGAAGGAGTTGTAGGAAATGAATCCTGAGGTTCAAGGGAGAAGGGGAAGATTATTTATAGTATTTTAGATCATTGTGAGGATATCTATTTATATTCTGGGATAGACAGCCATTGTTATGATAGTATCTGACTTAGATTTAAATGGATCTCTTTATTGTTCTATGGAGGCTAGAAAATATATGTAGATAGAGATGGAGCGTGGCAAGATTAGAAGAATATTGATCAGAGTGTAATTTAATAAAAAATGATGACTTCTTATAACATGGTGTGCTATGTTTTAAATGTTTTTGTCTTCCCAAAATTCATACATTGAAACTTAATCATCAAATGATGGTACTAGGAGGAAGGCCTTTGAATTGTGATTGAACAGTGAGGATGGAGAACTCATGAATAAAATTGGTACCCTTATAAAAGCGATCCTAATGAGCATGTTTATTCCTCCCACTGTCTGAGAACACAGAGAGAAGTCACTATCTCTGATCTAAAAATGTGGTCCTTCATCAGATACTGAATGTAATAGTGCCTTGGTCTTGTAATTCTCAGCATCCAGAGTTAGGAGAAAGATATTTCTGTAGTTAGTAAGCCAAACACTTCATGGTATTTTGTTGTAACAGCACAAATGGATTAAGAATTTTAGAAATTGTAAGGAGAGAAGCTACTCATTTTTATAACAGAAGAACTTGTTATGGAGAAGGATATGTGGAGTAAAAAAAGTTTCTATAACTGAAATGGGAAAGGACTGTAGTTGGAACATTTTCAGCCAGGGACACTGCGGGAAAAAACATTATTTTCCTTAATATGAAACTTGAAGTACACATTAGTAATTTGGCCAGTAGATCTATAATCTTTGCATTTTCAGAGACATTTTTATTATTATATCAGTCAAAATGATATTGATAGATTTATAGTTATTAAATATCTTGATATTCATTATATATTATAGTTTTATATATACTCCCTTACTAGGAATTATAAATCTTGAGTTTAAAAAGCAATGTCTCTGCTATCAGGGCATCGACAACAATTGACAAATGTTTTCTTCAATTTGCTCTCTCTTTTAATAACCAGAAAGGAATGGTGGAAACATTCTTATCACAGGAATGTATCTTATCTTTCAAGTGGAAGCTTATAATCTCAAAAATAAAATTTAGAATAGTGGAAAAAAGCCCATGTGTTTATTCATATTAAAGTTCTGACAAATACAAACTCTTTGTGATACCCTGTCATCTAGCCTTATCCCTAAGCCCCAAAACTTCAAAAAAAAATGTTACTAGCTGTTAGTGAGTGACACTAAATATCCTATGCCATGACAGGCATAATCCTCTGATTAAAAAAAAGGCTCTTTTATCTGTAATGTTATCATCTGTCAACCAAAGTGATGTGATGTCACATGAAGGAGGGTATATAATATGATTTGGGTATGGATACACTAAGTTTTCCTTTGCATGAAATAATCTGATTTAGAGATCTCTGACAAGTAGCATAATTATTTAAATTACTTATGACAAAGTAGCATAATCTGTCAATATTGCAAACATAATTGCAATGCAAGTAGTCAAAATAATTGTGATAAAACCTCTCTTTAGACACGTTTACAAGAGTATAAAATGAAAATGACAAGAAATTGTGGTTACTGACATTTAGAGCTCAGGGAGAATATCGAAATTATCTCTAGAGATTGCTTTTATGAAAAATGTTTTCAGCACTGATTTTAGTATTACAAATGTATATAATAATGACTGTGCATTTATATGGAATTGTCAAATTCTGCCATTTACATGACATGGCATATACTTTTTAATTGCCATTTCATCATGATATATCACCCTAGATAAAATTCATCCATTGGACTTTGAGAACTTTTTTTCCCTTTTTTCTTATCAGAAGCTTAAACTATAGGGGAAATTATTTCTCAAATATTTATGTTAAACTTTTTCAAAGTGTCCTTATTTATTTTTATCATTTTATTTACAACTGAACATTTTCAAATAAATGTACTATTCTGCATAGCTTATAAGATTATAATAGGTATCTATCAGTATTCATTTTGTTTATTTTGGCTGTTGTAAAGATGGAGTGTTTGGTAACATGGTTTAGATTCTTCCACTTTCTTGCTCTGAATGTTTAAGTTGTGTCGCACACAAGCTTCAAACTCCTGCATGCTGATTTATGTGATGAACAAATACTAAAAAGTCACTTAGTCTCCAAAAGAAAAATATGAATACATATTTTTATCAGTATAATGAATTATTGGCCTAGGAGACTGAACAATAAAAATCAGTTAAAAACCTACTAGCAGAATCATCTTTTAAAACTGCAAAAAAGGGGGCCGGGGATATAGCTCAGTGGAACAGTGCCTGCCTGGGAAGTATAATGTCCTGAGTTCAATTCCCAGTACCAAAAAATAAAATAAAATAAAATAAAATAATATAAAATAAATTGCAAAAAAGTTAAACATAATTATCCTTGTAGAAATATAGTTCTGAATATGAGCTTCAATAAAAGATCAGATCAGAAACTGCACTCCACCTTCCTCATAATCTTCTGAGTAAAATATATTATTCTAGTATAAATTGAATGTGTCCTTTCTGGGTGCCCTGAATATGGGACATACTTCACTGTGACTCAAATGGAAAATCACTCATGACCAAGCCTTCATACCTAATCAAAAATTTCTATTCCAGATATCCTCTTTCTCAGCATACTTGAATACTTAACCTGAAGTTGTTTTCTAGATTGTTGATCTGGCACTTTTATATTTGATAATCCTTGGCACATTCAGTTAGGGTCATGCATTATACTGAACTAACTTTTCTATATTTTCAGCCTTTCTCTGCAATACTGCTAAGAAGTTTACGTAATTAAACTCTGTTTTAAATTATATTTAGCTGGGTGGCGTGATGGTGCACACATATAATCCCAGCACTTGAAAGACTGAGGCAGGAGAATTGCAAGTTCAAGTCCTATCTGGGCAATTTAGGGAATCTGTCTCAAAATAAAAATAAGCAAACAAATAAATACATAATAAATAAAGGGGCTTGGGATTTAGTTTAGTGTAAAAACATAGGTTCAATCTCCAGTACCTTAAAAAATATTATATATGGAATACTGGATGACATCCTATAGGATACTTCAAAATAAAGATTTCATAATAATTTATCTAATTTTTTTATGTGGGTACTGCAAGTCAACATCAGGACCTCATGCTTGCCAAGCAGGTGCTTATGCCGCTGAGTTATCTCACCGGCCCAATTTATCTAATTTTAGCCAACATTAATTATAAGGCTAAAATCTATGAGAGTTCTAGGTATATCTAAAATTAATACTGTTATGGATAAATCCCCAAATTTTCAGGTGAAATCTTTCTAGTGATATCTAAACATTATGACACCTTTTAAACTGGCTGAAAACACTGTTTTCATGCAACATACTCCAGTTTTTGCACTACTAATAACAATAATAGGTAAGATGATAGTCTTCACACATGTTAGTAGACATTCCTGTAAAATATTATAAACTGCTTCTGTTTTGAACATTTGTTTTGCTTTTTCAATTAGATCCAATTTAATAAATATAATTAAATTTAAATACTATGTTTCTTTTATTTGACTATACTATTCCTTGCAACAAATCACCACATTTGGCTTGGAAAATGAGAAGATAGGGTCCTCATATGCCTTTTATACTTGAACTTCATTCCTATACTAATTTTTAAATTATGCCAAAAAAATTATAAATTAAAGTTATGCTTGATGTCATTGAATGCATTCCATGTAATGTTTTTTGATATTCCCATCAAATAATAAGAAAAATAATTTGAGAAGTTATAGTTTCACAAGACTGAGCTCACAGTAGAGACCACATGGACTTCATACAATGGTATTGATAAATTCCAGAATATCTTGCAATTTCTCCAACATTAGGACCAAGATTCTTTTGAAGTTTTCTTGCACATTCAAGTATTATATACAATGTTATTAATATATTATGGGCTTTCAAAATGAATAACTTTACATTTACAATGAGAATATGTAAAAATAAAGCCCAATAGATATGTTGTTAAAATGTAGAATTCTCCACTGTTCAGATGACACACATGCATAATGCTATCTTGCTTACCTGCTTCTTAAGATAGAACTGATAATGAAATGGGGGATTATTCTTGACAAGGAAACTGATTTCTGAATAAATTTTCTGCACTTGTAAGCATCATCCTCAAACTATCTGAGCTGAGCTGATGATCCAGATTAAAACTGATCTCCAAAAATGGTTTTGATAAAAATGTATTCTCATCAAATAACAATTCTTAGATCATTCCAATCAGCTCTCTGAGAAGAATCATCATATTTTCACTTGAATTTGTAGATAGGTTTTGTTATTTCTTTATAACCGTTATAAGGCAATTAAGTTAGTAACAATAATCGGTATACAACATTTAAGTTGACTACAATTGAATGATACCATAGGTAATCAGATGTATAGGTCCTAGATGTTTGTGAAAATTAGCTTTGATTACTCCAGTTATATCTCCACATTGTGTAGTTAAGTTTAAAAGATTATTTCAATAGAAGAACTGAGGAATTTCCTGCATTGCAAAATGATAGAAATAATTTCTATTATTTTTGTTAGATATTTCTGTAGTGCTTATTCTTGCTTGATATACAATGAAGCCATCAAAATATCTTCTGGGTAAGGGAAACTAGTTAAAATCATTTTTTTCTTTTTGTACAAAATTATCACAATATACTTAAATAATAAGCTTAATGTATCATTTTAGAAAGTGTTGTGATGAGTTTTTGCAGTTTACATATCACCTGCAAGCATGTTTACCCTTTAAAAGAGAGAAGTAAATATTTATCAAAAATACATTTTTAAAAAACAATTTTTGAGGCAGTCTATCTTATTTCTCAAGTGGGAGTCAAACTTGTGATCCTCCTGCCTCAGCCTCCATAAGTATATTATTTTACTTATACTAAAGTCAGGTATCTTTATATTTTAAATTTTAGATAACTATATTTTCAAAACTGTAATCTACCCTTACCATACAAGATACTATTTAATCTTGATGAAAATAGTAAAGGTATGTTAATATGAATAGTTATAGTGACTTTAGTATTCTATTTTGCATGAACTGGACTTACAGAAGTGAAATTCTTTTCTTGTTACCCTATTTTAAATTTATTGTTCTATCACTAATGAATTGTGCTTCTTTCAACCGACAATACTGGAAAATTAGCATTCAGCAGTACTTTCTGGCATAAATTTAAAAGTTTTATAGACATAGAATAAAGAATATATGTTGTGTGCTCTTTCGTTTAAAATTTGTACATTTAAAGTGTTGAACATTGGTACTAATGCAGTTCATAAGAAGGTAGGATGTGTATTGAAATTCATGATTTTTGGATTATAAAGTCTCACTGTTAATTAAATATAATTTTTGGTCTTAGCCTTTCATTAGTTAAAGAAAAATTATGTTTTATAAATTAGAAATCATAAAAGAATAAAGACTAGATAAAAATGGGGGTTAAATTCACAGAAAGGAAAATCTTACCTTAATAAATAGAAGTATAAATAAGTCATTGTACTAAACTACAAACAAGATAAGAAAAAAATATGTAATTTTCACAGAGACAACTCTGATTTCACTTGAGCTTTGAAATTCATCTGTGTGAGCTGTGGGAAGTTGTTCAATTTCTCTAAATTTTGAGTCTCTCATTTGTAAATAAGGCATAAGAAAATTTGCTTCTCAGTGTATTGAAGATCAAGTGAGGTAATGAACATAGAATGCCCTTAACTGTGCATATTTATTGTAATGTGTTACATTGTATTTAAAGAAGCACTTTGCTAATTGATTTTATGAACTTTTAATGAGACTAGAAGTCTGATAAGCCTTAGACCTTTAGAGTTTCTTTTTTTTTGCCCTGTGGCCTGTCTGCTTTTGTTAAATATCATTCTATCAGACTAATTTAACACTTAAAAGGTATTTTTCATACATTATAGTTTTGAATTTGTAAAAATTTGTTTTAGAATAGTGTTTTTTTCTCATACTGTTCATACACTTTCAGAGACCTGAATAATTTCCCTCATTATAAACCAGAAGTCACTGTTGCCTTAAGCAATTTATACTTTAGAGAATTCAAACTGCTTGCATTTAGCAATTTATGGCAGTTTAAAATATTGACCTTCCAGCACTGGATAGTACCTCATAAAACAACAAATCACATAAAATCCTCTGTATATTTTGTTAAAACTTCTGGATTTTTAGAGAAAAAGAAAAGTAAAATTTTGAGTTCAAAACTAGTTGTCCCAGTGAGCCTCTTGAAATCTGAAGATCAGAGTTAAAATGTTAAGGCGAGGTAGGGATATGATTAAATGGATTAGGCTTGGAAGAACCTGTAAAAGAAGTATTTTGTAAATCAAAATGTAATAAATATAGAAACAGGGAATTCTATAAGGCAGTCTCAAGAATGGAGATAGAAAGAAGACCTAGCAGTTATCTCTTCAGAATGACGAACCTGTCCATAGCATTATGAATGTCTTGATAGTTTTGTAAAAGTAAAGTACATTCAGACTGTTATTTTTGCTTTTGCAAGATCCAGTTACACAATTTTGATATAAAAGTATTTTTGTTAGTTTTCAACAGAATTTCTTACACAATTCACTTAGTTTCAGTATTTTCATGTTAAACATATGCATTCTGCGAAATTTTCATAAAGGCCTATACTTCCCAAATATATTGTTTTATACACAATATGTAGTTGTATAAAAAATTTTATTTAAATGCTGCTTCTTTCATTCAAACATTGGTCTCCACATCCATTTTCTGCTTCACAGAGAGACGTGGTTATTTTGCAATTTTCTAGAAGAACATCATTTGGAACTGTGCCTGGAAGTCATTAATACTTTCAACAAATATTCAATTTCACTTATTAGCACAAGGCAATGTTGTGTTTCCTGTACTACCTGAAACTCTGGCCAATGAGTTGTTAGCCATTTATTAATTGATATTGTTCAAGATAGTCTTTGATATATCTGTCTGGGTTTTGAGGTAAATTGACACAGAACAAATTTCCCAGTAAATAGTAGGATATAATCATGTATAAGAAACACATCTTTATTGTTCAAAGTCCCATTTGGTGGCTATTTGTAGCTGCAGCATAATTCATGACAAAATTGTGAAATTTTGAGTATCACATATAATGATGAGTGTATGCAATCATTGTTAGCTCAGCGGAAAAGAACAATACTGAAATTCTCAATGATAAAATATATTTTGGTTTTTGCCTACTTGCTATTTCTTTAGAAAAGAGGAGGGCTCCATGCATGAAAATCTTTGAGTTAAGCCCAGATTTTTTGTGTGTGCTCAGCAGCATATTATAATACAAACGTTTATCAAGACCATATAATGTATTGATTGGTGATAGACTTAAATAGACTGAAACTGTGTGTAGTTTTTGGCTTTACAAAATATAATATAAAATATAATCTCATATATTTAATATATGAATATATTCAACATATGAATTATATATTTTCATATATTATATGAAAATATAATAGTATTCCATATAATATTAAACAAAATATGTTCAAATAATTGCTTGCATATTTAAAATTTCCAAGAATCTTCAAAGTCCAAAGAAACATAAAGCGTTTCCTGAAATAAGATCACTGGTGTTTCTTAAAAGAATGTCTTCTTTCCTTTAGTGACCAGAAGAGAACTCTTCAATGTCTCTCAAATCTGTGACATTAGATTATTATACAGAATTACAAATTCTTTATACAGACAAGAAAAGTGGCATTAGTTGCTTCTGTATCTTCCTTTTTTTGTTTCCTTTTCTCTTCTGTATCTTTATACATCTGCATCACGCTGACATGCATTCTCTACCATAACTTTTTCTCATTTTTGTACAACTTTATTATGTGTTATAAAGTATTTTAAGCATTTCTGAAAGAGAATGTAATACAGAGCAGCAATTTAAAATTATTAAATGTTGTATGGTCTTTACATTACTTGCCTAAGAGATTCATGAAACTAGTTAACTTAGATTTTTTTCCTTCATTTGCAAAGGTAGTTGCAGTTAACGTGTTCTCTATACAATATTATTAAAAATATTCAATGACTGATGATTGTCTGTCAAAGGACAGTTAGCAAACAAATTTATAGTGCTCTTTGATTTTTTTAAAAGTCCATGAAAGTCTGAATATAAACAAAATTGTCTAAAATTCTCAATGCATATAAAACAAGACGTATAACATTAAAACTCCTCAAATTCTTTAATGAAATTAAAAGGACAGCAATGTTCCCAAAGCCACTCCTGGAAACATTATCCTGATTCCAAAACCAGAAAAGGATCCAATCAAAAAAGAGAACTACAGGCTAAAGTCTTTAATGAACATAGATGCAAAAATCCACAATAAGATACTGGCAAACAGGATGCAGCAAATTATCAAAAAACCATACAGTCATAACCAAATAGGATTCATTCCAGAATTGCAGGGATGGTTAAACATATGCAAATCAATAAATGTAATAATCATTACATGAACAGAAGCAAGGGCAAAAATCACATGTTCATCTCAATAGACAGAGAAAAAATATTTGACAAAATCCAACATCCATTCATGATTAAAAGAAAACCCTTGAGGAAAATAGGAATAGAAGGCCTTTATCTCAAGCTGATAAAATGGACAAACTAATGGCCAACATTATACTAAATGCAGAGATGGTGAAAGCTTTCTATCTGAAATCAGGAATAAGTCACGAATGTCCGCTATCACAATTCTGGAAACATTAGCTAGAGAAATTTCATAAGAGAAAAAAATAAAAGAGATATGTATAGGAAAGGAAGAAGTTAATTTACCATCATTTGCAGATGACATGATCATCTACATAGAAGATGCCAAAACTCCACCAAATTCCTCTAGAATTATATACATTCGGTACCATAGCAGGATAAAAAGTCAACCCTCAAAAATCAATAATGTTCCTATACACCAATAACAAACTCACTGAGGGGAAAGTTAGAGAAATAATATCTTCCACGATTGCATCAAAAAATGAAATACGTCGTAATTATCCTAACAAAAGATGTGAAATACCTCTACAATGAAAACTATAGCAGTCTGAAAAAGGAGATTGAAGAGGATAACAGAATACAAAGACATACTCTGTACCTGGATAAGCAAAAACAATATATTCAAAATGGCCATAATTCCAAAATGGTTATATAAATTTAATGCAATCCCAATCAAAATACAATAGCATTCTTCACAGAACTGGGGAAAGCAATCCTAAAATTTTTGTGGGACTGAAACAGATCTAGAATAGCTAAAGCAATTCTGGGCAACATGGGCAAGGAAGCAGGCATCATGAACATGGTCTTCAAATTATACTGCAAAGCTACAGTGATGAAGACAGCATGGTACTGGCAAATGAACAAATGAACAAACAAACAAACAAAAAACAGGTTTATGGATCAATGGAAAAGAATAGAAGATACAGAAACAACTCCAGGCAAATTCAGTCATGTTATCTTTGTCAAAGTTGCCAAATTTTTGTCTTGGAAATGTAGCCTTTTTAACAAATTGTGCTGGGAAAATTGGCTATCCTTATACCAAAAATTGAATCTGGACCCATATTTCCCACCATGCACTAAACTAAATTAAAAATGGATCAAAAATCTAAACATTAAATAAAAATACAATCTACTCGGATACAAAATAGGTAAAACAGTTGAAGACATAGGCATAGTCAAAGGCTCTCCGAACAAAACCCCAATTGCACATGAAAGAACACCAAATCAACAAATGGGATCACATCAACTTAAAAAGTTTCTGCACAGCAAACCAGCAAAAGAAACCACCAGAGTGAAGCAATAACCCACAGAATAGGAAAAAAAATGCCAGCTACTCCTCAACAGACTGATATCTACAAATACATAAAGAACTCAAAAATTAGACCCCCAAATTTAAAGACCCAATAAAAATGGGCATCTAAAATGAATAGATACTTCTCAGATGAGGAAATACAATTGACCAATAAAAACATGAAAAATTTCAACATCATTGGCCATTAAAAATGAGAATTAAAACAACAATGAGATTCCATCTCCCTCTAGAAAGAATGACTGTCAGCAAGAAGCCAATCCATAACAAATGCTTGGAAGAAATGTACCTGTCTTCATGGTTAATGGGAGTGTGTACTGATACAACCACTGTGGAAATCAGTATGGAGATTCCTCAAAAAACTAAAAAGAGAAATTCCATTTAACCCAGCTCTTCCTCTTCTTGATAGCTTCCTGAAAAAGTTAAAGAAATCATACCACATTGATGTATGCATACCAATGTTTATAGCAGCATGATTCTTAACAGCTAATAATGGAGGCTGCCTATATTTCTATCAACAGAAGAATGAATAAAGAAAATGTAATATTTACACATAATAGAGTACTACTCTGCCTATAGAAAGATAAAATTGAGTCATTTGTAGGAAAATGGATGTATTTGAGACTATAATATTAACTAAAATAAATCAGATACACAAACCTAAATATCACATTTTTTTCATATGAAAGTCCCAAATTATGTATAAGTAGCAAAATGAATGATAAATAATAGGATACAGGGAGAGAGATCTTTCTCCAATGGGAAGGGGATCAAGAAATGGAGGGAGTAGGAGGCAGAGAATAGAAAAGGTTGATAAAAAGAATTAAGATATGTTATATGCATGCACCAACTCCACACAAAGAATGTAAGCATTATGTCGTGCAAACATGCACTAATAAAAAAAAAGTACCATGGGAATACATAATAATAGTTCAGAAAAATTTTTCACTGATTGAGTTTATTAGTATATGGCTTCATTTAACTTTTGAAAAAATAGAACAATCATACTGTGTCACTCCTTTTAAATTGGAAAATCTTTTGAAGTTAATTTTTTTTAATTTAGACTACTGCAGAACATAATGAGCACTAAGGACTACCTTTCTCTAAAATTTTCCTCTATAACCTCATCAAAAAACATTCAAAGCAGATCTCATAAATGCTATAGAATAAAAGAAGTAAATTTTCACTCTATTTAGCAAAGACTTCAAAGAAGAGGTAGCATTTTAAACATAAACTTTAGTAACTTTTCTTATTTTATAAAGTCTTACAGGCAAAGAGAATAGTATAAACAAAGACACTGAGCATTAAAATGCATATGTTTAAGAACATATACTATGTTTACATTTGGGCAGAGTTATAGAAGATGAGGTTTGGAAGGGAAGCCGAGGCAATCTGAAAAGCATCTTGGATATCATTGTTTCAGGCAGCGTGTAATGTAGGAAGTACACTGTTCAGCACATTTTCGATAACTTTCCCAGTTCACCAACTGGTAGTTAGAAACATGATTTGATTTTAGGAAAGATTTTCTTCCTAGTATATGCTCTTAACCAGTATGCTGTAGATAAATATACAAGTAATAGCTAACACATTTTTATGAATATAGAATGAAATAAGGATTAGGAATCAAGGGATGATTTTGTGGGGTGATATTCATTATAGTTTTCTTGGAGAAAATAAAGGTGGAATGGACGTTTGCATGTTATTTTCATGGTGAGCAAATAGGAAGCAAAAGATAGGGAAAGAAGAGCACATATGTTCATACTACATTTGATTCTTTGTCTCAAGGTAATTTTTAATTTTCTTACTTATTTTCTCTCTCTTCCTCTCTGTCTTTCTCTCTTCAAGAGGAGGCAGAAATGAAAATGTGGAGATTCCAGTCACAAGGATATTCTTTTTGTTTCCAATTTAAAACAAATAGTTGTTTCTTATGGATACTTTGCAGTTAATAAACAAATAGAAATATACAATGTATTACTACCTCATAGTTGCATACCATGAATATATGAGACATTATTTCTCTTTAGAACTTTCACTATGGTGTTTTTATAACACATTGTGGAATTGCATTACAATTACATTAACAGAGAACTTCATCACCATATCTACTTATTACACCCAATTATAAAACCTGGGCTGTTTCATGGAAGTATTCATTAACCTTTTCAGAGCTTATAATAGGAAATCTAATCACATGGAGGTGGTAGACTCATTCCGGAAATGAATCCAGTTGTCATGAACAGTAAATTTTAATGTGCAAATTCTCTGTAAATTGGGCAGTTTCATGGAATTGAAGAGGAAGCTCTATTTTAATCATCTTAACAGTAGAAATTTGAATTCATTTGCACTGTAGAAATAGTGACTATGAGATAAATGGTAAAAGAACATTTTTAGTCTTATTTTAAAGTTCCTGCATTTATTAATTCTATGTTTTAAGGCTTTTAAATTCTGATTGAAATTGTATATTCAGTAGTAAACATTATTAATTTGTTTTCCAACTCCAACAGTTTCTTCAAACACAAAGGAAACTAAGTGCCCATTATTTAATAAGCAAGCTTACTCTAAGTTTCATACTGATTCTGTACATTATAATGTGAACCAGCTTTGGTAAATTACCATTTGTTGACTACCTTCAATTCAAATTAATACTATTTTTATATTATGAGCATTACCACACCATATAAATTTACTTATGGAAAATTATTTAAAAATCATATTTAACTTTAGTCTTCAAACTCCTTACCATTTCCATAACATTTGGCATTGACAATAAGTACTAACACTTTAAAATTCATTTTACCTTGTTTTATAACTCTATTTTCCTCTTGTCCTCCTCCGATCTCTTTGAATATCCTATATTTTTTCCTGAGATTTACCCTTCCACTTAAATTCTGTTCTTCCTTGAAATTTATCCATGTCAAGTTTTAAAACTTTTATTCTTACAGTCTTCTTACAGTCCTTTCTCTTTTCTTTATTCTTTCTTTCTTTCTTTCTTTTTTTCTTTTTTTCAGGCAGGATCTCACTATGTAACTCAGGCTTCCCTTGAACTCACTATGTAGCCCAGGCTGGCCTAGCACTTGTGACGAGCCTCCTGCCCCAGCCTCCCAAATGCTGGGATTATAGGTGTGCACAACCACGCCCAGCCTGACAGTCTTTTTTGAAAACCTGATTTCTTCCTTTGTCTTCATATCATTTTCTGTATGCCAGTCAATATGCTAAGTTCTCATTTATTCCCCTAGTTTCATATATATATATATATATATATATATATATATATATACACATATATATATACATATATATATACACACACACATATATACATATAGGTATATATGTGTGTGTGTATATATATTTTTTGCACTGGGGATTGAACCCAGGGCTTTCTCACTGAGCTACATTTTTAGTGTTTTTTATGTTTTCCAGAGACAGGTTCACACTGTCTTTATGTTGCATAAGCTGTGCAAAAAGTTGTGATTCTCCTTGCCTTAGCCTCCCAGTGTTGGAATTACAGATGTGCACCACCACACCTGACTACTCATTTATCAATTTTAAGGAATTTTTTGAGTATTTACATATAATGTGTTAAGGTTTTCTTACTCATTAGTGAAAAATATATATAGTTCCTGTAATTTAGGAAGAAATTAGCTAAGAACTCATGAAAATTTACAGGATTCTTCATTCCAAAGTAAAGGTTTGGTAAGTACTTGTGTAGTTGGATATAGATATTTAGGGATAGGGTGATGAGATATGACCTATGAAGTGTTTAAATTCATTTTAGGAGTAATTAGGAGCCAAAAGTTATGTATTTTATTAAAGCAAAATTTAACCAGAATTCCACATACATATTTTGTGATAGTGACATATCATCAAAACTCACATCTATTATTATTTTAACAATTTCTCCTGAAAACTAAGTTCAATCATATGTTAATCATTTTGCAGTACATTCAATATAGACACATAATGTCATGTGATAAAGTTTTAAATTGGCAGACATTTACAGATTGATATAGATATTTATTATCAGAGTAAAAATTACTCTTACTCTTAACAGCTTTAAACATATATGTTAGTGAGTGCTGGAATTCACGTACGTGGATCTTCACCTATATTCTTTTGATATCTACTACAACTAATTTAATCATTAAATATTCATTACTTCCCATGTAGTAATGTCATTGTGGTTCAGCATTTTTTAAACAAAATATTGGCATAGGAAAGACCCTACTAATGTTATCTTGCTGTCAAATGCATTATTAAAAGCTTGAGGGAACAAGTTTAAAAGGACAATATGTGAATGGCAGAGACAACTACCTTCACTTTTATATTATTTCTTAATGGTAGTTCAAGGAAAGTTAAAAGTCAGTCATCAAATGATGCTATGAATTACATCAGCAATTTCTTGTGTAAATGACACTGAAATTGGAGTAGATGGAGATGTGGAAAATGAATGAACTTTAGTGCAACTTGTAAATGAGGTCATGATTTGTATAATTATATTCTATTTTACTCTAGTTAATGAATTAAATGACACAGATAACCAAGGGAATTCTTGTTAAAAGCAGAAGAGTAAGGATATCTTTAAGATATCAAAAATGCTAAGTGCTAAAATAACATCTATCGAGTTTTAGCCCTGGACATTAACAAATGTTTCTGGCACAAATTTGTCTCATAAGGTTGAAAAAGAGAAAATCCTATTGAGAAGTATAGTGATCAAAAGGCCAAACTCAGCTGTTAGGGTGCATAAATGCAAACCTCAGCTCTACCACACATTGTGTTCTCTTGATCAAGTTACTTAAACTTTTAGTGGCTGAATTTAGTTATCTTCAAAATGGGGACAATAATAATATAAATTTTTAAATATTAATACATGTAAAACACACTGTCACATGTGTTTTCAACTGTTTTTTTGAGTGAACAATGAAGAGTAATATAAAACATTAAAGAAATAAACTCCGGGCCGGTGAGATGGCTCAGCAGCGTAAGCGCCTGCCTTGCAAGCGCGAGGGCCCGAGTTCGACTCCCGGAACCCACATACGAAAAAGGGGCCGGTGATATCGCTCAGTGGCATGGGTGCCTGTTGGCACGCGAGGTCCTGAGGTCGACCCCCCGGTACCCACAAAAAAAAAAAAGAAATAAACTCCATAATTATGATTTAGGGGAAAATGTTTTAAAAATTACACACCTTATAAAACTAAAGGTTTTAATTTAGATACTCCAATAGTTACAGATACAATAGAGGTTTTTTTTTTTTTTAATGAAGATGGAATGATAGAGACAGATGAATGACTGTCACATGCTATAGAATGCTATGTTATGGTCTAGGTGTTACTGTCCCCTAAAAATTCACTCATTAAAACCTATCCCTAATGTGATAGTATAAGGTGATTTATTGAGAGGTTATTATGACATGAGGGCCCTTATGAATAGAATTAGTTCCCTTATTAAAGACACTCCAGAGAGGTAGCTGTCCTCTTCTACCAGGTAATGGTACAGGAAGAATACATCATATGTGAGTAAGTGAACAAGCTCCTTTCATACATAAATATTGTCAGTGCTTTGATATTGGCTGCTTAAACATTCAGAACTATGAAAAACAAGTTTCTCTTGTTTTTACACCACTGAGGTTATGGCATTTTTGTTTACAAAAGCTAGGACGGATTTAAACACTAAGCAACATGATGTTTTATTAATAAAAAATAAGCAAGAAAATAGAAATCTCCAAGCATTTGGGAAAATCAGCATTCTGAATATGAAAAACAAGATGAGCTATTCAAAATTTTATTTTGATGGAAACAAAGAACATATAAATTACAAAAGGAGGGGCCGGTGAGATGGCTCAGCAGCATAAGCTCCTGCCTGGCAAGCGCGTGGACCTGAGGTCGACTCCCGGATCCCACATAGGAAAAAAGGGCCGGTGATATCGCTCAGCGGCACAGGCACCTACTAGCGCTCGAGGTCCTGAGGTCGACCCCCGGTACCCACAAAAAAAAAAATAAATAAATAAATTACAAAAGAATATTCACATATATAAATATATGAGGTACTATGTGTTTGTACACACATACATGCATGCACAAAAAACATATTAGAGATAAATTTTCACCCGTAAAACGTGCAAGTAGATAAAAAAAGCTGCTGTTAAAAAAGAGCAGATGGAAGAAGAAAGTTATTAGAATATGGACTTACAATTATCAAAACAAAAATAGACTGAATCGAAATTGGACTTGTTGAAGGTTGGAATGATAATTAGAAGATAACATCTAGTGATTTCCAGAAACATTGAGTAGATAAATACATGTGGATTACTGATTGAAAAGAGCCACTCTTTAGAAAATGCTGTATTTACCAAGATATTATTGTTTTTCAGCAGAAGGAATCAAAACAAGAAAAAAAATAGTCAAAGTAAATATTATGCACTTAAGTTTTTTTTCAAGTTTAAAGAGTCCACCGAATACACAAAAGTTGTGTGAAAGAAACTGTATCTGTAAGTACATGCCGGTAAAGTGCTGAACTTAGAGGAAGAAGCTTTTACAACTTCTAGGATTATGAAATATAAAAAAATTCTATGAATGATTGAGATTATACTGGCCTGAGGGCTGAAGATCATACTGAAGTCAGTTATCTGAAAAACAATATTTGAAGGCAATTTTAGCATGACTATTGAGTTCTATTGGGAGAAAAATATTGCTTGTTTATAATTCTATGTATAGTCATATCGTCATTCTAGTGCAAAAAAATAGATTTGACTTTAATATGTTAATACTAAGGTTATAATAGCTAACATTTATTGAGCAATTAATATGTGACAACCGCTCTTCTAAATTTTTCATCTGATTTATCTGAGTCAGGTAATAATATTATTTCCAAGTCCACATAGTTTTTACTGAGATGACACATATTTCCCAAATGAAGAAAGTGAAAAACTGAAGAAAATTTCACACACATGGAGAAAGACTCATTGATGTTTCAGAGTTCTTACCTTTATATATATGGCATATATATATATTTTTTGTGGGTACTGGGGGTCAACCTCAGGACCTCCCGTGCCAGCAGGTGCCTGTGCCACTGAGTGATATCACCGGCCCTTTTTTTCATATGTGGGTACTGGGAGTCCAACTCAGGACCTCAAGCTTGCTAGGCAGGCGCTTACGCCACTGAGCCATCTCACCAGCCAAGGCATATAATTTTTTATACAGTGTTTCTAAAGAAAATATCTAAATATAATGAAAATTTACTTCAAATATTGAACCATAAATATGAAGACAGGAATAAAATTTAAAAAAATGACTAAAGCTTTCAATAAGTTTTTTTTCTGGTCAAAGCAATTATTTTTTTCTGTAACTCCTGACTTTATGTTGATTTTCCATAGATATTCACTATATCTGGATACTAAAATATAGACTTTACATAGTTTTTCTTCAATCTCACTGAATCCTTAGCTCAGAGTTTTTTTTTTTTTTAATCCTGGAAATAGAGTGAAATATAAACTAATCAGCCTCTGATTACTATTTATTGTCAGAGTACACACACACACACACACACAGACTTATCACTTCACAATGGAAGAATTCAAATTGCCTTCACATGTACAAGGTGTTTGTGAGCAAAATTGTATATAAAATCCATTTGTAGTGTTACAGGACTAATTCCCTTCAAGAAAAATTTTATGTTTATGTCCCTCAAAGCTACATATATATTTGCAATGGTGAAATTCAACTGAACTTACAGCTGTGGTTAGAATGTGCTTAGGCCCTACCACGTAAAGTCTTAATTTCTCAGTGAAATTGTATTTAGGAACTTAACAAGGTGGGGCCTAGCGGGAGGTGACTGGGTCATAACAGTCCTTATCAAGGAATTCTTCCTTGTCTCACAGAGTGGTTTGTCTTCCGTGATAAGTTAATTTGATCAGTTCTCGTAGTATTGAGTTATTGAGTTGTTATAAGAGTGAGCTCTGTCTTCCTCTTTTTTTTTTTCTTGCAGGCACACCTACCATACAATGCTAACTAATGTGAAATATTCACCAAAAGCCAACACTTGCACCAGGCACATAAACTTTCAGAATTTCTTTTCTTTATAAAGTATCCAGCCTCAAGTATTTTGTTATAGCAACTGATGTAGATTAAGGAACTGAATTTCAAAATCCAAAAGATGGAGAAATATCAGCATGATGAACTATTTTCCTTCCTAAAATTAATTGCTTATCTTAATAAGTCAATATTAGTTAAGTCAGTTATAGCAGTGGGAAAGATATTTTGTATTGTTTTGTTTGTTAAAATAAGCATTTGACTTGTACATATTTTCTGACTCATATACTTCTCATCATATAACTTTTAGAACATTACACAAGTCAAGTATCAGTATAGAAAATAAAAAGTAACAAGGATTTGCAGACAATGAGAAAAGTGGAGTTGGCATAATCATCTTTATGTTGTGGCACAAATATGGAGTGGTTTAAATCCAGAAAATGGCAAAATTAGATAAATAGTGAGAATTTGAATACTGCAATTGTGTTTTAAGAAAAAGCTTACTAAAAATCTAGAAGTGGAAAAGGGATTATGACAGGATAAGTTTATTACAGTCGTATACTTAAGTGCCAATAAAATTATTTATACATAGTCGTTGTTTGTGAATATCTTTTGAATGAATGAATGAATGATGCTGTGTACCTGGATCAACAATATTGACCCTAATATTATCAGACTGTTGGCTGGAGTTGAGGTAAAATACTTTGAATGTGCTGGCATTTTCTATTTTAGTATTTCACATTCCTGTGCAAATGATGAAATATTTTGATATACAAGACTCACCTCAGAATTCACACACTATCTCTAGGACTCCAGTAATTATTATATACATTATCAGTATCACACTTAAGTCTAGATGTGGCAAATCACACAGCACCAATTCACAGCAGTAATTAGCCAAGAAAGTCAAAGAGTTTCAAAGATGCAGTAAATTCTTTCTGAGATTTATTCATCCTGAATTACTTCAGAATATGAATTTTAGCAGACATGATTTTTTTGGAGGGGAAATTTAATTCAGTAATTCTCACACTATTCTGATCCAGTGATTTTGTAAAATATTTTTTCTATTGCTAAACAAGTGCTGGAAGAGAACATCACCAATAATTGCTGTAAGTTTTCACTGAACATGGCAAGAGATCCCATCTGAAATGTAAGATAAAATGCATGCCATGAAACATATTTCCTTGTATTAGAAAAGGAGAAAAAAATGAAAGAATACCTTGGAAACATAGTGACACAAATTGAAACTTCACTTCTAGGTCCCAGAATACAACTGAAAACATATAATCTCACCATGATTCTTCAATATTCCTCAAACTGAATAGAGAATTCTGCTTATCAAACAGAACCTTTACACTCCATTTAAAATCTATTCTTCAGTGGGGTGAAGTAAATCCTAAAATAGTTTGTTTAAATTTTCTAAATGAGTGGTGTATTTTTTGACCCTTTCTACATCTGAAGGTTTATTTATATTGCATTCACAAACTGACCCAATTATGGATGTATATAAAAGACCTGCCAAATCTTTTTCCCATCAGAGCTCTTTAGGTCTTGTCATTTGCCTCCAGGACTAAGATGTTATTGATAAATCTGGAACCAGCCCACTTTTGTAGATTATCTCTATGATTTTCTCCCTTCCTAGATACCATTAAGGCTTTGTAATTTATCTTAATAATAAAATACTTTACCAAGAATATATTTAGATATGAGCTTATTTTCAGTATCTTTGGTAAACTCAGTATGTGCCTTTAATGTGCATATATAGTCACCACTGGAAAATTGTCTTCTATTAAATATTTTATTAGCAATTCTGGTACATTTATTCTTTAGATATGTCAATTATTCAAAGATGATATCTTCATTTAATTTCCTCCAAAGCTAGTATTTTCTCTTCCATTTTCATGTTTTTTTTTCTTTTTCTTCAACATCCTTTTTGTTATGCATTCTTAATGCTATCTTCTACAGAATATTTCCTCATTTTAGTAACTCCATTGCATATTTTCATTTTCTTAGCTTCTATTGCATTTTATTTACATCAAAATACTTGCTCAATGCTCTTTTTGCTCCCTGCACATGTCAGTCTGAAGTCATTTAACACTTTGGGCTCTTATATCTGAAAGGCATGTTTTTCTTCTCACTATTTTTAGGATATTTTTCCTAGAACTTCCAGTAACTAGGAATATTTGGGATAATATTCCTTGCTTTTGAAGTTCAGGTGCTGTTCCATTGTGATATTTTTCTTTTTTTTCTTTTATATTAGTGCATGTTTGTAGTACATAATGAACACATTCATCATGGGAGATGTGTACATGTACATAACACATCTTAATTCCTTTTTTGTGCCCTTAACCTCCCCTCCCTCCAACCCTTCTTCCCCTCCCAATATACAAAAGCTGTATTTCCATTTTTTCCTTTAAATCCCTTTTCTCTTTCTTCACTCCTCCTCCCCCATTTCTTGTTCCCTTTCCTATTTGAATAAATTCTTCCTATTTCCTAGTATCTATCCCCCCATTTTGCTCCTTAATTATACTTTGGATTTCTCACACAAGTAAAGCAATGTGATACATAAACTTGTGTGCCTGATTTATTTCACTTGAGATTATGATCTCAAGGTGCATCCATTACCTAAAATACATCAAGTTTATCCTTCTTTATGGCAGAGTATTACTCCACTGTAGATAAATACCACATTTTCTTTATCCATTCATTTGTTGATACTCATATGTGCTGTGTTCAAGATTTAGCTATTCTAAATCATGCTGCTATAAAAATGGGTAGACATATATTAATGTGTTATGATGATTATAACTCTTTAGGAAAGATACCTAGAAGGGGAATAGCTGGATCAAATGTAACCTCTAGTTTTAGTTTTTTGATGAATTTCTACACTTACTTCCACAGTGGTTGTACAAATTTACACTCCCACTGACAATGGAGAAGAGTTCCTTAATCCCCAAGGCCTCACCACCTTTTGTTATTCACTGATTTCTCGATGATATATATTGTTTCTGGAGTGAGGATGAATTTCATTGTTGTTTTAATATTCATTTATTGAATGGTCAATGAAGTAGAGCATTTTTCATGTATTTATTGCCTCTTTGTACTTCTTAATCTGAGAAGAGTCTATTCATTTCAGATGTCAAATTTTGATTAAGTCTTTAAATTTGGAGTGTTCTAATTTCTGCGAATTCTTTATGTATTCTAGATATTAATCTTCTGTCTGAAGAGTAGCCAGCAAAAATTTTTCCCATTTTGTAGGCTGTCTCTTCACTCTGTTGGTGGTTTTCTTTGCTGTGCATCTTTCTAATTTAATGTGATCCCATTTGTTGATTATTTATAGTATTTCCTGTGCTACTGGGCTTTTGTTTATAAAGTCTTCACCTATACTTACCAAGCCTCTGGGATCCTACATCCTAAAACAAAGAATCACAGATGCTGGACATGGAGACTTGGGATTTAATGTTTGACCTTACTGCTTCTAGTCTTGCTTTATTTAGATCCCTCTTTGCTTTTCCCTGTTCCTCCTTTTGGAATTGTAATATTTACCCTTTGCCATTGTATCTTGGAAATATGTAACTCGATTTTTGTTTTTATAGGAGTTCACTATTAAGAGTTTGCCTTGAGTATCAGAGGAGAAATTGAGCATGGACTAGAGAGAAATTTTTGAACAATTAATATATTGAGGATTCTTGGAGATAGACTTAATGGCCACGAAATTCTGAGGGCCAGGATGCACATGCTAAGATTTGGATGTGTCCTCCAAAGGTTCATGTGTTAAAGGCATGGTATTCAGTCTGTGGCACTGTTGGGAGGTGACAGAACCTTTAAGAAATGTGATGCAGTGGGAGGAAATTAGGTCATTTTTAGAGTCCCCCTTAAGTTGATATTGAAATGCTGGACCCTGCCTCTCTTTGCAACAATTATGCACTGACAGCTCTAAAACTGTAAGCTTAAATTAATGTTTCCTCCTTTTAATTTGATTATCTCAGGTACTTTGTTATAGTAACAGAAAAATGACTAATACTCCATGTAAGCATTTAAGATATTTTTGTTTCAATTCAGCAATATATTTTTTCTATATTCAATCATGTTTCATAATGAACAATGAAAATTTATAATTTCCAATCTACACATACAGCAATTTATTTATGGGTTTTACATGATTCCAAGATAAAATGCACTGCTACTAATCCCCTTTTCTTGCTGTCTCTCAATGAACACACAAAAGTGGAATGGGCAATGGAGGAAAGAAAGCCTCTTTAATAAATGGTGGTGGGAAATTTGGATATCCATATGCAGAAAATTGAGTCTAGATCCATATTTCTCACCATGAACTAAACTAAAATCAAAATGGAACAAATATCTAAATAGGAAACAGAAACCCTTAATCTGTTGGAAGATGAAATAGGTACAACTCTTGAATACATTGACATACACAAGGTCTTTCTGAAAAGAACCCAAATAGCACAAGAATTAATACAAATAATGAACAAATGGGATTATATCAAATTAAAATGCTTTGGCACAGCAATGGAAACAACCAACAGAATGAAGAGAAAACCTAATGAATGAGAAAAATTTGTCATCTATTCTGCAGAAAGAGGATTAATATCTAGAATATACAAAGAACGAAAAAAAATGCACATCCCAAAATAAAAGACCCAGTCACAAATGGACGGCTGAAACAAATAGACACTTCTCAAAAGAAGTACAAATGCCCAATAAATATGTGAAGAAAATGTTCAACATCATGACCATCAGATAAATGCAAATCAAAGCAACCTTTATATATCATCTTACCCCAGAAAAAAATGGCCATCATCAAGAAATCAAATAATAACAAATGTTGATGAGAATTTTGGGAAAAAGGAACTCCCTTACATTGTCGGTGGGAATGTAAAGTAGTTTAACTACTATGGAAATTAGGGTGGAGATTCCTCAAAATATAAAATTGAAATTCCATTTCACCCAGCTATTCCACATCTAGGTATCTTCCCAAAACAATTAAATAATTATATTACAGGGATAACTGATGACCCATGTTCATATCAGCAAAATTTATAACAGCTAAAGCTTGGAAATGGACTACATGCCCATCAACACATGAATGCATATAGAAAATGTGGAATTTGCACACAATGGAGTACTACCCTTCCAGAAAGAGAGATAAACTTGAGGCGTTTGTAAGTAAATGGATGCAACTTTAGACCACAATGTTAAGTAAAATAAGTCAGAAACACAATGTCAAATATTGTATGGCTTTTATTATATGAGAAACTCTCTCAGATAGATAGATAGATGATAGATAGATAGATAGATAGATAGATAGATAGATAGATAGATAGATAAATGATAGATAGATAGCAGGGAGATCTTTTTCAAATGGAAGGTGGAACAAGAGATAGAGGAAGGCGAGGAAGGAAAGGGGATTAAAAAACAAACAATTGAGGTTAAAATGATGAAAGTAGAGCTTTTGCAAATGGGAAAGGGACTGAGAGCTGGAAGGAACAGGGAGGGAGTGGAGGAGTGGCGGGTAAATAACGTAGACAGTGGGAAACAGGGAGATAGATCTTTTTCAAATGGGAAGGGAATCAAGAGATGAAGGGAGCAGGAAGGAGGGAGGGAAGGGAGGGAAAGGGATGAGAAAAAGAATTAATATGTGTTGTGTACATGTACCAACTCTCTCAAGGAATGTAAACATTACGTACTGCAAATATGCACTATACTAATAAAAATAAAAAACTCCAAAAGAATGGAAAGAATGAATTACTGATCCATGCAGTCATATAAATGATCTCATAGATATCTGCTGAGCAGAATAACACACACACACACACTATATATATATATATATATATATATATATATATATATATATATATAATATGTATGATCTATTGATTTAAAATTCTAGAATAAGCAGAATTAACCTATGGTGAAAGCAGGAATTGCCAAGGAAGAGACTGAAGTCACTTTTTGGGATAAAAATATAGATGAAGAAAGGGTTTGATTCATACTTGCATATATGTTTTTCAAAGTTAACCTACATTAAAGGTGTGTAAATTTTGTCTATGGGAAACAAAGAAAAATGGGTGGGGTAAGAATAATCCATTTGCCACAAAAGTAGCATATTCACAGTAGAAATATAGTTGTTTGGAGTTCTGGTTAATATGGATCCTGGGATTTTGAAAAATGAGGTAGTGCATGGAATTGTTTAAGCTCGCCTTTTCCCAGAGATGATCTTTCTTTTATGAGGTACAATTTTATTGATTTCTTTGGCTCACACACTGGCCTTAATTTCCCCTTGTTTTACTTTTTAAAATCATTTGCCCTGTGTATTCTCATTTTCCAAAAATTTATAAGGTTTTTATTGAAAGTTAGGAGACACTTTGTCAGGGGATAAAGATAATATACATTTGAAACCAGAAATGTTGCATCAGTTGTTCAATATAGCACATGTTACAAAAGGATGTGCTACAAATGTATTACAAAACTAGGTATCTGTGGATAGATGAACATTGACAAATGCAGAGAGTGCTACACTGAATGAAATAGGTCAGACCCAGAATGACAAATACTTTGTAAGCTCCATTGTAGGTGAAATTTTAAAAAATTAAACTCTAGAAAGTAGACTGGAGGTTTCCTGGGACTGGGAGTTGTGTAAGGCAAGAGAGATTTCTGTCATTGGATACAAACTTCCAATTATAAAATGAATATGTTTTGAGACACTAATGTATATCATGGCAATTAGTAACGCTGCATTGTTCACTTAAAATTTTCAAAGACAGTATATTGGGAGTGTACTTAACACCCCATCTCTACACATAATGATAAATTTTTGTGGTGGTGAATGTTTCAATTAGTCTGATTGTGGTAGTCATTTTACAATGTTTATGTATATTAAATCAGCATATTGTACATCCTGAATATATATATATAAATATATATATATATAATTTTATCAATTATGATTCAATAAAACTCAGATAAATTAAGTGCATACTTTAAAAAAAGTTTTTGGCAGGATTGATGCAAATTCATGCTTACTACTAAGAAAAACATGTCAATGTTTTATTATTAATTGTTTAGTAGTTTCACCATTCTAAACTGACAAAACATCACACACACACACACACACACACACACACACAAGAACTACTTTGATCAATAAGTATAAAACAATGCTTCCTTTCAAGTAGTCTTAGAGAAAATGCTTAGCTTAGAGAAAACACTGCAATTATTTTAATGGCATGAATATCATATTTTTCTAATATAAACTATGAAACATATGCCTGGCGTTAATTTGCTTAACTCATGAAGGATAAAGTAAGGTTTAAAGTGTATAGTTATAATAAAATGATCAATTTGTAAATTCATATTTTACCTTAAAAACATAAAAGTATTGCTGGAAATATTTACAAATACACCCATAAACACATGGAGTTTAGTTGCCCCCACATATGAAAGACCCTTTGTCTACATTTGCAGCCTTTTCTACAGCATGCTTAGAAAAGAATATCACTTTATTCTCTTCCATATGTCTCATCCTCACTACATCATCTGCTAAATCCAACTTGCCATCATCATCAGAAAGAAGTAGACTCCTTCAGTGCCTTCCTTGTGCTTTGCGTTAGTTAGCCAAAAGCACTTTTGCTTTGCCCAAATCATAAAGTCCATCTGCCAGTAGCCTCTCCAACTCAATGTGCCATCTGCCAGGCACTGACCTATCACTCCCCATGGTCTGGATGCCACATTGTGTGTGTCTGGCATCTCCAAATATTCCCTACTGTGTTACATTCTTCCAGAATATAGGAAAATGACTCAACCTGACATTTTAAATCTAACTAGAGCTGGAGCAAGAAGATCTGGTAATGTGAAGTATTCCAACTCTTCAGTGCAATAAGAATTTTCCCAAAATAGTAGTGGAGGAGTTCTTCACTGTAGAATAAATTGGCAAAGATTTATTTCCTAAGCAATACTGAGTAAATGGAAGGAAAATATATATTTATCTTTGATTACTTTTTGAGTAAACATGAGAGTAGTTTTAAAAGAGGCATATGTTTTGAGGCCTAAGTTAAAATTCTGCCTTAAATACAATGTGAACATTACTGAATAACATCACAGAGTGGAAAAAAGAAGCATAGGCTTTGAAGTAGGAGAGAAGTCACTGAATCTTGACTCTCCACTACTTGCTCTTATATGGTGGGCAGCAATTTCAGCCTTTCTGATTTTCATTTTATTCCTCTGAAAATTGAGGATAAAACCTATCTCACAGCTTTGCTGCAGAAATTCCCTGAAGCTTTGTACCTTGACATATTATGATAATTTAAAATAAACCAAAATTCCTTCAGTTTTTTCTTGATTGATTTATGGAGGCTCACAGATAAAACTGTTACAGACTTAAGTAACTATCTTCAGGAATGTAACTTGAACACTGCGGAAAAGAATGCTTAGAATAAAAATGAGCTTCCATTTATTTATTTATTTATTTAGGTACTGGAAATCGAACTCAGGACCTTGTGCTTCCATTTATTTTTGTATTGAGTATTTTCCTTTCAATAAAGATTAGATAAAAAAAAACAATGACATCCCATCAACACCATAAAACTTTTATATTGACAGAAGTCTGAATTGTAGGCAATCATATATTTAGTTCAATTTAAAATTTGTATTTCTACTTTTCTAGTGGGTGGCAGAGAAGAACCACAAAATAGAGTGAGAGATCATTGACAGCTGTATAAACACAGCATAAATCTTCAAATCAGAAGAGACACTGACAGATATGCATTTTTTGTGTGTGTGCCGGGAATCAAACTCACTACCTTGCTCTTGCCAGGCAGGCACTGTGCTGCTGAGCTATATCCCCAGCCAGACATGCATTTTAAAATGAGAAAAAGTACCTGAAAATTATTTTGAAGTGCTAGTTTATTTAAAAAATGACATTCATTCTTAAATATCATGAAAAGAAATTCAATGAAGCTGTGATGAACAAACTGTCATTCTGTTATACCAACATTCACAGAATAAAAAGATTTAAGATAAATAAATCACCTACTACCACAAAAACTATTAAAGAAAAATATGTGTAAAATGTTTTTATGTTGAATCAGGAGAAAATTTTCTAGATGTATAGAAGGGTGATCGTAGTGTTTGTATAAAAATCATTAGGCAAATAATAACATCTAATAAATTACATGTGAAACATTAGAGTAAGTAAAATAAATATATATATCTATATGTAAACTTAATGGTTACATGTAGGCATATGGATATATGTAGATATTCATGAACAGAATAATACACCATTTTATGAATTGTTAATTTTTCCTTTTATTTGAGCAAATAAATTATTCAGTTTAATTTATAGTGCATGTGAAAAGTACTCAACTTAAATAACTAGGTAAAAATATCTCTCACTTCCTTATGTCCCATTTTCCAGAACTAGAACTCTCAAAAATATTAAACTGAAGATGATTTTCAGAAAAATAGGAAATATTAGTTTATAATTGCTACAGATAGGACAAGAAATATATGAAAATTTACTCTATAATCTAGACAGGTTTAGCCAATTGGCGATGATATCGGCATGTATTAAACTCTTATCATTTACTTCCTTACATAGTACCTGGATGTTTTGTTATATCCCTTGAAAATATTCAACACTATTATGAACTAGCTAAATCATATAACTTTCTTAAAATGCCCTAGATAATATGTTTCACTAATAGAATAAAAATATTTTAAAAATGAGAGTTTTTTGAGGAAAGATAGGGTAGTGATTAAATCTTTCTTCAGTAGGACCTTCTTGTTTTAAATTACTTTGTAGTGATTATGTAAACATATAGACATATATATGAATACTGTCATGCATATACATATATGCGTGTGCATGTATGCATGTGTGTGTGCATATTCTATGGCATTTAATTAAACCTGAGTGTCCTGTTTCAAACTTTGAGATACTGTGCAAACAGTTCATATTTTTTTCATTCAATAAAAAGCATTTGTTGGGCCGGCGAGATGGCTCAGCGGCTTAAGCGCCTGCCCGGCAAGCGCGAGGGCCCAAGTTCGACTCCCGGAACCCACATACGAAAAAGGGGCTGGTGATATCGCTCAGTGGCACGGGCACCTGCTGGCGCTCGAGGTCCTGAGGTCGACCCCCCGGTACCCACAAAAAAAAAAAAAAAAAAAAAAAAAAGCATTTGTTGAGTATTTGTTAAATAAATGTCAGGAATTACACTTAGTGCTGGGAATACAAGGGTGAAAATACACTCATGATTCCCGTCCTCATGGAACTTGTAAACTTACTATACCCATATTGAAATTCACAGTAAAGACAAAGTTGAAGTTCACTATTATTTTAGGGAAAATTTACATTTGAGTGTTCTGAATAATTTGCCCCAAAATACAAGGCCAGTTGGTTTTCAGTTGAATTATATGCTTATCAATTATATGCTTATTTTTTGAGCACTACTTTGGGTTATCATAACTATTTTTATCCAGCATGTCTCTTTTCATGAACAGATCCAATATGAATGTACAGATGTGACTTTATAAATAAAACCCTAAGGGTTTATATTTGTCATGTCATTCTCAATATTGAGGAAGTACCTTCTTAAATATACATGAGTAGGTGCCTATTGCTGTATCAATCACTTAACATAAACACGAATGTCACTTCCATTTTAATGTTCTATTTCCTAGGTTCTCAAAGATGGAAGGCACCTTGAAATGTATTGATTCTCTAATAAATGTGTACATTTTTTGGTGAAAGGCTTTTTCATACTTCCTTGAAATATCTTACATCCTCCTCCTTAACTATATATAAATTATTTAAGATTATATTTATTGTATTATATTTATTGTTAGAATTTTATATTTAAGTATTGGACACACTAAAAAACCTAGAAAATGTTATATTCATGTTTAATGCTATTAAGAATCTTTAAGTTTCTTTTTTAATATCTCATATATAATCAAGACTGAGATCAGATTTATGCAAATATGAATGTATCAGTTAGGGTTCACTAGAGGAACATGTTTAATATTATTTATATATATATGATTATAATATATAAATGATTTACAAGGTAGGCTTACCACAGGTGCACACAGAGTCATGTGTGGAAGAATATAAAAAGGCTGTCTGCGTACTGGAGATCTGAAGGACCTGCCAAAAGTAAAAGGCCTGGATCTCATTGTAGAGTCCTGACTGAGTCTATTTCAGGAAGTCAAAGAGTTTGTGCTGGAAAGCTGAAGAGTCGGCCTTAGAAGGCTGAAGAGTCTGCACTCTTTGGGTCTCCAAAGGCAGTGGCAAAGACCACAACTCTTCCAAAGAAGCAGAAATGAGATTTCCTTCTTTCTTCCCTTTTTATTCCATCCAGGTTATAGGCCTATTAATTGGGGCCAACCAAACCCAGGGTAAGTATTTCATCTTCGGTAAGGCAATCATCCAGACACCCAGAACTGTGCTAAACCAAACTTCTAGGCATTTCTTATTGAAGTTGACACCACAATTAACTATCACAATTCACCTCTTGTCGATTTGACAATAAAACACATTTCCTCTAACAGTATTCTCCAGATCAAATAGCAAACTCATAATTATGACTAACATGGTACAAGTATCCTGTGTACAATTGGAAGCACACTAATTTTCTCCCCAAAATATAAGGCAAAGTTTTTCTTTTGGTGATTCTTACTTCTACTCTTTCATAATTGAATTTATGTGAACAAAGACACACATGTTGAAGAGCCTTGTCATACAGTGTAGTACTGTTTGCTTGTTTTATATCTTACCTCCCTCTATATTTACATAGTTGTCTGACTCTCACTCTAATTTTAAAAGTTTCTTTATAAAGGGAAAAGAGAGAAAAGACACCCTACTTTAAGTAAGTCAGAGATTATCACAGTGTTAGCACTGAGGTATTTAATAATTTATTTTAAAATATTGTAATACAACATTAGCCTCAGAATATGAATATTTGTAAAAAGAATTTAAAAAAGCATAGAACATAGTTGTGTATACATCCACAAAAAGACTTTCATGATGTTATAGGATTCAAAATTTAAGAGATCAAGTTATTAAACTAAACTATCGTCCTCTGACTGAGAAATTCTTAAATAAATATCTTTTTTTTGTGTGTGGGTACCAGGAGTCGACCTCAGGACCTCGCGCACCAGCAGGCGCCCATGCCACTGAGCGATATCACCGGCCATTTTTTCGTATGTGGGATCTGGGAGTCGAACTCGGGCCCTCGCGCTTGCCAGGCAGGTGCTTATGCCACTGAGCCATCTCACCAGCCCCTTAAATAAATATCTTGCATTCTGCCAAGCCAATAATTTATTTGAAGAGAGCTGGAAATGTGTTTCCTTAGCCATTGGGAATCCCATGGTAAAAGGAATACATTATTTAAATATATTTTAAGATGAGAAATAATAATTAACAATATCCATACCCACACATATTACAGCCAAGCAAATACAAATGTGCTACATATATAATTCATTCACATAAAACATTGTCTACATCTTGCAGAAGTCATCTTTTACTGGATATCTGCCTCTTTACTACTTCATGTTTTTTCATTTTCTATTAAAGCACAAATCCTATATAGTAAAATGCATACATTTTAAGGATTTTCTACCTTTGTATACACACTTATAGCCACTACCTAGAGCAGTGTTACATGTCCATCACACCCAGAGATATCCTTTCCTGGTCAACATTTTTCCCAGTCAATACTCCTTCTAGCAAAATCATTGGCCTTCTTTGTTCTGGAGTATCATGTAATTAGTTTTATAAAATATGTATTCTTTTGTGTGTAACCATTCTTGTTTACCATACACATTTTTAGATTAATACACTATACTTCATCTTTTTGTTGTTGTTTTTTGGAGTTTTTTTGTAGGGGAGGGTTTTGGATACTGGGAATCAAACTCAGGACCTGGCGCTTGCCAGGCAGGCACTGTGCTGCTGAGCTGTATCCCCTATCCAATACACTATATTTCAGATATCAGTTGTTTGCATGTTGTATTGCTGAGGAGTATTCAATTTTGTGAAGTATATCACAATTTATCTATTATATCTTGATGAATATTTCAGTTGCTCTAGTTCCATTTGTTAGTTTTTACTATTTTTAAATTTATTTTTAATTGCAAAATAATAATTTTATATTTTATAGGACACAGTGTAGTATTTTATGTTTATAATGTATATCGACTGAATCTGGCTAATTAACAAATACATCATCTCATATACTTAGTGTTTTTAGTGAAAACATTTAGTTTTAGCATATATTATTTTAGCAAGTTTGAAATATACAATCTAATATTATTTATTGTAGTCACCTTTATGTAAAATAAATCATGAATAGTCATTCTTGCAGAGTAACTGAAATTTTTAACCTTTTACAAACACAACTCCGTTTCCCATATATCCTCTTCCTGCACCTCCCTTAATGATCATTCTGTTCTTTACTCGCATGATCTTGGCACTTCCATCCCAGGTAAAAGTGAGATCATGTGGCACGTGTCTTTCCTTCTTTGATTTATTCCGTTTAGCATAATATCCTCCAACTTCATCCATGTTGTCGCAAATGGTAGGGTTTTACCAACTTTATAGATGAATAGTATTCCATCATTTATTTATACAACATTTTTTACCTCTTCATATGATGTACATTTAGTTTCCTTTCATATCTTGACTGTTGTGCATAATACTACAGTGAACATCGGAGTTCAGATATCTCTGAAATTCTGATTTCAATATTTTGGATCGCTGTATCTGTAGGCTTTTCATATATGATCTCTTTGTGTGAGATGCATTTCGTCTATGCCTAAAAATGTTTTATTTTCTTATCAAGAAATGATGTTGAATTTTGTCAGATATTTTTCTGTATTTTTGAGATCATCATATACAAAAGCTGATCAAAATATATAGGAATTTTTAAAATTTATTAAAGTAAAGACACATTATCATTAATCCCCTTCAAATTTCCCCTCAAAATAAATACTCTCCCTCATTTTGAAATCACTTATCTCTTCATTCTTACCACTTTCTGAGGCAGTTCTGGAAAACTTCTTTCATGTCTCTATGAAGTGTGATCAAAACAGTGAGTGACGCTGAGTGTCATCCAATCGAAAATCAGTCTCATAAAAATTTTACAGTGTGTCATTATCTACTTCATTCATGAGATCTGGTACTTTGCAACTTCTGGTTCTTCCCTAAAGTCCAAATGACCATAAAAATTAAAGTTTTTAGTCAATTCAAGACAGGAAGGCAGCCAGGACAATGCATTAAAAGACACATACAAAAGAGGACTTCCAGAACTACTTCAGGAATTGGCAAGAATGATGGAATAAGTGTATTCAAAGTGAGGGGGAGTAATCACAATGAGTCTTTCACTGTAATAAAGTATTTTAAAATGTAAACATTACAGTATTTGTTGATCACATCTCATAGTTTTGCTTTCATTTTTAAATTATATATTTATTAACACATTCATTCATCTTTCTACCGCTCATCTTAGTGATATTATTCTTTCATTTGGTGTGATCCTGCCTCTGTGAAAATGTTTCTTTTGTTTTCTTAGTTTCAAATTTTTCTCTTTGTCTTTAACTTTTACAATTTGAGTGTAATATGTTTTAGAATACTTTAAATTGAATTTTGGGTTCATTGAATTTCCCAAATATATATTCTATAGCCCTTCCAAAATTTTAGAAGTGTTTATTTTAAAAAAATAATACTTATTAATTGTACATTTTAATGGAGGTGTGATATTTTCATATATGCATAAATTGTGCACTGATCAAATACAACCACCTTTCTCTCACCTTCCCCAGCCATCTATCTCTACCTTCAGTATCACTATTTCACATTCAGGTCAACATTTTTTTTTTTTTTAGATTACACATGTGAGAAAGAGAATATAGTTCTTGTGTTTCTTTCTCATCTAGCGTATTTCACTTCACATAATGTCCTCCAGTTCTATTTTTATTGCTGCAAATGACAGGATTTCTTTGTTTTTTATGGTTAAAGATATTTATTGTACATATATTACATTTTTATCCATTAATTTATGGATGGGCACCTAGAATGATTCAAATCTTAGCCCCCGTGAATAGTTCCAGAATAAACATGGGCACACAGGTATCTTTTGGTAAGCTGATTTAATATCCTTCGGGTATATATGTAGGAGTGGAATAGCTGCATCATATACAGTAGATCTACTTTCAGTTTCTTGAGGAATCTCTGTACCATTTTTATAATGCCGCTACTAATTTACATTCCAATTAACAATATACAAGAGTTGCACTTTCTCTACATTCTCACCAGCATTTGTTATTATTATCACCATATATAATAGCCATTCTAACTGGGTGCAGTAGTATCTCAGTATAGTCTTGATTTGTATTTCTCTGAACGCTTATGATATTAAGCATTTGTGTTTGTTCTTTTGCCAAGATTTAGGAAGGTTTTAGAAGTATATCTTTCATAAACTTTGTGCCACTTTGGCTATCCCCTTCTTTGGATACTCTCATAATTTATATATTTACAAGCCTGATGAATTTTGTTCCTTTAATTGGGTAATTTCAAATGATCTGTCTTCAAGTTTGCTAATTCTTTTATTTGCATTATTTAGTCTGTTATTAAAACTACTTATATCTTCATTTCAGCTTTTGTATACATCAGGGCCAGGAATTTTGTTTAATTTTTATGGTTTCTATTTCCTTTTTAAACTTTTCATTTTATTCATTTCCTCATTGAATTTAGTTATCTATCTGTATTTTCTCTCATCTTGTTGATCTTTTTTTATAATTAAACTTATCCTTTAGCTAATTTATATATCTCCAATTCTGTGGGATTGTTTATTGGAGCTTTGAGTTTCCTTTGGTGATGTCATATTTGACTGATTTTCTTATACATGTAGCCTTGCATTGAAAATACTAAAAACTTTCAGTCTTAAACTGTTTTCAATATGTTAGTCTTTATTTTTAGATATTCAGACTGAAGAGGTTGCATCTGGCCTTGCGTTGAGTGAGGTTGTATCTAAGTCATGAGGCTTACTTTGGGTCCACAGTATAGGCGAATGCTGGTAGGCCTATTGATATTCTAATCAGTAAACATACTAACTTGTCCCTGAATATATTAGATTGTCTGCAGGTCCATGGTTTTTGTGGCAGAAATTGTGATAAATTTTGCTTCATGGTTTTTATAAGGTAGGCCATTTACCAGGTATGTTTACTAGTTGGCTTCTTCCTGGAAAGGCTACATTTAGATCACTATATGGGTTGCTAGGCATTCCGAATAGCCCTGTTTATGTCTGAGATTTGAAGAAACTGAGACCCTGTATTATTTCAAATTCACAGTCCAAAGATCTTCAGGCCTGTCGTTGTGATAAAGGGCAGGTATATTTTCCAGTTGGTTCCTAAATGAGGAATTCTGCACTCAGACTGTAGTTGGGAAGGGCTGGAGCTAAATTGAAAAGCTGTTTTGGGGCCGGTGAGATGGCTCAGTGGCGTAAGCACCTGCCTGGCAAGCGCGAGGGCCCGAGTTCGACTCCTGGAACCCACATACAAAAAAAGGGCCAGTGATATCGCTCAGCAGCACGGGCGCCTGCTGGCGCGCGAGGTCCTGAGGTCGACCCCTGGTATCCCCCCCAAAAAAAGAAGAAAAAAAAAGCTGTTTTAAAGTCCATTGTGACCCATTCCAGGGCATCAACCTGCAGAAGTAGTAATGAATGTGCTTTTCCCCAGGTCCCTGCTCTCACTCCACAAACAAGAGGGGCCAGGACCTAGTTGAGGGCCATTTGAGGATGCACTGGCACAGACATTGGCAAGCGTGTCACAGGTATTCAAACAGGCAAATCTGTCAGGACTGTGCTTCATTAGAACTTCTCATGGGCCACATCTGAGAAGGGCTGATATAGAGCTTCAAGACTAACTCCAATTATGCTGTGGGGTCAGTGTTAGTAATTCCAGTTTGATGGCACCAATGAATGAGACTTCAGGAGTTCTCTATGTAGACAGGAGTGTTCAAAATCCCAGCTACTAGGACCTGTAGCTGAGATTCAAGGCCTTTTGAAACTGCAGTGGAATTGAGGTTAATAAGTCTGACTGCATCTCCCAGGCGTTCTCTGCACAGTTCAGGTAAGTAGGGCAATGACAAAGAAGGGATGGAGCTAATATAAGCTCTGTTTAGAATCTGCTGTGGGATGGAGGCCAGTGTACTTGTCCAGTTGACAAAGATTAATACATTTCCCAACAGCTCCTTATGTTGGTAGTATTGTTCCCGAGCTACAGCTGAGAGGGGTTGAAAACAAGCTTTAGGGTTCCTTTAGGATCTGCTGTGGATTGAGCCTGGCCAGGCTATAATGGTGTCACAGAAAGGTAAGCTACCCAGAAGTCTCCTACACCAGTAGAATTACTCCCTGGCTGCAGCCAAGATAGTCTGGAGCTGGGCCCAGAACTCTTAAATGTCTTCTATGGAAGGGAGACCAACAATCCTGTTCTTGTGGCTCACAAGGGCACATTTGCCTGAAGTTCTTTGTGTTGGTAGCATTACTTTCAGACTGTGAAAGAGTGGCTGAAGCTAAATCAGGGCTCTGTTAGAATCTGCAGTGGGGTAGAGGCTGGCAAGCCTATCTTTATGTCCTAAAATATATCTGTGCATTTGGGATATCTCCTACATCTCCAGCAAAAAGGGATGGATATGAGACTGGGACCATTCAGGATATGCTGTGCGACCTGTCATAGGGGCTTAGATGGGGAAGTCTCCCAGCAGTTTTTTGTATAGACAAGATAACTCCTCACATTCAGTAAAGAGGGAATGGAACCAAGACAGTGCCCTTAAGTGCTTATTGTAAGACAGAGAGCAGAATGCCTTTTCTGGAGGCGCAGATTGGAGGGTCTCCCACTGGGTCCTTGTGAAAGCAATACTAAGCTGAGATTATAGATAAAGGGGGCTGGAGTGGAGTTCCAGGCCATAATTAATAATATCACTAATAGTATGCTTATACAAATATTGGTGATGGGGATATAAAATGTCTTAAATGATTTGGAAAATATTTCATAGTTCCTTTAAAAGTTCACAATAAGTCAACCATTTGACTTAACCATTCTACTACTAATTATCCAAGATGACTAAAAATACATGTTCGCAGTGACTTGCATGAGAATGCTCATAATTACTTTATTAGCAATGCTAAAAAACTGGTAGAAATTGCAAATGCTTATTAATAAGGATGCCTAGACAAACTGTGGTACTTCAAGACAATAGAATGTTATTCAGAAATAAAAGATAAATAATCATCCATGAATTATAAGATAATTAACCTGAGTCAAAACAATAAACCAGAAAGAATACACATGGTCAGTTTCCATTTATTTAAAATTCTAGAAAATGCGAACAAATCTATACAGACAGAAAGCAGATCAATGATTTCAAGGACTGTAGGATGGGAATAAAGGAAGGTCAAAGAGATCCAAAGTGAGGGGAGTTTTGTAGGTTTATGGATTGTTCACAATCTTGACAGCATTGATAATTTCATGGTTGAATATATACATAAAAATATATCAAAGTTTAAACTTTAAATATGTCATTTGCATCTCAATAAGACTAGGAAAGAAAATTTCATCATATATACTAGGCAGCATAGTGCACACGTGCCTCCATGAGGCTACTACACAACACTACAACTTTCCAAAGCATGGCCTCTTCTCTATTAAGGTTGTATGCCAGTTAAACTTAATTGTCCAGTCAAATAAATTAAGAATCTTCTGGAGAGGTGATTGGATCATGGAGTGCTATGCTTATCAGTGGATAAATCTGATGATATCCATAGACGAATGTGCTATCAGGAAGTAGTGCCTTGATGGAGGAGGTAAGCCACAGGAAGCATGCCTTTGGGGGAAGAATTTGGAAAGGTTCGGAGAAGCAGCTTAGAGAAGCAAAAGAATGTTGTAAGTAGGGCCTTTTGGGTGATTCTGATCAGAGCTCAAATGACCAGAATATGGATAGAAATACAGACAGTAAAGGCCAGGTTCAGGAGCTCTTAGAAGGGAATGAGAACTTTACTCAAAATTGGACTAGGAGCCATTCCTCTTACTCTCTGGCAAAGAAATGATGCAGATTTTGCCTATGTCCTAAAATGTTGTATGAAATTAAATTTAAATGTGGCAAACTGGTGGAAAAAATTTCAAGACAGCTCAATATTCATCCACTTTCATGGGTACTGATGGCTGCTTTTAGCCAGATATAGAAGGAGAATTAGACAAAAACACAGCATAACAATGTGAAAAACATAATTTTGGTCCCAAATGAACCACTTGAAAGCTGGGGCCAAAGGAGGTGTGGTTTACTGAAGAGATGATCACCATTAAAAAGAAACCAAGTACTTTGAAAAAGAAGAAAGATGCCTTGAAGGCCAATGAAGAATCCATAGAAACTACTTTGAAGATAACAATATCCAATGTATTAGCTATTGTTATTCTCCTATTATTTTGTTTTGAAATTTTATTTTATTTTGTCCATAAAATAAAAAAATACAAATATTAAAAAAAGAATCCATAGCAGGCTCAAGAATGCAATTTGAAAAGAGATTCCCTGGGATGCTTGCTCAAGAAGGGTCACATAGGGAATTGGTTCTCTAGGATTCATTCCATCATGGTTAACCATCCAGGCTCTCAGAGGCAATTGCAGCCTTAGTCCAAGGGGGATTGGTTACTGCTTGAACTGCCAGCAGACCTTGTTGTTGTCCACGTATGCTAATTTTTCAAGCATGCAGAATAAACAATTTGTGAGGTCATGGAATTTCCACTCATTTTCAAGAGAATATGTCAGAGGAAAGGCAACGTGCCCCTGAGAATTGAGTCTGTGAAGATGTGGGAGTGAAACTGAAGGTGTAGAGGAGATCCTTTGAAATGGAGAGGCCAAGAATTTGGAATGTCTCCTGGGGAAAGCTGCTGGAAGACAGTGAAGCCTGCCTAAGAGAGGCCATATGGGCTGCAACATGGAAGGCCATATGTGTGGGGCAACTCAAGCCCTCTAACACTCACATCTTACCATCATGTGCCCTGGATGCCATATTTACTTTTACCCCACTGAGATTCATTCTTTCTATGATCAAATTATTTTCTATCTGTCTTAGTTACTTTTTCATCACTGAGACAAAATATTCAATACCCATATGTTAAAGGAGGAGAGATTTCTTTAGGTTCACAATTTGTAGAGGTTTCAGTCCATAATCCCCTGGTTCCAAGGCAGGGCAGCAGGGCAGCAGGGCAGCAGGGCAGCAGGACAGCAGGGCAGCAGGGCAAAGGAGAAACAGTTCATGTTACAGTGGGAAGGAAGCAGCAAGCCATCAAGGGAAAATGATAAATATGTAATACACTTTCAGGCCATGCTCAGTGATCTACCTCTTTCCACCAGGCTTCACCTCCCAACATTACATCTAGCAGTGTGACTTTCTCCCCATCAGTGGACTAATCCAGTATTGCACTCCTCCAGTATCATGCACCTATGATCCAGTCACCTGCCGAAACCCCACCTATGAGTGCGTAAGGCTTTAGGGGGACATCTAGATATAAACCATCACACTATCCTCCCATCCTGCCCCTTTAGAACACAATGTTTAACATATGCTGTTTTATCTTGGGGCAATGTAACTTGATTTTTGTTTGTTATTGTGGTTCACAGTTAAGAGTTGGCTTTGAGTCACAGAGGAAATTTTAAAAGTCAAAAGTCTTTGACTTTTAGGGCCGGTAAGATGGCTCAGTGGCGTAAGCGCTTGCCTGGCAAGCGTGAGGGCCCGAGTTCGACTCCCAGAACCCACATAAGAAAAAAGGGCCGGTGATATCGCTCTGCGGCATGGGCGCCTGCTGGCGCATGAGGTCCTGAGGTCAACCCCTGGTACCCACCAAAAAAATAAAAAAGTCTTTGACTTTTGAGCAATACTGGAATTGTTGAGATTTAGGGGAAGGGATTACTGCATTTTTGATTATATGCTGGATAGTTAAATCATGTTAAGAGGAAATACGAATGTGAAATTGTGTTTACTTAAAGACAAAGTATGGTTTAAAGAGATGTGATTAGGTGTCAAGTTAACAAGAGGTAGATTTGTGCCAGTTAATCTTAATTGTCAGCCTGACTGGATTAAGAGACTCCCATGGAAGTGATTGGGTCATACAGATTAACCACTGATGTTCACAGCTGAATGTAGTCTTAGGACTTGAGGCCCAGCTGGAGTAAATGGGTCACTAGAAGCATACTTTTGGAAGGTATATCTCTTATTGGTACTTTTCTCTGCTTCCTGTCCACTATAAAGTGAGTAGTTTTTCTCAATCACGCCATTCTGACATGATGTTTCTGTCTAGGAGTGAGGCAATTATGCACTGAAACCTCTGAAACTATATCCCAAATAACTTATTTCCACATTTAAATTGTGTATGTCAAGCATTTTGTCCCAACAATGAGAAAAATGCCCAATATAGCCTGTTACGGGGAAGACATAAGAAAAATGATATAGAGATGATATCTGAGAAAGAAATAAGTGATGTGAATATCAAAAGTAGTCTTAGGTATGGCAAGAGAAGAAATCCTAAGCAGATAGCAATCTTGCCTCATTGAGAATGCAGAAATATACTCTTAACAAAAATTGAGGAAGAATACATATTTATACAGAGAAAATCTCTAGAAAATCACATGCTTCTCTGAATCTGTTGCTGGACAAAACTAAGTGACACATGTGCAGGTTAATACCCCACACTCCAGTGAGCAACAAACTGATCAATTCCTACATTTCATACAGGACCAGGATTGATTCTAATTCCAGTCTGTCAGATTCCAGTGCACCCTTTTATACATAGGGAATTTGATGGAGACATCAGAATGGTCACACCTCTTCAGTAAGGTGAAAATTACACTAAATTTAAAGCTTCTAGAAATACCACACTAAAAACATTTAAAAACAAAGAATAAAAGAATCAATTTGATTTATAATTAATATAGCTATCTGAGAAATAAAGTTTGACATTTCTCAAATATGATAATAAACACAGAACTTGTACAACATAACAATACAATTTCCACCATACAATAGAAGATGATTGGACCTGAAAAGTCTAGAATATACATAAAATATTCAACAGAATACATAATATTTAAAATAATACATAATGAAAATTGTCTAACAGACAAAAATGAGATTTTAAAAAGTTATTAAATATTTTCAAGATTTAAAGACAAGACTTCTGGAAAAAAGGTTGAGGTGTAGGCAAAATCAACTGAGCCTCTTCTGAGATTCAGATTCCAGACAGTGGGAAAATACAGCATGGGGAAAAAGAAAGAAAGAAGTGGATCTCTGAGAATCAGGAAGATGACAGAAAAATGAAAATCTACAGAAAAATTGAAGAGACAGAACAACACATGGAGAAGGGAAAAGGCAGTCTCCTCTTTCTCCCTAGCTCCCGGCTTGTGGCTTCTTGGAAAAGGAGATGAAATCTACAGAGACAAAGTGAAAGCTGGGGACTCCAGAGGGCTTTAGGGAGAAATACGGCAGTGGAACAGACCAGCAGGTACTATGAACTTTCAGGGAGACCATGGGATTCTGCTTCTATGTGAGACCTTCAACAGGCAATAGCTAGTGAGTGACTCCATTCCAAGCACTTGCTATCTCCCTGGAAAGAGTGCTAGGTCAGGTGTCATTGCAGGGAAGAGTTGATTGTTTGAACCTGGGACTTAGAGCGCCTGCAGTATGACTTCACTTCAGGGCTCCCAGTGTTGTTGCCACAGTAACTGGGTGAGAGACAGCTGTGTCTGGGTGGAAGACGGCCATGTTCAAGAAGCCACAATCAGGCTAGAAAGAGACTCACTGAGGAGTTTGAGCTAAAGGACACAGGCCACACCCCAAAAGCCAGAGATCAGGCTCAGTCTGAGGTACTGTGGATTTGAAAGTTATGGAATTGCTGCACTCACCCTAATCCCACTGGCTGCTGGTGCCTGCATCCAGTAAGAATCTGAGATCTGATGCCTTTCTTTATCTAACAGCAGGAGTAGGGATGCAGCTTGACTTGGACACTGCCTCAAAATTGAAGATCCCAGGAGAAAACTACACATTCATAATCACAGAGAAACTTCTTTTATTCCTTTTCTTTCTTTCTTTTTGTGAGTGTGTGCATTATTTTATGTGTTTTTTTTTTTTCTTTCTCTTCCTACTTTCCTCTTCACCAGTTTATTGTGGTGTAGGGAATTTTCCTTTCTCATTCTTCTTTGCTACTTATCTCTTTTTTTTTCTTTATTCATTTTTTCCTCATTTGCCTTTTAAATTTTCTCACTTTAATTTTTTCTCCTTTACTTTTATTCTTTGTATAATTTCTTTATTTTCCAACTTTTTACTTTATCTTCTATTTCTTGTCAGTTTTTTTTTCTCTTACCTTTACCTAGTCCTATAAACATCCTTCGACTCCCTGATAGGATCCTTTGTACCACTTCTCCCTCCTCATATCAAACAATTTAAAGTTTCAATTTTGCCACTTTCTTACCCCCATTCCCAACCACTATATCTTTAATAGTGTAACCATAAAGCCTTATTAATCTTCAGATAGTTAATTCTATAAAATAACTGTTGAATTACTTTTTACTATTGTGGTGATAAAACTGCTGCATTTATTATCTATTAGCTGTAAGTCAATACGTGGGTAATTTGTGCATTTCTTCTCTAGGATTAGGGTGGCACATAATTATTTCTTATGGTATATTAATACCCAATTTGTCTTCAATAATGCTACTGTAGCTGATTTGCTTGATATTACCAGGGCCTCAAAATTGTTACTATTAATGGGCTTTCTCTATAAATCAACATTCAGATTACCTGTGTGACATTCACAGTACCAGAGTACATTCCCAGAGAACTCAGTGGTGGGCTAAGTACACTGCATTCTCCCCTCCCAAATTAAGGTGGTCAAAGTGGTCAGATCTTAAGGCTGAGGCAAAGGACTATATTTCACCATGGTCAGATCTTAAGGCTGAGGCAAAGGACTATATTTCACCATGCCCAAAGTACATCACTGAAAAGTGACTCCTCTAAGAAATCTCTATATTTGCAAAAAAACCTTTATGCTATGTGTCCACAAACAAAACAAAACAAAAACAAAACTAACAAATAAACAACAAAGATGAAAACATGAGAAGACAAGGCCACAAAATGCCTCCCAAAACTCCCTACTCCCCTGAAGTCAATCCAGGGTGCATTGAAGGGGAGAATAGCAAAAACCACACACCTAAATTACTTGAAAGGATATCAGACAAGATTACAAAAACAGAAAAAAGGTACTCAGTAGGATCACAGATAATATAAATAAGCAGAAGATGGAAGTAATAACAAAATTGATCCATGAGCTTTAGAAGACACTAATAAAAAGCTAGATGAAAAAATAAAACTGTACAAAAACATGAATGGATCATTTTACAACAATTAAAACTCATAAAAAGATTTCAATCAAATACCCAGTAGATTAAAAATTATATTGATGGTATGAGCAGCAGAAGTGACCAATGGGGGGCAGAATTTCAAAACTGAAATACAATAATGCCTTCAAAGACCAACTACTCAAAGACACCTTAAAAGCAAAATAAAACATGATAAACAAATGTAACATCTGCTAGTGGACACAAAGAAGAGTAATTGGAGTAAGAGTAATTGGAGTAAGTGAAAAAATAGAAGACCACATGAATGGCATAAACAACATGTTTACAGAAACACTAGCAGAAAATATCCCAAATAGAGTGAAAGACATAAACACAGAAATAAATGAGGAATTTAGAACCCCAAATAGCCAAATGATGAAAAGAAAATCTCTCCACACAATATTATACTCAAAGCAACAGAATTTCATCATAGAAAAAAATCTTAGAAATTGTTAGAGAAAGACAACATATTATATATAAAAGTAAACACTTTAGAATTACAGCAGACCTCTCAACAAAAGACCACAAAGGCAAGGGGGCTTGGAGCAAAGTTTTTCAATCATTAAAAGATGACAACTTCCAAACCTGACTTAAGTATCTGGCAAAAATTGCCTTCAACATTGATGAAGAAATAAGAACTCAATGATCACCAAGCTAGCATTACAAAAAAAGTGAATTATATTCTAGAAGTTGACAATGAAGCCAATGATGCCAATATGTCATATGAATAAATATACCTGCCAGGATGAGCAGCTAACAAAAGGAAAAAAAAAAAAAAGAAATGAGAAAAAGGAAAATAATGCAATGACAAGAATAAGTTAATATGTCTCAGTAATAACTCTCAGTGTTAATGGTCTCAATTCCCCATCAAAAGACACAAACTGGAAGAATGGATCAAGAAAAAAATGTAATGATAAGCAGTATACAAGAAACACATTTAATTCAAAATGAAATTCACAGATTAAAAATCATCAAAAATAAATTCATAGATTAAAAGCAAAGAATACAAATCAGTATTCCATGTAACACAAATCTGGATAAAAGCAGGAGTAGCTAACCTAATTTTCAACAAAGTGGGCGTTAAGCCAAAATTGATCAGAAGAGACACAGAAGGACATCACATATTGGTTAAGGGAACAGTTCAACAAGAAGAGATAACAATTAAAAACATATATGCACCAAATACTAGCCCTTGTAACTTAATAAAACAAAAATAAATGGACATGAAAAATCAGATAAACACCAATACAATTATAATGGGGAACTTCAGTACCCCACTCTCACAAACATAAATATCAACTAGATAAAACATTAACAAAGATTATCAGAATTAAAATATGCTTTCAAATGGACCTAATAAATATCTACAGTGCTCTGTCCAACAACAACAGCATACACATTTTTCTTCTCAGCAACACATTCAACTTTTACCAAAATAGAACATCATATTAGCCTATAAAACATGCTTATGTAAATGTAAAAGAATTGAAATTACTCCAAGCAGATTATCACATCATAGTGCAATGAAACTAGAAATCAATAGAAATAGAAACCACAGAAAATATGCAAAAATATCAAAATTAAATGATACCTTCTTCAATAATCAATGGATAGGGCCAGTGAGATAGCTCAGCGGTGTAAGCACCTGCCCGGCAAGCACGAGGTCCTGAGTTCAACTCCGGATACCCACATAAAGGAAAAAAAGGGCCAGTGATATCACTCAGTAGCACAAGCGCCTGCTGACAAGTGCGATGTCCTGAGGTCAACTCCCTGTACCCACATAAAAAAAAGCAATAATCAATGCATCACAGATAAAATTACAGAATAAATTAGACAGTTACTAAAATGAAATGATAACGAGAGTACGACAAACCAGAACTTAAAGGACACAGTGAAAGCTCTCTCAATTGGGAAATTTATAGCATTGAATGACCACATCAGAAATGCAGAGAGAGCTCAAATAAATAACAAAATGGTGCAACTCAAGTTCCTAGAAAACAAGAACAAATCCAAAGTTAACAAAGAAAATTATGAAGATCAGAGCAGAAATAAATGAAACTGAGATTGGAAAAACAATACAAAGAATCAATGGATCGAAGAGTTAGTTCTTTGAAAGAATATATCTTGCACCCTGAGTAACTAATTTAAAGATAACAATATGCAATGTATTAACCATTGTTACCCACCTATTATGTTGTTTTGAAATTTTGTTCTATTTTTTCTCTTTTAAATAAAAAAAGAATATGCAAAATTAATAAACTTTTAGCCAATCTTACCAAAATAAGGTAAGAAAAGACCCAAATCTTTGCAATTAGAAATGAAAACAGTGAAATCAGAATGGATTCTGCTGAAATCCAAATCATTGGCAACTACTTTGAGAATGTGTCCCATAATAAGGAAAATTTAGAAGCAATGTATAGGTTTATACATACATATGAACTTCCAAAGCTGAGTCAAGACGATGTAAGAATCCTGAATAATCCAATATCAGTGAATGAAACTGAAGTGATATAAAATATCACCAACTAAGAAAATCACGGGACCCCAAGATTCACTGTTGATTTCTACAAGAACTTTAGAGAGATGTAATTCCAATTCTCAAGCTTTTTGATGAAATTGAAAGGGAAGCAATACTCTCAAAATCATTCCTTGAATCCAGCATTACCTCATTCCACCACCAGAAAAGGACCTAACTCAAAAAGAGATCTACAGGCCAGTCTCTTTAAAGAACATAGGTAGAAAACTCTTCAATAAGGTACTTGGGCAAACAGAATGCAAAAAATCTTCAAAAAGATCACAATCACTATCAAGTAGGATTCAATCCAGGAATGCAGAGATAGATAGTTCAACATATGCAAGTCAATAAATGTAATACACCATATAAACCGAAGCAAGACAAAATACACATGATCATCTCAATAGTTGCAGAAAGACCACTTGATAAAATCCAACATTCATTCATGATAAAAATCATTGAAAAAAAAATAAACATATAAGAAGTAACCTTAATCTGACAAAAACCATCCATGACAAACCAATGGCCAATATCATATTAAATGGAGAGAAGCTGAATGTTTTCCTGCTAAAATAGTGATCAGGATGAGGATGTCTGCAACTACCACTCCTGTTCAATATAGTTCTCAAGACATTAGTCAGAGGAATTAGACAAGAGAAAGAAATAGAAAGACATGGATAGGAAAAAAAATTAAATTATCATTATTCGCAGATGACATGATACTCTATATAGAAAACTCCAAAATTTCCACCAAAAGATTCCTGGACTTAATAACAATGTCAAGTAGCATAATAAGGATACGAATTCAACACACAAAAATCACAGGGTTCTTGTGCACCAATAAAAGTACTCACTGACAACGAAATTAGGGAAACAATATGTTTCACAATATAATCAGAAAAATGAAATATTCCACAATTAATGTAACCAAGGAAGTGAAAGATCTCTACAATAAAACTGTAGTACTCTGAAAAAAAATTTGAAGAGAACATCAGAAAATGGAAAGATACATCCTATTCCTTGTTAGGCAGAAAGAATATTCTCAAAATGGCCATTTTTTCAAAAGTGTTATACAGATTTAATGCAATCTCAATAAAAATACCAATAGCATTACTCACAGAAACAGAGAAAGCAATCCTAGACTTCATACAGAACCAGAAAAGACATGGGATGACAAAAGCAATTTTGGGCAACAAAAGCACAGCAGAGAGCATCTCCATCCCAGACTTCATGTTACACTACAAAGCTGTAGTAATAAAAAAAGCATGATATTGAAAAAAAAAACAGATATGTGAATCAGTGGAACAGAATAGAGGATGCAGAAATAAATCCAGCCACACTCAGACATCTTATATTTGACAAAGTGGACATGTATTTTTCCACTGGAGAAAAGATAGCCTCCTGGTGCTGGGAAAACTTGCTAGTCACATGTTGAGGATTGAACCTGGGCAGATATCTGTCACCATGCACTAAGTTGAAATACAAATATGTCAAAGATTTCAATATTAAAACAGAAAAATTTAATCTTCTGGAAGACAGAACAAATTATTTTTTATGTTTTTTTTGGGGGAGGGGCATTGAGACTGAGTCTGAGTATGTAGTCCAGGCTGGGATTGAACTCACTGTGTAGCACATGCTGACCTTGAACTCATAGGATCCTCTAGCCTCAGCTTCCCGAGTGTGGGGAATACATGCATACGCCACCACACCCAGCAATAAAATTCACGAAGACATACATGTAGGGAAAGTTTTTCTGAACAGAACTTCACACAAGAAATACCATGAATCGGGCCGGTGAGATGGCTCAGCGGTTTAAGCGCCTGCCTTGCAAGTGCGAGGGCCCGAGTTCGACTCCCGGAACCCACATACAAAAAAGGGGCCGGTGATATCGCTCAGCGGCACGGGCGCCTGCTGGTGCGCGAGGTCCTGAGGTCGACACCCCCGGTACCCACAAAAAAAAAAAAAAAAAGAAATACCATGAATCAACAAAGAGGATCATATTACATTTAAAAGTTCTGCACATCAATGGAAAACAACAAAGTGAAGAGAAAACCTACAGAATGAAAATCAAATTGTGAGGTCCTCCTAAGACAAAGGACTAATATCTAGAAAAAAAATTTAGACATGCATATTGAAAGACCCAATCAAAAATGGGTATCTGAATTGAATAGACATTTCTCAGATGAAAAAGTACAAATGGCCAATAAACACATAAAAAAGTTCAACATTGCTGGCTATTTCAGAAATGCAAAATAAAACAACACTGAGATTCCATCTCACTCCAGAAAATGGCTATCATCAAGAAATCAACCATAACAAATGCCAAAGAAACTACAGGGAAAAAAGAATTATTTTTCATTGTTGGTGAGAATGTAAACTGGTACAACCACTATGAAAATCAGTATGAAGACTCCTCAAAAAACTAAAATTAGAAATTCAATTAGACCCAGGTATTCCCCTTCTAGGTATCTTCCTTGAAGAGTTACAGACATCATATTACAATGATACATGTCTATTATCTATGTCCATAGCTGCACAACTCATAATAGCTAAATCTTGGAAGCAGCCTTAGTTACTTTTCTCATTGCTGAGACAAAATACCCGACACCCAAAGTTAAAGGGGGAAGAGGTTTTTTTAGCTCACAGTTTGTAGAGGTTTCAATCCATAATCAGCGGGCACCAAGGCAGGGTGGCACATGGCAGAAGGGCAACAGTTCATGGTGGTGGAAGATACCAAAAGCAACAACAGAGAAGGGAGAACTAGCCTCTTTCCATCACTTTTATTGTATGCAGGCCACCTGCCCTAGGGCAGATGTAGCACTCACACCTTTAATCCCAGCATTAGACCATGAATCAATCACAAACTCTAGATTCAACCACCTCTGAAAAGCCTGCCGCCCATTACTGCATGAGCCTTAGTGGGGACATCAAGACACAAATTGTAACAGAGTCTGTTTGTCCATCAACTGATGAATGGCTAAAGAAAATGTGGTGTTTATATACAACAGAGCACTACTATGCCATAGAAAATGATAAACTCAAGTCATTTGTAGGAAAGTGTGTTCACCTTGAGACCATAATGTTAAGTGAAGTAAATCAGAAAAAAAGCTTAAATATCACATGGCATCTCTTTTTCTTTGACTTTTTCAAGTACATGTTTCATTATATAAATAAAGTGCAAAATCAAAGACAAACAGTAGGAAAAATAAGAGAAAATGTTTATTATAATACAGCATGGCCAATTAATCTAAAATATACCTCAATTTAGTATAGTTATCTTATGTGATTTATATATTTTTGGCCTGTTAATTTTTCTGTTAATTGTGTTATGATAATAACTTGATAAAATCTTAAAAATAAACAAATCTGATGCTAGCAAAACTTTTTTAAATGGGGCTAGAGGGGAAGGGGAAAAAAGAATTGAGATTTGTTATGTATAAGTACCAATTCTTCAAATAAATGCAATCATTATGTATTGCAAACATATACTAATAAAAATTTAAAATTCCTGAATACTTTATAGCAACACAGTTTTAACAGCAAAATCTTAGAAAGAGCCCAGATGTCCATCAACTGATGAATGAATAAAGAAGGTGTGTTTAACTTTATACAATGGAGTACTACTCAGCCAAAAAGAAGGATAAACTTGAAACAATTATTGCTAAATGGATAGATGTTGAGCCCATACTCTTAAGTGAAATAAATCAGACAAACGTGTAAATATCACATTGCCTCTCTAGTGTGAGAAACTGAAAGTGTAAATAAGAAACAAAATGTGTAATAGATATTGTGAAATAGGAAGAAATTGTTCAAAAGGAAAGGGGAGGAGGAAATAGGGTGGAGGGAGGGGGAAAGGAAGGAAGGGAAAAGAAAAAATGAGAAAAGGATAAAATAGAATCAAAGCTTTGTAAATAAGGAGGGGAAGAGGGATTGAGGGGAGGAGAGGGGAACGGGAAAAAAAGAGAAATCAAGATATATCCCGTACAGGTACAAATTCCCTATTATGAATATGAACATTATGCATATCTAAATGGTACCAGTAAACCTAATATTACAAAAAAAAAGAAAGAAAAAGAAGTCGCAGTCACTGCTGGCAGTAAGTGTGCAAAACCAAGAAACTCAACAAATCACAAATAAAATGTGAAAAAATAAGACAGCAAGATTTATTAGAATCAAATTGCTAAAAATTCTTGGTACAGAGAAAATATTAAATGCACCATCAAAAAATGACACTTGATTAAAAGGGAACAAAAGCAAGAATGAAGGCAGACTTCTTGTTAGAAAAAATGCAATTCAGTAGACAATGAGAAAATATTTACATTATTGAAAGAATAAATTTTCAACTGAGATACACATACACAGAAAAATATCCTTCAAAAATAAAAGAAAAAATTTTTTCATACAGACACAAATAGGGGAATTTATTGCCACCAAATCTACATTGCAGAAAAAGTAATAATTGAAATTGTTTCAAGGTAAGAAAGATTTTTGACAGATAAAATTTTGAACCTTCCTGAGGATGAAGAATGATGGGTATGTTAAATATTTTAGCAGAAATATATAATGTTTACATTTTCATAAATTTTAAGAGTATACATAATTTTTAAAGCAAAAATAGTACCGTTGGGTTGCAGGGCTAAGAAAATATGCATAAATAAATTATGAAGATATATAGATAATATATATTATGTATATATTATATATATTATACATGGCATTTGGCAGAATTTGAAAGTTAAGTAGTACATGTTTTATCTTATATGAGAAACCTGAAAATTGATAGATTAACTAATGAATTAAAGGAAGAGATATGACAGGCAACCAGTAGGTATATTTCTGGCAGTGGGGAAGAAGATCAGTGAAAGGGGGAGAAAGAGAGATTTAATATAACTGGAATTAACATATGTTAAATGCATACACCCACTTTCCAAAACAAACCTGGGCATTATGTAATATTAACATGTATTGTTATTGTTCAGATTTAAATTGTTCACCAAAAGTGTCATGTGTTTGTAAGGTAATTGGATCATCAGGGCACTACATTCATCTATAGATGAATTCAGTAGCTGAATATGTTGTTACAATGTAGGGCCTGGTTAAAGAGCTGGGTCACTAAGGTTGTGACTTGGAAAGGTGTATTTTTGTTATGTCTTTTCTATCTCTCTCTCTGTTTCCTGGTTGCCACAAGTTGAGCAGTTTTCCTCTGCCATGCCCTTTGAACATGCTATTTCTGATGGAAGTTATGGTAGTTAAGCCCTTGAAGTCATAACCATAAGCAAGGATTTTCTGAACAGAATCTTGAAGGCACAAGAAATCACAAAAAGGTTCCACAAATGGGATTATGCTAAATTAAAAAGCTTTCTCTTGGCAAAGGTCACAAACAACAGAGTGAAGAGACAACCTACAGAATAAGAAAAAAATTCACCAACTACATCTTAAATGTCTAATATCTAGACTACATAAAGAAAAATATTAGACCCCCAAAGTTAAAGATCCAGCCAATAAATGACCAGAGAAGTTAAAGATACTTTGCAGAAGAAGAAATACAAGTGGCCTATAAATATCTGAAAAAATTTTCCATGTCACTGGCCATTAGAAAAATGCAAATTAAAACATCTGTGAGATTTCATCTTACTCCAGTAAGAACGGTAAACATTAAGCAATCAAATAATAACAACTGCTGGTGAGGCTGTAGGGTTTAAAAATCCTCCTACACTGATAGTGAAAATGTAAAATAGTACAACCATTATGGAAGTAAGGGTGGAGATTCCTGAAAAAACTAAAACTAGAAATTGCATTCCACCCAGGTACTCCCATTCCAGGTATCTTCATGAAAAATTTAAGCACAGCATATTACAGCAATACATGCATACCAATATTTACAGCAGCACAATTTATAATAACCAAACCTTGGAAACAGCTTGTATGTCCACCAACAGATGAACAGATAAAAAATGTGATATTCATACTCAGTGAAATACTACTCTGCTATAAAAAAAGATGAATTTGGGCCAGTGAGATGGCTCAGGGGCATAAGCGCCTGCCTTGCAAGCGCAAGGGCCTGAGTTCAACTCCCGGAACCCACATACGAAAAAAGGGCCGGTGATATCGCTCAGCAGCACGGGCGCCTGCTGGCACGCGAGGTCCTGAGGTCGACCCCTGGTACCCACAAAAACAAAGAAAAAAAAGGATGAATTTGAACCACTTACAGGAAAAAGGATACACATTGTAAACATAATTCTATGTGAAATAAATCAGACATACAATCTTAAATACCGTATAATTTCTCTGATGCAAATAACCTAAATATAAATAAAAAGGAAAGGAAAGGAAAGAAAAGGTGGTATTTACATACAATGGAGTACTTCTCTGTCATAAAGAAGATAACTTTGAATCATTTGAAGGAAAATGGATGCACCTTGAGCCAAAAGTTTTAGTGAAATAAATCACACATCTAAACATTGCATGGTTTCTCTTTTATGAGAAGCCAAAAATATAAATAAATTAATGAGCAAAATAAAAATAGATAATATGAAACAGGTTGATACAACATTTGCAACAGTAAAGCAGACCAAGAGATGGAGGGGGAGGGTGGAAAGAGAGGGGCAGGGAAGGGGATAAAAAAGGAATTAAGATGTGCTCTATACATGGACAAACTCCCCACAATCAATGTAATTATTATGCACTGAAAACATGTACCAATAAGTAAATAAAATATTAGCAAATCAAACAAAGCAGTGAATATAAATGATAGTTTATTGTGTTCAAATGGAATAAATCCTAGCAGTGCATACTTGGTATAGCATTTTTAAATCAATCAATAAAATTCACTACAGAAACAGAGAGAAAAAATACCACACAACCAATTCAATAAGCAAAGAAAAAGCATTTGACAAACTTCAACACTCATCTAGCATAAAATGACTATCAACTCTAGGAATAAGAAAATTCTTGAGCGTAAGAAAAGACATCAATAAATACCTTACAATTACCATTGTATTACTGCAGGTTTGAATTCTTTTCCTTAAAATTGGAAATTAATAATGCCAGCTATTTTTGACCAAATTTAAACCTTATGTAACATATAACATGGAACCACATTAATGTGTACCATTTTTATGCAATTGTATATCAGATATAAATTAATTCAATTAATTTTATAAAGTTAGCAAAAATGCCAGATTTCATCACTTCTATTCATCAGAGTCTTGGAAATTCTATTTTTTAATTTTTATTTTATGAAAACATCTAATTTTCATAACCACATAATGAGGATAACAATGCTTATCATATTGTGTATCATTATCTTCAAACTAGTTACTCAGTACAAGACATAAGCCAAATGTATTATTATGTAAAAGAAATAAATTTAGTTTCTTTTCTATGAGAAACACTATAGAAAAGTATGTTTATATAGTGTTTATAAAAACTAAATACTAGTTTTTTTTAAAAAAATGGAAATAAAATAAATAAATCCTGGATCTACTATACAGTGAACTAAGGCAAGAAAAATAAATAAAAAACATGCAAATTGGAAAGGAAGATATAAAGCTATTTCATAATAAAATGATCATGGGTCATAGTCTATTTTTTGCTATTATGACAGAATACATGAAAATGTATAATTTATAATATATAAAAATTTATTTATCACATGTTTGGAACCTGAGAAGTCCAGTATCAAGTTGGTGGCTGCTACTTAGGGCTTCTTGTTATGCTATGACATGATGGAGAGCAGCACATAGTATACAGCAAAGAGAGAGAAAGAGGAGAGAGGGAGAGAGAGAGAAATCTAGCAAATAATTATTAACCTATCCATAAGAGTAGAGTCCTCATGACCTAAATGTCTCTAAAATGTCATGACTTTCAGTACATTCACAGTGGCAATTAAAGTTAAACCTGAGATTTTGAGGGGTCAAATATTCAACTCACACCATTATGCATATAGAATACCATAAAGAATCTATAAAAGAACTAGTAGGATTTGTACGTGAGTTCAGCAATGCTACTGTACGAATATCAAATATATACAGATAGAAACAAGAAGCAATTAAAAATTTAAAATATTACTTACCACAACATCCTATGCCATGAAATACTAAGATAATTCAACATGTATGGCAACATTTAACATTAATTTTTTTAAAGTTGAGAAAATGTGAAGAAGGTCTAAGTAAGTGGAAATGTATATCACATTGGTGATTTGAAAAACAGTACAATTGTGTTTCTAATTATCCTCCAATTTATCTGCACACTCAGTAATATTCTGACTGTCTGTATAAATTGATTCTAAAATTTATTTGGAAATGTAAAGTCTTTAAAATAGGCAAAACAGTTTTGGAAAGGGCAAAAAAATGAATGATTGAATTACTGAATACCAGGAATTATTACAAATCTGAAATATTCAAGACAGTTCTATATTAACATATTAGATATATAGATTCACGGAAGAGAACAGAATCCAGAAAAAGAAACAAACATATTCGAATAAAAGTTTTCCATAAAAGGTGCCATGGGAATTTGACAGAAATGTGAGTTTGGTATGATCCCTGGCACTCGTGATAATTTGCTCACTGGTGTTAGGCCTTTGTATGTTCTACTTCTTAGTAAAGTGACTTTGAAGATGGGAGTAAGGGTATGGACTTAAATAGGCAGATAATTGCCTGTATAGCACATATGAGCCTATTGTAAATACTTGGTTTCCTAAAAGTTGAAAATGTCAGAAGATTCAGTCTGGTAGATATAACAAAAGATGGAGCAATAGACATGGAATGTGTGAGTACTCATTGACCAATCATTGGCAGCATTGAATGTGAAGGACAGAGATTCAGGAGTATGCATGGCCTCTGAAAACTGGGAACAGTCCTCAGCTGATGGCCAGTGAAAAAAGGGGGACCTCAGTCTAATCATCAAAAGGAACTACATCCTGGCAATAATCTGAATGAACAAGGAAATAGATGCTGTTATAGAGCCTCTGGAAAGCAACACAGCCACGAGAGCTCCTTGACTTAGTCCAGTGGAATCCAGGCCATATTTCTAAACTATAGAATAGTAAAATAATACATTTTTGTTATTTGAATGTTCAATGTTTGTGGGAATTCATTACAGCAGGAATAAAAATCTAATATAGAACAATAGTATTTTTAATGAATGGTGCTGGAACAACTAAATAACTGTGTGTAAAAAAATCAACTTCAGCTTACCACATGCACAGATGAAATGTAACACAAAGTTTTAAAAAAAAAACCCTGAAGATTAAAGAAAAAACCATAACGTTTCTTAAAATATTATATTATAAAATGTCATAATATATTCCCAATATGTTGTCACCTACACTGTAATATTTTATGAAAATATTGAGTAGCAAAATGTTTCTTACATAGGACACAAAAGATAGGAATTATAAAAGAAAAATGTTAATGAATTGAACAAAATTTGAAAGTTCTAAACACTCTTAAAATTTTTAAATTTATTAAAACTTAAAAAAAACTAGCATTTGAAAGACACTATAAAGTAAACAATCAAAATATAGAGTGGCAGAAAAATATTTGAAGAGCATGTCTAACCAAGGACTTACATCCAGAACATGTAAAAAACTCTTACAAGCCAGTACAGAGGAGGAAAATAACCTAATAAAAATTACAAGAAAAAAAGAAAAATATCTCAATTTAAGTGACAAAATATTGAATACTATGTCATGGATGAAGATACGTAAATGGTTAGTAATCACACATACAGATGTTCAAAATTATAAATCAAATGAGAAATAAAAATTAAAACCCTAATGAAATACTACTGTGTACCCATTGGAATAGTTAAAATTAGCAAGACTAATCATACTGAGAGCCATGAGAATGTGAGGCTACTTGGAATTCTCACATACCGCTTGTGAGAATATACCATGGTAGGCTCAATCTAGAAATCATCTTGACAATTTCATATGAATTTACCATACTCTTTGTACATGACCCAGCAATTAAACTCCTAGTAACTACTAGTTACTACTCATAGTAACCAATATTTGGAAGCAACCCAAAGTCCCTCAACAGGTGAGTGAATACTCAAATTGTGGCATATCCATTCAGAGGAATAATAATTCAAAATGAAAGGAGTGGTTTACTGATTTCCATTACAATTTCCAGTTCAAATATTAAATTCAGCAAATAAAATCAGGCACAAAAAATACATATGGTGTCATTCAGTTTATATTAATTTCTAGAAGAGCTAAAATGATCTTTAGCTATATAAAGTTGGTAAAGTTTGCCTCTATTGCAGGAGATAAAATTAAGCACACAAGGGCATGGGGAGACATTTAGGATGATGAGAAAATTTCTTATCTTGACTGAAGCAATGATTGCATGGTTGTATACGTTTGTCAAAACTGCAAATTGTACTTTAAAAATGAATGGATTTATGTATATGCCTTACTAAATTTGAGTTAAAATATGATTTGCATGAGAATACAATAGTAAAAAAACTTAGAAAATACTCTGAAATTTAGAGAATTTTAAATATTGAATTTTAGCTTTCAAGACCTTGCCCAATTTATCCCAAACTGACATTTTCACACTTCTCTCCTGCCACTTGCCTGCATACATCAAAGTCATTTTCAAGTTTCTTACAAATCATGGATATTTCTTATTTTAATTATTTTTATATCATCTGTCTTTTTTTCCCCAGATTCTCCTTTTCTCATATGATATATTTTAACCCCACTTTTTCAGTTCTCACTCCCACAAACTGCATGATTCACTTAAGTATCATCTCTACTGTGACATCTTTTCTAAATCCTTCCCTTTAATATATACTTCTCTTTATCTGCTTAAAACTGTCCATTTTATACTAAATTTTGATAAGTAACTCTTAGGACTAAAATACTGTACATGCAATAGATATTGTAAAATAGGAAGAAACTGTTCAAAAGGAAAGTGAAACTGGGATGGGGGAATGGAGAAAAGAAGGGAAAAAAAAAATATATATATATAGATATAGATATAGATATAGATATAGATATATAGATATATACAAGATAGTTAAGATAGATACACTACTAATTTTGCTTAGTTCATTGAAAAGAAAGGTTTGTGCTAATATTGTTTGGACAATTGTATGCCAATCTCTTGTACCCTGAGTAACTAATTTAAAGATAACAATATGCGATGTATTAACCATTGCTACCCTCCTATTATGTTGTTTTGAAATTTTATTCTATTTTTTCTCTTTAAAATAAAAAATAAAATAAAATACTGTACATTTTTGGTAGTCATCACACTACTTTGTCCATTTTACTGCTTATTGTACTTAATGACTGCATAATGAATGAATAAATATATGAATATGAAAATGTCATAAGAAGCAAAGAAATTTAGGGATAGGAGTATTCTTTGGGTCAACAAAACTTTACAGTTGGACAGAATTTGCCTATTCTATTCTTACTGAAATTTATTACAGTAATGAAAACCTCAGTCAAGCACCCAAGAAACATATCAAGCATGAGGTAATGACTGTTATAATCCCAAAGAACAGCTTTGCATTTCCCATGGGAAATGTAGTGGCATATTGAAAACTATCTTCCTTAGAAAACAAATTTGTCTTCTAAATCAACAAAATCCTTGATTTATTTCATGGTGAAATGGGGGAGCATTGCATGGTGATATATTTTTTTTTTACATTTTCTATTTTTGAGATCTAAATACTATTACTATACCTCTCCTTTTCTGTCTCACACCAACTCATTTACAAATCCACTGTATCTGGAAATATTTTGACATGCTCAGTATGTCCTTTTATGAAACTAAATGTAACTATTTTATTGTTGCCATTGATAAATTACCATCTCTATTTCATTAAAAATTAAATGAAGACCCATGAGGTCTAATGAAAATGGATCTTTATATTTTCTCTGCTCTGAGAATGATTTGTGAAGTACGAATGCACTCATAAACTGATGCACTACCCTAGGGAAAATAAGCTAGAATTTATTCCATTGTTAGTAGTTTGCAATATTAAATGATCTGTACCAAATTTACATGGCAAACTTAAGTCATATTTAACAACATGATGTCATCACAGATGACGAGAAATGGGAAAGAGCAAACTTTCACTTGCCGAGATCAAAACCTTGAAGTAGTTTGGAATCATGTGTTTATTTTACATGGTTAAATCTAAAATTATACCACCATAACTAAGTTCAGTTCATTAAAGGGTATTTATTCATCAAAACAGCATTATCCTGCTGTATTTTCATATGACTTAAACTATTCATTCAACTTATGTTTTCACAAAAATGACACAGAAAGCAGCAGCATTACAGAACTGAGGTTGTTATTTAATCTATATTTATTGTATTAATTAAAAAAAACATGGCCTCTGTTCTTTTTGAAAAATTTCAAACATATGTTTGCAAAGTCTATAGTCAGGCTGCCCTTCAATTTTCAATTAAATAAACCTCCTTATTCCCTTAACATTGTGCAAGACCAATCATGCCTTTTTGTATCATTCAGATTAATTCAAAAATAATCTGAAATAGCTGGTACAACTCTCACTGTGATTAACAAACATTTAGAGAAAACCTTCAACAAAGGCAGAGACCTTCTAACAAGTTATTGCAATTACCAGCATGACCAGCCAAAGGGAGACTGTATTTGGGTAAAAATTAGGTTTTGATTTTCCACTGACCTTCTATTCATTGTCCTTGTTCAAGGTCAAGCTGTGGATTAAAATCTTTCCTTGGTTGTCCATAATTAGGGTTTGCTGGGAAAAAATGCTAGTTTATACCTCTACTCTTGGCATTATCTATAATAGTTCCATCTTTCAGTCTCAAAAGTGTTCCAGTTCAGATGATATAGTAAATGGTCAGCCTGTACAAAAGATAGAATCGCTAGCACAACTTATTAATTTTTTATAGTCTGGCCTCGGGCTATATTTCCCATTCTGTCTGTTTTTCTTGTACCTTACGCTCCAGAAACATGAGACTATGTACTCTAAAAATCCTGTGCATTGGTATATATTCATAATTTTTTCATAGATAGCTCTTCCTTCCTGAATTGTCCTTCCTCTGCTTTTCCAAATACTGATTCTTAATAATTCTTGGAGAGACAATTTCTAGTCCTCTAGGATAACTTCTTTAATTCTCCTGGGATAAGACTGTCAAAGCATTTTAATGTGTTTTGTGACAAATGCTGTACATTGTAAATCATATTTTAGTTCAATGAGAAAGTGGTTGTAGCTATTAGCAAAAGAATTTTGCCACGGGCATCGGAGTAATGTGTGACAGGTGTGTCTACTGCTTTACCAGTCCTACTCTAACCAGGATTTCATGCCACCTGCTCTGTGGTACTGCATATTTATTTATATATTTTATATATCACCAAGGTAACCAAAAATCTAAGACTAAGATTTTCACTCTGCTGTATATGTCCTTGAATAATCCTTTTCTCTTTAGTGTAGTTTGTGCCTGTGAACGTGATGACATAGCACTCCTCTTACTAGGTGACTAATTTGAGTCAATCGAAAGGGATATCACCCTGAGAGGACTGACCTAATCAGGTGAAATTTTAAAACAGACTGGGGAGTGATATCAGCAATTTGGCTAACTAGACATGCCTGGCAGCACTTTCCACCATAAAACAGGGCCAAAAACACAGAAGAAAAGCCCTCGTATTCCACCGTGGTGTTTGAAGCAGAGCACCAGAGTTCACCGGAGATGTTACAGAGAAGTCATGGAACACAGAGATGCATGATGGCCTTATAAAAAAGGAAACGGTGCATGCAACACCTACTATCTCATATTTTTTTTTTGTGGATACCGGGGATCGAATTCAGGACCTCATGTGCCAGCAGGCGCCCGTGCCACTGAGCAATATCACCGGCCCTTTTTTACGTATGTGGGTACCGGGAGTCGAACTCAGGACCTTGCACTTGCCAGGCAGGCGCTTATGCCGCTGAGCTATCTCACCGGCCCCTATCTCATATTTTTAAATGAGATCAAACCTGAAACAAAGGGACTTTGCATGGAGGTAAGAAGCAGGAGGAGGTCCTTGTAGGTCCACACTACAAGGCTGCCATGGCTGTCTGAAGTATTTGCTTCTGGAGAAGACTTCAGCCCAAACAGTTCCTGAGCCCACACTGGGAAGCTGCTTGTGAATCCACACCTCTGTGTTACCCTGGAGAAAGAGCCCAGGCATATGGTGCCCCTTCCCCCAGGCTTTTGTTATACAGCATCATTTTGAAACTTGGACCACCCAGAGTCCTATGAAACAGTAAGATGTCTGCCACAAGGAGCTTGGCAGAGCCTGACCTGTAGGTTAGCCCTGATCACCCAGATTCAGCACAAGGAAGCCACTTGGCATCTACCCTAAATGGCCTGGTTTAACCCCTTATGGCTCTGGCAAGCAACTGCACAGACTTCCTTGTGCAGGTTGGCCCAGTGCAGCACTGAAAAGGCAATAGAATGAAACGCTGATGCTGATAGATTCCCTTTCCAAGACTGAGTGGCTTGGCCCCTCCCCCATGAAGCCCAGGAGCATCCTGCTATGAGGGCTGCTCTGCACTCACCCAGGCTCACTAAAGGGTTACTCAGTGTGCACCCTGCTTGTACAACCATGTACAAAAATGACTGGAGTGGCCCAACCACCACATGGAAAGCAGAAGCTGTGTTGTTTACCTCTTTTCAATTCCACTGGATTATCTTATTATCCTTTCTTTAGACTTCCTTGGCTTATTATTTCTTCTTCTTCTTCTTCAGAGATTGCTTTCTTTTGTGGGGAGGTATATTAGGGATTGAACCTAGCACTTCATACTGAGTTACACCCCCAGCCATTTTTAATTTTTTTATTTTGAGGCAGGGTCACACGAAGTCACTAACTTGCCCAGACTGGGCTCAAACTTGAAATCTTCCTGCCTCAGCCTCTGAGAGTGCTTGCGAAGATTATAGGCTCATGTCGCCATTCCTGGCTACCTCTTCATATGTTATATTTCTTTGCTGTGACTTTCTATTTTGTTCTTTGAGAGTTTGTACTTTTTTCCACTTGTTTCAAGCATGCGTACAGCTGCTCTTTAAAACATTTGTTCATGGCTTCTTTGAAATTTTTATCAGATACTTCTAACATCTCTGTCATCTCACTATTTCCATCTATTGATTTTACTTTTATGTTTAATTTGAGGTCATCCTAGTTCTTGGTATGATAAGCAAGTTTTCAGTGACAACAGGACATTTTAACATTTGGAAATGAGATCCCAGATCTTATTTAAACATTCTATATAATTGGATTTTTCTGACACCACTCTAGCAGAGAAAGAAAGGAAAAAAAAAAACTATTATTAATGTCAGGAAGATGTAGAAATCCAGTTTTACCATGTAGCCTCCTTTGACATTCTTTTAGGGGAGTGGGAGCCTCCTCAATACTGCATGTGGGATAGGAATCTTGGCTCCTCACATCATGTCCTTTGACATTGTGAAGGGATGGCATCATCAGTTGTGTGATGCTGAAATTCTCTGCTGACAGCATCCCAGAAGTGAGAGGAATGGACACCTTATTACAGCTGGATTGAGGTAGAATTATTTCAGAGTCCTCATGTAATGTCCATTAACACTACAGATGGCTAACAGCTTGCTACTTATTCAGTGGAGATGAGTTGGCCTTCCCCAGTATGGTGTGCTAGGGTGTCTCATTATACCCTTGGAAGATCTGAAGTCTATGCTCTTCACTTGGCTTTTGCTGCTATGGGTGAGGATTGGGGAAAATTAGAATATATCATTAAAAACATCTTCTAGATAATGTGTGGTGTGATAGAAAAATCATACATTTTTACATTTTAAGGAATGTATTACAGAGCCGGTGAGATGGCTCAGCGGCATAAGCGCCTGCCTGGCAAGCGCGAGGTCCTGAATTCGACTCCCGGTACCCACATACGAAAAAAGGGCCGGTGATATCGCTCAGCGGGACGGGCGCCTGCTGGTGCATGAGGTCCTGATGTCGACCACCAGTACCCACAAAAAAAAATGTATTACAGTAAAAAACACATTTCCATTAATTCCCTTCAAAATACTTCCACTCATATTGAATACACTTCTCCCATCTTTTTTGTCATTTTCTGAAGCAGTTCTGGAAGTTCCTGTTTTATGATTGTCTTTACAAGCTCTAATCAAAAGTACAGTGAATGCTGCTGTCATCCAATGGCAAGGTAGGCTCATAAAAACAGTATGTTTTCATCCACCTTACTCACCAGGTCTTGTACTATGTAACTTCTTGCTTTTTCCCAAAGTCAAAATGACCATGAAAGGTAAGCATTTGAAATTAATTCAGGACATTTAGACAGCCATGACATTGCAACTAAAGAGACACATGAAAGAGGACTTCCAGAACTGCTTCAGAAAGTGGCGGAAATGATAGCATAAATGTGTTTGAAGTGAAGGGAGTATTTTAAGGAGAAGTTATGGCTTGTGTTTAGATGTCCCCCAAAAGCCTCATGTGGTCATAGGTGGGGCTTTTTCAGAGATGGCTGGATGTAGAGTGTGTGATGCTGGAATTGATTTATGGTGCAATGCTAGGATCAAAGGCACTAGGATTAAGGGTGTGAGTGCTACCCACCCCAAGTAACCTGGATAAGATACAAGGCATACAAAGAGCTGTGGTCATCCTTTATTTGCTTTGGTACCTTCTGCCTGCCATGAACTTTTTCTCCTTTACAATGCCTGTCTGCCACGCCACCCTGCCTTGGAGCCAGCCAATTATGAACTGAAAACTCTACAAACTGTGGGCTAAATAAATATTTGTTCCTTTAATGTTAGGTGTTGGGTATTTTGTCTCAGCAACTAGAAAAGTAGCTAAGACATGAGATTAATGGTAATTTGTCTTTTACTGTAATTTTTTTTAAATTTTATACATATGCTGTAATTTTCAATCACTCCTCACAATAATGACCTACTGTTTACAAATAGTTTTTGTTAAAAATTTCCTTGCAAAAAACATATGCCACTCATTTGCTACACAATATCAGATGAACTTATGGTTCATTTTGTTAGTTTTCTAAAAAATATCTTTGGAGCTTGTACTGTCATCTATCCTTCAAGTCATTTTGGAGAAAAAGAGACTTACCTGGCTTTATTTAGAAATATATTGTGTATATGAATTTATCTATTTGTTTTATTCATTGTAGCCCACTCTTTAAAGTTTTTCCCTTATGAGTATACGATTTTTAGTAAAATTGTCATGCTTGTAATCATAATTATATCCATCTATATATGCCCTGGGACTATATACTATATATTGATCACTTGCTATAGTCCAGGCACTCTTAGGCACTGATGATATAAAGATCGTACATGGAGCTCACTTCATTCTTGCTCTATCAATCTGGTCAAAAGGAAATTTACAATATAGGGTGATAATCACGGTGAAAGCGACATAAGTATCATGTTATGGAAAAGGTACACAAAAGCCAAATACAAAGCTACTGGGAAAGGGAACACTTGTGATCAAGTTGTATTAGTGTAAACAAAACTACCTTGACTGTGATACTATTAAGTACATTAAATATGGTTAATGTAGCTGATAAAATTATAATTTTTAAATTGTATTTTAATTAATTTTAATTTTGTTAGCCACATGTCACTAATGATCACTGTATAACACAGCACAGAAGAGGATCTAAGTTTAGGAAGATAAATACTGACAGTAAAATATGGACAAGTAAAGAATGAGGCCGTGAGTGGTGAGCCAAGTTAAGGAAATTTTGTAAAAATCCCACTTTTAGAAGACAAGAGTCAGAACCAGGACAAAGTAGTTGAGATAACCTAAGGCTAATGGTCCAACAGATATCCTAATCTATTCATGAATGGGTTGATCATTTGGGTGTAGTAGACAGAAAGAAATCTAGTATGACTTAACCCCTGCTTAAATCCAGACATTGTCTTGATATCTGTTCACACATTTCACTTTGTTTCTCAATGGTTAGCATCATACAGAATTTTCCTCTAACTGCTGCCAATATTCAATTAATTAAAGTCTGGCACTCGTTAACAGGAAAGGATTAGTTACTACAGGTTTGAACATGTTCATAGTTAATGTGACTATTTCAATGTCTGTATTCTTACTTTTTAATTAAAATGTCAGGATTGGTTTTGGTGCAAAAAATACATTCAACCACAATGCTGTTGTTGTCATATTAATGAAACCATCAAGGACACTGTTGATTTTACTTCACAGATGAATTTATAATCTACAGATTTCTTCCTAGTATTATCGTCCAAAGATGGACATTATTCTGTTATGTATTTTCAAAGTATAGTAAGAATTTCAGTAGTTGCTACATACAGTATTTAGATGGTGTCAATATAGCATTGAATTCACCTTGCAGGTTTATTCTTTTGGGTTCTTTTTGTTTGTTTATGGAAAGCAATTTTGGAAATAATGTATGTTTTAGGAAATCCTACATGTGACAGTTCTAGTGATCAGTAAAAGTATATTGAACAAGACATATTTTTATGGAAAAGAAGTGAAATGCACAATTAGCCCGTTTCCTCTTCTGTGTTTTTTCCCTCAGATTGTCCTTCAGCTTTTGAACATATTTATAATGCACTGATAAAAACTGATGTATATGTAAAACATGCATTCCCTTAATATGTATGGAATGTTTATGAGATAAATAATGAGTTATTCAGATGAGTGAAACAGTTCATTTCATTAGCTCAAAAATTTAATCCTTTTTCTCCTTCTTAATTAGCTGTATGACATGGGTAATCACATTCAATTTTTGTTTTTATTTTCATCATCTATAAAAATTGAAATATGAAAAAACATGCAGTGCTGTTAATATGAAGCAAAAGGAAGTTTTATATATTGCTGTTGAGAATGAAATACAATATCAATTTACCACTTTGGATTGTTGTAGATTAGAAATCCAGGCACAAGTAGGTTACTGTCCAAGATCAGATTTTTACAAGGCTCAATATTTCAAGGGTGAAATCAAAATCTTGGCTTCATGTAATCTTATCTGGAAATTGTGGGCAAGAATCTGTTTTCAAGCTTTATCCTGTTGTCAGAATTCAGTTACTTAAATTTGGCAGACCCAATGGTCCTCTTTTCTTGCTGGCTGTTGTCTGGGGTGGTCACTGTGAGCTGAAACAACAAGCCAAGTTCCACATTTTAAAAAGTCCATAGCAGCTATCATATGTACATCACAAAATATTTAACACATGTGTGTACTGCAAATTTTTTTGTAATATAACTTGGAAAGAACCTCATCCACTGATAAAATATATTCTAATTCATTTGTGCTGCTAAAACAAAATGACACAGAGTAGTTTACAAATAACAGAAATTTCTCATAGTAGGGAGGCTAGCAATCCAAGGTGGAGTGTGCAGGAGGTACAGTTGTCTGGAGAGGACTTATTTCTGCTTCCACAATGGGACCTTGTTGCTGAATCTCCTGAGAGGGAGGAATGCTTTATGCTCACATGGAAAAAGCTGGAAAGGCAAGTGAACCTAATGCTCCATGAAGTGTCCTTCATAAGAGCCATAATCCTACTTATGAAGGAGGAGTCTTCATGGCCTAATCACCTGCATCTATCATGTTGGCAATAGCTGAATTTTAAAGGGCAATCATTTGACCCATATTCATGTAATAGTTCCAGTGTGTAAAATTACTGAATAGATGAATACACAAATCATCATGAGTAGATCTCAAATACAAAATGTGGTATAAAAAATAATAAATTGCTGAATAAACTCACCATATGACTCATGTAAATTTTAAGTACACAAATTAGTAAAAGTCATTTTATGTATGTTTGATAACTGATTGTATCAATTTGAGTAAGAAACACCCAACTAAATTGCTTTGATATAGTTCTGTGGGTGGGAGACCCATTACAGGGAAGATTGTCACCAGAATGATATAAAAGGGAAATGAAGAAGGAAAGATTGCTGCTGTTTCTTTGGAGGAGCTCTAGACTTCGCCTTCACCTTGGACATCGTCTCCTGGCTTCCAGAGCAGACGCTTCAGCCTCCAGCACTGACCCTTCAACTTCCTGATATAGACTCACACGGGACAATACAGTGACCTCCAGGCCTTTGACTGGATCCTTCAGATCTCCATCATGCAGTGCAGACCTTTTGCATGCTTCCACATCTGACTCTATCAGCAGCCATTGAAAGCCAATCTTATAAATTCTTATATATTTATATAATTTGCATTATATCTGTTTCTCTAGTAAGCACTGACAGATATGATATTATACATGAAAACACATGTATCGATGAATCCACTCTGGATACATCTCTGAATCTTACTATCTCTATACCTTGGACAAATTGTTTAATTACATATTTACAAAATGATTATGTGTAAAATGTGGATCACTATGAGGATTAAATGAGTAAAATATGGAAAGTGTTAATAACTGTGTCAGGCACATAGTAAACACTATGTAAGTGTTTTCTTTAAATAAATATAAATACATAACACTATAAAACATGAACTAGGCAGATACTCAATGACTGTGATAGTGAATATTTGCCTCTGGGGATTTAAGAATTTATCCTATTCAAAAGTGGTTTTGACTTTATCAATATAGTACTTTCATATACATATATATATTTGATTAAGTTAAATTTAAATGGTATAAAAGTGAGTTTTTATATATTTCATGCAAATTTTACTAAGTTACATAATAAAAAAGTCAGGAACCACATTTAAAGTCACCATGATAAAAATATCTTTATGCCTAAAACTTAGTGACTAGATGGTATATAATGGTCTCTACAGATTTACCCAATTTCATTATTCATATTCCTGCACTTAGCCATATATTCTATAGACATATGATAACAATAAGCCAAGAAAAAGTATCAGATGAATTTATCATTGTCTTTTTTTCTATAAATGGCCTTCAAAGAAGAAGTTTAATTGGCAGTACTGATTCAGATAAGTAGTAACTTCCCCCACATGATTTCCCACAAGTACTGTGTAATGTAAAAGCTACGGTATGTACATTGAGAGTTGAAATTTACAGTGCCAGATTACTTACTTTTATCTGAGCCAAAATTGAAAATATTGAGATAATTTCAAGTTTTGATTGTTATACATCTTTGAAATTTTGAGATATTTTTAATGTTGGTAGTACCAAGTTATCATTCATTACTCAATACTCAGCGCACCAAATTGGGAAAAAAAATATCCAGGAGCAAAAACAAATACAGTGGGTGGCTGCCATGTTCTGCCATTAGTTTGAGTTGTGTTTTTCATTTTGGGACTGGGTGAGTCACCCACAGAGATTACAAAGCAAAGCAAAGAAGACTTAAGAATTTAATAAGACATTACCTGGAGCTCCTTACACTGAAGACGGTCTCTGTCTGAATGCAGAGTACTTACACATGAGAAAACTCACGAAAACACAGTGAACCCAAAAAGCTGGATTAATAATAAAATCCCTTTGCAGATGAAGATGAAACACTAGCTACTACTTATGTATGCAGATGTGATGCAAGCATCATTATTCTATTGAGATCTTGAAGGTCAAATATATGTCTCTAATGTCCTTTTCAGCAGAAGTTATGATCATATTATGGTGTCCCTGCTCCTTTACTTATGGAAGATGCCTTTTAAAAAGGAGATTATTTCATCCTCAGTCATTTATCTGAGGAAATATGCATTTGGTTTTCCAGAATAAAGCTATGATATATGGTTGCCAAAATCAAAACACTTAGATGGGTTAAGCAAAGGAAACTATTATTATTCAATTGGTGATTTCATCCACATTATTCTAAATCACTGATTTAAAGGATCCTTTCTTGATGAATTGACTCATCTACTTACAGCTGTATCAACCAGCTATTATGGTGTGTGTCAATATTATGATTAATTACTGCATAAAACCTAGTGAAAAGCAAGACAAATGAGCAGTTTTAAGTATCATATCTTTGTTTAGCTTTATATTCCCATTGCTAAGTATCCATGCTGTTTAAGACTCCTGCATTGCTCTTAACCCTTTATTTAGTGAAAGTGTCTAGACTAAAGAAGCCTTCTGTTTAACAGTAGTAAAGTAGGTGCAAGAAATATGTTTCTGTGTAATAACAGTGCTCAGTTTCTAATATTGAGGATGGACAAATTTATAAACTATGTTTCTTCTCTCTCTATGGCAACAGTCTCAATATACTTCTATAGAGCTCTGAGTGATTATTTTCTTTTTGTCCCTTCTGTATAATAAAACTACAAGTTTTGTCAAAGGTTAGATTAATATCATGCAGTAGGGCTGACATTATTATCAGTTCAAGAGCTCAGAGATGGAAACAAATGGATTGAAGTGTTGTAGCAATGACTGAGTGTATACGTTATTCTATTTCATAGGTAAACTCACTCCTAATTTTAGATTTATAATTATATTTGAGAATGTGGGATGAAATACAATTAATAGATACTGTATTTTGGTGCCAACACTCAAACTAAATTTATGGTCATATAATAAGAATAAATATTTCAGGAGAATGAATTTCAAAAAATGGGCTGTGAATAGCTAGATATATGTATCAGAAATATTTTTTTAAAATAAAGATGCTTAAAATTAGTAGATGTGGGCCGGTGAGATGGCTCAGCAGCTTAAGCGCCTGCCTGGCAAGCGCGAGGGCCCGAGTTCAACTCCCAGAACCCACATACAAAAAAAGGGCCGGTGATATCGCTCAGCAGCACAGGTGCCTGCTGGCGCATGAGGTCCTGAGGTCGATCCCCCGGTACCCACAAAAAAAAAATTAGTAGATGTGTGGCTATTCAATATCTGAGTGGGGAACATTGCTGTCACTACCCTTCAGACACTGTGAGGAATTGCTTATGTAATCCTCACAGTATTTGTCCAAAATTGGTTTGTGTGAGAATTTGAAAGGAGAGAAACAGAAAATCACAGTCCTGCCAGATATTCACAGGAAAAAGAGTTCAATGACCAATTTTGAAAAACATTGTATATGTTATCCTCTTGTGGAAAGAAATACAGTTGATCACTATTGCATTTGCTCTGACAAAAGGCCTCCATGAACCTCCATATTGCATAAAAGTGAATTTTTTTCATCTTTAGCTTATTTCAGCTCTTTGATTCATTTGACACCATAAATTACCCTTTTTCCTCTTCTCCTTCCCCACCCCAACTAGGTGGTTAAAACTCTTACTTCATTGATTTTCTCCTTCTGTTTACTAAAGAAGTACATGTTACTGTAGATCATTAAAAATTACATAAACAAAATATAAAAATAACTCCATTACTACACAATCCCTTAGAGAAATACATTATGAACACCTTTGTATATATTCACATATAAACTATATGTATTTCCTCTCTACCTCCTCCTTTTCCTCTTTTTGAACCAAAACGAGATTATAAAATGCATCTGGTTTTCAAATTTGATTATTTCACCTATGAATAATATCAAGGATACTTTCTGATGTCAGTGCACAAAGAACTACCTCCAGTGTTTTCACAATGATATAGTATTCCAGACTTTGGGGAAAGATCCAACTAGCCAGCTCCTTCCATGGGCAGTTCTCCAGTGCTGCTTGTCATGTCAAAAGCCACTGCTGGGCCGGTGAGATGGCTCAGCGGTGTAAGCGCCTGCCTTGCAAGCGCGAGGGCCCGAGTTCGACTCCCGGATCCCACATACGAAAAAGGGGCCGGTGATATTGCTCAGCGGCACGGGTGCCTGTTGGCGCGCGAGGTCCTGAGGTCGACCCCCCGGTACCCACAAAAAAAAAAAAAAAGCCACTGCTGCTTTCAATGTACGCCAAAGCATATCCTGAAGCCTTTGAGGGAAATTCTCTGCAAAGTCTGGCCTTCATCTAAAGGGCACCATACTTACATGTATATCTTAGGCTTGTGGTAACTTTCTTCAGCTTTATATGTTAACCAGATCTTTTCTATTGTCTGTTTTTAGAACATTGTCAACATTTCAGATATAATAATGACACTTTTTATTTATAAACCTAGTATGAAGTTATCTTATTTAAATGTTCTTTATTGTCACTTCCAAAAGTTTCTAAGGAGTTGCCTGTTGTTTTGCATCAAACAGTGCACTGAATGTTTAAACTGATTAATTTTTTTGATATAGCCACCAAAATCTTAGATCTAGATAATTGCAATAACCTACTAATAATATTCTTTCTTCCCTGTCTTTGCTCCTCTATAGTCCACACCGTATACTATCTACAGAGCAGTCAGAACAGATAAATTTAAAAGATAAATTCTAGCCCATACAATTGTCATTTCATCTTTTAAATTCAATGTTCTTGTAATGGCCTATAGATCTCCACATAATGAGTCCTGTGCTTGGTAACACTCTGCTCCTGTTTCCTTTCTTTGTTTCAGCCAAACTCTCTTTATTTCTGTTACTCTAACATGCCAAGGATGGTCCTACTTCAAGCGTTGGCACTTGGCTGATATATTTTCCTGAAACCCTCTTCTCTGACACAGCTGTGTGCCTCATTCTGCTCTTTCCTTCAGATCTGAACTCAAATATCAACTGGCATACTGAGAGAGAAGATTAGGGCATGGCAAAGCTGCCTGGCCAAGTAGGTGTGACCTGTTAATTACAAGATGCTGGACACATGAACAGAACATTCCCCAAGACTATGCTCGTGGCCTAGACCTGATGTCAGCCTGAGAAGTGGTATTCAAGCACGCCTCTTAGGACCATCATGTAGAAGTTCTCACTGGTCTCCTCGAGATGTAGACAGCATAAAAGGACACATCCATGCCATGAAGACTTTGCTTTCATAACTTTCTATGATAGCCCATGCTGTGTTTCCCAGATGCAATGTGTACTTTTATCTTTGCTCTTACCCTCTTTTTCTATTTACTTGGTCCAAGCTTGCTCTGCAGAGCCAGTTTCTCTCCCACCCTTAATATTTGCTTTTTTGAATAAACTTTGCCACTGCTTTTTTTGTTTGTTTGTTTCATTCAATTCTTTGTTCGAAGTGAGAAGAGCCTAGACTCCAACTCCAGGAGAGTTGAGCTATACAGAACCCATTAACATTTAGTTGGTGAGCCACTTTTTAGAAACAAGCTACCCAATGACAATACCAGATTTTCTCTAATGAGTTTTTTTTAACAGTGTCTCCACATGAGTTACTGTATAATTCCCTGTTCTGTTTTACCCTGATTTATTTTATATATTAGTGTTAGAAAATCTGATACGTTAGACATTTAATAATTTACCTATTTCTTGTGTCTATCTTTCTCAGTGGACTGTCTTATTGTAGAAAATAGTTTATTTAGTTAGCTTTTGAGTAAGACAGCTAGCTAGGGAAAGGGCCTGAGATAGAGTTGGGCAATCAGCCATACTGACAGGAATTAAAATAAGAATAGTGAACTAGGACTTTGGACCAAGAATGAACTTCCAGGGCCGGTGAGATGGCTCAGCGGCTTAAGCGCCTGCCTGGCAAGCGCGAGGGCCCGAGTTCGACTCCCGGAGCCCACATAAGAAAAAGGGGCCGCTGATATCGCTCAGCGGCACGGGCGCCTGCTGGCGCGCGAGGTCCTGAGGTCGACCCCCCGGTACCCACAAAAAAAAAAAAAAGAATGAACTTCCTCAGGCAGTATGGGATGCAACCCCTCCCTACTAAGGGAAGTTGCAGCTACTTCCTATTAAACTGTTGAGTTTTGAGGAATTCAGAAAACAAAATAACCAGTTTTTCTATAAAATCCCAGTTTCCTTTAAGCCCTACTACGTGTTGAAGAACTGTGTTAGAGAGCCTGAGTTCCAATTGGTAGTTTTAAATCCACAGAGACACCTGCGATAGGTGACCACTAAACAATTCCTGTTCTCTGTTAATCTTTAACTAGCTCGGGATCGGCTGCCCACTTAGGACCCTTCCTACAAATCTAGAAGCTCTTCTTTTTATTATTATTTCCAATAAAACCCCTCCTAACATCCTCTTTTGCTTTGCAACTTCATTTCTCACTGTTTGTGGAACCACGAGCTGGATACAGTAACATAATGAGGGCATGACTTGTTTGTCTTACTCACTGAATTACCCCTAATGCTTAGACCATTGTGTGATATATGGCACGCATTCAATAATCTCTTTGCTGAAGGAATAAAGATACAAAAATAGAAAAGCATTGGTTTCTAATATGTTAATTTCAAAACTGAACATTTGTTACTGTTCCTATTTTTTTTCAATTATTTTTTGGAGTTTTTTGTTTTTGTTTTTAGCCATATCATCTGCAAACATCTGTTTTCTTTTAGAATACTTGTATCTAATATTGTGCTATCTTTCCTAATTGCTACTGTATATCTGGTATTTTCTGGCCCTTGTGAAAAATGGCTGCAAGAGAGCCTCTGAGAACCTGGATGGCTGAACTCCTGGATTCACTTTTCTAGGCAATCTAGAGTGAGCAGGGTGCCCTGAGCGGCTCTTCTTAAAGCTAAAGTTTTTCAAAAGAATTTATCCTTTTACAACCTTGCTGATGGGTGGCATCTGATCAATTCCTGAGATGCTCTTAAACCATCTTATTGTCCTGATGCAAAGTACTTGCCATTTTGTTCTATAAGTACTGAGGATTGAACATAGGAGCTTCATACTAAGCTACATCCCCATAACTTTTTTTTTGAGACAGGGCCTCACTAAGCTGTTAAATTGCCCAAACTTCTGATCTTCTTGCTTTGGCTATCCAGAGTACTGATGAGGCAGGAAATTATAGTATGGCAAACTGCCTGGGGAAGTGGGTGTGACCTACCAATTACAAAACTCCAAAACACACAAGCAGTACATTTGTCAAACTCCTGAATGTGGAACAAATCAGAGAGTGCTGTCTTCAGTTCTCCTTGCATTAACCTAAGTAGGTTTTTGATTGGACAGTCTAGATTTGACATTAGCTTGAGGAGTGTGAGATACAAAGATGGCTGCCATTTTCCTCAGGACCAGGGTGCTCACTCTTCCACAGTGGTCCACTCTCACCCCATAGAGTATACTTCTTTCCTTACTTTTAATTGACCTGAACTTGCTCTTCAGAGCATGTTTCTTTTCATTTTGTACATATAGGAAATATAAAAATCCAGCCACTTTTTTTTTTTGCTTGTCTTGACCAATTTTTGTTCAGGACAGAAACAACCTAAAAAGTAACTCTAGAAGCAAAGTCTAGCACCCCAAAACCCAGTAACAGGGGGTTTATAGACATGCACTACCATGCCAGGCATTTGGGGTTTTAATGGTATATTTATTTATTTTTTTTCAGCAACCATACTTTCCTTGGCCTCAACTTTATATATGCTTTTCCTAATAGCACAATCAGCTGTGAACGCATCGATGGAATAATCCATAGTGCCCCTATGATCCAATCACTTTCCCCATCTTTGAACACATATTTTGGGGTGATATGTGAGAATTAAACTATACTAGATTGGATGCTCTGTTTTCCCCAGTGTGTTATAGCACTCACCTTCTTAGCCATAAGAAAATACATAAATGGGCTATATGGCCAATTTTTCACTGGTTAGGTTTTCCTAATGTCACATAGGCAACTCAAATTCAACATGTCCCAAATGGGACTGGTCACTTTCCACCTGTATCTTCTATGCCTATGTATTTACTGCTACTATTTATTTATATTCAAAACAGAACTTGACAACCCACATAATGCTTTAGTTTTTTCACCCTTCAAATGAAATACCAAGTAGTATTTTTTTTATTTTATTCTTCCTCATTTTTTTTTATTAACTTTCTCCCTCTCCACATTTACCTCAATATTCTAGCACAGACACTCAACATCTCCTTCTTGGAAACCCTACTAGTTCCAGCTAAGTATCTAAGAAAATTAGTCTTGTATAATGTGTCTCTAGATGTGTGGGCCTAAACTGTAGATGTTCTTTTACTTTGGTTTGACAGTATTTTTATTGCTTATCCTCATTTTCTCATTTTTTTAATCTTTGTTTCAGGACTTACTTGTTATTCTGACTGCAGATTTAATTAACTCAGCCACAGGATCTTAGAAAAACAGGACCAAGATTAGGTAGGTATCAGATTGGTAAAAGGGACAGAATTTGATGACACACTGTTGGCAAGGTTGTGGTAAGGAAGGTGAGCATACATTATTATAGGAGTTAAAATTGGTAGGAATTCTCTGGAGGGTGATTTGGCAACAGCTATTTGACATAAGATGTACTTATTCATCTAGAAATTCCATTTCTAAGAATTTATCCTTCAGATACACTTTCACATATGTGTAAAAATGTATTCACCTAAATAATCACTGCAGAATATACAAACAAAATAAGCACCAACAACAATGGTCATCAGAAGTATAATGAATAAATATATTCCAAACATATATTGGGATACTATGCAATTAAAATGATTAAGCTAGGTCTGTCTAATAAATAATACCAGTATTTTGTGATTAAAAGGGCATAAATATGTAAGGTTCATGCTGTCATTTGTATGTAAATTATATACACACATACATATATCCTTATCTATTTATGAGCTATCTCTAAATGGCTACACATACTGGTGGTGATATAAGGCAAAAGGCTAAAGTAGGTGGTGTATAAAACTTACTTTTCACTGTACATCTTTAATAAGGTTTATTTTTGTTATGCACATATGTTAACTACTTTAAATTGATATAAACGAAACAAAAGACCAAGAGGTAAGACTTGATATAGTTCAAAATGTCAGAAATAGCTACATATGTAAAATGATACACATCTATGCCTTCTCCTCATATTGAAATTAACAAAAACATATACAAACACACTACATATGTAAGTACTTACATGTACATTTGTGTGAATGCAAAACAACCTAAATAATTTTTTAAAAGACACCTAACCATTCTAGCTTATACCAAGATATTTTTAAATGAAGTGTTCAAGATGCTTCTTAATTCTTTGACCTATAAACATGATTCCCTTTCAAAACCAAATGTACAAGGTAATGTGTGCATAGCTGATGTTTCAGCTTCATTTTCTCTCCTGGAAAAGTGTAACTTTTATAAATACATTTCTATGAAAATTACAAAAATAAAGAACATATTTAACCATTCAAAAGCTTTATAGTCTTGCACTTAATTACTAAGATGCTGGACACATTTTTGTGCAACATATCCCATAATCATAATTAATTCACATGAAAGAATTATCCATATATTCAATTCAAAAACACCAGCAACACTTAACTCCAAGCACAAGTGCTGGCCTTTCACTGTAGTTACCTCGATGGTATTACCTGAACTTTAAAGAAATGTTTACTCCCCAAAATACCTTCCTGTTTGCCCTGCTGCCTATATGCCAGTTTGGATTACCTCTAAAAATCTGTAGCATACCTGTTACCCAGGAAAGTAGGCACTAACACAGAACCTTTAATCAAAAAGGGTGAGAGTCTGGGGATAATTATTCTCAAGTTCTATGCAATAATCAAAATTTTTAATTAAAATTATGAACAATATTGTAAAATTCTTTAAATAGAAAATGTAATTTTGAAACTTTTTATGTACCCATAGAATACCGAGTTCTCAACATTTAAACAAAATGTACACCAAACATTGGCGATCTGGAACTTGAACTGCATTAGGGCTATAAGCAATGGGTTGTTCCTTAGATCAACCCTAAAAGACATTTTTAGCACACCTTTCCCAAAAATCCCATACATCTAAAATGTGTAAAATATTTGAACATACAGTTGAAATAGTGGTAAAACTGAAGTACTAAATTGTAGTGAGAAGAAAGACTGCATTAGGTTAAAGAAACAGGACATATGAATCTTTCAAAGCAGAACTCAATTTAAGATCTAACTGAAATTATTTGAAGAAGCCAAAAACATAGCGCTTTGGAGGAAGGGTCAAAAAAGTCTTTAGAGTTTTTTTTGTTGTTGTTGTTTGTTTTTGTTTTTCCTAATACTAGGGGATTGAATCTAGGGCATTCACATTGAGCTACATCCCCAATTCTCATTTTAAAACAGAGTATTGTTAAGTTGTTAAATTGCCCAGGACTTGAATTTAGGATCCTCCTGCCTCTGGCTCCTAGAGTAGTGGTATTATAGACCTGCATCACCACCTCTGGATTTAAAGTCAAATTTTTATTGCCAAAAGGACCACCTGTGTTCACTCTCTCTCTGTGTCCCTTTCTATCTCAATGCCTAATACAATAAGTATAGGTAAGTTAAGCCAATTCCACCTGGAAGACAAAAGACATACAAAGCTACAAGCATAAATGAAAAGTGAAGAAAGTTAAACTGAAATGAAAGGCAAATTTGTTCACTTTGCGAACCAGGCAGTGATGCTCAGCTCCAGAGGCCTGCATAGTTCCCATGGAGCCCAGAAGGGAGAGGACCTCCTGCAACAAACAGCTTCATCTCAGGCCAGTTGTAACAGTGGGTGTAGAGTGCATTGGGGAACTCCTCAATGCCACCAAAGTAGTTCACCCAGAGCTCATCATGGTTGAGCCAACCTCTGCCACACGTGAGTTTGAGTTTCCTCCCTGCAGGCCCAGGAAAGGAGTCCAAGCTGGGAACAGACCTCTCCTCCAAGAATTTCTGTGCACGGATGTCATAGAAGAGTAAGGAACTATGACCTGTGCCCACCGTCACAATGTGCTGGTAGAAGCTCAGCGAGCGCACACCTGTGCCACCCTCTCGGGAGCACAGGGGCCGAATGTTCTGCTGGCGCTGGCGTGGATCAAGAAAGGATACATGTGATTGGGAGCCTACCGCGTACAGGGATAAGTCATCACAGTAGGTCAGGCACACGTTTTCTCGGCAGTAGGGCAGCCTGATAGACAACAACCTGAACAGATTGTTCCGGGCTTTCCACAGGTGAAAGTAACCGTCCAGGGACACTGCTCCCAGTTCCTGGTTCTTGCCACTGAATGCCAGGGCTCGTACTTTCCGATTACCAGGGTTGGTGCTGGCTCTGGGAATCACCTCAACGTCCCTCGGATGGATGTGGGCATACGCTGGAAGTCGCCCGTCATTGTCCCAGCCAGTGCTGCCACTGAACATGTCAGGATCCACTTGCCACAATGCCATGGTGCCATCACGAGAGCCACTCACTGCTACAGTGTCATTCATCCATGCTATGGAAAAGATCCAGTCTTTGTGGCCATGTTGGTCGCCCAGGCACACGGGGTCTAGGGTGGGCAGCTGGTAGACCGCTAGGCTGTTGGGGTTTTCGCCCCCGGTGGCAAGCAGAGTCTTGGAGGGATTCAGCTGGATGGCATGGATGCCTGAGGCCATCTCTGCGCGGGCCAAGCCAGGAACCCTGTCCTGCATCAAAGGGATGTGTGTGATATGGCCTGTCTGCACGTCCACCACGAAGAGGGTGTTGCATTTGGTGCCGCACACCACCTGCCTGGCGTTCAGCCACTGCGACGCGAACACCTTGTTGAGGGTGCCCAGGGCCAGCTGACGTTCAGTCAGCAGCTCTGGCAGCCTCTGCACCGCGTAGCTGCGCAACTCGCCCTCGAAGCCCAGGAGATTGGCGCAGCCCCCTGCGCACACTTCGCGGCTCTTCAGATAGTACACCACGGAGCGACGCTCCGCCAGTCCCTTCTGCTTCTTGGGCAGCAGGATCCCCTCTCCTTGCCCAGCTGTCGCTAAGCTCTGCGACGACGAGCTCCCGGCGCCCGCCTCGACAACGGGCGCTTTCCGCTTCCTGCTACCTGTTTGCTGCGGGACCATGATGGGCCTCCGAACAGCGGCGGTGCTGCAGCGTTGGCGGCGAAAACGCGTGGCACCCGCGTTGGCCGCGGAGGCAGCGGAGATAGCGATGTCTCCTTGTCAGCTGGGAGAGCTAGGTCTCAAGGGCCAGGAAGGCGGAGGCGACGGTGGGTCGCCTGTCGCCTAGCAGACGGAGTCCTGGCTGCACAGGCAGCAAAGAAGAGGATGGCGGCAGTCTGGGGGAAGAACGCGCCGCTGGAGGGAGCAGAGTACTGGAAGAGAGAGCCTGTGAGGCTGGTGGCACCTCAGACTTAAGCGAGGGCAGGAAGTGCGTTCGTCCTAGTGGAGGCAGGGAAGTCTGTGAGGGGTGAAGATGACGCGGGGTCATGAGTGAGTGGAGGAGGCGATGGGAAAAGCAGGAGGGAAGGTGGGTGTGCCCTGGTGCTGGGCAGAGCGTGCTGGGGTGGGGGTGGGGTGGGAGAAAGTTGGGTGGGGCAGTGGGGGATGGGGGAGTAGACCCTCCAGCCTCTGGGGAGATTCCTGGAGGATTGTACTCCAGGATTACCAGTACCCACAAGGAGCCATTTAGCACCCTCACCACAGCTGCCAACTAGCCTTAAATTCCCTACTTGAATAAAATCTGAAACTTGAAATACAGTCAAGCAAGAGCCTAGAAGGATCCTTGACCATGATCATTTGTTTATAAAGGAAAAAGAAAATGTGCACTTCATATAATACTGGGAGACCCTTGAAAGGCAGAGACCCTCTCCCAGCTAGCAAAATATAGATATAGGTGATGTGGATATAGATATATAGATATAGATGATATAGATATAGATACAGATATAGACAGATATAGATATATGGCTGGCAGGTGTCTTCCAAAATGCACACCCCTTGATCCCTTCCAGCGGTGGTAGGGTAGTGCAAGCTTTGGTCAGAAGTAGCCTTAGAAATTTAGGAAGGCTTCAATGATGTGACGTGGTGGTGTGGGGGTTAAGGGTGACCAGAAATATGATCTATGACCCTGAATTCTTTTGAATTTCAGAGCATCGAGATGGTTGAAAGGAGGAGAAGAGTTCCCACGAGACAGGTGAGACCCTCCTTCTCCAAGAAGGAAAAGTTACGTCCCCACTCTCAGTCCCAGGCTTCCAGTCAAATGAGGACATCTGGGGCATTGGGGCAAAGGCCTGAGGAATATGGAGAATTTCCAGCAACAGACTGTGAGAAGGAATTTTACAGAGGAGCAACATGGATACCATTGTGAGGGTATAGATAGCTGGGGCATGAGCTTGGAAGCCTCAGAAGGCAGATCTTAGTATCTGCTCTGTAGTTTCTCGGCAGCCAAGCTAGCTGCAGGTCCATACCAGGGTGTGCCCAGTTATGCAATGATACACTGGGCTGGTAGGTGTTGGTTGGTAAAAAAAATCTGCTTATACACTGCCCTCCCCAGAAAAATGTTTGTTGAGTGGGGGGGGTGCATATGGTAGGGGGGTGTGAATTAATATTTGGAACCATAATAGGAGATTATGGGAGCTGCTTTGTTGCCACCCTTCTCCTCTCTTCCTTAGTCCTCACCCATTTTGTAAAATTACGACAAGTGCACGTGATCCAAACACAGAAATTCTGGGTCTATCTTACCTGAATAGTCCAGCTGCTGCCGTCCAGTGCCCACCACATTCAATATTTCTTCCCATGTGGAAGCCATATCAAGAGAAGGGTGGGGCTGCTTGATCAGGAGTAACCTGTTGAAAAAAGAGTGCTGATGCGTTCATAATTACAAGTGATATCATTGGAGAACAATTGATTGCAAATTAACATTAACAGAAATGTGGATTTTTTCTATTTTTGAATTCTAACATAGCAAAATTGATATTATGACTTCATGGCATGCTTTTATTAAGACTTCATGACATGGTTTTTACTGTTGTGGTAGAACAAAATATGCTAAAATATTTGGGATATATCAGCTTATTTGGCTATGCATATTTACACACATTTCATTTGCAAAAATAAATAATGCTTATAGCAGCTTTTATTTGCTAAATGCCCATTTGTGTTGTGGGCTACAAGGCTGTGCTAAACACTTCAAATGCTAAAAGCTTTACACACATTTGGCGTCACAATAAATTTATAATTTAGGTTCTATTTTGATTGTCATGTTTTAAAATGAGGGAACTGAAGCTCAGAAAAAGTAGTGACTCAATGATTACCCAGCTAGCAAATGCAAAAGTCAAGTTATGAAAACCCGTTTGACTCCAACACTTTTGTGACTACTACTCTGTGTTCTTCAATAAATAGGATTTTACTGCATCTTCTTTTTATTTCCTGTTTCCTCTTTCTCTTTAAAATGATGTAATCTACAGAGATTATGTCTTGTGTGCTTTCTGAAACAACACAATTCCTAAAATAATAAATACTGAATGCAAATTATTTGTAACATTTCCCAAATGGTATTTTAAAGAAAACTATGATCTTTGGGACATATTTGTTTGTATACGAATTTCTTTATTAGTATTTATGTGACATCATATATATTCACATTTTTTCTGTTTTTTTATTTTTGGTAAAAATAACACTTATATAAGTAATCCTGATCTTATATCTCTCCATATTTTTGTTAATGCAAGTATGCAATATAATGAAGTCTCTAGTCAAAGTTCATATTAGTATTTTGTACTGATAAATGAAGTTTATTAATCTCATCTAGAATATTATACCTGAAATACATTTAGTTTATGTTTATGTTTCAAATTTCTCTGTGTGCTTTGTTTAAAGATGTGCAAACAACTTCCAGAACAAAGGGAGGTGATGTCAATAGATGGATAGTTCTGTATACGAACTTTCAATTTTGAATAATAATTTTATAGTATTGCTTCCATTTTTATGAAAACATGCTATCTCCTAATATAAGTCATAAACAATGCATTTGTTATTGATGCTGCAAATACAATGCCGTGATGATAAAATTTCAGGTATCTGTATTTTTGTAGTGCTGGGAATAAAACCCAGGACCATAGGCATTACCGGAACAATAATGAAGTTAGATTACAAATTTAAACTTAGTTTGGACAGAACATTTGTTACTTCACTGTGGTATCATTACTTTTTTGTGGTGTCATGAATATAAGTTTAGTTAAATGTGATTTGAATTATTTTCTGTGAATATTTTTAACTTTTAACCTAAAATAGTGTCAGGACAAAAGCACTTAAAGTTGACAGAAAGACAGGAAAAATAGTAAGGCGGCTAAGTCAGTAACAAATCTGAGGAAGTATTCGATTCTGAAAGCTTTTTTTTGTATAATTTTCTATAGGAAATTGGATGTTATTTATGAATACAAGCTTTACAAATTGGAAGAGATTCTGAGGAATAGAGGTATGTAGAGGCATCAGTCTTCAGAAACGGGATTGCATCATCTTTTCCAATGTGTTGAATATAGATATAAAATAAGGCTGTACTTAAAAATAGTTTGTGACGTGCTTTCTACATTTATATATATACCCCTTGCACTACCTTTATCAAGAAGTACAAATGTCACCAAAAATGATACATAATTAGTCTTGTTTTAAAATAATATGTGATGGTGATACCCTGTTATTTATAATGGACAGAGGCAAACTATTCTTGAATGATTAAATTGAATAAATTTTAACTTAATCTCTATAATGCAGTCATACCATTTCAAGCTGTGACCTTGTCAAGTCTCCTAAGATAAGCAGCTGTGAGTTTGGTTTGTAGTCATATAGTAGTAGTAGTCAACCTCTTGATGCACAAAGTGGTATAGATGACTAAGCAAGGTACACCTTTCCCTCTCCAAAGGCATATGCCATGGGATGAGATAAGAAGGAAAGCTTTGTCACATTATTACATTTATTATAAACTGAATTATAGGACAGGAGGTAATTTTGACTCTATGACTTCTTCTTTATCCCACCCCTCTACAACTTACTAAGAGAAAGAAATGTGTCAGAGCCCTAGATTGGGCTATGCCTTATGAGAAGGTAGATTCAGTGCCGGTTATTTTTATGGGAGGTACTACAGTTTAATGGTTGAAGAAAATATTCTTTGGAGTCAGATAACATGGTTTGAATTCTGGCTCCATAGCTTCCTGCCCTCGGAACTGGCCGGTTATTATATTCACTTTATATTCATTTCCTTATCTATATAAAGGAAAAATAATAGCATGCATTCATTGGGTTGGTTGGGATGATTAAAAAATATATAAGCATATATATATAACATTTATCATATGTATGTATACAGTATATGTGGCACAGAGAATAGTACATGTGTGGGTACACACACACACACAGAACTGGAAACATCATCTGACAGATTATAAATTTTTATTACATTTATCTTAAGCCCTGTTTTCCCTCCTTTCCCTCATTTAACTATACATATAGAAATTGCTAGCTATGTTAATGAGTTTTTGAGTTCCCACTATAGCACAAAACACACATATTCATGATCACCAAATATTAGTGCACACAGGAATAAATTATTTGTAAAATTGGCTCCTTATTTATATAAATATTTTGTTGCCAACCTATAGATGGATATTGATATGAGAAGAATGTACTGTAGGAATAACCTTATAGCATCCTACTACATCATACAGGGCCATTTTGGATGGACTTATTCTATGAAGCATCCAAATTTGGATTCCTACTAATAGTAGCTGTTGATATAAACATGTACATAGGAGTCTCAAGAAAGTCTTTATCTCTCAGATTTACAGCATTTCCTACATCAGTAATAATAAAATTGGATGGAAGTGACTGAAAAAAAGGGATATGGATCATATGCTAATATCAGGTAGGTACATAAATGAAGACTTGCATGAGACAGAGTCTATGAAATTAATGGACAATCCATTCTATTCCACATTCTGCAATGTTATCACTGGCTATAGATACACAATTATTATTTTCCTGAATTTTGGTATCAACTTACCCCTAACTTCAAGTGCACTGTGTATGTCAAAGCTTCCAAATTTTTTATATTTCCATCCCAAATCTATGGGTCATGTCCAGCTTCCTACTTGCCATCTTGAATATCAAAATAGATCTTCAGATTCAGCATGCATAACCTGAAGATCTTTTTTTTTTCCTTTATGTGGGTACTGGGAGTCGAACTCAGGACCTCGCTCTTGCCAGCAGGAGCTTGTGCCACTGAGCGATATCACCGGCCCTTTTTTTCCTTTATGTGGGTACCGGGAGTCAAACTCAGGACATCACGCTTGCCAGGCAGGCGCTTATGCCACTGAGCTATCTCACCAGCCCAATAACCTGAAGATCTTGATTTCAACTCTCATGCACCAGAACTTTTATCTCCTGTCTTAATGAATAACACCACTATCCATTCACCTGTGCAAACCAGATTCTTAACAATTTTCTTTGACACCCATCTCTCCCTTATCTTCACTTCCAACATTTCATCTTTTTAACATATCTCTATTCAATTCTCAAAATCTCCAGTAATACCCCCTTTTCCAAAACTACTATTTGGCCTTGACATTTACAGTAGCCTGCTAAGTGTTTTTCCTGCAACTATTCTTGCTCTTTTCCACTCAGTTCTCCACACTGCAGCCTGAGCAAACCTTCTCATAAAGCAAGTCTGCACCAATTTAAACTAATAAATATTTGACCACTGTCTTAAAATAAACATCAAAATGCTTAACACAGGTTACAAAGCCCATCTTCACATGACCTATATTCTACCACATTTCTACCTTCTCATTTTCTGCATCAGCCAGGCTGGCCCTTTTAAATTTCTTCAACAATGTTACATAACTCTGCGCCTCAGATCATTTTTGCAGGTAGTTCTCTCTGCCAGGAATCCTTTCTGCTGGTAGGTCTTCCCACCTTTTACCTTGATGGAAACTTGAACTTTTTAACTTCTTATCTCTCAGCTTTTAGGTAAAGTGTCACTTTCTTGGAGAAACCATTTTTGTTCTTGACCAGCTTAGACCTCTATTCACCTATTATACACGAAGATTATTATAAAGTTGTCATTACTATGATCACATTAGAATTACATGATTATTTCTGTGACTCTTTGCTTAATGTCTGCATCTACCAAAAGTGTAAATGACCGAACACTCCACGAGGGCAGAGGTAGTGTCCATTTTGGTCACTACTGTATCTGCAGTGTCTAAGATGTTATAGAGGCAGTCAGTCAATATTAACTGAATAATTAATGAATGAAATTTTAGATGCCCTGTAACTTTGTTTAACTGGTATATCAAAACCCTTAACATGATTTAACCAACCACTTCTTAATTTTTGAAAAAAAATAATTTTTATTAGCACACCTTTGCAGTACATAATGATTACATTCATTGTGGGGAATTTGTACATGTACATAACACATCACAATTCTTTTTTTTTTCTCTTCCCTCCACCCCATTTTATTTTGCCAGCATCAGATTCATGTATTTATCTTATAAATCTCTATAAAATTAACTATCATGATTAAAAACCAGACTAATAGGCAAAAAATACATAAAACACATAAGACAATGATATTAAATAGAGGAAGACCTTTTGCTACTTGATGTTTTGTAGTTCATCCAATTGTTTACTGTTCTGTTGTAATTCTTTCTGCATTTATTCACAATATAATTTACTCTGTTTTCCAAAAAGTTAACATTCTATTCCTGTGAATCTCTGGATTTGCTGATGTGACAGACAGCCCTAGAAAACATTATACAGTTAGATTGCAAGCATAGTGCTCTACTGTCAGTAATTTCTGTGTGTTCTCTTTTCAGCCATGAAGACATCTACCCCAAATTTCATAAGACTATTTCTAGCTTTCGTCTATCATCCCAACTTGAAAGACAAGCGTCAACTATGAGTAGGTAGCATAAATTTAAAGTGGAATCTCAGCATTAATGCACACCTAAAATGGGTATGTTGATAATGCAGAATAAGCAGAAGAGACTCCCACAATCTCCTGAAAGACCATTGTTTCAAATGGTATTAAGTGTTGTACCAAACCAAGTGTTATATCAGCGATACTGGTCACTTTCCCAACCAGGACCAAAATATTGGACATTCACAAAATAAAGGAAGAGAAACTAATTTCGGCTCAGTGTTTAGTCAGCAGTCAGTTGACTGCAAGTTAGAAATGGCATGGTGGAATAGTATGGCAGAGGAAAGTAGGTAAACTCATGGCAGCCAGGAAGCTGAGACAAAAGTGAGATGCCAAGGATAATAATACACCCTTTCAGGTCAATGTTTCTAGTGCCCTACTCTTCAGAACAGGCCCCACATCTGAACACACGAAAACTGTACAGGACATTTTAAATCAAAACCATAACATCAGGTCAATGATTTGATATCACTTTTAGGTACATTGAATCTTACAATGCTGTTTCTGTTCATGATATGTCTAGTATGTATACATATATGGATGGGATAGTTTTACTGTCTTTAAGTAGAAAATTTTCATGAACAAACTACTGCCACGAAAAATGGCTAAACATTTATTATGTAAAATCTTATGTCCATTTTTCTACTTTTTCAGGTTTTGTTGTTTATTCGACTTGTAATATTTGTAATTATTTAAGAGGTATAGTATTATAATCTGTTACATACATGTATACATATGATGTGTAATTACAAAATCATAGTAATTGGCATTTCCATCTCTTCAAAAAGTATCATTTCTATCTTTTGGCAATCTTTAATATCTTCTCTTCTAGTTATTTTGAAATGTGTAACTCATTGTAGAATCTTTTTACCTTAAAGACACTGTTTTGACAGTTATATTCTAAAATTCAGCTGGTCATTTCAAAATGCATCTGAAAGAATAGTAACTCATTCCATTTCTTTCATAAAGTGGGGAGCATTTTTCAACTAATGCATCACAGGAAAACACAGTGGAAAATCATTACTTTGTAACAAGTTTCAAATGGGTTCTCTACCTTCACAAATAGTGCTTGGTAACTAATTTTTGTTTGTTTTTGGCCAAATCTTATGCCATGTTCTGCTTCTTCTTAGGAATCACTGAGGAATACTTGTCTAAATATATTAGAATTGTTCTGCATGTGATTCTTAAGGAATATCTGGTTTTGCCAATAGTTATTACCATATATTATATTGTTGAGAAAGTGGGATGTTGTTTTATCAGAATGAGAATACTGGTCATGTTTCTCAACTTTCTTATTTGGAACATTACTATATTATCATGATATTGCAGCAGGTATGACAGGCAGGTAGGGAAAAGCTAGGCCTGAGAGGAAGTCAGGATGACCCAGTTATGGACAATATAATAAGAAGCCTGAGACTGAAAGCTAACAAAAATTAGGCCCAGGGATGGAGACATGATGGCCAAGGCCAGGGCTCCAATAGTTTGATAAACAAGGGTCCCATGTTAAATTGGTGAGATCCTCCTCCCCAGAAATGTGATAAAAACAAGGTGAAGGATAACCCTTAACACCAAGTCTTTATTCATACCCCTCTGAAGAATGTCTTTGTTCTGCTTGTGCTGATAATTTTAGAAAAGTTATAATTTATAGTGCTATGCTTGCTATGTGGTCCCACTTCTCATAAACCCAATTCTTGTCAAACTTTCCTGCTTGTAACCCCCTACATTGATCTCAGGTTGGCCCAAAGTTGTCTGAGATATGATCATTTTAGTGTATAAAACCCCCTAGACAAACAGCCCTCATGGGTATCCCACTCAGAACCCCCTCCCAACTAGTGGGAGCTTTACTTCCTTGCCTTTATATCTTTTACCTTTTTTGCCTTAATGTCTTTTAAATACATTTGCTTGTACCCACATCCTCCATCCCAAGGTTTCATTCTTTGTCACAGTGGGACACGACCCCAGCTTTCTGGTAACAAAAGTTGATAGTATGGGTACTTTAAAAAGGATTGAAACTTAAAGTTCTTATACAACTACCTGATTTCCCTTTTCTGACTTTATCACTAAAAATATATTTTTGTCTATTGAATTGGATATAAGCAAATGCTTAGTAAATCATAGACATTGTTAAGTATATGGATTTCTCTATGGACCTCCCATAATAAGCAGTGTAAGCTACTACTACTCCAGATCTCACCAAAAAATGTAAATGAAATGCTTCTCTCTAGGTATCCCTTTCTGCAGATTGTCCAGCATCATCTTGTCTACCTGTGAAAGTAGTGTTTATCTTTCAAGTCTTAAACACTATCTCAGCTATGACTTATTTGATTCTACCATGCATATTTAAGGGCATCTTTTTTACAATATATACATACTTTCATTATAGCAGTTAATTTACTTCATTGCAGTCATTGGCTTATCTTATTTTAAGCTACGCCCCATTGAGGAAGAGATAGATATTTAAAAAATATATTTGGATCCCCAGATCTAGAACAGTGCCAGTTATATCAATAAGCCAAAAGTGTTTTTTTTAAATGCTTTTGAACTCATTTGTTCAAATGAGTTCAGCTTCCATCAAAACCCTGATAAAATATAACAGTTAGCATTCTGAAAGTTGATTCCCGTACTCTCCATTTTATTCTTGAATCATCTGAGGCCACTGTATCATAAGATCACATTATCTTAGTATTTGCTGAATCAGTTGCACTCACTTGCACTTTAATGCTATCCTTTAAGCAATTTTCAGAGGTCATTAAAAATAGCCAAATAGCTATTCGAATATCCCCTCTACATTTACTGTATTCTGTTATGAAGGGCACTGTTCATTATATTGCTCACTGTCTTCTTTATACAATGTCCCATAGCAAATTAATTGTGTAACTTAATGACAAATGATATTATCTCAGTGGAATTATTATATTTCCTTCTTTCCCATGATAAGACTTCTATCAGGGTGAAGGTTATGAGATCAGAAAGTTTTTGGTTTGAATCATAATCCAACATAGAGTTCACTTTTAAGTCAATAGACAAAATTGTTTTTCCAAACTCAGTAACTTCATCTGTAAAATGATGATTAAAAACAAACTCTCCATGGTTTTAGTGTAGATACATATAATATCAAAAAGTCTACAAAATTTCTCTTATATAATATGTTTTCAGTATGTGGTAAAATATTTTATCTATTTATACCTGCTTGCTAGCAAGCACTATGACAAATATAATATTTAATCATTACATCAGCTTTTCTACTTTTTTATTTTTGATCCTGATTTTCAATTTTTGGAGTCTTTTTTAAAGACCAATTAAATTAATTATGGGAACCAGGTATATAAATATATATTAAAATACAGAAACAGATTACTATTGGTGAATTCTGCATACAAATTACCATTAGTTAGAAAGCTTAAAGTTTTAATTATTGCAAGCTGATATACCCAGAACAGGAAGTGTTGAGTTGTAAAGAACGGAGAATAAAATCTCAATGTTTATTTAAATTTCTCCCCTTTATAGTGACACAGTATTGTACCTATCATGATTAGAAATCATTCTAGTGATTCTTTCCCCAACAGAATTTTTGAAATGTAAACACATGAATATATATTAAAGTATCATTTACTTTTTATCATGGAGATTAATGAGATCAAAGATAAGGAGGGTTACCTGAGAATAAAGTTATGAAGAAGACAGCAATACAAGGGATTTGAAATGATTAAAATATTTTAAAAATTAAATGGGAGCCGAACACAGAATATTGCATTGCTTTTATCTCAGTTTGCTTCAGAGGAATCTCTTTATTCTATTCTCTGGACTATAACTTAAAGAAGAAAAAATCACCTTGCAATATGTCCTTTAATTAAAGAGATCAACTATGGAATATGCATTTGAATCACTCACTGATATCCATGTGAATAAAATAGAGAAAAGTAGGAAAGATGCTAAGGCAATTATGTTGATTACAATGTAAATAATTAATGATTAATGGTTGTAATTACTGAAAAATGATTTATGAAATGCCTCTGGTATACTAGGAAGACATTAGATAGTAGGAAATACAAAGATTAATGTTCTTGACTTCAATAAATTGGCATTGTGTTGTGACAAAATGACAAAATGGAAGGAGACGGAGCAATCAGTTTTATGTGTCAGGATCTCTGCAAGGATATATGGGAATGTTATATAATATTTTACATATACTATATATGTAATTATGTATCATTTGTACAGTTTTGTATTCAAATTTATACACCGACTTTTAATATATTTAATTATAATGGCCTAATTTATTGCTAATTATATTGCCCTGCAAGTTGTACATGTTTTATCTCTATTCTACACAATATGCCTGAATGATAGAGAACATTCTCTTGATTTTACAGATTAAGCCATTGAGGTTTAGTAAACTTAAACAGCTAATAAATGGTGGAAATGAGATTCCAGTGCAGGTCTCTGTCCTTTCTCTGATCCGGTGCCCACTACATTATCTCTCAGAACTTTACCACTCTTAGGGGATAAATGGGGCATTAGTGGTGGATGAGGTCAGGTAAGCAAATAACTTCCAGTTCTAGTGCTTGGCCATTGTGTGATTTAGAGAGCACCCCAAAATCTGGATAGGTGGTATGAAGACCTCAGCACAGAGAAGATTACCAGCTATCCGCTTCTGCTCTGCCACTTACTGCTTGGTGATGTAGCAGCTTCTAAGATAGTCCCCAAGGGTCCATGCCTCCTGTATTCACATCCATATGAAATCCTCTACCCATTGATATCAATTAAGTCATTGCAAAGATGATGGAATATCACTTGCATGAGTAGTTCAGAAAATACTGTAACATTTATTTCTCTCTCTCCTCTCTTCTCTCTTTTCCTTTCTTCTCCCCTCCCCTCCCCTCCCTTCCACTCCCCTTCCCTCCCCCACCTCTGGTTCACTCTGAAAGAAGTCAGGTGCCATATTATGTGTTGCCAACAGCCAGTAGAGACTTGTGGATTTCCTTATGGCTCTATAAGTGAACTTGAAAGTGAAATCCCATACTCCTGTACCCAGGTGAACCATGAGAACACAGCCTTGGCTTACACTGATTGCAGCCTAATGAAAGACACTTAGTAGCTGCACCCAGATAAGCTGGGCTAGATTTTCCTGATCCATATAAATCTTGAGAAAATAATTATTATTTCTTAGCCGCATGTTTTGAGGCAATTTGCTCCACATAAATAAATACTTTATACAACAGGAAAAACATCTTCCCCTGAACTGTAGAGAGTTAATTGGACAAAGGCAATGCCTAGGTTACTGACTCAACACAGAGCAATAAGCACATGGCTGGAGCTCTTGAGATATTAAAATGTTTCCCACACACCAGGCTTGTAGGTTATGAACTCTACAGAAATACCGTATCCAGTCCCATTTCCTTGATGAAGAAATGGAGGCACAGTTTTCCAAGTATATACAACTAGCTAAGTAGGAAAAGTCTTGATTTGGATCCTATAGAGTGACTCTAGAGTGAACATTCTTAACATGTTAATATTATTTCAACTATAGCATATAGGGCCAGTGAAATAGATCAGCAGCATAAGCACCTGCCTGGCAAGCGCGAGGTCCTGAGTTCGACCCCCAGTACCCCCCAAAAAAAGAAAAGAAAAGAAAAAAGAAAACTATAGCATATATTCTCAGTTTATTGCCTAGATGTTCACTAAGTAATTATTTCATTCATTCTTCTTTCTTGATAAAGATGTAAAAAAATATTTATCAAATTTATGGATGAAATTAAACGAAGAAGTAGAACAGATATGATACAGAATAATAACAGAATTTTCAAAATATCAATAGATTTGGGCAATGTTCCAAATTTAACACAGTTAAGTTTAATGGGAACATGTCCTATATTTGCATATTTAAATTATTGAAGTAGAAAAATACAAACAAGGCTCAGAAACCCTTGGCAATTAGAAAATTGTGTTAAAGAACTTTGGGACTTTACTTAACCATAACCCCAAACAATGAGTAATAGTCTGTCTTACCCTCTAAGAATAGAAGTACAGCACATACAATGAAGCAAATGATAATTATACTTTTTATGAGAAGGTCAGACTATATATGATGCACCATATTCAAAACTGGCAAAAATTCATTTTAAATAGCCTTAGACCCAATAGAAATGTTCACCATCAAGAAACTGTGGGGTGGTTGCTTGTCCCAAAGGGACACTTTATTTGTGTCTTATGTATTGCAAAGTGTTTTATTTGATCACATGTTTATTTTATTGCATTCTTCATTTATTTTAAACTTCAATGATCGTACAGATTTTTACAGATATATATATATATATATATATATATATATATATATATATATATATATATATCTTATTAGGTATGAATTTAATTTCTGTAAAGAGAACTACTGCAGATGATGGTCATTAATGTACTTCTAAAAAGTATGACAAGAACAACATGAAAACATGTTTCAGGTAAAGCAGACATATTGGTTTGAAACCTGTTATGTTTTGCATCTAGATGTCCCTTCAAAGCCTCATACAATCTTAGGGGCAGGCTTTTAGAGTTTGTGATTGATTCATGGTCCAATACAGGATTTGAGTGCTACACCTGCACTAGGGCGGGTAGCCTGCATACAATATAAGGGACTGAAAGAATCTTGCCTGTCTTGCTTCTCTTTTGTTGCTTTTGCTGTCTTCCACTGCCGTGAACGGTTGTCCCTCTGCCATGTGCCACCTTGTCTTAGAGCCAGAAGACTATGGACTGAAATCTCTACAAACTGCGAGCTAAATAAACCTTCCCTCCCTTTAACTTTGGGCGTTGGGTATTTTGTCTCAGCAATGAGAAAAGTAACTACGACAAAACCATACTGTTTTAAAACTGTGGTGTGATAGGATGAAGAGCGTTATTACTGTATGGTAGCATGAGAACTATTTTAAATATTTTGTGGGTGGTCTTGCAGAACAGAGATCAGAATTGTTTTATGTTGCATAATAACTAAAGTGAGATAAGCAAATGAAATTCCAAACAGTAGATTTCAGTAAAATACAAGGGAAATCTCTTCAGCCAGACATTTTAAGACAGAAAGGGCAGCTTCACCAAAGTAGAAAGTTGCAAGTCACCACATGTAGTCAAATATTACTCACTTAAGTGTAGTACATATGAAGTGTTCAATGACTATACATAATGTTAAGTTTTTTTTTATAAATTTCCTAAAAGGGATCGAACATTAGGTTGTTGCCTTAGAGAAGCATTAAGGCTCTTTCCTACTTTGAAAGTTTGAATAAAACTGTAACTGAAAAATGTTTTTGATATATCATTTAATCCATGGATTTCAGAATGTGGAGCCCACACAACTGACAATGATAAATTATGATATAGGCATATCTAAGTTTTAAAAATATAACTGCTATAGTGCAAAACAGATGATGACTGTCAAACTGTGCATTATGTAGGACCACAAAATCAACAAAGTCTGTTTTAGTAAAGCACAAATTGTGTCAATTTAGTTAAAGTTTTACAAGAGAACAGGGTATGAAAAACAAGGAAACACTTGTCCTATTAAACAGTGGAAGAACTGTACACTGGAAATGTTCTCATTTTTCTTGGGTGGATGGTTTGTGGTAGCAATTTAAAATTCCAAAAATGAGATTTAACTCATTAACTCTCCTTATCAATAAATATTGATGGTCTGTATCTTTAGTAGATATCCATTGAGGATATATTTAATGTGTAATGGTATGCTAGTTTCATAGAACATGTTAAAAAATAATACATATTGTCCCATGCCCTCAAAGAGCTTCTAATTTTGTTAAGAAGATAAGATGAAAATGATTAAATTATATTGCCAATACAGAGAGATACGAAGGAGTCATATGACTTAGGAGATGGAGAGGGAGATTACCCATTGTAAGTTAATATCATAAAAATAATTCATGGAGAAGATATGATCTCTTGAAACTTAAAAGTTATTTTGATAGCATAGGGAGAGCAGTGCAGAAAATAGCCTGATTTAAGCAGCATAATTTTGTCATGGGAAAGTGGAAAATTGACTTGAACAAATAAGCTAAGGGACCTCCAGTTATGGAAAGCTTCAGGAATCATGCAAATTAGTACCAGTCGATAGGGAAATACCTTATGATTTTGAGAAGCTGAATAATATGATGAGGGTAATATTTTTAAAATTTGGACTATTGATGATTTATTGGGTGAGCATAATCATGGAGGAAACGGACTGGAGAAAAAGTGACCTGTAATAAATCAAAGAGGAGTAGCACTTTAGAACATATTTTTCTAAGATTTAAGGTATAGATATGTCTAAATAATGCAAACAAGATTTGTTTTTTATCAGGGTTTAAGAGATGATGAAGAAGAAAAACCAGAACCAAAATCAACATAATTCTATGTTAAAATTTAAAGTTTGATAGATAAGAAAATTTTAAATGGGAAAACAAGGTATATGAAGATTTCTAAATTGATTCAGTAATAGACAAACAGAATGTAAGATGGATTTATAAAAACAATCTTAAAAATCATATTCTAATGATTTACAAAAATTTTGAGCCATAATCTATCTTTTGTTTTCCTTATAAAACTGTAATATTCTTTGACAATACTGACAAATGTAACAGAATATGTAGTTTAAAATTTATTATTTAATAGTGTTAAAAGTTGTCCCTTTAAAATTTCTAAACAGGGGCGGGTGAGATGGCTCAGCGGCTTAAGCGCCTGCCCGGCAAGCGCGAGGGCCCGAGTTCGACTCCCGGAACCCACATACAAAAAAGGGGCCGGTGATATCGCTCAGCGGCACGGGTGCCTGTTGGCGCGCGAGGTCCTGAGGTCGACCCCCCGGTACCCACAAAAAAAAAAAAAAAGATAAAATTTCTAAACAAAGTATGCCGGTTGGTATTTGGGAAAGCAGAATAATTGCCCTCATTAATTAGAAAATTTGCAGATTAAAAACTATAGTGTATAGCGAAATGGAGAATAGATGGTAGAAAAAGGTAGATGACTGAGTGCAACTTGTATTTGCCTAACAGGCAGATGTTCTTATTAAATATTTGTTTGTCTTGTGGCAAGGAAAATTCTATTCTGCTTAGAAAATCAAGAGTCTTCATCATAATTGCTTTTTTCAAGTAGATACAATCAGTGTGTTCAGGGGACAGTGGAAAGATAGTGTTAACATAGTTATGAAAATGATACTCTGAATTTGGGACACTTGAAACTGAGCATTGTAATGTTTCATACTCCAATGTTCTAGAAAATTATTAAGGAAACTGTGAAAAATAAGACTCAAGAAATTTGAATTTCTGGAACTTGAGACAATCCCCATATTATTTTAAAGAAACTAGGTAATAATTCCAAGAAAATTACATTCACTTTGATATATATTTTTAAAGTGGATACCAGTGTACTGCACATGCAAGCATTAAAGTAATGTAAATAATAAAACTAATTATTCAACAATATTTTAAAAATTTTAGCCTATTGTGTTGGTAAGCAGGTAGACCTATATTCTGTGCTTGTAAAAATATTTCCTAGGCAACTAGACACGCGGAGCACTTATCCTGAACCCTTCAAAACTGTAACACCCTTCCTCTACTTTGAAGTATATATACACTCTTATTTCACAAAAAGTTCATAAATTGGAAAAGAATATTCAAGTGTTTTAAATATAGAAAAATGACAACAAGGTAATTGATGAAAAGATGGCATTGGTAACAAGATAAAAATCTAATGATTTACCTTAAACCAATCTAAACTTTGAAATTGGAGATACTTTAATTTACATCTGCAGAACCTTATGCACTTAAACGAACTAACATTTTTATTCTTGCATCCAATCTTCCTTATCAGTTCATGTTGGGTTTCAGAGACAAATAAAAATAAGTTTACACTAATAAAATTAAGGGCTTACACATGCTGTACTTGGGTATGTTCATAAAGTCTTTTTCCACCTATTTCTATTCACTGTAGAGTTTAAAGTACTCTCGACTTGGTTAATAGCGAAGTCATTCTATCATAAACGTACAAAAATGTAATTTTGAAACTCTAATAATTTTTAAAAATTACATTGCAGAGTATAGGGAATGAAACAATTTCTGGTTGTTAATATCACAAAATGTACTGAGGTAACATATTCAAGCAAAAACAATCATCTTTCTTCTTTATCTTTCCACTCGGAAACATTTTTGCAACTTTTAGATGAAATCATGTTTTGAAATTTAAATCACTCTTTCCTTGTCACCAGAAAGACTATTGACCTCTTTTTGAGTACATAAAGCAGTGTGTCTCATGTTGTTTGAAGATATTTTGAATTTGCTTTTTAACGTAAGCTCTATGTGAACAAAGCATCGTGCTTGAGTGTGTTTTGAAAGTGGAGAGAAATGCCAGATCCCAATTCCCCAGTGGAGAGCTGGCAGGCTGCCCTACTCAAAAATCATCCACTAAACAGTAAAATATTGATGTTCACAGAATAAAAGAAATAAATATGTATTTTAAAACCATAAATAAATGTGTCAGTTTGTAAGCATGTGAGGATTAGGTGGAATCAGACACTCCAGCTTTTATTGATACATTGACATTAGCAATGGTAAAAAAGAAGACAAAATAGCACAAGGTTTTATACTGTGTTTAAAAATTTTCATATCAATAAGTGTTACTAATGGAAGCTTATAAAGATAAGTATTATCTAATTTCATGAAGTTGGCCAAAAAAAATAGTGATCTAAGGTTAAAATAGTTTATATTGTGATGGCTAAAGAACACATTTTTGATCATTTTTAGCCTTGCGTTTTTTTATTATAGATTAATTTCATTTCCTCTGAGCTATTGACTTGCAAAACTCAGGAAATAAAGGTAGACGTTTTCACAAAGTATTTTGTTTCTTTGACAAGATACACAAAGATTATTGGGATAAAATAAAATTGCCTCATACATATGTTATTGAAAGACTCAATTATATTTCCTGCAATGTGAAAATTGGCCCAAGATGTCACATTAAAGTTCAACTATACCCCAATCCTTCTGACCTTGGTAATTAGCAGTCTTGACAACAATGTATCACTAAGTAAAACTGGAACAGATGGTGACTCTCAATATACATTCATTATGCAGTATAAATGTGTGAAAATAATGTTCTTTGGGAGCACTTCAAAGTGAATCTATTAACAAATATTTTTAAGATGTCTTAAAATTTTGAACATGAAAAACTTGAGCAATTACTATCATCCAGAATATAAATCTCTTTTCCTATCACATCAATGATTGAGTTATTTCAGTGGATATATATTCATTTTTCCCATGTGCCCATCTTTCTATTAGATGTTTGATAAATATTTATTGAATAAGTGAATAAATTCATTTTACAAATATCTATATATATCAAGCTTATCATCAATTTTTCCATGTAAACCTCAATCTCTGCAAGATACCTCTTATTTTGAATTCTTAAGTATCTGAGGAATCCCATTTAGAGTTTAGTTTTATACTTAAACATTTATAAGTGAAACATACAAATATTACCTATATAAAGAAGCTTAAAATAACAAAATGATTCTTTTCTTGAATGTTTACATGATTTAGGAAAGACCAAAATCTTACAAGAAAGACATTGGTTTGAATCCTGGTTCTACCAAGTTATAAACTGTCAATGTGAAATAAATTATTTAGCATCTTTGTGTCTGTTTCCTCACGTACAAAATGTTTAGTAATGGTTATCTCAGGGAAGTAAATACAATATGTGAAATTTCATTGTGATACACAATAACTGGAGAAGATGATTGTCACAGAGCTTCTAAAAGCTCTTTTCTATACATTTTGCTTTTTACTTTCCATAATTTTGAGGTTATTGCTAAAGTGTGCTTAAGGAAAATGCAATTACCTGAGAAATGGGGTTTGAGTTCTCAGAAGAACACTTACACATTTGTCTAGGGCAGAATGTTAAGTTCTGGCATCTTACAGTGTTCTAGTTTTATGATCACTGTGTTTGGAGGCAAAAGAACTACATTAGAATACTAGCTGTTCTATTTCCTAGCTCTGGGACTTTGGACAAGTAACGTAACCTCTCTGAATTTTACATTCTACACCTCTAAAATGAAAATAATATCCACTTTACTGCTTGAAAGTTTGCTCTGAGAAACAAATGAGATAAATGTGAAAATACATTGTAAAGTACCAGATACCATGAATCTGCTATGAATTTATTATCATTGCTTTCTCTGTGTTGGATTTGGCTTAGTAGTTATGTTCATTGATTTTTTAGAAGCCATTATTTAGTGTTTAAGAAAATTGACTGAGAATAATGACAGATATTGCTTATGAAGCATATTGCACATCACCTACAATGATAAAATTTTATCTCACCTTTTACCACAGATGTGGACAAAATAATTTACTTTTTACTTGAAAAAAATAATTTACTTTTTAATTTCTCAGTTTTTAAAGTGGAAGCAAGAATAACTCCAATTATTTCAGGTTAATATGTGGATTGCAAGGATGATAACGCATAGTAAGATCCTGGATTAAGAACACTGTAACTACAAATGCATCAGGGTGTTTCCTGTTGACAATAAGGATTTTTCATTATCCAATCTGTTTCTTTGGCTAAGAAAGGCATTGAATGAGATTTCCCCCTGCAGTTAAACTACTATGTTAGCATTTTATTAAATGGAACTGTAGTAGTTCCAAAATGTCAATAAAAGTAGCACACTAGCAGGGAGTAGATTTTCCACTGGGAGAATCTGGTTTACTCATTCATAATAAGAACAGTCTGAAAAAGAACCTTAAGATTGACTATAAAACATATTTACAAGTTTATATATAAGACTTGTCATATATACCAGGAAAGTTGGCACACGGCTGTAATCCCAGCACTGGAGAGAATGAGGGAGGAGGATCCCTGCAATTTCAAGGCCATGCTGGGCTACATAGTGAGGTCAAGTCTAGCCTGGAATATGCAGCAATATCCTGTCCTGAAAACAAACGAGAGAATTGTTATGTATAATGTGTTTAAATCTCAATTATTTGCTAAAAATCAAAGTATTAATTCAAAATACTTTTCAAAACTAATAGCTCTTACTTTTTCGTATTGTCTGGTAATAATAGCTGGAAGACAGATTCATTTGACACCAAAATCTAAAACGGCATTTTTTAAAAACCAAGTGGCAGGGGCCGGTGAGATAGCTGAGCGGCATAAGCTCCTGCCTGGCAAGAGCGAGGTCCTGAGTTCGACTCCTGGTCCGCACATAAAGGAAAGAAAAGGCCGGTGATATCGCTCAGTGGCACAAGTGCTTGCTGCCAAGCACGAGGTCCTGAGGTCGACTCCCGGTACTCACATAAAAAATAAATAAATAAATAAAACCAAGTGGCAATTTTTCTGAAGGCAGCTGCCTAAATAGTGATTATGGGTGGAAGGGGAGAAGGGATGGCATAATGTTAGTAATAAAATATATATTATCATGAAATTATTCTATCTAATAATTGAAAAATAAATCTAAATATATACTGTAATCAGACTACATACATAGATGAGGAATTTGTATGGGTGACAGAAAGATTGAAATCACCAGAAGCTTTCAACCATGAAGGAATTGTGCATTGTAAACACTCAAATCAAGTTAATTCATCGGTGACAGAATGGCTTGTAACTTTGCACAAAGGATAATAAACTGGCTCATAGCAAAGTAAGTCATTTTTTAGCATGCTGTTATGTGTATAACAATCCTTGCAACATATCTGTGAAATATATCATGTGTAAATACAAAGGGAATTCAAAATAAATCTTAAAGTTAGAAAAGGAGAAACCTACAGTAATAATTAAGTGGTCTTTACCTTCTACTTTGGAAATCTAAGAAATAGATAATTATAAAATCTGATAAATCACTTTGGACAAATTACCTTTTTGATGGTGAATATCCAAATTGGAATATATTACCGAAACTGACTGTATTTATTTACTGAGAAGAAGAAATTTAGAAGCTAAGACTTTTTCTTTATCATTTTCCATCTTACCTTAGAGGACTTACTGTTATTCAATATGTGATAAGCATGTACTTTACTTTGTACAGACGCAAGTTATTTTTAATGATGCAACAAAAACACAGTGTGATTATCCCCTCTCCTCCCCCTCCCTCCCAACTCCTGTAATTTCCTTTTCCCCCTTTTCATTCTTGTTGATACTATTAATCGTAATTCATGTTTATGGCATATAATGTTAGGATCATGTACATGGCATATCTTCACTCTACCTATTTCCCCATCCTCTCTCCCTTGGCCTGCACTCTTGGTCCCCTTGACCCCTTCCCATCTGCAAGAGATCCATCCGCTTGTCTCATTTTTTCCTTCCTTAATTTTTCTCTTAGTTTTTCTCTTAGTTTGCATACTTTACCTCACTCGAATGACAGTTACCATATGGTATTCAAACTTGTGTGTCTGATTTATTTCAAATCAACATTATATTTTCCAGGTGCATCCATTTTCCCATAAATGTCTCAAATCTGTCCTTTAATTTTAATATAATGTGCAATGACCAAATCAAGCTATCCTATTTCCCTCATGGCCAACTGCTTCAACTCTCTATTTCTATTAGTTCAATTGATTTAAATCCCACAAAGAAGTGAGAATTTTTAGTATTTGTCTTTCTTTATTTGGTTTATTTCACTTAGTATAATTTTATCTCTTTTCTTTTATGTTGTTGAAAATGACACAATAGCTTTCCTTTTATAGCTCCACATAGCATTCCATTGTGTAACAAAACTTGTTTCATTCTTTGCTGTTGAAGACATTTCTTAAATCATGTAGTAGGCATCACACTGTTGATGAGGTATTATGGGCATAAAATAATCAGGTCATAAATGTAAACCATTTAGTTACTGGAGGTTCTCATAGCACAACACTATGGATAGAGAAAATATACCTTGTAAAATTGTAGCTAGCAATTGAAAGTAGGTTTTTAAAACAGATTCCTGATAACAACTTGTTCTCTTTACAATTGTTTCTCCAAAGACAAGAAAAGATGGGAATTGGTAAATCCTAATCCCTAAAGAAAACAATACAACCTTGTGAAATTTGAACATGCATCACCACTAAATTACTTAATAGGAGAAAATAAATAAAAACCAGTTTGCCATAATACCTTACAGAAAATTGATTGCGATGTTACTATGTTACAATTTTTATGAAGCAAAATCAAGAGCCTTTGATTTGTGAAATATGACCATTTTCTCAGTGGATAAATTGCATAACCATTTTACTTATAGGTCACATATTATACTTTTCTATTTTAAAAATTACATCATGTCCATTTTGTATTATTTACTTATACCTTCAAAGGTATATTTACTTTCAAAGTAATATTACAAAGGTGTATTCAAGGTATATACCCTTTCAAAGTACATTTCAAAAGTATATTTACTTTCAAAGCAATATTTACTTCAAAGGTGTATTTATACCTTCAAAGACATATTACTCAAAGATATTATTTACTTATACCTTCAAGCATAACAGATAAATTGCAACACAAATCCATACATTCTCCCAAGATGATAATAAGTGTTTAGTTAATTTTTTTTTGTGTAACTATGGGCAGCATAAATGTGTATATGAACCACATTACTTATCTAAAGGTTCAGTTCATTAGCAGTGAATAAAATGATTGGAATTTTTGGAGCATCTTATATGTTGTGATCTATGTCTACACATCCTTCTGTACAAGTATAAAATTCAGTGTATAAAAAATTCATATCAGGACTAAATATTTTAAGAATAAAAATGTTCTTAAAGTTGATTTTGCCAATGAACAAATCTTACCATTCATTTCATATGTTAGGTAGTCCTCATGCTCTTTGTAGAGTACAACATTCACATTACCTTTATATTAGCTTTAAACTGTTGTACTGTTTAATAAGGCTTCTGAAACATAGGATTAGGCAAGGTAACACAGCCTCTCCTATATCCTTTTACAAAAATCAGAGTTTTGGACAATTCAATAAAATAAAGATACTTTTACATTTTAAATTAATTGATTTCCAATTAACAGTCTATTTTTCCTTAGCCAATAATTCATATTATTTATTTTAGAGAAATATAATATTCCCCATCAATAATAATTTAAATATTTTATAATTTTGACTTTTCACAGGGAAATTCTAAAAAGCATCAAATTTGTAATAATAGTTATTATGACATGTTTTAAAAATATTTGCAGAATAAAATCTAGAAAACACCTATACATCAATATTATTATGCAGCTACCAAAAGACAGAAAATAATAGCACATTTATGGAGTGTGTACCATGTGTATTTTTATTATTATCTGCCACTTTAGAAATTAGGGATTTTAAGCAAAAAGAAGTTACATAATTTACCTAGAGTCATTTGGCAAATAAGGGTGTTAGCGGAAAGTTTTTTAATTTTTACTTTATTTTTAATTGGCATAAAATAAGTGTACATATTTATGGAGTGCAGTGTGATGCTGTCAAATGTGATGAGAACTTTGAAAAACCTTTTTTATTTTAAATTATTTTAAAATATACAATACATTGTTATTTACTATTGTTACCCTACTATACAATAGAACCTCTAAGCTTATTTCTCTTACCTAACTGGAATTATGTACTCATTGATCAATCTCCCTGTTACCTATCACCTCTCTTCAGACTTTAGTAACCACTATTCTATTCTCAAATTCTATGAGAACAACTTTTTCAGATTCTGTATGTGAATGAGCTCATGTGGTATTTGTCTTTTCGTGTCTGAGAGCATACCCTTTTATCCACTCTACTGTACTGCCTCTAGTGGAAGTACATTGGAAATGAGTGAAGAAATATTAAAGAACTTTAGTTTATAAGTTTTTCAGCTGATACAGGAGAATTGCATCTTAACCAAACTCCTGAAATTACAAACAACTTCCACCTGAACAAACCACATCAATGTTCTGAACTTCAGGTTTTTTTTCTGGAAAAAGAGGGTCTGAATGAGGTTGTACACAAATTTCATTCACTTCTGAGATTTTTTGTATGACTTCACTCAAAGTTTAAAGAAGTAGAATTCGATGAATTAACTAAGTATTTAACAGAATAAAAGGTATATTTTCTTCTGAAATTCTTGATTGATGCCTTGGAAATGAACATTCAGCATCTTTATAGACATGAATTTGAATGTTCTTTACACTTAGAAAACATAATTTCCCACTTCTTTGTTTGGCTCACTCATATTGATGATTCACCACTTCCAAAAGCTTTCAACTCATTCTGGGAGTCACCGCTTTGTTTTCATTTCACTGAGAAATTTTCTCTTCCAGTATCTTTTCATTGGCCTAATCTCTTCCCCATGTTAGGCTCTGATACAGTCCTGCAGGCATCTCTTTCAGAATTCTCGGGCCGGTGAGATGGCTCAGCGGCATAAGTGCCTGCCTGGCAAGCCTGCAGGCCCGAGTTCGACTCCCGGAACCCACATAGGAGAAAAGGGCCGGTGATATTGCTCAGCAGCATGAGCGCCAGCTGGCATGCGAGGTCCTGAGGTCGACCCCCGGTACCCAAAAAAAAACAAAACAAAACAAAAAAAACCAGAAATCTCAACAGATTGTATTCAAATGATTTACATACTTGGCCTCATTAATCATATGTGATCCAAAAAGGCAGAGATTATATTTTATTCTCATTATATCTCCAAGCCTAGAAACATTACCTAGAATAGAATAAGTTTTAAATATATATATAAGTTTTTTTTTGTGGGTACTGGGGGGTCGACCTCAGGACCTCGCACGCCAGCAGGCGCCCATGCCGCTGAGCGATATCACCGGCCCCTTTTTCGTATGTGGGTTCCGGAAGTCGAACTCGGGCCCTCGCGCTTGCCGGGCAGGCGCTTAAGCCGCTGAGCCATTTCACCGGCCCTAAGTTTTATATATATATATATATATATATATATATATATATATATATTTAATAAATTGAAGTTTATTTGTGATTCAATGAAGACATACCCTCAGGGTAGTCCATTACTTCATCCTAAAGAGAAGAAAGTCACGTATTACTTATTTTTGCCTTATAGAAAATAATAAGAATTTGTAAAATATACTACCAGTTTGAGATCATAAGATCAGATGATATACAGGAGAACCTCAGGTCACCAACGCTTTTGTTTGCAAACAATTTGGTTCACAAGCACAAGCATTTCTCAAAATTTCATTTTTGTTTGCTAACTCTGTATCATGTGATGAACATGACCACAGCCATTTTTCCCACATGAACACAAATGTGGCCCTCTTTTCCAGAATCATAGAAAGAATTGAGTTCGTGAACCGAGGTGCAACAGTAGAAAGAAGCAGCACATAAATCAGCTACCACTATACCTTATTAACACCTTGGCAGTGACGAAGTTGCTGGTGACTGTCAATTATATCTCATTAAAAAGGATTTATTTTTATGAGACCAAAACTAAAAGGGCCATCATAAACTTACAATGTGAATCTCATAAGTAAGTCAACATTCCAAAACAAAATAAATGTTTATTCAAATAGAAATTGGCATAGCCTGATGGCTATTAAACTTTTCCTATTGGTGCTTTGTTTCTATGATCTGGAGCTTAAATGAAAATTAAATACTTGAAAGAGGTTATTGATGAATTAATGAGAAATGTAGGCATACTTCATTAACAGCCTCTTAAATGGATACTAATATAAGAAAAAAATCTAAACTTGAAGTATTTTATTGAAATCTTTTATTTCCCAATATTATACAGTAAACCTTGCTTACACAAAGCAGTAGAACAATTCTTAGGTTACTGTAAAACATTACTCTTTTATCCCTTGCTCCTGCACTCCTTCTCTTGCATAATTAAGCAAACACAGACGTTTTAATAAAGCCTAAACAGAGAGTTGAGATGCAGAGATAAATAATATGTATGACGCCCAAATCTTCTTGAACATTGTAAAAATTATAGAGAAACTCAAAAGTGTAGCTCACTCTACTAAACCTAATGGGTACCCTTAAATGAACAATTTTGCCATTACTATGGATGTTGCTTGTTTATATGTGACAATGCAGAAATAATAAGATATTTGTTATCTTCAATAAGTCAGTCCAAATTGTAATGAGTATAAACAATTTTGTCAATTCATTTTGGAGTGATCTTTGTGGCAAATAATTTTCCATTCAAGTTTTTGCTTTAATAAAACACCATTTCTATGACTTGGGTCTAGATGCCTCCTCCCACCAAATTCTAATGCAGTTGTGGAGGGAGGGCTTTTCAGAGGTGGCTGGATCTAGAGAGTGTGGTTCTTGGATCAAGGATGTGGTTTTACTAATTCAGTCTACTGTTTGATTTAGCATAGTTCTGGCTAGGATTAAGGGTGTGAGTGCTATACCTGCCCTAGGGCAGGTAACCTGCATAAAATATAAGAGACAAAATAAAGGCTAATCCACTCTCCCCTGCCTGCTTGCCATGGACAATTGCTCCTCTGCAATGCCCCTTTGCCATGCCACGCTGCCTTGGAGGCAGCTGATTATAGACTGCAACCTCTGCAAACTGTGAGCCAAATAAACCTTTCCTCCTTTAACTTTGGGTTTTGGGTATTTTGTTTCAGCAATAAGAAAAGTAACTAAGACAACCCCATTCTTAGAGACCACATGGACATTTTTAACTTTCTTTTCATAATTATGTGTGTCATTAGATTTGGATTTAGGGATTGATATCACATCTTAATTGGTATATTTGATTATATCATTCCTCTAGAATAGACAATGCCATTCAGTGTGATATAACACTTCAAAAAATTGTAAGAACAAGAATCTAAAATGAAGAATTAGCAACATGAGAGCTAAAAGACATCATGATAGATTTGGCAGAAAGCTGTTAAGTATGACCCCATGACAGAAGCAAATGTAGACATGGGGTGGTTTGAGAATAATGCTAAAATTGTGATTATCTTTTTAGAAAATAGCACTTTAGAATGCTAAGTATATTCATCATTTCACAACCACAGCATCATAGAATCTCTAACAGAAAAAGTAGAGGATTCATTTTGCAATCTGCATTATCATTTGAGGTAGATCAGTGATATCAATAATTGTTACCTTAGGCAATTGCAACAGCAAGGAGAAAAAAAATGAAATGGTTCATTTCATAATAGAAGACATAGAGTCCTTGGAATTGAGATGCCACACTTGAGCACATTTAGTGTTCAGCAAATAATTTCTGAATGTCAGTGATCCCAGATCATTTTTAAAAAGCTACTTCCCTTTACTTTGAAAGATGTGATATGCTGCATTTCATTGCTTTTCTCCTTACCTCATTCTTCTTTTGTTTTAAAATATGCAGTAAGGCTTTCATCAAAGATTAATACTAACAGGCTGTAATGCAATGGCCCAAATACAGTTTTAATTGGAACCTCAAATCTTATGGAAAAATAAGAAATTAAATAATTAATAAAATACATTTCCAGAAGACACTGTATTGATACATATTTTGTTTAAAAATCTTCATTATTTGTTCCTGTAAGATTCCTATAGACATAGTTGTGAAACACAAAATTCACTAGCCATGCCATAAAGGATTAAATAATGAAATTAAGTAATACCAAAAGTTCCAAGTAGCAAGAAATTAATAAAGGATTCAAAGCAATTTTCCTTTTATAAAACATTAGCATCATTATGTCAATGTTAATCCTCATATTCCCTTAAAATATTGTGGTGTATACTTGCTTAATGCAATCTTGAATGTACTAGACAAGTGTTTCAGTATGACCCTATCAAAACCAAGGTACACTGTTAAATAACTCAAGCTGCCACATAGCTCATGGTTTAGTAAAAATTCCACTTGTTATGCCTTGTATATAGATGTCCCCTCTAAGCCTCTTGCATTCATAGATGGGGCTTTTGCAGCTGGCTGGATCTAGGGCATGTGATACTAATATTAAGGGTGTGTTCCAAATTAGTCCACTGACTGGAATTTGCATAGTTCTGGGTGACACCACCCAAAGGGCTGGTAGCCTGGATGGGATAAAAGGGAAAGGCAGTCTGGCTGATTGCTACTTCTTGTTGCTTTCTGTGTGCCTTGCTGTGGACCATTTCCCTTCTGCCATGTCCCTGTGCCATGCCACCCTGCCTTGGAACCAGCCAACTATAGACTGAAACCTCTATAAACTGTGAGCCAAAATAAACTTATCCTAATTTAACATTGGGTGTTTGGTATTTTGTCTCAGCAACAAAGAAAATAACCAAGACACCGTTTCTCTGGAGATTTTTAAAAAGGTCTAATAAATACAACTACTAAGTAAAATCTTGAAAATTATCTTCAATTAAGTTAAGGGTTGTACTAAGCACATTGAAAAATAACACTACATTAAACTCTCTGAGGATAGTAGATTTATGTTCCTATCTATAAGACTACTTCATATGCTCTTTTAGTTACTTACTCATTCCTTGGACAAAATATCTGACAAGTACTTGCTAAAGGAGGAAAGGTTTATTTTAAAATGTTCACAGTTTGTGGAGGTTTCAGTTCATAGTTGGTTGGCTACAAGGAAGGATAGCACAATAGAGGAGCATGGAAGAGGAGAAACACTCCATGGCATGATAGGCAAGAAGCAGCAAGCCTTCTTTTCCCTTTTTATTCCATTCAGGCTACAAGCCTATTGATTGATGCCACCCACACCCATGGTGGGCTTTTCCACATGCACACTCAGAACCATGCTAAACCAATCTCTAGACTAATCAAGTTATCATACACCCATAATCCAGTATCACACACACATGATCCAGCAACCTCCCAAAAGCCCCAACTATGAGTGCATGAGTCTTTAGGGGGATATCTAGATATAAGCCACAACATATGCATTTGTTAAATTAACAAACACTAAATAACACTAGTTTTGCTTAAGAGTAAAAACTTAAATCTAGTTGGAATTATCAACTGCAAATGTGGCAACTACAGATAAATCCATATGCACTGGGGGTAATGATCCTAAAGTAATGATGCAAGTGTTGTATTGTTATACTTCATAGTTTTCGCAAGTAATCTGTCTTAAGGGTAGGAGGCATGTTTCTCTATTAAGTATTATGTATATATCAGACACATACTATAGTTCATAGTATGTTCTATACAGACATGCACATGCAAATTCTATGTTATCTTCTACTATTTTTAGTAAGAATAAAGAGTAAAACTGATATATAGTTTAAACACCTAAATCTTCATTTCTTTCTGTTTCATTTGTTTCAAATGGCCTATTTACTTGGTGTAAATTAAAGAAGGTAAATTGAAAGCCTAGAGTGAAGAGACAATCCACAGCGTGGGAAAAATATTTAGCCAGTTGTCCCCCAGACAAAGGACTTATATCTAGAACATATGAAGAATTGAAAAAAAATCAGACCCCCAAATTCAAAGACCCAATAAAAAATGGGCATCTGAGATGAATGTGCACTTCTCAGATGAAGAAATTCAAATGGCAAATAAATTTATGAAAAAATATTCAACATCTTTGGTCATTTGAGAAATGCAAATTAAAACAACACTGAGATTTCATCTCACTCCAGAGAGAATGGCTATCATCAAGAAATCAACCCATAAGAAATGCTGGAGGTGCTGTGGGGAAAAATGAATACTTCTCCACTGTTGGTGGAAGTGTAGACTCTTGCAACCACTGTGGAAATCAGTATGGAGACTGCGGAAAAAACTAGGATTAGAGGTCCCATCCCACCCAGCTATTCCTCTTCTGGGTATCTTCCTGGAATAATTAAAACATCATATCACAGCGATATATATGTGCAACCATGTTTATAGCAGTACAATTTATAATTGCTAAATCTTGGAAACAACCCAAATGCCCACCAACTGAGGAATGGATAAAAAAGTTGTGATCTCTTTATACAGTGGTGTACTACTCAGCCGTAAAGAAGGATAAACTTGAGGCATTTATTGGTAAATGGATGCAACTTCAGACCATACTCATAAGTGAAATAAATCAGACTCACATGTGTAAGCATCGTATTGTCTCCCTGGTGTGAGAAACTGAAAGAGTAAATAAGAACCAAAATGTACAATAGATATTGTGAAATGGGAAGACAGTGTTCAAAAAGAAAAAGGAACTACGGTGGGGAAAAGGGGAAAGGAAAAAATATGCAAGTTAGTTATACTACTAGTTTCTCTTAGTTCATTGAAAAGAAATGTCTGTGCTAATATTGTTTGGAGATTTTTTTATGCCCATATCTTGTACTCTGAGTAGCTACTTTAAAGATAACAATATGCAATGTATTAACTATTGTTATTCTCCTATTATTTTCTTATGAAATTTTTTCCATAAAATAAAAAAGAAAGCCTATGCAAATGATATTGAAAAGGTTACACATTTTTCCAAGTATATTTTATCAATTATCACTTGCTATTCTACTACAGTTATTCTGCATATGCTGATGACAGGCTGTATCTCAAATATTATCAACATGATTGCAATTCTTTTCTGTTTCAATCTCCTATCTTTAGCATATTATATTATAATCCCAACATCATTTTACTTTTTGAGAAATGCATTCAAAATGATTCCACGAATATGTATTGATCACTCAAAATGTTTTGTTAAATGTCATGTTCAATAAAATAAAATTAAAAGGGTCAATCAGATGTAAATTCTTCCTTCAAGGTACCAATAGTCTAGCAAGGATGATAACAATTCAGTACTAAAAAAGAAGGTTGACTATGATGCATATCATAAGAATTATGTTGAGGAATAGAGGTACAGTAGATTAAAAGAAGAAACTATGCTTACAAATATAAGAATCAAGAAAAGATTAGTAGAAAATAAAACATTTCTGCAGGCCTTTAAAAATGTGTACCTCCAACAACATGTGCCACAGAGAGAAAACTGCATGAAAAGAGAGCAAAAGGTTTGGGGAAAAGGAGAAAGTGTAGGGCAAATTTGGAATCTAGTTGGCAGCTTTGCTTATCTGAATTGTGTGGTACTTGAATTGAGGTTGCGTAGGTAAAGTCTATATGATCTATATATCTGAATTTGGACAGAAGCAACAAAAAGAAAAGAGATGGGACAGGTATAAAAAGTGCTTTCTGCAGGTACAGTACCTGACTGTATACTTGCTTATAACATGGTGAGGGTGAGGAATTGGGAGTTAGATGGTAACAGTAACAGTGATGCAAAAATATAAGAAGGAACTAGTAGGTTTATTAAAGAACAAAGGAGGAAAATCTGGTTCATTTTAAATTTGTATTGATGGCTAGAGATGGTCTACGGTAACATGGAAAGGCATAATTGGCATCCAGACAATTCAAGTCTGCATAAATAAATGTAGAAGCATCTGCATTCATTCACTCTATTAACATTTAACAAACACCTACCCTATAACAGCCATTAAAGTTATAAAGATGAATACTACAATGTTCCTTTCCCCAGGGAGCTAATTTTCTAATATAAGGGACCCAATAATTTAAAATTATAATTAAATGTGGAAAATTCAAAGAAAAAAATTTTTTTTTTGGTACGAGGAATCGAACTCAGGATGTTGCTTTTGCCAGGCAGGCTCTGCACCACTGAGCCATATCCCCGGCCCTCCAAAGATTTTATTAATATAATAATGCATGTGGAACATCAGATGCATCTTGAAATAGTCACAGAACAAATCTGAAAAGTGACTCCTGACCTCAGTTATAAAGATGGAAGTAATACCTGCCACGTAAAGAGGGAATATTTGAAGTGGAAATAAGAGAAATGACATGAAGGCAATAAACAATGATGTGTGTGTCAACATCTTACCAGATTTTTTCTGGAAGATTGAGGAAAATATAGGGGTCACAAAAGTGCCAGGCATGGTGGTGCACACATATAATCCTAGCACTCTGGGAGACTGAAGTAGGAGCATTATAAGTTTGAGGCATATTTGGGAAATTTAGGGAGAACTCATCTCAAAACAAAACAAAATTTTTAAAAAAGTACAAAGACAGTTTAGGACTAACTTGTCCATATTCTTAGATATTAAGTGAGGCTCTTGTATTTGCTTAGTAGTCAACAGAAAACTAATGAAATCCTTTGTGTATAAAGGTGATTTAATTATACCTATTTTAAGAAATTAATTTAGTAGAGTAGTAAAAGACTACTTAGAATGTAGCATGCCCATAGATGGAAGAAATAGGGAGTGCCCTCAAAATTTGAGAGAAAATCATGAGGGCCAAAGTACTGGGATAAGTAATGAAAATAGGGTCAGATCCAAATTACATCATGGAAGCAGGATTGGCTAGAGCTGATTGCTGTGGTGTGACAGGAAACTACAATCACATAATTTATAACCACATTTTCAAATTATGTTGAAATTACGTGTCTCTATATATCTTCAATGTGGGTTACACAATGCACCAGACTACTAATTGACATGAATCAGCCTCTCTTACTAAACAAATACTGTGTAGATATAAAATCATTTCTCTCCACCATTCTTATCCTCATAGACATAGTTTAATAAAATCAAAATATCTTAGCGCTACAGTTGGAAACCTTTGAAAAACTATAAGTTTAATGCAGACAAAACAGACAGATGCACACACCTTGATCCCAACTTCCTAGTGCAAGGGTTATAAAAGTAAATATTTAAAGAAATTGGCAAACATAGATTTTTTTTCTCTAGACCTTATTCTTGCATTCTGTAGATCACAATTTTCCAAAATATAAATAATACATTTAGGTTAGGCTTTAATGTTCTGGAAGTTTGTAGCTATAATTACTTTTATAGTAATGTGGATTCCTTGAATCCTTGAAACATTGTGATTTAAAGTGTTTGATTTTTTTGACTTGAATTTTGTTAATTTTACATTGAATGACTAAAGCCTTTCAAGAAAAATGAACTTTCAGAAGCTGGACTGAGTAGAGATCAGTGGGACTTAATTAACATACCAGTAATACTTGTCTGTTATCTTAATTCTTTTGAGGGCCAAAAGTACTAACTAGATAACTTGTGGGAACCTTTTAGTCAATCAAATGAAAAAATTGGTCCAGTTTGTCGGCAAAAAGAAACAATCACACAATGATCAGAAAAACTGAGTTACTTGGTTGAATGTCTTATCTGTAATACTGAAGTGACTAGGAGAAGACAGTCTTAGTTTCCTAAACTGATATATATGTATTGAGTATAACTAAGGGAAAGGGTAGAAAAAAAGGTTAGAATCCTTTGCATTTTCTAACATTACAAGGCCTGAGATAGTATCTAAAATCAAAAGGCATTTGACCCCATGATTTTTTTTTTTCTTGTGGGTACCGGGAATCGACCTCAGGACCTCACACGCCAGCAGGCGCCCATGCCTCTGAGTGATATCACCGGCCCTTTTTTCATATGTGGGTTCCGGGAGTCGAACTTGGGCCCTCGCACTTGCCAGGCAGGCACTTATGCTGCTGAGCCATCTCACCGGCCCTGACCCCATGATGTTGAAAATATATGCAGTCTCCTTTCTCTGGGAACAAATGAAAATTTAAATTAAACTCATGTTGTACCAAATTAGTCTTAAGTAATTGCAAATTAGAATATTTACTGAGTGATTACTAGGTATTGGTCATTTTCCTAAGTGTCTAAAATAGTTTAAATAATTTCAAAGTCCAGTATGGTATGTATTATTATTATTTTGATATTATAAGAAGGCAATAGAGGAATGTTAAACAACTAAGTTATCCAAGATCATATAACCGGTAAGCAATAAAGACAACACTTGAACTTTTGGGTCTTTTCTACACAAAAGCTGATGTTCTTATTCACCAACTCTACACAGTAATTGTCAAATCAATTAAATTTTATAATTGTATTTAGATAATGAGTATAATGAGAAAAATAAAAGAGAGAGAAAAATATTTATCATATATAAGATAAAAGTAGTTTGTCTTAAATGTGCCATTTATTCAAAAGTAAAAAAATAGATCAATAATAGCTGAGTCTTAATGGTTTCTTTTCTTAAATAAAATATTTACATTAAAGTACAAATTGATGTATCAACTAGAAAATTGTTTGTATAACTATGTATAACCACAAAGTTATATGTATATCTATCTATTCATCCACTTATAAATTTCATTTAATATTGCTGTATTTCAGTTTTTGTCACTAATTTGAATTGGCTTTATCTTTAATTATTAATTATAGATTGGGTTCTAGTATGCATTATCCTCTAAAAATGTGATCTTTTACTTTTTAGAGGTTAATATTTCCTCCAACTCTTTTGACATAAAATTTTATTCAGTAAGTTCATCTATTTTAAGGAAACAGAATTTTGACTAATTTATTTCTTATTTTTGGCCACTGAAACAGGGATATGATCAGGAAGATCTTAATACTAATAAAAAAGTGCTTCTATTCTCTGTGTGTCAAAAACACACTATCAATCACAAAAAATGAAGAATTTAAAACTATCTGGTCTCCACAAGTGATGATGGTATTGTTCAAATTTCTGATGCAGTGCTGTGTTAAGAATATATACAGTATGCTTCTAAAACACAAGAGAACACTAATTTATTCAAGAGCTTCAATGTTTGGCACAAAGAAGGTGTTCAAAAAATACTTCCTAGAAGAAAGAATAGAATCAGATAGATATAATAAAAATCAATGTGAAAATTTTTTGTAAAACTAGATATTAACATATTACCTTGGAGAGTATTCAAGGGCATTTGAGACTAAACCCCAGATAAAGATAAATAGTAAATTTTCTCTAAAATTTACCAGCAGTGGATTCCAATTTGGGAAGAAAAAGTAAAATTAATTGTTTGCAGATTTAACGATCATATATGTAGACAATTCAAAAGAATTCACAATGTAAAAGATATTTGAAATGAATTTAGCAAAGTAGCAGGATATAAAAACACTCAAAAACCAGTGTCACTTCTATACACTAACAATTAACAATCCAAAAGTCAAATTAAAAAACAATTCCATTTTTTTATTTTAAAGAGAATAAACAATAAAAACAATATACAGAGTTTCAAAACAAGCTAATAGGGGGTTACCAATGGTTAATATATTGCATATTGTTATCTTCAATGTAGTTGCTCAGATCACAAGATATAGGCATGAAAAATTGATCAAACAATATAAGCACAAACTATTCTTTTTAATGAAATAATAGAAATTAGTAGTATAATTATCTTAGCTATCATATATGTATTTTCCCTTCCTTGTTTTCTCCTTTCCCCCATCCCAGTTGTTCTTTCCTTTTGAACAACTCTATTTTGAATTTAATCAAAAAATATGAAATATATAGCAATAAACTTCACCAAACAAGCAAAAATTTTACAAATTCAAAGATATAAAATCTCTCCAAAAGAAATAAAAAAGACACAAATAAATTGAAAGCCATCTATGGTCATTGCTTGCAAGACAATATTGTTAAGATATTGTGATTTACCTTCACATTATATTATGGTTTAGATCCAAAATGTTCCCCAGAAATACAGTAAGTTCAGATGTGGGGGTTTTGGAAAATGATTGGTTAATGGGGGTTCTATATTCATCAGTGACTTAATCTGTTGATAAGTCATAGTCACATATGCCATTAAGAGGTAAGACCTGCTTGGAGGTATGTCAGTGGAAGGGAGACCTGGAAGTGTGTATTTTTGTCACTGGCATCTCACTTTTTTTTCTGCTTCCTGGCTGTCCTAGGCTGAAAAACATACCTCTGCCAGGCCCTTCTACCATGTCATTTCTTCCTTGAGTAGCCAACTATGGATGAAATCCTTTGAAAACATGAAACAAATAAACCTCTCTTCCTTTAAATTCCCAGTATCAGGTATTTTTGTCCCATAGACATGAAAGTGACTAAAACAGAAAATTGGTCCACAGATTTGTGTTGTTGCTGTGACTATACCTGAACATGTGAGTCAAAAGCCTTTGAAACTGGTTTACAGAAGTTTGGAGAGGTTTGGGATTAGGAGATACATAATTCTTAGAATGGTATAAACAGATATTGATGGGAGATTCTAGTGGGGACACTGAACACCAGAATTTTAGTAGGAATATACACAGTAAAGGCCAAGATCATGGGTTTTCAGTTGACAATAAGAAACCCATTGAAAAATGGAGTAGACCCCATGCCTGTTACATTCTGGCAAGGAATTTCTTTACATTTTGCCTATGTCCTAAATTTTTGTGTGAGATTTTATTTAAAGTTGCTGGACTAATTAATTGGGCAGAGAAAAATTCCAAGCAGCTCAATGTTCAGGCTGTAACATGAGCACTATTACCTTCTTTCAGCTAGATTTACAGTGAAAATCAGGAGCAAAAATCAGTGCTGAAAAATGTGAAACATTTGGAGCTTGGAATGAAGAGAAATACCTCTATGGTTGGGGGCAAAGAGATAGTGGTTGCTGAAAAGATTGGTTTCATTATAAAGAAGTCATATACTTTGCATTGGGACAATGAGAAAGATGGCTTCAGAGCATCTCAGCAAATGACAAGACTCCACGAATCACAGGCTAAAGAGTGTAAAAGGGTAAATTCCTTGAAAGACTTAATGTTAACAAAATAACTACAGTGCACCCTGCACATTCAGGGCCACCTAATATTTCTATAAGTTTAGCCATCCAGGTACTCAGAGTCTGTGACAGTTGTGATCAAAGGGGTCTCGGTTTAAGATATTGCTTAAGCTGGCAGCAGGCCTCGGCATTATCCACATGGTTCTGTTTTTTCAGGCATGTAGAATGAAATGTTATGTGGTCACGGATGCTTTCACTGAGTTCATAAGAAGGCTCAGGCAGCCAGACAAAAATGTGTAACAGGTATACAATCCTTGCCAGGAGCCACTGAAGCTCTGAGAGTGAAACTAAAGGTATAGGTGGGATCACAGGAAGCTAAAGATGCAAAAAATACAGAATGTCTGCCAAGAATAGATGCAGACAATTAGCAGAGACAATCTAAAAGAAAGGCCTATAAGCTACAACCAGCAAGACCACTGGATAGAGCTACCCCATCCCTCTGGGACTTATATCTGTTGATCATTTGCTCTGGGAGCTTGATATAGAGCTACAAGGCTTAACTTTTCCCTGCTAGGTTTTATTCTTGCTTTGGTCCAATTTCTATCACCATTTTCTCCCTTTTGCAAAGAGAATATTCACTTTATGCCATTGTATCTTGAAAATATTGAACATTCTTTTTCATTTAGAAGACTTTGCACTTAGACATTTTAACAATGCTGGAACTGTTAAGACTTTGGTGCTGTTAGAGATAGACTAAATTCACTTTGGATGATGAGATGGACATGAAATTTCACAGGCCAGGGCAGAGTGCTATGGTTTAGATCTAAAATACCCCTCCAAAGACTCATGTGTTCAGAAGTGGAACTTTTGGTAAATGATTAAGTCATGGGGGTGCTATAAACTAAAGTTCATTAATGCATTGATGAGTTCATAGCTGAACGTATATTGCTAGGTACATAAGTAGCATGTACATAGAATGTGTATAGATCTGATTGGAGGGATGTGTAATTGGTGCTGTAAGATGAAAAGGTACACTCTTGTTCCCAGATATTCCTTTCTCTGCTTCCTAGCTACCATGGGGTGATCAACTATCCATCGTGCCCCTCCATCATGCTGTTTATTCCTTGGAGCCAGTATAACCTGCATGGACTAAACCCTTTGACCCAAGAGCAAAAATAAATCTCTGGTCCCAAAACACAAACATGACCAGTACACATTGCCACAATGAAATATCTGATCCAGTTTGTTTATTAGGTTAAAAAGAGTTTATTTAGGCTTGTACTTAAAATCTAAGATCAGGTATTCCCATGGATTTGAACCTGCAGTGAGAGTGACCTTTTTTATAGATGGGTCACTTGTCAAATCATCTCATCTCCAACCAGAAAGCGGGAAGGCTGAGTCCCACAATCCCCTTTATACAATTATCCCCAAGTCACTTTAGAATCTCCAACTAGGACCCACTTCCAAAAGTTTCCAAAGTTTCCAAAGTTTCCACCAATTCCCAGTATTCTAATCCTGGGGACCAAGCTTTAATGCACAGATATTTGGAGGACACTGCATGTCTGCATTTTCAAACCACAGCAAATATCAATGCTACCCAAAGCTATTTATATATTTAATGCAATTCTCACCAAAATCACAATGACTTTTTTTTAGATATAGAAAAATACGTTCAAACTACAAATGGTATCTCAAGGGACCTCAAATAGCCAAAATAACCTAGAAAAAAGAACAAAATGGGAAATCTCACACTTCCTGATTTCAAAACTTACTACAAAGATATACTGGTCCAAAACATGAAATTAGTATGAAACAGATAGAGACATCTGAAATAGAATAGTAAACTCAGAAATAAAACTTTTAATCAAATGATTTTCAACAGGAGATCTAAGAATATTAAATAAGGTAAAGACAGTCTCTTTAAACAGATTGTCCTGGAAAACTAATAGATACATGCAAAAGAGTGAAGATGGATCTTTACCTTATACCAGTTACAAAAGCTGTATCTGAAATTGGACTGAAGATCTACATAAAATAGCTAAAACTATAAAGCTGTAAGAAGAAAATGTAATGGAAATGTTTCAGTGAAGCAACTTATTAAAATGAGGAAAAGACCTAATAGACATTTTTAAATAGACATTTTTAAAAGTTATATAAATGAGGGCCGGTGAGTTGGCTCAGCGGCGTAAGCGCCTGCCTTGCAAGTGCGAGGGCCCGAGTTCGACTCCTGGAACCCACATACGAAAAAGGGGCCGGTGATATCGCTCAGCGGCACGGGCGCCTGCTGGCGCGCGAGGTCCTGAAGTCGACACCCTGGTACCCACAAAAAAAAAAAAAAGTTATATAAATGAGGGCCGGTGAGATGGCTCAGCGGCTTAAGCGCCTGCCCGGCAAGTCCGAGGGCCCGAGTTTGACCCCCGGAACCCATATACGAAAAAGGGGCCGGTGATATCGCTCAGCGGCACGGGCGCCTGCTGGCGCGCGAGGTCCTGAAGTCGACACCCTGGTACCCACAAAAAAAAAAAAAAGTTATATAAATGAGGAATAAGCACATGAAAACATCCCCAATATCACTAATCATTAAGAGGAATGCAAATTGAAACCACAATATGATGTCATTTCATAATTGATCAATCACAGAATGTAACAAGTGTTGGTAAGAATGTGTAAAAATTGGAAAACTTCTACATTGCTGGTGAAAATGTATAATGATGCATCTGGTGTGGAAAACAGTATGACAGTTCTTCCAAAAATTACTAAACATAAAATGACTATATTAACCAGAAATTTCATGTTTGATTATATTTCCCAAATAAAAATAAAGGGCAACATGAAATCAAGTAGGTATTTACTATTCATATTTATAAGACTATTCCTTACAATAGCCAAAATGTAGAAACAACACAACATCCATCCATCATGGATAAATGGATTTAAAAAGGTAAGATAGAAAGATAGATGATAGATAAATAGATGCTAGATAGATAGATAGATAGATGCTTACTTAGACTTTAAACATGAAATTGTGACACATGCTGAAACATAAATGAATGTTGAAAACATTATGCTGAGATAAGTCAGTCACAAAAGGACAAACATTGCATGATTCCTCCTATCTAAGTAACCAGAACATTCAAATTTATAGGGATGAAAAGTAAAATAACGTTTGGCAGGAGCTTGAGGGAAGGGAGAAAGAGAAATTACTATTCGGTCCACATGGAGTTTCATTTGGAGAAGATGGTAAAGGTCTGGGGATTGATGGAGGTGGTAGTTGCACAACAGTGAATGTATTTAATCCTGTAGAATTGTAGAATGAAAATTGGCTAAAATGTCATACTGTATGATATACATATTTTACCAAAATAAAAATATTTTCTTTGCTTTATTACTGCATGTTAATATTAGAGAATGATGGTTTTATTGTGTGTGTGAAGTTGGTACATGCATTTAACATATATTGAATATTTTCAATCCCATTACCCCTGTTTCCCTTTCCTATCCCCTCCCATTGTTCCCATTGCTTATCTCCAAAAGTCTACCTTCTCTTTTCCTGGTATGTTTCCTAATAAAAGATATTTTTAAAATTATCTGAAAACAATGAGAGAATGTCACAGGAATTAGTGTGAAGCTTTCTCAGATAAAATTATATGATCTTAGGCAATTTACTTGTTCACAATAATTAATATTTCTAAATGGATTACTTTGTGAAATTAGAAGCAGTTTAGGACCTATATTATAGGTTGTTTTGAGGGTTAAATGAGATAATACAAGAACAGTGTTTAGCACAATATTTGGCACTTAGATATTTGATAATTTGATTTTCTTCTTGTCATAATCATTGCTATTGATGGTGTTATCAAGGGCCAGAGGGTTTTCTGTAATATGTATACTTTCCTAAGACTATCAAAAGAGAAATATCAGAAGCAATAAAGTTATTTCAATGTCAGAGGTAATAAAGATATTTCAATCATTATATCCTGGAGTTTCTTAGTTGTTGTCTTAGCAATAGCACGAAGGAAAAGGACGACAGATTTTGTTGACTGAAAGGATATTGCAAATACTTCTAAAATTATGTCTACATTTTTGTTGAAGAAAATGGTAACTTTTAGTTAGAATTTAGTGAAATTATGTATTATTTTTCTTTCTCTGTTCAAAGGCTCCTTGATTTCAGGTTAAAATCCTTCAAGATAAAGGAAAGGAACAATGTTGACTAAATAAAAGAGATAGAGGAGATAAAATAACTTCAAATAATTTCATATTTTTTCCTACTTGACAAATGTAGCTAGTTGTTTGTACATAGGGACAGTTTTTTCAGGAGAACTCTAAAAATAGGGATTAAAAGATGGTACAACAAACTTCCCATGGAATAGAAATGGAAGACTGGAGTGCTGGGAAAACATAGGTTAGAGGTAAGTATCACAAAGTTATTTCAATATATAAGAATCAGGGCCGGTGAGATGGCTCAGCGGCGTAAGCGCCTGCCTTGCAAGCGCGAAGGCCGGAGTTCGACTCCCGGAACCCACATACGAAAAAGGGGCCGGTGATATCGCTCAGTGGCACGGGTGCCTGTTGGCGCGCGAGGTCCTGAGGTCGTCCCCCCGGTACCCACAAAAAAAAAAAAAATATATATATAAGAATCAGAGCATCTGTATGGTCAGCATACTATCAATGAAGGGAGAGTAGAAATTTCTAAAATATGATTTTTAAAGATCATTAAAAAAAGAAATAGTTTCTCCTTTTGGATAGTTGGTAATTTCCTCTTTATGGGGAGTTTGGACAAGATGACATTTAAATTTTATCCCATCTTTTGTTTTATGAATTTTTAAAGAAAATCGGGGGTGGAATTGGCTGATATCCATTGTATGGGAGGAATCAGAATGATTAGGCAATATAGCCAAAGCACACATTGTGTCCGAAAGAATGGGAAGAGATCCAAGAGAGTTTAGGGTTTAAGAAATGTAGAAAGGAGTTTGATGAAGAGGGATATGTACCTATTAATAACTCAAATAACAACAAACAAGATACTTAGAGATCTTCTATAAAACATATTCAGCAAAATTTTTAGGGGCTGGAGACAGGTTATAAACAAGAAGCGATACTGTGGTGAAATAATGAGGAAGGAAATGTTGATGATTCTTTTGAGAGGTTTGATGTTCAGAATACTAAAAGAAACCTGGCTCTTGATTAAATCCCCACCTTAGTTTTTATTTCCCTTCTCCTACTACCACATATTGCAATACACTCTATTGCTTGTATTTTACATTTGTCTGGTTTGTTCAGACTTAATGTGTTATTCTTATCTGTCTTCACATAAGGAACTCCCTCAATAGTTAACTCCATGACTGAAAGATATGGATGCTTTATAGATGTTTGTAGAATGCATAGAGTGATAAAGGTAAGAGTAGAATAAGGTGAATTTGTACTTCTCTTCAAAAATTGTTGATCAATGGATCAATGTCATTCTATTGTGAGGTTTCCTGATATTTGTCTTGTTCTGGATTTGTCCTTATCCTGGTCAAAGTTCATATCAATAAATTGAATAAGGAAAAAGGATCTAGTTTTTTCATTTGCAGGCAACACAAAGGTAGAATGATAGCTAGGTTTTAGATGACAGACACAATTCTCAATGCTTTCAAAATGTGATTCAGTGATGAAAAGCAAATAGTTTTGTTCACATAATATTCACATATAATTTCAGCTGCTAGAATGATGGACTAAATATTAAAGTATATGTATAAATAAAAAGAAATTTAACAATGAAAATATATTTATGTTTTAAAAATGTCAAAATCAGAGGTCATGATGGCAGAGTAGAATCAGGCACAGTTGATAGCCTCTCTGTTACCTGGAATCAAGAAAGCTAGAAAACAGCTGCTCTGTGAGAAGAGCTCAAAAAATCGAAAAAGTAGCCAAAGGAAGCATAAAATGCATATAGAAACAGGAAGCTGATCCAGAGAAAAGAATGAAGCAGTCTGTCATGCCAACCCAACTCCCAGAAGTGAGAGGAATCCAACTCTGCAAGCAAGAAGTAAGCCCATAGACAGCCCATAGCTCAAGTGATAAACAGCAAACTGGCTGCACAAACCACATGAAAAACTGATAGCTATTGCAAGATGCAAATCCACTGTGGGGTTTTAATGTGAATGTGACTCCTCTTGTATGGCAGGCTACTTTTGGAGAAGAAATTCGCTGCCACACTTGACATATCTCAGAATGGCATAGCAGAAGCCATTTTGAGAGGGGGCTTATTGTTTGAGTCTGAGCTACTCTAGGATCAGAAGTCACATAATAAACATACTTTAGGGCTCATACCTGTTGCTGGGTAGAAGACAGCTGTAGAAAGAGGCAAGAGTAGTCAGAGAACCTCTGCAAGTTCAAGCAATCCAGAACTCAGGCTGTGGAATACACAGTGGTCTGGCAGCACCACCCTCTGGTGAGACACTAGGCCGATCACATGTGCTTTTAAGAGGGAGCTGGGTCTGAAAGTTCTGGGATTGAGCTAGAAGGGGAGCTTGGCTCCCCTTCCTGCCTCCTTCCAACACAGTATTCAGGGATATGTTTGCCTCCTCAACCTTCCAACATAATTGGAGATTCACTTCTGCTTAGCCTTTTGCAACATTGCCAGATGCATGGACAAGGGGACCTCTGCACCTCAACAGTCCTCAGGCTAAAAAGCTAGTTGAGGATAGCAGTAATTGAAGGTGCACAGAAAGACACAATCATATACTAAAAGCCTCTAAAATGAATGCAACCCTAAGGCAGAAAACATACACCTGACTTGACTGACACAGAGGGAATGACAGGGCAGGACTCAGCATTAAAGATTATGCATCTGAGTAATTTTATTATGCATGGAGTAATTTTTGGAACTAATTTTTCTTTTTCTTTGTTTTTTGGTTGTGTTTCTCTTTTTGTTTTCCTCCTCTTATGGTTTTTCTTCTTTTTCTTATTTGTTTATTTTTTCTGTTCCTTTTATATAATTACTTTTGGTTCTTCAATTGGATTTTTATCTCACATTTTTCCTCTCCTACTAATCTTCCTTTTTTTAAAAACAACTTGACTTCTTTTATTTTTCCCTTTTTCTCTGCCCCTCCATTTATTTTAACTGTATTATTATTACTTTTAATCATTAGTAATTTTTAGCTTTTTATTTTACTCTATATTATTTTTGTTTGTTCATTTGTTTTTTGAGACAGAGTCTCTCTTAGTTGACCTTGAACACACTATGTAGTCCATGCTGGCCTTGTTCTAGGCAATGCTTCAGCTTCAGCCTCCCAAGTGCTGGGATTACAGGCATGCACCAACAGTCCTAGCTCTATATTGTTATTCTTGCTTTATTTTCTGTTTTAATGATGGTATAGTTTTTTTTTCTTATTTGATTTGACTGTATTTCAATATCTGTTTTGTGTTTGTATCATTATTAGTGGTTTCTTTTCTCCTCCCTGAGGGGTACTGACTATCAAGTTCTCAAATGAAGGCTAGAAGTTAAGAAGAACCTCCCATTACAGTAGAAGAGATATTTATATCTGAACAGAATGCACTGATCTCAATACAGAAACAAAAAATTATTTAAACAAAGGGAATATGACTCTTCCAAACACCCAAAACTCATCAATAAGTGAATGCAGAGATATTGAAGTGCATGTAAAGTCAAGGAATGCAAGTGACTGATTTTTAAAATGATTAATGACTTCAAAGAGGGTACCAATAAATGGCTGAATGAATTAAGGAAGACAATCCAGAATATAAAGGAAGAAATTAACAAAGAGGTAAAGATTCTGAATAAGAACAAAACAGAAATCTTGCAAGTGGAAAGCAAAGTAAGTCAAATTTTTAAAATGCAGAATAAAGCCTCACCAATTGACTATATCAAGCAGAAGAGATAATTTCAGGGCTTGAAGGTAAGTTTGACAGATTATCACACTCAGATATTAAGAAAGGAAACAATAAGAAATAATGATCAAAACTGCCTAAGAGGGGCCGGTGAGATGGCTCAGCGGCGTAAGTGCCTGCCTTGCAAGCGCGAGGGCCCAAGTTCGACTCCCGGAACCCACATACAAAAAAGGGGCCGGTGATATCACTCAGCGGCACGGGTGCCTCTTGGCGTGCGAGGTCCTGAGGTTGACCCCCGGTACCCACAAAAAAAAAAAACTGCCTAAGAATTGAGGACACAATTAAAAGACTAAACATACAAATTTATGGTGTAGATGACGGCAACAAGATTCAGACTAATGGCATACAAAATATAATAAATGAAATAATAACAGAAAACTTCCCAAATCTTGGGAAAATATGGACATATGGTACATTTAGAACACCAAGAAGTCATGATCAAAAAAGAGCCTTCTCATTTTAGATTACAGTTAACATGTCACTAGAAGAGTAAGAAAATAATATGGAAGGCTGAGAGAAATGCCATTTCACTTGTAGAGGCTAACTCTAAAAGTGGTAATTATGGGCTTATCTGCAGAAACTCGGAAGGGCAGGAGGGCATGGAATGATCTATTTAAAGCCCTGAAAGAAAAATAACTGCCAATATATATTACTAAATTCAGCAAAGCTGTCCTTCAAAATCAAAGGACAAACAAGACCTTCCAATATAAGCATAACAAATGAATGACTGCTAAGCCAGCATTGCTGAAGATACTTAAAGGAATCCTATACATAGAAGAGAAAGAGTAGATAAGCTGTTGAGTATTATGAAATAATCAAACATTAGAAAAGCAGCAAGATAATAGATGTTAGCACACACTTTTCCATAATAACACTGAATGCAAATAGTCTTAATTCTCCAATTACAACACACTGGCAGATTGGACCAATTCTTTGCTGCATACCAGGAGCACACCCCATTAGCAAAGACATATGCAAACCAAAAGTGACAGGTTGGAAAACAGTATTCTATGCATTTAGTATTTATATTTTAAATTATGCTATAAAGCCATAGTAACGAAAGCAATATGGTTCTAGCACAAAAAATAGACACTTAGACCAATGGAATAGAATAGGGGACACAGAAACCTACCCAGACTACTCCTTGACAGAGGAGCCAAAAACATGTATTGGAAAGAATGCATAAAAGAAGATGAAATTATGTAATTTTCAGGAAATGGGTAGATCATGTGAGATAAGTCAGACTCAGAAAAGCAAGTACTGCATTTTTACCATAATATGCAGAATCTAAAACATATGGCATGACAACAGAAGAGAGACTATTAGACAAGAAGAAAGGAGTATGGGAAGGGGTACAGGGTGTAAGGGAGGGTAATGGGGGATAGACATGATTAAAATATGTGTCTGTATGAAAATATCACATTGAAATCAAGTGTTTTGTGAAATGTAAAGTCATTAATAGTATTTATTTAAAAATAAAGCTAAGATTATTGGTTGAGCCTTGGCTTGACAGTAGTCTCTATGTAATAGACCTGGGGTTCAGGACCTTAAACGTACAAATAGTCAGTGCCATCCTTGACCATACTCATAAATATGTAGTGTCCAAACCAAAGACAAGGAGCATCAATTTGCTATCCTCAGGATGGATTGGATCTCATTTGAAGTATTAAATCACTGATAATGCATTTTGTATATGTCATTTGAAAAGGATAGCCAGGCTGGTTAGGTGAACATGGTCATGCCACTTGTTATAGGTTGAATTGTGTCCACTCTAAAAACAATATATGTTCTGCTCCAGTACCTATAAATGTGATCTTATTTGGAGAAGTAATCAAGTTAAAATGAGTCCACTAGGGTGGGCCCTACTTAAATATCACTTCTATCCTCATGAAAAGAGGAAATTTGGACATCAATAAGCCTCAAGGTAAGACAATACGAAAAAGCACAGGGAGAACATCACTATGAGTCTGGAGGCACAGATTGGAATGAAAGTATGGTTGGGGCTAACAGAAGCTGGAAGGGAAAAGGAAAGACACTTGGCCTATGGTTTTCAGAAGGAGCACTTTGATTTTGTATTTCTAGCCTCCAAAATTACAAGATAATACACTTTTGTTTTTTATAAGCCACCCATTTTGTCACAGTTTGTTATGGCAGTGCTAGCAAACTAATAAACCACTGAAGAACAGTTGGGGATCTGAGGAAAGACTAGCTTAGTGGACAGCATGGTTGTGATGGCTGCTGTTCAATGTTCTTAGTCAATGATTCTTAGTTGTAATTCTGCCTCAGAAAAAGAAAAATACGCACAAAAGAAAGAAAGAAAGAAAACAAAGCAAACTCTTTAGCTTCTTGCACTGGGAGTTATTTTTGGCTCAAGGGCACAAGAAGAGTAGAACTTAAGAACAGATTGCTAGTTAGCACAGAGAATTATTGATTTGTTTGGTTTTGTTTCTAAACTTAACTTTCTTTTTTGTATATGCTTTCTTTTATTATATATACTGTGTAACACACACACACACACACACACACACACATATATATATATATATATATATATATATATATATATATATATAACTTTTTCAGAGTTAGGTGTATTTATTTTCTACTTCTTTAATAAAAGCAAAAACATTCAGATAGTTCTACCTTTAAGGGATAAGGAGCAAACACAAAGGATGCTCTGTATATAGGTGGAGGCCTGAGGCAGCATTAAACATGTTTAGAGCTTAGAGGTCCCACACACTTGAGTATTCACAATTTAGGTCTGCATAGTTCTGGTTGGTAAATTTAAAAAATCCTAGGTGAATAAGAAATCCAGAGAAAAACAGGCAGGTAGTCAGTCAGCAAGAGAGTAGTATCTATAAAATAATTGTTTATCTTGGCAGTCATTTTGAAATAGTGTTTATCTTGTGAAAATAAGTGTTTGCTTTACAGATAGTATGTTGATATCACCAGCGAATAAGCTGCCACTGGTAATCACTAAGCCATTATTTCTATACTAATTAACATACTCAATCAACCATTGAAAGCCAGGTGATAATAGGGCATGTGGGGTTGGAGACAGAGTGGGAAAAGATAAAATAAGGAGTAGTGTTTTCTTTAAACAAAACAAAAGAAAAAAATGCCAACATTCAAACACACAAGGAGCTGCTAGTCCATTCAAAATAATTATCTTGAGAAACTCATTTGTATAATATGGATAGATACATAGATAGATAGATAGATAGATAGATATTGAAATTATTATGGTATGCCTAAAGGAAACAAATCCTGTGAAAAACCATTCTAAAATATAACCTATTGTGAAGCAACTAACAAAAGAAAATTATCAATTGATTTGCCTCAGTGCCTTTCCAGGCCCATAGTCTTGAAACAAATGAAATAATTTTATAGAAGTGGTCCATTAAGTTCTTTTGTTCCAGTTTCCTCATCTTTAATCTTTTATAATTGAGTATATTGGCACAATATAGATATGAATAATGACAACATTCATCCTAAGGAATTTGTACTGGTGTATATCAGCTCCTCTTTTTCTTTCCTATTCAACTCCCCTCTCTTCAACTCCTCTTGCCCTCTTTATTTACAAAGCTTTGTTTCCATTTTATAATTTTTTTCTCACTTTTTCTTTTCCCTTCTATCCCACCACCTAATTCCTCTTTCCCTTTGAAAAATTACTTCCTATTTTACAATATCTATTATACATTTTAGTTGTTATACTTTCAATTTCTCACACCAGAGAGAAAATGTGATATTTCCACATATGTGTCTGATTTATTTCACTTAAGAGAATGGTCTCAAAGTCCATCCATTCAGCTAAAAATGTCTCAAGTTTATCCTTCTTTATGGCTGAGTAGTACTCCATTGTATAGGAAAAAAACATTTTTTATTCATTTGTTTGTTGATGAGCATTTGGGTTATTTCCAAGATTTAGTTATTACAAATTGTGCTGATATAAATATTTGTGTGCATATATCGCTGTAGTGTGATGCTTTTACCTCTTTTGGGAAGATACTAAGAAGGGGAATAGCTGGGTCAAATGGAAACTCTAGTCCTAGTTTTTTGTTTGTTTGTACCGGAAATCGAACTCAGGACATTGTGCCTGCCAGGCAGGCACTGTGCCACTGAGATATAACCTCAGCCCTGGTCCTAGTTCTTTTTTTTTTTTTTTTTTTTTTTTTTATTTTTTTTTTTTGTGGGTACCGGGGGGACGACCTCAGGACCTCGCGCGCCAACAGGCACCCGTGCCGCTGAGCGATATCACCGGCCCCTTTTTCGTATGTGGGATCCGGGAGTCGAACTCGGGCCTTCGCGCTTGCAAGGCAGGCGCTTAAGCCGCTGAGCCGTCTCACCGGCCCTGGTCCTAGTTCTTGAGGAATCTCCACATTGATTTCCACAGTGGTTGCACCAGTCTACACTCCCACCAACAATGGAGAAGTTTTCCTTTTTTCCAACAGTGTTTCCAGCATTGGATATTGGTTGATTTCTTGATAATAGCCATTCTTTTGGAGTGAGATGGAATCTCAGTGTTGTTTTAATTTGCATCTCTTGAATGACCAGTGATGTTGAACATTTTATTGTGTATTTATTTGACATCTGTACTTCTTCTGAGAGGTGTCTATTCATTTCAGATACCCATTTATTGATCGGGTCTTAAAATTTGGGGGTCTGATTCTTTTCAATTCTTTATATGTTCTATACATAATTCCTTTGTCTGAAGAACAACTGACTAAAATATTTCCAAATCTGTAGATTGTTTTTTCACTCTGTTGGTGATTTCTTTCTGTGAAGAAGCTTTTTAATAAGATGAGAACCCAGTTGTTGATTTTTTGTACTATTTCTCATGCAAATGAGATTTTTATGAAGTCTTTACCTACATCTATGTCTTCAAGTGTTTTACCTATTCTCTCTTCCAGCAGATTTAGTGTTTCTGTTTTAATATTTAGATTTTTGATCCATTTTGATTTTAGTTTAGTGCATGGTGAAATACATGGGTCTAGTTTTAGTTTTTTGGCATGTGGAAAGGCAGTTTTTCCAACACCATTTGTTAAAGAGGCTATTTTTCTTCTGGTAAACACTTTTGGCCCCTTTGTCAAAGATAAGGTGGCTAAGTGTGTTTGACATTTGCTGTGCCCCTTCTAATCTGTTCTGTTGATCCTCAGGTCTTTTACTTTTGCTCATGACATATTGTTTTTTTAATGACAGTAGCACTGTAGTATAATTTCAAGTCAGGAATTGTGATACCCCCTGCTTTGCCCTTGTTACCCAGAATTGTTTTTGCTATTTTAGGTCTCTTCTGGTACCAAATGAATTTTAGGATTGCTTTCTTTAATTTTGTGAGGTATGCTAATGGTATTTTCATTGGAATTACATTAAATCTGTAAACAATTTTGGGGTTATGGCCATTTTTACCAAGTTTCTTCTTCCTACCCATGAGCAAGGGATATCTTATTATTTTCTAATATCTATGAACTCCTTTTTCTGTGTACTGTAGTTTTCAATGTAGAGATCTTTTGCTTCCTTTCTTTGATTCCTAAGTAGTTCATTTTTCTTGATGCTATTATGAAAAGTGCAGTTTCCCTAATTTCTCTCTCAGTGAGTTTGTTATTTGGGTTCAGGAATGCCATTGATTTTTGAGTGGTGACTTTGTATCCAGCTATGTGACTCTATATGGTTATTAAATCTAGAAGTCTAGAAATAAAAATAATAGAAGAGCATAGATAAATAACGGAAACCATGAATGCTCAATATAGGAAAAAAATGGAATCCCTGAAACAGATTCAAATAGATATCCATCAAATTAAAACTTTCATTGGAAGTTTGCAAAACCATATGAAAGAAAGTGAAGTTAGAACATCAGACCTAGAAGACAGGATTGTGGTTAGCAATCACGAAAAGATAGAAATATTTTTTGTGTGTGTGAGTACCGGGGGTTGACCTCAAGACCTCATGCACCAGCAGGCACCCGTGCCGCTGAGCGATATCACCAGCCCATTTTTCGTATGTGGGTTCCACGAGTCGAACTCGGGTCCTCACGCTTGCCAAGCAGGCACTTACGCCACTGAGCCATCTCACTGGCCCAAGAACTTTTAAAAATTGCAAGGGACCATAAAAAAATCCAGAACAACATAAACTGATTGGAATCAATGAAAATGCAAGTGTCAGCATGTTCACTGACATAAAATGACATAAAAACAGACTGTTCAGAAAAGCAATAGCAGAAAACTTCCCAAGCATGGAAAAAGAATTTAACATACAGATAAGTGAGGCATATTTAACTTCAATTAGTCATGACCCAAACAAATCTACACCAAGGCATATAAAAATCAAGATTCGAGAAATTCATCACAAGAACAGTATATTAAAAGCTATTAGACAAAAAAAACAATCACCTATAAGGGAAAGCCCATCAGAATCACAGCAGACTTCTCAACACAAATCCTTAAGTCAAGGAGAGCTTGGTGTAAAGTATTTCAAGCCCTCAAAGAAAACAACTTCCAACCCAGATTGATGTATCCTGCAAAGTTATCTTTTAGTGTTAATGGAGAAATAAAATACTTTCATGAAAAAGAACAAATGAAGACATTCATGACAAAACCACACTGGATCTACAAAGAGTTCTGAAAGATAGTCTAGAAAGAGAAAACAAAGCCCACAATTCCAAGAGTACCAATAGAAAGAAGCCACCAGGTAGGGGACACAATTAAACAGAGGAGAAAGCCAGGGAACCAACAACAGGAAAATTATATAACAAAGACAAGCCAATACATAGTAGTTATAACCATCAATGTAAATAGACTAGCAAAATGGATCAAAAAACAAGATCCAACAATATGTTGCATTCCAGAAACACATCTAAAGTTCTTTTCAGGCATTTCAATATCAACTGAAGACCACTCCTTGAAGCACAGGGTAAACATATTGGAACTTATGTTTAACTATAATCTTGTCTTTTCTAACTCATATTTTTATTGAGCTTTATGATGTACTTAATCATCAGTATATTAGTATATACTAATATACTACACAGGATTGTGGTTAGCAATCACGAAAAGATAGAAATATTTTTTGTGTGTGTGAGTACCGGGGGTTGACCTCAAGATTTTTTACGTAATGTAAAAAATGTAAAAAATAATGTAAAAAATAAATTACAAATATGATATGTGATCATGGTTTGTCAGCTGGACATTGAACCCAAGGATTCTGCACATGCTAAGCAACATACCATTGTGCTATATTCCTAGCCCTTACAGTCAGTTTTTAAATGTGGAAAATGTTAGCATCTAATTTCTAGAATTCTGTCAAACTTAAATGAATTAGCATATGGTACACACTTATAAGTGTACCTGGAAGATATTAAGGAGTATATGAGAGAATACAGGGAGCCAGAATTAGGATTCTGGCAGTGGGTAAGGGGATAAGTGAGATGGGGAATAAAAGGGAGAGGCAGGTAAAAGAATTGAAATTGATAAAGATATATTAATTGTGTGAACCAAATTCCCAAATTAAACCTCATCTTCACTTAAAATTAACAAATAAAATACCTAATAATGAAAGGATGGATTATTGCTATCATTATGTTTAGTTGTATATAGTTTGATGGGTTTCAAAATGATGAATAAAAAGGGAAAGTTATAATCAATAAATTCACAGTTGTTAAAAGTATTAAATATTTTATATCCCCAAAGCCTGTGGAAAGATAAATGAAAGTAAAAAAATTTAAAAAACTACATTGAAAAACTGGGTAAGTGACATTAGTGAACCAGAAGATATGAGAAATGTTGACATATTACCAAGTAGATGAAATCAGATTAACAGTAAAATGTCACAGGACTGAGATAATATAGTGGGCATACTAAAGGGAAGACCTATGCAGGAGTTTATCCCCTCAGCAACATTAATCCAATTCACTGCCACTGGAGTTAATGTAAAGAAGAATCCATTCCACCTACCTAATCTTGCTAAATAAGACCTTCGTTTGTGAAGAAACGAACATAAATCTAAGATCAGTCTGCTTTTGAAGAAAACAAGAAAAATGAAAAGGTATACACTAACTAGTAAAATTAATCCTCAAGCAAAATAAATTCTCGAATAACAAAAAATAATAATATTTAAAACTATCATTTGTATGTAAAGTCAAAAAGAATATTGAGTTCACAAGAGGAAAATGACTTCTATAAAACAAAAATAGAAAACTCTAAAGAAGTATGGAAAATTAACAATATGATAGCTAATATTTAAATAAAACACAATATGTCTTAATTACTTATATTGTTGCTGAGACAAAACACCTGACAACCAAAGTTAAAGGGAAAAAGGATTATTTAGCTCACAGTTTGTAAATGTTTCAGTCTATAATCAGCTGGCTCCGAGGCAGGGTGCCTTCTCAGAAGAGAACAGTTCGTGATGGCCAGAAGGTATCAAAACAAACAAGAGAGTTTAACAGCATCTTTCTGTTCCTTTTATACTCTATCTAGGCTATAGGGTTAGGGTGGTGCCAAACCAATTAGTGGATTTATTTTTTATCACATACTCTTAATCTAAGCATATGTATATATGTGGATTAAAAATATATCTCTACATCTATTTCTTCTATAACTACACTGTAGATTCAGCCACCTCTAAAAAAGCCCCACTTATGACTGCATGAGGCTTTGGTGGGACATCTAAACACAAGCCATCACAAAATGGGAGGCTAAAATGGCAGAATGATAGTACCCAAATACCCAATTTATGAACTGAAAGACTGTACTCACTTACCTGGAATACACTGGAAAAAGGATAAAAACAAAACTATAAGGGAAAAATAAACATGTAAATTATATATAAGGAAATAAAAAGATTTTTTTCTCTGAGTTTCTAAGATTCTGTTTGTTGGGTTTTCTCTTACTGTACTCCATACTCCTTGGCCTTCTGGGAAGGGTCCTCATAGTCTTCCTAACCTATTGATATTGCAGGCCCCCAGGACTAAATCTCCAGTATTTTTTTCCTTTCTCTACGTAAATTCACTCCTTAGATGACCTAGTCCATTTAAAATGATATAAATACCATATGTATATATGTGGATTTAAAAATGTATCTCTACATATAGTTCTTCTATAAAATCACATACTTAATTTTATACGCATTCTGTACACTTGAAAATATAATATGCATAGAACATTTTCTATGGCCAAATGAAATCTTTGCCATCCCTTAAAATACACTTCTTTGCAATGGTTCTGAATTCAGGAATTAACACACATTAAATATTCCAAACTGGAAGTAATTATTGACTCCTGTTTTTCTTACCTTCCCCAAAACTGGCTTTCAGAAATCTAATGGAATTCAGTTTAAAAAGAGTCAGAATCACGTACTTCTGCTTGATCCGGCCATTTCTTTGAGAAATTCTACTTTCATTTAGAGGTACATGTAAGTTAGGCACTAAGACATATTATTGGAAATACACATCACTACTAGTTTGTCATTGACTTTAGGCCATTTCAGTGATCATTGCAAAATATGATAGGATTCTTCCCAACCTTCCCTCTTGCATATGTGTACTTCATTTATTACAAACAAAGAATCTTGTTTCCTGATAACATCAATATTTGCTCTGTCCTAAAACAGTTTCAGAATACAAAATCATATACATTCAAAGAAAAAAAATAATAAATAAGTTTGAAAAATTCTTTGCAATTTTGTGTATTTAAACTCCATCCCTTTCAGAGTACAAAATGAGCATTATTTCAAACTGTAATTGAAGTAATTTTCTTTATTTCTGTGTACTTATGTAATTGATATACCTTTATAAAGACTGTTTTTGAGAGTCTCATTTACCATTTTCTCTGTTTAATTTTATTACTTGAATTTTAAGAACATTTATATGATACAGAAATTTTTTTAAATGTTAAAAATCTACTTGGAAAAGTTTCCCTTATATCCCTCTAGACTTTGATTCTGTAAATTTTGTTTCATTCTTTCAGTGTATTTTAAAAAAAATAACTCATAGAACAATGTCAGGTGGACAGAGTAACCAGTTTGAAGTGATTCTCATGTGTCTCATTTGGGATAAACTAGGCATCGAAAAGAGTAATGACCACAATGAATTACATTTAAACATAATGAATATATAATAGCAATGGAGAAGGGAAGAGAGAAAAAAGAGGTGAGGAGAGTGGGAAGAAAGTAGGAAAATAGAAAAATAAACATATTTAGACAGAGGAAATTTATTTTTGAATAACATCAACCTATAAATACAGAGGAAATACTAGGATTAGAAAATCAGGCTTTTGTAATCCTTTGTGTAACAATTGATATATGAGGAGATCATAATGGGATGATAAAACTACTTAGTGAAATATTTGTTAAGCAGGATATTCACAATATCTACAATAGTCCCATACCAGTATGTACAAAGGAGAAAATGTTACATTTACAATGATAAAAAATTTGAGTCACTTTTTTTAAATTAAGTTTATTGGTACAATTTAGATGTACATAATGATCACATTCATCGTAGAGTACTTGTACCTTTATATGATATGTCTTAGTTCCTCTTTTTGCCCATTCCCCTCCTCTCCTTTTAACTCCTCTTCCACTCCTTATTTAAAAGCTTTGATTCCCTTTGATCCTTTTTTCTTATTTTTTCTTTCCTCTGCCTCCCCAAAAGTCCCTTTCCTTTTGAACAATCTCTTCCTATTTTACAACCTCTATTACACATTTTGCTTCTTACACTTTCAATTTCATGTACAAGATAGACAATGTGATATTCACACGTGTGTGTCTGATTTATTCCACTTAAGAGTATGGTCTAAAGGTCCATCCGTTTACCTATAAATGTCTCAAGTTTATCCTTCTTTCAGGTTAAGCAGTACTCCATTGTATAAAAAATATTTTTTTATCCATTCATTGGTTGATAGGCATTTGTGTTCTTTCCAAGATTTAGCTATTACAAATTGTGCTGCTATAAACATGTGTGTACATATATCACTGTGATATGATGCTTTTAATTCTTTCAGAAGATACCAAGAAGAGGAATAGCTGGGTCAAATGGAACCTCTAGTCCTAGCTTTTTGGGGAATCCCCACCCTGATTTCCACAGTGGTTGCACCAGTCTACATTCCCACCAACAGTGGAAAAGAATTCCTTTTACCCCACAGGCCCACCAGTAATTGTTATTGGTTGATTTGTTGATAATAGCCATTCTTTCTGGAGTGAGATGTAATCTCTGAATTGCTTTAATTTGCATCTCTCAAATCACCAGTGATGTTGAACATTGTTTCATGTATTTATTTGAAGTTTGTACTTCTTCTGAGAAGTATCTATTCATTTCAGATTCTCATTTTTGGATTGGGTCTTTAAATTTGGGGTTCTGACATTTTTGAGTTCTTTATATATTCTAGATATTAGTCCTCTGTCTGAGGGACAACTGCCTAAAAATTTTCCCACCCTGTGGGTTATTTTTTCAATCTATTGTTAATTTCTTTTCTGTGCGAAACCTTTTTATTTTTTCTAATTAAAAAAAAATTTGTGGGTACCAGGGTTGAAACTCAGGACCTTGTGTGCCAGCAGGCGCCTGTGCCACTGAGCCATCTCACCAGCCCCACAAAAGCTTTTTAATAAGATGAGATCACAGTTGTTTATTCTTTGTAGCATTTTCCCATGCTATCAGCATTTTGTTCATGAAGGTTTTGCCTACATCTCTCTCTTCAAGTGTTCTACCTATTCTCTCTTCCAGCAGATTTAGTGTTTCTGTTTTAATATTTAAATATTTGATCCATTTTGATTTTAGTTTAGTACATGGTGATAGACATGGGTCTAGTTTTAGTCTTCAGCATGTGGAAAGCCAGTTTTTCCAGTACCATCTATTAAAGAGGCTATCTTTCTTCCACTGAACATTATTGGTCCCTTTGTCAAAGGTAAGGTGGCTGAGTGTGTTTGAAGTTGTTTCTGCATCTTGTAATGGTGTTAGATCCTCAAGTCTGTTTTTTTTTTTTTTTTTTCTTTTGTTGTGTTTTGTTTCTTTGTCAGTAGCATGCTGTTTCTATCAGAGTAGCTCTGTAGTACAATTTCAAGTCCAGGATTTTGATTCCCCCTTTCTTGCCTTTGTTACCCAGAATTGTTTTTGTGATTCTAGATATGTTCTGGTTCCAAATGATTTTACCATTATTTTCTCTAGTTCTGTGAGATATGCTAATGGTATTTTGATTGGGATCACATCAAATTTGTATAACAGTTTTGGGAGTATAGCCATTTTCAAAATGTTGGTTCTTTCTATCCATGAGCAAGGGGTATCTTTTAATTTTCTGATGCCCTCTATGAACTTGTTCAGTGTACTGCAGTTTTCAATGTAGAGATCTTTTATTTCCTTTGTTTGATTCCTAAGTACTTCATTTATCTTGATGCTGTTATGAAAGGTGCAGTTTCCCTAATTTCTCTCTCAGTGAGTTTGTGGTTTGTGTACAAGAATGCTATTGATTTTTGAGTTTTGACTTTGTGTCCATATGAGCCTGAATCTGGTTATTAAATATAGAATTATTTTGGTCAAGTTTTTGGGGTCTTCTATGTAGAATATCATATCATCTGTAAATAATGATAATTTAACTTCTTCCCTTCCAATATTTATTTTTTATTTCCTTCTCTTTTCTAATTGTTCCTGCTAATGTTTCCAGAATTACATTTAAGAGGAATGGTGATAGTGGATGTCCTTGTCTTGCTCCTGATTTTAGAGTGAAAACTTTCAATTTTTAACCATTCAGTATGATGTTGGCTGTTGGTTTCACAGATGGCTTTTGTCAGATCAAGATATAGACCATCTATTCCAATTTTATGTAGGATTTTTATTTTTTATTTATTTATTTTTATGTGGGTACTGGGAGTTGAACTCAGGACCTCGTGCTTGCCAGGCAGGCGCTTAAGCTGCTGAGCTATCTCACTGGCCCTATGTAGGATTTTTAAAGTCATGAATGGTTTTTGGATTTTGTCAAACACTTTTTCTTCATCAATTCATATGATATTATTGTTTTTTTCCTTGGCTCTGTTAATATGTTGTATTACATACATTTATTTACATATTCTGAACCATCTCTACATCCCTAAGTGGAATCCTACTTGGTCATGTTGTAAAATGTTCTTCATGATTTGCTGCATTCTGTATGCCAGTATCTTATTGAGGAGTTTTTGGTCTATGTTCATTAGGGAGATTGGGGAGTAGTCCTCTTTTTTGGTTGGTTTCTTCTCTGGTTTTGGTATCAGGTTAATACTTGCTTCTGGGAGTGAGCTTGAGACTATTGCTTTCCTTTCAATTTCATTAAAGTGTTTAATGAGTAATGCCATTAGATCTTCTCTAAATTTCTTGTAGAATTCATCAGTGAATCAATCGGGACCTGGTTTTTCCTTTTCTGGTATATTTTTAATTACATTGTCAATTTCATTGACTGACACTTGGTTATTTAGAATTTTTATATCTTCCTGATTCAACTTTGGTAATTCATATATATCTCAGAATCTGTCAACTTATTCTGTGTTTTACATCTTATTGGAATACAGGTTCTTGAAATAGGTATTGTTAATCTTCTGGATTTCTTAGGAGTCTGTTGTCATTTCACCCTTTTCATTCCTAATTGCATGAATTTGAGTCTTTTCTTTGTTTTTTTTTTATAAGGTTGGCTAAGACTTTGTTAATATTGTTTAATCTTTCAGAGAAGCAACTCTTCAATTCATTATTTTTTTTGTATTGTTTTCTTAGTTTTAATTTCATTACTTTCTGCTCTGATCTTTATAATTTCCTTCCTCATAATAGCTTTAGGGTTGACGTGCTCATCTTTTTCTAGAAGCTTGAGTTTCAACAGTAGGTTGTTCTTTAAACAAGTTTCAAACCTAGATTCTCCTGAGAGATGACCTGCCATATATATTACATTGTTTTTATTCAGTTGGAGGTGCATATTATTATTTAGGAGTTATTTGTGATGGAAACATTAAATCTAAACATAATAATACCTTAAATCCACAGTCTTCTAAAATTTTTAAATCCACTGAGACAGAGAAGCAAGTAATCAGTGTTTCATTTATGTTGAAGGAAACCAGAAAGACATCACAGTTAAATGCCATGGGTAAATCTCGCATAGATACTTGATTAAAATTATAAATGAAATTAAAATCTGTAAACTGTATATTTAGATATTTGGGGCTTTAAATAAAAACTTTATTTTGGATAATCTTGAATTAATGTTCTTTTGCAAATGGGAAATTCAGTTGTATTTTTTAAGGGATATTATTTATTTTGCAGACATGCATCATCAAATATGGTTTAGTTTTGAAATGTTATGATGTCTGCTGTCTGGTTTGGGTTGATTTAACAAAAAAAGGAAGTGTGTAAATAAAAAGATAAAGAAAGACAAAATGTGTGTCTAAATGTCAGAGTTGCTGAGTTAAGTGCATGGTACTCAGGAACTTATTGTTCAGATCTTTCAATTATTCTTTGGGGTTGAATACTTATCAATAAATACACAAAATGATATATTCAAAATGCAATAAGTTTTACTCTCTCAACTGCCATCTTTTAGTCCAAAACTACAATCATTCAACATGTCAATTATGTCAATAGCCTAGATAGTCCCTAGGCCTCCACCTATACATTTCCAGAGCAGTTACAGTGGTACATTAAAATTTAAGTTATATAATGTAAGTTCTCCTCTTAAAGCTTCTAGTGGCTTATAAAAGCCAATGTGGGGGGACCGGTGAGATAGCTCAGTGGCATATGTGCCTGCCTGACAAGCGTGAGATCCTGAGTTTGACTCCCAGTACCCACATACGAAAAAGGGGCCAGTGATATCGCTCAGTGACATGGGCGTCTACTGATACATGAGGTCCTGAGTTCGATCCACAGAACCCACAAAAAAAAAGCCAAGGTGATTAAACTCTATCCCCAGTACATTTTACATGTTTAAAATACTATTTTTTGGGTAGCTAAATGATTTTGCTCCCAAAAACTGTCATTCTTTGATATCCTAACCACCAATATGATGGTTTTAAGGGTTGGGCCTTTAGCAAATGATCGGGTTACACAATGGAGGCAAAATGAATGAGATTAATGCCATTATAAAAGGAACTCCAGGAACCTCATTGAATCTTCATGTGAGGTTACAAAGAGAAGATGGGGCTAAACAAAGTCTGACCATGCAAGTATCCTGATCTCGAATTTCTAGCCTCTGCAGAAATAAATTTGTGTTGTTTATAAGCCACTGATCTATGGTGCCTGCTTTCTGTAGCCCAGGAAGACAAGGAAATATTTTTTTCTGACTTCCAAATGTCTAGACAATAGATTATATTTAAATAATCCTTATTGAGGATTACAGAATACAGTGAAGCAGATATTAACTGATTAGTAAAATATCTACTGCTCTTTAATTCTTCCTCCAAATATAAAGTTTTATTTACACTTTCAAATTCCCAAACAATCATAAAAATAGTGATGGGAAATGAATGAGATATACAGTGGACCCTCAAGTTATGCTTGGCCTCACATAAATAACTCAGATTAAGAATGGAATTTTAGGTTTAACTTGTGACCAAAATCTTGAGAATGCCAAGTGCTTGTTATACTGTAAACAAAGACTCACGATGCTAGAAAAGTGTACGTAAGTGTATGTAAACATCAGTCTGAGCCCAGATGTGCATGTTTGTGGGTATGATTTTGGTCCATCCTTTATATAATCACTATGGTTACTGCTATCAAAATGGCTCCAAAACAGCTAGAAAAAAAAAAAGCTAAGGAAGGAAGGGAAGGTAAGGAAAGCAATCACAATTGAAAAGAAGTAGGAAATTGTGCAGAAATATGAGAGTGGCATTTGTGTGCCTGATCTTGCTAATAAGTACAGCATGTTGAAATCCACCATCTTGATATTCTTACAGAGAAAAGATTTCTATAAGGAAGCTTGTGTTTCTAAAGGTGTTACTCAAATTAGCAACTCTCTATCAACAGTGTTAGATGAGGTAGAAAGGCTATTATAAGTGTGAATAAATGAAAGGCATATGGCAGGTTATAGCCTGTGTTTCTAAAGGTGTTACTCAAATTAGCAACTCTCTATCAACAGTGTTAGATGAGGTAGAAAGGCTATTATAAGTGTGAATAAATGAAAGGCATATGGCAGGTTATAGCCTGAGTTTATAATATGTGAAAAAGCTAGGGCTTTATATGCAGATCTCATAAAGGATAATCCATCAATGAGTGATAATGGTGAAACATTTCATGCCAGTAAGGGGTGACTTCACAATATTAAAGTGAGTACTGGTGTTCACAGAGTAATAGGTGTGGTAAATCAGCCACTGCTGATAAAAGGGCTGTGGAAAATTACATACAGCACTTCAAAATGATGACACAGAGAAATGGCTCTTGCTCTCATCAAGTTTTCAGCTATAATGAAACTGGCCTTTTTTAGGAAGAAAATGCCCATGAGAATCTACATTACCTAGGAAGAGAAGAAAATGCCAGATCACAAGCCTATAGGCTAATCTTATTGCTATGTGCTTATGTGAGTGGTAACCTCAAGATCAAAGCCTCTCTTGGTTTATCACTCTGAGAACCTTAGAGTATTCAGAAAACACAAAGTCATGGAGAACAGGCTACAGGTCATGTGGAGATCTAACATAAAACCCTGGGTAACAAGAATACATTTTCATCAGTGGATCTGGGAGTCTTTCTGTTCTACTGTTAAGAAATATCTATAGGACAAAGTTTTACCACTCAAGGCTCTCCTCATCATGGACAATGCTCCTCCTCACCCATGAAATTTGGAAGAACTGGCTGAAGAATTCCCATGGCTCTCAACTGAGTTCCTCCCAACTAATACTACTACTCTACTGCAGTGTATGGAGAGGAAGGTTACAGCTAAATTTAAGAAGCTATACACAAAGGAACTGTCCCCGAAGTGCTTACAGATGGTCTTTGATACAGATTTAACTCTTAAAGAGTTCTGGAATGAGCATTGCAACATCTTTTCCTGTGTGGGTTTAATTGAGAAATCTTAGGCCAATGTCTCTCTAAGGACACTGAGATCTGCCTGGCAGAAAGTGTGGCCTAAAATTATATAGGAGAGAGACTTTGAAGGCTGTGTAGAGGAGCCTGAGCCTTCAAGTGACCCTGTGTTTGATGACATTATCAGTATAGCAGAGACCAAAGGCTTGCAGGTAGACAGTGGTGATGTTGAGGAAGTGGAGGAGGAACACCAAGAGGAACTGTCTGCAGAGGAACTTTAGCAACTTCTGGCTGAGAAGCAAAGAATAGCAGCTAAGGAGCTTTCTGAAGAGGAGGGGGAGTATCAACAATCAGTGAAGCAAAGTTCTTCTGAAATAAAGGAAATTCTGAAAAAATGGACAGAGCTACAAACATTTGTAGAGAAGACCCACCCAGACAGAGAAAAAGCCAGTCATTGCTTTCGCTTGCCTAATGACAATGTTGTATCATAAGACAGAACAGTGTTATAAAAAAGACAGAAACAGACAACATTAGACTAGCTTTTAGTTCTGAAGAAATTGAGACCTATGAGCCAAAATCAGGTCCTAGTGGGCTACAGACTCTCCCAAGGAAAGGGACTCTCCTTCCAATCAATAACCACCTTCCATTTCAGCCTACCTTCCTGAAAGCCAAAGATATCAACTTGAATGGTGAATACAGTATGAAATTGTTGTTTCTGGTAAACTAGGCACTGTTATAAAATTTTGGTGAATACAATAGGAAAATTATTGGTGTTTCTGGTAAATTATGTACTTTATATGACCATTTTTATTATGAAAAGGTTAGTTAAAGGGCACTTTGGGAGGTTCGGAAAGCATTATGGGTATTTCCATTATTTCTTAAGAGAAAAATAGTCTTGACTTACAACCAACTTGAGTTACAACTAGGCCCTGCAAATGAATTGGGTTCATAAGTCAAGGGTCCACTGTAGTATCTAGGCTCTTAAAGGTAATTCCCTCTTCCTCCTCACCAATATATTTCTTGAGTGCTCACTACGTGCTAGATATTGGGCTAAGTACTTTACATTTATTAATGTATTTAATAGCATATACAGAGGCCCAGATTCTTTGAGAAAAGAAAGCTAGTTTAGTACCTCTGTAATCAGTGGAGGAGAAAGTGGGAAAATATTAGGTATTTGAGACTGACAAACTACATATCATGCTATTTATGGCTATATAAAAGATTTTGGATTTTAAGAATCAGGTGAAAACTTTGAATTGTGTTAAGCTGGAAGCACACATTCTTTGAAATAACCATGACCCAACCATGTTAAAAGGAGAGAGTTATTACAAAGATGAAGGTAGAAAAAAGTAAATTAAATTTGTCTAACATAGAGGCAATATATGATCTCAACAGGAATGGTCATATGGGTGTCTTTCCAGGGAAATTCTAATGTATCTCTATTGTTAGTTACTGTAGATCCTAAAAAAGGTGTTTGTATTTTTCCTGATGTGAATATCTGAAGGGCAATGTATCACATTTCTTTTTAACTCTGACTCCAAGATATACATTCTTTTCCATGCTTGAAATTTTTTAAATGAAATTGAAGTCTGAATCATGAAGTTAATATTTTGAGTTATAAAGCAATTATTATTTCCATTTACCAACATGTACCTGGGCTCTATTTTTATGAAAGATTGTTCAATTCTTTCCTCCTATATTTTTATTTCAGAGAATTGAAGGACAGAGCAAAATTTATGGAATATCAAATCATCACTGTATAATGAACATTCAAATGATAATTCTCCATTATCTGTGTCTCTCATTTTTCAATAATTTATCCATGACTTCTATTTCCCTTTCCTGCTGCTATTCACTTTTTGTCAATTCAATTGTTCATTAGCACATCTATCAGATAGTAAGCAAGGAAAATAAATTGATTCAAAACAGATTGCTTTATTATTCACCACCAGATCTCAAAAAGAGCTGAATGAGGAAATAGGAAATTAATTTATAAATGGATATTTTGTGCTATCTCAGTCTTGGCTGATGCCCATGTATTAAAAAATAATCAACTTTAATTGCTTAGAAAACTAAGTGTGTCTTTTTATTTTTTTTTGTGGGTACCAGGGGTCGACCTCAGGACCTCACATGCCAGCAGGCACCCGTGCCACTGAGCAATATCACTGGCCCCTTTTTTTGTATGTGGGTTCTGGGAGTCGAACTCGGGCCCTCGCACTTGCCAGGCAGGTGCTTACACCACTGAGCCATCTCACCGGCCCCAAAAACTAAGTGTTTCTGATCTTATATATTCGCTAGACTCCTTTTTCGATAGTACAAATAACAGAATATTTTATAAATATTCATTTTGGTGCCATTCAATTCAACAATATTCATTAACATTTTTCACTTGTATAGCTAAAGAATGAATAGCATGGGGGATAGTGAGATGGCTCAGTGGCGTAAGCGCCTGCCTGGCAAGCACGAGGGCCCAAGTTCAACTCCCAGAACCCACATGCAAAAAAAGGGCAGTGATATCGCTAAGCAGCACGGGTGCCTGCTGGCACATGAGGTCCTGAGTTTGACCCCCGGTACCACAAAAAAAAAAAAAAAGAATAAATAGCATGGAATTAGAAGAATGAAAAGATGCATTTGATTTTGTCCATACCCTCTTGTATTTTATGAACCAGACAGGGAGTCTGTATATCATACATAAAACAGATAATAAGACATTAAAATTTTATTTAACATGTATACTAATGCATACAAATAAGTAAATGTGTACTAATAAAAAAAGAAGATACTTACTTGACAGTATGCACATTTCAATTATTAAATTAACAATTATGGTATTTCCATTGCAATAATGAGTTCATTAGATTAGAGTTAGTTTACTTGTCTGTATGAAACATGGGATAAAGTGAGACTTTATCAAATGACTCAAACTGATTTTATTACAGAAAAAATAATTGGTTTGACACGATTAGATCTGTTTCTGTTTCTAATGGAATTAAATGTTCTCTCTTTTTTCTTCCTCAAAAGAGAAACCTAAACAAAGTATACAGAAATAAACATCATTAATATGACACAAATATTTATTTTCCTTTGAATTTTTCTTTTCTTGAATATACTTTTATTTTTGCTGGAGACAGATTATTTTTATTGTGCCTAACTATGTTGAAATTTGGCTTATGGTACTCTTTAAAATTATTTGGCTAATTGGTTATAATAAAATACTTAATAATTATACTTTTAATAATTATACATTGTACACTTACTATTATGTGCTATTAAACATTCCATTGCTGTGACAAAACGAGACCAACTTAAAGAAGAAAGGTTTATTTGACTCATAGTTACAATGGTTTCAATCTATGGTCAATTGGCTACATTGTTTTGCTGCTTGTGGTAAGGCAGAATATTACAGTAGGAAGCATATGGATGAAGCATTGCTGCTCACCTATGGCTGCTGGAAAGTTATGAGAGAAAGAGGAGGGGACAGGAATTGTAATATTTCCTTACAAGGCACAGGCCAACATTCTACCTTCTTTGGAACAGGCCCCACCTTAGAAAGGTTTCCTCACATCCCAATTTTGGCACAGGGTGGGGATCAAGCCTTCAACATATAAAGCTATGGTCAACATTTAAGATCCAAAACATAACCAGTTCTATGTATAGTATGTTTTCCCCATTTCTTCTCCTTTCAATGAATGAAGACTCATCTGAAATTAATAAGAATAATACCACTTTCTGTGAGAAAGTAAGATAAAATGCCCAATAGTTTTAAAACACTGTAATTAAATTTAAAATAGATGTCAAATACAAACTTTTATATATTGTTATAATGTAAGAAATATCTTAACTTTGACACAGAAAAACATTTATTTTGCTTTTAAGGTTGAATATTTGAGTGACTTTGTTAATTTATCTCTGGGTGTTTATATGTGATAATAATCACAGAACAGTGAGGGATTTCATCTCAGCTATTCTTCACAGGGAGAGATCTTAATTTAAAGAAAAAAATGTTTTGCTTTTTAATTTTCCTCACAAACTATGAATAGATTCATGAAAATCCTTCCTCAACACTGTCCTCCTGAAAAAATAAGTCACATTTTAAGGGAACACCAGTATCACCCTCTTGCTTAAAAAATAAAATTAAAGATACAAAACAAGCAAAAATAACAACTCAATAATAACATTAGTTAAGATTTGCATCATAAAACTTCCCTTATATTTTCTATTAAAATTATTCACCAATTTAGTTTAAATAATCTGATTAACATTACCCAAGTAAAAGCAAAACTTAAGTGTGTCTTGTAGTATTTATAAGTCAGTATACACAATTTCTTAATAACTCACACCAAAATGAATTATTTCATCAAGTCATTGTTTATGATGTCAACATACCAGTTTTATTTATTCCCATTGAATTAACCAGATGTTGTAGCATGTTCCTGACACAGCCTAAAGAATTATTCAACCATTTGCTATAAAACCACTGTATCAGGAAGTGGGAACTCACATGCTTCATCACACCTATAGAGAGAGGAAGACACCTTCTGAACAAGGTGAAGAATGCTTGCTTAATTTTATGGTTTGTCAGTAACAATACTTTGTCTTGCCCAGAAATTATAAAAATATACTCCAATTACATTAAAAAAGAATCTTGTTTTACTTACACTCTGATGAATTAAGGCACTGTACTTCATTATGTATAGCTTTATGCATGTGTTTAAGATGTCTAGAGCATGTAGTTATATGTACTTTTTGGAATTGGTGATCTAAAGGCTTTTTTCAATGACTGATTAGTCAGTTTCAGGCTGAAATTTTAAAATAAATATGATCATATATTTATAATTCAGAGGAACATAAATGATCACAAAAGCCCCAAAATGTCAGCTGTCTACCTGACTGACCCAAGAAAATAAAAACTGAAAGCATCTGCCATGTAAGAGACATTGTCAAAAAACTGATCACTGTAAATATAATGAATTAATTTTATTCCATGTTTATTATGAATTTGGCCAACTTTCTGTAGGGAAAATAATTAAATGTTACAATGAAGGTTAAAAATGCCCCAACTTCTAAAAGAAAGGCAAGACCATTTCTAGGAATTGTGATGCCTCTGAGAAAGCTTATTTTCAATTTGTAATCATTTTCAGCATTAGAAGTATGAGGCTTTTTATCATTAAGTTTTAACTGAACTTAATGTTAAAAAGTAAGTAACTTTGTGGAGTGTGCAGGAAAATGTAAAGAGGATGAAAAGGAGTAATAAAAGACATTTTGGCATTAACTCTTTCTTGCATGATACATTAACCACTGTTACTCTAATTATTTTGTTGTGAAATTTTATTTTATTTTTTATATAAGTAAAAAGAGGTCTTTTTACATTTTCTTTCTTAGTATCTATTTGTATTACATTAAATTAAAAATGCATGAGAGAATTCATTAGAAAAACTGTCTGGTGCTGAACTTTCTTAGCTGAGTGTTATTACTGATTCAATCTCATTAATCTCTTTCTGTTATTGTACTTGTCAAGCTCTGACATCATAGTAAAATTGCCCTTAAAGAATTGGTATCAGTTATTTAAAATTTTGTAGTTTTTTATCAGTAACCCATCAGGTACTGGGTTTTTATTCTTGGAATAACTTTTTATGAATGATTGAATTCTGTATGTCATTATTATTCTGTTTTTGTTTCTTATGTCTTCATGCCTCAATTTTGGTGTATAATATGCATCCAGAAATGTATATATTTCCTCCAGGTTTTCCAGTTTTCATTGTCATATAATATAGCAATAAAGAAATAGTGGAAGTGCTAGAGTCTAATAAAATATGAGATAGATTTTTAGGTAAGGTAGAGTGGTGTGGGGCAAGGCATAAGGAAGGAGGGGGCTGTAGCACTGACATTCTTGATATGTCGTGTGATATGTAGGCATGGTCAAAACTGTCAAATGAAATCAGATTTTACTTTTTTAAAGACAGTCAAAGAGATCTGGATAAAAAGTAAGTTGCCATTATTTCCTGTGATTCCATGTGTGAAAATCCTTAACTGAGCAATATGCCTTTTTAATATTATGACTCCTCAAAAGAGGTTTTAGGGCATACACTTATTAACATGATATACTAAATGCAGTTGCTTTCGGTGACTCTTAATGTTCTCTCTGTCTCTTTTCCTTTCTCTGATTCTCTGTGAAAATCTCTCTCTCTCTCTCTGTTTTTCTCCCTCCCTCCCTCCCTCTCCCTCTCTGACAAAGCTAATAAGGAAGTTTTAGAGTAAAAGAAATTGAAGCTCAACTAAATATGTTAGTGTTGTTCTACCAGTTTCTGGTATCAGAAAATTACATTAGTGCATCTGTTCATAAACATCCTGTATGAAAACTAAATAAAACATTGAAGCATAAAAAAGTCAAAATGTGGCATGATTTTATGCAGCAAAATTCAGCTAGTGCAGTGTATTGAGCTTAGAAGTAACTAACTACTGCTTTTTTATTTCTGCCTTATCTTCTTCTAAAAGGAAGTTTTGAGCTGGCTTTTAAGAAGAGTTATAGATGCATTAAAACCATTAAAGCAAGGGAAAATAGGCAACAACTAATAATAGATGAAGGTTGGTGCAGAGGTTGGAAAAGGTATTTAGCTTCCTGGCGGTTAAATAAAGGAAAAATAATGGATTAATTCTAATTCTCTAATAAAAGCAATGAAGGGTTTTGGATATGGCAAAATGTCTGTCTAAAGCTTTTTATCTTTAAGATAAATATTAGTGTGATATTTCATGTAGAAAATAATAAATAACAAAGGACTGTATGGATAATTTTACAAAATAAAAAGACAAGGACAAGTTTATACACTTTTCAATAAATAATGATCATAGATAAGTGAGAAAATGTAAAAATGTATTTATTGTGTCATTTCTTAGGGAGAACTCTAAGAGTATCATCCAAATATGTCACAGTCTGCAATCCAATTTGGTAGAACGCTATAATGTTGAGCATCTAATTAATACATTTCTTATTTCAGTGCCTTCCAGTCAAACTAATCATAAAAATAAAGTGGAAATTTAAAAAAATACACTTTTCTTTTTCTATTCTCACTCTTTCAGCTCTTTCACATATACTTGTGATGGGGCTAATGAATCTGCATTCTAACATATCTTTCTGTGGTTGGCTTTTTTGACTTTTTAAAATCCTTATTCTCTGTTTCCTCAGAATGCAGCTCATATGTTTGTGCCTCATGTAAACAAATATTATGTTTAAGTGATAAAATTATGCTATGTGTTTTTCTTCTGGATTCCAAGATGTATTTTAGACATTTTCCAGATAATCTTTATAAATCTAATTCTTTAAACTCTGAAATTTGAAAGTATAGGTATATCACTGCCCTGAATTCCTAAAAACTATCTGGTAGCATGGTTTAAATGTTTTGTCTGGATGCATAGGTACCATGTAAATGAGGAAGAATAAAATTAATTTGAATATGCAGAGTGGCTACTGTGGGCCAATCATTGTATTACTTTATATATGTAACCTCATTTAAACACAAAAGCAATTCTGGGATACATAGTACCTTAATTTTGCATTTAAGAATACTCAAAACTCGTAGTGGATAAATCTTGCCTGAAACCACACAGTTTATTTGTGGCTGCATCATTCAACTGTCCTTAAACCAGGGGTTGTTTCACTCTCCCATGTATTTTCTACTCTGGAGTTTATGAGGATAACTGGTCAATATGTTTTAAAATTAAAGCACAATAGGACATATTAAGCAGAAGCAAAAATCTATGATGTCTCTGAACATTAAATTTATCTTTGAAATCACTACTCTTCAAATCTATCATAACTAAGGTTGTTGCTCCATAATTGACTGCTACCAAAAAGATTAGGAAGGAAGACCTTTTTATTATTTTAAAAGTGATATTTCTGCCATTGAGAAATGTATCAAAGAGATAAAATATAGGTGCTAAAAATAAAAATATGAAATAAATAATAAACCCTGAAAAACTTTAAAATGAATAAGGAGTCTCAAAATTCCATTAATAATATCAGAGAGCCAAAATTTAAATAGATCTTGCTGATTATGTTGATCTCTGTGTGAAAATACATCAGATAACACAAACAAATATATTTTCTTAAAAGTATGGCACAGCAGGCCCTGAATATTAAATAAGACTCTTGTCATTATGGAACTGCAACTGCGGACTTCACATTAACTAGCAGACAAGACTGATAATAGCAATTATTAGTGAAGATATGGAGACATTGGAACACTCATACCCTGGAGTTGAGAACATAGAAATGTGTATTGTCTTACTTTTCTCTCATTGCTGAGCCAAAATACCTGACACTCAAAGTTAAAGGGCGAAAGGCTTATTTAGTTTACAGTTTGTAGAGGTTTCAGTCCATCATCGTCTGGTTCCAAGGCAGGGTGGAATGACAGACAGGCATTGCAGAGTATAAACAGTTCATGTTGGGCAGAAGTTAGCAAAGCAAGCAAGGAATGATCCCAACTCTATGCCTTATATCTTATCCAGACTATTTATTGGTGGGTAGCACTCATACCCTTAACCTAGTGCCGGTGATCCTAGCATTGTATCATGAACTGATTCCAGCATCACACACTCTAGATACAGCCACCTCTGAAAAAGCCTAACTTATGACTGCCTCAGACTTTGGGGAGACATCTAGACACAAATCATAACATGTATCCTCTGTGAAAGACAGTTTGACATTCACTCAAAAATGTAAGCATTGAATAATAGCTCTGTGCTGGCAATTCCACTTCTAATTATATGCCAAAAAGAAATAAAGACATGTCCACACAAATATTTGCATACTAGGTTTCAGAGAATTATATTTCATAGTTGCCCCAAACAGAGTCAAGTCAACTTTCATCATTTGAGGAATGGAAAAATAATATGTGGTATATTCATAGAATGTCAATTTAATCAGCAAAAAGAGGAAGAGTACTGATACATGTTACAAAATAAAAGGACTTTAAAAACATGCTCAGTGAAAAAAATCCAGTCCCCAAATACCATATATTATGTTGTTTAAATTACATGAAATATCCGGAAAGGCAAATATATAGAGACAGAAACTAGACTACCGGTTGTCAAAGTCTGGAGGAGGGAAAATAGAGAATGAGTGACTATTAATGAAGATATATACATATATATATATATATAGAGAGAGAGAGAGAGAGAGAATGATGAAAATTTTCTGCAATTTAATGCTCATTATGGTTGCACATCTTTTTTTTTTGTGTGGGTACCGGGGGGTCGACCTCAGGACCTCGTGGGCCAGGAGGCGCCCGTGCCGCTGAGCGATATCACCGGCCCCTTTTTCGTATGTGGGTTCCGGGAGTCGAACTCGGGCCCTCATGCTTGCCGGGCAGGCGCTTAAGCCGCTGAGCCATCTCACCGGCCCAATGGTTGCACATCTTTGTGAACATAATAAAACCTCTGGAAAGAACAATATAAAGGAGTAGATTTTATGATATATGAGTAGTATCTCAAGAAATATATAAAGAAGCAAACAGATTTTATAGAAAGACACTGTAAACACCATAACTAATGGGATTACATTAACTTTTTTCTCTCCCTACTCTCAGACTTTGATTAAAAAAAATACAGTGAATACCGCTGCTGAGTGCCATCCCATTGAAAGGCAGGCTGGTATAAACTTTATGATATTCCTTCTTCTACTTTATTCAATTGATCTAGCACATTGAAAAGTTTAGATCTTCCCCCAAATCAAATTAATCATGAAAAGTAAACTTTGAATTGATTTAGAATATAAAGACAGCCACAATAGCACAAGTAATGACACTCACAAAATAGGACTTACAGAATTGCTTCAGAAAGTAACAAGAATGATGGGATAAGTGTTCAAGACAAGTAGAGTATTTTGAGAGGGAGTAATGGCAATGTGTTTTTTACTGAAATAGAATGCAACTATCCTTTGTAAAAGCAAAACACAATAATCCCTCCCCCAAAGTCTCAACAGTCCCAACCTTGATGAACAGTCCAAGTCAATGTCTCTTCTGAAACTCAAGGCAAATTCTTTTTTTTTTTTCAGACCACTGATCAGAGATTACATTGCATCAACACCTGCTATGGTACTTCACAATGCTTTGTTTTAATTAAAAATTCAGATTCCATGATCTGCACCAGTTCTATGTTCAAGGAGAATTCTCAGCACTGAACCCCCACAAAAATATAAACAAATTGCATAATTCAATTATTCTTTAGTAATTTGTGCATGCCTTGTGTTTGTGGCTCTTTTCAGTTTATATCATCATCGATGTGGTCTGAACTTTCTTCCATTTCTGGAAATGTGTTAAAGCTCTTATCTTCTGATAACTTTAAACTTTTGTGAATTTATAGATTTATTATTATTAGAACTATGTTATGATTATTGAACAGTGCAACTTTAACACTGATAGGTACCAGAAAATTGAGGTTGTTTTTGTTGTTGTTATACCTGACTATATGGTTTAGAAATACTTGATACTGATTTGTAGTAAGAGTTTGGAAAGGTTTGGAGATGCAGGTATACAATACATACAATGTTGTAAACATAGCCTGATGGTTGACTCTGGTCTGAATTCAGAAGACCAGAATGCTGATAGAAATGTGGTCAATAAAGGCTAGGCTCAAGAGGTTTCAGTTGGGAACAAGAACTCTATTTGGAATTGGAATATAGGCCATTCATATTACATCGTGGCAATGAATTTGCTTACATATTTTCCATGCTCTAAAACATTGTGTGAAGCTAAATTTAAAATGGCACACTAATTGGTCGTGTTTTCTCTCCTGAATTTGGGTCTTGCATTGTCATATTATTTTCCATTCCCATATTTCTCCATTTTGGATTGAGAATGTTTACCCAGTGCAATTGTAACTTGAGATTATGTAATTTGCTTTTGATTTTTATAGTGATTCAGGGCTGAGTTCACATTGAGATTCAGAGGAGACTTTGACTTGGACTGTTTGTCAATGTCTGGACTGTTGAGATTTTCGGGAGCGGAGTATTGTGTTTTGGTTATATATAGGGTAATTGTATCATTATTGAAGAAATTATGGTCTTGTTTTTACATGGAGATTAAGTATGGCTTTAATATTAAGTAAAACATTGGTCTTGATTACTGTAATTTTATACTTTTGAAATAGAGAACTGTTAGCATTGTAACTGTGATCCTTTTAATATTATTCTGGCTGCCACAGGTCCCTTGCATTTTCTTACAAAATTTTGGATAAAGTTGTGAACCACTGAGGAAAAAGAGAAACATAGATGTTTTCAAGATATAGATTGCCTAAAATCTATGTATACAATTAGGGTGTATTGCCAGCTTTGCAGTATTGAGTCTTCTGATATTTGAGCATGGGTGAATTTATATTATTCTGCTTCTTTATAATTTTTATTGATAACATTTGGAATTATTGAATATATGACTCTTTTAGTTCTTTACTAAATTATTTTTGAATATTTTATTATTTCAATAGTACTTGTATGGTATTCTTCCATTTCAATTTTTAATTGATACATAGTATTTAGAAATACAATTGAGTTTTTCATAACTTTGCTGATATCATTTGTTAGTCCTAAGAGAAATTTTTTTGAGCTTGTTAAGATTCCTTTTTCGTAAGATAATGTTTTTTGTAGTTTGGATCTAGAATGTGCTCCAAAGCTCAAATGTGCTTGTAGTCAGGGGTTTTGGAAAGTGATTGAGTCACAGGGGCAATATAGTTGACATGCTATTAGAAGGTGGGTTCAGGTCAAAAGAGGAAGGACACTGGGTGTGAGACCTAGAAGAATATAAATCCCTTCCAGTCTCCTTGATTCTCTTTCTGCTACCTGGTTGCCATAATATGAACATCTCTCCTCCACCCTGACCCATCCACCATGCTGTTTCTGTGTTTAAGCTTGGGAAACATGGACTGAAACCATTGGACTGAATCTTCTGGAAACTCTGAGCCAAAATAAACTTCTCTTCCTTTAAGTGGCAGGTGTCAGTAATTTTGTCCTATCTATGATGAAAGTAACTAAGACAGATCTTTGCACTACAGAAATGGGGTTATTTCTATGACTGTACCTGACCATGAGTTTTAGAAGCCTTTGGAAGTGGTTCATGAGAAGAATTTGGAAAGGTTTGGAGATATGGGCTAGAGAAGCCCTAGAATGCTATAAGGTGAGCTCAGTGGGAGATTCTCGTCAGAGATCAGAAGATTAGAATGCCAAAAAGAAATGCAGATGTTGAAGACAGGGCTCAGATTTCAGTTGGCAATAAGGACTGCATTGGCAGTTGGACTTGAGATTGTGTTATTCTTTGGCAGAAAAATTATCTGCATTTTGTAGACTTCATGTGAGACTGAGACAAAAGGCAGAAGACTAATTAATTATGGAGGAAATTTTAAGGCAACCCAACTTTCAGTCTGGCATAGTAGGAAAGGGACATATAGGTGGCACTTTATTGAGAATCAAGTGCAAATGATACAAGAATGATTATAAAAGTTTTGATTTTCCCCAGAAAGGAAGTCCCTGAAATGGAGACCTATAAGCTTTTGGCTTTAGGAGCTTGGCTACTGAAATCATTAACAGCAAAAATAGCCCAAAGGGAAGGGGATATAGCTCAGCAGCACAGCACCGACCTGGCAGGTGCAAGGTCATGAGTTTAATTTAATTTCCAGTACCAAAAAAAAAAAAAAAAAAAAAGAAAGAAAGAAAAAGAAAAGAAAAGAAAAAGAAAAAGCCAAATGCTTTACATTAGGACAATAGGAGTGATGAATTGAGAACATCACAGGAATCCATAAGACCCCATCCTTCCAAGGTTCAATAGTCCAAAAACAGAAGATTGTGCTTTGAGAAGAGAGGACTAAGGTGCCTTCTTCAAAAATGGTTAACTAGGGAATTGGTTTGCTGGAATTCATTTCATAATGCTTAGTCATTAGGCACTCAAGAGGCTGCTGCAGCCATGATCCAAGGGAGACTGGCTACTTCCTAAGTTGGCAGTAGATCTTGGGAGAGCCCATGTGCACCTGACTATATGAACCTGTAGAATGCAAGAGTTATGAGGTTATGTTGATTAACACCCAGATTTAAGAAGAAGGACTGGGGTGCCAGGTAGTTTGCCCCTGGTAGGTCAGTGGAGGAAGCTGTGCAGACCAAAAAGTTGAGGAAGAAAGAGATGTGATACATCTGCTGAGAAAGGGCAAAACCATGAGCAAAGCCACCCCAAGCTATTAAATCATTTTGAAAATCACATCTTTGCCCCAGGCTCTAGATACAAAGCTGCAGCACTTCGTGTTTCCCTCCTGGGTTTCAGTGTTGCTTTTGCCATGTTGCTTTCTATCACCCTATTTTTCCCTTTCAAAATGGGAATGTTTAACCTGTGCCGGTGTATGTGGGCAGGGTTTCATTTTATTTTAAATTTTCTTTAGGGACTCACAGCTAAGAGTTTTCTTTAAGTCTCAGAGGAGACTTTGGACATGGACATTGCAGCAGTGCTGAAAATTTTAGGAATTCAGTGACTCTTAGAGTTGGACAAAATGCAGTTTGCATAAAGAGATACACATGAGTCTTTTAGGAAGTAGGTGTTAAATGTTGTGACTTGAAACTAGAATGTTCCTTAAAGTCCTCTTCCACTCATAGGTGGAGCTTTTGAAAGGTGATTGGATCATAGGGCCAATATAGCTTACATTCTGTTAGGGGTGGGGCCTGATTAAAGGAGAGTCATTCGGGGTGTGACCTGGAAAGTTTTATCTCCCTTCTTGGCTCCCACTTTCTCTCCTTCCTGGCTGTCATGAGGATTTTTAAATTGGTAATTTGAATATTCTGTCTTTTCTTTCCAGGCTAGACTAGGTATATTTTTAATTTTTTTGAAAATTTGAAAAAGCTATCTTTTATTTTTCTTGTTCTATTGTTTCTATTTTCTTTTTTATTTTATGGAAAAAAGGAAAAACAAAATTTCATAAAAAATAATAGGAGGATAATGATAGTTAATACATAACAGGTTGTTATCTTTAAAGGAGCTGCCCAGGGTACAAGATAAGGTCACAAAAATTTCTCCAACCAATATTAGCATAAACCTTCCTTTTTTTTGTGGGTACCGGGGGTCGACCTCAGGAGCTCACGTGCCACCAGGCGCCCGTGCCACTGAGCCATATCACTGGCCTGTTTTTCATATGTGGGCTCCGGGAGTTGAACTCGGGCCCTCATGCTTGCCAGGCAGGCCCTTACGCCGCTGAGCCATCTCGCTGGCCCAAACCTCCCTTTTTTTTTAATGAACTTAGATACATTTATAGTAAAAATGACTTTTTTTTACCTTTTCCCTACTGTCCTTTCCCCTTTCACCCATCCTAGTTTGTTTTTCCATTTGAACAATTTCTTCCCATTTCACAATATCTATTGTATATTTTACACCTTATTTACTCTTTCAATTCTCACACAAGGGAAACCAAACAATGTTTACATGTGTGAAACTGATTTATTTCACTTATGAGTATGATCTCAAGTTGCATCCATTTACCTATAAAGTTTCAACTTTATCCTTCTTTAAGTCAAAGCAGTACTCCATCATATAAAAGTACCACAACTTTTCAATCCATTCCTCAGCTGATGGGCATTTGTGTTGTTTCCAAGATTTAGCTCTTACAAACTGTGGTGCTATAAACGTGGGTGCAAATATATTGCTGTGGTATGATGTTTTTAATTCTTCTGGGAAGATACACAGAAGGGAAATAGCTGCGTAGAACAGGACCTCTAATCCTATTATTTCGAGGAATTTCCACACTGGTTTCCACAGTGGTTGTATCAGTCTACAATCATACTAAGAGTGGAGAAGTGTTCCTTTTTCCCCACAGCCCATCCAGCATTTGTTATGGGTTAATTTCTTCATGATAGATATTCTTTCTGGAGTGTGATAGAATCTCAGTGTTGTTTTAATATGCATCTCCTGAATGACCAGTGATGTTGAACATTTTTCCATATATTTATTTGCCATTTGTATTTATTCATCTGAGAAGTGTGTATTCATCTCAGGTGACCATTTTTTGATTGGGTCTTAAAATTCGGGGGTCTTATTTTTTCCAATTTTTATATGTTCTAGATATAAGTCCTTTGAGGGACAGTTGGCTAAAATTATTTCCCACCCTGTGGGTTGTCTTTTCACTCTGTTAGTGATTTATTTTGATGTACACAGCTTTTTAATAAGATGAGATCCCAGTTGTTGATTCTTTGAAGTATTTCCCCTGCAGTCTGGGTTTTGTTCATGAACTCTGTACCTACACCTATGTCCACAAGTTTTCTACCTACTTTCTCTTCCAGTAGATTTAGTGTTTTTCTTTTAATATTTAGATCCTTGATCCATTTTGACTTTAGTGCATGGTGGTAGAAATGGTTCTAGTTTTAGTCTTTGGCATGTAGAGAGCCACTTTTTCCAGCACCATTTATAAAAGAAGCTATCTTTCTTCCAGTGAACATGTTTGAGCACTTTATCAAAGATAAGGGGGCTCAGTGTATTTGTAGTAGAGTCTGCATCCTCAAATCTGTTCCACTGGTCCTCAGGTCGTTTTTTTTGCCAGTTCCACGCCGATTTCATCACAGTAGCTTTGTAGTATAATTTCAAGTCAGGTATTGTGATGCCTCCTGCCTTGCCTTTGTTGCTCAGGATTGCCTTTGCTATTGTAGGTCTCTTCTGGTTCCAGATGCATTTTAGGAATGTTTCCTCTAGTTCTATGAGGTATGCTAATGGTATTTTGATCAGGATAACATTGAATCTGTATCACAATTTTGGGAGTATGCCCATTTTCACTATGTTATTTCTTCCTATCCATGAGCAAGGGATATCTTTCCATTTTCTGATATCCTCTTCGATCTCCTTTTTCAGAGTAATGTAATTTTTGATATATAGATAATTTACTTCCATTGTTAGATTGATTCCTATTTCATTTTTTTAGATGCTATTGTGAAGGGTGTATTTTCTCTAATTTCTCCTGAGTGATTTTGTTGTTTGTGTTCAGGAATGCTATTGTGTTTTGAGTGTTGACTTTGTTTCCAGTTATGCTACTGAATTTCATTATTAAATGTAGAACTCTTTTGGTGGAGTTTTTGGGGTCTTCTATGTAAAGTATCATATCTTCTGCAAATAATAATTTACCTTCTTCCTTTCTTATACTTATTCCTTTTATTTCTTTCTATTATCTAATTGCTCTAGCTAGTGTTTAAAGAACTATATTGAGTAGGAGTGATAATAGTGGACATCCTTGTCTTGTTCCAGATTTTAAATTGAAAACTTTCAGTTTTTTCCATTTAGTAGTATGTTGGCTGTTGCTTTGTCACAGATGGCTTTTATCAGATTGAGATAAAGACAATCTTTTCTGATTTTTTGTAGAGTTTTTATCATGAATAAGTGTTGGACTTTGTTAAAAGCTTTTTCTGCATCTATTGAGATGGTCTTGTGAATTTTATCTTTGGCTCTGTTGACATAGTGTATTGCATTTATTGATTTTCATATGTTGAAGTATCCATGCATTCCTGGGATGGATCCCACTTGGTCATTTTTTATAATCTTGTTGATTAATTGCTGCATTCTGTTTACTAGTGTCTTATTGAGGATTTTTGCATCTATGTCCATTGGGGAGATTGGCCTGTAGTTCTCCTTTTTGTTTGGGTCTTGCTCTGGTTTTGGTATCAGGTAATACTTGCCTCCAGGAATGAGTTAGGGAGCATTGCTTACCATTTAATTTTATTAAAGAGTTTGAGGAGTATTGGTAGTAAATCTTCACTAAATACCTTGTATAATTCAGCAGTGAATCCATTAAGGCCTGGGCTTTTCTTTGTTGCTTAGTTATTAATTACATTTTCAATTTCATTGACTGATATTTGGTTATTCTGAATTTTTATATCTTCTTGATTCATCTTTGGTAATTCATACATATCTAGGAATCTGTCCATTTCTTCTGTGTTTTCCATCCTCTGAGGGTAAAGATTTTCAAAGTAGATATTGATGATCTTCTGAATTTCCACAGTATCGGTAGTGATTTCACCCTTTTCATTACTCAGTGGATGAATTTGAGTCTTTTCTTTCCTTTTTTTTGATAACGTTGGCAAAGTTTTTACCAATTTTATTTATTCTTTCAAAGAACAAACTATTCAATTTATTCATTCTTGGTATTGTTTTCTTCATCACAATTGCATTAATTTCTGTTCTGCTCTTTATAATTTCCTCCCTTCTATGGGCTTTGGGCTTGTCTTGCTCTTCTTTTTCTAGAAGCTTCAGGTGCAACATGAGGTTGTTTATTTGTGCTCGTTCTGTTTTCCTGATGTGAGAATTCATTACTATAAATTTCCCTCTTAGAACTGCTTTCATTGCTTCCCACAGATTCCACTACAGTGTATCTGCATTTTTGTTTAATTTTAGATGTTGTTTTATTTCTTCTTTGATTTCATCTGTTAACCAATATTTTTTCAGGAGGGTGTTTTTTTAATTTCCATGTGTTTATGGAATTTTTGCCAATTATTTTGCTATTAATTTCCAGTTTCATTGAACTATAGTAAGATAATATGCGTGAGATAATTTCAGTTCTTTGCATTTACTTAAGCATGTTCTATGGGTTAGTATATGGTCTATTTTAGAGCACATCCCATGTGCCTCTGAGAAGAATGTATATTATGATGTCGTTTGGTGGAACACTCTGTAAATATCTACTAAGTCCATTTATTCACAGGTTTGGTTCAGTTCTGATATTCCATTGCTGATTTTTTGTCAGGTTGGTCTATCTATTTGAGACAGTGGGTATTTAGTTCTCCCATTAAAATTTTGTTATTGCTCATTTGAATTTTTATATTAACATTTGTCTTGTACAGTTGGGTGCTCCCATATCTGGTGCATATATATTTATGATTGTTATCTCCTTTTCTAGAAGTTTTCCCCTAACAAGTATGTGGTGACTTTCTTTATCTCTTTTGATCCTTGTTTTGAAATTCAAATTGTCTGCAAACAGAAGAGCTACCCTTGCTATTTTTTGGGTTCCTGTTGCATGAAATACTGTTTTCCATCCTTTGACTTTTAGTCTATGAGCTTCTTTTTGAGTTAAATGAATTTCTTGTATACAGCATATTATTGGATTTTGTTCTCTTCTGCCAGTCTGTTTCTTTTGATTGGTGAGTTGAGGCCATTTACCTTGATGGCTGTAACTGATATATATTGGCTTATCTTTGTCATGCTATTTTCCTGCTGTTACTTCCCCACTTTCCTCTGTTTAAGTGCTTGCCCTGCTTGGTGGTTTCTTTCTGTTGTTGTTCTTGTAATTTTGGTCATTTTTATCTGTGTCTAGAATATCTTTCAGTCCACTTTGTAATTTTGGTTTGGTGGTCATGAATTCCTCCATTTGTTCTTTGTTGTGGAAGTATCTTATTTCTCCATTAATTTTGAAAGATAATTTTTCAAGTACATCAATCTGGGTTGGAAGTTGTTTTCTTTCAGTACTTTAAATACTTCACTCCAAGGTCTTCTTGATTTGACTGTTGGTGTTGAGAAGTCTGCTGTGATTCTGTTGTGCTTTCTTTTATAGGTGATCTGTTTCTTTTCTCTAACAGATTTTAATATTCTGTTCTTGTACTGAATTTCTGGGACATTGATTATTATATATCTGGGTGTACGTTTATTTTGGTTATGGCTAATTAGAGTTCTATATGCCTCACTTATCTGTATGTTAGATTCTTTTCTCATGCTTGGGAAATTTTCTGTTATTTCTGGAAATAGTTTTATTATGTCATTTCTGTTGACTAATGCTTTTTCATTGACAGCAATTATTCTTTTATTATTTTACTTTGGGTTGTTTTGCAGCTGTGGAATTGTTATTTCCTGATCTTTTGTTATTTTCAAGAGACCTTTCCTTTCATAATCTCTAACTGAGATCCTGTCTTCAAGGTCTGAAAGTCTCTCTTCAGTTTTGTACACATGGTTTTGCCAGCTTTCAGTGGAATTCTTAATTTCCTGAATATCTGTTTGAGTCCATTTCATGAATTCTATTTCTTTCCTATATTGATCATCCACAGTTTCCATCCTCTTCCTATCATCACCTATTTTTTTATGTATATCTGCTCTACATTTGCTGAGCAATTCCATTATAAATGTTGACATTTCCTTTTCTACCTGAGAGATTATTTCTGATCTGATTTCCTTTACAGCCTCATGGATTTGTTTCTTTACTTCAGTTGCTATCTTTTCAGAAATGTCAGGTGTGTGTCTTCCATTTTCCTCTATCTCATTTTCTCCTGGACTTGTTCTGGCTGGGCTGGAGGTCTGAGGTTGCATTTTGCTTCCACATCTTGTCATTTTTTATTTCAAAAATTTTTTTCTGTGTAGATTGTTGTAACTTTTTGTAGTAGGTAGATTTACCACTAGTATCCAGGCCTCTCTAGGCAAGGTTTGTCCTTCAGGATATCTTCTGCATGTTGGAGTTTCTTGGTTTGTGTCTGTCCCAAGATCCTACCTTTCAAATTAAGAGTGAGATGTTGGTATCTGTTTGGCTCAGTCTCCAGTCCTTTGGTGCTAGGGTTTGGTGAGGTTATTACCCCGGATCTTCCCAGTATTGTTACAGAAGTGAGAACAAGTGATTAAAACAGATATGACATCCTAGCTAAAGTAGTATAATTATCAATAACAATAGCATCAAGCACAGTTTAGAAACTGACAAACTGTGGGAACTATTAATTTTGTACCTTTAACCATAGGAGCAAAATCTACAATTATATTACAGAACCAATTGTAAATTGAGAGATTGTATGCAAAGTTTTTCCCCTTGGTAGAATGGATTTATTTTGTGGTGTGGAAATTTAAGAAAGATAGTGGATAAAACACGAATAACTGAAAAGAATGTAGAAGCCATGCTGGAAAACAAAGGTTGATCATGCAAGCATTGGGAAGCTAGAGAAGAGGGCAGAAGAGAAAAAATGAGGGAGTAAGTAAGGGGTTATCTGAACTTGGTCTGCAGGTTTGGGGGATGGGATTAGATGTCTGTGGCTGGAGTTCTCCCCAGGCATTTAGAAAAGAGAAAAAAAGATAAGAAAAAAGAAAAAAAAAAAAAAAAAACAAGAAAAAGAGAAAGAAAAAAGGAGAAAATTTGAAGCCCCACCCATTTGCTTCTGTTCTTTGTGTCTTTGTTCCCAAGCACATGGCTGGTTCACATAAGTTACCACCTATTGTCTCATATTGTTACTGTTGCTTCTGACAATTTCACACTCTTAGTCCTGCCTGTCCATCTTGTGTATCCTGGCTGTGGGCTCTACTGCGTGGCTGATATTTCCTCTGGTCTCTGTGTCTTCCAGCACAGCTCACCTGGATCACAGCAGTGCAGAAGGGAGGGGCCAGTCTCTGGGCCTTCCTGTTCTGTTCACCTGGATCCCAGCAGCTGCAATAGGAGGGGCTGGTCTCTGGGCTTTCCCGCTTTGTTCACTTGGATCCCACCAGCCACAATGTGAGGAGCCAGTCACTGGGCCTTCCTGTGGTGTTTTTCACCTGGATCTTGGCCTGTTTTTCTATTTTCAATTTCATTTATTTGTGCTCTACTCTTTGATTGCTTTACATTTGCTTGGTTTTGGCTTAACTTTTTTATATTTTTTGGAACTGAGAATCAATAGCTTAAATTGTTTTCTTATTTTTTCACTTAGAAGAATAAGTTATTAATTTGCTATCTTGCATTTTTATTAATGTAGTCATTTACAGCAAAATATTTCTCACTATGTATGGCTTTAGAATGTTGTATTTTCATTCATCTAAAAGTATTTCTAATGTTTTTTTCTATTTTAATCTATTGGTAATTTGGAAGTGTTTAATTTCAACATATTTGTAAATTTACTAATTATTTTTGAAATACTAATTTCTAATTTCATTTCACTGTGACACAAAAATATATTTTCTATGATTTGTAGTTTGCATAATTATAAATGTATAGGAATTTATTCATGGCTTACATGTGTCCATTCACCAACAACTGCCTTTGTGCACTTTGAAGCATGTGTATTCTGTCGTTGTTTAACTTAAATATCATACTTTTAAGCTCCAAATATATTGGTACTTTTAGTTGATTATTAAAGCTTACTTGTAGTCTCTATGCAGTGAGATGTTGTTCTTACACTTCTCTTTATGTGGAAATGTGAATTACTTTAGTTGGTTGAAACCTTTCTACAAAATGAGTTATTTATTAAATTAAATATGCTTTTTATCAGTGGAAATTTATATTGACTTTTGTTTTTCGTTTAAATATTTTTGTTCTTGTGAAAATCAAAAATTTTTACTGAAAAGTGGATATTTTATATAATATAATGTAGCAATTCTAAAATTCAGAATTGAGGGCCGGTGAGATAGCTCAGTGGCATAAATGCCTGCTTGGCAATTGCGAGGTCCTGAGTTTGACTCCCAGTACCCACATATGAAAAAAGGGCCAGTGATATCACTCAGCAGTATGGATACTTGCTGGTGCATGAGGTCCTGAGTTCAATCCCCGGTACTCACACAAAAAAAATCAGAATTGATTTCCCATACACAGGGTTTCATATGTTGCTGTTCATTTTGTTCTTATTTGCTACTTCCTGAAACATAATTATAAGGTTTGTATTCTGCGTATGTCTGCTTATAAAAGAAAATAATAGACAAAGGAAAAAGTGAGAAATTATTTTTTCTTGAGTCTAATGTTGTACCTCTAACAACACTGTCATTATTTGGCTATTCTGTAACTGTTTGAATCAATTCTGTAAATAATATAAGCTTCCAGACACAATTACTGTACATTTCATGGGAGACTTTTTTAAGATGATGACTCTGATGTGAACATGTTTTTAAATATTTCATCCAACATGCATTATTAGAGTTAACTTAAAATAAAATGAATTAATTCTGAATTTTCTTGCATTATTGAATATCTGACTTTAGAATTTGAACTTTCATTGGTTTCTGGTGTTGCTATTGTTGCTGTGGTTTTTATTTTTAAATTTTTGACAAACAAGAAGCTAGAAAATCATAGAGTTCTTGCATTTGCTTCACCCTGCTCCCCTATGATTAAGATGCTACATAATTATAGTAAAATCATGAAATTCAAAATACTAACATTGATAAAATGCTTTAAATGAACTTCCAGGTTTCAACTTGTGTTTCTTTTTACTCCCCTTCTTCTCTTCCAGTATTTTGTCTTGAGTCTGATGTCATCTACTCTGTAATAATTTCTTTGTATTTCCATGTCTTTTATGACTTTACTGTTTAGATGAGTACTGGTAAACTATTTTGACACAAAAGTATTTGTTTTCTCTTGTCAGTTACAAAATTAATTGATGGATACCTGATATTTCCCCACTAGACAAAGAAGAACCTTTTATGTCAACAGAGATATCAATAAACAAATGATATATATATTTATCTTTGTCCATATATACATACTCCAGAGTGTAAAAAATTGGAAAGAAATTTAAAATATAATGTGTTTTATAATATTTTATTGAATTATTTATCTATTTAGCTAGAGTATTAGACTCAGATATTTTATGCATCTGAAGTAAGCATCTCAGGGCTGATATGAATGGATAATGGATAATGGATAATATACTTTCAAAATTGAAATGTAGTAACTATACTGATTTAAGAATACTTTGTTCATTTGAAAACAACTATAAAAATGAATAAAAAATGATCAGGTCTACATGTTCAAAGATTGACCCATCTCATTAGGTTCATTATTACCAAACAAATGTTAAGATCTCTAAAAGCACTATGCTTTTAAAATGATTAAGATTTTAAAAACATGATAAGGGCCAGTGAGATGGCTCAGCAGCATAAGTGCCTGCCTGGCAAGTGCGAGGGCCGAGTTTGACTCCTGGGACCCATATACAATAAAAGGTCCAGTGATATCGCTCAGCAGCATGGGTGCCTGCTAGCACGCAAGGTCCTGAGGTCGGACCCCGGTACCCACAAAAAGAAAACATGATAAAAATGAAGGAAATTAATATTTAATCTGGCTTAACCATTATGCAATATATACATTTGTCAGAACAATATGTATTACCCACTTATATGCAAAAGTTTTATATTTTATGTATCAACTAAAAATGAAAATTATAAAGCATATAATAAAAATGGTTAGAGTAAAGAGATTTTGTGAATTTGTTATAATCACATTACTATGGGGAAGTGATTATCTCTTATAAAAAGTGATTATTATAAAATGTATAAAAATTTTTTTTGTGGGTACTAGGAGTCGAGCTCAGGACCTTGTGCTTGGCAGCAAGTGCTTGTGCTACTGAGTGATATCACCGGCCTTTTTTTTCCTTTATGTGGGTACCAGGAGTTGAACTCAGTACCTTGCGCTTGCCAGGCAGGCGCTTGTGCTGCTGAGCCATCTCACTGGCCCCTAAAATGTATAGAATTTAAAAACAAAAACATGGCTAAAAAACCTCTATTTTAGAGAAACAGATTTAGAAGTTGTTTAGTATAATTTCCCTCCTTTTGTACAGTAAATTACTCTCCATTTCCTTACTCTGTATGACACAAATTGTTACATGAGGTAATTTGTTATATTTTTCTTTAAAAACATTGGAATATAATTCACATAACAAAAATTTACCCTTCCAAATCATGAATCTAATTTCTATTTCTACTGTTTACTTGTTTTGTACACTTCATATAAATGTCTGTCTTATTTTACTGAGATTAAAGTTTTCTAGTTTTAACTATTTTGTAGAATGTAAGTTTTCTTCTTTCCTCATTATGAATGAATAAAACCCAACTGTATATAAAGATAACATTTTTTATCTTCACCTCATTGTCATTTATGTCATTTTCACTTTTATTTATTATGAAGAATGGTTTTATATACAGTCCTGTACAAGTTTTTGTAAAAATATATTTACATTAATTTTGGTACTTGTCCAGTAGTAGAATTTCAGGATCATATGGTAATTTTACATGTTACAATTTGAGTGATTGCCAATATTACTTTGATGGTTAATATAACATGTAACATTTCTATCAGCAATGTGTAAAGTTTCCAATCTTTATCAGAACTTATTAATTTCAATCATGTTATTACAGTCATCCTAGTGTGTATGTAGTGGTATTTTATTGTAATTTTTCTTTTCATTTCCCTAATGAAAAATTATGCTGAGTATCTTCTTACTGTGCTTATTCTCCATTTGTATACCTTCATTTAAAAAAATCATGTCTTTCAATCATTTAAAAGTACAAAGGGCCGGTGATATCGCTCAGCGGCATGGTTGCCTGCTGGCGCGTGAGGTCCTGAGTTCGACCCCCAGTACCCACAAAAAAATAAATAAATAAGTAAATAAATAAATAAAAATAAAAGTACTAGGTTTTTTGCTCACTTACTGTAAAGATATGAGAGTTCTTTATATTTTCTGAACACAATACTCTTAGCAGATATATGCTCTGCAAATATTTTCTCCAAATCTGTACATTATCTTTTCATTTAATGGATAATGTTATTTGATGCACAAAATTGTTTAAGTCCAATTTCTGTATTTTCTATGATTTTTATGTCATATCTCAAAAAACTATTCAGATATCCCACTTAACAAAAATATACCCTTGTTTTCAAAAGTTCTGCTTTAGTCCTTATATTTAAATATTAGACACACATTGTGTTAATTTTATATGTGATATTACACAAGGATCCAAATGTACTCTTCTTTTGAAATTTTATTTTATTAGGACACGTTTGCAATAAATGAAGTTTGCAGTCAGTTTAGGGAGTAGGCACATATACATAACACATCTTGATTCCTTTTTAAAACACTTCCCCTCCACATGTACCTCCTTCCCTCTCTAGATCCCCTTTCTCTATGTTTATAATTACTTTATTATTAGTAGTAGTAGTAGTACTAGTAATATTATATTTTATTTATGTTTATAACATAAAATATTTACATTCATTGTGGGTATTTGGTACATGCTCATGACGCAACTTAAATCTTTTTACCCCCCTCCCCCTGCCATCAGTTTCTTGGATCCCTTCCTCTATGCAAAACATCTCTCTGTTTTCTTCACTTTTCCCCTTTTATTTTGCTTTTTATTCACACTTTGTGTTACCTCAATTGAGAGACACCATATGGTATTAAACTCTTGTGTCTGATTGATTCCACTTTACATTATACTTTTTAGGTATATCCATATTTCTACAAATGTTTCAATAGAAACATAACAAACACATGTTATTTGAATATTTTTCCTGGTTCTTTCTTAGTGTCCTCTCCTCCAGTATTCATGTAACATGTCTTGGTTTCATTTAAATGTGCACCTAAATTTCTGAGTCTTTGTATTTTTAAATTAAATCTATTTTCACTGCTATGCAAAAATATGAATCTTGTACTAATTTATGGGTTACTATGTGATGTTTGGATACATGTTTACTTTCTGCAATTTTCAAGTAAGCTGAACATATCTATTTTCTTAAACAGTTTTATTTCTTCTTATAAAGACATTCAAAATCATCTCTTCTATCACTTTTCTTCATTCTATTTTATCTGTTTTTGAATTTGTTAATCTTTATTGATCTATCCTCAAGTCTTCTGATTCTCTCTCTCTCTCTTTTTTTTTGTGACATGGTCTCATTGTGTAGTGTAAGCTGACCTTGAACTCACTATGTGGCCCAGGCTGTCCTCGAACTCATAGTGATACTTCTGCCTCAGTCTCTGGAGTGCTTGGATTACATGACACTACGCCCAGCAAAGTCTTCTGATTCTTATACTGCTTAATTCCACCAGTAAGTCCCTCTAATCAATTTCTCTGTTCAGTTAGTGCACTTTTAAATCCAGAATTTCTAATTTTTATTATCACTTGTCTTTATTGGTATTCTTTATGTTATGATAGATTGTTTACATATTCTTTTCTACTTGTTTAAGAATGGCTTTTGTAGGTCTTTGAACATATTTATAAAGACTACCTTAAAGTTATTACCTGATAAGATGGATAATAACTGACATTTTTATTTTTAACAGACACTCTTAACTGTCTGTTTTCCTGATCTCTCTGTTAAACCATCTGATTCATATGTAATTATATTCTGCCTGTTAGTTTCCTCCATTAACTCCTGATAGCTCTATTTTTGTTTTTGTTTTTAATTTTCGTTACAAGTTGGCCAATCATAGTTGTATAGTAAAGGAATTAAGAAAAGTCATCCTAGACATAGAAAATTGCCAAATAGATCTTCAGAATCTGAAAATAAATAAAATGGTTATTATTTTAAGCCACTAAATTTTGGAATGGCTTGTCATGTTTAAAATCCAAATGTTTCAAACTGGAAAAAAGAGACAGTAGATTTCCAGAGAATGAGAATGGCAGAAAACCTGATAAATCCCATAAGCTGTGTAGACTGCCACCAGATTCCATATACCATCCCAAGGAAATAGTGCACACATTGAAACTCAGAAACAGGTATTTCCTGGTTGTTTAAGGGGATACTGTGGTTTTTGACAATAAGTATGATGATGCGGTTCAGAAAATTTGAATTTTAGATGTCCTTTTCAATCTTGTCCAGGATTACATGCTTAAATGCTGGTTTAACCCTGAGAGTAGGGGAAAGAGGCCAATAATGAATGAGATTTATTTTTGAGGACTTGAATAAAAATTTGGTTTCTTGAAAGGTATTGTTCATCTTTAATTTTGCATACTATTCATATAGAACTACAGATATTTACCTTTGCAAACTTGTAAAATTACTATCTCCTTTCCCAAGTTAAAGAGTAATGTTAAAATATACCATTGATATTGTGATAGTTCATTGATTGGGTCAATTTGAAAAAGAAATGTCCAACTAAACTTGCTCATCATAGTTTGGGTGTGGAAGACCCCTCTAAGGAAGACTGTCACCAGATTGGTATAAAAGAGAAATGAAGAAGGAAAGATTGCTGCTGTTTCTTTGGACAAGCTTCAGTCTTCACCTTCACCTTGGACATCATCTCCTGGCTTCCAGTGCAGACCCTTCAGCCTTCCATTGTAGAACCTTCAGCCTCCTGATACAGAGTCACATGGGACAGTGCTGTGAGCTCCAGGTCTTTGACTGGATCATTTGGATCCCCAGTGTGTAGACGGACCTTTTGCACTCTTCCAAAGCTGACTCTGTGGGTGACCATTGTAAGCCAATCTTGTAAATTCTTATATATTTGTATATCTTATATTAAATCTGTTTCTCTAGTAAGCACTGACTGAAACAGATATACATCACTTTTTTAGCTCACTATTTTTATAATCAACCTAAATACAAATTATTGCATGTCATGTGCTTTCTTCAAAGCAGTAATGATATTTATAGCTCTCAATTGAATATTATAATGAAATTCTTGTTATGGTATGCTATGGTTTATATCTAGATGTTCCCCCAAAGCCTCATGTGCTGATAGATGCAGCTCTTGATAGGTCATTGGATTATGTGGGCATTTATAGCTAAATGTGATGTTAGGAGGTGAAGCCTGGTTGAAGAAGGTAGTTCAGTGGTGGCATGTCTTGGAAGATTGTGTCTCCCTCCCTCCCACCTTGATTGCTTTCTGCTTCCTGTCATCATCCCATGAGCTATTTCTCCTCTGTCATGCCCCACTGCCATGATGTCCTGCCGTGGACACAGCTGACTATGGACTGAAAACTCTACAAATTGTGAGGAAAAATAAGCCTCTCCTTTCTTAAATTGTAGATGATGAGTATTTTGTTCCAGCAATGAAGAAATTAACTCAGACATGATATACTGATTCAGAAGTGTGGAGGGATACAAAGACACACACATGCATGAACATTTCTAAAATCTCCTTTAACAATTGGAACATATTACTTTTTATTTCTCATGTATCTAAAATCTGGCACTTGAAGCTCAGCATGGTGGAGCATGCCTGTAATTCAAGCACTCTGGAGGCTAAATGAGGAAGATCACTGTGAAATGAAGGCCAGTGTGGGCTGCATAGTGAGTTTAAGACCAGCCTGAGCTACACAACATGACCCTCTCTCAAAAAACTAACTAACTAACTAACTAAGTCTGGCATTTGACTTCTTCCTTATGACGTATCTATAAGATCAATGAAGAGATAAAATAGGAAGAATATTTATATTTTAGGCATTCACCTGAAAACATACACTTTGTGATATTAGAGCACAGTGATTGAGGTGTAAGGCTCAGAATCATGGTGCTTATGTCAAAAGTTAGTCCACATCACTTAGTGCCTGAGATCTTTTAAGTGTTTTTTGTTTGTTTGTTTGTTTGTTTGTTTATGTGGTGCTAGTATTGAAAGAGAACCTGAGATCTTGATGTAGTAGTCAGCTTTTCTATTGCTGGGACAAAACACCTGATATACATAGTCTACAGGAGGAGAGGTTTGTTTTGGCTCATGGTTTCAGTCATCACTACTTAACTTTAAGGCACAAATGGCATGGTAGAATGGCACATTGGATCAAAGTTCATCACTTCATGATGCTGGAAAGCACATCACAGGGAAAGAGCCAAAAATAAGGCACAGTGATTAGATATAGTCCTCAAAGTCAAGCCTCCATGACTGCCTTCCTCTAAGTAGGCCCTACTCCTAATAGCCTGCTCAGGTATGTTCTCCTTAATATGTTAAATCATTGATGCAATTAGTTCCCCTACAATTTAGTCACATCTCCAGGAGTTTCTTAATCTCATCAAGTTAACAATCAAGATTAACCAACACACTTGAACTCAGCTTAAATTTTTACCTCTGTATCTTCATCTATAAAAGTAGGGATCTCTGTCTTATTCTTTTTTCTGCAAGCCTAATTTCTTTATTTTATGAAAAAAAATAAAATTTCATGAAAAATATCAGAATAACAATAGTTAATACACTGTGTATCATTATCATCAAAGCATTTACTCAGAATACAAGACATAAACCAAAGATTCCCACAAAAAGTGAAACAGATAATACGACAAATTTTTCTTTACAATGAACCAACATAAACTAGTAGTATGAACAAATAGCATCTTTGTGAAAATTATGAGTTTATAAAAGTACAAAGTACTTAGAATAGTGATTGGTAAGTATTTTAGAGGTGTCACTTTCTATTTTTTTTTTCCTATACTTCCTTTTTTCTCTTCTATGGAATTTAGTACAAGAACAAATTTTCTTCATATAAGTATGAGAAAATAATTGACTATATATATTTTTATTATTTATTAAATCATGATATTCAAAGCATATATTTTGTGCCCAGGAATATGACAAGAATTGGGGAGAGTGTTTATATATAAAATATGTCTTTTGCTCCAAAAAAAGTAAGATTGGGCTCCTTACATAAAAATTTATTCACGCTTCATATGCACAACTAAGCTCTAGTAATGTATACTGGAAAAAACATGTAATTCCTACCCTCATGAAGCATGGAAAATATAAACAGAGAAGAAAACAGTTAAATGTCCATTATACTGTACAAAACTAGCTACTATCAAGTGATAATAAATGGGTAAGTTCATTAAAGTTTCACAAAACTGTTACAACTCCAAATAACTTGTACAATTTATGAGTACTGAGTGATAGTAACAGTAAGAGATATTTACAAAAATAATATATTTACTTCAATTTCTAGGTCTTCATGTTCTTTTTAATGATTTTTTTGTGGGTACCAGGGGTCGAACTCAGGACCTTGTGCTTGCCAGGCAGGCACTCATGCTGCTGAGCTATCTCATTGACCCTTTTTAATGATATTTATATTCATATTCATTCATAATATTCTTTGGTGGCCTGTCTTTCTTATCCTTAGTATTTGTTGGTGCGCACACTTTAACTCACTTTTGATAATCTTAGCCACTTGTGACTTCAATTATTTTATTCCATGTTTCTAGCACAAAACCTTTTTTCCTGAATTCCAGATGTATGTATGCATTTATCTACTTAATGCCCTTTTCATCTAGATGTTCCTCAGTCACCTAAATGTCAGAATTTATCTGTCACTTTGATGGGCCTATTTTGATGGGATCAGGTTAGAGTAACATGGCAAGCAGAATACTCCTGAGAAGTGCATTTAAATACTATTATTTTCTGTTTTTAAAAATTTAGTAAATATAGTTCATACTAATTTCCAAAAATATAAAAAGTGTGTGTTGAAAATTGAATCTTTTTTATCTTCTCTTTCCCCTAAATAATTAATTTTCCACCCTAGACATACCACTTTATTTCTTACAATGCTTATGGGGATATTCTATCCACATGCAAGCATATTCAATTGAAGTGCTTATTTACCCCAATACTTTCATATTCATCTGTATAATTGACTTGGTATTATGAGAATTTTGAGGGTAAAACAAGTAATTTCATAATCTTCATATTTCTAATTCATAGCATGTGTCACATCATAAGATCTCAATAATTATCAGTCAATAAAGGATAAATTGTGTGCTCTATTAAATCAGATAATACAAAATTAATCAGAAAGATTATGAAGTGATTAAATTAACAAGTAGTGAGTTTTCAAAAACAATTTTGGGTGTTAATTTAATTTCATCAGCAGACATTTACTGTTGTTCTTAGATCTACGTACTTTGACCCATAGTCCTCTTCAATGTTTATAAGTAGTAATGTTCACTGATAATTTCTTTTATGTGAAAAAGCAGAGTAAAAGGAAGAAACATTATGTAATCTTTGATTCACATCACCAAATCTATGGGCAATATAGTGGTTCAGAATACAAGCTCATCTGTAGTACAGTCTATCCCACTTTACATAGTAGGATAAAATAACAGTTGTAAGAGCAGACTGGTTTGGAAAGAAAATCGATAGAGTGATGACAAATAACAGTTTCCTTAAGAAGATGATCTGAACTGGCCTAGTTAGGATGTGTTTTGGTATTCAGTGAAGGCGTCTGATTTAACTTGTCTTTCTCCTTCATTTTTCACATATAAATTAACTTACATGTATAGTTATGTATTTGAAGAAAAATACTTTCAGTATTCACCTGATTCTTTTTAGGTCACTAAATGAATATAAGGCTGTAATTCCATCTAAAAGGTTCACAGATAATAAACCTCAAGAGCACAAATTTTTGTAGGCAGTTAACTCTCCATTTTTCTTCTTTTCCACCTGCCCATTATTTACTTTTAAAATACATAATTGTGGCAGAAAAAAAATCATTGTTTAAGAAAAAATGAGAGAGGGCAACAAAATATTCAGAATGATGAAAATATTGTTTCTGAGGACAAGATAACATTTGAAAATGCAAAATATGTAGTATTTTCTCATGTCAAAAGTACATAGAAATTATTCCTGTTAAGTGAAATGTCCAACATTCCACGAAGAACAGATCCCTACAGTCTACACATTTCGTTGTGCTGTATGCCACCCAGACAGCACAATTTGACCTTATTCTTCATCACAACACATGTGATTTTTAAAATGTACTTTCTATTAGCAAGGGAAAAATAATAATTTCTACTTTAGTCAGTATAAAGGGCCATCAGATTCTAAGAATTACTTTCCAAATTATGTGTACTCTTTTGTAGATACTTCAATTTGACTTTCTTCTATAGAAATATATATTCATAAAGAAGTAAAACATAAAAAAAATCTCATTTGGGGCTGAAAATTGGTATGCCAACTCTAACTGAAATTTATTTTGGTTTTCTTTATTTTTAAACACGGGTATGAAATATTTTCAAATGCATCTGAGTCATGTAAGGTAAATAATAATGGGATTTAGTCTGTGTGTATGCACGTGTGTGTGTATTCTATATTTTTATTTTGATATATGTTCTAAAACACTTCAATTAAAAAACAGGTACACTAAATTACACAATTGCTCACTATGACCATTAGAGAACAAGGGTGTCATTCTCTCAAGCAGTCATGAGAATTTCATATTTTTCTATTGATTTTCAGGAACTTAATTTGTAAAATTTCCTTGCTTTTGCTTCCCTTAGAAAAAATTATCCCACCTAAGAAAATATGCTGGAATATTTAGAAAAATCAGTCTATATATGTATATTTAAATTTTCAGTGTAACCTACATTATTAATGCTAGGCTAAATGACCATGACTGGAGAAAGTGGATCAATTCAGAATTACAATTCGCTAAATGAGTGTGCATATGAGTATATGTTTGTGTGCACTTATGAGTGTTTTTTCAAAAGGTTCCAAGGAAACTTCTATACCACTACCTTCATCCAGTTACGTATTGTTCTTCCAGTCTAAAGCAGTGTCTGGGAAACAATGTTGTTGCTCATTGTTACAGATAAACTGCAAAAAATAAGAGATGCTTTGTGTTCTCTAGAGAGGACCACCTGCATACCAAACTCAGAATTGGTCATGTCCTACAAAGTACCAGCTCAGAAAATGTGTGAGAAAGAAAAATGAAGAAAAGCTGAAGAAAGAGGGAGTTCCAGTGATGTCTTCTTAGATGAAGCAAGCAGATTACTACTGAAAATTCATTTAAAAATACATACTAATATTTCAGATTTCTATTAAAATAGGTGGGAGAGAGCACGGAGAGGCTAATTCAGTAATATGAATAAAAATGACTGTGACCTAGAACAATGAAAATAGTGAGAAATGGCCATATTTGGTACATAATATGAAGATAGAACTAAAAAGAATTGCCATGAGCTTACATGTGCAATGTGAAAGGAATAAAAATAATCAAAGGCAACTGCAAGTTTTCAGCCTAAGTGACCTAAGGATGGAGTTCCTGGGTCATATTTTAGTTCTAATTTGTAGGAACCTCAAAATATTATATGCCTATGTGAATTTATTCCCATCAAAAGTGTAAAGATATTCTTTTATCTCCATACCCTCACCAACATTTGTTATTTCTGGTAATATTCACTCTAACAGATGTGAGGTGATATTGTGATTTTGATTTCTATTGTCACAAACAGAAAATAAAATCAGCACAGTGGAGAGATATCTATATCCCATATTTATTGCAGCATTATTCACAACAGACAAGATATCAAAATAAACTAAGTATCTGTCTAAATATCTGTTTGATAAATCCATGGATAAAGTATGTATATATATATATATATATATATATATATATATATATATATATATTCAAACTTAAAATAAGAGGATCCTGCCATTTTAGGTAACATGGATGAGCATAGAGGACATTATGATAGTGAAATAAAAAAGACATAGAAAAATAGTTCATGATTGATCTCCCTTTTATGTGGAACAAAAAAGGCCAAATACATAAATACAGGGTAGAATGGTGGTTGACAGGAGTGGGTAAGTGTGTGGATATGAAAAGATGTAGGTCCTAGGGTACAAAGTAGCTTTTTCATAGAATGGAACATTCTGGGATCTGATGCAGAATGAGTATTACAGTAAAAAATATTGTATTGTAAACTGGAAATTTCCTAAAAGAATAGATTTCAGATGCCCTTCCCTCCAAAAAACATAATATCAACTATGTATGCATAGTTACATAGTAACTTTTTGATATAGAAATCATTTATATACATATATAAGCATGTTTTATTCCTTTAAACGCATAATAAAGTAAAGAATATAATGGCATTATGTTAGTGATGCTTGTTGCAGGAGCAGGTTTAAAAATGCTGATCCAAAATTAACTGTCATGTTAAATTTGAAAATATTTTGACTTTTAATTTGAATGAAGTAAGTTTATTGCTTATTTACATATAAATCCATTCTAAATAAAGTGAGTTAAACAACAACATATTGTATTATATTTTATGTTTCTTTAGGTCAGGAATTCAAGCACAATATGACTGGGTGATTTTTCTGTTCTATATGGCATTGCTGAAGGTTGCTGATGTTCCCCCAGCAGATAGTCTGCTTTGGAGGTTCCAGAAAAGCTTCATTTTGGCATTATATTTTATCTTAGCAGTGATATAAAGGTGGAAAGCTGAACTGATGTGCGACTGTTAAATACAGCACTGAAAATTGGGCACTCCAGCACAACACACTCAGGATATTTTTAAATGGAGTTTCAATGATGCAAATGTATTTTAGTGAACAAAGTGCAAACTGTTTCATGCTTCATGATCACATATAATCATTTCTCCTGTGCTCTATTGGTCAAATGAGACACAAGGAAAATCAGTGTGAGAACACATGTATCTCACTACTTGATGGAAGAATTACTGAAGAATTTACAATATATTTAAAGCTACCACAAATATATTGGAGACTTAAAAAAAAAAAAAAAGAGAGAATTTTGTTTTCTAGCCCAGGCTGACCTTGAACTCCCTATGTAACTCAGGCTGGCTTCAAAGTTGTGATCTTCCTGCTTCAGATCCCAAATGCTGGGGTTACAGGTGTGCACCACCATGCCCAATTCCATGGATAGTTTTGAAGAGAGAATTGTTCAATATGTCTGATGTTTAAAGATGTATGTATGAAAAATATATAGCTAAAGATACTATCATGGGGAAAGGGTGAATCCAGGAAGAAGAATTACAAGGCTATTGCAGTATTTCTGGTGAAAGATGATGGCTTTACCAAGAATGGTCATAGTGAAATTGGTAAGATGTTTTTGAACTTTGGAAATTAGTTTGAAGATAGAACTGATGGGCAGTGGATGAGAATGATGTGAAAATTGGAGGGGAGTCAAGGATCACTTACTCATCAGTTTTAGGTGACTCAAAGGAATTCATTTACTTAGATGTATAGTATTGTAGAACTAATAAGTTTCAAAATGGGAAACTGGCAATCAGTAGTTCACTTTTTCATCATATTTGAATTGTGAAGATACACAAACGACATAAAAGTAGATATAAAATGATAGCTGGATATGAGCCAGCTGTAGAATGGGCAGCTCATGTCTAATTATACACATTATAAAAATATAGATGATATTTGAAAGCAAGAGACTAAATCAGGTCATCAAGGAATTAAGCCTAAATAGAGAAGGAAAGAGGGCACATGATTGAATTCCAGAGGACTACAATGTTTAGAGGTTTAAAAGCAGAAGAGAATAATATAAAAATATGAAGCAGTTGTGGTGAGTGAGATAAGAGGAAAACAAGCAGTTTTGTCCTGGAATCCCAATGGAGAAAGTGGATCAGTGATCAACTGTATCAAATATTACTAATATATTTAGTAGAATGAAGACTAAGAATTGACCAAAATCGTTAATAATTTGAACATCTTTGTTGACCTAGAGAAAAGTAGCTTCAGTACACTGACAGGGATCTGTTGGAGGGGAATATGTTTTCATAGGCTACAAGTATAAGTTAATGAAAAAAGGAGACATGAATCCTATAACTCTTTTGAGGAATTTCAATGAAAGTGAAAAGAATGGGGAGATAGCCAATAGTGTGGAATCTGTTAAAGAAGTTTAATATGATATTTCATATAATATTTGTATTTATGAGGTACTGTGTTTTAGTTCAATATATTTGTAAATATGTAATGATTAAGTCAGGACAATTAGCATTCCCTGTCACCTCAAATACTATCATTTCCATGATTAAAAACTTCTAACTCTTCTATACTTACTTTGAAATGTCTAATTGTCGTAGAACATAACTGATCTATTTTGGTATAGAATATTAGAACTATTTCTCATTCTCTGAATATATTTTGCAACTCTTTATCCAACCCCTCATGATACTTCCTCCCTCCATTCCTATTTTCCAGTGACTTCTACTGTAATCTCTATTTCTACGTGATCAATATTTTTGGATTCTACAAGTGAATGAGAATATATGGTGTTTGTCTTTTTGTATCTGGCTTTTTTCATTTAACATACAAAGTATCTCCTTCTTCTATCCACATTCTTTTTCTCTACATTCTTATCAGCACTTGTTATCTTAAGTCTATTCTATCATATAATTTGTAATTTTGATGGAAAGATATTTCTTGTAATTTTGATTTGCATTTCCTTCAAGATGAGAGACATTGACTTTTTTTCATTTTTATTGGGCTTTTGTAGACTTTAGAGAAATGTCAATTTAGATCAAATAGCTAAATTGCCTTTCTTTTTGGTTATAGAGTTATTTGAGTTGCTTATATTTTGTGAATATCGATGCTTGTCAGATAGGTTTTTCTTCCACTTTGAATGTTGTCTCTTAACTGTTGTCCCTTTACTTCTTATTTTGATATCATTACATTTGTCTAGTTTTAGATATATTGCTCATGCTTTTGGAGTCATCCAATAAAATAAAAAATTCATTCAAGATGTACACAAAAACACTGTGAATCATCACCAATGTATGGACCCGTTAGAAGAAATAGGAGACAAATAATGTAATGTTCTTTTGATCTTTCCAAAACTTGTTGATTGAGTATTGGGGGAGTTATACAAAGCTTCCCTGTAATAATAACTGAAATGCAAGATTTTTATGAAATAAAATTATTAGAAATGCTAACCAATAGTCAATAATCGAATATTAAAAAATCATGATTTATTTCTACCCACCAATATTGCGCTAAATGTAAAAATCTAATAGTGGAAATACAAAGAGAAAATTTGTGACCTATTGAAACAGGAATGAAAATTTATATTAAATTAAAACTTCTAAAATAAATGTCAATGATATTTTTACATATTTTCCTAAAATGGATCAATACTATTTTATTATAATAGTGTAATGTAAATTGGCTGCTTAAAAAGAAAAACAATTAAGAAAAATTTGTTGAAATTGATAAATTTATATTTGTTCTCAATGTATTCAGTACTTTTTACATTCAATGTCATAATGCTCACTTGATGCCAAGAGTTGGTTAATTCAGTCAGAAATATTAATTTTTGAAATTGGTATGTTTTTGCCTCAGAGTATAATCTATACTCCTAGAAGAGATGAACAATCTGATGAATATAGATGTGAAAATTAAAGGTACATTACATTTTAATGTGTAATTCAGTTGCTAGAAAACATTTAGTATGCTTGGAAACTCTTGGATATGTCGAACTGCTCCATCAATTGTAAATTTCATGAAATCTTCATCTAGATGAACAGTTTCTGATAGAAATTTTGTGTCCAAAATGAGATGTGCTGTAATTATCTAATATGATTAGGATATAAAAGATTTAGCATAAAAACTATATATATCTATATATCTATATATGTTTATGTTGATTTGACATTTTTACTTTTTATATACAATTATTCCTCATTTAATAACCTACCCATTTAACAAATGTTTAGACTTACAATGGAGACACGATTTTTGGACTTATGACCCATCTTTTTTTTGTGCAGTTCTGTACATCTTGTTTATAGAGCCTCTGTATCTTTTTTTTAAAAACTATACCTTAATTATACAGTACTGTAATTTTTCCTGATTGTACTGTACACTACAGTACTGCATTTTTATGTTCTGTTACACATTGCATACTGCTTGCAAGAGTTATGCAAACAAAAGCAAAGTCTAAAAGCTGGAATTTCTTTTGACCATTTTTTGTTCTGAATATTATAATGTACATACTATATACAATTCCTCATTTGGTGACAGGAACAGATCTCAGTTGTCAAATGATGAATGTCTATATATATGGCTAAATAAATAATTAAGTTTTTGAAAAGAGAAATATTAAATATCAGAGATATAGTACTTATTTCAATGAAACCGATAAAGAATGAATTTGGACTAAATCTATATGCTCATTATAATTTTATTTAAACTTTTAAACGAACATTTAAAAGTATATTTGAGTTTATTATATATAGTATTAGGGTAACAGTGCATTTAGAGGAAGCAACTTGCATGGATGTCTGGCCTTACATGTGCCAAAATTCAAAATCAATGACTTCACATTGATTGGGCAAAATACAGGATGTTCAGTGGAAATATGTTCAGCTAAAGTATGTTTTTATCGAAAAACTTGCTGTAAGTACATCATCAGAGAACAGAGCGGTCAAGGAGTATGATATTAGGGACAATATATGAAAATTTCATATTGCATTGCTTCATTATCAAATCCTGTGGGTGCTTATTTCACAGTATCTCTAACATTGTCCTTTTCATTGAAATTTTCATCTTCATCACCCTAATTCTGACACTCTTTATCCCTTGTATAAATTACTATAGAGTTACCCAGTTCCTGCCAGTCTAATTCTATGCTTTCTTTGTTATACTCTACAGTGAATGTACCTTGCTCACCAAAGATCTACCTCCAGTGATTTAAGCCTACAGCAATCTAATGTATCTGAGCTTATAGATATATATTTCCTATTAATCTTCTAACTTCCTGTAAAGTGTACCTTTCTACTCAACTAAAAATGAATAATCATTTCCAAAAGCAGCTTTAAACTTCCCAGATTCCAAATTTTTCCTCATAAATACTAAATAAGTTGAAACTGTATTATGATAAACAGTGTAGGCAAGTGAGAAAAAGAGGAATGGCAAAAGGAGAAGGATGATTGATATAGCTTATTTTTTTAAATGATATATCTGCCAGGTATTTTTAGGTATGTGACCATGGACAAATTTCTGGACCCCTGTGAGGCTTTATTCCTTAAGCTTATAACTCACTAGCATCATTGTTTGGATGTAATCAGTGTGCTTAAAGAACCCCACAGATATCTGACAACAACTTTGTTGACAAGTGGTAACTATTACTACTTTTATACACTTGATTTAAATGAAGCCTTTCCCATGAAATTTCCCAGATCCCTTTGCTGTGTTTCCATAGTACTTTGTTGAAGTCTCTATTTATGTTTATAGACTCACCTGAGCAGCATTTTCTTGTGCATGCTTCTTTTTTCTTATGCTGGAAGTGAAGTGTAGTATTTTTAAGGTCACTGACTCTGGAATCAGGAAGATGTGAATGAAAATCCAACTTCTCTACATGATAGCTCTGAGACTTTCAATGAGAAATTTCCATTTGTCTCAGTTTCTTTATCCATAAAGGATAGATTTAGTTTTTGGTAACATTTATAAATACTAGGTATAGTTTGTGAAACAAAATAAAAGCTCAATAAATATAGAATGTACTTTATTGTAAGCTCTTGAAGAATGAGAAAGAGATTTTGTCACCTAAATTCTTCCCTGCTATGTAAAACACAATGGGTTGCACATTCTAGTTGTCTAAAATTCCTGGTAAATTACAATAGTGCTGATTAAAAGGTCATTAAAATATCTAGACTATTTATCATTATGCTTTGGAGCAAAGAGGAGACTGACTGGACAGAAACAGGAGCCTAATCTATATATGCAGTGTTAGGAAATTTCTTCATACTTTGTGATATGGGCCTGCCACAGAATCTTATATTTAGCAAATACTGAATAGATATTTATTTATTTTTTGTGGGTACCGGGGGTCGACCTCAGGACCTTGTGCGCCAGCAGGTACCCATGCCACTGAGTGATATCACCAGGCCTTTTCTCGTATGTGGGTACTGGGAGTCGAACTCAGGCCCTCGCGCTTGCCAGGCAGGCGCTTACGCCACTGAGCCATCTCATCGGCACAGATATTTATTAAATAAATGAATAATCTGTTTTTTTTATATTAGTAACAACGTCTTCTTGTTGCTTAGTTCCAGAAAATAAACCTTTGTCTTTCAAGAAAATCATTTTTGGAAACAGTAAGAATTTTGAAAAGGAATTAATCAAACAGTCCAAAGTAAAACTTTTTGCAGAATCCATGTGGTTTTCTAAATGAGAAAATTTACCCATCACATTTGTCATCATTTACACTGAGCTCATAACATGAAAACTCACTTTTACATCTACCTAGTCACATCCGATGCTGTAGATTTTAATTGTGATAGTTGTCATTTGCACATGGAATAACATCCAGATATGGCAGATAAGCTTTTCATGAGTGTAGAAAACAGACAAAATAAAGGAGTGGAAACAACATAAACTCTATAAAGTCCATGCTCCCATGAAAGTTTTTGTGAGAGGAATTGCAAAAGGAAAAATATTACAAATGCGTGCTTGTGTAGATACATAAGTAGTGCTAACTAAAGTTAGTACTTAAGTTAGTACAAAGGTTAGTGTATTTATGAAAGATTATGTAAATGAATATGATTTTATCACTGTGTGTTTATAAAGAATAAATATCATGGACAATAAAAGTGTAGGAAAGTTCACCACATTTTTTAAGCCAGCTCTGACTTACACTGCACAATACTGTGATATTCAATTTACTAAGCTACATTTATGATCACAATGCATTCACTCATACATCTGTTCTTTTTTTTTTTTTTTTTGTGGGTACCAGGGGGACGACCTCAGGACCTCGCGCGCCAACAGGCACCCGTGCCACTGAGCGATATCACCGGCCCCTTTTTCGTATGTGGGTTCCGGGAGTCGAACTCGGGCCCTCGCGCTTGCAAGGCAGGCGCTTACGCCGCTGAGCCATCTCACCGGGCCTCATACATCTGTTCTTCAAAAATCTGCCTTGAACATTGGTCATTGACAAGACAACATAGGTATTAGAACTTAAAGAGCTCAGGGTAGCGAGGGAAACAGGGAGGTAAACTTACTATGGAATTTTCAGATTTAAAACTCAGGTGATCATTTGGTTGGAAATTGATACCAGGAAATCCTATAGACTGTGACAGCCATTGTAGCTAAAGGAGTAGGTCGGGTTCTCCATATGATGAAACAGCGACATTTTAGATATGATTGAGGGAGTTTGAGAAGACAAACAAAGAATAGCCAGAGAAATAAGAACAGCATCACACAATGAGGAAAGAGTTTCAAGAAGGAAACTTTGGCATGATCCAAGACAGCAAAGATAAAAAACAACCACTACCATCATCAACAACAGCAGCAACAACAACAACAACGTATATTACTATTTCTAATCAAAATATATATTAACTTACTAGTGATACACTTAGAAAAATTGAATAGAATTATCCTAAGCTACTTGTCACACAATCGCTTTCCTATTAATTTCCTTCACTTCTACTGATTTGGGATATTCATTATATCTTGAGCACACCCAGAACTTCGCTGTTTCTGTAACTTTACTACTGTTGTGTCAACAAATAGAATGATGTACAATGCTTGTCCATATTCTAGCCATGCTTCCAGATACATATCTTCTATAAAAACTCCACTGGTACTCCCCCCAACTTTTAAACTTCCATAACATTTCTTTTCTTTTCTTCCTCCTCAGAAATTACATATTGAATTATAGCTATGTAGACTCTTTATGCTTTCCATATTCTATCTGTGACTTTCAAGAAAGAATGTTGCATACTCATATTCAAAGCCTCAGTATACCACACTTTAAAAGGTGGATGATCAATAAATATTTGCTGAATGCTAAATGAATAGATTCTTGAATGCTTCTGTGGAAAGCAGCACAAGTGATATAACTGTAACATTCTAAATATTTGATGTATGTGCAAAGCAATTTCCAGTTGTTTAGCACTCAACTCCTCTTTCTGTTTTTTTTTTTCCTTCTTACAAGACTAAAGTATCTATTACCTTGATCAATAATATTTTTATGAAAAATATTTGGACTGGTGTAGCATATACTGACTTAAATTTCTCTATTAACCAAAGTAAATGACCAAATTAACTCGATCAATAACCTAATTATGTGATAACTCTGTCATAGAGGAGGACAAGTAGCTTATTATAGTGAAAATGTTCACTGCAAAAATTATCAAAGATGAAAGAAAAACCAGAATGGGGGAAAGGAGAAAAGAAGGAAGGGTATATATATATATATATATATATATATATATATATATATATATGTATGTATATGTATATATATATGTATATATGTATATATGTATATACAAGATAGTTAAGATCATTATACTACTAGTTTCTCTTAGTTCATTGAAAAGACACTTTTGTGCTAATATTGTTTGGACAATTAAATGCCTATATCTTGTACTCTGAGTAACTAATTTAAAGATAACAATACACAATGCATTATCCATTGTTACCCTCATATTATCTTGTTTTGAAATTTTGTTTTATATTTTCTCTTTAAAATAAAATTCAAAAAATAAAAACTACATTAAAATTTGTCAAAGATATTGTGCAGTGTTCAATAAACCAATGGTGTGACTCAATACACATCTTTGTGCAATGCTTAGCTCTCAAACTCAAGGTAAATTTGCTAGGAGGGGTGGAAAATTATTCTTAGTTTAATAAATAAGAATTTTATAAATGATTTTCTGTTCATTTAAGTTGAATTCATTAATGTCTTTCTTTAAGAAGGGATGAAATTTACTATTCTGGTGTGCTGAAAAATCCTAATACTAATATTCCTATTTATTGCTATAAAAGGAATTTAAGAAACAATGCAAGACATATCTCCATGGGAAAAAAATTGAATGTTGCTGCAAAATGTATTTCTATTATGAAATAAATGGAAAATTTGAAGTTAAAAGGATAAGGTTTATTTTCAGGCAGATCTCTTCAATTGTTATTTTGGAAAAAAAATTACAAGTAAATCCTATGTTACCATCAAGAAAATGATCCTTCCTAGTAAAACAAAGATAATATATTTTACAGTTCACAATGATTTTGGTAGTTCAAAATAAAATATTCACGACAGTAGATACACTTATTTTGATTATAAACAACTTTGAAATACCCAAAATTTATTTTTTAAAATGTACTAAGGGGCATGTAATAAATCAGAATATTTGTATAGCAATGAATCTGAATATTAGTGTTAGGATTTTTCAGAACACTAGAACATTGAATTTCATCCCTTCTTAAAGAAATACATTAATGAATTCAACTTAAATGAACAGAAAATCATTTATAGAATAAACCATGCTTTGAAAAATTCTCCCAAGTATTTATTTACCTAATATCTGTGCAAAAAGTTGAAACTAAATATATGTATTGGCATTTGCTTGATAGATTCACAACTGTATGGTTTCTAAAAGTTTGATGTCTGATAACATTTCATTAGGATACCCTAGTGTATATATTACTATGCATTATTAATACATATATGTGCCTAGAAGATGTATAGTTTGTAATAATTTTTCCTTTTGCAACATAATAGCTTTACACTGGGCTTGTTGCAGCTATGATATTTCACCTCCAAATTCTGCTTCAAACTTTCTGGGGCTGTGACAGAAATTGGTATTTGAACAGAAAAGCTGTCATGAAGGTGCTATGGTATTATATATCACATTTTTAATCCTGACCATACTTAGATGCTAGTGAGTCTGGCTGTCCAAGACACTAAACAAAGATTGAAATTATGTCTTCTGTTCCTACACATCAAAGTAGTACCATTATACCAAGTTCAATAGACCTATATTACACTCTATTAATTTCCTATTAGTTCCCAGCTATGCAAAATCTAACAGAAGTGTCACCATGGTTTAGACATGCAACCTTGATTCTGGCATCAAAAATGGAACCTGTCACTTCTAATAATTTTACAGGAGATTCTACAAATGTAAATCCTTTTTCATCTTCTCATCTTTTCATTTCTTTAATGAGTTTGCTCACTAACAGTGTAGAATCTTAATTTAACTCTCAGAAATATTAATAGCTATTATAATTGAGCATCTCTAGGAGTATACTAATTAAAATGTTTTAAAGAGTAATTTATAGTACCTGAAACAGTGATCTTTTAATCTCACCAGAAATGTAACTACATATCAAAAAGTAAACCAAAAGCAATTAACTTAAAATTTCTTTAAAAATTCTAAATTTTGAGGAAAAGCTTCCTCTAGTTTAAGTGAATGAGCTCCAACTTAAACACAACCATACGTGAGAAAAAGAAAAAAAGTCTGTACTTAAAAAGCAAATTACCCAGCACTACCAGGTTAAAGTTCTATCATAGAAAATAGTTAACTCTTGGGAATAGGTTTCATGATGAGCTTGACAAGTACTTTAAAAGAAATATTAACGTGTTTTAAAGATAAGTTTATGTTTTATTTAAATGTGTTGACTTATTGTCACTACTGCTGACCTTTAAATCTAATAAAAGTCCCTTAGCATCCAGATCCACACCCTTTTATCTCTCCTAATAGATTCTAATTGTGCACTGTAATAAAGTGCACTTAAAATTGAGATTGTGCTAGCAATAAAAAGAGTGTTTTACTAGGGTTTCAGATATAATTTTGAAGCTGAAAGAAATCAAGGACTCGACATTTTCCATTTTGAGCTACAAATTTCATGAATGAATTTCAGTGGATTCATTGCAGCGGGTTTGATAATGGATTATACTGATATTTTCCTTTTACCTTTCTCTCCCATTTTACTGCATTTGAATTATTCTGTAAGCAATATTACAAGACCAACTTTGTAGAGAATGTCAGTGGAATTTATCTCATGTTCCAGGATCCTACTTTCAAGAAGTATGAAGCATTAAGTACTTGATTGGAAAAGTAACATTATACAAGTAAAATCTGGCAAGCCACAATTGTTTCAGTGTTCTAAGTCAATTGTTTCAGTATTCCAAGTCTTGTCAGTCAGAAGTAACTGTGAATCTCAACTCCCTGAAACTGAACTTCATCATGACTCAGAATATTTTCCATCTACATTGGGCCTAGAATACTTTATTCATTTCTGTTTTTGCTGTCTGTTGCCATTTTGGAGAAGTACATTTGCAGAAAGTATGCCATTATCTGAGTATTAACAGCCAGGGGAGCTGAATTTCAGCATAAGTCATATGTAGTAGTTAAAAAAAATACATACCTTATTATTCAATGAATGTGTATTTTGTCATTTTCAACATACAGCATTTTCATGTATAATTTTGAAGTTTTATAGCAACATTTGTCTAAGGGTTTCTACAGATAGAGAAAGCCAATAGGCAGTAATTAGCAATCCGTTAAACCTCAGGCCTTAAGATTTCTTTACATATATTACCTCATTTAATTCTGTCAAAAATTCTATTATTAGTCCCATGTTACATAAAAAGCAATGGCTGCATGGAATAGTTACATTATCCAATACTACACAACTTGTAACAAGTATTATCAGGATTTAATCCTTTGTCTTAACCATAATGATTACTCTTTCTAATTCCAATCAAAAGGGTAAAATAACACATTTTAAGGAAAACTTTTGTTTTTAAGGATTAACAGTAATATATATATATATACATATATATATATATGTATATATATATATTTTTTTTTGTGTGTGTGTGGGTACCAGAGGTCGACCTCAGGACCTCGCGCGCCAGCAAGCGCCCGTGCTGCTGAGCGATATCACCGGCGCTTTTTTTCTTATGTGGGTTCCGGGAGTCGAACTTGTGCCCTCGTGCTTGCCAGGCAGGCGCTTATGCCTCTCAGCTATCTCACCGGCCCAGTAAAATATATTGATGGCTTTTATGAATGCAATTGTGAAAACATCAATCTGAACATTTAAAACCTGTGTATTGTGTAGCTTATGTATTATATATTAATAAGATACAAAACAAACTTCTTCCTGTATTTAAGTCCATCTCAAATATACCTAAATATACTTAACTAAACACATGTTAAAACTTTCTCAGAGGATCAGCCCTTTCCACTGTATATTTGTAGGCACTGAATAACTTAAGATACATTTACCGTTTATGAGGAAGTTGTATGAAAGTATATTTCTTCTTCACAGAAGTCTATTTTAAGTATTCTCTAACAATTTTCCAACAAGAATAATAAACCAATCAAGTATAAACTTTATAATATTTAAAAAGATACATATGAGTATTTTCCTAGAATTCATTTTATGAAAGCATTTATTGTATATACTAATATACTAATATAACTAATATATAATATTAGTATATATTAGTTATATTAGTATATATAGTATATATAGTATATTATAGTATATATATTATAGTATATATATACTATATATATACTATATATATATATAGTATATATATAGTATATATATAGTATATATATTATAGTATATATATAGTATATATAGTATATATATTATAGTATATATATAGTATATATATATATATATTATACTATATATATTATAGTATATATATTAGTATATATAGTATATATAGTATAGTATATTAGTATATATTAGTATATATTAGTACTAATTAGTACTAATACTAAGTACTAATATACTAATATAACTAATATTTTCTTCTTAAGAGAGTCTACTACATAACTTATTTAGTAGAAGTTTACCTATAATGCTACAGGAATAATAATACATACGTGAAGTGAATTATAACTGTTTTGTTTAAATTTTCTTATTTTCTACCTGATGACATTCACATGCATTTTTTCATGATTTGTTATGTTCAAACAAGTCAAAAATTATACACACCATTTTTGGACTTTTGGATGTAATTTTTCTTTATAATCTCATGTTTAAGATTTCCACTTAGTCTAGTATTTCTTGAAGGGAAAAGTTGGAAAGCAATTGCTAGAAATTATGTGAATGGTAGTTAAGCGATTGGGAACAGCAGGAAGAAAAAACAGACATTTTTGTAAGCAAATGGAACTCAGACTATTGATGTTCATAGGAATTGGAGAGACCAATAGATGGTGAAATTCTTCCAGATAATGCAAGCTAGATAAATTGCCTGACATAGCTCCAATGAAGTTGAAAATATCATCTGTGGATTTCTGGGCAATGAAAACTTCCTTTGTATGTAGCCAGATGGGAAAAATGCTGTTTTAAAAAAAACAGAATGTCTTCTTTCCTGCTTTATTTTTAGGAAAAAGCAACAATTTTTCTCAATGGTGAATAACACCTTGTTCCTCCCTCAGAAAAAAACACCCACAATGTACTTTAAAGAGACTTTTTAGCTGAAAAAGTTAGAGCACTGAAAGATTCAACATGATAGTGCTACTTAAGACAGGAAAAAATATTTTTAGTTCATACAGGTAGCCTAAATGAGAGGGTAAAAGACTCCATTGTGGAGGTGGATGTGAAGAAAATGTGTTTAAGAAGAAAGAAGTAAAACTAATCCTGAGAAGATGAAAGCTTACAGGTGGATACAGCTATAAAGAAATCCTTGGTGATGAGAAAGATTCATAAAGATTTAGCCTAGAGACATTTGACATTAAAGTTTAAATTGTTTTTTAATGCTCTTTAGTACCTCTGTATTACCCTAAATAATCAATATGAACCTGATGTATGCAAAATACCTGGCAAATCGTATTTGGTAGAGATGAAGAAATACGAATTGATGCTCAAGAGATTCTCAGAAAAAGCGTCAGCCTTTCACCTCCCAGCATATCCAAACTATTTTAGACATAAGGGGCAGTATTGTAACTCACCTGCTATGCTAGTCTCTTAAACAAACTGTGCATCCAGAGCTAGAAGATCCAGGCACACACACTCATTAATTACACTCAAATTAAGAGCACATGTGGAAAAGGTTCACCTACAAAGCATATTAGGGCCGGTGAGATGGCTCAGCGGCACAAGCGCCTGCCTGGCAAGCATGAGGGCCCGAGTTTGACTCCCGGTACCCACATACGAGAAAAAGGCCGGTGATATCGCTCAGTGGCACGGGCACCTGCTGGTGCGTGAGGTCCTGAGGTCGACTCCCGGTACCCACAAAAAAAAAAAAAAAAGCATATTAGTTCTAGTAACTGTTCCAATGTGTTCAGTGCAATATTTTCTGAAAGATACTTATCAATATCAGAAATCATCAAATAGTTGAATATGAAGCACTTTTGACCACAAAATGCAACATCAGTAAATACAGAGACATTTATAACATAGTATAGTGTTAATGTAGCATATAAAATATTTGAAGATAAGCTCAATGTATGTTTTGTGGGAAAAAAGAAAAAATAATCACAGATGCATCCACAAGCTTTTACCCAAGTTTAAAATCATGTTTTTGTGAAAGGGAATGTGTAATTCAATAATATTTTTGAAGTTGGAGGTTAAATGTTTCACAGCTGCTAACATGCCCCTTTTGTGAAGAAAGGAAAAACACAAATGATGTTCCAATTATGGAGATTGTTATGCCCATAACATCTGAGTCATCTCATTTTAGAAATCTGATAAAGGAAACAATAACTTAATAATGTGAACTATGTATTCCTATAAAGTCAAGAAAATGGATCCTGGTAATGGTGTGTGCTCAAATGATGGGTCCCTAAGTAAGAATATTAGAACAGGCTTCTATTCCATTTCCTAACTGCAAAATAATCATTGCTTCAGGGAAAAGTTCTGTCTAGCTCTCAAATTTCTACTACCATCCCACAGGTAAATAAGAAGCAATTAGTCTGTGACATCGGAACTTCAAACAATGTTGAAATACACACACAAATGCACACACACACGCATACAAAGAGAGAGAGAGAGAGAGAGAGAGAGAGAGAGAGGAAGGCTTCAATTCTTCAATTGCAGGGCACCAATCTGTTCAATCAATTCTTTAGAAAATAATGAATTTAAGGATGGAAGAGATAGGGAGATAAATTTAAGGTCCTTAGCTGCATTTTAGAATCTAGTTTTACCTAATGTATAGGGCTGACATTTTTACTTCTAATGTGTAATGCATTCAGAATGATTTGCTCAAAGCACTTCATTTATAGGAAACCTGAATTAGATGCTTCTCTGGATTTGATGCTTACAATTCTTTCCACTAGTGCCCCAAAGCTTGAGATAAATTCTGTTATGTCTCTGTATTTATGTTTTGCCTTAACTTATTGAAATATTTCCCTCTATTATCTGTAGATTTTGGTTGACGTGCTGACTCTTCCCTTCGCATAAATAAATCAATATCAATTCAAATCACCTTTTGGCCTTTTCTTCCCCTTACCGAGTTCTTAGGCATATGTTCTCCCTTTTATCCTAGTGTCTGCCAATAAAATCTCAGCATTTCCTGCAAATAATATTTTGTTTTACTATTGTGAACAATTTAAAAACATCTTAATTAAATTATACATGACACAACACAGGGCGCACTAAATGAAAATGGATCAAAGAACTAAATGTAAAACAGAAATGCTTAATTGGCTGGAATATAAACTAGATATAATTCTTGAAAACATACGTGTAGGCAAGGACTTTCTGAACAGAACCCAATGGCACAAGAAATAATATCGAGAATAAACAAATGGGATCATATCATAGTTAAAAAGCTTTTGCACAGCAAGGGAAATAACCAACAGAGTGAAGGGACAACTTACATAACGGGAAAAATAATGTACAGCTATTCATTGGACAGGGGACTAACATCTTGAATATAATCCCTGATACCACCATTCTACTCTGTTTCTATGAGTTTCATTTTCTTAGATTCCACATAAATTTGAGGGTCAAAAATTAGAGCCTCCAAAATAAAATACCCAAATCAAAAAATGGGCTACCAAATGAAGACACTTTCGAGAGGAAGAAGTACAAATGATCAGTAAACATATGATAAAAATATCCAACATCTAGCTGGGGATATAGCTCAGTGGCACAAGCACCTGCCTGGCAAGCGTAAGGTCCTCAGTTCAATTCCAGGTACCAAAGGAAAAAAAATTCAACATTTCTGGCCATTAGAGTAATGCAAATAAAAACAATATGTGATACCATTTTACCCCAGAAACAATGTCTAACATCAAGAAATCAAACAATAAAAAATGCTACGTAGGATGTGGGGAAAAAAGAACACTTCTACATTGTTGGTGGAAATGAAACTAGTAAAAACACCATGAAAATCGGTGTGGAGTTTTCTCAAAAACTGAAAACAGGAATTCCATTTGACTCAGCTATTCCCCTTCTAGGTATCTTCCTGAAATAGCTGAACTTATATCACAGGGTACACTCTTTTCATCCTCTTCTTTCACCTTTCCATCCCATTGGAAAAAATATATAATGAGACAATATAAAAAATACCTATACTTATTAATATCTTAAAATTATAGACTGATAAAAATGAGATCTAGAAGTGTGTCTTAGATAACTACTTTAATCCTCTCAACTTGTATTTGAATAATATGAGGCTCAGAGGAATGCCAGTGTCATCAAGTTACGAAGTGGCAAATCTAGGTCTCAGAGCCCAGTCTCCTGACATCCAGTTTAATTTTCTTCTTATTACATCAGAATGCTCTAGTACACATAAAAATAAATCTCAAAGATAAGAAATGAAATTGACAACAACTACCTAGCAAAAAATGGGAATGAATATATGTGTACACACTTGTGTATAGTAAAGGCAGAAAGTATTTATATGACTGAAATAACTGCATCTGGTGCAGAGTCCAATAAAGTAGTTTTATTACTACACTGAAAATCAAAAGAAGAATAACGTCTTAGAAAGTCATTTAATATCACTGCCAGTTAGTAAGGACAAAATGACCAGAAAGAATAATATTTATAAATAATTTATGAGATACTACAGGTTTTAAAATATGAAATCTATATTTTTCACAAACTCATCATGGAGCACAATTTGCAGCATAATAACCCCCCAAACACTGAGTGATTTCACATTATATCCGTATATTTAATTCACAATTCTGTGGGTGTCTAATTTGGCTGGGATTAGATGTGTGGGTCCCTTGGTCTCATCAGAGTTTATTCATATATCTATATCAGCTGGTGAGCAGGTGGCTCTGCCTCTGGGGTTGGTTTACCCTTTACTAGTTTTGCTAGGCCCACTGGAGTAAATAACTATCATTGCCCACATGTTAACCTGGGTTTGTTCACATACCAGCTAGATAGGTTCCAAAAAAGATAGGATAGGGTTCCAAGTCTCTGGAAACTGAGGTTCAAAACCAGCTCAGTGCTGCTCCTAATAGATTATCTTAGTCCAGATAAATCTCAAGGACAGAGAAAATTAAAGCACAGGGAAAGGATACTTATAAGAATTTAATTGGAAGGTGTAAAATCTCAGGGGAAGGGCCATGGATTTCTTTTTTATTTTTATTTATTTATTTATTTTTTTGTTTATGTGGGTACCGGGAGTCAACCTCAGGACCTCACGCTTGCCAGGCAAGTGCTTGTGCTGCTGAGCAATATCACCGGCCCTTTTTTTCCTTTATGTGGTTACCACGAGTCTAACTCAGGACCTCATGCTTGCCAGGCAGGCACTTATGCAGCTGAGCCATCTCACCGGCCCAGGGCCATGGATTTTGAGAGAGAAATAAGTGTAATCATTTTAAAATTTATAACAGCACTTAAACCACTAACCAGTATATAAGCACATTTTATTTTTCTTTCTCTATAAAATATATACACACAAATATATATTTACATGTAAAAATACATGTATATGTATTTTTAAATATATATTCTATACACATACATATATGCATTTATTTACTGCAATATAAATGTGTTTATTCATAAATTTATTTAAATACATATATTCAGATACATTTCTTTTGCTTGAATATTATATGTCATTATTAGCTGCATGATTCTCAACTATTTGTTGGTTTTAATAGCTTTTTATGTAGTACTGTTTCAGATTTACAGACAAGCTGTAAAAATAATGTCAAGGGCTCCTACGTACCTCTTGTCACTTTCCCCCTATTATTAACATGTAACATTACTGTGGTACATTAATGAATCAATGTTGAGACTCATAATTAATCATAGTTTATACCTTTTGTAAGTTTCTTTAGTTTTTATCTAGTGCCCACTTCTTATTCCAAGTTCCCTTCTAAGATACCATAATACCTTAATTTAAATAAAACTATAATTAAAAATTAAAACATATTTATGGTGTACCATCTGTCTTGACATATGTATACATTTGGGAGTTAATGAGTCAAGCTAATTAAAATATATGTTGCCTCATCTGCTTAACATTTTTTGTGGTGAGAACATTAAAATAATACTCTGAAAAATTTTCAATTATACACTTTGCTATTTACTATTGTTGCAACATGCTGTACAATAGAGCTCAAGAATTTGTTTCTCTTGTCTGAAAATTTATACTTGACCTGCATCTCTCCACTTTCTTCTCCTCTTTCTTTCAATCGCTGGTACCACTATTCTACTCTGTTTCTATGAGTTTCATTTTCTTAGATTCCACATAAATATGAGATTATACAGGACTTGTCTTTTTCTTTTTTATTTTATTTTATTAGTGCATGAGCTAAGAATAATATCACCAAGAAAGAAAATTGGGATAGGGGAATTGGAAGAGGAGTGAGGGAGGAAGAGGGAAGGGGAATTGGATTTAAAAAAGGATTTGTCTTTCTGTACCTGGATTATTTCTTTTAAGATAATGTCTTTTAGTTTCATTCATGCTTTTCCAAAAAGAAAGGATTTCATTCTGTATTAAGGAGAGTAGTATCCTACTGGGTATATGTGCCATATATTCATCATATGCCATATTTCATCCACTGATCAACATCTCAGTTGATTCTTGGCAATTGTAAATAGTGTACAATAAACATGGTGATTATAACTTTCACATATCCTTTGGATATAAAATCAGAAGTGAGATTTCTGGATCATACGTTAATCTATTTTTAATCTTTTGAGGAATCTCTGTACCACTTTCCATAAAGGCTTTAGTACTTTACATTTCCACCATGATTATACAAGGATTCTCTTTTCTATACACCATCCGCACTTGTTATCTTTTTTATAATTGCCTTTCTGATATGTATTATGTTACCTTTCATTTCAATTTTAATTTGTATTTTGGTGATGATGGCAGGTGTCAAACATTTTTTTGTACATCTGTTGGCCATTCAGAAATGTCTGTTCAGGTCTTTTATCTTTTTCTGATCAGATTATTAGATTTTTTGTTTTGGTTTGCTTTTTACTACTGAATTTTGTCTTAGTTATGTTTTTCATTGTTGAGACAAAATAATTATCTGACCAAAGTTAAAGAAAGAAAGGTTTATTTTGGCTCACAGTTTGTAGAGGTTTCAGTCCATAATTGACTGGCTCTAAGGCACAGTGGCATGACAGACAGGCATCACAAAGGAGAAACAGTTCATGGCAGACAGAAGGTAGCAAAGCAAGCAAGGGACCTTAGCAGCTTCTTTCTGCCCCTTTTATATTGTACCTAGGCTACTGGGATTAGGGTAGTTGCCAAACCATTTTGAAATCACCCACCCTTAATCCAGGACCATTAATTTTAGCATTGCACCATTAATCAATCACACACTCTAGATCCAGTCACCTCTGAAAAAGCCCCACCTATGACTGCATGAAGCTTTGGGGGGATGTCTAGACACAAGCCATAACAAGTTCTAAATTTTCAATATATACTTTGGGAATTAATGTTTTATTAGATGTGTGGTTTAAAATATTTTCTCTCATCAAGTAGATTTTAATTGAATATTTTACTGGTTAGATTTGATTTCCTTTGTTAACATACCAGTTATATTTCTCTTTTGTAAATTAAGTTAATGATTATTCCAAATCTTACAATATATTTTTAAAACCAATTAAATCTTCCTAGAATAACTTGTACCCCTCCATGGTTGTTTCAGCTACCTAATAAAATTGTGTTACAATTCTTGCATCTCATCTTTGTGTCATAACTGTCATCAGTTTTCCTTACTCATACTCACTGAATACATCATTATTACTATTCACTTATCTAGTTATTTTTAATCAATTAAGAAAAATATATATTAACTGCATTAGTTAACTTTTGTCCCAATGTTTTTCCTTTCTTTATGTAAATTTGTTTCTTATTTATATCATTGTTTTTTCTGAATAATTTACCATTCCTTTACAACCAAGTTCTGTTCCTGTTTAATTTCTTCAACTTTTGTTTATCTAGCTTTTCCCTAAAGTCAAAATGACAATGAAAAGTAAATATTTTGAACTGATTGAGGACATAGCAACAGCCACAAGAGTAAAACTGAAGACATTCGTGAAAGACTTCCAGAACTGCTTCATAAAGTGGCCAGAATGACATGATAAGTGTGTCTGAAGCAAGAGGGCACATTTGAGGTTGCATAGTGCCAGGCCTGGGGAATAAGTTGGATGGAAGGCACACGGCAGCAGCAGTCACTTTTTTTTGTTCATGCCTCCTGAAGACACCCACGAAAGCAGACTTCTAGAACTCTTTAAGAAAGTGGCAAGAACAGCAGGATAAGTGTGTTCAAAATGAGGAGGAGAATTTTGAAGGGGATTGATGGCACTATGTCTTTCATTGTAATATTGTTTTTCTTTTTTTTGGGTACCGGGGGGTCGACCTCAGGACCTCGCGCGCCAGCAGGCGCCCATGCCGCTGAGCGATATCACCGGCCCCTTTTTCGTATGTGGGTTCCGGGAGTTGAACTCGGGCCCTCGCGCTTGCCGGGCAGGCGCTTAAGCCGCTGAGCCATCTCACCGGCCCTGTAATATTGTTTTTCTAAAGTAAAACATTTACTCTACAGTTTCATCAAACCTAAAGCATAGCCTCTTGCTTTTGAACATTGTCTTCATTTTCTGTAAGTGCTCTTAACATACTAATGATAAATACTTTCAATTCCCTTTCTGATAATTCCGACATCTGTGTAATGCATGAGTGTTGTTTTGATAATTGATTTACTTCTTAAGCCTATTTTTGCTTTTGGTGCCTTCCAATTTAGGTTACATGTTGATCTTAGTTTTGCTATGCTTCCTGGTTTGTGCAACTGTTGGTGATTGAGGCATCAAATTTCTATTGTGTGCCAATTTTGTCTTCCTTCTTCATGTTGGATATTCTAAGTACTTTCAAACAGGCTAATTTTGCAGTCAGTGGTAACTCACTATTTTTTTTTTGTACTGGATACTTCTTGGTATGGTGGTAAATTGTAATGGAGAATTATTATATAAAATTTTGATTAAATCCCCATCTTTTAGTAGTCATGTGTCTCTAAGCTGTGTCATTCACCAGTATTTCTCTCTAGACAGAATTTACTCCTGCATTACTTTATTTTTCATTACTATAATGAAATATCTGAAACAAGCTAATGTCAATAAGAAAATAAGTTTACTTAGCTCACAATTTCGAGGTTCAAATTTCAAGATAGGATGTCCTCATTGGTACAGTCTCTGGTGAGGGCCTGAAGTTAGATGGAATCACAATGACAGGAGCACTAGAAGAGATAACATCATGAAACAGCAAGCTAGTAAGCAATCAAAGGGCCAGAGTCAGGCTTTGATAACATTTCCTCTCTTCAGAACTCATTCTGAAGGACCTTCATTCTCTTTTGAGGGCAGCAACCCCAATGTCTCAAGGACTTCTCACTATGCCCTATCTTTTTCCGTCTTTGTCAGTTACCTCTTTCCTGATATGAAAATGCTACACACAAAGTTTAAAGAAGGAGAGGTTTATTTTGGTTCACATTTTCAGTCCATGTTCAACTGGCTCAAACATAGGTATTGTGGAAGGGCCTGGCATGGAGCAAAACTGCTCATGTCGTGATGGACAGGAAGCAGACAAAGAAGGGAGAATCCAGGGAAGGAGATAAACCCTTCCAGCTCATGGCCCCAGCGACCTGTCTCTAAACAGACCCCCTCTACTAACAACACATTCAGCTACTAAGTTCATCAATAGATAAATCCACTCATGAGTGTAGTAAACCCATGACCCAATCACCTTCCAAACATATGAGGCTTCTGGAGAAAAATTGAGATGTAAACCATAACAATGTCCTTCACTTCCCATGTGGCCACACTGGGGATCAATCTTTCAGCACATGAAGCCTTAGGGGACACCAAAGTGTATCTGAACCATAACAATTCCCTACCTTAGATTAGGTGATACTGAAAGGCTAGAATGTGTTAGAATTGCATACTTGCCATTAGCTAAGAAATAAATATTCTGGCATAATTTATCCTTTATTATAGAAGGCATGTTAGTTATATTTCACAAAGATTGCTTTTCCCCTATTTCTCCCCTAGCTAGAGGTGGATGATTCTTCTGTCTTTACTGTGAGAACCTTGTGGTAAAATCCACATGAAGTAAAATGCACATGAAGTTGTAGACCCACTTTTAAACCCCGGATTCCCAGGAGTTTCTCACCTCATGAGGGCCCACATTGAGCTTCCAACAATTCATTAAATTTACCAAAGTGTTTTTTGCCAGACGTGGCTCCTACAATTTATGGTGATAGTGAGCAGAAATTGGCTGTGACTTTGGACTTAAATGTCTCCATAAAATTATTAGACCATTTTAGGTCTCTGATAAGTTCATGTGAAGTAATTGCTTTTCAAATTTTTCTTGTCACAAAATGAGAGTGGCAATTTCCAAATTCTTTACATATCAGGATATAAGTTAGATATTTCTCTGGACACTTCTATATAGCATGGTCCGTAAATTGCTTTTAAAATTAAACAATTTAACACATTCAAAGCACTAATATCAATGCCTCACTCATTTAAGAGTTCACTAAAAGTTAACTTTTGGTGTTACAACTATTATGACTATCTTCCTGTTAGTTTGATACAGTACTTAGTGTACACAAATTATATATATGTAGCTCCCAAAACACAGTTTATGTTTATTTGTCATAGCTGGGTTATGGGGTCTTCATTTCCCTCATTTTTACCACTGAAGAAAATTAACAGCAGTGTATTTAAGTGAATTCCCATGGTAACCCTGTTAGTATGTGAGTAATTATATAGTTGGCATATACACAATCTATAGATTTTCCATTTTCAAAAATTGTGATAAAATAAGCATTTAGGCAAAAAGGTTTTTATAATATAATAACTGTCTTTGAAAATTCATGATACTTCTACTACTTTAATACATTTTTACATTTATTTTCCAATCTATAGTAGTTTAAAATACTATTTTTGAGAATTTATTGTGCTATAACGGATAATGGACCCAAGACACAAATGTCAATGTTTAAGGAAATGGAATCGAGCTTAGAGTATCTGGAAAATGTTCTTACATAAATCTTAGAATATGGAATAACCTGTTAAATGGATTTAAAAATGGAATAAAGCTTTAAAATGAATAAGAAAAATATGAATAAAAAATGTATTTTCAAGTTGCATCCATCTGCCTATAAATGGCTCAAGAACATAATTTTTTAGTGAGATAGGTTAGCCACAGAAGCTTAAATATTGCACAGTTTCCTTATATGAGAAACTCCATATATATGTGTGTATATATATATATATATATATATATATATATGGAGAAAGAGAGTGAGAGAGAGACAGAGAACAAAATAGAAGATAGATAAATAGGAAATAAGGAAAAGTTCAAATAATGCCCTCAAATTATCTATTCTTTTGCTTCAAAAATATTTTATATGCTAATTTTTTCATTTATACTACTAGTTTCTACTAGTTTACTGGAGATAGTTTTCAGCTTTTATCCATTTGGTTCTTCTTTGCGAGAAAATCTTTTTTGTCTATGATTTGTACTCTAATATTTTAAGCATTCTTTCAAGATTATGATACACGATGTATTAACTATCATTATTATCTAAACATTTTGTTATGAAATTGTGTTTTTGTAGAAATAAAAACAGTGCTTTTCATATTTTCTTTCTAATATCTACTTGTATTACCTTAAAATACAAAATAAATGTATTAATTCAAACATTAAAGTAACTTATTCAACACTTTCAATGTGCCAGTTTTGTATTGGGAAATATACACTTAGAAATCAGTCCTATATTTAATGCTTGATTTAGTCTTTCATGCAATCTCAAACAAAAATTTCAAATAAATTCCTAAGGATTAGGTAGTAATCAGGATTAGTTCTTAAATATTGTTGTGGTATTTTCCAAAGAATTTTGTATTGCTATTTCTAAAATAAAAATTGATCATCAGGCCACTAATTTAAATTCTTCTAAAATCCTTCAGTGTCTGTGGGAAATATAGATTTATCATGACCCTTCATAAGCCCACCGTTAGGTTTCCTGGCATTATCCAAACACTTACCCAATCCCCTCAGAGAATTTCCCTACTCATTCACAGGACTAGTTCAAAGAAGTTAGCATAATACTATCCCATTCTGAAGGTCCCATTGCAGACCTATGCTAATTACATTATCTACACTGCCAATTTTGAGTGGGGATTTGAGATTATAATTATACAGTTAGTTACTGATAATCATAACTATCATGATGATATCTGACATTTATGTAGTACTTCATATTTATAATTATTATGCAAAACAATTTGTTTCAATTTCCTCATGTAATTCTCAAAATGACTCTCTAGAATAGAATAATGTGTTTTAGTGATGACTATTTTGATATGAATGCAATTGAGGATCCTAAAAGTGATGTATTATGCCTTTTGAATTCATATCTAGTTGATTTCCAAGTACACCTATGATTAAAGTCAGTGATTTTATTATTTCCTTTTTAATCAAAGTGCACACTGACGCACTGATTCTTTTTCTTCCTGTCACCTAAAACCAACTTTACAACTATAATAACATACACTAAGACAAGACACTTGGTAATACAGCCAAGTAAGTGACATTTACCAAGCAAAGTGTATTTCCAGGAAAATAATTATATATATATATTGGATTTCCTTAAACTATACTCAGTGCTACTTTTTATATTATATAGTATGACTTTTTATTCAGTAGCAGAATATAATTGATAACAACATGAAGATGGGCAATAAGTTGCAATCTAAGGATGATAAAATTGAAAAAGTCTAGGTCAGCAACTAATTATATCTCACATCATGGTCTATCTGTAGTATTTGTATTAAAGTTAGTCAACAAAAGAGACACTATAGTAAAGATTTAAAAAAATATATCAGCTTGATTACACATGGATTGAAAGACTCGATAGGCAGAAGATGAACATACAGGTAACAGAGAAATAATAACTGCTAGATGTACCTACAGATTACAGGGTTGTAGTCTTGTATTACAAACATAATTATGGTAAGGTAATCTTGGAATCCATGGCAATCAATCAGTTGTTAGCAAAATAATTATACATCATTACTGCTATGGACCTTCTTAAATTTATAAACTCATATAATGTCCATTTTCATTTATTGAAGGGAAAACACAGCAGCAGGACTGTTATGGCTTAGATCTAAAATATCCCCCAAATCTCATGTGTTCAGAAGTGGGGCTTTTGCAAAGTGATTGGAATGTTGGGATGCTATACTCATCAGCGAATTGATCCATTGATAAGTTCTTAGCTAGATGTGTTCAGAGGTGGGGCCCAGTTGGAGGAAGGCAACTGTGCCTTTGGAGGGTGTTATTCTACCTCTGGTGCTTTCTTTCTCTTTCTGCTTCCCAGATGGCATGGGTGAGCAGTCTTCCTCCATCAGGCCCTTCTGCCATGCCATTTCTGATGTAAAGCCAAACATGGACTGAATCCTTGGACACTGTTATAAAAAATAAACCTCTCCTACTTACATCATAGTTGTCAGATATTTTGTCCTAGGGGCTAAAAGATGACTACACAGATGGTCTTTACTGTAAATGATCTGATCAGTTAGAAAATTATGAAAACAACTTTTTCTGGGTCATACCATATCCAAAAAACAAGTCTAGAAGGTTCTCAAATATAAACATAAAAGTTAATAAAGAAGGCATTTAGAAAAAAGAAATTCAAAAATTATTGCTTTAGAATAGGTGCAGATTTCTTTTGAAAAAACACACAAAGCAGAAAGCATGAAAAAATGAATAAATTAGAGTACATTTAAAAAGTTAAGCACCGGTGATATAGTTCAGCAGTATAAGTACCTGCCTGGCAAGCATGAGGTTCTGAGTTCGACTCCCAGTACCTGCATATTAAAAAAAAAAAAAAGTTAAGAACATGCATTTATCAAAAAATCTAGAAAAGAATTAAAAGGTAATATTTCTTAAAATGCACGATATTATATATATGTAAGTTTCAAAGTTTTTTTATATATGTAAATGACAAAATGTATAAAGTACTACAACACAGCAATAAGAACAATATAGACAGTTGAATGGAAACATTGGGAAAGCACTTAAAAATACTTTAAAAAAGAAGATTTCCAGAAAATCATAAGACATGTTAAATGTTGCTTAACCTTAATATAAATTTGGATTCAGGAAATGAAGTATTTTAATTGCATTGATATGATTATATACTCAAAATAATGACTAAAATTTAAACAAATCCAAGAGCTGATAATGATATATAACAAGTGAAACCTGAATACACTAAAAGAATAAGGACTGAAAATTGGTAGAGAAAATTTAGAAAGATGTATGACATGATATACTAAAGGAGAACTTACCAATGACTCATTATAACAATTCTACTGGAAGAATATACCCAGGGGGTATATCTATATATTGTCCAAAAGTCATATACTCAGAGGTCTATACCAGCATTCTCATAAGAAACATCGATTAGAAACCACTCAAATATTTATTGGTGGTAGAAAGCATAAGTGTCAAAGTTTTACACAACAAAATTATATACAGCAATGAGACAATACAAAGTAAAATAATTTTCTGGAACTAAAGTACATAACATTAATGGACCTCTCAAATTCACAATGATTTACAGAACTAGAATCCAGACATAAAAGAATGCATGCTATGATACATTTTATATAAGCTATCAAAATAAGTAAAACTAATCTATTCTGTTAAGTGCCAGATCAGTGGTTCCTCTGAGTATTGACAAATGGAAGAAAATATGATGGTGATTGATAATTTTCTGCTTCTTTGTATGAGTGCTACTTACATTGCTATGCTCAGTTTGTGAAAGTTAAACAAAAGAAATGGTTATTATATGCAGGTATGTGTATGAACATATATGTATATATGCATGCATTTTATGTATACACATGTATATATGTGTGTATATATGTTTTACATGGTATCTATCAATAAAATGGGTAAGGATACAATAGACAAAGGGGTTCATTGTTCTTACACATTTATGCATTAGACATATAGAATTAGTAACGTATTTCAAAATTGTAAATACTTTTGTGAAGAGTCTATCTCCACAAATACATTTCCTGAGCATAATAGACTGCAGCTGTTTGTTGGATAGTATATATTTTTCAAACAATTGTTTTGGTTTTTTTTTCCATCATTGAAACTATGGCTATGTAATACAACTGACTGAAGTACTTTCTTAAGCATAAGTCATTGTCTTTTTCATTCTTCAATTTCTACATCTAATGAAGCTGCTCTTTCATTAACTAACGCAAAATTCTATGTAACTTGATATTGTTGCTCTGGCAGTCAACCATTTAAGCAAACATCATCTTTATCAAACACTAAAGAAGTGTCCTAGATTGTTACAAAATAGTAAAACTATTATGCAAAAAATTTCTCTAATGTTTCATTGACTAGGAAGCTACACTTACAAATAGTGTTTAATTACCACCAAAGATTCTTGGCTACATTTTTCATTAAATTTATTTGGCAGTCTTCATGATTTAATAGCATCCATTGTTTTCAATCGATATGAAATGTTAACATAGGATATATGTATGCATTTTGATACATATATTTTCAGCTGCTTAGGAAATAAATATAAAATTATATTTAAACAAATATTTAATGATACAGCAATATTTTTCAGCATGACAGTATTAAATATGTCTGATATATATACCCATTTTCATTGCCAAATAAAAATTAATTGCTCAATCATATATGTTACAGATATAAGATTTATATTTTAAAAATAAGACTTTATTTCCATCAATATAGGAAAAATATGCATAAAGTACCCACCTAGTATTGAATATTTAAATACTTTTCTCTCTTTCTGTGTCTTTTTGTATATTTTATTTTAATTAAAATGTGTGGTTAAAATTGAATTCAAATTTTGAGAGCTGGAAATGGCAGGATGCTTCTATTACATACAGGCAACCAAGTTCTGTAGCAGCTATTTTGCTCTGAGGACATCTACATATCCCAGTTTTTCTAAAGATGTGGTTTTAATGGCATAGACATAAGAAGGGGGTAAGAGGGAAATCAGATGTGAAACTTCATCTTTATACCTAAAATCACAAATTGTAATACACTAAATGTGTGAATTTGAAAAAAAGAAAATATCTTCCCACAGAAAGAAAGAAGAGTCAGTTTCAAACTTGTTTCTTAAGAGGAATGAATTTGACCCTAAATATTTGAAAAAAAAAAATAAAGAAGCTCAAATTGTATGCAATTGGTTAAGACAAATTGCAGAAAACTATGACTTTAAGAATAAATGAACTTGGGACGGTGAGATGGCTCAACGGCGTAAGCGCCTGCCTTGCAAGCACGAGGGCCCGAGTTTGACTCCCGGATCCCACATACGAAAAAGGGGCTGGTGATATCGCTCAGCGGCTCGGGTGCCTGTTGGCGCGCGAGGTCCTGAGGTCGAGCCCCGGTATCCATAAAAAAAAAAAAAAAAAAGAATAAATGAACTCTAAAGTGTCACTCTAGAAAGTTGTAATGTGTGTCTGACACTAAAATTATTTTCATAAAATGAATAATTAATATGATGCATATGAAATAATGGCCTGTATAGGTTTTATGCATAATGGAAAATGTTTTCTAGAAAAGTCAACATGCATTAAACTAAAAAGGATCCAATAATCAATGAAATACCACCTATCACATGACATACTAACAGATTAGAGATTATTTGCTGCTGAATTTGTCATCCAGAGTCATAATTGCCATAATGTGACTGGCATTTTAAAAATTCTAGCTTAAGGGGCCGGTGAGATGGCTCAGCGGCTTAAGCGCCTGCCTTGCAAGCGCGAGGGCCCGAGTTCAACTCCCGGATCCCACATACGAAAAAGGGGCCGGTGATATCGCTCAGGGGCACGGGCGCCTGCTGGCGCGCGAGGTCCTGAGGTCAACCCCCCGGTACCCACAAAAAAAAAAAAAATTCTAGCTTAAAATAAATCTGCATGTATAAGACAACATTCATTTAATTATTAAATTTCCAATGTATCTAGGGTTCTTGAGTGTTTTTCAAATACTAACATATTAAAATATAGAAATAGACTTTACACATATATTTATATTTCACAACTATTGCAGCTTGAATAAGATAAAATAATACTTGGGAAAAAATCTTAAAAAGTTGAAGACACTTGTTATTGTCTTCCATAATGGCTGTAATAATTTACATTTCCATCAATAGTGTGAAAGAGTTCCCCTTTCTCCACATACAAGCAACTGTTAATTTTTGTGTTTTTTTATAATAGCCTTTATTATGAGTGAGGTAGTATTGTGTTTCTGATTAGCATTTTTTTTGATGGTTAGAACTGTTGAGCATTTTATCATATATTTGTTGGCTATTTCCATGTTTTCTTTTTGAGAATTATTCATTCAGGTCTTTACCTTATTTTCAGTTGGGTTATTTGTGAGTTTTGCTATTTAGACATTTGAGTTCTCCGTAAATTCTGAATATTATCCCTTCATCAGATATATAGTTGGTGTTATATTTTAAATCAATAAATGACCCTCAAAACTCTCATGTACTCAGAAGCAGGGCTTCTGAAGGGTGATTGGATAATGGAGACTCTGTACACATCTGTGGATTAACTGATAGATGATTGAGTTCAGAGCTAAATGTATGGTTAGGAGCTGGGACCAGGGTTGGAAGAGGCAGGCGAGGTAAGTCACCAGGGGTGTGATCTGAGGGCATATCTCCCTCCCTGGCTCCCTCATTCTATCTCTGATTCCTGATTTCCATGACATGTTCAGCTTTCTTATGCTGTGCTCTCTGCCATTCCATTTCTGTCCTGGAGATGGCCAACTATGGATGATAAACGTGAGCCAAAATAAACTCCTTTAAATTGTGGTTGTTGGGTGTTGTTTCTCAGCAATGAGAAAGTGACTGAGACAGTTGGCAATCTTTTTCCAATTTTGTATGCTGTTTCTTAGCTCTGTTGAACTAGAACTATCATACATTACAATAATCTCACTGCTAGGTATATAGCCAAAGGAAATGAATTCAGTATTTGAAAAAGACACACTCCTATTTTTATTGCACTTTTCACAATAACCAGATGAAAAATCAACCTAAATGTTGATCAAAAGAAAAATAGATAAGAATGTGGTAGAAGTGGACATTAGGATACTATCCAGCCACAAGAAAGCATGAAATCCTATCATTTGTGACCACATGGACAGACATGGAGAACATTATGGTAAGTGAAATCAGGCAAGAAAGACAAGTACCACATGATCTCACTCTTACCTAGGATTCAAAACAAAATTTGGTGTTATAGAAGTTGATGTATCATGGTGGTTACCATAGTTGAAGGGAAGTAGAAGAGACAAAGAAGAGAGATTGCTCAAGGGGTATAATGTTGCAATTAAATAAGAGAAACAACTTCTAACATATTGTGGCACAATAGTATGAATATAGTTAATAACAACACTCTGTACATTTCCAAGTAGCTAGAGGAGAGGAATTTGAATGTACTCACTGTAAGGAAATGATACGTGCTTAGGTGGATGGGTAGGTTAAGTAGCCAGACTTGATTATTGGGCAATGTATATGTAAATCAAAATATGACCTTGAACCCATAAATATTTACAATGATACATGAATCAAAATATATGAAACATATTTTGAAAATGCTGAGTCGAAAGTTTGTCTGCTATCTTCCCATCATACCTTCCCAACTAAAAGGTAATAATTTCCCTGCTATTCCAAAAGGGAATAGCATAATTTTTGGTTCTCATAATTAAAGTTTTGTAACCATTAACTGTGATATATCAACTTGATTGTATTAAGAAAACCCAAGGTATTAGTATGTGTTTCCACATACTAATCTTGGAGGTGGATCCTGGTATACTGTATATGGATGCTGTACTCTTCCTCTCACACAGTTCTCCTGCTTTGCTTCCTGGCAGCCATGAGAGGAGCAGCATTCCTCTGCAAAACATCTCCACTGTAATGTTTTTTCCTTAGAACATTCCATAGACAATGGGCTGAACACTGTGAAACTAAGAGTTAAATTAAATCTCTCCTCCTTTATGTTATGGGTGTCAGTTACTGTGTCCTGTAGTGACAAATAAGTTTTTAGTATGAAAATATGGAAAGTGAAATATATCTTGATATTCTGGATGGGACAATATTATCATGAAACAAAATATTTGGAAAAAATTTCCCAGATACAGACAGGATATAAATCTTCACCAAAGTGACACCGTGTGTAATTATCTTTAGGGAGATGTTGTCATTTTAGCTAATGAAGTAAAAATACATACTAAGATGACAAAAGTGGAAGATATTCAGAAAGATTTTGGAGCCCCATGAATAAAATTCAAAAATGAAATACAATCTCTCTTTTCAATAAGAATATGGATATTTATCCACCAATTATCTACCTGAAAAGAGGTAGTGATCACCTTTGAGAAAAGCCTTTTTACACCACAAAGACCAGTTTTCTTTCACCAAAATTCACATTAAATTATATATATGTATCATATAATTATTTTGAATGCAACTATTCACTGTTATGGATAACAAATAATTGGGAGTAAGAAACATTAGGCAACTGATTACTGTTGGAGTAACCCACTATGTGGTATTAATGATTTGTGATCCAATTATGAATCTGATATTCATAATTTAATTACTAAATAAAAACTAAGGATTTTTGAAAGTATGTCAGTAATGCAGTTACTTTCAGTATCATTTAATTTTCTCTTCACAATTGTTTAAGTATAAATAAATTTGCCTGTTAAAATAACATATGCTTAAAATTGTGTCAGGTGCTTTGAAAATGTCCCTGAATCTGGACTGGAATTTTAAACTTTTAACTTTTATCTTCTTAAATTTAGCATAAGGGTAGTGCATTGAGAAAGAAATGATTTCTATTTGGAGCATATCATATGTGATTAGAAAGTAGATATGCATGATCTCAATGAAATCTTGGAAAATAGAAATATAAGTTGAATTATTAAATCCACTAATTTCTTAAAATGGGAAAAATAGATATTGACATTCAAAAGCTAATTTATTTAAAATATAATCATGGAAAAAAATCTAAAATGACTAGGCAAAGTTTGGGGTTTAAGTCTGACTCTCTGTGGCAGAAACTCATCTCCTACAAACCTTCATCATCAAGGAGGGCTTTCTATGTTCTGCCTTGTGTAAATCTTTCTTGTGTACACCTCATGGAAACCCACGTAAAATGCCTTGAAGGAAGTACAAACTCCTCTGTTTGGGTTCTCTCTCTCTCTCTCTCTCTCTCTCTCTCTCTATATATATATATATATATATATATATATATATATATATATATCAGACTGATATATCAGTCTTTGCTTATTTTTCAACATTATGAGAACAATATGACATGTATTTTTTAATTATTTTATCAGCTTGTGGGCAACCACTCCCTCTATGTCTGCGCCCTGCTATGTGCAATCTAGTCTATACATCTGACATATCTTTAATGAATCCTATTTCCTTTTAAAATTTAGGTGACTTTGTTTTCCATTTTGACTTGAAATTAAGCTTTCTGGTGGATCGAGAAAAGCTCAGATTGCATACATTATCACACTTTTTCTCATTGTTAGTGTGAGAGCAACACTCTTTCTAATTTTCTACATACTAAATGGTAGTAGAAATTCAGTCAATGCTTTACAGTTAAAATAACTTCCAATTCACCAGTGTGGATTTTATCAAGTAATAGTGGTATATTGATTAGATATGAAAATACCATTTTGTGTGATGCATAAGATTTATATTGGGATAGGATATTCCAATCTCTGTAGCCTCCTTTGGAGATTTTTTTCAATACACATATTAAAAAAGGCTCATATCCAGAATATAGTAAGAATTGATAAATTGCATTGATAAAATATCAGATAACACAATAAAAATGTTAGCCATATATTTGAACAGAAAATTTCCAAAAATAATAAAATGACATATATTTATATGAAGAAAACTCAACCTTATTAGTCAAAATAAAAATACAAATCAGAACATTGGTGATATGTCTGTACACTACGTGAGGCACCTAAGCTGAAATAAATTAACAGTATCAAAGATTGGAAAGGATATAAATCAAATGGAACTCTCATGCATTATTATTTGGACTGTTAACTGTTACAACTAATATGGGGAATTACATGAAATATCTATTAAATTTGGACATATGCTGTCCTTATGCCTGAGCAGTTTTTCTTCAAAACATATATTCTGAAGAAATTTGTACTGACAATACTCACCAAAACTCATACAGAGCAATGTTCAATACAGCATTTTCACATGAGGCTAAAATTGAAACAACTAAATATCTGTCAGGAGTAGAATATATTGAGCTACATATTAATACACAGACATATTGATGTGTAATGAAAAGAAACAATTACTATACTCCAGAAATATAATTGTTTTATAAGCATAGTATGGGGCAAAGAAACAAGACAAAATAGTATATATTTTATGACTCATTTATGCCTATTTCAAAACATGAAAAATTATGCAGTGGCATTAGAATTCAAGGTAATGGTTGGGACTGATAGTGCATGCCTATTTTTCCAGAATTCTGGGAGACTGTAGCAAGAGGATCATAAGTTTGAGCACAGCCTGGGCAACATAGCACCTTAGCAAGATCTTTTCTTAATAAAAATATAAAAAAGAGCTGAAAATATAGCTCAGGGTGAAAGTCTTGGGTTCACTCCCTTGTACTCCACACACAAAAATATCAGGATAATGGCTATCCAATAGAGTGGCCCATTGATAAAATTCTTAGTAAAAATGTCTCTCGATCTCTTTGCAATATTAGAAAGGAAAAAATTTCCAACTAATTATTTGAGGTTGATATTCCCGTGATATTAAAATATGCAAAAAGTTTCAAAAGAGAAAGCATATGAATGTATATACAGTTAAAACCTTGGATTCTGAGTAATTTGTTCTACAAGTGTTCTGCAAGACATGCAAGCATTTTTTAAAATTTTAACTTGGTAAAGGAATGATGTCTTGCAACGCAAGTAGTACATAAAACCGAACATCACATGATCACAACTTCACAACTGTGCCAAATGACTCTCTCTCTCTTTCTCTCTCTGCAGGATTGCAAGATTGTAGGTGATTGTCTCCCAACAGCAAGAGGTTATGGAGCAAGTATCATCCACAGAGGAAGAGGAGAAAAATGGGTAGGAATCCTTCATTTCAAAAGAGATTAGTGAGATGTGCAGTGTGGGAAGCAGTGCAATATTTTGTAGAAAAGCACCACCCAAATAAGGCTGTGGCTGTCTCAGTGATGAATCAGTTTAATGACAATGCAACGTCACATTTTTGTGAAATCCTTAAAAGGAGGCAAAAACAAGAGTCTTTGGATAGGTTCCTTGTTAAAGTTTCATGAAAAGAAAAAGATTCTATCAAGTCAATAGGTAGCTATAACTCCATAATCCTCTTTTCTCTTGTCTCCCTCAGACTAGCTGTGAAGGTTTACAGTGTAAATGCAGGTAATTCTGTTTATTTTTCTTTATATCTTATATTTTCTTTAGTATTTTGTATTATATTAGAGTATTGGAATCATTTTAAACGAATATTTTTGAGTTGCAGAACTAATTCTCTGAGTTTCCACTATTTCTTATGGGGAAATTTTCTTTGATATACAAGTGCTTTGGACTACAAGTATGTTTCCAGAACCCATTATACTCACAAATATACTCTAGAAAAGACTAGTAAAATGAGTGCAGCAATATATAAAGTGCATTAAAAAAACATGGTCAGTCAGAATTTATCTCAAGAATATTACTAGTATGAACACAACAAAATTATTTAATGCAATTTAATACATCAATATACCAAAGGACAAAGCTCACATATTCATCTCAGCAGAAACAAAGAATTGACAATATTCAGTACTTCTTCATAATAAAATTCCAACAGCATAGGAATAAAGGAAATTTCCTGAACCTAAAAAACACTTACTGCTAAACTCATACTTAAAAATGAAAGGGTAAATTGGTTTCTCCTCAGCATTACCAATAAGACAAGGATGTACATTCTCATCATTTCTACTCATTATTATACCAGGGACACAAGCAAGGACAAAAATAAATAAAATACATTTATACTGTAAATGAAACAATAAATTTATCTCAACTTGCAAATGAAAAGATCTCATATGAAGAAAAACATGAAATTCAAATAAAATGACTGGAACTAATAAACAAGTTTGTCTTGTTTGTCATGTTATTTGTAGGAAAATAGATACAACTGTAAGATAATGTTAAGTAAAATAAATCAGGGTTACAGGACACAATGACCCAACATAAATATCAGTTGTATTTCTATAACTTCTTAATTAACCTAAAAGGTAAATTAAGAATAATTGAGCTGAATTTAAATTCAATTACACTAAAATACTAAAAATATTATAAAAATAAATGAAAGATTTTTACAGTAAAATTTATCATGGAAAATACTAGCAAAAACCTGAATAAATGGAAATTCACCTCATATTCATAAATTAAAAGCCAGTATTATTTATATGGTAATACTATAAAATTTGATATGTTAAATCAATACAATTAACAGAACTGTATGGAAACAGAGTATTGAATGGAACCCTGGGCAACAAGAGCAAAGCAGGAGTGATCACAATGCCTGAATTAAAGTTATACTACAAGGCTTCAGTGATAAAAATGGCATGGTGTTGGCATAGAAACAGTTATGTGCAACAGTGGAACAGAGCAGGGATGCAGAAACAAGCCAGGCATATTCAGCTATTTGATCTTTTACAAAGCGGTCGAAAACATACGTTGGAAAAAGATGCATAGCCTTTTTAGCAATGGTGCTGGGAAAACTGGGTATCCATATGCAGATAATTGAAGCTGGACCCATAGCTCTCACCATGTAAAAAACTAAAATTAAAGTGAATCAAAGATCTAAATATTAAAAGAGAAATACTAACCTACTGGAAGATAAAATATTTAAACCTCTTGAAGTCATAGATGTAGGCAAGGATTTTCTGAGCAGAACACCCATTGTGTAAGAAATAACAGCAGGAATCAACAGATGACATCACATCCAATTCAAAAAGCATCCACACAATAAGGAAAACAATCAACAAAATGAAAAGATAACCTACAGAGTGAGAAAAAAAAATCTAGGCCAGCTATACATCAGATGGGGGGCTAATATGTAAAATATATAAAGAACACACACACAAAAAAATAGACTGCACAAAATAAAAGACCCAATAAAAACATTGGAAGGGAAATGAATAAACACATCTCAAAAGAAGTACAAATAGCCAATAAACATATGAAAAATGTTCAACATCTTTAGTCACTAAAGAAAAGCAAATTAAAACAACACTAATATTTCATGTTACAGCAGAAAGAACGGCAATCATCAAAAAACCAAATAATAACAAATGCTGGCATAGAAACGATGAAAAAGGAACCCTTCTATAGTGTTGATGGGAATGTAAAATAGTACAACCCTTATGGAAATCAGTATGGAGATTTCTTGAAAATCTAAAAATAGAAATTCCATTTGACTGAGATTTTCCACTTCTATGTATCTTCCCAGAAGGGCTAATGACATCATATTACAATTATGTATCCATATCCATAGCAACACAATTCATAATAGCTAAATCCTGGAAGCTGTTTATATATCCATCAAACCACAAATGGATAAAACAGTAGTATCTCTCCATACTGGAATACTACATAGCAATAAAGAAGGATACATTCCAGATATTTGTAGGAAAATAGATACACCCGGAAAACATAATGTTAAGTGAAATAAATCAGACACACAGCTTATATACCATGTTTTTCTCATTTCAGCAATGTAAAGTACAAATAAAAAACAAAATAAAAGATAGATTAACAGAATTAGGGAGATAGATGTTTTTCAGATGGGAAGGAGTCCAAGAGACCAAGGATGAGGAGGGGAAGGATGAGAAGGAGACACAAATAATTTCAGGTGTGTCATGTGAATGTACCAAATATCAAAATGAATATAAGCATTATATGTCACAAACATGTATTAAAATATGGATAATACTAACAATAACATTGAAAATGGGGAAATGGGATCAAAAGACAGTAAAGATAAAATAGGTAAAACTCTTGAAGTCATAGGTACAGGCAACGACTTTTGAAGAGAATGCCAATTGCACAAGAAATAACAAGAGAAGAGGGGAAAGGAGAGAAAAATAATTAAGATATATTAAGTACATGTACCTACTCCCTAAGATGAATGTAAACTTCATGTATTACAAACATGTAATAATAAAATAAAATAAAAAACTCATGTTGTAAGGTATTAATTTTAGTTTTATAAATAATAACAAATTGGAAACAAATTTTGTGTCCATGAGCAAGAGATTGGATATTTATGCCACATTTATTCCTTTGAATTCCATAAAGTAGCTAAAAAATGAGGTGAATCTATATGTTTCCACAGAAAGAACCTGCATTTATTCACTAAGTGACTAGAACAAGTGGCAGAACAACATGTATATTGTTACCCATGTACGTTAAAAATTAAATATATTTTTATAGCACATCTATGAATTTAAAAGCTTTGATTCAAGTGTAAAAAGACCAATATAAAACTGTTATTTGTGAAAAAGAGGAAGAATTTTAGAGAAACATTGTAAGAGAGGTGATTGTGATTTATCATACTAAAATATTTTTATAAAAAGTTTACATACACTACTAATAGTTTTGTCATTAAAATAGCTAAATATGGCTAACCAAAAATAAAATAAAATTCAAGCTACTTGCAGAAATTACTAAGCTGATCCTAAAATTTATATGAAAGTGCAAGGAACAAAAGATTGTCAAACAATTCTTTACAAATGAACAAAATTTGAAAACTCACAATCCCCAATGTCAACATAGACTACAAAGCTGTACATAAACATATAAAGTGGAGTAGATATAATGTATCAGAAATAAATCCTTACACTTACTATTAGCTGATTTTTCACAAGGATGCTGAGGCAAAGCAAAGGAAATAGAATACTCTTTCAAAAAATTATATGGAAGCTTGTATATATCCTCATGAGAAACATGAATTTGTACCACTACCTCATACAATATAAAAACTAAGTTCAATCAAAGAAATAAATTTCACTCCAAAGCTACAAAACTTATAAGAAACCATTTACATAATATTTTGTGACTAATTGTGAAAATATTTGCCAACTATACCTATGAGAAGGAATTAATATCCACAATATATAAGGAATATAAGCAAATCAATAACATAAATCTAAATAATCCAAGTTTAAAAAATAGCTCAAAGTCTAAGTAGATGTATCTAAGAAGAAGACATGCAAATGGCCAACAAATATGACAAAAAATGCTCAACACCACTAGATATTTGGGGATTGCAATTCAAAGCTGCAATCAGATGTCATTTCACACCAGTTAGAATCAGTGTTATCAAAAAGACAAAAAATAACAAACGCTGCTGAGGAAGTGGAGAATGGGAACTCAGACATTGGTTTTCAGATTGTAAATTAGTACAGCAATTATGGAAAATACTATGGTGTTTCATTAAAAAAATCTACTATATGATCCAGAAACACCACTACTGTATATATTATATAGTCTACAAAGAAATAAGTATGTTGTAGAGATACATGGATGTTATGGTTTCTATCTGGATGTTCCCCTGATGTCTCATGTTGTCATGGGGGGGTGGGCATTTTGGAGGTGGCTGAATCTAGTTTGTGATTGATTCATGGTCCAATGCTGGGATTAAGGGTGTGAGCGCTACACCTGCCATAGAGCGGGTGGTTTGCATACAATATAAGAGACAAAAAAGTTCCTCTGTCTCTCTCTCTTTCTCTCTCTCTCCCTCTCTTTCTCTGGTTTGCCTCTTCCTCTTGTTGCTTTTGGTGTCTTCCACCACCATGAGCAGTTGCCCCTCTGTCATACCACCCTGCCTTGGAGCCAGCCATTATGGACTGAAACCTCTACAAACTGTGAGCTAAATAAACCTTTCCTTCTTTAACCTTGGGTGTCAGCTATTTTGCCTCAGCAATGAGAAAAGTAACTAAGACAAGGGATGACTGTTTATTGTAATGCTCCATATAGTAGCCTAGATAGGGATTAAATTAATGTTCATTATGTTAAGCAAAATAAGTCAGACACAAACAGAAGCTGCATGATCTCACCCATATGTGGAATCTAAAGAGTTAATCTCATAGAATTTGAGAGTAGACAGTAGTTACTAATGATTGGGAAGGGGAGATGGAGGGGAAATGAGAAGAGCCTGATTAAGGAGTAGAGTACAATAGTGAGATAAGAATAAGTTGGACTGGGGCCAGTGAGATGGCTCAGCAGTGTAAGCGCCTGCCTGGCAAGCGTGTGGGCCCGAGTTTGAATCCCGGAACCCACATACAAAAAATGGGCCAGTGATATCGCTCAGTGGCATGCGTGCCCACTGGCATGCGAGGTCCTGAGGTCGACCCTCGGTACCCACAAAAAAAAAAGAATAAATTGGACTGTTTTATGACACAATTCCATGAATAAAGCTAACCTAACAATAATGCATTGTATATTTCAAAATAGAAGAGAGATTTTTTTTTGTGGGTACCTTGGGTCAACCTCAGGATCTCACGCTCCAGCAGGCGCCCCTGCCGCTGAGTGATATCACCGGCCCTTTTTCCGTATGTGGGTACCGGAAATCAAATTCAGGACTTCGCGCTTGCTAGACAGGCACTTATGCTGCTGAGCCATCTCACCGGCCCCCAGAAGAGATATTTTTGAGTGCACTCATCACAAAGAAATAATACAAGTATAAGATGTTGGGGAAATATAAGAAAATGGTTTCTCAGCTATGTCTCTGAAAGCACAAGCAAAGCAAAATATAGACAAATTATATCTCACCAAAATTAAAGTATTTTTTTATTTAAAGGACCACGTCAATAAAAGCAAAAGATAACCCAAAATGGTAGAAAATACTTTCAAATTATACATCTGAAACATGACTTGCATCTAGAATATATACAGAATCCTCACAATTTAACTAAAAAAGACGAACAATCCTATAATAATGGACTTTTCTTTTAAAAAAAAGAAGATATAAAAAGGACAGCAAGCACATGAAATGGTCACTAAAGTTAGTCATTTGGAAAACAAAGCTTGATAACACAGTAAGGCACCACTGCATTTTCATGAAGATCACTAAAAGAAAAAAATAGACGGACAATAAAAAATGGTGGAGATGGGTTGTAATTGCAGCTCACTTATATTACTAGAGGGAATGTAATGTGGTGCCATCGATTTACAAAACACTGTTGAGTTTCCTGAATATCACAGTTAGCATCCACAGTCATAATGAAATCTGGCATTTCCCCTAACCCATCTTCCCTCTTCTAATCCTCAGCATGAAAATTGTCATGAAAAGTGTCATACATTCCTGGTGAAGTTTGCTGGCACCAGACTGTCAAAACTTGCTAAAGAATTGAATTTCTGTATGTTGATTGGCCCCTGAGGAATCAGCTCAGAGGTTTGTTTCTATTTTGTGTCTCTCATAAAATACTCAGCACTGAACCAGTGTCCACAGTAGCAGTAGAGTTTAAAGGACTATTTTAGATGCAAATACCTGGAATATGGCATAATAGGCAGGGAAAATAGTGGACAGACCAAAAATCTTTAAATGGAAAAGACTACAGAATGATATACATGGGGAATAAGGACTTTCAAAAGATCCCACATTTACTGTGAAAACTAGAACCCTACACATCTTCCTATGGTTAGACACATACCAAGAAAAATTTGAGAAAATCATGATCTTTTACCACCGATTGATGTTTAGTGTGGACACAAACAGACAGTGATAGTGAGGACAGAGTTATAAATGGTCAAGGTGAGGGTTCAAGGAATCCCCCAACTCAGAGTCTATCTAAAAATTTTAGGAGCATGGAATTTTCTTTTCTTCTGTTTAGTTTTGGTTTCATATATTTAAATACGTATCTTTTAAAGCTACTGGCAAGCGTGAGGTTGTGAGTTCAATTCCCAGTACCTAAAATAAATAAATAAATAAATAAATGACTAGTGCTAATCATAAGGTTAATGAAATAGAAACTTTAGAACCATAACCAGACATGAAAAGAATATATCCATTACAAGTTTTTACAGTAAAAATGACCAAAAAATTAAAAGCAGAGCAAAAACAAACACTGAGAAAGTGAATCTTATTTCCAGTTTGAAGATATATAGTCTTCAGAAAAAAATTACAATGCATTCAAAATAAAAACAGAACAAAAGAAATATGGTTCGTATGTGAGAAAAATAAATTAAAAATGATTTCTTAAGGAAGCTTAGGTGTTGGACTGAGTATGCAAAGGCTTTGTGGCAGCTGTCTTAAATATGCTCAAAAAGCTAAAGGAAACCATGAACATAGAACCAATGAAAATTAAGAAAATGATATCTCAGAAAGAAGAAAGCCTCAATAGGGAGAAAAATTACAAAAGAAATGACCTAAATAAAGCAGAAATATGAATCTGAAAAGTAAAATAATTAAAATAAAAATTTACAAAGTAGGATAAAATTTAGACTTATTAGGCAAAAGAAATTATTTGAAGTGAATTTGAAGGCAGGTAATTATCCTTTCTAGGGACAGAAAGATGAAAGTCTGAAAAACAAATGAATAGTAGTGAATGGAAGTATAGGACACCAGTAAGTATACAGACATATCCCAATAGGAGTTCCACAAGGCAGAAGGAAAATAGAAATGGAAAAATAAGAGATCACATTTTAAGAAATAAAGGCTGTACACATATTACTGTTGTATGTGCACCCATATTTATAGCAGCACAGTTTGTAAAAGCTAAATCTTTTTTTTTTTTTTTTTTTTTTGTGAATACCGGCGGGTCGACCTCAGGACCTCGCGCGCCAACAGGCACCCGTGCCGCTGAGCGATATCACCTGCCCCTTTTTCGTGTGTAGGATCCGGGAGTCGAACTGGGGCCCTCGCGCTTGCAAGGCAGGCGCTTACGCCACTGAGCCATCTCACCGGCCCTGTAAAAGCTAAATCTTGGAAAGAACCCAAATGCCCATTAAACAACAAATGAATAAAAAAGATGTGTTTTTTTAATAGAATGGAGTGCTACCCAGCCATAAAGAAGGATGAACTTGAGACATTTCTAGGTAAAAGGATGCACCTTGAGACCATACTCTTAAGTGAGATAAATCAGACACACATGTCTAAATACTGCATTGTTTCTCTGGTGTGAGAAACCAAAAGTGTTAATAAGGACCAAAATGTATAATAGGTATTGTAAAATAGGAAGAAATTGCTCAAAAAGAAAGGGGAACTAGGGAGAGAGGAGGGGAAAAGGAAGGAAGGGGAAAAATGTAAAAGAATGATAAAATGGAAACAAATCTTTGTAAATAAAGAGAGGAAGAGAGGTTGAAGGGAGGGGAAGGGACTGGGAACAAAAGAGAAATCAAGATATATCATATACAGCTACAAATTCCCTATGACAAATATGCTCATTATGGATATCTAAATTGTACCAATGAATGTAATAAAATATAATAATAATAAAGAAGAAATAAAGGCTGTAACACTCCAAATTTTGATGGAAGTTATGAATTTTCTATTGCAGAAGCTCAAGGACTCCAAGTACTATTAATTCAGAGAAATCAACAATGAATAAACCTACAATAAAACTATTGAAAGACAATAGTGAAAAATTGAAAGCATCAAGGTACAAGAAAGCTTGAAAGAAAATTACATATGCCTGACCAAAGGAAGAATTTCACTAGAGAAACTCAGAAAGGATCCACTGAGAAAGAAGGTATTCTGAAGGTGTGAGGGGTTTCACAATGAAACAGAAAATTAGTAAAAAATAATGACTTACACAGATCAAATCAAAGAAATGGAAAACTGAAGAAGGGAAGTGGCACTGCCTCAGCGAGTCTGCCTGTCCCCCCCATCCCCTTTCCTCCTGGGAGTGGCCATTTTGATAGTGAGAAAAAATAACTGAAGGACAAATATATCAATGCAGAGATCGGATTTCCAGAACAGACTGTGTATACCCTCCCCACCAGTAACCCTCTAAACACTGGGGAAATTGCATTCCTGTGTTTTATGCCCCAGTGCCTATTTCAGGCAGGAGAGCCCCCTTCACCACCAAACTCAGGCCAGAGAGAGGATACACAGGCAAAGTGAATCCTAATTGACTCCATGCAGCTCAAGATCCTGCCTGCCCAGATGGCCAATTCACCAGCTTGTGCGTGCTCAGCACCCAGCACTTGCCTAAATAGTCTGCATTCCCAGAGTGCATGCTGTGTCACAGGCAAGAGCTCTCAAACCAGCTTGTAACAGCTCTGTGAGTCCACAGGTCAGCTGAGTCACTGGAAGTGTGTCCAGACCACCTAGCACAAGTCCTGTATGTCTGCTGGACTTCTGTGACAAAGGCACCAGCACTGACCTCTGGCCAAGTTGGCTCTGTTCCTGCCTTGCATGCCAGTGTGCAACTCCAGTCACCAGAGCATACACCCATCTGGGGAGAACACAGACTGCAAACAGACTGCAGCTATGACAAGAAGGGATTTGTGCAGACTCATGGGTTCTTTGGCATAGCAATTAAGAAGGAATTGCAGCCACTACTGTCCATTGCAGAATCCCCACTGGCAGTCAACAAGGGCTAGGCAACCACACCCACATTCAGGGGAGAATGGTAGGGACTGAGAAATCCAGCTGCAGGTGCATATATTCCAAGAAAACTGCAAAATCATGAGAGTGAAGAGGTAAGTGGTTGCATGCTAGTCACTGCCATCTGCTACAGAATCCCCAGCCAGTGTGTGAAAGTAGTGGCAGATCCCACAGGGAGGATACCCATCAGAGTTCATGCATGAATAGATGCCTGATTCAGTAATCTCTAACTTGCCAGTGAACCTGCCTGCCAACTCCACATCACATCTGGGGAAGGGGACGGTAATCATTCCTAACCCAAGAACTTGGTGTGTGTCAGACTCTGCCTGCATGCCTGCAAGCTAGCCGAATGAAGTCCTGAAACTGGATTAGTTTCAGTTTTGCAGCGGAAATGTCAGAGGTGGTACAGTACTGATATGGCTCCATATAATCACACTGCAATCAATGTGAGAAGGGAATGGTGTGAACTTCTAGGCTTTCTGCAAAGAGGATACATGTGAATCACATATGCATTCTCTTAGTGGAGTACTGAAACTGAGTTCCCATTGGATATCTTCTGGGGTTTTTTGTTTGTTTTCTTTTTTTAATTTTTTTGTTTATTTTTTATTTTTCTTTATTTTTTCTTCTATTCATTCTGATTTAGTTTGTATGTAGGCTCTCTCCCTCTTTTCATCTCTCTAGTTTCTTCAGCTCAAGCTCCCACAGAAATACTACTATTTCTTATTTCTTTTTCCCAGTACTTAAACTCCTATCAAGTTTTTAATTTGCCATACTGTGTTTTCTGTCTCAGTCACGCTTGTCTTTACTTGTATTACCCCTGTATCCCGACCACCCCATTCCTTTGGCTCCTCTGTATCTTAACTAGTCCCCTGTCCTCCAATGCCTCTTTTCCACAAGCTTATGTAAAGGTTCCGACAGCCATTTTGCTTTTTTCCGTCACAAAGTACATCTGCCTACTCCTATATCTCATCCTTGTGCCCACAAATATCTTGTTAAAATGTTCAGCACTAACTATTCAACCCAACTAAAAGTACTCCAACAGAATCTTACCCCATATCAAATTTTACTTTTTAACTATCACTATCACCCCTACCAAACTTCCCCCCTTATTGACTTACACTCCTCTTTTATCCACTCTTCAATCTCTTCTCTCCACTTCTCCTGGCACATTGATAAACAACTGAACGTAGGCTGCATAGAGTATTGATAAAGGGTGAAAGTATAAATGCAAGGTCAGTATTATATAAGTGATCTACTATATGTTCTATTGGTGCTGTTATAACCAGAAGTACTTTCTTCAAAACATAGGGACAGAGTCCAAATCACTTAAATAACTGAAGGGATAAATATCATGTCTGGTAATATAAAGCTATACACACATGATGGGGAGGCAGTATCTACCTAAAAATCTTTATATAAACTACAAGCTCTCTCCATCCCACTAGACCTCAACCATCAGTAACAAAAACTGGAAAAAAGGGGGGGATAAAAAACAAAAATAAAAACTGCAGGTATACATACACACAGGATCATGGGAAAACAAGGAAAAAGAAGACACACAAGTTCCCCCAAATTTTCTAAGGCAGATCAAGGGGGCATGAATGGATAGGAAAGCAAATACCAGTTTGCAGAGCTCCCAAAAAAGTTTAAAGAAGAGATGAAGAAACTTGGCTAGTTCAAAGAACACATGACTCAAAAGTTTATGGATTAAGCACACATAATGCACAATATAGATATGGAGGAAACAAACAAAAAATTGCAAGAGCTGACCAAAATGGTTCAAAATGGTCCAAAATATCTATATGACAAAGATATAGAATCCTTGAAAATGTATCAGACAGAAATGCTGGGAATAAAGAAATACTTCTGTATGGAATTCATATATTGTAGAAATGAGCAATATGAAGAAAGAACGTTACAAATTGAGTACAAAATGGTAAATTATGACAAAGTACTGAGAAAAGCCACATACAATAAAAAAGAAAAGAAAAAATCATCCAGCAGGGCCGGTGAGATGGCTCAGCGGCTTAAGCGCCTGCCCGGCAAGCACAAGGGCCCGAGTTCGACTCCCGGAACCCACATACAAAAAAGGGGCCAGTGATATCGCTCAGCGGCATGGGCGCCTGCTGGCGTGCGAGGTCCTGAGGTCGACCCCCTGGTACCCACAAAAAAAAAAAAAAATCATCCAGCAGCTACTAGATGACGCCAAGAAGACCAACCTAAAGCTAACTTCAGTTAGAGAAAAACTAGAAGACAACAGAGATGGAATTATTAATTTGTTTACAGAAATCATAATAGAAAATTTACCAAATATCAGAAAACAGCTAAACATACAAGTAAGGGAGGCTTCTGGAACACCAAACAACAACGAGGAAAAAAGACACCACTTTTATAATATTGACAGATGTCCAACAAAAAAACACAGAATTTTAAAAGCAGCCTGAGAAAAACAAAAAATCACATATAAAGATGAATCCATTAGAATTACAGCAGACTTCACAACAGAAACATTAAAGGCCAGAAGAGATTGAAGTACTTCAAACACTAAGAACAAACAACTTCCAACCCAGAATAACATAGGCAGCAAAACTTTCCTAATAATGCTTATAAATATTTATGCAATAAATACTGGAGCACCTATTTTCATAAAACAAATACTGCTGAACATAAAAGATCAAAAAGTACTAACACAATTATGGTGGGGGATCTTAATACCACTCTTTCACAAAGGGATAGATCAACTAAACAGAAAAATCAATAAAGAAATAACAGAGCTGAACCACACCCCTGAACATGAGGATTTAATAGATGTCTACAGAGTATTCCACCCAAAAACAGAGTACACATTCTTTTCTGCAGCACATGGTACTTTCTCCAAAATAGATCACATACTAGTCCACAAGGCATGTTTAAATAAATACAAAAGAATTGTAATCACCCTATGGTTGCTATCAGACCATAGTGCCATGAAAATAGAAATCAACCACAGAATAAACCACAAAAATGTTTGAAGGACCTGAAAACTAAATAACACCAGCCTGAACAGCAAATGAGTATTAGTAGAAATCAAAGAAGAAACTAAACAATTTCTGGAAGTTAATGACAATGCCTATATACGACACCTGACATTCTAGGGCACAATGTAAGCATCTCTAGAAGGAAGGTTCATTGCAATCAATGCTCACATTAGGAAGACATACTAAGCTCAAATAAATAACTTTACAAGAGACTATAAGAAACTAGTGAAAAAAATAGTAACCCAGGCCCAAACCAAAATTAGAGCGGGAAATCATGAAGATTAGAGTGGAAATCACTGAAATTAAGACTAAAACAAACAAACAAAAAACAAAGACATTAGTTCATTGAAAAAATAAATAAAATAGATAAACCCTTAGCCAAACTTACAAAGAGAAGAAAGATTCACATCAATATAATTAGGAAGGAACAAGCTGAACTCTAACAGACACCATTGAAATCCAGAAGATAGTACCTATGCTGAAAAATTATGTTTCAACAAACTGCAAAATCTTGAAGAAATGGACAAGTTCTCAGACTCATACAAATTACTAAAGCTAATCCAAGAAGACAAAAAATGTGGAAAAACCAAATGACAAGCAATGAAATTTAGACAGTAAGTAAAACCCTACCAACTAGAAAACAAACAAACAAACAAAAAAAAAAAAACAGGATCTGATGGATTCACTGTGGAATTCTACAAAATCTTTAAGTATGTTATATCACCAATACTCCTCAAGCTCTCATAAAAATTGAAAGGGATGGAGTGCTTCCAAATTTATTTGTGGAAACCAGCATCACTGTGATCCCCAAACCGGATAAAGACCCAACTAAAAAGGAAAACTGTAGGCCAGTCTTTTTAATGAACATAGATGCAAAAATGCTCAACAGGATACTAGTGAATAGAAGGCAACACATCATCAGAAAGATCATACAACATGACCAAGTAGGTTGTATCCCAGAGTTGCAAGAATAGTTCAACATACACAAATCAATAAACATAGCACACCATATAAACAGAAGCAAAGACAAAAACCACATAATCAAAACAAAAGATGCAGAAAAGACTTTTGACAAAATCCAACACCACTTCAAGTTAAAAAAACCCTGAAGTAAATAGTTATGGGAAAACTGTACCTGAATTTGATAAAACATGTTTATGACAAGCCAGTGGTGTCAGATGACATCATATTAAACAGGGAAAAATTGAAAGCATTTCCTCTAAAATCAGGAACAAGACAACAATGCCACTGTCACCACTTCTGTGCAATATAGTACTTGAAACATTAGCCAGATAAATCAGGCAAGAGAAAGAAATAAAAGGGATACATATAAGAAAAAAAGAACTAAAATTTTATATTTTGCAGATAACATGATACTCTACATAGAAGACTGAAAAAATTCCATCAAAAATCTCTAAGAATTGATAACCAAATTCAGAAATGTAGCAGGATACAAAAATCAAGACACAAAAGTAAACATCATTTGTGTATACCAATAATGAATGTAATGAGAAATAAATTATGAAAACAATACCAGTCATGGTAGCATCAACAAAATAAACACCTAGAAATTAGCATGACTGGGAAAATGAAAGATCTCTACAAAGAAAACTATTGTACTATGAAAAATGAGATGGAAGAGGACATCAGAAAATGGACAGGTCTCCCCTATTCCTGGATAGGGAGAACCAATATTGTCATAATGGCTATACTCCCAAAACTGTGATACAGATTCAACATAATCCTTACCAAAATACCAAAAGCATTATTCACAGATCTAGAGAAAATAGTCTTTAAATTCTTATAGAACCAGAAGAGACCCAGAGCAGAGGTAATCTTTTGCAACCAAACCAAAGCAGGAGGCATCACAATACCTGAGTTGAAGCTACACTATAAAGCAGCAATAATAGAAACAGCATGGTACTGACATAAAGCATACTTGTGAATCAGTGAAATAGAATACAGTATACAGAAACATCCCCAGACACATTCTGCTGTTTGATCTTTGACAAAGGGTCCAAATGCATATGTTGGAGGGAAGATAGCCTATTTAACAAATGGTGCTGGGAAAGTCAGATAAGTGTAGAAGACTGAAGCTGGATCCATATCTCTCACCATGGACTAAACTAAAATGAAAATGTATCAAAGGTCTAAACTTTAAAATGGAATCATTGAACCTGCTGGAAAATAAAATAGGTAAAATTCTTGAAGTCATAGGTGTACCAAAGATTTCCTAAATAGAACTACAATTGCATAAGCAATTGCAGCAAGAATTAACAAATGGGATTGCATCAAACTGAAAACTTTCTGCACGACTAAGAAATCAATTAGTAAAGTGAAGAGACAACCTGCAGAATGGAAAAAATTTGTGCCAGCAATTTCTCTGACAGAGGACCAATATCTAGCATAAAAAAATAATGCAAAAAACATTAGACCACCTTTAAAAAAAGACCCAATAAGGAAATGGGCAACTGGAATGAACAGACACTTCTCAGAACTGCAAATAGCTAACAAATATATTAAAAAAGGATCAACTTGCCCATACATCAATTGGGCTATTTGACTTTTTATTCTTAAGTATTTGTGTAATTTACATTTTCTAGATATCAATCCTCTCTGTTGGAAGAGTAGATGGAAAAAGATTTTCTTCCATTCTACAGGCTGTCTCTCTCCTCTGATAGTCATTTCCTTTGCTGTGCAGAATCTTTTGAATTTGATGTATTTCCATTTGTTCATTCATGCTATTATTTCCTATGCTATTGCAGTCCTGTTCAGTAAGTCCTTGACTGTGTCTATGTCTTCAAGAGTTTCTTCTATGATTCTTATTAGTAGTTTCAGAATCTTCAACATCTGTAGCCATTAGGGAAATAGAAATCAATACTGCGTTGAGATTCCAACTAACTCTAGTCAGAATGTCTATCATCAAAAATATTTTTAAAAATGACAAATGATGGTGAGGATATGGGGAGAAATGAACCTTCTACACTGCTGGTGTGGATGTAAACTAGAACAGCCACTATGGAAATGATTTATTCAAAGAACTAAAAGTAAATTTGCCATTGATGCAGCTACACTGTTTCTTTTCATATACACAATTTTTTTTAATATGCGGGTACCAGGATTTGAACTCAGGACTTCACGCTTGCCAGGCAGGCGCTTAAGCAGCTGAGCTATATCACCGGCCCCACAAAAAATTTAAAGTCCACATAGTATAAGGATACCTCCATACCCGCATTTATTGCACCATGATTCAGAATATGTGAGATATTGAATGAACCTGAGTGTTCCTCAACAGATGAATAAAGAAAATGTGAATATATATATATATATATATATATATATATATATATATATATGAATATTATTAATGCATAAAGAAGAATGAAATTTTGTCATTTGCAGAAATAATTAATGGACCCAGTGATCATCATGATGAGTGAAATAAGCCAGATTAAGAAACACAAATATTGCATGTTCTCCCTAATATGTAGAATATAATAATCATGATAAGAAAGTAGAAAGGAGATTATTATTAAACAAGAAAAAATGTACTAGTGAGGGCGGTATAAGTGTAGGTCAGAGGGGATGTATATTATCAAAGTATATGATATGAATTGAAATTTTCAAAAATATCTGGAAATGGGGGAAAGGCAGGATAAAAGCGTGTCACGTGTAAAAGCTATCAAATGTGTCATGTGCATGTACAAAACTGCCAAAATTAAACGCATTAATTTTTATAGTAGACATGCACTAATGTAAATGCAAAAAAAAAATCAAAATTAGTGAACCCAAGAAAATAAGGCAAAAATTGGAAGAGTTGATTTAAAATACATGATATAAAATGTTTAATGTTTAAGAGGCACAAATAGGATGACAGTGAGAGGACAGAAAATTATATCCCATGCAAGTAGTAACTAAAATTTAGCTCGTGTGGCTATATTAACATCAGACCCAATATACTTTGCCAAAAAATCATTTTTAAACAAGGACATTATATATTAATAAAAGAGCCACTCCACCTTGAAGAAATAACAATCAGAGTTATATGTAACTAAAAATAGAACCTCAAATTATACGAAGCATAATTTCCAGAATTGAATGTGTAAATAGGCTGTACTGTAATACTGGACGGATATATCCATATCCCATTTTCAATAGTGAATAAAATGGCTAGCCAGAGATCCATAAGGAAATCAAAAACTTAAAAAATAATATGAAGAAATTAGAGGAGATAGACAAGTTCAAAGACTTATCATTTGTATCTGTTTTCTCACTGCTGACACAAAATACCTAAAACTCAAAATATAAAGGAGTGGTTAATTTAGCTCACAGTTTCAGAGGTATCAGCGCACAGTTGGCTGGCTGCAAAGCAGAAAGATTATGGTGGTAGAGCAAAATCACTCAATTCATAGCAGCCAGGATGCAGAGCACAGGAGAAATATGCCACCACCTACCAAATGCACACCTCCAGTTATTTATGTCTTCCGGTTTGGGCCCTATCTCCAAACAGCACATTCACCTGTGAACATCAGTGGATTAATCCCCTGATTAGCATACTGCCCCAGTCTCTCCAGGAGTCTCTTAATCCAGTCAAGGTGACAATTAATATTAACTGGCACAACTATACCCAGAACAACTGATAATAGATAGATGGATGATGGATTGTCAGATAGATAGATTAACAGTTGGTTTTAGATGAATATGTGTAGACGATTCAATGTGGAAAGAATAGCCTTTTCAACCAAAGTCTAGGACAACTAGATACTCACATGGAAAATAATAAAGTCGGCCCTTTACATCACACTATATACAAAATAAATACAAAGTGTATCACACTCCCTAAAGTAATAATTAACACTATAAAGTCCTTATATACTATTGGTGAGAATATCAATTTTTTAGAGCCACTGTGATAAACAGTATGGGTGCTCCTCATAAAACTTTTGATGAAAGTGACTTTGATGATGAAACATACTATGCAGCTTTGGGAACCAGGCCACTTATCAATATGGATGAACTGGATAAATCATACCAGAATGTAATTGAAGTCTTCTCAATATACACTAATGAAGATCCTAAAGCTTGGCCTTCTGCTGAACACACTGTTGAAGCTTTTGAAATATATGGCCAGTGATCATGTTCTTGATGGCCTCAGGGTGAAGTACATAACTGTTTTGTTTTCTTGGATGTTTATATGGTCACTATTATGATCTGCAGTTACTACACTCCGGAAGTGTAATATGTTAGGTCCATAGTACCCTATTAATTTTGAATAGCTCTCTAACATAAGGATATTTCTGTGTTCTTCTGATGATAAGCACTTGGTATTATACTAGATTTTTTGTGAAGTTCAAAAAAAGTAGGTAATTAGATGCAGGTAGTTAGATGTTCCACAGACTTATAACACTAGCAATAAAATGCTGTAAACTGTTCTCACATTAATTTGATCAGAGCATTCTTGTATCTTGTATATTTCTTGCATATTCTTTATTTTAGTGGACCTATTAAAATAAGCGCTTTGCACACTGCAAAGTAAATCTACATTTGTTTGTATTTTAAAATATCAAAACTTTTGCTGGCATTTCTTGGCTGATGTGTTTATTAAATGGTCACCAGAGGGCTGGTGAGATGGCTCAGCAGCGTAAGCGCCTGCCCAGCAAGCGCGAGGGCCTGAGTTCGACTCCCAGAACCCACATACAAAAAAAGGGCCGGTGATATCGCTCAGTGGCACGGGGCGCCTGCTGGCGCGTAAGGTCCTGAGTTTGACCCCCGGTTCCCACAAAAAAAAAAAAAATAAATAAAAAAAAAAAATAAATGGTCACCAGAACCTGAGAATATGACTCAAGAGTAGTTGCTTGGGTATTTCTAGACTCTTTGGTTACAGCATGTCCTGCTGTCTTGAATTTATTAAGTGTATTTCCTGTATGAAGATTCCTTTTTCAGCTTTTATTTACTAATATGCATCCTAAGTATCTCAAAGTGCGGTGTAGAAATAATAAAACTCAAATACGGCAATACAGAATTAAATATGGCTTTAGTACCCCCCAAAAAAACCCTAATAATAGAGCTACCAAATGGTCCAGCTATCCCACTCCTCAATATATACCCAAAGGAATGAAACTCAGCATACTCTATGGTAACTGCATACCTCTGATGATCTTGGCATAGTTCATAATAGCAGAATTATGGAACCAACCTACATGATTATCACCTAATGAATGAATATAAAAATGAAGTACATGAAGTATATATACATAATGGAGAATTAGTCATCCACTTTCAAGAAAATTCATGGAATTGGAAATTCTTATGTTAATCAAAATAAGTGAGACTCTGAAAGACACATGACATATTTTATCTCATATGTGGAATAAAGGAAAAAGAAGACGTCATGAAGGAACAATGGAAGCTATCAGACAAAGGATAGCCAGAGGAGAGGGGAAGAGAAGGGAGGGTATGGGGGATAATTATGATCAAAGCATGTTATATGCATGTGTGAAATTATCACAATGAGACCCAATATCTTGGGTAATTAATATGCACTAATAAAATAAAAACTATTAAGTTCCTCAAAAAATGATAGGAATAAATATTTGTATAGCTTGGATTTGGTAGATATTTCTTACATGAAACAAAAAACACAAGCATGAAAAGAAAACAAAGGTAAATTGTACTTGTTCAGAAGTAAAATTTTGTGCATCAATGAAAATAAACTGACAGAATGAGAAAAAACATGAAGTGAAAATACAGGTCACAGAACAGGAAAATATATGTGCAAATTTTCTGTACTACTCATAATATATAATGAAATCTTACAACTCTACAAGAAAAAGACAAACTACCCAATCAATAAATGAGTAATGGAGTTGAATATGTATTTCTCTGAAAATGATATCTAAACAACAGCAGCACATGAACAAGTGTTCAACATCCTTAGTCACGAAAGAAGAGAAGTAAAAACCACTTGACATATAGTAGTATTGCTGTAATAATAAAAATTATAAATGTGGGTAAGGAAATGGAGCAATTCATATCCTTGTACATTTTTCTTGAAAATTTAAATGGTATAGCCTCTGTGGAAACCATGTAGAGTTTCTTTTATACATTAGACCTAGAAGTACCATTTGATACAGTAACGCCAAATTTAGATATAGACGTAAAAGAATTGGAAACATGTTTAAACAAAAAGTTGTTGATTAATATTTATAGCACCTCTGTTCATAATAGACAAAGGATGGCAGCAAATGAACCATCCATCAACCAATGAATGACCTCACAAAAGTGTAAATCCATAAAATGGAGTATTATTTAGTCATAGAAAATAATGAAGTACCGATACATGTTACAATATGGGTGAATCTTGACATTTTGAGAAGTGTGGGAAGGTAGACACAAATTGCCACATATTACATAATTTATTTAAAATATAGAGAATTAACAAATTAACAGAAAAAGAAAACGAGTTAGTGTTTGCCAATGGGAGGGAGTAGGGAGAAACGGCAAATGTCTATTTTATTTCCTGCAGTGCTGGAATTGTAACGCAAGGCCTTGTGGACATCAGGCAAGCACTGTACTGCTGTGCACCATCCTCATCCTGAGAAAGTCTTCTTAATGTGCTTCCTTTTGGGGTGATGTATTTGGAAAATCAACTGTTTTCTTTTATGTTTATACTCACAAGACTCTAAACTTAAGGAGAATTCACTTTTGTCACCAGATGTGTTTAGGTTTTTTCCACATTAGTCAGTTTTCTGACACCAACTTCGTGTCCTATAATTCAATCCAATTTTTATACTATCTAACTGAAGTTAGCACAGTCCACGATGTAAAGACTCAGTCCCCTAATAATGACCCTGACTTCTGATCCTAGTCACGTGTCCAGCCTGTCACTTGTGCTTCTAACCAACCGGTTATAAGTCAGTGGAATCCCCAATTTCCTCTTCAGATTCAATTGCTTACTTGAATGACTCACAAAACTCAGGGACACATTTACATTTATTGGTTTACTATTAAAAAAAAATAGAAGATAGAGATGAATAGCCAGATGAAGAAGTACATAGGGCGAGGGTTAAATGAGTCCTGAGCAGACTTCCTGCCCCTGTGGAGTTAGGACGCTCCGCCCACATGTTTTGCGGATATGGATACCCACCCAGAAGATTTTGAACCATGTACTTCAAGAAATTCAAACATTTCATCATGCGGGGAAGATTTATTATTAACCCAGTGTCTAGTTCTTCTCTGTTCCCTGTAGAATGAGAAAGCAGGGCTGAACATTCCAACAATATGGCTGTAGCTTGATCTTTCTGGTGAACCAACCCCACCCAGGAATCCATTAAGAGCAACCACATTCCACAAAAGACACTCCTATTACCCAGGAAATACCAAGAAGTTTGGGAGTTCTGTATCAGGAACTGAGGTAATGAAAGTTACTTCTAGTATTTTTATCATTTAAGAAATCACAGAGGTTTACGAATTCTGTACCAGGAAATGGAGATAAAGAACAAATATATATGTCTATTTATATAACAATAGCATAGGTAATAAAAATGTTTTAGAAATAGACAGTGGTGAAGATTGCAAAATATTATGAATATTCAAAATGCTACTGAATTTTATGCTTTGAAATGGTTTGACCATTTTATATTATATTCATTTTAGCACAATAAAAACAGAAAAAAATCAAATCAAAACACAACAATGACAAAAGAAATGAAGTACTGAGGTTTGGAATAACATAGATGAATCTTGAAAACATCCTTGGAAATGAAAGAAGTCTGTACACAGAAGGGCATTTTTTGGCATGATTCTATTTATCTGAAATGCACAACGTAGCCCAGTCTATAGGCATATATTAAATACAATTGGTAACTTAGGCCTAGTGGAAATGGGGATAGGTGTTACAAGATGGGTATAAGGTTTCTTATTGGTGTGGTGAAAGCACACTGGAACTAATGAAGATAGCTGCATAAATCTGTGCATATGAAAATGCCATAGTATATATTTAAGGGTAAAATTTATATGTGTGAATTATACTTCTATAAAATTTATTAATAGTCATTAAGCAAATTCTATTGAGCATGATGTTAACTATGCTGTTTTAAGGTGAAATACATTATAGGGGTTAAAGTTGCAGGCTTTGCACTAAGAGAGGCTTTAGCTGGAGACAGGCCTTTAAAACTTAAACTTTGTTATGTTGCTGGCCTTTCAACAATTCATTTTTTTTCCCTCAGCTTCTTTTTCCTATGTGAAACAGGGATTACTTTAATTACTATTTAGGTTGTTTGAGGATTTAATGATATTACCCATTTAAAATACTTAAAATGGAGCCTGGGGTATATTTAGGGTTCATACAAAACATCAATTTTTCTCATAATCGTCTTTATTATTATTCTATAAGTATGCATACAAAAATTGCAAGCAGGAAACATATACTAATAGTTAAACATGTTATCTATAAATGGTAGGATTATGGATGATTGATATTTACTTTAAAGTTTTTTATTTTAAAAATATTTCACAGTGGGTATCTTAATTTTATACAATAGGTAGAATGAACTTTGTCTATTATCATTAAATAATTGAAATATATCACCCTGAAAAATGTAGCACTGTTCTGAACCCCCCCAAGTATGCTTGATGGTCTACAATGAGGTGTTTGCTCTCTTTACTAGATAGAATTTTCAGAAGAATTATTTGATTTGTTTCTTTTTTAACAGGTGTTACCACTGTTGTTAGTAATAGCCAGAAAGTAATAGATCTGAGACTACTGCACCAGGCAGCTCTCCAGATTGTTGACAGTAGTTATGTGATGAAAAATATTGCACAGTGGTAGACCTCAGACTCAGTGCTCAATCATCGCTATGGACTGGTTGAGTGACCTTTTAATTGCAGCCCTAGTATCCAGGAGTCTTTGTTTATGGAAGGTTTCTAGTACTGCCATTTTTATATGCATTCTTACAACAGTGTCTATTTTACAGTGCTGCACAACTATTTGATTTCTGGCTTCATTTGGAAGAGATTTTAAAACCTGAATTGCAAAGTTATTGATCCACTAAATGCCAGTTTGATGATTTAAAAATAAATCCCAGTATTTACCAACACATATATTCTGTTTTTATGACTTTATGTCATACGATATTTGTAGAAGAAGAAAGGTATGAATGCATTTCATTTTATGGTTCATAGGATAGTATCATCATTGCAAAGATGGAACTATTATTTTGTAATATCTAAACAATAGTATGGAATTTTGTTTTTTCACCAAGTAAATCTTGTTTTTTTTTTTTTTTTTTTTTTTTTGTGGATACCGGGGTTCGACCTCAGGACCTCGCGTGCCAACAGGCGCCCGTGCCGCTGAGCGATATCACCGGCCCTTTTTTCCTATGTGGGTTCCGGGAGTTGAACTCGGGCCCTCACGCTTGCCAGGCAGGCGCTTATGCTGCTGAGCCATCTCACCGGCCCATCTTGTGTATTTTTTTTCAAATGTATATTTCCCTTGGTCTTGACAAAAGGCAAAATTTTTTTTTTTTAAAGAGAAGAAAAAACAAAACAAATCAAAAGAAGAACAAATTTTCAAACCAACATAATAGGAGGGTAACAATGGTTAATACATTACGTATTACTATCTTTAAGTTAGTTATTCAGGACACCAGACATTAGCATTCAATTGTCCAAACATTATTGGCACAAACCTTACTCTTCAATGAACTAAGTAAAAATGGTAGTGTATCTATCTTAACCATCTTATATATATATATATACAATTTTTTTTCCCTTTCCCTTCTTTCTTTTCCCTATTCCAGTCTCCCTTTCCTTTTTGACCAGTTTCTTTTTGATTCGCCATGTCTATTGTACATTTTGGATCTTATTTACTCTTTCAGTTTCTCATACTAGAGAGATAATACGATGCTTACACATGTGCTTCTGGTTTATTTCACTTATGAGTATTTTCTCGAGTTGCATCCATTTACCTATAAAAGTCTCCAGTTTATCCTTCTTTATGGCTGAATAGTACTCCATTGTATAAAAATACCACATCTTTCTTATCCATTCCTCAGTTGATGGGCATTTGGGTTGTTTCCAAGATCTGGCTATTACAAATTGTGCTGCTATAAACATGGGTGCACATATATCGCTGTGGTACGATGTTTTTAATTCTTCTGGGAAGATGCCCAGAAGGGGAATAGCTGGGTCAAATGGGACCTCCAACCCTAGTTTTCTGAGGAATCTCCACACTGACTTCCACAGTGGCTATACCAGTCGACACTCCCACCAACAGTGAAGAAGGGTTCCTTTTTCCCCACAGCCCCTCCAGCATTTGTTATTAGTTGATTTCTTAATAGTAGCCATTCTTTCTGGGGTGAGATGGCATCTGAGTGTTGTTTTAATTTGCATCTCTCGAATGACTAGTGATGTTGCACATTTTTGAAGAAATACTAATGGCAAACAAATATACAAAAGCCAAAATTTTAACAAAAAATTTAAAGATATAACTGCCTTTCATAAGTGATTCATTAATCAGGCAGTATCTCATCTAGAAAATACAAAGGTGTAATGAGGAGCTGAGCAGACAAGGTTGACTTGTATAGGCAGAAAAGTCTGAAGAGAGAAGAAACAAACAAAAACTCAATTAGCAATTTTAATGTTATTTTCTTTATAGGTTTAAAGTGGAGACTTTCTTATCATGCTACCTCAGATTAACTGAGACATTTCAGACTGCTTCTTGTGAATCTTATGGGTTTTTTTTGTTTGTTTGTTTGTTTTTCTCTTTTGAAAAACTGGCCAGCTTTAAAGTTCAGATTGATTATGTAGCACATGGCATGAAGCAGTCCACTCTGTTTTGGTCTTGTCTCCTGGAGCCTAGACAAGAATTTGGTCCAAAACAATATCGTCCCATAAAATTTATTTAAGAGATTTGAACTTCGTTAACCTTAAATCAAACTGTGGATATTTATTGGATTCTTATGATATGTGGTAATGATTTTACACATAATTTTCAGAAAATGTGAATTCATTTTCTGTACAGAAACAATTGTCAGCTTGAGGAAGAAAAGAAGTAGAATGGGAGCTCTTTGCAAATGGTAAAACAATAGTTAATTTGAGGAAGTCTTATATAAAAGGGTTAGGTTTTATTTTTCTGATTATAATAATAAATATCTCAGTGTAGAATTTTACAAAAGGAGAACATTTATGCATACAAAAACTAATGTAGCTGGTTCCGTGATGGTGAGTGAAATTCTAGCATATATCTTTAAATGATTATTGTTCATAGAGATTTTTATTAGGCATCATTTGTGGTTTACAAAATTGGATTCTAGCTTTGTATTCTCTTTGTATATGCCAAATTAATTGGCAAACCATCCACATGCCATTATTTTTAATTATACACCTATAAAATGTGATAAAATAATCCACTACTAATTAACATAATTATTTCATTCGCAGTTCTGTCAATGCACATTTAATATTCTTTTGATTTAATTGTGTATCATGATAATGTTTGGGATTTATGTAATTTTTACTTTTACCCTTATATATAAATATTTACTGAGTATCTTTTTGATCCATAAAGTTGATGTCATCTGTGTCTCCTCAAAATGGTTTGGTAGGAAATCAAGGAGCCCCAAAATAGGGAGGGTAAACTTGGTCAAAAAGAATGATGTTTAAAAAAATATTCTATGCAAACTGTCAGTTTCCTTTCAAAATTTTTACCAGTTTATACTTTCTTTAGCAGATTATGACAATTTTTTCTTCATTATGTTGTTATAGTAAGTACACCAACACTTACTATAGCAAGAAAAAGTTTTTAAAATGTAACAAATGACAATATATCTTAATGCTTTTTATTAAATACATCATTCATACTTAGGAAAAAAATTATAAAGAGGTTTTAAAGCATGACAAAGTATATGTTTCTCTTAAATTTATAAAAGTAAAATTAAAATCTGATAACAAAAATGTACTTATGTAGCTGCATTTATTATCTTCTAGGTATTCTCCAAAGCGCTTTGTATACATTGTTTCATTTAATGATAAAAGCGCCAGTATGATTAGGGTTAACTGTCCAAGTAATTAATATCTGGCAGAGTACTGCCACTTGCTCTTCCACTCAGTGTGTGATATACAATCTTTGTTTGCTGGATATTGTGCAGTTTTAGGCACCCAAAGAAGGGGGCCAGCTTCCAGGGGTGGTTAAGAGACCCAAAAATATGGATATGTATCCATCCACATGGAAATATTTTAACAATTGATTTAACCATATCTGTACCTATCAAATGAATCTCAGTCTTGCCTGTGGCATACACTATTATTATCCTGGCATTTTAGGTGATGAAACCAAAGTTACTTTTTTTCAGGGTCACTCAATAATGAGTTTAGCTAAGATGTTTGAGTGGTCAAAAATTCACATATTGATAGGGAGATCAATTGAAACAAAGTAGCCATCAAGACTTTACGAAATACATACCACATAAATTTATCATTTTATGAAATACGTAAGTAAATTAATATCATGTGGGCAAACCTCATTTTAGTTGCTCAATAACTGGCATGGTCACCCACCTAGAACCTCAGAGTTTATACAAAGACTTTTACAACCTGAAAACTTTGGAGAATCAGTATGTACAGAAAGAAGCCTTTTTAGAGCTCCTTTTATCTGAACTAAAGTGGAAATTTCTGGGATATGAGCCAAACATAAATTCCCTATTCAGGGAAGGTATACTCTCCAAGGGGAACAAAAAGATTCCCTCTGTGGGGGAGTGTCACAGACACGAAGAAGATAGAAAGATAATTTACATGAACTAACATTATAACACACTTTCTTGAAGTCCACTTTGTCTTCCTGAAAAAAATATAAACCCTATTTGTTCTTCACATAGAAGCCTTTTCTTCTTCCTATCTCCTCCCTACCAAGTGAGGCATATAATTCTTCAAGTTTAATCATTTATTGAACTATCTACTTACTTTTAGCTTTTGCATGCATGCAAATAAAATACTTTTTTGTCTGTTAATCTAATATTTGACAGTTCAATTTGCAGGACCCTGGACAGAGGACCTAACAGGATAGATGAGAGACTTCCTTCTCAGACACTGATTTAGCTAGGATGTTTGAGTGGTCAAAAATTCACATCTTGATATGAAGATGAATTGAAACAAAGTGCCCATTGAGACTATACAAAACACATACCACATAAATTTCTCATTTCAAGAAATGCATAAGTAAATTAATATCGTGGGAAAACCTGATTTTAGTCATCCATTTTTGTATGAAGAACAATATTGGAGACAAAGTTAACTGCAATGTAAATGTGATTAATGATTGTGTGTAAATTCTTCTGCAAACTGGGACATGAAAAACTGTCCTTTACTAACTTTTCAACATAAATATCAACTGATTTGAACCTTATAAATCCCAGGACTCCTGTGCACAATAATGTTAGTAGGAAACTAAATCCTAAAAGAAGAAAATTTACACTTTTCGGGGAATGTAAGTGACTTACAGCTCATGATATTTTGTTCAGTAAATGTTGGTATAGCCAATCCATTGCATCGAAGCATAATTTTACACATGGAAAGTCACCAATAAATAGAAAGAAATCCAGGATTTGCAATGATCTTCCCTAGATCATTCAGTGGTTTGTTAAAAATATTATTATTAGCATTATCTAACCTGAAGCTAATATTAAATATTAGAATACTTTTTGGTTTAAAACTGTTCATAGTATTATTGAAGATGAAGAAATGCTAATTATATGAATAAACCTTATAGTTTCAAAATTACTATTTATTGCCTTACATTTGGTATAATACTTGAGATGAGACTAGAAGCAAGTTAGAAAATTAACTGATCCAATTATTATATTTAATTCATTTTTGTCAATAAACTGGAAAAAGTTAGACCTTCCAGTAAAATTGCATTCAAGCAGGTTTCCAGAAGGATCTAATTTTATAGGCAACTCTAAGCAACTAAAAGACACGTTAAAACAAAAAGTATAGCATCAATACAAATGCTTTTAGGCTGATGACATCCTGAGGCTGGAAAACCATTTCTGCCATCTTGACATTTTTCACTTCTTCAACAGGGATTATATGACTCACATACATTTATTCTGAACTGCATTAAGTTCCACATTGTTCTCACAAATCTATAGTTACTGTTTTATTTATTTATTTATTTATTTATTTATTTACTTATTTATTTGTGGGTACTGGGGGTCAGGACCTTGCGCGCCAGCAGGCGCCTGTGCCGCTGAATGATATCACCGGCCCTTTTTACGTATGTGGCTTCCGGGAGTCGAACTCAGGCCCTCGCTCTTGCCAGGCAGGTGCTTAACCCGCTGAGCCATCTCACCAGCCCTATAGCTACTGTTTTAAAGAATCCTGTTTTCTTATTGATTTCAATGAGAAATTATACTGGAGAACAATTAGGTTGATGAAAACGAATTAAAATATATTAAAAATTATAATGTTAAACAACAAAAACTTTACAAGCAGCCTTACTATCTTTTGCATGTAATCCTTTAATCAGCCTGAGAATAATTATATATTTGATTCTATGCAATGTTTGAGGTTATGTTAATACTTTAATTTGCTATTTACACATGGAAAATTACAGAAGTAATTCAGGATATCCGGATTAATGAAAAGCATTAGGAAGAATTAAATGTGAAAGAACATATTTTTAATTAAATTATTTCAAGTTTACCTTTACAAAATCTCTTGTAATGAAAAATGAAAGTTAGTATAATCTGTATGTGTCTGTTATGCTGAAAATAGAACAGGTTGAGTATTACATACTTTTTAAAATCCGCTCCCTATAATCTTTAAACTCTAAATTAGTTTTGTTTTACTATCCACTTATTAAAAATCTTTGAGTGAGATGAGCCTTCATTTTCATTCATAGATGTTTTGGTTGAAATGTGAAAACTTTAAAAAAATTCTGCAAAGCAGAAAATTCTTTAAGATTGATAGTAGGGCTGGTGAGATGGCTCAGCGGCTTAAGCGCCTGCCCGGCAAGCGCGAGGGCACGAGTTCGACTCCCGGAACCCGCATACGAAAAAGGGGCCGGTGATATCGCTCAGCGGCACGGGCGCCTGCTGGCGCGCGAGGTCCTGAGGTCGACCCCCCAGTACCCACCAAAAAAAAAAAAAGATTGATAGTAAAGAATGAATTGACCAATTTGTCACTTTTTTCTTTCAGTGAAATTGGAGAATCCCATCTATTTAGGGGCACAAAGAAGAGAGGCTACTAGAGCTCTAAGCACTGGAAGCAGGTACTTAAAGTAATGGAAAAGGCAGAGTAAGTCAAAGTAAAATTTATATGAAGGATAGAAGAATTAATTCTCCTTTGAGCAAAAGGATAGGATAAAAAAAGGACAGATGTGGAAATTTAGAAGAAAAATTAATCTTTAGGGTTATAGTTCTCAGTTTCTTCAGCTGCATGTATTTGTGATGAGGGAGCTGTGAACTGAATTTAATTAACAACATGCTTTTCGTTCATTAGATGATTTTGTTTTTACAGAAACTAGTAAAAGCAAGATCATCTTTTGGTGCTGGATGTCTAGAAGGACTTCACAGATAAATATCGGTCCATGAAATGAACTATTCTTTGTATTTATTGTTCATGGAAAGATATTAAAGTTAAATGCAGATCCATAATGAATTCTTTTCTGCATGTGTTTTTAATAAGGTTCATTAATATTCTTCAATTATATATGCGATTTAATTGTTGTCTGTATTCTACAGTAGGTATATATGATAATTTATTAATCATTGGACTACTTTAGGGCATTTGTATTATTTCACTTTTCTATGGAAATTAATATCATCTTGATGAACACTTTTTTGCATAATCTTTGCCTACATTGTGATAATTGTCTTAAGGATCAATTTCTGAGACTTTAGTTGCTTGATAGAGTAAGATGTAGAGGAAAAAGGTATCGTTTTCCTCTACTAATCATAGTTTTATTTTGACTCCTGTGATTTAAACTGACAAAAGAAAAGAAGAAAAAAGGAAATAGATTATTATCAATGCTTGCCTATACCTGCACTCAAGAGTGCTCAGTAATGTATAATTTAAAAGGGTAGTTAAAATTTAGACTTATATAAAAGCTTATTAAGCAACAAAAATTTTATTGATAACTGACAGGACAAAAGAAAAGAAGGTAGGATTATTAAGCTAGCAAAGTGGGAAGGTACTAACTATATCAAAAAACGGTGATCAAAGGTAAGAGCTTCTTAGCAAATTTTTTAAAGTAGACCTTCCTGGTGCAATTTTCTGTCTGGACATAACGCCATCTTCTTCTTAGTAGAGGAAATCATATGGGAAGCACCATTATAATAATTTATATTCTGTTTTCAGGTAGATGGGGGGCAGATAGGTTCTTATATGTCCCCTTTATTACAATTGTCTTCAGCTCAAATTCATCTTTATATCAGACAGACATACTTTGGTGTGGCATAATATGCACTCTTTCAAAGAGAATATTTAAAAATTCTTTTTTTTGTGTGGGTACCGGGTGTCAACCTCAGGACCTCAAGCGCCAGCAGGTGCCCGTGCCACTGAGTGATATCACCAGCCCTGTTTTCCTATGTGGGTACCGGGAGTCGAACTCAGGACCTCGCGCTTGCCAGGCAGGCACTTATGCCGCTGAGCTATCTCACCGGCCCTAAAAATTCTTGAAGAGTTTGTGAATTTACATTTGTACCAACATACCATGAAAGTGTACTTCTCTTTTATGCAATACTGCATATAAAATTTTGTCGTTATTATAGTGACATGCAAAAAGTTATTTATGTATGTATTTATTTGATTTTAGGAAATATATAATGGAAGGAGTAAAATGGAATAGAACAACACAAGCCACAAATGTGCATATATTAACTTTTTTATTAGTCTTTGATTTATCACTTATATATTGAGCTTTTTCTATATCTTTGCTTCACATATCAAATCAATAAATTGTGCATCATACTGTTAGAATTGTTTAGGAAGTTCCTGGTCTGCTTTTTGAAATAGGCATGTAAACAAAGACATATAACACATTAAGTTACCACCAAGAGTATGTGGAATATTTTATGAGCTCACAGAGGAAGACAACACTAACTGGGTGATGTAGACATTACGCTTCACAGAAGCAATGTCTGAGTTTAATTAATTACCAGAGGCAGAATAGCAAAAAGGGAGGATGTTCTAGAAAAAAGGAACAGAAAATATAAATTCAAAAACATGTGGGAAATGATTTGCTCAGAATACTACAAAGAGGGGTCACTATGATTAGAAGGTGGAATTCATTTTGTTGAATAAGAGATATAAAGTTTACAAAAATGTATTGTGGACTGTTAGTGAAAGGACAATCTCTAAACCTGACCTCCAAGGTAGCATTTTAACTAGGAGAAACACTTTTACTACATATTTCCATAGCACCATGAAATTCTATTCTCATGATACCTATCATACCTTAAATATTAGTCTAATTGCCTACATATGCTAGCATACAAAAGGCCAGGTACTATGTCTATCAGACCCATTGCCATATCTCCAATTTGTCGTACAGTGCATACCACATACTAACATTATTGAATAAATGAATCATAAGTAATATAGACATCGAGTATTTATTAAAGCAATGATTTGTTAATGTAAATGAATAACCATATACAAAATTAATCGTAAAGAAATATATGAGCCTTCATTTTCATTCATAGATGTTTAGGTTGAAATGTGAAAACTTTAAAAAAATTCTACAAAGCTGGCATAACACTGTAGTAAGTTAAACAGTAACCACAAAAAGATATGCCCAAGTCCTAATTCCTGAGACCTGCGTGGTGAGTTTATTTAGAATAATAATATGGTATTTATATATTAAAATTCAGCATTACAAATTGAGATCATTCTAGTTTGAGAGTGGGCCCTAAATTCAAAAACAAGTATTGTTTTAAGAGAAATGAGAAGGAGATTTGAGACAGAGATACACAGAGGAAAAGACCACGTGAAGATGGGAGAGAATGTAGTTAGGTTGCAAATAACTGAGTAACCCTTAGAGTCAGAAAAGACTTGTAAAACACGAGAATATTCTTCCATAGTGCCTTCAGAGAGAGTGTGCACTAATTTCTTACAATACCCTTCAAAAACTGATATAGATATATAGTGCATAATATTATAAGTTGAATTATATATGTTTAGTCCCTGGAGGGAAAATGAGGAATAAAATATAAAAGGAAAGGCTAAAATATAGTGTTACTGTGTCTGGATGTACCCTCAGAGCCTCATGTGGTCGTGGGGGATAGGCTTTTCTGAATCTAGAGTTTGTGATTGATTCATGGTCCAATGCTGGGATTAAGGGTGTGAGTGCTATACCTGCCCTGGGGCAGGTAGCCTGCATACAATATAAGAGACAGAAAGAGGTTTGTCTCCTTCTCTCTCTCCTTTGCTTGCTTTTGCTGTCTTCTGCTACCATGAACTGTTGCCCCTCTGCCATGTGCCACCCTAACTTGGAGCCAGCTGATTATGGACAGAAACCTCTACGAACTGTGAGCTAAATAAACTTTTCCTCCTTTAACCTTGGATGTCAGGTATTTTGTCTCAGCAATGTGTGAAAAATAACTAAGATACATAGGGTAACAAGGAAGGCATTATATTAGAATGGTGGTGTACACCTATAATCCCAGCACTCTGGAAGGTTGAGGTAGAAGGATTGCATGTCTAAACTTTGTATGGACAACTTAACAAGATTCTGTCTCAAAAAATAAATAAATAAATAAATAAAAAGGGCTATGGATATAGCTCAGTGTGACAGCCCTGGGTTCAATCTGAAGTAACACACACCCACATGCACACAGATTGAAGAGTGCATTTATTTTAAGGGACTAGGTTGGAAATACTAAGAGCCCAGAAACAGCTCATAACAAGAAAAGTTATTTTATATATTTAAAAGACAGAATATGTGTATATGTGTGTTTGCGCATTCACACTCCATTTGGAGAAAGGAAAGAAGTAACAAATAGAAAATGAAGTTGAGTGTAAACAAGCAATGGTTGAAGATATTATTAACAAAAAAAGTACAAGGGGAGTTGCAGATTGGGCTGATATGCACCCCAGACAAACGTTTGAGCTTTGTATTAAATCTGGAAATCTTAGGAGCATATGGAATATATGAAGCCATGAAAGCAGATGTGAGAGTTACATACAGAGAACAAAGGAAAGCTGAGGATGGAAAGGTAGGCACTAATGATTTTGGGAAAATGATAGAAAACATGAAGGGAAATAGAAAATGAATCATAAGAAGAAAGAAAACTATAAGAGGTTACTATAAGGAATAAAAGTTTTCCGGCTCATTACAGATATCAAATAGGATAAAAGATGTTAAGGGGGGATGGGAGAGATAGGGGATGAAAAAAGGAGTTGACTCAACATGAAGAATGTAAGCATCTTGTACTACATACATGTACTAATAAAGTAAAATTTAAAAAAGTAAAAAGGCTGTCTTAAAGTTATCAATTAGAAGTTTATTATAAATAGCTTCTGAATAGTAGTACAGATTAATGTCAAGTTGAAGCTTTCAATTAAAGATTGAAAATGGAAATATACTATAGCATTATATTTCCAAAACTTGTGAATACTCCAAAAAGGCAAAGTTTGTTTGGAAGATATAGCAAGTAGGTGCTAAGTTTTTGTTTTTATTTTATTGAGGGTTTTGGAATTTGCATTTTCTCAATGGGAAAAGTGTAAGTGCAGAAAGGGTGGGAAGGAAGGATGATCACTGACATAGTAAAGCCAACACTAAAGGGGCAGAGTAGAGAACTGGAATAAAAGTCAAACGTGATGGAAATAGTATTTTAGAGAGGCAGGGATATATATTTCTCATAAGAAAGTAAGAGGGAACTGCTGAGAATTGTGCCACATGCTTGTAATCATAGCATTTTAGAAAGCTGAGGGAGAAACATCACATATTTGAGCCCATCTAGTGAAATTTAGTGATTTAGTGAGACTCTGTCTCAAAATAAAAGATAAAATGACTTAGTGTGAAGACTCTGTAAAATGCATGGAGTTATTTCCCGGAAACTGCATGGAGTACTTTTCCTTTCTTAATAATGGTCATTTTTGTGTAGCTAACTTCTTTTTAATTCATTTTATGTCCAAAGGAATCATATTCCTTGTCACTCACTGATTTACCTTTGGAAATAAGATATTGTTAGCAAGTATAAATTCATCAACTGGTGCGATTAACTCTTCAATAGTGAGGTTTTTGAATTTCATCTAATCTATTCAAAATATTCTTTTGAATACATTGCAATACATATTTCGTTATACAGAAGTGTTTACTGATGAAGTCAAATAAAAATATTAATTGAAGGTCTACTGAATATCATAAAAAGTGCTGTCTTTGAGAAATATAAACAGAAAAAGTTTCAAGATGCATCCATTTATCTCGAAATGCCTCAAGTTTATTCTCCTCTATGGCAGAGTAGTGCTCCATTGTATACATCTACTTTATCCATTTATCCATTATTGGGCATTTCCACTGTTTCTAAAATTTAGCTATTACTAATTGTGCTGCTATAAACATGGGCGCACATACATCACTGTGGTATAATGCTTTTAATTATTTCAGGAAGATAACAAGAAGGGGAAGAGCTGGATCAAATGGAACCTCTAGTTTTAGTTTTTTGAGGAATAGCCACACCAATTTCCACAGTGGTAGCAACAGTCTACATTCCCACCAACAGTGGAGAAGGGTTCCTTTTTCCCCACACCCAGGCCAGCATTTGTTTTTCATTGATTTCTTGAAAGTAGCCATTCTTTTGGGGATCAGATAAAAATCTCAGTGTTGTTTTAATTTGCATCGCTTGAATGACCAGGAATGTTGAACCTTTTTCCTATATTTATTTGCTCTTTGTAATTCTTCATCCATACTCTTAAATGAAATAAACCAGACACAGGCCGGTGATATAGCTCAGTGGCATAAGCGCCTGCCTGGCAAGAGAGAGGTCCTGAGTTTGACTCCCGGTACCCGCATATAAAAAAAAATAAATGAATAAATAAATAAATAAATAAACCAGATACACATTTAAATATCACATTGTTTCTCTAGTGTAAGAAACTGAAAGTGTAAATAAGGACCAAAATGTATAATAGATATTGGGAATTGGGAAGAAAATGTTCAAAAAGGGAGGGGAACTAGGGAGAAGGGGGGGAAATGAAGGAAGGGAAAAGAAAAAAGAGTGAATAGAAGGAAACATGGAAACAACGCTTTTGTAAATAAAGAGGGGAAGAGGGGTTAAAGGGAGGGGAGAGAATTGGGGAAAAAAAGAAGAATCAAGATATATTATGTACGGGTACAAATTCCCTATGATGAATGTGATCATAATGTATACCAAAAATGTACCAATAAAATTAACAAAAGCTAATAAAAAAATAAAAAACAGAAAACGTGGCATATACTTTTCCTAACTTTGTCTGATTTATAAATATGTTAAAGTATCTCACGTAGAAAACAGCCATGATTTGAATGATGTACTTTTTAGTGGAAGAAACTGCTGAGTAGATATTATTTTAACATGATATGTGGCATCCTAGATGACTGACAAGATCTTTGATATGTTTGAAAGTGAGGACCACATACATATTTAAGTAAAATAACTAGTAATATTTCTGTAATATTAGGGTCATTTTGACGTAAAGAGTAGAATTTGTTAAGAAACTTTTACTCTCATTAGGATGACTAAGAAGGATGTATAATGCTTATGCAATTAAGTCTGCATTACAAATGATGGAGATGAATCATTGAATTTAACTTGTGTATAAATCTAATATGCTTATAAAATTATACTAAAAATAGGCATTGTTTCATATAAAATAATTCTATGAAGAGATCAACATTTTCAGGTAAATTATAAGTAAAGAGTATGTTTTTGTTTTATTTTGATTGAGACACAAATCAGATAACAAAAGGATTCACTCTAAAGTCTCCAATTCAGTGGACTTTGTTATATTAGCAAGGTTATGAAACCATCACCAGCATATAATTCCAGACCTTTTACATCACCTCAAATAAAACCCATATCTCTTAGCAATCACTCTCAAATCTTTATCCCCCCTGTCCTGAGATGACCTCTAATCTACTTTTTGTCTCTGGATTTGCTGCTTCTGGACATTCCATATAAATTGAGTCATACGATATGTAAATGAATTATTTTGGATAACACAAAGTTTTCAAAGTTCATATCTGTTTTATCATGTAAGGATGTTTCTTTTTATAGATAAATAATATATAACTGGATTGATCTTGCAACATTAAGCTTATTGATTCATCAGTTGATGGATATTTGGACTATTTCATATTTCGGATAATATGTATAAGGCTGCTATGACTCTTAACACACAATTTGCTTTAAGTGTGTGTACTTAAATTTTTATTTCTCTTAAGACATTATGTAGAAATGGAATAGTTAGTTCATACACTAACTCTAATATTAAATTTATGAGAAACTGTCAATTTGTTTGCACAGCTGCTGCATCATTTTACATTCTTACTAGCAAAGTTTGAGAGTGCCAATTTATACACATCCTTACTGGAACTTATATTTTATTGTTTACAATCCATGTAGATATGAAATGATACCATTGCAGGTTTGAATTGCATTTACCTAAGGATTAATAATGATAACTATCTTTTCTTGTGCTGTTTGGCCACTTGCACATCTTTGGAGAATTTTCATGATACCTTGTTTATTTAATTAATTTACTTGTTTGTTTTTCCCCTTTTTTGATCTATAGTTGATGAATAAAAATTGTGTATATTCTACAGTGTGATGTTTTGATATACATGCATAGTGTAAAATGATTATAATGACAAGATAATTAACATATCCATTAACTTGCCCCTTTATCTTTTTGGTGAGAATGCTTGTAATCTCTTTTAACAAATTTGAATTATATAGTACAGTATTATTTACTGCAGTCACCATGCCCACATTGGCTTTTCACAATTTACTCATTGTATAACTTAAAGTTTGTACCCTTGACAAACATTTCCCCATTTCTCCCATCCTGACAATCCCTAGGTTTGACTTTTTTACACTCCACATACAAATGAGATCATTTAGTCTTTTTTTTTTTATTGGTCTGGTTTATTTCATTTAGCCTAATGTTCTCCAGGTTTATTCCTGATTTTTTCAAATGGCAGGGTTTATTTCTTTTAAAATAACCTAATTGTATTCCATTGTATGTGTGTTTGCATGCATGAGTATGTGTTTACACATGTATATGTGTGTATATGTATATATGTGTATGTACACATCAGCAATCTGATATGTCTTCATATATTTCTATATTCATTCACATATTTTGTTCCATTCATTTACCCATGGGCAGTATTACTAAGCTTTTTTTTTTTGTATCTTGCTTTGCCCCTTTTAAATTGAATTATTTTCATGCACTGTTGTTTACTTTGCAGACATTATTTTCACCCTAAGAGTGTATTTTCACTTCTTTGAAAGTGTTCTTTGAAGCACAGAAGTTTTTAGTTTCAAAGAAGTCTAATATTTCTTTCTATTTCATTGCTTATGTATTTGGAGTCATAATTAAGTACCAAGTACTTAACTTGATTGCCAACCCCAAGGTCATATAGAATTGCATATATGTTTAGTTCTAATATTTGCATAATTTTGTGACTTACAGTTATGTCTTTTACTCGTTTTGAGTTCAATTTTGTATATAGTATGAACTAGGCATATGATTTAGGTGAATGTGAAGTTGTGTAGAGAAACTGTTAAAGAAAATATATATTTCCCCTATTGAATGATCTTGACACTCTTGTCACAAATCAGTTTAACATACACATTTTGAAATCTCCTTTCTATTAAATAGATCTATAAATTTATCCTTATGGTAGTACCACAGTGTTTTTATTTTTATGGAATTGTCATAGATTTATAAAATATTTGCATGAGTCCTCCAACTGTTTTATTATTTTTCAAGATTATTTGGCTTTTGGAGGACTCTTGCATTGCTGTATAAATTTACAGGTAATTTTTTGTTGTTGCAAGAAAAGGCAACTTAAATATCAAAAGAGATGGCTTTGAGTCTTTAGATCATTGGAGGAATACTGATATTTTTACAGTATTAATTCTTCCAGTCTAGGGATACAGGCTATATTTCCATTTGTATAGGTACTTATTTATTGTTTTCAACAGTTATATTTTATAGTTTCCAGTCTACAAGCCTCTTAGTTTAATTTATTCCTAAGACTTATTTAATTTTGTTATTTCAAACAGAATTGTTTTCTTAATTTTATTTATACATTGTTTATTTATGTTCAACCTCTATTACTTTAAAATTTGTGTGCATACTCTCTCCTAGCATTTTGAGACTCTAATTATGCGTATGCTAATGGCCAAGATGTTGTTTCAATTGTCTCTGAAGATTTTTTTGTTTATCTTAATTTTTTATATTCTTCAGTTTTGGTTATTGTAGTTAATATGTCTTCACATTTGCTAATTACTACTTTGGCTACAAATGCTGTTTAACCTTGCTAGCAAAATTTCTTTTCACTTAGTATACATTTAAACTACAATATTTCTATTAATATTTCCTATATTTGAATTTATATATTTATTGTCATTGTCTTTAGTTAAGTCATTAGTCACAGTTTCTTTTTAAGCTTGTATAATGTCTGTGTTTAGTAGTTCCAACCCTTAAGCTTCCTTAGAAGCAATTTATTTTAAAGACTCTTTCATTTCCTGAACAGAGATTTGTTTTTTGTTTCTATTTTAGATTCCTACATTTTTCTCATACATTCTACTCTTGCTCCACATCTTCCTTTAATTCTCTTTCTCTGAGTAACTTTTCTTGGCATAAAGATGTTTTGAAACTGGACATTAAATGTGGTATCTTAGCTCTGTAAATCAGATTTTCTCTTCTTTCCAATGATTATGGTTGCTATTTGGTTTACTGTTATTTACCGACTTCTTTGAACTACTTCTATAAATCATTTGTTCCATGTCATATTTGGACAGGGAAATCTGTTTTTACTAAACTTAATGATTAGTTGTCTAATGAAGAGAACTTTTCTATTTTTGTTTTGTTTTGTTTTGTTTTCTGTTTTTTTTTTTTTTTTTTTTTTTTTTGTACCGGGAATGGAACACAGGACCTTGTGCTTGCCAGACAGGCACTGTGCCGCTGATCTCTAACCCCGGTCCCAAGAGAACTTTTCTAGTACCGTGTGTTGGAACTAAAAAGTCTACAATCTCTTGCCTAGGGACTCTGTGTACATGTCAATGCATACTTTGATAGTTCTGCCTTGTCTTTGACTTTCCTGTTGTAAAGTAAGAGTTTCTCCAAATTCTTAGATCTTTCTTGGGATTGCACATAGCTTTGTGGGCTCACAGACTTGCATGTAATTGTGCCCTTCTAAATTTCCAGAACTTTTAAAAAACCCTGTGTAGATATCTCATCTCCAGTTTTTCCTTTTAAAATCTATGTTTAGCCTATTCCATCACCCAACTGTTAACTAATGTTTAAACAGACATAACATTATTCAGTTATTCTATTTTTCCATTTTTTATTGCTGTACAATCATTTAACATGCGGTTTAGCATGTTAAATTTTTTGAAGGTATAGTTCAGTGGTATTAATAATGTTTTGCAACCATTATATGTTAGTCACTTTCATATCACTGCAACAAAATAACTGACACTCACAATTTAAAAGAGGAGAGATTTATTTTTGCTCACAGTTTTAAAAGTTCCCCACTTGGGGAGGGAGGCTCAAATGCAGAAATTGAATAGTGAAAGGGCCTGCTGCAGAGGAAAACTGCTCATGTCATGGTGATCGTGAAACAGAGAGAAAAGGGAGGAGGCAGAGAAAGTATAGTGTCCCCAAGATCCAACCACCTTCCAAACTCATAAGGCTTTTGGAGGACACATCAGAACTAACCCATAACATACCTTTGCCATCCATCTCCATAACTCATCTCATCCTAGAGAACTGAAATATTTGCACCCATTAAACAATTACCCTCCCCATTAACTGTCCCCCACAGTGATTAGCAACTACCATCCTACTTTATCTATATATAATTTTGACTACTGAGCTATATCCCTAGCCCCTAAGATATCATATAAAGAAAATCATACAGCATTTGTCTTTTGGGGGCTGGCTCATTTTGCTTAACAAAATGTCCTCAAGGTTCTTCCATGTTTTATCATATGTGAGAATTTCTTTCCTTTATAAAGCCAAATTATATTCTATTATGAATAATACTGCTATGAACATGATTGTACAGATAGTTTTCAAAATCCTGTTTTCAGTTGTTTTAACTATGCAATGAGAAGAGTTTTTTTTAATGATTTTGTATTTCTTTTTAATTTTTTAATGAAGTGTCACAGGGCTATATTATTTGACATTTCTACCAATATTTTTTCTTTGAGTTTTTTATAGTAGCAATCTTAATGAGCATGAGGTAGCATTTCTATTGATATTGGCTTTTGATGTAGATTTATTGTAATTTTTTTGTGTGTGTGGGTACCGGGGGTCGACCTCAGGACCTCGCGCGCCAACAGGCACCCGTGCCTCTGAGCGATATCACCGGCCCCTTTTTTCGTATGTGGGTTCCGGGAGTCGAACTCAGGCCCTCGCGCTTGCAAGGCAGGCGCTTACACCGCTGAGCCATCTCACCAGCCCTATTGTAATTTTCTTAAAGTCCAATTTGACTACTATTTACTTAACTTTGGGCTTTTGGTGTCATATCCAAGAAATCACATCAAAGACCAAAGTCAGGAAACCTTTGTCTTGTGCTTTCTTCTAGTAACTTTATAGTTGTAGGTCTTAAATTTAGGTCTTGGACACACTTAGACTTTCTTTCAGCTCATGGTGTTATGTAAGAGTCCTTTTTTATTCTTTTGCATGTAATTATCCAATTGATCCAGCACCACAGTTGCAGAAGATACATATTTCCACATTGTAAGGTCTTGGCCACCTTGCCAAATGTCACCTGACCAAATAGATGAGGGTTTATTTCTAGTCTCTCTGTTCTGTTGGGTTATATGCTTATTAGCTGTGTTTTATCAGTGGAACAAAATACTTAATGTACACCACTTAAAGAAGGAAGATTTTATTTTGGCTTACAGTTCAGAGGTTTCAGCTTGTGGACAGCTGGCTCTAAGACTGAAACAACAGGGCAGAAAAGGCGTATGAAGAAATGCTGCCCACATCATGGCAAACAGAAAGCAGAGAAAGAGAAACAGTCAGAGAAGAAGCCAGGGTTGAAATATCATCCCCATGTTTATGCCTTTATTACTGATCTATGTACACCTAAAAGTGTGAGTTACTGCTATTCTAGGCATCTCTCAAGCCAATTGTTTAAATGATCAAGATTATCCATCACAACATGTTTATATGCCATTACAGTATTACTTTGATTACTATAGCTTTGTAGTAAATTCTGAAATCAGTATGTATTAGTATTTCAACTTTGTTCTTTTTTGAAGACTGATTTGGCTATTTGAGATCCCATAAGACTCCATATGAATTTTAGAGTCTTTTTTTTCCATTTTTATAAAATTCATTGGGATTTTGTTAGGTGTTGCTTTGAATCCATAGGTCTATCTCTTTTTGTAACATTGTTATCTTGATTACATATTCCATCCCATAATATGAGATCAATTTCATATATTTATGTCTTCTTTATTTCCACATTTTTGTAGTTTTCATTATATAAGTCATTCACACCTTTATGGTTAAATACTAAGTGCTTTATTCAATTTTATCTTATCATGAATGGAAATATTTTCTTAATTTTTGTTTCAGATTATTCACTTTTAATAAATTAAGGTGAATTTTTATGTTTATTTTATAGCTTCCTACTTTGCTAAATTTGTATATTAGCTACCACTTTTTCAGCAGTCTTTGAAGTTTCACATGTAAGATTATATAATCTACAAACAGATGTAATATTACTACTTCTTTTTCAATTTAAATGTCTTTTATTTATTTCTTTTTTGGTGTAGCTGTAGAACTTACAGTCCTATGCGGAATAGAAATAGAAAAAGTAGGCAGCATGTCCTATTCTTGATTTCAAAAGAAAATCTTTAGTATGATATTCATTGTGAGTTTTTTGTGTTAGAATAATTTGTTCTAAGCATTTTATGATTTCTCTTGTCAATATTTGATTTATTGAATGCTTAAGAGTTTGCTCAATTTTCAAAACTTTTTGTATGTCTAATTTTACTTCTGTTTTTAGATCTTTATATGTATTTCTTTCAACAAATTTGAGAAATTTTCAGGCATCAAGTATTCTGTATATCCCTTTCCTGCCTTTTAGTTACACCACAGTGCATGAGATATGATGAAAAAATATATGGGAAAGTTTATATATTTAAAAAAATTATCACAGTAAAATGCACATTCTCATTAATTCTCATAATAATTCCCCTTCCTTCAAAGACACTTATCCCACAGTTCTTGCCATTTTATGATGCATTTCTGGAAGTCCTGCTTTATGAGCATCTTTAGTTGTGCTGTCATGGCTGCCTAGATGTTCTGAATTAATTCAACATATTTACTTCCTTGGATGGTCACTGTGACTTCAGAGAGGAGCCAGAATATGCTGGTGCCAGATACAGTGAATTAGGTGGATGAAGATGCACTGTAATGTTATTCTGAGCCTTCTTTTCTGTTGGATGGCACTCTGCAGCAGCATTCACTATATTTTTGATTGCAACTCATAAAGACATTCACCAAAGAAGACTTCTAGAACTGTTTTAGAAAGTAGTAACAATGATGTTATCAGTGTGCTCAAAACAAGGAGAGTATTTTGAGGGGGATTAATGCTGGTGTGTTTTTTACTGTATTTTTTTTAACACACACCATATATTTTGATCAGCCCTGTAGTTTGATCCACTTTATAGTGTCTTATAGGCTCAGTTCAGTCTTTTTCACATTTTTTCTTTCTGTTCCTCAGACTTGAAAATTTCCATTGTGTTATCTACAAGACTAGTGATTCTTCTGCCTGCTCAAAACTGCCTTTGACTCTCTAGTGAATTTTTTTCATTTCAGTTATTATATTTTTAAACTCAAATTTGTTTTTTGTTTCTGAGACTCATACATTTTTCTCATACATTGTGCTCTATAGCTTTCTTTAATTCTCTGAGTATCTTTAAGAATATTGTTTTAAAGTGTTTAGTTCACTGGATCTGGCATCATATTTTTCCCCTGGGGCAATGTCTTAGTTAGTTTCTCATTGCTGAGACAGAATACCCAACACTCAAAGCCAAAGGAGGAAAGATTTACTTGGCTCAGTTTGTACAGGTTTCAGTCCATAATGGGCTGGCTCCAGGGCACGGTGGCATGGAAGACAGGCACTGCAGAGGAGAAACAGTTCATGGTGGGCAGAAAGTAGCAAACCAAGCAAGGGACCTTAGCAACTTCTTTCTGTTCCTTTATATTGTGCCTAGCCTACTGGGATTAGGGCAGTGCCAAACCAATCAGTGGACTTGTTGCAGGATTTAAGAGATAGGAAAGACCAAAGGGGAAAAGCTGGAGGACTTTATTTTAGATGTACATCAGCTCAGCTGATAAATCCAAAAAGGCTGAGCAAAGGACAAAGGACAAGTTTCAGCTTTTATACGTTTGGTCAAGGGGGTTGGTGTCAGGCATGGAACTTGTGGGCGGGCAGAAGGAGAACAAAGGTATTTTGTTAAGCTGTAACAGTTTTATATCTTGGTGGCCCTGCTCAGACAGCAGGAAGTTATAGGAGCAGGGACAAAAGTTACTGCTTCAGACTGATTTAGTAATCACACACCCTTAATGCCAACATCACACTCTCTAGATTCAGCCACCTCTGAATAAGCCCCATCTAAGATCGCATGAGACATTGAGGGGAAGCCTAGACACAAACCATAATAGGCAGTTTCTGTTGATTTAGTAAATTTGTTCTTTGAATTGGCCACAGTTTCCTGTTTCTTTGTATGCCTTATTTTTTGCTGAAAACTGACACATCAATCTGATTGTGTGTTATTTCTCAAAATCAAATTTTCCTCCTTTCTCAGGATTTTCTGTTTTTTTTTTCCTTTACTTTTTATTGTAGTCTCTGTGTTTACCAAAGATCAGTCTAAGTTATAAATTTAAAATTGATTTTCTCAGAACATGTCTGGTCACACTATAATTTCCACAATATATACAATGGCTTTCGAATGTCCTAGTCATTAATGGCTGACTACCAAGAAGACAAAGAGAGAAAAAAAAAAGGAGAAGAAATAGCACCAGCCTTTTGAATCTCATTGAAATTACACCCCCTTGAAGGGGGTGGATTGAAACAATGGGAAGAAGTGCAAGGACAATGGCTCTCTACCTCTTGGCCTATGCCTCTGTGATCAGAATTATCTGAGCAATGTTACTGTTTCATTACTAATTTAAAAGCATTTTATTTTACTCTATTTTCCTAGTTGTAAAACTTACAGTTCTATATTAAATAGAACTGATAAAAGCACATTCTTTGTAAGAAAGTGTCCATTTCCCAATCCTGGTTCCCATAAACTATATTCAGTTTTCTCTAGGAGCAGAGCTGCCTGTCACAGAACTAAAAATGGGATGTGGGTATGTATCACATTTTTAAGATCTGAAATTAACTGCTTTCTATTGTCCATGACTTCCTCCTGGACTTAGTAAATTTTTAATAGACTCCAGAGTTACATCAAACAGTTTCTACCCATGCAAATTATATGTAGCCAGAACGTATTCCTGGTGTTGCCGTTTCTGCTATCTTACAAGAAATGTTATACTTTTAATTATTTTTTACCAGCATCCCCACAGATCTCCAAGTCAGGTCAAACAAAATAGTATTTTAAGTGTAGTCTTCCAGACAATCACCAGACAAATTGAATAATGTCAGTTCTTTGGGAATAAAGCTCTAAAATAGCTCCACCACTCTTCTCCTTGTAGTGACACAAATGCTGCTAGTTTTCACAGTTATTATTGGTTGTTGTTTTTCATATCTACTCATAATCTCTAGAGGGAAAAGGAGTACAGCAAATTAAGAAGCTACACAATTTTCTATTTGTGCTAAGTTTACTTGGATTAAAAAAAAAAAGAAGAACAAAAAACAAAAAGAAACTCCAAGCTGGATTGCAGCAACATCTTTATCAATTTCCAAATTTCTGAAACAGCACTTTGGGAAAAATGTTATCTCTTTTTACGTTTCTTTTATAGGAGAGAGAGTTTAGAAGCCTTTACTCTGCATTATGGATGGCATTACTCTAAGGTGGCTTTCACAAAACAGTTGTATTTCATTACATTTTACAGTAAGTAAATTAATCCCAATTATGGATTTTATTTTTGTTATTTAATAAACACTTAGGTATTATACTACTAAGAAAAAAGACCAAAATTTTTCAAGGACCAAGTTTTTTCAGTGGGGAAGATTTCAGAACATAAAAATCACTTCAGTCTATTTGAGCAGTGACCATATTCAGACCTTAATTATGTCAAAATCAATCTTTAAAACTGCTGTTTATTTACAACCTCTGAAATTTGCCTTATTTGAATACAGTAACAGTTTAGTGACATTTTACCTATTGTTATTATTAAATACATCAAATATATCCTCACAGTAGTTTTTCTTTTGTACAAAAAAGTAAAATCTTTTTTTTATTTCAGTAAGAATTCCACCCTAGTAAAAGAATTACTAAGATCATTAGCTGAGCAAAATTCTAGACTAACTACAACACGAAATAATAAAATAGAAGAAATACCTCATGTCAACATAGAAAATGGTAACTTACAATTACTCACATTTTTAACATATCTGAATATTTTCATTAAATATCACAGTTAAACAGAGAATAATAAATGTTTTCCTATGTATTTACATCCATTAAGAAAAAGTGTTTATCAGTTAATCAATCTCATATGATTTAAATTAAGATAAACAATTTAATCTATTTATGCGTGCATAGTTTATACAAGGATTTGCTTTCTTTTTTTCTCTTAAATATTGCTTATTTTTCTCTTGAGTGACTAACAGTGGGGAGGGAATTAGTGACTGGAATATGTTAACATGGCAATCAAACAACATTGTAAAATGAAATAGATTGGATTTAGAGTTAGTTTTTACTGTATAACACTATCATTTACCTGTTAGTGTAATAGTTTCACATTATATGTATAAAGGCAAAAAGTTTTAATAATAACTTTTATTGCTAAGCTTAAATATTTATACTTAATAATACTCATTATTTTAAATCATTAATGCTTCTTCATGAAAGGAACATTTTATTTTAACTGTTAAAATAAAATCCACATTTTTTTTCACCCTGTCCCTATCAATCAGTGCTTATATTTTGACATATCTTTCTAGGCAGTTCTGCATGTGTGCCTTTATATAAACCTTACACTCTCCTGAAGATACCACTTGCATTCATATATATATATATATATATATATATATATATATATATATATATATTATATATATATATATATATTATATATATACACACACACATATATATATTTTTGGGGTGTGTGTGTGGGTGGGTGGGTGGGTACTGGGTGTTGAACTCAGGACCTCGTGTGCCAGCAGGTGCCCATGCCACTGAGCGATATCACCAGCCCTTTTTTTGTACATGGGTATCGGGAGTTGAACTCAGGACCACGCGCTTGCCAGGCAGGTGCTTATGCCACTGAGCTATCTCTATGGCCCCCTGCATTCTTATAAAATAGTAAGATTTTTACCCTTACACAACAAGAATATTTTAAGTTTATGACCTAATATTCTCTTTCTATAGTTTAAAAAAATTATTACTGTATACTCTTTTTAAATAAAATAAGGCAAAAGACAAAACTTTTTTTTTCCCTGAAGGCATGTATCCTTCAGGTGTTTTCTATATTCTTAAATTCAGCTCTGTTTCACCCAGAATAACTCTGAAAGCTAATTTCTTACATTTGTTGAGGTGGGCTATTTATCCCAGAAGCCTCAGCTTCCTGTTATAGCTACAAATGTTTTATCTACCATTCTTATTTCAACTTCATATTTAATTTTTGTGGCCCTTGGACATTTCCCTTCCTTTCTCCAGATATTAACAATATACTTAACATTTTTCATTTCCTTTGGATATATACCCAGAAGTGGGAGATTTCGGATGTACAACAGATCTAGCTATAGATTTTTTGAAAAACCTTTAAACTGTTCTCATGATGATTATACTAATTTACAATTCTACAACTGTATATAACAGCTCTCGTTTCTACACACACTGGCCAGCATTTGCTTGTCTTTTTATTTGTTTTTGAAAATCGTTATTCTAACTGGGGTGAGGTGTTATCTCATTATTATATTGATTTGCATTTCTCTGATGGCTAATGATATTGAGCAGTTTTTTCACATATTTTTGGCCATTTTTAGTTCTTCTTTTCAGAAGTGTCTATCAGATCATTGAGCTACTTGGTTGTACTTTTGTTGAATTTTATGTATTTTAGATATTAGTCCTTTATCAGGTGAATAGGTGACAAATATTTTTCATCAATGCATGCTACATGCATTTATTGAAATGTCATACTGAGCCCCTTTAATATGTACAATTAATACATTTTAGTAAAAATATATTTTTTCTAGAAGTTATTTTTACTTTATTATATAACATCTGTTATTCCTTGTATCTAGATGTCCCCTCAAAGCCTAAGGCAGTCGTAGGTGGGGCTTTTCTGAGGTGGCTGGATCTACAGTGCTTCATGCTGGGTTTAAGTGTGTGATGATGGGATCAAGGGTGTGTGATTACTAAATTACTCCACTGATTGGTTTGACATAGTTCTAGGTAAGATTAAGGTTGCCCCATGCTGGGTGTGAGTGCTACATGCCCTTAGGATAAAACATAAGGGACAGAAAGAGGGTTGCTGTGTTGCTTATAGCTTGCTACTTGCTCCTTTTGCTGCCTGCTGCCTGCCATGAACTGTTTCTCCTCTGTCATGCCACTCTGCCATGCCACCCTACCTTGGAACCAGCTGATTATGGACTGAAACCTCTACAAATTGTGACCCCAAATAAATCCTTCTTCCTTTAAATTTAGATGCCACGTATTTTGTCTCAGGAGTAAAGTAAGTAAGACAATATCCATCTGCTTTTCCACTGGGAGTTTTCCTTTTAGTCTTCAGAATATCTACTCTTATACTTCTGTATAAATACTTACAGAGATAAGTATTTTATTTGTACTTTAACTTAATTCCATAATGCACTGGTAGTATTTTTGCTGTATGGTGTCCATTTTATTTAATAATACATGCCCACATATACATACACACACACACACACACACACACACCTACCCATGTAATTATATCTTTATCTATACACATTCATATAATACTGAATATTATGGAACATTATTTAGTTAATTCCATTACAATCTCATTTATACTGATACCAAAATTTTAATAGAGTGTTATGTCTATTTCAAGTGAGAACATTTGTATTAACACACACAAGCACATGCTAAAAATAACTCATATTATTTATTAGTGAAGCACTAGGAACAGTCCCCTTCGGCCAAGAACAAAATAAGTCTGCAATTATAGTTATTTTGCAATATTTTAAGACAGTATTAAATTTTGCATATACAGCTTTAAAATAAACCTTGATTATATTGACTCAACTAAGTTTTGCTGTTTCTTTATTGAACAATGTCATCATTTTAATATTCCCTGTGTATTAGAATTGGTGCATATTGTTCTATCTTTGGCAGTAATTACAATGAAAATGATATTATTTTATACTTTTTATCAACATAATGAAGGAGAGTAGAGGTTTGATAGTGAGAGCCACCATGTAAGAATTGGAGATTGAATAACTCAGTATTAAGGAAAATATTTCCACTGAAATTAGGACACAAATCTTGCTTTGTAAAATTAATTTTATGTCAGGAATGATGCGTTCTTAGTAGATAATTTATTGTTGATTTTTTCTTTCAAGTCTTAAAAATCCTTAATTTTGCTGCTGTGGTAAAAGTCATCATGTTGGCACAGTTGTTCAGAAAGGCACAATATTACATTATGTTTTCATAATATTATTCATGTTTTAAAATATTTGTATTAAATATTTTCCTTGTTTATTTCATGATTACTGTGACCATATCTACCTGTTCATTCTTTACCTTGGATGATGTAATTTCCCTGTAAGTAACATGAAACTTTGGCTTTACATTTTTAGAAGATAAGAATGAACTTGGTTTAAAAAAAATAAGAATAATTTATGTAATTAGCTATTGTATTAGTCACTTTCTGTCACTGGAACAAAGTACCCGGCACCCACAACTTAAAGGTTTATTTTGTGTCATGATTTCAGAGAATGTAATCCATAGTCTCTGGCTCCAAGGCAGAAACTACATGGTGAAAGAGGCTGGCTAAAGAAAGCTGCTCAAATCTTGGAGCTAGGAATCGTACAGAGAGACAAGAGAGGAAATGGGGATATGAATACACCCTTCCATGTTGTGCCCTCAGTGAATCACCACCAACCAAACCACACCTTCTAAAAGCAGATTCAGGTATAAACTCTTTAATGGATTAATGAATCCTTAAATTCAGGGCTCCCATCATCCAATCCCTTTGCAAATGTCTGAATTATGAATATATGAGAATACTGAGGGATATTTAGATTTAAACTACATCAGTGATGTATTGTTTTAGGAATGTTATATAATTGAGATTATTTAACCTTCAGGTTCAAGGGTCATGGCTTGATTAAATTACTTTTACTGGTATAGTGAAAAGCTTCTAAGAAGAGAATATTGAAAAAGAATGTGCATGTCTTGTCAAATAATGAGAGAAGCACTTAAGTGGAGATGAGAAATAAAAGTTTTAAACAAACAGAAAAGATCAGCAATGTATTATATCCCTTAAGATCTTCAGAAGAGGCAATCACCCATCCTGAATGGTTTACTATAGCCTAAAGAAATAGGAGTGAACCAAAATAATACCACAGTATATGTTTCTTATTTTCTATCTTCCTACGTGATTAACTTCATCAATAGATAATTCTAACAAATAGAAAGGGCCCTTTCTGGAATCTACTGGAAGTTATTAGCTCAAGATGACTTGTTTCAAGTTCTCTAAGCTTGAGTAACTGTAACTCACTAATAATAATATAAATAATTTTCTTCATGTAAAGAAGACTATTTCATCCTCTTTCTTTTCCTTAGGTTTTATTTGTAACAGTTCCAGCATCAAATGGACTAGCAGTGAAAAAAAACTCTTTGACCTTTGTTAGACATTTTCTGTACACTGAATTATTAATGATGTATATATGAAATAAAACCACACTACAAACTTAGAAAATTCTCCTCTGTTCAGGCTATGTCCCAGCTGTTGGATAATGAAGGAATTGTCTAATGAGATATAAAATTGGACAGAAATAAAAATATCTAAATGCCAAATTGGTTCTCATAAAAAAGTATATTCCACAAATACCCGAGCTCTCTGTTTTTAGCTTATAGCTCCTGTGCCCCACAGCTGAGAAAATCTTCATTTGAAAACATTTCTATCTTGAGAGAATAAAATTGAAACTATTTATGGTCAAAGGCTCATCACCACATATATTTTAATATGCATAAGATTCTTTATATAATGTGATGGTTTTTCTCACAACTATAATGCTATTATTGTTTGATTTTGTTTATTACATTTTTATTCTTTTAACTGTCTTCTAAATTATTTTTGGTGTTTCTGGCAACACAATTCATATTGTTCATAAATTGAGTTTTCATTAAATGGATCGCAATTCAATAATAGCAATACCATTTATAAAATGTATACATAAGGCTTGACAACCTAGAATTTTTATAAAAGGTGAAATTGATATGCTTTAACTGTGAAAAAACAGAAAAGGATGATATTGATCGTATTGATTAATTAAAACATCGAGCTGGTAAATTTATAAAAAATTTCTGTCTGGAATCAATGTAAAGGTGGTATTTAATGAAAATATTTTAAAACTATATTAATTAGATTTCCATCACTGAGACACAGTACATTAGAGGCACAACTTAAAGGAGAGATTTAATTTTTTTGCAGTTTCAGGAGGTTCAGTCCATGCTTGGCTGGCTCCAGGGGAGGAACATCATGGAAAGAAAGCATGGTGCAGCAAAGCTGCTTACTTCATGGCAGGTAGAAAGTAGAGCAGGGAGCAACACCAGAAAGAAAGAAGACAGGGCCTGAATATAGTCCCAAAGGTCATGCCTCCATGACCCGCCCAGCAGTATGTTTCATTAGTCCTTTTTGGAAGCTCACAAGCTAATCGTGTTTACTGTCACAATTTCCATCTACAAATTTTCCCACACTATACTGGATCTGGTAATTTAAAATCAATGCCACACACACACACACTTACACACACACACAGGAAAGACTGTCTTGCAAAATCGTACTACAAATAACAAGCTCTGATATTATATATATATATTCTTATCTTTATGAATAAGTAGTATAAAATGAAACTTAATAAAATATCTGACCTGGGGAATAAATACATAAAGGCTTGTGTCAGACTTCCTTCTCACTATAAATATGAATTTATATAAAGCATTGTGTATAAATATACTTAGAGCTAAACAGTTAAGGTCAATATTTTATTGATAGTTTTCCTTAATTAAAACATTTATTAATTAAAACTTCATATCTTCTAATATGAAAATGCATTGCAACCAACATTCCAGCGCAAATCAAGGGAAAATCAGATTCGAATATTTTTTTCCAAAGGGTGGTTTTACAAATTATATACTGTGTATATTTTATAGAAGATGGGATTTTATTCCATATCACACGTTGAAAATTTAGAATCATGTGATATGTAGAAGTCCTGAGAACTTCATTAGATTACTTATAAGAAGCAGAAAATCTTGAAATGACATATTTCAATGAGGTAAGAACAATTAGGAGGAGCGACTTGGAGTTGGTTGTTTTCATCTTATTAAATTTCTGCTTGGTGAAATATTTACAGACAAGATATTGATAATTTTAAGACACAAATATACTACTTCCTTTCTTTGTTTCTTACATTTAAATTTTTCTCACTGAAGCAAGAATAGTTATTTCAAACATTCCTATTAGATTACTCTTGCCTAAATGTCTACAATTGAACTTCATTCTGAAATTCTCAGACTTAATTTGATTTTCTCCTTTATATTGTCTGTTGTTGTCTCCATGTTTTTTGATTTAATATATTAAGCATTCTTCCCCCTACAAAAAGCTTCCTCTCATATTGCACTATATAATTATCACAATTTATCACAACTTCTGTGAACAGCTTTCATTAACTTTTGTTCCTAATCATCTGAACTTTCATTAATTGGTGAATTTCTTACCTTAGAAATTTTGGAAGGAGTTAGATTCTAATCCCAAAATAGGAATACCATCCCACCCATTCATTCTGTTAGCATGTAATTAGACTTGAATTTAGTGTTACTGGTACTGCTTTTGTCTCTCACAAGAATGAATTCTCCTTTTATGCTTTTTTTTCTCTTTCTCTGTTTTCTCTGGTCCTTTCCCAAGTCTTGCTTTCAAGTTCCTTAGTGATTTTATCAGGTACCAAACAGCATTTCACTAAAATGTATTTTTTGCAAGTGACCCTAGAAAAATTTTGGCTGCTTTCAGGTAAGAAACTCAGTTAAATAATCTATTATACCTAGTTATGTGTCTGTGTGTGTTTGTGTGTGTATATTTGTTGCTATCATTTTGCAAAGGAAAATATCTCTAATCCAGATTAATAATGTTCCACTTGCAGGCATTCAGGCATTATACAATATATTGGGGGGTGAACCTTATTTGTAACAAAAAAGCATTCCTATATTACTTTCAAATAACAATTATCAGATAGATTAGTTCCTACATAGACACTTCTAACCGTAACGATATTGCAGCATCTTAAAAGCCTCGCAGTTCCTGGAATTGTTATACAAATATTTTATTCTTGATTTTGTTTTTAGATTTAATTATCAAAATATTACAACCTGAATAATAATTTGTGAAAAACACATAAAACTGTTTTAAAATCAACAGATTGAAGAATATTGTCTCTATTATATTCTTTATGAGATTTACATGTTTGAAATCATGCTAAGATTCCTTTTGTATTTCATTCTTAGCATTACATGCAAATGCTTTCTCATCAAGTTAAAAGACAGGAGACTAAGAATTGGAATCACCAGTAACATAAAATACCCTGTTTTTCTCAGCCATTCTTGTGAGATACTCAGGCTGTTTTGTTTGGTAAGAAAGAAAACTAAATCTATAACAGTTATCTAAGAAGATCAAGTAGCAAAGTGATCGGAATCATGCTTCACACAGCCTGGTGAAATAATAGAAACCCCTTAAAGAAACACAATAGATCCTTGTACATTCCTACAGAATCAAGTGGTTTCCTCAGCTACTTTCCATAGAAAAGTAAAATTTTTATCTAAGAACAAAATAATTTAGAAGTATTACTAGGATGTCTTGGTATACCAAGGTTTAAGCTTTCCTATTCTCAAGATATAATTTATTTACTTTATAAATCAGGACTGGAAGAGGGCAATGGGCTATTCTCTAACCTTTATACCTTACATTGTATCATGAGAATTGTACAAGGATGGAAATTTATAAACAGCTTTATAATTTTGGGAAGCCCTTTTTTCAAATCCCTATCTTAAGAAGAGTTGTTAGCAGATACCTTCACAGCAGTGCATTTAGCTAGAAAATGGAAAATAGGTAGGCATTTTTAAAGAGGGAAGTAAAAAATAGAAAACGCCCATAATGATTACCCAAGGACAAACAATTTTTAGGTTGTTCTTCTTAATCAAGGGAAGTGTTTTTTAATTTTTTTATTAGTACATGCTTGCAGTATGTAATAAGTATATTCATTATGGAGAATTGATACATGAACATAACAGATCTTAATTATTTTTTCATACCCATTCTCTCCCTCTCTACTCCCTTTACTTTTTATTTTTTTACTTTTTTGTGGGTACCGGGGGTTGACCTCAGGACCTTGTGTGCCAGCAGGCGCCCGTGCCGCTGAGTGATATCACCGGCCCTTTTTTTCGTACATGGGTTCCGGGAGTCGAACTCGGGCCCTCGCGCTTGCGAGGCAGGTGCTTATGCCGCTGAGCCATCTCACCAGCCCTCCCTTCATTTCTTAATCCCCCTCCCTTTTCAAAAGATTTATTTCCCTATTTTCTATCATCTATATTTTATTTTGCTCTTCCACTCATATTTTGGAGTTCCCATAGAAGAGACACCATGCAATGTTTAAGCTTGTGTGCCTAATTTATTTCACTTAATATTATACTTTGAAGGTGCATCCATCTTCCAACAAATGACTCAAATTTATCCTTGTTTATGGCAGAGTAGCACTCCATTGTGTATAAATACTACACTTTCTTTATCCATCTGTTGATGGACATATAGGCCACTTCTGAGATTTATTTATTATAAATTTCTATAAATATGAGCATGCATGTGCCACTGTAATATGATGTTTTTTTAATTCTTTCAGAAAGATACCTAGAATGGGAGTGGCTGGGTCAAATTAAATTTCTATTTTTAGGTTTAGGTTTTTGAGGAACCTCTATACACTTCACGGCTTGCTTATTTGCAACATTTAAACATATGGGAAAAAACCTCATCATCTTTGCATTGAGAAATCAGAACACTTAATATATGATTATTTAATACTATTTTAAGTAAGAAAAAATAACATTATGAAAATTCCTTTGCCTAATGTGTGTCTCTGACAGTTCTGAAACTCACTGACTTATCTCTGACACCTCTGCTGATCTCATTGACTGCCTTATAAAATAATTTATTTAATTGGGGCCAAGAAAAAGAAAGATGAATAAAACTTTGATATTTTGAACAAAATTTCCTCTAAAACATCTTGAATATTTATCTCAAAATTTTGGCATGTTTTTCTTAATATCCTTAATCTCTCCTTAACTCATATTATGGATGTATCTTATCATATTCATAGTTGTACTCCTTAAACTATTGGTATAGTTAAAATGTGTCCTACTTTTCAATAATAATTATATTTTATTTATTTTATGTGGAAATAGTTTAATGATATTTACTGAAATTCCTTGAAGTGTCTGAGACTCAAACAATATTATATTGCTGAAATACCAAACAACTTGATATTTTCCTCATTTTATGGATGAAGAAATAGAGATTCAGAGACAAATGTACCTAGCCCACAGTGATGCAATGGGTTGGCAACAGGACTCCTACCCAAATCTGTCTTATTCAATCATCCTTGTTCTCAGAATTAAACCATGCAAGCTTCTGTGGAAAATAATTTTTCATGATCCGAACAAGAATTACTTTGTACTTTAACACATCCTATTCTTCTACATAACAAAAACCTATAGAAAAACCCACTTTCCTGAAATGTTCTCATTTAAAGTTTCTTTCTTTTGGAATTTTCTTATATCTACAATTAAGTCCAAGTATATATACACTGTGTAATATTAAAGGATTTTTCTAATGACTGAGAGGTACTGAACCATATTTGTTTAAAAGCGAGGGAGGGTAGGTAGAGTGTAACATCCCATGCCATTTCTCTTCTTTCAGGTGAGCAAGCTACTACTGTAGCAGGAAGGCCACTGACTGATGGTCATGCTCCATGGCAGTGGTTACTAGTGTGTCCTGGTTCCAGGTCCCAGGACTCTTGTGCTGAGATGGCAAGCCAGGCCACCCTGGAAAGAAGTACACAGGATCCCAGCTCCCTTCATATCCCTGGCAGCCTGGGCCTGGCTTGCTGACTAAGCTAGATCTTGTTCTTGGGCCAAAATCTGATGTATTGATCCAAGAATGTGTTGCAAGATGAATTCTATGGTGGGAATATCTCTGTCCAAGGAAACTGGGCTAATGTGCTTACAGATGTTGGAAAGGCTCTAAACGAGGTGATGCTGATTTTTGGCTATGGAGAACACCATCATCTAATAGAAATACCTTGGTCCATTTCCAGGGTAAAAATTTGTTCAGTCTGAGGCTACAAATTTCATGATTGTTTTGATCCTCAATAGCTTTTACACTTTTAGAAAATACTAGTTATCCCTTTCATATTTGGGTCATTCAAAGAGTTTCTCTTAGTCCATGTTCCTGCTAACTATGCACAACACCTCAGAGCATGGCATGGAAAACTATTTTTCTAAATATAATACAGGTAATTTAGGGTGTGGAACACTTAGGATATACTGAAATGTGGCAAATGACTCATCTTCCACCATCAGGGATGAAAGGGAAACTATGCACTTGAATTTTAATTCACCACTGGATAACCTGTTTCCACAATAAAAACATAACATCAAATATTCAAAAAGCAAATCAATCATTAACTTAATTTGGGGTCTTACTTTAGGACGACCTACCTTACCTAGAACACAAACACCTGCCAGTACAGTGTGATCTGATTTCTTGACACTCAGGTCTTATCAACCCTTGGAATCCTTCTGAGCACCATGATTCTTAGATCCATTTGGTTGATGTAAGTATAATTAGCTAGTGAAATTGTATGGTATATATCTATATATTAATAGTTACATAAAATTTTAAATAAAAACTTATTGAAAATCCAAAAAAATTGCTTTCCTAAGGCAGAATTTCCTATTCTGTCATCATCTATTACTCCTCCCCATTGTTCTTTGTCTTTCCTGTGGTCCAGCGATTGTAAGTGCATGCAGTATTCCACGTACAGATGTTCTATGGTTTAGCAACACAGGATATGTTTTGGTCTGTTTTGTGTAACAAACAGTCAACAATGAGTTCCAAATCTCCATTCTGGGACTTGGAGACTAGTTCAGAGCCAACGTGGTTTAGATTAATTTTTCCTAAATGCATACGAGCAGTTTGCAGTACAGAGGAAGTTGAGCAATCTTATAAAACCTATTCCATAATATTCAACTGCCAAGTGGTTAGTCCTGTTTACATAGATACTTTTTCATTAAGATGAATTATGATTTTTAATTCAGTTGCTATGACAATAAGAGTAAACATATTTCTAAAAGCAAAGAAAAAGAAGGAAAGAAGAAATTCACAAGTATGACAACATTTTCAGTTTTATAAATTTATATATCCTGTATTCCTAATTTACAGAAATAGTTTGTGAGCCAAAGTTATGCAAAATCAGAAGAGTATACTTTCCCTTCTGTTTGTGTTTGCTGCTCAGCAGTAACTTTGGTAAGAGTCTGAGATGTCTCCTATGAATTTTCCCCTCTTTCTTTGATGCAAGATCAAGCTATCATTTAATCTCTAACAAAGGCAAATACAAGACTAACTAAGGAGTTAGAGGGAAAAATGTTTTCCCACTAGATATTGAATCAGAAGGGTCAAAACATCTGCATATCTTTATCTGGACTACAGGTTAGCAAAGCATACTATGAATATTACTAAGTCAAAATGTTAATTCTGGGCTGGTGAGGTGGCTCAGCGGCATAAGCGCCTGCCTTGCAAGCGCGAGGGCCCGAGTTCGACTCCCGGAACCCACATACGAAAAAGGGGCCGGTGATATCGCTCAGCGGCACGGGTGCCTGTTGGCGCGCGAGGTCCTGAGGTCGACCCCCCGGTACCCACAAAAAAAAAATGTTAATTCTTTTTTCAGTACTGGGTATTGAAACCAGGGCCTAATTCATGCTAAGACAGTTCTCTACTATAGAGCTACATCCCTACCCCTTTCATCTTATCTTCTTTTCTTATCTTATACTATTTTATTTTATCTTATCTTATCTTATCTTCTTTTTGAGATAGAGTTCCACTGAGTTGCCTTGGTGGGGTTTGGAACTTGCAATCTTCCTGTTTCAGCTGTTTGAGTAGTTGCAATTAGAGGCAAGAACTACTGCACATGGCTAAAATATTAAAGTGTTTGCAATGACTCTACCCTTTTAGAACACTTGATTGTTCAATTTTTATATATTTCTAATAATTGTAGTTCTTAGGTGGATTTAAAGAAAATATAGACCTCTTCCTATTTTACTTTCAATGTGTTCTTAGAGTCTAACCCAAAATATAAGTAGAATTGATCTCTTACAGTTATATAATTGTATTTAATTAAAATATAACTAATATAGAATGACAGCTTGTGTTATTTAGGTATCTAAAGCTTACACAACACCTTCAAAGATTATTAGGGCATTTAAGCTTAAAACAACTTATGAATTAAGCAGGATAGGAATAACTTCAGTTTTAAAATTAAGGAATCTGAGATTTATAATGTTCTACTAACTTACTCAAAAGTCAAAACTTCATAGGATGAAGGCTAAAAGATTAAGGACCTTCTAATTCTGGGTCCCATTTCTACCATGCATCATCTTCTCTGCTGACATATATGGCTTCCAAGATAATGCATTCTTTGAACATTTTGAGCTGTTTTCTGCAAAGAACAAACAAAATAGTAAATTCATGGAGTACCAAAAATCTTGTTTGAAAATTTTTACTGTGATTTCAGACACAACCAAATTCATAGAATTCCAGGCCAATGAAGATTGTTGCTGCACTTTCACAGGATTCAGAATGTTTAACAACTGAGTTCCAGTATTTTCACATGACTCGTAGTCATGAAACTATGTTCCTTTACCAAACATGCCTTTCATGTGCTGAAAATTAACTTCTGTTCACCCACCCCAATAAATCAGCTGCATATAACAAGATTTGCATATTTTGAATAACTATAATGAATACATTTCCTACGTATCAAAAGTTGTATTAGTATAATGTATATTGTTTGTCAAAGAAAAGAAAATTAAAAGTGATTTAGCTAGTTCTCACTTCTGACAATATTGTTGGCAGTCATTTACATTACAGTTTAACACCTTCTGTAGTGTCGATGATAGGAGAAATGTGTTCCAAAAAAGAACCATATATAGATAGATAGATATAGATAAGATAATTTTAAAAATATTTCAATAGTATCTGATCAATGAAATTTAATGCATAAATGATACCAATTTTTTAGGGAATTTAAAATAGGATTCACTATGATGCTTTGCTTATCCCTGAACTGGTTTTGAAAAGTAGAAGATGGTTATGCATGAGCCCACAGCTTCTTTCTAGAAATATAAATAGTTATATATATATATATATATTTCTTCATAACAGCCAAGTTATGAATATGATTCCCAGATACATAATATTAATATATGTGGCAATTAAAAATGGATGTGTGCTATTTATTCAATAATTCCTTCAGGTCATTTCTAAAACTTTCTCCATCAAGGTTCTATCTAATTCCTTCCATTAAATAGCTATTTTGAAATTAAATATTTTGGTAACCAGATTGGAAGTATGGTTGGTCTTCAAGTCTAACTGGTCTACAGATCTAATCAGACTGTGAGACAGCAGAGTTAAAGCAGATGACAATGGTGTATTTGAAATTGAAATATGAGTGCTTTGGTTTGAATCTGAAATGTCCTCCATAGGTCAGTGTGTTAGAGTCTTGGTCACTTCTGTGTGGTGCTATTGAGAGGTGGTAAAGTCTGTGAGAGATAGGCCCTGGTTGGAAGAAGTTGGATCACTGGGGTGTACCCTCGAAGGGGATATTGTGACCCTGGCCCCATCTTTTTTCATTCTTTTTTCCAGCCACCATGAGGTGAGCAGCTTTGCTCTATCACATTCCTCACCACAATGTACTATGCCATGTCAAACTGAAAGAAACAGAACTTACCAACCATGGACTGAGATCTTGAGTCCAAACAAACCTTTTTTCCCTTTAAGTTGATTTTCTCAGCTATTTTTCCACAGTGATCAAAAGGTAGTACAAATGTGACTAGCTTTCAAATACATGTTTTGAAAAGACTGATGAGATATTTTTTCATGGGTCACTCCATTTATTTGATGTCTGCCCACTTAGCTGCATGTGGAAAAATGTATGTGCAGACATCCAGCTTTATCTAATCATATACCATCAAGCTGCGCAGTTGGTCAACACTTGGTCACTTCTGATAAGTGATTATACACAGTTAAATAACTGTGTTTAATTGTTTGGGCCTGGGGTTGGCATATAGGGTAATCCAACTGATGAAAGTTTTAGACAACAGAACACAAACTAGCCCCAGAGTAGCTGGAGATGTTAAATCACTTGAAATTTTTTATTAAAGTGTTTTGATACCTCTAACTTTTCTGAAGTCTTTTCTTGGATATGTATAAAACTCTTCTCTCCTTAGTAAGGACTCTTCTTCTTACACATTATGTCTCTGAAGGAATAGGTGGTTGGATTAAAGTTAGTTTGAATTTTAAGTGTTATTTTGTGAGTCTTTATTTCCATGTAGAAGACAGCTTACTCAGGCCTTACATCCCATTGGAATTAGAAAATCAATTATTCAACAGACTAATACCCCCACTGGAATGTGACTCTTCTCATAAAATTTATCAAAGGGACTTTCTTTCTTCTAGTTCTATGGAGTTGTTTTGTCTGTTCTCATTCTGTATGATCTCTGTTGTATTTGATGCTAATAATGAATTATCCTATAAAAAAGTTTTTTTTTTTCCTTTGTTTTGTATAGATCAACACACCATTGATTTTATTTCGGTTCTCTCACTGGTCTTGAAATAACTAGAAGAAAAAGCATGAGGGTGAAAGAGAATATAATGAAGCTCAAGAAGTGAGGGAGGAAGAGAGAGAGAGAGAGAGATAGAAACAGAGAGAGAGAGAAGAGGAGGCAGAATCTATGGCAGAGGCAACAGATTTGTTATGACAGAGATTATCATAATGCCAACACTTTTGCCTCACATGTCACCCTGTAGCCACCAAGGTATGGATTGCATAGGTTTGAGTAAGTATTAGGCTGTCATTTCAGCACTTACTAAATGGTAGACACTCAGGAAGAAATGCAACATATTGTTTAATGTGTTACAGTATTATTATTTTATAGACGAAGAAGTGAAATACAAAAATTACGTGAATTGCACATGATACATTTTACTAAGTGATAAAACATGGATTTGGGCCCAGCTCTGTCTCCAAAGATTACACTCTATCAGTAAAATTGTACTGTCAAAAGAAGTAAGGCACCTGTTTAAATTTTAAACATTTAAAGAAGTCATATTAATAATTTATATTTCAGAAGGTTTAAAATTGAAAAATAAACACATGTATCTGATTTTCCATTTTGTGCACTAATAAAATGTGATTATTTTTCTATCTTAGATTATTTTAAATGCTAGTACAATGTTTCCTTTGGTCATATCTCATTGTTTAAAATAATTTTTCCTAGGAGGTTAAAAAAACAGTAAACTCTGGTACTTTATTAAAATGAAATAAGGATTTTAGGGCACAATGGAATATTTTATTTTAAAAAATTATATTGTACCAGCTGCTTCTCTCATTACCAAGAAATCTATATTCTTTCAGGTGTCAGTGATGACATTTTCATTTCCACATTCTCTACAAAATGAGCACCTCTAAGATTTCTAAGGTGTCTGTTGTTCGAGATTAGAGCAGTATTTTAGCAGGGATTTTTGTGTACTTTTTATTATGAGAAGTTATGCAAAAATTAGAGGTGAATAATTCCAGGACTCTATTTTTGTCAGTGATTCAAACTTCTGAAAAAAAATTCTTTCTGAGTAAGACTGGGTTGACACAAAGAATTCAGCTTTGCAAACTTATTTAAAAATGTATAAAAGCAAATAATAGCAGGTGCTGATATATCAGGATTGTCAATTTGGTAGTTTGAGAGATGCCTAAGGGGTTAGAAAAGCATGATTCTGAGTGTGTCTAGGTTGGTTTTGGGGGCATGACCCTGGAGATTGTATCTGGCCTCTGGTCTCTTTCTCTCTGACATATTCTGTGCTCTCTGTTTCAGCCAGTTCCCGTGATGTTTCTGCATTAGAGCCAGCCAACCATGGACTAAACCTCTGAAGTCATGACTAAAATTAAAACTTTCCTGCTTTAAATTGACATTCTCAAGTGTTTTGTTCACATATATGAAAAGCAGACTAACCCACAGCAGAAAATAAAGAAAAAAGTTATCAAATTGGAACAGTATAGGTCTTTCCCTTTTGTTAGTCTACCCTATGTATCTTTTGCAGCAGGCAGAATTTTAAAGATGCCCTCACTCCATGTTTATATTGACTGTATTATTAAATCCCAGGTACTAGAGAAAAGAAAAAATAGTCTGTGTTGATGTAATTAAAGCTAACAATCTTCTGAATTTACAAAAGGGAAATTATTATGTGTCTTAGTGTATCTCTGTGGGCACTTAAAATCAGAAGAAGAAGACATAACATTCAGTCAGAGAAATAGAGCAGAAGTTGAATCAGAAATATTGCAAGTGTGAGAAGCACTTAAACTGTAATTACTAGAGATCACCCACATGAAAAACAATGTTATAATAATATACACAAGTTAATCAAATAAATGACTGGATTTCTTTGCTTTCTTTTCTAAAAATTTACCTTTGTGTACATGTACAAATACTAACTTTAAGACATTTAAGAAAGCACGAATTTTGCTTGTACAATTATTTATAATATCACATATTTAACAATAATCCCTAAACTAAACTATTTTTCTATTCTCTAATTCTGTCTACTATTAAATAACAACAAGTTCATGTATCATTGTAGGTAACATCATAAGAAGAATTCTATTTCACTTATTTTAAGTATAAATATTCATTGAAATTTCAAAGAATACTATACTTGACAATGTTAAATTACTCATTTTGACAGGAAATTTCTATTTTAGAAACAACCCAGAATGTCAATATTATATATAAAAATCTGCTACAATGTCCCCAAATTCTCTTAGCAATTCTAAAATCTCAAACAAAAACTAAGAGAAGGGAATTTCAAAAGAGGTAAAAAGACTGCTCTCCAATAAATTTGTCATAACATAGTACCACTCCATAGCCTACTAAAACGAAGAAAGTAATAAAAACAATTGAAACCTGCCAATCAAAGCTCTACAGAACTTGAGAATTTATCTTATTTAAAATAAGAAAAGGCTAGGTGAAAGATAGACTAGAGCCTTGATCAGAAAAATGTCTGTTATGAAAAAAATAGTTGGTCTTAAACGTAAACTGAGAGAATTATAACACTACCCTTTTTTTAATACTAGGAGGTATTAATAAAATTGAATAAATGGTAAATGGATTACTAACATTTCATAAAGAAATGTATATATATTTCTTCTGAGATTTTGATGTTTTTATTCTTAAAATTTTAATTTATTGTGGTATCAGCGCTTAAGAGGAGATTTACCTTCAAGAAAAGTTTTAAGAGCACAATTAACTATTGTTGACCCTGGGTAAAATGTTGCATAGCAGAACTCAGATTTTATTCATTCCCACATGCCTAAAATTATATATTTCCTTTTTTAGTAATTCCACATTTTCCCTACTCTCAGCCACTGGTAATCACAATTCCACTATTTAATTTTGTAAATTTAACTATTTTAGATATTCAGTGTAAGTGTAGTTATGCAGTATTTTTCTTTCTGTCAGTGGCTTATATCACCTAAAATAATGTCTTCAAATTTTGATCATGTTGTTACATCTACATAATTAATTCTGTTGAAAACTGAATGGATATTTGTTGCATATCTACATTATATTTTCTTTATACATTCTCTTATCAATGATAATTTATGTTGTCTCTACACTCCAGATATTGTGTACAGTGCTTCCATGGACATAAAAGTGTTAATAACTCTTCAATATCTTTATTTCAATTCTTTTGGATAAGTATTTAGAAAACAAATATTACATAAGGAGTAGGATAAAATATTTGTAAACCATATATTTAATAAAGGGTTATTTAACACAATGTATATGAAGCTCACATACATTAATATTCAGAAGGCTAAGAATCATTAAAAATGGTAAAGAACATTAACAGACTCTGTTGTGAAGAAGGTACATAAATGACCAAGAAGTTTCTAGAAAGGTGGTCAATATTACTAATCATCAAGGAACTGCAAATGAAAACCACAATAAGATATCCCTTTGTAACTTTTGGAATGGCTATCACTGACAAATAAAAACATAATTGTTGGTGAGAAGTTAAAGAAATTGAAATTCTTGTATACTGTAGTGGCAAGGCTTAAAATGATGCAGATGTTATTGAGACCACTCTGTAAGTTTTAGAAAATAATAATATAATTAAATATGATTGACCAATACTTTCTAACATTTACATCAATTGGATTCACTTAAAAGTGGAACCTACAATTAAGTCTGAGAGGAAAATCAAATTACTTGACAGTGAAAATTCAATGTTATAAGCAGACTATCTGAGAAGGAACCTGAGGATAACCATAACATATTTTTGGTAGAAGGAAATGGTTGTGTACTTACTTCTGGTTTTGTTTACACTGAATCGACTCTTGCTATTGAAAATACAGCAGCTCTATCTACTTTGCTTTTTGTGGTATTAGGGATTAACCACATGCCCTTCTTATTATTTATTCTGAGTCAGTGTCTCAATAATTTGCTAAGTTTTCCAGCCTGGGCTCAAACTTGTGATCTTCCTGTCTCAGTCTCTTACAGTGTTGGGGTAATAGGTATGTGCCACCACATGCTTCTGATCAATTTCTTACTGTTAAGGGAGCAGGAAATTTTCTCACCCCTCATACTATGAAGTCACTGTCTTAGTCACTTTGCTTCTTGATGATACACAATACCTGATACTCACGACTTAAAGGAGCAGAAGTGTATTTGGCTCTTTTTACAGTCTGTGGTCAGCAGGCTCCAAGGCACGAATGGCATGGCAGATGTGCATGACAGATGAAAAGTTGCTTACATCATAGTGGTCAGGAAGCAGAGAGAGAAAAGAAGAGTAAGGGAGGGAGATATAACCTTCCAGGTGACACTTCCAATGAATGACCTCTTCCAACTAAGCCCCATCTCCTAACAACACATTCATCTATGGATTAATCATTTGATAAATCTGATGATGAGTATAGTACCCCATGATCCTATCATGTTTCAAAAGCCCACCATTCAACACATGAGACTTTTGGGTGATATTCTTGATTTAAATGATAACATTCTGTTATTTGGTAGTTTCTTTAGAAATGGCTCACTGATCAAAAACATTCCAGGTTCTTCTTGCCTTGAACAAAGAATTGGATGAGACAAGTGGTGCCAAAAATTTCATTTGAAAAGTGGGGGGTAAATGGGTACAGAAGAAGCCAGCTCTGCAGAGCAAACTTTGTCTGAACAAAGACAAAAAGAGGGTAAAAGCAAAAACGAAAGTACATGCCATGTCTGAGAAGCACTGAGCAGGCTACCATGCAAACTCACTCATGATAGTGGCTTTCTGAGATGGTCAGTCCTTTTTATGCTGTCCATATCTTGTGGGAGATCATAAGAAGTTCTACATATGGGGTTCTCATGTTGCCCTGGGATCTTTTTTTTTTTTTATGCAGGTACTGTGAGTCAAACTCAGGACCTCATGCTTGCCAGGCAGGTACTTATGCTGCTGAACTATATCACCAGCCCTGCCTTGGGATCTTGTAATTGACAGGTCTCACTAATTTTTCCAGCCATCTTTGCCATGTCCTACCTCCTATACCAATTCTACCCCAGGTCCCCAAAAGACTCATGTTCATCTCTTTATGCAAAAGGGATTTAGTCCATCTCTAAGAGTTGCCAAAGTTGTAACAGGTCCAACATTGCTGAAGAGTCCAAGTTCAAGTCTCCTCTGACACTCAAAGAAACTCTTAGCTGTGAGCTCCTGTAATTATCAAAAGGAAAGTTAAACACTTCCTGCATACCATGCCACAGGGTAAAGACTCCCATTCCAAAAATGAGAAATGGAGGGGTAGAAAAGAATGGGACCAAGTCAAGATCAAAACCAAGCTGGGCAAACATTAAATCCTATAGTTCCACTGGGCATGGTGGGACACACCTGTAATCCCAGCACTTGGGAGGCTGAAGCAAGAGGACTGCCACAAGTTTGAGGCCTGCCTGAACTACATAGCAAGACCCTCTCTCAAAAAACCAAAAAAGAAAAAAAAGTCCTGCAGTTTCATGTTCAGCTTTCTGGGGCAAGTTGTGGCAAGATGTGAGCTCCAAATGGAGGGACAGTCCTATGTCCTATAAGACTGCATGTTGTAGCCAATATGACCTGTTTCTTGGGGTTGGTCCTCTCACTGCCTGTGTTTTTTCTCAGCAGATGTTTCACATTCCTGACATCTCCAACTCCCTGAGTACACTGCACATTTAGGTTCATTATCACAGCCTCGATGACATAGTCCATGGCCTCCCACCTCTTCCTTTGAACCAAGTGGAAGCCTCCCTGACCACAAAACTCTGGTATTTTGCATTTATATGAAAGCACCACATGAATGACACTAAGGTTTACAATGATCTTTATTAGTAGCCAAGGCCCCTTCCATCATGGATGCAGAGACTTCCAAATTCCAGAATGGCTGAGTTCTGTAAACCTAATTATGATAAATGAATTCCCTAGATGGCCCTTCTTGAGTAGGATGCTTTGTGGCTCTGTGTCAAAGGAAAATCTTTGAAAGGAGTTTACCTTTACCTGTTTGCACCCTCAAGCCAGTGAAGAGTAGGACCTTGCTTATTCCTCATATGTCCTAATGCTGTCTATCCTATTGTCCTGATGCAGTATTTGGCTTGTCTTTAATGCTAATCTTTTTTACAATCACACTATTCTTTGCTTCAAGTTTGCAGGCACTACCATTCTAGTGAAACTTCAGACATTTTAAATGGGGTTTTTGCTACTAATTATCACTATAAACCTCACTGAATGCTACTAGCAGTATTCATCCCACTGCCTGAACATTGGGTTGATTTTAAATTTCCTCTACAAGATTAATGAGTCCACCACCATCAACCTCAGTTTCTCACAAAATCTCATCATGAAAGCAAAATGTGGACACAAATTTTTTTTCAAGAGCATAGCACATATAATCTGTTCCATTTACCAATGGAGTCCTTTTTCTAAACTGAAAGCTCCTGGGTCCAGGGCCTTTACTATGCCTATTCCATCAGCATTCTGGCTTTCTAACCTCCAACCAGCATCTCTCATAAAGCTCAGTTAAAGTATTCTAGAGTTTCTCTAGCCAACATCTCCAAACCTTTTCAAACTCCTCCAGTGAATGACTTCCAACAGCTTCTGAAACACATAGGCACATATACTAACAACAAGGACCTTACTCCTGACACCAAAATCTATCTTAGTTACTTTCTTCAGTGCTGAGATACAATACCTGACACCTCCATCTTAAAAGAGGAATTATTTGGCTCACAATTACAGTCCATTGTCAGCCAGCTCCAAGACAGAAATGGTCTAGCAGAGTAGCACGGCTAATGAAAAGCTGTTTATGTCATGGCAACAATAAAGCTGAGAGAGGATGGAGGAGCTGGGGAGGGAGATATCACCTTACAGGTAACAATCCATGTGAACTGCTTCTTGACAAAGCCTTACCTCCTAACAACACATTCAGCTATGGATTCATCAGTGGACTAATCTGCTCATGAGTAGTGCCACCAAGATCCAATCTCCTTCCAAAAGCTCAACCTCTGAACCCATGAGGCTTTTGTGGGAAAGTCTGGACCTAAACCACTACAATGACAAATAATAAATTTAAATTTATGATAATATAATAATTTCCTCTTTCCTCTGTGTATATATTTTTAAAACCCAGTAGATAGCAATATGAGTTTCCCAATAGAACTTATTTCAATTTCCAATTAATTATGTCAAAATAAAAAGCAGCAGTAGATTGTATGATGAAAAATTTATAAAAAAGATTAGGAAAAATAACCAAATATTAAAAATATACCACAGTTCAAATGAACGAAACTATTAATCAGAATTAGAAACAAAACTTTCATGGTAAACATAGTTATTAAAAAATTGGTTAATATTAAAGAGCTTTTCTTTGGCCAGGGATATAGCTCAGTGGCACAGCACCTTCCTGGCAAGTGTGAGGTCCTGAGTTTGATTCCCACTACCAAAAAATTTAAAAAATAAAAAATAAAGAGCTTTTCTTATTTTTACAACAAATACTAAGAATATAATTTTCCCAAAGAATAAATACATAAACCTTAGAAGAAGCAGCCCAGAAAAGAGATGGAATTAAAAGTTTACCCCACACAAACACACATGCAGGGATTTTTTTTTTTTATGTGGGTACCGGGAGTTGACCTCAGGACCTCATGCTTGCCAGCAAGCGCTTGTGCCGCTGAGCAATATCATGGGCCCTTTTTTTTTTCCTTCATGTGGGTACTGGGAGTCAAACTCAGTACCTTGTGCTTGCCAGGCAGGCACTTATGCCACTGAGCTATCTCACTGGCCCACAGGTAGGGCTTTTTAAAAGTAAGCACTGTCATGCACAAAACTTCAATGAAGTACAGTGTAGTAAGGTTATAATTGAATCTAAGAGGTATCATACAGATTCAAGAAATTCATCCAGAATTCTTATAACATTGCAAGTTGGTGAAAAACAGGAAGAGAAAATATGACAGACTTAATGGATATATTAATCAAGGATCTCCAAAGAAACAAGGCAAAGAGAATATGTAGAGTTTTCCAAAAGATGTGCTATTTTTATTATTATTATTATTTTATTATTATGAGAGTTGCTCATTTGAATATGATGGTAATCTCTATACAAGCTGGAGAACCAGGAAAGACACTGGAATAATCCACTACAAAGCTGAAAAGAGTCTAACCAGGAGTTCTAATGTTCTGAAGGCAGGAGAAGGTGTAAATGTTCCAGTTCAAGTATAGAGAATCTGTGTATCTTGCTATCCTTTTATCTGTGTCATCAGTGGATGGACAAGTGATATTTTTTATTCACTCTACTGATTCAAATCCTAATCCCTTCCAAATAACCCCACTATAGACAGACACAAAAATAATGGTTTACCTGATATCTGAGTCTCTCTCATTCCAATGAATTTAACATGCAAAATTAAATATGACAATAGAAAATACAAGAAATAAATTACACACAAAACAGGAGTAGAAGATAACAGAAAAAAATGCGATAGAAACACAACCCAAATAACAGTAGGAAAAAAATATCCTGAGGTAGAGAAATATTTGACATTTTTGAGAAGTATCACTAAGAAATAAACAAATTTAATGTGGAAGGGGGCTGGAAAAGATTGAGGAAAACTTATTTTCACAAAAACAGCAAATTCTGTTAATGAATATTAGCATTCACTTTGGATATACAATACTCAAATGCTATAAGCCATCAAATATAATAGACTTAAAATGTATTTTTATATAAGCATAGCTATAGCAAGAATAAAGAGAAATACATTTATGTTGGGGACTTTGAAATGCCCAGGAAATATCTTATACATCACATAAGCAGTAGAAAAATAAGTAGAAATATAGAGGAATTTAATATTATGAAAAACCATTGGGGTTGCCAGTAGGATGACACAAAATAGCTATCTTAATCTCTCCCACAGAATCAAATTGAAGTGAAAGAAACACAATAGACAGTGGCTAAGCACAGCAGAAGACGTGAGAGATAGCGACGAAATAATGTGCAGGAGAAAACTACTGAAAGAAGTCAGAGGGCCAGATCACAAATATAATTTGATAATATTAATAATGGAAACTGTGGCTTGGGGCTGAGGTTCCATCAGATATCTTGGTACCCCTCCATTAGATACCAAGTGTGGCTATATATACCAGAAAAGGATTACAGTAAGATAGGTAGAGAATTATTAATCATAAAACAGAGGGACATTTTTTCTAAGCTGACCTTATTCAACAACCCAATATTGAATACCAATGTACACCAAACATTGTGCTTAATGACAGGCAGAAAGCATAGCAAAAGAAAAATAATATATCTTCCTCCATTTTATATTCTTAATAGGGAGATATACAAGTAAAATATATAGAACAAATAATTTCAAAAGTTATGTGTATGCAGAGTACAAGATACAGGCATGATATCTTGTCTAAACAATATTAACACCAAACATTCTTTTCAAGGAACTAAGAGAAGATACCTGTATAACTATCTTAACTATCTTGTGTACACATATATATATTTTTTTCTTTTTCCCTTTCTGAGTAGCTACTACGAAGACAACAATACACCATGAATCAACTTTTGTGGATGTCCCACTAAGCTGTTTCGAAACTTGGTTTCATTGTTTATTTTTTTCTTTTAAAAAAAAGTTATGTGGGCCAGTGAGATGGTTCAGCAGCGTAAGTGCCTGTCTGGCAAGCGCGAGGGCCCGAGTTCGACTCCCGGAACCCACATACGAAAAAGGGGCCGGTGATATTGCTCAGCGGCACGGGCGCCTGCTGGCGCACTAGGTCCTGAGGTCGACCCCCCGGTACCCACAAAAAGAAAAAAAAAAGGTATGTGTATGATGAAAGAAAAACAAAGGGTGATGGTATTATGACTGTGTGAATGTTTAGAGTACAGGCTAATTTAAATCTGGAGATCAGGTATTCTCTCTGAAGAGGTGACATTTAAATTGTGGACCTGAGCATTTACACTGACATGTGTAAGCCGATAATTTACAATAAGATATAGAACAGAAATAGAAAAGATGTTTTATTTTTTACTTTGGTACATATTTTTTAAATTTTTGACTAATTTTATTGGTACATTTTAGATACACATAATGATTACATTCATCAGAGGTAGTTTGGACCTGTATACGACATATCTTCATTCTTCTTTTTTCCCCAATCTCCTCTCCTCCATCTACCACCCTGCCCTTCCTTATTTCCAAATGTTTTGATTCAATTTTCATCCTTTTCTTCTCTTTTTCTTTCCCCTTCCTTCCTTTCCACCTCCACTATCATTTGTACCCCTTCCCATTTGAATATTTTCTTCCTATTTCCCAGTATATAGTCTACATTTTGGTCCTTATTTATCCTTCCAGTTTCTCACACCAGAGAAACAATGCGATATTTCAGCATGTATATCTGATTTATTTCACTTGAGTTTTGATTCTTTTTTTCTTCCCCCTTCCTTCTTTTCTCCCTCCCTCCTCCCTTGTTCCCCTTTCTTTTGAACAATTTCTCCCTATTTCACAATACCTTTTATACACTTCCTTATTTACAAATTCGGTATCTAATACCAGAAAAATGATGTGATAATTACACATGTATGTCCTGTTTATTTCACTTAAAAGTATAGTGTCAAGGGCCGGTGAGATGGCTCAGCAGCTTAAGTGCCTGCCTGGCAAACGCGAGGGCCCGAGTTCAACTCCCGGAACCCACATACGAAAAAGGGGCCGGTGATATCGCTCAGCGGCATGGGCGCCTGCTGGCGCACGAGGTCCTGAGGTCGACCCCCTGGTACCCACAAAAAAAAAAAAAGTATAATGTCAAGGTGCATTCATTTACTTAGAAATGCCCCAATTTTATCCTTCTTTATGGCTGAGTAGTACTCCATTGTGTTAAAAAAATCTTTTTTATCCATTCCTCAGTTGATGGGCATTTGGGTTGTTTCCAAGATTTAGTTATTACAAACTGTGCTGCTATAAACATGGATGTGCATATATCACTTTGGTATGATGGTTTTAATTCTTCCAGGAAGATACCAAGAAGGGGAATAGCTGGGTCAAATGGAACCTCTAATCCTCCTTTTTCAGGAATCTCCACACTGATTTTCCACAGTGGTCGCATGAGTCTACACTCCCACCAACAGTGAAGAATAATTCCTTTTTCCACACAGCCCCTCCAGCATATGTTGTTGGTTGATTTTTTGATAATAGACACTCACTCTGGGGTGAGATGGAATCTCAGCATTGTCTCAATTTGCACTGAGAGAAATTAGGGAAATAACACCTTTCACAATAGCATGGAAATAAATGAAATTCTTAAGAATCAACCTAATAAAGGCAGTAAAAGTTCTATAAATTGAAAATTACAGTACTCTGAAAAAGGAGATTGAATAAGATATCAGAAAATGGAAGATGTCCCTTGCTCTTGACTAGCAAGAAGGAGCACAGTGAAAATGTCCATACTCCCAAAATTGTTATACAGATTTAATGCAATCCCAATCAAAATACCATTAGCATACCTCACAGAACTAGAGAAAACATCCTAAAACTCATTTGGAACCAAAAATACCTAGAAGAGTGTTTTAAACTGAAACAACCATATAAAAGAGACTTAGGTAATAGAATGTATAACATTTATAGAGATGAAAAACACAAAATCTCTCAATATTGTAAAGATACAAATGTTTCTCAAGTGAGATAATTCATATTTACTGTGAAAAGAGCAATGATTATTTTTTGGGATTAAAGGATGTGAAAATATGACATTCATGTCCATGTAGAAGAATTAACTGTTAGAATAAATGAGGAAATACTGGGAAATGTTGAAAACCATACAGTTTGTTTCTAAAGTAAGAAGTCAAAAATATGGAAAATTCATTCCCAGATCATCTCCAATTTAATTACAAATTTACCAGTTTATAAAGGTTGCATTGTATTTTCAACAGGGAGAGAAAAGTTTAGCCAGTAACTCTACCAGGTCAAATGGTTAGTTGTTTAGTAAGTTTTATAGTTACTTATCACCAGTCATCAAAATTAATGTGGTGTGGATTAGAGAGACAAATACTTAGTAAATAATTAAATTTTTAATAAACTATAAAGAATTTGTAGTGCAACATTGGAGTAAAGGAATCTCTCCAAACAGTAACAAAAACATCTTAAAGAAAAATAGGATGTTTTTGTGGTCATGAATGATTATATTTCATTTATAATAGTTAATATTTCCTAAATTATATATATCTAAAACTTTTGAATTTTATAATCTGAAAAACAATGCTTATTTAAAAAGAAGTTCAGCACAATTACCACAAAGGAAAATTGAAAGATTCTTTTACAACAGAACAGTGCCTGCTGCTGCTAAAATCATGCTCCAAGGACAGTTTTCTTTTCTGTATATTTGGTTACCCAATGTAACTGTTAAAAATATAGGCAACAACTCTTGGTAGATTGTTTCTTAAAGCATTTGCAGGAGATTTATTGTCCAAAATATATTAGCCTTTTAATATCTTATCTTAAAAACTCCACCAAATATTGATCTTACAAAAATGATCTTACAAAAGTTGAAGTTGGGATCTCCTTCCTTAACTGTAAGGTCCATTTCTTCCAACAGAGTATGTAAATATAACATATATCATTATTTTCCCAAGCCTTTCACCAAATACCTGTATGATAAAAAATAAAAATAGCAACCCAATTTGATTATTTGGTGTAGATTTTTTTCCTTCTTCCTGTCTTGCCAAAACACTCAAAGTACACTTCTCTCACCTCTCTCTCTCTCTCTCGATTTTTCACATTTTTGTTTTCATTAATATTAGAAAAGCAACTTTCTTACCCACATAAAATGGATTTCCTGGGGATTATCTGCTTAATTATTATTGAAATAAAATTAGATATGTATATCAATGGTTTCCAAATATCAGTGTATTTTTAGTTAACGAGTAATCAGAATGTAGACGTTTGTATTTTTGTCATCCTTAAAGTTTGGGTTCCACTAATGAACTCACAGTACACTAATAGAAACCTTAAGTTTGAAATAAAGTCATTTTTATTCAAGAATATTTTAATAATGTCCTTACTTAGTAAAATGTCACTACATATTAGGCTTAATCTAGTCCAGTGCTGAATCTGTAATTTCATATTTTAGAAAAATCTTGCTACAGTCTCAACAGCATGTCACTGAAAGCATTATACTTTGAAAATTAATAGCAAAAACTTCAAAAATTCTTTCAAAAATTCAGGAAACACAGTTTTCCAAACAACAAAATTAAATTTAATTTGAAAAAGACAGCTCATTAGTATTTAAATATAACAATCTCATTTTCCTAAATATTAGCAAGGTTAACATTACTAGTGTGATCACCTCGAACATTGCTGCTCCATTTCCACATGCTACCTACAGCTTCTAGGGTCATCAAGTGTTAGGTTGAGAATCTATTTTATCTTCAGCTATAATTCTGTTTTCCATTATCTGTGGACTGGGGTTCCTTATCTTGTGGACTGGGTTTCCTTCATTATACAGATCACAGCAAATGCTTGCTTTGCTCTGAACATGAGGCTGAGATGGAAATCTAATCTTGGATAACTTATCTAGTTCTCTTTAGCATATCCAATGTAATTGCAGCATTTGAGCTAGTTCCTCATCTCTTGGGCCTAATATTTCTAATAGTTTGAGAAAATGATGCAATCAAATGTAAATGACTCGAGAAAGCAAGACTTTAAAATTGTTTTAATTTTAAGGACCTAAATAGCCAAAGAAGGTACCTAAAAGTTTGTGTGGTTTGAGAAGGATGGCAGAGACTCTCTGGAAAATGCCTGCTCTAACAAAAGCAGCTTCAACTTCACCTGTAGATGCCCATAAATGGTGCTTTACTTCTAGCAACTACTCAATTTTTAAAATCTGTTTATGTTTCTTATGTTTCTTCTTCTTCTGCTGTACTGTTTAATCTAAAGACTGTGTCAGTATTGCTGATATGTACTTCAAAAATTATCTTCACTATTCCATGTTGTGTTGCTAGGGGATAATGCACTTGATACATAGTAGTGCTCAACACAAATTGAAAAGAATCATTTAGTCCTTTGTTGTGTTGTATTATGTTATATGAAAAATAGAACAGGAAAATTCCTTGGAAACCAGTCCTCATTTCTGAAGAATCAACTCATGAAGCATTATATATTCTCCATCTCTAGGGAAATGTTGAGCTTTCTCAAGGCTCTCTCTGTAAATATTACCTGAAAGATCATCGAAGGATAATATTCCTATAAAAAGTTGGCTTAGAATATCCTTATAAGGACTTGGAATATGGATCAGGTAAATATTTATCAGTGATGAACACTAGAGCCTATTTCACAGTAAAATTACAAATCATTAATCATTTATGATATAGTAATATGATATATAGAAAAATCAGGACCTTCAATGATGGCTGAAAAATTCTTCTATTGTCAACAAAGTTTTTATATCTGAAAGTACCCGTCTAATACACTTAGAAGATGCAAAGCTGCACAAGACATTGAATTTGTCATGAAATTTTGTAGCCTACACAGGAATACATAACAATTAAAACTTAAGACTGCAAATAAATGAGGTCAGGATTAATAAATGTAAATATGTATATAAACCAAACATATAACAATCATTAAACAATTATTTATCTCTGTGTACTAGAGCCTGACTGCACATAACTCAAGGTAAAAGTATCTTTCAGAGAAATAAATAGGCAGTTGAATTTAAGTCTGATGATTTTTACACTTAAGGAGACTGTGGATCTTAAGGAGGCGATGTGTACATTATCTAGGGTGTAGCTCTAGAGTTGGAATTCAAGGCTGCATAATAGGTAGTTTGGATAAAGAACAGGACATTGGGAAAGGGATTATAAATAAAAGGAATGTGTATATGAGGTTGTGAAGATTTGCTACACCAGACTGCAAGAATGAAGGTAAACACGATGAGAATGAGTGTGTATATTAGTTGGAGTTTGCATTTCATTACCTAAGAATCTAGGAAGTCATTGCAGAGTTGTTTTTGATTTCTACCCCAGAAGTAATACAAACATAAAAGCATACGGAGTAAAAAATAGTTCTGATTTTTACTTTATTTATTTTTATTTTATATATTTGAATTTTGAACATGCTTTGATATACATGTACACAGTAAAATTACTACGGTCGAGCAAGTTAATCCATCCATCACCTCAGTTTCTTTTTTTGTGTACATGTGTATTTAGTAAGAACACATAAGATCTATTTCTTTAGCAATTTTTGTCATAAAATACAATATTATTAACTATAATTTTATGCCATGCATTAGATCTCTAAACTTATTCATCTCAAAGAAGTGTAAGCTTGTATCTGTAGAAATACATTTCCTCATTTTCTCCATTTTGTAAGTATATTAATATGATTGTTGAGCTTGCCTTTGAAAAATATTTAAATTTATCTTAAGTTAATAGCATATTTGTATTAAAATATGGAGAATATGGAAGGATTTAAATAAAAAGTAAAACTGTCCAAAACGTTACCTCCAGTTTCACATGTCATGGGCCAAACTATGAATAATTCATGGATGTTAATACTTTCAAAAATTTTCGGTTTTTAACTGCAAGGCACATGCATATAAATTCACTTCTCAATGAAATTCTGCTTTAAAAGGAGAAGATATGATGATATGAATGTATAAAGATGGTGTGAGTTAATGTTACCTGTTCTTGTAAAAAATTTTGCAAAGATAATTTTATGCAGTGATTTCTATTAAGACAATAAGCAAACAATAATTCCAATAATTCATGCTAGATCTTAGCTTTAAATGTTCCACATTTGGTTCATGATGGATTTCTGTGCTTTAATTTCTATTTTTAAAAATATTATATTAAAATGTTATTAAACTTGATCAGTGAGGTTTTTAGAGCCCCCCTTTAAAGTCTGCACCTCAGGAATGTACCTCGCTTCTAATATTTTTTTTTTAATTGTGGGTACTGGGAGTCAAACTCAAGACCTCGCGCTTGCCAGCAGGCGCTTGTGCTGCTGAGTGATATCACCGGCCCTTTTTTTCCTTTATGTGGGTACCAGGAGTTGAACTCAGGACCTTGCGCTTGCCAGGCAGGTGCTTACACCGCTTAGCCATCTCATCAGCCCTGATTTTTTTAAACTGGTCACAATTACAAGAAAATCTTCCACATGTCTTTTTATTCTTCATTAAAAATGTAAAACAGGGCCGGTGAGATTGCTCAGCGGCTTAAGCGCCTGCCCGGCAAGCGCGAGGGCCCGAGTTCGACTCCTGGAACCCACATACGAAAAAGGGGCCGGTGATATCGCTCAGTGGCATGGGCGCCTCCTGGCACGCGAGGTCCTGAGGTCGAACCCCGGTACCCACACACACATACAAAAAAAAATGTAAAACAAAAACAATTAAAAATTGAAAAGAGATCTCTATAAAAAAAAAACATCTGCATCTAACTTGTGAATATTAAAGCAAAAGTATCAACTGAAAATAAAATAATATATTATGAGTTAGTCATTCATTCAAAATTTCTAGAAATGCAAACATGGCTCTGTATAAGGGAAATACTTAAGCTTCTCTACTATAAGTATAAATAGTATATTGAAGATGGTGAGTGTACAAAAGTGGCTGGAGCTAGGATTTTAGTAGAAATGCCAGATGATAAATGTGGCAAGATAGATCATGAACTGGATTGTAAAAGACTTTATATACATTACCAAAACTATATGAGATTTTAACCAACAGGTGAAGAAGAATTAAAAAAATGTTTTTATTTTACATTTTCATACTTGGAAGGAAGTGAAATTTTATTTAGTTTTGTAAAATAAAAACACACTCTACTTTTTAAAATCATCAAAACATTATTAGTGGCATTGATACACACATATGCCTGAAAATTGTATAGAATCAAAATATATATTGTATTTAGGAGAAAGTTATAAAATTGTATGTGTTTAATTTTGTTACCTGATTAATTAATTTTTATTTAGATAATATCATATGTTATGTCAAAATAAAATAGTAATAAATTAAATTTTATATAAGTATAAAATAACATGTAATACCTAAAAAGAAAAAAAAATGTATGCATCCCAATAAAAATGTGTGTGTCACTAAAACTCAGGACAACACATTGAATTAGTTTTATTCAAAAGAAATAAAGGTTCAGACCTTTCACTTATGAAAACTGTGTTTTATCTGAAACCTCTACTATCTGTGCATAAAAACATTGTGGAAAGTGAATGTGTATGGCCATTCTAGTGAGTGAGAATCTTAGAGCAAGGGTGAAAAATTGCTTAGTAATAATCTCCAAAATAAAGCCCATATGCAAATATCAATGCACTTAAAATATCAATGTCATCTAGAAAATAAATACCAGTTGAGGTTCAACGACAGAAAAAATAGCAAATAATGAAATAGCTTTGGTCTTTTACAGTCAAAGGAGATCATTTGTTTTACGTTACCTTTTGTATTTGAAGTGATCATAACATGGGCAATATAAGAATGTGAAGTTCTGTGGTTTATCTCCAGGGACTGAGAAAATTGCTCTTTCATATTTTAAAACTTCTGCAAGTTTGTCATTAGTTCCCTAACATAATGGTTTAGGGATGTGAAATGAATGGTCATATGAATAAAAATACTAATGAAGGAAGATGTTATGGTTTGTGTCTAGATACCCTCCCTCAAAGCCTCATAGAGTCATGGGGGCAGGCTTCTAGAGTTTGTGATTGATTCATGGTCAAATGCATGGATTATAGCTGTGGGTGCTACACCCACCCTAGGGCTGGTAGCATGCATACAATGTAAGGGAGGGAAAGAGGCTTGCTCTTTCTCTGCTCCTCCCTTTTTGCTCTTGTTGTTTTTGCTGTCTTCCACTGCCATGAACTGTTGCCCCTCTGTCATGTGCCACTCTACCTTGGAGCCAGCTGATTATGGACTGAAACCTCCACAAACTGTGAGCTAAATAAACCTTTCTTTCCTTAATTTCAGGTGTCAGATATTTTGTCTTAGTAATGAGAAAAAAGTAAACAAGACAGAAGATAACATAAATGATGCAGGTTTGAGTACAGACTGTTCAATCTTATAATATAATGCTTATTTCATGCAATGATGAGTATAAGAACTGGGAAAATGCATACCTCTTTAGAGAGGTTCTCAAATTAAATAATCAATTACACCAATATTTCTGCTAATCATTATCTCTATATCTCCAGTACAATTTTAGTTTCACTGGAGAAACTGAGAAAGCTTATTGAAACTTAAAGTATTGACTAATACATGTACTATAAGCTAAGAAACACTGTAATTTAAATATCCTCATAAAAATAGCACAACTACATATATTAATGATAATCAGTCATACCACCAGGATAGGTTGAGTTACTTAATCAGCTTTCAAGTCTGAATCATAAACTGAAGAATTCAAGGGCTTAAATTTTATTTATTGATGGTTAAAAATGTCTATTAAATTAATGACATATATTTTGTGTGCATATGGTGTCCAAATATGTGCATGTGTGTGTATTTATGTGTGTTCATGCATATGTTTTATTCAAAGGTGTGGTTTCAGTGAAAAGTGACAAGATCGCTCTCAGCATTCTATATGTTGAAACCCACGAGTGTTTCTATACTCAGAATCTGATAAAATTTGACAGTACAGAATTCAGTTGCAAAGCTACATGTAAGGCAAGCAGGCTGTAGCAATGCACTATCTTGCTGGAGGCTAATCACTTTATAATGAGTTTATTAAAAAGTACCTATGCAATAAGTTGTAGCTGACAACAGCCCAAGGGAACCTCTCAGTGCTAAGGATTAGCCCCTGAGAGATGTTGGCTTGCATCCTTTTGATGACAGATTCCTTTCTAAAACACAAGCAATTTAAATTCGACATAAATCAAACAGATGGTAAAAGAAATACATTGCTGCTATAGGCTTTAACCTGTTTTTGTTCTCACTGTTTCAGAAAGTAAAATACGAAAAAAGTCAGGTTACTAGTGCTCCAGTTTTAGGAAAATTATCTTAACATCACAGAGCAATGATTTTTTTCACTGTGATATGGTATTTTTGACAGATCATGAAAAAGTTTACATCGTTATATTTAAAGAAAATGATGAACATGCAAGCTAACTTTTAAATGATTTTTATCATAGATTTTGATATTAAATAATCACTCTAACCTGGAAAAGCTATAATAAAACACAATTTATAAGACTATTCCAGAGCTGTGTTGCTATCAAGATCACAATGTATTTTAAGAATAATAATTTTGTATAGAAAGTACCGATATTTTTGAAGAGCATCAAAATCCTTACTAACTTTACCTGTAAAAAAGATGTAGGGCCAGTGAGATGGCTCAGCGGCGTAAGCACCTGCCTGGCAAGCACGAGGTCCTGAGTTCGACTTCTGGAACCCACATACGAAAAAAGGGCCGATGATATCACTCAGCGGCACGGGCGCCTGCTGGCGCGCGAGGTCCTGAGTTCGACCCCGGTACCCACCAAAAAAAAAAAGAAAGAAAGAAAGAAAGATGTAGCATAAGACAAAAGAAAGAAGGGTATGGCACTGCTTGGTAGAAGAAATCTATAAAATAATGTTTTAGTTTTTAACTTGGCTCTAGAAATGGCATAGAAAAAAACCGGAAAGAGACATCTGACACAGTGCCATGAAAAACATATCTGAACTTCGGTATATTTGCTGAATCAAACAGCACCCACTGTGTCAGTGTTTAATTGAGGTCAAAATAATCAACCACATGGCAGTTGAAATCAACAGATATAGTCTCTGAAACTACTTGTGTTTCTGTAGTGAGTACTTGTATTGAAATGATACATTGAGTTATCATAGAAATTTACTCACATTTGTGGGTAGGGTAAAGTAATTTTACAACAGGATTTCAAAGAGTTACATATAGTGGCTAAGAGGTTACTGGGAAAGAGAACACTATGTAGCAGTCCAAATATGTAAGCTTTCACAGCTTCACTGTGGTTTCTGTGGTAGTTTGGTAGAAGCTAAATAAGCAGTGAGAGCAGAGAAGAGAATTCATAAAATGCACAGAAATGTAAGGAACATTTTAAACAGTCTGTGGAATACTTTAAATGTGAAACTGGAATTACGATTTTTTTTGGTATCAATACAAATTGAAGGATTTAAACACACAGTAATGTGAATAAAATCGTGTTTATTCAAATAAACTGGTCAGCAAATGGGGAAAAACTAAAGACAAGGAAACAAGTGATCTCGCACATCCAATGAAGCAGTGATGAAGGTCTGGACAGGTGCCATGACAGAGGAAATAAAAGGGAACTAAGATATATATATATATAATACTGAGAAATATATATTATATACTGAGAAATATATATATTATATACTGAGAAATATATATATTATATACTGAGAAATATATATATATATTATATACTGAGAAATATGTGTATATATATATATATATATATATATATATATATGCTGGATTTGGTGATTGATGTTAAAGAGGGGAGAATAATTGTATGATAAGCAGAAGAATGAATTTCATAACCAAGTTATCCTTAAGCCTCCGCATAAAATATGAAGAATTATTTGGAGGTTGAATCCTAAGGACAAAGAGAAGGATCATTTCACTGAAAGAAACATGTATGTCCAGAGGGGAAGCTGAAATTGAAGCAACAATTTCATTATACTTTTCAAACATTCTTAAGTATCATCATTGAAAGGTTTTGTGGAATGCCTTTGGTAATGTATTGATGCTTTTACAGTGCTAAAATGATTTGTATTTTATGTTCCTAAAGTACACATAACATGCTTGATTAAATCAATTTTTTCATGTTATTATTTTTAATAATACCTTAGTAATACATTCACTGTGGGTAATGGTACATATATATGTCACAACTTGATCTTTTTTATCCCCCCTTCCCCTTCCATCCTACCTCCTCTAGTCCCCAGGTCCCCTTCCCATCTTCACAAAGTTTACCTCCCTGTTTCTTATCATCTTTTATTTTGCTCTTCTTTTATACTTTGGATTTAATTTAATCATGTAGATTTAGCCTGTTTCTTTTTAATTTCAAAGAGAAAAAAGATAAACATAACAATGAAACCAAGTTTCAAAGCAGGTTAGTAGGACAGTAACAATAGTTGATATATTGTGTATTGTTGTCTTCATAGTAGCTTTCCGAGTTCAAGATACAGGCAGGATACCTTGTCCAAACAATATTAGCACAAAACATTCTTTACAAGCAAGCTAGCTGTGTCAGTATCTTAACTATCTTGTGTATACATAGATTTTTTTTCTTTTTTCCCTTTCTTCTCTTCCCCTTTTCCCTGTCACAGTTTGTCTTTTCTTTTGAACAGTTTCTTCCCAATTCACAATATCTATTGTACATTTCAGATCCTATTTACTTATTCAGTTTCTCACACTAGTGACATACAGCCTTAGTTTTAAGCCTGATTTTGATGAGCTACCATTTAAAATTGGGAATTACATGTACACAAATTATATGTGCTATATCATCATAATTTAATATTACTAGTAATTTCTTGGTGTCCATCATTTATTGAACATGATCTATACATTTTTTACTATAAAATGAAAGTAACCAACCATAGTACAAACTAGCAATAGTAATACACGTTCTTTTAGTGTCTCAAAATCCTTTTAAAAACATTAATGTGAAGCTGTTAAGGAATCAAAGTAGTATGCAAAAAAGAGTGAAAAGAAGAAAAAAAGAAAAGAAAAAAGAAAGGAAAAGCAAAGTTAAATTTTGGTAACAAATAATTTTCATGTTTCAATATATTTTTATTGAAAGGCAATACAAATTCAAATCAAAATACCTGCACACATACTCCTATCCTGAGAACTATATATTCATTTTTCAATTTGCTTCAAACTCTTCTTGCTCGGTAGCAGCAAAGCCCTAGAAATGCAGTAAGTACAGTAAGTGTTTTTGTGTCAAAAGTTCAAGCAAAGTTGTTTCCATTTAAAAGAGTGTCAAAATATCATGGCTCATTTTAGTTTCTCTTAGAATGTTGGACAATGTGTCTTTTACCCTATTTTATCATCTTGCTCCTTCTCTTTACCTTCAGCCATGAATTGAAAACTTAATCTTAAGTGCCCTTGCAGGCACTTCACTTTTCAAAACGGATGCATCTTTATAGCTGAACACTCTGACATGGTTTTCCTCTAAAACCAACTTTTCAGTAAAAAGTTTTATTTTATTTTAAAGGTTAAGAAGTAATAATACCATATCTTCAATGGAAAGAATACTTTATTTCTTGATAAAAGTTCCATTCCATATCCACCATAAATTGTTTTTTGTTATCATTGAAAAATCAGAACAAACATGAATATTAAGAATTAAAAGATTCAAAAAGAATATAATAGACTACATATTTATTAGAGTACATGCTAAACATAATAATAACTATTATAACCAACTTTAGTTCAGACATTATGAGAGATATATTTTATACATGATCTCTTGACATTCACAACAATGCCACTAAATAAATTTGTGTGTGTGTATGTGTGTGTGTGCTTTTGTGTGTGTGTGTGTAATCCTTGCTAGTCAGTCACCAAATTACTCTCAGTAGTTTCAAGGTTTAATGGAAAGCAAACATAATCTGAAGTCAAACATTTACTAAAGAGCTAACTATAAAAATTAATCCCCTACTAAATTATCTCTTCATAATAAATATTAAACTCCTTCTCTTTCCATTATATCTCAGCTATAATTTGCTAATTTAATGATAACATATTCAAAATTATCACTAAGTGCATAAAATTATAAGTCTTATGAAAGATTCAGAATTTCATGAAATTAATAAAAATGATATTGGAATTCACATGTGAAACCAATAATGAGTGAAAATCTGGAAGAAATATATCAGGTAATCATTAATTATGAGAACATTGACCACAATGAGGGTAGTGTCCCTTGGAAACTGATGGAGCTCTTGAATATTTTTTCAGAAATGATTCTACTAGGAGTATTAAAACAGAATTAAAAATACTAAGCACATGTTACAGTATTTGGTTATATATATTTTTTGTAAAGCTAATGCACAGATAACATAATGACAAAATCAACTTCTTATTTACTGTTTTATAAGAAGTATAGTTTTAAGGGCCAGGAATGTAGCTCAGTGGCACAGCACCTGCCTGGCACGCATGAGGCCCTGAGTTCAATTCATGGTACCAGGAAAAAGAAGTAAGTTTTGATTATAAGAGCAATTTCACATGTAGGCGCCTAAATATAACTTATATTTTTAAATTAATTTTTTCAATCTTTAGTTCTAATCGAAATTTTGATGAAAGTTTTCCATGCATTTCTCACCTTCTTCTGGTGTCTGTTACTCTTGTATAAGGACTTATGCTTAACATGAGAAAACTGAACTACAGAAAAATAAGTTAACTTTCTGTTCTAGTCAGGGTGCAGTCATGTTACAAACCCTCCTGTATTTACTTGAGGAGAAAATAAATTGTATAAATAATTGTTAATCACATTTTCCAGCCTTGCAGTCTCTTAATCATGCCCCATTTTTGGCAAAGCTAAACACAAAGACAAGTTAAAGATTTTAACTTGAATACTAATATAAAAGAAGTCATGCAGTTAGCAACTATAGGAAACAGCAATCATATCTAGGACTGGTCAAAAAAGGAAAGAGATTAGGATTACTGAAAGTGGAAAATCAAAGAAAATGTCTCCATAACACTGAATCTCAGTCCTCTTAAGAAAGGGAATTTGTGATTCTGGAGGTTGGGGCAACTAGTAAGATGAAACTAGTTATGTAAATATTAGGAAAAATAGCATAATGGAATTAAATGCTACTATGCAAAAGAACTTCTGTTTTCAGGGTGAAAAAGCTTGCTGGAGAAACCATGATACTCAAAGGAACAGGAAGCAAAGCTGAAAGTAATAGATATTAAGTGCGAAGTAATATGCTCTTTATGCATCTTCCAGACTTGCAGTCTCCCAGTCATGCTCCATTTTTGGCAGAGCTAAACCCAAAGACAACTGGAAAAGCAGAAATGTGGTTTGCAGACTCCTGGAACCAGCACCATTAAGATAAGAGAAAGGTGATTGAAAGCTGAGATACAATACCTTTGTAACAGGCACATCATACCTTCCTTGCTAAGCACATTTCTACTTGTATTTGAAACTTCTACACAATGCAAATAACTGTTTCCAGCACTCACATGATGCACTTACCTGTCCATAAAATCAGATATTTTCTTCCCTCCACCCAAAAGAGAAACTGGCAAGTAACAAAAGAAATTTCATCCAACCTTGGATACAGTAGCACTACCAATCTCTGGCACATTTGTCTTAGCCAACACAACTGGTGATAGTGGAAGCAAGATTTGAAACCCAAACTTGTCTCATAATCTGAAGTTCTTTCCAATGCACAACACTGTCTCTTAATTCTAAACTCCAGTATCTGATCAATAGAGTCACTGCTTCCATGCAATATGAGTTGGCTACACTTAAATAGCATATAATTATGACTCATTTAAAAATGGAAAGCTGGAAGAAAAATATTAGTCTGGAGTCTGATATTAGATTGGACACCAATAATATTTTGGTAAGTAAACATCATAACAAAGTTGTTCTACATTAAGGAGTTGGAGTAATGCTCATTATTATAGTTTTTATTATAATACCCAAATATTTAGTGTAGTTATTACCATAGACTTTTCATTTTGATCCTGCCTGCTAAAATGTTCATAATATTGGAAGGAGAGCAAGATTGAGAGTAAGAGGAAAAAAAAAAAAAAGAAAAAACAGACTCATTTTTTGAACATTTACATATAGGAGAGTCAGATTAGTACAGTATGTGGCTTCTACCACTTAACAGCATACAGTACTGTAGATGTTTTGTTGGTATGTTTCTGAAGAAATTTTAAAAAATTTTACGCATCCTGTATGATAATTACACACTGCTGCTGATGTGATTTTCAACCTACAGTCAGCCATGTGCAAATGAAAGATTTTAACTCATACTGGTCAACCTATATTTTTTGTTACGTATAAGAAAATGAAGGACAAAAAAAGCACACCTTAACCACTCTTCTGAAGAGTTGTTCATGTGTTTTTTTATGGAGATGAAAAAGTTTATAAATATTTTTCTAGTGAAAACACAATACAATAATTTTGTATGTTCAAAAGTTAGATGTCTGTTTTTATACAGTAGAATACTCTATCCTAGCAAGAAGTATGGCTTAAAGGCTAAGATTAACGTTTGCAAAAATTTCACAAAGAAGTATAAGGAAAGAATAATGGGAGGTGGTCCCAAACTCACTACATACATATTGATTTGTTGGCTGTGTCTTGCTGTAATGCACATTTATGAAGTCAAATTTTAGTGATAGCAATTGTAGAATTTCCTGTCTTTAGGGCTTCCTGTGGGGTTGTCACCAGTGTTTTAGAAATCTCATTTCATACTTTAAGAAGGCTTCCCTGCAATAAGTTTTGTTTTATTTCTTGTTTTTAAGGATTTCATTTAAAGAACTCTGTCTGTCATTATTATGGCTTGATCCATATTTTTATATCTTTAGTGTGACTTCACTCACTTATCATTTTTTTCTGTTAGAATAAAGCATACTTTCAGTTTGTTCTGTTTTGCTTTTCTTATGAAAAGTACATGTCACAAAGTAGATTCTAATTACATTAATTATGAATGATCAAAATAATGAATGATTGATATGCCAGAATACACTAAACCTGCTTGCGAAAGGGACTGTTTTATTTATCCATGAATCCTATGATTTTAACAGAATATCTACCATGCTGCATGTTTTCGATAAATAAGTGAATGTGTGAAGAGGATTTAATAGACAATTTTAAAGAAAATGGCAGAGATTTGCTTTAGAAAGAACACTGCTTTGGAATACAGGCAGTTCTGAGTTTTAAAAATGTCTCTACCAGACTATAATTTTAAACAAGCTATTTAACTGCTTTGAGGGTTAGCTTCTTTCTGTTAATGATAAGAATATATTCTGCATAGGATTGTTATGGGAGTTAAATAAAAATGGATATAAAGTACCTAATATTGTATAGAGTGGAATTTTTCATGGAATATGATGACAAAGGCCCTATAAACAGCTAAAAGATGAGAGTTCAATTGCCTCATTGGGTAAGTGAAGGAAAGTTTCTGAATTTTAATTAGACAGGTTTCCATACCACAGTCAAGCAAAAATAGAGAGAATGGACATACTAGATATTCTTAGGGGGATTCCGGCAAAAAAGAAAATTACATATAATTATAATTTAGATAATTCTAAGGAATTTTATGATAATTCATTGATTGCAATATTTTTTTCTCCTATAATTCTACCAAAAAACTACAGAAGCTGTATGGCAAATGTGCTTCACTTCTAGTGCAGCTATAAATTGATCAAAATAATGTGGAGGCATCAATAGTACAGGCAGCTTTTTAAAGTTGTTAAAATGTGCAAATATTGTTATAGAAAGCTGCACGAGAAAAGAGCTATTTTTTTTTCTACTACAAGTACAAACAAATGAAATAATCATAATTTTGGATTATTCTGATTCAGTTTTCATAAGCATGTCTATTTGCCTGTCAGCAAACTTTGTATTCATGGAGTTTTGCATATTTTCATTTAATATTTTCCTATTATTAAAAGTTATAAAAATATTTTGATTCTTGTATTACTGAACATGTATAACGATTATTTACCATCAGTATAAATTATAATACCGTATCTTGTGTATTTGTAAGTTACTTTCACATAGTACATTTCTAGAAGTAGGATTACTGGATCAAGATACCTCAATATTTTCTGGCTCTTTTAAAACATCACTAACTCATTGTTTATACCAATATTAAAAGTCCTTATAAACTTTTCGCTTTGTAGTTGTTCCATTTTTCTAATCATGATATTTTGCATTGTGCTTTTGCTCGTGTTTTATGTCAACCAATTCTTGTGGTCAATTTTAGGCTGACCTTACTTTTTGCATCTGTTTTTCAGATGCTAGGCTAATAAATTTACCCTTGTTATAACTTTTTGTAAAAGTTCAATTTGAAAAGTACCTAACTTCTGATATATTTTGCCTTAGAAATTCAGCTGACATGTTTAAATTTCTAGTCAAAAAATATGAAGATGACACCTTGAATTCTATCAGTTGAGATAGTCTTATTGAATTCATTACATCCTATTTCTCTTTTCGATAAAAGTACACAGAAATGGGATCAGCAGAATATAAGCAAAGATAAATAATTTTCCAGGAGAGTAATTATGAGGGCTACATGAGAATTAGACTTGCTATGTTCACCTAATCAGCAACTTACTCTGCCCAAAATGAAACAAACTCAGAAGAGAAAATTATAGTACACCATCATCCACAAAAGAATACAAGAACAGTTGTGATTATTAATTCAATCATTTTACATTACAAATAGTCCACAGGCCGTGTAGAAATTATGGGTAAAGAAAAGTAAACACCTCTTCAGTCAATTTTGAAGCCCTGAAAGAATGGTAGGAAATGAAATTTGAAAAGCCAGGATGAATGAGATTGCTAATGGATAAAATAGAAAAGGATAAGTACTGGATCTGCTGTCAGGTATATAAACTATTCAGTTTTCCCAAGTAAGCACTAACACTAAATCAATGTATAGAGTGAATTTCAGGTAAGCATAGAAGATCCAGCCAAAGAAGAATGAATATAGAAAGCAGGGAGGATGAAAGAATGAGGAAAAGGTAGCAAACAAGAGAATATGTGGGCAAAGAACTGAAGGAATTTTGTTAATATAAAAGCCCATTATTTTCATTATCACTTATTCCCAGTTACATTGTTGTAATGTCTCTTCCTCAGGACCCCTAAGATATTACATAATTTCAGACAAAAGTTCTTCATATTATAAAAGATTTGTTATCAGCTAAAAAAGTAGTTATAAAAACTGAAAATTTCTTTGGCCAGATGAATTTTGAATATAGTGGGTCTAAGACCTTGTTAAATTAGAAGTTCTCAAAATAAATTTGCAAAGCATTGGTAAAATTTGACTTGGCATTCTTCATTATTTATAGCTTATCTTGATAAAAAAATATTTTTCTTACATCTTTTCTGAGTAATTATTCACATTGGTTATTGATGTTTCAAAATATTTTCAATTTGGAAAATGTTAAAAGTTTGAAATGTCTCATGTAAAAGACTCATGTAAGTGACTCATGTAAGAGTCACTGTTTTATAATAACTAACACATAACTAATAATTAGGTGTATAGATATTTTAAGTTTGCCATTTAGTGCTTTAATTTTATTTAGCTGTCTTTTTTATTTTTAAAAATTTTATTAGTTCTTGTCTGCAGTATATGACAATTGCATTCATTGTGAAAAGTTCTCATGTGTACATTAAACGTCTTAATTTTTTGTACATCTACTTGCTCTATTCCCCATGCTCTCTCCTCCATCCTTTGCTTGGTCCTCTTTCCATTTACAAAAGATCTATCTCCCTGTTTTCTATTATCTATGTTTTGACTTGCTCTTTAATTTATGCATATATTGGGTTTCTCATATAAAAGAAATCATAAAATATTTAGGTTAGTGTATCTGATTTTTTTCATTTAATATAATTTTCACAAGTTACATCCATTTTCCTACAGATGACTCAAATTTATCCTTCCTTTTGGCAGAGTAATACTTCATTGTATATAAATACTAAATTTTTTTATCCACTCATCTTAGCAATCATTTAACAGACTATAAAACAAAGGATGTTCCTAATTGGAAAGGTTAGATGCACTGATAAATAAGTGATGAAAGGGAAAGTAACTAAATGCATGAGAAGAGTTGAACAGATTCTGAGATTTTGTGGTATGGCCTAATGGTAGACAATAAGGATCAAAAATATTAAGCTCTGCCATTAACTGGTGAAGTTATCTTAGGCTTCTGTTTTCTTATTTTTGAAATAGGGGAAATTACATGTGCCATAACTATTCCACTTTGTTTTTATGAGCATCAAATAAATAATAGATGTAAAAACACTTGACAATTTTGAAGTAATATTTTTCTTGAAGTTATGGCTTCCAAAACATGGCACACTAATACATTTGATATGTTATGCCACAGGAGAGTGCATTCAGAAATAACACAAATCAATTAATACCAAAAATATAAAAATCCAATAAGAAATTATTTTAAAATCATGAAAAATGCATCATTTTATTGTATCAAGATAAAAATGAAAAATGACAACAGAATTAATTGTATGAGAAAAAAACACCTATTCGTAGAATACATTGAGGTATACATTTTAAAAATTCATGAGCCAGTTATTTTGGTATGTGAATATTATAAATTGCATTTCATAAATTTTAGTATTCATGGTAAAATTATGCATTTTAGAATTAGAAAATAGTTTATTTTGGAACAAGTTTTCCAGTTTTTAAGATCATCTTAATCACATGAAATATACTGATATTAGCCTAACATTAACCAAGTCTGCATTTTATAAGCTAGACTAATGAGAATTCTAGCTAGACTAGTACTTTGAAAAGAAAAAAAAAAAGAATAGGGATGATTGCCATCTTCAATGAAAGAGAATAAAAAAGAGTGATCTATTTTTATTTCTCGTAGGTGGGAACAATTTAACTCCAGGGAAAAGTTATCAAAATTAAAAATGGCTATTGCACATTTATTTGTGAACATTTAATTGAAGCACAGAGAACTGGCACAATTTCAAGCTCTTAATCACAGATTTCTAAATGCACATTAAGTAATGAATGTATAAAATTATGCTTATCTTGTCTTAGATAAATGTCTAATTAAAAATCCTTTGAGGAAAGAAAATCCTCACATCATTAAAAAAGAAAAGAACATTCTATGGAACTCTATGTAACTTTAGAAAGAAAAATTAGAATTTTTTCCACAGTAGACAACTTTGCTGAATATTAGCTATCAGGAATTTTTAGATCAGGTAAGATTTGCAGGTGTTCAAAATAGTATTCATGCAGCAAACAGGATAAAACAGCTGAATTTCACAGACAAATATTGTTTATTCACATTTATGAAACATCTTAGTAAAGCATGAGCCTATTAAACATTTCATCATACAGTCATTTGCTACATCCTCATTATAAAACATAAGTATGTAACATACTTTAGAATATTCTGTGACTTAGATTAAGTAAAATTAAGTGCTTAAAGAATTCTGTTTGAAACTTATACTTCATGTTTAAATCCTAATGGAGATATATAAAGCTTATAAAAGTAAGGTTCCAGGAGGATTCTAATTTAACATTTTTAGATGGATGTGCAATGGAGATATGTAGGATCACCACTTCCATTAAAAGTTACACACATTTAAGGCAAAAAATTGCAAAAATCTGTTCCATATACTATTAGCCCCTATAAACTTATAATTCAGTAATGTATATAATCCAGTTCTATCAAAACTACCAAAGATTGGTCAGACTTGTCTTATTAGAAATAAATTTCTACTTTAAGGAAACTTAGAATACATAAATCCATTTTTAAAACAGATAAATGATAGAGGGTATTTACTTATGAACACATCCTTCCCTTTATGAAAGATCCAAAATAGCTTTTAAAAATTTCATTTCAGGGCCAGTGAGATAGCTCAGTGGCATAAGCACCTGCCCGGCAAGCGTGAGGTCCTGAGCTCGACTCCCGGTACCCACATAAAGGAAAAAAAGGGCCAGTGATATCGCTCAGCAGCACAAGCGCTTACTGGCAAGCATGAGGTCCTGAGGTCAACCCCCAGTACCCACATAAAAAAAAAAATTCCATTTCATAGCATATTGCATTTATAAGTAAATGCTGCAGATTAGGAAAAATTCACTCACACACAATATTTTTGAAGACATTTATAGAGTAAAGAGTTTATTCATGTATTCATTTAAACTATAAAGCTAAGAAAACAATCTTACGTGGATGTTCCATCTCCTTCTAGAAAGTCACAATCATTTTGAAGATATTTAATTCTATTTAATTTAAATGATGTTCTGCTAGTAGACTACTGAAACACTAAAGTAGTTTCCAAAGTAACATTAAAATTCAATTGCCTCTACTTAACTCAATTGGTGGTTATATGGATATTCATGTATGTGGTAATTCACTCAGCCATACAATAATATTTGTAGTAACTTTCTGTTTGTTGGACTTTAGTTTTTAAAAAAAAACAGTTCAACTTAGTAAGATTGTAAAGTTGTAAATATAAATTAATATTAGAAAAATTTTCAAGCCTTTTCCTCAGTTTTAACCTGTGGAATAGTTATCAAAAACTACAAGCAAAGCAGAATACCACTTTTATAGAATAGGTCAGGAATATTCATTTGTCTAAATGTTTCCCTATATAAAGATCAAGAATTGTACTTGGTTTCCAAGAAAATGTACTGTAAAAGTTGGAAAGAAATTTAAGGATTCTTATATTTCCCTGTAGGGTTGATTTGGGTCAGTAGAAGGGCAAGGTAGTAGCAAGCTTGGAATGAAGAAGAGGGCAAAGATGAGGTTAAGAAGTAAAGATAATTTTATTGAGAGAGAAAACCAAGCAGATTTCCCGAGAACTGTAATTTTAAGTGAGAACAGAAATACAGCTTGCTAAAATATTTTCTTAGTTACTTTTCTCAGTGCTGAGACAAAATACCTGACACCCACAGTTAAAGGCATAAAGATTTATTTAGCTCAGTTTGTAGAGGTTTCAGTCCATAATCTGCTGGCTCCTATGCAGGGTGGCACATAGCAGACTGGCAACTGTCCATGGTGGTGGAAGACAGCAAAAGCAACAAGAAACAGAAGAAACAAGATTATTTCAGTCCCTTATATTGTATGCAGGTTAACTGCCCTGGGGTGGGTTTAGCACTCACACCCTTAATTGCCAGAACTATGCCAAACCAATCAGCATACTGATTTACTAATCACACACCCTTAATCCCAGCATTACACACTAGATTCAACCATCACTGAAAAAGCCCAATGACCATACGGAGGCTTTGCAGGGACATCTAGACACAAAACATATCAACTATTAAACATAAACTCAGACCTTTGTGGTGATTAACAGATTAAAATATGTTTTAGTTGATGAAGTTGCCCAGAAACTGAGTATTATAGTATCTTCGTAAATCTAATTAATAAAATCTTAATTTCAACTCACTTGATCATGTTGGGAGCCTTTTTCTTACTGCGCCACCAACATGGCGTGGATAGCCTGCTTCCTATCAGCTGATCAGCCTATGTTCTGCATTTCTATGTTCCCTTATTAGGGAAGGTTTTGGGCAGTGGGCGGATCCCTGCGGCGGCGCCCAATGGGTGTGCTATTCGTGGCAGAGGGTGATTGGAGATGGATTCCTATATAGGAGAGTGCCCGGGGGAAGAAGAAGAAGAAGCTGGAAGAAGCTAGCTTAGCTTGAGAACCGGCTTGGGTGCGACTTCGGTCCCTGTACAGCATTAATAAATTGTTAATAACAAGTTCCACTTTCGTGTGTTCCTTGCTGGCAAGGGCGCGCAACAAGTGGTGGCCCGTACGGGGAACGAACTCGCGACCTTGGCGTTATCAGCACCAAGGTAGGTTTCGTTTTTACTCTGAGCCGATTCTCCCCAGTGAGGGAGGCCGCCGATAGAGCGGGATTCTCCCCAGTGAGGGAGGCCGCCGATAGAGTGGGAGTGGATCCACTAAACCTCCGGAACAAAATGCAGAGCCGGTGTGGGTTCCCAAACGTCTTGTGAGACTCAGTACAACCCAGACTCAGTCCATTGACTCATCATCGGTGGAAGTAAGCGACACGCAAGGACAAAATGATTAAGGGAGTGATTGCTCTGACTCTAGCCCTTTCATTCTTACTTAACCACTTCAGCGTAAGTATGTTGTCAAGTAATGGCTTGCATACTATGGCTGACAACCCTACGTCTAGCAGAGATTTAAGGCTTCCCCCTATTTCTGAGCTCTCAGTAATTCTTCTCCTGTGCGGGCTCCTGCTAGGGGCCCTATGGGGCTGCATTTTGGCTCACTGCCAATTGTTTCTTCTCTTGGTGGGCTTTTTGGGACTCTTGCCCCTCTCTAGCGGTGAGAACCACTGGGCCTGGGTTTTGCACCCTCCCATGCTTATGGCTGTGGGCAAAGAAGCTCCTATATTTCCTGCAGTCTACGCCACTTAATGCTACGGCATATGATGAATTTGGCTGCATTATCCTTATTTCCTTTACCACTGGAGACTTTTTTGGCAACTCATCTATAAGTAAGGTTTTGGGTGTTCAGAACTTGAGTTATCCCAAAAGTACCAATTTAAAACTTAGTCCTCCCTTTACGGATCCCCGCCCTGCGGGTCTCTGCTGGCAAAATACTCATGATACCCATTTACAATCTGCTATGCGTTGGGGCAACTGCTTACGCAATGAACCACTACCACTTCTTAATAATCAGTCTTATTCTGAAGGAGATATGTGGGTGGGAGGCCTCCGTGGTCCTCCCGCCGCTATCGACTACCATTATAAGAACTCTAACCAGTATAATCAACCCCTGATGTCTGATGGGTTTTTTCTATGTGGTATACAGGCTTGTCTTGATTTCATTCCATTTGCTATGCGCAATGTTCTGGTGTTCAATGGGACAGCTACCTATTATGATACGTAGAATGTCACCAAGGCTCACAATTTTGTGTTACTTCTACTCCTTGTGTGTTGGCTCCCTTCTTCTTTGTTGTTTTCAATGTTACCAGCAATAATACCGGGGGAAGAGGGGGGCTTAACTGTTCTGTAGTTCCTTGTAGGCTGTCTAATTGTTGGGCAGAAGAACATACCGGCGCACTGTTGGTGCGAGTGCCATCTGGGGTCATGATGCCGCTACACGTCAATCAAACGCACTTCCCTGTCATTCAGTATCGTGCCAAGCGAGATTTTGGATTCACAGCTTTCGTGACAGCAATTATTGCAGCGGTGGCGGCGTCTGCTACCGCCGCTGGTTTTGCCCTTGCCCAGTCCATCCAGAGTGCAGAGGTCATCAATCAGCTCTCAGAGCGGGTAGCCACGGCCTTACAAACCCAAGCAGACATTAATGCTCATTTGCATTTTGGAATCTTGTCTCTTAATCAACAAATGGCGTTAGTTCAAAAACAAATAGACAATTTTTATATTCTGCAGAGACTAACTTGTGACGTGCATTATCATGCTGCATGTGTTATACCCGTTCAGGTATGCAATGCCTCTGCCAAAGTATGGGAACTCAATCAATACTTGGCCGGTCCCTGGAATGCTACCTTTGTCAACTATACTCGGCAACTGGCGCTTCAGATCGCACAGATCAATGCTACCAGAGTCACACCTGTTACCGCGCAAAGTTTATGGACTTCTATAACAAGATGGTCTGGATGGGTACAACGATGGGCGGGCTCTATGTCTCTCCTGGGAATCGTGGCTTTGAGTGCCGCCTTCTGCCTCTGGTGTTTGTGCCGCCTGCGGCGACACCGCCGTAGGGATGTCGCCATGCTCGCTCAGGCCATTACAGCTGTGGATGCTGGTACATCTCCCCAAGTATGGCTGGCTGCCGTTCATTCGTAGCCTATGCAGGATGTAAGGCTAGCCGCACTGCACAGCAGTTGCCCTCAGGGTTGAGGGGACTGCTGGAATGCACGCTCGTATGCATGTGGGTCTGCTCCAAAGCCCCACCCCTGTGAAAAGGGAGCATTGCCAATAGGGATGAAGTAGTATGAGCCTGGCCATCTCATGCTATGTTAATCCGCTTGGCATTTGCACAACAGGGTACGGGCCTCTACATTCTCCTGCTGTTGTGCCATTTAAAATTAATTAATTAGGGGGAGATGTTGGGAGCCTTTTTCTTACTGCGCCACCAACATGGCGCGGATAGCCTGCTTCCTATCAGCTGATCAGCCTATGTTCTGCATTTCTATGTTCCCTTATTAGGGAAGGTTTTGGGCAGCGGGCAGATCCCTGCGGTGGCGCCCAATGGGTGTGCTATTCATGGCAGAGGGTGATTGGAGATGGATTCCTATATAGGAGAGTGCCCGGGGGAAGAAGAAGAAGAAGCTGGAAGAAGCTAGCTTAGCTTGAGAACTGGCTTGGGTGCGACTTCGGTCCCTGTACAGCGTTAATAAACTGTTAATAACAAGTTCCACTTTCGTGTGTTCCTTGCTGGCAAGGGTGCGCAACATGATCATTTTCAAAAACTTGAATTACAAAAGTATAAGTTTGATGGATTGTATTTTGATGAAATTTATAAAACACATTTTTGTCTTCCAAGACCAAATGGAAAAGTGATCAAAAGATCAATGTTCAAATGCTACTTGCTTTGCTGATGAACTGTGAGATTGTTTTAAAGATCTATCTCTAAGCAAGTAAAAAATGTGTGGTAGGACCTGAGTTTAATGTAATAGTACCTAATACATATCAGCTTTTGAAGAAATCCTATTTGGGTATTTCTTTCATAAAAGAGAAGTCTTCTCATTATTGCTGGAATGAACTAAGCCTGCTTTAGTCCTTGTATGTAAATCTGATTACAACTAAAATCTATGGGATAACATATGAAGACAATATGAGAATTTTGAAATTTAAACCACAGAAGAGAGACTGGGGAAGGAAGTGAAAATCTAAAGAAAGAACCAAGGTAAGTTTCCTATGTTTTTGTCTCCTTTCACTACATAGTTTAATCAGCAGATAAGCCATATTGATGAATTATGCAGTGAGTGACAGCAGCTACAACTAGAAGAGGAATTCATCAGATGCCAATACAAGGAAAAGCGAACCTTCTTGCCATGAGTGTGGAGGGATATCCCATTTTTTTCTTTTTTATCTATCCTACCCATTTTGAAGCAAGCACCAGATATTTAATTGCACTGTTGTGATTCAGAGGCAGCTAAAGCCCCAAGAGAAAATTTATTTCTTTGGATAAAGGAACAAGGAAAAGAGGGCTATATTCTGTCAAGAACTTGGAGGGAATCTCTATGATTTTCTTTTCTTTCTATTGTCTTGCCACTTATCCCTGATAGCAGGCTGATTGTCACTGAATTGCAAACATGTGCACGTGGATAAAACTGAAAGAATTCCATATTTCTGCCCAGGGGAACAATTAAAGTTCTCATGGGATCCACAGTGTCGGTTAAGTCCCAGAGATGAGACACTTAGAGAACTAGATCTCTGCATTTACCTTAGAAGTGAAACCAAACCCAAGCTCACCTTCCATCTGCAGATATGTGGAACGCACCCAAAAAAGCATAGCAAAGGCTTTGATATCGGATGCATAATATAAGCCATTGTCCACATCCGAAATTAACCATCTGTAGAAAGAAACATACAGCTTTGATGTAAATGCACTGTGGGCAATTACTTACTAAAAGAAAAATAAACAAATTTCTCCAGATGATTTTAAGAGGATTCAGAGTCTCACAACAGGAAACTAAAAGCACCTAAGATAACATAAGGAAAAGTAATTGATAAAAATAAAACAAACAAGAAACTATGATCAATTCTTAATGGAGGGGCAAAGACCAAACATCAACCACAATATTTTGCAAATACCAAGCAACACTTTTAAAGTGACTAATATAATCATTCTCTATCAAGTAAAAACTTGCAAATGAGTGCTAAGATAAATATTCTTAACAAAAAATAAAAATTATAACAATGAATCAAGTAGATTTTGTAAATTAAATATTCAATGTTTGCAATAAAAGTGGCTTTTAATTTGCTCACATCAGAACAGTTAAACTATACTAAACAGAACATAAATCAATAGGAATTACATAGTGTGAAGAAGAAAAAGATTGAAAAATTGAATGGATATTCAGTATCATTTAAAAATAATCTAAATTTAATATTACTGAAGTTCCTAAAAAAGGGAAGAAACATACTGTTACAGAAAAACATCTCAAGAAAAATGTCTGAAAGTTTATCAAATTAATTAAACTATATACATTTACAGATTTTGGTGAGTGAATGGTAAAATTTTAAACTTCAAAAACATGTTGACAACAAATATAATCAAATAAATTAAAATTATTGATGAATAGTTCAATTATTTAAAACCCAGGACCATATATATTGAAACATATTTTTACAGTGCCTTTATCTCATACCTCATATTGTGTAAAAGTAAACAACTCTTTCCTATAACTATAATAGTAGGGCATTATTTTAAAATTTTATAGGGCCTGGGATTTACCTCAATGGTGTAGCACCTGCCTGGCAAAGTGAGGTCCTGAGTTCAATTCCCACTACCTGACCAAAAAATAATAATAAAATAAAATAAAATAAAATAAAATAAAATAAAATAGTGTAAGTACATAAAGACACAAATCAGCTTGAATCTATGGAGGATTTATAAATATGTGGTAAAGAAAAAAATGAGGCCCACTTAAAAGAACTTACTATGTGAAAATTGAAAAGCTTTCTGGGAAAGATATCACTATGAGACAAGGAAGAACACAACATGAAATTTCCACTACTGTATTATAAATGTATGATCATATTAAGGAAGAACAATTCTGAGTGCAGTGCAATTTTATTTCATTCATCTGCTGTTTTAGTTCACATATTTTTTTTTTTTTTTTTTTTTTTTGTGGGTACCGGGGGGACGACCTCAGGACCTCACGCGCCAACAGGCACCCGTGCCACTGAGCGATATCACCGGCCCCTTTTTCGTATGTGGGTTCCGGGAGTCGAACTCGGGCCTTCGCGCTTGCAAGGCAGGCGCTTAAGCCGCTGAGCCATCTCACCGGCCCCTAGTTCACATATTTTAAAGAGAAATTATTTCATGGATACTATGGATGAAAGAAACAGATATATTTATTTCCCTCATAATGCTTTTAGTTTATAGTGGATCGTGTCTGAATCTTCCCCAAGCTAAATAATAAAACCTGAAATCCCTGTCTGCTGAAATATCTGTTTTAAAAAGAGATGAAACTTTCATATGATTATCTGTTTGCTATGCAAACAAATTATATTTAGTGTTTTGAATGTTTTGTACCATACTTCAAAACAAAATATTTGACAATTTTGACATGCTGATAATTGTAGTGAGGAGCTCTTGTCTCCAGTAAGGGAGAGGATTCTAACAGAGCAATATCGGAAGTAATAAGAAGCTGGAGCAGTGATGAGAACAAGAAGGAATATATTTTGCCCAATAAGAAATAGTGATGCTAGCAAAGACATCTGAGCACTTTAGTTCAGAAGAATCAGACTTTTTTCTGTGAACACATATGAGGCATTCCCAAGAACTCTCAGAATACTCAAGGTAATCTTTATAGAAGACTGACAACTAGTATACAGGTAGAATTGAGAACAAATAGATTTGAATTCTTACCTAAATGATGAACCCCTTTTTGTCTCAGAACTAACAAGGCTGTTGAAGTTAAAGTGCATATGAAAGACTTATCATTTAGTCTATTTATATTAAAATTTACCTTTATATTAACTCATACACAAAATCATAAAAGTCATACATATTTATAGGGTACATTGTGATATTTCTATATGTGTATGAATTGTGTAGTGTTTAAATTAGATTAAATATATCTATCTCCTCAAACATTTCTTTATTGGTGGAAATCAATAAAGAAATCATTTCTTTATTGGTGGAAACTCCTTTAAATCCTATTGTTATGGTTTGGATATAAAATGTACTCCAAAATCTCATGCCCTGAGATGGAGCCTACTCAGAGTAGGTTGAACAAGGGGGACATCAACTGGAAAGTTATATTCTTCTCTCCAGCTCCTCCCTTCACTCTCTGTTTCATGGCTGCCATTACATGAGCAGCTTTGCTCTGACAGTCAATTTCACAATCTTATTTCTGCCTTAAAGCCGGTTGATCATTGACTGAATCCCCCAAAACCATGAGCCAAAAAAAAAAAAAAAAAAGAAAGAAATAAAGAAATCTACTACTTTAAATTGAGGATGTTGGTATTTTTTCCCAGAGATGGAAAACCTGACTAAGGTAGAAAATTAGTACTGAGAGTGAGGTCATTCCTGTGACTGTATTTGTCCATGTGGCTTAAAAGCCTGAGGAACTGGTTTTTTGGAGGAGTTTCTATAATTTTGGAGATGCAAGCTAGGGAAGACCTAGAGTGTTTTGAGCAATAGTTTATGTGGGACACTAGTCAGAGCTCAAACTATCAGAATCCACATAAGAATGTGGACAGTAAAGACTAGGATCAGGAGGTTTAAGTTGGGAAAAGGGACTCCACAGGGACTCCATAGGTAGTTAGACTAGAGGCCATGTGTGCTATGCTCTGGCAGAAAATTGTCTATATGTTGCCCATGTCCAAAGACTTTGTGGGAGACAGATTTTGGTCAGTGGACTAATTAATACGCCGGAGAAAATTTTAAGGCTGTCCAATATTTAGGATGTGGCATAGATATTACTGCCTGTTCTCAGCCAGATTTACAGTGAGAATCAGATGCACAAAGCAGAGCTGAATTATGTGAAGCTTGGCCAGAAAGGAAGCACCAGTAAAGTTGGGGCAAGGGAGAGAGTGATTGCTGAAAATATTAACATTAATAAGAAGCAAGTACCTCACATCAGGACTATAGGAAAGATGCCTTAAAGGCATCTCAGGAATCACTAGATCCTGCCTACTACAGGATCAAATGTACAAAAGGGTAAACTTTAAAAATTTTCCTTTTAGGGCCAGTGAGATAGCTCAGCGGCATAAGCGCCTGCCTGGCAAGCGCGAGGTCCTGAGTTCGACTCCCGGAACCCACATATGAAAAAAGGGCTGGTGATATCACTCAGCCGCATGGGCACCTGCTGGCACGTGAGATCCTGAGGTCGATCCCCGGTACCCCCCAAAAAAATTTCCTTTTAGAGGAGATCCACAGGGAACCATTCTCTAGAAGGGGTCCCTAAGGGATTGAGTCCTCATTATTCAATTCATGCTTACACATCCAGGTGCTGAGAAGCCACTGCAGCCATGGACCAAAAGGCCATGCTACCGATTGAGAGGTTGGCAGGCCTTGGAATCATCACATGGTGCTGGTTTTCAGGAATAAAGAATGCAGAAGTTACAGGGTAAAAGAGACTTCCACCAAGATTTCAGAAGGCTCCTAAGTCATGAAGTGTGCTTTTTAGTGGGTGAAGCATGAATCTATGAGAGTGTAGCCAAAAGTGCTGCAGAGATCTCAGGAATTCTGAGATGCAAGGAATATGAAACATTTGCCAAGGAAAACCACAGGCAGAGAGTTGAGCCAACCCAAGACAGAGGCCATGTGGCCAGCAACAAGCAAGGCCATAGGAGAAGGACTTCATAAGCCTGTTGGAGCACATATCTGAAAAAAACCTATCCTGGGTACTTAACACAAAATTACAGGAATTAATTTTTCTTTGTTGAGTTTTGGTTTTGCTTTGGTCCCATTCCCTTCTATCCCACTATTCCTCCACTTTGGAATGGAAATATTTACCCTGTGCCATTGTATATTGAAAGTTTTTAATTTTCTTTTTCATTTTTACAGGGGCTCACAGCTAAGATCTTGGCTTGGTCTCAGGAGATTTTAGAACTACATATTTGAGTAATCTTGAACTGTTAAGACTTTGGTAAACCTTAGAGGTAGACTAAATGCAGTTGGCATAATAAGTTGCATGTGAATCTTTTAGAGGCCAGGAGAAGAATGTTATGGTTTGGGGGTAAAATGGCCTCCAAAAGTCTCATGTTCAGATGTGGGACCAGGTCAGAGTAGGTGAGTCACTGTAGCTGTGACCTGGAAGGATGTGTCCTTATTCCCAGCTCCTCCTTTGTTCTCTGCTTCCTGACTGCTGTGACATGTGCAGCTTCTTCCAAGTTCTTCCACCACGGAATTTCTGCCTTAAGCCAGCTGAACATTGTCTGAACCTGCTGACTCTGTGAACCAAAATAAACTTCTCCTTTAATAGAAGGTCTTGAGTGTTTTTCCCTCAATAGGAATGCTGACTAATATATTTTGTTTTAGCTTTTTGAAATGCCTAGACCTTCATTGTGATCTATAGTCAACTTGTTATTCAGTAGCACACCAGAATTTCTTTCTCCTAAGTGTAACTTACGAACGACCTTCAGTGTAACCACTGAACGACCTTGGCTCATTCCCCTTCCCTAGTACTCTCCACATATTTTCTACTTTAATCTTTTAACATCTGTTGTATTTTTTTTAACAGGGTCTCATTATGTAGTTCAGTCTGGTCTTGAACTCACTATGTACACCAGGCTGGCCTCAAATTTGCAGTGATCCTACTGCTTCAACCTCCGGAGTATGAGGATTACAGGTGTGTATGACCAAACCCAGCTTAATCATAACTTTTATGCATGGATTATCTACATGGTTGTAAACTATGTAATTTAAATTTTATGGCTAAATAGTACTCTATTGTGTTTATGCACCATATTTTCTTTATCCACACTTCAGTTGATGGAGGTTGTATTTTTTCCATTCCATGTATATTGTATATACTGTTGGAACAATCATGGAAATGCAGATGTCTTTTTGACATACTGATTTCATTTCTTATATATATATATTCTGTAGTCAGATTAATAGATCCATGATATTTGCATTTTCAATCTTGTTGAGGAGATCCCACACTGTTTTCCATAGTGACTGGACTAACTTACATTCTCACCAAGAGTCTGCAGAGGCTCCCTTTTCTCCACACACTCACCTGTATTTCTTATCTTTATTTATTTCGATAATCTCAGTTTTTGCAAAAGTGAAGTGATATAGCATTGTGATTTTGTTTTGAATTTTCCTGATGCTTAAAGCTGTTAAGTACTTTTCATATATTTCTTGGTTATTTGTATGTCATTTTTGAGAAATATCTATTTGGCTTTCTTGTTCATTTTAATCAAATTATGTATAATTATTTCATGTATAGAATTTGTTGTTTGTCCAAGTCAAATCAACATGCTTGCAAAAAATATATATTTAATTTGAAATTATTATTTTTCACCATTGAAACATAAACATAATATTGAATTTTCAGTATTTTTCCTTTCAAACAGTTTAATTTTTCTATATTACTTAAGAATACATGTATGCTTATTTAAAATGTCATAATTTGTTCCTCTTCTCTACTTACCATTTTTTTCTCTTCAGATATTTCAGAGATTTTAAATGAAAGATCACTATAGAATGAATATTAATTGCTTTCCTAATGACAGGAGAGTATAGTTAGATATTCTATAAAGGCATTAAATTTAGCTTTAATGATAATATAAAGAAGAAAGCCACATTTGGGAGCTGATTTTCCACCTCCAAAATAGCTCAGTTCCCTTCACCAAAGCTAGACCACACATGTGCTCTTCAGTTATGATTTAAAACCATAGCTCAGCTCTAGATTCTTTCATTATGTCTTACAGTATGGACAGATATTGCACCCTAAACACATTCCCATAGACAAATTCAATTTTCTGTTACAGGTGATTGCATATATTGGTCTGTAAGTCATGTGCAGTTACCAGTAAATTGCTTCTCTTCCAGTAAAGAAAGTATAAAAGAATGTATGCTAGCAAAAATACAGTAACATAAGGATAAAATACATAAGACAAAACATTTTTAAACCCGTATTTCAACTTTTCACACTAGTAAATCACTTACATGTATATGTCATAATATAAAGATTGATACCTGCTAACCTCATATGTGTGAGCTAAGCCTTCAAAATATATAGAAAACTAATAAACTAAAATGATATTTTAAAAAAGGAGACTTTCTCTACAGTTTTATTGAGATATGATTCAACCACAAAATTATATTTATTTAAAATGTTCAAGGTGATATTTTGATGTGAGTATTCACTGTGAAATGATTATTACAATCAAGGTAATGAACATATTCATTACTGTACATTACTTTTTGTTCTTGTGCATTTATGAGAGTATGGGTGTTATTGTGTGTGAAGAAAAATTGATATTTTCACTCAACAATTTTCAAGTATCAATACATTAATACCAACTATGGTAAGAATACTTTATCTAAGTTTTCCAGGATTTGTTCATCTTATAAATGAAATTTTTAATGTTTGATACCTAGCACCCATTTTTTCTAACCCTCTCATTTCCTGGTAATCATAATTTTGTTCTCTGTTTTTGTTTCAAAAACAACTTGTTCAAATTACACTTATAAATGAGTATATTCAGTGTTCGTTTCTTTGTGTCTGGCTTCTTTCAATTAGGATAATCTCCTCCAAGTTCATTTTATTTTTAAATTAACTTTGTAAAAATTAATATTATTGGCACATTATAGATACACATAATGATCACACTCATCATAGGAAATTGTACCTGTGCATAATATATCTCATTTCTTTATTTTTCCCTGATCACTTACCCTTCCTTCAATCCCTCTTCTGCATATTTACAAAGGCTTAGTTTCCACTTTTTCCTTTTATTCTCTTTTTTATCTTCCTTCCTTTCCCCTCCCCATTCCCTTGTTCCACTTCCCATTTCAACATTTTCTTCCTATTTTCCAAAATCTATTATATATTTTGGTCTTTCTTTACCCTTTTTATTTCTCACACCAAAATAATATTTAAACATGTTTGTCCAATTTATTTCATTTAAGAGCATGTTATCCAGGTGCATCCATTTACCTAGAAATGACTCAAGTTTATCCTTCTTTATGATTGAATAGTACTCCATTGTATGCAAAAAACACATCTGCCTTATCCATTCATCATTTGATGGGCATCTGGGCTGTTTCCAATATTCAGCTATTACAAACTTTGCCATGGTAAACATGGGTGTGAATATATTGCTGTGGTATGATGTTTTTAATTCATTTGGAACATACCAAGAAGGGGAATACCTGGGTCAAATGGAACTTGTAGATTTATTTTTTTGAGGAATCTTCAAACTGTTTCCACAGTGGTTGTACAAGTCTACACTCCCATCAACAGTAGAGGAAAATTCCTATTTTCCCGAGCTCCTCCAAAATTTATTAGTTGATTTCTTCATAATAGTCTTTCTTTCTGGAGTTAGATGAAATCTCTGTGTTGTTTTAATTTGAATCTCTTAAATGACTAGTGATGTTGAACATTTTTTCATATATTTATTTTTACTTCTTAACTTGAGAAATGTTTGTTCATTTCAGATGCCCATTTTTGGATAAGGGAGTCTTATTTTTTGGAGTTCATTGTATATTCTACATATTAGTCCTTTGAGGAACAGCTGGCAATTTCTTTCCAGTCTAGGTTGTCTCTTCACTCTGTTGGTGGTTTATTTTGCTGTGTGAAATCTTTTTAATTAGATGAGATACCAGTTGTGGATGGTTTGTAATATTTTTTGTGCTATCAGGATTTGGTTCATAAAATTTTTGCCTACACCTATGTCTTCAAGAGTTCTATTTTCTCTTTCAGCAGATTTAGTTTCTGTTGTAATATTTAGATCTTTAATCTGTTTCAATTTTAGTTTAGAACATGGTAAAAGATATAGGTCTAGTTTTAATCTTTGGCATGTGGAAAGCCAGTTTTCCAAGCAGTATTTATTTATTTATTTATTTATTTATTTTTGTGGGTACCGGGGGGTCGACCTCAGGACCTCGCGCGCCAACAGGCACCCGTGCCACTGAGCGATATCATCGGCCCCTTTTTCATATGTGGGTTCCGGGAGTCGAACTCAGGCCCTCGTGCTTGCAAGGCAGGCGCTTATGCCGCTGAGCCATCTCACCGGCCCAAAGCAGTATTTATTGAAGAGGCTATTTTTCTTCCATTGCAGGTGTTTGATCCCTTTGTCAAAGATATGGTGGCCAAGTGTGTTTTATGCTGTTTTGCAATTTCTAATATATTTCATTGATCTTTTTTTTTTTTTTTTGGGTACCCGGGGTCGACCTCAGGACTTCGCATGCCAGCAGGCCCCCGTGCCACTGAGCAATATCACTGGCCCTTTTTTCATATGTGGGTTCTGGGATTGGAACTCGGGCCCTCGCGCTTGCCAGGCAGGCACTTACACTGCTGAGCCATCTCATGGGCCCCCATTGATCTATTTTTATTTTGCCTGTACCATGTTATTTTTTATCATGGTAGCTTTGTAGTATAATTTCAATTCAGGGTTTGTGATGCCCACTGCTTTGTCTTTGTTGTCTAGAAGTGCTTTTCTATTATAGCTCTCTTCTAGTTCCAAATAAATTTTAGAATTGTTTTCTCTAATCCTGTGAAGTATGCTATTGGTATTTTGATTGGGATTGTATTAAATCTGTATAACAGTTTTGGAAACATGGCCATTTTCATTCCATTGATTCTTCCTACCCAAGAACAAGGGATCTCTTTCATTTTCTGATACCCTCTTTGATCTTCTTTTTCAGGGTACTGTAGTTTTCAATGTAAAGGAGTTTTACTTCCTTCATTACATTAATACCTAAGTATTCCATTTTCTGTTGCTATTTTGAAAGTTGTGGTTCCCTATTTTCTCTCTCAGTGAGTTGTTATTTGTGTATAGGAATGGTGTTGATTTTTGAGAGTCAACTTTGTACCTAGTTATGTTACTGAATTTGGTTATTAAATCTACAAGTTATCTGGTGGAGTTTTGGGGGGTCTTCTATGTAGAGCATCATGGCACTAGCAAATAATGATAATTTAAATTCTTTTCCTCTCCTTATACACTTTATTTCTTTCTCTTTTGTAATTGCTCTGGCCAATTTTTTTCAGAAATATATTGTATAGAAATGGTGATAGTGGGTATGCTTGTCTTGTTCCTGATTTTACAGTGAAAGCTTTCAGTTTTTGACCATTAAGTATGATGTTGGCTGTTGGTTTGTTGTGCATGGCATTTATCAGACTGATATATAGAACTGTTTCAATTTTCTATAGTTTTTTTTATCATGAATGCATGTTGGAATATGTCAAATGCTTTATCTCCATCTAGTGAGATGATCATGTGATTTTTTTCCTTGGCTCTGTTAATATACAGAATTACAGTTATAATGTGTATGTTGAACCATCCTTGCATCCATGGGATGAATCCTACTTGGTCATGTTTTATAACCTTCTTGAAAATTTGCTGCATTCTGTTTGCTGCATCTTATTGAGAATTTTTGTGTCTATGTTCATTAGGGAGATTGGCCTGTAGTTCTCTTTTTTGGTTGATCCTATTTTGGTTTTGGTATCAATGTAAAAATGGCTTCCAGGAATGATTTTGGTAGTATTGCTTCCATTTCAATTTCATTAAAGAGTTTGAATAGTACTGGCATTAGATCTTCTCTAAAGTTCTTGTAGAACTCAGAAATAAATTCATCAGGACATGGACTTTTCTTTGTTGGTAGCTTTTTAGTTACGTCTTCAATTTCATTGAGTGATATTTGTTTATTCAGAATTTTTATGTCTTCTTGATCCAGCTTTGGTAATTCATGTGTATCTAGAAATCTGTGCATTTCTTCTATGTTTTCCATCTTATTAGAATACAAGTTCTCAAAGGAGGCATTGACAATTTTCTGGATTTATGCAGGTCTGTTGTGATTTCACCTTTCTCATTCATAATTGCATTGATTCAAGTCTTCTTTTGATAAGGATGTCTAAATGTACTTTTGTTTGTTTTATTTATCCTTTGAAAGAAACAACTCTTCAATAATTCACTGTATTGTTTTCTTAGTCACAGTTACTTTAATTTCTCCTCTGATTTTTATAGTTTCCTCCCTTCTTTGAGATTTAGGCTTGACTTGCTCTAGTTTTCTAAAATCTTGAAGTTCAATATTACTTTGCTTATTTGAACTTGCTCTGTTTTTCTGATATGGGAATTCATCGCAATAAATTTCCCTCCTAGAACTGCTTTTATTTGTCCCGCAAGTTCTGGTATGTTGTATTGGCATTATTATTTAATTGTAGAAACTGCCTAATTTCTTCTTTTATTTCATCTGTGACCCATTGGTTGTTCAGGAAGGTGCTGCTTAATTTCCATGTGTTCATGAAGTTCTTATGGTTTCCTTTGGCAATGATTTCCAAATATATTGCACTATGGCCTGATAATGTGCATGGAATAATTTCAACTATTTTACATTTAATTAAACGTTTTCTATGAGCTAGAATGTGGTCTATTTTGGAAACAGTCGCATAAGCAGCTGAGAAGACTATGTATTCTGATGTTGTCAGTAATAATTATAGAATGAAGCACAGCCTAGAAAGTGTTAAGCTGTGGTAACTATTAATTTGCAACCTCTAACCATAGGAATGCATTTTGTAGTTCTATAACAAAGTCTAAAACAAACCATAAAATTGTATGCAGTATATATCCCCTCAATAGGGCAATTATATCCTGAGGGGGAGAATTTAAAAGAGATTAGAGGAAAACTAGAGAGACAGAAGAAGAGAAAGAGATTAGGAGGAAAATTGAAAGACTAAGAAAGGTTATGAAAGGTCTGGGAGACCGGTGAAGAGGACAGCAGGGAAAGAAAAAAGGAATAAACAGAAACAAGAGCAGAACAAAAGAAAAAAACTAAAGACATTGCTCACTCTCATATAAAAGCAAGAATAAGCAATAAAAAAGGGGGGAATCAATGAAAGGATGGAAAAAATATGTCCACTTCAGTTCATGTTTCTGCTGTCACTTGTGGTCAAAGGGGGAAGACAGAGTCCAGATCTGTGTTGGTTGATCCTGCAAACCTGCAATAAAATTATGGTGATGTGGTGGATAATCCCAGCTGGCCCAAAATTTCAAATCCACAGAAGGTTAGGCTGATCCTTGTTTCCAGCTGTGAGGCTAGAACCTGAGTTTTTCAGCCTACAGCACTCTGGTATCTCTTGCCAACTTGAACTCCACACCCTGAAATTGTCTTCAATGTCTGCACCTCACCCTGACACTGGGAGTTCTGAGATGGAGCCAACCCATGGCTGCTCTGAATCTTGAGTTCAGCTGGCCCCTTCTCAAATTGCCTTCTCCCAGAGATGTTTAGATCGACTCACTCACCAGCCATGGCATTCTACTGCTCCATTCCACTGGTGTGTTTCTCCATGGAGGCCTCTGGAGATACGCATAGTCACCATGCCTCTGTGAATTTGAGCTGTCTCTCTAATGTTGCAAGCTGAGATTCAGGGAAAAAGTCCCATTTGCTACCTCCCTCTTCTGCATTGAGGTCCCTCTCTTTACTCTCCCTGTGGGCTCCAATTCTCACTTCAGATCCTTGCTGCATCCCAGAGATCCAGTTCCTTCCTTCTACTCTTCCTCACATTGCTATATTCCAGTGTCTGGACTCCAAATCTCAGAGAGACTGTTTTGCCACTGCTCACCACTCTGCCATTTTCCTGAAAGTTATGCAGTTCATCTTTGTTTTTGCTAATGACTGAATTATTTATTTTTAAAATTTTCATGAATTTTACACATTAATGTGGATCAATATCATACTTGTCACATGTAATCAGTGTGCACTCATCAAGTCAAATTGCCTGCATTTGGGGCCGGTGAGATGGCTCAGTGGCTTAAGGGCCTGCCCGGCAAGCACAAGGGCCCGAGTTCGACTCCTGGAACCCACATACGAAAAAGGGGCCAGTGATATCGCTCAGCAGCACAGGCGCCTGCTGGCACGCAAGGTCCTGAGGTCGACCCCCCGGTACACACACACACAAAAAAAAAAATTGCCTGCATTTCCTTCCCTTCATTTATTTCTATACATTTGTAGCATTCATGCTTTCTCTTCTGGTTCTTCATAAAATATATAATAGATTATTTTGAATATAGTCACCCCACAATCCTGGGAAATACTTGCCTTTTTTCTTTCTATCTCTACTGGCCTGTAGAGTAGATCTTTTGCTAGTTTTAGAAGAATGCATAAAGTTCTTTATAATAGCTGTACTAATTTACATTCCCACTAATACTGTATAATAGCTCCCTTTTCTTCATATCCTTTAACATTTGTTATTTTTGTTTGTATAGTGGCCATTTTAATTTCACTGAGATCATAGCTCTTCTAGTTTTGATATTCTATTCCTGGATGGCTAATGATAATACACATTGTTTCATGTATTTGTTGACCACCAATATTTATTCACTGAAGGTGTATCTATTCAAATCATTTGCTCATTTTAAAATTGGATTACTTGCTTTTTCTTGCTAAGATTTTTGAGTTCCTTATAGATTCTGGAAATAAATTCTTTTTGGATGTAGAATATGCAAGTATTTTCTCCCATTAATGTAAATGTATTTGTCAGCTTTGTGTCACTGTGACAAAATACCTCACACCTACATCTGAAAGGAGCACAGGTTTATTTTGACACATGGCTGCAAAGGGTTCTGTCTGTGGTCACCTTGCTCTAAATCAGAGGTCTTGTGGTAGAAGGGCATGGTGGAGTAAAACTGCTCAGCTTATGGTAGCTGAGGAGAGAGCAAGGAAACAATGTCATAGAGGATGGGACCAGGCATGAAATACAATTTCCAAGGTACTTCGATGTTACTAAACCTTTCCAGCAGATTCCACTTCCTAGTAGCTCATTCATCTATGAGCTCTTTGATGGGCTAATGCACTGATAAAGTTACTGCCATCACTATCCAATCACTTTTCCAGGAGTCTTTTAATCCAGTCAAGTTGACAATCAAGATTAACCAACATAGTATGTCATTTTTTTTATTCTGTTGATTGTTGAATTTCTTATGCAGTTGCTTTGTATTTTGATATAAATCTAGTTGTCTATTTTTTGAGATTTTTATGCTTTTAGTGTTATACTCAAGTAATTATTTCTTATACCAAAGTCTTGAAGTGTTTCCCCAGTTTTCTTCCAGTCATTTTATAGTTTGAGGTCTGACATTTAAATCTTTCATTCATTTGGAGTTGATTTTATACAGGGTGAGGTATACTCTATCTTCTGTCAATAATCTATCTTTTGCATATGGATATCTAGCTTCCCAGCACCCCAGCACCATTTATTAAAGAGGTTGTTCTTTCTGAAATCTGTTTTTTTGGTACCTGTGCTGATAATCAGGTGGCTGAAAACATGTGAGTTAATTATTTTTTTGAGACCGTGTCTCGCTATTTAGTCCAGGCTGACCTTGCTCTCACTTTGTAGCCAAGGCTGGCCTCAAACTTGTGGCAATCCTCCTGCCTCAACTTCCCAAGTTCTGAGATTGCAGGAGTGCCCATCATGCCCAGTGAATTTCTGGGATCTCTATGTTCTTCCATTGGTTCATGTGTCAATTTTTATAACAGTACCATGTTTTATTGGTTACTGTGACTCTGAAATATATCTTGAAATTGGATATTATGATGATTAATCCTTTATGAATTTAAGATTCATTTTTTCTTCTTTCTTGAATATTATTATTGATATTTTGATGGGTATTCCATTGAATTCCTTAATTGCTTTCGGTAGTTTGGATATTTTAAAACATTAATACTTCTAAACTATGAGCACTGAGGGTCTTTCAATTTTTATTGAATCTTCAATTTCTTTCATCAAAGATTTTTAATTTTCATTGTAAATGCCCTTCATAATCCCTGGGTATTTTTGTTCCTATTATGAATGATGGTTTTCATGATTCCTTTTTCAGCAAGTTACTATTGTGCATAAAAATGTTACTGATTTTTGTAGGTTGATTTTCTATTCTACCACTGCTGAATTCATTTATCAATTCTAATAAGCTTTTTGTGGACTCTTAGAATATCTATGAATAGAATCATGTCACATTCACATACAACGAGTATTGTTTGGCTCCCTTCCTTCTCATTTGTATGCTTTTTATTTATTTCTCTTGTTTAATAGTTGTCACTAAAACTTTCAATATGATGCTAAGAGTGTGAAAATGGATGTTGTTGTCTAGTTCCAGATCTTTCAATAAACATTTCCATCTCCCCATTCAGTGTGATTTGTGGGTTTGTAATATATATCCTTTACTATGTTAAAGTATCATCCTTTTTACATAAACTGTTCAGAGATTTTATAATAAAGTCTTATCAAATTTTAGTGAATGGTTTTTCTGTATCTATTGAGGTAATTCTTATTTTTTATCTTTCATTCTATTTAGGTGTTGAATTGTATTAATTGATTTGTATATGATGAACTATCCTTCTATCTGGGATCTTTTAAAAATGCAGTTGGGTTTAATTTGCTAGCATTATGTTGAGAATTTTTGCTTCTACATTAATCAGATATATTGTTTTATACATTTTTTCTTTCATCTTTTTTTAGTATATCCTTCTCTGGCTTTGGCATCAGCAAAATACGGACAATATGGACCATATAGTTTGAAAGATTTTCCTTTGTTTGAATTTTTTGGGGGATAGTTTGGGAAGCATTGGGCTTAGGTCTTCTTTAAATTTTAAATTTTGGTAGAATTAAGCAGTAAAGCTGCCCAGTCCTGGAATTTTCTATGTCATGACACTTTTTATTATATTAATTGTCATTCATCTATTCAGACTTTCATATCCCTATTGTCCAAATTTACTAAGTAAAATGTGTCCATAAATGTATTCATTTCTTATAGTTTTTCATATTTATCACCATATTACTACTCATAATAGCTTTAATGTCCTTTGTATACTTGTAGTATTTTAATACCCCATTTTCATATCTAATTTTATTTGAATCTTTTTTCTTCTAGGTTAATCTAAAGGTTTGTCAATTTTATCTATTCAAAGAATCAACAAATTGTTTCAAAGATATATTGTATGATTTCAGTCTCTATTTCATCTATTTCTTCTCTGAAATTTGCTATTTCTTTTCTTCTAATAAGCTTGGGTTTTGCGTGTGCTTCCTTGTCTAAATCCTAAAGATACACCATTAGGCTGTTTATTTAAATCTTTCTATTTGGGCCGGTGAGATGGCTCAGCGGCTTAAGCGCCTGCTGGCACGCGAGGTCCTGAGGTCGACCCCCGGTACCCACAAAAAAAAATAAACAAATAAAAAAATAAATCTTTCTATTTATGCAGGCAGTTATTGCTCTAAACTTCCTTCTTAGTACTACTTTTGCTCTATCCCCTAAATTTGGTATACTGTATATCCAATTTCATTTTTTTGTAAATTTTAATATTTTCTTTTGATTTCTTTAATTGCCTATTATTTGTTTAAACTGTGTTGTTCAGCCTCCAAGTTTCCATATAATTTCTAAAGTTTCTTTTATCGGTGATTTCTGGTTGTATTCTATTGTGGACCTAAAACATGTACAATATGATATAATTTTTTTAAAAAATCTGTTTATACTTTCTTTGTGGGCTAACATCAACTCTATTCTAGAGAATGTTTCCTGTGCTAATTAAAAGAATGTGCATTATAAAACCTGTTGCATGAAATGTTCTGCAAATACTTGTGAGAACCATTTGGTGTATAGTATAATTTAATTCTGATTTTGGTTGATTTTTGTGTGGATGATTTTTCCATTGATGGAAATAGTGAGTTATCCACTATTACTATATTCTTGTGTACCTGTCTCTTTAGACATAATATAATTTGTTTTATGAAATAAGGTATTCAGGCATTAGATCTGTATACACTGTATAATTGTTATATGTTCCTATTGAATTAAACCCTTGATCATTATGTAATTACATCTTTTGCCTCTTATGTTTTGTACATTAAATTCTAATTTGTCTGATATAAATACAGCTACTTTTGCCTGCTTTGATATTCATTTGTGTCAACTATTTTTCCACTCTTAATTTTGTCTTTAATGAGTGAATTTTTAATATTTTTTTCTGTGAACTCAATCATATGATTTATCTCTTAGTTTGAGAATTTAGTCCATTTACATTCAATGTTATTTTATTATTAGAATTTAGTTTTTGGAGAAATTATATTTTCATAGCAAATTTAAGAAGTTCCTACAGAAATTACAAATATATGTGCTGATTGCATACATACATTCCTTCCCCAATTATTAACATCCCCCATCTCAATGGTACATTTATTACAATTGATGAAGCTACATTCACACATCATAATCATTCAGTCCATGTTTGATATTTGGATACATTCTTAGTATTGTATATCCTATGAGTTTGGAAAAACTTATTATGGGACACTTATTCAAGGGGATACTATCACACAAAATTTTGTTACCTTAGAATTCCTCTATACTTTGCCTTTTCATCTCATAGTCCCTAGCAAGCTCTAATACTTTTACTGTCTCCACAGTTGGTTTTCTTTTTTTGCCATTTAATTATTTAATCCATGTTCAGGAATCCAAAAGTACCACTTATCCTTTTAATGTTAAATAAATGTTTTCAGTACCTAAAGTTTGCATTTAACTTAGGGAGTAGGTACATTGACTAAACATATCTTAATTCAGTTTTGCCCTTTAAAGAATGTGATATAGATGGAATAATATAATATTTAAATTTTTAATCATGGTTTCTTTAACTTACTAATATACACTTAATTTTCCTCTATTCTCAGGGGGTCACTATTTGTAATATATATTTCAAGTATTTTATAAAAGTTAAATGAAATTTATTTTTCAAATCATACATGAAAATAAACATTTTACATATATTTAGATAGATAATCATGTAGTGTTTGGATATATTTACAAATAGTGTAATATTTGAATCAGGGTATGCATATTTATCTCCTTTTGCCAATTTATCAATTATTTATTAAAGAAATATTCAAAATATTTTTTCTTTTTGAAATATATACTACAATATCATTATCTAAAGTCAGTCACCCATCTATACAATAGCACAACACAATTTCTATAATTTTAATTTTGTACTTATTGATAAACCTCACCCCTTCATTTTCTTTCAGCTGTACTCCTTAGCCTCTGGTAGCCACCATTCTATTTTCAACCTCTATGAAATCAACTTTTTTTGATATTCTACACATAACTGAGATCATGTAGTACTTATTTTTATGTAATGGCTCATTTAACTTAACACAATGATATCCAGTTCCTTTCATGTTAATAAAAATTGAAAGGATTCCATCCTTCCTTGTGATGGAATACTATTCCATTGTGTAAGTATACAACATTTTTCCTCTCCTTTGATCATTTGATGGACATTTACTTTGTTTCCATTTTTGGCTAATGTGAAAAATGCAACAATAAATATAGGACAGTAGATGATGTATTATGGTGAATAGTCCGTGTGCTAACGAGGATAATATATATACTGCACTTGATAGATGGAATGTTCTATAGTTGTTAGTGAGATCCTTGTAGTACAGAATGAAATATAACTGCTATTTTTGTTAATATTCTATCAAAGTTATCTCTTTGTTGTTAAATGGGATTTCAAATTCACCATCTCTTAATGTACTGGACTCTGTCTCTCCCTTTGGGTCTATTAATATTTGCTTTACTAATTTCAGCTCTGTAATAATTAGAATTTGTATTTACTTTTGCTGAATTGCCTCCTTTATCCTTACATGATGACATCTTTCTTCTCTTTTAAATGCTTCTGATTTATACTCTATATTAATCTAAGTGTAACAAGTCCTGCTTTATTTTAGATTTCATTTGCGTGGAATATATTATTCCCTTCCTTTAATTTCAATATTTGATTGATTTAGAGGTAAGTTGATTTTATTTTAATTAAGATACACTTGGTATTTTTTATCCATTGAGTCATCTTATGCATTTTAGTTAAGGAATTCATTCTGTTTACATTAAAGTTTGAAATTAACAGGTAAGGTCTTACTACATCCATTTCATAACTTGCTTTTCAGTTTTATTGGAGTTATTTTTTTCTCCCTTTCCATATGTTTCTTCCTGGTTAAACTACTTACTGTAGTATTATTTTGATTCATTGATTATTATTTCTGGTGTATGTTTTCCATGAAATTTATATAAACATCTTTTGATAACAATCTATTGTGAAATGACAGCAAGATAACATAATGATAAATATAAGAAAATAAAAATAAGAAATAAAATACAGTCTAAAAAGTTCTAGTTATAATTAATTCCTACCCACATTCTGAATTTTTCTTATCCCATTTCACATCTTTCTTTCTCAGCTTTTTATATATTAATATAATTATTTTAAACATTTTATGTTTTAATCTTAATACTAAAGATATGAGTGGTCTATGGCCTATGTTTTCAGTATTAGATCATTCTGAAGTTGTACGTGCAGTTAAACTTCTCAATATACTTTATACTTTCTTGAGTTTATTTACTCATTTATATATCTATTACATTTTGAAAAGGTACCTTTACTATGTCTTTCATGAAATTTCTGGTAGAATTTTGATCTTTCAGTTTTTGCTTTCCTGGGAATATGTTTAGATTGTCTAGAGTTTTAAAAGATAGTGCTGCTCAATATAGTATTTATTGTTTGACAATAATTTTTTCCATCCAGCACTGAGAAAATTTCTTCTTTCCATTCTTCCCTTCTGTGTGATGATTATATTGAGAAGTCTGCTACCTGGCAAACTGTGATACCTTGTGTGTATGTGTGTGTGTATGTGTGTGTGTGTATATTTCTTTTTTCCTGCTGCCTTAAGAATCTTTCCTTTAACTTTTGCCTGTGTCAACTTGATTACAATATGTTTTTATTATGCTTAATTGACTTAAATTTGACTTGTGACCTTTTGTTTTCCTGTGCCTGAATGTTTGTATTTTTCTCTAGTTTTGGAAGGTTTTCTTTTATTATCTCTTTTAATAATCTTTACACACCTTTGGCATTCTACAGCCTGCCTTGAAAACCAATAATATAATTTTTTAAGTACTGTCTCAAATTTTCTAAAATGTTTCTTTATTTCCCTTCAATCTTTTTTATCTGTTTCAAATGTTTATTTTCAAGTAGCCTCTCTTGGACTCCATTAATTGTTCATTTTTCTCTTTAATCTTCTTTTGGTATTAACAACTTCTATCATGTTTTCTCCTTCTCTGACTGTATTTTTGATTAAATAATGATTTTTAAAAATTACTTCCACCTCTTTCTTAAGTTTATCCATTACAATATTGAAATGTTCCTCTGTGTTTTCTTCTACATCACTGAATTTCCTTAAAACAGCTTTTTCAAATCTTTCTTTAATTTTTCTAGATTGGTTACTACCTCATTGGTTTCTGGAACCTTATTTTGACCTTTGGCTGAATTCATGGTTCCCTGAACATTTCGAATAATTGCTAGTGTTTAATGTCATCTGCACATTGATGGATAAGATATTTACTCCATTCTTCTTGATCAGTTTTGTGTCTTCTATGGAGGAAACTCATTCTTTGAGTCTGTAGTCATTTCTGCTATTTCAGCAGTAGATGACAACATAACACCATATTTGCTGCATGTGTGCTCTTGGTATGTTGTCACTATTTCAGAATCAGAGGGCAATCCAAGTACAGGTTTGTTCCAAATCTGTAGTTGGTGGTTCATTCAACAGGAAGGAGAAGGCTACTTAGAAAAGTAATCTGTGCCCACAAACCTCTCCTCGTTTGTAGGGTAGGCACAGATGCTTAGTCCACAGTTACGAATGTGAGATCAGACACTGCAGGATTCTGCCTGGCTCTGGACAAAATCACACTTGAGGGAAAAGGCTCATGCACCTAAGCCATATTTGTGGCCACCTACATCACTATTCTGTGTCACACCCTGACTCACAGCAAACTAAAGGAATTAGAGCACTGTGTAGGGCCAAGGTCCACACCATTATTTCTGTCTGTTGCTATTACCAGTGCTGTGGTGGGCTCCGGTTAAAGAATGAGGCAACCAGTCTAAGTTATACTCACCAAAATAGAATTGCAACCATTGTGGCTATGTTTCTTGACTTAACCCCATAAATGTTATTTATAATCTGTCCAAGGGCCCTGACAAAATGTTAGGGACTACAGGGATCTGCTTTGTGTTTGATTTCACCAGCCTAGACCTGAGTTCCAAGGTAAAATTTTATTTACTATCCTCTCCTACTTTTACTCCATGTCATGCTAGTATAGGTTGGGGTAATGTTAGTAAAAGTTTTGGCTACCAGTACTAATGCTATGCTTGATCCCATCTAATATACATAAATTTCAGGACTTTTGAAGTTCTAGGGCTGTATCTTGCCCCATACTGCAGCTAGTGGTCATCCAGACAAAAATACATGTCTGTCCTGTGACAGAGGTCTCTAACCTGTGCTGGAGAGACCTAGAATAAATCTCTCTCTCTCAGGCACACACACACACACACACACACACATTTTTAATCTATTCATCTTTGTATGAAACAAGTGATTTCTATAACTTGGCCATTGTGAATACTGCCACAATGAATAGGGGTATGTAAATAACTTTTTCAGAATGATTTTATTTTCTCTGGGTATATATTTTGAACTGAGATATTTGTATTATAAAATAGTGTTATTTTAAGTTTCTATAGTACCAAGCACTTCTATTTTGCTTCTGTAATAGGTGAATCAAAGCATATTCTCAGCAACAGAGTAAAATGGGCCCATTTTCTACACATCAACAATGCCAATTATTATTTGACTTTTTAATAATAGACATGCTAACAAGTGTGAAGTTCTATCTCACTGTGGTTTTTATTAGCATTTCCCTGTGACTAGTAATACTGGGATTCTTTTAATATATGAGCTGGATATTCATATATCTCACTTAGAAAAATGTTTGTTCAGAACCTTCAACTATTTCTAAACATATTAATGATTTTTGCTATTGAATTTTGAGTAACATTTTTGTTGTTATCTCAGCTACAATGAGTGCCAAAGTACAACCCACAAATTGTTGATGGGGCAGGTCATCTGCCATCCTCTCCTTTCTCCTGTGAGGTGATCTCACAAGCTGAGGAGTTCCTTCTTGCCACTGAGCAGTTGTAGACTGAAGGATAAGTTGGTGAACACAAAAGCAGTTATTTTCTAATATTCTGTGTAGTTATTCTGTCTTTTACTTTGCTCCAGTGTGTTGCTGAAGCTTAAATTAATTTTGAACTCTCCAAAACTATTTTTTTACTCCTTAATAGCTATATAATTAAGCATTTTTTGAAGCATAAAACCTGGGATCTCCTACTCCATCTTGCTAGCATCAATCTTACCATTTATTAACAAGTACTCCAGAAAGTCACATAATTAAGAAGACTACATTATTGAATTTAAATATATCTATCTTATAAAGACATTACCACCAATACAATAAGAAATAAATATTTTCATTCATATCATAAGAGTAAAATACCAATTAAAACAAACTTCTATCAATATGTAGAAAATAAAGTTATTTTGTTTTATTAATTTTTGTGCTGTTGTTTAGAAATAAATTTCCCCTTGGGAAAATTTGTAGCCTAACTTTTCATATTTTTCTACAATTCTGTTGGACTTTTATTCATATCTGTACATATAATGTATATTCACAAACATACTTAAAATATGCAGGTATGACTGAATTAATGACCATGAAGTGAACACACCCATGTAACTATCATTCATATTACAGAATAGAACTTTCTTAATATACCATACCCCTCTTGTCTCCTGAATTATTGAATTTAAATAAATGTTTCACTTCTTAAAATAAAATCTAAAGGTTTCTAGAAGAAATTTCTGTGTTTGCTGGTTGAGTGTCTCCTAAAATTCCATATCATAGTGGCTTGGATACCAGTGTGGTAGTGTTGAGAAGTTCTAGAACCTTTAGTGGGTGGGGCCAAGTAGGAGGTATTTAGGGCATTGGGGTAATGAGGTATTTCTACTAATGACTTATTGATAGTTCTAATATGAATGATTCTTCATCAGATAATTGTTATAAGAGGAGCATGCTGGTCCTACCCATGTTTAAAAAATCTTTTTCTTTCTGATTTTGTTTTAGATGTGAGCATTTACTTCTACATGCACTCCTGTCTTGATGTACTGCCATCACTATAAAGATCAGACCAATGAGGCCACCAAATCATGAACTGTGAATCTCAAGTCTTGAGACCTAAATAAAATTATATTTACTTTATATAGAATCCAAGTCTGTTATCTCATTATATTAATGCAGATCTCAGTAATTACAGAAATATTTTTTCTAAAAAGTTTTGTATTATACTTTGCATATTGCTAATCAAAGTCTAAAAATGATTTCCTATTGTATTTACAGAAACCTAAAGATTCCTATCCTGTGAGTAGTTTTTAAAGATGGAATGTAAAATAAGGATTTATTTGTCTATAAAAACAAACTCCATTTCTCCAGGATAGCAAGTTCCCAGAACTCTCACAACAAAACTATATTCTCCACATGGAGACAAAATGCCAGCTAAAACAACAAAATTATTTTCTTCTTTAGGAAATAATAAAGGGAGAAGAAGATAATGATTCAATTATTTCACAATGTGTTTCAAATGTTTGAAGAAGGATGACAGCAGTAAATTTGTGAGATAAAGATAGCTTGGAAGAATTATTGATGCTAACAAATCCAGTGCCTAACATAGAAAGAGCTAATATTTTTATTTAGCGTCTACAAACTATTCTTCTTTGCATTCAGGAAAGCACACAGGAAGTGTGCCCCCTCAAATCAAAGGGATTAAAAGAAAATAATTGAACAAATTAATCAAAATTTTACTGACATAACAGCTAAACTGACAATCCTGACAGAATTTTTTTTTTCAGAATCTAGTGTCATTGTTTTCTCCTCAGTGTTTCCATCTTGTTCTCAGTGCAGCTCCAAATGGTGGCATTTAAGGAAAATGCCAAATGCATCCTTTCCACTTTCCTTTCCTCTCCTCCTTTTCTGACATATACACTGGATACTCACCAGTCACTAACTGAGTTATGTGGACCCTCTTGGAAATGTTGAAACCACCAAAGTGGCACTTAACATGATCTGTGGTAGTTCTTGTTAGAATTAGACAAAAAGTAAAATTATAGTTATGTGCTCAGGCCATTCTAGTTAAAAGGCTGTCATGTGGCATTATAAACCTATACTTCCTACTCTTTGTAACTCAACTTAGAAAATTTGCCTTGCAGTCAGTAGGAGCTAAGAAAGTGTCAGTACTTCTAAGTTTTTTTTTTTTTTTTTAACATGGAAGGTACTAAATAAAGATACTAAATAAAACCTATTTGATGATTTTACTGGAGAGGAGAGGAGAGGAGAGACAGAGACAGAGAAAGAGAGAGAAACAGAGAGAAAGAGAGTTTGCTGAGCTTATGCTCATGTGCGTAAGGGAAAATGATTTTATCTTAAAGGACTGTTATTGAAGAAGAAAAAATAATTTTTTAAAAACACTAAGTTTAGCAAGCAAAGGAGAAAATGTAACCAAGTTGGATTTAAAATTTTATATTTATCATCACTTCATTTACTTTTCACCAACAGTTCTCATTACGGTTCCCAGATAATTTAATTATTATTACTATATTTCATTAACTTTATATTTTGCTTTAGGCTTGTATGGATTGTAAATTGACTCTATTACAAGTGACAGTAAATTTCTTACAAAGTCTACAAAATACACCTTTATATTATGATTTAAGCTAGTTCAGATTGTAAATTGACTATATCCTGAGTGACATTAAATTTTTACCAAGTCTACAAAGTAGATTATTATCTGTTTGTTTATGTAGCAATAACATTTTCCTCTCTTTGAGTAGTTTAAACATTGAAACCTGTTCCCTAATATCAAGACCTAAAAAACTGTCAGAGAATTTTTACCCTGTGTTAAATACTTAGTAATTAGGTTTTCTATTCCAGAGTTTCTCATATATCTGGAATAATGGCTGTGAACTATGAAGGCCTATTTTGTGCAAGGTGTTTGCTAGTTTCTTTATATTTTTATCATCACTATAATTGTTCAAGCTTGATAATTTTATTCTCATTTTACACACAAAGAACCAAGAGTGAGAGAAATTAAAGGGTACATAGAACTTCAGCATTGGCATGTATATAAACAGAGATTAGAATCAGATTTGCTGTGCCCCTACATCTGCAATATTTTCCTTTATGATTATTTAAAATCAAAGTTCAATTTCTTTGGGAGGGATGCAAATGAACATTTACTCTATACCTATTCTGTGGCAAGAACCTTTAAAGTTTAATAGTAAATTAAATCCTTATGGAAAGTTGAACATTAGTAGAATTATTTACAATTCATAAGTGAACCTAGGCTTGTGATGATTATTCAGGATCTGCATAAATTTGCTTGAGGCACCTAGTTGTAGTGTTTAGGCTTAAGAATGCCTAAATGTAAAAAGTATATATTTTTCATGATAAACAGGCTTTAATTTCTTCATTGTAATGCTAAAGAAGAGTGGTTATAAGATACAGTGTGTATTCTTTTTTAACTTTTCTGTTAATTTAATTAATATTTATAACTATTTCCTCCATATATGTAGCTTGCTGCTAGTTATCAAGTTATTCCTAGGCTTCTTTTAGCTTTTGATTTAGTTTTACCTTTCTGCTCTTTCATTCTTTTCCACTCTTACCTTTTCCACTCTTAGCTTCTCTTTTAACTGTGTAGAAACTCATATTTCACTAAGAGTGATAACTGGCTACTAATTAAAAATACTTTGTGAAACAAGGAGTCCTACAATCAAATGCATTTGAGAAATGCTGCATGGTAAACCACATTTTGATTCACAATGAGCAATACAAATTTAAAAGTTCGAACAATCTTGCACAAATAAACCCATTTAAAACAGAAGATAACCTTGCAGAATAATGTTTTTCCCATATAATGTCCATTAATATCACATGAAATTAGTGATCCCTGCATCATGCTTTAAGAAATGCTGGCCTAGTTTGTAAAATGGTACTGATTTTCTCAGAACTAAACTTCTTAGCCAACCCTTTGCAGTAATACGGAACTCATTTTAGATGAATATTTCAAATGTACTTATTCAGGTATTGGTAATGTTGTCATTTTTTAATGCCAACCAAATTAACAAAAGATGCCTCACATATGGATTTAGATTGATTCTATATATGTTGATTTTATGTAACTATTGCTTTTCTTAAAGGAAATATAATGTGCATGCACACACACACATATATTATACATTATAAAACTAATAAATAAGTGTACTAAGTTTAACATTATTTCACGTATTATTTATATCCACTTGCTTCCTAATATTGTATGAAATGTATGTATAGGAAAATTATTACATTCACTGCTTTTTAAAAAATTGGAACCAATGCATCAGATTCTTAAAATAATTTATGGAATAAAAGCCCAGAGTCATATAACACAATTATAGAGGAAAACTCTATCTCCAGGTTAAACTTTTGCCACTTTTATATTTCCTTACTCTAAAATGGCTAGAGATAAGTAGTCTAGGTCATTACATAAAATAATTATATCTAGCCATGGTCCAAAATATGATGTATTTCTACACAATAAACTTGCATTAAGGCACTTCAGTGATCTTCAGGAGTAGATAGAAAACCAGGAAAACTAACCAACTTTATTGCTATTAGGCTTATATATGTAATATTCTCACTTTTCAAATGATCATAGTTTGCTAACAGACCAATAGATAAGTAAAATCTATATACATTGGAATGTTAGTGAATAAAAAATACATTGGAACTTTATAGTTATTCTGTATATGCAATATTATACATTGTTTATTATGCATCATTATTACATACACTTTTTATGTTATACGCTGATCTACGCTGAAAAACTAACCCGAAACTTTATCTTGAAATTTAGGCCACAAAAAGAAAAATCAGTTGTGTTTTACCTTTGTTGTGTTTTACACATTTCTATCTATGCAAACATAAACCGGCTTATGGAATATTGCCAAAAACACACTTTGTTTCATTTTGAAGTACCTGGAGGTGATTGCAGTGGAAACTACTGTGCATAATGACACAATCCAACTTTTGCCAGGAGAAGAAAAAGTGGTAGACTTTAAATAAAAATAGTAAAAGAAAAAATGTTACATAGTATAACTTTTCAAGCTACATGGAAAACAAAGATTTTAGTCTTTTAAGCTTTGAGGCAATCCAAGTTGCAAGATTAAAAATTGTTATTTTAGGGCCGGTGAGATATCTCAGCAGCATAAGTGTCTGCCTGGCAAGCGTGAGGTCCTTAGTTGGACTCCCAGTACCCACATAAAGGAAAAAAAGGGCTGGTGATATCGCTAAGTGGCACAAGCATTTGCTGGCAAGTGTGAGGTCCTGAGGTTGACTCCCAGTACCCACATAAAAAATTGTTATTTTAAATTTCCTGAGGATAGAATGATCCATTAAACAATTTAAAATCATTATTTATGATCAAGTAGGCCTCATATGTACAACTTTCCACTCTGTCATGCATGAGATATAAACATCATTTTAATCTGTAAATGATTAAATTGTTTTTAGATTTCTCAGAAAGTTAAAGTAAGTCTTTTTAGAGTAACTTCAAAACACATATGTTTATTGTAATTTTGAATGTTTTAAATAAGTGAAGTATGTAAGTCATCCAAAGAACTGAGATAAATATTTTAACAAAAATGTAGCTTGTACAAAAAGTACACTTTTAATTATCCTGAATCTGATTCATACCTGATAAAAAGTTACATTCTTTCACAAAATAATAGAATGAAATTGGGAAAGGGAAAGGAATTAAGATTTCATTTGAAGTACAGTCTAAAGCCAAAGAAGGATTCTATAGCTTACTGGTTATGAGTGAGTGAAAACAAGTGGTCATGCAAAGCCAAGAAGATAAAGATTAGAAATTAAATTTGATAGGGAGAAATAGTACCAAGAATAGCCCTTACAAATCATAGAAAAATATGAGAGGGAATTAACAGTGAGGGGAGATCAATGGAGTTTAATGTATGTTGGTGCTTAATTAGATCACTGCCATTCTCTTGCCTTTCACCTTCACCTTCATACACCACAATTTCTTAGACTTCTCTCTGTAGTATAACCTGTCTAGAAAAAAAGCATTGGATGTGACAGATGGTAGACAGGCCAGGAAGTGTAGGCATAGTGTATTGGAGCTTCTGCGTCGGTAAACATAAATCTCAATTATATTGAGGATATTATATATGATGCAATATCTCATTAATCATCTCTGCAACTACAATAAGGAAACATTGGACTATAATCTCATTCTTTACTGCAGGTATACTTGTACTAATGATATGTTATGCTGAATCACCCATGAGCAAGTCATACATTTTGCAGACTCATTCTTGATTCCAGGCCATTTTCTGACAAATTTTTGATCATGAGCATTTTTATACTTTTCTGAAACATATTAATAATATGTAAAATATGGATAGATAAGAAAGCCTATATCATAGGATTATCAGGAGTTAAGCAGATAGTGCATGCAACACACTCATTGTACCATCTTGCTCATAGTAAATGCTCAATACATGTTACATGGTCTTAAAATAATATATTTTATTTATTTACCAAAATGAGTGTGATTAGAGTAATGTTACTAAGATGGAAGAATAGCAAGGCCTGAAATTTTATGCTCCCACAAATACACTGATTTATAAAAAGAAAATATTTCACTTATAATTTTTCAAAAATCTATTTGAGAAATTACTCTAGATTAGGAGTGTTTAGAGCAGCCATGTGAAGACCACTAAAGAAACTTGAGATATCCGCTCAAAATAATCTCTATTCTGGCACAACACTATATGATATGAAGGAAAATCTCCAGATGGCAATTTATCCCTGGGTAGAGAAAAGTTAGACCATGCATTCAACACCTTAACTTCATTTGGAGCTTCGCAGAAAAAATAGATTTTTCTCTTGACTGTATCAGAGTGCTAATGGGATTTGGAATACTCTAGACTCCTGGGAAACAGTGAGAATCAATATGAAAATCTGGCATGACACTTACCATAACCCTAACCCTTTCCCCTACCTCAGAACAGTGAACAGACAAAAAAAAAATCCCAGCTTTTTCCTAGGGAGAGAAAATTTTGCACTGTTCCTCCACTCCTGCAATATCCCTGAAGTTATCAAAGAACTGCCAAGAACACTGGATCATGTTTTACTTGACATAAAATGGCAACAAAACTTGGCATAGTTTTGCTAATTAAGAGCTAGTGCCAACAAAGACAGTAGACAAAATCTGACTCAATTCAGATAAGAGGTCAAAATATGTCATTTCCAGACCTCCTCCGTAAAAGGAATGAGTTGGAAGAATATTCAATAATCCAACTTTTCCTGAGGAACCCTCACACAAGGGACAGAATCAGATTTTCTTGTCTCAAAGTGCAGAGGGGACCTGGCATGCTTTTAACACCAAGTAGTGACTTATAAAAAAGAAAGCAGGTTGGACTAGCATGAAAGTTTTAAAGTGACCCTATATTTCTAATAGTTGCTGGATAAAGTTGTTTTCACATATGAACCTAGTCCATGTGCTTTAGAATAGATAGCTCTTTTCTCTAATGTGCAGATAACAAAAAGAGTCAATGAAAATGAAGAAGGGGCAGTAGTCCAAAACGGAAAAAATTAAGCTCCTAAAATTCCTCCTAATGAAATGATGATATGTAATTTGCCTGACAGAGAATTAAAACTAAACATCTTAAAGACACTCAGTGAGGTCAAGAGAACAATGAATAAATAAAATGAAATATAAACAAAAAAAGACACACACCTTTGGCAGGTGGGCAGACCAGAACCCCAATACTCAGGACCTCAGGGCCACAGTCATGTAGGCACACACACGCCTTGGGAAGGCAGAGTAATCAGTGAGACCAGCAACGTGGAAGTGTCTGAAGCAGCAGCAAGCAGCCAGCAGTTGGGCTCTGAAGAACTCCATCAACAGAAGACCAGTCCCAGCCCCCACATCCAGAGGCCGAGTTCAGCTCCATACCCAGCACAATTTCCATGGCAAACTTGGCTGGAATACACAGCACATTTCTGTGATCTGACACAGATATTATCACAGAACTGTAAACACCACAGGTATTTTACTACTTTTATTCTCCCTTGTTTGACTGATTGGCTACCCCTTGTTTTGTCTCATATTTTATGTTTTTTTTTTAATCTCCTCTCTTTCTCGGGTCTACTTTTTTCTTTCTTTTCTTCTTTTCTTATCCATTCCCCTTCTCTTTCTTCCTTCTTTCTTTTTTCATTGTTTAGGTTTCTTACCTCTTTTTCATTATCTTCAATTGATCCTCTATCTTTCCTCAACTACTTCTTGAATTTAAACTTTCAACTGAGTAAACATTGTCTCTGCTCTTTCTGATTACTCCATTGCATTTTATTTCATTCTTTCCCTCCTGCATCCTCCAGTTTCCGAAAGTTTGGGTGATCATTCTCTGACCTCTGGTGCTTGACTCTACTATACTTGACCTCATTCATCACTTTATCCTGTCTCCTACCCATATTAACCCCTAACCCACTGCAGAAGAATAAAATCACTCTTCTAAGGGGAAAAGCACTGCATACAAGTACATGAGATATGTTTGATTTTGTTATATAACTTAAGAGTTTGCTATGGTTGGAGGTAGCAGGATAATGGCTAAAATAGTTTGTCAGTACTTAAGCTGTACTTGAAACTATTGTTATTACTAAGTCTACTACTATAAGCAGAATGTCATACATGTTATAATCAGTTTTTCTCCCCTGTGTGATAACACTGTGATTGTATGGGGTCATAATCATCACCACAGCCCAGTAACAAAGGATTGGGAGCTGAGCCAAATAGTAACTTGAATCCTTTACAAATTGGGGAGGTAGGTTCTTGGGATAGCTATAAAGAACCATCTACCTCTAGAGACACCCCTCAAGACCAGACATCTCTTAGGGAAGCCTCAATACTAGCGATAAAGCTATCTATCATAAGAAATTGACAAACATCAACATAGAAAACAAAATAAAATAAAAAGAGAAAAAGGAAAATGACAAGACACTGAAGTGAAATGCAACCCCAGACCCCAGGCCCACCCAGGACAAGCCTGGAACACAATGAGATAGACAAAATTGGAAGTCAAACACTGGAACTTTCTGACATGATAGCAAAAGAAGTAAAAAACAAGTTGAAAAAGCTATAGAGAAAATAATCTGTCAGGTACAAAAAGAAATGATGCTTAAAATAAAAGATATTAGAGAAAATACAGATAAAAGAATAGATGAGCTTAGAAAAATAATGGAAACAAAAATTGCCCAACATAGGAAAGAAATAGAATTCATGAAACAGTTGCAAACAGAAATCCAAGAGATTAAAACCTCCATGCAGCTTCTCACACTAGGGAGACAATACGATGTTTACACATGTGTGTCTGCTTTATTTCACTTATGAGTATGGTCTCATGTAGCATCCATTTACCAATAAAAGTGTCCAGTTTATCCTTCTTTATGGCTGAGTAGTACTCCACTGTATAAAATAACCACATCTTTTTTATCTATTCTTCAGTTGATGAGCATTTGTGCTGTTTTCAAGATCTGGCTATTACAAATTGTGCTGCTATAAACATGGGTGCACATATACTGCTGTGGTACGATGTTTTTACTTCTTCTGGGGAGATACACAGAAGGGGAATAGCTGGATCAAATGGGACCTCCAATCCTAGATTTTTGAGGAATATCCATACTGATTCCCATAGTTGTTTCACCAGTCTACACTCCCACCAACAGTGGAGAAAGGTTTACTATTTCCCCACTGCCTCAACAGCATTATTAGTTGATTTATTGATAATAGCCAATCTTTCAGGGGTGAGTTGGAATCTCAGTTTTGCTTTAATTTGCATCTCTCAAATGACCTGCGATGCTGAACATTTTTTCATTTATTTATTTGCTGTATGTATTTCTCCATCTTAGAAGTGTGTATTCATCTCAGATGCCCATTTTTTGATTGGGTCTTTAAAATTGGAGGTCTGATTTTTCTTAGTTCTTTATATGTTCTTCATAGTAATTTTTTCTCTGAGGAACAGTGGACAAAAACTTTTTCCCACATTGTGGGTTGTCTCTTCACACTGTTGGTAGTTTCTATTGCTGTGCAAAAGCTTTTTAATAAGATGAGATCCAAGTTGTTGATTCTTTGTGATAATTCCTGTGTGATCGGGGTTGTATTCATAGTCTTTGCCCACACCAATGTCTTCAAGAGTTTAATCTATTTTGTCTTTCACCAGATTTAATGTTTCTGTTTTAATATTTAGATCTTTGATCCATTTCAAATCTAATTTAGTGCATGTTGAAATAAATGGGTCCAATTTTAATCTTTGGCATGTGCACAGCCATTTTTTCCAGCACCATTTATTAAAGAGGCTATCTTTCTTCCAGTGAATGTGTTTGGCAATTTTGTCAAAGATAAGGTAGCTGAGCATGTCTGGAGTTGTTTCTGTATCTTCTAATCTGTTCCACTGATCTTCGGGTCTTTTTTTCCCCCCATACCATGCAGTTTTTATCACAGCAACTTTATCATAAAATTTCAAGTCAGGGATTTTGATGCCCCCCACCTTGTCTTTGTTGCCCAGTATTGCCTTTGCTATTCTAGGTCTCTTCTGGTTCCAAATGAATTTTAGGATAGTTTTCCCTAATTCTGTGAGATATGCTGCTGGAATTCTTATCGGGATTGAATTAAATCTGTATAACAGTTTTGGGAGTATTGCCATTTTCATTATATTGGTTCTTTCCACCCAAGAGCAAGGGATATCATTCCTTTTTCTGATATTCTCTTCCATCTCCTTTCTCAGAGTAGTGTGGTTTTCAGTGTAGAGGTTTTTTTATCCTTTGTTAGATTGATTCCTAGGTATTTCATTTTTTTTTTGGATACTATTGTGAAAGGTGTTGTTTCCCTAATTTCTCTCTCAGTGAGTTTGTTATTCATGTACAGGAAGACTACTGATTTTTGCATGTTGACTTTGTACCCAGAAATGCTACTAAATTTGCTGATTAAATCTAGCAGTTTTTTAGTGGAGTTTTTGGGGTCTTCTATGAAAAGTATCATGTCATCTGAAAACAATGATAATTTAACTTCTTCCTTTCCTCTCGTTATTCCTTTTATTTATTTATCTTGTCTAATTGCTCTGGCTAAAGTTTCCAGGACTATGTTGAATAAGAGTAGAGACAGCGGACATACTTGACTTCTTCCTGATTTTAGAGTGAAAGCTTTTAGTTTTTGTCCATTTAGTATGACATTGGCTGTTGGTTTGTCATAGATGGCTTTCATCAGATTGAAATAAAGACCATCTATTCCAATTTTCAGTAGGGTTTTTATCATGAATTGGTGCTTAACTTTGTCAAATGCTTTTTCTGCATCTATTGTGATGATGATATGATTTTTGTCCTTTGCTCTGTTAATGTGATGTAACACATTTATTAATTTACCTATGCTGAACCATCCCTGTATCCCTTAGATGAATCCCACTTGGTCATATTGTATAATCTTCTTGATGATTTGCTGCATTCTGTTTGCCAGTATCTTATTGAGGTTTTTTGTATCTATGTCCATTAGGGAGATTGGCCTGTAGTTCTCTTTCTTAGCTGGGCCCTACTCCAGTTTTGTTATCAAGGTAATGCTTGCTTCCAGGAATGATTTTGGGAGGAATTCTTCCCTTTCAATTTCATTAAAGATTTTTAGAAGTAGTGGTGTTAGGTCTTCACTAAATTTCTCATAAATTTCAACAGCGAATACCTCAGAGCCTGGGCTTTTCTTTGTTGGGAGGTTTTTAATTACATCTTCAATTTCACTGACAGATATTGGTTAATTTAGGATATTCATATCTTCTTTATTCAGCTTTGGTAATTCATATGTATGTAGGAATCTGTCCTTTTCTTCTGCATTTTCCATCTTATTAGAATACAAGTTTTCAAAGTAGGTGTAGATGATCTTGTGGATTTCTGCTTGGTCTGTTGTGATTACACCCTTTTCATTCATAATTGCATGTATTTGAGTCTTTTCTTTCCTTTTATTGATAAGGTTGGATAAGGGTTTGTTGACTTTATTTAATCTTTCAAAGAACCAACTCTTTGATTCATTGATTCTTTGTATTGTTTTCTTAGTCTCCAATGCATTAAGTTCTGCTCTGATCTTTATAATTTCCTCCCCCATACAAGCTTTTGGCTTAGCTTGCTCTTCTTTTTCTAGAAGTTTGAAGTTCACCATTAAGTTGTTTATTTGTGCTTGTTCTGTTTTCCTGATATGGATATTCACTGCTATAAATTTCCTTGTTAGGACTGCTTTCATTGCATCCCATAAGTTCTGGTATGTTGTATTGGTGCTATCATTTAATTGTAAAACTGTCTAATTTATTCTTTAATTTCATCTGACACATTGGTTTTTCAAGAGGGTGGTATATAATTCCCATGTGTTTATGAAGTTCTTGTGGTTTCTTTTGTCATTGATTTTCAATTTCATTGCGCTATGGTCTGATAATATGCATGGGATAATTTCAATTAATTTGCATTTAGTTAAGCATGTTCTAAAAGCTAGTATGTGGTCTATTTTGGAGAACATCCCATGTGCAGCTGAGAAGAATGTGTATTCTGATGTGGAGGAGTGGAACACTCTGTAGACACCTACTAAGTCCATTTGTTCAAAAGTTTGGTTCAGTTCTAATATTTCATTGTTTATTTTTTGTCTAGCTGATCTGTCTTTTTGTGACAGTGGGGTATTGAGATCCCCAATCCAATTGAATTAGCACTTCTTTGATTTTTCATGTCTGTTAATATTTGTTTTATATAGTTGGGTGCACTGGTATTTGTTGCATATATATTTAGGATTGTTATTTCTTCCTCTTTAATTGTTCCCTTTACAAGGATGTAGTAAACTTCTTTATCTCTCTTAATCAATCTTGGCTTGAAGTTCACTTTGTCTGTGAAAAGAACAACTACCCCTGCTTTTTTCTGTGTTCCTGTCACATGGAGTATTGTTTTCCATCTTTTGACTTTCAGTCTATGAGCTTCTTTTTCAATTAAATGTATTTCTTGTATGCAACATATTGTTGGATCCTGCTTCTTGATCCATTCTGCCAGTCTGTGTCTTTTGATTGGTGAATTGAGACCATTAACATTGATGGTTATAACTGAAATATATTGACTTATCCTTCTCATGTTATTTTCCTGTTGTTGGCTCCCCCCTTTTCTTCCCTCCCTCTGTTTAATTGTTTGCCTTGCCTGGTGGATTCATTCTGTTGGGATTCATGGAATTTTAGTCCTTGTTATCTCTTTCTAGAGTGTCCTTCAAAATATTTTATAGTGCTGGTTTGGTGGTCATAAATTTCCTCAGGTGTTCTTTTTCATGAAAGTATCTTATTTCTCCATCAGTTTTGAAAGATAGTTTTGCAGGGTGCATCAATCTGGGTTTAAGTCTGTTTTCCTTTGGAACTTTAGATACTCTTTTCCAAGCTGTCCTTGACTTGAGTATTGGTGCTAAGAAGTCAGCTGTGAGTCTGATGAGCTTTCCATTACAGGTGATTTGTTTCTTTTCCCTAACAGCTTTTAAGATTCTATTCTTGCATTGAATTTCTGCAATCTTGACTATGATATGCCTGGTTGTAGAATTTTTTCAATCATGGCTAGTAGGAGTTATACATGCCTCACTTATCTGTATGTCAAATTATTTTTCCCTACCGGGGATCTTTTCTTCCATGATGTCTGTGAACAGTTTTATTTTTTTATATTATTTGTGTTTTATCCTGCATTTCATTGACTCCAATACATCTTAAATTATTATTCTTTTCCTCATTTAGCAGGATTGATTTCTCATGTTCCCTTGCTGTTTTAAAAAAAATATTTCTTTTCATGATCACGCCTGCAAACCTGTCTTCTATATCTGAGATCCTGTCCTCACATTGACTTAATCTGCTGCAGATATTTTCAATGGATTTTTAAGTTCTCCTGGATATCTGCTCCAATCTGCCTATGGATTCCATTTGTTTCCTATTCTGAGCATTCATGGCTTCCATGATTTTCTTAAGTGTCTCTATTTTTTGTCTGTATCTGCTCTAGAGTCACTAAGCATGGTTTTCATTATGTAAACCATCTCTGCAGTTATCTAAGAAATTATTTCTAATTTGATTTTTTTCTAGAGCCTCATTCAATTGCTTTGCTGTTACCTCTTCAGAGAGGACAGGTGGGTGGCTTTCAGATTGTCCCACACCATTGCCCCCTGGATTTGCCTTTGGTCAACTGGATGTTTCAGGTTGCATCTTGCTTATGTGTTTTCTCATTTTCTTTTCTTTTTTTAGTTTAATTCCTTGAATGATGCTTGCAAATTGCCTAATGTGTGTTGCTTTGTGCTAGTATTTAGAACCATTAGGAAATGACTGCTTCCCTGAGATATCTTCCAGACATAACTGGTTTTTGGGTTTTGAGTGTGTTGCAAGATCCTACCTCTTCAATTTGTTGGGGATGATAAGTTGCTACTTATTCAGCCCAGGCCCTGGTTCTTTGGCACTTTGCCACAGTATTTTCTATGACCCTTAGTCAACCTTAGTTTTGGAATACCAGGAATCATAGCTATTCAGAACCATTATGTAACTTTTGACTAAAGTGATACCTTCAGCAATAACAGTAGCATTAATCACAGCCTAGAAAATGACAAACTGAGCTAACCATTAATTTGATAACATTAACTGTATGAAATAGACTTGTGGTTATATAACAAAATCTAAAACAGACCAGAAAATTATATGCAGTATGTAAGTCCTTAATATGTCAACTTTGTTCTCAGGGGTTAAAATTTAAAAGTATTTAGGGAAAACTAGAGAGGTAGAAGAATAGGAAGAGTTTAGAAGTAAGGCTGGAGGACAAAGGCAGACCATGCTAAATTTGGGAAACTATTTAAGACTGGAGGGAAAGGGAGAAGGAAGAGATAAAAAGAACAGAACTGAACCACCACCACAAAGAGGCTAGAAGCCACATTCACACTCATATAAAAACAAGATCAAATAATGAAGGAGAAAAACAAAACACAAAAACAAAACCACCACCAGCCATCACCATGTGTCCACAGGTTTGAATTACTCCTGTCACACTGTGACTCCCATCTCAGGGAGAAGGCGCTGCCAGTAACATCCTTCTTCATTGAAGTTTCTCTCTTCACTCTCTCCATAGGCTTCAATTCTTATATCAAATCCTTCATGGGTCCTGGGGACCCACTTCCCTCCTTCTTGTCTTCCTCACATTGTTATATTCCAGCATCTGGATGGCAACACTCAGAGAGGGTCTTTCTCTGCTGCTTACCACTCTGCCATCTTGGTTTCTCTGTCAAGAATATTAAGTATTTTCTGGAGAGCTGGTTTAGCACTCATATCTTTTAAGCTGTTCTTTTACAAAGAAATACATTATTTCTCCATAGCTTTGCTGGATAAATTAATCTAGGTTGGAAGTTATTTGCTGTTAGGCAATGAAATACTTTACTCTGACTTCTTCCACCTTTTAGGGTTTGTGTTGAGAAGTCTGCTGTTATTCTACTTGGTTTACCTTTACATTTTATGTTTTTGTGTCTATGACTGCCTTCAAATTCTGTTTTCTTTTTCTGGATATCTGGTAACTTAAGAAAGATATGTCTTGGTGACTTTGTCTTTTCTTTATGTTTGTTTGATAGTCTATAAGTGTCATTTGCTTGAATTTTTTCTATAATTTCTTCAAATGTGTTAGTCAATCATTTGTTCTACCTTCTAGTTTTTCTCTAACTCCAATTATCTTTAGATTGGGCTTCTTATTCTCATCTTGTAGCTTCTGGATAATCTTCTCTTGTTCTTTTTTTGTGGCTACTTGAAACACTTCATTGTAATTTTCTATTTTGTTTTCTGTTTCAGACATTGTGGACCTTGGTCATTTCTGCAATTAATGAATTCTATACAGTTGTTTCTTTCAGGTATTTTTTTCTGACATTTTTCAAAGATTCCATATCATTTTTGAATTTGCCTTTGTAATCTTGTGCTGTTTTGGTTAGGTTGTTCAGTATTTTACTTATTTCCCCCAAATTCACCATTGGTATATTGAGTGAAATTGCTGTGAAATTTTGGTTCCTTTCCTTTTTGAACTCACCTATTTTCTTCAACCCTTCTATAAACTCTTCATAGAGTTCTGTCCCTAGGTATATATTTTCTTCTCCATTTGTGACCCCTTGCTCTGCCTTGGAATAGTTGGGAGAATTTGGAGACCTTCTGTTGTCTTGCTTTGCCATGCTTCTATGTGTGTTTGTATTTTTTGAATATATATATATATATATATATATATATGTATGTGTGGAGGACTAGAAAAGTGAGAATAGTAAATTGAAATAATTTCAAGGGTCATTTTAACTCTGTGAATTTTCAAAGAATCTAGTGGTTTGGCACAAGATACATTCCTTCTAAGGTGAAGGATAAGGTGCTGCATGTGACCTCTGCTTCAAAAAAGAAAGAGCCACCACGCCTACTGGGCCTATTTGAATTTTGGAGGAAACACATTCTTCAGTTGAGTGTGTTACTCTGGCTCATTTGCCAATTGAATCAGAAAGCTGCTATTTTCGAGTGGGGCACAAGAAAAGAGAAGGTTTTCTACAGTTCCAGGCTGCTGTAGAGGCTGCTCTGCCCCTTTGAGAAATAGCTCCTGAGACACTACTGGCCTTATTGGAAACTGAGCAGTTAACCTTGAAATAACAGGGCACCATGTGAACTGAACCATCAATTATGAACTGAATGCTATTTGAGACATCAAAGTATAAAGTTAGGTGTACATAGAGTCTATCATCAAGTGGAAATGGTATATAGAAGATCAGGCCCAAGTAGGTCCAGAATGAATAAGTATGTTACAATAATCTCCCTCAAACTGTTTCCTACTGATGCTATAGTGCCTTCTGTCCCTTAGCATGCATTATTGTCCTCATGGGTTGGGCCCTATACTCAACTGAGAATGGAAGGTCAGACTAGGGCCTGTCACACAGATGAGTCTGTATGATATGCAGACACCACCTGAAAATGGATAGGTGCAACACTACAGTATCTTTCCAACACATTGCTAAAGGATAGTTGTGAAGGGATATCTTCACAGTGAGCAGTTTTGGACAAGGTACATTGTTGTGCCTTTTTCTTAGAAGAAAAATTGTGAGGTGTGCTACTATAAACTCATTTATGGGATATAGCCAGTGCTCTAGCTGGATGATCAGTGACATTGAAAGAATATGACTAGGAAACTGGTCACAAAGACATTTAGGAAGAGGTATATGATTAGACCTTTCCATATGAAAACAGGATGTGAAAGTATTTGGGACTCATATAGGTGGTCATCATAATGTGACATCAGCAGAAAAGGACTTTAAAAATCAGGTAAATAAGATGACTTATTCTATGGATAGCAGTCAACCTTTTTCCCCAGTCACACCTGTCATTGCCCAGTGAGCTCATGAACAATGTGACCATTGTGAAACGAATGGAGTTTTTTCTTTCTTTTTTTATGTAGGTACTGGGATTTGAACTCAGGACCTCACGCTTGCCAGGCAAGTGTTTATACCACTGAGCTATATTGCTGGCCCAGAATGGAGGTTTTGAATGGACTTTGCAACATGAACTTCCATACACAATGATTGACCTGACCACAGCCACTGCTGAATGCCCAATACGACAGCAGCAGACATCAACACAAAGTCCTTGATACTACAGCATTCCCCAGGGTGATTAGATGGTGACCTGATGGCAGGTTGAATATACTATTTCCATTGTGGAAAAGGGAACACTTTGACCTGACATTCTGGAAATGGATTTGTCTTCCTTCCACACAACACTTCTGTCAAAACTACCATTTGTAGACTTACAGAATGCCTCATCCACCCTTATGCTATTCCACATCACATTGCTTTTGACCAGGGAACACTTCATAGCCAAAAAATGTGGTAAGTGCTCATGCTCATGGTCTTATCATGTTCCCCCAAATTTAGAAGCAGCTGGAATGATAGAACTGCGGAATAACATTTGTTGATGCAATTACAGGATCAGGTAGGTGGCAATACCATGCAGGATTTAGACAAGTGTCTTTAGGGGGCTCTGTATGCTTTGAATCAGCATCCAATGAATGGTACTGTTTCCTCAAATAGCCAGGAAACATGGGTCCATGAATCAAGGGGTAGAACTGGAAATGGCACAGCACATCATTACCCCTAGTGATCAGTTAGCAAGATATTTGCTTCCTGTTCTAAAAACCATATGCTCAGCTAGGTTGGATATCTTAGTTCCCAGAGTGGGATGGAGGGCAGAACATTGTAGTAAGAGGCACAACAATGATTCTATTAAACTGGAAGCTAAGCCTTCCTCCCAGTCATTTTGGGCTCCTCATGCCTCAGAGTCAATAAGCTAAAAAGTAAATAATGATGTTGTCAGGGGTATTTAATACAGACTAGCAAGGAGAAATTAGACAATTACTCCACAAAAGAGCTAAGGAAGAAGGTAGTTATAAACACTACCTCTGAACATGCGACCAGTTACAGAAACAAGGATTTAAAATTGCGATGAGTATTTCCTTCCTAATTTGTTAATATGCTTTTGTATACATAAAAATAAATATATATTTATATATCTTTGTTTGCTTTCTTTGTAACATAATATTAGTGTATAATATCAGTACTTAAGTAGCATGACATATTTTAATATATAAGTTATGTAATGTGAAGAGAAGAGCTTGCATTTCCCAAAGAAAAACTTTGCCTCCTATTTTAGGGGAGGAATTAGTGTATTGTCAAGTGTGCACAGGATTGCTGTATCATGTTAGGTGTAATTATGAACTTACTGTTGTATTTGGAGATTAAGTATGGTTTAAGATGTGTCTAGTTGTCACACTGACAAGAGGTGGATTGTGACCATCAATTGTGGTATGTCAAATTGACAGGAGTAAGAAACACCTAGCAGATTAGTAAAACACAGTTCTGAGTGTCTCTGTGGATGACTGACATGTAGGTCAGCAAACTAAGGGCAGAAGTATCCACTCCAGATGTGGTGGCACAAACAAATAGCCTTGTAGATTGCATGAAATAATAAAGGGCTAGAAGAAGGAAGTGTGCCCATTTTGAAAAGAACCAGTTATCTTGAACAGCTAATATTTTTTTTGCTGCTGTAGCTTTGGAACTTTGGTCTCCAGGTCTCCACTCAGCTTCTAAACCTTTAACCTTAGACCAGTGTTGCATTTTTGATCCTGCTTTCTCTGTGGCTTTCATATTCTTGGGCTGAGCAGCTACTGCATCCTCTGGCACCACAGCAGACAGGCATTATAGATGTCTCCCATCCATAGATGACCACTGTAAGCTCTCCTGCCACTGATCCCATAAGCCCACCTAATAAGTCCCCTTATATAACTACACAAATATTTTTTATTGATTCCATTCCTCTGAAGAGCCCTTGCTAATACGTACCTTCAGGCAAAATTTATGATATAATGGATATTTTTTTCTTTATGTGGGAACCAGGAACTGAACTCAGGACCTCATGCTTGCCAGGCAGGCGCTTATGCCACTGAGGAATATCACCGGCCCCTTTATGATATAACAAAGGAATGGTTCTCAAAGTGCATATATCAGACACGCATGTTTAAATATCACATTGTTGCTGTTGTATAAGAAACCCACAGGGTAAATAAGGACCAAAATAGATGTTATATTTTGGGAAGTAGGAAGAAAATGTTCAAATGGGAAGGGGAACAAGTGTGGTGGGAGGGGAAATGGAGGGGAGGGAATAGGGATAAAAAATTAAAAAAACAATGAAAAGAAAACAATAGAAAAAAAGTTTTGTAAAGGAAGAGAGGAAAAAGGATTGAAGAGAATGGAGGGGAATGGTGAAAAAAGACTGAAGATATAATACGTACAGGTGGAAATTCCCTATGATGAATGTGATCATTATGTATGTAAAAAGTGTAAAAATAAAATTAATTTAAAAATAAGAGTGGGAAAATAAGTCCCATGTAATTGAAATAAAAGCAGTCATTTTTCTTACACTATGAGCAAAAATTCTTCAAATTTGTAACTCTAGAACATACTTTACTTCATTTCTTTCAAACTTAATTTTCCATCCACTTCTAAAAGTCAAACATTGACGATTGTGTGCATAAATCTTTAAGATGAAATTAAAATCATTTATGATATTTTGCAAATTAGTAATTCATTTAAATACTCCATGAGTCAGTGTTCTCCAGAGATACAAAAGTAGTAGGAAAGTATATAGTTAGACATATTTAAATAGAGATTGTGGGTAATTTATTCACAACATCATGGAGGTTCATCAGGTATATAATTTGTCATGTACAAGCTGGAGACTCACAAATGCCATTTAGTTTAATCTGAAGGCCTAAAAATAACTGGAGTTGATTATTTAAATCCTAGTTGGGGGCAGTTCAAGACGAAATGAGATGTCACAGTTCAAACAACAAGTATTGAAAAAAGGAGCAAATTCCTCCTTCTGCTGCCTTTGTGGTGCATAGGCATCAGTGGATTGCATGTTTCCCAACCAGATAGTGGTGAACAATCTACATTAGGGAGCTCACAGATTCAAATGTGCATGTTATCTGCAAACACACAGATACACTAGAAACAAGGTTTAATCTGGACACAGTGTTTCATTCAGATACACATTTAAAATTATTAATAACAATGACCAATTCCATTCCAATATTTGGTAGCTATAATTTCTCAGACATTTCTCTGGAACCTGAAAATTTAACAACATAACAAATAAACAGTTCTTTTCTTTAAGGGAATATTTTCAGTATGAGATACAGATGAATAAAAGATTATTTGCATTCAACATTTTATGGATACTACCATAGATATCTACTAGGAGAAGTAGGAACATGGGACTAATCCAGCTTTTCAGTGGTATGTCAGGAAATGTTAAATGGCAGAGATGAAATATAGGATTTTATAAAAAATGGATATTTATGTAACTGGTGTGAAATAACCATAGCTGCTATAAAAGGGTTGATCAAAAAATATGGTGAGTTTAAGTAAAAGAAAATTACTACAGTAAGAGACACATTGGCATGAATCTGCCTTAAATACTCCCACTAACTTAGAACACACTTATCACATCATTTTTGCCACTTTCAGAAGAAGATCTGGAAGAAATTTTTAGTGAACACCTTTAAGCTGTGTGATTAAAAAATGTGAATGCTGCTGGTTAGTGCCATCCAAAGACAAAGTAGGCTCCTCAAACCATTGTGGAGTATCTGTATTCACCTTATTCACCAGACCTGGCACTGTGCAATTTACCAAATTAAAACAACCAGTACAGTACATCTAAAGACACACAAAACAGAACTTACAGAAGCGCTTCAGAAAATGGTAAAAGTGATGGGATAAAGTTGTTTTTAGAGAGGGGGAGTAATTTGAGGGAGATTAATGGCAATATATCATTTCCTGTAATATTTTTTAATTTAAGTATTTACTGTGTATTTCAAGTATACCTAGTACTTGTATTCAAATATTGGGTAGAACATATATGATATATATATTAAAAAATGAAGGATTTAGTGGATCAATATAACATTTCCTATTGCTCGAATGAAGAAATGCATGCATGTAAAATAAGTAAAATATTATTCTCCCATGTACTGAGTAACATTGTTAAATTGTTTAAGGTAGAGATGAAATTAAACCTCTTCACTCAGGGACTCAGGAAAATTGTGTGTGCATATTTCTGTGTAACACATTATGTAAGACCCAAGAAGTACAATTACTAAAACTGAACTGTCATTTTCAAATTGTAACATTAATAGAATAAACACACCAATGTTCACTCAATGGATTTAAAATTTAACATTTTATCAGCAAAGTTTTGACCTATAGATAGAAAGTGTTAAATTTTATTGGCACAGTTGCCCATCATGGTTTGTAAAATAGCATTTTTAATTTTATGTTCTTCTTTTTCCTAATGTTTTCCTATGTTCCTAATTTTATGTTCCTCATAACCCAATACAACAGTTAGCTTTTAAAGGTTTCTGGTTGTTTGTTTATTTGTTGATATTATTGTTTTGCAGATGGTTAAAACTCTTTTACTGTTAATGTCACTACTAAATTTAAAAAATCATATTTCTAGAAGGATGAGAGGAAAAGTATTTTTTAATGGAGCATAGCTTCTTGCACCATAATTGTAGTGAATCAAGAGCACATTCATTGGCTGAATGTAGTCATTTTTTGTCTTGCTTAGTGTCTTAAAATTATTCTTACAAAGTGACTGTATAAATTTCCATTCCATTTTAATACTTTAAATGAACATGAAAGTCTAATGCAAAGTCTAACTTTAAAAAAGAAACTGTAATACTCTGCATATTATAGGGATTAAAACAAATTAGGATGAAGGTTTTTCAGCTTTAATTTTAAATATATTTTGTGAATGTTATCTATAAAAGCATACTTCCCAAATCCCTCCTGGGTAATTATCCGTGAATTGTTTAAAATTTCCATTGTACTCTCCTTTCAGATCAGCTATCAGGCCATTGACTAATTTTTAGCCTGAGCCCCTGGGATATTATCCCATTATAATTCATGTAGCTACCTCTGGCATATTTAGAGACATATTTTCAGTTTCTTTAGGTGCAGCTTTCTGCTGTATGTGATAACCAAGTTAAATTGTGCTAAGAAATGTACAATGAGGTGGAAATAGTAGTAAAACAAGTTAGCAACACTAACAAGGGCAGGCAGATATTCAGAAATAGTATTCATTTTCATGCTGTGATGTGTTTCTCCAAACTGATTGTTTTCAATGTGTCATTTTGTGCTGTTTATTTTCAGATACATGTTATTTCAAGAGCAGTAAGGCCAAACCTAAGTACAATCATTTATGCATGCACTATCTGCCTAACATTTGTTGAATGCTCATCATTTGTCAGAGAGTATATTTAGCATGAGTGGATCAAACATTGTCAGAGGGTTGGGATTCAATGAACCACTTTCTGTGAACATTCAGAGGAGAAAATAAAATTGGGCAAGGGGCAGGAACAACACATATGTTTGTAAAAATATGGATTAAAACACAAGGGGAAAGTCCTTATTAACTGCACTAACTTTGAACTCCATCCCTTGGGAAAGACTTATTGCCTATGCTATTGTTAGGATATTGTCTGCTCCTTAAAGATTAATAAGTTAGGAGCTTGCTCATCAGTGTGTTGATGTTGGAATGTATGGCCTTTAAGACATGGGACCTAATTGAGAGTCTTTATGTTAATTAAGGGCTTGATTTTGGAAAGGATTGTGGGATACAAGTTGTTCTCTGGCATTCTATTTGGTCATGTGATCTCTCCCTCTCACAACCACCCCTGCTATCTGCCATGTTGTCTTCACCAGAGCTGAGAGGACACCAATGCCTTTCCCTTGAATATCCAGCACTGTGAGCTAAATAAGCTTCTCTGTATAGTTATGAAATCTCAGGTATTTCATTATAACAATGTAAAATTTACTAATATTTGTTCTGAAGGTGGCAGTTAGCATACTAATATGGCCCAAAATGCTGGTGCTTACACATGTAAGATGTACTGTAGAAATATGATACAATAGAATAACCACATCAAATTTAAAGAATGACAGTCCAAGGATGACTCTAAACACTGGTTCCCAGAAAGCTGAAAACAAGTTTTCTTTGTTCTCTCATTTAAGGTCCATGCTTTTACTGCATAATCAGCCCAGCTGGCAGAAACCCATTGGGCTTATTGAGACCATGTGCAAAATATCAACTGCACCTTTAACAAAAAAGTATCAACCCATGAGACAAACCACTGAGAGACAGACAGAGAGACAGAGAGAAACAGAGACACAGAGAGACAGAGAGAGGAGAGAGACCGGGACACAGACACAGACACAGTCACAGACACAGAGACAGATACAGACACTGGAAATAAGGCAGAGACAGAGACAGAGAGACAGAGAGAGAAAGAGAGAAAATGCATGTTTTGACTACAGATCAATTCTAGCCAGGTAAAGTTCTATTTTTGTATTTATTTTTGTTTTAATATTATTTTTAATTTAAGTCAGCCCAGACCACTGCCAACCCTGAAGAATTTAACTTTCATGTCAAAGTATCCAGAGAAGATTCCTGGGAAAGGAATAAAAAAAGAATAATATATCTCTGAATATACATTGCATTTTAAATTTAAATAAGAATGAAGAAGTGATAATTTCCCAGGGAATTTTCTTTAATGGTCAATAATTCTAAGAATGATTTTAAAATGAACTTAGAACATGTTTTTTTATTTCAACCACATTTTCAACCTGTATTGTAATGGATGCATAATTAAAATACTACTTTAAAATAGAAATTATTGCAACATTTTAAAATTAAATGTGTGGTAACTACAATCATAAGAAATGAATAATATTTTTGAATAGAAAATGCTCTCATCATTTAACATCAAAACTTTCTTTTCATCTTTATCCTTCTCAGAATAAACAATTTTTCTGACTTTAAATTAGTATTTATTACTTATACAGAATAACGTGTTTCATTTAGGAATATTTATACAGGCATATTAAATTCTATTTCCATCACCCTTCATTACATTTACCCTTTACCCTGCCCCCTCCTCTCTTTCATTCCTTTTTCCGTATCTAATCCTCTCCTTTCGCCTACCACTGTAACCCACACATTTTCTATATGAACTGCAATATCCAGAATGGTCTGAAATTCACTTATTTTCATCATTCTCCTTGTAGCAGTTGATCCATTTTCTAACTTTTTATTGTCTGTATCACTGATTGCTTTTTATTGCCTGTATGTCAAATACAACGTACAAACTAAAGAGGAGTAGACACCTTTGTTTTGTTCCAGATCACAGGAGTAAAATATTCCTGAGGGTTTTACTCTGATGTCTTTTAACAGCTGAGAGAGTGTCATTTTATTCCCATATTGTTAATTTTCAATAAGGAAAAGATGATGCTGGATTTCACAGAGAGCTCTGTCTTCATTTATAATGGTGATCATTTGGTTTTTATCATTATTCTAGTAATATATATTTACAGATGCATTTTTCTTGTGAGAAAAAATTGCATTCTTTTGTGATTACATTCAATAAATGAATCACAGCCAAAAGTTACCTCAAAGCATTGTTTCAGGGAAGGCTGTACCAATTGATCATGGTGTGCAATTTTATTTATATGCTTCTGTGTTAAGTTGGCTAATGTTCAGAACTTCTGTATCTATATTCATATGGAATATTAATATATATTTTCATTTCAAATTATCTTTGTCTGGTTTTTGCATCAGGTTAATACTACCCTCAGAGTATGAGTTTGGAATTGTGCTTTCTTATTCTATTTTTTTTTACAATTTTTTTTATTTTAAAAAGAGTAAAATAGGGCCGGTGATATACCTCAGTTGCGTAAGCCCCTGCCTGGCAAGTGCGAGGTCCTGAGTTCAAATCCTGGTATCCAGGATTCAAATATATAGAAAAAAGTGTAAAACAATAAAAACAATTATGCAGAATTTCATAACAATAAAATAGGAAATTAAAAATTATTAATGTATTGCATATTTTTATCTTCAAAGTAGTTGCTCAGATTATAAGGTGTAGACATGCAAAAGTGACTAAACAGTATAAGAACACACCGTTCTTTTCAATGAACTAAAACAAATTAGTAGTATAATTATCTTGGGTATCTTGTATATATATACACCATTTTTCTTTTCCCTTCTTTCTTTACTCCTTTCCTCCAACCCAGTTGTTCTTTCCTTTTGTGCAGTCCCTTTTCCTTCCACAATATCTATTGTAGATTTGGGATCTTATTTAATCTTTCAGTTTCTTATACGAGGAAGACAATACAATGTTTAAACATGCGATTCTGATTTATTTCACTTATGAATATGGTCTTCATTTACCTATAAAACCTTCAAGTTTATCCTTCTTTATACCTGAGTAGTACTCCATTTTGTAAAAATACCATATCATTTTTATCCATTCCTTGTTTGGTGAGCATTTGGGTTGTTTATAAAAGGTAGCTATTACAAATTGTGCTGCTATAAACATAGGTGTGCATATATCACTCAGGTACGGTGTTTTTAATTATTCTGGCAAAATACCCAGAATAGCTGGGAGGAGTGTAAATTCAAATCTTAGTTTTTAGAGGAAACTCCACACTGATTTCCACAGTGGTTGTACCAATCTACACTCCCATCAACAGTGGAGAAGGGTTCCTTTTTCCCCACAGCCCCACCAGCATTTGTTATTCATTGATTTATTGATGATACCATTCTTTCTTCAGTGAGAAGGAATCTCTGTGTTGTTTTAATTTGTATTTCTCAAATAACCAATTATGTTGAACATTTTTTCATATATTTATTTGCCACATGTATTTCTTCATCTGAGAAGTGTGTATTCATCTCAGATGCCCATTTTTGGATTGGTGAATTTGGGATGTATGATTTTTTTCAATTCTTTATATGTTCTAGAGTGATGTCTTTTGTCAGAGGGACAATTGACTAAGTTTTTCCTACTCTGTGGGTTTTCTTTTCACTCTGTTGGTGATTTCTTTTGATGTGCAAAAATTTTTATTAAGATGAGTTCCCAGCTAGTGATTCTGTGAAGTACTTCCCATGTGGTTTGGTTTTCCTTCTTGAACTCTCTGCCTGCCCCATGTCTTTAAGATTTCTACCTACTTTCTCTCCCAGTAGATATTGGGTTTCTCTTTTAATATTTTGATCTTTGATCCATTTTTACCTTAATTTAATGCATGGTGATAGACATGGGTCTAGATTTAGTCTTTGCCATGTGGAAAGAGAGTTTTACCAGCATCATTTATTAAAGAGGCTATCTTTATTCCAGTGAACATGTTTGGTCCTTTGTCAAAAATAAGGTAGCTGAGTGTGTTTGGAGTTGTGTCTGCATCTTCTAATCTGTTCCACTGATCCTCAGGTGTATTCTTTTGCCAGTACCATGCTGATTTTATCACAATCATTTTGTAGTAAAATTTCAAGTGAGGGATTGTGGTGCCTCCTGCCTTGCTGTTGTTGCCTGGGATTGGCTTTGATATTCTAGGTCTTTTCTGTTCCCAAATGAATTTTAGGAATGTTTCTTCTAGACCTCTGAGGTATGCTAATGGTATTTTGATCAGGATTGCATTATACCTGTATAAGTTTTGGGAGTATGGCTATTTTCACAACATTGGTATTTCCTATGCATTAGCAAGGGATACATTTCCAATTTCTGATATTCTCTTCAATCTCCTTTATGGGAGTACTGTAATTTTCAATGCACAGATCTTTTAATTTCTTAGATTGATTCCTATATATTTCATTATTTTAGATTCTATTGTTAAGTATGTTTTTTCAGTAATTACTCTCTCAGTGAGTTTGTTGTTTGTGTACAGGAATGCAATTGATTTTTGAGTGCCTAATTTGTATCTAGCTACACTACGTAATGTGTTTATTATGTCCAGAGGCCTTTTGGTGGAGTTTTTGGGGTCTTCTATATAGAATATCATGTCATCTGTGAACAATGATAATTTAACTTCTTCCTTTCTTATCCTTACTCCTTTTATTTCTGACTCCTGTCTAATTGCTCTGGCTAGTGTTTCCAGAATTATTTTGAGTAGGAGTGATGACAGTTGACATCCTTGTCTTATTCCTGATTTTAGTGAAATCTTTCAGTTTTTTTTTCTATTTATTATGTTGTTTGCTGTTGGTTGTTATAAATGGCTTTTGTCAGATTGAGGCAAAGACCATCTATTCTGATTTTCTTTAGGGTTTTTATCATGAATGAGTTTTGTACTTTGTCAAATTTTTTCTGCATCTATTGAGATGAATATGTGATTTTTGTCTTTATCTCTATTGATATGGTATATTACATTTATTGATTGGCATGTGTTAAACCATTCCTGCATTCCAGGGATGAATCTGATTTGGTCATGGTGTACAATCTTCTTGAGTATTTGCTGAATTCTGTTTGCTAGCATTTTGTTGAGGATTTTTGCACCTATGTTCATTAGGGAGATTGCCCAGTAGTTCTCTTTTTTGGTTCGGTCTTTCTCTGGTTATGGTAACAGGGCACACTTGCCTCCAGGAATGAGTTATGGAAGATTGCTTCCCTTTCAGTTTCATTAAATATTTTGAGGAGTATTGCCATTAAATTTTCTCTAAATTTCTCGTAGTGTTCAGCCATGAATCCATCATAATATGGGCTTTTCTTTGTTGTGTTTTAATTACATTTTAAATCTCCTTAACTGATATTGGTTTATTCAGAATTATTATAGCTTCTTGATTCAGCTTTCCTCATTCATATATTTCTAAGAATTTGTCAATTTCTTGTGTGTTTTCCATCATATGTGACTAAAGATTTTCAGAGTAGGTATTAGTGAACTGAATTTCCACAGGACCTATAGTGATTTCACCCTTTTCATTCCTTATTGCATGAAATTCATTTTTTTCTTTCCTTTTTTTTATAAGGTTGCTTAAGAGTTTATCAATTTTTTATTCTTTCAAATATCCAACTCATCAATTCATATTAATTTTTGTGTTGTTTTCTTAGTCTCAAATGCATTAATTTCTGCTCTGATCTTTATAATTTCTTCCCTTTTGTGATTTTTGAGTTTGACTTCTTTTTGTAGAAGTTTGAGGTGCAGTATTACATTGTTTATTTGTGCTTGCTCTATTTTCCTGATGTGAGAATTTACTGCTATAAATTTTGCTCTTTGAAATGTTTTCATTGCATCCCATATGTTCTGGTATGTTGTATATGTATTTTCATAGGATTGTAGATATTGTTTAATTTCTTCTTTAACTTCATCTGTGACCCATTGGTTGTTCAGGAGGGTGTTATTTAATTTCATTGTGTTTATGGAGTTTTTATGGTTTCCTTTGTCATTAATTTCCAACTTCATTGCACATGTTCAGATAATATGCATGGGATAATTTCAATTCCTTTGCATTTACTTAAGTATGTTCTATGGACTAGTATATGTTCTAATTTAGAGAACATCATGTGTGCATCTGAGAAGAATGTATATTCTGATGTTGTTGGGTGGAAAATTCTGTAAAAGTATACTAAATCCATTTGTTAAATTTCTGTTTGGCTTGGTTCATTTCTGTTATTTCTTTGTTTTATTTTTCTCTAGTTGATCTATCTCTTTGTGACTATGGGATGGTGAGGTCCCACTTTACAATGTGTTATTGCTTATTTGATTTTTCTTGTCTATTAATATTTGTCTTATATAGTTTGGTGCTCTCATATTTGGTGCATATATATTCATGATTGTTATCTCCTCCTCTAGAAGTATTACCATAACAAGTATGTAGTGGCCTTCTTTATCAGTTTTGATCATTCTTGGTTTGAAGATCACATTGTCTGCAAACAGAATATCTATCCCAGCTTTTTTCTGGGTTCCTATTGATATTTCCATTTTTTGCCTGAGACATTATTTCTGATATGATTTCCTGAAGTATTCCATGAAGTATTTTTTTACATTCTTTGACTTTTAGTTTATGAATTACTTTTTGAATTAAACATGTTTCTTGTATACAACATATTGTTAGATTTGTTTCTTGATCCTTTTTACCAGTCTTTTTTTTTTTCCATTGGTGAATTGAGGCCATTTACCTTTATGATTATAACTGATACATATTGGCCTATCTTTGTCATGTTATTTTCCTGCTGTTGGTTCCCTATTTTTCCCCTCTGTTTAACTGCTTGCCCTGTTTATTGGTTTCATTTTGTTGTTGTTCTTGGTATTGTGATCATTTTTATCTCTGTCTGGAATATCTTTTAGTACTCTTTGTGGTGTTGGTTTTGTGGTCACGAATTTCTTCGGTTGTTCTTTGTCATGGAAGTATCTTATTAATCACTAATTTTGAAAGATCATTTTGCAGGCTACATGAATCTGGGTTGGAAGTGGTTTTATTTCAGGACATGAAATACTTCATTCCAAGCTCTTCTCAATTTGAGGGTTTGTGTTGAGAAGTCTGCCATGATTCTACTGGGCTTTCCTTTACAGGTGATCTGTTTCTTTTATCTAACATCTTTTAATATTCTGTTCTTTGCTGAATTTCTGGGGTCTTTATTATTATATGTCTGGGTGTAGATTTATTTTGGTTATTACTAATTGGAGTTCTATAAGCCTCACTTATCTGTATGTCAGATTATTTTCCAATATTTGGGAATTTATCTGTTATTACTTCAGCAAATAGTTTTTCATGTCATTTGTGTTGACTCATGCTTTTTCATTGACACCAATTATTCTTATATCAATTTCTTTGCATTATCTTGCAGCGGTTGAATTGTTATTTCCTGATATTTTGTTATTTTCAAGAGATCTATCTTTTCATGATCACTAGCTGTTTTCTTATCTTCATGGTCTGAAACTCTGTCTTTAGTTTCATTCAAGTGGTTTTACCCACTTTTAATAGAATTTTTTATTTCCTAGATATCTGTTTGAATCCATTTCATGTATTCTATCTCTTTCCTTTATTGATCATTTATGGTTTCCGTCCTCTTCTTATCATCATCTATTTTTTTATTTATCTGTACTCTAGATTTTCTGAGCAATTCCTTTATAAATGTTGATATTTCCTTTTTTTGCCTGAGACATTATTTCTGATCTGATTTCCTCTATAATCTCATGGATTTGTTTCTTTACTTTGGTTGCTATCATTTCAGAAATGTCAGGTGTGTGTCTTCCAATTTCTTCTATGTCAGTGTCTCATGGAATTGATCTGGGTTGGCTGGATGTCTGAGATCGCATCTTGCTTCTTGTCATTTTCTATTTCAAGGTTTGGGAAACTAGAGTAGGGGGTAGAATACAAAGAATGAAGGAGTATTCGAGGGATTATCTGAACTTGGTCTCTGCGATTGGGTGATGGGATTATTTTTCTGTGGCTGGAGTTCATCCCAGCCATTTAGAAAAAAGAGGAAAAAAGAAAAAAGAAGGATGAAATAAAGAAATAAAGATATAGAGAAAAAAAAGGAAGAACAGCAGAAAACAAAAAGAAGAAGCGAGAAAGGAAAAATAAAAAAAGAATGAAAATTGAGAAAAAAGGCTAGTTACTGTATCCTGTATTTTTCCCGTGCTGGGTATTTGACCTGCAGTGTAGTGGGAGGGTGGAGATACCTTGGATTCCTCTGGTGGAGCCTATATCTGAGACCCAGATTTTTCCTGAGCTGGTTGCTGGTCCTACAGTGTCTGAACTGAATTTCTGCAACTGTATTTTTTCCCTTTTTTGTGGGGCTATTGGGAGCGAAAGGACAACTCATCTTATTCTAATTATTTGAAAGACCTTGTAAGGAATTGGTATGAAATTTATAATTGTTTTGAAAAATCTACCAGTGAACAGGTTTGGACCAGGATTAGATTCAGGATAATTGCTGTAAGTTTTGCTTTTGTCATTTTTGATGTTTTCAAATTTTTAATTTTATTTCCAGAATTTCAGTAAGTCTATGTTTTCCACAGTTTGTCTAAATATTTTATATATTTCTAGAAATATATCATTTTTGTTTGAGTAATATAGTTATTTAGTATTTCATTATTCGTATTTATTTTACTTCTCTGAAATCTGTAGTAGTGTTCTGTAATGTAATATTGATTTATGTAATCAGCTTTCTTTTTCTAGATTATACTGGTTAAAGGATTATCAACTTTGTTCAAAGAACTCTTGTTTTTATTTATAAACCTGTATTCTTTATTTTTTTCTATTTGATTAAATCCAACTTATATCTTAGTTACCTCAGTATTGCCTCTTCCTTGGCTGTAGTTTACTGCTTTTATTTTGGATTATTTTTTTTGTGGGTACCGGGGGGTCGACCTCAGGACCTCGCGCGCCAGCAGGCACCCGTGCTGCTGAGCGATATCACCGGCCCCTTTTTCATGTGTGGGTTCCGGGAGTCGAACTCGGGCCCTCACGCTTGCCGAGCAGGCGCTTATGCCGCTGAGCCATCTCACCGGGTCCTGTTTTGGATTTTTATATATTCAATTTTTCAATTGAAGATTTTCATCTTCCTTCACACCAGTATTTAGAGTCATACAACTCCCTCTAAGCATTTTTGTCATATTATTTTTTTTTCTTTCATCTGAAAATAATGTCCATTTCTCTTGTGACTTCTTAATTAAAGCATTGGCTATTTAGAAATATGCTGTTTAATTTTCATGTAGTTGTGAATTATCAAATTCCTTCTTATCATTTTCTTTTTTTATTCCATACCTTAATGGGTAAATTCTGTCATGCACTTAAAGAATTAATAACAATTTTTCTCAAAAAGTTTCATAAATTTGAGGAGGAAATTATACTTGACAACTCATTCTGAGTCCCATATTATTCTGTTATCAGAACAAATAAAACATAGAGAAGAAAAAATGGGGTAAAATAACTCATTATTAACATAAGCTGAAATGTCATCAGGAACATATCAAAAACTAAACTGAGACATATTAAAATACATAAAAAGTGTCATATATCTTCAGTGAATGACACTTATTCTAGGAAAGCAAAGATGCTCTAATTTGTTAAAGTATAAATAATTGTGAACCCATCCAACTGAAAAAAGTATTTACATGTCAAAATCTCAAGCTTCAAGGTGATGATACTAGGAAGTAGACACTTTGAGAAATAATGAATTTATGAAGGCTGAGATTGTGAATGAAACTATTTTTTTTGTGTAAAGATAGCTAATGCTGACTCTTTTAGCCTGTGAAAACAATGTAACCGGGTACCATCTATGAGCTAGAAAAAGGCTGATGTTTTGATTTCAGACTTTCTACCCATTGAAAATTTGAGGAATAATTTTGTTTTTATGAGTTTCTAGGTCTTGTATTTTCTAAAAGCAGCATAAATGGACTAAGACAACATATGAAAGTCAATTAAAGCAAAATTCATTGTTATCTCAAGTCAGGAACAGTAGCATACACCTATATTTCCAGGTATCCAGAAAGCTGAGCTAGGAGGGTTATTTGATGGTAGGAGTTCAACACCAATGAATGAAATATCATGATACAGTGTCTCAAAAACAAAGAAACAAATTTCAATCATCTTAATAGAGGCTACAAGAGTCATTTGAAAAAATCTGACAATATCTTTTTTTACAAAGTATAGAAAAAATGCAAGAAGGCAAGAAAAAAAGAAAGAGAGGAAGGAAAGAAGGAAGGAAAAAGGAAGGAAGGAGAGAGGAGGAGAGGAGAGGAGAAGACAGGAAATGCAAGCAGAAAGGTGAAGAAAAAAATCTCAACAATAAAAACAGGGGGCCGGTGAGATAGTTCAGTGGCATAAGAGCCTACCTGGCAAGCGTAAGGTCCTGAGTTCAACTCCTGGTACCCACATATGAAAAAAGAGCCAGTAATATCGCTCAGCAGCACAGGCGCTTGCTGGTGCATGAGGTCCTGAGTTCGACCCGCGATACCCACAAAAAAAAAAAAAAAAAAAAAAAGACAACTTCCTAAACCTAATAAATAGGATGTATGGAAAATCCATAGCTAATATAAAAATGCAAAAATAATTGAATCAATTGCAAGAAGGGAAGGATGTCTGCTATCATCAACTTCTACTTAACAATGGAGTGGAAGTTTGGGTCAGTAAAATCTGATAAAAATAAAAGGCATTCAAATCTGAAAAAGTAAAAATATCTCAATCTGAGATAATATAATATTTATGTAGGAAATATTAAGGAATTTTCTCTCTCTCCCTTCCTCCAACTCTCCTTCCCTGACTGCCTTCCACCCTCCCTCCCTCCCTTTCTTCTCTTTCTACAGAATAAACAATTTCAGCAACTCAACAACTGAAAGAGAAATATATTATGTCAACTATTTTTGTGTCCTAACAACACAAACTCCAAATGAAATTTTAAAAATGATTGTATTCACAGTACTAATGCTCCTGAATATATGATGGGGTGCTACCCCAATAAACCCATCAAAAGTCAAAAAAGATATTCAGGCAGATAAGTCAAGATCTCCTTCACTTTTGATGGGGTTAGGTTTTGATTAAACCATTTTAAGTGGAAAAAGTGTAAGTCAAAACATAGTAAATTGGGAACAGCATATGATATCAAATCTAATGAAATACTTAGAGATAAAACTAAGACTTGACATGTATACTGAAAGAAATTTAAGAATATGTTCATTAATTGGGAGACTATATGATTGGTTAAAGATATGCTATATATATATATATATATATATTCGGTAGCAACTCTATGATCTTCTAAGATAACTTCTTAGTAGAAACTGCAGTTAATTCTAATGTTCATAGAATTTGAAGAAAATGAAAACTGTTGAAACAATGGAGACAAAAATGAAGAAATTTGGAATGCTTATCTTTCTTTCTTTGAAAATTATCATCATGCTACTGTAATCAACCTAGTATCATAATGACATGTGATCCAAGGGAAAAAGTGTGATGGGTGAGGAGAAGGAGAATGGGAAATAAGTAGAATAAAGATATGCCATGTGTGTCAACCTAACAACATTTATTATTGTAAAAATTATGACATATAATGAGCTAAAATTAATAATATCAACAAGAATAAAAAATGGGATAGTAGAATAGGAGGAGGAGTTAGGAAGGGGGAGGGAAGGGGAAAGGGATGCCAAAAAAAATAAACAAGCTATGGTGTGTACACATAACCACTCCCAAAGATGGTTGTAAATTTCAAGAATGATAAACATGCACTAATAAAATAAAAAATTTAAAAATAAACCCTCAGTGTAAAATAAATTAAACAGAACAATGAAATAAAATTTAGAGTCCAAACTGAATCCTTTAAATTTATTGTCAAATGATTTTGAAAATAATAATAGTCAATTCAACTGGACATGAATTGTTCTTTCAACATATTGTGCTTTGTCGATTGGGTATATGTATGCAAAAAGTGAATTTGGGTACCTCATAATGCACAAAAATGACATAAAACAGATAATATACATCAAATTAAAGAAAAACTGTATGAATGAGTTTTTGTGACTTTGCTGAATATTCTGTCACTAAGGTTATAGCAATAGAAAAAGAAACATTGTAATGAATTAGCCTTCATCACAATTCAAAATATAGTATTCTTTCTTCAATAGTCACCATAAAGTGAAAATACAAGCTACAGATCTGTTGAAAATATATATAACCTATGTACATGCTTTATATGTACCCAGTATATATTATTATAAATAACTTATAAAAATATATGAAGAACTGTTATGACTAAAAACCAATGAATAAAACTTGAGTAAATAATGTCTAAAAATGTTTAGTGGACAATTCACTAAATATGATATCTTTATTGTGAACAAGCACATGAAAATGTAAGTGATAATCCAAACCGCTATAAGATATCATAACACAACACCTAGAAAGACAATACTAAAAAATGAAAAGCAACAAATGTTGGTGATGATATAGTGAAATAGGTACACTGACACTTTGTTAGGGAGAGTGCTGAAGTGGTACAGCCAGTTCAGGAAACATTTCAGAGTATATTTAAGAAGGTGAGCCTCAGTTAACATAAAATCCAGTAATCTAACAATTAAGAGTCTACACAAGGGGGGCCGGTGAGATGGCTCAGCAGCATAAGCGCCTGCCCGGCAAGCGCGAGGGCCTGAGTTCGACTCCCGGAACCCACATACAAAAAAGGGGCCAGTGATATCGCTCAGCGGCATGGGCGCCTGCTGGTGCACGAGGTCCTGAGGTCAACCCCCCGGTACCCACAAAAAAAAGAGTCTACACAAGGGAAAAGAAATCCTATTTCCACATGAAAAAAATGTGCACATATTTTACAGTGAATTTATTAATTATATCCACAAGGTGAAAAACTTTATTCATCAATTTGAGAATGATTACAGTAAATGAGATGAATACATGTAAAGGAATACTCTAAGAAATAAAAAGGAAAAAAATTGTTTTGTGTTACAACATGGGGGAAATTTATGCTAACTCAAAGATACCTAATATAGAGGACTGTATACATTGTGCAATACTCTTTTAATGAAATGTCCAGCAAAGTGAAGTCTATGGAAAGAGAAAGTAATTTTTTTTTTACCTGGGTATGGAGATAAAAACAGGGATAATGATCAAATAGTTATATTTGCTTTTGAGGTGATGGAAAACTTGATAAACTGGATTGTGGTGATAACTGCATAATTTTTAAATATACTAAAATCATCACATTCTACATTTAAAATATCAGTTTCGTTGCACGTAATTTTTCTTCACTTGTTTGTGAAATAGAATGGTTCATGTCAATAAGATCATGGCCTTGTAGTATTTAACAAAATAAGTGTCAAAAAATTTCTCTGATATAACAGAAAAACAGAGCAAAACTAATGAATGATACCAAATAATGAACCAAAAATACATAATGTTGTCAATATATTTGGATAATTATAACACATAACTCCATTTCATAATTCCATACTTATTGAGCTATAAATAATCCTACATGAATTCCCAATAATTATTGCTCAGACGTGATGTTTCATATTTAGATGTAATCAGAAAATAATGAAATTATTTTAAAAAAACAAAGGCAAATTTCTTGGCTCACTGCTTATAGTAGTTGCTTGTGATATCAACTTGAACAAACTAAGAAATGCCTAGTGGTTATTGGAATACAGTTCTAGGCATGTCAGTGGATTATTAGCATGTAGGTCACAAACTGAGGGAGAACAACCACACCAGATATAGGTGGCACAAATCAATAGGCTTGCAGCCTGAACGGGATAAAGAAGGAAGGAAGAAGGAAGTCTTCACTTTTGGTTCTCCAGAAGATCTCTTGGTCTTTGACATTTATCTCCAGTTTATTCTGGCTTGTAGTACAGACTCATCAGCATTCCAATGCATACCAGTCAGCTTCCCAATGTGGACTCACACAAAGCTCTGTGGTGTACTCCAGGCTTTTAGTTTTTAAATGGATCCTCCAGCCCTCCAGTGTGCAGATATCCATTTTGCATTGCTTAACCCCTGACTCTGTATGCAGCCATTGTAAGGCTACAAAATTGCTCTAGTGAACCCTAAATAACACATTGCTTTTTTCAAAGAGTTTTGTGAATCATTAAAGTGCTGATAGATTATTTACAAGCATTCATGCCAAAATGAAGTACAGAAGATAAACATTCAAACACTGTAAACTTACTCAACATCAGCACAAAAGGAAGTATGTTAAGAGAGGATCGATTATTGAAAATCATAATGATCATTATGTTAGGGTTAATAATCAGATTAAAATCAGCATTTTTACTTAAAAAATTTAACATATAGTAGATTAGCAAATCTACTCTTAGCATTGTAGATTTACTTAACAATGATTTTAGATAACAATAACAAAAAATTATACATTGTTCGGTGTTCCTGTCACTGGGGGACAATACCCAGCACCAACAAATTAAAGAAAGAGAGGTTTACAATTTTCAGAGAATTTATTCCATGGTTGGCAACTCCAAGTCAGAAATGGCATGGCAGAAAAAGTCTCCTCATTCTATGGTAGTCAGGAAGTAGAGAGGGAGGGAGGAGCTAGTGACCAGAATACACCCTCCCAGATCACTATCTCCATGATCCACCTCCAATCAGATCCCAGCAACTCACAGCATATTTAGCAATATTTTCAGCAATGAATGAATTCAGTGACCCATGACCCAATCGCATTCCCAAAACATGAAAGTGTTGAGGGGCTTTTAAATCTAAACCATAATATTCTACTTATGGCTCCCAAAACACAGTCATGTCCATCTCATTATGCAAAATGCATTTAGTCCAAAACTGAAATTTGCCATATATTAACAGTTCCAAAATTGCTGAAAAGTTCAATTCCAAACTGTTTTCTGAGACTCAAGGCAAAATGTTAGCTGCTAGGGCCTGTAAAAATTACAACAGTTAAATACTTCCACATCAAATGACACAAGATAAATGAATGAATTAATGAATATGCATATATAGAGAGAATATATATATATATATATATATAGAGAGAGAGAGAGAGAGAATACACATATATTAATATATAGAGAGAATACACACACACACACACATATAATTATGGAGAGAGAGAGAATAATTGGACCAAAGCAAGACTAACCCCCACACACAGGGAAAACATTAAATCCAGTAGTCCTGTGTCCAGTACTGGGGAAGGTTGTGGCCATATATGAACTCCAAAGTCTTCTACAGACCCACTCCTACAGCATTGAATTTCAAGCTCTTATGTCCCCTCTTTTGAGCTGGCTTTGCTCATTCCCGGTACTCTGACTTTCCTCTGTGAAATTTCCCAGGCATGGCACTTCTAATTTCCTGGAGTCTGCACTGGACTATAGCTTCCCACATTGTTCTTCGGAGGTCCATTGCCTGCTCTCCCAGTCCTTCTTTGGAAATTTTCATGAAGCATCCTTAACTCCACAACTCTTGAATTCTGCATTCCTGAAAGATCCACATTAAATGGATAATGCCAAGGTTTTCCATTAATTTGAACAGTAGCCTGGCCCCCTTAGACCATGGTTGCTGTGCTCACTTTGGCAGCACATATACTAGGCCATGGCTGCAGTGTCTTCAGAGTTTCTGGATGGCTGAACTCAGGATTTCACTTCCCACTTTGGTCCTAAGTGAACAAAGTAGCATTGGCTCCTTTCTCAAAGCAAAGTCTTTCAAAGAAGTTTAACCTTTCCCACACTTGAGCCGGTGATGATTGGAGTCTGCCAATTTTATATATGTTTTCAAGCCATCTTTCCAATTGTCCTGATGCAAAGAACTTGACTTCTTTTTAATGCTGATCATTTCAGCAATGACACTTTCCTTTTCCCAAATTTTATAGGCACTTATTTTCTGTCCAAGATTCATATCATTTACCTCTGCTTTTTGCTCCTGATTCTCGAAGTAAGTTTGGCTACAGTCAACCAGTAGCACCCATGCCACATCCTGAACATTAGGCTGCCTTAAAATTTCCTCTGCTAGATCCATTAGTGCTCTTCTTAAATGTCCTTATGTCATTTTCCTGTAATGTCTCAAGACATGGACAAAATATAGATTAATTTACTGTCAAAATTAACCATGTATGGCCTGTTGCCCATCTTCCAATTGAGCCTTTCTTCACAACTGAAGTCTCCTGAGTCTGCCCTTTACTATCAATATTCCTATTAGCATTCTGGACTTCTGAGCTCTGAGTAGAATCTCCCATCAATCTCTATGTGCTCTCCTTACTGCAAGGGCTTCCCTAGAGGGCATCTCCAAACATTTCCAATCACCTCCACAACTAATTCTATGGCCTTCTGAACCACATGATCATGCATAGTCACAACAACTACCTCAGTCCTCATACCAAATATGTATTAGCCATCTTTTTGTCTACCTAAAGAATGAGACATCTATTTTGGCTCATGTCAGAAGATTCAGTCAGTGCTGACTCCAAGACAGAAATGGCATGGCAGAGGGACAATATAGTGGAACACTGCTCGTCCTGTGGCAAGCAAGAAGCAGAAATTGAAGACAGGAGCTCAGGTAAAGAATGCACCTTTCTATGTCATGCTCCCAGTGATGCAACTCCAACAAAATCCCACATCCTTAGAACAAATGCACCTACTAAACTCATCAGTAAATGAATCTACTGATGAGCATAGTGCCTCTACAATCCAGTTACCTTCCAACACATATGATTTGGAGGGATATTTTAGAAATAAACCAAATAATTTAAAAATATATTTTGATATAACTTAAGCATGCCAGTCTTGGTAGCAAGTACAATCTCTCCATATAGATATATGTGCTGATACATACAAAAAAAAATATATATATATTTTACTATTTACAACAATTTGTGAGATAGATTATTTTATTTTTGCCTGTTAAAAATGAAGAGACTTAGAGATGTTATGCAATTTGGCCAAGACTGTATGACCAGAAAGTTCAAGAAACTCAATTCAATGCTTCTTATTCAATGCTGAAGAAAACATTTTAGTTTCTTTGATCATTTACAGTAATTCTGTGAAGAATAACTTACCTAATGAACCTAGGCATTTTATCTATTCCAGCAGACATAATTTGTCTGTAGAGTTAGGATAAGAGGGATAGAAAGTAAGAGAAAGCCTGCGAGATGGCTTCTGAGTGCTTAGTTGTCTTTCTTGGTCTGGGTACTTATTACATAAGTATATCCAGTTTGTGAAAATAATTCAAGCTTTATGATATGGGCATATATGTGTATATATCTATATGCAGAGGGAAAATATAATTAAAACAATTAAAATGAATATTTCAATCTTTATTTTCAGTGATATTTTCCAGGAGCATTAGCAGGTGAGTAAAAATTATATTTGTAATCTTTAAAAATTAAATATCTATGTAAGAGTCCATTTTGGTCAACTGGGCCACTAATTCTAATATCATATAAAAATCTGGGCATTTTCATCAATTATCTTGTTCAACATTCTTCTATTTGTATAAATTTGTATATGTTCTGTTTGTACCTATCTTGATATTAGCTAAGTTAACAATGACAGCCCTTAGACTGTATTCCTATTAAAAGTTTCCAATCCAAATATTGTGGGTAAATGTTGCTGTTATTCAAATAAGAAATTCCAACAAAATATATGGGAATATCATGTTTGATTTTTGTAAACTAAATTACATATTCTCTTGTGACACTGGTATTTGACAAAGAAAAACAAAATGTGACCTGAATGATGAACATGCTAGGTAAATTAGCATTTGAATAATCTCATATCAAAGTGTTAACCTGAAGGTAAAATCTAGCAGAATAAGCTGAGATTCTTTAATACTGTCTTATACAATATAATGTATGACATTTTGAATATACCTTCAGAAATTCTTATCAAATATCCAGGTAAACCAACACTAGAAGAACAATCTAGCTTGCTGTATTCCAGTTGAAATTAATTATTTATACTAGCAAGGATACACTGGGGAATCTAAGGATATGAATTTAGATTTGCTCAATAACAAAATTAAAAGATTTGGAAGACTTCATGTGATACAGAAATTTTCCAATTGTTAAAGTTGTTAGATGAATGTAACATATTTGAATCATTCTATATAAATATAACATATGAATGATCACTTTAAAAATGTGTTTTGTAAAATGTTAATTGTCCAATGAAAAAATGTAGATATTGAGAAAGTCTGGATCCAACAGGTGATCAGTTTTACATGTTAATGTTTCATATCTTTAATTTTTTTTCTTTTTTCTTTTTGCTGTGAAGTACCTTAAGTGACTGATATTTCAGAGAAAGTTCTTGGTGAAAACCGATATAGATCAAGGAATACATGTTTGTGATTTTCCTTCAGAAAACCAAAATGAGTTGATTGTTAGCATGTTCCGCAATATCTTTGCCATGCATAGTTAATTGTCAGAGTCAACTGAGAGATTTGAAAAAGAGTGATATTTCATTCCAGAACTCATCCCAGAATTAGGCAAATGAACTGCAGTGAATAATGACTCTAAGGACTAACACTCATTCTTGTTACCATCAAGACAATTATCTCCCACTTCTACTTCCCCCTTTTTGGTTACATTTTACAGATAGGCTTTCTCCATATTTTAGTGTAGATGGCTAGCAGTAATTTCATTTTTATATTCTCCCAAATTTGTAACCTCAATTGAAATGAACTTCTTTATTTTGGAATCGTATTACAATTCCAAAGAAGGATTTTGCATGAGAGCAACCTCTAGACCCATTACTATTATCTCTTAGATGAAATATATTGACAAATGGACTTAGTAATGATGGCTGTACGACATACATGGACTAGGGAAGATGTTATTTGAAAAATATTATTGAAAAAGGACACAATACACATATACTGCAATATTTTATGGTACATGAAATAAAGACAGTATTATATTAAAATAATTCGTGTAATTTTAATTGCAACACAAACTGAATTAAAAAGTGGAAATTTTCAAAATATGTAAGAGACATAATAAAAAAATTAACCTCTACTCAAGAGAGACATTATTACTAGTTAGGGGGTTTTATTTATAAAGAGTTATAAAAGCTAATTACTTTCAATTTGGGTGACATCAAGTAATATTTAGCTATGTTACCTTAGGTAAGCTTGTTAATCTCTGAATTTCAATATCTCATATGTTCTACAGGCAAAAACTAATAGACACTCCGGCAGTTGTGAAGATTAAATGAAATAATTCATATAAAGCCCTGACAGCACTATCTGACACATACTAAATACTAAACAAATTGCAATATTGTATTGTTACTATTGTTATTTAGGTAGATTTCTTATTTCTTTTATATGCACTGTACAAGTTTTCACAAGGAAATTATTAATAGAATGATTGCCAGGCACAATTCTGGTCATGGTAGAACATCTGCATAGTGTTTGATTAAACAGAGCTACTTGAGTTCATCATGAATTAAGGTGAAGTACATGACTACAGGTTGATGGATGAATTTATTTGTTTATTTATTTATTTAGTCTTTTTGAGACAGTGTTTCACTATGCAATTTAGCGTGGACTTAAACTCCCTCTGTAGCCCATGCTGGCCTTGAACGAGCAGTGATCCTACTACTTCAGCTTCCTGAGTACTGGGATTACAGGTGGGCACAACCGTGCCCAGCTGGTATACTTATTTTAAACAATTAAACAGTCTTAGTTTTTATGTTGGAATCCTTGTGTCATCACCACAGTATATATTTTAGGCTTGGTCATGCATTCATTCTGATCACCTTAAAAGTAAATCTGGGTAACTCATTCTCTCCCTCTCTCTCTCTCCTCTTTGTTTATGTCATACATACACTTTATAGATTGGCAAAGAGCACATTCAAATTTCATATTAAAATTTGGTTTCATTTTTAAAAGGAGGGCTCCTATATACTCTAATTCTTCAGTTTGTATTTTAGGTGTCATAATATCTCCTACATCTAAAACAGAACTAGGTAGTAAATACAAATTACAGTGATTCATATTTGACTAAGCATAACAACAAATATGTTAGGAGAATTTCAAAATGCCCAAAAGTGATTAAATTCCCTCAATGTAAGCTTTTCCCCTTGGTAGTGTTGCATAGAAGATAGCTTCTTCAGACTCCTCAGATTTCAAGTTAAACACAGATAAATTTCATTTTTTTTTGTGGGTACCGGGGGGTCGACCTCAGGACCTCGCGCGCCAGCAGGCGCCCGTGCCGCTGAGCGATATCACTGGCCCCTTTTTCATATGTGGGTTCCGGGAGTCAAACTCGGGCCCTCGTGCTTGCCGGGCAGGTGCTTAAGCCGCTGAGCCATCTCACTGGCCCATAGATAAATTTCTTAAGTCAGTACATCTAGAACAAAATTACAATTTCCTAAATTTTCACTCTCAACTCTAGTCCTTAAAATTCTCTGACACTGTGCTTTTAAAAAGTATTCTATTACATATTATCCAAAATCCAAATATAAAAATGATGTAATGACCTGAAAAATAAATTTTACCCTGGAAATTTTGTGTGAATAATATCTTCACAATTTTTAGACAAGCAAAAATAGTAGAATTGAATGAAAAATTCCTGTGCATATTTAAAGTGGCATGGAAGATTCAAGAAAACAGTGATTTTTCTATGAGCTCTTTTTGCAGGTTTCCACAGACTCCAAGGAGTTACGTATCCATCCATTTGATATTAGGTGTGCTAGAGAAGAAAAGTTTTATAAAAAGTGTGTAAGGTCTTGGTTTTGGAAATAATTTAAATGAATAATAAATATAGTGGTAATAAAAATTAGGGAAAGACATGATCCTAAGTTACAGCAAAATGACAGCTAAAAAAATAGAACATACTTATGACTTTTGATTAGTTGATAACCTTATAGATTTTTCCGATCTTATAAATTTATTCTGGTCTTATACTTTAGAAAATTCAATTAAGATAAATGACTTATAATTATTTTATTATTTGAATTTCTATGAAAATATGCTTTTAAAACAATTTGTCATTTTTGGCTGTGAATTATTGAAACTTATTTTACTATTCTTGATTTTGACACACACATACAGGAAAACTCATTTAAAATCACCCACTTATTTTAAATAGCATTGTCTAGGTATACTAATTACACTTATATTGAAATGGTCAATTCTTAGGTATAATTTTAAAAACACTTTGTAATAGTTTGATCATGTATAATGGTGGTAGCCCTAAGACTTCACTGAATTTTCTTTACACTTAGAAAATCTAGGGGCCGGTGAGAGAGCTCAGCAGAATAAGCACCTGTCTGGCAAGCACAAGGGCCCGAGTTTGACTCCCAGAACCCACATATGAAAAAAGGGGCCGGTGATATCGCTTAGCTACATGGGCGTCTGCTGGTGCACAAGGTCCTGAGGTCGACCCCCAATACCCACAAAAAAAATTGAAAAAAAGGAAATCTAATGACTAAGAACAATTGTTTTTCTAATAAGAATTACCCAAAGGTTTCTTTTCACATTATTCATATGAATATATCTAATTACACAAGAATTTATAGGATATATTTCTCTCTCTTTACTTAATCATCTAACCATTAACCTGATTTCATTGGTTATTACTGTGATGATATGATTTCATGTATGAGAAGTGTTATATAAATATATTCTAAGAAAATGCTTTTTTCTTTTGGGTAAATAAAAAATACACTTTCATTTTTGCAATGTATATTAATTTTATTTTTTCATGGTCATGTTTGTTTTCTACTGAAAGACAGTCTTAGATAAATTTAATGGACCACATATTGTTGCGTTATAGCAGAAAGGTCCACAGAATACCACATATATAAAAGAAAATATATGGTTTTTTTAATTTTCCATGACAAGAAAATGTGCTTGCTTTGTTTCACTTATATGTATACTTTAATAATTGTTATTGTTTATAAATATTGGTTAAAGTAACAAATTGTTCATGGCTTTCCCTTTCAATTTTTTTTTGAAAATTTAACATCTTATGTCAAAATATTTACCATTAAAGAGTAAGTATAAAAATAAATTGAACTCGTGTACTGAAAATTGCTAAGGTTGTGGATTATCTGTTTTTCTTTTGCATCACTTTGTTTTTGAGATGGCCTCTCAGTTGCTAAGCCTGGCTTCAACCCTGTCATCTTATAGCCTCAGCTTCCCCAGTCAGTGGAATTTCAGGCCTGTCCTCATGCCTAGTAGTGTTTATATAACATATTTTTTAATGTAAATATTGGAGATTTAGTTACCTGTTAGTGACTCCTATTAAAATGCACCATATTGATACAAAGACCTGTTCATTACTAACTGCAGGATACTATTTAATTATCTTTTGAATTACCTTTATTAACAAATAATAAAACCATTAAAGTGTATTAAATATTAAGTTAAATTTACACAATAAATTAAGCTGCAAAATTTTACTACATCTCAGAAAAAATTTCTCTACTTACCTTTTCATTGCCTGTGATTTTGTGAGTTTTCTTTCTTACTCCAGAGGCCCATCTGTCTATACAGCCAATCCTGTAGCAGCCTTCCAAGCCAAGGCATGTGTTTGCTCATGTTGGTACATGGAGAAAGCCATCGGATGACTGGACTCTTCTGGATTTAGGCATTGGGCTGGAGATACAAGCAGACTGTTGGACATAATGCCAGTACTTTCAGATCCAACCTCATCTGAAAGCCACACTCAGGCTGTGCTTAAACTTGCAAACCTCCTGCTTTAGCCTCAAAAATGCTGAAATTACAGCAGTGAGCCACCATGCCTGGATGTTTGTCTTCTATTTTGTTGATTGTTTCCATTACTGTGCATGTAATTTTCATTTTCATTTATTTCTACTTGTTTATCTTTGTGTTTGTTTTCTTTTGGTGTCATATTCTAAAATTATTCCCATGACTAATTTCAAGGAAATTTCCACATTTATGTGCTGATATTGGACTTAATTTCTACTTCTTTTTCTAGTTCCTTACTTTAATTTTTTTAATGTTGATTTGCTGGCTTCTCTTTCATTTATTGCTGCTCTGATCTTGTTATAGTTTTTCCATTTTTTTTTAATGTGTGTACCAGGAGTTGACCACAGGACCTCCCACTTGCCAGCAAGCGCTTGTGCCACTGAACGATATCACCAGCCCTTTTCTTCCTTTATGAGGGTTCCGGGAATTGAACTCAGGACCTCGTGCTTGCCAGGCAGGCTCTTATGCCACTGAGCTATCTCACCACCACCCCCTTTTTTTGAGCTTATATTTTTGTTTTCTAGTTTCTTGAAATGTAATAATTGGTTGTTTGAGGTCTTTCATTTTTCTCCTTGTATTTGTTTACTGCTCTACACAACCTTCTTATTACTTTTTTGTCTATCCCAAAAGCTTACTATATTGTATTCCTATTCCTTTTTCATAAGATATATTTTTTCTTTTTCCTTTTGATTTTTTGTTGGACCTATTGGTTGTACAGGAAAATGTTGTTTGCCCTCCACATGTTTGTGAATTTTCCAATTTTCTCGCTATTTATTGATTTCTAGTTTCATGTCATTGAGTTCCAAAATGTTACTTAGTATGATTTATGTCTTTTCAAATTTATTAAGGTTTGTGTTGTGGCTTAGCATAAGCTCTATCACATAGAGTGTTTCATGTATTCTTGAGAAGAATGTGCATTCTGTTGGTGTTGGATTAAAGTTCTGTAATGTCGGTAAGAGCTTTTTTATTAATAGTGCACAAGATTAGCCTTGGTGGAATTCAACTACATTTTTAACTTTTCAATTTATTCTGTATTTCCATATATTTTTGTGTTACTAATTAGTCACATTCCGTTCAGGTTGAACAATTTCCTTTGACATTTCTTGTAAGTCAGGTCTAGTGATGAACTGCTTCAACTCTTGTTTTTATGCAAATTTTATTACTTCATTCTGAAGTATGGCTTTGACAAATGAAATAATCTCAATTGGTATTTGCTTTTTGTTTTCTATTGTTCTACATTTGTTATTTTGAATGGATCTTACTTTTATCTATTCTGCAATGTTTCTGTTGAGGAATCTACTGATTATCTAAAGAGCATTCCTTTGTATATAATCATTTGTTTTTCTCTTGCTGATTTTAATTTTTTTTTCTTTGGTATTTGACAGTTTTATTATAATGTGTTTCCATGAAGTCCTCTTGATTTTAACCTGCTCAGAAACTTTAGAGACTGATGTACCTGGATGTCCATATCTCCACCAAGATTTTGTAAGTTTTCACCTATTATTCATTAAAATAATCTTCCTTTTTCTGCCCATTCTCTTTCAAAACTTGCCTGAGGTACACAGTATTATGATGTCATTAGAGACTGGTTTAGGTAGGTAAATAACTGCTTCTCTTTTGTCTGGACTAATTGTACTGTCTCCAGGATTACAGATGAATGAGTATGGTGCTAGGCTACACAGTTGTTGCTGTGTCTACAGTTAGCTTGGTTGGTTGGCAGGCACATTACCAAGGGCACAGGCAAGTGTGATTCCTTATGAATAATCAGGTAGATGAGACTGCCTCTAGGACCACATGGAAGAAAAGTCATATTAAATAATAGATCTGCTTCTGTAAAAATACTGGAGTATGCCGAGTGTGAGAATGTTACCAGGGGAGCAGATGGGTTTGATTACCACTAGGTGCCTCAGAAGGTTCCCACTATTTCCATGAGTGGGCCATGGAACAGGTAAGACTGCCTCCATGACTGTGGTATAGCAAGACTAAGGCCACATTAGGGGTATTTCAGGCGTTGTAGTTGAGACCTACATCAGTGGTCCTGCTCCAGCAGCTCAACTGAGCATGATTTTTGCCAGTTTTGAAGGAGAAAAAAATGTGCCCCATGTCGTGGAAAGGCAGCACTAGATTAGAGTTTACCCAGCACATCCATTAATGATTTTATGGTCCATATGCTGGACAGCATTAATGAAGGCTGCTACCAGGTGTGTGAGCTGGTAATTGGATTATCAGGAATGACAGCATGGCTGGAATTAGAATGCAAGGCCATGGCCAAATAGCCTGGAGTCCAGTCTATAGAGGGTTAGTGTTATTTGAGGTATGCATGCAGCACCACATTCAGTGAGCCTGCCACCATCATGAAGAGCTACCTTCTCAAATTTATTTTCCTTGGTCTGGGACTTCTCTGGAGTTTTACAACCTATTTGAGACCCACAGCTTTCAAGGAGCACTTTCATCAATAAATGCTTATCATATAATTGTTAATATAGAAAATACAAGATGGGAAATACTGTTGTTCTATCTTGCAGAACTCCAAAAATATATATTCTGTCAATTAAATGTTATGTTTACACTTGTGGACAGTAAGTACATCTTCATGTTTTCATTTTATGCAGCACAAAGCATGATATCCTTAGAAAACACACAATGAAACAGTTGTTGAAATAATTTAATATATTTCATGGTTTAGTGACAAATTATGGTGTTTACCTAATATCACTTGAGTTGCAAATAAGGAATAGTATCAGGTGGAACAAACACTAATAATAATAATAATCCAGAAAACATATTTCATACATGACTCCTCAAGATCTCTTTGCTTATATTATTTCTTGTTTCAAATTAAAGGAAGCCAATAAAATTCATTTTTAGTCATATCCTAGCATTTACAAATAATTTCCCAGTTAAGTAAATACTGGAGAATATAAAATATTTGAAGAAAATACCTGAAAAAGTGATCCTTCTTTGGGATTTGAAATGGAGAATAGTTTGATGTTTAGTATAATACTGAAATTCTACTGAATTAATTCATTTGTAATGAGAAAGAAATGACAATTGTAACTATGAAAGGTTATTGCTGTTTGTAAATAGGCCAGGTAGAAACAATTAAAACTGAAAGTCTCCTCTTCTGAAAGAGAACTGAAAATATTTTGAAGGTACATATTCCGTTTCTCCATGTGTCAAATCTCAATCCCACATAGTTGTGAAAGCCTTTATTGGTCAGCTTTTCCATCACTGGACACAATACCTGACATGCACAATTCAAAGGAGAGATTTAATTTGGTTCATAGTTTGGGGTAATTAAGTCTATAAACTTCTGGCTTCAAGGCAGGAACATCATGGCAGAAGGGTAATGTTGAACAAAGTTGCTTAGTTCATGGTAGATGGGAAGAACAGTAGGGAGACAGTATCAGAACGGAATGGGTGAGGGACCATACACAGTACCAAGATCATGCCTCCATAAACCACTCAGACATACCCAGGTACTTGCTCTGCTAGGTGTTTCTTAATCCAGTGAAGTTGACATATCATGATTAATGGTCACAAAAACTAAATGACAAATGTCAAACTATGACAGTAAAACTGTTTCTTTTTAAACTTAAAAATGGTGTTTTTCACACATCATCAGTTATTGTGATATTGTATTTTTGGGAACTTGTGTTGTAAATCAAGGCAAATAACAGAGAACTGATGTCAGGAATAGAAGAAGTAAACTTTTCAAGTCTTCATTATAATTTTCATTTCTAGAGCCAGACTATAGTATAATATTTCAAGAAATGATTTTACAGTTGTGTGATTTCCAGGTGTAAAATTCAACATTGCAATACCCTTTACATTCCAACTCATCTTTTCTCCCAGAGAACTGATGTGACTATATTTATCCAAGTCTTCTTTTTCTCATGTTTCTTCCTTTCAGAGGGCCTCATGGTAATTTAACTCAACTACCAGCTCTGACAATTCTTCCCAACTCATTTCTTTTCACAGAATGATTGTGCTTTACTGCCAGAGTGAATCAGAGACACAGTGACTTCCATTTAGGATGTCACTTTTAGTACATTTTAACCTTTTCTGCATGGATTAAAACACTAATGAGGTATTCAGAAATGATATAGCCAGTGAAATTGAAGTCATGTTTTGTACTAGAATATCATTTATTTTTGCTGTAGGTTAAATCAATCTATTAATATTTAATTCCTCATAATATAAATAGGAAATAAAGAAATACTAATTAAAGGAGAGATCTGAAAAGAAGGTTCACATACATATCTTTATGGATAATTTTGGGGGGAATAAAGAGCTACTTAAACAATTTTGCAGAAGATAACCTAATAATAATTTAAAAAAAATCTTTCAGGTATCCTGAAATATTATTGAGTACCTTTGAAGCATACAAAATGTATGATGATTCTACTCAGTGAGGAACCTCAGTAATTATCAGGAGGTCAACTTTCTCCTATAAATGTGCATAGAAAAGTCTATAATCACATTGTAAAATTTACAGTCACTCCTACCTGTATCCTTAACCTCAACCTTAGTAGATCCCCCAGGATTTTCCTCCATCAATAATTCTTTCTCTTTTCCTTCAATTCCTAATTCTGCACTGGGTACATCCCCTAAGCATCTATTCACATGCTCAAGCACCTTTTGTTTTAATGATATCATTGTTGGGGAAGCACTCATTTAACAACCTGCTGCTCTACTTTTCCTTGTGTTATGTAATTGGAACCCTGAGCCTAGAACATTTTCTTGTATGGAAGTTAGGTTCCAAAATATTGTTTGACCCCAAAACTTCCTTATTTAGGGAAACCTTTTCCCTACTCTGTATATCCACTGAACTACCCTTACTGCTTGTGTGTGCACTATATGGCACCTGGCCAGTCTTAAAAGTATATCTGCTCCTACCATGAGTAGGGAATGGGGTCTTTTTCTGTGGTGTGAAAGGGTACATGCAGTCTAACATCTTATATCAGCTATCAGCAAGAACTTGCTGGCCTTGAGTCTTTTGCACAATACAGATACTACTCTCTTCTCCTTTTTGTGAGTAAAATATTTCAATTACTGCCTTGTATGTCAAGTCCTCCTTGGTGGCTTTACCTGTATATTATGTGGTGTGCCATGGTCTGCGAGTCCTTACTTTTAACTGACATTTCTCACAATGCTAGCTGTCCAATATGGAGTGGAAATATTCAATGGAGATTGTTTGTTGAATCTTTCTCTTTATAAAATTAAAATAAATCCCTCCATCAAATAAATCTCCCAGTCTTGCTATTTTTCATTATTTTCCTTTTCCTTTGCTGATCTTTATGAGTCATTAATCACTGTCTCAATTTCCTTGTCTTAGACTCTTCTTCTGGCCACTGCACTATGTCTTCTATCTTTACCACTCTACTGAGTCTATTTTAAGAATAGGACTAACTCTAATGTCAAAAACATTCTTTAATTTCTAGAAGAAATTTGACATCACAGAACATCCCCACCTCTGTGAAACTGTTCTTGCCTGGAGCTTACAATCATTTTTCCTTTGTTCTCTCCCTACTTCTTAGATCATTCCTGCTTAATAGCATTGTGATTCTCTCTCCCATTGCACTTCACCTTTAGCTTACTGTGTCATGTAAGCTTTGCTATGATCATTCAATCCATTCCAGGACAACTGGAATTGTCTTTCCAGAACCCATTCTAAAGCTCACCTGCACTTGTATTCATATTTCTGTTTACTTCTTCTTGCCATACAAAAACTTACTTTTTGCTTACTAAAAGTCAATCACTTCCTTGTTTGATGAAGAAAGACCTGGAATGTATGTTTTCACTAATACCAATAAAGGAGAATATTCCAAGAAGAGAAAGGTCAACTTGTCAAACATTTTTATTCCACTAGTTAATAATCTAGAGTTTTCTTTGCTAGCTCTTCCTTACACGTCCTGTTTTAAAATACTGATGTACTTTGATATTCAATACCAGGAACTTCATTTGCCTCTTTTCTTCTTGTTTTAAACCTCTCATGTGTTTTAAGGAAATTTGTTCATGCAAATTTAATAACATTTATAATTTGAGAGCTTCTAAATCCAAAATTACAATCTGTAACTTATCTTTGAACTACAGAAAAACACAAATTTCTAGTTGACCTCTTCATTTGGAAGACTAACAGACAACTTACAGTCAAATACTACTGAAACAAAAATATTAATTTCTTACTCCCCAAACTGTCCTTTGCTCAAAGTTTCCAATCTCGATAAAAAAATCCACTGTCCTAACAGTTGCTCAGAACAACAAATCTATAAATCATATTGATCTCTCCCTTTTGCTTGTCCTCCACATTGCTTAGTGAGTTTTATAGTATCTAATTTGAACCTGTCTACTTTTCATCTGCAATAATACTACCTTATACCAGACATCTCTTGAATGAACTATTGTAATAACATCTTTTTGGTCTTGTTGGTTATTGTATCTTTATCTCCCTCCAATCTAATCTTTTCAGAGCAAAGTAATTGATGTTTTTACATGTAAATTATATCATATGACTCTTAATCTTAAACCTCTTCAATGTTTTCCTATTTTTCTTAGACTAAAATTTAAATTACTTACTACACCTGCAAGGCTTTATGTGTTTTAACTTCTGCTGACTTATTTAGTCTCATCTGATGCCACTTTTGCTTTCACCACTAGGAAGTAAGCCCCATGAAAGCAGTGTCTTCTGTACTTTTCATCGCTCTATTCCGAATTCCTGATATTCTGTTTGGCTGTTCCAGAAATATTTGGAAAATACATAATTAGCATGAGCTAATTACTGCTTCTACCACATATTATATGTGTTACTTGATCAAGACCTGGGATCTCTGAGCCCCTGTTTCCTTACTGTAACATTATAATATTATCTCACATAATTATTCTAAAGATGAAATATTATTCATATTAAACACCTAACATTGATATTTGGACATGATGAACATTGAAGAAGTATTAACTAATTTAAATTTAATTAAATAACCCCAAAGAAATATGAAAGTGTCTTATGTACCATTTGACTATGCCTCACTGTCTCCCTGGAAAAATCTCATTTATATTAATGGCTTCAGTTTCTACATATATAATTAATCTGTCCTAATATATCTCCCAGAATTTATCTTGAACTACAAACTCCAGCTGCCTACTCCGTATCTCCACTTTAAAATATTTTATTAAACATAAAATATAAATATCAGTGTATGAATTTGAACTTGCCGCATTCCTCATGCCCATCTGCCTCTGTAATCTGTATAATGATAATTTACCTATTTATTTCAAATTAAGAATACTTGAATTCAATCTAGAATCACATTCCTCCTCAAAAAAATTGAGGAGTCCTATTCCATATCCAGTATAAAACATTATGCATGGTAAAGAATATAATCATATCTGGAGATTGAAAAATTTTCTTCAGAAAGGCAATTTCTTTGAGATAATATCTTCTCCTACCACCCAAATATCTTTGATGAAGATATCCAAGCATGTAATGAATCTAGACTATTTTAATCTTTTAACATTTAAATTAATAATTATAATTTAGGTGAAATCCCACTATAGTCATTAAATATTTTACTGTTTCTAGCAGCCCTGTCAACAAGTAACTTGTGTACAAAAGCCTGCAAGTTAAAGCCTCATGAAAATATGTAATTCTTTTATTTCCTGTATGAAGATTACAGTATGCAAGTGATGTGTAAAACAAAGTGAAAATGAGGAATGAATTAGATCTGGAAAATAACAAGATGGTAAATGAGAAGAGAGCAATTATACTAACAATGTTTCCTTTGTTATGTCTATGGTATGCACACAACTTCATCACAATAGAGTAAGGACTAAAACAGTATTTTTGAAAACAACTGTTTTACATTTATGTAAACATATAGTGAGCATAATATTTAGAATATGAAATATTATTAAAGATTTGTCATAGTTCATGATCATGAAAACAAGAAAGAATATTCGTTGAATTCTGAGGCATGGAAAAATAAATATAACACAACTCATTCAGCAGTGAAATAAAACTCCTGCAGATGTAATGTGTTATTGTCCCATTGTTGTCCTCTTCCAGGAAAACTTGTAAAACTTGTAAAAATTTCTATGACTAACAGAGGTATTATGAAGTTCATTGCTGAGTATTTTTTCTGCAGGCTATTTCCTAGTTTAATCAACTTCTGTGCATGGGAACCAAGCAAGGAATGTAAGAAATAAGAAGACACAAAATTCATAACACTCATTCCATTTGAATCCGATTTTACAAAGATGATATTTAATAAGCTATGGTGTTAACAATTTTTCTAGTGATTTTTCCTTATCATGCTACATCAGGCTGATACTTATAAATCACTCAAAATTAAATTGTAAACTATGCTAAGTGACCCAGAGTTACTTTCCAACTTTGGACTTAATTACATCACTGTTACCTGATTCCTCTCTCTACTTGCTGTTTTTTCCTCATTCTCTTCCAAGAGTTACTTTTCTTCTTCATGTTTCCTATATGTTCATGTTCCTGGGAATCCCAAACATACCATGGCTGTCTGGGTTGTCCCTTTTTTTTCATCATTTTCTGGTTCATTTAATTGATATCTAGAGCTGAATATTTTTTTAAGTGTTCATTTTTAATCTAAAATTTTCTTATGAGTTAGAAACCCATTGTTTAATGACTATATAAATATATATAGTATACTATATATATATGTGTGTATATATGTATATATATATACATATATACACACATATATATAAAATGTTTTCATGAATTTGAAATTGATTTTCTTACCAATGTCCTAGTTCTCCTCTGGTAACCAAATTTTCTCATTCTCTATATTACTAAGTTATTAAATCCCATTGATTGTACCTCATAAACTCTCTTGAATCTACTGTTCTTTATAATATACAGATAGATATGTCGGTAACAAATTTCTTTGACTTCAGCAGTCTTTCCTTCCTATGGATAACCTGAACTGCTGCCAGATATGCAAATTTCAACTCAAAGCACTTCAACTGTATTGGGAAAGTTTATCAGTAACTTCTCAGGTGGCACAGAGGTGGAATGCACATTATATAATGGAAGCCAATAGTAGCAGCAACCAAATCAGTTTAGATGAGAGTAAATTTTTTATATCTTAATGGATATATCAAATTTAAAATAAATGTATACATGGAGAAAGATAGTTTAATGGGTTTTAATTATGTTTAAATTATATGTAAATTTTTAAATTCAACAGTTTTACTCAGGAAAATAATAGGATAAAGTCAAAGAAAATGACTAAAAATTATTACAATTAGAAATTATAAAATTGTAGAAAATCACTGTGGTTGTGGGATGACTGTGTGTGTAGAGTAAATTGGAGGGGGGAAGGAAGGGAGGGGAGGGGGCAGAGAGAGAGAGAGAGAGAGATTTTAATGAATTGATGTGATCGGTGGAGCCCGAGAAGTCTGAAATTTGTAGATTTGGTTCACAGGCTGGAAATTCAAGGAAAACTGATGTTTCAGCATTGATTCCAAAATCTACAGGGCACATCATCAAGGTAAAAGTCAAGGAGTTTCTAGATGAATTCCTACACCTAGAAATCTTAGTTCTTGCTCTTAATACCTCAGCTGATTAGATGAGGCCCACTCAGATTATGAGAGGATACTGATCTAAGTGTAATTACTTCTAAGAAATACTTATATAATCCTTAAACTGGATTGGACTAAACAACTGGGAACCATAGTCTAACAAAATTGGCACTGTAGGGGAAATTTTGTCGTTCTGAGAACACAAGGATTGTACTGTTCCCCTCCTTCAGATGTTCCAGGAATAGAGCTGTTACAATCTAAAGTTGCTAAATTAGATAAACCCTGGAACAGAGCTGACCACCGACGGGGGACTAGGTTGCAAGATAATGGCTATCCCATGGCTAAGGAATTTGCAGAATGTGCTGTTCCAGACCATCTGCTGCCCATATTAGGAAATATCTTCCGTTACCCAGCCTTAAACTTCCATGCAGCTGTCCTCTCCCAATGAATGTGAAATCTGTTTAAACTAACCAATGCCATCTGCTTCTGTAACCGCGCTTGCAAACACCCCTCCTCCCTTTGTTCTATAGACATATAAGCCCTGCACAGACAAACCTCGTGGCCCACTGTTCCTGCGTGTTCTTTGAGCCCCACGCATGCTTGGATAATAAAACCCCTTGCCCTTTGCATGAGAGAAAGCTTCTTGGAGTCTTCTTTCACGTGGCGGGTGTCTCGACCCTAACAGGCACATATAACAAGATGGCTAGTTATCCATCTTCAAACTTTTCCTAAATTTGAATAATAAAAGTAACAAGTATAACACAGGAAGAAACAAAAGCATCAAAACCATTAAATACCTATGAATCAATTTAATTCAATTGCAAATATTTAATGAGTTTTTGTGCTAAACAGCCTTCTATTTGCTGGGAATATATTAGCATGAGATATTCACTCTATCATGGATTTTATATTGTTTATAATGCACATGGTAGATTTTTATGTAAAGACATTAAATAAGTCTAAAATTAATGTGAAGATATATTATGAATTTAAAGAATATTCACTATTGTAAATATATTTGATAGCCATTAAATTAATTCTGAAGAATTTAAAATCAGTTGATTACCCTAAAGAGTGTTATGGTTTCATTCAAAAATGTATCCCGAAAGTATCATGTGTTCTGAGGCAGATCTTTTTTTGAAGGTGACTTGATCTTGGGGTGCTATACTCATCAGTGCATTAATCCATGAAGAATTTATAGCTACCTATGATTTGAGGAGGTGAGATCTGGTTAGAGTTGCCTGGTCACTAGGGTAATGACCCGGAAGATGAATCTCTCTTTCTCTGGCTATTCTTACTTTCTGTTGCTTAAATGCCAGTGAAAAAGCATCTTTCCTACTTAGGTCTTTCCACCGTGCTGTTTCTATCTTGGAGCCAGTTGACAATGAACTTAATATTCTGAAACCAAACTGTGAACCAAAATACATCTTTCTTTCTTAAGTTCCAGATATTAGGTATTTTGTCCCATGACTGGTAAAGTGACTACTACATGGTGAAATGTGAGATATATATCTAAATTTCTTCTCAGGTGACAAATATGATAGAAATGCAGGAAACTTCTGGAGAGGAACAATTTATAAAATAAAAAGGAACTATCATATATTAAATGTGTGTATATTTATTTTTTTGTAATAAAAACATTGTGGTTTGGAATAGAAATCCATTAACAAGACAGAGAATTAAGTATCATTTAAATTTATATAAACATTATTTCATACTTAAAGCAAAATTTCCCAAAAGTGATAAAATATTTAAGCAAAAAATTTTAAAAAATGAAAATATGGCTGAATATGCTTAAAGATTTATAATCTTGGGATGTAAGAAGATTTTTAATGTGTGGCATAAAAATCAACAATCACAAAAGGAAAATTCATCCAACTGACTATATTTAAATAATCCATGTATTCAACCCTGTGCAATTTTTTGAATAAATGAGAAGGTGAAGAAACTATTGATAAAAAAGAACAGAAAAAGGATTTAAATAGAGTTAAAACAAGCCAATAAAATAAGTACAGAATGAGAGTAGAAAATACATAAAAAACATAAATGACTATTAAAATATGAAGACAGTTGTGCCTTCATTAATAATAAAATAAGTAGTAACACATAAAATGAATCATAATTTCCCTACATCATTAGTTAACATAGAAATATTGAAAAGCACAGTGATGTGAATAATGAGAAAAAATTAACTCATTCATATACTATCAATAGGCATGTAAATTTGCAAAATAGTTCTGGAAGGCATTATGACAATCACACATCAAAAGGTAAAATATATGTATTATTTGTCTAGAAAGCCTATCATTAAATTTTAGCCTTGTAAGTGAAAAAAAATGCACACATAAGGGGGTCAGTATATCTTTTTAAATAAGGATTAAAAAACAGAAATATAATTTGTATGAGAATTCTTAGTAAAGAAAAAGAAATTATGATGTACATACATATCATGCAAAGAATAGTCTACTAAAAAAACTGAAAATAATTGTAAATCATTATAGATGTGCAAAGATATTCACAACATATTGCCACATGGTTAAATTAAGTTACAGAAAAATAGCATGATTATGAACCTATCATTTGAAATATGTACATATGTGTGTACCCGTACATGTGTGTTGTGTTTGAGATGAGGCTTTTGAAGCTTACATGCCAAAATAAATACATCTTAGAAAACATTTTATTGATTTCTATATATGGGTGTTAAAAGTTCATGTGATTATTGTTCTTTTTCAGTAATTTTTTCTGTTCAACAAATATTTCAAACATAAAACAATTGAAATATTATAATAATAATATCATTAACATAACTCTAAATCGAAGTTCAAAATGAATTATTGGCTACAAAAAACATTCCAGAATATATTATGAAAAATTGTAAATAAATCAATAACCATGAAAAAATGTTGTTTAAATGAATGAACCTTTTTAAAAGATTTATAGAGAAGAGTAATCAAAATATCTTCAAAGAGCAGATAAATTCATAATTTTAAACTGTTGATGATATGAACAAAAATTACAATTTATTGTTAAAATTTTATTGCTTGCTTCAGCAGCACATATATTGTTCAAATTTGAAAAAAAGTATGAAAATTTACTCATTACGATAAAAGTTACAATCTGGACCTTGTATGACACAACTGTAATCACAGAACTCTGTGAATCTGAGCAAGGAAGATCACAAGATTCAAGCCCAGTTCAGGTAACCTCACCTAGGTCTTCCCTCAAAATAAAAAAAATGAAATAAGGGCAGGGGATACGGCTCAGTGGCCTTGGGTGCATTCCCAGTGCTGCTGAAAATAAACATTACAGTCAAACTAGCAGTAAAGAGGAAGCAACTTAAATTGACAGGGGATTGTTCCTCCAAACATATGTGTTCTAGCCATATCATTGAATACTATTATACTATTTGACAACAAAAAGAAAAGAAAACTTGAATCATGAGGATGGGGTAGGAATAGTGAATGAGTGAAAATAGGCATGAAAGGTCATTTTTGGTGATAGAAATATTTGAAAATTGGACTGTGGTCTATACATTTAATAAATATCATTGAATTTTACAAATAAAATCATTTGTATTGAAAGTGTATAAGGTATATAAAGTATACCTTAAGAAGGGAACTATAATAAAAACAATATATAAAAGTGATGTGTTAGAAAATTTTCCATCAAATTAAGGAATACAGTTTAGATCCACCTGGTTATACTCTCCACAGCATAGTGCTATTGACCTAACTGCAACAATAAAATTTGAAAACTGCATAAAAATTGTAAAATAAAGATGAAAACAACTTTGGCAACACCAACAATAATGAAAATATAAAATAAGAATGATTTTAAGTGAAAATAGTGAGTATTTATGTTTTCAAGGACTTACAAATAGTTTTACTATGGAGTGTCAAAAAATATGTAACAAAAATCCAAAAAATAATTAAGAGTGAATGTTGTAGATGCACAAATTGTCTAGATACACATTTAATAAAATTGCATCCAAAGTCTCTTCCACTTTTTTTCTTCTTAAATTAATTTAATTATTTTAAGATAATAAATATATTAAGACACTATAAGTATAGAAGGCTGTCAATAGATTAATTGTTTATGCATCAGATAACATGCAAATTAAAACATTCTATACTTCAAAAAACTCTCAAATTAGCAAAAATAAAGTCAAAGAATTAAATGGGGAAATAATTTTCATTGCATATGCTGGAAAATAAGATAGCAGGCTTAATGTAAGTAAATCTCTTATAATGAGCAAGAAAAATAATACTCCCATATAGTACATAAATGGGAAAGAGACCAGAAAATGCAATTCTCCAAATAAATGACTATTCAACATATTTAGATATTAAATATTCCATTTTACAAGAATTATAAGGAGTAAATAAATGCAAATGCAATTTTAAATACAATATTCTCTGACTTGATTCACTTAACATTATGGTCTCAAGTTCCAAAAATTTTCCTACAAATGATGGAATTCTTTCCATTGTATGACCTGATAATACTCATATATATATATACATATATATATTACATTTTTCTTTATGCACTTGAAGACAGAGGAATAGACAAAGACTTCCTGAACAGAACTTCAATAGTACAAGAAATAATACTGAGTCAAAAATAGGATTATTTTAAAATAAAAGGCTTCCACACAGCAAAGGAAACAATCAACAAAGTGAAGAGACAACCCATAGAATGGGAAATTTTTTTTTCCATATACTTTTCTTATTGAGGACTAATATGTATAATAAATGAAATACGTAAGAAATTAGACTCCAAAAAGCAAATGATAATAAAAAAATGGGCACATGCAATGAATAAACACTTTTCAAATGGAAAAGTACAAATGGCCAATCAGTGCATGAAAAAATGTTCATATACACTGTATATATATGTATACATATATATATAAATTGAAGAGTAACAGAAAGGATAGGTGGTAGGAACTAGGGAGGCTAACATTTTGGAGATAGGGAAAGAGCCAAAGGAGGGTGAGGTAGAAAAGGAACAGAAAAAATGATCAAAATAGGATATGTATGTACCAATGCCCTAAATGAAAGTAATTATTGTGTATCACAAACATAAACCAATAAAGAAGAAAAATACAATTTACTGAACTTGCAGAAGTTATTTTAATATATAATATTCAATGCTAGCAAGAGTGAGGAAAAAGAGAAGACAAATGCAAATTGGAAAGCAATCTAGAAGTATTCATAAACATAAAGAGTTAAAAATAATCAAGTAACCTAAACTTTGTTATAATTATTTTGACATCAGTATCATTTGATGTACAACCATGGTTGAATTTCCATGGCAGAAAATTAAATAAATTTTTCAGTGATGAATGTAGATCTGTAAGTAGTACCCATTTCAACAAATAAGGAACAATATTCACTTGTGTTTAAGGAGCAGAGAAATAATTTTAATTTAGAAAATATTGCCATTTGAAAAGACTTTAACATCACTAATGAAGAAAACTATACAAAGTTGTATTTTTTCTGCAATTGAGTATTTTTAAAATTCTAGACTTTTGGTTTTCCATTTCAAAAAAATCTTGAAGATTATTTTATTTCTTTAATAAAACTCAATTCATATTCATCATGACAAAGACTACCTCTGTAAAGAAACTTTAGTCTGATTTTTCTGTGCCCCTATATTTTCTAGGTCCTCAGACTCTGTCCTTACCTTATTTAGTCCAGGTTGAGCAATAATCCTGTTGAAGCAGTTTAGCAAAAATATCCCATCCTTAACATTTGTTCAAATTTTTCTTTCACTCTTCATTTATCATCATCATTCTGGCAACAGAAATCTTGCCAGGACAATTTAGACAATGTATCCTGTACATTTGATGTTTCTAATTAGTAATTCTCCATCTACTCACTGGCTCTCTGCTCCTTGGCTATAAACTTGTACTTATTAATTACATTGATTCGATCAGTGGAGACTATATGCAAGGGTTAAGATATCATATTGTATCCCATTAGTATGTATAATTATTACAAGATCAGAATAATATCTTAGAAATTTATAAAACTCTCCACTTGTCCTTCATATGGTTAGGTTTATGTATAATTTCTATTTTATTTTCCTATGACTTCTAAGCTGCCATAAAACAATATCATAAACTGTGTAGTTTATAAGCAACAGAAATGTATTTGTCAGGAGGCTGGGAAATCTAAGAACAAGATGCTAGCAGACTCACTGGTGAGAGATTTTTCTCTGATTCATAGATAACTTCTAACTATATCCTTTCATGGTAGAAAGGACAAACAAGCTCACTTAGGCTCTTTGAATAAGGCTCTGATCCTATCCATTAGGCCACATCTCTGAATACCTAAATACCTCCCAAAAGCAACTTTTCTTGCTGTCATGACATTAGTGATGTGGTTTCAAAATATAAAATTTGAAGGGACACATTCTGACCATAGATCTATAAAAACCCCTTTGTAGTATGGCATTTCCCAAAATAAAGGCTGCCTTATCTTCTGTAATGAGTGTCATAAACAATTTTTTCTTTAATAGTTATTGGTCATACTCTGGAAAGTAGGCATTTATTTTTTCCATTGAACACAGTCTATTCCTAGCTCCTAATTAGTGAGTGACTTTGAAAACATGTTTAATTGACATGTAAATTACCAGAAAAGTTGTTGATTGCAGAAAAGCATTAGATAGAAAATCATGACAATTTTATCAACACACAAAAATTTATTTTGTTCCTACTCTTCTTTTTAGCTAACCAAATACTCTGTAAAGTATTTATCTGAATAAGCACATCAATTATTCTACTTCCATGCATTCCTTTATAATATAACTCCATTTAGAGAAATACCAAACAATAGTTTTTTTTTAAATTTCTAGAGATGAATCTTCACTGTTTCTTTTTTCAGTACAGGAGATTGAACCCAAGATCTCTGCACTCAAGGTTAAACCCAAGGTCTTGGCATCTCAAGGTCTAAGTCACCCAGGGTGAACTCCAGCATGCAATTTTCCTGCTGCATGTTCCCAGAGTGCTGAGAATACATGCATGCACCCTCATGCCTGACTCGGCTCACAGGTTTTTCTCAAAGTAACTCCTCTGAGCCCTTTGCCTCATTTTGAGCTCTTTCTCTGGAAGAAATAGAAACTCTAAGAATCAGCTTCCTGTTAAGGCTGAAAAGATAATCCCTGGCGAGACAGAATCTTCTAAAGACATACCTTAGGTAAAACTGTAAGTGTGAGTTAAAGACATAGATACCGTATTCTCTATTTTTTGGAACGTGTTTAAAATAGAAGAGCACAATAAATTCCAAAAGGTTGTTTCTTCATTTGATAAATAAAACTGAAACAAGGTGATAACTATCCCAAGTGTTCAGGCACTGTAATGTGATACTTTTGCTATTTACCCTACCTCCTCCCTCTACCACTGTGAGACCCTGGGTAGGTTATTTTTCTGATCTATAGTTTTCTTGTACGCAAATTAGATACATAACTCATAAAGTTATGAAAGTAGTGCAATATTTTTAAATCTGTATACATACACATGCAAATAGGGCCCAGCACGACATGCACTTGGCACATAGTCAATAAGCAAAAATTATTTCCCTTCTGCTCTAGTCAATAAAATGGACTCTTCTAAGATATAGGTAAGCAAAAACACTTTGATCAATATGCAGATTCCTTCTAGAATATGGTGGAGATCATTTTAATTGTCCAATGGCTGGAGGTAGGGGCGGTGCTATTATCATTTAGTGCTCTGATGCTGGTTATGATAAGCACAGTACAATAGATAAAAATGAAAATAGAGAGAAGGAAGAAAGGAAGGAAAGAAGACAGGGAGGGAGGGAAGGAGGAAAGAAGGAAGGTGACAAGACCTTAAAATACCAATTATGCCTTTGTGCAAAATCAGTGAGGCCATGGCTAATTATTTTTTGTGCTTTGAGAAGAGGGGTCCACTTAAAGGTCTTACTGTGAAAAGCATCAGGGGTACTACTTACTTTGCCCTGAAAAATCTGTGACCTAAAAGAACAAATAAATATTTCGTCAGTGGTCCTTGTTTGCTATTTTGAATTTTACCTTTCTTAATTTTTAAGAGTAAGAGGCATTTAGAGAATAGAACTTTAGTGTCCAAGTTCTGGAGTCAGACTACTGACTTCAAATTCTGCCAACTACCATTTCATAGTTTTGGGACCTAACATGAATTTTTAATTTCTTTTGGCTTCATTACTGATATTTAAAAAATGCAAATAACAATAACATCTAGATTATAAAGTTGTTATAAGGATTCATAAGGTTAATGTAAATATAAAGCACTTAGAGCAATCCTTAATCACTGAATTTAAAGTATTACTCTTAATACTTCCAATATATTAGTTGAGTACACTGATTTGAAACTCTAGTCCATTTGTTACTATAACAAAAATACCAGAGACAGATTAATTTATAAAGAGCAGAAGTTTTTTTCACAGTTCTGAGCACTTGAAAGCCCAACATCAAGGGATTAGGAAGTTTATTTGTTTGGTGATGACTGCTTTCTACTTTCAAAATGGTGCCTTGATATGATATCCTCTAGAAGCAAGGAACACCTTTCCTTCTCATGCCAAAAGAAAAAAGAGCAAAAGACCAAATATGGAGCAAAATCTCTGTTTTATGAGTTCTAATACCATTTATCAGAGAAGTCCTCATGAGCTAATTACCTCTTAAAAGTTTCCATTTTAAATATCTTCCCATTGGTTAATAAGTTTGAACATTTGAATTTTGGAAGAGACACATTTAAATTCTCAGCTTCTACCCAAACCACCATTCTACATAAAACTACACTAAAATGATTGTTTTTAGATATACATATGAATGAGATCATGCAGTAGTTGTCTTTCTATATCTGACTTATTTCACTTAATATAATGTTGACAAGGTTCATGCATGTTTTTGCAAGTGATAGAATTTCCTTCCTTTTTAAGACTAAATATTATTCCACACAGCTCCCCTGTGTGTGTGTATCATATGTACCATCTCTATTAATACACTGGTGTCCACTTAGCTTGATTCCATATATTAGCTGTTAACAGTGTTACAATAAACATGGGAGTGCAGGAATCATTTTTGTATGCCTATTTTATTTTCTTTGGATATAGATCCAGTAGGGAAATTACTGGACCTTGTAGTATTTATATTTTTCATTTTTAAGGCACCACCACATTGTTTTCCATAAGGGGTATCCTAAATTATATTCCTACCATCAGTGTTCATGTGTTCTCTTTTCTCCACAGACTAATTTTTTTCAAGCTTTAGAAACTCTGAGTATCTTAGTGTTCTTCAGACACTCTATAATTATTTCTGGCCTAGGATGTTTTCATTTGATGTTTCCTATGGAATATTTTGCCTGCAAGATATTCTCATAGATAGATTTTTCTCTTTATTTGGGTGTCCTGCATAATTTTAGCCTCAGTCTGTCCTTGAATATTGTTTTTATATTAGTGTATGTTTGTACTACTATGCTGTTTACATTTGTTTCGAGGAATTAATACCATGAATATTGTATTTATGTTATTGTCCTCACCTCGACACCATAACCACTGTTATATTCTCTCTTTTTTTTTTTCTCTTTGTGGGTACCGGGTGTCGAACTCAGGACCTCATGTGCCAGCAGGTGCCCGTGCCACTGAGCGATATCACCAGCCCTTTTTTCGTATGTGGGTACTGGGAGTTGAACTCAGGACCTTGCGCTTTCCAGGCAGGTGCTTATGTCGCTGAGCTATCTCACTGGCCTATATTCTATTTTTAAGTTTTTTCTTATAACATTCATCACAGGCATTTTTAAATTTTCTTTGCTTATTCTATTTGACTTAACTAGATTTTATATTCCACGTAAGAAGAGACCATATCTCATTTTCACTAAAATTTTCCCAGAATATTTCAAATATCCTTCTTTCTTTTTCTCTCTGGTGCTGGCTCTGGCTCTTGCTCTTGCACTCATTATTGAATGAACAAGTAAATGCATAAAAATACAGTCAAATGCCACTTATGGAACAGCAAAGAGAGTGAATTTTATATACATCCAATCACCTAAAATAATTGTCTTTAAAGACATAATTAGTGGCATAAACACTTAAATTTCAATTTTATAAGGCTAACCTGATATAATACACTAATAATATTTACCCATAAACATATAAACAAGGTCTACCCATGAACTCAACATCTGCCTTTTAATCAAGCATATGCTAATATTATAGATTGTTAAAAGAAATCAATGTTTATTTTTATTTTTCAGGGTGGGGAGTCATTAGTTATATTTCCATGAAATATTACTTGGTAGACAAATAACTGCCTATTCTATTAAAAACAGGAATAAGTAAGATCAAATTTTCAGGGAAATGTTATGTTTTAACTTTAGAAAACTGATCAGTTATTAATTGAACTATCTTGCTTGATACATGAACCACTTTACATGTATTTTCAGAAGAATAGGTAGTCCTGTTGTTAGTCTAGACACATAATAAATTTTATAATACACAGTTCAATTATTCATTATAATTATTATACTTCTCATTGTTTTGAAAATATACCAAAATTAAAATATAAACAGCAGATATATTCTTATAAACTGACATATTTCACATATCTTTACTTTTGTACCATCTTATATGTATAGTCACTAATCTTACTCTGAAAAATGTAAATTTAAAATGTTTAAAATGTAAATGTTTAGGAGAAATAGTGAGAATGGGGGGAAAGGAGGGAAAGGAAAAGAAAACAATGAGAAAAGGATGAAATGGAAACAAAGCTTTGTAAATAAGGAGAGGAAGAGAGGTTGAAGGGAGGGGAGGGGAATGGGAAAAAAATGAGGAATCAATATATATCATGTGCAGGTACAAATTCCCTATGATGAATGTGATCATTATGTATATTTAAATGGTACCAATAAACTCGATAATAAAAAATTAAATGTTTATTTTTTGTGTTTCTAGTGAAATGTAATCATTATTTCAAATTGAAATTATTTGCACATGTTGCCACATGTTGTTTGCAAATATAACTACCTTACATTTTAAAGATTCTTTCAGAATTAGTGTTCAATTTTTGTGAAGAACATTTCACTTTTTTCCATTATATAACTCATAAAATTAAAGCATTTACTACCGAAGTAATGCAACATTTTACTGTACAAATGGTTTTGTCCTACACACAATGAAACTCGGTGAATTCATAGAAATGTAAAGGTAGAAGGAACATTGAGATCTATTTTCACAGCTAATAACAGAACATAATGGAAGATAATAAATTTGTAGTACTTATAGAAATAAATTATGAAAATATTAGCCACTAATACTATTTAAACTGACCCAAAGAACAACAAAGAAACAATAGTTAATGTAGAATGTAAAGAAAGAATTATTTTAAGAAGATAAGTTGAAAGTTAGATAGCCCCTGTTGCATTTTTCATAACAGTGAATTTTAGAATGATGCAAGATTAAGGAGACAGTTTAGTAAGATATATAATTATTTTATTTTATTGAGCATTTTGTAGCAATTAAAAGGGTTTTGACACCAATATGCTGAATATATAATTAACGTTAATAAGATGGTGTTTTACAATGATGTAAATATATGTATGAAGGGAATACATGAGCCTAATATTTGCTGTGTTGGAGTACAGGGAGTGTAGGGATATGCCTCTCATGTAAAACAATGTTTCTTAAGGTATTTTTTTTTATTACTTGAGGCTTTGTTTTGTGAACAAACATGGAGGAGGGATGGCTGATAACCTTGACATTGTACAACTAGTATATATTTGAGAAAGCTAAGTGCTGGCTGCAACACAAGTGATATAAAATATATGTACATATTTCTGCTTAGCTTCAATTTTCTTGTGAGTATATAAACTAAAATACATAAATTTCTGAGCTTTAGGTTCAATGATAAAGAGAAACAAAATATTTTGATGAGGCATGACTGTCAAATGAGTTTCATCACATATTTTAAGTGCTGCTTATGTTCCCAAAGAAATCTGAATTTTTCATAATCTTGAACAAATCAACTGAAAAATCTTGAGTACCTATTCTATATTAATAACTAAGGGTGCATGTACTACTGTGTTAGTTACATTCCTCTCATTGCTGAGACAAAATACCTGACAGCCAAAGTTAAATGGGAAAAGGTTTATATAGCTAACAGTTTTTTTAAAAAAAACAAGATAATAGGAAATTAACAATGGTTGATATATTGCATATTGTTATCTTCAAAGTACTTGCTCATATTACAAGATATAGGCATGCAAAATTGATCAAACAATATAAGCACAAACACTTCTTTTCTATGAACTAAAAGAAATTAGTAATGTAATTATCTTACCTTTCTTATATATTTTTTTTAAATTTTCTTTTGCCTTAGTTCTTTTCTCCTTTCTCCCATCCCAGTTCTTTCCTTCTGAACAATTTCTTTCCCTTTCACAATATCTATTGTATATTTTGGATCTTATTTACTCTTTCAGTTTCTTACACTAGGGAGATGATATGATGTTTACACATACAAGTTTGATTTATTTCACTTATGAGTATGATCTCTAATTGCATCCATTTACTTAACAAAGTCTTGAGTTTATCTTTTTTTATAGCTGAGTAGTACTCCATTATGCAAAAATTCCACATCTTTTTATCCATTCCTTTGTTGATGGGCATTTGGGTTGTTTCCAAATTTTAGCTATTACAAATTGTGCTGCTATAAACATGGGTGCACTTATATCACTGTGCTATAATGTTTTTAATTTTTCTGGGAAATTACCCAGAAGTGGAATAGCTGGGTTAAATGGGACATCCAATCCTAGTGTTCTGAGGAATCTCCACACTGATTTCCAGTGGTTTTACCAACCTGCACTCCCAGCAATAGTGGAGAAAGCTTCCTTTATCCCCAGCAGCCCCACCAGCATTTATTATTGGTTGATTTCTTGATAATACCCATTCTTTCTGTGGTAAGATGCTATCTCAGTGTTGCTTTAATTTGCGTTTCTCAAGTGACCAATGATGTTGGACATTTTTTCAAATATTTATTTGTCATTTGTATTTCTTCAACTGAGAAGTGTGTACTGAACCTCGGATGCCCATTATTGGATTGGTTCTTTGAATTTGGGTGGTTTGATTTTTTTCAGTTCTTTGTATATTCTAAATAGAAGAGCTTCGTCTGGGGGACAGTTAGCTAAAATTTTTCCCACTCTGTGTGTTGTCTTTTCACTCTGCTGGTGATTTCTTTTGATGTGCAAACACTTGTTAATAAGATGAGATCCTAGTTGTTGATTTTTGAAGTACTTCCCCTGCAATTTGTTTTTTGTTCATGAACTCTCTGCCTACTCCTATGACTTCAAGAATTCTACCTACTTTCTCTTCCAGTAGATTTAGTGTTTCTCTTTTAATTTTTAGATCTTCAATCCATTTTGACTTTAGTTTAATGCATGGTGATACATATGGGTCTAGTCTTAGTCCTCAGTATGTGGAAAGCCTACTTTTCCAGCACCATTTATTAAAGAGGCTATCTTATTCCAGGTTACATGTTTGGTGCCTTTGTCAAAGATAAGGTCACTGAGGGCTGGTGATATAGCTCAGTGCTATAAGTGCCTGCCTGGCAAGCATGAGGTCCTGAGTTTGACTCCCAGCACCCACATAAAAAAAGAAAAAAAAAAGATAAGGTCTCTGAGTGTGTTTGGAGTTGCGTCTGTACCTTTTATTCTGTTCCACTGATCCTAAGGTCTGTTTTTTCTTTTCCCCCAACACCATGCTGATTTTATCACAGTAGTTCTGCAGTATAATTTCAAGTCAGGGATTGTGATGCCTCCTGCCTTGTCTTTGTTGCCCAGGATTGCCTTTGCTATTCTAAATCTTTTCTGCTTCAAAGTGAATTTTAGGGATGTTTTATCTAGTTCTGTGAGTATGCTAATGGTATTTTGATTGTGATTGCATTAATTCTGTATAACAATTTTGGAAGTATGGCCATTTTCACAATGTTGTTTCTTCCTATCAATGAACAAGGGATATTTTCAATTTTCTGGTATCCTCTTTGATCTCTTTTTTCAGAGTACTGTAATTTTCAATGTGTAGATCCTTTACTTCCTTTGTTAGATTGATTCCTATGTATTTCATTTTTTTGGATGATATTGTGACCGGTGTGGTTTGCCTAATTTCTCTCTCAGTGAGTTTGTTGTTTGTGTACAGGAATGCTATTGATTTTTGAGTGTTGACTATGTATCCAGCTATGGCTACTGAATTTTGTTATTGATTCTAGAAGCTTTTTGGTGGAGTTCTAGGGTCTTCTATGTAGAGTATCATGTCATCTGTGAATAATGATTTTAACTTTTTCCTTTTCTATCCTTATTCCTTTTACTTCTCTCTCTTGTCTAATTGCTCTGGCTAATGTTTCCATAACTATATTGAATAGGAGTGGTGGTAGTGGACATCCTTGTTGTTCCTGATTTTAAATTGAAAGCTTTCAGTTTTTGTTCATTTAAAATAATGTTGGCTTTTGGTTTGTCATAGGTGGCTTTTATCAGATTGAGGTAAAGACCATCTATTCTGATTTTCTGTAGGGTTTTTGTGAAGAATGAGTGTTGGACTTTAGCAAAAGCTTTTTCTACATCTATTGAGATCATTATGTGATTCTTGTCTTTTAGCTCACAGTTTTGTGGAGGTTTCAGTCCATAATCGGCTAGCTGCAAGGCAGGGTGGAACAGGGCAAATGGGCAATGGTTCATGGCATTGGAAGGTACTAAAAACAATAAGAGAGGAAGAAACAAACAAGCCTCTTTCTGTCCTTTTTATCTTATTCATATTGCTGGGATTAGGGCAATGCCAATCCAATCATTGGACTGATGCAGTAATCACCCACCCTTAATGCCCACACTCTTAATGCCAGCATTGAACCATGAATAAATCACAAACTCTACATTCAGCAACCTTGAGACAGCCTCATCTAAAAGTGCATGAAACTTTGGGGGACATCTAGACACAAACCATAACATCTACTAAAACCCAGCTGTGAGCTTTGATTAAACAGTTCATGTAACTGAGGATACAAAACCAAATGCAACTACAATAATGCAAGGAGTAAAATATCAGCATTTGACATAAACAGTTATGGAACCACATAGGAAATTTACACAGTTTGATCAGAAGTTTTTATGTTTAAGTTGTGTATTAAATGGTAGATAGAACTTGACAGCCTGAGAAAGCAGAGGAAATTAAGAGGGAGGAATCCAGACTCAGCCAAATGATTAATGTAAAAAAATATATAAAATTACAGAGATGTTTAAGTAGAGTTAGCATTGTGATGGACTGGTGTAAACCTGAAGAAAATGTGTGTGTGTTTAAAGATTCTGACAAAATTGATGATAGAGGAGAAAGAATTTGAAATATTAGGAAATATTAAGAAATATGATAATATTGTTTTGAATGTTTTAAACCTAAATGTGATATATAAAAGAAAGTAATGAGAGGAAATTTGTCCTCATTTTTATACCACAACAATAATGAAAACAGTATGGTGTGTTTGCCACAACAGAGACTCAGACTGGAATAGAAAATCTGGAAAGCAACCCAAATACATCTGACAATTTCATTTTAACTGGCATTTCATATAATTTAGGAAAGAAAAATTATTAAATGATGTTAGTGCAGCTCCCTAAATACTTATTAAAATAAATATACATTCCTTCTCTATACCAAAGTTAAATTTGTTGATCCTCACTATAGAAGTACTGGAAAATTAAACTTGAATATTTTAAAATATTGCAGTGAGGTAGGCCTTCCTATGCATGATACCAGAAGCAAAAGTACTAAGGATATTGATAGGCTAATAGAAATTATCATGTAATACACTTCTTATGAAAGTTTCTATATGACTAAAATAGCCAACAACATAGTTCACAGACAATAAAAACTGGAAAAATGAGTACTAACTATGGTAGATAAAGGATAATAAATCACTGTGAGCCTCCTGGAAGCCTATAAATAAAGAAGGAAAAAGTAAGCAAAGAAAATAAGAAAATACTTCAAATAAAATGAAAATGTTCAATAAACATATTAGAAGTTCATCTTACTACAAATAAATATAAATTCAAAGAAAATACTTTTATAAAATCTGTTGTATTGTCAAAGCTTTTCAAAAATGATAAAATATACTGGCAAACATGACAGGAAGAAGAAATACATTGTAGGTAACAGCAAATAAGTGAAAACTTTTAGGGAGTAAAATGATTGTATATAAATATTTAATATAATTATTACACCTTTGTTATAGTACCTTATGAAAGTAATTGTATATGTTCTAACACTAGAGTAATTATTTCATTGCTGTTTATAATAAAATAACATGAAAAGTTTTTGTGGGAGCTGGATTATCAATTAGAGTATGGCTTTAAAATAGGAAAATAATCCTTACAACCAAAATAATTATACAGCTTTCCCTTTCTTACACAGTATTCCACAATAGAGATAGTCATACACACATATATAGTAAAGGAAGGGATTGTGACAACATGTTAAGAGATTTTATCCCCAGGTGATATTTTATGGTTCATTACCTTTCTTTATTGATAGTTTTAAAAATAATGATTCAATATTACTTCAATTAGAAATAAAACAATTTATATTTCAAAATATTATTTATGTTAATCAAGGTGATTTATCATTAATAATATTTTTAAATGTATAGAAATATGCTTTCTTACACTGTCATTTTTGCTTCACTGTTGGTCTACAAATTGACCTCAGCAAGAATAATTAGTTTCACTTTACAGAATGAAATATTTACTAAGAAAATCATTTGAATTATACTTTAATGTAAACCACTATATGACAAGAGAAAACATAAGTAAGTATATGACATTATGATTGAATTTTCTTCTTCAGTGCTTGAGATGTTAGCAATGTTTAACATCTCAATGTTAGCTTTTTTGAAACAAAAGCTTCTAGGTAGTAATCTAGAAGTTTTACTCTCGCAGAATTCAACTCATGTTTGACCAAGACATACTTTTCTTTTAATGCTAAACTTATGTTTATATAAAGAAAAGTTTGATATATAGATTAAAGTAAGTTTCCATGAATTTATATGAAGGTTACTTGAAAGCTGTACTATAATCATCTTGGTCTATTGATTTAAGTATTTTTAAAATACACAAAAATTACATTTCTAATGCTTAATAAATTGAGTTAAAACCAAAATGATTAGATGTAAATGTGATTTTCATCTCTTATTATTAGTTTTCTTTAAGGTCATACATTACTTTGAGAAAATGGGCAGTGAGCAGAAAATTTCTCTGCCAGAGTAGCTAAAATGAGCTACTGATATTAAAGAATTAGCAATATTTAAGTATGTATTCTAATGAACCAGGTGAAAGTCACATTACATTTTTTAAAATTTGATAAAAATTCAAAACTAGCAGAAAAATTAAATGTGAATTTTGAAAATAGGCTCTAAAAAGTGTAAGAAAATCCACACTACAAATAAATCATGTAAGAACCAAAAGGCAAATTGACAGTCAAAATAATTCTCAAACAATTTTGTCTCTGATTTCTTCTTTATTATCTATAACCTACTTTAATGTGTATTTTACATTGTTAAGTTATATTACATATCTAAAATTTATATTTCAATGTTAAATTTTAATATTTTTAGTAGTATACAGACTTAATCTATGTTCAGTATATACGTACTCTCCTTTTTTCTGTCTCAAAGGAGGAATAGTACTGATAAAAATCACAGCCACTAAAGACTGATGTTAGGACTATAAATAATGGGACTTTGGGAAAAATTATTCACCATTATAATAAAGGGACAATTATCAAGGATCTTGGACTCCTTATCAGTGTGTGGTAGTCACAGTTGATCCTCCTAATATTACTAAGTATTGTGTATTAATTATGAAAACTTATTGACATTGTTTCCTTGATTTAAAGGGTTTTATTGGGAACTTCCTCATGTTACTTTTTTTTTTTTGTGGGTACCGGGGGGTCGACCTCAGGACCTCACGTGCCAACAGGCGCCCGTGCCGCTGAGCGATATCACTGGCCCCTTTTTCGTATGTGGGTTCCGGGAGTCGAACTCAGGCCATCGCGCTTGCAAGGCAGGCGCTTACGCTGCTGAGCCATCTCACCGGCCCCCCTCATGTTACTTTTAAAAAGTAGTTACAAATATATATGGCAAATCTGTAGAAAATTAAAACTTGCCAATATCACGCTCATTGACACTTTCATGCCCTAGTGAAACCAGACAGCGGAGGGGTAAGAACAATCACTACTACAGTGGGAAAAGAAGATGCAGCACAAATTAATCTAACAAATTATCAAAAATGGTTAGAAAATTCTGTACTAAATGTATAAATAAACTTAGAACTCTTAACTCCATTTAAAGACTGAGAAGCTGGAAGATTGTGCCTTTTAAAGAAAGATAGCATAGTATGATTTTTAAAAATAATAAAATATGTAGAGGGTCTTATTTTTCTCTGAAAATATGCTTAAATTTTCCTTTCATTTTTGTATTAGCAATTCAGTTCAGTACAAAAATAATGAGCACCTACCAAAAACTAGGAGGTAAATTAGATATTGGAAATATCACCATGAATAAGAATTTTTACTTGTCTTTTAGAATAAAGCTTAGCAATGTGAATAAATATCTTTAAACTGTAAGAAAATATGCATGCTATGACAGCATAATGTATAAGGTGATGCTATTATTTTGATACGGACTAAAGCCCAAAAACTCATATACTGGAGGCTTGGTCAAAAGTGTGTGGCATGATTGGAAACTTTAGCAAGTTCAGCTTTGTGGAAGAAAGTAAAGTCTTCAGGTATATGTCCTTAAAGGAAATATGGGGAACCCAGGAATTTCCTCTCTCTCTCTCTCTCTTTCACTTCCAGGCCACCATGAGATGAGCAATTTCCTCTACCTCACATCCCTTCTATGATGTAACAGAAGCGATCTTAAGAGATGAGGCCAAGACTCTAATTCTTGAACTCCATGGATGGAAACCTCTGAAACCATTAGCCACAATGTATCTTTCCTCCTCGTAAATTGTTTCTATCAGCTATTTTGTTACAGCAACTTAGCTATCACTGGAAATAGTACATGTGGGATAATAGGAAAGACTTTAGAAATGACACATTTGCTGAAGAGTTTCCTAGGTAGACCAAAAGATAATCTCAGCAGATGGATCCTGCTTTGAAGATTTTTGAAACTGTTAGTGAGGTTAAATCTTTCTATATGTTTATCATTTCATTTTATCTAACTGCTTGACACATTCAATTTTATAGAACACTTTTTTTTGTGGGTAGCAGGGATCGAACTCAGGACCTCATGCACCAGCAGGTGCCCATGCCACTGAGCAATAACACCAGCCCTTTTTTCATATGTGAGTACCAGGAGTCAAACTCAGGACCTTGCGTTTGCCAGGTAGGTGCTTATGCCACTGAGCTATCTCACTGGCCATAGAACACTTTTAAAGTATGCACTGGGCTGGGGATATAGCTCAGTGGCACAGGTGACTGCCTGGCAAGTCCAAGGTCCTGAATTTGATTCCTGGTACCAAAAATAAAATATTAAAAAATTAAATATAAAGTGTGTATCATGTGATAAGAGCTAGAGATATAGTACTAAGTAAGATGAATACCTGCACCTCAAGATGTAAAGCCTAGTTTAAGAAATTTGTAATTTTATAGATTTGTAAGAACACTGAATATTAAGGAAAGTATTCCTGTGTCATCATGGGGAAAAATTCCCTCTTTTCCATTGGTGTTTTGATTTTTTCATATATTCTGAAGTACTTAATATTCTATTGAGCCTTCCACTTGAAACATGTGTCACTTTAAAAATTTTGATTTTGGGCCGGTGAGATGGCTCAGCGGCATAAGCGCCTGCCTTGCAAGCGCGAGGGCCCGAGTTCGACTCCCGGATCCCACATACGAAAAAGGGGCCGGTGATATCGCTCAGCGGCACGGGTGCCTGTTGGCGCGCGAGGTCCTGAGGTCGACCCCCGGTACCCACAAAAAAAAAAAATTTGGTTTAATCTCTAATTATTTTTTAAATTAATTTTATTGGTACACTTTTGACATGCTTAATGATCACATGAATTTATCATAGGAAATTTATACCTTTGTCCAATATATCTTAATTCTTTTTTTCTATCCTCTCCCTTCTTTCTTTTCTCTTGTTTCCATTTTCTCCTTTTTAAATTTTTGATGTCAAGGACATAATATTTTTTTACATTAATGCCATCCCTAACCTTGGTGTTAAGTTTAGATTTTCCCTACCACACATTTCAATAAAATTTCATTGATAATTTAATTTTCCCTTTTTCATTTTCTTTTATAGCATCCATTTTAAATTCATAATGGAAAATGTAAAAGGGAAATACAAAATGTTGTATCCCACCAAACATCGCCAGTCCCTTTCATGTCCACCTCCCACTACCTAGATAAAACTTTTGTTGTAGCTATTGAATTATTCTTTCAGCATGCCTCTCTCTTTGTCTCTGTCTCTCTCTTTGCCTGTTTCTCTGTCTCTCTGTCTGTCTCTGTTAATCTGTCATTTCTGTCTCAGTCTCGATCTCTCTCACACACACATGCACACATGCACCGATTGTTTTTCTTTTGTTTTTATGCAAAATGGAAGCTACTGACATAATTTTTATTAGAGACTTAGAGGTCAGAAATATGGACATTAGGTTAAAAACAATCCTGAGACAGAGATAAAATGAGCTTAATATTTTCATAGTTGTCTATATGTATGACTTAGGAAAACAAGAGGTCAGCCAGATTAGGAAAATGATACTCACCTGCAGTACTCCTGTTTTTACCTCAGAGTGTTATGAGTAAATAACATAATCTTGTTGGTTTTGAACAGCAGTAATTTATTTATCAGAGTTCTGGAGTATGGGAAGGCCAATATCAAGATTTATGTTCATCAGATTTGGTGTCTGGTAAGGGCCCACTTCCCAGTTCATAGATGACCACTTTCTTGCCATGTCCCTGCATAGTGGAACAAGGCGAGGGAGTTATCTGCAGTCCCCTTTTATAAAAGAATCTCATTCATGAGGGCTCTGGGTTTATGACTTAATCACTTCAAACAAACCTCATATCCCAAACTTCACATTCCAAGCATTAAAGATTAGGTTTCAACATATGCATTTTGTAGAGACACAAGTATTCAGTCTATGTTATTCTGCCCCCTGTCACCACAGTATATTTGTTCTTACATGTAAATGTATTTATTCTATCCCAATAGCTTCAATGATCTAACTTTCCTCCTTCACTAACTTTAAAGTATAAGTCTAAAGTCTCAAATAATGATGATCTAAATAAAATATGGATATAACTTAAGATACAATTCATATGGAGGAAAATGCCCCACCATCTGTGAGCCTGCAAAAGTATGTTATGTGTTTCAAAAATAAAGTAGCAAGAAAGGAATGGAACAAAACTTCCCATTCAAAAAGGCAGAATGATAAGGAATGGCAGGGTCTGAAAAGTTCAAAACCAAGTGGGACAAATTCTACTATAATTTAATGGCTTTAGAATAATTCTCTTTGACTTTATAGTTTGCCCTCCAGGCCCAATGGGAAAGAGCTACTACATTCCAGACATACTGGTGCAGGGATTCTTCTCCTTACAGTGTTGGTGGGAAGGGGCTGGACTCTAAGGCTCCAGCACAGAATACAGTCAAGAGTTTATATATCCTTTTCCCTATTGCTGAGCTGTCTGCATGGGCTCTGCCTCATTAGCTCTGCGGGATATCTTTGGTTCAACCCTTTGAAATCTAGGTGAAGGCAGTAATACCCTCAAGTTTTGTTCACTCTGAATTTTGGTGGCTATGGCACCATGTGGCTACAGCCAACTCGACTGCATGTCTTCTGGAAGGATGTACACCACAGTACACAATGAACTGAGACCTATTGGAGTGACATGGGCAGCAAAGAGGAAAAACACCAGAGGGTGTATCATAGAGCCTGTAATATGAAGCAGCTCACTAGGCTCCCATAGGCACCAATATCTTCCGCCATGTGAATTCTTCCATTTTCTTGAATGGTAGCTCCTAAATTGTGTTGTATTGGGTGACTAATCTCTAACAAACAGTTATTTTGCTGCATTCTTTATAATCTCTCCTAAAAGTTCTGAAATATATATATATATATATATATATATATATATATATATATATTTCCAAATCTTAAAATTTGCATCCTTTCTATTTTTTTTGTTGGTACTGGGAGTTGAACTCAGGACCTTGTGCTTAACAGGAAAGCACTTATGCCACTGTGCTATATCACAGGCCTCCCTTTCTAGTTTTTTAATCCTTTATTACAGGTACATTTTTTATGTACACAATGATTACATTCATCATAGGGAATTTGTACCTGTATATGACATATTTCCTTCTTCTCTTTTTCCTGTTCCCCTCCCCTCCCTGCAACCACTCTTCCCCTTATTATTTACAAAAGTTTCATGTCCAATTTTTCCTTCTATTCTCTTTTGTTTCTTGTCCCTTCTTTCTTTTCCCCTCCCCCCTTTTTCCCTTCCTATTTGAACACATTTTCCCATTTCCCAATATCTATTATACATATCAGTGCTTATTTATACTTTTGGTTTCTGACATCAGAGAACCAATGTGGTAATTAAACATGTATTTCTGATTTATTTCACCTAAGAGTATGGTCTCAAAGTAAATCCATTCAGTGAGAAATGTCTCAAGCTTATCCTTCTTTATGGCAGAGTAGTAGTACATTGTATAAAAAAACACATCTTCTTTATCCATTCATCAGTCGATGGGCATTTGGGTTATTTCCAAGTACAAACTGTACTGCTATAAACATGGGTGTGCATATATGGCTGTGGTATGATGTCTTTGGGAATAGCTGTGTCAAATGGAAACTAGTTTTAGTTTTTAGAGGAATGTCCGCAATAATTTCCACAGTGGTTACACCAGTCTACACTCCCACTAACAGTGGAGAAGTGTTCCTTTTTCCCCTCAGCCCTTACAGCATTTGGTATTGGTTGATTTGTTGATAAGAGCCATTCTTTCTGGAGTGAGATGGAATCTCAGGGTTGTTTTAAGTTGCTTCTCTTTAATGACCAGGGATGTTGAACTTTATTTCCTGTATTTATCAGACACTTCTACTTCTTCTGATAAGTGTCAATTCATTTCAGATGTCCATTTCTGGATTGGGTCTTTAAATCTGGGGTCAAATTTTTTCATTTGTTTATATATTCCAGATATGAGCCCTTTGTCTGAGGAACAGCAGGCAAAAAAGTTTTCCCAGTCTGTGGGTTATTTCTCCACTCTGTTAGTGATGAGTTCCAAATTGTTGACTTTTTATGGTATTTCCTGTGTGATTGAGGTTTGTTCATGAAGTCTTAGCTTACACCAATGTCTTCAAAAGTTCTACCTATTCTATCTTCCAGAAGATTTAATTTTTCTGTTTTAATATTCAGATCTTTTATCCATGTTTACTTTAGTTTAGTGCATGATTAAAGATGTGAGTCTAGTTTCAGTCTTCAGCATTTGGAAAAACAGTTTTCCCAGTACCATTTATTAAAGAGGGTGTCTTTCTTCCAGTGAATGTGTTTGGCTCCTTTCTCAAAGATAATTTGGTTGAGTGTGTTTGGAGTCATTTTTGAATCTTGTAATCTGTTCCATTGATCCTCAGGTCTGCTTTTTTGTCAGTACTATGGTGTTTTTGTTATAGTAGCTTTGTAATTTAATTTCTAGTCAGGGATTGTGATGCCCCCTGGTTTGCCTTTGTTGCCCCAAATTGCTTTTGCTATTCTTGGGCTCTTCTGGTTCCAAATGAAGGGCTGGGGATATAGCTCAGTGGCACAAGTACCTGACTGGCAAGCACAAGGTCCTGAGTTTGATTCCCAGTACCAAAAGAAGAAAAACAAAACACACAAAAAGACAAAACAAAAAATGAATTTTAGGATTATTTTCTCTAATTCTGCGAGGTATGCTATTGGTATTTTGATTGAAACTGCATTAAATATGTATAGCAATTTTGGGAGTGTGGCCATTTTCACTATGTTGGTTCTTCCTATCCATGAGCAAGCGATACGTTTCCATTTTCTCATATTCTCTTTGATCTCCTTTTTCAAAGTACTGTTGTTTTCAATGTAAACATCTTTTATTTTCTTTCTTATATTGATTCTTAGCTATTTCATTTTCTTGGATGCTATTGTGGAAGGTGTTGTGTCACTAATTTTTCTTTCAATGGCTGTTATTCATGTACAGGAAAACTGTTGACTTTTGATGGTTGGCTTTGTATCCAGCTATGCGACTGAATGTTGTTATTAAGTCTAGAAATCTTTTGAAGTTTTGGGGGTCTTCAATTTAGAGTATCATGTCATCCACAAATGATGATAATTTAACTTCTTCTTTCCTATCTTTTTTCCTTTTATTTGTTCCTCTTGTCTAATTGTTCTGGCTAATATCTCTAGAACTATATTGCATAAGAGTGGTGAGAGTGTTCATCCTTGTATTGCTTCTGATGTTAGAGTGAAAGCTTGCAGTATTGTCCATTTAATATGATGTTGGATGTTGCTTTCTCAAAGATGGCTTTCATCAGGTTGAGATAAAGAGCATCTATTGTAGGTTTTTTCATGAATGTCTATTTTACTTTGTCAAACAATTTTTCTGCATCTATCAGCATGATCATATGTTTTTTGTCCTTGGCTCTGTTAATATGGTATATCACATTTATTCATTTGTATATGTTGAACCATCCCTGCATCACTGGGATGAGACATACTTAGTCATGGTGTATAATCTTCTTGATGATTTGCTGTGTTCTGTTTGCCTGTATCATGTTGAGGATTTTTGTGTCAATGTTGATTAGGGAGATTGGCCTGTAGTTCCCATTTTTGTTTGGAAAGTCTCTGGTTTTGGTGTCATTGTAATGCTTGCATCCAATAATGATTTTGTGAGTAGTGCTTCACTTTCAGTTTCATTAAAGATTTTGAGAAGTAGTGGCATGAAATTTTCTCTAAATTACTTTTAGAATTCAGTAGTGAATCCATCAGGGACTGGGCTTTTCTTTGTTGGTACCTTTCTGTTTTTAAGTCTTTTTTTTACATTATATAATTTCTCATATTTGACTTCAAGCATTCAGTAAAAACTAGATTGCTCATTATACTTAGAAATTCCTTCAATTAAATGCCCAATTTTATTGCTCAGAAATTTTATCTGACACGAAGTACTAGGGCACAAATACAATTCAGGGAAATTCTTAGAACTTTGTAAAATATATCATCTTTCCACTAGTTTCCAATAACATGTTCTTCAATTCCATCTGAGACCTCATTAGAATTCCCTTTACAGTCCATATTTTTAACAGTCTGTTTAGTGTTACTTGGGTACTCTCCAAGAAGACTGAGGCCTACTCTCCAGACATTTTATTTAATTTTTAATTTATTTTTATTTTTTTATTAGTACTTGTTTGCACTCTGTAATGATTACATTCTTTGTGGGAGTTGATACATGTATGTAGTACATCTTTATTATTTTTTCACTTAACAGAATTTGTCTTACAGGACCATTCACAGCAATTTGTGCTTTTTCTGGCATGTGCCTCGAAAGTCATTAGGTATATATTCATTATTCTCGTTCAAAGTTTCTTCTCCCTAATAGGAATTTGTTAATGTAGCGTTCAAATCTTTATATCATTTTTCTTAGTCAATTTGAGCTACACTAGCAAAAATGTCGTAGAGTAGACAGCTTGTAAATACTACAAATGTATTGTTCAGAGTTTTGGAGGCAAGAAGTCAAAGATCAAGTTGCCAGAAAATTTGATGTCTGGTAAGGGCTAACTTCTTGATTCACAGATGGGCAATTTCTTTTTGTGTCCTCAAATGGCAAAAAGGGAAAGGAAATCCTCTGGGGTTCTTTTTATAAGGTCATTAATCTCACTAATGATAGTTTCTCTTTTATGAGCTAGTCACCTACCAAAGAAGTCTTCCAAACAGATTATGTTGAGATGAGGATTAAGCATATGAATTCACGTGTGATGGACACAAATATTCACTCTATAGTATGTTGAATGAAAGTGAAATGTCTCTATTGAAATTGTTAGGTTAAACTAATAGTTTTTGTTTGGATTTTAGAACAGTGAAATACAAATAGTGCATATCAACTTTCTACCTTCTCAAATTCAACCCTCATAAAGGTTATTTCTGTGAATGAATTACTGTCTTTGGAATAATTTCAATGGATAGATTAAAAATTGTCAGTTTACACATGAAATTCTTCTGACTATTATTTCTAGTGATTTATGATATGCTACTTTCTGAATGACTATAACACATTTATATTTTACTAGGACAGTATTTAAGGATATTTGTAAACTCAACGTTTCTGTGTCTTGAAGATACATAAACATATGAGATGCTCAATTTTCTTGTATACCTCTAACTGGTAACGATGTTTTACAGGAGTAAACTATATTTCATTATTTGCTTCTCCAATATAATCAATATTCTTAAAACTAATAAAATATCAAAACTGACCTAAAGCCAAATTACATAATCTGACAAACAAAAACTACCACAGAAAACTTTTGATTTATTAATTTTATCTTTATTTGCATAGGACTCTTCCTAAATATCCTATGTGCCTATGCTACACAATTTTGTACAGTAAACCAAAACTTTAGACTTGCAACATAAGCCATATTGTTAAAGTTAGGTACTGTGTTTGGAGATGAGCTTAACCCTATCAGAGCTACTCAATATTTGAAATGATCACTTTTTTTTCTTATGAAGTCTTTTGACTGGGCCCTTTTTATACCTACACTTTTATATTGAAGAATTTTATAATAAAGTAAATTTTAATACTGTTATGGGATGATTGGATCACCTCCCCAAAATTAATATGTTGCCTTAAGCCACAATGTGGCTACATTCAAAAACAGGGTTCTTAAGAATTACAATAAGGCTAAATTTGATCATAGCCATGAGCCTTTAATCTGATACTACTGGAGACTACTGGATATAATCACTACCTCTCTGTTTTAATCACTTTTCTGGTTACTGTGATAAAATACCTGACACTCACAGTTTAAAGGAGGAGAGGTTTAATAGGTTCATGTTTATTGTAGGTGGTTGGTTGGCTCCAAGGCAGAAATAGAAAAGCAGAAGCATCTGGAAGTGGAAACCTCACATTGTAGCATCCAGGAAGCAGAGAGAGAAAGGAGGAGCCAGGAATGGAGATATACTCTTCCATATGATGTCTCCAGTGATTAACCTTTAACCAGGCTTCATCTCCTAACCAAAAGTCAGATATGGAGCTCTCATGATTCATTCACCTTCCAAACACATGAGGTTTTGGGGGGACACCCCATATCTAAACCATGACTTCTGCCTCTTCTTGCCAAAACATTCATATCCATCTCTTTAGGCAAAATACATTTAGTAAATTTATAACAGCTGTCAAAATTTTAACAATTTCAGAATTATTGAAAAGTCCAAGTCAAAAGTCTCATTTGAGACTCAAGGCACTTTTAGCTGTGAGTCCATGTGAAAATTGAAAAGAAATTAAACACTTCTAGCATAAAGTGGGACAGGCTAAACATTCTCATTCCAAAAGAGAGAAAAAGAAGGAAAGGAAAGGAAGATCAAAACCTTCCAAGGCAAACATGAAATTCTTAGCTCTATGTCCAACACCCAGGGCAAGTTTTGGTGATATGTGGGATTCAAAAGGTTTGAAAAGACTAACCCCTGTGGCATTGTCTGTTGCAGCAATTATGGCCTCTCTTGGGGTGGCTTTGGCCACTGCCTATGGTTTTCCCCAGCAGACAATCCATGTTCCTGGCTTTTCCAACTACTTTGCAGTCTTCAGTGCCCTTTCACCTTCACTCTCATAGCTTCATACATTACTGTCTCAGAGGAACATTCCATGGCCTCACAGCCGTCCTTCTAAAACTTGGGTGGATTCCTCCATGATACCTTAAATTTTGGATTCTGCATCTCCATAAAACCAGCACCACGTGGATGAACTTACCATCTACCATCAACTTGAGCAATATCCATGTCCCATTAGATCATGGCTGCAGGGGCCTCTGAGTGCCTAGATGGTTAATCACTGAAACAAAATCCCAAGGAACCAATTTGCTAGTTGACCTTTCTCCCTGAGGGTGCCCTCAGGCTTTCTTGTCAAAGCAAAATCTTTCAAAAGAGTTTATACTTTTACAGCATTAAGCCAGTGAAGGATGGTGTCTCTGATTCCACAAATGCCCTCTAAGCATCTTTCCTATTGTACTGATGCAAATTACTTGGCTTCTTTATAAGGCTAATCTTTTCAGCAACCATAATCTGCATGGCTCCTACTTGGTAGGTGCTTCCTTGTTTTTGAAACTGCAAACATTTTATATCTTTTGCATCTAATTTTTTCTCCTAATTCTCACTGCAGCCAGCGGTACCCACACCACAGCCTGAATGTTAGGTTTCCTTGAAATTTCCTCTGACAGATTAGTCCACATCTCTTAATCTCTTCCTTGTACAAAATCTAAGGAGATAGGCAAAATATACACACATTTTTTTCCAGAATATAACACACAAAGCCTGTAGCCCTACTCCCAATTCAGTCCTTCTTCCCAACTGAAACCTCCTGAGACAGACCTTTAATGTTTTCATTTCTGTTAGCATTCTGGTTTTCTGTGCTTTGAGAATTTCCCATCAAGTGTGGCAAGCAGCATTCTAGGATTTCTGTAGTGGACATCTCCAAACATTTCCAAACTCATTCTAAAAACCACTTCTAAAAGTATCTGAACCTCATAGTTTGGTATACTTATGACAACAACCCTGCTTCTCCTTGTACCAAAATCTGTCTTAGTAATTTTCCTTATCACTGAGACAAATACATGATATCAAAGACTTCAAGGAGGAGAGCTTCACTTTGGATCATGGTTACAGGCACTGGTATGCTGGCTGCAAGGCAAGAACAGTATGGTAGAACGTTTTGGTGGTGTAAAGCTGTCACATCATAGCAGCCAAGAATCATAGAAAGAGGGGCAGAGCCAGGGAAGGTAATACACTCTTCCAGGTTTTGCCTCCAGTGACCTGCCTCCAACCAGGCCTTACCTTGTAAGAGCAAGACAGCTATGATCTAATCACCTATGACATTCTGTGACACCTACGATATTCCAATCACCTGTGACACCCTATGATCCAATCACCTTCCAAACACATGAGGGTTATGGGGGCAATCCAATCACCTTCCAAACACATGAGGGTTATGGGGGCAACCTAGATCTAAATCATAATACTCTCACTCAACACACACTGAGGAAAGTCTGTATGAGCATGCATCTTGAATGCATCATTTGATCTTGGACTTAAACCTCTCATAAGTGGTAAAAAAATAAATTTCCCTGGTTTAAAACATACAAAATATGGTACTATTAAGGAGCCCAAGTTGACTAATTTAAATACCATTGTGCAATCTTCTGAACATGTTATATAAAACAATGACTTCTTAAACTGTTTCCTATACAACATGTACATAATGTGTACAAGTTATTTTTATACATAATTTTTTTCTTGGTACTGGGAATCAAACTCACAGCCTCATGCTTTCCAGGCAGGTGCTGTGCCACTGAGCTATATCTCTGGCCCCTTTTATACATAAATTTAATAAATCACTATACAATATTATATGACAGAACTGTATGAATTTCTGCAGCTTAATGCAAATAAAACATACAATCAGTTCAAATGTACAGAACCAAGTAATACAATGTATATATAATTAAGAGCATTCCCAATCTTTAAGTAGGAACTTGAAATAATATTCCACTACACGTTTAAAAAAAACAAATACAAGATAAAATTTTTAAGATTTGTAAATTATTTTTTGTATAAATTTAATATTTTTCCATCAATTCTGATTTACAGGTGTTTTAATTTATAATTGTTAGTAGCTCTAACCAGATTAGCAGTCTAAGTCCAAACTTTAGCTACTCACAGTAATAGTATGGTGACCTTGCTAATTTTCTGAAAGAATATTTACCTCAGTTTTCTCATCTGCAAAATAGGGATGATGATAGTTTGAAATTACTATGATTGTTACAAAGAGTAAAAATGTTAATACAGTTAGAAAAGTGCCTGATCAGTAATGCTATTCTTGTAATGATTAATATTATTAAGAGCACAATAAAGTAATTGAAATTAAGTTAAAGAACTGTTTAAAATAGTGACACATAAGTACAAAGAAATCTGTGTGATGTTTTACATATAACAGTCATTCAATATAAGTTGTTGAACTGAAAAATACAAGTTGGAGTGCAGACATGTGAGGGCCTAGTTAAGAATCATTTCTTGTCAAAATAGTGGAAATCAGTTGCAGAGACTACTCTTCATTATTTGATTTATATTTGAAATATCATCCTTTTGTAGTATGGGAGGAACTAGATAGAAGGGGAGAGAGAAGGATGAGGGGAAGAAGAAAAAGAGGAGGAGCAAGAGGAGGAGGACTAAGATGAAGGAGATAGAGAAGGTGAAGAAGATTGAGAATGGGAGGAAGGGGAAAATGAGAAGGAGGCACTAGGATGAGGAGGAGAAGACAAAGAAGATGGAGAAGAGCAAGAGAAATAAGATGAAAAAGGAGGAGAGGGAGGATTAGAGGGGAGGGAGAGGAGAGGAGAGAGGAATAGTAGATGGGCAGGAGCAAGAGGCAGAATGGAGGTGACCAGCACGCCAAGATGAGACAAGTTGAAAGATTACAAATCTATTCTAGATGAGAAAAGAGAGTGTTTCTCAGTGATAACTTGCACATCTAGTTAATATAGAATTTCCTTAAATAGAACAATATGTAAGAGAAATTTTTCGCAATCATTCTCCAAAAGGTGGGACAAATGTCCTGATGATTGACTATTCCAAAATCATTCAGTGACTGACTTAAGACTGAAGTCTGATTTTACTTGCTATTCTGGCAATAATTTGATGCCTATGCCTGTGAGAGTGAGCACAAAATGTCAGCACAATAATATTTTCCCATATGGCCTATTAAGAAATTACAGAACAGTTAATGATCCCTATAAGAAGTAAATATATTCAATAACCTGGGCTGAAAGAGATAAAAGCTGATATTAATTTTGGCATATATTCTTAAATAAAAATAAATTGAATTTTGAACTGGAATGTTGACTGAATATTGATATAGTGTACTTAAGTAACAGTACCATTTAGTTCAGTGGGTGTTGCCCTGTTCATATTAATGACAACCAGTATACTTGAAAATTACATGTAAAAAAAATAGCAATTGAGCTTTAATTTTTATGTCATGTCTTCCTTATTTTCTATCCAGAGAAATCATAACCTTGACTTTTACAATATGAATTAAATGTGACAATGATATAATATTGTTGTAATATTGTGTGATAAGTCATTAAGATATCATTAACAAATTTAAAAACAATATAGTTAATATTTTTATTTTTTTCAAATATAGTTAATATTATCAAATAAAATATAATTCTCAAATTATACTTCTGGAATGTGTTTCTTTGTGTAATAAAGGGTCATCATAGTGTTTCACAAGGCCACTTATTAAAACTGTCATTGCATAAGTTCAAAACTTCATAATAAAGCAAAGAAATATCTACTCAAAAATTTAATTTTTTATAGTGAATATTTGAACACAGGCTTTAATTTTCCTGTATTATAGCCTTATGCTTTCATCATCAAATTTTTTGATTTCATATTTAGGTTTACAATATATTTTGAGTTGATTTTTGTATATGAAGGGAGATGGGGGCCACTCTCAATGTTCTTAGTGTAGATATCCAGTTTTTCCAGCACTACTAATTGCAAAGAATGTCCTCTTTACATGCAGGTTCTTAGTGCTTTTGTCAAACATGTATTGACAGTGGATGTGTGTTCACTCATAAGCATTCTTCTATTTTCCATTTGTCTAGCTGTTGTTTTTAATATCAATATGCTGCTTTAATTACTATGTTTTATATTATATTTTGAAGTAATCTGGAGTAATAGTTCCTGCTTTGTTTTTTCCACAAGATTGCTTTGGATATATTTTTGATACTAAAGGAGTTTTTAGATTTTTTTTTGCAGTTCTGTGCAAAAAAGTAAAAATTATTTTCATAGGGATTATATTGAATCTGTATATAATTTTATGTAGTATTTCACAATGTTTATTCTACTAATGCATCATCATGAGATGTTATTTCATTTTTTGTTTTCATAAATTTATTTCATAAATGTTCCATGGTTTTTATTGTAGAGACAATTATTTTACCTCCTTGGCTTAATCTAATCCTGAATGTTTAATTTTTCTTCTTCTTTTTTTTTTGTAGGTATTCTAGATGGAATTACCTTATTGATTTATTTTTCAGATACTTTGTTATTGGTATATCAACACTACTGACATTTTGTATGTTTTTTTTTTTTTTTTTTTTTTTTTTTTTTTTTTTTGTGGGTACCGGGGGGTCGACCTCAGGACCTCGCGCGCCAGCAGGCGCCCGTGCCGCTGAGCGATATCACCGGCCCCTTTTTTTTTGTATGTGGGTTCCGGGAGTCGAACTCGGGCCCTCGCGCTTGCAGGGCAGGCGCTTAAGCCGCTGAGCCGTCTCACCGGCCCGACATTTTGTATGTTGACTCTGTACCCTACAATTTTGCTAAATTCATGTATTAATTCTAATATTTTGGTGGCTCTTTGGGGTTTTCTATGTATAAAATCATATTATTTGACAGTAGCAATATTTGATTTCTTTTTTTTTTTTTTTTTCTTTTTGTGGGTACCGGGGAGTCGACCTCAGGAGCTCACACGCCAGCAGGCGCCCGTGCCGCTGAGCGATATCACCGGCCCCTTTTTCGTATGTGGGTTCTGGGAGTCGAACTCAGGCCCTCGCGCTTGCCGGGCAGGCGCTTAAGCCGCTGAGCCATCTCACCGGCCCTGATTTCTTATTTTTAAATGTTTTGTTTTCTATTTTTTCTCTTGTCTGACTGGTCCTACTAGAACATATAGCACTATGTTGAATAAATGTTGTCAAAGTGTGTACCCTTCTGGTGTTCCAGATCTTAGAAAACTTTCAGCTTTTCATCATTCAGTATAATGTTATACAGTTGGCTTATTAAAAAGGCTTTTATTATATTTAGGTATATATTTCTATAACTAATTTTTCAGTATTTAATGAACTGATAATGAATTTCATCAAATGCTTTTTCTTCATATATCGAGAGGATCATATATGGTTTTTGTCCTTCATCTGTTAATGTGTTATACCATATTTAAGATTTTCACACTTTTTGAACCTTTGTTTCATTGCTGATATGAATCTTACTGAACATGGTCAATAAGCCTTTTCCTTTGCTGTTGGGTTTGGTTTGCAACTAAATTTATAAGAAGATTGGTCTGTATGTTTTCATTGTATGTAATCTTATCTGCCTTTTGTATGAGTGTAATATTGGACTTATGTAGCGAGTTTGAAGAGTTTCCTGAAGTTTTTAGAATAATTTGAATATAATATTTTTTCTTTAAATTGCTGGATGAATTCAGCAGTGAAGTCATGGCCTTCGACATTTCTTTGATGGCAGATTTTTTTTTTAATTTTTTATCACTGGGTCAAACTTGTTACACATTTTTGGTCAGTTCCAGTTTACTATTTATTCATTATTTAATCTTGCTGAAGAGTATAGGTCCAAGAATTCATCTATTTCTTCTAAATTATCAAATTGGTCGGCATAAAGTTAATTAGAATAACCTCTACACGAACCTTTGAATTTCTGTGGGGTCAGGTATAATATCTCCTTCACTTCTGATTGTCTTAGGGTTTATCCCTTTTTTCTTAGTCTATCTATAAAATTGTCACTTTTGTTTATCTTTTCAGGATATAGTTCCTTGTTTAATTGATATTTTATGTTTTTAATCTCTACTTGAATTGCTTATGTTCTGGTATTTATTATTTCCTTCTTTTTACTAATTTGGGGTGAGACTTGCTTGTTTCTCTAGTTTTTTTGAGGTGTAGTAATTGATTGAGATCTTTATGCTTTCTTCTTAGCATTTACTTTTCTTTACCTCATAGTTTGTATCATAGTGTGTTAGTGATACTGAATGATAAAGCCCAAGATTATATATATAATATATTTTGATCACTTCCACTCTCAATTATGTCTTTGCCCTTCTCTGTCCCTTTTATTTCATTCCTCTTGCCTCTTTTCTACTTTCATGTCTTCTTGTTTTGATAGATTCTGCATATGAGATAAAAATGTGATATTTGTTTTTCTGAGTCTTCATTATTTCACATAGCATATTGATCTCTATGCCATCCATTTGCCATCCAATTACATGATTTCCTTCCTCTTTATGTATGTATAAAGTTCTATGGTGCATTCTATGGTGCACAACATATTATATCTATTCATCAGTTGACAAGCAACAAGGCTATTTTTGTAGCTACATATGGTAAATTGTGCCACAATAGACATGGGCATGCATATATTTCTGCAATATGCTGACTTCATTTGTTTTATGAATATAGCAAAGAGTGGTATTGCTCCAATTGGTATGTCAATTTTTAGTTTTTTGAGAAAAATCTATAAAATTTATTTAGTGGTTGCATGAATTTACATTCCTCCTCACAGGGTATAAGGATTCCTTTTTCATTTGCACACTTGCCAAAATTTAGTCTGTTTTGTACTCTTGATGATAGCCATTCTGACTGGGATCAGATGAAATGTCAATGTAGATTTTATTTGCATTTCCCTGATGGACAAAGATGTTGACAATTTTTCATATACTTATTGGTCATTTTTACTTATTGGTCATGTATTTTGAAAAGTTTCTGTTCACTTCATGTCCTCATTTGTTGATTGTGTGTGTATGTGTGTGTAAGTTTTAGGGGTTGTTGACATATTTCAGATATTAATCTTCTATTAGAAGAGTAGATGGTAAAGATTTTCTGGTATTGTGTAGGCTGCTTCTTCAAGAGTAATTTCTTCCTTTGCTGTGCAGAAACATCATTTGATTTAATCTCAATTGTCAATCTTTGCTATTATTTCCAGTGCAAATGGAGTCTGATTTAAGAAGTCTTTGCCTGTATGCATGATTTGAATTTTTATTCCAGTTTGAGTTGAGTTTTGTACAGTGTTAGAAATATGGCTGTCATTTAATCTTCAACATTTGCATATCCAATTTTTTCAAAATCATTTTTTAAAAAGGCTGTCTTTACTCCAAACTGTATTTTCTGTCCACATTCAAGAATCAGATGGCTATTGCTAGGCATGTGAGTTTATTTCTGTATCCTCTATTTTATTCTATTGTTCTACTTGTTTATTATTTTGCCAATACCATGATGATTTTGATATTTTCTTCTTATATAGAGAGATTTGGTACTGTGATAAGTTTAGCCTACTGTTTTTTGTAGGATTATGAGAATAATCTATATTTTTATGATGCCATATGAATTTTAGGATTTTTTTTATATTTTTTGAAAAATATCATTTGTGTTTTGACAGGACTTACATTGAATCTTCCAATTTCTTTTGGTTATATGCTCATTTTAATTATGTTAATTCAGCTGATTCTTGAGCATAGGAAGTCTTTCTACCTTCTAGTGTATTTTGTTTTCAATTTTCTTCTTAAGCATTTTATTGAATTTATTGTCAAGATTTTACACACCCTTGCTAAGGTTAGTTTGTAGATATTTCATTTTTTTAAGTTATCTTGAATGAAATAGTTTTCTGGTTTTCTTTCTCAGTGGGTTCAATATTGATGTATAGACAAATTTTTGATTTTTATATGTGTATTTTTTAATCTTCCTCTGTGATCAATTTCTTAGGTCTAATAAGCTTCTGTGGCAGTGTTTTAGGGTCTTCTAAGTAATTACATTGGAGTGTATCTGTACTTTTGAGTAATGCTTATTTTTTGAATGCAACTGTATTCACATTATGTTAATATATATTTACAACTGTTAGGTCTTCTTGGTGGATTGTGGATTGTTTCCTTTACCAATATGTAGTGACCTTTTTGTCTCTTCTAATTTTGTGTTAAAGTCTGCTTTATGAGATATGAGTTTAACTACACTGTTTGCATTAAGAATTTATTTGCATGAAATATCATTTTCCATCTTTGATCTGTAGTCATTCTGTTTATGTGTTGTTGGGTGAGTGAAGACTTTTGCTGGCAGCCTATATTTGAGTCTTGTTTTTTAATCCAGTCTGCTGGTTTGTGCCCTTTAATTGGGGAAATAAGATTGCTTACATCCAGGGATTTTGTTTAATTGGATGTACTAATTCCTGTCATCCTGTTGATTTTTCTGATGTTTTATTCTTTCCCAGTGTTTATGAGCTAATCTAGTTAGCTTTTCTCCATGCAGTATCCATTTAACTCCCTTCTGTAATGCTGGATTAATAGTCATGAACCCTTTACTTTCGGCTTATCATGAATATCTTTCATTTTGCTTATATTTGCAGATATTTATTTACCCAATTTTGAAGGATAGCTTTGCTAGATAGAGGAAATACACTTGGAATGATTTTTTTCTTTTATCATACAATACATTATTCCCTGCCATAATGGCCCTCAGAATTTTTGCTTGGAAATCTGATGTTATATGGGTAGATTAGTATTTATAAGTGATTTGACATTTTTCTCTTGCATTTTTCAGTATTCTTTCTTTGAATTGTACTCCTGACATTTTATGTATAATATGACATAGGAGATGTCCTTTTTTTTCATGTCTGCTGGGCTTCTAAATGTCTTCTGTACTTAAATGTCTATAATTTTCTCAGGATTTGGGAAATTTTCTGTTATTTTTTCTCGAACTAGCTTTCTCCCTTTAGGTTGTGTTCCAGAGCTTTTCAAAAATCCATAAGTCTTAAATTTTGTCTTTTAGTTATGTCCCACGTGTTTTGCAAGTATTTTTCATATTTTATTATTTTTCACAAATGATGTCTGAATAGGAAAATCCATGTACATTATCTTCAAGCACTGAATTTTTCTCTTTTGCTTGGTCAAGCTTACTGGGAGAGCTTTCCATTTTTTTAATTGGGCTTATTAAGTTTTGCAATTCCAAAATTTCAAATTTTTCAATATTTGTATTTCTTAATAAATTATCTTGCATGTTCTCCATTGTTTTCCTTATTTCATTTGGTTGTTTATTTACATCTTCTTTTTTGAGTATGTTGATCAACTTTTAAATCATTCTTTTGAATTTTTATTAGTATATGTTTGTGATACATAATAATGACATTCATCTTGGGTTATTGGTACATGTACATGTTGCTTCTTGATCATTTTTACTCCCCTCCTTTCCTTTCTTTCCTTCCTAATATAGGGTCAAGGGTCTGTAGACAAGAAAAAATAGAATAAGGGCTTCATTAGGTCTTCTAGCTAATCCTGACTAGAAGCAATTAAGAACAAACTTTACTTAAAAAACTCCCCCTGGGAAATAGGTCAAGGAGAGGGATAGAAAAAGAGAGAGATACCAGATAAAGAAAGGCAATAAATGGACTTGAGACTTGCACCAGGAGACCAGAGAGAAAGAGAGAGCTGACAGGTAGAGTGCAGAGACAGCTAAATACACAAAGCCATGCTGAGATGGCTGAGATAACTGTCCCTCTCCACCTCTGTTATGGCTTATATCTAGATGTCCCCACAATGCCTCATATCATCATAGATGGGGTTTTGTGCAGGCAGCTGCATCTAGGGTGTGTGATGCTGGGATCAATGATGTGATGCCAGCATTGACTCATGGGGTGATGCTAGTATGAAGGGTGCTTAATATAAGAGATAAAATATAAGAGACAGGAAGATGGCTGCTGTTTTGGTAGTTTGCAGCTTGCTGCTTGCTTCCTTGCTACTTCACTGCTTTGGTGCCTTCCTGCCTTCTGTGCACCATGAACAGTTTCTCCTCTGTGCTGCCCCTTTGCCATGTCACCCTGCCCTTGAACCAGCCAACTATGAACTGAGACTTCTACAAACTGTGAGCTAAATAAACCTTTCCTCCTTTAACTTTGGGTATTGGGTACTTCATCTCAGCAATGAGAAAAGTAACTAAGACAACCTCCAGTACAATACAGGGAGACAGGAGTGTGGGGGGCCTGACTAACATTGGAGAAAGCATATATATATATATATATATATATATATATATATATATATATATATATATATTCACTCTAGGGTCACTACCTTCATAATATAATTGTAGAGTACATTTAATATTCACACATCCCCTTACTAATTCTAAGCTAAGAATGAATATGGTACCCCCTTGGCAACTAATGATGCACCTCAAAGATAAGGCCTTGAAAAGTATGTCAAGAACAATTTAAACAAAACAGAAGCTGCATGTAGGCCTTCAGAATCAATGATGTTAGGCAGAGGTACCAAGAAGCCAATCCATTTTTGGCAAGTTCTGAGTGTGGGGGAAGGGTTATGCACCCCCCTTATAAAAACAGCTGGGGGTACCAGTGAGATGGCTCAGCAGCATAAGCACCTGCCTGGCAATTGTGATGTCCTGAGTTCGACTGCCAGTACCCACATAAAGGAAAAAAAGGGCTGATGATATCGCTCAGTGGTACAAATGCTTGCCCAACAAGTGCAAGGTCCTGAGGTCGACTCCTGGTACCCACATTAAAAAAAAAAAATAGCTGGGAACAAAGGATTCACAGGTCTCCCACTTTCTGGAGCCCCCTACCCTGATTCTTTTTTATCAAGGTAGCAATCCATCTTCTCCTTCCCTTTTCCTTTTTACAAACAAAGTGTCTTCCTTTCATTAAACTTTGCCCCTTAAATTTTTTTATTGGGGCTGAATTTACGATCCTGATGGATTGCTTGGACAACAGAGCAGAAGTGCTTGTCCCTCAGATGAGAAAGTAAGACCTCCATTCCCATCTCCACAGAGTTTGCCTTCATGTTTTCTACAAAATTTTCTTTTATTTTCCTTTTTAAATTATTTGCATTTTGGATTTCCCACATTAGAGAAAACATAAGATATTTAAATTTTATGTCTGAATAATTTTACGTACTCTTATAGTTTCAAGATTCATCCACTTTCCTACAATTGGCTCAATTTTTTTCTTCTTTATGGCTGAGTAGTACTTCTTTTTTTTGTGGGTAGCGGGGATCAAACTCAGGACCTAGCATGCCAGCAGGCACCCATGCCACTGTGTGATATCACTGGCCCTTTTTTTGTATGTGGCTTCCAGGAGTCAAACTCAGGCCCTCACACTTGCCAGGCAGGTGCTTATGCTGCTGAGACATCTCACTAGCCCAGAGTAGTACTTCTTATATATCATATTTTCTTCATCCATTCATCTGTTGATGGGCATATAGATCACTTCCATAATTTAGCTATTGTGAGTTGTGCTGTCATAAACATGGGCACACATTTATCTTGACTTCTTTGTCTGGTGTTTCTTTCACTTTCATGTCGCTGGAATCATTTCTTATGGATTTAAATCTTGCAGAAGTCATATAGAAATTTTTTTTATGCTTTCTTTCTTTCTTTCTTTCTTTCTTTTTTTTTTTTTTTTTTTTTTGGTCTTTTTGAGACAGGGTTTCCCTATGGAGTTAAGGCTAGCCTTGAACTCACTTTGTAGACCAGCCTGGTCTCAAACTCACAGCGATCCTCCTGCCTCAACTTCCTAAGTGCTGGGATTACAGGCTTGCACCAACACACCCAGATTTTATTTCTTTATTGAGTTTTGTATGTCTTCCACTTTTATTTGAGGGCCTTCTTAAGTAATCAGCTTTTTCTTGGGGATGTATCCAAAGCTATTGCTTTTTATAGAGAAATTTTGGAGTTAATTCTAGGACTTATTAGTGTAGCTTCCATCTTATATCTTTACTTGTGATAGTTGGGTTTTGACACTTTTCTGTGTTAGCATGTTTCCTCAATGCTTGTGCAAAGTCTTTTACATACATAATTTAGATGAGAATGAGTATATTTTGTCTCTTGTTTTTAGTCATTTAAATCTAATTTTGGCTGCTAGAGGAAGGCATACTAAAGGAAAGCTGCCTCCCTCATGGAAGCCAGGTAGCAAAGAATAGGGGAAGGGCCTGACATAGGAAGGTGTGGAGGGGGGATACATATAATCCCCAAACTCCTTGACCCAATTTCTGCAATTGGGCTCTGCCTCATAATAGTCCATTCCCTTATGAATTATTCACTGGGCTCACCTTTGATGAGTTTGTGTCATCACAATACAATCACCTCTCTGGGAGACACTAATTCCAGTGAAATTGACAAACAATATTAACCAGCACAAGTTTGTACTATGTTGAAGCCAAAGAGACCCAATTTTTCAGTATGGATTGCAACAAGGTGGTGGCTCTGCTATTTTGGGAAGTTGTGTTGTAGACAGCTGACTACGTGGGATGCTATCTTTGTGGTCTCTCATCCAATGTTGTCAAAGTTGTATTGTTTACAGGTTATTGGAACAATCTATGTTAGAAAACCTTGTATGTGAGGTATTTATAAGAGTTGTGTTATTTTTCTCTGCCAGTGGTGTTCAGTTGAATAGTCAGCAGTGAAAACGTAGGCCCTTTGCTGCTATTGCTACTGGGGCTGTGTAGTCAGGGGGTATTTTTATCTTCTCTGTTCTTGAAGTTGAAGTATCCCTCAAGGTTTGAGCAGGGCTAGGTCATGGCTCAAGTAAGATAAAATATTTCTCTACTGGAATACCATTGAAGCTCAATGGTAGTGACTCATGCACTGTGTTGCTGTTTTGGGCTTGATCACCTGGTTCACTCAGGAGGGAGGAAACAACCAACAGTAACAACCACAACATAAAAATAAACATAGTATATGAATAGACTAATAATCCATTAAGAACTATATCAATCACAGCACTAGTCATAAAATGGGGATCAAAAGGGTTTAAAATGAAGAAAAGTAAAATTTACTATGATGAAGGAAAAATATGACATTATAAGAGGAGAGGAAACTTATCAAAGTATAGTATAGAAAATGAAAAGAATATGAAGAAAGTATTGAAAAACAGAAAAGTAAAATAATAAACAATACAATGGATGTATGGAAAAAAGACAGAAATGAAAATGGAAAAAGGATCAAATGTTCCTTCAGTCTGATGTGTTGGGATTAGAGACTGTTCTTCCCAGGTGTACATTCAGTCACTCCAAATGACTTCATTTGTGCACCCAGGAGTGGGGGTAATGTCCAGGACTCAGCACTCACCGTCAATGCTTTGGCACCACATGATCTGTGCCAGTGAGCAGTGTACACTTAGCAGTGTGCCCACGAATATGGCAGTTGTCCAGGATGCAGTTATCCCTCTCACAGGCACAGCTTCATTTCCACATGCGGTTTGCTATGGAACACATTTAATTCCAGACACCACTCTGTGCACTCAATGGTGTTGTGTGTGTTTGGATTATGGAAGGCCCTCTCACTGCATTGTAAGTGTTGTGCCAGGCTGACATCCCACACTCAGCCTGGGGCTTGCAACTGTCCATGCTACCACAAGTTATCTTACTTGCAGCACCTCGGTTTTGTGTGGGTCAAGGGAGACTACAGATTTCAGGACTTCATTGTGTGCAAGAAATATGACAATTGCCCAATACATTGCTTATACAAGGATGCTTCAGAATATGTTTGACAATCAAACTTCTGAGTTTTTGTTGGGTGGTTCAGAGAAACAGTGATTTTGCCACCCTGGGTCTTGGCACTTTGGACTCTGCCCTAGCTTCCCCATGACTGTCCAACATGACCAGCCTCCATTCAGTTCACTTGTGAGACTGCCCTGCACTCTGGCCTCTTCCATCACAGCCTGCTCTAACCACTACTCACATCTCTCTGTAGGCCTGCAGCAGACAATTTCCCCAGCCACTTCTGCCCTCTGTGGCTGTCTTTCACCTAGTCAGTGTGGGAGAGAGTCCTTGGGCACCTTAATTTGTGATTATTCTGTCTTTTGCTCCCCAGAGAGGATCCTTCCTAACAGTAGGAATTCCTCTCCAAGATGGTCCTGGTACATTCCTCTGAGAAATTGCCAGACAGTGTATTGAATTTTTCCTCCAGAACTGGCTTGCTTTGCATGGAAAGTCACTTTCAGACCAAATTACTGAAATGTGTTTATATGAACTGTTGATTTCTCTAGTGGTTAGGATTGCTGTTCTGTGTTCTTTATTTTACTTTTCTGCACTGTCCAGTAGTTTAACTTATATGTGTGGAAACTGGCTCCACTCCCTGTGCCAGAAAGCTATTTCAGCTTGATTACCATTTTTCTTTGTTGCTTTTCTGATCTTCTACACTGTTAGTTTTCCCTCCCTTTTCTGTTGTCTCTTGCTATTTTTTTTCTTACTTTCTCTCCATGGAATATAATCATTCTCCTGTTGCCCTGAATCCTCTCAGTCCCATAGTGACTCAGAGGAATACTTTTATTTCACCATTTTGCTTTGCCTCTCCCATGGATTTTGGTATGTTGTGTTTCCATGTCCTCATATTTCTAGATTATTTTTGAAAAATCCTTCTTACTTTATTCCTTGATCCACTGGTTTTTTGGGAGTAGGTTATGTTCACTTATTTGCAAAGTTTGTAGTTTTTTTGTTATTTATTTCTAGTTTTATGGCATTGCGTTCAGAAAAGATACTCTACATGATTCCAATTTTTAAAACTTATTGAGATTTCCTATGTGGACTGCTATATGATCTATCTTGGAAATGTTTGACGTGTTAATGAAAAAAATGTGTACTAAGTAACTGGTAGAACGAATGTTCTGTAGATGTCTTCTAGAGCCATTTGTCCTATGGTGCAATTTAACTCTATTCTTTCTTTGTTGTTTTATCTGGATGATTTATCACTGACAAAGTGGGGTATACAAGTCTGCTACTAATGTTTTATTGGAGTCTATCTCTACCTTCACATCTATTGGTGTTCCTATTTCTTTTAATGTATCTGTATACTCCAACATTTGGTGCATATATATTTAAATTTTTTTATTTCCTTTTGCTGAATTTCCTTTGAATATTTTATCATTATATAAGTTTTTCTTTGTCTCTTGTTACTGTTACCACGTAAAATATATTCCAAACATTACAGAAGTGACTACTACTGATTTCATTTGGATTCCATGTGCATGCAATATCTTATCCCATGCCTTCACATTCAGTCTCTCTGTATCTGTCTCTGTCTCTCTCTCTCTGTCTCTCTGTCTATATATATATATAAATATATATATATATATATATATATATATATATATATATATATACATCCTTAGAAGTGAATTTCATTTAAGTAACATAAAGTTGGATATTTATTTTATTATCCATTAAGTACCCTATGTATTTTATTTGAATAATTAAACTAATTTTTATTTGAAGTATTTATTGAAATGTTATGTGTCCCTACTCTTATTCAGTTACTTCTTTCCTAGTTTTATTATAGCTTTTTACTTTCTCCTTCTCCTACAGTGTCTTGTTTTCCAAAATTTTGTTCTTGTCATGTGTTTTGTTTCCTTGCTTGTTTTCTTGTGTCTGATATAGATTTGTAAATGCAGAATTATACTCCATTTTATATATATTACAGCTGGTAACATCTCTGTTTGAATACTTTAGTGAGAAATTTTTTATCAATTTTTAAACAACTGAAATGAAAACATGTCTGAGCTTTTATAAATTAGTTCTATGTATATACAGGTGCATATCATCAACATCCAGTCAGGCAGTTTACAGCTCTGTATTATCATAATTCATATTTGTTACATAGCCACTTTCCCGAGGTGAAGGCTTCAGGTCTAATTGCATATTTCTTTAAAAAAGGCACATCCTTGCACATATTATGGTTTTCTAGATTTCCAGGAATATGTTCAGTTTCCAAAATTCATATCCTCCAAAACACCGAAACCCCATTCTATCCTAATCTGCTTTTTTTTTATTGTTTGCTTCAAAAATTATCTATGGCCCTAGAAACATTAACTAAGATTATTTTTTCTTATAACATCTTTTTTCAATGAACTTTCCTTTTCCACCAATGGTTGACTCAGCAGTGGGAGAATTCTGATTTAGGATCATCAAATGAAGCCCTTTGATCAGATCCTCAGACCCACAAGACATGTGAAAGAAACACACATTTTCTTGTAAATGAAAATTTTTGTTCCTTTGGTATTGGTACCTGTCCTGGAATAAGGGTTCTTATTATTTTCATTAGTACATGTTTATAGTACATTATGATTGCATTCATTATGAGGAGTTACTAGTTGTACATAACACATTTTAATTCTTTTTGCTTCCCCTTTCCTCTCCTTATCTTTAATTGCATCATCAAGTTTGCAATTGAACAATGAGACCAGTATAAATGAAAATACCACAAGACTCACTGTCCTTATAAAGACTCTGCTAGTTTTTCCTTATTAACTGTTTTGGTTGCTGCAAGCTTTTGGTTGGTTTACAGAGGTAGAGAAAAATCTAGAGTCTTTCAGTAGTTGCCAGCTTTTCTTTATTGCCTTTTGTGAAGGACAGCCTATAGGAGTCCATTATTGTACAATTTGCTGATATACCATTTCATATCACTCTTTTTTTAACGTTATAGTACATGAGTGTAGTATATAATGATTATATTCCTTCTGGGAAGTTGGTACATGTAAGTAACACATCTTAATTCCTTTTTCATTCCCTTTCCCTTCCTTCCCTCCCTACCCCAGCCACCTCTTCATGCCCTTCTCCTTTGCAAACTGTCTGCCTCCTTCCTATTGTCTATCTTTTATTTCACTCTTTATGTTACTCTAGGCTTCTCACATAAGAGAAACCATGTGATATTTAAGCTTGTGTGTTTGTTTTATTTCACTTATCATTCTTGATGAACAAAAATGTTAAAGTTCACTGTGGCAAATAAAATGAAATAAAATTGCATCTACTTTAGAGAAACTAGCAACCATTAGCAATTAATTCAAAACTCAGGGTAAAACTATAGTATGTATAACATTGCTATCTGATTCTTCAGTATTTACTCCACCATCATTATCTTTTACCATGTTTCATGTATCAAGCACTCAAAAGATGCTATATTTAATAAAAGGAGAACTCAAGCCATTTATTTACAAAAGGTAGATACCTGTGAGCTTTTGGGAAGTTACATGAAAGTTTCAATTAATATTCTTCTGAATTTAATAATCTTTAATGTAGGGCCATGTGTAACAGTTTTAGTAGCCAGAAAACCTATACATGAAATCAAAGAAATCTTGCCAAGATTTATAATACTCATTGAAAAATTAATATTTATACTTTTATAAGAGATATGTAATATATGAAAATGTGTTCCTATAGTAATGAGCAAGGTCTATCAGAGTTTCAATCTACATTCACTCCACTATGACTTGCCATTTGTCTTAGAAAAAGTACAATATTAAGTATTCAGAATATTTTAATATCATTTGAATAAATTGATTTCCATTTTGTTCTGCAAACTGAATAAAAGCATCTAATAGTATGCTGTTAGTGAATATATATATATATTATATATACATATTATATATTATATATACATATTATATATTATATAGATATATTTCAAAGTAGCCAAGGGAGCTGAGTGTGGTGGAACATGCCTGTAATCCCAGCAAACAGGAGGCTGAGGCAGGAGGAATGCCGTGAGTTCAAGACCACCATGGGCTACATAGTGAGTTCAAGGCCAGCCTGACCTACATAGCGAGACCCTATCTCAAAAAAAAATGTAGCCAAGGAAAAATTTACTTTTAAAAACCAAAATAATTGGGTCATTGTACATATACCAATCCCACATGAGGAATGTAAGCATTATATATTGCAGACATGTACCAAAAAAAAAACAAAAAAGTGAATCAAGAGATGGATGGAGGGGGGCATGAGGGTTAAGGAAAATGGACCAAGAAAAGGAAGAAGATGTATTATGTACATGTACCAACTCCCCGCAAATAATTTAAACATCATATACTACAAATGTATACTAAAATATTAAAATAAAACTGAAAAGTCACTGCGATAGAATTCTGAACACGATTGCAGGAGACAGTTCCACTAATAAATCCAGTATTGTGCATATAATGAGGGAGTATTAACTGGGATCACTGTAAATAATAGGCTATGGGGCCGGTGAGATAGCTCAGCAGTATAAACGCCTGCCTGGCAAGCACGAGGTCTTGAGTACGACTCCCGGTACCCATATATGAAAAAAGGGCCAGTGATATCACTCAGTGGCAAGGGCGCCTGCTGGCACGTGAGGTCCTGAGTTCGACCCCTGGTACCCACAAAATAAATAAATAAATAAATAAATAAATAAATAAATAAATATGCTATGTGTTGATGTAAGTCTGAAATGAACTATTGATATAAAATAGAAATGAACTATTGATATAAAATAGATGGCAGTTGTCCATGGAACACTGAAATCTTTTCAATTCATTCCTTGATCAAACAAATTTTTTTATTTATTTCAAGAATCACATGCAGTGTATGGATCAAAACAGGCAACTAAATAATCTTGTTATTTTGGATGACTTTAGTAGAATGATTAGTCCAGATCAATCCTATTCACTTCTAGAGAAGTTATAATCCTCCCATTCAAAAAGTGTATGCTTACAATTAATTTGGTAGGAGTACTGGGAAGTAGCCAAACAAATTACTTTCCACATATATGGGATTCATCTATAAACACTATCAAGCTAATTTTGAAGACATCTTTATGGAATGAAGTAAGGACATCATTATCCATGAGGAGAATAATATGATTATTTTGGAAATATAACTCAATCAAATCAGCTATGTCTTAATTCTTTTGCATTTTTGGCTATCACAAAATTGTAAGCACCTTCAGTCATCAACACTTTTCTTTCATAACTACAATTGTTGTTTACTTTTCCCTTAAAAATGGCTACTAATTCCTTACATTTTAAATGTTTTCATGTTGTCACATGCAACCTGTGTTCACTGGTTAAAAAAGCCAAACATTCCTTAAACTACTCATTGAACACACTTTCCAAATATTTCATTAAATAACGCCCGGCGGTATCATGATATTGCTATCCCAGAGACCCTTCCATATGGTAAGTGGTTATTCTCAATTCTCAAGCCTTATAATCACAGGGTGTTTTGGATCACAATTTTTCTCCTATTTCTTATTTAAAAGCCCTCTTTCTTGAAATTTCTGTTTTTTGGTAAGCCAAGCTTTACGTTGCTTCATTTTTCATATTTGGTATCATTTTGGTCCTTTCTCTTCAATTATTGGAGGTTTTGCCAGCTCATTAAATCCTTGCCTAGCTAACATCAATTGTAGCCTCATCATTTATGTAGACAGTTGTTTTATCACCTCATAATCTAGGTTTTAGACTTTCTCAAGTTCAGTGACTTTCATTTGCCTCTCCCATGTTTATTAAGTAGAATTTAACTTTGCTGCAATACCATTCACTTTAGTCTTCCACAGTAGGTGAGAATTATCTTAAAATGAATTTATCATTTTTAGTAATTTTTTCTTGGGGATGTGTTGTTACTGTTATTGTTAACATGTGAGATCATTTACTGGCCCATTTTTATAAATGAGTGACAGCACTGAAATTTAAATTCATATGAGTAACATCCACCTTGGGCCTCTCTTTCTTCTTCATTTTCTTCCTATTCTAGAAAAATAATATGCCAGGTATAGAGTTCCCTTAACAGCAGGATCAGTTGTTTCTTTTTTTTTTCTCTCACATGATACATTAGACAACACTTCTGCAAGCTACTTATTCAATCAATTTTTCCCTCACAAAAAAAATTTACTTATTATTTATCACTTGGGATTTGTATACAAAATTTTTGTAGCTCAGTGAAAATTTAAAAAATTCAGACTCATGACAGGCATGCAGAATTCAATCTCTTCATCTCACAGGCAAAGCCCCAATCCAAGGTGAACAAGCAACCCTCAAGTAATTGCAATCTATATGCCAGGACATGCTTAGTACATGCATTGGAAATGGGCAAGGAGTAAATCACATGCTGATTGTGCCATTAGCTATCAGATCAGGGAGGAGATGGCTGCTACCCTGCTCTGATCCATAATACTTTAAGCATGTTGTCAAGTACAAATGGCACTATGATCATGTCCTGACTACTACCTGTGGTGAAAGGCCACTGCAATCCAACCACTAAGGTAAAAAATGGCAGAGGTCTTGGGGTATCCTTAGGAAGAAGGGAGCCAGGTGGGGCAGTGAGCTAACAGTTTAGAATGCATCATAAAGAAATAGGAAGGTAGAAAATAGGGTTTGAGCAAAGATGTCGAGCTTAAAAAGCAACAAAACCTTAAAGGCAAAATTACTAAGGAGTGCAAGATGGCAATTGCAAATGTGTGTTCTTTTTCTGAACACAGGAACTTATGTTACTGCATTGATTTCATTTCCATGAAGCCATGAATGCACCAGGAACATTAAAACTTTCAAATTTGAATTCCTTCATTTTTCTTGCACATATATTCAATCTCATTTGCTTATCTTATACAACATAGAAAAAAATATCAGCTTCTGATGCCTAAAGTCAGTAGTTTTATATAAGCTATAAAGTCCTTCTTTTCCTACAGTCTAAACTGACTCCATAAAGCATCCCATATTTCTCCCTCATGTTCAGTTAAATGACTTGATATTTTTAATTACTCTTAGGTGTTCTTCAAAGTCAAATATGTAAGCAGTCTTTGGTATATTAACTATACAGTTTCATCTTCCAATCACATATTCTACCAAAACCAATGTAGTCTGCCCTATTCCTAAAGCAAACTCCTATATCTGTGTTCACAAAATCCTTAGTGATATTATTTTTCTTAGTGATATTCTTGTTAACAATTTATCAAGTAAAGAAGAAAGGCAAGATATACATATGAGGGGACAATTATATAGAGTCACATGAAAAAGAATGGCACTTATGAGATGTTTTCCAAGTGAGTTTGGAGTTAGTTGTATTGTATCAGATTTTAGTTTCAGTTTCCTGAAAGTCTAATACCAAAATAAGATTTGTCTTGCCAAAGAGTAATTATCCAAAATATGTATGAGTGATGAAGAGAAGATGGATCAGAAGCAGGTAGGAAGAAACTTCAGACATCAATTAATTGCTGACAGCTATGAAAGAAAGGAGGTAAGGAGAGGGAACTTGGTTGGTTGGAGAAGAAAAGCTTGAGCATATCTAATGAAAATAAAGTCTCGAGCATATCTAATGAAAGTTTATGAGCAAAGCTAACCTGTTAGAAGAATACTGTATCAAGTAGAAATCCACTGACTCCTGTACCTCCACCATGCTTAATCATTAGCTGAAAAGTTACTATAGCAAAAGTAGCTTTTACAAAGTAGGCATGGATGTGTGCCAGAGGTAAATTAGAGTATATTCTGTTCTCTGATGTATGTTCTCTTGAAGAGTGAATCTGCACAGTTCCACTCAATAGAAGCCACACTCCAACATTTATACTCACAGATGTACTTCTCCATTGAATTTTGAGGAGCAGCTCCACTACAATTCTCTTGAACATCTTTTTGCGATGAGACATTTAGAAGGACATTAAGAGGACAAGCTAGAAACCTCATGTTATGGTTTGATCTATAATGTTCTGCCAAAGACTCATGTTTTCAGAGGCGAGGCTTTTGAAAGGTGATTGAATCTTGAGGTTATTAAACACCATTGATCAATTTATAGCTGAATGGAATAACAAGAGCTGGGGCTCAGTGGGAGCGGTGGGTCACTAGGCCATTGCCACTGGAGGATATATCTTTGTTGTTCTCTCAATTCTTCCAGGCACCATGGGGTGAGCAACTCGTGCTGTTTCTGCCTCGGAGTCAGGCAACAGTGGAATTAAATCTCTGAAACATTGAATTGAAAGAAACATTTTCTTCCTTACGTTCTGTATGTCAGATATTTTGTCTCATCTATTGTAAGGTGACTAATATATCTCATTATTATAATTGGTGTCCAGATAACAACTGCTTCTCATCTTCTCCTTCCTCTACTACTGACTTTAACTTGCCTTCATCCTCAGCTCTCATCTCAACAAGTCTTGGGGACCTTACTAGTGATGTTACTCACAACTTTATGTCTAAAATTCCAAGCCCCTAGTATTCATATTCTTTTTAGGTAGGGGCTGCTACATGTGTCCATTCACAGCTGCAAATGAGCAAGGGAATACCAAATTGAACCCAAATATATCATCTGGATTCCCCATACAATTCTCTTTGTCCCTACTGTGTAACAATACATCTACTTCCTCCCTACTGATATCAACGTCATTTAGCCCTAACAAAACTAACAGATCATTCTGTAGCCTCGTATTATCTGAATACAAATATTCCAATGTTTGCTGGTGGCATGTGTGGATTAAATTTATTTGCAGAAAGCAATGGTGCACTACACTGAGGATTCCATCTCTCTGCAAAATTTATTTTTATTTATTTATTTTATTAAGTTTATTGGTGCAATTTAGATACACATAATGATCACATTCATCATACAGAATTTGTAACTATACATGATATATCTTGATCCTTCTTTTTTTCCCATTCCTCTTCTCTCCCATAAACCCCTCTTCCCCTCCTTATTTACAAAGTTTTGTTTCCATTTTATCCTCATTTTCTTATTTTCTTTTCTAGCATAGCCAGGTGTGATGTTCCCCACCTGTAATTCCAGCATTGGGGAGGCTGAGGCAGGAGGATCACTACACATTCAAGGCCAGCCTGGACTACATAGTGAGTTCAAGGCCAGCCTGAAGTAAATACCAAGACTGTGTCTCAAAAAAGCAAGCAAGCAAACAAACAACAACAAAACTAAACAAACAAACATAAAATCAGAAAGCATAAAGTCCCCCAATGGGTCATTGGTAAGTGAGGGCACTCCTACTTCAATCCTTTGGTTTTTATTGAAGTATTCTTCCTACAGAGGACACAGTGCTTAATAGAGATCTACTGTTTAGGGTTTGTTTGTTTGTTTTTTCTGACATTGTCTTGGTTTCTTTAGGCTACTATAACAGAATAATATAGAATAGATGGCTTTACATGTTCATGATGCTGAACCACTGGTGATCAGGCAGAATGGGACAGTCCCATCCATCAAGTGGTACATGCTGCCCAATAGGGCAGTCATGAATGTATCACTGGTGGTTCAAGCCAGTGTGAACATGTTGAACAACAAATATTTACTCCTCATAATCTTGAAAATCTAAAGTTTAAGATCAGTGTCCCAGCAAGGTCAAGTTCTTGATGAGGGTGCATTAATTTCATTATAAGTTCACTAATCCCATCTTCCAAGATGTGAACAATATACACCCTGATTATTTAAATACAGAAAGGTTTATTACAATAAAAGATGCATTGCCATTAATCACCCTCAAAATACTCCTCCTCACTTTGAATTGTTCTAGCCACTTTATGAAGTAGAAGTCCTCTTTCATCTTTATGAGGTATGATAAAAATACAGCAATTTTTGCTGCCAACTTCCATCCAATGGAAAGTTAGGCTCAGAAAAATACAGTATGTCCTCACCTACCTTATTTACTTGATCTGGACCACAAGGATTCTGGCTTTTCCCCAATGTCAAAATGATCATTAAAGGTAAGTGATTTGAGGGGCCGGTGAGATGGCTCAGTGGCGTACGCGCCTGCCTGGCAAGCGCGAGGGCCCGAGTTCGACTCCCGGAACCCACATACGAAAAAAGGGCCAGTGATATCGCTCAGCGGCACGGGCGCCTGCTGGCGCACGAGGTCCTGAGGTCAACCCCCGGTACCCAGAAAAAAAAAAAAAAGGTAAGTGATTTGAATTGATTCAGGGCATTGAGGCATCTAGGACCGCACAGCTAAAGACTCTCATGAGAAGGGGACTTCCAGAACTGCTTCAGAGAGTGACAAGAATGATAGGATAAGTGTATATGAAGGAGGATATTTAAGGGAGATTAATGGCAATGTGTCTTTTACTCTACTGAATTATTTTATTTAAACATTTACCATATGTTTCAATCACACCTCATAGGACCTCAAACTACATAACGTATCTAACCTCAATTACTTCATGAAACAACACCTCCAAATAATGTCACATTTGGTATTTTGGTTTCAACATACAAATTTTCAGAAAACACAAACATCTAGTCCATACCACACACTGATATGTCATCATCCCAACAGTACAAAATTTTCTAACATCAAATAGCCATTCCAAATTCAGTTGATTCTAAGTTCCCAGAGGTAGCCCAGACTCATACATTCAGGGAAAATGTGTTACTTTGAGGTAACTTAGATCCTATAAATTGTGGACTCAGTCCCACACGATTGCTGTCTAAATGTCATTCACAAGTCTTGGGGGCCACTTGCACTTCTGATCCATCGGCTATAAATTCAAGGATCCTTATAACCCAGCCCACACACTTTACATTATTTATCAGAATAACTCACAAGACTCAATAAATGTTATGCTTGTTAGTAAAATTTAACTGTAAAAGATACCAGTCTGAAAGAGTCAAATTGAACTGATGTACAGGTAAGGTATGAAGGAGTGTGGGTGAAAGGATACAGAGCTTCCATGTTCCCTCCCAGGACATCCATCAACTCAGAAGTGCCTCAAACTTCATTTTTAATAAGTATTTAATAAAATTTCATTATATAGGTTTGACTGATTAGAGCATTGACCATTTGTGATTGAACATAATGCTCAATCCCCTTCTGCCTGCAGATGAGGAGTAGAATGAGGATGAAAATCCCAACCTTTCAATCAGTTACTTAGTTCCTCTGGCAACTAGACTCTATCCTGCTACTACATAGAGGCCACCAAAAGTCACCTCATTATCAGAAATTCAGGTGCATTAGTAACAAAAGACACGCTTGTTACTCAGGAGACTCTAAGGGCTTGAGGAACTCACTGTCAGAAACCAGGGAGAAAGGGCAAATTCATATACTTTTTACCATACTACAGGCAGCCCTCTTGTTTTTAACCATAAATCTATTGTGACAAAAAGTTCATAAAAGTCAAAATCACTGCAAAATTACTAGAGTTCATTCCGTCATTAATAATTACAGTAGTCCATCATATTATGTAAAAATGCCTCCCAGAGCAGGGAAGTCATTTTTGCAGGTTTCTGTTTTATCTTGTCAGGTGCCAAAAGCAGAAATGGCCTCAGTAAAATATGCCTTCACCCATTCAGGCATCTAGTATAATTGAGCTAAAAGATAATGGCCTTTGCTCTGCACCTGTTTCAAGGTGTTAATCTGACACTGAATTTCTCTCATCACATAAGCATTTATTCATTCTTTTATCCTCACCTACTATTCCTCTTTTTCTCCATTTGTACCTGTCTTCATTTGTTTTGTGTGTTTTTTTTTTTTTTTTTGAAACAAAATCTCTGGGTATTGCATAAATATCAGGAACTTATTAGGCTCATGATTCTGGTGGTTGGAAAGTCCAAACAGCATGGCAACAGTGTCTGGTGAGGACCTCCTGGTCATGTCATAGTATGGCAGATAGCAAAACAGGGTAAAATCACATATGAGTAGTGAGTTATCATGTGCAAAAGAGAGAGAAAACCCATTGAGAGAGGAAGCAAAAGAGTGAGCCAAGAAATACCAACTTTGTACTAACCTATACTCATGTTAACAGATCCAGTGCTGCTGTCCCCAGTGAACTCCCACAAAAAGGCATAATCCCTTCAAGAATAGTGCCCCAAATAACTTAATCACCTCTACTAGGCTTTAAACTGTAGATTCCACTGCTTGTCAGCACTGCCACAGAGGGAACCAAGCATCCAGCACAAGATGTTTGGGGAAACAAAGTACACCCAAAATATAGTGGTACCCAATCCTTTCTCCTTCACAAGGGATAGTAGATTCAGCCAATGTGCTGTCCTAGATTACAGGAAATTATACTAGTCTAGCATGAATCTTCCCATCAGCACACTCCCATATGTATCAGTTAGGTTAACGATGGTACAGAACTAGTGGACTACTTTTACTACTAAGCGGTACAGGTACATTTACTATAAAATCAAATTTTACCAAATGAGGCAGTGGCAAAACCTGCCCCATCAGGTAATTAGGAGATTTGACATAAAAGTTTAAAACTTTAGCCAAGTGTGGTGGTGCATGCCTGTAATCACTGCATTCTTCGAGGGTGAGGCAGGAGGATAGCAAATTCAAGACCATCCTGGTCAACCCAGTGACTTGGAGAGATCCTGTCACAAAATTTAAAAAAATAGTTAGTGTCTTACTTAGGAATTATCCCTGCTTTAGGCACTTGCAGTCCCATCCCTAGTCCTGTGATTTTTGCATTAGGAGAGAGAAAAGGAAAAAATGCAATCATCATACTAGCATCCTCACTGCTTGGGAAGCATTGCAAAACCTCCCACACTGTTTTCCCCAGTGCCACCAAAGAAATATAGGAATATACCTAGTGGGACACTCTGTTAGCACCTGTATATGTTGACTGTGAGCACACCTTGTGAAGGTCTGTTAGCTAGCCCTTCATGCCTATACTTACCTCTATTTTAGACAAACAAAGTTTTGATTGTCAGTTCTAAATGTCTATTGAACTACTACCCTGAGGATATTTTTCTTTCCATTGTTTAACATTATGATGGGCTATAAAGTATGTTTTGTTTTTTGATTGGAAGAAATGTGATTCAGTGGTTCACATTATTGAAATAACTTTGCTTTTGCTGTTTTACAGCATTCTGCTCTGGTTTAGGTAAAAAATGTCCTCCAATATGCTCAAGTACTCAGAGGAGGGGATTCTGGAAGGTGATTAGATCACGGGGTACCTAACTTTATCAGTGGATTAATCTTTGATGATTTCATGCTAAATGTGCTGTTAGGAGGTCAGTCTGGTTGGAGGAAGTAGATCATAGGGGGCATGTTTTGAAGGGTAAATCTTCTCTGGCTCTTCCTTGCTCTCTGTACTTCTCAGTGACAATGAGTTGAACAGCTTTCCTTTGCATGTTCTGTTATGCTGTTTCTGCTCGAAACTAGAAGAAAATGGAATGAAACCTCACAATCCTGGAGCCAGAATAATCTTTCTCCGTCACATTGCATTTATCCCAACAATGGAAAACTTGACTGATGTGCACTCTAAGTATGTACTTCTACAACTGAGAATACAAAACCCAGTCCCACGTCCATGTCTATCCTGCCCCCCTTGATATACATACATATATATATATATATATATATGTATGTATATATATATAATATATATATATACATCAATATATACATATATATAAATTTATGGATGCTTAAATTTTGATCATCTTTTGTGATGTATATAGATATATATCACAAGAGATGATCAAAATTTATGGATGTTTAAACTTTTAAAATTTATGATAACAAAGGATACCTTACCTTTTAATCCCCTTCAAAACACTTCCCCTCACTTCGCACACAGTTATCCCGTTGTCCTTGCCACTTTCTGAAGTAGAAATAGAAGTCGCCTTTCACATCTTTACTAGGTATGATCAAAAATGCATGAACGTTGATGATGAGTGCCATCCACAGGAAAGGCAGGCTCATAAAACATTAGAGTGTATCACTACCCACTAATTCACCAGATCTGGAACTTTACAACTTCTGACTCTTGCACTAGGTCAAAATTACCATATGATATAAATGTTTTGAAAGGATTCAGGACATGAAAGAAGCCAGTAACTTTCTCATTGCTAAGATAAAATACCTGACTCTGCAGCTTAAAGGAAGAAAGGTTAATTTTGGCATGTTTTAGAAGTTTAAATCCTTGCATGCTCAGCTGGCTCCAGGTAGAAGTGGCATGGTAGAAGTGTCCTACAGTGGAAAGATGTTCACCTCATGGCAGGCAGGAAGCAGAGAACAAAGAGGATCTGGGAAGGAAAATACTCCAAACCAGGTCAAGCCCAAACTGACCTGCCTCTTCCAAACAGTCCCTACTTCCTAACAACCAGTCAGCAACAAAGTCCCTATAATCCTCTCACCTTCTAAAAGCCTCACCTCAGAGTGCTTGAGGGTTTAGTGGGACATCTAGTTCTAAAGTGTGACACAAGGATATTTTAAGTTTAGTGAGTGGATAAATGATAAATATTGATGCATAGCTAAAATAAATAGGGCAAAATAATTCAAAAGCTATTTTGAAGGTGAAAAATTGAGCTAAATAAAATATATCTGGATATTGAAGGACAATGAATAATTTGAGATGAAAAGAAATAGACATTAAATAGGCTATGGTATACAGCAGTAACAAAAGATTTTGATTATTATGAGGTAAATATAATGAGCTTGATTTGATATATCTTATGTCTGAGGCACATAGTGGGTACTTCTAGTAATTTTATGCCAGTATTTGTCTGGAATACAGGTAGAGAGATGAAGATTTGAAGTAATCTGTGTAGGAATTGTATATAAAATCATTAATGGATGCAATAAGTGGACGTAATTTATTTTGAAAATATAGAGAATGAGATGGTGAAAGATAGGACAATTGAGGAAAATTGATATTTAACAGATAGAGGAATGTAAGCTAACAAAGAGGATTGAGAAGATGTAGAGAGTAAGGCTCTAAATCAACAACAAAAGTATATGAGACCGAGGTTCTGGAAAGAAAGAAGATATGTCAATTAAATGATTTACTTAACAGGTCATTAGATTTAGCAATGAGGAAATGTCTGGGTCAAAACTTTTGTAAATAAGGAAGGGAAAAGGACTGAAAGGAGGGGAGGGGAATGGGAAAAAATAAGAATCAAGATATATTATGTAAATGTACAAATTCCCTATGATGAATGTGATCATTATGTATATCAAAAGCATACTAATAAAATACATAAAAAATAGAACAACAAAAATAGGAGGTAAATGATGACTAACAATTTTTGTAAAGTAGTTGGCCCAAACACACTGCAGTAGATTGAAGCCTGAAAGAGAGAAGTCTGCCTTAACAAAGAACTCTTTCAAAAACTTTGGTGATGAGAAAATAACATGGGTCAATAAATTGAGGGTTTTGCTGACTCAAGGAAATTAGTACCTTGTAGGAAGTTTTTGTGTTGTTCTTAATTAGGAATACTGAATATTCCTATTTGATAAAAAATAAAAATGACTTTAAAGGAAGAAATTGGAATAAGAAGATAATAACAGTTATGCAAAGGTTCTGGAATAGACTTGAGGGAGTCAGAATAAGAAAAAAAACACAAGAATAGATGTACAAAAGATAAAATTAAGTCTTTGTTATATACATGGTGCATTCTAGCATATTATTTCTGCTATTTTCAATGACCTATAATAATACGTGTTGTCAGTAGGAAAAATCCATATTGAAATATAAAAAAAGAGATCTGTGTTTCTCATGGAAAAAATATAAGGTTGAAAATTTAGGTATAGTAGAATATTAGTGCAAATAATCCATAGGGTGGAAAGAAAAGTATTACTTATATTACAGAAAGTAGGCAGGGGATAAATTCTTTTGAAAGAAGAAGAAAATAACAAAAGAAAAACATGAAAAACATGCTGAAATCAATCTTTGGAAGCAGCTGTTCAGAATTATTAAAAGTATACAATTGTGGATTAGTGTCCCAACTCCTGGTACATTACTGTGTACATGGGAAAAATCATGTAAAATATCTTCAAATACTAAATGAGGTTATTTGCATTTTATCTTCATCTGTTTGTTTCCTTCAAAGCTTCTCAAACAACAAAAAGTCCCTAATATAATTAATAGAAGTTTTACAGTGCTGTATTAAGTTTTTCATATTGAAATGATAATGATAGACTTGCACTGAATTAGATGCCTGATAGAATCTGAGAGGATGAATCTATTGTACACTGCTATGTCAGCAAACTTGCCATTTGCTGAATAAGAACTGATAAACAGCAAAATTACTTTAAACAATCATAAGAGTTAACACATTCTAGCAGGTATTACCAACTCTAGAGAGTAGAAATTAAAATAAGTGCTAAAGGCTGGAAAGAGAATATTTACAAATGTCTTCCTTGCTTGTGTTTTCTCAGATAGTTTATATTTTACTGAATAGAGATTTACAATATTTTGTAATGTGTTTAATATCCCAAGTGCAATAATTATCATATACCCATAAGATGTTATTGATATGAATTGTAACAAAAAGTATAACAAGTCTAAGAAACTATTTTGATTCAAATGCTCCATTAAGTGTAACATGTCCCTATTCAATTCCAATATAAATATCTTATTAGTGATTGAAATACTGAAATATTCTAAATTTTCAAATATTTAAATATTTATGATTATTCAAAATCAAAGATACATAAAAATATTATCTTTTACATAACCGGTACTTTGTAGCATGGAAAGCAACATGCAACATGCAAATGGTTGAGTTTGAAAGTAAGTAAGTACTGAAGTGTACAACACATTAATAACTTCATTTGTGGAGCTTTTCTTTAAAAAAAGGCCAGATAGTGTATTGTCTGTCTTTGAAATCATATCATAAATTAAATAGTGCTTACTTGTAAAGCATCTGTTACACCTTACCCTTTCTTTCAATGAAACAGTTTTAGTAAGTATCAGCAAAATGAGTCCAATGGAACAAATCATCTCTGAGATAACATTGAAGCAGGTTATTTATAAAAGTTTCTGTATGAGTTGTTGGGTAATACCAAAGGCAAAAACTGGTACATAGCTCTATTGAGGATTACTTTTAATCTCAAGATTTAATTTGATATTATTTTTTATTTATTTATTTTTTATGTGGGTACCGGGAGTCGAACTCCAGAACTTGTGCTTGCCAGCAGGTGCTTGTGCCGCTGAGTGATATCACCGGCCTTTTTTTTCCTTTTTGTGGGTACGGGAAGTCGAACTCAGGACCTCGCACTTGCCAGGCAGGCACTTATGCCACTGAGCTATCTCTCCAGCCTGACATTTTTATTATTATACATGTGCATATTTTTTTCAGGTATGAAAATAAGGATGCCATAGAAATTACAACAACCACCCAATTTGTGTCAGGAAAAGCACAGTGGAACACCTTGTAGTGGGAAACACAAACATTTATTAGTGTAACTTTGGGGTATAGCATGCTGTTTGTTCTTCTCTAGGGAATAAACAATTATGAGGTATTCATTTTATTCACATTTTTCCTAAATATTTCTTCAGTTCACACACACACACAAACCATTTTTTTCTATGCTGTGATGTTAGTTAATCTCAAAAAAGTGAATCATGTAACAGAATAAATCCTGTGAAAATTGTTTGCCTTGGAATATTAAAGAATTCCAGACTTTTACACTCACTTTTTGCTCTGAGAGTTCCATTTTCCATCTTTACAGAGTCACAGTGTAGTTTTATTGGTACAGAGTTTTACTATAATCTGTGTGCTTACAAATTTATCAGCTATCACAAGGGAAACTGACACAAATAAGAGAGAAATAGTGAATTTAAAACAAATGGTATTTGCCTGGGAATCAGTGCAAAATAATTAATTTAAAATATCTAGAAGGAGAAGAACAATTTCAAAGAAACAAGCATCATAGAAAAATGACTCCCTGCCTTAAAGGGTGGCTTCAATAAGTCTTTCCAGCCAAAGGAAAATGCTTTTTTCTTTGAAAATTCTATTCAGTATGATTATGAGATATTCCTGAGTAATAATAATACCATGTTTCCACCATTTTGATATGGAATACACTTATTTATTCATTCTAGTATTTGTCATATTACAGATGCCCACTAGAATTTTACTGAACGAGTTTCGTTATGTTTGCATAAGAGAAATATTAGCCTTAGTATACAGTGAATCAATGATCTCACTATATCCCTTAAATCCTTATATAGGCTGAATTGTGTCTCCACACCCCCACAAAATTCATATTTAAATCCTAAACCCCATTTTCTTAAAATGTAATCATATTTGGAGATCAGGACTTTAAAGAGGTAATTAAATTAAAATGAGATCATTGCGGTGGCTACTAATACAATATGAGTGCTCTTCATACAAAAAGAGATTAGGATACAAACTCACACTGAAAGAAGAATTTAGGAAGACATGGGGAGAAGATTGCCATCTATAAGTCAAAGAGACAGGCCTGGAAAAAAAATACAATAATCATTTTCGCACAGTCCTCAGAAGAAATCAAATGTGTGGACACATTTTTCTACAACTACTAGCCTCTATAACAGTGGAAAAATTAATTTCTTTTGTTTAAATCACTTAGACTATGGTACTTTAATAAGGAAAGGCCTAGCAAAATAATATAGATACTTTTTCAGTAGAGTGTAAATCAGAAAGTCCCAATTTTAGAGTATTTTCAAAATGACATGGTTCTTAGGAAGAATATATATGTAAAATTAAGAAATATGATGAAACAAGAATTGGCATATATGTGCAGCCTATTTCTCAGGATCCTCTGTGTGACAATAACATTTACCTTCTTCTATGCCCTCACCCGTACAAGCTATTGAGAACATCTTGGAACAATTGATGAGTTCAGACCAAAAATTAACAAACCCTAAAATGAATGATCTCCAAGCAAGCAGACACAATGGATTTGTCATACGTATCAATTATCAAAAAAAACCTTAGAAAAAATTAAAAATAAAAATTTTTAAATGAGAAAGTATGACACAGTGCTTAAGAACATTTAATCCCAAAGACCCATGTAGAGGGTTTTCTTTTTTCCTCTTAAAAGAACTTATTAGTGCATATTAGTGATACAGTATATGAGTTTCGTTTTGGCATATTTGGTTACATATATAACTTACTTTAATTATACCCCTCCTCCTGTAATTACCACCTTCCCCTTCTCTTCCCCCTACCCTCACCGCATTCCTCTTCTCTAATAGTCTCCTTTTAGACTTAGAGGTTTTTATGTCACCTTTTCCACATTTTATCTGTGTGATCTAGGCAAAGGTGTACCTTAGTTTCCTCCATGTACTTTCACTTAAGGATAACTCCTAGAAATTTAATGAAAAACATGATAACTGTAGTTAATTAATAATATATTTTATACTTCAAATTTAAATAAGAAATCTATGAAATTTACACCTTACACATTCTCATCCCTTTTATCCCAGAATAAAGTAACTATATGAAGTGATGGATAAGTTGTTTATCTAGATAGGAGAAACAACTTCACAGTGACTATTCACATCTAAATATCACATCATATACAAAGGAAACAGTGAATTTCCTTAAAAGAAAAACTCTTACATACATAGTTACTGTTAGAAAGCAAATGAATACTACTAACGAGCTACATTTTCTTTAATCATGAATAAAACTTCTTTCTGGAAAAATTATTCTATGGTTGTCTGTATTATTTATGTAAGTGAACATTTTTTAAATGTCTTTAAATTAACAAAATAGTGCCTACATCATCAGATTGTTGTGGAAATTAAATGAGTTACTACATAAATATGTGCTCAGAACAGTGTATGCCATGTGGAAAGTGCTATGTCACTGTTGATTACAATTTAAAATTCACACCATTCATAAAAGTTGCAGAGGCATGTACCAAATAACAATGCACATTTTCAAAGCTTACCTTCAAATTAAAAAGTATGCTAGAAACATATTACAAAGGTGCTTATAAATAAGAAGGAAAATATAAAATAAAAATTAAAAAGAATGAACATTTTAAAAAATAAATGAAAGTACAGACACCACAGTGCCTTTATATAAGATTGTGATTAATAATATGCTGTGTTTTGAAGAAGACATTTGAATGGCAATGTTTGTTTCTGCACTATTCACAATAGACAAGATATAGAATTAAACTAGATGCCCATTAATGGATGAATGAATAAAGAAAATGTGATATACATACATGCACATGGAATAAAACATTATTTGGCCATGAAAAGAGTGCTATCTTGTCATTTATAGCACAACAGATGGAGCTGGGGGACATAGAGTCAGACACAGAACAAAACATGCCATGTTCTCTCTCATACGTGGATTTATTTTAAAAATTGATTGGAATGTATAATAAAGATTACTAAAGCCCAAGTACGGTTAGGAGGAAAAGGGGCTATTGGGAGGTTGGATGATGGCTATTCAAACAGGAAAAGAAATAATCTCTAGTGTTCTGCATAGTCGAGTGTTCATAGTTTACAATAAATTATTATATATTTTATGAAGAACTAGAAGAGGAGCTTAAAAGCTCTGAACACATAGTAATAATAAGCACATGAAAACATTACACTTATTTGTTCAGAACATATTGTACACAGGCAACAAATGTTTGCACTATATTGAATAAGTACATGCAGTTATGAGTTAGTCAAAATTTTAAAAATTGTTTAAAACAATGGAAATATTAACTACCTTGATCTGATCCTCATACACATTATATATATATATATGTGTGTGTGTATTGAATTATATTCTATACCATAAATCTGTATAATTAAACATTAAAAATTAAAAAATGAAAAATATATTTACATCAACATACTTTAACTGAGTTACAAAAAGAAAAGAAAGAAAGGAAAGAAGAAATGAAGAAAGAAAACAAGGGAGGAATGAAAAATAGAAGGACTAAAACAAGAGATTTTCCAGTTTCAGCTTATACAAATCAAAGCCCTTACATTTAGAAATTTGCAAGTCAAATCCATCACTTAGAATCCTAAATTTGGAATGTTTGTGGAGCATACAACTTAATGTGCCACTCCCCCCAAAAAAATAGTTCTGAACTTCATACTTGTTCAAATTAATTATTCTTCATTGGTGATCAAAACACTGTAAGAGATATTAGTCTTAGATCCTTGAATATCACCACGAAGAAAAAGAATCAGGAAGGCAAGGATATTCTTATATTAGGCTCTGATGGAAAATGCATTTTAGAGCTCGCAAAAAATCAAAAATCAAGCCATTTTCTTCCTCTCCTTTTCTATCAAATAATGCTTTGCAATTCCTGATGAATAGACACATTTAATGCTTTCCTCTACTATTACAGATGACTACTAAAGCTGTTTTTCTTTAAGTGTTCTTTTTGAAAGAAAGGAATGGCCCAAAGTAGACGCTGTATATGTTTTAAAAGCTTGAGCATTAGGAGTTTCAGGGCAATTAACTGTTATTATTTCCAATTTAAAGTTTAAGTATTTAAAAAGACTTAATGGTTAAATATGGAAATGATGAGCACAAACAAAGGAATGATTTATTAGTTTTTGCATTATAACCAAATCAGCTATGATTTATAAGTTTCCTTTCATTGTACTTTCCTGATGCCTTTTCTCTGGGTTCAAACCCCTTTACAAAGGTTAGCTCATTTATCTGCATAATGTCCCTTTAAGCAAGGTATTAGGTTATTATCACTATCTCCATTAAATAATTTGATGACAGTTCATAGATGGAATCTATGTAAATTTCATTGGATGGTTTGTATGATACTACCTCATGCATATCTTTCATTGTCAGTTTTTTAATGAATATACCATACTATTTTCTCAGGTAACCTGTAAGCCCCTGTCGTTTATAAAGTCATTTGTAGTGTTTTGTCTCATTGTTTTTTTTTTTTGTTTTGTTTTGTTTTGTTTTTTTTCTTTTCCTGCTTTGAGCTTTTCATGAATCCCAGTACAGTAGAGCTAAACATACGACAGGTAGCTAATGAATATCTACTGATAAATGTTATTTTGGTAAGGGCGATTGTATTCTGCTTCTTAAATAGGTGATATTCAATTTGGGCAGCCCATAACTTCATGGTGACAAATCATCCTTAATTTCCATCACAGATAAAAACAGCACCCTTCAGTTAAGGCTTATTCTAAACCCTGTAATGTGTAATATTGCATCAATACATAGCTTATTAATTAGGGAATGCCTTTCAAAAAACACATGAAGAATGATGTGATAACATAAAGTATTTTAATGTAAATTCATAGCATTCTAGACTTCAATTTCACAATAATTATAAGCATTCTTTTAGAGCCTGGAGTGATAGTACACTTCCGTAATCTCAGCACTCTGAGAAGTTGAAGCAAGAAGATGAAAGAGCCCAGTCTGGGCAATTTTGGGTCTTAGCAAGACCTTGTGTATATATACATATGAAAAATATAAATTTTTTTAAATACAAAAAATATATTTAAAAAAATATATAATCCCGGTACCCCTACAAATTCCTTTGCAATATGAAGGGTAGATAATATGGTTTCCTTATTCTGTATCTTCCTTCTCAATTTCTGAAGTTTTTGAAGTTGACAGAATATTTCAATTTTGTTTTGCTTTCAAAATTTAACTTACTTTGTGTCTCTAAGAAGTCGATGTGACGGAGGATATTGTACAATAATCACTAAGGATAAGAAGACTCACTGAAAATTTCATCCTAATATTAATTACACATGGAACTAAGGTTGTCAAGATGTCATTGTTTAAGTCATCATTTAAATAACTTAACATCCCACAAATGTGAGATTCTGATGTCGCTCCCTCAATAGTAGTCAAGAAGATTAAAAAGTTTTTTATATAATTTTATATCAATCATTGAAAATTAATGATCCAGCCTATGTGTAATAAACACTTCACTTGTTTTCCAATGAAATTAAAAGTTTAAAGGCAAAGTATTTGCTAACTAAGAAACAAAGCTTGAGGCAACACAATACATGACTTCAAAACATACTGCAAAACTATGATAACCGAAAAAGCTAGAATTAAAACCTACAGAAAGACCAATGGAAGAGAACTGAGAACCCAGATATTGTTCCATGTTTACAAAAAGATACAATGGAGAAAAAATAGTTTTTTCAGTAAATGTTGCTAGCAAAAGTGGATATACATATGGACAAGAATTAATCTAGATCTCTTCCTCTGACCATAGACAAAAATCAACTCACAAGGCTTAAATATTTGAAACTATAAAATTACTACAAGAAATTTAACATTCTTCAGGGAATATGGCTGGAAGTCAAATTATCTCTTATTGGTTCTTCATTACTGCATCATCAAATTCTTTTGCAGAGTATGCAATTCCTGTGTACATAGTGTCCCTTAAACTTCTCCTTTCCTTTCTCTCTTCATTATATATAGCCTTTCTTGAATATCATGTGATAATTTTTCTCTTTTCTGTGCCTTCATATACTTGTCTTATTAATTTATATTCCCTTCTCATATTGTCTTAGATATGTTCACTAGAACTATTGCAATAACTAGGCATGAAAATTTTATTTAATATCTGTAAATATATTTGGCAAACAGATCTTGTATTTTGATCATACCATGACACTTGGAGCTAGATAATTTTGAGAGGCCTTTCTTTCATCCATTTTACTAATAGTTGATTTTGTCTTAGTTTTTACAATATACCACAATTATTTAAATTTCAAATAAATGTATCATGTAGTTTAAATCCATAAAGAGATCTAATGTTTTGTTTTATATACTTAGAAGTCTTGTAGCTTTTACATGTCAGATAATATTCATAAACATACTAAAATATAATTATTAATGGATTTTATTACCAAAGTCATAGTATTCCTTGTGACAATTTATGCTAAAATTATATAGCAATCTCATATCATAGAAATCCTATAAAGCTCTGTGGGTTGTTTAAAAAATATCTTTCTCTTGATTTTAACATATATTTCATCTGGGAAGCAGTTTCACCTTTCTGTTACATCAGGTACTAAGATAATATCAGTAAGCATTGCCAAAACAGAAAGAAACAATGACTTATCATCTAACAGGCATGAAGTATGTATCTACTGAATAAAAATAAGCTAAGTGATGTTTATTTTATATTATAACATTAAAATATCCCTCTACCATGATATATAAAATATTTTTCATTTTTTAAAAATTTAGATTTTAAACATAAGGTTCTATTCTTATTTAGCAATATAGGCATTAAAATGTGTTTTCTACAAATATCAACATTATCAAAGTAAGATGTTACAAATTATTATCTTACACTTTCATTTTCACATTGTCTGTATGTATTGATGGTAAACGGTTCTTTCATATTTTCATTAAGTTATGAATAAAGTTGTTATAGGTTGACAGAATTAACCTCAAGAAATGAAAAAATGTGTTTTCACTGGTAAATTTATTTTCAGCTATAAATGATGTGTTTTGATGTAGTTAAATTTAAAAGAATGATTTCACTTCATGTCATTTTATCTTATTCATTTAAACTGGGTTATGAGGGATAATATAGTAAATATAGCTACATGGATAGGACTATAGGATTTGTTATGTTGTATGTTCTGTCAGCAGTCAATAAATAAATAATAATAGCAACACTAAAACTTGAAAGATGATGATTAATTGTGGCAAAGTTAAAAAATGACTCCTGACAAAATTATAATAAAATCAGGAAATGCACTTTATACAAATATATCTAAACAAAATCATCACTTAAACTTAATATTATTTCAAGTAAGCAATTAATACAAATTTGCTGAAAAAAAATATTGTTAATAATACTTTTCAATGCAAATGTATTGCATTCTGGTAAAAGAATGCCAGTATGCAATGTATACCTGTACCAAACATATGGCATCTCAATAAAATGTACAAATTTATGTTTTTGTTTATTAGGTAACACTTAACAAAGAACATGTGCAGTGAATATCAGGTAACTTTTTTTGTGTGTGTGTGTGTGGGTACCGGGGGGTCGACCTCAGGACCTCGTGCACCAGCAGGCACCCGTGCCGCTGAGCGATATCACCGGCCCTTTTTTCGTATGTGGGTTCCGGGAGTCGAACTCGGGCCCTCGCGCTTGCCAGGCAGGTGCTTATGCCACTGAGCCATCTCACCGGCCCCAATATCAGGTAACTTATTCTGTATCAGGCAGGATTTTATTCTAAATGTTAGCTGTTTTAAGAGTACAGTGAGCAAATACTGGACTATGAGTAAATTTATTAGTGGAATATTGGAGTGTATCATCAGCCATACAACATTGATTATATTAAAATTATCTTATTTTATTATGGCCTTTACTAACTGCTAGTGTGATAATAAATATATGTATTCGTATTGTGTACAGGCTTACTTTACTAAGGTGCATTATTCCTTAATATTTTTTTAAAGAATGAAACCAATCACTGAAGTATAAAAACTTGTGTTAAGAAGTTAGAGACTACTTGGTTGCAAATATAGAAGCATCTTAACAAACAGATCATAACTAGTTCTTTCACCATAGATTCCTAATCTACCTTCCAAAAAGATGCAATTGTGAACTATATGTACAAGGAGAAATGTTACAAATACTCCTGTAGTACGGTTATTTTGACAAAATCAAATATATTAACCTAGTATAAATAGATTGAATGAAAGCAGTTTTTTCATGAGGAAGAAACGCACCCTCAAAAGCAAAAAAAGGCAAACAGTATTCTACTCCAGATTTTCAGATTGCATATTGCTAAAGCATCATATAAATTGTTCCACTGATGATAAAATGGCATAATATAAGATACTACTGCAGGGAAATGGGCACACATTTGATTTTTAAAATATTTTGTAAAATAAAATTTAATTGTTAATATTTAATAATATTTTATACAAATATAATCATTTGTTTTTAACTGACCTGTCTTTTTGGAAACTTTTCAGTACAAAAAGCTGGCCCAGTCTTAATATGCTTCAGAAGTTTATATTATTAAAGTGAACTACAGATATTTCTCAAACAGTTTCATTATAACTATACTATTTCTTACTCTCATAGTTTCCCTACAGTGTACAAATAAGATTTTCTTAGAGTAAAATCATCACTGTCTTTCTACAACCTACACAGAAAACATTTTTTTCTCAATCATAGGCACAGTGTAAACATCGTATTGTCTCCCTAGTGTGAGAAGCTGAAAGACTAAATAAGATCCAAAATGTACAACAGATATTGTGAATTGGGAAGAAACTGTTCAAAGGGAAAGAGAAATTGGGATGGGAAAGGTGAAAGGAAGATAAGAAAAGGGAAAAATATATATTATAGATGTGATAGTTAAGATAGTTATACTACTACTTTCTCATTTAATTGAAAAGAAAGTTTTGTTCTTATATTGTTTGAAAAAATATCCATGCCTATATCTTGTTCTCTGAGTAACTCCTTTGAAGATAACAATACACAATGTATTAGCTATTGTTACTCTCCTATTATCTTGTTTTGAAATTTTAATTATTTTCTCTTTAAAAAATAAATGATAGGCAAATTGAAACTCAGTAGTGATTTATTTTCACTGAGTTGTGAGATCAATTGAAGCATGAATTACACACTGGATGGAGATTTGGAGAGAATCACCTAAGGATACCATTCAATAGAGATGATTTGTCTTCATCTGTCAAGTTTAGTCAGTAACTCTTTTGAAGTATAGTGATTTGTTTCAAATGATTCTGAGTCATATGATTGAAACCTAATATCCTTTCACTTTAAGGCTTTTACCCAAAACATTCATCTAGACACAATTCCTGTAAACTTAGATGGCAATTACATGTATTCATGCACCAGTTTGCATTTGCAGTATATACAGAATTCTACCATGTAGGGGATAAACATAGGACAGTATTTCCTTAAGAATGTTTCACAAAATATTGATCTAATAGGTTTCTATGTTTAATTAAAAGACAGTTTCCTTGTAGTATGTTTCAAAAATGCTATATGCCATACCAAGTGGCTAGAGATTTACAATGCATAAATGACATTTTAAAACTACCAAAAGAGAGTAGTTTGGCATTGTTAACATAGCCTTTCCCAAAGAAACTTGTCCACATAAAGTAGTTTCTCATGTACATACTAACATTTGAAGAGAACATGATACTAATTAAGAAGTGCAAGTTTAGGAATTTTCATTAAAAATTAAATATTGATTCATTAAATCTGATTAAAAATGGCATACACACAAGGAAAAATTGATATATGTAGAAACTCAAATGACATAGTAACCTATTGGTTACTCAGAAATTTAAGAAAAATATCTTTAGAAGAATGACTAAAATCTATAGGGGAACAAAAAATATGATACAATGATTTTTCTAATATTAACTAAAAGCAAAAATTTTAAATTAAGATTAATAGGATTCAACAAAATCTGTATTACAATTTTGACCTGTAATGTCCCCCCAAAGCTAATATGTAGAATCTTTGGTCTCAAACTTGTGCTATTGGAAGGTAACTGAAAAATGAGGAGGTGTGGCATAAGTGGAGTACATAGGTCACTGATGGACTGCCTTTGAAACTTTATGTTATTCCTGCTTTCTCTCTACTTTCTTCTGGTTCCCAGTTTCTAAGAGGTGAGCAGTTGAGCAGCTGTATTCTTCCACACCCTGTATATCACTATGCTTGACCTCACCATAAGACCAAAAACAACAGAACCTTTGAAAACATGAGCCAAGAACTAAACAAACAAACAAATAAACACAAAAACTTTTTTCACTTACATTTGTTTATTTCAGGTACTTTGTCTCAATGGCAGAAAGCTGGCTAACAATCTAAGTGAGATAGAATAAAACAATATTGTTTAAAATTTTTGCACAGGTGAGATAGCTCAGTGGCATAAGAGCCTGCCTGGCAAGCTTGAGGTCCTGAGTTCGACTCCTGGAACCCACATACAAAAAAAATGGCTGGTGATATCACTCAGGGGCATGGGCACCTGCTGACGTGCGAGGTCCTGAGGTCGACCCCCGGTACCCACACACACAAAAAAAATTTAGTCCCATTTAATATTAAAATCTATATGTAACCATAACCCTAAATTTTCTAAAATTTAGTAACTAGTAGTATTGAGGTTGTAAAGAATAAAAATTTGTATCCAATTACATGGACTTTTAATATTGTGTGATAGCTTTTTAGTGAAATTAGGTAATATATGCTAAAATATATAAAATAATTCATTAATAGAGCAAAATAAATCAACTGATAGAACATCACGCTATTTACATACAGCAATAGACAGAAATTTATATGATTTTCCTACAGCTTTTGTTGTGATAACAAATACAGAAGCAATCTATCTGAAAAAAGGGATAGACATATCAATTAATGTAAATCCATATTGTCAAACATTTGTCAAGCTTGAATATATCCAGTGGAAATCATTTCAAATTGCAGGTGAAATAAGATGTTGCCAAACATCATGTGAGAGAATTTGTGATTAGTACACTTAACCTAAAAGACATACTCAATGAAGCACCTGAGATGAAATTCCATTATTCTACATGTAAATGAATAAATATGGAAAGGAATAAAAAACAAAAGGAAAAATATGAATTTTTTTTAAAAACAGTGTCTTGGATTTAAAGGATGTATAGAATTAAAGTATATTAAAATAAAAAATATACAGGAAAGAATATAGAAAAGTAATAGGCTCCAGTACTATTGGTGGTAAAGATTATATATGTATATATATAATATATATATGTGAATGTTTTAAAATATAAAATATATATCATATATATCAATAATACATCTTAAATAACACTGTGATTAGTCATGGAAATATGTTTTGAGTTCTAGGTAATTATTAAACAGAGTGCATTAAAATACATTAATTAAAATTAAAATAATACAATCATTTGTATAATTCAAAAGAAAAGAGGAAAGGAGAGCAAATTAGAAAAGGCCATGTGCCGGTGAGATGGCTCAGCTGTGTATGCGACTGCCTGGCAAGCGCAAGGGCCTGAGTTCGACTCCCGGAACCCACATACGAAAAAAGGGCTGTGATATTGCTCAGCGGCACGAGCGCCAGTGGGCATGCAAGATCCTGAGGTCGACCCCTGGTACCCACAAAAAAAAAGAAAAAAGAAAAGGCCAGCAAAATGGAAAAGTCATAGTAAGATAGTGAAAATAAAAATATCTGAGTAAAAACATGAAAATTCTGCAATTAAAAATATGAAATTGGTATATGAAATAAAGAACAATTATGTGATGCTTATAAATTTAAAAAAGATACTTCAATTATAACCCTGAAAGAAGACTCTTCTACCATAATAGAATGAAAATATGAATTAAAATAGACAAGAGGAAATCCTAGGGATTAAAAATGCTTAGAAATATGGGGGACTAATCCATTCATCAGAAAAATATAAAATTTCAAATTTATATGCACTGAATACATTTAGATATTTATTAAGAAAAAAATGATAAGCATGATAATGATAATATTGCACTGCAAGACTTGAACATACCTTTGTACAAAACCAACAAGGAATATGATAATAAATTTCTAAGAGTAAGAAAAATGTGAACCATAGAATTGACAATTGAAATAAGTATATATATGTATATATATATATATCATACATATGTACAAACATAAGTACAAAACTTTAGCAAACTTTAGCAAATTAAATCCAATGATTTATTTCAAAAATGCAAAGTAAGTTTAATATTTGAAAATCAGTCAATGAAATTAACTACAACGGATGATAATTCCAGGTGGTTGGACAAAATATACTTGACAAAATTAAACACACTGTCAATATTGAACTGAAAAAAATCTTACACAAATGTAGGAAAAGAAGGGAAGAAATGTTGTTATATGAAAAATTAAAACTTCAATAATGTAGTAAGCATCATATTTATTGAAGTGGTGAACACTTTTCCCAGAATTTGAGAACAGGAAAATGGTACAACTGTTCATTAATTTATTATGAGATTAAGGCCTAATAAAAATATTTTAATTCAAAATATTCAAAAAATATATACTTTGAAGTCCATCAATAGATCTAGCCTACCAAACATCATAGCTTAGCAACATAATATGTTATAGAAGATCATTTGTTACTTCTCTTGATTCTGTGGCTAATTGGAAGCTGCAGCTAGTCACCGCCGATAGAGCAGTAAAGCTCATGCTACTAGCTATGGTGAAAAACATAATCCAGACTACAAAGTATAGTTTTTACTGAGATGAGTGCACATTAATTTTGCACCATTGTAAAGAAAAAAATGATAAGTGGAACAATCTTAAGTGACATTTGCATCCACTATCTTCATTGCCATTCAGTGTACTGGAGTTACTAGCCAATGCAATTAAGTAAAGAAAGAAAGAAAATATAGAGAGATAGGAAAAGAATACTGAAACTTGCCACTATTCCCTAACTAAAATTATTAAGTACACAGATAATTCACAAGGTCTTACTAAAATAATTATACAAATGGGAAAAGAATTTGGTAATTTCACTAAATATCAGTGAAAAAATAAAATTATTTTTCCAGAAACTAGCACTAAAGAAACACAAAATGAAGTCATAAAAATACTACTTATATTTATATTGAAAAATATTATTTAGGAGGTTATTTATTTATTTATTTTTTAATATGCAGGTACTGGGAGTCAAACTCAGGACCTTGCGCTTGCCAGGCAGGCACTTATGCCACTGAGCTATATCACCAGCCCCATAGGTGGCAAATTAAAGAAAATTATACAAGGACTCTCTAGTGAAACCTATACATATTATTAATTTATATGGAGTCTTAAATTGAAGGATATACTATATTCAAGAAATAAAATTTGCAATATTGTATATAAAATCATCACAGATGTGATATGATTTAAATGAAAACCCCATATTTATTTTTGACTGCATAAGCTGTTTCTCAAATGTTCATGGAAATACAATATTACAAGATTATCTAAGTTTGTATCACAGAAAAGAATAAACCTTGGCAATAATAACATCAAATTTCAAGATTTACGATGAACAGGGCCAGTGAGATACCGCAGCAGCATAAGCGCCTGCCTGGCAAGCACAAGGTCCTGAGTTCAACTCCTGGTACCCACATGCAGAAAAAGGGCCGGTGATAATGCTCAGTGGCACAGGCACCTTCTGGCAAGCAAGAGGTCCTGATTTCGACTCCCGGTACCCACATAAAAAATTTAAAATAAAAAGATTTACTATGAACAAAATTTAATTAACAGTTCGATTGTGCAATGACAACTACAAGTAAACTAATAGATTAAGATGTCACATCCCTATACACAGACACACAGTGAAATGATTTCCGTAAAAGGCTTTACTGTACTTAGTTGGAGAAAAAAGAATATATATCATTACTTAAAAAAATTGGTCATACAACTAAAAGTGAAGGTGTAATCCAAAAGAATCTCTATTTATAACATCTGAGCCATTTACAGTGGTACATACCTGGAATCCCAGCTACTGTAATGACTGATATAAGAGTATCACAAGTTTGAGCCCAGCATAGACAACTTAAATATGAGTGAGAACCTATGTGAAAACTCTAAAATGATTCCCAGTACCAAAAAAAAAAAAAAAAAAAAAAAAAAAAAAAAAAAAAGCAAACAAGCCAACAAACAAAAACTCCAAAAAGAGCCTGGGATATATATCAGTGAGAAGGCCCTGAGTTCAATTCCCAATGTTAAAAAAGTTATCTTAAAGAATGTGAGATAAAGAAATCTTCATAAGTGCATAAATTATTAACTATAAAATTTTTGAATTCCTAAATATTTTCTTCATTAAAATATTTCTTTTTATCAAAAGATATCATTAAAAGGATAAAGAAGAGACAAGCAATAAAATAAGTCATTGTTCCTAATGTAAATCTATATATTTTTAAAAATGATCTCATTTCTAGAAACAATAAAATGTTTCTATAAATAAATAAGAAGGGAAATTCAATTTCAAATATTGGGTAAGGAACTGAATGGGAACTTGAGAAAAGAAGAAATCATAATAGACAGTAAACATCAAAAAACCAATAAACTCTCTTACTGTAGTTAACAATGGAATTTGAAAGCACAGATTCAATTTCTAGCACTATAAACAATCATTAAACAAAAACCTGCAATGACATACAACTGTGCACACACTGAAATAGGAAAAAAAAATTCCAACAATATCAACAATTAGGATTTGGAACAACTAGAATTGTTATATTGCTGGTTGGGGTTGTAAAATATTATACCTTCTTAAATAATATTAGTGACTATTATAGCCAATCATAAACCCACTTTAAAATTTCATAGTGAAGGCAAAGATTTTCTTGTGGGGAGCCATAAATGACCCAGCTTCACGTCTGAGCATGCGCCCCCCCCCACCCATCCTGATCCTACGTCACCCATTAGACCCTCCCACCGTTTCCCTCAAAGAGATATAAGCCCTGGCACTTCCGCAATAAACTCTCTCGCTCCACTTCCCTGATCTGTGTGTGTGTGTGTGTCTTCTTTCTCATCCCCATACTGTCGCCCGGGTTCGCATTCCTGCCCCTGGGAGGCTCCGCTGGTCGGAGTCTTCTTGGGCCACAACACAACATTTTCTTAACAGAACACTGGTTGCACAATAAATAATACCAAAAATCAAAATATGGGATCACATCAAATTGAAAAGATTATGCACAGCAAAAGAAACCACCAACAGAGTGAAAAAGGAATTTATAGAAAGGGGGAAAAAAACTGCTAGCAACTTCTCAGAGAAAGAACTAATATCAAAAATATATTTTAAAAACTAAAAAAATTAGTGCCCTGAATTTTTTTTTTTTGTGGGTACCGGGGGGTCGACCTCAGGACCTCGCGCGCCAACAGGCACCCGTGCCGCTGAGCGATATCACCGGCCCCTTTTTCGTATGTGGGATCCGGGAGTCGAACTCGGGCCCTCGCGCTTGCAAGGCAGGCGCTTATGCCGCTGAGCCATCTCACCGGCCCTAGTGCCCTGAATTTTAAGACCCAATCAAAATTGGGCATCTAAAATGAATAGACATTTCTCAGATGTAGAAGTACAAACACCCAGTAAATACATGAAAAAATATTCAATATTATTGGTCACTTGAAAAATACAAATTAAATCAACAATGAGATTCCATTGTGCACCAGAAAGAATGGCTAACATCAAGAAATCACCAGATAAAAAATGTTGGCAAGGCTACAGGGTTAAAGGAACACTTCTTTGTTGCTGGGAGTTTAAACTCATGCAACCACTATGGAAATCTCTATGGAGATTGGTTATATCTCAAAAAAACTAAAAATAGAAATTCAATTTGACCTAGCTATTTACCTTCTAGGTATCTTCCTCAGAGTTGAAGACATCATACAACAGTGATGTATACATACCAATATTTATAGTGACAAAATTCATAATAGCTAATTTTTTTTTATTTTATGGAAAAAATGTAAAACAAAATTGTATCAAAAAATAATAAGAGAATATTAATAGTTAATACAATTCATGTTGTTATCATTAAAGTAGTTGCTCAGGGTACAATATCACGGCATAAAAATTCTCCAATCAATATTAACATAAACCTTCCTTTTTAATGAACTAAGAGAGACACTAATAATATAACTGACTTGAATTTTTCCCTTTTACATACAGTCCTTTCCCCTTGCACCCATCCTAGTTCCTTTTTCCTTTTGAATAATTTCCTCCCATTTCACAATATGCATTGTACATTTTTTTTTTTTGTGTGTGGGTACTGGGGGGTCGACCTCAGGACCTCGTGCGCCAGCAGGCGCCCGTGCCGCTGAGCGATATCACCGGCCCCTTTTTCGTATGTGGGATCTGGGAGTCGAACTTGGGCCCTCGCGCTTGCCGGGCAGGCGCTTAAGCCGCTGAGCCATCTCACCGGCCCTCCATTGTACATTTTAGAACTACTTGCTCTTTCAGTTTCTTATGCCAGGGAGACAATATGATGTTTACACAGTTGAGTCTGATTTATTTCATTTAGGAGTATGCTCTCATATTGCATCCATTTACCTATAAACATCTCAAGTTTATCCTTCTTCATGGCTGAGTAGTACTCCACTGAATAAAAATACCACATTTTTTATCCATTCCTCAGTTGATGGACATTTGTGTTGTTTCTAAGATTTAGCTGTTACAAACTGTGCTGCTATAACATGGGTGTATGATGTTTTTATTCTTCTGAGAAGATACCCTGAAGGGGAATACCTGGGTTGAATTGGACCTCTGATCCCAGTTTTTCAAGGAATCTCCACACTGATTTCCACTGTGGTTGCGCCAGTCTACACTCCCAGCAACAGTGGAGAAGAGTTCCTTTTTCCTTACAGCCCCTCCAGAATTTGCTAAGGGTTGATTACTTGATGATAGCCATTCTTTCTGTGGTGAGATGGAATCTCAGTGTTGTTTTAATTTGCATCTCTCAAATGACCAGTGATTTTGAACATTTTTTCATGTATTTATTTTCCATTTGTGTTTCTTCATCTGACAAAGCTGTGTTCATATCAAATGCCCATTTTTGGATTGGGTCATTGAATTTGGGGGTTTGGTATTTTTCAATTCTTTATATGTTCTAGATAGAAGTCCTTTGTCTAAGGGAACTAAATCTTGGAGTAGCCTATACATCCATCCACAGATAAATGGATAACAAAAATTTGATATTTCTACACAATAAAAATAAAAATTGTTAGGACTTTCTCATCCTTAGTCTAATATCCAACAATATTAGAGTACAAAAGTAAAATGAATACTATTGGTAAGAGTAAAAGGATAGTTATGCATGTAATTAAATTGATCTCACAGATGTAATGTTGAATGAAAAATGTCATAGCCATGAGTATGTTATGCGTGATTTTATCTGCCTGATATTTAAAAGCAGGAAAAACTAATCAAAGACAATGGAAATTAAACAGTGTGTAAAAAAATATTCTAGGGGAAATATTTGGAAATATTCCATAATGTAATGTATACTCTATATCTATAATTTTATAGTCCATCAAAAAGGTATACTCACTTCAGGAAAATAAAATAAAAATATTATTATGTTTTTTCAACAGATGGAGTCACCCACATATGGGCGACCCTAGAGGATGTCGTACTGCTGAAAAACCGCTAAACTTCTGGACCTTAGAGAAGTTGAAAATGCAAGCACGGCAATGTCCATGACCAAGGTTACCCAAGAAGAAGTTTGCCCTACTAATAAATGATTGAAAGTTAATGGTCACCATTTTGAGCACATCTTGTAATTGTAGAGGCCAAAGTTAACTTGTATTAATCTTATGATGTCTCAATAAATTTAGCATTAAAATATTTATACAAATTTTTCTTTTGCTGAAGTGTGTATACATTTTGTTGGTGGACTCTACTTTTATATAAACTATGTCCTGGTTTGGTTGGTTATACAAACAAATACACATGAAAATATATGTACATACTTTATACATATTTATATATTTTTTATTCATGTGTTCAGAGAAAATGGCATTAAAAGAAATTGACAAAAGATAAAATGAAAATTCTTAATCCCTCTAGATCACTTCAAAATATTGAATATGTTGTTACAAATGTTTCTATGAAAATACTCTATCAGAAAGTTGCTGCTAAATTCTTCCAAATATTAAAGGCAGAAAACACACAGTATCCCAAATTTATCCAAAGTCTTTCTGGGAGTAGAATAAAAGGGGACTACCTAATTTTTTGTGAGACAAGCATAACTTTATATGCATAGTGGAAATGAATAATCACCATAATATTAAAGTAAATGTTATAGACATATTTCTCACTATTTTTTGGTAAAAATTCAAAAGAAAATGGGAATCTATAGAACTTAGTAATATATAACAGTATAATGAAGGAACAAATGGGGATTATTCCAGGGAAACAAATAATTTGGTTTTGTATTAAATCACAAGTCAACATAATGCACTATATCAACAGACTAAGGAAAAAAATTACATGACCATTTGAAAAGAGATAAAAAACAATAGCATTTGATCAAACCCAACAATTCAATTGCTTATCATACTGTGAAAGAAGCCAAATACAAAGAAGGACACACTGCCCCTTACTTACCAATTTCCAAGTCTGGTAAGACTGTTCTGAAGTCATTTATAAAGTTAACTTTGGGTAGGAGAAAATAACGACTTGAAAATACATACAGTGTTTTTTATTTTATTTTTTTGGAAATGTAATATTGTTCTGTTTGCTTAAGGAGTTGATTACACAGGTTTCTTGAATTTGTGAAAAAATTTTGAATAATTCCCTTGTGATATGTGAACATTTGTATTCATGGAAATTTCAATAACTTTTTAAAGGAGTTCGTACTGTTAAAAGAAATGGCAGTCTTGAGGTGTTTCTAAGAGAACTGGGATAAAAAAGGTACATGATATGTAAAATAATTCTTATAATACTGTTTAACATAATGGAGCCTTTTAAACATGTAGGGAAGGTAATGTTAGGTTTCAATTTGTCAATCATGAAGTACCAACTAATGGAACAAAATTTTACTCCACTAGTAGTGATAAACAAGAATTTTTCTAAAGAATTCTTCAAAAAAGTCCAGATGTTTTTCTTTCTTCAAGGAGCCTATTGGGCTCTGGTGATAAATATTAAAATGAGTATTAAATAAATGTGTAAGAGGTAATATAGCTCCCCAAATAGAAAATTGGCTTTAATATGAAGCATAATTTTTTAACAAATTCAAATGTATACAAGAAAAAAAGTTTAAAAACAAGTCCTTAAGTGCAAAGGCATGATAGCCCATTTTATGAATCTATTGTAATACACATAAATATAAAAATATTATCTATAAAGATTGATCAATTTTGAAGAAAAAGTAATATTTAATAAAATAACATTTTTGATGAAGTCAAATATATAATGTAATGAGATATAGTTCACTATTTTAGAATAATGAAATTCTGCAGTAAAATTATAAGTTTTCTTATTTCTATAAAATTAATTGAACATATAATATACTGTATGTAATTTTTTAGGTACTGATAATTGATAGGCAAATCTGACAGAAATAAATTACCTAGACTGTCAAACTAATAAGTAGAAATGAAGGCATCTCAGCCAAAATCTGAGTCTAAAATAATATCAAGCATCCAAATCATATCTCAAATTATCCATTCCATGTAACATACTCAAGAGCAATAAGAAGATGAATTCTGAGATCAGAGTATTGTAAACCCAGCCAACAAATAAGTTGCTCTTAAATTTTAAAGGCATTCAAATTCCTGAGGGCCACCGCTAAATTTATGTTTCTGGCCTCAGCCAGGTCCTTGCAGCTTGATTGAATTTGTTTTTAATGGTGAGATACCAGGTCACTTTTATGCAGCCATGTGCATTGTCATACTTCACAAAATACTGATCTATGTAAAGGATATAAATTGCGATATATTTTCTTTATCCTTTTCACGACTGACTTCTAGGAAAATCTGAGTGAGTTAAACTTTATTACAGCATTTAGTTTTATTTGTATTTGAGAACACGAAGGAAACAAATAAGTTTTTCTTCTGATATTATCATAGACAATATTATTAAGATTCACAAACATAAAGCAGGGGGAAATAAAATATGTCTTGTGTATTCATCCTTTTAGCAGAAACTTAAGACATGTACAGTAAAGGAATGTCAGGAAAAAAACATGACTAACAATGACTTCTTGGAAAGTGATAAATAGTTTTAATTCCTACTATGTTTGAAAAAGTTTTCTATATCTTCAAATATATTGAATCATAAAGATTATTTCATGTTTTAAGGTATACTTCTATGAAATATTTTAATAATTTGTCACATATTTTTAATATCTGCTCTTTGAATGATTGTTTCTTTTGAAACTATTGAATTTTTGCTTTAATGCTTATCTTTTGAATTTGTCCTTGTTGAAGAAATCTAGTTAAACTGAGTAAACACATTGTAATTTTTTTTGTCCATCTGGGTCCACAACTGTTTTCCATGTATTATTAACCTTATATCTTTATCAGCTTATATTTTAACTTTGTGCAGACTAAGTAAATCAATGCAAACACCAATAAAAGCATTGTACATAATAGTTCTAATGCTAAATTAAATTCCATGCATAAGCATTTACATTTTATATTAACTTTTCTCATTCAGAAATGTGTTTTATAATTTTAAACATTCTATCTTTGAATTTTCAGTTTTGGAAAATTATATTTCAGGAAGCTGTGAATGTATAAATGTCATAGAAAAGAAATAATACCTCTGTTCAATAGCTGATACCAAACAAACTTAGTTTGAAATTATACATTCGAGCCTACTAATTCCTCAGTTGTGAAATTAGCAAAAAAAAAGGGATAACTGATGTTTTATTAGAACTAATGTGGCACATCCAAAACAATGTTTGCAATTTACTTTGGAGAATAAGTCATTTGAAGTTATATATTTGGAGACATATTTTAAGCTGGTGGACAGAAATATCTAAGGAATTCCTATATAAGACAATATGTCAAAGCTTGAGTGATGTTATAGTAAGCACTAATGGAAATGTGAGAAATGAGGTATTTTATGTGTGTTGGCATCTATATGTGGATTAGTACAGGTTGTACTATATACAAAAGTCTTGAAGATAAACTTGATCTATCTTAACATTTTCCAGAATTGCCATCAAGACACTCTTTTACTGATTCAAATTAATGCAAGATCTCATCTATTTCAAAGCCATTACAATTACTACACAAGAAAAAAAATGATCACTTGATTGGAGTGGGTATAACAATTCAAAATGTTTTTCAGTTTGTAGAACAAAACCAAGTGATGTAGCACAAACACCATTTTTCAAATCACCATATTATTATGAGTTTAATACAGATTGTCTTCTTGGAATTCAGTCATGTTTTTCATTGCCTTACATTTGAAACCAAAGGTAAAAAATACTATTTTTGCAATATGAAAGCATACAACAGTAAAGAGTTTAACTCAATGGCATGCTAGTTCTTCAAGTTACTTCTAATATTTTTTTTCTCAGATCTAGGTTTAATAAGGTAGGAAGAGACAGTATTTTTATAGCTGGATATCATTACTCTTCATTATTATAGAAAATAAGATACTAAACCATTTCAATATGATTCATAACAAGATTAATAACTAATTTTACTGGGCTAAAATTACTGAAATTAGGTGGAAATTATGTAATCTTACCAGAATTTGTTAAGCAATCATCAGGTTACTAGTTCCAAAAAAATTAGAGTACACCAAGTTAATAGCCCAGATAGTTTAGACTACCTGTCAATTCAATATACCAACACTGGAATATGAAAGATATAAAACTATCTAGAAGTGTTCCTATTAAAATTATCTGATTCAAATTTCTAATATATAATGAAAAGTGGACATGTTCATAAGAATAAACAAAGCCAATTCAAAGATATTTCATTTTCATTAAAAATCAGAAAATTGATTTAAAAATACATATTAGGGAATTTTTATGTTATACATTTTATTGCTGGGTACAAAGTAAAAATCATGTAATGTGAGTAGTTTATAAAAGAAATATATAAGTAAATCACTCTGTAAGAGTACTATGTAATAATAATATCATTTTGGGTTTTAGTGCTTCATTCATAATTGACTAAAATGATACCGTTAAAAAAGAAGAAAAAAATCCAGACCTTACAAAATGTTCTAATATTAATAAATATAAATGCTGAATGAAAGAGGTTAAAAAACTCTTTGCCATCTCACATGTATATTTCTACATGTTTGTCCTGATTGCAAGCATTCTAAAATAATTTAAGAATCTTGAATGAGACTAGATATTCCTAGATGCAAACAACATGAGATTATATTTAGTAAATTTTCTTTTCTGAAATATTGAGTTATATAGTAATTAAAGGACTTCACTTAGGTTATAGAATTTGATCTGAAAAAAAGAAAAGACAGAGAGCAGTAGATAGTCTCATCCATTATTTATAACATATTTTCTTGCACTCTATTCTAGCACTAACTTTAAAATTAGTCATGTAACCAAACTTTCTATGATGCTGTCTTTTATCAACTGCCACTGAAAGTAATATATTTTCTATTTATAACTTAATTTATTTCCCAAGGTATTTCTACAAAATTTCAGGCTAAGGTCAACTGTAATATATATTCTATAGAATGCCAAATTAACATTAAAAAATTGATAGTGCATTTATACTAAAAATGTACTATCCTAAAAAGAAACCAAGGACACAAATTGATTTGTAATAACTAAAATAAATGATTTAAGAATTTATTCATGTAAGAAAGTGAAAGACCAGGAGAGTGACATCTCTAAAACACTGATGAAAGAAATTGAAGAAGAAACAAAAAATGGAAAGATACACTGTGTTCATGAATTGAAATAATTCATATTGTTAAAATGTCCTTATTGGGGCCGGTGAGATGGCTCAGCGGCTTAAGCGCCTGCCCGGCAAACGTCAGGGCCCGAGTTAGACTCCCAGAAACCACATACGAAAAAGGGGCCGGTGATATCACTCAGCGGCACGGGCGCCTCCTGGCGTGCGAGGTCCTGAGGTTGACCCCCTGGTACCCACAAAAAAAAATGTCCTTATTAAACAAAACAACCTACAGATTTAGTGGAATCACTAGAAAAATGTCAATTATTATTTTTCCCAAAAGAGAAAAATAATTCTAAAATTAATATAGAACTACAAAAAGGTCCAAAGAGCCAAAGTAATCCTGAGGGAAAAGAAATCTTTATGAATTACATTGTCTGGTCCTAAAATCAACTACAAAGGACATTAATCAAAATAGCATGGTAGTGGCAAAAAATATAATAAAAATCAGCAAAAAAAGAGAGACTAGAAATAAATCCATATAATTATAGACAACTGATATTTCACAATGGTGCCAAGAATATAAAATAAGAAAAAGAATGTCTTTTAAGTAAAGAGTGCAGGGAAAAATGTATACCCACATTTAGAAGAATGAATTTGAATCTCTATCTTATGCCATATACAAAAACGATCTCAGAATAAATAAAGACATATATATGAATATTGAAACTGCAAAAATGTGAAGAAATAAGGAAAAGCTTCATGGCATTTGCTTGGGCAAATGATTTCTTGTATATTACCACAAAATACAAGCAATATAAATAATAAGAGACAAATGGGATTTTATCAAACTAAAACTCACAGCAAAGAAAAATGAAATGTTAGGAGAAAACACACAGAATGATGAAAATATTTACAAAGCATATATCTGATAAAGGGATTTTATCTAATATATTCAGGGAGCTAAAATATGTCAATAGCAAGGGGAATAACAAATTGGGGATGGGCAAATGGTCTGCTTGGATATTTCTCCAAAGAAGGCATACAAATGGCTGTCAGATATATGAAAAAAGATGAATACCATAACAAATGATTCAGAAGATATGAATTAAAACTACATGAATATATATCCTCCCTTGCAGAATGACTATCATTAAAAATAATTAAAGTCTTAGAGACAATGTTAATAAATTGGAGAATATATGGAAAAAATAAAACTTTTTAATTGGTGGTAGAAATGTAAATTAGTATGGCCATTATGGAAAATACTGTGTAAATTCCTCCATAGACAAAACTTGGGCACTCCTTATGGCCCAGAAACCCTGTCACTGGTATTCAACATGACTGAATAGAGGAGGACCTACATTGGAGATACTGTGAGAAAATCAACTGAAAACACAGGTAATAGGAGGAAAGGGAGAGAGGTACATCCTGATGACCAAATCAATCTGAAATTAGAGACTTTTAGATAAAACAAAACATACACATAGGACTTAACAAAACAGCGATCCTGCCTATAGGGCTGCTGGTGGCACTGTCTTCTGTGTGCCAAGCAAGATTTGCCATACTGTGAAACCTCCAAGAAATGGGTGGATTGCAAAAGTGTGGCTAACTCAAGCCAAATAGGACAGATTTGGGATACAAGGCACTTTGCGTCTTGTGCTTTCCTCTAAACAGAGGATGTGGCAGCCTGGCAGCCAATATTGCTGGCACTGCTCCCTCCGCAATGGGTAGCCAGTTGTTTTTTGTTCATTCATTTGTGTGTTTGTTTTTTGTTTTGTTTTGTCGTGTTGTGTTGTGTTGTGCACCCTAACTTTAATCCCTAAGAACAACAAGGTTAGGGACCTGCCCAGTGACCAGTGAGAGCGCACGGATGCATGGGATTTAAACAGCCATGGCATTCCCCCCATCGGAGAAGAGAGTAAGCAGAAAAAGTAGCATTGGGCTGCCTCTGAGATGGCAGCAGGAGCAGTGATTCAGTAAGGGGAGGGACCACAGCAGCTGGGTGGCTGCATGACAGTGGCAACAACGGTGAAGATCATTGACTGGAACACCACATCTCCTGCCCTGCAGGACTGTCTGGGGTCTTAACCATTACCATAGTCCAGTAAGGTTGACACTCCCCCTACAGCAGAGGATATCAAAGTGGGACTGGCTGTCACCACAGCAACAGCAGAAGCAGACAGATAGGCAAAGCACCACACCCCACCCCACCTGGTAACAAGCAGCATAAGAGGACAGAGATGTACCAGTGGAAGTGGAACACAGAATGCTGGTCTGAAAATGAGGGGCCAACTGTACATGGGACTGGGAGGAGCCTTGGGCTGCCTTTGTCAGAGGGTGCCACAGCAACTGGGAGAGAGACACTGAGACAAACAGGTTTTTGTTATTATTATTTTTGTTTTCTTTTTTAGGATGCATAGGTCTTTACCTTTATTCTTGTTCTGATCTACTCATCTTTTTTTCCTCAACTATCTCTCTTGATTCTATGTTATTTACATGTGAGTGTACATTCTATCTATTTTTCTGGTCTGCTTTGATAATCTTTGGCTTTTTCCTTCATTCTCTCTCTCCTGTCAGCTTCACCAGTTTCCCAAAGCCTGGATGAGCAACCTTTATCTTCCCAGCATTGATTTTACTACATTTGTCTTCATTTAGCTTTCTGTTTTGTACCCTATCCCTTGTAGATTTCCCAACCAGACGGTAAAATCACTCTATTAATTGGAAACTCTTTGTATACAAGTTCTTGAATAATGTTGGACTTTGTTGTATAACTGTAGATCTTGCCCTCATGGTTAAAGGTATCAAACTAATAGTCACCACAGTCTGTCAGGTTTTAGGCTGTGCTTGATACTATTTTTATTGCTAATTATACTAATTTAGCCAGGATGTCATACATGTTGTAATCAGCTGTTCTCCCTTTTATGACAAAACTCTGATTGTGTGGGGTCATAAACATCACCATAGTACAGCACCAAAGGACAGGGTGCTTAGCTAAATAAATAGCAACATCTCATCCTTAATAAATTGGGAAGGTAGAATTTTGGGACAGACAAAAAGATCAAGAACTACCTACACCTAGCAGACATTTCTGAGTAACATGCATCTACTGGGGAAGCCTCTATACTAGTGATAAAGCTATCTAAAATAAGAAATTTACAAGCATAAACAGAAAAAAATAAAATTTTAAAAAATAGAAAATGACAAGATACAGAAGCAAACAGCAACCCAGACCTCCAGGCCTTCCAGGACAAATCCAGGGGACAAATAGAGGAAAACAGGATCCACCCACATGAATTCTCTGAAATGATGGCAGCAGAAGTTAAAAACCAAATTCATTAGGCTATTGAGGAAATCAGAAAAGAAATAATATCCCAGGTTAAAAAAAAGAGTAGATAACATCAATGATGGACTTTCTCAGCAAACCTAAAGTACACATAGATTAAAAAAAAAATAGAGGAACATAGGAAAATGATACCCAAAGTAGGAAATACCCAAAATAGGAAAGAAATGGAATCCATGAAATGGATGCAAAGAAATATTCAGAATATCCAAAATAGGAGAGAAATGGAATCCATGAAATGGATGCAAACAGAAATTCAGGAAATTAAATATTCCATTCAAAGTTTAAAAAATTGGCTGAAAAAATTGACAGAATATGAGACCTAGAAGACAAGATTGCATTTAGTGATCACAAAAAGAAAGATCTCTAAAAAACAGCAAAAAACCATAAGGAAAAGAATCCAACAGCTGAAGGTGATGCAGAAAACAACATAAGATTGATCAGAGTCAATAAAAAACACAAGTCAACACAACATGAAAAGCTGTTCACATAAGTAATGTCAGGAAAACTCCCAATCAGGGAAAAAGAACTAGACATAGATAATTGAGGCATATAAAACTCCAATTAGTCATGACCAAAATTAAACCTACAGCAATACATACAATAATCAAGATTCCAGAAATTCAGCACAAGAACAGAATATTAAAAGTTGTTAGAGAAATGAAACAAAACACCAATAAAGAACAGCTCATCAGAATCACAACAGATTTCTCAAAAGAAACTCTAAAGTCAAGGAGAGCTCGGAGTGAAGTATTTCAAGCCCTGAAAGGAAACAAATTCCAACCCATATTCATGTACCTTGCAAAATTGTCTTTCAAAATCAATGGAGAAATAAGATATTTCCATTACAAAGAACAACTGTAGAAATTATCACCAAACCAGCTGTATTATGGAAGATATTTTAGAAAGAGATAAAGAAGACAACAATCACAAAAACACCAATAGAAAGAATTCACAAGGCAAGTCAAGCAATTAAACAGAGGGGAAACACAGAACTCCCAAAAAATAGGAAAATAAAATGCCAAGGATAAGTCAATGCTCATCACTTATAACCATCACTGTAAGTTGTCTCAATTCACCAATCATGAGAAACAGACTGGCAGCATGGATCAAGAAACAAGATCCAACAATATGCTGTATACAAGAAACTCATTTAACTCGAAAAGGAATTCATAGGCTGAAAGTCAAAGAATGGCAAACAATATTTTATGCCACAAGACCCGAGAAAAAAGCAGGTGTACCTATTCCATTTGCAGACAAAGATAAATTAAAGAAAGACTGATCAAAAGAGGCAGAGAAAGTCACTATATAATTGTTAAGGGAAAACTTCAAGATGAAAAGATAACAATCATAAATATATATATATATATGTATATACACCGAATACAGCTAAATTCAACTATATTAAACAAATATTAATGACATGAAAAAACAAATAAACACTAACACAATTGTAAGGTAGAAATTTAATGCCACATTGTCACAAATAATTAGATCAACTTGACAAAAATATCAACAAAGACATATCAGAATTGAACCAAACCTAAGAACAAATGGAATTGGTAGAAATCTAAAAATCGTTTCACCACACAACATCAGAATACATACTCTTCTCAGATCCACATGGGACATTCTCCAAAATAGACCACATACTAGCCAATAGAATATTCTTATGTAAATGCAAATGAATTGAAATTCTCCCATGCATATTATTGGACTGTAGTGCAATTAAATAAGAAATCAATGGCAAAAGAAACCACAAAACCTACATAAAGACATGGAAATTAAGTAACAGCCTAATGGACAACAAATGGGTCACAGATGAAATTAGAGAAGAAATTTAGCAGTATCTACAGTTGAACAATAATGCTGATACAACTTACCAAAACTTATGTGATAAAATTAAAACAGTCCAAAGAGGAAAATTTATAGTGGTGAATTCTCATTACAAGGAAACAGAATGAGCTGAAATAAATAAACTAATTCTGAACCTCAAACTTATAGAAAAAGAAGAACAAGTCAAGCCCAAAGCTCATACAAGGAAGGAAATTATAAAGATCAGAACATAAATTAATTCAATAGAGACTAAGAAAACAATACAAAGAACCAATGAGTCAAAGAGTTGGTTTTTTGAAAAATTAAATAAAATTGATAAACCCTTAGCCAACCTTATCAAAAGAAGAAAAAAAGACTAAAATTCATCACATTACGAATGAAAAGAGTGAAATCACAAGAGATGCTACAGAAATCCAGAAGATCATCAAAGCCTACTTCTAGAACATTTATTCTAATACAATGGGAAACACAGATAAAATGGACATATTCCTAGGTACATAAGAACTAGCAAAGCCAAATCAAGAAGATATAAAAATTCTAAGTAACCCAATATCAGTAAATGAAATTGAAAATATAATTAAAAACCTACCAATAAAGAAAATCCCAGGTCCTAATGGCTACACAGCTGAGTTCTAATAGAAAATTAGAGAGCATCTAATGCCATTACTCCTCACTCTTTAATGAAAATTAAAAGGGATGCAATACTCCCAATGTCATGCCTGGAAGCAAGCATTACCCTGATACCAAAACAAGAGAAGGACCCAACTCAAGAAATACAACGGTGCTGGTGAGATGGCTCAGCAGTGTAAGTGCCTTCCTTGCAAGCATGAGGGCCTGAGTTCAACTCCTGGAACCTGCATATGAAAACAGGGCCAGTGATATCACTCAGCGGCATGGGTGCCTACTGTCACGAGAGGTCCTGAGGTCGACCCCCGGTACCCACAAAAAAAAAAAAAAGAAGAAAAGAAAAGAAAGAGAACTACAGGCCAATCACCCTAATGAACATAGAGGCAAAATTTCTCAATATGATACTGGCAAACAAAATGCAGCAAATCATCAAGATGATTTTAAAACATGACCAAGTAGGATTCATCCCAGGGATGCAGGGATGGCTTAACATATGCAAGTTAATAAATGTAATATACCATATGAACAGAGCCAAAGAAAAAATCATATGATAATCTCAATAGGTGCAGAGAAAGCATTTGACAAAATCCAATACCTATTCATGATAAAAACCCTAGAGAAAATTGGAACAGATGTTCTTTTTCTCAATGTAACAAAAGCTATCTATGACAAACCAAAAGCCAACACCATACTAAACAGCCAAAACCTGAAAGCTTTCACTCTAAAATCAGGAATAAAACAAGGGATTTCCACCATCACCTCTCCTATTCAATATAGTTCTGGAAACATTAGTCAGAACAATTGGACAAGAAAAATTTTAAAAGGGAATAAATATAGGAAAGAAAGAAGTTAAATTATCATAATTCACAGATGACATAATATTCTACATAGGAGACTCCAAAACCTCCACCAAAAGACTTCTAGATTTAAAAACCAAATTCAGTCGTGTAGCTTGATAAAAATTCAACACTCAAAAATCAATAGCATTCATGTACACAAATAACAAACTCACTGGGAGAGAAATTAGCAAAACTACCCCTTTCAAAATAGCATCATAAAAACTGAAATACTTTACAATCAATCTAACAAAGGAAGTAAATGATTTCTACCCTGAAAATTACAGTATGCTGAAAAAGGAAATTGAACAGAATATCAGAAAATGGAAAGATATCCCTTTCTCTTGGGCAGGAAGAACCGACATAGTGAAAATGGTCAAACTTTCAAAACTGTTACACAGATTTAACACAATCCCAATCAAAATACCATTAAGATACCTCATAGAACTAGTGAAAACCATCCTAAAATTCATTTGGAACCAGAAGCGACCTACAATAGCAAAAACAATTCTAGGCAGCAAAAGCAAGAAACAAGGCATCCCAATCCCTGACTTGAAATTATACTATAGAGATACTGTGAAAGAACAGGATGGTACTGTCAAAAGAACAGACCCAAAGATCAATGAAACAGATTAGAAAATTCAGTAACAACTCCAAACAGATTCAGCTACCATATCTAAAACAAAGGGTCCAAAATTTTCACTGTAAGAAAGATAGCTTTTTTAATGCATGTTGCTGGAAAAACTGGCTTTCCAAATGCCAAAGACTAAAACTGGACTCACGTTTATCACCACACACAAAACTAAAGTCAAAATGGATCAAATATCTAAATAGTAAAACAGAAACACTAGACCTACTGAAAGAGAGAGTGGGTAGAAATCTTTAAAACATAGGTGTAGACAAAGACTTCGTGAACAAAAACTCAACTGCATGGAAAAAAATTCTAAGAATCAACAAATGGGATCTTATTAAAAAGCTTTTGAATGGCAAAAGAAATCACTAACAGAGTGAAAAAACAACCCACAGAATAGAAGATTTTACACAGTTGTTCCTTAGACAAAGGGCTAAATTCTAGAACATATAAATAATGGAAAAAATCAAAACCGCAAATTTGAAGACCCAATCCAAAAATGTGCTTCTGAGATGAATGCATACTTCTCATATGAAGAATTACAAATGGCATATAAATATATGAAAAACTGTTCAACATCTTGGCAATTTGAGAGATGCAAATTAAAACAATGCTGAGATTTCATCTCACTCCAGAAAGAATGACTATTATCAAGAAATCAACCTATAACAAATGGTTGCAGGATATGGGATAAAGGAACCTTTCTCTACTCTCAGTGGGAGTATAGACTGGTCCAACTACTGTGGAAAATCAGTGTGGAGATTCCTCAAAAAAGTAGGACTACAGGTTCCATTTGATCCAGCTATTCCCCTTCTTGCTATCTTCCCAGAAGCTTTAGAAGCATCATGCCACAGAGATATATGTGTGCTCGTGTTTGTTGCAACACAGCTTGTAAGAGCTAAATCTTGGAAACAACCCAAATGCCCATAAGCTGATGAATGGATAAAAAAGATGTGTTTTTTTTTTAATTTGATTAAGTTTAGTGCTACAATTTAGGTATATGCAATGATCAAATTCATCATAGGGAGTTTGTACCTGGACATATTATATATTGATTTGTCTTTTCTTTACCTACCATTCACCTTCCCTCCCTTTAACCCCTCTTCCCCTCCTTATATACAAAGCTTTGTTTCCATTCTATCCTTCTTTTTCACTTTTCCTTTTTCCTTCTTTCCCTTACCCCTCCCTCCAAGTTCCCCTTTCCTTTTGAAAAATTTCTTCCCATTTCACCATATCACTTGTAAAATTTAGTTCATATTTATACTTTCAGTTTCTCACACCAATGAGACAATGCAATATTTACACATGTGTGTCCAAGTTACCACTGATCAATGGATAAAAAAGATGTTATTTTTCATATAATGGAGTACTACTCTGCCATAAAGGATAAATTTAAGATGTAGTTTTTATACAGTGGATTACTACTCAGCCATAAGAAAGGATAAATTTGAGACATTTATAGGTAAATGGATGGACATTGAGTCCATACTCTTAAGTGAAATAAATTGGGCAAATGTGTAAATATTGCATTGTCTCCCTGGTGTGAGGAACTGAAAGTGTAAATAACAATGAAAATATATAATAGATATTGAGAAATAGGAAGAAACTGTTCAAAATGATAGGGGAACTGGGGAGGAGGAGGAAGGAAGGAAGGAAAAAGGAAAAATAAGAAAAGAAGGATGAAATAGATACAAAGCTTTGTAAATAAGGAGGAGAAGAGGGGTTGAATTGAGGGGAGAGACATGGGAAAAATGAGAAATCAAGATATATTATGTACAGGTACAAATTCCCTATGATGAATGTGATCATTAGGTATATCTAAATGGTACCAATAAACTTAGTATTACACACACACACAAAAAAGAAAACCCAATCACTGCTGGCTGTATATCTGAAGAAATTGTAATTAGTATGTCAAAGAGATATCCATACTTCCATGTTTATTGTAGCATTGTTCACAATAGCTCAGATAAGGAAACAGAAATACTTCACAAATAAAAAATACAATATAGTAAATATATACAATGAAAAATTATTCAGCTTTACTTTAAAATTGAAGTCCTGTTTTTGTTATCTGTGACATGTTCGAAAGTGAAGGACATTATGTTAAGTGAAATAAGTAAGGAACAGGAAGAAAAATAATACATAATCTAACTTGTATGCCAAATTAAAAAAGGGAAACCATAAAAGTGGAGTTTACAACTGTGGTTACCAGGCACTGGAGTGGGAGGATATGAGAACTGCAAGATGTTGATCAAGGGGTACAGAGTCACAGGTATACCTGAGTAATAAATTTTGAAAACTACTAAACAGCAGGGAAACTAAATGTATTGTCTACTTCAAAAGAGTGAAGAGTACATGTCAAAGTAAGTGAAGTGATGGTTATGTAAATTAGCTTCATTTTATCATTCATATATATATATCAAAACATTGCATTAAACCCATAAATCTATATAATTATGATTTGTCACTTAAAAATAATATTACTTAGAAAAACAAATATAAAGAAGTTAAAAAGAGCCCAGGACATTTCCACATTAGAATAGCTATTATCATTAAAAGAATAAAGCAAAAAATAAGCATTAATGAGGATATGGACAAATAAGAGTCCTTGTTCACTATTGATAAAAGTGCAAAATAGTATGCTACTGTGGAAAATAGTGTGGCTGTTTCTAAATATTAAAATATATTTATTATATGTTGCAGTAATTTCATTTCAGGGTATACATGCAAAATAAGTGAGAGCAGAGTATGTAAGAGAGAGCTGATTATCCTTGTTCATAGCACTATTATTTACTATTACCAAGACATGAATGCAACCTAAGTATACATCTATGGATGCACAAAGAAACTGTATTGTGCATGTACACAATGGCATATTCAGCCTCAGAAAAGAAGGAATTTTTGACACATGCTACAACATGGATGAATCTTGAAGGTGTCAGCCTAAGTTAATTAATTCATTCATTCACAAAAAGATCCACAAAATTATAAATACTATGTGATTCAACTGACAGGAGATAGCTAGAGTAGTCATTAGCATAGATACAGAAAGTAAAATGGTTTCTAGGGCCTGGAGGGAAGTAGAGGAAGGGACAGTGGTTTATTGCACACAGAATTTCATTTTTACATGATACAAATATTCTGGAAATTATGTTCAGTTTTGCACAATGTAAACATTTTAAATATTATGTCTACACAAAAGTGTGAATATAATTAATACTATTTAACTGTAAACTTAAAATGTCTAAGAAGCTGAATTTCATTCTATAAGTATTTTACCACAACTAAAATTTAATATTAGAAAAGCCCCTGTTCTTTCAAAGGTAATTAAGGAAAAACTTATTATTTCTGGAACTACACTTCCATCTAGCATAGTGAACACAAAAGAGTCAATTTTAAATCTAGTTAAATATTTCATTTTGCAAAAGTTTAGAAAGTAAAGAAAATATGTGATTATTTATTATTCCATGGTAATATGAAGTCAAACACATTTGCTCAGGGTGATCTATAAGCAAATACAGGGTTTGGGGAGCTCCTTTAGTCATGACATATGACAGTATCTTAGAATTTACTCTAGCTTGGATAAATATACACAGAGCAAATAAAATTACAGGACTCAAATGAATTAGGATTTATTTTATCTCATTCTGGAAGTTTCCATTAAAATAGGGGATTCTACTACATCACTTGAAGCTTTTAATTGAAGACTGAATCACATCTCAGAAGAGAGGCAGAGGTGGAGGCAACATGTTAGAAAACACTCTCGATTGGAAATCAATCTGTTAAAAATATAGCACTTCTAAAATTATAATGTAAGTAATTATAATGTAAGTCAATGGGGAGAGTATACAATTCCCATTTCAAAAGTGTACTTTATATATAATTGTCAAGGATTCCATCTACAGCACTTTGTAAAATGGGATGCAGTTTTAGTCATATAAATTTTAATTTAAAAGTACCAAACTAAATCATATATCTCTAGAAAAGTAAAGAAAAATGAAAATGAGCCATTTCTAGGTGTTGGGGGATGTTATTTGATAAATTTCCTACAAGCCTAGAGGAAACTAAAGTTGCCCTCTATCTGAAACATTCAAGTTTATCATTTGTGTAACATAAAAGGGCAATATAGACATTAAAGTTTAATCAACATGAAACATTAATGCTTAAGGTTGAAAAAGAGAATGGCACAATAATGGTATTAGAAAGGGTGAAAATAGCACCAGTACTCTCATTGACATCATTGATGTGTTTGCTTCAGTGAACTGTACCTCCAAAATGGAAAAACAAAAAGTCATTTTTAAGGAAGCCATCATCAATATTTAGCTTTCTTCTTGCCCAACAGTAGAATGACCTATATTCTCTAAAGGATGCAAAAATGCAGGTAAAAATATAGATTTATTCACTCATTTATACCATAGTAGCATTTGACAAAGTTCCTATATGTTCTTGGGATTAATGTGATTGTTTTAGAGAAATTTAAAAGTTGATCATTAAAAAATGAAAGGCAATGCTTGGGACCACTAAGTAATATTTAATAATCACCGATCCAAACATTCCATTTGGCCATCATCTACAAGCAACAAATTATAGACTACACACCAGGCATATAATGATCCATGTGTATGTCAACATGCAGATCTATTAAAGTCAGGTGCATTTAGGCATGAGAATCAGAAGACCTAACTTCTTCATATTACCACCTCTCCACCTCTCCCAAATACTATTCTTATAGTAATGACTATAATATATTTATTTCCTGCCCTAACATTTCCTATTATCTCCAAGCAGATGTTTCCACACAGGCACTTCAAATTTCACAAAGACAAATTGTAATAGCTCTAAATGTATACATGCATATAATACACTTCATAGACAAGTCACTTTCAAGCCAATAGTAGTTCTCTTTTTCCAATGTTATTTTTCTTTACAGACCAAGCTCAAATATTGCCATTTTTGGGAGTCCTGTATATAAGGCATAATTAGCTGTTACTCTGTACATATTCTCATTGTACTTAGTAGATACCTGTGATTCCTTATTTAACATTTATATAATTAGTAATTTTTTGTAACTAATGAACTAGCTTTCTTCTATGTTGCACCATAAATCTCTAAGTCAGATTCTTTCATTTCTGTCTTGTTTTGTTTTTCAATGGGTTAATCTGAAAATACTCAAATAAAATTGATTTTTTAGCTGGGGCATTCTGTTATAGATGCTTGACTATTTCTCACATTCCTTTAAAATTTTATATCTATTTTATTAGTATGTATTTGTGATGCATTATGATTATGTTCATCTTGGGGAACTGGTGAATATAAATATTGTATCTTAATCATCTTTTCTCCCCATTGCCCCATCTTCTTTCAAAGTATATGCAAATGATTCCAACATGGACCAAAGTATGAAAATAACTAAATTAAGCAAATATTTAGATAGATATTATCATTACATGATATGTATTTATTATAAACCCTTGAGGTTTAAAAGCATGCAGTCTCATATTTGGTTGAATATTCAGTGCTTCTTTTTAATGTTTTCTGAGTCGTGCATCAAATCATCCTCTTTGAAGTTTAGCCTATACCATTAAAAGCACCCTGAATGTTATATAAAATAAATATTCTTTGACATGGAAAGCTGGAGTCACACACTGAAGAAAGGAGCTTTCAATAAAAACTGCACAAAACATTCTAATTTAGTACCAACTGAGTAAATGGGCACATATATGTACAAAAAATTCTCAAATAATATATATTAACCTATAGACAGTAGTGACCTCTGGCTAGTTGAAAATATGTTCTTTATTCTTGTATATCACTTTATATGTCCAAATTTCCAACATGCACATAAATTAATTTTTAAATAAATAATAAACACATATGCTTCTAACATAATCTTTAGGGCTCTAAAGAGGAAGTATATTAATATCAATGTATTACCTACAGGTTCAGGCTGTGTGCTAGATACTCAGGGTAGAAGGATTAGTAATGTAATATCATGTTTAGAAAAGTTAAGTGACCTCTGCCCCTATGATTAAAAAAAAAGTCTAGAATTAAAATCCACTAATGATTTTAAAGTAATATTTCTTCTGTTTCATTTTGATGACCCAAGTCCAATAGAACCCCTGGATTATTCAAGATTTCTGTTCTACTCATATTATTCTATGCTACAAATCACCTGATCACTATCATAGGTCCTGTTTTATGATATTTTTCACCTGTTTGTTCAGTGCCTATCATATTCACTAATGTTCTGGTCATCTAACATGGTAAAATAATTTATGCCAAGGAATGGATATTTTAATCATTTTACTTTACACACCATTGCCATATATACACAGCTAATTATACTAGGTGTCGGGATAACAGAGGTCATGTTCAAATGGAGACTAGGTAACAGACAACACATAGTTAACCGCATTACAATCTGATAAAGGTTGTAATAAAGAGCAACAAAACATTCACTATGGAATCATGAAGAAGTCATGTTCTAACTTTGTCAGACAGTTTAATTAATAGGAAAAGGACATATGAATTAAAGACCATCGTATGTATATAAAACAAACCTAGTAGTTAAGAACCCTGCTTCCTAAGTACTGTACAGTATTAATAATCTCTAGCAAGCACATCACCATTTCGTTGATGTCAGATTCAAATGCTAGGTGTGTCTCTGGGTTTTCATCAAACCAGTAGAAGGAAATACCTTTAGGGAGTGCTTTCAGATGGTCTTAAAATACCATTCCTTAAAGCAAACGCTTGTGGCCTATCCAACCCCTTTTCCTATTAGTGCATATCATTACTGAACTGCACCCTGAGCAGCTTACACAGTGACAAGTTTAATGTAGCTGGGTTACATAACACTTAGAGAGATTAGGAAGCTGTCAGTAAAACTTCTGGGAGGGCTTTATGAATTGTTTTTCTTAAACTCTCTCTAAACTAAAAATTAATGAAAAATTTTTGACAACTTGTTCAAAACAGAGTATAGACATTTTTAAATCAACCTCTGGAGAATTCAACATTGTTTATCATTAATGCTAGAGTTTATTTAATAGATAAGTTAAATTTATTTCAGTTGCTATCCTTGGGTAGGAAATTAATTTTTTCCTACTGTTAAAAAAACACTTACAAATCAACTCATTCCAATAAGCAAGGGGAGAAACATGAATTTTTGAGTCAGAAATATGCCTGAGGAAGGAATATGTGCCTAGGTAGTAAGATATAAACAGAAATGTCTGTGGTGTGGACCACCTTCCAGAAGAATAGGAGGCTGTCTCAGTGTCCTTCCACTTGCACATCTCCTCCTCCAACCTAAAGAACAGAAGTGGCCATGATTGACCTGCAGGGTCACAGCCTGGTCCTCACCCTATATCAGGCCCCCAGAATCTGCTATTGTCATTGCTTAGGATTCTAAGTGGAGAAATTCAGGCTGCCTGGTGGAATTGGCATGTCTTTCTCTCTAATCAGCTGGAACCTGAGAAAGATCTTCTTAAAACCCAGAGCAGGCAATTCATACTCTCTCCCACACCTCCTGAGACACTCAGAGAAAAGTGCTGGGAAGGGCATGAAGCCCACAGGGGAGGAATCTGCATGCACACACTCAGGTTGCCTTGGAGCCTCACCTTTACCTACTGAGGGAAGAGGGGGAAATGGAGCAGCTGCCTCCAGGGTTCCAGGCTTGCCCCAGCCCTGCTGCAGTCTTGTTCCCTGATCTGTGCTTGAGTGTTGCCAGGTAGGACCTTGCCAACCCATCATGCTCCACCTGCACCATGATGTAATGGGTTAGGTCTAGCTGGCACTGCACATCCTTCTACCACAGCTGATCTACACACCAGATCCTGGTCCAGGCCTGGCTGACCTCTCCTGGCGAAGTGACATTCTACTGTTCCAGGGAACACACCTTTTCAAGAAGATTAGCAAAGTGATCATGTTCCTGGTTAATGGCCTCTGGTGTGGAGAATTCAAGGCTGTATGAGAGGAAGGTCTTGGACCCCAACCAAGGGATATAAGAGCAGCCCAAGTACACAGAGGAGTTCAGGAAATCCAAATTCAGCAGGAGAGAAGCATGAGGTAGGAGAGGAAAATGCCTCAGGGGACAGAGGAGGCAGGGTATGAGGTGGAGCTGAGACTGGACTGCAGTCAGATGAGACATGGCTCCTGTTTTCTAAGGATAGCAGTCAGCCCTGGAAGAGCAAGGCCTGGGCTGTAAGGAGCTTCAGACCATAGGAGGCTAGTTTATTGCCCTATGGTTTATGGGTTGGTCCTCCTAATGGCCTGAGGCCAGCTGGAGTAAGGTTGTGTAGGGAGCGTGATGCCAACCCTGCAGAACAGCAGAGGCACAGCACCCTCTCTACCCTGGTTGCTGGTGGCTTGTCCACTTGACTACACTTGTTGCTGCCAGTGATGGAAACTGGGACAGAAAACAGGTAGAGTTGGGTGTCCATGCCTTCAAGCAAGCATCCAAAGCTGGAGCATAGGACAGGAGGGTCTGACTGGAGCTGGGGTCTCTGTCTGGAAGAACCAGTAAGAATAATGGGAAACTTAAGGATCCTCTGGTCTCTGCTTCCCAGAGTACTAGGATTAAAGACTTGCACCACCACACCTACCTGTTTTTATTATTGTTAATCTCCTTAGTCATATTGTCAGCTCTGAGAACAGTGAGGATCTGGGATTTTTTTTGGATTATCCCTGCCAGTGGCCTGGAGCATTGCTGGACTGAAGGTGGAAGGACCCAAGTACTTTCCTTTGAAAGTTTAAGAGATTAAATCAGGTTAAGACAGGGTTATGAGAAAAAAAAAAGACAAAGTTATGATAAGTAAAGCAAAGAGGCAGCAGCTGTTCCAGCAAGGAATGGAAAGGGAACTAGAGATGATGTCTTTAAATTTCAGACTCGGGGCCGGTGAGATGGCTCAGTGGCTTAAGCGCCTGCCCGGCAAGCGCGAGGGCCCGAGTTCGACTCCCGGAACCCACATACGAAAAAGGGGCCGGTGATATCGCTCAGCGGCACGGGCGCCTGCTGGCGCGCGAGGTCCTGAGGTCGACCCCCCGGTACCCACAAAAAAAAAAAAAAAATTTCAGACTGCATAGGGAACATTTGAGCTTCCTCTGAAAAATGGAGGTTCCCAAGCTTCAGTGCTAGGAATTGAGCTTTAGTAACACTGGGGCCCAGTAAGCTTATCATTTTAATAAAGTTTTTTTAATGGTAGGTATATTAAGTGAAATAAACCCCACATAGAAAGTAAAATATTCTATCACTTTGTTCCAAAAATTCTTTCAAAATAACTTGACATCTACAAAATATAAATATACAGAGTTAGGCTAGAACAGAGTTAGGCTTGTTATTAACAAACCAAACCAAACCATATGTCTTACCTATGAAAAGGTATGCCCTAAAAATAAGAAAGCTTAGAGTGAGTCAGTGATGATACTAAGGACAGAGCCATAAAAGAAATTAGACTACAAAATTGCCTTGTATTTATTCTTTAATATCCCAGCCCATATGGAAGGTGTTATTCTACTTTTTCTCAATTTTCTAAAACACTTTTAAAAATACCATAAAGATGACCTACTACCTAGAAGAAGATAGACAAAAAATGAATTCGTTAAATTCTTAAGGAACACTTCAGGAATTATAAAAACTATAAAACAAAGTCCTTCTGATTAATTACTGGAACATTTTCTGAAGAAATCTCCAAATCTAAGTTTAAGTTAAAACACTGATTTCTAATGCTACATCGGTGTATGAATAAGATTGTGAATAGATAAAAGTACTATGGCCTGATCTGTAAATGAAGTAGGGCATTTTTTTTTAAAAGAAGGGAACACACAATAGGTTTCTATATTAAGAATACATATTTCTTTATTTATTCAAAACAACTCCCCTTCCTGGGACAAAAAATTTCTTTCTGAAAACAACTAATTGCCTTTGAATTTCTAGGTATTAGTAGAGAAATGAGAAAATATACAGTGGTAGTTACATGCTCTGCTTTCAAAATACAGAACTTACCACTGAGTTGGAAGCACATACATGAACACAAATATATTTTATTGCTACATAACAAAAATATATAGACCTGTGAAAAGAATTTCAATCAACAAAAGCTGATAGTTATATATTTCTTAACTCATTTTCAGTACCTTTTCTTATGTAATTGATTCAGGTTTTCTACTGAACAGCATAGAGTGCAGGAATACCAAGGCAATATGAATCCCAAAACATTTAAGGAAAACCAGACATGAAACATTACCAGTCTAATATCAGCACAACCTAGCCAGTTAGGAGGAAGTGCTAATCTTTCTCACTTCTAATGTTCTTGTATATGGAGAAATAAAACATGTTTTAATAGCAGTACACTATTTGAATTTATATGACCCCAAATTTTTTCTTCTAACCTATATATTTTTCACATCCATCTCTACTTCTTGAAAACATTTCCTGTGTTCTTGATAATTATACATTATTATATTGAGAGTTATAACATTATTTTAACAACATATCCATTCTACTTCAGGTACCAAACTTTGAAATTTACTAAGTCTTAATTTAGACTTTACAAATGTGAAATTTTTTTCACATTGTGCTGAATGGGTTCATTTTTCTTCTTTACAGTGTTTCTTATAACTTAACACATCAACAAAATTGGAAAAATGCCAACATGCTCAAATAAAATATTAATATTAGAAATGACAACTAAAATATTTAGTCTGTATATTGCATCAGTATACATTCTTCTCTGCAGGCTATATGTATGCACTTAAAATCCCTACTTTGAATGATGGCACAGAAATTTGGTGCATGATCCACAAAACCACAAACATTCAAATATATTCAAAATTCTTGACAGTACTAAGGAAAGAAGTTACAAAAATACACATGCTTTTATCTATTTAAGGACAGGTTAATTAAAACTTAAGTTGTATTTAAAGGAGAGAAAGTTTTACTTTTCAAATTAATTTATAATCAAGTAAGCAGAGCTTTTGTGTTTGCAAAAGTGTTCTAACCAATTGGGATTTCAATATAAACACAATAACAACTCTTTTTTAAAAGAGAATAAACTTTACAAAATAACATTTTAGTAATAAAAACATACAAAATATATACACTATGATTATAATTTGCAAATGAAATATTTCTGAAAGTAGGTTATCTAGAATTGGAATGTATTTTCCATTTGGAGCAATGCTATAAAAACTATAAGTTAACTTCCCAGAAAAAATGCACAAACTCTGTCAGAAAACATACAAAATTAATGACATGTATTATGTGTAACAACATATTAATGGTCTCAATGTACTATATAAATAATATGAAAAATAATTAAAACAATATTGTTTAAATTGTAGTAATAAGGAAAAGTATATAATTTGTGGCAATGACTGTATGTCTCTCTTTACAGACAGAATAAGGGAAATTTTCAAAACAGTACATAACTAAGGATTAGCCTATATTATTTGTATGAAAAGTCAAAAAGATGGTGCTTGGAAGAAGAATAAGAGTTTTAAAGTCAACTTATGATTGAGCAAGGATCTCTATCTCTTTTCATAGAAGTACACTTATTAAACTGAGGCAGTTCTACCTGAAAGACAAAAGACATACACAGTTAAATACAGAAAGGCAACTTGAAGAAGGAGTGTTAGACTGGCTTGAAAAACAGATATATGTACTTTCAGAACAATGTAGCCATTCTTAGTTCCAGAGGGCAGCATAATTTCCATAGAGTTCTAAAAAGACATTCCCTTCCTTCATCTCAGGCCAGTTGTAGCAGTGTGGGTAGAGTGCATAGGGGAGCTCCTTCATGCCATAGAAGTAGTTCATCAAGAGGTCCCCACAGTTGAGCCAGGCTATTTAATGACTTATATCTACATGTGCCCCCTCATAGGTGGGGTTTTAGGGAGGTGACTGGATCATGGATGTGTGATACTGGATCATGGATGTGAGAGACTGGATTATTCCACTGATGGATTTATAACTGTGTATAATTTTGAGATCTGAAGCCTAGTGGGAAGAGGTGGGTCCCTGGGAGCAAGGCCTGGAAGTATGTCCTTCCTACTCCCTTGACCCCTTTCTGCTTCCTGTCGGCCCTGCCATGAACTGTTTTTCCTCTGCCAGGCCCCTCTGCCATGCTACCCTGCCTTCCATCCAGATGATTAATGACCAAAACCTCTACTAACTGAGAGTCAAAATAAACTTTCCTCCATTAAGTTTTAGGTGTCTGGTATTGTCTCAGCAAGGAGAAAGTAACTAAGACACCAGGTTGGTGCTTGGTCTAGAGATGACTTTTATATGCCTCAGATTATTGTGGGAATAAACCAGAAGCTTCTCCTCACTGTGCCCAGAAATGCTGCCATTGCACATATCAGAATCCACTCTCCATACTGCCATGGTGCCATTGCAAGTGCTACTCATGGCCATGGTGTCCCTGGTTCATGGAATTAAGGAGATCTATTCTTCATGAACATAGTAGTCGCCAAGTCAAATGAGGTATAGGGTAGACTCATCCAGGAAGACTGCTAGGCTGTTGGGTTTTTGCCCCCAGTGCCACCAGCATCTTGGAGGGATTCAGCTTGATAGTGTGGATACCAGAGGTTGGCTGTGTGTAGGCCTGGCCAGGCAATCTGTCCTGCATCATAATGGGCATGATGTGGTCCATCTGCACATCCACCACAAAGCATGTTGCACTTGGTGCTGCACACCATCTACCTGGTGTTCATGAATTCTTTGAGGGTAACCAGGGCCTGGTTACATTTAGTCAATAGCTTCGGAAGGCTTTCCACCACATAGTAGGGCAGCTGGCCCTTGAAGCTTTGGAGAATGCTGTGGCTCTGTGTGTACATTGTACATTCCTTCAGGTAACATACAATCTAGCAATGCACCAGAGGCCCCTTCTTCTCTTTGTGTAACAAGACCTGCAATAACCAGCTCCCAACAACTTCCTGGATGTGGCTTTTGAGTGGAGGTGCTTTTTCCAGCACTATCCTAGGCCTGTGCCAGAGGGATCCTCTCTTACTTGCTGTGGCACCATGATAAACCACAAGTTAGGGAAGGTGGTGGTCCTGCTGTTATGTGCTGAGGGCTAGTGGCAGCAGTATTGGATATGACAAACCCAAGGTGGTGAGTGTGGCAATGATGGTGGTGATCTTGGAAGGGGTGACAGCGGCTGAGGAAATAGCTGTGTATTTCTTTTTCAGCTGGGAGTGTGGTCTCAAGGGCCAGGAATCTGAGGCTGTCAGTCACTTAGCAAACTGAGTCCTTGGTATGTTGGTGGCAAAGGAGGAGAAAATTGCAGGTCTGGGTGAGGAACATGATGTTGAAGAGAACCCAGGGTGGCAGAGAGCCTGGTGGTGGTTTGAAAGTAGGTGGGAGTGGGAATTGTGGCATTCCAGGTGGCAGCTGGAAGGAAGTCTATGAGGGGAGTGTAAAACATGCTGGGGCACACTAGTGTAGATGGGAAAGTCAGTGGGAGTGGCAGGTGTAAAGGTGATGTTAAGTAGAGCACCTGCACTGGAAGACCACAGGAGGGGTGGAGAGGGCAGAAGGAAGGAGGGGACTGAAGGTTTGAGACAGCTGTTGGAGGAGATTACAGGAGAGCTCTACTCTAAGATCTCTAATATCCAACACTTTACTTCTGCATCCAGTCAGCTGGCTGAATAAAATCTGAAACCTAAAAAATAGTCAAGCAAGAGACTAGAAGGAGCCTTGACCATGATCTGTATGTAGGAAGATGCAGAAGTGAACTTGGTGTAATCCTGAGAGAACCATGACTAAGTTTAGACACTGGGGCCATTGAGATAGCTCAGTGGCATAAGCACCTGCCTAGCAAGTGTGAGGTCCTGAGTTCGACTCCCAGAACCAACATACAGAAAAAGGGCCGGTGATATCACTCAGTGGCATGGGCGCCTGCTGGCATGCGAGGTCCTGAGGTTGACCCCCAGTACCCAGAAAAAAATAAAAGTTTAGACACTAGACTCAACGGGGAATGGGAGTGTTTGAAAGTGGCAGGTATACCCTGCTAGTTCCTTTCTGTAGTCCCTCTTGTCTCATCCTCTCTGCTGCTTGTGGTGCCTTAAACAATTGCAAACCAATGTTTTACCCAGCACTTAAATTAGGGTCGCAGAATTCCAACATCACAATCCCCTGAGAAGTACATTCCCAAAGCAGATCCTTTGTCCTCATATTCTGCCACTGGTGATGGATAGGATTCCTTGGTTAGTTATATTTTTGAGAACCAAGAGGTCTGTACTGATGATGAAGAATGGAGAGAAAGGAGTTCGTTAGGAGTGTTGGGTTCCCTTTAACTTCAGAGCATGAAAGAGGTGGAGAGAAACAATTCAGGGGAGTTAGAAGCTCCCTTCTCCCTCCTGGCAGGAAGCCTAATGTCCTCTTTGACAGCCCCAGATGCCCAGGTACTGGGCAGAGGCCCCTAAGTCCTTGGAGCATGAACCCCAGGTATCAGCAGTATCTATAGACTTAGAGAAAGACATCTGACTTTCCAGAACAGGTAATCACATGAATACAATTAAGTGACTTTAGAGGTTTGGAGCTTAGACTCAGTGTCAGAGTGGAAAGTTCCATTCCTGGGTTTGTTAGATTAGATCAGTCAATCTAGTGGTACACCCATATCTAGTATGCTCAGTCACAGAAATTTAGTTACATATAGCAACAAAATTCAGTAAGGAAATGGAATAAATACACCCTCAGATGAAGAAAATTTAAGAGATTTTGTTGGTAGAAAACTTAGCATCAAAATATGGCTAAAGTTTTTGAAGTAGAAAGGTGATCATAAAAAATGGTGAGGTTTCAGAAAGAAAATAAGAATAACAAAATGGATAACATTATGATTAAACATTATAGACTTTCCTAATTCACATAAGTTTCTTAAATCACACTTCATCTTTAAAGAAAAATTATGATGGTCTGATATTTTTCTCAATACATAGAGGGGGAATACCTAAGACAATATTTAAAAATAGGAAAATTAAAGGGTGCGTCTTAATTACTTTTCTCATTGCTGAGACAAAATATCAAACACCCACAAGTTAAGTGATGAAAGGTTTATTTACCTCACAGTTTGTAGAGGCTTCAGTCCATAATTGGCTGGCTCCAAGACAGGGTGGCACAGCAGAAAGACATGGCAGATGAGAAACAGTTCATGGTGGGCAGAAGTTAGCAAATCAACAAAGGATGAGCACAGCCTTCTATCTCTTATAGCTTATCCATGCAACTGAGTGTGGGTAACACTCACAACCTTCATCCTAGTGCACTTGATCCTAGCATTGTACAATGAATCAATCTTAGCATCACACACTCTAAATCCAGTCACCTCTAAAAAAGCCCACCTATGACTGCATGACGCTTTGGGGGGACATCTAGATACAAGCCATAACAGAGCCTTTTGAAAACTAAGGTTCATGTACTTCAATTAAGGTGATAAATTATTGGTAACAGTACATTATAATTTACATATCTGTGTAGTGGTACCTACAGTAGCCATCCAGGAACTTTACAAACTGATATACAAGGAAAAAACTATTATGAATAAAGATGAAACCTTTTAAAAATGGTTCAAAGAATAGCAAAGTGAAAAAAGAATCAGAAGAACAAGAAAAAAGATTAAACAGCAGAAAACAATAAGTCAGACTTAAGGATATCCATATCAAAAATAACCTTGAAAAACATGATTACAGTATACTCATTGAAAGACAGAGATTGTCAGCAGATCAAAAACAATATTCTAAAAAAATGTTTTCCATAAGTAACTCTTTTCAAATATGACAGGTACTCTGAAAACAAAGGGAGATAAAATATATAATGCAATTATTAAGCACAAAACAGTAGGTGAGAATATATGATCATCAGGTGTAATGGACTTCAGAAGTGAAGAAAATTACTGCAGTCAAAAAGGGTCATTATATAAAACTAGAAGGATTGCTCCACAAGGAAGACATCAAAATCCTAAATGTATATGTGCCAAATCAAAGACACTAAAATGAGTAATACAAAAACTGATAGAATGGAAAGGAGAAATAGGAAAATCAGCACTCTACTTTCAAAAATTCTTTGAGCTGCTAAAATAAAAGTGGCATGGATATGGAATTTAACAACCCAATCAAGCAGCTGGACTTAGTTGATGTAATATAATATAGTCTATGAAACAAGAGCAGAATACGTGTTTTTCCAAATGCACCTAAAACATTACCGAAAATAGATTATATATGGGGCCTTAAAACAAATTCATCAAATTTTAGATACCAATTTCATAAAGAATGCTCTCTGACCATCATGGAATCAATGAAGAAAACAATAAAAAAAACTGAATGGGATATTTCCAAATGCTAATACACTTAAGAATCATCTATCGATCGAGGAGGAAAGTTTTAAAAGAAGTAAAATAATGGATAGAACAGATTGAAATTAAACATATCACTTATCAAATTTCATAGCACACGACTAAATTCAGTGCTGACAGGGAAGTTTACAGGATAAAATGTTTCCATTAAAAGCAAGAAAATATCATAAATAATCTAAGTTCTCATTTCAAGAAATGAAGACACCACAAAATAAATTCAAAGCAAGAAGAAAAAGATTAAAAAGATAAAGGCCAAAATTAATTTTATTAAAATTAACAAAATAATAAAAATGGAGAAAAATCTGGCTTTAAGAAATTTTCAGTATTACTAAAACTCCTAGGAAAAGTGATAGAAGATAATGAATTAGAACCTACCACCAAGCCCCTGAAGACCTCAAAGATATATTACTAAAGGTCACATGCATTAATTCAACAATCTAGAAGAAATAACTTGGTCTCTCAGAAACTACAAACTACTGAACTTACAAAATTCTATATTAAAAAATTAGATAGTTCTTTATAACTATTAAGGAAAATGAATTATGTGTTTACATTTTCAAAACAAGTGATCTTCAACAGATCATTTCATGGTAGGAGTGTACTAAAATTTTAAAAGACAACAAATTTACAGACATTTTCTAGGAAAATTAAAATAAATGTCACTCTAATTCCTTGCATGAAAGAAAATGTGACATATTTTTGAGTCTGGCTTATTTCACATAAAGTAAAAGATATGAAAGTAGAAGTGTGTGTCAGTATATAAGTGGAAGTGAAGAAGAAGAGTAGAGATGGAAAAAGCAGGTGATGAATGAGTTAAATGATCAAGGTATGTTATATGTATGTGCAAATCTACAAAAATTAAATCCATTAATATGGATAAGTAAAATGCACTAATAAAATATTAGAAAAATGAAGTGGAGATCATTCAGTCTGCTAAGGCTGCCATAACAAAAGAGCATAAACTGGGTGGCTTAAATAACAGAAACAAATTTTTTTCACATTTCTAGAGCCTGAAGGTGTGGCAATGTAGGTTTAATTTTGAATATATTTCTATTGGCTTGTAAATAGCTTCCTTCTCATGATGTGCCCATAGGATCTCTTCTATTTGTGGAGGTGGAAGAAATAAATCTCTGCCTCTTCTTATAAGACAATCAATCCTCTCAGATCTGGACCTTAAGGCCTCATTTAAGCTTAATACCTCCTTGAAACTGCCATCTCCAAATGTGGTCATATTTGCCACTAAGACTTCAATATCTAAATTTTGTGGATACACATTTCACTCTATACAATTCCTTACTCATTTTATGTAGCTAGTAATCATCAACACAATTTTAGCCAATTGAACTCAACAATATATAGAAAAAATTATGCACCATGACATTTTTGGATTTTGTCTAAGTATGTAAGACTAATTTAATATTCTAAAATCAAACAGGGTAAACTCACACATTAATAGTATTATGAAGAAAAATCTTATGATTTTACGAACTGACACAAAAATACCATTTGGCAAAATCTTATGCCATTGTTGATAAAAACTCTCAGCAAAATGTGAATAGATGGGAAACTCCTCAATTTCAAAAATATTGTGAAAAATCTAACAAAACATTTTATTTAAAAGTAAGAAACTAAATATCACAATGTCTTTATACATTCATCCATAAAGAAGGATACATTTGAGTTATTTGTAAGAAAATAGATGCACAATAATGTTATGAAAATTGAGACCATAATGTTTAGTAAAACAAATCAGGCACATAAGCATAAATATAACATAACTTCTCTTATATGAGAAACATGAAATGTAAATAATTTAAAAAACAAAATTAAAGATAGACATTAGAAAATAGGGAGATAGATTATTTGCATATGGGGAAGGCTTCTGGGGGTAGAGGAGGAAAAGGAAAATTTTTTACAAAATCAAGATGTGTTTAAGTACATGCACCTGATCCCTAAGATGAACATTTAGATTATGTACTGCAAACATGTAATAATACAAAATAAAAAAGTGAGAAACTAGATGCTTTCTTATAAAATCAAATACAAGGCAAGTGTTGTGCATTCACTAGTTTTATGTAAATATAACTGGAATTCCTACCCACCTAAAAGGGCAAGAAAAATAAAATACCTAAAGAAAGAAAATGTACAACTTTCTTCAATTTCAGGTACAATTGTTATCTATGTAGAAAGTTCCAAGGACCTATGAAAGGAAGTTTCTTTGGCCAGTAAATGAGCACAACAAATTCATATCATGCAATTACGTGAGCAGAGGTCAATAGATATCAGCTCTATTCTTATATACCAATAATGATGTACATGGTGGTCTATAAAATCTTATAAATAAAGTGAAATAGTAACATCTAAGCTTACCAAAATAGGTACTGAATCTAAGTAGTGAAAACTATAGAACAGCAATGCATGAAATACAGTATAATAACCATCACCTTTATGTATTGTATAATATAACATAGTAAAGATGTAAATAGTTTCAAAATTTATATATAGCTTTAATGTAATCCCTGTCAAATTCTCAATAAGGTTTTGTTGTGTGATGTAGACAATATTGTTTTAAAATTCATATGGAAGTGCATAGGATCTAGAATAAATAAAACAAACTTGATTAAAGAATGAAGTGAGAGTAATGACTTTACCACGAATTATAGCTTACTTTATAGCTACAGTAATCAAGACAGTGTAGTATTAGTGGAGTAAAATGTTAATGAATGAAGCATAATAGAGAACCCAGAAAGGAGATATACACTGCGTCCAGCTGATTTTGACACAGGTGCAAAGGAATTTCAATATAAGAAGAAATATATTTTTAAGAAATTGTGCTGCAGAAACTGGACATCAATAAACAAAAAGTGTGCATCAACGAAAATCTCACTCTTTGCATAAAATTCATCAGAAAACTGATCACATAATTAAAATTAAAATGTAAAATTTTAAAACATTTAGGAGAAAATATAGAAGACTAGGCATAAAAAGCTTTATTTGTAAAAGACAAAATTGATAAACTTCAATAAAATTACAAGATTTCACTGTGTTAAAGACTGATAAAAATGAGCTAAAGTCTGAAAGAAAATATATGAAAGTTCTGGGGGCTGGTGAGACGACTCAGCGGTGTAAGAACCTGCCTGGCAAGTGCGAGGGCACAAGTTCGACTCCTGGAACCCACATACGAAAAAAGGGCCGGTGATATCGCTCAGCGGCACAGGCACCTGCTGGCGCATGAGGTCCTGAGGTCGACCCCCCGGTACCCACAAAAAAAAAAAAGTTCTGTATCAAACAAAGGACTAGTATCTTGGGTACATCAATAATCAAAAAGTTCAAAATAGTAAAAAATTCAATTAGAAAATTGGTAAAAGTAATGAACAGACATTTCACTGCAAAATATATACAGATTATAAATAAGAATTTGAACATCTATTCAATATTATTCATTATCAGGTAAATCAAACTTTAAATCACAGTAACATATCACTAGACAATTATTTGAGTGGCTAAAATAAAGGTAATGACAATAACAAACTATCTAGGATGTAAAGAAACCAAATCATCCTTCGTGGTTGATTGGAATATAAAATGGTGTAGCCACTTAGAAAAGCAGTTCCTCAAGTTTCTTAGGAAAATAACAATTGCCTACCATGTGATCAAGCAATTCTATTTCTAGACATCTATTCTAGGGGAAATAATTTGTATTACACACTTTAATTATAGACTTGACAGAGGCCATGAGAACATTTGAGGTTTAGGGAGGGGAAATATTGTATAATAAAACAGCACTCTCCTCCACTTGATATTCTTCACTCCACTGTACACAACAACTAGGCACCCAATAGAATTGAGCAGAAGTGCACCATTTAGAATTATAGTCACCTCATAAATACACCTAAAGAGATTTCAAACTATCTTCACTGGAGTGGTTAAGTCATGATTATTTTTGCACTTTGTTACTGGGGACTGAACGCAGGGCCTTCACACTAAGCTATATCTCCATCACTTTTTAAAGACAAAGTCTTACCAAGTCTCTAAATTGCCCAGGCTGGGCTCAAAATTGCAGTTCTCCTGCATCAGCCTCCCAGTGTGCTGGGATTACAGGTGTGTGGCATCAAGCCAGGTATGATCTTGATTCTTTAGACAGAGAATAGTCATGGTTATTTCTAGTCATGCAGGTAGGTAGTTTGACTTAATGTACTTTCCACTTGTATTTTTATTAGGATCAAATCAGTGATCTATAAAGAGCTACACCTGCATCCAGAGCTCTAAAGAATAAACACAGAGCTCTACCCTCTCCCCACACACATACAAGCAGATATACTTAATATTTTCAATTTATTTAAATATGACATACACTATGATGCCAATGCTTTTTATATACATTTGAAGAAACAAAAAAAGGCAATTAATAAATTAACAAAATAACTAGCACTTTAAAACTTCTTAAAGGCCTTTTGTCCCTCATGAAAACCTGGCCATCCCAGATTCCCACTGTATTGTCATTTTATCTTTTTCTTTCTTTCTTTCTTTCTGCCATGAGCTGTAACACCTGGTAGGATATTGGGGCTCACTGCATCGGTCTCCAATAACTGGTGCCCAATGTGGCCTGAGCCTACTGTGTTCTTCCCTGCATGGTGGATTTACTAGGAGTGTTTCAATGGCACTCAGATCATGCATGACAATTCTGGAGACACGGGTGATGAGCTAAAGTAAGTGCTTTTGATGAGAACAAGGATTTTGCTGGGATTAAAATAAGGGGTAATGTCTTTCTTTAAAATCCCTTTCTTTCAAATCTCTTTTAAAGAAGGCAAGGTACACAGTGCCAGCTAGCAGTATCACCAAAATACTCCAGGAAATAATTAAGTACCATCCTTGGTTCCCACAGGTGAGAACTTTGGGTATTTAAAATTGGGACAAGTTGAAAAAACAGAAAAGAAAATTAATTTTAAAGAGAGATAATGGCAGAGGAGAAACTGCTTATCCTGAGATCTTTTCAACTTGGAGATTGTAAAATCCATTTTAGATCCATTAAGTACTAGTACCCCCAACGTTTCTGTTGCAGAAGAGGACAAGGGAGAAAAATATAAAGAAAAGGAAAAACTGCCACTGTACCACTGGCTCCTAGGGGAAACCCAGAGCTGGGTGAGAATTTTAAAGAAACTTCTCAGCCTGGGACTCCAGACTATTTAAAAATGAAACATTCTGAACTTCATATGTCTGAAAAAAAGGCGCTTAAGAAGGCAGCTATGCAAGGAGATTTTCTTGAACCTTGTTGTTTCCCAATGGTGGTTCAGCAAATACACTATACTAATGAGACTTGTGGAGAGTTTTTCTTGGCCCACACCTCCAGATTTTTTAGAGAGTGACACAATGTGCCCAAGATGGTGGTGTGGTCATCTTCAGGGGTGGTGGTGACAGACTCATCAATGGCTGCACAGGACCTGTGCCAAAGGGAGTAAGGTGGCTGAGACAGGCCAGTGACAGAGCCATGTAACAGGAAAGTGGTTTCCCTTTCCTGCTTCCCTCAGCCAGTCCAGGCATGGTGGCACATGCCTATAGTCCCAGCTGTGGGAGAGGCTGAGGTGAGAGGAATGCTTAAGTATAGTAATTCTTTATGCTGGGACTCCTGGAGTCAATGTGAACTCAAACTATATTAAACCCGAAGGAAAGTTACTGAGCTAGTATAGGTTAATCTATGGCCCCTAAATAAAGAGAAGTTGCAAACATTAAAATCACTGGTGTCAAAATAAATATAAAAGAGGACATTTAGAGCCCTCTTTCAAAGAACCAGAAAACAATGCTTTAGTGCTAAGCAATGCTTCTTTCTTTAAACATGGCTGCTAATGCAATGGGAAATATTGTTTATGATGCTATTTCACAACTAGTATTGTACTGTAAGAAAGAGGAAAAATGGTCAAAATTGCCTTATGTTCAGACTTTCTTTGCACTAAGAAATAATCCTTACTTGTGTTCAAATGTAAATGTGAGCCACAGAAAACCAGACACCGCTGGCCATTAAGGTATCCATTATTACTGAGTCTGAGGTTTCCCCTACTTGCCCTCTAGATACTGAGGATGGAGATTCTAGGCCAGCCATAATTAAAGCCTCCATGAAGCTGTGTCCGTCCTTAACTGATTTTGTTCAAATTCCTCAAGGACAATATCCCTTATAGGAATTAAATGAGGAATTTAGTATTACCCACATTCATGAGTCCCTTTTCTCTCAGTGACCTAAAACATATCAGACAAGATCTAGAAAAGTTTTCTGTGATTCTGATTAGTACATTGAGGTCTGTACAGGACTTATTCAGATATATGAACTAGCTTAGAGAGACGTATTGTTTCTTTTAAATCAAATATTAACTTTTAATGATAAGCAATGGATACAGATATTAATCTGTGAGTTTTTTAAGTGTATTAAAGATACCCAGGGATACTTATTTTCAGAGCGGGTTTAAATAGAGCCTAGCCAGCACTGCTATAGAGATGACTGGATAGAGAAGCCAAAATGTCTTGAAGACATCTTTGTTCTAGGGTCAAGACTTTTTCTGGACTATTACCTGCCTCCTTCTGTCCCTTAAGGCAATAGATCTCTTTTGCAGGGTGGGATTTTAGAACTTTGATTCAGAGTCATTTATTAGAAAGTAAGCCCTAAAGAATATAATTGGAACACTTACATTTTCTCTCTCACTCTCTCTTAAAAGGTTAAAAAGCAGCCATTCAGGTGCTTTGACTATTGGTTTCATTTTCTGTTTGTCTATGCAGTTGAGTCAATCATAACTTTTGTCCCTCGAGGCGTGTTTTGCAAAGGATTAGAAATCCATCCTAGGTAGGCACTTGATCTTGTCTTTCTGCGCCTGAGATTGATAGGATTTAGTTCTTACTTGCAGTCACTCTTCTCTCTCTTCTCCACTGCCCTGCCCCTGATAATGCAGTTTATAACAGTGTTTGTTCTAAGGCAATTCTCTCCTCTGTGGCTGCTGAATTTCAGGACCAAGTTTCTAAAATGGTGAGTTTCCCTTCCCTGGGACTTATCACTTATCTCTGGGCCATATTCTAATTAACTGGTCTAGATTTAATCCTGAAGCTCTCAAAGTATAGATGTACAAGTTTTAGTCCAAGTTTATCTGCCTTTTAGTCCTTAAGCAGATTTGGAGTTTAACTCCTCTCTCTCCACAAGAATGATGCTGACTTGTTTTTAAAGCACAGAGCAGACTGACTGATTTTTATAATGCAGATAAGTTCATTGATAGAACTAAACATTCCTGGGGAACCTTATGAGTTTAATAGCAGTTTTAAATGAGAACAAATATTAAAATATAGGCACAGCTTCAGGCCCCAGAGCACTGGCTCTCATCCTGATTTCTCTCCAGAACACCTTGCATGCCAGCCACTATTCTCAGAGATAATCTCTTTATACACCCAAACTTGGCCTGCTCACACCCCCTGTAAATAGTTAAAATTACCTTTAACAGTCTATCCCATTGAGAGGGAGCAGTTACATGTGGCTATCAAAACAGCAGTTTTGGGCATCAGTTGAGACTATTCAACAACTATGGCTATCAAAACAACAATGAGTAGCCTGGATAGCTGGATATTCCAATTAGATAAACTATTAGCCTAGCACCCATCTTAAAAACTGTTTTTGCTTTCACAGGTGTAAAAAGTTGTATTCCTTCTGAATTTTATTTTATTCCTTCTTATTCTTATTACAAGAGATCTCTTTTAATTGACCTACCAAAAGTTCTGACTAGTCTATAATTACAAGTTTAAAAATTAAAAAATAATTATTATAATTCAACTTCACCAAATACCTCTGAGTGCACTTTAATTTTATAAATTATCTTATATGTTTTTGTCTGCCTGCCCAATTTGTAACTAATTACTATATTTACAGCTGTTTTGTTTGAACTCAACTTTTTCCTCTTTTTACCTTTTTGAATTTTTAAAACACTTGTCTACATTTTAAGCAGGTTTACAGCTGTCATTTGAACTGAGGACAAGCTTCCACCCAGGTTACCACCTGATCAAAAATTTGTTGAGATCAAGATTGATTTTACAAAGATAATGCATATTGTTGTCTGTGTACAATGACTCCAGAGTGTTTTGTTGGTCAAAGCAATTTGTAATTTGTAAATTGTTATGTCCTGGTTCTCAAAGGTCATTAAAAATTGTCAAAAATTGTCATTAAAATTGTTAGTTAAATAATGATGCCTTATGGTGTTGGAGCTGTTGGACAGGACTCCCCTTGGTGAATAAAAAAGCAGCTACCTGATAAAATCTTATCTCAGCCTTTGATCATTTAGGGGAATCCAGTGGTTCCCATAGCCTTATGAGAGGCACCCCCAATAAATGTTGCTAATTACTGAGATGTTTACATTCATGATTGTCAAAAGGTTAAGTTTTCTATAAATAAGACAACAAGGTTTTCTCATTAAAAATACCCTTGGTAGAAAACTAAATTAAACAATTTCTCCATTTGGCTATGACAACTCATTATAGTTAATCTCATGGTGTATTACATGCATTCATACCTTCCATAGGTACAATTCTTCTAAAATGTAAAACTTGGATTTTTTATAGTGATAATCCTTTCCTTTTAGATCCAGATATCTGCCTTTCTCTTTTGTTCCAGTTTCTTGTAATAAGAGGTATATGTCAAAACAAGATGAGAGCACCCAAAACAAACAAAAAAACATAGCCATATGTAATGTATATTTTATATGTGTCACCCTGTTCAATCCTAAGATGGATATTTAAATGTGTTTCAAAGATAAGATTATGATTATCATGCTGAAATAACATGTGTGGCATTTGATCTTCATTCTTCTATGAAAAATATATAACTGTTGTCTGTTAACATTCTGCAGGAATTCAACTACTAAAACTACCATGGTTGTTAAGGAATAACAGTCATCTGGCAATACTTTGTATTTCAAAGCACTTGCTATTCAGATGAGATTATAATAGTTAAGCTCACTGCTCCATCTTTAATATTAATGTCACTGATCTTCTCTTCTGGATGGTCAAGAAATGAGGTTTGGAGACAAAAGTTAGAAAGGTATCTGAGCTAAGAGGACAGCCAATATTTTGGCCCCAGTCCTTCAAGTCCAACAAGGACCCAGAATATGAGAGAATATTTTCTGTGACATCTTTCAACTCTGGTGAGTCACACAGACTCCTGACCAAGGAGATTTCTGGGCCCCATGGGAAGAGAATACAGCAAAAACTGTGCCAAAGAAGGGTCGCTAGACTGAAAATGTCTCCCATGGTTTCATAGAAAGCAAGTGGTCAAGGAAAGGCCATGACTCATCCTGATGACTGAGACTGACAGAGATGAGAGGCTGTATACTTGGTTCCAAGGTAATGCCTGAGGAGATTTAGCTGACCTCGACAGAAAGCAAGAGGTTAATGTCAATTAACAAAGGTTGCACTTTAACTTGCTCTTAAATGTTCAACAGAAAAGTACAACAAAAGATGTATAAAAAAAGTTATAGTAATAAGCTAGATATAAAAAGGGCACCAAGTGTTGACCCCTTTGGGCAGTTTCCAGCTACACCAGTAGCTGAGCACTACCAAGGGTCATTAAGAAAAACTATAGTAACTTGTATAATAGCTCAACAAGAATATTTTAGGGACTGGTGAGATTGCTTAGTGGCACAAGTGCCTGCTGGCAAGCATGAAGTCCTGAGTTCAACACCCACTACCCACATTTAAAAAAAGAATCTTTTAGTTCTTTAGCTAAAATTGTCCTTCAAAACCACCAAAACCTCCATCTTACAGTTAAAACTGGAGAGACTTATGACAAAATCACAGACTTATAGATAACTTCTATCAGTAGAGGGGTTTAAGAGCCAGTAATTTACAGTCACTATTCCAGTCCCTAAAGAACTATTTGTAGACTTGGCTCTTTCCGCAACCTGCCTTTGCATTCTAGAGCTCATGCTTTGATTTTACAAGCTCTAGTTTTACAGAAAATTTGTTTATTCTTGCCTAGACACTGCCAAACTCCAAGTAATCATGCAGGTGGAACCAATGACAAATATGCTAAACACTTTTACCAGGACCAACCAGATCAGCCTTGTAATGAGTTTGTAACTGCTACACCACAACATGACCTTTATCTGAGGCCCATTAGACTATCTCTCTGGAGAAGGTCCATGGCTATGGTCACTGCTACACCAACACTTATCAGCTTGAAGCAGCTAGATAAGAACTACTACCACTCTTCTTTAACTTTGGTTGGCAATACTACTTCAGAGGGGGGAATATTATAGACAGTTAAGTTATTTAGAAACATTGTAGGCAGTCAGACAGGGCTGGGCCAATGGAAGGTTAGCACAGAAGAAAACTATGGCTGGAGGCACAGTTACAAAAACAAAAATGGAGAATATGATTACCTCCACGTGCACAATTAGATCTTGTATCTTTACCTTGAATTTTTAAACCTGGTTGCAGAGAGTAAATACCCTCCATAAGAACTTCATTGGCAAAAAGGCAAATCTGATGAGGATACCTAGGGCTCAAGTCCTATAGAAGGACATCCAAACAGGAAAGTGGGATGGCCAAGTACAGTTAATAACATGGAGTCAAGCGTATGCTTGTGTGTTAACAGACAAAGGACACCATAATGGCTGCCCTCCTGGAACATGTGACCATGAAAAGAGAAGCATCCCAGCCCTGTGGTGAAGCCTGTTCCTATGTGGCCCTTCATTGCTAGCATTCTTTTTTTTTAATGTGGGTACCAGGAGTCAAACTAAGGACCTTGTTCTTGCCAGCAGGCACTTGTGCCACTGAGCGATATCACTGGCCCTTTTTTTCCTTTAGGTGGGTACTGGGAGTCAAACTCAGGAACTTGGGCTTGCCAAGCAGGCACTTATGCTGCTGAGCCATATCACCAGCCCAACATTCTTAAGGATGACCCTGGAGAAAATCCCAACACTACAAGTACTGAAATCCACACAAGCTAGAAAACCCATAACATGGGGACAACTAAAGAAGACAATGCAGGAGGCTAACATCCTGGTGACATGATAGAACCTCCCACAAACTCCTGAGAAAATGATTGTTGCTACGATCACCGTCATAGCCTGTATGCTGTTTCAACTGCTATATTTACAATAAAAAAGGGGGATATTTTGGTGAACAAAAATTCACAATGGCTGCATTTACATAATTCCCTAAGGGATTAATGGATCCTTTGAATTTTTTTTATATCCCGCTTTTGAGATTTCCCATTATCCCATTAGGGGTGCACCATCCTCTGCCATTGACTAAGACTAAAACCACTAAGACTTAGACTAAGACTACTAAGACTGAAAATACCAGTTCAAGATTCTTATTAGCATATCACCACCACCCTCTGAGTCATCCGATAAGCCCTTCCTCAATCAAAAAATGCTGAGGTTCTTGTGGACTTTTGTTTCTCATGAAAAACTTGTCATCCAGTATCCCCACTGTGAAAAAAAAATTGTTAAAGTATGGATAAATAAATATCATTGCTCTAAAAATGATATTGATTTTTTCTAAATATTTAGGTTATCATTTTAGTGTTTGGCTAATACTTGGTAATGCAGGCATTCAAAGATTTGCTTTTAAGTTTTGTTTTCAAAAATTATTTTTTTAGCATATCTGGAGCAAGTGGTTAGCATAGCTCAAAAAGAAACTTTCTGAAGTTATGTGGATCTAATTAGATGTAACTTATTTTTTATTTTAAACATAAAAAAGCAGGAAATAACAATGAAACAGTTTCAGAACAGGCTAGTAGAAGAGTAACAATAATCAACACATTGCATTTTTATATTCACAGTAGTTGCTCAGAGTACAAAACATAAGCATGAAACATTGTCCAGAAAATTACTAGCACAAAACTTTCCCCTCATTGAACCAATAGAATCCACCTGCATATCTATTTTTACTGCCATATATATATATTTTTTTCCTTTTCCCTTCCTTCCTTTCACTTTTCTTCCATCAGTTTTTATTACTTTTGAAAAGTAATTTCACTGCTCACAATATCTATTGTACATTTTGGATCATGTTTACTCATTCAGATTTTCACACTAGTGAGACAATAGGATGTTTACATAGGCAGTTCTGGTTTATTTCAATTACAAGTATGGCTTTGAGTTGCATCCATTTACCTATAAAAGTCTCAAGTGTATCTTTATTTATGGCTAAGTAGTTTTTCATTATATATATTAAAAAAATCATCACTTTTATCCATTCCTTCTTTGATGGGCATTTAGTTTGTTTCCAAAATTTAGCTATTACAAATTGTGCTGCTATAAACATGCGCACATGTATGTATCTGTGGTATGCTGTTTTTAATTCTCCTGGGAATATACCTAGAAGGGGAATAGATGGGTTAAAAGGGAACTTTAATCCTAGTTTTTAAAAAAATCTCAAAACTGATTTCCACTGTGGTTGCACCATTCCCATACTCCCACCAAAAGTGACAGGAGGCTTTCTTTATCCCACAGCCCTGACAGCATTTGTTATTGGTTGATTTACTGATGATGGCCATTCATTCTGTGATGAGTTTGAATCGCAGTGTTGTTTTAATTTGCATCTCTCAAATGAATGATGTTGAACATTTTTTCATGTATTGATTTTCCATTTGTATTTCTTCATCTGAGAAGTGTGTATTCATATCAGATGCCCATTTATGGATTGGGTCTTTGAATTTGGGGGTTCTGACTTTTTTCAATACTTTATATGTTCTAGATATAAACCCTTTTTCTGAGGGAAAACTGGCTATAATGTTTTCCACTTTTTGGGATGTCTTTTCATTTTGTTGGTGGTTTCTTTTGTTGTGCAAAATATTTTAATAAGGTGAGATCCCATTTTTTGATTCTTTGTTGTATTTCCCATGTGGACTGGGTTTTGTTCATGAAGTCTCTTCTTACACCAATGTCTTCATTACTTCTACGTACTTTCTTTTCCAGTATGTTTAGTGTTTCTGTTTTACTATTTAGATCTTTGACACATTTTGACATTAGTTTAGTGCATGGTGATGGACATGAGTATAATTTCAGTCATGGGTATAATTTCATGTGGAAAGCCAGTATTTCCAGAACCATTTATTAAAGGAACTATCTTCCAGTGAGCATGTTTGGCAGCTTTGTGAAAGATAATGAGGTTTAGCATGTTTGTAGCTGTGTCTGCATCTTCTATTCTTTTCCACTGATCCTCAGGTCTATCTTTTTCCAATACCATCCAGATTTTATCACAGTAGCTTTGTAGTATAATTTCAGGTAAGGGATTGTGATGCCTACTGACTTATCTTTGTTGCCAAGAATTGTTTTTCATAGTCTAGGTCTCTTCTGGTTCCAAATGAATTTTAGAAATGTTTTCTGCTGTTCTGTGAGGTATGCTAATGGTATTTTGATTGGGATAGCATTAAATCTGTATAACAGTTTTGAGAGTAGGACCATTTTCACTATGTTCGTTCTTCCTATACATAAGCTAGGGGTATTTTTCCATTTTCTCATATCCTCTTCAATCTCCTTTTTCATATTACTGTAGTTTTCACTGTATTGATGTTTTACGTTTTTGTGAGATTGATTCCTAAGTATTTCATTCTTAGGGATGTTTTAGTAAAGATCATGGTTTCTCTAATTTCTCTCTCTGAGAGTTTGTTAGTTTTGTAAAAGAATGCTATTGATTTTTTGAGTGATGAATTTGTATCCACCTACTTTTCTAAATTTGGTCATTATATCTATAAGTCTTTTGGTGGAGCTTTTTGGGTCTATTATGTGGAGTATAGTCACATGCAAATAATGATAATTTAACTTGTTCCTTTCCTATTCTTATTCCTTTTATTTCTTTCTCTTGTCTAATTAATGTGGCTGTTTTCCAGAACTATAATGAATAGGAGAGGTGATAGTGGACATCCTTGTTTTCTTCCCTATTTTAGAATGAAAGCTTTCAGTTTTTGACCATTTAGTAGGATCTTAGGTGTTGGTTTTTCATAGATGGTTTTTTTTTTCTGTGGGTACCGGGAGTCAACCTCAGGACCTCGTGTGCCAGCAGGCGCCTGTGCCACTGAATGATATTACCGGCCCTTTTTTTGTATGTGGGTACCGGGAGTCGAATTCAGGACCTCGCACTTGCCAGGCAGGTGCTTATGCCACTGAGCCATCTCACCAGTCCTCATAGATTGTTTTTATCAGATTGAGATAAAGACACTGTATTCCAGTTTTCTGTAGGGTTTTTATCATGCATAGTGTTGGACTTGTTAAATGTTTTTTCTGCATCTATTGAGATGATCATGTGATTTTTGTATTGGTTCTGTTAAAATTGTGTATTATATTTATTGGTTTCTGAATGTTGAACCATTCCTGCATTCCTGGAATTAATCCAACTTGTCAGGGTGTATAATCCTTTCGGTGATTTGCTGCATTATCTTAGCAAGCATCTTACTGAGGATTTTTGCATCTGTTCACTAGAGAGATTGGCCTGTAGTGTTCTTTCTTGTTTGGGTTCTTCTCTGGGTTTGGCATCAGGGTAATACTAGCTTCCAGAAAAAATTTTGGAAATATTGATTCCCTTTCAATGTCCTTAAAGATTTTCAGGATTAGTGGTATGAGTCCTTCTCTAAATTTCTTTTAGAATTCAAGTATGAATTCATTAGGACCTGTGTTTTTCTTTCTTGGTAAATTTTAAATTTCATCTTCCATTTCATTGGCTGATATTGGTTTATTTAGAATATTTTTATATCTTCTTGATTTAGTTTTGTAAGGTGGATTGTGTCTAGGAATCTGTCAATTTCTTCTGTGTTTTTCATTTTATTAGAATATAGGTTCTAATAGTAGGTATTGATGATCTTCTAAATTTCTGTAGGATCTGTTGAGATGTCCCCCATTTCATTCCTAATTGCTTGAATTTGTGTTTTTTTCTTTCCTCTTTTTGGTGAGGTTGCCTAATGTTTTCTCAATTTTATCAATTCTTTCAAAGAACCAACTTGTCAATTCATCAATTCTTTGTATATTTTTTAGTCTCAATTTCATTAAATTCTGCTCTTATCTTCAAAATTTCCTCCCTCATATGAGCTTTGGTTTTGATTTATTCCTTTTTCTAGAAGTCTGAGGTTCAAAATTAGGTTGTTTCTTTTAGCTCATTCTGTTTTCCTGTTGTGAGAGTTTATCACTATGAATTTCCCTCTTGGGACTGCTTTCATCGTGGCCTATAAGTTTCATTATGTTGTACTGGCATTTTTGTTTATTTGTATATACTGTGTAATGTAGTTTTTAATTTCCTTTGTCACCTGTTGGTTGTTTAGAAGTGTGTTGTTTAATTTCCATGTGTTTGTGTAGATTTTTTTAAATTTCTTTCATCATAGACTTCCAGTTTCATTGTGCTATGGTTAGATAGTGTACAAGAAATGATTTCAATTCTTCTACATTTAATTAAACATGTTTTGTGTGCTAGTAGGTGGTCTATTTGTGAGAACGCCCTGCGAGTAGCTGAGAAAAATGTGTATTCTTATGTTTTGGGGTAGAACACACTGTAGATATTTACCGAGTCCATTTGTTCACAGTCTTGGTTTAATTCTGATATTTCCTAATTGATTTTTTTGTCTGGTGGATCTACCTATTTGTGAGAGAGGGTTATTATGGTCCCCCACTACAATTGTGTTAGTGCTTATTAAGTTATTCATGTCTGTTAATTTTTTATGCAATTGGCTGCACCCATGTTTGGTGCATATATATTTATGTTTTTTATCTATTCTTGGAGTTTTCCCTTAACAAGTATGGAAGGACCTTCCTTGTCTCTTTTGATCAGTATTGGCTTGAAATTTACACTGCCAGCAAATAGAATAGCTACCCCTGCTTTTTTCTGTGTTCTTTTTTCCATCCTTTGACTTTTAGTCTATGAATTAATATTTGGTTGAATATGTTTTTTAATGTATCATATGGATGGAACTTGTTTCTTAATCCATTCTGCCATTCTGCTTCTTTTGATTCATGAGTTGAGACCATTTACACTGATGACTATAACTGATATGTATTGGCTTATCTTTTTCATGTTATTTTACTGTTGTTGTTTCCCTGTCTTTCTCCTTTGTTTAATTGCTTGTCATTTTTTGTGGTTTATTTCTATTGGTGATCATGTGTTTGTGGGCTCTGTTATCTCTTTATAATATATCCTTTGCAGAATTCTGTAGTTCTGATTTTGTGGTCATGAATTTCATCACTTGTTCTTTGTCATGGAAGCATTTAATTTCTCTGTTGAATTTGAAATACAGTTTTGCTTGGTACCTTATAGGGTGGAAGATTGTTTGCTTCTAGAACATGAAATATTTCACTCCAGGCTCTCCTTAACTTGAGAGATTTTGTTCATAAGTCTGCTGTGATTCTGGTGGGCTTTCCTTTATAAGCGATTTTTTTCTTTTCTCCAGCTTCTTTTAATATGTTGTTCTTGGGTTGAGTTTCTGGAATCTTGATTATTATATGTCTTGGTGTAGTTATATATTGGTCATTGCTATGTGGAGTTCTATAAGATTTATTTTTTGTATGTCAAATTATTTATCCATGTTTGGGAAGTTTTCTGCCATTATTCCTGTGAAGAGATTTTTAATAGAATTTGTGCCTTCTCTAGCTTTCTCACTAACTCCAATCAATCTTATGTCATTCTTATTTTAATCATCATGTAACTGTTGGATTGATTTTTAATGGACCTTTGCTATTTTTAATATACTTTTCTTTTCCTTGTCACTAGTCATATTCCTGTCCTCTATGTCTGATATTCTATCCCTGCCTTCTTTCAGTCTGAGGCATATACTTACAATGGAGTCACTAATCTCCTGCATTTCTGTTTGGATCAGCTACCCTGATTCAATTGCTTGCCTATGTTTTTCATTCATGGTTTCCATCATTTTCCTGAACTCCTCTATTTATTTATCTGTGTCCACTTTAATGGCTTTTATTTTGGTAGTCATTTCTTTTTGCACCTTGGAGATTATTTTTTCTGTAGCCTCTTCCATGTTTTCTCCCTTCTGCTGCTTCATTTCAGAGAGTTTCAGTGCTTGGCTACCAATTTTCTCCTTCTCTTTGTGCTCTAAACTTGTCCTGGTTGAGCTGGGCATTTGGGCTTGCATTTTAATTCTTCCTCTTGTCATTTTTTATTTTATTTTGATTTCTGTCTTGATGTTTACAGATTTCTTATGTTAGCCAGCTTTATCCCTGGTTTGTGGCTTTCCTAGGTAACATCTGTTCCTCAAGGATGTCTTCTATATATAAGTCTATCTCAAGCAACTACTTTATGAGTATATTAAGAATTTGTGGGCCGGTGAGATGGCTCAGTGGCTTAAGCACCTGCCTGGCAAGCGTGAGGGCCCAAGTTCGACTCCCAGATCCCACATACGAAAAATGGGCTGGTGATATCGCTCAGCGGCATGGGTGCCTGCTGTCACATGAGGTCCTGAAGTCGACCCCCGGTACCCACAAACAAAAATAAAAAAGAATTTGGAGTTTCTATATTTTTGACTCAAGGCCCATTCCTTTGGTACTGGATTTCATTGATGGTTATGGCCCCTTGCCATCTCAGTGTTATATGGGGGACATAAAACTGGTTATAACAGTTTTGACATCTTGGTTAAAGTAGCATAGTTAACAATAACAATAGATTCAAACACAGGCTAGCTACAGACAAACTGTGGTAACTGTTAACCTGATATCTTTAACTGTAGGAGCAAGTTCTGTAATTATATGATATAATCCAATTATACCAGAAACTTGTATGCAACATTTTTCCACTTAGTAGAGTGATATTATCCTGTTGTGGGGGAGTTTAAGAGGCAAGATTGCAGGTGGATTTGTGCTGGGTTTGACTCTGATCTTTGTCTCTGGGTTTGTTTTATTGGACTAAATACACCAATTATAAATATAATATAAAATATAAACGTGAGAATAAGAAAAAAATTGGGAAAAGAAAAGAAAATTAGGCAGCACTACCCACCCACTTCTATTTCATGTGTCTTTGGCCCCAAGCACAAAGCTGGTTCATATAACTTGCTCCCTGATGGTTCATATTTTTCCTGTTGCTTCAGAATTTTCCATGCCACTAGTCCAAACTGTCCATTTTGTGTGCTCTAGCCCGGGTCTTACTGTTTTGCTGGCTTTCATGCTGGTCTCTATCCCCTGAATCCCATCAATTGTGAGAGATGCAGCCAGTCTCAGACCTGATTCCTACTAGTTCCCGCAGCTCCAGGTCAATGGTGGGGACAGGAGCCAATCTGACACACTTTTCCTGCTAGTTGTACAGCTCCATGTCAATGGCGGGAACAGAAGACTGGCTCAGACCCTCTTCCTGCCAGTCACCACAGCTCCAGATCAATGGTGGGAACTGGTGTATCTTATTGACTACATATTGCATATCACTACATGCATTTTAATCTTAGTCACCGATCATACCCAATATTTAAAAATAAAAAAACAGAAAAATTTATTGGAAATCCATCTATTCTCCCTGCAATTAATGAGAAAACATTGTAATTTGTGATTTTACAAATGAGTTCATTTCTAATATAGTTCTTCATTTGAAAAATTTAAAGGAAAATATAGACTAAAAATTATTTCCAAAGATATTACACTTAGGGTTAGGATTACCTTCAGGAGGAAAATGACATAAAGATAAAATGTTTCAAATATTTATTTAGAAAGTCATCTTTCTTCCAATTATTTTCTAAATCAGTAAATTGTTCACTGAGTAAAATACCAATGCTCTCTTTAAAGGACAAATTCACTATTTTTTGTTAGTTATTAAGTTGGAAAATGCACTAATTATCATGTTAGTGAAAACCAGTTGCCAGTCATTTTTAAGAAAATTGATGCACCTCTAGATCATAATATTAAGTACAATAAATCAAACACACATGCATAAGTACAACGTGGTTTCTTCTATAGGAGAAAACCAAACTATAAAAAAATTAGCAAAATAAAAATAGGTAATAGGATATATGGAGATAGATATTTTGCAAGTATGAAGACAACCAATAGATAGAGTCAGTGGAGGAGAAAGAGAAGAAGAAAGGTTTAAGAACTGTTATGCACATGTACCAACCTCTTCTGAGGAATGTAATCACTATGTATTGCAAACATGTAGGATAAAAATAAATAAACAGATAAAAAATGCATGCATGTATACATTATCTTAAAAGGATGTCACCAGGGGCTGGTGAGATATCTCAGCGGCATAAGCACCTGCCTGGCAAGCACAAGGGCCTGAGTTTGACTCCTGGAACCCACATACAAAAAAGGGGCTGATGATATCATGCAGCGGCACAGGTACCTGCTGGTGCGTGAGGTCCTGAGGTGGACCCCCGGTACCCACAAAAAAATAAAAAAGATGTCACCATAATTGAAATAATTGTTTTTGTAAAAGACAAATGCATAATTCATCTTTAAATTATTCTAAATTTTTTATGATAAAAAGCCATTAATATCATCCAATTTTATGCAAATTTTATTATATTTTTGTAATTATTTTTAATTTTTATTTTGGAATTATTAAATATTAGAATCAATAAATTATAAAGTATATATAACAAAACATAACAGGCAAATTTTTAAAATTGTACAAATTCCTTTTTGAATGTTTATAAATGGGAAATTTATATAGAGAATTGCTATTTGAATAAACAACTATTCTTACATCCACAATTGCAACTAAACAGAAAGTCTAAGGTGAAATGGCCTCGAAGTGCATCCATTTTCTTACAAATGACTCAAGTTTATCCTTCTTTATGTAGAGTTGTTCTCCAATGTGTGTAAATACCACATATTCTTTATCCACTAATCTTTTGATAGATATATGAGACACATCCAAGTTTTAGCCATTATAAATTGGGCTATTATAAACATGGGAATTGATACAAGGAATGTAAATATTATGTACTAAACATATATATTAATAAATTAAAATAATAATAAAAAGTGAAATAGCCAGTACCTCACACCAAATGCTTAAATGCATACTTTGCACCGCATACTATACTATATAAAAATTGGCTGAAATTGCAGTCACCTAACCTTTTGACATGTAGCTTCTTTCCTAGTATGGTACAAAACTGACATATGAATTTAGCAGGATTGCTTATCATTAGATTAATTATTGATGAAGCTTAATTTCTTTTCTTTTTTTGTTTTTTGTTTGTTTGAGACAGGATATCACACTGATATTCAGGCTATACTTTATTTCACTATGTAGCTCATGCTGGCCTGGAACTAATGGCAAGCTTACTGCTGCAGCCTCCTGAGTGTGGGGATTACAGGCATGTACCACCATGCCAGAAATGTGAAGTTTAATTTTTTTTCTAATGTAAAATTTAAATATTTGTGTCAATGACCAATAATCTAGGTTTCATTCCTTGGAAGAAGAGCTTACAATGGGATTCTTATACAAGTGGTTGCTAGAAAAAATACAAGAGGGTCACCTAATTTTGAATTTCATCAAAACAGTGACTAATATTATAATTTATTGATGTCCCAAATATTGCATGGGACATATTGTTACTAAAGTCATTTTTTTTTTTGGTTGGAAACTCAAATTTCATAGACATGTAAATTTTACATTTGTTGAATATAGCAATTATACATGTAATTTGTTGACAAAATGCTCTTTAGGAAGCCATATAAAAGGATGAGGGAAGTTAAATGAGGGCTAGAATGAGACTGCACAAATATGTTTTCAGGAAGCTTGGGTCTGATTCCACAGGCAGATCTAGATTGCATGGACCACCAAAGTTGTCCTGCCAGAGGCAATGGTCTTTAAGTTTATCTAGCATTCTCATTCCCCATTGTGTCCTAGGGTAGGTATGAGTTTCCAGTTATTTCTATGGAGAGGAACTCCACCTCAAGACCAGGGGAATTAACAGGAGAATGATGCAGCTATGAGGTACTGATGTATTAATCACAAATCCAGTCAATCAATGAAGAGCATTCTGGAAACATGGCTAACAGAATATGGTTCCTTTCACCACACATCCTAAACATCTGCCTCTCCTGAATTTAATATCTACAAGAACCTTTAGTCTTTGGATTCCCACTTGGGAGAACTAGTGTGCTTTCTAAACTCTTTGGTTTCAGTGTTGTTATTATTGTCATTTAATATTTCAGTTTATATACATGTAAAAAGCCTTGAGATAAAAATCTAATAAAGTAGATATATAATCAAATTTAATCTAATGGCGAGTAGTGACCTTTTTACCATATACTTTCTAATATACAGCATAAATTTATCTACATGTAATAAAACCAATAGACAAATTGTAGTTTACTAGAATCACTGAAACACAAATTGCAAATGAAAGGTTAATATCTATAATGTATTGATATGTTATATAAACTGACAAGAAAAATTCCAAACAACCTACTTGTAAAAAGACAGAGGAAATGAATAATCTGCCAACAAATATATGAAAAAATTTCATATTCAATAGACAATTTCCAAGTAAAAATGAGATATGACTTCATCCATAAGGCTCATAAAAATATATAAAACTGGTAACATCTGTTGCCAAAAATTTGGCAAGAAAATAATAATTTCAGACATTGCTAGTGGAAATATAAGTTGTTATACTATCTTGGGAAGCAATCTGCTGTATATACTGAAATTAAAATACAGTACTTACAATCTTTAACCCAACAATCTCACTTCTAGGAATCTACCCAATAAAATAAAGACTCCAATAAAAGCCTTGTCTGCTGGAATATTGATTGCAGAACTATTCAATGTAGAAAAGATCTTGAGTCAAAGTGAATATCTCATAATGGAGAAGTGATTTAATAATTTCTAGTATAACACTACATTATAATATAGGAAAGCATCAGGCAGTGTGGCCTTTTAAAAATATGAGTTTAACCTATAGTAGTTGACCCAGATAAATTTTCAGTACACATTTCTGAGTATGAAGAGCAATATGCTAACCGTGTGTATAGTTTGACACCAGTTTTAGAAACTGACCAGAAACTTTATATATATACATATATATATAGACACACACACATATGAGTGAGAAGTTTCATGGGAAAGATGTTTCTTTTTTCAATTCATCTGCTTTGCTTTGTGTTGTTTGTTGTTGTCATTTGTTTGTTTTGAGACAGGGTCTCCCTATGCAGTACACACTGAACTTGAACTTGCTTAGGTAGCCCAGTCTGGCCTGGAACTCAAGCGATCCTCCTGACTCAGGCTTCGAAGTACTGGGATTGCAGGCATGAGTGCTGGGATTACACACCTGAGTGCTTTTTTCTTTATAATATTATCATGTGAGATTCTGCTTGGCGGAATTATTGGAGCCATCCCATTAAAATTAATGAAAAAATGATGTACACCTGACATTCTAATGCCATTTTATTGATGAAGCACTTGTGAAACTACATTACTACTTTGTGTTCTTGTTAAGTGAGATAATTAAATTTCTTCTTGCCTAAAATTATATTAAATGTATTTTCATCTTTGCAACCAAGAGTATTACTAAATTTGGATATGTTTCTTTCTGGTAGGAAAAAGAGATGAAATGGGAAAAGGAGAGAGAAAGAGAAATAGATGATAAAAGCAAAACAATAAATATAAATTAAACAAAAATTCAACATTTATGATATTGTAGCAGAAGATGCCCCCCCAGCCAGTCTACTTCAGTTCGTTATTTACCCAGGTAATAGTTCTGGTTATAGTTCCTGTTACTTTTGTTTCTTAGAAATGGCTGGTCACAGTGATGCATGGCTGGTCTCTATGATGCATATTGTATGAACCAATTCCCAATTGACAAGCCATTCTGCCTCTATACTTCCAGTTTGCTTATCCCATATAAGCCCTAGGCCACCAGAGATCAGGGCATGATATTTTGAGAATGATCCTGATCAGTGCCTATGGATATAAAATAAATCTGCCCCCAAATCCTGGGTGTCATTTTGATTTTTCTACTTGTCATTGTATCTTGTGCATAAGCCAGGAAGACTGACTATGCTGACCTTGTGGATGGAGCAAGGACCTCTCTACGTCCCAACAGAAAGGCATGCCCTCAAGATTTCTCCAGTCCCCTCAGAGGTCTGGAGGGTAATTAATAGCTCCCGTGTTGAGTGGCTCATATCAGACCCCAAAATGGAGGATGATGCAGTCTGTCTGTCTGTCTCATTGCCTGTCTGCCTGATTCTGGTAAGACCCCTTGGGGCACCCCAGTTAGTCTGTCAGTCCTTCTCAGCTTGAGTAGAGGGGAGTCTGATCAACTCTCATGAGTCAGAGACACCCTCAAGAGAAGTGGGTTGGAATGTTTAACCTCTGATTGCCTGTTGAATGAATGTGTGAATGAGTGGAATAGACAGTATAAGCAATAGGCTGCTCCATCTGTGCACCAAGACTGGGAAGTATTGGTCGCAGTGGCTGATTGGGTCCTCACCTGTGGTTCCACAGCAATTGACATATGGCATAATGGAGGACTCACACACTCCTTAGCTAAGTCTCACCTAAGTCCCTACAAGGAGTGCAGCGAGGTGGGCATATGAATGGTCTCTCTCCAACGGGCACCCACCCATTGTCTGTTGAGCCATGATTCAAGGGTACACAACACACACATAGGAAATTAATTAATTAATTAGTCAAAACCTGCAGTTCCTGACTGCAGGGAAAACTTTAGCTGGTACTCCTGGAAGATCCATCTTAATCAGAGCCAAACCTGCACTAACGTATGATCTGCAAGCTCAAGCCACAGTGCTGGCACCCTTACACCCGAATCCAGCTCAGGCTTCAATGTCTGTGTCACTGGCCCTGACCTCCCCCCATTTAAAGATACACACATAGACGTAGTGTTCATCTAAAACTACTCAGGCTGGTCTGAGGCATTCCTTACCTGAGCTGAGAAGGAAATAATATTTGTAGGGTCTTGCTGTGAAAAATCATCCCTAGATATGGCCTACCCTTGATCATTGGCAGTGACAATGGGCCTGCATTTGTAGCAGAGGTAACTAAATAAAAGTTGCATGCAGCATACAGGCCACAAGCTCTAAAATGTTGGGAAAATAAAACACAACCTTACCAAAACTGTTTGTAACTAGCCCCATGAATGTTTAGCTAAAAGATTAGCTATACTTGTAGGCACTCCTGCACACACATATCACAGGCACATATTAACTACCTCTATTAATTTCAGAAATCCATGTTTAGGTTCACCATTCCAGAGATCTGGAGAATTTACCTGGACCAGACAGCTCCCCCAGGGCTAACTCTGAAGAGACAATGCACTCAAAGCCCTGCTCTGGTCATTCCAGATGCTGACCAGTACACATGCAGCTGAAGCCTGAGGACACCATTCAACAGACTGCATCATACCTATTCCCCTTAATTTTTGTTACTCCCTGCCCCCTGCTGGCTGTGGTTTTTTGCCTTAGATCTATGGATGATTGCCCCCCCAAAAATAGGAAATAACCAGTAAAGCCCTTAAAAATGATAAAGATTCTATGAGTGTCCAAGTCATATTGGACACTCTCCTAGATCAGATTAACTCCTTCAACACCTTGTGAGAGTCAACTTAGGGAGAAGGACTATATTAAGGGAAATAAACCACAAAATTCTGGTGGGAATTTTAAGCCTTAGGGACCTTGGCTGGGGCCCACTCTAAGACCAATGAAAGCCCCAAAGTCACTGCTTCTAGTTGGGCCTTTTCTCTTAAAATCACATGTAACATGCCCAGCAAAGATTTGATGGGGAAACTAAAAGAGGGGGGAAATTTATCAGAAGATGTCCCCACACTCCAGCCAGTGTACTTCACTTCGTTAGTTGGCCAGGTAATAGTTCTGGTTATAGCTTCTGTTACTTTTGTTTCTTTGAAATGGTTTTTCACTTTGATGCATAGCTGGACACTATGATGCATATTGTATAAATCAATTCCCAATTGACAAGCCATTCTGACTCTGTAAGTCCTGCTTGCTTAATCCATATAGGCCTTAGACCACTAGAGATCAGGGCCTGATATTTTGGGAATGATCCTGATCAGTGCCCATTGATATAAAATAAATATGCCTCCAACTCCTGGGTGTAGTTTCAGGGTTTTTTCTTTCCATTGCAATATAACTAAATTTTTATGTTTATTTAAAATTCTATATATGTTATATATCAATTTAATTTCAAAAAGAAATAAAGTAATATACATATTAAATGTCTAATATTTAATTTGGCACCTCATTGTATTGTTTGTCCTCATTATTTTGGAGATATGATCTTATGGAATATAATTTATTGAGTGATTTTTAAAATTCAAGTATTGTGCTTATCCTTTCCATGTGTTATTTTATTAAATGCTTACCATTAAAACAGGACCATATCATTTTACTTCCATTGAATATATGAGGAAACAGAAGTTTAAAACAACTCAGCAAATTCACACAGGAATTAGATGGACAAGCTGTGGTAGAAATTCAGTTTGCTTCCAGAGGTCATGCACGAGCTACGTGACATATTACGTGTTGCCTTTTTGCTTATAATAAAGTGAGATAGTGAGGTTTTGTTTAATTTCATTGATTATTAAAATTTTATTTTATTTTTAAATTACAACATAGGGAAAAATGTTGAATGTACAACTCAGCAATAAAACTTAAAACAAGTACTGGGAACTATTACAATAAATATAAAATATACTGAAGTTTTTCATTCAATTGCCTGGTCTACTTGCTGAAAGTATTTTTGGACATGTCAAGTCAGTCTCAATTATTTCAAAAATCTCTAGTGTAGTATAATACATAGTTTCAAATGAAGAAACCAAAGAAAAATATGTAATATTTCAATATTTATTTTCCATATATATTCCCAAATTCCTAACTAGTAGAATTATATTATCAATACACATGAATAAAAGTCTACTTCCTTCATTCCTGGCTGATAACCCCTAAATTATTGTGAACAAAGTGGTAGGGAATGTGCATGGTGCCTGCCTTGCTGCAGCATATTTGTAAGTAACTTGCCTCACACAAAGCACTTATCTTACAATGAGACTTTCGGTGGTAATATTTTATGTCACATGGCTCTGTATCCTTGATTCTAGCTGATTGGATCAGGTTCAGGCACGGGAGGAATATAAGACAAACCACAGAAAGATTGGTGCCGGTATCTTAGGTAAAATCTGAGTTAGGGCAATAAAGTGCTCAGTTTCAATAATTTTATGCAATAAATAACAATTATTAGGAACTTAGTATGCATTTGGTATAGTTACTGGTGAATAGAAGTTTGAAAGCCATGATTTGTGCTGAAATGGGCAAATGAAGTCAAGATAAACAAATATAGAATAGTGTAATAAATGTACCCACATTAAACCAGAATATAGCTGATGGTTGAATAAACAGTGGCATTCATATTTAATATATTTTTCTTAAAATATTAGCATATTTGTTTACAAATTTTGTATACTATTACGACATATTTTGAAAAAAGGAGACATGCTTTTGGTTTGAGTAGAAATTAGTCCATTTTACTTTTATGTGATTACATGTATATTCTCACATTATTACCTGTCTAAATCTCATGGAAGTATTGCTATTCCAATTAAAACCCAAAGGAGAACTAATAAAAAATAATACTTGATCAAAGAGAATATAATTTTGTTTGCAGAATTCTATTCTTTTAAGGAATGAATTGAAAATATGAAGCAGCAATATCTCTTTAAGAGTTCCCTCTCTCTCTCTATTTCCATATTTTATTTATTTATATGGATGCATAAGTAATTATATACTTGCCTAAGTTATGATTCAAAAAGTCTTTGAAAGGGAGAATATGTAAATCTTAAAAATATAAGAAAACGATGCTCAACATACTATGTGTCTTTCAATATATGTTTTGCCTATGTATGAAAACATGAAAATAAGATATCCAGGGATATAGCTCAGCAGCACAAGCTCCTGCCTGGCAAGTGCAAGGTCCTGAGTTTGATTTGAGGTGCCAAAAAGAAAAAAGAAAAAGTAAACATGAAAGTACTAAATTAAATGTCTTTTTGAAGCAGAAGCCTCACGCCAATTACTTACTTTTAAAAAAATTTCCATCATACCTAGCACTTGCACAAATGCATTTAACTTGTAAGACCATATTTTCAACTAATGGTTTTTTAAAAGGAAGGTATTTTTTGAATAACTGTATAAACCATGATTTTTTTCAGTCTAATGAAAAATTCAGCAAAGATACATTTATTTATTAGAATAAAGATCTGAGACTAAACACTTGGGTAGATTTTCTAGAATAAACATTCCAATGAATATAGACATCCAATTCTGTAAATATTTCTCATTATCTTTATAAAAAATGAAAGAATAGACATGAATCTAATTCTCTAAAAAAGTGAAATTTTAGTATAAATATTATTTTTAACTAAGAAAAGAAAAAGATGTATTTTGAGGATTACATGGTTGTATAAAAATTATGTTTGCAGCCTAGAAGTCATTCTTCTGTTTCAGTGCATAAAATTTCTTGGAAATTTGGAGCTCAGTGACATGCCTATTTATTGCAGATAACACATCACTAGGTCTAATTGAGCCTGCTGAACTGGAAAAAGTTATTAGGTAATAAAAAATCTCAGCAGAGCCAAGATCTTAACTTGGTTTATCACTTGGTATTGATCATACACAAAGAACTGATCTGTTATCCCAGAAGCTCCAATATTAACTGTGCTGGATTTAGTGGACTTAGTGGGTGTGTGTGCATTCATGTGTGTGTGTGTGTGTGTGTGTGTTTGAGACAAGTTCTCACTACAGTCCAGGCTGGATTTGAACTGACTATTTATCCCAGGCTGGCCTTGAACTTCTGGCAATCATCCTGTCTCAGCCTCCCAAATGCTGATATTACAGGTGTGCACCACTAAACCTGACTTTTTCTGGGCTTAGTTTTTTTTTTTTTTTTTTTTTTTTTTTTTTTGGTGGGTACCGGGGGTTCGACCTCAGGACCTCACATGCCAGCAGGCGCCCATGCTGCTGAGCGATATCACTGGCCCCTTTTTCGTATGTGGGATCCGGGAGTCGAACTCGGGCCCTCGCGCTTGCCAGGCAGGTGCTTACGCCACTGAGCCATCTCACCGGCCCTGGGTTTAGTTTTAACAGCAATAGTCTATAAATAATTTCTCTTCCTAAAAGCCTCAACAAAGACATAATATTTTGACCAGAATTTTCCAATTTTACTACTCAAAATCAATTTATTTTAAATTATATGTCTGAGTAAAAAACCCATAGTAAGAAAGATTAATAATATCTGTTTTTTATTTGTATCTTAACATAAGTCAGGTATACACCATACTCATGACGGAACTACTCTGCATATGAGATCATAAATATATTTTTAGATTTCTTTTAAGTTAAGAGATAAACAATAAACTCATTTTTGTCCCAACCCCTGAAAATATACTTAGTTAGCTTGCACTATCATAACAAAATACATCAGACTGAATGCCTTAAAAAAAAACAGTAATTAATGCTTCTGAGGAAGTCTGAGATCATAGTGCCAATATATGTCAGTCAGATTTGCATTCCTGTGTGAAAATACCTGAGAAAAACAATTTAAAGGAAAAATGGCTTATTTTGGTTCACATTTTGTTTTTATTCTGTGATCAACTGGCTCCATGGCTTCTGGGTTGGTGGTGAGGCACAGAATCATGGAAAGGAGCACGTCATTACAGCACAGTGGCTTACTTCATGGAAGATAAAATGAGACAGAGAGAGAGAGACAGATAGATAGAGACATAAACAGAGAAAGACATAGAGAAAAGGAGAGAGAGAGAGACCAAAAATATACCCTTCAAAGGCTCTTTCTTAGTGACCTACCTCCACAAGCTGGGGCCCAACGCCTAATAGCCAAGTTAGCTAGGAATTTATCAATGGATTAATCATTTGATGAATTAAGTTTACAGCCTTCTGATACAAACTCTTCTCTAGGCCTGAACTCTGAGAATGACTATATCAAGGATCAAGTCCCCAACATGATGAGACTTTGGGAGACATTTTGTATTCAAACTATAACATTCCACCCCTGACTCCCAAATCATCATGTTCACCTCATTGTGTAAAACATATCTAATCCTTCTCCAAGAGTTTCCAAATTTCTTAGTAGTTCATATCTAAAGTATCTTCTGAAACTCAAGGCAAATGCTTTGCTGAGAGTTCCAGTAAAATAAAAAAGCTATATATTTCTGATATACAATGATATATTTGCTCTGTAAACATTTCCACTCAAAAAGAGAAAAACAGAAATATGTCTGTGTATGTATGACAAAAGCAATACCTAAAACCATCAGCAAAACATTAAATCCTATAATTTCAAGTCCAGTGACTGGGACACATGATGGTGTAATGTCAATTCCAAAAGTCTTGGGCAGTCTGGTCTATATGAATTTACTGGATGCCTTCCACATGGCTACTTTCTTGTGTTGGCTCCACTGTGTATGGTCTGACTTGGCATATGTTCATATGTCCCATGTGCCTTGTATCTCTAATTTACTGGGATTTCTTGATTTATGCATTCTTACAAAAACCAGCATCATATGAACAATGCCAATATCTGTCAGCAGCAGGAGCAGTAGACATTCCCCATTGGTCCATGGTAACAGTGACCTCTGAGTGCCTGGATTGCTAAGCACGGTGAAATGAATCCTGTGTAAACACTTCCTAGGTGGCTTTCTGCTAGGAGGGGCCACTGATGTTATCTTCTCAAAGACTTTCAAATGAATTTACACCTTAAATCCCTTAGAGCCAGCAATGGATGAGGTTAGGGCAATTCCTTAGGGAGAATACTCTGCCTCAAGCATATAGGGTTGCCTTCTATCTGGATCTTCATATGTTAGCAAAGAACCTCTTTTTTCTCCTCTTTTCATCAAGGTGCTAATCCTATCATAGATTCCACTCTCATGACCCCCACCCACATCTAGTTAAGTCCCCAAATCTCAACACCCTAATAACATTAAGAATTAGGCATTTAGCAGAAGATTTGTTAAGAACAAACAGTTATAACTGAATAAAATTCCAATAAAAGAACATCCAAATTTTCCTGGGCAATGTTTTCAAAGATGTATTATGAATTATGATTCATGAAAGACTGAAAAATATAGTATACATGTATGTGTTGTGCACTAAAATGTTTTTGGTAAAGAGGTACAAACGATTTTTCCTTTACAAAAGTGAAAAATGCATTTTTTTCTGAGTGCAGTCTCAGATATTTTGCAGAAAAGGAATCTATTTTACTTCAACTGGTGTTTTTTTTTTTCCCAAACTTGTACTATTAAACACTTTCTCACAGAACACATTTACAAAATTGTTAGTGTCTTTCAGTCATGTTTTCTCTCAGTGTGCTTCCTGTGCAGGAAGTGAGTATAGGTTTTGAAAATCTGGGTATTATAAAGTGTGTTACAAGTACTTTAAAATTGAATGTAAAGAAGAAGAAAGCTTAACTGTATGACATATGATTCTGTCAGTAGCTGAATAAAGCTAAAAAATGATTACATGGAAAGTAAGGGTCTATAGTATACATGTTTCTTAAATTATATATACTTAATCTTCAACATGTCACGTAACTGAAATATAATTTTGATGATGAAAACTATTAATGTTATGAATGACAAAGACAAAGTAATTTAAAGGCAGCTCCTTGACTGTTGGTGGTTTTTAACGTCTGGAAAATGGATTCTAAGACACAACTGACTTAATACTATTCTACCCCTGCAGTACATGACAGATTTTATGTCTATTGTTAAAGCATATTGTTGAAGGAGCTCACTCTTTAAAAAACTATAAAAATGGGTTGTAAGAGATTTATTTGAATAATACTTCAGCACAAAGTTTCATAGTAAAAGTGATGAATTAAATAAAGACAAATAAAGCCTTCCGAGTGTGAAATAGATTTTCACAACTCTATCTTTAAATGTCATGACAGACCTAGAAACAAGTGAATATAACTATTAAAACCAAATTATTAAATTAATACCGCAATTTAACCCAAACTATAATTCATTCTGGCACACTCAAAATATGTAAATTTGACAGTCTGAATAATGGATCTCAATTACACAATATGATGTCATTGACCAAAAATTTTCAGGAAAATATTTAAACTCAGATTTCAGATTATTAATGAGGCATAACAATCAGAATATGACTTTTTCAAAAACTCATAATAATCCACATAATCAGCTTTCCACATTTCACAGACTGAGAGAGAAACCTATTTAATTAAATGGCACCTATGTTTAGGACAGATCTGCAAAATAGTTATAAATGAATAAATTCATGTGTATAAATCTTAGGTTTATTCCTATAATTTTCAGTTTCTAGGCAAAATTATTTCTGGTGAAGTACTCCCAATAGACCTAGAGATCTGGGCCAATGAAATTTAGGAGGTAGCATAAGATTCTGAAGACCTTGCAGGCATGCTATTGAAGGAAACATGGAGTATGATACTTGGGTGAAAATACAGAGAGAAGCAGTGCACATTCTTGCTTAAGGGACCAAATAGTGAATTTATGCTACAACTATATTAATAATTGTGAGAGTTCAGGTGGTAAATGTAGTCTACCTGATTATATTAATATAGACCCAGGGCTATATGGAAGGATGTGCTAGAATTATAGAAATAATTTTCCTGATTCTTATTGAGGGAGAAATAGTTCCTTTATAGAGCCATAAATAGATCAATTTCTTTTCCTTTTGGATATTCAGAAAGCATATAGTTTATGAGTCAGTTTGTGTTGGTGCAATTGTGGACACCAGTTAGTATGCCTCATATTTAGGAAAGATACCAATCTCCTATGTTGTGTGATTTCATCTGTCTCTCTCAAAAATTTGCAGAATTGGGTTTACTTTTCCACCAAGTACAGAAGAATCTTTAACACAGAGATAAAACTACATCTTGAAAATTGAGAGTACTAGAAAAAGTATGAAAGTGGTACATTAAGATAAAATGAGTCTGACTTATCAAGAAGCCTACTCAGTTTGCTAATGGACTAATGTTGGCAATAATGCCTCTACAGTGCACCTAGATTTGGAAATGTATTTTGGATGATTAAAGAATAGTCTCATCATAATCAAAACAGTGAAACTTACTTTGAGTCTATTAAAATGAATTCTTCAGAAATGACATCACCCAAAATGTGGACTAGGAAGCTCTATGTCACTTTTCCTCTATGTAAACATTAATATATTAGGCCAGTAACCAAATACTGTCAAAAGGATATTATAGTTACTCTGGAAAAGAGTCAGAGGTCTGCAGTAAGAAAGTGTATGCTCAATACACAAAAAATAGAATTCAAATGATAGGAAAATTCCTGGCAGATATGTTTATTTCTGCCCTTATATGTTTTATGATTTGAAGAATGCATAAGCCCCGTTCCTTCCATCAAATCAGAAGGAGCAAAATGATATAATTTTTCTGGAGGCTTCCTGGATGACAGGCCTTTGCCTCACCTAAATTAGTGTTCAGGCTGGCTAAAGGACTTTGGTGCTCTTCAGTATGGGTGTTAGAAAACTTAGAACCACAGGTGATGGGTGAGAGATTAAAAATGAAAGTATTAAGTTCCCCATTTAAGGCAGCAACACAGTTCCAATTCTTCCCTTTTAACTACAGAAAGCAGAGAATACCATATTTGGAGCTTTAAACATTATCTGGAGGCTTCTTAAACCAATAGTATAACTCAGATATCAGGCTGGGAAAGTAACAGAAAACAACAAGCACAGGAAAATAAATTTTAGGAGAACCAACTACAGACTAGGAGAAGTCTAGAGCAAGAAATGTTTTTGGAGACATAAAACAGACAATTTATGGAACCAAGGAAGAGCTAGAATTACACACACTTTCTGGAAAATTATGATATTACCAATCAGCAATATGTATGAGAGAGTCACAAAAGTTGGACACATGTCAGACAAGCTGCTGCTGGAATAACACATGAGAAAACTAAACTTAATATGATCCTAAGCAAAATGAAATTTTGACTAGAAAACAGTAGAGAAAGTTCCTGGCACAAAGCTAGTTGCAAAGACCAGGAGTGTTGGCTGGTTTTCAGGAGACCAATTCTCAAAAGCAGCTACCAAAAAAATTTTAAAGCATAAGAAACAGGAGAGTATGGCTTACTTAAATGAACAAAATGAATTTCCAGAAACCATCTCTGAAGTAGCACACAAGTCAGATTTATAAAGACTATAAAACAAACTGTCTTAAATGTGTTAAAATGTTAAAAAAAAAGCATTGACAAAAAACTAAAGGAAATTTGAAATATTATATATGGACAAAATGAGATGCTCGACAAAGAAATAAATTATGTTGGGCCGGTGAGATGGCTCAGTGGCTTAAGTGCCTGCCCGGCAAGCGCGAGGGCCCGAGTTCGACTCCCGGAACCCACATACGAAAAAAGGGGCCGGTGATATCGCTCAGTGGCACGGGTGCCTGTTGGCACATGAGGTCCTGAGGTCGACCCCCCGGTACCCACAAAAAAAAAAAGAAATAAATTATGCAAATGAACAAAACACACACTCTGGAATTGAAAATATTGACTATTCAAATATTTGAATTTAAAATCCCCTATTGAGTCCAATTAGAAAATATGGGCAGCCAGCAGAGTCATTGATTGTGAGGGTTAAATTTAATTGTTTTACTTACTGGCTTAGGAGACCTCTGGGAGTTTAGTATACATACTTCTAGGTGTGTGCTTCTTTGAGGGCATCTCAGAAAACAATGAGATCCCACCCATTGCAGGACCAAGGATACAGACATGTTAACCTTTCATTTGAAAAAAAGAGTACCTGGAACCCGTGCTCAAGAAAAGCCCTTAGGAAATTGGTTCTTTGTTATTCATTTTATTATGCTCAACTATCCAAGCACTCAGAGGCTGCTAATACTATGATCCATGTGCACCTGTGTACTGCTTAAGTTGGCAGCAGATATTGACATTGTCCACATAATCCTGTGTTTATAGGCATATAGAGTTCAAATGTTATGGGGTCATGGATGCTTCCATGCAGATTTTGAAGTAAGGCCTGGGAGTCCATTCACTTCACCCCTTAAAGGGTGATATATGTGTCTATGTGACTGAAGCTAAAGATGCAGTGAAAACTCCAGAAAATCAGACATGCCAGGAAAGAGGTATTTTGGCTAAGGAAAGATGATGCACTGGGAAGAACCTGCTCAAGAGAGAAGCCATGTGGCTTAAAAAAAAAAGGTGACAATGACGGGGCTGCACAAGACCTTTGGAACTCACATCTTACCACTCTGCCCTGGGTGCTACATATATAGCTACAGGATTTAACATGCACTGTGCTGGGTTTTGATTTTGTTTTGGTTCTTTTTTTTTTCTTTTTCCATGTCTCTCTTTATTAAATTGGGAATATTTACCCCGCAAGATTGTGCCTCAGAATTATGTAATTGGGTTATCAGTTTTACAGATGTTTACAGCTAAGGGTTTGTCTTGAGTTTCAGAAGAGACTTTGAGTTGGACTTCTGTGAAAAGTTGGAACTGTTGAGGCATTGGAGAAGGGATTAATGTATTTCTGGATATTCAGTGGATAAGTGTACAATGCTAGATGAAGTTATAAACTTGCTATTTTCTTTAGAGATTAAGTACGATTTAAGGATATGTGTTTGTGTGACAAACTGACAAGGAATGTGATAGATAAACTTAACTGTGTAAACTTGATTAGCTTGGGTGCTCCTTAGGGGAATAATAAAAGCATACTTTTGTATGTCTGAGTGGTTCATGGAGGCATGACTTGGGTACTATACATGAACCTAGGCCAGTCTTTTCTGCACTATTGCCCTATTCTACTTTCTGACTACAAGGAACTAAATATCTTTGCTCCACCATGCACTTCCACCATGTTTCTTTCTTGGAGCCTGATGATACTGGACTGAATCTCCTGAAACGATGGGACTAATGAAATCTATCCTCTTTTATGCTGTGGATGTTAGGTATTGCATTTAAGTGACAAAAAATGTGGACTAATACAGTGAACCTAAAAATGTGATATTTGAATTTATGAACTGTGAGAAACAAAGGTAAATAATGATGAAAAGTTCACAGTCCAAAAGACTTATTGCAAAAAGCCAAACTATCTAACATACAAATTATGAGAGTTCTGGAAGAAGCATGAGAGAGAAAGGATTTGGAAGAATATTTTAAAAAATAATGGCTGCAACTTCCTCAAATTTGAGGAAAACATAGATCTACAAATGCAAGACATTCTTTGAAATCAAAATAGGATATATTCAAAAAACCTTATAGAGGAATAGATTATAACAAACTCCCTAAATAAATAGAAAAAAGAAAAAAATAAGGAAGAGAAAAATCATTAGTCATTAACAAGGAATCCTCAATAACATTTTTAGCAAATTTCTCGGACAGTATATAGAAAAATTGTCCTTCAAAAGTGAGGAAGAAATCAAAACATCCCCAGAGAAACAAAGCTATGGGAGTTGATTTCCACTAACCCCTCTCTAAAAGAAATGAAGTATTTTAGTTTGAAATGTAAGAATAATAAATAGTATCAATATAATTCTCTGGTAAAAGTAAATATATGTACAAATATATATTTATTATTTATTATATTTCTTATTTATTTATTTATTTATATTTTTATTTATTTATATTTATTATATTTATTATTCTTCTATTTCAGGTATGACTTCACATTCTGTCTTGTACAGACAAACATATAAAAACAATTATAAATCTATATTAATGATTATATGTTTAAAGATCTAGTTTGTGATAAAAATAACATGAATTAATTAAAGATGTCCTATAAGGTTTATATCTATGAATGCCAATATCAGGAAAACAGAGAGAGAGTCCAAACAAATAACCTAATGATGAACTGCAAGGAACTAGAAACAAGAACAAATCTAGATTTGGCCACCTCTGAAAAAAATCTATGATGGCATGAGGCTTTTGGGGGACATCTAGGAACTAACCATAACATTCCACCTCTGCCCCCAAACACTCATGCACATCCCTTCAGGCAAAGAGCATTTAGTCCATCTCCAAGAGTTACCAAAGTCCTAACAGTTTCAGCACTGCTAAAAAAATTCCAAGACAAAAGTCTCCTCTGAAATTTAATCCAAACTCCTGGCTCTGACCCCCTGTACAAATGAAAAGAAAATTAAACACTTCCAACATTCAATAGCACAAGACAGACATTTCAATTACAAAATTAACAAATGGGGGAGGGTACAAAGGAACAGGATGAAAGCAAGTCCAAAATCCAGCAGGGCAAATATTAAATACTGTATTTTCACTTGCAGCATCTGAGACAATCTGTGGTAAGATGTGACCTCCAAACAACTTGGGTGGCTCTGCCACTGCAGCACTTCTGATGGTTCTAGCTCCCATGGCTACTCTCATGGGCCCACTCTGCTCTCTCCTTGCAGTTTTCCTTAGACAATCCATAATCCTGTCTTCTCCAAACTTCTGGCTTATCTGCTACACCTTCAGCTTCACACTCACGGCTCCACATACTGCCCTTTCAGGGACACACTCTCTGGATTCCCATGCCTTCTGAAATCTGGTTGGAAGCCTTCCTGACCCCACAACTCTTCCATTCTTCATGCAGTTAAAACCAGCTCCATGTGGATGATGCCAAGGTCTACTGACAGCTGGAGCAATAGCCAGGATTCATTCTCTCTTGGCTGCAGAGTTTGAGTAGATGCATTGCTGAGCACCCAGAATCCAATTCTGAGGTGTAAAATGAAGGAAATCATAAATATTGAGAAGAAATTAATGAAACTGAGAAGAAATTAATGAATTGAAGACCTGCCTCTTCAGAAAAATAACAATCTACCGAATTCTTCTGGAAACAGTAAAGAAAGGAAATAAATACACACACTAATAAATGAAAAGGAGCAAATCACAACAGCACCAAAATCGAAAAGATTATTCATTACTGTTTTGAGAACATACACAGCAATAAATTATGAAATTCAGAAGAAATAGGTAGATTAATAGGTTCATGAGAATTATCAAAAATGAACGAAGTAATTATAAAAACCTTGACTAATCTTATAACAAGCAAGGAAACTGAAGCAGTAATAAAAAAATACTAGTAAATCTCAGGACCCAATAGATTTGTGACTGAATTGTATATGAACTTCAAGGTGAGTATAGCACCAACATTTCTCATACTCTTTAGTTAAATTGGAAGTGAAGGAATACTTCCAAATTTAATTCTGGAAGTTAGCATTTACCTGATGCTTGAACAAATACATAGATAAATTTATAATTTCCTATGTATGCAATTCAAATCAAAATCATATGATTGAAGAAAAGAAAAAGCTGAACTGACCAAAAAATTAAACAATCTAAGTCCTTCAACAGTTGAATGTATTCAGGAACTTCCAGAAAGTTGGTGGAGTGGTGAGCAGAAGAGAAAGCGCCTCTACAAGCCTTAATATCTAGACAATGGAAGATAGCAGTGGGAGGAAAAAAAGAAGGATGGAACTGGGTCTGTGGGACCCAGGAAGGATCTGAAGTGAGAATTGAAACACACTGGAAGAGCAAAGAGAGAATCTTCAATGAAGAAGTAGGAGTCAGGCAGCACTTTCTCCCTGAGTCTGGACAACCTGCATGAGATGGGCAGCCAAAACCTGGGGATGCAGTGACTGTTGGCAACCACAGAGGCATTCACAGAGAAGCACAACATTGGAGATGAGAAGACACAAAAGACTGCAGTGGTTCATGAGTTGTTCTGTTTAAATATCCTGTAGGAGAGGTCAATTGGCTGAGAGTCATTTTGGAGAAAGTCCAACTGAGCTCAGGACTCGGAGCATCTCTTGGCACAACCTAGTGGCTCCCAGCTGAGTTCAAAACTCAGGGTGCACAAAACTGCTATGGGATAAGTGGGTCTGGTTCTAGCCTCACAGCTGCAGGCCAGCCTGAACTTCAGAAAAAATAGAGGTGCAGGCTCACTGGGTTTATCCACTACCCTTTTTGGAGCTGCTGCTGGCTTGCTGGGATTGATCCTTGTGGGTCTGGACTCTGTTGGCCCACACTGCCTACAGTGGCAACAGAGACACAACATGAAGTGGACAATTTTTTCAATTTTTTCTTTATTTTTCTTTGCTCTTTTTGTTTGTTTCAGTTTTTTTGTTTCTTCACTGTTTTTTCTTGCTTTATGAGTGTGAACATAGTTTCTATTTGTTATTGTTGTTCTTTGTTGTTTTTGTTTTTATTTCTTCCTTCTCTCTTTCCCTCCTGTCTTTGCAAAACTAGTTTTTCAAAGTTTGTGTGATCCTCCTTTGTCCAATAGCCTTGCTTCTAATCTCTTCCTTTATTTCTATTACTCTCTCTATATTTTTTTTACCCCTAACCCCACTTAAATGTTCTTCCCTTAGGGTAATATTGCCATATTTACTACAGAGGACTTATTTAATGCATACAATTTTCTGGTCCATGTTACATTTTGTTATATAACAAAAATCTAGCTCATATGTTTAATGGTGGCAAATTAATAGTTATCTCAGATTGTCATTTTCTAGTCTGTTTGATGCTATTATCATTGCTGATTGTGCTTTAGCAAAAGTGACATAATTGTTCTAACCAGTTGTTCTTCCTGCTATACCAAGACTGACACAGCCTAAGGGTCATAAAAATACTATTGGCCAGTACCAAAGAAGAAGGGAATTGGCTTAATAGGCAAAAATTTCAAATCACTAACAAATTGAAGAGGCACAATCTTAAGAGAGACTCAAAACCCAGAAGCCTGCCACCCCTCTGAGAAATAGTAATTTCCTAAGGATTCTAAATACTAGCAATAAAGCTTGTCACCATAAGCAATTTACAAGCAGCAACCAAGGAATTAAACAATAACAACAACAACAAAAACAAACAAACAAAAGAAACAACATGAGAAGCCACTTAAACAAGATGCAATCCCAGACTTGCAACTCACTAAAAGCAAACCTAGGCAGCAGTGAGGTGAAATAACCCAAAAGCCATCCTCCTGAACTCTGAACTGGTAGCAGTGGAAGTAAAAAAGCAAATAAGTGGGGCTTTAGGAAAAATAAATTAAGAAATATTTTCTCAGATAAATAAAGAGATAATGACCACAAAAGACAAGCTTAGTGACCCTAGAAGAGATACAGATTAAAAAAACAATAGAGAAGCTTAGGGAAATGATGGAAAACATTAATGCTCAATATAGGAAAGAAGTGGCTTCCCTAAAACAGATTCAAAGAGATATCCAGATTTAAAATTCCATTGTAATTTTACACAGCAGAATGATCCAGTGTTAGGAAAGTATCACAGATATGGAAGACAGATTTTTGGTTAGCAATCACAAAAAGAAAGATTTCATAAAACTAGCAAGGGACCATGTGAAATCAATCCAGCAGGTGCTAGATGATGCAAAGAAAAATAACATAATATTTATCAGATTCAATGAAAAAGCAGGAGATAGCAGAAATTACATAAAAAACATGTTCACAGATGTCATAGCAGAAAATATTCCTGGCAGGTAAAAAGAATTAGATGTACAGATAAGTGAGGTATATAGAACTCCAATTAACCATGACCAAAAAATATAAACCATGGTATATAACAGTCAAGATTCCAGAAATTAAACAGAGAATATTAAAACCTGTTAAGAGAAAAGAAACAAATAATCCTTAAAAGAAAGCCCATTAGAATCACAGCAGCTTTGTCAGCTTGAATGCTGAAGTCAAGGAGAGATTTGAGTGTAGTATTTCAAGCCCTAAAAGTAAACAACCTCCTACCCTGATTGAAGTGCCCCACAAAATTATCTTTCAAAATTGATGGAGAAAAAAGATACTCTCAAGACAAAGAACACCTGAGGAAATTAGTGGTCATCAAACCAGCACTACAAAATGTTCTCAGGGATATTATAGAAAGAGATAACAAAGATTACAGCTCTATGAATCATAACAAAACGAATCCACCAGGCAAGGCAAGCAATTAAATGGAGGGAAAAAAGGAAGTCGACAAGAGGAAAATAACTTGACAGGGATAAATCAATATATATCAGTTATAACCATCAAAAAATTTTTTTTTGTGGGTACCGGGGGGTTGACCTCAGGACCTCGTGCGCAAGCAGGCACCCGTGCCGCTGAGTGATATCACCAGCCCCTTTTTCGTATGTGGGTTCCGGGAGTCGAACTCGGGCCCTTGCGCCTGCTGGGCAGGCGCTTAAGCCGCTGAGCCATCTCACCAGCCCCAACCATCAAAATTAATGATCTCATTTCATCCATCAAAAAAAGAGACTGACAGAATGGATCAAGAAGCAAGATCCAACAATAGGTTGCATACAAGAAACACATTTCAATCACAAAGTAATTAATAGACTGAAAGTCAAAGGATGGAAAACAATACTCCATGTGATAAGAACACAGAAAAAATTAAGGGTAGCTATTCTACTTGCAGAGCGACTGGATTTCAACCCAAGACTAATTAGGAAAGATAAAGATAATCACTACATCCATGTAAAGGGAATGCTCCGAGAGGGAGAATAACAAGCATTAATATACATACATCAAATATATTTGCACAAACTATATAAAACAAATATTAACATATGTGAAAAATGAAGTAAACACTAATACAATTGAAATTAGGAACCTCATACCCCACTGTCACAAATAGACAAATTAAGTGAACAAAAACTCAACAATGAAATATTAGAACTCAGTAAAACTTTTGAACAAAGGAACTTAGTAGATGTCTACAGAGTGTTCCACCACACAATATCAGGATACACATTCTTCTCAAATGCACACAGGATGTTTTCCAAAATAGATAAACACACTAGCTCATAGAACATGCTTAAGTAAATTCAAGGAATTGAAATTATCCCATGCATATTATCAGAACACTGTGCAATGAAATTGGGAATTAATAGAAAAAGAAAACAACAATTTCATGAAAACATGGAAATTAAATAGCACCTTCCAGAAAAACCAGTGGGTCACAGCTGAAAATAAGAAGTAATTAGAGAATTTCTACTATTTAATAATTATGCCAGTTGAACATATTGGTACTTATGGGACACAAGGTAATCAGTCTTAATAGGAAAATTTATAGTGGTGAATACCCATATCAGAAAAACAGAGCACATTTATATAAACAACTTAATCTTGAATCTCAAACTTCTAGGAAAAAAAGCAAGTCAAGCCCAAAGTTCATACAAGGGAGGGAATTATAAAGATCAGAATAGAAATCAATGCAATGGAGACTGAGGAAACCACACAAAGAATCATTGGATCAAATAGTTGGTTCCTTGGAAGAATAAAGAAAATTGACAAACACTTAGGCAACATTATCAGAAAAAGGAAAAAAAAAGACTCAAATCCATGCAATTAGGAATAGAAAGGGTGAAATCAGAGTGAATCCTGCGGAAATCCAGATCATCTGTACCTACTTCAAGAATTTATATTCTAATAAGATGAAAAATGCAGAATAAATGGACAGACTCCTAGATACATATGAATTACAAACCTGAATAAAAATGATACAAAATTTCTAAATTAACCAACACCAGTCAATGAAATTGAAGAGGTAATTAAATATCTACAAACAAGGAAAAGCACAGCCCCTGATGGATTTACAGCTGAATTCTACACGAAATTTAGAGAAGACCTAGTAATTCTACTTCTAAAACTCTTTAATAAAATTGAAAGCAAAGCAATACTCCCAAAATTAATTCCTGGAAACAAGCATTTCCCTAATACCAAAACCAGAGAAGGACCCAACTCAAGAAAGAGAACTACAGGTCAATCTCTCTAATGAACATAGATACAAACATCTTTAATAAGATACTGGCAAACAGTATGCAGTAAACCATCAAGAAGATTATACACCATGACCAAGTAGGATTTGTACCAGGGATGCATTTGCAAATCAATAAATATAATACACCAAATTAAAAGAGCCAAGGACAAAAACCATAAGGACATCTAAATAGATGTAGAAAAAGCACTTGACAAAGTCTAACAACCATTCAAGGGAAAAAATATACTACAGAAAACCGGAATAGATGGTCTTTATCTCAATCTGATAAAAGCAATCTATCACACACCAACAGCCAACACCATTCTAAATGGACAAATCTGAAATATTTTACTCTAAAATCAGAAACAAGTCAAGGATAGCCACTATCATTGCTCCTATTCAATATTGTTCTGGGAACATTAGCCAGAGCAATTAGACAAGAGAAAGAAATAAAAGGAATACAGATAGAAAAGAAAGACATTAAATTATTATTATTCATGGATGACATGATACTCTGCATAGAAGGCTCCAAAAATCCACAAAAAGACTTCTAGATTTAATAATCAAATTTAGTAGCATAGCTGAATGTAAAGTCAATGCTCAAAAATAAATAGCCTTCCTGTACACAAATAACAACCTCACACAGAGAGAAATTAAGGAAACAATACCTTTGAAATAACATCCAAAAAAATGAAATACCTAAGAATCAATCTAACAAAAGAAGTAAAAGACCTCTATATTGAAAACTGCAGTGCTATTAAAAAGGAGATTGAAAAGATCAGAAAATGGAAAGATATCATTTGTTCTTGGGTAGGAAGAACCAATATAATAAAAATGGCCATACTTTCAAAGTTGTTATACAGATTTCATGTAATCTTATTCAAAATTCCAACAGCATATCAACAGAATTACAGAAAACAATCTTTAAGTTCATTGGGAATGAGAAGACACCTATAATAAGAAAGGCAATTCTGGGCAATCAAGGTAAGGCAGGACCACCACAATCCCAGACTTGAAATTATACTACAAAGCTACTGTAATTAAAAACACCATGGTACTGCAGAAAACAGATTCAAAGATCAATGGAACAGATTAGAAGGCGCAGAAACAACTGCAGACATACATTGCCACCTTATTTTAACAAAGTTTCAAAACACCTTCATTTGAAGAAATTTAGCCTCTTTAATACATGGTGTTGGAAAAATTGAATATTTTCATGTCAGAGATTAATACTACACACATATCTTTCACCATGCACTAAAATAAAATTGAAATGGATTAAACATCTAAATATTAAAACAGGAGCACTAAATCTATTGGAAGATAGACTAGCTAGAACTCTTGAACACAATTGTATAGGCATATACTTCATGAACAAAACCCCAGTCACACAGGAACTATCACAATCAGCAACTGAGAGGTCACCTTATTAAAATATTTTGCACAGCAAGAGAAAACACTGAGTGAAGAGACAACCCACAGTATGGGAAAAATTTTTTTGCCAGCTGTTTCTCAGACAAACAAGTGCTATCTATTATATATAAAGAACAACAATAACAACCAATATTAGGCATTTAAAATATAAAGACCCAATCCAAAAGTGGGCATCTGAAATAAACACGCACATCTAAGATGAAGAAAAAGAAATGAGAAATAAATATATGAAAAAATGTTCAACATTGTTAGTCATCCAAGAAATGCTAATTAAATCAATGCTGAGATTCCATCTCACACAATGAATGTCTATTATCAAGAAATCAACAAGAAACAAATGCTTGCGAGAATGTGAGAAAAAAGAATCATAGTCCACTGTTGGTAGGAGTGTAGACTGATGCAAACACTGTTTAAATCAGTGTGGAGATTCCTCAGAAAACTAACAATAGATATTCCATTAAACCTACCTATACCTCTTCTTGTTATCTTCCTGAAATAATTAAAAGCATCATACCACAGGTATATATGCAATCCCATGTTTATAGCAGCACAGTTTGTAATAGCTAAATATTTGAAACAGCACAAATGCCCACGAATTGATGAATGTATAAAAATGTGGCTTTTTATCCACTGTAGTACTACTCTGCCATAAAGAAGAATAAGCTTGAGAAATTTCTACATAAATGGATGCACTTTGAGACCATCCTCTTAATTGAAATAAATTGGACACACGTGTAAATACCACATTGTTTTTCTGGTGTGAGAAACTGAAAGTTTAAATAAGGACCAAAATGTGTAACAGATATTGTGAAATAGGAAGAAAATCATTAATGGTAAGAGGAACTGGGGATGGGGAGCAGGAAGGAAGGTAGGAAGGGAAATATGATGAGAAAATTAAAAAAAAATGGAAACGGGATAGAAAAGATGGCAGATTTGTAAGAAGTAGGCAGCGAAACTCTAAAAGTTGCCATTGGACCACTGGAATATAGTGACCAGGAGAGTGCAGAAGGGAGGGAGGTTCATCCCCTGGAACCAGCAAAGTTCTGAAGTGCAGTTTGGGACTCAGGGAGCCATTGAAGGGTACTTTCAACAAATAAGAAGGAGGAGACTGTGGCGCCTTCTCCCTGTCCCAGGAACCGTGGTGCAACCGAAGCTCAAATCTGCAGACATACGGTGACAGACAGCATGCCCGGGATCACCCATGGAGGATTGTGAGACAGCAACGATGCAGGGGAGCAGTGAAAGACTGTGCTGGATGGTGGTGAGTGTCTCTCAGGCGCAGCTGTCCCACGCCAGAGAGCGATTGGCCAGGCGCCATTGTGGGGGCTGTGGCAAAACTCAGCACAGTGTGAAAACACAGCACTTGGGACTCAGCATGGTGCTGCAGCTCTCAGGCCCGTGGAAAGTTCACTGACTGTGGCAGGCGAATGAGACTGGTCTCTGCCTGAGAGTACATGTTTCTACTCACTGCCCCACCAAAGGGCTGCTCCTGGCTTGCTGGGACTGACCTGCACAGAACAGGACTCTGTCATCAAAAGCTGCCTGGCTACAGCAGAGTCAACACCTGGAACTGATTCTTTTTCTTATTTTTTTCTCTCATTTGTTTTTTGTTCTGGTGAAGGGTTTTCTTTTTCTTTTTTGTGGGGTTTTATTTTTCTTTTATTTGTTTTTTTTTGTTGTTTTTGTCTTCATTTTTGTTTCTCTTTGTCTGTATGCTCTTTCCTTCATTATTCTATCTGATTTTTATACGAGTATAAACAGAGCCTCTAACTTCTTTGTGATTGTGGTTCTGATCTGATCTTCCTTTTATCCCTTTCTTCTCTTTTTCCCATCAGTCCTCTGCACTAGTTTCCCAATGTTAATGGGATCCCTCTTGGTCCTCCAACCTTACATCTAATTCCTTCCTCTTCTCCCAATACTCTATTTCCTCCTTAACTCATTTAAAATTTAAGCTCCTGTGGGAAAAATTGACATATTAAGGACTTATATACTGCATATAATTCTTCTGGTGTGTTTTAGATTTTGTTATATAAACTCAACTCTACTTTATATGGTTAAAAGTGACAAATAATGGGTTAGATCAATCTGTCATTTTCTAGGCTGTGTTTGATGCTTTAGGTATCGTTATAGCCAAAAGTGAAATAGTTGTTATAAACAGCCTTCCCTCCTGACATTCCATGATTGAGATTGACTAAGGGTCACAGTAAATGCAGTGGCACAGTACCAAAGTACCAAGGACTGGGCCAAACAGGTAGCGACTTCTCATATCCAACAAATTGAAGAAGTAGGATCTGGCAGAAAGCTCAAAACCAAAAAACAAGCTTCACTTGGAAGGTACTGCAGAGAAGTAGTCATCTCCTAAGGATCTTGAACACTAGCAGTAAAGTAAACTACCATAGGTAATTTACAAACATCACCCCAGGAATTAAACTAAAGGAAGAAAAGAAAACTAGATGACACTTCAATAAGATGCAACCCCACACATCCAATTCACCAAAGGCAAACCTAGGGGGCAATGAGGTAGGACAATCCAAAATCCACCCACCTGGCCTATCTGAAGTGGTAACAAGAAAGCAACTGAATCAGGCTCTGGAAAAAATTAAATCAGAAATAATTTTACAGGTAATGGCAGAGATAATGTCCACAATGAACACCATGCTTAAGGATACTATAGCTGATAAAGACAAAAAAAGAGATGAGCTTAAGAAAATTATAGAAACCATGAATGCTCAGCATAGGAAAGAAAGGGAATCCATAAGGCAGATTCAAGCAGATATCCAGGAGAACAAAAATTCCATTGAAGTATTTGTAGCAGATTAAGCCAGTGTGAGGAGAGGATCTCAGATATAGAAGACAGGCTTGCAATTAGTGATCATGAAAAAAAAGAATTCTTAAAAATAGCAAGGGACCATGAAAAATCAATACAGCAGCTGATAGATGTCTAAAAGATAAATAACTTAAGAAAAATTGGAATAAATGTAAAAGCAGGAGATAGCATAAATGATATCACGACCCTGTTCACAGACATTATCATGGAGAATTTCCATGGTAGAGATAAAGAATTTGATCTTCATATAAATGAGGCTTATAGAACTCCAATGAGACACAATAAAAAAAAAAAAAAAAAAAAAAAAAAAAAAAAACTACAGCCGGGCATGTCATAGTCAAGATTCCAGAAATTCAACAGGAGAGCAGATTCTTAAAAGCTGTTAGCGACAAGAGACAAATCACCTATAAAGGAAAACACATCAGAATCACAGCTGACTTTTCAGCACTAACTCTCAAGTCAAGAAGAGCTTGGAATGACATATTTCAAACTCTGAAGGAAAATAATTTTCAACCGAGATTGATGTACCCCGCAAAACTCTTTCAAAATTGATGGAGAAATAAAATACTCCCATGACAAAGAACATCTTTAGAAAATTTATGACCACGAAACCAGCACTCCAAAATGTTCTGAAAGACATTCTAGAGCAGAAAACAAGGACTACAACTCCAGGAACACCAACAGAAGTAATCCACCAGGCAGGGCAGATAATTAAATAGAAGGAGAGGGGAAAAACAAACAAAGAGTGGGAACCAAAAACAGGAAAATATCATGAAAAGTATAAGTTAGTACATATCAGTTTTAACCATGAATGTTAATGGTCTCAATTCACCAATGCAAAGGCACAGACTGGCAAAATGGATCAATAAGCAATATCCAACAAATATGCTGTATGCAAGAAAAACATTTAATTCAGAAAGAATTTCATAGCCTGAAAGTCAAAAGATGGAAAACAATACTCCATGCAACAGGAACCCAGAAAAAAGCAGGGGTAGCTATTCTTTTTGCAGACAAAGTGAATTTCAAGCCAAGAATGATTCAGAGAAATAAAGACGATCGTGACATCCTTGCAAAGGGAACAATCCAAGAGGAAGAGACAACAATCATGAATATATATGCATCAAATACCAGTGCACCAAGCTATACAAAACAAGTATTAAAGGACTTGAAAAATCAAATAAGCAGTAATACAATTATATTGGGAGATCTCAATACATCGCTGTCACAAAAAGACAGATCAAGTAGACAAAAAAATCAATAATGAAATAGTAGAACTGAATCAAACTTTTGAACAAATGAACTTAGTATGTCTACAGAGTGTTCTACCCCACAACGTCAGAATATACATTCTTCTCAACAACACATGGGACGTTCTCCAAAATAGACCACATACAAGCTCATACAACCTGCTAAAGTAAATGCAAAGGAATTGAAATTATCCCATGCATATTATCAGACCATAGTGCAATGAAATTGGAAATCAATGGCAAAAGAAATCACAAAAACTCCCTAAACACATGAAAATTAAACAGCACCCTCCTGAACAACCAATGGGTCACAGATAAAATTACAGAAGAAATAAGACACTTTCTACAACTGAATGATAATGACAGTATGACATACCAGAATTTATGGAATACAATGAAAGCAGTCCTAAGAGGGAAATTTATAGCATTGAATACCTGTATCAGGAAAATAGAGAAAGCACAAATAGACACCTTCATTGCAAACCTCGAACTTCTAGAAAAAGAAGAGCAGGCTAAGCCGAAAGTTTGTAAAAGGGAAGAAATCATAAAGATCAGAGCAGAAATTAACGTATTGGAGACTAAAAAACAATACAAAGAATCAATGAAGCAAAGAGTTGGTTCTTTGAAAGAATAAGTAAGATTGACAAACCCTTATCCAACCTTATTAAAAAAGAAAAGTCTCAAATCCATGCAATTGAAAATGAAAAGGGTGATATCACGACAGACCCTGCAGAAAAGCAGAATAACATCTGTACCTATTTTGACAATTTATAATCTAATAAAATTGAAAATGCAGAAGAAAAGGATAGATTCCTAGATATGAAAGAATTACAAAAGCTGAAACAAGAAGATTTAAAAATCCTAAATAAATCAATATCTACCAATGAAATAGAAGATGTAATTAAAAACCTCACAACAAAGAAAAGCCCAGGCCCTGATGGATTCACTGCCAAATTCTACAAGAAGTTTAGAGAAGAACTAACACCACTACTTCTCAAAATTTTAATGAAATGGAAAGGGAAGCAATACTCCCAAATTCATTCCTGGAAGCAAGCCTTACCCTGATACCAAAACCAGAGAAGGACCCAACTAAGAAAGAGAACTACAGGCCAATCACCCTAATGAACATAGATGCAAAAATCCTCATTAAAATACTAGCAAACAGAATCTAGCAAATCATCAAGAAGATTATATACCATGACCAAGTTGGATTCATCCCAGGGATGCAGCAATTTTTCAGCATACATAAATAAATAAATGTAGTACACAATATTAACAGAACCAAAGACAAAAATCATATGTTCATATCAATAGATGCAGAAAAAGCTTTTGACAAAGTCCAGCACCTTTTCATGATAAAAGCCCTATAGAAAATTGAAACAGATGGTCTTTATCTCAATCTGATAAAAGCTATCTATGACAAACCAACAGCCAATATTCTACTAAATGGACAAAAACTGAAAGCCTTCCCTCTAAAATCAGGAACAAGACAAGGATGTCCACTGTCGCCACTCTTATTCAACATAGTCCTGGAAACTTTAGCCAGAGCAATTAGACAAGAGAAAGAAATAAAAGGAATAATGATTGGAAAGGAAGAATTTAAATTATCATTATTTGCAGATGACATGATACTCTACAAGGAAGACCCCAAAAACTCCACTAAAATTACTAGATTTAATAAGCAAATTCAGTAGTGTAGCTGGATACAAATTCAATACTCAAAAAGCAATAGCCTTTCTGTACACAAATAACAAATTTACTGAAAGAGAAATTAGGGAAAAAATACCTTTCACAATAACATCCAAGAAAATGATATACCTAGGAATCAACCTCACAAAGGATGTAAAAGACCTATACACTGAAAACTACTGTGCTAAGAAAAAGGATATTGAAGAGGATATCAGAAAATGGAAATATATCTCTTGCTCCTGGATAGGAAGAACCAATACAGTGAAAATGGCCATACTTCCAAAATTGTTATACAGATTTAATGCAATTCCAATCAAATATCCAACAGCATATCTCACAGAAATAGAGAAAACAATCGTAAAATTCATTTGGAATCAGAAGACACCTAGAATAGCAAAGGCAATTCTGGGCAACAAAGGCAAGAGAGGGGGCAGCACCATCCCTGACTTGAAATTATACTATAAGCCTACTGTGATTAAAACAGTGTGGTACTGGCAAAAAAACAGACCTGAAGAACAATGGAACAGAGTAGAAGATGCTGAAACAACCCCAGACATATTGAGCCACCTTATCTTTGGCAAAGATGCCAAACACATTCACTGGAAGAAAGATAGCTTCTTTAATAAATGGTGCTGGAAAAACTGGCTCTGTACATGACAAAGACTAAAACCAGACCCATATCTTTCACCATGCACTAAACTAAATTCAAAATGGATCAGAGATCTAAATAGTACAACAGAAATATTAAATCTGCTGGAAGGTAGGATAGGAAAAAACCTTGAAGATATTGGTGTAGGCAAAGACTTTATTAAATAAAACCTCAACTGCACAGGGACTATCACAAAGAATCAACAACTGGCATCTCATATTATTAAAAAGCTTTTCCACAGCAAGAGAAATCACAGAGTGAAGAGACAACCCATAACATAGAAAAAAATGTTTGCCAGCTGTTCCTCAAAGGATTACTATCGAGAACATACAAAAAACTCAAAAAGTCAGACCTCCCAAAGGTAAAGACCCAATCCAAAAATGGGCATCTGAGATGAATACACATTTCTCAGATGAAGAAATACAAATGGCAAATAAATATACAAAAACGTGCAACATCACTAGTCATTCGAGAGATGCAAATTAAAACTCTAAGATTCCATCTCACCCCAGAAAGAATGGCTATTATCAAGATATCAGCTAATAAATGCTGGAGGGTCTGTGGGGTAAAAGGAACCCTTTTCCAGTGTTGGTAGGAGTGTCGACTTGTACAGCCACTGTGGAAATCAGTGTGGAAATTCCTCAAAAAGCTAGGATTGGAGGTCCCATTTGACCCAGCTATTCCCCTTCTGGGTATCTTCCTAGAAGAATTAAATCATCATACCACAGCGATATGTGTGCACCCATGTATAAACCAGTACAATTTGTAATAGCCAGATCTTGGAAACAACCCAAATGCCCAGCAACTGATGAATGGATTAAAAAGATGTGGTATTTTTATACAATGTAGTACTATTCAGCCATAAAGAAGGATAAACTGGAGAATTTTATAGGTACATGAATGCAACTTGAGAAAATACTCATAAGTGAAATAAACTGGACACACATGTGTAAACATCGTATTATCTCCTTAGTGTGAGAAACTGAAAGAGTAATAAGATCTGAAATGTACAAGAGATATGATGAATCAGAATGATACATGTTAAAAGGAAAGAGAGACTGGGATGGAGGAATGGGGAAAAGAAAGAACAGAAAAGAAAAAAATTGTATTTATATATAAGATGGTTAAAATAGATACACTACTAATTTTACGTACTTCATTGAAGAGAAAGTTTTGTGCCAGTTATGTTAGCACAAATGAATGCTGGTATCTTGTACCATGAGTAACTAATTTATAGATAACAATATGTAATATATTAACCATTGTTACCCTCCTATTATGTTGTTTTGAAAATTTGTTCTTTGTTGATTTGTTTTTTGTTTTTTCTTCTCTTTAAAATAAAGTAAAAATTTAAAAAAATGGAAACAATGATTTTGTAAAAATGGAGAGTAAGAGGGGTTAAAGGGAAGGTAGGGAAATTGGAAAAAAGAATCAAGTTATATCATATACATGTGCAAATTCCATATAATGAATATGATCATTATGTATACCTAAAATGTACTAGGAAACTCAATTAATAAAAAAACAAAAATAGAGGAATGTATACAGAAAACATGGTATATATACAAAAAGAAATACTATTGTATTAATAAATGAAGGAAACCCTGCGACTTAGAGCTACTTGGATTAATCTGAAGAACATTTTTCTAAGAAAAATAAGCTAGTTGCCAAAAGACAAATACTCTATGATCTCACTTATATTTTGTGTCTTTATTGAATCTAGATTCAGAGAAGTGGAGTGAGCAATGTTGGCTACCAGGACATGGGTTATGGGAGAAAAGGGGTTATTTTCATCAAAGGGTATAACCTTTCAGTTAGAACATGAATATATTGTCAGAACCTAAGGTATATCATGGTGATTATTGTTAATAATACTCAATTGTATACTTGAAATTTACTGACAGTGTAATCATATAAGTTCTGGCTATACACACACAAGTAGACAAATGATAATTGTGTGATATGATTATTGCATTAATTCCTTTGATTGTAATAATTTCACTGTTTACATATATCAAATCACACAATATTTTGTTTTCCATTATACCTCAGCAAAGTTGGAAAGAAACATATCTCAGGAAAACTATCCACATAATTATCAGTAGGAGAATGGTTAAAAATTGGGATTTATTCATACAATAGCCTTCAAATAACAATGAAAAACCTATTAAAATATATAACGAGGGTGAATATTAGTGAGATGATATCATGCTGAGAAAAGCAAGCTGGAAGAAAGCATATTATATTACTACTTTATGTAAAGTCACAATGAAATCGAAATTTATCTGTGATGAATGAGTAAAGCCATTGCCTGTGATTAGGGGAGTGGTATTGATTAGAGAAAGGGCATAACAGGACAATCTTGGATACAGGAAATAATGTTTGTCTTTGTCATAATATGAACAAAGTGCACAAAAGCATTTTTAAAGACTGAATATATTTTTGATCAATATGTCACCAACACACACTCCTTCACACCGTGCCATCAACTGGCAACTAACATTCTACTCTATCTGATATATATTTTATAGATTTTACATATGAATAAGATCATATGGTTTTTTTTATGTGCATAGTACACTTTATTTAAACTTAACTAGTATTTTTACCTAATATAACAGATACATATACACAATAAATGAATGGAAGTGTGATTAATAACAAGCTGCTTTTAACTTTTTATAATTTTTATTTTGACATCAAAATTTAAATTCTAATGAAATAGGAAGAGACCTGAACCCTTGTTCAGATGTTTCTATTTTTTTTATCTAACTATACATTTTATCAGGTTTCTAAAACATTAAAAATGGAACAGTTTTGTATTTCTTCATTTGTAGATAATTAGATAAATGAAATTGCAATATAATGGAAAAATATACAGTCATTTAAAATTAGGCTGTAAATTATATTATCATGTAAAATTATCTATGATAATTTTGTTTTTTTTATTTTTTGTTACTGGGAATTGACCTCAGGACCTTGTGCTTGCTGGGCAGGTGATATGCCACTGAGCTACTTCCCCAGCCCTATCTATCAAATTTTGAGTGGAACAAAGTTATATATAATGATAAGTAAGGTATAACCCAAGAAACATAAACATTTTTTAAAGGGTAATAATACAGAAATACAGAAACATTTTCATAAAAAAAGACAAAACTTAGAATTTATTACTGGGAGATAGAATTCAAAGAACATTTAATTTTCTTAAATACTTTATCAACTTTTGTAACTTGAATACATCATTTATATAAATGAAAAAAATTATAAAGTTAAATTCATTCTTAGAAAGAAATGTTATTCATTAAAAGGCATTTCTTTTTACATTAATGTGAATAATATCTTATTTCTTCACCCATGTTATTAAATACCACTAAAGAATAATTTTAAATGTAGAAAAAGAGATTAAGAGCAATTTTTGTGTTCTGTACAATTTTTTGGTCAGTGACAAAACTTTGTTTTCTATTTCTATTGTGTTTTTTTTTTGTGTGTGTGGGTACCAGGGTTTGACCACCAGACATTGTGCACCAGCAAGCACCCATGCTGCTGAGTGACATCACAGGCCCTTTTTTCCTATGTGGGTTCTGAGAGTCAAACTCAGGCCCTCGTACTTGCGAGGCAGGCACTTATATCACTGAGCCATCTCACCGGCTCTCTATTTATATTGTTAATGATAATTCTAAAAATATTCAAAATAAGTTCATTCAAAATGATTTGCCAAATCATGGTGTTAGTGTAAATGTGTAAAATCGCAGTTTTAAATACTATTTTTTTTCAGTTTTCATATATGTTAGGCAGGTTGTTGTCAAAGAAACAAGATAAGAAAATACATTTGTGTACATTCCAGAAGTAAAATTTTCTAATTAATTTTGCTTTTCCTTTACAGATGTCACTTGAGGTAAGCTATCAACATTGCAACTGGCAGGCTAGCTGATGAAAATTTAATCAACATTGTCTATTTTTTTAACATTCTCACAAGTTTGTTGATGTTATAATAAGCAAGAAGAAGTTTAAGAATTGATTCAATTTTTATTAGTGAAAATGTGCTATATGCATCCTCAAGAGATTCCTTTTTATAAGACAGGTAATTTCATTTCAAAATCTTTTAGTCTAATGAAGTAGACTAAGTAAAATGAATGAAGCACATAAGTATAATGAATAATTGTCATTATAAATTATGCATACAAATAGAGATACTGTAAACTATTATAGAAAATGACCATTTATAACAAATCATATACACATTTATCATAAAGAATATATAATAAAATAATATAAATGTTATTTAGCATATTTAGAGTCACTAATGTTACTCTTAAATTTATTTTATTTATTTTATTTTTTTTGTGGGTACCGGGGGGTCAAACTCAGAACCTCATGCGCCAGCAGGCGCCTGTGCCGCTGAGCGATATCACCGGCCCCTTTTTCGTATGTGGGTTCTGGGAGTCGAACTTGGGCCCTCGCGCTTGCCGGGCAGGCTCTTACGCCGCTGAGCCATCTCACCGGCCCTACTCTTAAATTTATAGAAATGTATTCACAGTTTTCACTAGGTATCCAGGCACTTATAAAAGTACAAAAAAATCACTTTATTTACACATAACATTAAGCATATCACATAGGATATAAAATGTCTTTTTAAAAGATCTACTTCTTTTTATGGAGTACTTGTTAGAAGTAGTTTTTTTTTTTTTTTTTACACTGGCTGAGTAAATCAAAGTGTCTGTCCCCCAGTGCTTAGTATCATAGTTTTCAAAAATAAAAATTGATTTATTATTGTTGAATTTCTTTTCAAGTTATAATAGTCACAGTTTGTGTCCCTGGGTAATAGACACAGATTTATTTGCTAGTGCTCTCAGAGTATATCTGTGAGTGGGGAAAGAAAGTTGAACTGAGGGAGGATTTGTATTGTCCTATAGTCACACCAGAGGCCTCAGTTAATCTCACAGAGAGCTTTGTAGCTATAATGGTCTTAACAGTTTGCTCAATTTTGTAACCCATTCATCAGCTATTCACTGGGAATGTGATGTCCCCAGGGAACTAATATAATTTGGCAAAATGACTTTAAGCTGACTATAATTCCTGGAGAGGGAATAAGCTGCGTGCCCTCAACTGCCAACATCCCTAGTAGTTCAGAGAATAAATGCTGCTGGCACAAATGGGCATTTCAGCAACATACAGTACAACTAGCCATAAATGCATGCAATGTTAGAAGGTATAAAGCAGACAGTAAAATTTTCTTATATCCCAATGTGCCATATATAAAAATGTTAAATTTTGGATTGGACTTTATATATTACCCTGTCTACAAAATTTGTAGTTACTTTTACATTCTCATTTTCCTGTCTCTCACATTTCCATCCAGTTAACTAGCAACCCTTTATGGTTTTATACACTAAATAATTCTTAAATGAATATGTTATTATGAACTGACTAGAGACCATACTCATAAGTAAAATAAATCAGTCTCGCATGTGTAAACATCATATTGTCTCCCTAGTGTAAGAAACTGAAAGAGTAAATTAGGTCCAAAATATATGATAGATATTGTGAAAGAGAAAGAAACAGGTAAAAAGGGAAAAGCAAATACATATATATATATATAGCAAAGATAATTATACAACAAATTTCTTCTAGTTCATTGAAAAAAAGTTTGTGTTTTTATTGTTTGATCAAATTTGCCCGCCTATATCCTGTAATCCAAGCAACTACTTTGAAGATAACAATACGCAATATATTAACCATTGTCAATTTCCTATTATATTGTTATGAAATACTTTATCATTGTTTTTATTGTTTTTTCTCTTAAAAATGAAATAAAAATGTTATTCTTATTTTGCCCCCATTTTTGTGGCCCTATTTCAAACTTTTTTCATTTCTTGCTTCATTTATGACGTTCACGTTTTTATTTATTCCTCAGCTACTGGACTGATATTTCATTGCTGCTTGCCCTAGGCTTTCCTGCTAGACTTGTTAACAAATTACATGACAGAATTTTAATGATGCAACAAGCTTGCTTTAGAGTATTTACTTTCTCATACATATTATTCCTGTGTCTAACACTCCATTACCATTTACCAAGTACATGAAAAGTTCACCCCACACTCATTTACCCCAAGTTTAGCTCAGTGGTTGCTCTGTTCAACCCTAAATCACATTTTCTGAGTAGCCATTTACTTACAATGCCCCCAACTCCCACTTTAACCTGTGTTCTCAAGACTCCCTTAGGTAGAAGGGGTGATTTAAATATACAGTGAATGTCAAAATAAAAATAATGTATTACAATAAGACAAACTGTCATTAATACCCTTCAAAGACTCCCCTTCAATTTGAACACACTTATCACATTTTTCTTGCCACTTTCTGAAGTCATTTTAGAAATTCTTTTTTCACTAGTGTCTTTAACTGTGTTGTCTTTGTTGCCTCAGTATCCTAAATAAATGCAAAAAGTTTGCCTGTCACAAACATTTTCACTTTGAGGAAGAGGCAGAAGTTGCATGGTACCAGATGTGGGGAATAAATTGAATGTTGACACACAATAAACATGTTACATGATTGCCTTTTTGTTGGATGACTCTTGGTAGCAGCAGTATTTGTCATATTTTTATAATATCCAGAATTGCTTTAGAAAATGGCAAGCATTATTTATATGTGGGATTAATTACAATGTGTCTTATGCCATTATAAATATTTTTATCCTAAAATTTCACCATTTATTTTCATCGTATCATGCCTAAAAATGACATAATATTCAGCCTAAAGAGAATGAAACTATCTCCTTTGTTATGAAAGGAATAGAACAGGAGATCATTATCAGAAGCAAAATAATCTAGACCATATCATGTCACTTATGCATCGAATATAAAAATAGTTTATCTAATATGAGTTGAATGTATAATGTTGGTCTGCAGAAGCAGAGAGTGGAGACTCCAAGAATGATGGGGAAACTTTCATCAAAAAGAACTGAGTAATATTTAGGAATGTAAAGTTCTTGTGCTCTATTGCACAGCAGGGCAATCATGGATAATACTTTTTCAGAAAGCTAAAAGAAAGTGATTTGAAGTTTTAAAATTAAAGAAATAATAAATGAGGTGATGTGTATTTCTATTCTTTGTGTGTGTGTGTGTGTGTGTGTGTGTGTGTGTGTGTGTGTGTACTGGGGGCCGACCTCTGGATCTCATGGGCCAGCAGGCACCAGTGACACTGAGCGATATCAGCAGCCCTTTTTTTCGTATGCAGGTTCTGGGAGTTGAACTTGGGCCCTCGTGCTTGCCAGGCAGGTGCTTATGCTGCTGAGCCATCTCACCAGCTCTGTATTTCTATTCATTTGGAAACGTTCCACTATATAACTAGGAATGGAGGCATGTGCATGAAATCCCAGCACTCAGCAAATTGAGGCAGTAGGATCACCATATGTTTGAGGCCAGACTGTGCTACATAGTGAGTTCAAGGCCAGCCTCAACTACACAGTGAGACCATGTCTCAAAAAGACAAACAAAAAAATTTGAAAATATGTGTATGAAAATTGTGAAATTTTGTTACATTCATATGTATTGTATTTGTGTTTTTATTTCACAGTTAAACTAAATAAAATGTATAATAATTAGCAAAAAGTAAAAATAAAATATTAATATATATGCATTTGTTTCATTCATTATAAGTACTTTTTTTAAAGAGAAGAAAAAAACAAAAAAGAGCAACATTTCAAAACAACAAATAGGAGGCTAACAATGGTTAATACACTACGTATTGGTATCTTTAAATTAGTTACTCAGGGTAAAAGATATCAGCATTCACTTATCCTAACATAACTGGCACAAAACAATCTCTTCAATGAACTAAGTAAAATTAGTAGTGTATCTTTGTTAACCATCTGATATATAAATATAATTATTTTCTTTTCCGTTCTTCTTTTCCCCATTCCCCCATCCCAGTCTCTCTTTCCTTTTAACATGTATCATTCTGATTCATCATATCTCTTGTACATTTCAGATCTTATTACTCTTTCAGTTTCTCACACTACAGGGACAAAACGATGTTTACACAGGTGTGTCAAGTTTATTTCACTTACGAGTATTTTCTCGAGTTGCATCCATTTACCTATAATAGTCCACAGTTTATCCTTCTTTATGGCTGAATAGTACTCCACTGTATAAAAATACCACATCTTTTTAATCCATTCATCGGTTGCTGGGCATTTGGGCTGTTTCCAAGATCTGGCTATTACAAATTGTACTGGTTTACACATGGGTGTACACATATCGCTGTGGTATGATAATTTAATTCTTCTAGGAAGATACCCAGAAGGGGAATAGCTGGGTCAAATGGGACCTCCAATCCTAGTTTTTTGAGGAATCTCCACAATGATTTCCACAGTGGCTGTACAAGTCAACACTCCCACCAACAGTAGAGAAGGGTTTCTTTTTCCCCACAGCCCCTCCAGCATTTGTTATTAGCTGATTTCTTGATAATAGCCATTTTTTTCTGGGTTTGAGGTGGAATCTCAGTGTTGTTTTAATTTGCATCTCTTGAATGACTAGTGATGTTGCACATTTTTTGTATATTTATTTGCCATTTCTATTTCTTCATCTGAGAAATGTGTATTCATCTCAGATGCCCATTTTTGGATTGGGTCTTTGCATTTTGGAGGTCTGAATTTTTGAGTTTTTTGTATGTTCTTGATAGTAATCCTTTGTCTGAGGAACAGCTGGCAAACATTTTTTCCCATGTTGTGGGTTGTCTCTTCACTCTGTCAGTGATTTCTCTTGCTGTGCAAAAAGTTTTTAATAAGATGAGATGCCAGTTGTTGATTCTTTGTGATAGTCCCTGTGCAGTTGAGGTTTTATTTAATAAAGGCTTTGCCTACATCAATGTCTTCAAGGGTTTTACCTATCCTTCCTTCCAGTAGATTTAATGTGTATGTTTTAATATTTAGATCTAAAATTTTTTTTGAATTTAGTTTAGTGTATGGAGAAAGATATGGGTCTAGTTTTAATATTTGGCATATGAAAAGCCAGTTTTTTCAGCAACATATATTAAAGAGTCTATCTTTCAATGAATGTGTTTGGCACCTTTGTCACAGATAAGGTGGCTCAGTATGTATGGGGTTATTTCAGCATCTTCTACTCTGTTCCATTAATCTTTGGGTCTGTTTTTTTTGTCAGTACCATGCTGTTCTTATCACAGTAGCTTTACAGTATAATTTCAAGTCAGGGATTGTGCTGCCTCCTGTCTTGCCTTTGTAGCCCAGTATTGCCTTTGCTATTCTAGGTCTCTTCTGTTGCCAAATGAATTTTAGGATTGTTTTCTCTATTTCTGTGAGATATGTTTTTGGAAATTTGATTGGAATTGATTTAAATCTATATAACAATTTTGGAAGTATGGCCATTTTCACTATATTGGTTCTTCCTATCCAGGAACAAGGGATATCTTTCCATTTTGTGATATCCTCTTCAATCTCTTTTTTTCAGAGTACTGTAGTTTTCAGTGGAGAGGTCTTTTACATCCTTTGTGAGGATAATTCCTAGGTATTTCATTTTTTGGATGTTATTGTGAAAGTTACTGTTTCCCTAATTTCTCTTTCAGTAAGTTTGTTATTTGTGTACAAAAAGGCTATTGCTTTTTGAGTATTGACATTGTATCCAGCTACACTACTGAATTTGCTTATTAAATCTCACAATTTTTTAGTGGAGTTTTCAGGTTCTTCTGTGTAGATTATCATGTCATCTGCAAATAATGGTAATTTAACTTCTTCCTTTCCAATCATTATTCCTTTTATTTCTTTCTCTTGTCTAATTGCTCTTTGTAAACTTTCCAGGACTATGTTGAATAAGAGTGGGGACAGTGGACATCCTTGTCTTGTTCCTGATTTTAGAGAAAAAGCTTTCAGTTTTTGTCCATTTAATTTGATATTGCCTGTTAATTTGTCATAGACAGCTTTTATCAGATTGAGATAAAGACCATCTCTTATAATTTTCTGTAGTTTTTTTTAAAGAAAAGTTGTTGGACTTTGTCAAACACTTTTTCTGCATCTATTGAAATGATCATGTGATTTTTGTCTTTGGTTCTGTTAATATGGTGTATTATATTTATTGATTTACATATATTGAACCATCCTTGCATCCCTGGGATGAATCCCACTTGGTCGTGGTGTATAATGTTCTTGATGATTTGCTGGATTCTGTTTGCCAGTATATTTTTGAAGATTTTTGCATCTATGTTCATTAGAGAGATTGGCCTGTAGTTCTCTTTCTTAGTTGGGTCCTTCTCTGGTTTTGGTATCAGGGTAATGCTTGCTTCCAGGAATGAATTTGGGAGTATTGCTTCCCTTTCAATTTCATTAAAAAGTTTGAGAAGTAGTGGTGTTAGGTCTTCTCTAAACTTCTTGTAGAATTTGGCAGTGAATCCATCAGGGCCTGGGCTTTTCTTTGTTGTGAGGTTTTTAATTACATCTTCGATTTTATCGGTTGATATTGCTGTCTTTAGGATTGTATGTCTTCTTTATTCAGCTTTGATAATTCCTACATATCTAGGAATCTGTCCATTTCTTCTGCATTTTCCGTCATAGTGGAATATAAATTTTCAATATAGGTATAGATGATCTTCTGGATTTCTGCAGATTCTCTCATGATATAACCCTTTTCTTTCTTAATTGCATGGATTTGAGTCTTTTCTTTTCTTTTTTTAATAAGGGTTGATAAGGGTTTGTCAATCTTATGTATTCTTTTAAAGGACCAACTCTTTGCTTCATTGATGCTTTGTATTGTTTATTTAGTCTCCAAAACATTAATTATTGCTCTGATTTTTATAATTCCTTCCCTTGTATGGGCCTTTGGCTTAGCCTGCTCTTCTTTTTCTAGAAGTTTGATGCTCCCCATGATGTTTTTTATTTTAGCTTGCTCTATTTTTCTGATATAGGTATTTAATGCTATAAGTTTCCCTCTTAGGAATGCTTTCATTTTATCCCATAAGTTCCAGTATGTTATACTGTCATTATCATTAAATTGTAGAAATTGTCTAATTTTTTCTTTAATTTTATCTGTGACCCATTGGTTGTTGAGGAGTATTCTGTTTAATTTCTGTGTGTTTAGGAAGTTCTTGTTATTTCTTTTGCCATTGGTTTCCAATTTCATTGCACTATGGTCTGATAATATGCATGGGATAATTTCCATTCCTTTGCATTTACTTAAGCAGGTTCTATGAGCTAGTATGTGGTCTATTTGGGAGAGCATCCCATGTGCACCTGAGAAGAATGTGTATTCTGATATGGGGTGGAACACTCTGTAGACATCTACTAAGTTCATTTGTTCAAAATTTTGGTTCAGTTCTAATATTTCAATATTGATATTTTGTCCAGTTGATCTTTTTTGTGACAGTGGAGTATTGAGTTCCCCCAATATAATTATATTAGTCCTTATTTGATTTTTCATGTCCTTTAATACTTGTTTTATGTAGTTTGGTGCACTGCTATTTGTTGCATATATATTTATGATCATTATCTCTTCCTCTTGGATTGTTCCCTTTACAAGGATGTAGTGACCTTCTTTATCACTCTCAATCATTCTTGGCTTGAAATTCACTTTGTCTGCAAAAAGAATAGCTACGCCTGCTTTTTGCTGAGTTCCTGTTGTATGAAGTATTGTTTTCCATCCTTTGACTTTCAGTCTATGAATTTCTTTCTGAATGAAATGAGTTTCTTGTATACAGCATACTTTTGGATCTTGCTTCTTGATCCATTTTGACATTTGTTCCTTTTGATTGGTGAATCAAAACCATTAACATTGATGGTCAAAACTGATATGTATTAACTTATCCTTCTCATGTTATTTTCCTGTTGTTGGTTCCCCCTCTGTTTTTTCCCCCTTCCTCTGTTTAATTATTTGCCCTGCCTGGTTGATTACTTCTGTTGGGGTTCCTGTGTTTGTATTCCTTGTTATCAACCTCCTTCTAGAATGTTCTTCAGAACATCTGTAATGCTGGTTTGGTGGTCATAAATTTTCTCAGTTGTTATTTGTCATGGAAATATTTTATTTCTCCATCAATTTTGAAAGATAGTTTTGTGGGATACATAAATCTGGGTTGAAAGTTATTTTCCTTTAGAGTCTTGAAATACGTCATTCCAATCTCTTCTTGACTTGAGAGTTTGTGCTGAAAAGTCAGCTGTGATTCTGATGGGCTTCCCTTTATATGTGATTTGTCTCTTTTCCCAAACAGCTTTGAAGATTCTTCTCTTCTGTTGAATTTCTGGGATCTTGACTATGATATGTATACGTGAAGATTTTTTTTTTTGATCATGGCTACTTAGAGATCTATGAGCCTCATTTATCTGAATATCAAATTCTTTTTCTCTACCAGGGAAATTCTCTGTGATAATGTCTGTGAACAGGGTTCTGATGTCAATTATGCTATCTCCTGCTTTTTCATTGATTCAAATCAATATTAAGTTATTCTTCTTTATGTCATCTAGCAGCTACTGGATTCATTTTTCAGGGTCCCTTGCTATTTTTAAGAATTCTTTCTTTTCATGATCACTAATCACAAGCCTGCCTTCTATATCTGAGTTCCTGTCCTCACACTGGCTTAATCTGCTGCAAATACATTCAATGGAATTTTTGTTCTCCTGAATATTTGCTTGAATCTGCTTTATGGATTTCATGTCTTTCCTATGCGTAGTATTCATGACTTCCATCATTTTCTTAAGCTCATCTTTTTTTTTTTTTTTTTTTTTGGTCTTTGTCTATCCTAGCATCCTTAAGCATGGTCTTCATTGTGGACATTATCTCTGCAGTTATCTGAAAAATTATTTCTGATTTAAATTTTTCCAGTTCTTCAATCAACTGCTTTGTTAAAAACTGATTTTGTTAAATCAACACTTCAGTGATGCCAGGTGGGTGGCTTTTGGATTGTCCCACCTCATTGACCCCTAGGTTGGCCCTTGGTGAACTGGATGTATGGGGTTACATCTTCTTTAAGTGTCATCTCATTTTCTTTTCTTTCTTTAGTTTAATTCCTTGGGTGATGATTGCAAATTACCTTTGGTAGGTTGCTTTATTGCTAGTATTTAAAATTCTTAGGAGATGACTACTTCTCTGTGGTATCTTCCAAGTGTAGCTTATTGTTGGTTTTTGAGCCTGCTGCAAGATCCTACCTCTTCAATTTGATGGGCATGAATAATTGCTGCCTTTTTTGCCCAGTCCTTGGTTCTTTGGTACTGTGCCACTGTATTTTCTGTGACCTTAGTCAATCTCAGTCATGGAATACCAGGAAGAAAAGATGTTTAGAACGATTATGTCACTTTTGGCTATAATGGTACCTAAAGCATCAAATGCAGCCTAGAAAATGGCAGACTGTGCTAACCAGTTATTTGCCACTTTTCACTGTATAAAGTAGAGTTGTGGTTATATAACAAAATCTAAAACATACCAGAAAAATTATGTCAGTATAGAAGTCCTTAATATGTCAATTTTGCCCTCAGGAGTTTAAAGTTAAAATGAGTTAAGGTAGAAATAGAGAATTGGTAGAAGAGGAAAGAATTTGATATAAGGCTGGAGGACCAAAAGGGATCCCATTAACATTGGAAAATGTGCAGAAAACTGGTGGGAAAAAGAGAAAGAAGGGATAAAAAGAAGAACATATCAGAACCACAATTACAAAGAGTTTAGAGGCTCTGTTTACACACATAGAAAAACCAGATAGATTAATGAAGGAAAGAACAAACAGAGAAACAGAACAAAAATGAAAACAAAAACAACAAAACAAGCAAACAATAAAACCCCACCAAAAAAAAAAACCCTTCACCAGAACAAAAAACAAATGAGAGAGAAAAAAAATTCACTTCCAGGTTTTGAACCTGCTGTAGGCAGGCACCATGTGATGATACAATCCTGTTCTGTGCAGATCTATCCCAGCAAGCTGGCAGAAGCCCTTTGGCGGGGCAGTGGGCAATAGCCTGTACTCTCTGGCAGAGACCAGTCTCATTTGCCTGCCACTGTCAGTGCACTTTCCATGGGCCTGAGAACCACAGCGCCATGCTGAGTTCTGAACGCTGTGTTCTGGCGCCAAACTGAGTGCCCTGCCCCCCTCACAATGGCGCCTGGCCTATCGCTCTCCCACGTAGGATGGCTGCACCTCAGAGGCACTCACTGTCAGGTGGCCCTGCAGTCCTTCACTGCTCACCTGCGATCCTGCTGTCTCACATTCCATGGCAGACACCCCCAGGGGTGCAGGAAGTCACTGTGTTTCCACAGATTTGAACTTCTGTCTCACTGCAATTTCTGGCACAGGGAGAAGGCACCCACAGTCTCTTCTCTCTTCTTTGTTGAAATTAGTCTTCATTCACTCTGTTTGTCCCGAACTGCACTTCAGAACTTTCCTGGGTCCAGGAGAGCCACTTCCCTCTTTCTTTTGCTCCCCCAGCGACTATATTCCAGAGTCCCAATGGCAACATTTAGAGAGTTTCACTGCCTGCTTCTTACAAATAGGACATGTTTCCTGCCACCCCACTCATTATAAGTACTTTTAACCATTGCTATGTAACAGAACCTATTGAAAACACTGAGAACAGAGAAAGTATCAAAAATAGATACAATACTTAACTTCATGAAACTTAATATATGGCAAAATGGGAGCCATTATTTAAAAGGTGATTCAAACAAAGAAAAATTCACAAAACAAAATTAACAACAAAACAACAAAGAAAAAATCTTGATAGATTTTGTTTTTGTTTTGTATCATTTTGTTGTATTGGAGGTTGAACCTTGTGTCTCCACATCTTCTCAAATCATTTTTTTTTCTTTATTTTAGAAAAGGTCTCAGTAAGTCACTTAGTGGCCCAAACTGGGATGAAACTTGTAAACCTCCTGTCTCATTCTTCCAAAATGCTGGGCTTATAGGGATGCTTCATCACTCCCATCTGATTTTGTGATTTTATTCAACAAATATAAAAGACAGTTTTTGTATATTCAAACTTTATCTTTCTTAAATTTTGTGTTCTCACTGTTACCAGAATTCTTTTAACAACATAAATATATCCTTTCATCTCATATTTGCCACATATATTTCTCTCTCTAGGAAATCCCTTTTTCAACTCAACTAATTAAATTCTACCCATTTTTCAGATGTCGATGTCTAGATTATATTCTCATAAAAGCATCTCCCGGTGACTATTATTATATCTATTCTTGGGGCAGTCAGTGGTCCAGTTGATACGCTTTTACATATTGAAATTCTATATCTTCAAAATTCAGATGTCAAAATTGCAACTGTTAATGCAATGCTATTAGGGCATATTATTAACGCATTCTGAAGTAATTCAGACCTAAGAATGCAAACCAGATATAATTTAGGATTAGTCCTCTCATAAGAACCAGCATAAGAGCTTTTTTAATTTTATTGCCAAGTGAGACTACAATGAGAATAAAGAACAAAAAATATTTTTGTTTTAAAACTAATGAAATAAATCTAAAGTGACATAGGATAATAAGCAAGTCTAAAATATTAAAATGGTTTATATAGAGATGAATGTACAGAGTATGGCATTATGGGAAGACATATATAGAACATTCCATTCAACAACAAATTAATATGCATTTTTCTCAAGTACATATATAATTTTTCATGGCTAGATAATATATTATGCCACAAAAATACCCTCAATAAATTTTAAAATTATTAAACCATACAAGTGATCTTCTCTGACCATAGTGGAAAAACAAAAACTAAAAACAAAAATAAAAACAAACAAAAAACAAAACAAAAACAGAAAATTCACTAATATGTGGAGATTGAACAAAATATTCCTAAAGAAACAATGAGATGAGGATGAGATAACAAGAAAAATAAACAAATAATTAGAGATAAATGATAAACAAAAAACATATTTCTATTTATTGATTCAGTGCAGGGAATACTCAAAAAATTTTATGTGTAATTGTTGCTAAATATATGCAGATTTTAAATCTATTACCCAACTTTACTAAATTTAACAACTTGAAGAACTAAGAAAACTAAACCTAGTACAATGAACAAACCTATAAGTGAAAATGGAATAATTGTCATTTATTGCAACTTCTACAGTAATTAACTATAACAGACAAGGAGAGAAATATGTTGAAAATAACTGACTGCCAAAAAAGAACCAATAACTAAAATCACAAAAGTAATGAGAACATTATTTCTACCTTTAAAGAAAAACAATTTTCTGCACAACTATTTGCCAACAAGTTAGATTATCTAGTAACGGAGAACGTTTTAGACTTTTCAAAAATAACAAGCAGCCTGCTGCAGCATGCATGCCTTAGTTTTAACACCACTGAAACATTTGCAGAAATATATAAATTATATATATCTTATGTAAACTGACTCAAGTTGAAATAGAAAATCTCAACCATCTTATAACTAAGAGATTCAATCAATAATCAAATAGTACCAAATAAAATCCAAGCAAAATGAGTGGATTCTTCAACATATTTAAAAAGAGATGCATTGTAAACTCTTAAAAAACTAGAATAGGATGGCACATTTCTTAATTAATTCTATAAGCCCAGTGTTATGCTGGTACAAAAATCAGAAAAATAAATCAAAAGAAAATAAAATTGTAGGCCAAAATTCCTTATGACTATACACATAAACCATCTGAAAATCATAGTAACAAAACCAATATAACCTCATGTTTAACAGATTATATACTGTGGCTAAAAGGCAAGTATTTCAAGAACACAAGGATGGTTAAATACAATAAAATTATTGAAAATATTACATTCACTTTAGAAAACAATTATAACAATAATCATGAGTTAGTCACTTGATGCACAAAGAACACTTTAAACATCTAAAACTTTCATCATAAAAATGACAGTACAATACAAGAGGATTTTCTTAAAACAGTAAATATTTACAAAATACCTACAGTTTACATGATCCTCAATATTTAGAAAATTTTTTCACCTTAAATCAATAATAAGTCAAAAATGTGTGTTTCACCATTGTTATTCAGCATTGTATGGCATATTCTAGTTAAGACAATCAAAAAGAAAATCAACCAGATTAGAATGGAATACATTTTGTTACATCAAGTCATTGTTAACATGCTTTTATATATATAAAATTTAAAATCCATAAAAAAAGATATAAGAGGTAATAAATGAATTCAGCAATAGTATGTGGAACAAATTAAGCACATAAAAATTTGATGCTTTTTTGCACCAGCAGTGATCAATCCAAAAAGGAAATTAAGAAAACAATTCCTTTTGTCAATAATATTGAGAAGAACAAAATATCAATGAGTAAATACCACCATGTTGATGAGTGAGTTTTGCACTGAAAGCTAGAAACATTTCAGAAAGAAATTTAAAAAGACTTAAATAAATGCAAAGGCATCTACATCCATGGGTAGGAGGATTTGATATTGCAAATATATCAATATTTTACAAAGTTTTAAAGTTTCAGTGCAATATCCATCAAAATTCCAGCAGTTTTGGATGTGTAGCAATGCTTACCTCCAATTTATTTGTAATTGAAAGAGTCCCTGAATTGAAAAACTGAGCTTTATTTCTTTTCTCAGTTCACATTATTTATTTCAGTTAGCACACAGTTTAAAAATTCACTAATACATCATAGGTGAATTGTGCCTACACATGTGATCATTAGGAATATCTAAAGTGTACCAATAAAATTAATTTTAAAAATTCACCAATATGCTGATATGGTAGTACAAAACTAAAAAACATTATAAGTTATTACCTCCTTAGGAAAATAAAATATAATGTGATTGTTAAAACTAGATGTTAGTCTGTTTTAGAACAAAGGAAGAATATGAAACTAAGCAAAGGAATGTACAATCACTCACAATGACTAGAAAAGTAAAATTCTAATGAAAGCCCCTGAGTATATTGAAGGGTTCACATTTCAGTATTTCAAAACATACTGCAAGCTATATTCAAGATAGTGTGGTAATTGTGTAAGTATAGGTAGACAGATAGATCAATGGAATAGAATTGACCATGAAGTCATTAATCCATAAATCTAGGACCAATAGATTTTTGACAAGTGTGTCAAGGCAAAGATAGACTTTTAAGCAAACAGCAATAGAACAACTGTTCAACGCATGCAAAAGGTGAAGATACACTACTAAAATCTCATATAATAAACAAAATGTAATTCACAGTATATTAATTTTTCAAATACATGTTATTTTAATATTTAATATAAAATTATTAAAATAAAGCATAAGATTATATTTTCATTACTGTAAAATGATTCTTAGACACTACATTGAATCATGAGAAACTAAAGAAAAAAATTAGATGATTAATGCTCCATGCAATATTTAAGTTTGTGCCTTAAAAACTGTTATCAAGAAAAGAAACAGTAACCAAAATAATGAGGAATTGCATAAAATATTTAAGAACCACATATTTGATATGACTTTATTCAACAAAATGTTAAATAATTCAATTGAAACATGGGTATAAGACTTAAAATGACATATTTCCTAAATGTATATACGTACTACAGATAAAAGGTGAAAAGATACTCAATGTCAATAGTCATTACAGAAATGCGATCAGAAAAGAAGTAAAACATAATATTCACTAGCATGCTAAAATCTAAAACAAATTGGTAGTTATTACAAGGAGAAAGAGAAACTGAAATTCTTATACATTGCTGGTTGAATTGTAGAATGATGCTATTGCTATACTTGTGGAAAACATTTTGATATTTCTCAAAAAGCTAAATATAGAATTATTGTACATCCACCAGATCTATTCCTTGGTATATATTAATTAGAATTCAGAGTTATATGTTTATCAATGTTTATTGTAATATTATTCACACTTGCTACAGTGGAAAAAACCTAAGAGCCTATCAACAGGTGAATGAAGAAACAAAATCATATATATACACCTATTTACATTAAAATAATAATATGCATAAATAACAATAACATTCTGATACTTGGAACAATATGAAAGTACTTTGAAAACATATGCTGAAGAAAAACTAGAACACAAATGATAAATCCTTTAATTTTTACTTTATGTGAAATAGGAAGAACAGGCAAACTCACAGAGGCAAGAAGTAGATCAGTGGTTAAAAGTGGCTGTAGAAAAGAAGGAAACGGGAATTATTTCTTGCCAGGTGTGGTGGCATGCAAGTGTATTCCTAGTATTTGAAAGCTGAGACAGGAAGATCACTGAAAGTTTGAGGTCAGGCTGGACTACATAGTGTGTCCTAGGCCAGCTTAACCTACATAGCAACACCATGTTTCAAAAAACTAAAAACATAAAAAAAAGGAAAAAAAAGTTAAAAATAAATTATGGCTTAACAATTTCAGAATTTTGGGGGGGTGATACAAATGTTTTCAAAAGTTATCGGCAATGGATCTACGACACATATATTCACTTTTTATGTCAAATGAAACTACTATGCTATTTGGTAATAATAGGGTGAATTGGATGTGATGTATATGGCAACTTTCTGTCTTTATAATTTTTTATTTATTTAATTTTATTGTCATTGATACACATTATTGATAAATAATAATTATACTGGATTTGGGAAATGGATAGAAATATATCTTGATCATTTTTGAAATATTCTCCCATTTCTACCTTCGACTTTCCCCACATTACCCTAAATCCCTTCCATATTTCCAAAAGTAATCTCCCTTATTCCAAACATCTCTCTTCCATTTAACTCATTATTTTTATTTTGAGATTCTCATATAAGAGAAACCATGTGACAATTAAACTCTCTGACATATTTTACAATTATATTCTTAGAATAGATACATTTTCTTACAAATGACTCCAATTTATCCTTATTTGTAGCTGAGTAATACCCCATTGTGTGTATTTATACTCTTAGACCACATATAGTATATAACAGGTGATGTCTTTATTTCTAGGTGATGTCTTTTTATTTTCCAATGTCTTATTCAATCTTTCTTCAGAGTACAATAGTTTGCATTTGTAAATATATATATATATATATATATATATACATATTACCCTGTTGTAAACTTAGGTATGCATGTATTATCATAATATTATGTCTTGGGCCGGTGAGATAGCTCAGCGGCATAAGTGCCTGCCTGACAAGCGTGAGGTCCTGAGTTTGACTCCCGGAACCCACATACAAAAAAGGGCCAGTGATATCACTCAACGGCATGAGAGCCTGCTGGCATGCGAGGTCCTGAGGTCGACCCCCGGTACCCACAAAAAATATAATAATAATATTATGTCTTTAGCACTTTAGGGAAGATACCCAGGAAAATTTTACCTTGATTGAATGGTATTTTTTTTATTCCCCTAAGGAATCACCGTACTGATTTTCAAAGTGGTCATATCAGCTTATATTCTCAACAGCAACATAGAAACTTCCTTTTCTCTCACAACCTCATAAGCATTTGTTTATTTTGAGCTTTTGATGGCAGCTAATCTTTCTGTAGTAAAATGGCATTTCAGTGTTGTTTTGATTTGCATTTCCTAATGGCTAAACGAATGATCATATTTTCATGTACAAGGGGTGATCAAAACAGATCATTAGTATTTAAATTTAAAGAAAAATTATTACAGTAAAAGATACTTTGCCATTAATCCCTCTCAAAATATCTCCATTGTCTTTAAACACATTTATCATTCTTGGAAATTTCTGAAGCAGTACTGAAATTTCTCTTTCATGAGCATATTTAAAAATGTGATGAAGAATATGAATGAATGCTGCTGCTTAGTAATATCCAGTAAAATGGCAGGCATATAAAATTATGATGTGTTTTCACCACCTTATTCACTAGATCTCACACTGTGCAACTACTATATCTTCCACAAAGTCAAAATGAAAATTAAATGTAAAGGTATTGAATTGATTGAAGACACTAGGGCAGCCACAATATTTCAATTAAAGATACTAAAGAGGACTTCCAGATCAACTTTTAGAAAGTGAAAAGAATGACAGGAGAAATGTGTTAAAACAAGAAGGGATATTTTGATGTTAATTAATCTCAAAAGTTGATAAAATTTGAGTCACTGTAAATTTTGATCAAACCTTGTACATTTCATTCACTTGCACTTCTTTGGAGGAGTGTACTTTCACTTAATTTTCCCATATTTGATTGGTTCATTTTTATCTTGATCTAATTTTTCAAGTTTTTTATATATTCTAGAGGTCAGTCCACTATTAGAAGAGTAACTGGCAAAATTATTTTCCCACTCTGTAGGTTTTCCTTTTCTTCTGTTAATTGTTGCCATTGTTGTGTGGAAAATTTTTAACTTAATACAATCCCAATTGTTAAATTTTGGTATTATTTCTTTGCTATTTGAGTTCTGTTAAGGAAATTCATACTATATCTATGTCTTCAAGTGTTTTCTTCCTAATGTATTGCCCAGCAGTTTCAGTGTTTATATTTTTATATCTAGGTGTTTAATCCATTTTGATGTGATTTTGGTACAGGATGAAAAATATGGCTCAAGTTTCATTCTTCTGCACCCAAATGACCAGTTTTCCCATCATCATTTATTAGAGGCTATCTTTTCTCCAATATATGCTTTTTGCAGATTTGTCAAAGATCAGATCACTAAAGGTGAATGTGGTTGTTTCTGTGTCTTCTGTTCTATTCCATTTTCCAACAGGTCTATTTTTGTGCCATTATCATGCTGTTTTTACTTCTATAGCTTAGTAGTATAACTACAAATTTTGGATTGCAATCCTTTCTTTGTTCTTTTTGCTCAGGATTATTTTAGGAATTCTGGGTCTCTTCTGGTTCTAACGCATACTTTAGAACTTTTTCCTAGTTTTCTGATGATTGTGCTAGCATTTTGGTAGAAATTGCATTATCTGGGGGCTGGGGATTTAGCTCAGTGGCCTGGCACCTGCCTGGCAAGTTCAAAGTCCTGAGTTAGAGTCCTTGTTCCAGGAAAAAAAATAAATAAAAAGTAAAATTGCAATATCTCTATCCCCACACACAGTTACATATTTTTGGTAATGTAGCCATTTTAGTGATATTGATTCTTCCTGCCCAAGAGCAGGTGATGTCTTTTCATTTTATAATATCTTATTAAATCTTTTTTTTTCAGAGTACTATAGCTTGCATTATAGAATCTTTAATCATATTGATTAGGTTGATTCCTAGGTATTTAATTTTTTTGAAACTATGAAGAGTGACATTGTCTGCCTGAACTCTTTTTGGGTGATTTTATTGTTCATATACAGGAATTTATTTGATTTGTGTGGGTTGTCTTTGTAGAGTGCCACTTTGCTAAATTTGCTTTTACCTCTAAAAATTTTCTCATGGAATTTTGAGTGTTCTGTAAAAACAATCATATTATCTGCAAGTAAACATAGTTTGGCTTATTCCTTTCCTATTTGCATCCCTTTGATTTCTTTCTCTTGCCTGATTACTGTGGTTTGAATTGCAAGTAATATGCTGAGCAGTTGTGAGAGTGTGCACCATTGACTTGTTCCTGATTTTAGAGGTAATGCTTTTAATTTTTCCGCATTTAGTGGGAGGGCCATGGGTTTGTCATAAATGGCTTTTATCAGTTTGAGACAAGTTTCTTGTATACCTGTTTTCATCAGGGATTTTCTCATAAATGGATATTAAATGTTGTCAAGGTCCTAGGAATTTTTCTTTAAAATTTTATAAAATAAAAAGTTGCTTTTTAAAACAAATCAGTGCACCGGCGAAGTATCTAAACAATTAATTTAAATCTGCTTTTAGTAATATAGGCACAATTACAGAAAGCCCAGAAATACACCTAATTACATAGGCCAATAATGCATCTTATAATAAAAAAAAGCCTTTACTATCTTTCATATGGTGGCAGGCATTTTATTACAGAATCAATGTCCTTACAATGATTGTGTAAATCAAGCATAAAATATACACAGTTTGAAGACAAGGGGAGTATATTCAAAGTAGGTTAAATCTGACCACAGGGGCACAGTTTGTAGTAATAGCACATAGATTTGAAACAAAATCTACACAATTATGAGGCCTTCCTGTTTGAGGATTTTTCAGTTACTAGTAAGTATCTAGATAATCTAAATATATCCTATTAATGCAGTAACATATATGAATTAGACCTAATTCATGAAATTATAAAAATCAAACAAGAAATAATTTAGGTTATTCATCATAGTTGGGCAGAAATATTTCTACATTAGAAATTTCAAAGCATAACAATTGAATGTAAAAATTAAATATACCATAATTTAAGAATTAAATAGTGTAAAAGTCAACTAGGTATTGTGTTAAATATCTGTATTGCTGACAACATTTTTTTACCAATGTATGTAAAGAATGTACTTGAATTTATAGGAACAACCTAAGATATCATTTTCAAAGATGGAAAATTAGTTTTTGAATATGTTGAAAAATGTGAATCCTCACTAAGTGTAGTCAAAAGGAAATCATACAAATATTTTATGAAAGAACAAACATTTCTCAATGATAACAATCAATATGGTGAAATATTAATGTATTTCAACACAAATAGTATTGCAAATTGGAATAACCTTTCTAGAATGTAAAATGGCAATACTAACCATGTACCATAAAGTAATCAAACTCTTTGATCCAAGAACAATACTGGGAGGTATTTCTATTAAAGCCTAACATAAATCTAAAGAAATATATGCAATAACATCCATTGAATTGCTATCTACACAAAAATACTGGGAATCTTTGAATTTTATGCTTAATTAATTTTATAAATTTGTTTTGTTATATCAACATGTCAGGAGAAAAATTACATTAAAATAATTATTTAGACGCAAAGTATACAAATACAGTATTTAAGACTGAAAGAAAAATAGTAGAACAGAAACTAATAAGCAGACTGATACATATGTGTATATGTGTGTGTGTGTGTGTGTGTGTGAATGTAAATGGGAATTTGCATGAATTAGAGAGTTAGAATTAGGTCTTGTTTGTTACTATTTTTTGTTTATTTTAAAAGCCAATTATTTTGGAACAAGTTTTATGTTCTTTTAATTATTTTATATCAGTTCTTTGATCATTCTTGTAGCTAAATGTTGAAGGTCCCCAACTATGGAGAAAATAGAGAACAGGCTGAGACCCTTGTAAGACCTGATGACAGAAGTCTCTGGTTATTAAGGGATGAGAGATAATGGACTAGAAAAATAAGAATTTTCAAGCAAAGAATTCATGAAAGAAGTTTAGGAGAAAACAATAATTACTAGCTTGATGGAAAACACTTCAAATTAATTTTAGGGATTTTTTGTCAAAGTAGGTTTTAGTGATTCTCAACATCTACCTCCTGTGTCAAATTGCAAAGATTGCACTTGCTTGCTCTCCTAGAAAACTGAATGAGTCAAAAACCATTAAAACTACAATTTGTGCTTATTGGAGAAAAACAGCAGGTTAAGAAAATAAAACTCATTAAGTTAGTTTGTTCTTCTTCTTGACTATATGTATCTGTATTAATACTTTCAAATGTCAATATCTGAGTGAAAATTACAAAGAAACTTCTGTTGGCTAACTTTTACAGTATATTTTGACTTCTTTCTTTTGTTCAAATTGCCTTGAATTTTGTTGTAGCTAGTCTATATTCAGAATGAGATTAAAGTGCATTTGTGCATGAACACTTCTCTATAGCCTAATGAAAACATGTTACCATACTGCCTTGTTGTAGTGTTAAAATTTATCTCATGTAAAAAGGAGCATAAAAATGAACCACTATATTACTCTCTGAAGCAAGTCAGGGAACTGGAGTGTTAGAAACTTCATTCACTTGGAAATGCAATGTTTTGTAATCTTTAAGTTGTTTGAGTAGGGCATGGGCTTACCAGAGTTTGCAACACTTGCCCCAGAGTATTAGCTGTGCTAACCAAATACAAATTTATATATAATAATCAACCTGGCATACTTCAATTGCTACTAATTGTTTTATTATATTAGCAAGGCACAACACTGGAGCCAGGGATCTCTATCCTAATTTAATCAGTTCCTTAATAGACTTTCTTGAGATTTTCAGAATAAAGTAAACAATCTACTCATTTAACTAAGAACTTTTAATCTGTAAAAATTAACACTTTGGTATCAGAAGGAAAAAATTCTGAATTACTATTTGGTTACTCAATGAGTTACACACATTCTTCGTTTATTGATCAAGTTATGTTCATGTGGTTATGTAATTAAATGGATGGATTGCTAAATGAGGAATTGTATATAGCATATACATTACAATATTCAGAACAGAGAAATGGTAAAAGGAAATTCCAACTCGATGCCTTTGCTTTTATTTTCATAACTCTTACTTGCAGTGCTGTAATGTATAACAGGACATAAAACTACTGTAACTTACTTTACAATACGATCAGGAAAAATTACAATACTTTATCACCAAGGTACACTGTACAAAGAAAAGACATTGACGCTTTATTTAAAAAATGTCCAGAAGAGTAGAGAAAGACAAGTCCATGAAGTTGGTCATAATTCTAAACAGCACTTCTCATTTGTATGTCTGAAGAGTTGTTAAATATGTAGGTCATAAAATGAGGAATATCTGTAATTTTTAAATGCTAAAATATTTATTATTAAGTATTTCATAGTATTGATAATGGTATAGCAGAGGGGTTCAGGACTAAAGAGAAGAAGGTAGGGTATGATTTTTTGAAATATATTGTTCTCTCCAAATATAATAAAATATTTCAAAATGAAATATTATTTTTTGAAAAATACTGTTTTGTCCAAATATAATAAAATATTTCAAATTGGAAAATTTTTGAAAATGAATTTCCTCTCAATGATTTTGGGAAGTTTTTATTGAAAAAGAAGCCACTGTAACTATTACATTACTACTGGCTTCAGTGCCTACATCAATACATTTAGGAAATACATTTTTATTAATCAAACGTTGCTTTGAACATAATGCTCTTTAGAAAAAAATAATTAATGGATTTTTCTGAACTCAGTTTCATGAACTTTAAATGCTATGCAATGTATAAAACAATTAACTGGGAATTTTATAACAAAATTCTTAATACCAGGAAGGACAACAATTTGCTAAAATTCTTTCTTCAGATAAATACTATTTTAAAGATGTCTGTTTGGGTAATTTTTGTTGATATATTTATTTGAATCCAATAACATTGCCCTAATTAACATCAAATATGTTCAAATTATCTCAAAATTTTAAAGAAATAAGTGTGCTTCCTAAAATAACAAGATTTTACCCTGTATACCTTGTATTTCTTTTTTTTTGTAATGCAAAATAAATTCAGATCCATTGTATCACCTCCCCTGCCCATGTTTTTAAGAGAAAGACACTTCCTAACTCACTAATTTTCAAATTCTGGGCTCTAACTTGCTATCCTCCTGACTCAGACTCCCAGAGTGATGGAATTATAGGCAAGCACCACCATTCCTGGCAATCCCAGGCTCATTGAATTTTTATGGCTTAATAATATTTCATTGTGAATATGTTATTGTACACGTAGGTTGACCATTCATTCATTCGTTATTGAACACTTAGTTTTTTTCTGTAACTTGGTTGTTTTGAATAATGTTGCAGTGAACATGAGTGCTCAAGTAGCACTTTGATATGCTGATTTAATTTTCTTTATAAATAGACCAAAAAGTGAATCACATGACAGATATGTATTTGTTTTTGAGGTGCTTTCTATACTGTTTTCCACAATGGCTATATGTTAATTTACATTATTACCAAAACTATACAAGGTTCTATTTTTGTCAAATATTTGCGAACAGTTACATTTTGGCTTTTTTAATGATAACCATGTCATAAATAACATATGAATGTAGTTTATAAATTATAATAAGAAAATCTGCACTTTATGAGTTATAACAAGAAAATCTGTTTTAAATATGAAAGTTTACTTTCAGAAATCAAAGAAATTAGTTTTGATATAATGTTTTAAAACTCTGAGAAAAAGGTGTAAAGTTATATGAAATCCTACCTTTGGAGAAGATTATAATAATAAGCGCATTCATGTATTCTTAAGACATTGTCATCTCCAAATGAAGAGAAGTATTTCAGTCCTGAATGTCACAAAATTAAACTTATATAATAATATTACATTGATCACATCTTTGAATATGGGTAAATGCTTAAGCACAACTATTAGCTATGGTGTTCTAATAACATAAAAGTTTAAAACACAGATTTTTTATAAAAATGGCCTTTGGGTTTGTTGTGTAATCTTTGGATATTTTTGCATAATTATTTATGAAAAATCTATTTCAGACTTTCACACTAATATTCAAGACATTCAGTACTGGCTTTTATAGTCATCCCAAAATATAAAGCAATATTCAAAGGAGAAGAAAAATTTAATAAAACAAGTGATGATTCAGATTCTAAAGTGTGTGACATTATCAATTTCTCCAACTTCACAAAAAGTATGGCTTTTATTATTAGGTTACAATGGATCAAGATTTGTGTTCACACTAATGTTGCCCTCATTTCCATTTATATTAAACTGGTATTTGTTTTTAAAGGAGGCACATGAGTGAACAGAGCCTCTTTCCAATCTCTATTTGTTCAGCTCGTAACATGAACAATAGCAAATTCAATCTTGTTAAGCAGATTATTTCTTCATTGTAGAAGTAACTTGAATGGCAAGAAAGTTTGAATTTACATGGGCTGTGTATTTATGTGGAAGAATGAAGTTTTAAGAATTTTTTTGTTTCTTATTATTTGAATTCAAACATCTTTTACTCATGCCTTCACTCATAGGAGAAAAAATAAAAAATATGAGAGCTAAGTTCATGTGAACATAAAAAAATCTGAAATGCCAACTAAATCACATTTCTTAAAATTCAAAAGAACAATTTCTCTTTTATATAAGTTTAAATCAGTGTGATTTTATTTGATGAGGTGCAATTTAGTTTAAGTAAAATAATAAGGCAACGGGTGTGTAGTCATATAGGTCCCTTTGTTAGAAAGTGTGTTGTGACACACATATAATTTTATGTTACCAAGGACCTCTTCCTCTCATTATTTATTACAATTGACCTGGGATGTATCCCAGAAGCACAGCACCTGCCTGGCATGCACAAGGTCCTTAGTTTGAATCCCAGTACAAAAAAAAATGATTTTCTACAATCAAAGGAGAGGAAGCAAAATCTCATCAGCCAACACATGAAAAGAATTTTAACTCAATTTTAATCACATTGTAAGCATGCATGTCACTTTAATAACAGTTGAACAGGGACAATTTGGTTCTTACTACATTGACTATACTATATTAGGTTATGTTTTAATTGCCTTTAATCACTTAGGTGAGAAATCTATGGAACACACACAGAAGTATGCGCACACACACACACACACAGAGACAAGCATGCACACATACACAATAGATAAGAGAAAAATAGTTTGGTAGAAAAACAGCACTAAAGGCTGAATCACAGTATAAGGTAAATTTAGTCTTAGCACTTAGCATCTGTTACCTTGCTGAACTTCATCTTATGCTTTTATAAACAATGAGATAATAAGAGAAAAAATCTCATCACATTAAAGGAGACTAAAAACACATGCAACAAAATACACTGTGTGATCTTCTGGACATTGTGAGGACAGAGTTAACAACAGAATAATTAGTATGATTAGTATATATTTAAAATTGAATTGTGGTTATACAAGTCAGTATCATTTTTACTGGTGAAGGGTTACTAAAGCATAAAGGATCATTACATATTGAAATTACTATGACATGATTCAGGAAAATGGAGAGAGGAAAGAACATATAGTTAAGTAAATATATTGAAATATTCACATTTGGGAAAGTTGAGCAAACAATATAATGCAATATTTTGAAATATTAAATTAGTTTTTCTCTTCTAGATTCTTAAGGTAGAAGTGACAATTTTTGATTTGAGACCTTTCTATTTTTTAAAATATAAGTACATAGGTTAAATCCCCATTTAAACATCATGTAGCTGCATTGTACAAAATTACATGTGTATTAAGTTCAAAATGAACTATAGTTAAATAATTAAACTCAAAATAACTGAAGAACACCTGGATAAAATAGATTCTGTAGTAAAACTGGTAAATATTTAAAGAAGAAATAATATTATTTTCCATAAAAAGAGAAAATGTTTCCCATTTCATCCTATGAAGTCAGTATTACATTAATTATATTTCTCATCAACAAACAGAAATAATTTATTTTAAAAGCTTGATGAAATATCTATAAACATGTTAAAAGATTAAATAATGACCATGAAGTGTTTATCATAGAAATTCGAGTTTAATATTTGAAAATTGTTATAAGTTAAGAAATGTAAGGTTTAAAAGACAAGAACATGCTCATGCAAGTAGATGTAAAAAAAAAGTTAACAGAAACAATCATTCATTCAAACCATAACACTTTGTAAAATGGAAATAGAAGTGAACTCTATCAACTTTTCAAAATACTTTGATTGAAAACATTACACTTAATTGTAAATTATTGATAGTTTAATAATTGTAAAATTTTACACTTATAAAACACTGAGAGTTTCATTTGTGCTGGGTGCACAATAAAAATTGTGAACTCTCCCCACATTAGTTCACATTGTTCTGAAAATTTTAGCCAGTGTAATAAGGCATGAAAAATATATAAACATGTAGAGATTGGAAAGGAAATAAAAGTGTGTTGTCATACAAATTTTCAGATATTTCACCTGTTGCTAGTGGAAAATATGGACAGTAATGAGTTTCATAAACTAATATAATGATTTTACATATCAACTAAAAGAAAAAGAAAAAAGAAAAAACTTTTGAGAATGAAGTGAGCCAAAAAATAAGAATGCACGGGAAATGTAGAGGAGGAAAGGAAAAACAACACTTGGAAAGAATGAAGGGAAGAAAGGAGACAGGAAATCGAAATCACTTTAAGCTTAGCTATTAAGCAAATACAGATAAACTGTAGATAACTAATAAAAAAAAAAAAAGAGGTGGAAAATTTAGCCTTTTCCTCATTTAGATTTTAGGAAACAATGAAGAAAATATCTCTAAAAATTATCTACATAACAAATACACAAAATAAAATCCTGTAATATTATAGTCACATTTTATAACCCCGTATTCTTGAGCATGAATGTAAATCATGGATTGCCTAACTTATATCAAATACATGTAATAATAGGTTCAGTATGAAGATATAGTAATTTAATTTATATAAGCTGCTGTATGCAAGTTAGATTTTCTCATCCTCAATTTTACTATGAATTTTTATTTGCACATTCATGTGTCCCTTTTTCTTCCTCCAGAAGCACAACTTATTTTCAAAGTAAAATTAGAACACTGAGACTAAAAAGTTATATTCTCAAAAAAATTGATACTTTCAGAAAAAAATGACGACTGGATATATTAGATAAAAAGAAACTCGTGATTGTAATATTACATGTATATGGTTACTTTCTTACCTCTGAGAAACAATATTCAACATTCACAACTTAAAGAAAGAAAGGTTAATTTTTCTCACACTTGGTAGAGATTTTAGTCTGTACTCATCTGGCTCCAAGGTACCAAGGCAGTGTTCCAAGTTCTGCTGCCTGCTCCAGAAGTAGCTGAACACTTTTGGATCTTGCAAGTTGTTTTAGATGCCTGAAATTGCCTGGGTGGACGACCAAGTTAAACTGAATCTCCAGGAATTGATTTTTTTGGTGGTACTTCTCCAACAGAATGCCCTATGCCTTTCTTTTCCACATCAGTTTTTTGCAATTGTGAGCCTACGAAGAGTGGGTTTTCCTGATTCCTCACATTCCCTGGAGGCATTTTTCCTATCATCTTTTTATAAACTACTTGGCTTGGTTTTAATGCTAATCTTTATAGCAAGCAAGCTCTCCTCTGCTCCATTTTTTCCAGCACCAAATTTATAACAGCTTCCTCTCTGGAAAAACTCAAATCTTTTTAAATCATTCAGCTGTGATATTTGCTTTTGATTCTCAAGGTAAAATTGACTAAAAGACCCCAACAATATCTACTGCAGATCCTCAACATTAGACTTCTTTATTGTAATTTTCTATGCCACAATAATTAGTCTGCTGCTCTTAATCCCAGTCTATCTCAACATCTCAGGATAGGAGAAAAGTAAAGAAAAATTTCTACTTTAGGAATCTACAGTATAGCCTGGCATTCAACTACATATAGGGAACCTCCTGAACCTGGTCTTATTTTCTGCATCACTGTCAGTGTACCAGTTTTCTGAACTTTGACTAGAATCACCCATCAAGCTCAATTTGCAGTATTCTAAGGCTGCTTTTCCAACTGGCATCTCCAAATCTTTCTAAACTCCTACTGTCAAAAAGCTCCACAAGCATTTGACTCACAGGATCACATAGTCACAGCAATGGCCCTACTTCTCTGTCATCCAATTCTGTTTTAGTGACTTCCTTCATTGCTGAGACAAAATATCTCATACTCACAATTCAAAGAAGAAAATGTTAATTTTGGCTAGCAGACTGAAGAGGTCAAACTTATAGTTAGCTGGCTCCAAGGCAGCACAACATGACAGAGTGGCATGGCAGAGGAGGGTTGCTCATGGCATGGCAGACATTAAGCAGACAGAGATCAAGGGAAGAGAGAGAGAGAGAAATAACTTTCTAAGCCATGTACCCTCTGACCAAGCTCATATGATGTAGTTTCAACTCCAAACATCACATTTAGCTACAAACTCATCAGAATATTATCAGGCCACCGGATCCCATCACCTCTCCAAAGACTCAGCAATGAACTCATTAGGCATTGGGGGAAACCTCTAGATAAAAACCACAACCAAAACATATATAATTGTGCAAAAATATTGTGGCAAAAGAGTCTACAATGACTTTCTGCATGCTTGAGATAAAGTGTACTTAACACATGCTTACTCAAAAAAGCTCAAAGCAATAAAACAAGAGGGATCAAGGATACTGTGCCAGTGTGAAACTGAAGGTTTGGATGTTCCCTGAAAGGTTGTTGGAATTAGATCTCATTGAAAGACTGAAGAGAGGAATTCTTATGTCCACATGCAATTCTAATGGTAAAAGATGCCCCTGCCCAAGCAAAATGGAGCTTCCAAAATATACATCAACTTATACTTTCTTCCCCTTTTTATACCATCAGGGCAACAAGCCTCCTGGTTGATTAAACCCAAAATAAGGATGTGTCTTCCCTCATCAGCTTGTTGGTCTTCATGACAGTGATCTATGGAAAAACTCCACAGACACATGCAGAAGTGTACTTTTCTAAGTTCCTAGGCATATGTTAAACAAGTCATTTGTTTAAACATTTGTTTAATCATTTTAATCATATCGTGATTAATTCTCACAAAAATGTTACTTGTTAATTCTGGAAAATGAATGAGACATTTTTAAATATTTTAGCTCATACAAATTTACAAAATCACCAGATAATTGAGAAATTTTCTTTCTTTCTAAAGTTAAGATTTTTGTATCTACTTAAAAAAGACTATCTAAACTTCTATTTAATTAGGTATCATAAGAAGTAATTTGTCCATTTTATACAAGTTATCAAAATTGACAAAGAAGTAAAATTTTAGGTGTGATAACATGAAAAGTGAAATGTGTTTTAAAACAATTTATATTAATGGAACACAAATTATGAATGTGAAAATTAGATGTTTTTTAAATGTTCTTACTTTTACACTCAATATTATAAAACAGCTGTTTTATATAGAATACATTGTTGAGTGTATTCTACTATATAATTACATATATATATTTTTTTTCTATGTCTTTAAGCCCTAGAGGAAAAGAAGTTACAGATTTCATTATTGTTAGTAGCACCTTAATCACAGTATTTATTATGGTAGGGTCAGTCCACAACAAATATACTTATTGAGTGAATAACATTAATTAATTTTAATATAGAAGTATAGCTTTCAGAAGTTTAAACAAAACTTAAGACATCATTTACAAATAAGACAATTTGTAAATTAAAAAATTAAAATAGAGGATTTTTAATATTTTCCAACAAAAGGAAGTGCAGGAATAACTTAGTATGAGAACAAGAAAAATTTAAACTAACATACCATTTTATGGACCTTTATTTTATACGAGTTAATTATACATAGAATAATGGAGACATGAAATCAGTTCATCATGGTAAAATATGAGGAAATATCTTTAATCCCAACAAACATTATACAAATTATGTAACATTTTGCATACTAGGCATTGGATGCTAATATTGGTCGAGTAACTTTTGTAAAGTAAAATGACTAACAGTAGATTCAAAACTAAACAATGTATAGGTATCTCACTCCAGAGTAGTAGTGTTATTTTAGACTGCTGTTTTTGAAAATATTGATAAAAGAATAATTATAGTAGAGACTCATTAATGCTGACAAGAAGGAAACATTTACTGGATGTTGCAGGAGATTGATCATATCAACAGGTATGAAACTACATGATGAGGTAAACATAAAAATTATCAAGAAAGTTCTTGCTAAGAAAATTCAATGACAAATTAAGGACCCCTCTCTCCTTGCAGAAGGCCTGGACAGGCCTGCGAGATCACCAGTGTCTCTGTAGGGTCCCAGCTGGGGTGCACATGAAGGAAAGTTTGGGTTAGTGGCCTGGAAAAGTCTGAAGCAGCAATAACACTATGAGTTAATGGTAGGTTCTAGTCAATATACCTGGACTAGTCATCTGAGGAAAAATCCAGGACTTGGCCTCCTGCCCACAAGAAGAATCCAGGTTACTGGCCCTTCACTCTACTTTGTGTGACCTGGTGACAGAAGGAACACCAGCCACACAGTAGGACACTGACTAGGGCACACACAATGGAGAAATGACACTAGCCACACTGAAAAGACTGAGACATAAATCAACAGGTGGTAAGTTATTTGAACCAGCATTGTGCTTAGGGACAAAGACACACAAAATTGAAGTGGGTGGGGTGGCCCTCTTTTTCTTTTCTGTTCTTTCTATTTTGTAATAAATTTTATTTTATTTTATATTGGTTTATTTATATATTTTTTGTGGGTACCAGGGGTCAACCTCAGGACCTCACGCACAATCAGGCGCCTGTGTTGCTGAGCGATATCACCGGCCCTTTTTTTGTATGTGGGTTCTGGGAGTTGAACTCAGGCCCTCATGCTTGCCAGTCAGGCACTTACACCGCTAAGCCATCTCACCAGCCATTATTTTTGTTTTTATCTTACTTTTTCTTGTTTTCCTTTTCTTTTTTTTTCTCAAATTTTTTCTTTAGTTTTTTTTTCATTTTTTTCTTCATTCTTCTCTATTCTGCTTTCTTTTGTTTTCATTTTTCCTCTCTTTCTAAATGGCTGGGGAGAAATCTAGCCACAAAGAAAACTAATCCCATCCAACAAACCCAAAGACAAAGAACAAATAATCCCTTGAATACTCCTTCATTCTTTCTTTTCTACCTTCTTCTATAGTTTCCCAAACCTTACACCATCATCCTTTGTCCTCCAGGCTTGCTCCAACCATCTTTGTAGTTACCTTTGTTTTATACAATATCCACCCTAAATTTTCCTACCACAGGGTAAAACAACTCTACAAAAGGGAAACGCTTTGCATACAAACACCTAATTCACAATCAGTTCTGTTACATAACTATAGATTTTGCTCTGTGGTCTAAAGTATAAAATCAAAAGTTACCAAACTTTGTCAACTTCTAAATATGCTTGATGCAATTGGTATTGCTAATTGTACTTTTTTTTTTTAGCTAGGATGTAATATATTTTGTAATCAGTTGTTCTCATTTCTGTAACAGTACTGGGAAGCTCTGGAGTAATAACCTCACCACAGCCTAACACAAAAGTATTGGGGACACAGCCAAACAGACATCAACATCCCACTTTCAATTAATTAGGAAGGTAGGATCCTGAGACAGACACAAAATGAAAACCTTCTACATAGAGAAGACATCCCTGAAAGACAGACTTTTCCTAGAGAAGCCTTGATACTTGTGATACAGCTACCTACAAAAACTCACAAGGATCATCACAGAAAACAAATTTAAATATTTTTTTGAAATAGAGAATTACAGGATGAAAAAGCAAAATTAAATCTCAGAACTCCAGCCCACCCAGAACAAGTACAGGAGAAAATGACATAGAAGAAATTGGAAGATGCACATCTGAAATTTTGAAAAATAACAAGCCAAGGGCCGGTGAGACGGCTCAGCGGCTTAAGCACCTGCCTTGCAAGCGCGAGGGCCCGAGTTCAACTCCCGGAACCCACATACGAAAAAGGGGCCGGTGATATCGCTCAGCGGCACGGGTGCCTGTTGGCGCGTGAGGTCCTGAGGTCGTCCCCCCGGTACCCACAAAAAAAAAAAAAAAAAAAAAAAAAAAAAATAACAAGCCAAGTAAAGAAAAAAATGCATCAGGCTATAGACAAAATCAAATCAGAAATAATATTTTCATTATGACAACCATAATGAAGGAATTGCTCAGCATAGCTACAGAATACATAGATAAAAAATAGAAGAGCTTAGCAAAATAATGCAAACCTTGAATGAACCATATAGAAAAAAAATGAATGAAACAGATAAAAGGAGATATCCAGGAAATCAAAAATTTCACTGAAATCTGGCCAAACTACTTGAATGAAAGTGAAGATAGATTTTCAGACATTGAAGACGGGATCGTGGATAGCAATCATGAAAGGAAAGATCTCTTAAAAATAACATGGGACCAGAAAATTACAATTCAACAGCTCCAAGATAATGCAAAAAAGTATAAAACTGATACTTGTCAATGAAAAAACTGGAGCCAACACAAATGACATAAAAAATATTATTTGCCGAAGTAATAGCAGAAATATTCCCAATCATCAGAACAGAATTAGACATACAGATAAGTGAAACATATACAACCCCAAAGAGCTATAACCAAAATAAATCTACAACCACAAAAGTCAAAATAGTCAAGATCCCAGAAATTCAGCAAAAAACAGAATATTAAAAGCTGTAAGATGGGGCCAGTGCGATAGCTCAGTGGCATAAGCGCTGCCTGGCAACCATGAGGTCCTGAGTTTGACTCCTGGAACCCATGTAAATGAAAGAAGCACCAGTGATATCACTCAGTGGCACAAGCACTTGCTGGCAAGCATGAGGTCCTGAGATTGACTCCCGGTACCCAAATAAATAAATAATAAATAAATAAATAAATAAATAAATAAATAAATAAAAGCTGTAAGTGAAAAGAAACAGTTCACCTATAAAGGAAAGCCCATTAGAATCACAGTCAACTTCTCAACACAAATCATCAAGTAAAGGAGAGCTTGGAGGGAAGTTTTTCAAGTCCTGAAAGAAGACAACTTCCAACCCAGATTGACGTACTCTGTAAAGCTATCTTTCAAAATTAATGGAAATATAAGATACTTTCAGGACAAAGAACATTTGAAGAATTTCATGACCACCAACCATTAAAAGAGTACTGAAAGATATTCTAGATAGAGTTAAAAATGACCACAATTCCAAGAACAATATCAGAAAGAAACCATCAGGCAGGACAAGCAATTAAACAGAGGGGAAAAGCAGAGAACCAACATCAGGAAAATAACATGACAAAGATAAGCCTATACAGATAAATTATAACCATCAATGTAAATTGCCTTAATTCACAAATCAGAAGAAACAGATTGGCAGAATCCTTCAAGAAACAAGATCCAACAATATGCTGTATACATGAAATGCTTTAAACTCAAAAAGTAACTCATAGATGGAAAGTCAAAGGATGGAAAATAATATCCCATGCGACAGGAACACAGAAAAAACGCAGTTGTAGTTACTCTGCAGACCATGGTAACCACAAACAGAAAATAATCAAAAGAGATAAAGAAGGTCACTACATACTTGTTAGGGGAAAAATTCAAGAGGAATAGAAAACAATCATAAATATATATGTAACAAAGATGGGAGCATCCAACTACATAAAACAAATATTTATAGACATAAAAAGTCAAATAAGCAATAACACAGTTGTAACTGGGGAACTTAATGGACCACTGTCACAAAGATATAGATCAACTAGACAAAAAATCAGCAAAGAAATAACAGAAGTAAGTCAAAAGTGTGAACAAATTGATTTAAATAGACATATACAGAGTATTCCACATAACAATATTAGAATACACATTTTTTCCAGGTGCACACAGGTCATTCTCTAAAATAGACAATACTAGCCCATAGAACATGTTTAAATTGATGCAAAGGAATTGAAGTTATCCAATGCATATTATCTAACCATAGTGCAAAGAAATTGCAAATTAATGTAAATGCAAACACAAAAACTCCACAAACACATGGAAATTAAAACCCTCCTAAAGAATTAATGCATCACAGCTTAAATTGAAGAAAATATTAAAAAAATACCTACAATCAAATAAAAATAAAAATACAACATAATGGAACATGTGGGATGCAATGAAAGCAGTTCTAAAAGACAAATTTATAGTTGTGTTTTCTCACATCAGGAAAAGGGGAGCACAAATAAACAAACTAATGCTGCACCTCTAGAAAAAGCAGAGCAAGTCACACCCAAAGCCCATAGAAGGGAGGAAATTTTAAAGATCAGAACAGAAATTAACGTCATTAAAACTAAGAAAACATTAAAAAGAATTAATGAATGGAAGAGTTGGTTCTTTGAAAGAATAAATAAAATTGGTAAAGCATTAGCCAATGTTATCAAAAAATGGAGAGAAAAGGATCAAATTCATGCAATGAGGAATGAAAGGGTTAAATCACTACTGATCCTGTGGATATTTAGAAGATCATCAACATCTACTTTGAAAATCTTTATGCTCTTAGGATGGAAAACACAGAAGAAATGGATAGATTACTAGAAATGTATTAATTACCAAAGCTGAATAAAAAAGATATAAAATTCTGAATAATCCAATATAAGTTAAAGAAGTTTAAAGTGTAAATAAAAACTTACCAAAAAAGAAAAGCCCAGGCCCTGATGGATTCACAGCTGAAGTCTACAAGAAATTTAGAGAAGATTTAAAGTCAATAATCCTAAAAATCTTTAATAAAATTGATAAGGAAGCAATTCTCCTTAACTCGTTCCTGGAGGAAAGTATTACCCTGATACATGTACCAAAGAAAGACCCAACCAAGGAGGAGAACTGCAGGCCTATCACTCTAATAAACATAGGCACAAAAATCATCAATAAGATACTAGCAAACAAAATGCAGCATATCATCAAGAAGATTATACAACATGACCAAGTGGGATTCATCACAGGAATGCAGAGATGGTTCAACATATACAAATAAATAAAGTAATGCATTATATCAACAGAGAAAAAGGCAAAAAAATGATCATTTCAGTAGGTGCAGAAAAAGCTTTTGATGAAATCCAACACTCATTCATGATAAAAAGAAAACTCTGCAGAAAATCGTAAAAGATGGTGTGTACCTCAATTTGATAACAGCATCTATGACAAACCAACAGTCAACATCATACAAAATGGACAAAAACTGAAAATTTTTGCTCTAAAATCAGGAACAAGGCAAGGATGTCCACTATCAACACTCCTATTCAATATAGTTCTGGAAATATTAACCAGAGCAATTAGAGAGGACAGAGAAATAAAAGGAATAAGGACAGGAAAGGAAGAATAGAAATTATTATTATTCACAGAGGACATGATATTCTACACAGAAGATAGCAAAAACTCCACCATAGTGACTACTAGATTTAATAAGCAAATTAAGCAGTGAAGCTGGATAGAAAGTCAACACTCAAATGTCAATAGCTTTCCTATACACAAACAACAAACTCACTGAGAGAGAAATTAGCAAAACATCTTTCACAACAGCATCCAAAAAAATTAAATACTTAGGAACCAATTTACAAATGATATAAAAATCTACACATTAAAAATTACAGTACTCTGAAAAAGGAGACCAAAGAGGATATCAGAAAATGGAAAGATATCACTTGCTCATGGATAGGAAGAACCAACTTTATGAAAATGGCCCTACTCCCAAAAGATTTACACAGATTTAATGCAAACCCAATCTAAATACCATTAACATACCTAATCTAGAGAAAATATTCTTAAAATTTATTTGGAAACAGAATAGATCTAGGCTAGCAAAGGCAATCCTGGGCAAAAAAGGCAAGGCAGGAGGCATGATAATCCCTGATTTGACATACTACAATGCTACTGTGATAAAACTGACATGGTAATGTGAAAAAAAAACCAGACCTGAGGAACAGTGGAACAGATTAGAATATGCAGACACAAATCCAAACACAATCAACCACCTTATCTTTGACAAAGGGGCCAAACATGTTCACTGGAAGAAAGATAGCCTCTTTAATATAGCATGCTGTAAAAACTGGCTTTCCACATGCCAAAGACTAAAATTAGACCCATGTCTATCCCCATGTGCAAAACTAAAGTCAAAATCTATCAAAGATCTACATATTAAAACAAAAACACTAAATCTCCTGGAAGAGAAGGAAGGTACAAATCTTGAAGATATAGGGGTAGGCAGAGAGTTCATGAAGAAAACACAGACTGTGTGGGAATTACTTCAAAGAATCAACAACTGGGATATCATCTTATTTAAAAGTTTTTGCACATCCAAAAAAATCACCATCAGAGTGAAAAGTCAAACCACAGAATGAGAAAAAAAAATTTAGCCAACTGTCCATCAAAGGACTTCTATCTAAAGCATATAAAAATTGAAAAAAATCAATCCTCCCAAATTCAAACAACCAATCCAAAAATGAGCATCTGTGATAAATACAGAGTTCTCAGATGAAGATATACAAATGGCAAATAAATATATGAAAAAATGTTCTAAATCATTGATTATTTGAGAAATGTAATTTAAAACAACACTGTGATTGCATTTACCAAAGAAAGAATGACTATCATCAAGAAATCAACCAACTACAAACACTGTTGGGGCCATGGGGAAAAGCAACACTTCTCCAGTATTGATGGGAATGTAGACTGTTGCAACCACTGTGGAAATCAGTGTGGAGATTTCTCAAAAAACTAGGATTGAATGTCCAATTTGACCTAGCTATTCCACTTCTAGGAATTTTCCCAGAATAACTGATATCATCAAACCACAACAATATATGTGCACCCACGTTTATAGCAGCAAAATTTGTAATAGTTAAATCTTGGAAACAAACCAAATGCCCATCAACCAAGGAATGAATAAAAAAATGTCATATTTTTAGACAGTGGAGTACTACTCAGCTGTAAAGAAGGATAAACTCATGGGTTTTGTAGTTAAATTGATTCAACTTGAGACCATACTCATAAGTGAAATAAATCAGACTCACATTAATAAACATTGCATTGTCTCCCTATTTTCAAAAAATGGAAGAGTAAATAAAATCCAATATGTACAATAGATTTTGTGAAAGTGAAAGGGGAAAAAACTGCTGAAAAGGAAAGAACAACTGTGATGGGTGTAAGGAGGGAAGAAAGAAGGAAAAATAATATATTTATATATGGATAGATAATTATACTACTGATTTCCATTCATTCACGGAAAATAAGAAGTTGTGCTTACATTGTTTGATCATTTATTCATGCCTATATCTTGTAATCTGGGCAACTACTTTGAAGATAATATGCAATGTATTAACCATTTTCAATCTCCTATTATCTTGTTTTGAAATCCTGTTTCTTTGTTTTTATTGTTTTCTTCTTTTTAAGTTAAAAAACACATTAAAAGTCATACAGCATGATTAAATCAGTTCCACTGAAGGAATGCAAGTATGGTTAAAGGCATGCACAACAATAAATGCAATACAACACATAAATGAAATAGAGGATATAATCACATGATCATTTTGGTTGATTCAGAAAAGGCTGTGACAAAATACAACATCATATTATGATAAAAGCTATTTAGAAATAAGTATAGCAGGATCTTTTTGTCAACATGACAATAGATATATATGACAAACCCAAACCAATGTCATACTGAATGAGCCAGTTATGAAAGCCTTTCTTCTAAAAACAGAAACAAGAAAAGGGTGTCATCTCTAACAAATCCTGATCAATATAGTACTTGGAATTTTAGCTACAACATTAGATAAAAGAAATAATTAAAATGAATACAAATAGGAAAGAAAGAATTCAGAGTGTCCCTATTCCCAGAGACTGTGATCCTTCACTTTGAAAATTCTAAATATTAAATTTGATTTTAAAAGTCATCAAAGTGGCAGAATACAAAATCTATAAAGAAAAATAAACAGCTTCTCTCTAAAACAATGAACTTGCTGAAAAAGTAATAAGGAAACAATACTATTTACAGTACATTTAAGAAAACAAAACTGACAAACAAAAAAACAAAAACTCATAATAAACTTAACCAAAATGGTGAAATAACTCTATTAGAAAAATTACAAAACACTGAAGAAATAAACTAATTTGGACACCATAAGATGAAAAGACAGCGTGATACTACTGCAGAACACACTTCTACATCAACAGAATAGAATAGATAACATTTAAACAAACCCACAAAGGCACTCACATTTGATTCTTCAAAAATTTTCCAAAAACCTATATTGGAGAAAAGACAGCATCTTCAAGAAATGTTGCTGGGAAAACTAGGTACCATATTTAGAAGATTGAAAGTAGTTCCTTATCTATCACTCTGTTCCAAAACTAATTGAAAATGGCTGCAAAGACTTTAACATAAAACTTGAAACATGGGCCAGTGAGATGGCTCAGCAGATTAATCGCCTGCCCGGCAAGCGCAAGGGCCCGAGTTCGACTCCCGGAACCCACATACGAAAAAGGGGCAGGTGATATCGCTCAGCGGCACGGGCGCCTGCTGGTGCGCGAGGTCCTGAGGTTGACCCCCTGATACCCACAAAAAAAAAAAAAAAAAACTTGAAACATTTAAATTTCTTAAAAAAAAAACACATAATGGAAACCCTTGAAGGCATAGGCACACATAACAATCTCCTGAATAGGTCTTCAATGGCACAGAAAATAATAGCATCAGCAAATGGGATTACATAAAAATAAAAGATTTTGGAAACCAAAGGAAACAGAAGAGTGTAAAGACCACATACAGATTTAGAGACAGTGTTTGTCATTTATGTTTCCAACCAGTAATTAATATCTAGACTATGCAAATATAATAGTTAATCTTAATTGTCAGATTACTTGTCTTGGGAGTAACCAAATGACTTTGTAAGGCACACTTCTGCATTGTCAGTCTTGATCCTAGGATTGTGACATTGATTACAATATATTATCCAAGACTCCATCCCTCTTTGTTGCTGTTTCCCTGCTCCACTTGCTGATAGTAATGAATTGAGCAGATTTCTTGGCTATACCCTTCCCCTATGTTGTTTATGCCTTGGAATCAGAGGACAACACATAGAACCCTCTAACATTGTGAAATAAGTTAAACCTCACCTACTTTAAGGTGTGAGAATGCCAATAAAAGATAAGCTGACTAATACAATGCCCAACTCAGAAAATTACAACATATAAGAAATGTAAGTTAATCAACAAATGGACAAGTAAACTGAACAAAAATTTCTCAAAACAAGATGTACAAATGGCAAATAAGTATAAATGTAATTAGCATATAAAAATATGGAATATCTTCAGCCATTAAGAAAATGCAAATCAAAACTACAATAAGATTTCAACTCACCAGCCAGGTGTGGTGCCACATGCCTATAACCCCAGCACTTCGGAGGCTGAGGCAGGAGGATTATTGTGAATTTTGGGGCCACCATGAACTGCATAGTGAAACACTGTCTCAAAAAGCCAAAAAAAGAGAGAAAGATTATGACTCACTGCATTCAAAATGGCCGTCATTAAAATGTAAAAACAATAAATACAGGTGAATATATAGTGAAAAATATCACTTTTTGTTAGGGAGAAGGGTTGCTGGTAAGAATGTAAATTAGTGTAGCCACTATAGAAATTCCATACGGAGGCCCCACAAAAGACTAAAGACAGCATTTGATCCAGGTATACCTCTCCACATTGTATACTTAAGAAAATTAAAGTTAGCGTACTACAGAGATAACTGCACCCCCAAATTTTTGTGAAATTCACAGTAGCTAAGCTATGAAAACCGTCTAGGTGACTATCCATGTGTTAATAAAGAAACAAAATGTATATTAACCTATATATGTAGATATATATTTTCAGCCATAAAAAGAAAAAAATCACATAATTTGCAGGAAAATGGATGAAAATGATGATCATTCTGATAATTGAAATAAGCATGATGGAGCAAAGCAAATTTCAGTTGTTTTATTTTACATGTGTTATATAAGAGAAAGTAAAAGAACCTAAAATTGTATTCCAGATTACAAGAGAAGAGATCACTCAGGAAGAAGGGGAAGAGAACAATAATTGTAGGTAATGGAGAGTGCAAAAATCAAAGTATGTTTTATATGTATTAATGAGTTTCCCAAGTTGAAACTCCTTATGTTGTGTTTTTAAAATTAACTAATACTAATTTAAGAATAATTATTTTGGAAAATATAAATTACTGAAGCAACTTCTCATAGTCTTTGAAGGTTAGATATTAAGAAATCTCTGACACTATTGTGTCCATAGCTCAGTTTAGTTATGGTAATATTTGAAGATACTGAACAAGAATTTAATGAAATCCATTTCATACAAGATATTTATCTATGTAGAAAAAATAACATGACAAAGAACTCATTGGACAAAAGATACTGTCACTCAATTAATACAGAAAATCCCAAAAATATCAGTAAAAAGTTTATGTTAGCTGATAAATTCCATCCAATGTAAAGTCATGGATTTAATAAATGAAAGAGGTAGTATAAATAGTGGAAACATAACTGGCAAGTTAACATATTTGTGGATAATTTTCATGTAGGATCTCTCTGATAGTAAATGTAGCAATTGCTCGGCTTACATAAAAAATCTAAAAACCTTATGTATATATATAAAATATTTTAATTACATAACAAATTTAAGGTGTATACTTTTATCACTATTGTGCACAAAGCAGTGAAAAGATTGAGTTTATGCAACTAATATGAAGATGCACAGCAAGTTGAAAGTAGAACTACGATTTAAATACAGGAAATGTACCTCTAGAATTTTATATTTAACCCCTGTTCTTCAGGAATTATTAGCATAATGAAAGAGTTTGATAATGCTGTCCCATATAATAAAATAAATTGATACTTTTCTTATATTGGAAAACCACCAATTAGAATTAGCATTTACACATTAGAAGCTGAAAAGGAAAATAATATGTTATTTTAGAAGGAAAAATTATAAAATATTTATGAATGTTTAAAAAGAAAAAAAAGGATCTATATGAAAAACTGCATGATGATGAATGTAAATAACACCATTCACAGTGTTTCCTACAAAAATGCTGGATGTTTTCTCAAATTAAGATGTGTTTAATGCCATAATAAACCACATCCTGAAAACTGTGGATTTAAATAAGTTTTTTGAAACCAATGTAAATTCAGTTGAAAGGGAATTTATGTGCATGTGTGTACATGTATATGTGTTATTATGCGCTTTTAAAATAAAAGCTATCAATGAACTCCTGTTCAATTTTAAAGATTTCTTTAAGTTTTATACATCTTTTTCTAAAATAATGCTGTAAAAAGGAGATGAAATTGATAGGTACTATAGAACAATTTTTAGTGTGCAATAAAACCAATTATCACAAAATAGCAATAAAATAATGAATTACTCAACATAAAATCCTGGGACATCTAATTGATCATTTGAAAAAAAATGTAATAGAACATTTGATAATTATTTACTTAAAAGTTAGTTATCTTTAAAATTATTTACAAACTAGAAGATGCAAAATATCAAATACACGTGAGGTTGACAACAGACAGAAATTATTTTCACACTCTTCCTTTAATGAAGGTACTATTTACACATAATTGAGACTCTGCCAAAAGCCACTATAAACATCAAAGTTATGATTTGCTGCACAACTTCTAAGGTACAGATATAACTGAATTTAACAGAAAATGCCACAATTTTAAAATTAATCACTACTCAATACAAAAAAATGAATCTAATATATGACTTTAGCTCTATGAAATGAATTCTCAAGACACACATTTTATTAATTATTGTAGTGATGAAGGAATTTTTGAAACAGGAAAATGTGTTTTCAAACTTCATTCCTTTTCCTGAAGGCTGTATTTACTTTGTTTCCTCACATTTGCACTTCTACATTAATATCAGTTTGTCAGTTTGTACCAAAGGGCCTATTATGGTTTTAATTTTTTAATTTGTTGGTTAATTTGGGCAGAAACAGTCTTCTGACAATGTTGAGTCTTTCATTTAATGAGCCTGAAGTATTCATGTTAAATTGACTCCTAAGTACATATTTTAGTTTTTGATGCAATTGTAAATAGAAATGGTTTTAAAATTTGTTTTGAAAACTGTTACTGATATGGAGAAATATATTTTATGTTGACGTTGTATCTTATGACCTTGATGAGCTTGTCTATTAGAAATTGTACAATATTTTTTGTAGGGGTATCTTAAGATTTTCCATATATAGGATTGTGGCATCTGTGAATAATGACATTTTTGTTGCTTTTTTTTGATACTGGGAATTGAACTCCAGACCTTTAGCTTTTCAGGCAGGTGCTGTGTGCTGAGCTATATTCCCAACCTATTACTTATTTTCTAGTGTAGACATTTTATTTTATTTTTTTATTTTACTAAAATGATCTTCAATAAAATGTAAAACAAAAGTAGCAAAAGCAGACATATTTTTCTGAAACATACAAGGAAAGCATTAAGTCATTCACCATTATTATTCTGCATGCTGATTTTCAATAGCTGTCTTTATGAGACTGAGAAATTACTCTTCTACTATAAGCTATTTAAGAATTTTAATCTGAAAATATTTTCAATTCTTTTAAATTTTTTTGGAAATATAGAGAAGATAATGTGTGGTTTTACTTGATTCTTCACATTCAATGTATTGAATTCATTTATTTTAAAAATTAATTCAATTTTGTCATCTTGGATAAATTCCACATTGTCATAGTGTGTAAACTTTAAAAATCTATCATTAAATTTTGTTGGATAATATTTTCTTAAGAATTTCCATATCTATAGATTAAGCTATGGAATATTTCCTTTTACTCTATTTTCTGTTTGTGGAAAAGTGGTATTTTCTTCTTTATTTGGAAGAAATTACCTGGAAGTCTTTTAACATTTTGCCTAGGCTCTTACAGAAGATTTTTAATCATATATTGAATACTTTTGCATATTTTAAGTTTATTAATATATTTAATTTTTTAACAATTTTGGTAATTATTGTCTAATAATTCATCCACTTCACCCTGTTAGTATAATTTATACGAAGAAAGTTTTATTTTATTTTCTAAATTCTCTTCTGACCTTTTGGTACTTGCAGTTTGGTGCAACTGATATCCATCATGTTTGAAAAACTGTAATTATATTTGAGTTATATATATATATATTTGTGTGTGGGTACCGGCGTTTGACCTGAGGACCTCGCACACCAATAGGCGCCCATGCCGCTGAGCGATATCACTGGCCCTTTCTTCATATGTGGTTTCCGGTAGTTGAACTAGGGCCCTTGGGCTTGCCAGGCAGGCACTTACACCGCTGAGCTATCTCACTGGCACCATTTTTTATATTTTAGACTGCATAATTTCTACTGGCTGGTCCTTAGTTCATTATCTATATTTTTACTTTAAGGTCTTCTAATAAATTTTTACTTCAATTTTTTCTATTTTTGATTCCACAAGATCCATTTTATTCTTTAAATACAATTTTTATATTCTTGGCATTCATAATTATGGTAACATTTCCTCTATTTATTCAAATATACTTTTCAAAAATTTTAATTAATTATATTGGTACATTTTAGATACACATAATGATCGCATTCATCATTGGGAATTACTACCTGTACATGTAATATGTTGATTTTTCTTTTTCCCCCATTCCTCTCACCCCTGTCTTCAAACTCTGTTCTCCTGCTTATGTAAATGCTTTGTTTCCATTTTTCCTTCTGTATTCCTTTCTTTTTTTTATGGGTATTGGGGGTCAAACTCAGGACCTCATGCCCCAGCAGGCGGCCATGCCACTGAGCGATATCACTGGCCTTTTTTTGTATGTGGGTACCGGAAGTTGAACTCAGGACCTCGTGCTTGCCAGACAGGCTATTATGCCACTGAGCTATCTCACTGGCCCTTCTTTTATTTCTTGTCAAAACTTTTCTCCCCCCATTTTCCCCTTGACATTTGAACATTTTCTTTCTATTTTGCAATATCTATTAAATATTATGGTCCTTATTTACTTTTTCAGTTTCTCACACCAGAGAAACCAAGTGATAGTTAAGCATGAGTTTCTGATTACTTTCACTTAAGAGCTTTTATATTTTGAGGAATCTCCACACTGATTTCCACAGTAGTTGAACCAGTCTACACACCAACAAAGTGTGGAGAAGTGTTCTTTGTTTCCAACAGCTCTGTGAGCATTTGTTATTGGTTGATTTCTTTATAATAGCCAACCTTTTGGAATTAGATGGACTATCAATGCCATTTAATTTTGCTTCTATCTTATGAGCAGTGATGTTGAAACTTTTATCATGTATTCATTTTCTGTTTCTATTATTTCATCTGAGAATTGTCTGTTCATTTCAGATTCCCATTTCTGAATTGGGTCTTTAAATTTGATTTCTTTATATATTGTACATATTACTCCTTTGAGAAGAATTTGCCAAATTGTTTTTCCCACTCTGTGGGTTGTCTGTTTACTCTATTGATGATTCCTTTGCTGTGTAACATTCTTTTAATACTATGAGATCCCAATTGTTGATTCTTTGTAATATTTCCTGTGATTGGTTTTTGGTTCACATAGTCTTTGCATACACCTCTGATTTCAAGAGTTCTAACTATTCTATCTCCCAAAAGATTTATGGTTTCCATTTTAATATTTAGATCTTTTATACATTTTGATATTAGTGTAGAGCACAGTGAGAGACATGGCTGTAATTTTAGTCTTCAGCCTGTGGAAAGACAGTTTGTCAAGCACCATCTATTAAAGTGGTTATCATTTTTTCCAGTAAATGTTTTTGACCTCTTTGTGGAAGATAATGTTTCTGAGTGTTTGGAGCTGTTTCTTCATTTTATAATCTTTCCATTTATCTTTGGGTATGTTTTGTGCCAGTACCATGCTATTTTGATCACTGTATCTTTGTAGTATATGAAACCAGGGATTGTGATGCCCTCTGTCTTGCTGTTGTTGCCCAGAAGAACTTTTGCTAATTACAACAACTATTTTACCTTGAGTATAGTAGTACTATCAGTAATAAATATAGCATCATGCACAGCCTAGAAAATAAACTGGTAATTATTAATTTGCCACCTTTAACTATGAATACAATTTGTAGTCATGGAACAAAATCTTAAATCAGAAAATTGTATAAAGTAAATATCTCATCAGTATGGCATATTTACCCTCAGGGAAGAAAATTTAAATGGGTTAAGGGAAAAATAGAGCAATATCAAAAGAGAAAGGCATTAGAATCAATGCTGAAAGATGAAGGAAGATTACACATGCTTAGGGAAACTTGCAAATATGACAGAAGGCAAAGAAGAAACAGAAACAAGAACAGAAAAAGAAAACAACAACAAAAATCTAGAAATCATGTTTGCACTCATATAAAACTAGAGCAAACAATCAAGAAAAAGAGAAAAAAAACAACTTCAGCAAAGAAAAAAAGTTCACTTCAGGGCATTCCTCTGTTGTCATTGTTAGACAAAGAATGCAGACAGAGCCCAGATCTATGTTGATTGATCCCAACAAACCAGCAGTAGAATTACAGTGGTGTGGTGTATAATCCTAGCAAGCCTGCACCCTCACTTCGACTGACGTTCAGGCCCATTCTGGTTACTGGCTGTGAAGCTGGGGCCTGAGTCATTCAATCCAAAACTCTCCAGGTGTTTCTTCCTGGCTGAACTCAGCTCCCTGACATTGGTTGTCTGGCAGGGTTGTACCTCACCCAGACACTGGGAACCATTAAATGGAGCCCACATGCAGCTGCTCTGAGTTCTGAGTTCAGTGCACCCCTTTCAAAAATGGCAAATTGCCTATTGCCCACTTCTGGGGACACTTGATCCAGGTTGGAATGTAATTACTCACCAGGCAGTGCAGTCCATAACATCCACTGCTCCATTTCACTGGTGAATTTTTCCATGGTGGCCTCTGGGTCACCAGTAGGCAGTTTGTCTCTGCAGGTTCAAGACCCTTGCCCATGATATTGTCCCAGGCTCTGGGATAAAGCACTGCTTGCCTCCTCCCTCTTCTGAGTTGAGATCCCTCTCTTTGCTCTCTCCATGGACTCTAATTCTCACTTCAGATCCTCCCTGTTTCCTGGATACCCACTTCACTACTTTTCTTCTTTATGTTGCTCTCTTCCAGTGTCCTGGCTCCAAATCTCAGAGAGGTTGTTTTTCTGCTGCTCACCACTGCACCATCATCCTGGAAGCCCAATATTTAAAAAATTTTAACACAGTAATAATTGCTGCCTTGAAGACCTACATCCAAATAGTCTCAGAGACAATAATCCAGTGGTGATTCCTTTTTCCTGATTGAGTGAGTTTTCCATTGTTTTAGTCTGTCTTTCAATTATTTTACTGAAAATGAGACATTTTACATAATGTGTTTTAGCAAATATGAGTCTAGAATTTCTGTCGAAAGCTTTCAGTTGTTGCTGTTTATTTGTTTAGTAATTTGTGCAGGTTATTTCTGTGAACTTTGTCTTCCTTGACAATTGTGGCTGCCATTTTCTCAGCTCAATTTTAAAAACTGATTAATTTGTTTGTTACTTATATCTTATTTTTATTTTAAAACAGCTTTCTAGGAATTTGTGCAGTGTCTGAATTACATAATCAATAGACAGTTATTCTACACAAGCTCTATATAGCAAATGCCAGTGAATCTGTATCCAAACTTTGCAATATTCCTAACATTCCTGGACTTTACTTCCTCTGAGTTCTCTTGGGCCCACTCTGTGCAGCCACAAATTTGCCTGGTATGATGCAGTTACCTTCTTTAATCTTTGCTTCACATGCACAGAGCTTCATCTAGTAATATACCAGTGCTACATATCATAGTGTCCCAGTATAATAGAGTCATTCGCCCTCCCCTATACAATTGATTCTCAGAATACAATTTCCATCCTTTGTGTCATGTGGTCATGGCCTGCTAAGATTTGGCAGAATCCCTGCTTCAAATAAACCCAAGGGTGGCCCAAATTAACAGATTTCTATTGCTCATTATTTTTTATCAGATTTTAAGCATAAGTGCTGTTTCTGAGATTGGTGTGACTGGTAAAATTTATGAGCACAGAATTTTTAAAATCCTTTTCCAATCTATAGTTTCAGCTTAAGGAAAGAATTTATCAATCTCTTACTTGAACACAAATGGCAGTCTCATTTTCAAGTTCTTTTTTTTTTAGTTGCAGTTAGTAAAGTGAGAGGAAAATAAACATGACTTATTTTGTGACTAAACCAGTTTTAGTTCTTTTTAGGAATTCTTGCTGTATATTCAAATTTCTTGCAGCTAACAATCTTATTTTACTAGACTTTTAAAGTAGATGTTAAGTTTTCCTTTGGATAATATATATTTTTAAATAATTGAAATTTCATGCATTCTAAATTGTCTGTTACTTTTTGTACAGAAAATAACAGCACAAAAAACTAATCTTATATGCATCACTCAATTTAAAAAAATAGCAGTTTTGAAACTCTTTGTTTACCTGTCAGTGACGATATCTATTTGTTTCTTCTCTATTGATGGTTTGTATTTATCATCTCAGGTTTCTTCATAATTTCTTTAGTAATGTATCCATTACTAAAAAATTAATTTGCAGATCAGCCTTTTTATTTATTGTTGTTATTACTTTGAAATGTTTATATGTAAATTTACTATAGATGCAAGCAAGGTGAGGGGCCTGTTCTCCACATATAAGTATGTATATCACTTTGGGAACACTACCTTGCATTGACACTTGAAATAAATTATTCAACTTGGATAATTCATGTACTATGAAGAATGGATTTTGTTTTCAGACCTACATTAAGTTGGGGTTGATCTTAGGAATTCTTAGGATAGACATTTATCTTGCATCTTAACTGAGAAGTGGTTGATAGTTAAGATGCCCATCATATTGCACTTTAGGTTATATTTTCTCTACTTTGGTCCTTAATGATGAGATTGCCTATCAATGATGCTTTAGCTTTATCAGAATACCTTACAATTCAAAACTTGCATATACTCCAGTATTTGTCAGCTTTCCTCCTACAAGAGCTGATAAACATGAAGTAGCAACTCCCAGGAGGAAAAATTTGTTTACTTTTTAATTTTATTGCTATATCTATCTCCAAATATATATTTTATGACATTTTTTTATTTGTAATGGCTTTATTGAAGTAAAATTTATATAGAAATAACTTCATTTATTTAAAGCATACATTTCGATAAGTCAGAACATATGCATACACCCAAGATGTCACCATTAATCTGAAGAAAATAGATGTATACAACACACTCCAAAGTTATGTTGTGTTCCTTTGTTTACTTTGTGTATTTTTAGTATGGATGTTTAGTATGAAATTTGCCCTCTTGCCAAAGATCTAAAACCACAATATTGAATTATTAACTATGGGCACTATGTGGTACAGTACATTTCTAAAACTTCATCTAGCACAAAATCAATTGAAAAATAACTCCTTGAATCAAAATTCTAAGAAAGGCAATATTAAAAGGAGAAACTACCATTCTTTAATCAGGGACACAAAAATCTAACAAAATATTAGCAAATGGATCTATCCATAGATGTTGAAAAGAATAATATATCATGACCAATTGGAATTTATTGAAAGAATAAATGATTGGCTCACCATTTGAAATCAATCAATGTGATTCCACGTGTTAACAGAATTAAAAGTAGACATTCAAATGATGTATATGCAATAAACTGCATGTTGTGCATTCTAAAGTAGAATCAACATTGATATTCCAGCAATGACACTTATCAACTAACAATATATTCAGCAATAGATGCATTTGAAAAAAATTCATAAAAGCAAACATTTTGCAGGAAATGCACTGTGATTCTAAACAAAGTCAATGGCATCTTCACTGGGCATTTTTTAATTTGTTTGAAATGGTTTTAACCATTATAATAATGGGGTAGCTTCCAGCATTTAGTTATAGGCAAGTGATAAGAGATTTACTACAAAAACAGAAGAAATTATGATCATTGTCCCTACATGCCTTTTGAATGTTCTACCACAAATTCATGTAGATGAAAAATATTTTTACTTATATAAGATTAGAATATAACACATCTTCCACTGAAACTTAATGTAAATTTAGCAAAGATTTAAATACCCTTAAATTTCAATGAGAACAATAATCAATTAAATATAATGGAATATTGTGCCTTGTTTCAGGTAGAATTTTACCAAAGGTTGTTTGCCATTTTGGAAAACTATAGCACTAATAGTAATATTAATTTGAAATATTTTGGTATCCACTGCAGCATACTTGCATCAGTATGTATTTGTAGCTGTCATTCTCATAATGATTCATATATTTTATCCCTTATTTTAAACATCAAATGTAAGTAACAAAAAAATGTTAAATAATTGATATTAGATTGCATAGCTTTGAAACAGATGAGATGTGCCTGACTCATTTTACCCCTGTAGGCTGGTGTAAGGTGTGATCTTGCCTGCATCTTTCTCCCTTACCTATTACTTCCCTTTGCCCTCCATTACCACCCAAAGGACTGGGACAGTTTGCTTCACTGTCCTACCTGGCTATCTAGCTTAGTTGTCCATGGCTATCAAACAGCCATTTTTCACTTCAACATGAATGCATTCAGACAGCATGGTGCCCCTCTCCCACTCTGGCCACTTCAGAGAGTGTTGTTGCATTTTTTTTAGAACAGAGGGTCCCCTGGAGTGTCTAATATCTGGAAGTGGAAAATTTGGGCCTCTTATTTTTGTACCCAACATTCACAGCAATACTTCCAGAACATTCCCTGCTCTCAGCCCTCAATCACACTACTTATGTACTGATTTGCACAGATATGTAAACTGATACATAAGTAGCACTTCAAAGGTACTTCTTGTGTTTTAGTCTAGGAGGGCTCCCCCCTGTGTACTAGACTCCAGTGGTATAGCCCTGGCCCTGCTGAAATAAAGACTCACTTTGGTGGCCCTGTAAACCTGATCATGGTTTATTTCTTGGCTAGTGTGGGCTCCAAAAAATCTGTAAATATGCTAAAGATTTTCATATTGAGTAATATGGACAGAGTGAATAAATGGCTATTAACACTAAAAAGCTCCATAGATTAGCAGCAACACAATTGCTGACATAGTCAACCTATGGTGTCCAGCAAAATTTGTCAACAGACATTGATGGTCTGCAGAAATAGAAACCAGAACCTAGCTGTGTCAACTTTTGTCATCCAAATTTACCTTGTGTTATCTGGTGACAACATGACTGCTAGCACACCTGAAATTTACCAATTCACAATTTGCATCTATATTGAGCAAAAGAACACTAGGCTTACTGGCAACAGTTTTATCAAAGTATTTCCAGTTAGGATTAGTCTAACATTGTCCCCTGAATAAGTAATGAAGCCATTGATAATAAAAGAATATCATATTTTACAAACATAGTAAGTTTTAAAACATTTAACAAGTTCAACTAAATTTTTCAAAAATTTTAGGCACAAGAAATAATTTACTATTGTTTTATGGAGTAGCAAGGACAAATGCAATGTGGCAAACCATACAACATAAATAATGTTGAAATTATTTCTTATATTCCATTCAGCATTTAATTTAGGAAAGATTAAAGATTGAACATTTTGAAATTGTGTTCTGTGACAAATTATAGTAAATGATTGTTTAAAGCTAGCTGAAAGAATCTTGGAGAAATAATTAAGCTTTACATTTTACAACAAAGATTGTAAGGAATAAAAATATGAGAAAGATTTTTAAAATTAATGATAATAGCTGTCAAAGTAGTCAATAGTTGCAATATTTAAAAGTTATTCTATAGAAAAATTACACTTTCAATTTTCATTGTTTACATAACATCTGGTGCACCAAAAATGGCTTGTATGAAACAGGAGTGTGAGGTAAGATGAATAAGTATCCCCAGGTCTTTCAGCAGTTCACTCCATTATTCTTCCACCATAATTAGGCACAAATATCTTGTGAAAGAGGTACAAGTTAAGAAATGTTATTATCAGTTTTGTTAATTAAATTAAGAGAAAATGTTTGAGTTATTGATTTTTCCCAAATTGTGCAATGCAAGTGAAGAATAATTTGGATGTTATACCTGATATTTATATAATGATTTTTCTAAAGGAAACATTTTATGAAGATATTTTGTATTGTTAGTTACAAATTTGTGAAAACTTTTATATTTAGTTTATGTCTCAGTTAATTTTTTACCCAACACCCAAATTAAGGAGGAATGGTTTATTTAGCTCACAGTTTGTAGGGGTTTCAGTTCATAGTTGAGTGGCTCCAAGTTACAGTGGCATGGAAGAGAGGCATTGCAGAGAAGAAACATTTCATGGCAGTCAGAAGAGAGCAAAAGCAATTAAGCAACCTACAACTTACATGCTTCTTTCTGTCCCTTATATCTTATCCAGTCTACTCACACACTTAACCCTAGCATAGCACCATGAATCAAACCCAGTGCCACACACTTCATATCCAGCCACCTCTAGAAAGCCCTACCTATGACTTCATGAGGCTTTGGGGGGACACATACATACAGGCCATAAGAGCTTACAGTAAATTAAACTGTGAAATTAAAATGTTGAGGATTATGTGAAAATCTTTGAATTATATTATGATGAACGCTGAGAAATTGCCTATGAAACACATGACATTAAATCTGGTTATTGTCTTTGCTTTATTTCTACTCCATGTCTATTATGTTCCATGTCATAATAAATGATCAATACACCTTGCTTATGACAACCAGTTTATTTACAAGAATATTATAGTAGTTTTACCCATGTAGCCAATTTGTGATATCATAGCATTTTTCTTTAATTAAGATCATTTCTCCATGTTGTCAATCATATAACAATAATGATGTGTTACTATTTCTTACTTTAACACTAATTTTACTTTAACATCTATGAAATACTCCTCTTTAACTATTTCCATGTATAGATTGCTTTTTTTATACCAGGAATCACACTCAGGATCTCATGCTCTCCAGGTAGGCACTGCACCACTGAGCTAAATCCCCAAGCCATAAATTGGCTTTTGTCTCTCCTACTATTAAGAGTCAATGTACAGTAGCTGGGCATGGTGGTGCATGCCTATAATACCAGCACTTGGGAGGCTGAGGAAGGAGGATCCACGAGTTCAAGGCCAGCCTGTGCTACAATGTGAGTTCAAGGCCAGTCTGAACTGCATAGTGAGACCCTGTCTTAAAAAAAAAAGAAAGTAAACATACAGATGAATGGCTAAAGAAAATGTCATGTATAAACACAATGGAGTATACTCAGCCCAAAAGGATAACGTTGAGTCATTTGTAGGAAAATTGATGCACCACAGTATTATATTCTTTTGTGAAATAAATCAGACACATTAGCTTAAATATTGGATGGTTTTCTTTTTTTTCCTGTGGGTACCGGGGGTCGACCTCAGGAACCCTCGCACCAGCAGGCGCCCATGCCGCTGAGCGATATCACCAGCCCTTTTTTTGTATGTGGGTTCTGGGAGTCAAACTTGGTCCCTCACGCTTGACAGGCAGGGGCTTACGCCACTGAGCCATCTCACTGGCCCCTGGATGGTTTTCTTGAAAGAGAAATCCAAAGTGAACATAATTTGAAGAGCAAAATTAAAGATACACAGTAGGAAACAGGGAGATAGGCCTTTTGCAAATGTGAAAGAATAGAAAAATAAGGGGTGGGGAAAGTTAGTGGAGAAAAAAAGGAAACAGTATTAATATGCTAAGATGCTATATGCACTCATATCAACAGTCTTGGGTGAGGGTGTCCATTATACATTGCAAACATATACAAAAATATGTAGTCACTGACTGAACAGAGTTTTCTTACTCCTTCACCAAACATTAGATGTAGACATGACTGAATATTTGAATGTGAAATGCTATACATATATATTTTTTTAATTTATTGGGCACCCCTGAAGTGAGTCCCTAGTTTCCTGCAAGGTTTTCAAGTGCATGGCAAAAAGAAAGAGCAAAAAACAAATAGCAATGCAATTGGGATCTTGGATAGCCACTCTTCATGGGGAACAAAAGGCCACGAGGCAGCTAGAAGCTCAGTATTTATTGATCACATTTACATTGAGGAAAACGGTGAAGGGATTATGGCTGGATGTGCTAAATAAGTGGCTAGAAAGGCAAGGGTTGTGAAACAGGGAACAAACATTCTTCTAAAAGGAAAAGAACAGCCAGATTCAGGTTGTGGTTAATGAGTAGCCTGTTTTGTAGTTAATTCCATGAAGCAATTTTCTCTGGAGTCACATAGGCCTCAGTGGAGACATTCTCTCCTATCTCAGTCCCACAGTCTCACAGGCTGCTTCTCTGGGCACAACTGTGACAATTGGAGAGGAGCAATGCTAGCCCAACATGCCATCTGCTTGCTTCCATGAAGACATGTACACAGCCTTGACCAGACTCAATATTCAAACCAAAAGCCAATTTAGAGAAGTCACCTTTTTACAGCCCGCACTGCTCACAACCATGCACAATCACATTTGGGTCTGGGGGAGGGAAACATGGTGGTTCTCCATAATTTTTCATTTCTCTTTCTTGTAATTGAGGCATTACATTATAAAAATTACGTGTAAAAGTATGTTACATTATGAATTTCATTCCAGTATATTTAAAATAGTCACATAAAATTCTAGTTCTACAAATTGTTGAAACTAAAATTACTATCATGGTGAATCCTGTCACATGTTTCTTTTTGAATCTTAATTATCACAAAGTCATTGTAATATAAAAATTTTTAATGTCTGAATCAATTGTTAAAAAAGAAGTACTACTAAATAAAATATATTCTGTTAATATACATTTCACTCTTTTTTTTTTCCAAACACCTCAGGAATTTACCCCTCAGAGCTCTGCTTGAAAATCTCCACTCCCAGCCTATTAAGTGTGTATCCTTTGTATGTATCTTCATCACACCACTTACATTAAGAACTGGAGTGACAATTTCCCAGTTCTCCTAAGGTATATATCATATCTAGTACCATTCTAAAGATATCAGACTGAAGTTACTCCATAATATGCGATGTATGTATTAGGTCTTAATTATCTAGAAGACAGTAAAAGCACTGCCCCCATTAGAAGAACTGGTTGAACTATAAATTATTTCAAGGACAAGGACTGCTGTCTTCATGACTAGTGTAGGGTCTAGTTCATAAACATTTGTCAAATAAGAACACGTGAATCACTACTGTCCTCAAAAGCTTCAAAGGAAAAATACACAAATAATCCAAAAAAGTTTCAAATTCTGAGAACAAATGCCCTGGTTTTCCAAAGTATAATCTGCCACCACATTAAAACCAATTCAAGGAGTTCTCTAGTGTCTGGCACATAGTAAGCCCCCAATCATTTGTGGACTTGTCTGTTCTCTATATTGCTTACATGACCTCCATCTTGGAGCTGTATTCAGCTAGGCTTTGCAACCTCACTCTGGAATCTCAGAGCTGAGAACCACTAATTTGAATGATCACACAGATAAAATTGTAGGAAAGTCTGTCAAATAAGCACATCATCTTTAATATACCACATATTCACTTTGAAAATGGAGGCGACGATATGAGACTAAGAAATAAAACACCAAGTTTCAAGTAATGAATGAAATATAAATACAGTAGAACTTTAAATATGTGTCCAACCAAACTTTTATTGGGGTTTTATTGCAATCTAATTTTGGCAATATAGGGAAAGTCACCATAAGAACTCTGATCAGATTTTATTCAACAAAGCAGTTTTTCATGAATTCTTAATGTCAGTGTATAGTCAGCTCAGCTTCCAGTATCAACTTGAGTACCTCATCATGAATATTTATGCCAGAATATCAGTGAAGCGTTGCAAGATGCTACATCATCTAAGATTAAGCTGTATTTTCCCTATTATTATTTTTAGGACAGTAAAGTATACTAATATACTCTAAAATACATAAAGATTTTAAAAATGTGTTGCTCAGCCCTTGTTAAATAAATTCAATTAATTAGCTTATTCTTTAAGTACTCCAGTTAATAAAGGTTTGATGGTATTTCAAGAAATTTGAATTTCCAAAGATAAAAATTAGTTATCTGTTATGACAAAAAGTAAGCCTAAAAGCACATTCACACTTGTCCTTAAAAGCATGTTTACATCATATATAACTTCTCATGACTGATGACATGACTTATATGGCAAAAAGCATTATATGCAAAGGACAACTAGAGGGCAATCCTCCCATCCCCACTTCCTCCAAAAAGCCATGCCTGGAAAAAAAAAAGAAGTACTACTAAATGAAATATATTCTGTTAATATACATTTCACTCTTTTTTTTTTGTGGGTCCCAGGGTTTGAACTCAGGACCTCATGTGCCAGCAGGTGCCTGTGTTGCTGAGCGATATCACTGGCCCTTTTTTCATATGTGGGTACCGGGAGTCAAACCCAGGACCTCATGCTTGCCAGGCAGGCGCTTATGCCACTGAGCCATCTCACCAGCCCCACATTTCACTCTTTGTCTTGTTATGGCTATCAAATTATTTTAAATGTGTTGATTATTATTTTTCTTATTAATTAAGTATATTAGAGCATTTAAATATACATAATAATCGCATTCATCATAGAGAATTTGCACCTGTACATGATAGATCTTAATTGTTCATTTTTTTCCATTCCCCCTAACCTCCCTACAATCCCTCATCCCTTGCTTATTTACAATGGCTTTGTTTCCACTTTTTTCTTCTTTTCTCATATTTTTTCCTTTCCTTCCTTTCCCCCTCCTGACTCTCTATTTCCAATTTGTATTTGAGTATCTCCTTCCTATTTGATAATATCTAGTATATATTTTGGTCTTTATTTACATTTTTGGTTACTTACACCAGACAAAGAAATATTTAAACAGGTATGTTTATTTCACTTAAAAGTATGGTTTCAATGTGCTTGCATTTTTCTAGAAATGTCAAGTTTATCCTTCTTTATCACAGAGTAGTACTCCATTTTATTAAAAAAAAGCCTTTATCCATTCATTGGGTGATGGCCATTTTGGCTGTTTTCAAGATTTATCTATTACAAACTGTGCTTCTATAAACATGGGTGTGCATATATCACTGTGGTATGATATTTTGAATTCTTTCAGGAAGATACCAACAAGGGGAACAGCTGGGTCAATGGGCACCTCTAATTTTAATATTTTAATGAATCTCCACATAGATTTCCATGGTGGTTTCACCAGTCTGCACTCCCACCAATAGTGGAGAAAAGTTCCTTTTATCAATATCCCCACCAGCATTGGTGATTTTTTGATTTCTTAATAACTGCCATTCTTTCTGGAGTGAGATAGAATTTCAGTGTTGCTTTAATCTGTATCTTATGAAAGTCTGGTGATGTTGAACATTTTTTTCTTATATTTATTTGCCATGTCTACTTCTTCATCTGAGAAGTGTTTATTCATTATAGATGATTATTTTAGATTGGATCTTTAAATTGGGAAAGAAGTCTGATTTTGTCAAGTTCTTATATATTGTAGATATTAGTTCTTTGTCTGAGGATCAGCTAACAAAATTTGTTTTCCCAATCTGTGTGTTGTCTCTTCATGCTTTTGATTATTTCTTTCACCATACAAAAGCTTTTTAATAAGATGTGATCCCAATTGTTAATGTTTTGTAATATTTCCCGTGATTGGGATTTTGTTTGTAAGTCTTTTCCTACACCTATGTCTTCACGAGTTGTATCTATTCTCTCAGCAGATTTAGGGGTTCGATTTTAATATTTTGATTTTTCATCCATTTTGATTTTAGTTTATCACATGGTGAGAGGCACAGGTCTAGTTTTAGTCCTCAGCATGTGGAAAGCCAGTTTGTCCAGCACCATTTATTATAGAGGCTATCTTTCTTCCAGTGAAGGTGTTTGGTCTTTTTGTCAAAGATAAGGTGCCTGAGTGTGTTTGGAGTTGTTTCTGCATCTTCTAATCTTTCCATTCATCTCTGGGTCAGTTTTATGTCAGTACAATGCTGTACTTATCACTGTAACTTTGTAGTATAATTTCAAACCAGGGTTTTGGATGCCTCCATCCTTGCCCTTGCTGCCTAGAAAAACTTCTGCAACTATAGGTCTTTTCTGGTTCCAAATGAATTTTAGGATTGTTTTCTCTAATTCAGTGAGGTATCCCACTGCTATTTTGATTGAGATTGCTTTAATTCTGTATAACAGTTGTGGATACATGGTGATTTTCACTAGGTTGGTTCTTTCTATCCAAGAATAAGCAATATCTTTCCAATCTCTGATATCCTCTTTGATCTCCTTCTTCAGAGTACTGTAGTTTTCAATGTAAAGATATTTTACTTCCTTTGTTACATTGATTCTTAAGCATTTCATTTTTTATGCTATTACGAATGGGGGTTTCCCTAATTTCTCTCTCAGTGAGATTGTTATTTGTATTCAAGGATCCCATTGATTTTAGTGTGTTAATTTTTTATCCAGCTATGGTACTGAATTTGGTTATTAAAGCCAGAAAGTTTTGCTGGGGTATTTTGGGTCATCTATGTAGAGTATCATGTTAAATACAAATAATGATAATTTAACTTTTGTTTTCCTTCCTTTATTCTTTTTATTTCTTTTTCTTGTTTTATTGCTCTAGCTAATATTTCCAGAATTATATTGAACTGGAGTGGTAATAGTGGACATCATTGTCTTCTTGATTTTAGAATGAAAACTTTCAGTTTTGGGCCATTTAGTATGATGTTGGCTATTGGTTTGTCATAAATGGCTTTTATCAGTTTGAGATAAAGATGATCTATTCCCACTTCTGGTGGATTTTTATAATCAATGTATGTCAGACTTTGTCAAATACTTTTTCTGGCTCTACTGAGATGATCATGTAATATTTTTCTTTGTTTCTGTAAATATGGTGCATTATATTATTGATTTGTATATGTTGAAAAGTCCCTGCATTCCTGGGGAAAATCCTATGTGGTCATGGTGAATAATCTTAATAATGATTTGCTGTATTCTTTTTGCCAGTACCTTGATGATTTTTGCATCTGTGTTCATTAGGGAGATTGGCTTGTGGTTCTAATTTGTGGTGGGATCCTTCTCTGGTTTTAGCGTGAGGGTAATACTTGCTTCCAGGAATGAGTTTGGGAGTATTGCTTGCCTTTAAATTTCATTACGGTGTTTGAGGAGTAATGCCATTACGTCTTGTCTAAATTTCTTTTAGGATTCAGCAGCAAATCAATCAGGACCTACTCTTTGTTGGTAGGTTTTTAGTTACACCTTCAATTTTACTGACTAATATTGGGTTATTTAGAAATTTCAAATCACTTGATTCAACTGTGTTAATACATATATATGTAGGCATCTGTCCATTTCTTCTGTGTTTTGCATCTTAATAAAATAAATGTTCTCCAAGTATGTATTAATGACCTTCTGCCTATCTGGATGATTTGTTTTGATTTCAACTATTTTATTCCTAAATGCATGGATTTGACTCTGTTCCTTCCTTTGTTGATAAGGTTGGCTAAGTGTTTATCATAATTTATTTAATTTTTCAAAAAATCAACTCATTAATTCATTGATTCATTTTTTGTTTTCTTAGTCTCAATGGTATTAATTTCTTTTGTGATTTTAAGAATTTCCTCCCTTGTAAAAGCTTTAAGCTTGACTTGCTTTTCATTTTCTAGAAGTTTGAGGTTCAAAGATTATTTACTTGGGTTCACTCTGTTTTCCTGATATGAGAAGTCACCACTATAAATTTCCCTCTTAGTACTGCTTTCATTGATTCCCTTAAGTTCTACTATTTTGCATTGGCATTATCATTGAATTGTAGACACTGTTTAATTTCTTCTTTAATTTCACCATTGCTTGTTCCAGATGATGCTATTTAATTTCCATATGTTTTTGGAGTTTTTGTGGTTTTTTTTGCCATTGACTTCCAATTTCATTGCACTGTGGTCTGATAATAAGCATGGGATAATTTCAATTCCTTTGCATTTACTTGAGCAAGTTATATGATCCAGTATGTTGTCTATTTTGGATAATGCCCCATGCACAGCTGAGAAGAATGTGCATTCTGATATTGTATTATGTAACACTCTATAGAAATCTACTAAATCCTTTAGTTCACAGGTTAGGTTCAGTTCTGATATTTCTTTGTTGATTTATTCTCTAGTTCATTTGTCTATTTGTGACAGTGGGTTACTTATTTTTCCCATTACAACCGTATTAGTACTTATTTCATTTTTCATGTCTGTTAAGATTTTTTAATAGTTGGGTATGCCAGTATTTGGTGCATATATATTATGATTGTTACCTCTATTTCTTCAAGATTTCCCTTAACAGCTATGTAGTCATTTCTTTGTCTCTTTCAATCAGTCTTGGCTTGAAGTTCACTGTCTGCAAATAGATTAGCCATCCATGCTTTCTATCAGGTACCTGTCATATTTATCATAATTTGACTTTCAGTCTATGAATTTCTTTTTGAGTTAAATGTGTTTCTGGTATGCAGCATATCACTGAATCTTGTTTCTTGGTCTATTCTGTCAGTCTGTTTCTTCTTATTCATAAATTGAGATGAATTACATTGATGGTTATAACTGATATGTATTGCCTTATCTTTTCATATTATATTTCTGTTGTTGGTTTCCTGTCTTTCTCCTCTGTTTAATTGCTTGCCTTGCCTGGTGACTTCCTTCTATAGGTGTTCTTGAAATTGTGGTCTTGGTAATGTCCTTCTAATATATTCTTCAGAATATTTTATAGAACTGGTTTGGTGCTCATGAAATGCTTCAAGTGTTCTTTGTCATAGAAGTAACTTATTTCACCATAAATTTTGAAAGATAATTTTGCAGGGTACATCCATCTGGGTGGGAGGTTGTTTTCTTTCAGGACTTGAAATACTTCACTCCAAGCTTTCCTTCACTTAAGTGTTTCCATTGAGAAATCTGCTGTGATTCTGATGAGCGCTCCTTTACAGGAGTTTCGTTTCTTTTCTCTAACAGCTTTAAATATTTTCCTGTGCTGAATTACTTTCATCTTGATTATTACATGCCTTGGTGTAGATTTGTTTTGGTCATGACTAATTGGAATTATATATACCTCCATTATTTGTGTGTCAAATTCATTTTCTGTGCTTGGGAAGTTCTCTGCCATTAATTCTGTGAACAGATCTTTTATGTCATTTGTTCTGTCTTCTTTCTCAATGACTCTGATCAAACTTATATTTTTCTTCTTTGCATCATCTTGCAGCTATTGAATTGCCTTTTTTTGATCTCTTAGTATTTCTAAGAAATCTTTCTTTTCATGATCACTAGGTCCATTCTTGTCTCCTATATCTGATATTCTGTCCCCATCTTGGTTCAACTGGTTGTGCATACTTTCAGTGGAATTTCTAACTGCTTTGATATCTGTTTGTATCTTTTTCATGGATTTCTTTTCTTTCCTGTGTTGGCCATTAATGTTTTCCATCATTTTCGTAAGCTCGTCTATGTTTTTATCTGGGTCTACTCTAGATTCAGTGAACAAGTCCTTCATCTTGACTATGATCTCTCTTTTTTTTTTTACCTGAGATTATTTCTGATCTGATTTTATCTATAGCCTCCACCATCTGTTTTCTTTTTTTACTTCTGCTGCTATGATTTTCTAAATTTCAGGTGGGTGGCTTTTGATTTCCTCTATCTTTTTTTTTGTGGGTACCGGGGGTCGACCTCAGGACCTCGTGCACCAGTAGGCACCCGTGCCACTGAGCGATATCACCAGGCTTTTTTTTTGTATGTGGGTTCTGGGAGTCGAACTCAGGTCCTCGTGCTTGCCAGGCAGGCACTTACACCGCTGAGCCAACTCACCGGCCCTGATTTCCTCTATCTTGTTTTCCCCTGGATGTGTCCTGTGTGGGCTCAAGGTCTGGGGTTGCATTTTGGTTCTGTGTCTTATCATTTTCTGTTTTTCAATTTGAATTTGTTTTCTGTGTTGATGCTTTTAAATTTCTTATTGTACATGTTTTTATCTCTACTATCAAGGCTTCCTTAGGCAATATCTATTCCTTAGATGTGTCTTCTATTTGTATCTGGCTCTTGGTTTTGTGTCTGTCCCATGATCCTACCTTCCCAATTTATTACAGAGGAAAGGTTGCTATCTTTTATTCTCAGCACCCAGTCATTTGGTACTGAACTATGGTGATGTTTATGAACCCAGATAATCACTGTGCTGTCATACAAGTGAGAACAGCTAGTACAACTGGTATGACATCCTGGCTAAAGTAGGACAATTAGCAATAACAATAGCATCAAGCACAGCCTAGAAACTGACAAATAGTGGTAAGTAGTAATTTGGAAGCTTTAACTATAGTAGCAAGATCTACAATTATGCATCAAAATGCAACATAAACCAGGAACTTGTATGTAGTGAGTTTCCCCTTAGTAGAGTGATTTCTCCTTTTAAGGGAAAAATTTAAAAGGTATAGGGGACAAAGCAGAGAGAACAAAGAGGAAAAATATAGTAGAAGCAAGTTAGGACAAAGGATGATCACCCATACTTTGGGAAACTGTAGAAGAGGACAGGAAAGAAAGAATGAAGGAGAAAGCAAGAGTATCAAACCAAACCAGAAAGACTAGAGACAATGTTCACTCACATGTATATATCAAAATATCAAGAAAGAAAGTTGAGGACTGAGAGAAAACAGACAAACAAAATAAAACAAATATTAAAGGCAAAAACCTAAACAACCAAAAATAAAAGGTAGAAAAAGGTAAATGTAACAAACAAACAAACAAAAATATAACATTTTTCTGGTGTCCACAGTTTTGTTGCAGTGTTTAAGTCAGAGCCCAAATCTGTGCTGGGTAACCCCACCAAGTCTGTGTTAGGATTAGTGCTGGGTTCAGGACTGATCTTGGCTTCCAGATGCAGGGGCTCAGGCCATTCTCCAGCCATCCAATTTGTGAATGTCTCTCAGTGGCCCACTTCATGTCTCCTTACCCTCAGAGACAACCCTAGGCTGCTCCTAGTCCCATGTACAGTTGACTCCTCCCAGTACTTGCGCAGTATCCTCTGTTATACTCTAGTGGCATGTCTCTCTCCTCTCATGCTGTGATCACACAGCAGGGTGAGTGTTCTCAGCCAGCTAATGGACCCTGTCCTCAGTCTGGAGACAGCCCAAGGCTGCTCAGCCCCACTTGTCTCTCCTCTCTAGAGGGGGGAGTGCTGACTTCCCACCTGTTGCACCACTCTAAACCAAGGCTGCTTAAACCCACATCTGAGTCCCTCTCTCTCTGCTGGTCATGGGGTTGGGGGAGTGCTTTTGACTGCCTCACTGCCCCTTCCGCCACCACAGAGTCAGCCCAAGACTGCTTGATCCCAGTTCTTTCCCCTCTCTAGTTGGGGAAATGCTGACTTTCCCCTCATTGCCCTGCCTCATCAGAAGGCTGCTTAAATCCTGTGTCCATATCTCTCACTCCACTGGCTTCAGGGCAGAATGGGCAGTGCTGTTCCACTCACTGACTTCAATTCTGCTAGTGTTGTTTCCTAACCTTGTTGTTGCTAGAGATTACATTTAGCCACTATGGCACACACAAAAAAGAAAAAAAATTCTGGTGGCCCATTGGGAAATGAGCAACTTCCTGGTCATTCAACCCTGTGTGTACAGGAGAAATTTGCTGCAAGGCTGCAGAGTCCTGTTTGGAGGAAGGCAAAAGAGGTGAAGGTCTTATATTCTAAATCTATCCTGTATGCCTTGATTTTGTCACAGTATTGCAGTTTATCAGTTTTTTGGGATCCTCCCAGAATGGTGGTTGTTGCTCCACACATAGGTGGCAGTCCCACGGGCAGCCCTTTGAGCTGCTTCACCATTGTATAAAGTGGTATATCTATGTTTTATTCTATCTACAAGTCTCTTATCTCAGATTGATTTTGGCATTAGGATGTATGTCGCTCCATTTCTTTCAATTACCTTTTTATTTGATTTTCTTTGAGTAGCTCTGATGTGGTTCCTCCTCTATTTACCATGTTGAATCCTGAGTTGTATTATTTATCTGGATTAATGATAAAGATTACTTAATACCTAACCTTGAACATTTCTCATTTTTATCCTTACTTATAGTAATCTAAATTTGATTAATGACCATTGACTTCAGTAAGAGTCACCTTTTCTGTACCACCAAGATCCATGGGGGATGATAAAAATGTTAATGTAAATTATAATTGAAGATATATACATATATATATATTATGATTTAAGAAAGAAGATGATGAATTGTACTTTGTAAGTTAAAATGTAAATCCTCGATAATCCAGTATCAGTCAATGTAACTGAAGGAATAATAACAAAAAATCCTACCAATATAGAATAGCCTAGGTCCCAATAATATCAATCAAAATAATGACACCATTCCTTGCAGAACTGGAGAAAAGAATTCTGAAATTCTTATATAACCAGAAGTGACCTAGGATATTAAAAGCAATTTTGGGCAACAAGTGTAAGGCAGGGGACATCACAATACCCGACTTTGAGTATATTGCAAAGCTATTGTGATTGAAACAGCATTGTACATTATTGGCAAAAATAAACCAGAACAGATGTGTGCATCTGTGGAACAGAATAGAAGATGCAGAAACAACTTTAACTTTGACAAATACCTTAACTGAAGGAAAGATGGCCTCTTTAACAAATGGCGCTAGGCAAGCTGGCTTTCCACATGCCAAAGATTGAACCTGGAACTTTAACTCTAACAGTGCAATAAACTACATTTTAAATGGATCAAAGATCTACATATTAATCAGAAACTCTTACTGTGCTGGAAGATAGAATATGTAAAATTTTTGAAAACATAGGTGCATGAAGACTATGAGCAAGCATCAGTGGCACAGGATACATTACAGAGTATCAACAAATGGTATAATGTCAAATTAAAAAATGCTTCTGCACAGCAAAGGAAACTGCCAACAGAGCAAAGAGACAACTTATAGAATGGGAAAAAATTCTTGTGAGCTTCCCCTTACAGCACTAATATCAAGAATAAATAAAGAACTCAAAAATAAATAAATAAATAAATGAGACCTTTTAAATTTAAAAACCCAATCCAAAAATGAGCATGTGAAATGAACAGATACTTCTCTGGTAACGATCTACAAATGCCCATATACAGTAATACTTCAATTCATGAACACTTCTGTTTGTGAAGAATTTCGTTAGTGAAAAGAAGCATTTGGCAAAATTTTGCTTCTGTTCACAAACTCTGTATTGGGTAATGAGCATAACCATGGCCAGATCCCCCAGAATCATATAACAAATTAACTCCATGTATGGAGGTATCAGTGCACATGAAAAATTGTTCAAAATTGCTGGCCACTTCAGAAATACAAATTAAACAACACTGAGGTGTCATCTCCCTCCAAAAAGAATGACTACAATCAAGAAATCAATCAATAACAAGTGATTGTGAGGCTACATGGAAAAATGAGTGCTTCTTCATTGTTGGTGGGAGTGTTAACTGGTAAAACCACTATGGAAAGAACTATGGAGATATCTCAAAAAGCTAAAAATAGAATTGCCATTTGACCAAGCTATTCCCCTTCAAGGTATCTGTGCAAAAGAGTTAATGATATCATACCACAGGGATGTATGCATATCCATATTTATAGCAGCGAAATTCATAATAGCTAGCACTTGCAAGTACCCCATGTGTCCATCAACATAAGAATGGATAAAGAAAATGTAGTATTTGTATATAGTGAAATACTACTCTGCCATAAACAAAGATAAACACGAATCATTTATAGATAAATGGATGCACCTCAAGACCATAATCTTAAGTAAAATAAATCAGACACTTAAGTTTAAATATCATATTAAGTCACTTCTGTGAGAAATCCAAAGTATAAATAAGGAGCAGAATGGAGAATAGATATTATAAAACAGGAAGAACTTTTTAAATGGGAAGGGGAACAAGAGACAGGGGAGTGGGCAGGAAAGGAATGGAAAAGGGATTTAAAGAAAAAATGAATTGAAATAAGAAAATGAAAATAGAGCTTTTGTACATGTGGAGAGAAAAAAAGTTTGGAATGATGAGAGAGGAAGGAGACAAAAGATTAAGATTTGCACATCACCCATGATGAATGTAATCATTATTTATGGTAAATATGTACTAAAACAAATGAACACATGAGAATAAAAATAAATACAGGAGTACACTCAACTTGGGGATTAGTACATACTGGATATTGTATAATTAAATTATTTTAAATTGTTGATAAAAATAAATTAAATTTTTTGTAATCAAGTATGCCAGAGCACATTTTTGAAGTAAAAAATTTGCTGGCTTCTATACATTTTATTTTCACAACAACACCAAACCTATTCAAACCTGTTTATGATTTCCCTACTTCAGCTCCAAGTAAAAATTAATTTATTCAACAAATAGATTTGTACCTATCCAGCACTATTATATTTCCTGGAAATATAGCCATCAAAGAAATAAAAGTAGGGCAGGAGAGATAGACAGCAAATGAATCAATAAATAATAGAAATTGGGGCAATGAGTGGTATGGAAACATTTAAAATTATATAAAGAGACTGTAATGGATCATACCTCCAAATCGATAAAAGGAAAGTCTCTCTGAGGAATCGACATTTAAGTATAGGCATAAATGAAGTGAGGGAAAGAAGAGGCAATCTTAGAAATTAGGTTTCTAGAAGGAAGTAGTAGAAAGTTTACTATGATTACTAGATTGCTATGATCTTAATATATTTGATTTAAAAGTTTACCTGATTGTCACCTATGGGTGTTTTTATTATTCAACATCAGAAATCAACATACCCAGTGACTTTCAGAAGGAACTTAGCAGAGTTTGGTACATGTCTCATAAGATGGAATAATTAATGGATTTATTTCATATTTCACATAAAAATACCAAGTACTGCATTTAGTCAGTTTGTCTTCAGTAAATGTGCTTCTGACTTACGTTTCTGATTCTATGTTGCTTGTTTTTAAAATTATTTGAAGCATTGACTATGTATAAGTAGGTCTGCAATTGAGTTAATTTGTAGTGCAATTGGAGCTAATAGGAAGAAATATCTTTTTTAAATTGCCTGATTTAAGTAGTAAATAATCATGAAAATGGTGAAAAAATTGTAAGAGATCTTTAAAGATAAGAGAAAATATATATGAAAATAATTAACATGTAAAAAATAATAATATATTATTCATGGTATTAATTATAAAGTATTGATTAGTTCAAGTATGTTTATAAATGGTCAATATTTGACATGCATATATATCAAAACAAAATTCATTCTTCCTAAATGATAAAGACATAGAATATTAAGTGTATACTTTTATTAAAAATAAAATAGATATAATAGAGTACATAAAGCAAGATGATTAAATAAGAACAGAAAAGCCTATCAGTTTCAAAAATATATCTAGTATTTATTGTTCTGTTAAAGGAAATAAAAGCTTTCAGATTGGATTTAGAGATAAATTCATTTATATCATGTTTACAGGATGCATTCCTAAAGTAAATGGTAAATCTGAGTTAAAGTTCAATATTAAGTATAGATATATTAATCAGATATGATCATAAGAAAGGGGATTTTGAGTATCATTACTAAAATTGAATTCAAGGTAAAAAGATGAATTGATACAATGAATAGTTTTTCATCTATTGGACAAAACATACAATCTACTGTGAAGCTATAATAGTCATAATAACCATAAATATTCATTCTCTACATACCATCAAAATATAAAACTAAAATGTTCTTTGAAATACAATTCATCTGAGATTGCTTCAAAGGATTCATATAATATGAGAGCTGCTTTCAGCTCTGGAGAGCATACCATAATGCTGCAGGGAAAGAAGAAGTGAAGAGGATTTTTTCTGCCATTTTATTTCACAATTTCTTCAAACCTAGAAAATTCTAAAGTGAAGGAAAACAAAATTTAAAGGACCACATGGCAGAGGATGTATTCATTCTTTCTCAGCCTATGAAAATATATTTTTCAAAGCATCAACATGAGCATCTATTTAGAAAATTCCTGAGAGAGGTTTTCCAAATAAGAGAAATATATGGAAGTTGAGAAAGACTCACCTAGTAGATAGATTATATAATCCCAAGCAATTTCAAAGCTGAAAGTGCACTGAGTATTCAACGTGGCACAGGGCTGAAAACGCCCTGGCAGAGTACCAGGGATAGAAAAATACAGAGAAATGAAAGTATTTTATGGAGAAAGCATGGCAATACAATTTCATTGTAATAAAATCCAATATTATTATGAAATTCTGATGTAATCATTAGGGTGACCTTTCGTTATTAGTGACAAAATTACAGAAAATCGTTTTTGAAAATAAGAAAATTTTCTTTCTGGCATAATAACATCTGTGTCAGATAATACAAAACTCAGATGCTTTATAATACCATTAGGAAGCTGAGGTCCTCATCATTTTCCCTTGTTTCCTCAGCATATACCCTTTATTCTTATGGTCATTTCATGCTTATGAGATGATTGTTCCACCCTCAGTTTCATGTCTATTTAAGGAAAAAAAGAAGAAAATAACAAGAAAGAATTGCCTCTTCAATTATTCATGTAAATCCTTTCCAGAACCCTAGCAGACTGCCCTTTATGTTTCTTTGCCCAGAACTGTGTCATATGGTTATACCTAGACACAAAAGAGAATAATAAATATTTTATTGTAGCTGGGTATATTGTTTTCAAGAACAAGTTGATGTTCTATAAATTAGCAATAAGGGGAAATAGATATTGGGCAGTCAACTAGCAGTATTTGACTAGATGATGATAATTGATATATAATGTGATCATTTGTGAGCACTTACTATATTTTTACCTGGTAAAATAAGAAACATGTTAGTCTAGTATAATTTATTTATTTTACTGGTTCTTGAAATCAAAAGGTCTTGAAATCACTGAGGAAATTAATTCTCTTTAAGTCATTCATTCTCTAAATAATAGTGAATATTTGAACCTCTATCTTTTTAATTCCAAAGGCTGCACTCTTCCCAAGAATTTAACTGCCACTCATAAATTACTAAAACATAATTAAATTACTCCTCCAGCTTGAAAATTTAATGCCCTCCAAGGATACTGCATATTCACCTGCCAATATATGTCACAATTTCATCTGTTTTCCCCCTGCCACTGCTCAAATGCAATAACATAGCATATCACAAGTTATACATGCAGGAAAACAATTTTACAGAAATGCTTAAAATGACAACCAGTCTCTGCTCTAGCTGTTCTAATAAAATGATATCTGATAATGAATTACATTTTTTACTCTTATGTGTAAATATAAACCTGTGCAATGTGTTAAAACAATCAAAGAGTGACACATTACTGGCTTCAGCATATGCAGACATATAATTTTCCTTCTAGTTATAAAAGAGATAGGCATTAATTCCTTAATTCTCTTTTAAAATAGATCTAATTAGTCAATTTTGGAACTACCACACAAACAGAATTTCAGTTTCTCTCCTGGTCACCAACCTGCTGTGCTAGCCACCAGTACATTTTAATCTCTGTGTAAGACAATTTTTTTTCCATTTGTAAAACAGAGAATTATAGTTAGTAAACAAAGAGTATAGGAAGATAGCATGGATATTTTGTTTTTCAAATGAAAACAACACTGTTATGAAAAATGTATAGTTTTTAAAGGCAATAACTTTGAGTTAAACATTTTTAAGTAGGATATTCTACTTTAGAATACACACAGGGAGATATACCACAGAAAAATTTATGGTGAAAATAATTTTCATTACAAGTGATTAGTTCAGAAAAGGAAGAGGGATGGAGTCTATTTTTGATCACTGTACTTTTACTGCTTTTCTATCACTGAAATCAGTAAAGGGTTAAATAAAGCTTGTGGAATCAAGAAGGTGGCTGATCAATTTCTTGTAATATCAGATTTCTAATAATTTACAGGAATACCTATGCTATAAAACAAATAAAAATGTAACAAAGTATGCTACTTGAAAAGTTATCAGGTAAAATGAACTAAGTTATACTAAAAAGTAGCATCATATATTCAAACCTACACACTATTCAATAATCCATATATCAGAATACAAATATTACTACAGAGTAGCCTTTCAAAACTAATAGTTTACCATTATATACTCAGTTTGCTGGTGGGAAAAGCAGAGGCAAGCCAAAGAGCTAGGATTATGAAAGTGTACTTTGAAATTCATGATTATGATTCCTCAGTTTTACATCTGCCGTGGGCACTCCTATCTATCTTGTCATGACTTGACTACCTCAGTAACTTAGATTGACCTGTCTCAGAGACAATATCAACCTATTAATTAGTCTTCATGTAGATAACATATGATTTATATTTCCCCTCATTTTTTTTCTGCACCCAAATCAGGTTTCTTTTCTTTTTTCTTTTTTTTTGGTGGGTACCAGGGTTCAACCTCAGGACCTCGTGTGCCAGCAGGCACCCATGCTGCTGAGCCATATCACCAGCCCTTTTTTTGTATGTGGGTTCCGAGATTTGAACTCATGCCTTTGCGCTTGCTAGGCAGGCACTTACGCCGCTGAGTCATCTCACTGGCCTCCCAAAGCAGTTTTTACCTGGATCTGTAGTAAAATTCCTGAAAGGATTCCATATATATTAATGGAAGTGCACTTTTTAAATCTTACCTGATAATACCCCATCGTGAAGTTTATTAATAGATGTTTTTTCTCATCATTTTTGCCTACTTGTCAAAATGTAGTAAGCATTTCTTTGTAGTTCTAAACATTGCAGACTTATTTCCAAACAATCATAGCAATTCACCAAAATGAGTATATGTTCACAGCATTTAAATCCTTTATACAAATACAATCTAAAGGGTATATTTTTTAAGCATATTATTTTGTTTTTTCATTTCTGGTTGTGAATAATTTCATTACTGGCATAATTTCTTAAGGTAATAAAGCACAGTTCAAATTCCTGTGGAAACACTCTTCATCTTCTATATCTAGTAATATTTCAACCAAAGGTCGTATCATTTTCTCCTGCTATCTATCATAGGCCATCAATCTAAGATCTAGAAGCAGCTACCAGCCTGCCAGCACTTGTTAGAGTCTCTAATTAATAATGACATCATAGAGAAGGATTTGAATTTTCAATAAAGCAGTCATATGAGTTTATCAAAAGAAAGACAAAAGAAAACTGATTACTAATGGAATGGATTTGTCTTAGTCACTTTCCTAAATTCTGTGACACAATACCTAACACCCACAAATTAAAAGTGGAGAGGTTTATGTTACCTCATAGTTTCTAGAGATTTCTGTCCATATTTGGCAGGCTCTATGGCAAGACAGTATGGCAAAGTGGCATGTCAGAGAAGAGTTCCTAACTGCTGTTGGACAGGAAGCAGAGAGTAGAAGGAGGAGCTGGGGAGGGGGCAAATCCTTGCAGGCCACACCTCCAAGCAGCCTGTATCTTCTAATCAGAACCAAACTCCTAACAAGTCAACTATTAACTCCCATAATCCAATCATCTTACAAAAGACCTGATTATGAGTACATGAGGATATTGGGGATATCTAGATATAAACCATAACAGGATTTTAAGTGTTCTTGTTATGAGAAATAACTGTGAGGTAGAATATGTTATTATATTAATGTTTTCATTTCATCATGTATACACATTTTATGACATAACATTTTATCTCATAACTGTGCATAGGTTTTATTTCACATTTCAAACCAACGAATCAAAACTTAACATCAGAATAATAATGCTAACAAATGCTGATGTTCCACATTCCACAGAAGAAAATAATTACACTAGGAAATGTATATGATACTGTAAATTCTTACAGTTCTACAAAGAATGTGTACTCTCAAAGGGTACAATGTACTGTCAATTCATTAGCCAATGTGAGCTTTTGCTTTACCATATTCCATTTTTTATTTCATTTTTCTTTTTTAATTTTACTTATTTTTTATTTATTTTTATTTTTTATTTTTTTACTTTAAAGAGAAGAAAAAAACAAAATAAAACAAAAAAGAACAAAATTTCAAAACAACATAACTGGAGGGCCACAAATGTTAATAAATTATGAATTGTTATCTTTAAAATTGCTACTCATGGCACAAGATATCAGCGTTCAATTGTCTAAACATTACTGGCATAAAAATTTCTCTTCAATGAACTAAGCAAAATTAGTAGTGGATCTATCTTAATCATCTTATACATAAATATTTTTTTTACTTTTCCCTTCTTTCTTTTCCCCATTCCCCCATCTCAGACTCTCTTTCCTTTTGAGCAGTTTCTTTCTCACTCATCATATCTATTGTACATTTTGGATCTTATTTACTCTTTCAGTTTCTCATACTAGAGAGACAATACGATGTTTGCACATGTGCCTCCGGTTAAATTCACTTATGAGTATTTTCATGAGTGGCATCCATTTACCTATAGAAGTCTCCAGCTTATCCTTCTTTATGGCTGAGGAGCACGCCATTGTATAAAAATACCACATCTTTCTTATCCATTCCTTGGTTGATGGGCATTTGGGTTGCTTCCAAGATCTGGCTATTACAAATTGTGCTGCTATACACATGGGTGCACATATATCGCTGTGATACGATGAATTTAATTCTTCTGTGAAGATACCCAGAAGGGGAATAGCTGGGTCAAATGGGATCTCCAATCCTAGTTTTTTTGAGGAATCTCCACACTGATTTCCACAGTGGCTGTACCAGTCGACACTCCCACCAACAGTGGAGAAGAGTTCCTTTTCCCCACAGCTCCTCCAGCATTTGTTATTAGTTGATTTCTTGATAATAGCCATTCTTTCTGGGGTGAGATGGTATCTCAGTGTTGTTTTAATTTGCATCTCTCGCATGACTAGCGATGTTGCACATTTTTTGTATATTTATTTGCCACTTTTATTTCTTCATCTGAGAAATGTGTATTCATTTCAGATGCCCATTTTTGGATTGGGTCTTTAAATTTGGGAGGTTCAATTTTTTTGAGTTCTTTGTATGTACTCAAGAGTAATCCTTTGTCTGAGGAACAGCTGGCAAACATTTTTTCCCATGTTGTGGGTTATCTCTTCACTCTGTTGGTGGTTTCTCTTGCTGTGCAAAAAGTTTTTAATAAGATGAGATCCCAGTTGTTGATCCTTTGTGATAGTTCCTGTGTGGTTGAGGTTATAGTCAGAAAGTCCTTGCCTACACCATTGTCTTCAAGGGTTTTACCTATCCTACCTTCCAGCAGATTTAATGTTTCTGTTTTAATATTTAGATCTCTGATCCATTTTGAATTTAGTTTAGTGCATGGTGAAAGATATGGGTCTAGTTTTAGTTGTCAGCATGTGCTGAGCCAGTTTTTCCAGCACCACTTATTAAAGAGGCTATCCTTCCAGTGAATGTGTTTGGCACCTTTGTCAAATATAAGGTGGCTTAGTATGTCTGGAGTTGTTTCAACATTTTCTAATCTGTTCCATTAATCTTCAGGTCTGTTTTTTTGGGCAGTACCACACTGTTTTTATCACATTAGTTTTATAGAATAATTTCAAGTCGGGGATTCTGATGCTCCCTGCGTTGCCCTTGTTGCCCAGAATTGCCTTTGCTATTCTTGGACTCTTCTGGTTCCAAATAAATTTTAGGATTATTTTCTCTAATTCTTTGAGATATGCTATTGGAATTTTGATTGGAATTGCATTAAATCTGTGTAATACTTTCAGAAGTATGGCCATTTTCAGTATATTGTTTCTTCTTATCCCAGAGCAAGGGATATCTTTCCATTTTTTGATATCCTCTTCAATCTCCTTTTTTTTTTTGTGGGTACCGGGGGGTTGACCTCAGGACCTCGCGCGCCAACAGGCACCCGTGCCACTGAGCAATATCACCGGCCCCTTTTTCGTATGTGGGATCTGGGAGTCGAACTCGGGCCCTCGCGCTTGCAAGGCAGGCGCTTATGCCACTGAGCCATCTCACCAGCCCTCAATCTCCTTTTTCAGAGTACTGTAGTTTTCAGTATAGAGGTGTTTTATATCCATTGTGAAGCTGATTCCTAGGTATTTCATTTTTTGGATGTTATTGCAAAAGGTATTTATTCCCTAATTTCTCTTTCAGTAAGTTTGTTATTTGTGTACAGAAAGGCTATTGATTTTTGATATTGACTTTGAATCCAGCTACATTACTGAATTTGCATATTAAATCTAGCAATATATTAGTGGAGTTTTTGGGGTCTTCTGTGTAGAGTATTATGTCATCTGCAAATAATGATAATTTAACTTCTTCCTTTCCAATCATTATACCTTTTATTTCTTTCTCTTGTCTAATTACTCTGGCTAAAGTTTCCAGCACTATGTTGAATAAGAGTGGGGACAGTGGACATCCTTGTCTTGTTCCTGATTTTAGAGGGAAGGCTTTCAGTTTTTTTTTTTTTGTGGGTACCGGGGGGTCGACCTCAGGACCTTGCATGCCAGCAGCTGCCTGTGCCGCTGAGTGATATCACTGGCCCCTTTTTCGTATGTGGGTTCCGGGAGTTGAACTCGGGCCCTCGCGCTTGCTGGGGAGGCGCTTAAGCTGCTGAGCCATCTCACCAGCCCCAAGCTTTCAGTTTTTGTACATTTAGTAGAATATTGGCTGTTCGTTTGTCATAGATAGCTTTTATCAGTTTAAGATAACGACCATCTATTCCAATTTTTTGTAGGGTTTTTATCATGAAAAGGTGCTGGACTTTGTCAAAAGCTTTTTGGCATCTATTGAGATGATCATATGATTTTTGTCTTTGGTTCTGTTAATATGGTGTATTACATTTATTGATTCATGTATGTTGAACCATACCTGCATCCCTGGGATGAATCCAACTTGGTCTTGGTGTATAATCTTCTTGATGATTTGCTGGATTCTGTTTGCCAGTATCTTATTGAGGATTTTTGCATGTATGTTCATTAGGGAGATTGGCCTGCAGTTCTCTTTCTTAGTTGGGTCCTTCTCTGGTTTTGGTATCAGGGTAATGCATGCTTTCAGGAATGCATTTGGGAGTATTGCTTCCCTTTCAATTTCATTAAAATGTTTAAGAAGTAGTGGTGTTAGGTCTTCTCTGAATTTCTTGTAGAATTTGACAGAGAATCTATCAGGGCCTGGGGTTTTCTTTGTTGGGAGGTTTTTAATTACATCTTTGATTTCATTGGTTGATATTGGTTTATTTAGGATTTTTATATCTTCTTGATTCAATTTTGGTAATTCATACATATCTAAGAATCTGTCCATTTCTTCTGCATTTTCCATCTTAGTAGAATATAAATTTTCAAAATAAGTATTGATGACCTTCTGGATTTCTGCAGGGTCTGGTGTGATAACATCCTTTTCATTTTCAATTGCATGGATTTGAGTCTTTTCTTTAATTTTTTCAATAAGGTTGGATAAGTATTTGTCAATCTTATTTATTCTTTCAAGGAACCAAATCTTTGAATCATTCATTCTTTGAATTGCTTTTTTGTCTCCAATATGTTAATTTCTGCTCTGATCTTTATAATTTCCTCCCTTGTACAAGCTTTTGACTTAGCCTGATCCCCTTTTTCTAGATGTTTGAGTTTCACCATTAAGTTGTTTATTTGCACTTCCTCTATTTTCCTGATATAGGAATTTAATGCTATAAATTTCCCTCTTAGGACTGCTTTCACTGTATTCCATAAGTTCCAGTATGTTGTACTGTCATTATCATTGAGTTGTAGAAAGTGTCTAATTTCTTCTTTAATTTCATCTGTGACCCATTGGTTGTACAGGAGGGTGCTGTTTAATTTCTATGTGTTTAGGGAGTTTTTGTCATTTCTTTTGTCCTTGATTTCTAATTTCATTGCACTATCGTCTGATAATATGCATGGGATAATTTCAATTCCTTTGCATTTACTTAAGCAGGTTCTGTGAGCTAGTATGTGGTCTATTTTGGAGAACGTCCTGTGTGAAGCTGAGAAGAATGTGCATTTTGATATTGTGGGGTGGAACACTCTATGGACATCTACTAAGTCCATTTGTTCCAAAGTTTGGTTCATTTCTACTATTTCATTATTGTTTTTTTGTCTAGTTGATCTGTCTTTTTGTGACAATGGAGTATTGAGATCCCCCAATATAATTGTATTAGTTCTTATTTGCTTTTTCATGTCGTTTTATACTTGTTTGATATAGTTGGGTGCACTGGTATTTGTTGCATATATATTTATGATCATTATCTCTTCCTCTTGGATTGTTCCCTTTACAAGGATGTAATGACCATCTTTATCTCTCTGACTCATTCTTGGCTTGAAATTCACTTTGTCTGCAAAAAGAATAGCTACCCCTTATTTTTCTGGGTTCCTGTCACATGGAGTATTTTTTTCCATCGTTTGACTTTCAGTCTATGAATTTTTTCTGAATTAAATGTGTTTCTTGTATGGAGTATATTTGTTGGATCTTGCTTCTTGATCCATTTTGCCAGTCTTTGCCTTTTGATTGGTGAATTGAGACCATTGATGGTTAAAACTGATATGTATTGACTTATCCTTGTCATGTTATTTTCCTGTCATTGGTTTCCCCCCTTCCCCCCCACTTAGTTATCTGCCCTGCCTGGTGAATTCCTTCTGCTGGGGTTCCTGGAGATGTAGTCCTTGTTATCTGCTTTCAGAATGTCCTTCAGAACATTTTGTAGTGCTGGTTTGGTGGTTATAAATTTTCTCAGATGTTCTTTGTCCTTGAAGTGGAAGTATTTTATTTCTCCATCAATTTTGAAAGATAGTTTTGCCAGATATATCAATCTGGGTAGGGCCGGTGAGATGGCTCAGTGGCTTAAGTGCCTGCCTGGCAAGCGTGAGGGCCCAACTTCGACTCCCGGAACCCACATATGAAAAAGGCGCCGGTGATGGCGCTCAGCGGCACAGGCTCCTACTGGCGCGTGAGGTCCTGAGGTCAAACCCCTGGTACCCGCAAAAAAAAAAAAATTTGGGTTGAATGTTATTTTCATTTAGAGCTTGAAATATGTCATTCCAAGCTCTTCTTGACTTGAGTGTTTGTGCTGAAAAGTCAGCTGTGATTCTGATGGACTTTACTTTATAGTTGATTTGTCACTTTTCCCTAATAGCATTTAAGATTCTGCTCTTCTGTTGAATTTCTGTGATCCTGACTATGACATGTCTGGCTTAAGAATTTTTTTGATCATGGCTAGTTGGAGTTCTATAAGCCTCATATTTATGAAGATCAAATTCTTTTTCTCTACCAGGGAAATTCTTCATGATAATGTCTGTGAACAGGGTCCTGATGTCATTTATGCTATCTCCTGCTTTTTCATTGATTTCAATTAATCTTATGTTATTTCTCTTTGTGTCATCTAGCAGCTGCTAGATTGATTTTTCATTGTCCCTTTTCATTTTTCAGAATTCTTTCTTTTCATGATCACTAATCTCAAGCCTGTCTTCTATATCTGAGATCCTGTCCTCACATTGGCTTAATCTGCTACAAATACTTTCAATGGAATTTTTGTTCTCCTGGATATCTGTTTGAATCTGCCTTATGGATTCCATTGCTTTCCTATGCTGAGCATTCATTGTTTCCATCATTTTCTTAAGCTTGTCTATTTTTTTGTCTATGTCTGCTCTAGCATCGTTAAGCATGGTCTTCATTGTGCACATTATCTCTGCAGTTACCTAAGAAATTATTTCTGCTTTAAATTTTTTGAGAGGCTCATTCAACTGCTTTGTTGTTACCACTTCAGAGATGTCAGGTGGGTGGCTTTCGGTTTGTCCCACCTCATTGCCCCCTGGGTTTGCCTTCGGTGAACTGGATGTGTGGGGTTGCATCTTGTTTACGTGTCGTCTCATTTTCTTTTCTTTCTTTAGTTTAATTGCTGGGATGATATTTGTAAATTACCTATGGTAGGTTGCTTTGTTGCTAGTGTTTAAAATCTTTAGGAGATGACTACTTCTCTGTGGTATCTTCCAGGTGTAGTTTATCTTTGGGTTTTGATCCTGGTGCAAGATCCTACCTCTTCAATTTGTTGGGTATGAGAAGTTGCTTCTTGTTTGCCCCAGTCCTTTATTCTTTGGTACTGTGCCACTGTATTTTCTGTGACCCTTAGTCAATCTCAGTCATGGAATACCAGGAAGAAAAGCTGTTTAGAACAATTATGTCACTTTTGGCTATAATGGTACCTAAAGCATCAAACACAGCCTAGAAAATGACAGTCTAAGCTAACAAGTTATTTGCCACTTTTAATAATATAGAGTTGTGGTTTTATAACAAAATCTAAAACACACCAGAAAAATTGTATGCAGTATGCAAGTCCTTAATATGTCAATTTTGCCATCAGGAGTTTAAATTTAAAATGAGTTAAGGAGGAAATAGAGAATTGGGAGAAGAGGAAGGAATTAGATGTATGGCAGGAGGACCAAGAGGGATCCCGTTATCATTGGGAAACTGGTGTATTGGACTGGTGTGTAAAAGAGAAGGAAGGGATAAAAGCAGAAAGATATCAGAACCACAATCAGAAGGTCAGAGGCTCTGTTTACACTATAAAATCCAGATAGAATAATGAAGGAAAGAGCAAACAAAGAAAAACAAAAATGAAGACAAAAACAACAAAATAAGCAAACAAAAAATCCACAAAAAAAGAACACCTTCACCAGAAAAAAAAAAAAAGGAATGAGAGAAAAAGAGAAAAAAAAAAGAATCAGTTCCAGATTTTGACTCTACTGTAGGCAGGCACCATGTGGTGACAGAGTCCTGCTCCTTGTAGGTCTGTCCCTACAAGCCAGGAGCAGCCCTTTAGTGGGGCAGTGAGTAGTACCCTGTACTCTCTGGCAGAGACCAGTCTCTTTTGCCTGCCACCATCAGCGCACCTTATTCAGGCCTGAGTGCTGGGGCGCCATACTGAGTTTCAGGCACTGTGTTCTGGCACTTTGCTGTTTCACTGCCCCCCCACATTGGCACCTGGCCAATGGCTCTCTCTTGCAGGGGACAGCTGCACCTCCAAGGCACTCACCACCAGCCAGCGCAGTCCTTCACTACTCCCCTGCACTGCTGCTGTCTCACCTTCCTCTGCAGAGGCCCCCGGGGGCGCTGGCTGTCACCGTGTGTCTGCAGATTTGAACTTCTGTCACGCTGTAGTTCCTGGCACAGGGAGAAGTCGCCCATGGTCTCCTCCTTCCTCTTCCTTGAAACCACTCTTCACTCGCTCTGTGGGTCCAAACTGTACCTCAGAACTTTCCTGGGTCAAGGAGAGCCACCTCCATCCCTCCTGTGCTATCCCAGTCACAATATTCCAGTGGCTGAATGGCAACTTTTAGAGGTTCGCTGCCTGCTTCTTACAAATCCGCCATTTTTGGGGGGGATCTACCATATTCCTTTTACTATAAGATCTTACCACGAGTATCTTTATTTACTAATTTGTTTTTCACACTTGTCTATTATATCTTCTGTCATCATTCTGATAACTGTCAAGTGAATAGTGTGGGGAACCCTCAAACCAATTCTAGAAAATACTTTGGTTCAAACTAAAATCAGTAATGTTCCAGAGTTTATGGATAAGACAAGAACTGCCCTAAAT